>OX421359.1:9840921-12340921 GCA_949126925.1 Cheilosia vernalis | reverse complement strand
GAAGTTTATTTCCATTCAGGGATAGAAGCAGCGACCAGCAGGAATCATCTCACATTTCCATCCTTTCATCGTAGACATCAACAAACACTTGGCTAACGTTCTTCTCGTAGCCATCAATATGATTAACACATAGCACTCTACGAGTAGGTATGATGTGCCCAAATAGTAATGGCGTGGGTAGTAAATGTATTTATGTAACCAATGCCACAACATCTGATCTCTAATGGATTGGTTGATTTATCCATATATTGAAGCAAGGAGTATGGTCTCTAAGTCTATACATCCTGACGCACTGATGTTCTCTCAAAAGAATGCGAAGTAAATTACCGATATTCGATATGTACTTTCTTTTTTTTTCCAGCTTATTGTGGTTGCTTTGTAAGTGAACCTGGCAACTGGAGGAGTCTATTTTCTATAGCACTAGGTAAGAGCGTTAACTCCCAAACGATGGGGTTAGACTGAATAACTGTGCCTAACTTAGCAAGCATCATCAGAGTACGAAAGGAATGATATACGACAAAGTCCTAAGAGCGAAAGTTATTGTTATTACATTTATTTCGTTTCGTTTTTATTCTAGGCAATGACTTGGGGAAAAGCAGTAGCACATATCACGGAATTATCTTTTTTGTAAGTAAGCTCTTTTTGCGGCATTACTAACAGTCGTTTTAAGCGTTAATCTTAAATAATTTAATCTACTATATAAAAATAAGTCGGGTTTTCCTTCCTGACGATATAACTCCAGAACGGCTTAACCAATTTGAATGATTTTTATTTTGTTTTGTTAGTCTTAGATCAGGGATGGTTTATGAAAAAAGAAAAGTCGAAAAATTCTCAACAGTTGGCGTTGTAGGCACATATTTCGTTTTTCATGGGGAAATGCACTTTGAAAAAAATATAAACTGGATAGAAATCGAGTAGTTTCAAATACAAAAAAAAATATTTTAAATTTTAAAAGCAATGGCGCAAAATTATAGTCGGATAAAGCCCTCTTTATGATTATTTTAGTACGTGACAATGTCCGTATTAGTATTTTTCTAATTATAGTCGACTAGATACCAACTTTATAGTTATAACCTGCTAATAAGTTTAAAACCAACAAAAGTACATATTATCCCTTAGTATAGACTCTCAATCCTCTCCCATCTGTCATTTTTATTGAAAAATTGTAATTTGAAATTTTTTTTTTACAAAATTTTGAAAGAAATGTTCCCAGGATATTTATATTTTTTAAGTTCTCGAAATGTTTAAATATGTTGAGTTTCTAAGAAAAGCAAAATAAAATCCAAGCAAATCCTTTTTAAGATTTTGATTAGGAAGATTGCCTTCTAGCTACAGATTCAATAAAAAAACTTTTCATTCCATTTCTGCATTTTTAATTTTTTTGTTTTTTTTTTTTTCTCTTTTGCTGTCATTTCATTAAAAATTGATTAAGGAGAATTCCCCAAACTGTGTTTAGTTTCTCAAACTGTACATTTTTCGGTCTGTTTGACAAAAATTTGCGTCGCGCCCGCTCTAAAGTTGGAACTAGTTGTAGGCAGGTTACAAAGCGTTTATAATTTGCTAGAAAGTTAGGCATGGACTTTGAAGTTAGAGCGGTGCTAGTTAGTATCTACTAATCGCTCCTAATACACGATGTCTATAATTTTGCGCCAATATTGTCGTTGTCAATTATTTTAATGATTTTCCAAGCAAATTGTTGTTGTCAAAAATTTTGAACTTTATTTTTTAATATACGATATAGCTAGCTACCTAATAAGTTTGCTTATGTTTACTATGTTACATTAAGTAACTTTTTGAAATGAAGTAGATGCTTTGATTTGTTTGTATCCATCATTTTTGTTTGGGAAGTACCTATTTTCAATATCCTTGCATTTGAATAGGTGGGTAAGTTCAAATGGAGGGGTGATTGAGATGACGAGGACAATGATGACAGACAACAGGAGTTTCTGAGCGTTTTGAGTGTTCACAAAGGGGTTGTTACGAAAAATGAATGAGTAACATATGTTGGGCATGATATCACCTAATCGTCCAATACACGATGCATTCAACCACGAATTGCAAAGAGAACAACAAAACAATACGATACTGCAGCAATAGCCGAAGCAGTTCGTAAAAATGTTCTGCAATTGAATCGACAACAAATGATTGCGTATGACTCTTTGATGGAAGCTGTGAACAAAAGAACTGGTAGCATTTACTTTCTGGGTGCTCCCGGAGGTACTGCCAAAACGTTCTTAATTTCATTGCTTTTGATCGCAGCATGAGTTGCCGTGGCATTGGCTTCATCTGGAATAACAGCAACTTTGTTAGAAGGCTACCAAACTGCACATTCAGCATTGATATTGCCACTGAACATGCAAATCAACCAGACACATTCTTGAAAAATCGAAGAAAAAATGCGAAGATTTTACAATGATGCAAATTGATCGATTGGGTCGAATGTACGATGGCCCCACAAAAGGTCAATGGTGGCGGTGGACAGGACATTGAAAGATCTTCGTGTCAATCAAAACATTTTTTGAATAGCCATGGTTGTATTATCCGGTGATTTTCGGGAGACTCTTCCAGTTTTCCCACGATCAATTGCAGCTGACGAACTAAATGCGTGCTTGAAAGCATCAAATTTGTGGCTTCATGTCAAGACACTCCGATTGACGAGATCAAACTGCAGATGTGTTTTCGAAGCAATTGTTGGACATTGGTAATGAAAAGATTGCAGTTGATATCTCGACCGGACTTATCACTTTGCCCACTGATTTCTGCCACATGACCGATTCTAAGGAAGAGCTCATTCGAAGTGTTTTTCCGGGCATACCGCAGAATATAGAGGAGAAGATGTGTTGATTCCACGCATCCCGATGATTCCAACGGACTTACCATTCGAATTCAAACGACTGCAATTTTTTACTACAAATCTTTGCATTGAATGTTAATATCATCTATTTTACAGGAAAATAAAAGGCATTGAATTAATTTGAATTAGTGACAAATTTTATTTAATCACCAAACTAAATTTAAATCGAAAAAAAAGCTTCAAATAGATAAAAATTAGGTGGTACGAAGTTCACTAGGTCAGCCAACACCAGATGAACCGCATCAATTTCTGCAAATATATTTCATTTCGTCGATGGTGGATCAGCTGAATGTGCGGTGCAATATACAGGGAACACAACAGTTAAAGAGACGAATTATTGAACAGTTGCAAGCAATTTTTCATTTAGAAAATCATTGTTTTTCACATGGGCAGCTATACGTTGCGTATTCACGAGTTGGGAAACCATCCGCTTTATTTGTGTTAACGTCAGACCAAAAAACAAAAAATGTGGTTTACCAAAGAGCACTTCAATGAAACGGATAATTTGCGGACACGTATAACGCTTCGATTCAGTATTTACTTTGGATTCACTTTCATTTCTACTTAGAGAAGTTCAACTTAATTACACTTCATTTTTGTAATCGTGATGTGAAATGAAATAAATACAAGAAAAAAATAATAATTTTTCTTCATCTTTTAATCCTCAAACGAAATGTTACAAAAAACGAAGCCATCTGGTGGCGAAACGGAGTTCGTCGGGTTTGCTAGTATGTTCTATATTTCAAAATCTGGGCAAGACCTCCAGCGAAAATATGAAGTTTGACAATTATGTCGTTTTCCATTGGGCAAAATCTTGTTTTCGATTCGGATCAAAATTTGCAGATCTCGATATATTTTTAGATTTACACATTTTACCACAACACCAATATACTTTTCACAGCTGTTTTACGTCACTGTAAGAAGTTTGCTTTCAAAACAAATGCGCTAAGTTTCGTCGAAACCATAATACCGAAATATATAAATAGCCATGGACATAATTTTGGAGGAACTATTTTCTATCGTTTTCCTTGTCATCTGAAGACTACGAATAACCAAAATTACTCCATTTATTTCTACAACAGGGTAAACATTTTCTAAGTCGATATCCATTTGTTATTTTTGCAAAAAAAAAAAATCCAATTTTAACAGCTGATATTGCTGTCAAATAACTCACTAATCCATTTACAAAAGCAGATCAATTTCGTTGCATGTTGAGTGAGTCATTAAAAATCTGAGATCTGAAAAAGATTTCTGGTGGTCCCAATGGAAAATGACATTAGCTATCAATGGAGTTCGAATAAAAGTGAAGAAGTTTGGGAAAACAAACAAAAATTGAGGTAGTGTTTATTGGCAAAATTTGGAATTATTAGACTAATAATACTATGTATATTAAATATATTAGGTTACAGCTGAGCAGTTTAAGTAATAGGAATTGTGCGCTTTTTAAAAATGGGTTCGTTCGTGTACTTTCAACATAGAAAAATGAAAAATATCAAATCTCAAAAATGGAGAAAGAAATCTCTCAATTTCAAGAGATGTAGGTACCTACCTGACCGGTTTTGTAACAAAAAGCTTAAGAAATATCCTTTTGACATTTTGCAAGGTTTTCTTTAAATGCAGCATCTACAAACTAAGTTGGAATTGTATTTTTTATATAGTTATGCTAAATACCTATTAAACCTACAATTTTGATTGCGCTGATATGTATGTTCCAGGACAACATTCAGTAGGTACCTACAACTTCTTCCTCCGACATCGTTGAAAACAAAATTAAATAGAGTTTTACTTGTCAAACGTTTGATCTGGCACTAAGTTGTCAGTTTTCATTTTTCAGTAGGTAAGTCGAAATTTGGTGAGTAGAAAATTACGAAAAAATTAAAAGAGGGGAAATGGATTCGAAATTTTTTTTTGTTTTCAATTTTCTCTCGTACTTGGTCGCATGTGCACAGTTTCTTAACAAATTTTAAATAATTTTATGTTTGCAAACAAGTACCAGAAAAAGTATTATAAACCAACTTTGTTAATCTACAACTACAAGACTTTTTGACGTTTGAAACAAAAAAAAACCAGACGATCTGTGAAAGGATGTATACCTACTTCGCGAAACACTCTATAGTGGCCACCACTACTTGAAGTTTATGTAGAGGGGTATACCCTCTACAATTAGGTAAAGATTATCTGAACTGGGTTCTCAGTTATAAGACTTCGATTGTACACCTGACGTACGGCTTAAACTTACCTACTTAAAGTGACATGAACAGAAATCGGTGCCGTGAAATAACGCCGAATTCTAAAATTCGGCGTTATTTCACTTTGTGAAAGCGAAATAACACCGAATTTAAATGTTCGGTCTTATTTCACTTTGCTAAAGTGAAATAAAGCCGAGTCGGCCTTATTTCACTTTGCATTTATAAATACATTCTTAAATTAATATTAATTTTTGAGACAATGGTAATTTGCGCAAATTATGAAATGCAACCCCCCTGCTTGGGTTTACTGTTGGATTACGGGGTGGGTGCGAGGTTTTCCACTTATATTTTTTGTTGAATTTTCAAATTGAGATTTTTAGCCTTCGAGATTTTTGTCATTCGAGATTACGTCATGATCCCCATTTGCTTCGGCTTTATTTCACAAACAATGTTCGGCGTTATTTCACTTTGTTAATGTGAAATAATGCCGAATTCTGAAATTCGGCATTATTTCACTTTGTGAAAGCGCAATAACGCCGAGTTTTCCAATTCGGCGTTATTTCTCTCGGCGTTATTTCACGGCACCACAGAAATCTCGTTCAAATTTACTCCGCACAAATCTATTCGACTACTACTAGACTTTTGAATGTATCAACTTCATTAGAAAAATTGGTGATCTGAATCTCATGTCTGATGTATGCTGCATTTACACGGTCACAATTTCCTATAACGGAAGATTAAAGGGATGCTAAATACTATAAATGGCCATGCGACTGAAAGGGACAGCATCACCTAGCACGCAAAAAAACCTGACACGTATTTAGGTCGGCCATCTTGTTTGCGTAGTAGGAGTTATAGGACAGCTCCGCATGTTGATATTTTTATAGCGATGGCTAAAGAAATATCGCGCTCCCATAAAACAATATGGCTTCCGGAAATGATGAACGGATAATTTTTTTTTTTTTTTTTGTGTCTGATTGGTGGTTGGTTTAATTTACTGAAACTAATAACCACTCTCATTTCACGTGTTTCAAATCAAAATGACACTTCAGGCGTCTGATTTGTGATCTCACTCTTACGTCTTTAATAGTATTGACTAGAGATAAACGGATCTCTCTTTCTCGTTTCATGCAAAAATGCGCCTGTGTCATGGTATAAATGCATTTTTTTACTAATGCTTCATAAAAAAGTAGGTACCTAGCACTTTTTTAGTATTAAAAACTGTAGTATGTATTTTATAGGCTACGAATTAATTTGTTTTTTTCCTTCTTATTATAATATAATTATGTACCTACCACAGCTTTGGATAGAAATATCCATTGCAGGAAATATAGTATCTTTTGAACAGAGAAATTTCAATTAAGCAAACCTAATTAACCGTATGACTTCTGGCAAAAAGTACCTATAGACGATATCGAATGTCATTTCGGCGATCAATCTGTATGTGCTATAAGTAGATATCTACAACGCATGTCAAATAAATTTCAAACAAACTTTGAATGAAGTGCCGAAGTGAGGGTTGAAGTTGTTGCTTGTTGGTATAGGTAAAAGTTTAATTAACAATTTCAAATGGATTTTTTTCATTATGGCGTAAGTTTCCATTTTCCAGGTGTCAAAGAGTAGGTTACTGTATGGATACCCGCAGGACTAAAAATATTCCAAGGCGTGTACAACTATAAAGTATAGCTATTCATAGCATTTAGTCCTTTTCCTTGTCATCAGAAGACTACGAATCACGAAAAATATGAAATTGTAGCTATAACAGGAAATACACAATACCGAACAAGGTTACAAAAGTCATTATAGGTACCTACTTTATATTTTAAATCTTATTTGTCTGTTCGACCTCGAGTAATCTCTGCACACAAAAATTAATTGAAATAGGCAATAAAAAACATTTTCTACGTATTGAATTAAGTATGACCACGAGCTGAACTCAAGACGAGTTACATCCCTCAGGCTTAAATTTGTTGCTTGAAAATTTTTCGCATTATTTTGATCATATAATAGCGACGACAAATTCTACTGAATTTAATATTTTACCATCATTCACTTATTGGAAAATTTGTGCTTAATATTATCGCACATCGATGGGTATGGGTATATACGTCTGTCGGTATATTCAGAGGGAAAGATACACATATTTCGCCCGGATAACTTACAATTTAAAAGTACTTAAGCGCACGTTAGAGTGTGTGTATTGGCGTTGGCAAGTCCTGCTTTTCTTCGTTAACAATAAAAAAAGAAAAAAAAAAAAAAAAAGACTCTTTAAACGTGAAGTATGTAAAAGAAAAGACCCACCGACCAACAACTTGGCGCTTGGGATCGAATAAAAAAGCAAAACCTCCTCTGTATAGGTACAAGATGAAAAACGATCCATCATCAATACGCCATCCATTCAGCGTGAGGCATTGAAGCACTCAGATGGGAGCGCTCTATGAACAGTGCATCAACATGGAACGATGCCGGTAGGAGCTAAGCACACACATGGCCGACACGACGAGGATATTGCATCCGATGTGCAGTTTCACATAGACGCATGGACATGATTATAGCTGCTGCTGCTGGACAAAGTGCACCGCTTCGATAGGGATACGGCTACAATGTTTCTCGAGTTATCCTTAAAAGAAGCGAATAGAGAACGAAAAACAGTTTACTTATTGGGATGGCAGGACAGTGGGCGGACGATAAGGATAAAAAACAGAAACGGCGGGAAAAACTGAAAACTCGCCGGTTGTAAATGCAATAGGAGGGTGTGTGTGTGGCAAAATGTCGCTTTTGAAAATTCCTCAACTGCGTTAGTAGAAGGACGTGTCTCTGTGACGCTGTGTGTGAGCGGTGAGGATGTCTTAAAGTTTTTATCACCCCGTCAGGAACTTTCCCACAGGACAGAATTGAAGATTTTCCGTTTCATGTGTTTTCGCTACCGCCGCTCCGTATCCCCTTAAACGGATAGTATGGTCCTGCTTTGCAAAAGATACAAGAATCAATGTTTTTTTTTTTTTTGTTCAAAGGACATTCGATATGCCAGTGGTGACCTTTCATAGAAACCGATTTCCTTGCCGAACGCAAGAGATGACAGAATGTTTAGTGAAATGATTTCTGTCTGATTTTGATTTTATTTTTTTCTCCTGAAATGTTACATAGGTATTATTATAAGAACTACTGTTGTTAATGGCCAATGATTTCATTAAGTAATTGTTGATGGAATCATAGTTGCTCTTCAAAGAGGTAACTGGGGTTGAGTTACCGCATCCTTGAACGAGTACTATGTGACTGAATTTATTATTATTCGCAAATTTCAGTGGCTCGGATTTCCAGACGTGTTGTGGAATCTGTTATTAGGCTTTTTGTTAAAAACCATCCACAAATGTGGTTCGTCACCTATCTTAAAAGCTACATTAAAACAAACAGTTATAACAAATCCATAAAAAAATCCATTAGATATATTAAATTCATTTCGTTTAAAGTTATCTCCTGCATTTTGTTAAAAGCTATGCAATTTGGCATAGATCTTCAGGACAAGCAATGTGGAAAACATAAGCAGACTCATTTTTCCGAGCTAGAATTTTGCCATCTCTTGTCCAAACAAACTTCCAACCAGCTATTCGGGCTCTCTCATGGGCTAGCCACTTCAAGTGACTGAAAGTAATGTTCACAGTGTCGAGGACACTGCTTAGACAGTTTCTCATATCTTCGCTGGAACGGAGTTCACTGCAAAGTATCAACTATTTATAAAAAGGTACAAGTGCATAATAAATACAATATTTACTTTTCCAAAGCTGCAACTTCACAGTCTAGTTGTTGCAATCGTTCCTCCATATTTCTAATAAAAAAAAAAATATTTCTTAGTACCAACAAAATTAAGTGTCTATCTATGTAGTTACTTTTTCGTTCTGAGCTCCCGCTGAAGGTTGGCTTGAAGTTTATTAGTTTCGATCTGTGAAATTCTGATTTCCTTTTCCAATAGTCTTACCTAAACAAAACAAACAAATAGTACTGGTCAGAGATTTGTTGTAGAATTAAGTGAATTGCCTTTACCTCTTCAAAGTACGACCTTATAGTGCAATCGTTTAACTCTTCTTTTTCTTTAAGATCGTCAATCGTCCTCCTGAAACCTTAAACATGTAGAAACTCCATATAATCCTTAGTTAGATTTACCTACGTTAATTCATGCTGCGTCTGAGTGAGGTATTTAATACGTTCGGTTGCATTTTTGTGTTTCTTTTTGCTTTCATTGAGTTGTAAATTGGCACTCTCCAAAAGTTTATTAACTGTCCCATGATCAACACTGTTGCCAGAATCTACGTTAAAGTACACTTTGATGACATTAGCAGCGGTGCATTTGCTGCGGCACTGTGGACATGTTTCGGAACTGAAATTCATCAGAAATGCATGGATGTATTGTATACTCAAAAAGTAGTTGGACAAGCAAGCAAGATGCATGGGAATATGAAAGAGCTACATTGGATCGTCCACAGGACGTTGGGAATTGGGAACATTATGCGCTTTAAAAAAGGCTGCAAGTACCTATGCTTAAAATTGAATGCAAATAGATAACTAGGTGTTTTAAGATAAATAAAGTAAAGAGAAATTGCAAGAGTTTATTGAAAGTTTTAGCATACAGCGCATATAGTCAACGCCTTTTTCTGTTCTCATAGTTTGTTATTGAGAAAAAATAATAATGTTGAGCCACTCGAGCTGACATTACAAAAATTACTTGAAACATGAACAAAGTGATAAAAATCCACCGAATCATTTCGACAACTAAGCATTTCTTCGTTGGCAATTGGGTGTAATCAAATCCGCTGCTTCAAGTTACTCGTTTGAACTGTACATTCTGCATGATCAGCATTTAAAAAATTCTCTGTAAGCTCTTACCGGCGCAACCAAGGCAGGATGCATGCCTTGTGAAATAAATGACCGCATCTTGTAGCGAATACCTCAGCAGTTGGGATAAAATTATCAGTACAAACAATACAATTGATGTCCAACATTTTTAAGCTCAATTTAACGATAGTGAATTAGGAATGAGGTATGATGGTTAGATGGAATGACAAACAAGACTTGCATGTATATACGGACTACGTTATATACGTGCTTTTGCCACTTTATGAAACGACGACCGAAATTGATGATAACAAAACCACTTGCGATATTTTGCGTAAAGAATAACGACGAGGTAATGCACGTAAACACACCAAAATAAAGTTGCAGTAAAAACTGCACAATGCAAATGAGGAGAGGAAGTTCAGCAAGATCAACAACCAACAAAAGAGTGCAGTCGCAGTGAAGTGGGATGCAGTTATGTTTTGGTAAAGCACAGCAGGGATGTTACATAGGCATGAATCAAATGAAATTTTCAGCCAATCGAGTTTTTTTAAACTGCATTTACACCATCACTTACTTAGGTGGCGCTACAGTCCGGGGTGGACCTGGGCCTCAACCCGGAATTTCATAAGGCATCGCTATAAGAATGATTTAACCGCATTTACACCATCACGCACGCGCAATTTTGCAACAAAACCGAAAAGAGTCAATACCTACTATAAAAGGCGTAAGAATGAGATCACAAATCAGACGCTTACGGTGTCATGGATGCTCTACCCATAATTATAGATACGAAAAACGGAAATAGACACAGGTTCCGCTCACCAACATTTCTGCAATTGCTGGAAAACATTTCTATTTCTGATTTGGAACATGTGAAATGAGATTGGTTATTAGTTTCAGTAAAATAAACCAACAATTCATCAATCAGTTACACGAAAAAAATAAATAATTGTCCGTTCATCATTTCCGGAAGCCATATTGTTTTATAGGAATGCGGAATTTCTTTATTCATCGCTATAAAAACATCAACATGCAGACTTTCCTATAATTCCTATCACGCAAACAAGATGGCCGACCTAAATACGTGTCACGTTTTTTCGCGTGTTAGGTAATGTTGCCCGCCTTTCAGTCACACGGATATTTGGTATTTATGTGGTATTCGCTTGGGCTTCTTCAGATTTGCTCTTCGATTTTAGATTTCGTGTGGCTAATCGAACATAGTAACGTCACTTGGTCTTTGTTGTGTTGATATTAGTGCGATTTGAATATGCGAAGCCTTCGACACTTTTCTAAGCGATTTCCATTCTCTGGTTAAATTTTGTATTAAAACATTAGAAATATCTGTCGCGATTGATTTCTAAATGTATATACATAAATAATTTACAAAAATGGGTTCACCCGATGGAAGGCCTTTCTTTGCTGTAGTAAAACATTTTTTTCACTTGCACTGGAAATCCATTTCAATTGATTTTCACACATTTATAATAACGCATTTCATCCGCGTGTCATACACATCGGTATGAGTGAAAGTACCTATGTGTAAATCTAAGCAAAAAATCGAGATTTCTCAAAACTGATCCAGATCACAAAAAAGATTGTTTTTTTTTTGTAAATCGAACATGAAAAGCAATATCGATAAAAAAAAATATGTCTTCTCAAAAAATTGATCCGAAAACGATCATGAACTTTTTCGATTGGAAACCTATTTAGTTAACCGTGTGACTGATTCAAATTTAATAATAGCAACAAAGAAAAAAGACAGATTCTTAAAATGCCATGCAGCCTGAGAAATATTTCTGCAAATTAATGCAACAATTCTGCTCGAAGAACTTCCTTAAAACTTGTAGAAATCAATCACTGATATAACCATGTCAATCCCCCTCACCTAACTATCACACCCGTTGCAATTGTAACGCTTAAAGTTCGCACTGTATCGCAGGCAACTCAAAACTTTACGGCATCTAAATCGAATCAATAAAACGAATCAAAGTATATAACAAGGCAGATTGCCAGTTCGATCTGCTACAATATAACCCAGAAGTCTGCCGACAAGCGGACAGATTACAAAGTAGCCTGCAAAATCCGTTCCATACCAGCAACTCTTTACTCCTTGAAAATGCCAAGAATCATGAAAAATCATCTTCGACGTAGTGTTTCTTTTCCTTTTTTTTTTCCTTTCACATTCCATCTGGCTGTGAAAAGTTTTCCCTCCCCCACCATAAGTGGCCATAGAGAGTGGCGCAGCAACAACTGACGACGCATACGTTAAAAGAATTTTCTATCACTATAAGCAATATCGAAAGAATTCGCCATATTGGCCAGGGTTTTTTTGAAACCCACTCAAAAAGGATACGAGAAGACATCTGGCCAATAACTTGCATGAGATAGATAGTATGAAAGAAAAAAAAGTTGTAACCACCGTCCGTACTTCCGGTATGCTTATCGGAATGGTAATTAAGATTGCAACACCGAAAATATGCTTAAAATGTTTCTATTTAGATTAACGCTGTTGCCAAAATAGTATTCAACTCTTAATTGGTTGGTTCCCGCCGAGAGCCTTGGCAAGAGCCACCTTTACATACATAGCTTCTCCTCACTGTTGATCTCTGCAGCCGAGGAATTTAACCACTCTTACTGATTACAATAATAGAGGGAGAACTATCGTGACATTGAGCCAAAAATCCCTCAGCATCCTTTTGCGGTGGAGAATTAGAATTCTCCGACTCGTTGCTTGTTGCTAAAGGATAATGGGAAGCTATTCGCTGGCTAACCAATTTCGTTGTGGAGCACATCGTCAGTAATTAGCTTCTTTAGTGGGAGTGGGTAATCATTGAGGAGGTATCGTCTCTTAATTCACGACCATATCAGCATCCCCCACGAGTCATCTTTAAGGGTGTATCTCTATCTCTGGTGTTGGGTGCTTAAATCCGTCTTTAATGGTTGCCAATTTATTAACTATATTTACAAATGTATATTTGTTTGGTGTTTTTGTTTTTTGTTTTATTTTTGTTGCTATTATTATTCAGATTCCAGTAGAAGGATTCGTCTGGTTTTGGCTTTTTGGAGGTTTCGCTGGGATTTTATTGCGGGGTATTTATCACTGATACGTGATTGGGTTCGGTGGTGGATATTTTGTTGGCGACCAGCGATGGCGGAATGTTCCACAGATAACAATTGTGCCAACGGATTCGAGAGGATTTTAGCATTTTATAAGCCCTTAATGGATATCCATTCGGTTTTCCATAGAATGGTGTTTGGTTATTTGAAATTTGGCGGCTGATGGTTTGTTTATTGTGGGCCGAATCGATAAGGATAAGTGTGGCGTTTGTATGATTTAATGGCAATTAAATGATTAACAAGGAGTATAAACGAGATATCGGGTGTTTCGAACATTATTCTTGTTATTTGGGGTCATTGGCAAAATGTTTTCGTAATTCTATACCTGATTGTAGCTGATTTAGGTTTTCCTTGTGAGTCGTAGCTCCTAGGGCACTGACTTCCCTTACTCATTAGTCATTACTTGTACAATATCCGACTACATAATGAGAGAGGGCTCTGAGTTTGATAATGGAGTTGAATACGTTGTAGAGAATATATTGCTTTACAGACTAGTAGAAGAGGCTTTCGATTTTCTAGTTATAAGTAATAAAATAAAAAAACCTGCCAAGTGCGAGTATCACTCGCGCACCGAAGGTTCCGTATTTGGCTAAAGTCCAACACATCAGATATTATTTGAAATCTATATCATTCAATCTTTCCCCTCTTCATGAATTCATCACAATTTAGTTTAATTTAATTACTTAATATTTTTACTCTCAAAAATTACTCGCACATGAATCTCATTTTCTAATTATTACCTAGTACCCAACCCACGCCAATTTTCCATTCTGTATGCGACCTGTCCCAATTAAAAACTATTGAAAAAATGTATTATATTCCCCAACGAAATTAGCAGGCGGGAACCCTGGTGGGGTTCTATCTTTGATGGGGTCAATTGTGCACAACTGCGTAGTAGATTAGAACATAAATGAGAGCAACGTATTTTACATGGTAAAATTATCTTTTTTGAAAATATCTTGTAAACTATTAACTTTTCGGCAAAACAGTATTCAGCACATATATAGATAAGAACATGATCTACAAAAAAGGAATTTATGTATTTTTTTGTGAATCAAGAAATAAACCGTTTTTTGGGCGAATGAAAATATTTTTTTCACCAGATTACTAATTAATCCAAAACCAATCGATGTATTCCTTCCATTGGTATTTGTCGTTCAACTAGAGGTTATACCGGATGTTGTGTGTAAATTTTAGCCTCCTATGTCAATCGGTTCTTGAGATAGACCTGGTAACAAAATTGGCTTAGTGGGTTCGGACAGACAGACAGACAGACAGACAGACAGACAGACAGACAGACGGAGAGACATCCGAGCGAAACTAATAAGGTTACGTTTTTTCCCTTTGGGTACGGAACCTTAAAAAGAAGCAACCTGGGCTTGTCGTTTGTCGCATGTATGGTAAAATATGGGGCATCTCCCCAAAGATCACTTATTGGATGATTAGACGATGTTTACTTACGTTTCCATATAGTATGGTGGAACATATGTAGTCACATAGAAAACCGCCATCGTAAAGCTCAACAAGATACTGCGTCTATCATAATCTAGGCATTTCCGGAGCTTTACGGACATGTCCTACAGCTGCTATAGAAGCTCTAATAGGACTAACAACCCTCCACATTTATATTAAAAAAGTGGCAATACGCAGCTCAACAAATCTGTTACAAATGAAGGAGATGGACAACGATCATCACTCGGACCTGATGACCCTTCTCTCAGAGATCACATAACTTGACGCGATCTACACGATCACAGACAGCATCCCCAAAGCACTATGTTTTAATAGAATATTCTCTACGGAGATCACAAATGGATAGGCGTGGGTTAGTAGCAACCCACCAAACTGTCAAAAAGGCATAAAGTGGTCTACGGATGGACTCAGGGGTCGGAGCCGGCATATTCGGACCAATGGGAAAAAGCGCAAGCGCATTCCAAGCAGAGCATATATTAGGAGTTTAAACCGGATAAGGAAATGACAGCTGGAAAGGATGTGATATAGAAGGGGGAGTGTTGGTTGCGAGGAGCGTGGCACGCCAGCTTTGCTCGACTTCGCTCCCCGAAATGGTGAATGTTCTTGTCCTCACACACCAACAATACTTTAATAAAAAACAGGTATCGTGCCTACACTAAATTTAAAAAAAAAAAAACATTTCAGACGCAGACGGACATTTCCACACAGAGAGATCGCTGTCGATGATATCCATCGCGGCCATAACGTGTCCCATACCCTACCGGCAAGTTCGGCTGCCAGTTGTGAACTTCCCCAACAACGATTACATCAACTTCACCAGATCAAGCCAGACCGAGAGCGGCGACACTCCCTTCCACACCCCCTGAAATTTCAACTTATTAGTAACCACGCAGAAAATTCACTTATTTAAAATCAATCCACTTTCGTTTAAAAACAACCAAGTAATACTGAAAAGAGATCCTACAGAGTTAGTGGATTAAAAATAACCGCATCAACATGTTTAACGAAACTGGGTTAAAAATAACCGATTTATCAATTTCCTCTCCAAATTTTCTCGGTCGTAAATAACAAACTAACTACTAACAACAGAGTAACATGGTTGATACCAACTGATATTTTTAACAGTGCGCATTTAACCTTTTTAACTCGCTAGTTTTCAACAACAAATACTCGTTTGTTTTCTACAGAGACTTGGTTAATTTTAGCCCATTTTTTGTTTTAACCAAGCAAAAATCACACTCGGTTAAGGTTACATTTTCTGCGTGAGCCATCAAGCGTCTGTGTACTCGAATAAAATTCATGGCTTTCATTTTGGGCGTGGATAAGCACATTTATTTAGTTCTAGATTATTTTTAAGCACTAAGATTACCATTAAATATAATGAGAAAGGCAAAAGAGATAAAAAGGTAAAAACGAAACAAAATTACACAATAAAATGAATTTATAATTAACTAAAGATGTAAAATCTCTTTAATTAAATTCCCACAGGTCATAACCAAAAAATAAAATCTATTTCCCTACTATTCAAGAATGCGAAAGCCTCATCTACAACTCAGGTATCAAAGGCAAAACATTCAAAAATATTAAAGCAGCTATAAACGCCCTTAGCTCACCTTCCATTGACTCCAAATCAGTCTTGCACTGTTTCAATACCCTCCAAACGCTATCCACCAAAATATGGTGGGTTCCTGGCCACGAGGGAATTGAAGGAAACAAAAAAGCTGACAAATTGGACAGAAAAGGTTCTGAAACACATTTCAAAAGACCTGGACCCTATACTATGTGCAGTCTCCAAATCAGCGGCAAATCTTGCTATAACCTAACAATAACTGTATTTCACACTGGGAGAGCATCCCAGGCCTAAGACAGGCCAAAAAAAGTTATTAAACCTTTCAAAAACAATGCCAAGAAGATTCTAAATCTACGAAGGCACGATGTCAAAAATCTAGTTGGCTACATAAAAGGGCACCATGGTTTGCGATATCACCTAAAAAAAATACAAGTATCCGACTCTTCGGAGTGAAGACGAAACAACTGAGCATATAACCTTAGGTATGTGAATGCCCAGCCCTTTGTGGTATTAGGAGGAGTTTCTTCTTCAGAGAAATAACGAGCCCAGAAGAAGCAAAGGCATAGTTGCTAAAAGCATCATCAGCCTCATTAGGAAAGTAGAAATTCTAATATCGTAACAAATTTCTCTGATCCTATGGCACATAGATCTACTTAGGTCGACGTACGACCAAACTAAATGTTAAGTACAGAACACCTTACGTTGCATTTTTAAATAACCGCACAATTTCAAAGCTCAGAACTCAGAAGTACCTACTCAAGGTTTGAAAATTCCATCTAAAGCACCCTGTCCATCTACCTAGTCCTGCCATAAGTTCTGTTACACAATTTCCATCGCTTACTGCAAACAACTTCTTGCGGGAATAGAACCGTTAACTTTTTTTTCGGAACGCATGCATTGTGTAGTAAAGAAAACTAGCCAGTTTGGTTTCAGCTTGCGATCTGCTAACATGGAGTGGGGCGTTAAAGAAAATCGAATCGCGATATTTGCGTTGCATAAGTGCGGGAAGAGTGCTGGCCAAATTTTCGAGTTGCTAAAACCACTCGGCATATCGAGAAATTTCGTTTATCGGGCTATAAATCGTTTCTCCGAAATGTCCAGAGTCGATGACAGGCCAAGAAGTGGTCGCCCACGCGTCGTCCGTACAAGTGCGGTAGTGAAGGCAGTGCGTGAGCGAATTCGGAGAAATCCCCTTAGAAAGTAGAAAATAATGTCCAAGGATCAACCAGATCGATGTCAAGGTTGATTCGGGACGATCTCCATATGAAAGCCTATCGTCGGTCCACTGGTCATCTCTTAACTCCCCAACTGAAAAAAATTAGGCTGGAAAGATGCAAGAGACTTCTGCAGTGGCACGCGGCCAATGGCCATGAAAACATTTTGTTTACGGATGAAAAATTTTTTACCGTTGAAGAAGTTTTCAATAAGCAAAATGACAAGATTTATGCCACTTCATCTAAGGAAGCGAAAAAAATTGTTCCTAGGGTTCAACGAGGCCATCATCCTGCGTACGTAATGGTTTGGTGGGGGGTGTCCCACCAAGGTGTCACATCCCTCCATTTCTGTAAAAAAGGCGTGAAAACTGGGGCAAAGGTCTATCAAGAGGACGTGCTAGAGGGTCTTGTTAAAGGCTTGACCAATATCCTTTTCAATGGAAACAGGTGGATCTTCCAGCAAGACTCTGCTCCAGCGCATAAAGCCAAAACCACGCAGGAGTGGCTCAGGCTCAACATTCCTGGCTTCATAGCAGCTGAAGATTGGCCCTCGGGGAGTCCAGATCTGAATCCACTGGATTATGGTTTGTGGTCAGAACTGGAAAACATGGCCTGCAAGACTCCCCACAGAAATTTGGAAAGCCTGAAAACAGCATTGACCAAAGCAGCGTCCGAGATATCCATGGATACCGTGCGTGCCTCGATAGCCCAATGGCCACTACGTTTGAAGGCTTGTGTGAAAGCAAACGGCGGCCATTTTGAATAAACCATTTTTTTTCAAATAGCCAATAATGTGGGCTAATAAATAAAAAAAAAATTAATTCGATATGTTTACTAGTTTTTTTTCTATGGGACTTTGAAGTTGTAACAGAACTTATGGCAGGACAGACAACAGCTCATAATAATGCTACAAAAACTGTTCACATCGCAACACTCATAAATTTCGCCCTCTAAGTAATGAAGCTCTTTCTTCTCATGTCAAAAACCCATTGCATGTTGACTTTGAGTGAAACGCTGTTGATCCTGAATCATTCCAAGCCTGATAAGCTGCCGCAGCAAGTAAAAGAAAAAACAGCCAACCAAAAAACTCGACTATAGTCTCACCAAAGCCAGCAGCAGCAGTGCCAGTAAAACTTCTAAAATGAGCGATAATCTACGTTTCGTGCACATGGTACCTTTCAAGCAGAACCGATGAGATTAGGTGACATCTTTAACGCCAACCGAAATTTAGCAAACATTCTTCCGTGCTTGTCTACCGCCCATACCATTGTAGTTTCCCGCAAAATACACTCAAGTGATATATTATCACCAAACATATCCACACATGACACATCCAATATGGCGCAATAAGAAGGTCCTGCGAGTAGCGCAAAAACTCGGCAAACCAGAAAGAAAGCAAGAATAAAAATAAAACCGCAGAAGAACCACTAAAAATGTTTAAAAGAAATGAAACAAAATAAATTTCGGTCTCACTCCATGTCGAATCCACCTAAAAGGAAGTCGCATTTTTATCCTTATTTTTAGGATTTACTCTACTTTTTCTATCATTCAATTGTTTTTCGAAATGGGTATAATATATATGGAAGGAAACCGACAACCGTATACAGGTGCTATACGATGACATGTGCACCAACATCAACATATGTATACAAATCCTTCATGCAAAAATCTATTGTACCTTCCGGTGGTTGAAGTCAAAACCTAGAGAAAGATGAATGGGTGACACACCGAAAAATAAGGATATACTTACACCAGACATTGGGTATTGGAGTTTGAAGCCCACCTAACCCCTTGTTGACACTTGACGCTCGTTGCACCGCTCTAATACTATGCATACAATCCATAGATTCAATGGAAGCACAAGCAGTCTTCCATTTACATACATAAAAACATATAGACCACTCCACATTATGCCGGAAAGAGAAAAGCGGGATTTGTGTCGTTCAGAATTCGGCACGAAAGTATCTAAACGATTTCCAATACCTAGGTACTCCTCTTTATTCCTCGCCGACGAGAGAGGGTTAACTTTTTTTTTCTGCCGATGCCAATGATGTGGATCAACATGTTTGTGATAGGACTTATGTTCAATTTAAAGTCGTTGTTTTCCGAATGTCATCTTGAACGTTAGTAACTGTGACACTGTTAGGAAAATATTCGAATACGACAACACTGATCTTAAAGAGTGCATTGTAAAAATTAGCAATCGAAAATGTATAAATGTGAATGTATCGTCAAACGTTTTATGACGAAGACGGTTGTCGCGGCGTTTAAATTTAGGGAAATGAAGTGCAAAGTGCATAGAATCATCAAAGAGGTGTAAGACAGTCTGAAGAATCCCTGAAAAGAAGTATTTCTTGACAGCAATTAGGAATCCTTTAGCACTAATGAGGAAGGACTGCAGCAAAGTACTGAATTCTTGCTGTGTTTTAATTTATTCTAATAAATTTGTTTTACATTATTTTCTGCGAACGACTCATAAAGGACTTGTTTCTAAATTTTAATGATTCGCAATTTGCAAATTAGAATTGAAATAATCAGCTGAGCAGCATTTCCACAAAAACTGCGTTTATTATCGCTAGGATGTGAAAGTATTCGAAGAAGTTTTCATGCCCTGCAAAATGGTATAAACTTTAAAGCCAATAAGTATGGTTGTTTAAGCAGTATTATCGCTAGGAGGTAAGTAGCATTGAATGTCGAATATTTCAACAATTATGTGGTTTTCGATTGGGCTTCTTGAGATTTGCCCTCAGATTTCAGATTTCGTGTCAAACGTCACTTACTCTTTTCTGTGTTGATATTCGTGCGATTTGAATATGTGTGTTAAAGTTTAGATAAGATGCCAATAATTGTGAATTAATATAACCCCAGGTAAATGGCCACATAAATTGGGATATATGCAAAAGATTATTATCATTTATTTATCATATATTTAAAAAAAGAAAAAAAATATAATCAAAATGACTAAAGAATATTTAGTCATGTTAGAAGATTTTAAAGTCTTGCTCTATTTAGCGCAATTGCTACAAGGAGGTAAATTCTTAAATATCTGGAGGACGATGAAAAATGAGCCTAACTAAGTTCTGCACATTTTTCTTAATCTCCTGTCTGTTTGCCTTATATTTTACGATTACAGAATTTACACCAAATATTCCTATGGTTTTTTAAATTTCGGGTAGTTATTATATAATTATATTCATGTGCAAATATTACAACTTTTGCAAGTAGGTATGTGGATTATAGAGTAGACGTATGATTTCATGTATTAACAAATGACAGAACTCTTTGCTCTCAAATTCGTACATTCTTTTAACCAAACTCGTTTGTCTGGTAACATTAAAATTTAAAAATTATAATTGTTTGCAGAGTGAGGTAGGTTCGTTCTGATACTTTTTTGCAAACATAAAATTAATAAAAATTTTCTAAGAAACTGTGCGAATGCGACCACGTACCACGTACGGAGAAAATGGAAAAAATTAGGGAGTAGATTTCCCTCTTTTAATTTTTTAGTAATTTTCTACTCGCCAAATTACGACTTACTGAAAAATTAAAACTGACAGCTAAGTGACAGCTCAAACGTTTGACGAGTAAATCGAATATTGTCCTAGAACATATCAGCGCATTCAAAATGGTAGTTTTAATAGGTATTTAGCTTTTAAAAAAAAATGAATTCCAACTTATTTCGTAGACGCTGCATTTAAAGAGAACCTTGTCAAATGACAAAATGAAATTTCTTAAACTTTTTGTAAGAACACCGGTCAGGTACGTGTACGTCTCTTGTGATTGATAGATTTCTCTTTTGATTTTTGCGATTTGACGTTTTTCATTTTTCTATGCTGAAAGTACACGAACGAACCTCTTATGTCCTTTTCGATTTGGCAGGATCAATCTTTTTGATAAAAAAATCAATTTCTTTTTCATCGATCCTGCTTTTCTTCTTCGATTTGCGAAAAAAAATCGTTGTTTTGGTCTCAGATCACTTTTGAGAAATATCAATTTCTTCTCAGATTCAAACATACTTTCACTAAAACCAATGTTCGTGACAAGTTGTATGGTTACGAATTGTTTATCGTTGGAAAGATTGCTTAAATTATTAATTGCGTGCTGAAAATGATACTTTACCTACTATATAATACATATCATTTCCAAGGATAAATATTTACAATAAAATTAACACTGCACCTTGACCCATCTACATGCTTGCAAAAACAGCAAAAAATCTTAACTGAATGCACTACCTTTAGCATTCAGCCAGTGAGTAAAAATTGGAAACATTCAACGCTTCACAAAACACCCACCAGCTGTCATGCGTATTTTATTTTCATCAGTGCAGGAGCGAAGAAAAACAAAGATATTAAACAAAAACAAACAAAACATTTTTGCATTCTTCTTGCAATTTCGAGAAAATAATAAAAGTACAACTAATTGTATTTAGCAGAGAACATCAAATAACCATCGAATATAGACATATTTTCAACCCAAGCAACAACACGTACGCATCGGGATGGCTTCGAACGACTCGGGAGTGGATACAAGCAACGACAGCAACGATGGTAATTTCATTCTCCCAATACCTTTAATAATGAAACTCAACATGCTAGACGACGTTACGGGTGATGAAGAACGTTGGAAACCTTTCCCAGAGCCTCAAGCAAAGCCATCAGACATGGGAACACTAATGCGCCCATCCAGTCTTCCGTCCGTAAGTCATTCTTTAAAAATGCGCTGTCGCAGCAAAATGAAGAATCGCCTAGGGAGCATGTATCCCAATATCCTCGCCGAATCGAAAGGGCGTAAACTGAGACTTGCCGCTTCAATTTGCAACATGGAGCTACTCACTCGAATGCTTGACAACGGAACCGACCCCAACTGCTCAGACGAACACAAACGCAGTCCGTTGCATTTGGCTGCATGCCGTGGCTACGTTGACATTGTCAGTCAACTTTTAAAATATGGTGCCAATCCGAATATAGTTGATTCTCTGGGCAATACACCTCTTCACTTGGCCGTGATCTCAGCCAGCTCGAACAACTTTAACTTAGTAGTGACAATTCTACTGCAGGGTGGTGCCAGTCTGCACATCTGTGACCGCAGTGGCAAAACGCCTTTCGAGTTGGCCGAAAGTAAATGGCGTCTATTGAAGCTGCGCTACGAGAACCCAACACCGGAAAGACAAAAAATTCTCAGTGACATGTGTTTGCTTATTGGTGTTATGCTACGGTATCTCTTCATACAGAAGCAGGACATTGACGACCTGGACGCACTCGAGAGTCGCTTGAAAAATCTGAGCACCGAAGACCAGGTGGCGGAGGCTGACGCACTGTTGGCGAGCGTCGAACGTATGTCGCTAAACAAATAGGTGCTATTGTAGCGCATCGCTAGCACCTACGGCGCGCGGCGTGGGAGTACGAGTAAATAATAATTTATATTTATTTTACTATGAGAGAGACGATATCACTTATAATAAACTTTGACCTTTACTACAAAATTTTGAGAATGTGTTATTCTTTTAATTGGTCTCATGATCATCTATGGGCTTTGTTCGCATTCGATCTGGTGCATCATTTGTCTAGCAATCGGGGTCAAGGATGAATTTGTTTTGTTATACAGTGGCAGCTGTGACTTGACAAATGTGCTGCTGATCACGATCATATGGAGTTTGACAGGTGAGAATACTGAAATTGGATGTAAACAAAGAAAGTGTTTGGTCGCGTGCGCGTGAACGCTAATTATAAACAGACGACTAGGGGTGGCGTGTGAAAATCGGAATCGAAACTCGTTGTAACTAGTATTCCATTTCGCACCGACTAGCAGGTTATATTTTTGATTAATATGTTATCAATAAGTACTAAGCAAAATGCTTTGCCTATGCTCTCTGGTATTAAGGAGGCTTTCTACACACGTGCTCTCTTAGGTAACTTTCTATTCTGGGTCTTTCAATAACATGTATTTGAATTCAATACTAAAAGTAAAAGAAAGCCTTCTTTTTATTTAATTGATAAAATGAATGTACCGAGGTCGTCGATTGTGTGGAAGTTGGGTTAGGGATTGAATGGATCCACTTTCAAAATATTTGACCGAAAATCAAAGCTATTCATTTTTATACGATATAAGATTTCTTCGTCCTTGCCATAATTGATATGAAATAGATATGTTAACAATCCAAGACTCATGGATGTGTCAAGGTATGGTTTTTAAAAATGGGACCTTGCAGCTGGTATTGGCTGTATAGAGATTCTCGATGTGAATTCTTATAAGAGGATAAGAAGTTCACTTACTTCATAAGGTTTGCCGCAATATTTACTTCTATTATGTACGTCCAATGCATATCTAGGTATCACTGAGGCAAAACATTTGATATTGCGAGAGGAGAGAAACAGATTAGATGGTACAGCAATATGACACTTTTTAGAATCACCGAATTTAAATTCGTGACATCGTTTGTGGACTTGGGATATAGATCTACCAGCCAAGCACTACCAAGCCGATTCATTGTTTATGGGTGTATTCACAATCACAAATCACTTAGCACACATGTTGAATCTCTTTTTATCAGTTTAAGGTAGGTATACCAACTGCTGCGCACAAACTGACGTGGTTCTAGCAGCTAAACTGTTATCAACGGAGACATGACAAATATCTATATCACCCAGCGATATCTGTAGTATTACTGAAAACCATTTAGTATAGCAGTAGGCTAGCAGTGAGAGAACAGTATAGTGCATAGTTAGTAGGTATCTACCTGCGTATTCAAATAATTTGTCGGCGGAATTCTATAGTGAGTACATAAATCAGTGCCCATATTCTGTAACTCATGCGATAAATTTTCGCATCGAAAACATAGTAATATGTTTTTCAATTTATATATATTTAGTGATAAATATATCGATGTGATAATTACAGAACCCAGATTGCAAGAAAAAACAGCATTGGACTACTACTACTACAAAAGCGATAAGATGCGACATTATGTAGTTGCATTCCATATGCATCTACCATCTACAAACTATCGGAAATTTGATATGAGAGCGTGCCTATATTTAAGTACCAGTCCACACCACATGCTTTTATTTTCGTTTTGTGAAATTTTTGTTAACTATGTAGGTATGTGCATTTTCGTACAATTCGGGTATTCCCCTTCGTATTCTGGTTTAATTTTTTTTTGGTATACACTACAGACTGCAGAGTTGCAAAGTTGTTTAAAGAAAGATGTGGTAGGTACAGTCCTATAATGTGCTATAATCTTAAGTGATCTGGTTATTATACAGTTAGGTAGGCGAGTAGATATTCTTATTTAAATATTTTGTATAGGCGTCTAGAGTGTTCTGTGTTTCTTATGTTTCTTTGTAAATTTAAACGTCGGCCAATGTACCTACCTAAATTTAAAACACGCTAGGTCAGGATAGGCTAGGTTTATGGGTGGATACGGCAGAGCGAGCCCTGCAGTACCCCACTTAGGTGCATATGGGCCCATTGTGATGCCCTTGTTGGGGGGTAAGCCGGTGTTGTTGGAGATTTGTCATTATCATTTCATAAGTTAGGTACTTTTACACTTAACAACCTTTGATAAACTCTGAAAAAAATAAGTACCTATCTAGTTATGTGAGGAAATACCTAGTAAGAATGTCGACGCACCTTATTATAGTATGTATTCTGTTATGTTATACCTAGGCACTATGCACTCTTATGAGCGTAGTCAGTAAAAAATGGAATGCACTAAAAATGAAGCAGCAAGCAAATTATATACTAAAATCTTTGGCCTTTTAAATTAAAACATCAATTATTTATTCTACATAGGCTCCGATGAACTTTATTATTTGCCCTTAACATCGCACGTGAATTAAACAAAATTATTCTTCTTCATTCTAGAATCTAGATCATCAAATCAAAAGACACCTCAACTTTATCTGTTCGACCAAATATAAATATAATGTCTAAATACTGCAGTAGGAATGATGAAACGTGCTTTACGGTAAGCCAACTAGGTACCTACCTATACGATCAGATAGTTAACAAAAATGATTTTACAGAATTTACCACTCATAACGGTTATATCGCAATGGTTCGCTCAAAATGTACAGATGCCAGTTGATGCAGCGAGTTTCATATTTCTTCTTTTTGTGCTAATATTTGTTTATATTTTAATAAAACTAAGCTTTCGAATTATTAGGGTGATGTTGAAACCAATACTCTTCATAGCAGTTTCTATGGTAACTCAATCGTTTATTTACAATAATATTTCTCATTAATTCTTTGTTAATTTTACAGATATTGTTCTATACCATTAAATTTTCAAACAACGAACATGTTGTCGATTTAATACTAAACCTTTTATTAAATACCTTCATTTTTATTGTAAGTATTTTATTCAAATATATAAATTACAAATTTATATATACTAACTCTATTCTTTTAGTCGAAAATTGTCGAAACAGGAGCCAAAATAATCGGGTTTGTCTAAAGTACTACTAAAGTGAAAAAAAAAAATAGTTTTTAATATATTCCTAATAACATGATTGTATTTATTTGTTCAAAAATAAAATAAACAATGAGTTGTACAGATCAATACTCGATTTAAAGCGAATTTATTTTCTTATAGGTCCTGAATTTAATCCTACATTAGATCCAATGGGCCTTACTAATAATCATTTTCAACCTTCACACTAAATATTTTCCAGGTCACAATATGCAATTTTGTATGGAAAATTTCACCATTGTGAGTTCGAAAAATTTAACCTGGACACTAAAAATGATTATTGGTACCGCGGAATGAATTCTAACTAAGAAAATATGCTGGATAAGAACAAAGGCAACTAATGAACAACTAAAACGTTTAATATTGCTTGTATGTTGGGTTCAAAGAGTTGAGATAAGTCATAAGTATAAACGCCGCTCGACCTTAAGGGCACAGCTGAAGATCGATAGCTTTGATTGCACTGTTCGAGTTTTTGGTAAAATGTAGCTTCAAGCCTTTAAAAATGCAAGTAGGTATAATCTTACCAACTACTGCCAAGGCATCTACCCACCAACCAAAGCTTTATTTTTTTCTATAAAGCGCAAACAAAACGAAAAATATTGAATAGTGTTTATTTTCGGAAGCACTTCTTACATATAGGTAGGCACTAAAATATATAAATATCATTAATGGAAACGTGCTTTTCAAATCAATACCAAGCGAATCGCTCCAGAGAATGCAGTAGCTTGATACATAATAATACAAATTGTGACTAATGATTATTTATACATAAATATATTGAAATGTAGTTATTTACTTATCCACGTTTCTGATTTAGATCACCACATACACACTAGTCCCAGTACTACCAGTTCGTGGGGAATTCCCCTTTTTGTGGGAGACTTTAATCAAAAATTTGATAAAAGGGGAAAAGGGGAATCTTCCCTCTTCTAGAAGTAGAACTAGAAATAGAAGCAGTCAGTTTACACAATATTTCGATTGTGGGGAATATCCATGGGGAAGGTTAGATTAGGTTGAAGTGGCTATCCACTTAGACCATTATAAGGTCCCTTGTGATACCACATGAATCTAAAATTCAATTCTTCCTACTCGTTGAACCAATTGGAGCTTCTGATGAATGGGGAATGTCGCCAACAAATATGGGAAAAAAGGGAATTTTAAGGTCTGCGATGGGGAAATTCACTGAAAGCGCCTGATAACACTGCATACACGCGGCATTCCATTCGGTTGAAGAAATCAATAATTATATAGGTACGAGTAGGTTTATAAATATTTGTAAATACGTAAAAACGAATTATTTTATTACTGATTGGTAGGTACAGATGCTGATAAGGTGGATAGTGATTACAGTAATGGAGGTTAAGGCTAATTAAACTTTTTTATTTTTTTGTTAGAACTGTAACATGCATTGGTATTTTGTATGCTCCTGCTGGCATTTGGCATCCTGTGTCAAGTGCTAAGATGCTCTGCTCATGGTATAGTTTTAGCAAGTTTGAAATTATTTACAACAAAAACATAAAAATTAGTACACAATTCATAAAAACAAAAATGGTTGTGTCTGACAATTTTTAACTTGATATTTGAATTTCTTATTGCTAGCTTCCGCTTCCGCTACCTAGTTTTTCGCATTTTCTCAGAAGAATTTGCCAGCTAACGAAATCTTCTTCCCACAAAACCAAAGCGAACGAAATCCGAATCGCTTGATCTGCTGCGTCACGGCTATTTTTTACGCAAATTCAAAGACAGAAAAATTCATAGATTCCGAAATGGGACCTTATTTTAAAATTTAACCCTAATTACTTGTTTCCCCAGGTTTCTCCTATCCACATACTTTGTTGCAGTTGCATCATATGGCTGTGTGTATGTATACTGTGCAGTGAAATTTTGTTTTCTATTTTTTATCTGCACAGACTTAAATAAACGCATGGTTTTCAATCACTCAGTTCTTAACTTACTTCGTTTCGAATCGGTTCGGACACACATTTGAATAAGTGCTACGAATTGTAAATATACAAATATCTTTCGCAAATATCAATTTCCAATCACTTTATTAATTAATATTAAATACCGAACACAAGACACAACTAATTTTGTTGCAGTGTTGCATATCGTAGTGACTAACAAATAAATTTAAAAAAAATACTAATACCAGGTTGGTCGCTTCTTCGAATCTTTTTTGTTCTTTGTTCCAATAATTTTTTTTTAAACCGTGATTTAATAAGTATCTACATACTTGTTTGCTCTCATAATCGAATTAATGCATGTGCTCGATTCAAAGCCATGAATTTCAAAAAGAATACCATTAATTGTGTTGAATTGAATTTAGTCTTAAATTAACAACAAGTTATTATTTGATATTTCTCTATTTTTATTTTGTTACAGTGTTACAGGATATCACTTGGACCTATTTATATTTTCCAGTCAAAATGTCAAACTATTACGAAATGGAGGACTCATTGTCCCAAGTAAGTTATAGGTACCTACTTTAGATCTCGTTAATACAAAATTAACATTTTATTCCTTTAGACGAAACCAATTCAAACCCAATTAGCTGAGCTTGCAGCCAGTTGCATACTCGTTTGGCTAGTTCTGTTTGTATTTACAAGAATTTTAGCTCACCTCGTATCAATGTTTGTTAAACCTTTGGCCTTTACTGTAGTAGCCCTGGTAATGCACTTGCTTTTAACAATACAATTTTCTTATTAAATAATAAAACATTTTGCAGATGGTTTTGTCCCGATTTATAAAAGATGATGAGCTAAAAACTGGGGAGGCTGTGTTTTGAAATATGTCTCTAACTAATATTAAGAGAATGGTTTTATTAGAGGTCGTCTCGAAATATTTCGTGAATTGTGCTATAAAAAGATGATTGACCGTAGTATGATGAATTTAAAAGAAACTCAAATAATGTCGACTTGGAATCGATAAAATATTTTGCCACGATCTCTAAAAACTAATTGATAAGAATGAACTTACATTAAATAAAAAAAAGTATATACGACACAATATTCATTAATGCATTTTAATTGTATGTTGCTCCATTTCAATATTTTTTGTTTTCACTCAGCAATGGTGACTAATTGGATAGAGCAATGCTTCCTCAAATATATGCAATTCGACACCGCTCAGAATCGTTCTTCTGTTTTTTTTTTTTTTTTCATATAGGTCAGATAAACGTTTTGTTATAGGTACCTACATTATGTATTTTGATTAAGCGAAGAAAGCGTGATCGAACAAAGAAATCGTTGCAGCTCTTAAAATAGGTACGTAAGTTTCCCTCACCACGTTTGCTCCTCTGTTTGGAATCCAGTGTGTTCGACCGCAAGAATAATGTAAATAAAAATAAGTGTTCGAGCGCATGAATAGTTTAGAAATATGAAAGAAAAAAAAATACTAATAAACGCATAATGAGTTATTTTTTCGTGCTTAGGTTTTAATGTACTTTTTGCCAATAGGGTATTAAATTATTGTTTACCCTCTGTTCTGCCTCTGGATATTGTAGTTTAATGCGGATGCTTCTTTCAGTGCATAATATTCTAAAGTGAGCATTAAATATTTTGACGCAATTTTATAGTCAGATAAAATAGTAGTAGTAGTGGGCCTAATCATCGTTTGTCAATATTTTGTAGTTCACACTTCACAGTATTCAATTTTGCATGGAATATTTCACAATTATTGTGTGCTTGAAAAATTAAATAAAGTGCACGACTGGGTCGAACGAAACTTTCTCGATACTAGACAACAGAAAACAAAATTCTCTTTTGTAATATTTTTAAAAAAATTACTATTTTCATAAATCCATTGTACGATAATATAGAGAAAAACTGAGCTTGCTATTAAGTTATAAATAGCCTTAGAAATTAATTTTTGCTACAATCGTATAGACCGTTTTCGAGATATTCAAAAGTACCGTTGTTCGAATTTTTAGCCAAAAACTGGGTACGCAGTCCTGGTAACCTCACCTACTTAAGCTTAAATATCAATATTGGTTAAAATCGTTAGAGCCGTTTTCGATCAAATCAAACTGGTACGAAAATGTTGTATGGGAAGTACCATTAATATTGAGGTTATCTTGCAAAAAAAAAAAACACCTCCCGAGCTGTAAGCCCAAAAACTTCAAATCCGAGGTTTGAACGTAATTCGGGAAGCCGTTTAGGCTGTAGACCTGTGGAAGGACGGACAGACCGGACAGAATTTTGCGACCAACTTTTTTGAGTTCCTCTATCATCGTAATATCAGAATTGATTAATAAAACCTCGAGTTCGAAATTTTGTACGAAACCAATATCTTTCTCTTACTACGTAATGGAGAAAGTTAAAAAGGACACTCAAAATGATTTTTATAGTATCGCGGTTTAACATTATTTTAGTACATAATAAAGGAGAGTTATGTCGTTTTCCATTGGGCAAAAAGAAGCGTCCGAGTGAGTCCGGAATCGAAAAAATCAGTTCTGATTTTCTGAAACCGTTCCATCTTCCTTCTGGTGATTCTGAGGAGAGAATTTCGTTGCTCGATTTGAAATGAGAATCCACTCAAGAAGCACTCACACAAGTGTAGTTTGTGTATTTTATACAAGGCAACTGACAGCTGCCGTAGATTATTTTTTGGCATTTCACCAATACTCTTGTGGATTCAATCAGAAGTATTTTTCTTGTTCTTGCTATTTGGTTGACCAAAATTTCTTTATTGTTTGTAAAGTATATGCTAGTAGTAGGAGTAAAATTACAGGGCCAAAGATAGAACAAGCTTTTTTTCAAGTATAAAGTTTAACTACTCTTAATGTCGGTACTTCATTCTCAGTATCTTCTTGAGAAAAATGTTCTAAATATTTTCAAAATTCTGTACAACGTATTTCAGTCATAACATTGACATCATTAATGAAATTCGTTCAGAACGTCATAACCTGCTGTGAGTGGGTCTACCCCAACAGGTGAATACTAGTTGCTTTTAATGCAAGACTCTTCAAGTGATTTTCGTTTAATGCTTTGAAGAAGAAGTTTAAACAACGAACTCTATGACTTCTACAGTGATAACGACAAAGTCAAAAAACTCTAATCACGGACTACACCCTAAGTTAGTCAGGGAATAAGCAGTTTAAAGCAATACAGTATTTATTATATTTAATTAGACCAAATTTCAATTTTGCAAGCGAAATATTTTCTTCCAACCTGGTCACCCTGTAAAAATAATCAGTTGTCTACATAAAATTAGTTCCCTTTATGGAATGTATAGAAGTGTATGTATTGATCGTTTGGTATAAACCACAAAGTTGCAACGACAATCTAATTGTTTTTTTCTTCGCACAAATGCAGTGCTAAATCTGCAAAGTACGTGTTCATTTTCAATTGATGCACGTTTTACTCAAGCGATAATTTTTAGTTAATCTTTAAAGCCAGTAGGTACTGATATAATATGTACGTCCCGAATAGGCATATAGGATTTTCTTTTTTAAAGATTAACTCTGTATATACGGTTTGTTTACAAAGGCATGCATGTTTGTATGCATTAGCTACCGAGTAGTAAATATGTATAGATGAAGCATTGAAATTTGTTTGCTGCCTTTGTTATTGTGATCCTCAGTTTCCTGAGTGCGTTGGCGAAGATCACTGTGGTGGCTCTGGCTATATTTTATTAATTTAAACAAATTATCTCGAATTCTAAGTATGTATAGACAAGATTTTACTAAGCTTGAAAAGCTGAGATCATATTACAATCAATCAATAAGAAAGAAAAAAACTGTTTTTAGAGCTCCTTAGATATTAGAACTTAAACAATGGTGTGTGAAAAATAATACTGCGGACAAAGCCCTATTTAGTTGCTGGAAAATTCAAAAATTTATTCCACATTTAATAATAATTCGTTTGTGATTATGTTTTATTTTGCCGATCTTTCTATTTTGTTGGAGCACTTTGGGAAATGTTTTCGAAGGGAATTTCAAATGTCGTGAATGATTTCTTGATTTATTTGGAGGAAAATAATTGGTGACAGTCGGCTAAGATTTCTTAATTAAGTCCTCTTAATCTGTACCAATACCATAAACATTATAAATCGCACTGAGTTTGACAATCCGATTCATTTCTGTGCTGTTTTCCTTACATCTTAAGATCTAAACAAGTCGATATTGATATTGTTGTGCTAATGTATTTTATGTATTAAATAACAACGACACCAAAAGTGATTTTATAATAACATTAGCGGCTGTACAATCAACTACTGGAAATAAATAATTATTACCGCCATAAATTTGTTAGTGGGGAAGCCCCACTGTTCGTACAAGGAGGTTGACCAATTGCAGATAATACCTATCAGTCAATTACCTACTTATGTATCCAACTAAAGTTGAAGAAAAGATGACATTGAATCAAAAATACCTGCAAAAACATACGTGTGACTTAAAGCAATGTCTAGTATAATATAATTTTACCAAAGTATTATTAATTTGTCTATGCTATTCAGAATAATTTCATTAAAAAAAAAAAACTAGATTTCCGACATTAATATAAAAAGTTCTCACACTTTTCTCTAACACAGTAGAGTGCTGTCATTTTACTTTGTTATAAATATTTAACATTATATTTCTAAAAAGTTTTTCTACATAACTACTTATAAGTAGTTACAAATTTGTTCTACAATTTGGATTTACAGATGAAACGATTGCCACTAATCTTCACAAACACGTTTAATAGGATAACAATCCTGAAACGAAATTTTTAGATACTGGGTCGTATGAATAAAACGTAGCAATTGCTTTTACTCAAGAGAAATGTCAAATGCGAAGCATTTGCTACGTTTCGTATGAATAAAAACCAATTTGAGTTAGTTCCCACTTTTGACATGTTCGAAAAGCGGCGGCACTGACCTTTTACTCAGATCGGTATGAATAAAACTTGTCAGACAAAGTAAATGCTATGCAAATTCTGAGTCTGCTATTTAGTTGACTCAGACCTTTTGCTAAATATTTTGTACGCAACTTTTTAACATAAGACAAATCTAAGCGTTGTGAATTTTTGATGTTTTGTTTATAAATTAATGTCGTTTTCGATTTGACAAAAAATCAATTTTTTTTTTGATCGAGATTGCTTTTCATGTTCGATTTGCCACAAAAATCAATCTTTTTTTTGATCTCAGATCACTTTTGAGAAATCGCAATTTTTCCTCAGATTTTACACATACTTTCACTAACACCAATGTTTATGACACACAGCGTCGGTTACGAATTGTTTATCGTTGGAAGAATTGCTTTTCTAACTGAATTATTTATTTAACGCGTATGGGATCGAGTATTTATATTAAATGATTTCGAAATGCAGTACTATAAATGTGTGAAAATCAATTGAAATGGATTTCGAGTGCAAGTGCAAATATGTTTTTTTTTGCCGCCAACTCAATACACACACATACCAATATAATTCAGATTTTATGTTCGATTTGCCAGCAGAAATCTGAAATCTCAGATCAAAATCTGAAAAGCCAAATCGAAAACGACATAAGTTTTGTTCGTGCAGGAAAACCTAACCAAACATGGATGCGATAAGTTTTCACATTATAATTGTTTTACATCTTTTTATTAACGTTCGTGCTAATAAAAAACAGTATAAACAAAGAAGAATTGGTGACGACAATAACTTTAAGCAATTGTTCCGTTTCACGCGTGAAAATGTGGACATTTTCGCTAATACTTTCTTAAGTGATAGATTTGAGACGCGTGGTGGTGCTCTTTCAAATATCCAGAAAATTAAATTTTTCCTAAGGTATTTAGGAGATCCGGGGTTTCAGGTAAACATTTCAAAATTCATGGCTTAATAACAAGTGAAAAATGTATGTATTTAGGTTGGTGTTGGAGAAGAAATGGGTGTTCTTGTTTTTCTTTTAAGTTTTGTTCACTTTTGACAATTTTCCCACAAAAATTTGAAAATAAATTCAAAATAAACAAACCACCAGACAGTTGTCACTTGTCAAGTTTGACAGAAATTGCAAGGCAAGTACACGTACAGCGAAGTAAATGCTATGTTCGAATTTTCGAACTTACTTTAGCAAACTAGGTTTTTATTCATACCGATTCAAAGCATTTGCTAAGGGCTTTTACTTTGCTACAACCTTTTGCTCAAAGCAAATGCTAGTTTTTATTCATACGACCCACTGCCGATTTTTTGTGTATTCTGTTATTAGCATTGGCCTGGTGGAAAGCATCATTTAAAATTAGGACGAAATTTGGGGTTTACCTTGTTATGATGGTAGCAATATTTATTTATATTTTGATGGATAATATCTCTACTAATGTTTTTTTTTTTAATTTTAGATTGTATATTTTACTATCAGGTTTGGATACTACAGATCTCTATACGGTCTTGTAAATAGCACAGTCACAAATACTATAATTTATGGTGTTTTGTTCATAAGTAATTTATTTTTGTTGAAAGGAAAACGTTTTTAATTATGCTCTTTTCAGTTAGAGAAAAAATAAGAAATAATCGTAACCGTGTTAACCACAGAATGATTGCATATAATCGAAGGATCTAAAGTATGACTGATAATATAACTCTGTTCTGTACTAAATACCTATACATACATATATACATTTCAATAAAACTGATTTTGTATGATGATTTTTAAAGTTATCTTTTAAGAAGATATTTTATATAAGATGCTAATGTTAAAGCAAAAGGTAGGTAATAAACAACGTATTAAGAACAAGCCACGAACTTACTTAGAAATAATAAAGTTAACATTGATAAATAAAATAAAAACTGACTCCAAACGCTTCTGGTCTTTCATAAAAAGCAAACGTAAATCTACTGGCCTACCCAAATCCATGGTTTATAAAAATATTGAATCCATAGATGTTAATTCAACACTTAATTTTTTTGAGAATTTCTTTGAATCTGTGTACTCAACACCCCTAGTTTTGTACCAGCTACGAATGCCAAATTTATATAAGTCTCATTCAATTAAATCTTCAGCTCTTTATTATCTCAAACCCAATTCAAGTCCCTAGCCCGATGGTATTCCCGCGATTATTTTTAAAATGTGTTCTTAAGCAGTTTGCAATCCCCTTTTTAAAATTTACAATCTGTCATTGTGCTCTGGAATTTTTCTTGATGAATGATGCTAGTAGATGAAATTAAATAAATAAATAAATAAATAAATAAATAACAAAGGGTGATATTAGTGACCAAAAATCTAACACAACAACTCCATTCGCTTGTCGTGTGTACACGGAAAATAAGCATTAATTTCAGATCTTTATTTGTAAGGTCCTTCGGATTCAACAATCAATAGGTGCTTAACAGTTTGGAATTTGATTTTACAGGAAAGTAAATATCTACTTGGTATAGAATGTATAGTGTCTTTTTAGAGACATGACCGTTAGCTTCTATATAGAAGGATTCTATATCTTTCACCTATACGTATGAGGGTATGAAACATAGATAACCTTTCGCATCAAAGATCAACCTATATGGTATTAATCCAAAAGTCTTAGAAACGCCACCTTTCTAGCTTCGTGAATCCTCCGCCATCAATCAAACAGTCCCAGAAGACTACCCATCTAATGTAAACACAAAACCTCCCAGACGACACGTCAACAAATATCAACAAGTGCCAAATGTCAGTATTGAAAACATCAACAAATTGGACTGCGCAACTCGAGAATTGTTTACTTTAATTGTTGATACCATGTCGGCAAGTGGTGAGCACATGTTGCGACATCCTGTACACGTGGTCAAAAAACGTAAACAAAATAACTGCGCATGTTGTAAAAAATGTTCGAGCAATCGCAGATTGGTCTCAGAAAAGTGCCACCCAATACCGTACGTCAAACTGACTAGTATCTCCCTCCAGCTAATGTTCTTGAATGTAGTTTCACGAAAAAGTCTCAATTCTGACTTTTCTACAAACGCCATGTTGTGAAAAGTGTACCGAGGAAAATTTTCTTATTCATTGTTAATTCTTCAATCGTGCATTATAAACATCTAACTAAAATTTAAATAATCATTTTGTGAATATAGAAGCACATAGACCTAGTATACTTATACTAGCTAAGTATGTGCTTACAATAGCAAGAGTTTAAAACAAAAACTAGTCAAAGAATGCACACAAAACACACAATAATAAAAATTCCTAGATTTTAAGTGAAAATTTAAATAAAATTTAATTAAGCTATACGATGGAAAGATGGAAGAACCATATTCTGACGTCTATATTATCCTTTTTGTTTCTATTTCCGAGTGGAGCTGATTTTTCGCCTGCTGAAAATATTAAATACAATGTGTAAGTTTGTGGGATATATTGGAAGTTATTTTGAAAATTTTCTTAAAATGCGTATATTTTTTCATACAGTGTGCACTCGTGGGCCGATAAACTTGGGATGGAACTCTTCCATTTGGGAGATTTCATAACGAGAAGAAAAGAAGTCCAAGATGTGAGTAATTTTCATTATTACAGAGCACCCATTTCGAAGTAGGGCTTTTATCGATTTTTCAATAAAAAGATTGCTTGTTATATAGGTTACTGAAAAATTAGGTCGTAAATGTCGTTATTACATGAATTATCTTGTCTTTGGTTTTTTTTTTTTTTGTTGTCTATTCCGTTAATAATTCAAAATAAGACAGCTGCAGTTTTCATGATGACTGTTGTGTTGTGTAAGCAGTGTATGATAGGCGGTTGTTCTAAATTGATTTTGCTTGGTAGAATTGTTGTTTAAAATCCGATTTTTCTAACAATCTATTGTCCTCTTTTATGCGACATAAAATTTGGAAGGGAGGTTTGATAGCAAAAATTTAATTCACAAATTCTTACGAAATATTGTATGCTATTGATATATTATTGATATTGATAGTATATAAATTTTTCACAGTTCTACCCATTTTGCGGATGAAAATATATACATGTATAAAAAAAGTTACTTATCTGATGGTTATAGACTTAAGAGTTGTTAAAAGTACAGAAATAAAGTGCACGACTGGGTCGCACGAAACTTTCTCGTTTAATGTGAGTCTGACTGATTTTAAGCAAATTTAAGCAATTTAACTGTTCAGCAAATCGAAAATTGAGGACACAATAGTTTTGAAAACATCCATTTGACTCTAAGTTTGCATTTTGGTCAAACTCGTTATTGCCGTTTTCCGGTAAACTCAAAAAACTAAATTTTAAAAAATTCCTTTTTTTCAAAAATCCATTGGGGACGTTCGGATACCTAGTTTGTGTAAGACGTCAACTAGATTGGTCGGGACTATGAATCCGAACGCGTTTGACTAAGCAAAGTTAATTGTTTTTGTATTCTCGCGGTCAGCGTTACCTTTGTTTGATTTTGCCTTTTTTTACTTGGAAAGGCCCTTCATAAATCTTTAAAAAATTGTTATTTTCAAATAAGTACATTTAAAATGTAACACGGTTGCATGTCACAGCACTATTATAGTCTTATGCGAACTAATGTTTGTTAAATATCGTGTGATAATTCTAAATTACCAGAGTGGCCTTAGAAATTAGACCTTTTTCTATCATCGCCCCTTTTAGCGACTTCTCAAAATTCTGCAACGGCCACTCTGTTTATTTTAAATTTGACTCTTGGAAATGTCAACTGAGTACGCAGGCAGGATTTTCTTGACTAGATTGGTCGGCTTCCCCTCCATAAACGTCAACTGCAAAAATTATAGGTACACATGAACACTCTGGGCCAATAAAAACTAAGACGCATCTAGTCAGACAGCTGTCAGACTTACTAAACTACGCGAATCCGAACGTCCCCCATTGTACGATAATATAGAGAAAAACTGAGTTTGCTATTAAGTTATAATAAATGACTACATTACCTTAGAAACTAATTGTTGTTTTCGAGATACATATATGTCGAAATTTCAAAAGTACCGTTGCTCAAATTTTTAGCCAAATACTGGGTACGCAGTCCTGGTAACCTCACCTACTTAAGCTTAAATATCAATTTTGGTTGAAATCGTTAGAGCCGTTTTCGATCAAATCAAACTGGTACCTACGACAATTTTATATGGGAAGTACCATTAATATTGAGGTTACCTTAAAAAAAACACCTCCCGAACTGTGAGCCCAAAAATTCCAAATCCGAGGTTTGAACGTAATCCGGGAAGCCGTTTAGGCTGTAGGCCTGTGGAAGGACGGACAGACCGGACAGAATTTTGCGACGCACTTTTTTGAGTGCCTCTATCATCGTAATATCAGAATTGATTAAAATCTCGAGTTCGAAATTTTGTACGAAACCAATATCTTTCTCTTACTACGTAATAGAGAAAGTTAAAAAAAAAAAAACGATATTAATGACGAAAGGGAAGAAGTGGCACCTTGATCAAGATTGTTTTAACAATTAACAAAATACACGTAGATGTTTTAGGACCGCAAATTCAAACGTCGTTTAACCCTCGACACAGAGTTTAACATGTCTTCTTTGATTATTTCATAAAATGAAAATGTTAATTGTTACAAATACTAAAAAAAAACGCATTAAAAACTCCACTTAGTGGGACCAAAAAGTATAATATAAAAAGTTATGTTGGTAGGTATATCTAATAATTTTAACTTTTATTTATGATATACTTATGTCAATTTGGAATTAAAATTAGAGGAGTTCATACATGGTTTCTATGCAGACCTCAGAAGGTTAAGTTGAGGTTTGGATTTTTTTTTTTTTCATGTTTTTTCACAATATACAGGAAAATAAGTTACCAAACGGCCATAATCCATATATTGGATCTACATAAAATTAAATTTTTTTATAAACGGAGTTATTGATCAGCACAATATTTGTTGTCAATCTTTTTGGCTACAAAAGTCCTAGTTTTAATTTTTAAACGATGAAATTGTAATAACCTTTGCAATGATCAAGTTCCGTGCGAAGTCATGCACATACATACCGATATTTTGTTCGTCAACGTTGTATTTTTTTTTTAATACCAATAGTTTTTCATAAACCGATCTAGTGGACAGATAGACCCGAAATAGATCCATACATAGATCCATCCACCCTGTCGACAAAATTTTAGAGAATCGTCTAAAACACATATATTAATTTGTGAAAGATTTTAGTACATTGTCCCAGCCAGATGACGTCTCGTCATATAATGTTCCGTATTGCGGTATCCCTGACGCATTTCATTTCTTTAACTTCAGAGTTTCAAGCCAGCCCAAGTTGTGGAAAGGAACGGGCAGAAAATAGTCGAAAACATGGCGAATGAAATCAAAATGATGATGGACCTAAAAGTCAGTGCAGTAAGAGTAAGTAAAACCGCCCACAGCCGTCAGTTAGAAACAAAAAAAAAACCCAAACTCCGTACTAATTTGAATATGAAATTATTTGAATATCTCTTAAATAACTAGCGCATAATGGACATAGCCGAAAACACAGCATTGTCACATCAAAACGATGTTTTGGATGTTAAATTTCCCTACTATAACGCCAAACAAATGGTGGAGCCTGGCGAACCATTGCCAACAGAAGCACCGCCCGATTTAGAGGATGTTGGTGTTGAGAGAATTGAGGTTCCCCCCAAGGAGATAGTTCTGAACCCAAAAGCTGAATTTTTCAATACACGAGTTAATCTAAGCCACAGTTCCGTGCATATACCAACAAATGTATTCGATCGAGGTTTGATGTGCTCCATTTGTTTCTCTTTTATTTTTGTAAAATATATTAGTTTTTTTGAAAAACGATTTGCGATGTTTTTTGTGGCTTTGGCAATATTGAAAAACGTCGAAAATCGTCGCCGTGGCCATGGAAAACATCCGAAACACGTTAGATAGACAATCGGCTATACGCAGTCATAGAGTTCCAAAGTATGCATTGGCTATCCAAATAGTTTCGGATGGATCCATTCCACTATATTGTTACATTTTCTATTTATTTCTATGTTTTGCAACTGAAAAACTAATTTCAAATTTATTTTATTTTTTTTTTTTATTTTCTCAAATCATAAACAACACTAAAAACATAAAAAAAAAATAAAACAAGCCGTTGAAGTGATACAAGCAATAAAATGGTCGGAAAATTTAGACGACACATTCAAAGACAATTACAAAAATGATCCGACTTTGTCGTGGCAATTCTATGGCAGTTCGACCGGTTTCATGCGACAATTTCCCGCATCGAAATGGAAACAAGATCCGGTCGATTTGTACGATTGTCGATTACGTTCATGGTACATTGAGGCGGCAACAAGCCCGAAAGACATTGTTATCCTAATGGACGGATCAGGCTCTATGAACGGACAGAGGCTAGATATCGCAAAGCATGTTGTTGAAACCATTCTCGATACATTAGGTGCAAATGACTTTGTGAACATCTTCACCTTTGGCACAGAAGTAAAGCCTGTTGTTAGCTGTTTTGAGGACACACTTGTTCAAGTATATATTTGAAAATATTTTTCTTTCAATTTGTTTTTATTTATTTGCTTTTCTTTTTCTTATTTTTAATTTATATTTTTCCGGTTACTCGAAAATACATCATTAATTTGGCGCGCGCACACAGGGAACACTTGACAATATTCGTGAGCTAAAAGAGAGCACGTTTAGAATTAATAGGACCTTTGCTATTGCTAACTTTACGGCGGCCCTAGTGAAGGCATTCGAGGTGTTGGAGCTTTTTCGAACAGAAGGTCGTGGTGCGAATTGTAATCAGGCGATTATGCTTATATCGGATGGGGCGCCGTTTAGTTATGAGGAAATATTCGAACAATACAATTGGCAGAACAAGGGTTTTATGCCGGTAAGGGTTTTCACGTATCTAATTGGAAAGGAGGTGGCCGATGTGAAGGAAATCAAATGGATGGCCTGTGAGAATAGGGGATATTATGTTCATCTGAGTGATTTGGCAGAGGTTCGTGAGATGGTTTTGAATTATATTCCAGTAATGGCTAGGCCGTTGGTTTTGGGCCGACATGACCATCCGGTTATTTGGACCCAAGTGTATGCTGATGAAGTGGTGAGTCTGGATCCATATGTGATTTATGGCAACGGGTTCAAGGTGTTATTTTTTGATAAACGCTTTGACGTATTTTCCCTTTAAAGGATCCCAAGATGACAGACTGGCTGTGGGAGGTCAAGCAGTGTGAGGAGCAAAAATCTGATATTGAGAATTTTCGAGCCAATGGATACAAAATATTCCACAGAGATGAGGAAGAAAGGCGGTACTGGTCGAGAAGGAAGAAGGTAATGTCGTATTACAAGTTTGTTTCCACAAGTTGCATTTATGCTAAGCCGAATTCCGGGAAATACATAAGAAATACATAAGATGTTCAAATTGAGTTGCATAGGCTAAAAACAAGTTTCTTCTACCTCACCATTTAATTATTTTACCTATAAATTTTGTACTCTCATTTTTATGCAAAATCATATAACCACCTCTTTAGAGTTGGATTCAACCTCTCGAGACGGACAAATATCACTTTATGACCACAGTTTCGATGCCAGTGTACGACCGTCGAGAAAATGCGGTAAGAATTTTAAAATTTCAATTTATTTCTAAATCTAACCAATAAAAATTTAAATAAAAGTTCTTATCTAATAACTCTACAAACATCTACACGCAATTGTTTGTAAAATGTTGTTTTTTTAATTTTAATTTTTTTTTTTGCATAAACCTTTTTAAATCTAATTAAAATATAAATCAATAATAATTGTATATTACTGAAACGTAAACTTATACAATATAGAATATCACCGAAGAAGTATTAATTAACGAAGCGTACTGGGAATCACAAACTCGTGAGGTATTTCTAAATAAACTCCTAAACGAACGAATAATCAAAAGTAATCGTTATTTTTTGCGCTAATATCTTAGACTACGTTTAGTGATTACGTAAAAACATAATTAAAAAAATGAAAGCAATAAAATTTGTAACATTTTTTCGTTGGAAAATTCCTAGTAGTGTTTTCGAACCATCCCGATGGTTGGGTTCATTTAGAGGCAAATACTGTTATACAATATATTAACGCAGCTATATATTCTTACGACCTAGTGCTATAGAAACAAACATATATATAAACCTAGTTATTTTTAGCTGTTTTTTAGCTGATTTCATTTGTATTCCTGTATCGAATAAATTGAACAAAAATTAAAACCATAAACGTTAGAAAAAAAAAAACTGTACAAATTTGATTTGAAAAAAGTAATTGTACGCAGGATTATAGTTAATTTGTGCTTGTTAATAATATAGATACAAATAGACAACTAGATGATAATAGTTTACTAGATAATTCCAATTTATTTGTTTAATTTTAACAGAAATAGTAGTTATAGACTATATACTATAACATAATATGCGGGAAATTGATGCTCTCTTTCTTACTAGCTCATCATCTCTCTTCAAAAAACAAGCCAATTCGCGGTTGCTTCCTTAAAAGTTAAATAAATATAGAGCAACAAAAGATATTTGAAAAATTTAATTAACTTGCTAAAGTAATTTCAGTTAGAAATGTTCGGTTTCGCTAAAAGAGTAAATTTCTATCCGATAGCTGCAAAATAATTACAGTTCTGGAAGGTTTGTGTCTTGGCAAAAATTAAATTTCAGCCTTAAAACAATTACAGTATTGGTGGGTCCCATCATTTTTTTTTTTTTTGTGAATTCCATATTATTACTTGTAAGTTATGAGAACAATATTTATAACAGTACAAGTTAAATAATAAATTTTCTGGTTTTACGAAAACGGCTTAAAAACTTACCTTCATCTACTAGCAAACGTTTCAGATCGCTGTTGAAAGAATTAAAAAAAATTAAAAAATATTGTTAAACTTTGTTTAAATCATAAAAAAAAACTAACAATTTTCGAATGTACCAGTGTCGTGTCCCCATGAATGATGCTATCAAACATAATATCGGTTTTCACTTTCATTGGCAGCTTATTTATGAAGACCCCTTTCCGGAAGACTTTAAAAAAAACGAAGATCAAAATTTGGTATGAAACCAACATTCATGATATTGTTGTTCGCATTTTGTTATTTCGCCGAGGTTTGAAAATTGTAATTCGCATTTATTTTATTTGAAATCATGATGATCGAAAACGTTGCTTTTTTTTTCTTTATTTATTGCTTTCAATTTATTGACATATTGATATTTTCAATTTGATGAAGCGACATTTCGCAATTGTGGGTTGCATTTAGATTTTAATCAGCAAAACAAAGGTTCTCAGGGGGTTATATATAATTTTTGCTTTATTTTACTTAATTATGCCGCAAAACTGTTTTTTTTTTGTTTAATAGTTGTCGTCTTAAATAACATTCAAAGGAATGGCTAGCGGAACATTTCGCGAATCGAACTATAGAACTTAATTATTTTTAACGACTTCGATGCGTTGTTTATTTTTGGAGCGGTCTACGGTAAAATGGTGACTATGACCGAATACATAGGTATGGCAACCAGCTGTCATAGCATTTGCTTTGAAACCTCAGTTTGCTTAAGTTACATTAATATATGCGTATCCTAAATCAAGCAATTTTAACGCACCTGACTCTAGTAACTGAGAACTCTGGATCGAGTCTAGGAAATAAGTTACATCACTGACATATGATTTTTTGCCGCATTTTTTTAAGACGAAGATCTTGGTTGAGAGGAAGCCTAAATTGCTTAGCTTTATCTGTGTTTGCGCTCGATTACAATGTGATTTTCAATGAGCTTTTGCTTTTCTTCCAACTGCGACGTTTTGTCGATAGTTTGGCAACCCTATCAATGGACGGTTTATTATTAACAGCTTTTACTGACTGCCTTAACACTGAATTTCTAATTTATTTGTTGGTTTTATTAAATTTAATTTGTAATATTGGCTTTAGTTAGGTAAGTCCTATTGTCTCAGCCTCAATTGCTGCATTTCTACTGCACTACCGACATTCTTGCGATCTTGTTTGATAATTTAGAGTTGAGGGTTTAAAAAGTGGTTCACATTATTCAAATGGAATAGTTCGCGGACCCTAGCTTCTGTCCATTCCCTTCGATTGTGGACGTTTCTTTTTTTTTTATTATTTTTGGGAACTTACATTTCTTTTCGAGTCTGAGTGGCGCAGTGGAAAAATCTTTAAATTCGCAATTCCAGTTTCCGGTGGTTAAACCTAATATTAAATTTGTGAGATTTCATCAAACTATATTTTTTGTTAAATGTAAGTTGATAAGGAAAATTAAAATAATTTTTTTTTGTGTAGTACCTATCCGTGAGTATACTTACCTTAACTGTATAGGTTACTGTCATTTGATTTAAACATATTTTTCGTCAACGGAATAAACAAATATTCTCCGAATATGGGCATGTTCATTTGAATATGGTAAAAATAATATTGAAGAATACCTAGTTAACGACAGAACATCCAGTACTGGTTGAATTTAAAGGGATACTTCATAACTGACTTTGCGAGATACTATAGTGATCATATTAAGTGTCCAGGTCCAGGATGTATTTTCCAAACTTCACAAGAGCGAAATTTTCTATTTAAAATTGACCTTCAAAATATTTAGTGAGCAAACTAAAAATGATTATTAGTAAGGCCCAATATAGATTAATGTAAAATAAGAAGAAAATGTAATTTTTTTCTTATATAAAATATATATTAAATTAAAATATAAAATATATTTATTTATACGTCCAGTATGGGTAGCTTATCATATTAAAAAAAAATATATTTTAAAAAGTTTGTGTTACCTTCTAATATATATATGTATTCGAACTGCAGTAAATTTTGTAACTTTGATTGTTAATATTTTGAATTTAGCTAGTGAAAATTTTAATGTTTAGTCTTCAAATTTAGATGATTCCGTAGAGAGTGTAATCGAAGCCGTATATATAATAAATAATTAAAAGTATTTTATTATAATGTAAATTATTTTCTTTTGTTTATAAAACAAACTGTAGACTAGGATCGCAAACTTGCTTGGTGTTGCTGGAACTGATGTGCCGATTAGAGACATAAGGAAACTTTTATCGCCATTTTTGGTAAAACATTTACAAAATGAATTAGTTTTGCTGTCTTACAAAACTGTGTTTTAATTTCAGTTGGGAGTCAATGGATATGCTTTCATTGTAACCAACAATGGTTATATACTATTCCATCCAGATTTTCGTCCAATTGTAAGAGTTATATACTTTTTATAATTCAAATTTTTGTGTGACTCATTTATTTTAAAATAGTTTCAAGACATTCTCAAACCAGCTTATAATAGTGTGGATATGATTGAAGTTGAACTGCTAGATGATAGTCGGGAACCGAGAAATTTTAATCCAACGCTGATTGGGGTAAGATGACGGTCTTCTTTTTTTAAGTAAAAGGTGATCTATGGTTTCCCTTTTTAGATTCGCGAGGAAATAATAAACCAAACGACCGGCAGCAAGTGGATGAAAGTAAAAAATCATTTCGACGAAATGGTAAGTCGACGTTTCATTGAAAGATTTTGCCATTAGTGCGGAACTTTTCTTCCTCTCCTTGATAGAGTTGAACTTTTCTAGTTATATGTACTTGGGCGATAACTTATAGACGAGGTATTTCTAAGATTCTAACTGTGTTCAATTAAAGACTATACAAGCGTTAATGGACATTCGCTCTCATAGACATTAGACATACTAAATATAATAAGTCAATGATCGCTCTATTATGTCCTCGTCGTCTCAAAAAGTCCACAAATAAAGTTTTTTTTTAAATAGGTTTATATCGATGTACAGCTCGTATAATTTTTGTTACTCAACATTTGTGTTAATACAGACGGGACCGTATCTTTTTAAGAATTTTCAGTTTCTGAAAAGATTTTAATGGTTGCTTTTTCTATTCGTTGCCATTTTTATAGATCTGAAAGCGGAACTAACGTTGATGTAGCTATGCTTAGTCTTCTGTTAGGTACCTTAAAGTTGTGGCTGTGAAGTTCTGTCCAATTTATCAAAGTTGAGTTTCCTTCGCTGTATTTTACCAATAATTATGTCAATATCGTCGAAATATATCCTCGAAATGGAGCAGCTTCCTAAAGATCATACCGTCTGTGCTTTTGTTTTACTAATGGCGATATTATTATTAATATTTTTTTAGAAACGAGTGACCCGACTGAAACGCTATTACTTCTGGACTGCTGTCCAAAATACACCATTCACACTAGTCATAACTTACCCCGAGCAATATGGCGTAAATCGGTTACAAATTCGAGCCGAAGATGAGATTCACCGGCTTAGTATAAAGGGCAGTAACACGGCAAACTTCTTTAGTGGTAAAAAATGGAAAATTCACCCCGACTGGTAAGTTGTAAATATTTTTTTTTATTTTAAATAACAAAATGCTTTCGCTATCATCACAGGCTATTTTGCAAGCATAGCAATCTGAATAATAGCAAGACATTTACGAGTCCAGAAGCGGAACTTATACACTTCTTGGACAAAATGTCAAAGCCGGGGTGGAAATGGCCACTAAGTAGGAGCTCACTGCCCCCCGAACACACAGCTGCAATGTATTGTAAGTACCATTGTCGTTTGATCTTTCTTTCACTTTCGTATAAACCAAAAGTCATACCATTCAATCGGACTATAATTTTTTTTACCGCGAAATTAACAAACAAATTAAATTTCGCATTTCAAGCCATTTCGCTCATAGCTAAGGGCTGATAACTTTTTTTTACTGATGTTTCTAATGTTCAACGCTGCAGCTAGAAGCGCATGCGATATTTGCTTAGATTTTCATCCATAACAATTGGAATAAAATAAATAAAAGAAAACCAAAACAAAACATACCTAACCTTGAGCCGCTTGGTCAATTGCAGAGTTTTCGAATTGCGCAAAGACGAGTCTCTCTAAACAGTGTGTATTCACTTTGATCTTTTTCCTGTGTTTTAGTTTATGTTTGTTTGATTTTTTTTTGATATTTTAGGGGTTGATGTTTTTATTTTATATGAACGTACTTTCTATTTATGGTTTAATTGTTCTCTTTTGAAATTATTTTTCTGAACATTGCAAATCCACAGCTAACACAAGCTCTGGTCGTTTACCATCGCTAACTGAAAAAGAGTCGTACTATTGTGAGTACTATACATACATCCCTTGGTATTATTGAAACAGTGTTTCGTTTTTTAGAAGTTTTTCAATTTGTTTGGTTCTTAAGAGTTGCACTTTTTTTTTTTGTTATTGAGTTTGTAATATATATCTTAAACTGTGAGTTTTTGTAAATATACAGAGTTGACGAAGAGAAACCAAATTCTTTTGGTTACCTTGTAGTTGGTAATATTTTGTAATGTAGGTTTTATTATATAATTGGATTCCCAGTTGTATTGTTGTTATCCTGAAAAGTTGTGTCCCAAAAAAGAGAATTTTTCGTTCATCATTCGGTGTTTCTATTTTATGTTCAGTATCTGTTTCGGATTGTATCTTCTTTCTCTAAGGATATAGGGTACTGTCCGAAAATTATTTACTTGTTGACTATCTGTCAACTATTAGCACTTTGTCAAACACCACTTAATCGGAACTTTTATGAAAAACTGTGATAAAAGATACGAGCAAAGTAACGAGTAACGAGTACCGAGTATAAATGAGGTGACCGTTTATGTAGGTGTAATACAGGAAAGTGTTGCATTTTTTTTAACAATCCACTTTCTAATACAGAACGTTCTGTACAAGTAGTATTGAAAAACATGTTACTATGTTTCTGATGTGAAAATTTATCGCATAAGTTACAGAACATGGGCACTGTATTCCGTAAAGCTATGGAATCAATATAGAAAAAACACAAGCAAACACAATTACATGTTAACGAAAATGAACCCCTGTCAAATCCAAAAGTGGAATCTTCTTCTTCCCGAAACTTTGGTTCCTTATTTAATCATATTTAAGCAATGTGTCCAAAATGTATTTTAAATTTTTATAGTAGGTGAACATTGAAAAATTAAGAACAGCGTAAAAGAATAATAACGCTATACCAAAGTCAAAAGACAAATTTACGCATTTCGTCTGATATTTTACTTATGTAATTATTTTATATTCGGTATTTCTGTTGAACACGTTTTGCCTTTGTTTTATTCAGTTTTTAATTTTAAAGCAATCTTCAGTTTACAAGTATGTAGCATAATTATCTTAAGCACTAATATTTATACCAACAGACAAAATAATATATAAGCACTAAAAGTAAATAATTTTGTAAATAAAAACCTTTTGTAGGAAACAAAAAAAAAAAACAAAAGTTAGCTGCGGAGTTGCACAGCGAACTTCGTCGCAATCTATTGCCTAACTTCCTATTATATTCTTTTATACGAAGCACCATTTTACTGAGAAATAAACTGCATGAAATGTCGCACCTCATACCACCTGCACCGCTTTTATCTTGCTTTTTAGCAAGACAAGGTGATTTGTTGAACCATGCACATGCAAAAACAAAATCACTACTACAACATTTGCTAAATAATGATTCTTCTGAATTTGTTTAAATATATTTTTTTAACTTTTTAGGCGACCGTAATCTTATGCAATCTTTAGTCTTTGATGCGAGAGTAACAGAATGGTTTTCCAAGAACAACAGCTTTAATTCGAAGGACGATAACAAAGGGTAAGTAAATTGATAAAGTTCTGGTCACGTTCAGCAATTTTAACAAACTAACACTTGGATGATGTACGACTGTACATATGAAAATATTAATTTCCCAATATCTGCTAATAAATCAATTAAATAGGAGTTTCGTGTTTATTTGTTTTTTCTCTTCATTTTGAATATTTTTTTTTCTCGTCACTCTTTTCTGTATTCTTTGAATTTTCTCATTTTGCACAATTGTTTTTTTATTTAAAAAAAAAAAAACACTATGTATTATGCACCATTGTTATGGAATAGCTCAAGCCCAATAGCGGTTCTAATGGGTTTGTTGCCAAGGTAAAGAGTCTACAGTGTAAGCAATATAAATGTTACACTTTTATTGTCCACTAATTTAGCTAATGGTTTAATTTTTATGAAAATACTTATGGAAGATAATTCACTTTTGTTTAGGAATGAGTTCAAGCAGCGATTTGGTGTTACTGTAGCATTTCTTGCAACACATAGTGGCCTTACACGATGGCACGAGTTTCATTCAAACATGGCCGAAGAAGCACACTCTGGGTAAGTTGTTTTATTCTGAATTAAACACTTACTTTAAAGTAAAAGTATTTTATTGGTTAGAGTTTTCTTATGTGACCTATCCCTAGTGTACAGCTGATACTGTATCTTTTTCTTTTAGTGGTTTAGTCTTATTTTCTACGTATATATTGATATGATGCCTTAATTTTTAGCTAGACAAATTTAACTTATTTTAAATGTATTGTTTGTTCACATCTATATCAGTGAACAGTTTGCGGAGAATAATCGACGTGCGATAGACGAAGTTTGGTATAAACGTGCTGTGGACCAGCATTTCGTGCATGAAGAGAGCTTCGTATACTCAGTTCCTTTTGATAGCGGAGGTTCTGTTATATCTTTTTTTTTAAATACCATTTATACTGAAAAACATTACATATTCTCTAGAAACAAATGCCGACATTCTAGTCACAGCAAGTAATGCGATTTTCCACACTGAAGGTGGTAAATCTGCACCAGCAGCGGTTGTGGGCTTTCAATTTCAGCACAGGGCTCTTTATACACTTTTCAAAAACATCACCAGCAATGTAAGGTGTATCTCAACAGAAAAAGTCCTATACAAAATAATTGTGACATTTTCTTTCAGTGTGTTGACTGTCCGAAAACCTGCACATCAGAGGAGCTGGACTGTTATATTTTGGACAACAATGGCTACATTGTAATCTCACCGAGACGCACGGAAACGGGAAAGTTTTTCGGCGATGTAAGTGGTGCACTTATGAGACGTCTGATCGAGGAACGTGTCTACCAAGAGGTTGTCATTTATGACTATCAGGCTGTGTGTTTTTCACAACTTGACGACAACAACTCCTCAAGCAAACTATTTTCGGTAGGCTTAAATTTTGCTTTAAAATCAAATTATGAAATATATATGTTTTAAAAATTGCAGCCACTAATGCACATTCTACGTCTCGGTAAATGGCTGATCCATACATTGCTGTGGTATATTGTACAATTTCATACCGTTGCCGCCGACGTGATGGAACACTATACCGACGATAACATGACCTATTATGCGTTAAATAACAAAGATTGGGTACATAGGGTTACATTACGTCGTACACGACTTAAATCCTGTGACCATAGGCGACATTTGTACACGCTTTACAATGAAACCGAGAACGTTGTCTACAATATGACAGCACATGCATGTGAACGGCCATTTGTTGTCCTACCAATACCGGCGAGTAATCTCATTTTACTGGTTCTGGATGTTATGTGTCCCAAAGAGTCCGCCTTTCGTCTAACTGTCGATCCGCTTGAGATCCAATATGACTACCCTGAGAATTATACCCTGTCGTGCTATAAACGGGACCGTAAACTCATGAGAATTCGCCCCGGCAGTTGTATTAATAAGCATATGAATGTAAGTACAAAAAACAATTATTTTTTTCCTATAACCAGCTCTTTATATTAATTTTATTTGTAGGAAAGTGAGATTAAGTTGTGCGGCGATGCCAACATTAAATTAGTAAACTACATATTAATATTATTTAGTGCAATTCTAATACGTTATCTTTAGCAAATAAAATTATATTGTTGTATAGCATAAAAGAAAAGTTATTTAAGAAATTTCCTTCACATTTACAATTATTGTAATCTTAGCTTTTGTATATTTCACAGTTTAAAAAAGAATACCAAATAATGTACTTAGAGTAAGATATTTTCGAGAAGAAATCGTGTACCTACCTAGTTACTTAAATAAAAAGGACGGTTTAAGATTTTGATTATAGTCTATTGTAATTGTTGAACAGAAATCTACTTCTTATGTAAAATATTAGAATAATTTTTCATTATTATTCCCATCACTATAATACCTAAACGAAATCATACATTAAATGCTAAGCTTTGATTTAATTCATAGTTGAATTTATTTCCTTAAGTAATTTTTAATGTAAAATATAAATAGAAAACTGTTATAATTTTTTTCTAAATAATAGTACGTAATTAAGCTATTGTAAGGAAAAAAAAAAAAACGTTTTTATTAAAAGGAAAATTAATAATCCTATGTGCTAAAAGCTTTTTGATTATGGAAGACTAAATAAAGAAACAAATTTTAATTTACACTTGGAAAAAATGAGTCAAATATTTTTCTTGTGTTATATGTTTCATTTGAATCGAGGTTATCGTAAAATTTTAATCGTACAACGTACATATATGTGAATAGTTATGAATACAAATTTACAATTAAAAAGAGTCACAACAAATAATTTAACATATTTGAAGAAGCAAACATCAGTTAGTGCACTGAACGCTTCTATTTCAATCTCAGAATTAGCGTGTAATTGAATTATTAAAACAAAAGGTTTTTTGTGTATGGCGTATACGCATTAAAATGATCTTAAACGTAAGGTGTGGACAACTGGCAAGTAGAAAAATCTGAAACTGAATAAAGAATGTTGTAGTATGTGGCCAATGGAAGCCACATTAGCTGCCTGCTGTATAACCTGCTCACGTTCTATAAATAAAACAAGAGTTCTATGTATATTTTGTCAATATTTAAATCGATTCGCAATTAACACAATTATCTAACAATCATGATAGGATACATCGCAAAATACTCTCAAAGAACTGGACGCATTCTGCTTAGACGCAGCAAAACGTAAGGAAATATCAGCACTTTTAGATCCGACCTAACTAATTCCCCACTTGCCCTTAGAACCAAGTCTGATGTTGATCCGTTGATTCTCAAGAGGTTAGATGAAGAATTTTTAAAATTCGTAAAATCAGACTCCAAGTCATTGCTAAAGAAACATTTGACTTTGGAGATTTTTAAAGCGCTGAGAACTAAGCAGACCAACATGTCCACTCTCATGGATTGCATCCAATCGGGACTGGTAAATTACGACTCTAATTGTGGCATCTATGCTCCTGATCCTGACGCCTATAAAGAATTCGCAGATATATTTGATCCAATCATAGAGGAATATCATTTTGGATTTAAGAAAACAGATCAACAACCTCCAACGGATTTCGGAAATCCGTGCATATTTGGCGATTTGGACCCATTTAGAAATTATATTGCCTCAACTCGTATCCGGTGCGCACGTTCCCTAGCAGGCTATCCTTTCAATCCATGTATGACCAAACAACATTACGACGACATTGAAGACATTCTCAATTGCACCTTGTCCAGCCTGCAGGGTGAATTGAAGGGAAAATACTATCCCCTATTCGGAATGAAAAAATCCGTTCAACAGAAATTGGTCAGAGATCACTTTTTATTCAAGGCGGGCGATCGTTTTTTGCAAGCCGCCAATGCAAATCGCTTTTGGCCAACTGGTCGTGGTATTTACCACAACTTTGAAAAGACGTTTTTAGTGTGGTGCAACGAAGAGGATCATATCCGCATTATTTCCATGCAACGAGGTGGTAACTTTGGGGAGGTGTTCAGTCGGTTGGTGAGAGGTGTCAATGCTATCGAGGAAAAGATAGCCTTTGCTCGCGACTGTAGACTGGGTTACCTGACTTTCTGTCCAACCAATTTGGGTACGACGATTCGGGCTTCAGTACATATTAGATTGCCGAAGTTGTCTTCCAATGAGAAGGCTTTAGAAGAGATAACTGACAAGTACAAGCTGCAGGTTCGCGGAACCCGTGGAGAGCATTCCGAAGTGGAAGGTGGGATATACGACATTTCAAACAAACGCCGTATGGGACTAACTGAGTTCGAAGCGGTTAGGGAATTGTATTGCGGTATCACGGAAATCATCGAATTCGAAAGGACAGAGAAGGCATTTCCGAGTCCGGATCCGTTTAGAAAATTCAACTCGACACCGGCTAAAAAACAAGAAGCGAAACCAGATGAGAGTAAGGAAAGTAAGCCAAATGCAATAAAGGTAAATAAGAATTCGGAAAGTAAACTGAGTCAGACAGATCAGAAAGTGAGCAAAAAGGTGCCAAAGAAATAACCACGAAAACTGACAAATGAGCTTAAAAATAAAACAGAGCAAATTAAATAAAGTATTTATTGGGCTTTAATCATGAACTTTGTACAATTTATTTGGAGGCCAAAGTGCATACTCCAAACAAACTCAAACCGCTTAACGGATAGCGATGAAACTTGTTTATTTAAATGTTTCGCTCTAAGTAGAATTGATGAGGTTTGTTGATTGTTCCAGAATACATCAATCGGCAAAAATGTACAAGTTAACAGAATCTTCGTTGCCTGACTCACAATTTGGAATTTTCGCCGTATTTTTTTTTTATCCTTTAATGGATTGTCAAGTATCCGCAGCTTTTTGTACAAGATACTTAATTTTGTTACTGACCTGAAATTCTAACCTAACAGCGTAGTAACGCTGAGGTTACTGTGAATATATATGTAAAATGCAGACTTTATTTTAATACAAACATTTATTTAAAAGATGTCATGTAAAAGTAACAAACAAACAAACAAAAAAAAACTCCATTTCTTATCACAAACAAAAAAACTATGAAATATATTTGGAATGATCCTTTGTGGTATTCATTTTTGTTTTTCTTTCGTTTCGTCTTAATTAAAATTCTGAAATACTATTTAATTACGTTAATGTTTGTTGTATATTAAAAGCTTTCATATTTATTGTATATTTTCATAAATTTATTCCGTTTACACTTAAAATTATTTATTTATCTGCTCTTATAAATATTTTTACTGATTGTATGAGAATTTGGCAGTTTTTTCTTCCATTTTATAGATACTGTTAAGAGTTACAGAATGTGTGAGTGTGTGTTACGTATTTAAAAGTAAAATAGTAGTGATACGACGACGAGATGAAGATTAAAAATATAACAACCTTTGTGTAATAAACAATTTTGCCTACAGATTAGTTTAAATGCCAAAGCGAGAAATCTAGTTAATTACTGTCATTTTCAATAGGTGTAGGTAGGTAATATCAATGTTTTGTCATACAAGGGAGATATGCGAAGCATCATTTCATAGTGGTTGGTAAGCCACATAGGATAGTTACGGTGGTGAATTAAATTACGTTGATGTAACACCTTTGCGGGCCACTAGCATATTGAGAATGGGATTCTTGCGTATGTAACTCACCGCCTTTTTGTGGGTGACCATTGTAAAATCATAACCATTGCATTGTAGGATTTTATCATGAATCCGAAGGCCGGCACGTGCAGCTGGACTGCCTTCGTGAACTTCCGTCACATAAATACCCTAGGAAAAGATTTTTTTTTGTATGAGATTGAGGTTCCATGTAGGTGTAGAAACTCACATAATCAGTATATCCTTGAGGACTCTTTTTGTAATCCTGATCGATGCCACCTCCAATTTTAAATCCACATTTGAGTATCTCACGGCCTTCTTGATCGTAGTCGACCTCCTTGTGCAAGGTAATTGGAATCTGGGCAAAGAAATGTAACAGAAAATCAACATCTGTACAAATATTTCATGCTTGGGTGGAGCTCAATTTCATGGGGATTCGGATTACACTCTACTCATGGTATTATCTTTCCATAAAAAGGGTAACTTACACTTAGGCACTCCATGGCCGTGCCGGCCTGGTGTTGAAAAGCCATTTTCGCCATTTTTGAAGAGAACTTATTTTAATTTTTTTCCAACTGGACAGAATAAAACACAATTTGGAAAGTTTTAAGAATGGATTCTTTGAGTGAAGAGTTCTTGCTGTGATTTCTTTCTGGGAAGTTGATGACAAACAAATTAGGTACCTCTTTTGACGTCTGGTTATTTTGTATATTATCGACACAAGTAGTGCTCAGGTAGGGTAGTGTGTTGACAACAAGAATGCACAATTTGTATTGTACTAAACACAATCATGTATAAAATATATATTAACACTACAGTATTATATGCAGCTATTTGCACACTTTTAAAAATAGCTTGTAAAGCGGTTTCATAGCATCTTCATGCGTCAAAAAAATTTGCAAGGATTTATTAAGTCAACAACAATCAATTGCTCATACCCTCCAAAAACATTAATAATTTTACTAAAATTAGAGGCTGAAGCTATTAAGATTTATGTTGTCCTTAATAAGAAGTAATACGTTAGGTACAATAATTGAACGTGTCACTTTGTACGAAACTTTGCTTTACGAAGCATTATAAATTAGGTAGGTACCTAGGCATCTATTACTATTTTGGTTGTTGCCAATCAAGACCGACCGACATACTTACACTTTTTACCGACTGTTAGTTACTGAATGCTGCCATCCATCAGCTGCGACGTGATTTACATTCCAAAACAAAATAGATTTTATAAATTAGCAGAAAACAAACAAGTGCTGAACTTTATGTAGTGACTCATACCATTAATTCAGTTCCAAATAAAACATAACTGTTGTAGGTGTTAAATATAATTACTAGAATTAAAGCGATAAAATTACCATTTGTCCAGGAGAATGTCAAAAGAGATGACTGACCATCCACCATCGTATTCGGAGGCAATTAAATCTCCAACGACAGCCAATCCGCCCCCCGTTGGTAAATTAATAGCTTTACTGATAGACCTGACCCATTAAATTTATAATTTGCTACTTGCAGGCATAATATACCCAAATGCAAACGTTTATCAGGGATCATTCCAACCAACTGCTCCGCCGGCAATGGGACAACCCATACCCGGTTATGTGCCCTCATATGGGTCTGTCGATGCGCCTCCATCGGTCACTGTAGCCGTACCTACAGAAATTATTGTTATTGGAGGCTGTCCCAGCTGTCGTATTGGATTCCTCGAAGATTCATTCTCTTGTTTGGGTCTGTTTTGTGCGATTTTCTTCTTTCCTGTTGGCATTCTTTGTTGCTTGGCCATGAAGAACAAACGATGTTCGAACTGTGGAGCTGAATTTTAATATAGATAACTTCCAAAGATAAGGAGGAAATGTATCTGTCGATGTGTGCATATATCGGTTTTGTTTTGTTAATAAGATATAATTTGTGGGTGGTTTTCTTTTAATTTTGTTAAAGGGATTCGCGGCAACCGATTTCATTTGATTGAAAATCAAATTTTTCTATTTTTTTTTTTTTTGTATTTTAATACCATGTACCTACTTGTATAAAATTTAGTTATCTGTTTTTATCAGAATTGGATTGCATTAAATTCTCACTCAAAGGATTTGGGTATTTGTTGTTTTTATTGAAATAGTAATCAAAGGGGCATAATTACAAGGTTGATTTCTGATGCTGTCGACAAAGGGAATTTTCGTTCCGATAGTGGGCGAACGCAAAAGCCTAGCAAGTGTAAAGGTAAACGGTGTAAACAAGTCAAAATGAGGCAGTGTTCTGTGGACAATGTAGACATGAGTCTGATATCTGATTACACTACAAGCCTTCAAGAAGATGAAAAAGCAACGCTGCATTAAAAATTACATGGAGCAGATTGCCTCTTCTTACATCTAGGAAGAATTCCGTCGCCACTATCGAAAATAATCTTGAGGAGAACATCAATTTTATTTTGCCGCCTGTTGATAACCTTTTAATTCGCAAAAAATCAAAACAAATGAACGCATATTATGCCAAATGGGATAACAAATTTCATATCAGCTGTTAATTTTGGGCGACTGACTTGCTATGACGCTAATTTACGAATTTTTCGAGTTTTAGGATAGGAACGCCATTGATTAAAAATTCGTAAAAATTAAGTCCTTTTCGATTTGGTAAACAGATCGATATTTTTGAGAAAAAATTAGTTTATTTTTTTTGATCCAGATTTCTTTTCATGTTTGCCAAAAAAAAATAATCTTTGTTTTGATCTCATGTCGATTTCCATTGGGATTTTACAGATTTGCTCTCAGATCTCAGATTTTTCGTGCCCAATGGAACATAAAACGAGATTTTACTTCCTCCGCATTTGTGGTAGTGCGTGTTTGAAAAGTCAGCTGTTCTTAAATTGCAATTTATTGTCGTTTTCCATTGGGCAAAAAGAAGCGTCCGGGAGAGTCCGGAATCGAGAAAATCACTTTTGAAACCGTTCCATTGGCACAAAAAATACTCTTCTGGTGATTCTGAGGAGAGAATTTCGCTTCTGGATTTGAAGTCAGAATCCACTCAAGAAGCACTCACACAAGTGTAGTTCGTGTATTTTATACAAGTCGACTGACAGCTGCCGTAGATTATTTTTTCGCATTTCACCAATACTCTTGTGGATTCAATCAGAAGCAGTTTTCTTGTTCCATTGGACTACAGAATGAGTGGATCCCCGAGTGAAACCAATGGAAAACGACATATGCTTATAAAAATCCACTCAATTTGTGTTGATATCCATTGCGCCGGCCAAATGTAAATTTTTCTTTATTTTTCACAGACTGGTCTTCTAAATACGTAATTAATACACACTTTAAAGTTTGACAAAAGGCAAATGTTTTGGTGTTAGTGTAAGTAGATGTGAATCTTGCTCAGATATCGAGATTCGAAAAATTGGTCTGACTCACAAAAAAAGTGCTTTTTTTGCGGCCAATGGAACATGAAATCTGACAGGCAGCTGATTTCGAGAGCAGAAAAACTGCTCTGACTCTGAAAAAAAGTGTTTTTTCTGTCCCAATGGAAATCGACATCAGATCACTTGAGAAATCACAATTTTTTCTCATATTTACTACTATGTCGTTTTCCATTGGTTTCACTCAGGGATCCACTCATTGGCCGCGTTCCACTCCCGCTAGTCTTCTAGCACAAAATATCCCAGATGAAGGAACGCTCGCGCAGCGGCAGCGGCAAAGTGACATTTGACTTGTTTGCATCAAAAACATATGACTTTCCTTCATAAATAATTTCGTGTCGCATAATTTCCAAACTACATTTAAAAAGAAATGGTACATGCTATAGAAACCATAATAATATCGGAATTGCTATTTTACTTTACCTTATTACCAATTTTATCACAATAGCAGCTCCGCTTCGTATTTTTGTTTTTATTTTGTAGACGTTTGAACGATTTTCTTTGACAGCTGTTTTTTTTTCTCTCAAAGCAGCGGGTAGTTTTGCGCTAGATTGAGAAATTTCCCTGAAAGGGATATTTCACAAAAAGTGCTAGACGACTAGCACAAATGGTAAAATGTCAATTTTTTTATATGGAGTTTGACATGCCGCTGCTCATCTAGCGGGCAGTGGAACGCGGCCATTCTGTAGCCCAATAGAACAAGAAAACTGCTTCTGATTGAATCCACAAGAGTATTGGTGAAATGCCAAAAAATAATCTACGGCAGCCGTCAGTTGACTTGTATAAAATACACAAACTACACTTGTGTGAGTGCTTTTTGAGTGGATTCTGACTTCAAATCCAGATTCCAGAAGCGAAATTCTCTCCTCAGAATTACCAGAAGAGTATTTTTTGTGCCAATACAACGGTTTCAGAAGTGATTTTTTCGATTCCGGACTCTCCCGGACGCTTCTTTTTGCCCAATGGAAAACGACAATAATTTCACTAATACCAATGTTTTATGACAGATGACACACAGTCGGGGATTACGAACTGTTTATCGTTGAAAGGATTCCTATTTTAGCTGAATTATTTATTTTACGTGTATGGGAGCGAGTTTTTACTATGCAATAAATAATCTCCAGTACAAGTGAAAAAGTTTTTTTTCGATGCCAATTAATACACAAAAGAACCAATAAAAATGTTGTTCGCTTTGGCAGCAGAAATCTGAAACCAGTCTGAAACCTCAGATCAAATTCTGAAAATCCAAATCGAAGATCGAGAACCTCTCACACAATTGTAATTTTTTGTATTTTATATAAGTCAACTGACAGCTGCCGTAGATTATTTTTTGTCATTTCACCAATACTTTTGTGGATTCAACTTCAACCTTGTTAATTGGACAAGTGAGTGGATCCGCGAGTGAAACAGATGAAAACGACATAGGTACCTAATTGTGAAATGAAATATCTTCCTCTTTTACTTGACTTGGCACCATTGTGAACTATCATTTGACAGCTGAATAAATGACACTTTAAAAACGATTGTCGTTCGTCTGTGGACTTTGGGATATTTTCCGCAAAGTATTTTATTAAACCCAGTTAAACTTCTCTGAATTAATCAACATGTCGAAAATTGTTAAAGTGGTTAGTTTATTTACAACACTGTCTTACAATATTTCAACAAAAAATATCGCACATTCTGTGAAATCGCTTGTTTTGCTGTGACTGTTGATGTTATGTCACAGAGATCCCTAACCTTTTATCCATTAAAACAAGACGAAAACATTCGACTTATGAAAAATGCTTCCAATTCACAGTCGACCGGCCTAACAGGACTGGCAGTTTCTACGAATCCTCACCACACTCTCTCGGTGTTGTATGGAAAAATCCAAAGAGCTCTCACCAAAATGCCATCGGATGCTGCCTATCGAAAATACACCGAAAAAATCGTTACAGAACGTGCCAACCTTGTAAACACTGTAAGTAAAGTTATATTACTTTCATGGTCTGTTTTAATGCCACTAAGTTCCTCTTCACATGACTAGACCAAGGATGTCCCAGCTCTGGAAAAGGCAATCGGTAGCGGACAAGTCGAAGAATTGATTGTACAAGCAGAAAACGAACTAATTCTCGCACGCAAAATGCTCGGTTGGAAGCCATGGGAATCACTCATCAAACCAGCACCAGAAAAGCAATGGGATTGGCCACCAGCACATATTAGGGATCCAAAAATTTAAATACAATGTTAATGAAAACAAAAAAAAAGATTTCTTATCCGTTAGCCATCATTGAAACTGAATAAAAGCTTTCATGAAGCTGTACACAGTTCTCTTCTTTTTGTTCTTATGTGTTCTGTGAAACTTTCTGTTATCGCTTGTTTTTTAAATTTGATCAGTTTTAAACTGATCGTTGCAAAGTAAAAGTCGCTCGACATGCTGCGAGAGAAACTTATCGTTGCATTAATCTTTTTGATTTTATTTACTTTGGGCTGCTGTCTGCCTCAATCTGAAGTCGCAATTCGTCAAAAGAGACAATTTGATTTTTCTGTATCTGCAGAGCATGATGACGACGGTACGGAGGTAGTTGCGGAAGCTGTTGCAAAACTTTGGAAGAGCCAAGACAAGAATACCCAGATTGATGGTACTGCTAGGGTTGTTCACAGATCGGGATCAATGTCATCGGGTAATACAAAATATTCAGCAACATTTCATTTGCGCCATGATTATCGCAGGAAATGATACACTTCTGCTTGTATAATTTCATTGGATTGTGGACAACATTGGTAGGATCAGATTACCGAGTTGGATTGCAGGTGGTATTCACTTAGAAGGATAATGATGAATGAAGTAGAGGACATTGTGCTTGACATCGAGATAAATGTTTTAAGAAAATCCACATCCAGCGATAAACTTTTAACCTTTAGTACATGTTCTTGATTGTTGTTGATGTATTTGTTGTTGTTTTAATATTAAAGCCAATAGTGTTAGAATGAATTAAATATAGTATGGAAAAAGATTACATGTATTGTTGAATTTCTATTAGTTTGTTTACACTGGGAATTCCACTGATTGGATCGGTGTGTCGGTCCTATTGTGAGTAATAATTTTCCGAGCCTGGGCTGAAGTTTGCAAATATTCACTTTTGGGTAGTTGCGTGGGTATATCATCCAATGATAAACAATAAATATATCCGGAACATTTTATTACGTATTTTTAAAACAAATTTAAAAAAAAAAAAATAAAATAAAACCGCATTCTACTCCCACTGGTTTTAAAACTTTACCTTGGCATTAAAGCTAACGGTGCTCACTAAACATCATCATCGTCATCAATTTGTATAACCTGCGGTAATAACATCGCCGACGTTTTTATACTATTCTGCTCCTTCCGGCCGCGCGTCAGTCTTAACTTATCCGTCAATCGCTTATTGACTGTCGATTGAACTTCGTGCATCAACTCGAATGCTTCCAGCTGGCTTAGTCTGTACAGCTCTTTGACTTGGAAAGCCACATTTCTACCGAAACTGTTGAAAACATCGTCATCCAAAGGTATAACGTCTAGGCGGGAAACGTTTAACTTGCTCTCTGGGCTGTCGTTCGGTCTATCTATTTCAGATTCTTGTTTCACACTTACCATGGGAGGCACGATTATATTACACTCGGGTTCTAGATCAAGTTCAGATATATCATCGATATCCTCACAAGAGTCTGGCTGCGCATGATGATTATTATGCTCCTGAGTAGGTGGCTGCAATGCAGCTGGATGATTACTCTCCATAAAGTGTGAGAATGAATAAGTTTGTGAGATATCAGATTCTAAGCTTGGTTCCGATGAGGCAATCTTTTTACATTTTGATTCCTAGAAATTGAAAACTGAATAAATAAAGAATAAAGAAGAAAAAGCCTTTAATTACTAACCGATGGAAATTCTGCTGCAGGCGTTGCATTCGGTTCAGTCTCATTAATTTGTGAAACAAAGAGTAGCTTTGCATCTCTCGAATCACTTGAAGTTGCTTCATCCTCATGCTTTGGGCTATCTGTTAATGGTTTCTTTAGATTTGTTTGTGGATTTCGCTGCATGAAACCCTTCAACCAGTCGACACTAGCCTGCTGTTCAATGTCCCATATTTTTGGATGTTTGATATCATGTGTCTTGACGAATCGATATACAAGTTGCCTGGCCGCCTTGTAACTGCTACTTGTATCGTAAGGCAAAAATGTATAACGATTTAAAAATTCCATGAGCTCTTTTTCTTGTTTAGCGGAGAAGATTTCGGTTAACATTGGGGGAAACTTAACATCAGCACCATTTCCTCGAGCCTGATCCAGTTTTTGCTTCTTTTCAACTCGGTAAATAATTGTGGTTCGTTTTAAACCATATTTACGTGCCGCCGTCGAAGGCGTTTCAATTCCAGCACAAATATCACGAACTGCTGATTGCATGCAATCCTCGTTTATCCATCTAGTGGTTTTTCGACGATGGGTGCGAGGCATCTTTGTGACTTAATGCAATCCACTTGATAGCAGGGTATACAACCACAAACAAACAAATACACTAATTTCGACAAAGCAATCGAATAATCTTTTCGCCGCAGTTTATTCTGGTCGCAAAGATCAGTCAACACATTTTAATTTGTATTTTAAACTAGGGAATGCACTACGAATTCATCACAAATTGTTTTTTTATTACAAATATTTACAAAGCAATTGGCAACTTTTACAAAAGAGACATTTGGATTTGGACACTGTCAAGTTTGTTTGACGAAGTGTCAAATGCAGTTCACAATAGTGAGTTTGTTTTAAGAAGATGGTGATGAAAGTTGATTGTCGAATTTGACTCCATTTCGCCAGTCAAATCGAATCGAACAAAGCTTTTCATTTAAAAAGTTTCGTTACAAACGAATTTTAGAGCGATGCGATAGTTTGAATTTAATTATGTGTTACAAGTGAGGCAAGAAAATAATGGGTACACTGTTAGTTAACATATCTTGAACGTAAAAAGTTGTATACACTAGAAGATTACAGTAAATATATATAAAGTAAGATATAGAAAGATTCTACTGACGGTGAAAAGGTAGGTGCGGGCCGATGATGCCGCTAACCCGAAAATTGACAAAAAATAAAAAAACATTGACTCCTTAAGACAGATCTGATTCGATGGCAGAAAGGTTTCTTCATCCGAGTCCGAGCGCTATAACTATGCCCAAATAAAGCCTCCAAGCGAGCCGTATCTATCATTCAACACTTGACATTGTCTGGGCTATCACAGAATCCGTCGTATTCGGAATTCTGCTACGAACCCCGAAAGAACTATCATAGAATCCGTAGTAGGGGAACATGTTTGCTACGAATTTAGTCGTAGGGGAAATTGATGGATATGAATTTCGAAACTCCAGCAAACATTTACTTTACGACGGATTCTATGATAGTTCTTTCGGGGTTTGTAGCAAAATTCCGAATACGACGGATTCTGTGATAGACGTGTGTATTCAGGTGCCAAATCACTGAACTGACGATGCTGACATTGATCGTCATGATGATATACTAGACACATATATTTATCCTTACTTTTTTGGCGGTGAAATTTAACTGCCAGAAATATACACAACCGATTTCAACACCAGAGCCATACTTACCATTAGGGAAATGTAAAGTTTTAAAATGTCTTCCAAGACTTTTATCAGCCTCTGCCTTCTGTTAAGCCATTTGACTCGAAATGAAAACTAAAATCCTTTTAAATTTTTTTTTAATATCCATTCACTTTCTTTATTATTGTTTTTTTTTAATATATATCTTGATGATGTACAATAACATCTACAATTAAATTTAAAATAGCACACAGAGATGTTTGTAGTTGGTTTACTATTTATTTATTTTTTTTTGTTTTTGTTATATTCCTTTTAAGTTAAATATTAATTTAATGTTGATAATGATACCTACATTTTTATATTTAATGAGATTCAAAAATAAAACAACGCAATTATGTTTAACATAAATTCTTCTATCTTAAATTAAAACAATTATACTGATTAACAAAAGGTAAATGACAAGAAATAAAAAAGCTACAAAATTTTGTTTAATTATTGCAAATATGTAGTATCAATACTTAGTTTTGAATTTTGTTTAATTTCTTTTTTTGTTTCGTTTCGCCTAAATTACATGATCACAAAATTTTCCATCGTTTCCGCAGATTGATTCATTTCTTTTATCCAACCAACATTCCTGAATTTTATTTTTAGTTTGTTTTTTTCTTTTCCTTTAATTTAGTTTTATCCAAAAATATGTTTCCATTAGGGCCTAAAAATCAAAATTATATAGATTTTGTTTTTCTTAATTTTCTTACGTTAAACATGTTTTTTTTTTTTTTGTTTGTCTTTTAACAGTTACTTTTGCGCCATATCTTGGTTTTGTTATATATATTTAGTTTCTTTTTGTTTATAAATTTTGTTTCAAAATACACGTCTCAGTCAAAATACAAAATAGTTTATTTACATTTCGATGCTTTTTCGTTATTCTTACATAATTTTTAAACATTGTTTTAAGCTTCGGAGTTAAAAATTTACAATTCTTTTTATTAAAAAAAAAAAAACTTATTTTAAATTATACTCAAATCTAAAATTAATGAATTTCAGCATATATACAGTTATAAATAAATAAATAGTTGGCGCTACAGGTCGTAGGGACCCTGGGCCTAGCTTCTCACAACCATTCGTTTTGTGTGAGTTTTCATTTTTGGAACGAATGGAAGGGATCTACAATTTTATGCCGATTCCAAACGGCTAATTGAGAAGCTCTCTCATGACAGTTATACTCTCGGATGTTTGTCAGACGTTCGCGAGAGGCGGCGCAGTGAAAAAAACCCTGAGTTGGAATTTGGGTTTTCGCGGGATTCGAACCTGAGCCCCTCGCTTAGTAGTCCAACACACTAACCACTAAGCCACTGCCTGCATATATACAGTTTAATATGCGATTTTATGAAATGTGACTTAAGCGCTAAACTGTAAGCTTGTTTCAGTTATGGTTTATCTTATGTTTCGCTTTATGATTTTTTTTTTTGATTATTTTTAGGTATAATTTAAGGTATTTATTATGTTTCCAATTTTTATATTTTCAACAACTAAAACGTGTAGTTTAATTGATAAGTTTTTTGCAGATCCGTTTTATAATGGTCAACACAGTGTAAAACTTAGAAAATGGTAAGAGAGGTTGTAAGAATTTAGAGGAATCTCACATTTTTGTAGATAAGTGTACTACCTTCACCGGCCCATGTTCAATTATCACTTATTTGGTTCGACGAAATGTAAATGTAAACACCTTATTAACGACGGTAGTAAGTCTGTGTAAAAAAGACCATCATTTTGACGTTCGGAATGACAATTGACTGTTTTTTTTTTTTTTAAATAAAGTGATAAGTTAGAAATCGCAAAGATAGTGTAGAGAAGCTCCCTTCATAAGGAGCAGGGATTCGAACCAATAAATCCCCGTTTACACAGCTACCGGAATACACCCTCAGTTAGCTGTTAGCTAGACAACTGTTTTCTATATAGAAAAGAGATTTATTTTACTTCTAACTTAGTGGGTTTTCCGGATTTAGTTACATTTTTTTGGCGGTGAAGTAAAATCAAATGATTAACAGTTGAAATAATGAATGAAACTTTGGAAATATAAATTTGTATATGGTATGTACGAGAATACCTACAAAAGGTTTTAGTTTTTTTGAAAATACTGTACTTTGTATATACATTTATCTACGTATAACATTTTAATGCAGATTTTACGTATAAAAAAAACTTGAAAACTTAATGGAGTAACTCTTTTACTATTTACTTTCGCTGATTTGATTTATTATTGAATCTATTAATTTTTAATATTATAATTGACACATTAAACAACGTTTATATTATATTCAATTACGTATTTCTATTCAAATCATTTGGAAAAAGAAACATTTATCATTTCAATAAAGAATTATGTTTACCTGCAATTGAAGAATAATTTGTTAAACAACCGTAAAGTATTATAGAAATATACACATATGTATTAGACATATTTTCTTTATTAAAGAAATATAAAGAATCTATTATTATTGGATGTATTGAAAAAAAAAGAAAAAAGCCGCAGAGGAACACACTGTTCAAAATGTATGGTTTTGAAATAAAAACCCCTCGTGAGTGTGACTCCATACTCAAGAAAATGCACAGACTTTCGTAGTTAAATCGAACTAGCGTCATTTAGAGATAATCTTACTTTTCTTAACGATGTCTTTTTTTTTCTTTTCATTCAATACAATTTTATTTTCCGATAACAGCAAAACATGTTTCGAAAAAATACTTTCTCGCGAATTAATTAAAATCCACTTCGATAGCAAGGAGTAAGGAAAACGTCAGTATCTTCCTCTGTAACAACAAAACAGAAGAAACAAAAATAAAACTAAATTAATTTTAATAAATTTGTTTATATTTATTATTTTTAAACACCGGTATTTTGTTTATTTACATTTAAAAAAAGAACTACTCTAAGACTAAACTAAATTTAGGAAAATAATAAGACAAAAATTTTGTTTCCTCTAATAAATCGCCAATGACACAATACAAGTCATCATTCATTGCTTTATTATCGACATAAATATCAAAAATAATGTAAAAAAAAAATAATTTTGTTTTCAATACATTGTAACAAAACAGGCAGTTAACAAAACATAAAAACGAAAATCACGAAAACAAAAGTAAGGCATATCATCATCGATTCTCTTTCCCATCTGATAACACAAAAATATTTTCATTTGCAATCTGTAGAAGGAGACAAAATTGGTGGTATCTATTAATTTTTTTTTTTTTTAAATATTGTATTGGAAGCAAATCATTTTTTTCTGTATTTATTTATATGGATTTGAATATTCATATGTCTTGTTGTGTATTAATATCTTCTAAAAGAAAACTATTAGGTTGCAATATTTTACTTTATCGGGTAAAAATGTATTTTATTTAAATTAATGTTGCTATATTTTTTGTTTTTTTCTTATTTTTTCTTTGTTTAAACAAATTAAAAAATAAAACATTTGTCTATTGATAGAATTAAAAATTAATTTGTACGATCAAGAAGCAAAAAGTGTTTGATTTTTGTTTTATGGTTTTTAAGAAAATTATTTATCGTACTAGGTTTTAATAATAATTGTAATAATTTACATAAAAAGAAATAACAATTACATTGTAATGAAAAACGTAACTAATATTAACTAAGATTTTTTTTGTTTTGTTTTTTTTTCCTGTGTTTTTGTTTGTTTTGTAATTCGTTAGCCAGTGAAAATGTGGTATTTTGATTTGTTTTTGCTTTATACTTCAGTATAGTCGGTTTTATGCGTATTTTTTTACTTTATTTGTATACGGTTCTCTTTTAAATAAATATTAAAAAGTAGAATTTAAACAAAAATACGTAAAAATAATAATTACAGTGCAAGCTTTTCTGTTTGTTTATTCTCTAAAATTATTAAAAACTAAATTTATGCTTATTTTTTTTCATTTCTTTTCCTAAAGAAAAACAATAGTTTTTAAAAAAAACCGTAATTCATTCATACCATATCGATACATTTACATATAAATATAAAATCCTATCAATATTATTACATTACGTAGAAAACTTAATGTTCACTTGCATTTTGTGTGTATTTATATGGGTTTTGTTTGCTGCTGAATTGAACTATAGAAGTTAATTTTTCTGATTGAAAGAAAAATTGCATTTAATCGATCGAAGAGGAGACACAACTTCATAGAAACTATAAATTGATTGGATTTAAATCATACTTGTTTTTTTTTTATGCATTTTCGAAAACAGTTTCCCGCTGTCTTACTAGTCGTCCATGCGGAGGATTGGACGCGTGCGGTTTATTTTTATTTTTTAAGAAAACAAAATCAATTGCTTATGTATGTTGCAGTTTGAGGTTGTGCTATAGATTTGTCGTGTCGAGTTACCGGGTATTTTTAGGTCTTCCAGTTATTTTGACGACTACTGCTCGGTCCAGGCGCCTGGGGTGGGATCATTTCGAGCAAATACTGTCGTTGCATCTCAGCCGCTCGCTGAATGTCTGCTAAACTAGGCGCGTTCTTGCTGGAGGAGACGTTCTTTTTGTTGCTAAAGGCTGTAAAATAATTGGGTTTTAATTAGACAGTAATAAATTTCGAGCTAAATTTGTATCTTTATGCATAATTGCTTGTACCAAGCATTCCGAAAAAGATTCGACCGATGAAATGACGTCTAAACTTTGCTGTGAGTCAATGACAATTGAGAAAGTAAACTTACCAGCCGCTTGCGCTTGTGCCATTGCCATTTGGTAGGAGTACAGTAACGGAGTGTACTGCATCATATTCTGCGGATTGGATGCAGCCAGAGCTATGCAAAGAAGTTGAATTTGTTTATCAAATCTAGCTAGAACTCATGTAGTAACGAAAAGACTTACCTCTAAACAGTTGCTGCTGTAAAGCTTGTATCGTAGCCGCTGTAGCAGCGGGCGACGTGTTGCCCAAACTTCCCAAATTGGCTAGATTTCCCAAATTTCCTAAATTACCTAGGTTGCCGAGGTTTACTAAATTTCCTAAGCCAGCCAGATTATTGAGTCCCGGTATGCTTCCCAGAGCATTTAATTGAGCTGCTGCAGCTGCTGCTGCAGCCGCAGCCGCTGTCGGCGAAAACTGTTGTTGTTGTTGCTGTTGTTGCTGCTGCTGCTGTTGCTGCTGTTGGTGTTGATGATGTTGCTGCTGTTGCTGCTGTTGTTGTTGTTGCTGCTGTTGCTGTTGTTGTTGCTGCTGTTGCTGTTGTTGTTGTTGCTGCTGCTGTTGCTGTTGTTGTTGATGCTGTTGCTGCTGATGTTGTTGGTGCTGCTGATGGTGCTGCTGCTGTTGTTGGTGAAGCTGCTGCTGCTGTTGTTGCAATTGCTGTTGTTGAACAGCGGCTGCTGCAGCCGCCGCCGCTGCTGCCACAGACATCGGACTCGGCGATGGAGTGCTTGGACTTAGATCATGATGCTGCCGCGAGGATCGTGGTGTTGTTGGTGGCGGCGGAGGTGGTGTCGGCTGACTACTGGGTGGTGGTGGCGTCGGTCGTGGCGTTGGTGTCGGTGTTGGAGTTCGACATTTCGCCGGTAACATTATCGTAGATGGTGGGGGCGGAACTGGCGTCGATGAGTGCGATGCATGAGAATCTACTGGCGATGGACTACTTTGTGTCGCGAGTCGTTGCTCGATTTCTTGCTCCTTAAGCAGAAGAACACATTTGTTATACAGTGAAATTTGACATGGGTATATTATTCAAGCTTACTTGCTGCAGAGCTTTGACAAAAGCCTGTTTCAGTCGGTTTGTATGCTCAGCTTTAAGAGCCTTTTTCACGTTTGTCGTCACACATTGCTCACAAATGACTTTAGGATCCTTATTACCTACGAGAAACACAATATTAAAATATCTAAATAGATGAAGATATCTGAAGACACCTTACCTTGCTTCTCCCACTTCCAAACGGGTGTAAAATCAATCTTACACTGCGCACACCTGAATGGCGGGAGGACAGTCGATGGTTTCTTCTCCTTTGTCATAAGGTAATCAACCACAGTCTCTAAGCCCAAGAGGTATACAAATTCTGTGTTGCTGGGATTTGGTATGAAATGCATCTCTGGTGGTGGAGGTTTTGGGGGTGGAATCTAAAACAATAACATACATATTTAATACTAATGTGCTGCAGTTCCTAGCGTCCCGACTGTGATACTCACTTGAAGAAGGGTTTTCTCCAATTGTTTTCTTAGTGCTAGTTTGGCGGCCGCCTGTCTCTGGGCTGGACTTTGGACTTCTTCTCTCGTCGATGACCGATCATTCTGAAAATTAACAAACATAATATAGCATGAGCTGTACATGAATTTATATCAGCCTACCTTCAGCTCGTTATGTTGCTGCTGGTGCTGTTGCTGTTGATGCTGCTGTTGCGATAGTAGCGGTGGAGCTGGTGTAATAGACACTGAATTGCTAATAGATCCAGGTACCTTTGAATTATCCGAAACACTTAGCTGCTTGCGTATTGCATACATTTATGAAAATTAAAATCGTGAAAGAAGAAAATGCGAGAAAGATGAGGGGATGATGGTGATGTTAATGAAATAGAGTTGTAAATGAAATTAAATGTCTTGTAAGTCGAATGTCATGATATCAAATGGTATTTTCGTGTGTAAAATTGTTAACTAATATGTGTTCGTGATAAAGGGACAAGGTTTCATCACAGCGTCTTATCACGAAATAGACAACAGAGAAGAGGATTCTTTCTTACTGTTATCGTTTGCTGGTTTTCAGTTAACTATGATGGAATGAACGTAATAAACTGAAAATACATTTTAAAACTTTATCTGTTTCAAAAGCAAAATTTGAATCGTGTTAGCTTTCGATTAAAGTTGATATTTCTTCGCTACCGGTAGTGGCTACTAAATTATGTTTTTTCTTCTGCTGAGTGTTTTAAGTTACAAGTTGCGATATTGTTTTAGACAAGTTAGCTTGGAGAGGACACTAATTTATTGTCAGTCATCTAACTACATGCCATCCCATCTGCGGAACAGTTGTAGAGGTCTTCATATCAAAATCGGAAAGATGATTACTCACTTTACTTACGTTTACCAAGAAGTTCATACCTAACCTCTAATATTTTTCTCTTAAAATTATAGAGAAGACTCGGAGAGTTGCCACTGTGGACAGTCACTTTGAACAGATTGTGTGCAACGTCTAGGAAAGCATTTTTAAACCATGAAATCAGTACACTTTATAGTACAACAAAATTGAGTACATCTTATGAGCAATGGGCTTTTGGTCTCCTTGCAACTTTCAATGATCACAGACCAAGTATAGCCACGATTGCTACAGTTTTCGTCAAAAAAGAAAAGGACATTATTAAACAAGAACCAAGCAAAGCTTCTTGAGAGTCATAAACTAATCTAAGCTATTGTCGGTTAATAGCATTTTTACGTCAAACGTCGTTGATAATCTACTGATGGAAGCACTTTTACTCTTGACCCGTGAAGAACTCACGCACCCTAGTTCCATTCCAATTCATTCTACTGTATTCGGTTGAAAGAAACGGACAAACGCCAATTTATCGACAACTGTGAGAAACCCACTCTAACAATAATAATATACCAAGTGTCAATAGAGTAGCTATGCATAGTATAGAGTGCTGCAATGAATGAGTGATTGAGTGATTGATGATAAATGTTGCTCCAAAAAATTCTTCTTTGAACTGGTTGAATACATTACAATAACTCACATTGCGTGGTTTGATTCCCGAGGGTGGTGCCGATGTCGGTGTTATTGTCACTGACGGTGTTATGGTGAGATTCGAACCGGTGCGTGGTAATATCGAACTTGTCCGATGTATCGATGCACTACTGCCAGCGGTAAGGGTGGCTCCACCCGGCAGCGAAGAACGTGGTGGCGGAAGAATAGTTGTATTAGATCTACCGATTTGTGGCTGACAACGACTGCTGCTTAAGTTGTTACTGTAATATAAGATGAAACGTTAAAACACATAACAAGCAAATGAATTCAAAGTGCAATAAAACTAGTCACCTCAATCCCGGCGAAGGTCGACTTTTAGAATGGGCAGGTAGTGGCACCGCATTCGTTGGTGTCACACTCAACGAACCCTTTGTCAGAGCGGCTGGAATTGCCGACAGCGGATTGTTGTTGTTACTAGTGGGCGAGACATTCGATGGAGTCACTACCAAATTCTCCTTCATCACATGCTGCGATTGTTTGAGCTTTTTTAGCAGAACCAACTTGGTTTCTTCATTACGCAGATCTTCTCGTAGTTTTCGCAGACCTTTCTCACGCTCCCTCAGCTCGGATGGGGTTAATTCCTTAATTGGATAGTATGGCGGCATCTCCTCGTCATCAGTCTCCGAGTCGATGTTGCCGTTTTGTGCTCGCCCATTGACACGACTTGGCAATAGCACAATGTCGGGCGCTTCGGCATATGACTTAGGTTCGGTGCGGGGTCGCAACACTCGACGTTGCACCTTGTTTTCGTCTTGTTGTTCGACAAAGTTATTGAGCGGTGGCGGTGCTGGTGTTATTGTTAGACCGGAATTTTGCGTCAGAGCGCGTAGATCCCTCACAGTGGCGGGTGTTATGGTCAGAGAATCTCTTCCGGAAGCTAGACTCAGATCTACCACATCGTCTACGTCCATTTTAGCCATTTAAAAAACGTGGTTCGACACCCTGCAAGCGTGAAGAGAAAATGGGAAAACTATTAAATTTTATTGTTTGAATTGAGTTTTTGATTTTTTTTTTTTTTTTGTTCAGCTTTCAACATCTGCCTGGCAAACTGAGGCGGAAAGAATGCTAAGTAGAGGAGAGTAGTTATACGTTGTCGTGTCGAGTGTTTGCGCACTCAGGGGTGTTGTATATATACGTGTATAACTGTGTTTCAGGTTTTGTTTTTACTGGCGCAATCAACATGGGGGACACCATGTAGTGCAGTGGGCAGTGTTTATTTGTTTGTGTTCTTGTTTTGAAAGTAATACATATTTTCAAAGTCATCGCAAAAGCAAATGAAAGTCGACAAACTACCTGGCATGGATGTGCGATATCCTTTTGACCTACCCTTCAGATTGGCCTTGGGTTTAAGCAGACACACATTCATACGATCAATTTAGGGGAGACCTTTGTTAGTAAAGCAATTAAAAAAAAGAGTTGTCGACGAAGGGTTGTATTGGATTTAAGGTGTTTTGTGCGGATTCTGTTTGCGATGATATGCTATTCAAAAGAATACAAAGCCCTTGGTTGTACAATGTACATGGCAATGAGCTTCCGCTGTGAATGGTTTCCTTATTCAATTATTGTCAGGACTGGTTTCTGGTTGACTACACCAAATGAACGACGCGTCCCCTAAGAGTCTGCGCAAGGTGGAATGAATTTAATTTACATAACTTTAAGGCAACGTTGTATTTTTTGTTTGGATACAGACATGTAATTCTGTGGTGCGTGTGTATGTTTCGCGATATTCCGCACAAGAAATCGATTTTGAAGACTTGTGGACAGTGACAGTTTTTTTTTCAACAAAACTGGTTTCAATTTCTCGTACTTATTGAGTTTTATAAAGATTGCTCTTGGATTGATATGAAACTTGCGAGGTAGGTAAGTCGGGGGGAACGGTTTTAATTTGTAGGTGATAAGGAAATGTGCAACGAATCAGGGTAGACTGGAAAGCCCAGTACTACTGCTTCTTCGAAGTTACCTTTAGAGCTCCCCTAGAAAGGGTCTTGAATTTGACCGAGCGTAGGCTCATGACAACTTATTTTAAGGTACAGTTTAATTTAATTCATCAACTTTACTCAGTCCAGCTGCATGTGCAACATATATTTTATTTGAAAGGGATTAAAGTAGAGCCCACTTAAATAAACGGCAGACAACACGGTAGTGGTAAAGAAAAAAATTGAAGACGATCTGCTTCATCAATTTGTTCACAGAAAAATTAAAAACGTTTAATCTTAAAAATTGGGAGGCTAGTTCAGCAAAAATATCTCACAACAAAAAATGTATTTGACAGCAAACGTCAAAAAATAGAAAAGAAAAGCTGCAATAAACCTGACGCAAGTAGAAGGTTTGTTCCTTTAATATTGTAGTAAGAATGGAAAAGACTGTCAAAATGTCATTGGTGGGGAGAGAGAAACTTACGAAAAAGTTAGGGAACGCTTTTGTAGTAATCTATATGAAAAATGACAGATACATAATTGAAATATTCAGTAGTTAAAATATTTGATAAGCTCGCAGAATTTGCTAATTTACTAACAAAATTAGCTATGAAAGTGATTCGGAACTTCTTTTTGATGAATCCGAGTATGAGAGAGAGTTTGTACTGATTAAACTACAAGCGTTCAAAAAGAGGACAAAGCGACGCTGCATTAAAAATGATATGGAGCAAATAGTTTCTTTTTTTTACAGCAAGAAAGAATTTCAATGCCACTATCGAAATCGAAAATAATCTTGAGGAGAACATTCAATATTATTTTGCCGCCTGTTGATACTATTTTAACGCGCAAAAAGTCAAAACAATTGTACGCATATGCCAAATGGGATAACAAACCTCAAATCAGCTGTTAATTGTAAGGTGCCCGCTTTACCTACCACTTCTTAACGACCATTCACATGAGCGCGTACTGCGAACAGGCGAATATTCGTAGGTTCTGACATTTTATTCACATGAAACATTTTTTGGTCGCAGCTACCCGCGAATCATTTGTATTGTTGAAGGTTAAGTTAAGGACTATTCACATGGGAGCGAGCGAACGAATTGCTGAAATGCGAACAAACCACTTTTGATGCATTTATGAACAGAAAATTGTACATTTTACTATTCCAAGAGGAGGATAGTTAATTTTCCCATCAAAATGTATTAAGAAAACATGTTAATAAACAGTTAAAATAACGAAATTTCGAATTGCAAACTTTTTGCCGCGAACGAATACACCCTTGGCGCGAATTGTCAAAGTTTATTCACAATCCACATCATTCAATTCGCGTTCCACAAACTAACGAATAAAGCATTCGTTCGAACTTAACCTCAAACTCAAAATGTTATAGAGACAAATAACGGCGACTGTCATTGGATTCGCGGGTTTCTGCGACCAAATTAAATGTATTATGTGAATGGACTGTCAAAACTTGCGAATATTCGTTCGTTCGTAGGTAGTTGGTCGCTCTCATGTGAATGATCCTTTAGAGCGAATTTTTCATTCGCAGGTTTGTGGATCGCGACTGTTTTATGTGGATTGTGAATAAAGTGTGACAGTTCGCGGCAAGAATTTTCAATTCGCGGGAGAATTGCTGTAATTGTAAATTTCGGTATTTTAACAATCAAGTCTCGGTTTTTTTTAGATTAGGTGTTATATTAGTTGAATATAATGCTTTTGTGGTAAAACAAATAGCAATTTTCAATTGACATACACAAATAAATTGATTTGTTCGCAGTTCGCCTATTCGCAGTTCGTGCTCATGTGAATGGTCCTTAACACCAAGAAATTTGTTGTGTAAAAATTCGTAAGATTCTCAGTGGAGGGTTAATATCTTGCTCTCTTGATGACGTTCCCTTTTAGGAATTTTTCGAGTTAGGGAACGGCAATGAGTAAAAATTCGTAAGAATTAGTAAAAATTCGTAAGATTTAAAAGTAAAGGAACAGACCTGGTATTTTATAGCATTGCTACGTTAATTTTGGTTGAATAATCATTCGGCTGATTGGCTCAAAGATGTTGTAGTTTCACCACCCAAATCCTGTATGTTACCATAAGGACGTAGGTACACATATTCCGGCCTGAGATTTGACATTTACCTAGTGTTGCCACTGATATTACACGCTTTTTCAATTCTACATGCATTACCAATTGAAAAAATAATCTATTCATCTTATTCCGTACTAAAAAAAATGTATAGCTGTCAAAAAATGTATAGCATAAATAAACTTGACATAACACTGATCTCTCCTCGGTGACGCAGCGCTTAAAGTACAAACGGAGACTTTGCATCGGTTTCAAACAAAAGTGTAAAACCGTTAACATTGTAAACGCTGATTTGACGTGTAATTAAGAAAGACGAGATTTATCGAAGTCAAAATATGTAATTCTATTACATTTTCTAGTAGGAATCAGTTGCTTTTGGTGTAAATCTTCAAGTGTTAATGGCTTTTGATTGACACTGTGCTTTCTAAGCAAGCTGACACCATTCTTGTCAAATGGATTAGCACTGAAATGCCGACGTTTATATACACACCACAATCGTCGCATACTCAACTCGAGTGCGACTGCACCATCCATGCGTGAATTGTGGTGTACGCGCAATTTATATGCGATTTACTCCAATTATAATATTATCTACGTATAGTATCGTTCTTCTTGTGTTCGCTTCGTTTCTCTGTTTGCTCATCCTATGTGAGATTAACTGCTCACTGTTGTTTTATATGTGCACCTCATTACCAATCTCGCTCGCGATCGCTCTGCGGTGATGGCGACGCGGACGCCAGTGGGGAACGAGTAGAGATTGAACGCGAAGAAAATGCTGAACAAGATGCACACAAAACACAAATACCCAGCTACTAACAACACAGAACACATACTTGACGTTAATACTGTGGAAAGCTGGCTCTCGCTTGCTGGTCGTGTCGGATACGGATGCTACCGCTGCTGACTGTGTTTGACCACATTATATCCCCTCGCTGTTGGTCAGCAGCGATGAGGGTTGTTGCTCTTTTCAAATACTTTACTTATGTGTTTCAGTTTCTCCTTTTCTTTTTGCTTTCAATTTGAATTGATATTTTAATAATTTATGAATATGAAAACTTTGATAATGGCACAGCATTTTGTCCCCGCATCTCTGTTCCTAATTAATTTATTTTATTTTGTTTTCGATTTTTCTTCGAGTCTCCACTTTGTGGTTTACTTTATGTGACAACTGACGAAAATACATACGTAGACCATGTGCTCGTGTATGGGTGGCTATATAGAAAAAAAGCAAATTGATTATGAATGCGGTGAAGATGTTTGCTGAATGGACTAGCCAACACGTGTATATTTCTAACGAGTGTTTGATTGTCATCAGTTTTTTTTTAGGTGAATTATGCTAAAATACTTTTATATACGTATGCATATTATATTATGCATATATTTATTTGTTTTGACAATTGTCGGTTCAATGTCAATAACATTCAGATTTGAGATGGCGACTGTTTGTCGTTAGGTATAGCTTGCTAGACGAATATAATGACATTTTTTGAATGCTGTGTAGGTAGGTATATGTATAATTAAAATGGAAGACTTCGATATCAAGTGTCATTTCCAGATATGTTGCATACCCATGTTTGGTATATACCTACATATACATATGTATTTAGTTATATAAAATGCGTTTGTTGGCTTCTTTTATGCGGTTTCCCTTTGTTCGTTTTCAGTTAATTGACTTCGTTTCGTCTTTTACTACAATTTTTGTAAGAGATTTAAATAAACGACAACTTTTGTACACAGGTATAGTATTTTGGTTTGCTGTAATAATTAATAACGAAGAGAAGTATTTTTAGACCAACAACTTGTTTTATTCGACATTTTTTGTCAAGTGATGAGTGTCTAGGAAGAACAAAGCTTCAGCTTGTGTCATTTTGTTCAAATGAATGGGCTGACATTTATGAAAGAAGTATGCGTATTGATACATAGGTACCTACCTACCTAATGTGTGGGGGTGGATTATCGATTTTTATACGTCTATATTTATAAATAAACAATGTCGGTGTCTACTTATACATATCCAGGAGCTTTGTTGTGAAACTCGTGAAATGCGAATTAGCTAAAGCAAAGCGATTGAAATAAGACTGACGGCGGGCGCAGACCCCTTCCATTTTTGGCACCAAATGTCACAGGTTGTTAAACGAATAGCCATATATGTATCATTCGATAACATACCTATCTCAACTTGATATGGGTGCATCCAGCAGAATAGCTTAATCAGTTTCTCTCGAAATAGATAAGTACATGATTAAAAAATAGATCATCAAATGGCGGTCAACGAACCAAAGGCCATTTTCATTGAATTCACTGATTTGTCTCCCCTTACACCTGACCAAAATCGATGAGTCCACTTACGCCTCATCTTCTTCAAGTGCTTGTCATAACAAGCACTTCTTAAAAATCCGCCGACTCCCTTTGAGCCACAACTTGTTAAAATTGACTTTTTCCTCTTCCTGAAATAATTCTTTGGAACACAATACCCAAGCGCGTCCATAAAACCCAAGCACAGCTCTTTTAAATCGATTTCGTCTAAAATTTCATTTCAAACAATCACGATAATTCGATGAAGTCGATCATCGATGTTGCTCGGTCGTCGCTTTCAAATGTGTGACTCTAATCGCGAACTGATCATTTTCATACTAGCTCAGAAAAAAAAAACAGCAGCAGCACGATCGGGGGCGGGTGAAGCAACAAGAAGAGAAAACAAAGCCGATCGACAGCAATGTTTGTTATATTATATAGCCGCGCCGTTCCGTTTGTTTTCTTTTAGGTTCGAAACGCTCTTAATGTCTCTCATCTTGGGGTTTATTGGCTTAACCTGTTTTGTAGAGTGTAGACTACTATTACTGGGGGAATGACTGGAAGTCGCGGAACGACCAGGCGTGCGAGCACGAGAGGCAAATGCTCCACGGAATACTGTATACCGTGCGGTTGCGGAGCAGGTCAAATTCAAGAGTAGATTTATTTTATCGTTTTATGGAGATATATAAAGTCGTGTATGTAGGAAAAATGCATGTAAGCGAAAAGATAAAACACACACACGAGGCAAGGAAGGGCGCACGCAAAACACTGAAGAAACTCTCGCTAAATGTGGGAAATTGTGTGTCTGTCAGAAAATCGCTTGGGTTAATTGCGTTTTACAAAAAAAAAAACAAGTAGAAAAAATAAATAACAATAATTTACATGTAGTGGAATGTTGGAAGTTTAGCAAGCGCTCATTAAGGAAGATATTAGGCACGCTTCGTATGGCAATTGGTTGCCTTCTTCATGCTAATATTAAAGTTTTGCAAAAGAGAATAATGTTTATTCATTGGCTAATTCAATTAGACACTAAAACACCTGTTATATCATACTTAGCTGCTCCATTCGCATGGCAATAGTATAGTGAAAGCGAATGTGACAAGTGGTTAAGTGGTGTTGATATGACTTAATTTTAGAATTAGTCGGTTAGGTATAAGCGGTTAAACCAAGTAGGTAATAGAATTATATATAGAATTGGGAAAGTATTGTCAAATGTCACAATTGGGTCTGTTCATTAACCTGTTATTTTAAACAAAGTTAAGGGTGGTTTAAAATTTGAGGGAAAGTGCATTTTTTTTTTACGTTTTGCATTAGGGTACAGTTTTAAGCAGTTTTTCGTTACTCTAAGTCGTTTGGAGTAAGTTACATAAGTTCAGGAGCATTAGGTACATAAACGTCAACTAAGAAACTATTTATGTGAAATATCGAGGCCAATAAAAATGCCCGTGTTCAAACTAAATATAAAAATAACCCACATTTCAACTTTTGCGATAGACGTCTATTACTATTTGTGAAATGGTAATTTTTCTTATATAGAGTTTGACATGTCGCTATTCATCTAGCGGGAAGTGGAACGGGGGCAATGAAACGCATTAAGCCAGCCAGTTGTCAGACTTACTATAAGCTATATGTGTTCTTGAAGGTCCCAATCGAATTTTTAGGTCTTATAACAATCGAATTCTATTATTAACTACGTCTTAACATTAAAAACAATTTTTTGCAATCAAAATACATAAATGCAAAGTATATTTGACTAGATCAAGTGCACACATCACGACGTTTTGCATTAAAATAAGTCCAAAATAACGAAATAACAGATAAAAAGTTAACCAAAATGGAGAAGTTTACATATGACATTGTAAGCACCAACTCTAAAAAGACACCCGGAGTTGATCCGATCAATTTCCTAAAATGTTGGCCCTGTTTTTATTTAATACTAGCGGATCCCCGCCTGCTTTGCTAGGCGTTAAAATTAAAAAAAAATTCAAACTACACATTTTGTTTCGTTGAGTCGAGAAGCTTCGATAAATTTTTATGGACGAAATTTTCCAAGCTTCATAACGATTTTCCATCAAATTATGCGATAAAATGCAAAATTTCATCGAAAAAATCCAATCATTCGCGTTTTTCCGGAATTTTCCGCTTAGAATTTTCTATTTTTCCATTTGGAAAGCCATTCCGGAACAATTGCACAAACAAATTTCCAAAATTTTCCATACAAAAAAAAACAATTTCCGGACTTTTCCGAACTGTTTTCCCAAAAATTTCTAACGTAAGAACCTTCTGCTGAGAATTACGAACAACTGAAAAAGAATTAAGCCAAAACGGTCCAGCAGTTCTCAATTGGTGAATTACCATACATTTTTCACACCATTTTTATATAGCCAGGTATAGATTTTATAGCAACTGTCTAAACAGCTACTTTCCACTGTGCAAAGTTCATAAAGGATGTCAAACTATGGGTGCATTACAATTTCAGAGCAAAGAATGTTCCAACATTTCAAATCAAAAAATTTAATAAAAAAATGTGCTTCTAATTAAAATAACGATTGCGTTTTTGACAAGAATGAAAGGCAGCCTTATATTCGTAAAGGAAAGTATTGCATCGCACAATGCACGGTTTTGAAAATATGTAGTTGTCTATGATACACAACACCATTTCCATTTTAAGGTACCTAAATATGAACTGCAAACTGACAAAAATTAAAAACAAATTAGAAAACACATGACAAATGACATATCTACTGTCATTCTATCATATCAGAGAAAACACCTTGTCATACTCATCATCAAGTGAAAACAGAACTAAAAAAACATCGCCCAACAACTAATTTGGGTACCTAACCTATAAACAGTTTATTTAATTTAAATTATGCAAATCATTTGCCTCAGTTAATATTCCGTAATGAGTTCTTCAGTGATCAAATCGTTTGCGCTCATGAAAGGGTTGCCACTTTCATGCTTCAGAGCTTCATAGACGATATTTTTTGGTATTTGCTTAGAAAACAAAGGCAAACACTATTGGCCATGCCAATTATAAAATCCAAAACGTGTAAAACACCAAAAACAACAGAGAACGTAGAACAAGACAAAAGAAAACAGAAACAACCAATATGTATTCGAAAGCGAAAACTTTTGAGAAGACACAATGTCGACGATTGCTACCAACAACTACCTATACTAGTAGTGCGGTGTGGATAATAAAAACGAAAAAAAAAAAAAAAAAACTCGATTCGAATTCGATGATATTCATTCAACTTGTACGATGTCGGTTGGCCATCGACGAGTGCCAGGCCAGTGCCAGCCATCCTAGTGCTTCCTCCGACCCGCTCCCCCATATGTGTATATAGATATGTCTAATGGCACTGACTGTTATGACCAGAGGTAACTTTTTAGAGGTACAGTGCCCACTTCACCGACTATGGTCGTCGACGTCACCCGACATCGCAAACTAAAACAACAACAACAATGCCGATGACGATGACGACGACCTAAAATCATATCAGCAACAGCAGTAACACAGATCACAAAACAAGCAGCAACGTTGCGCTGGCTGTAAAGCCATTGCCTTCTTTTTTCATTTTCTTTTTTTTTGCGTATATTCACATTTCTGAAATTCTTGGTTTTTTTTTTTTCTCTCTCTGGATACTCCCCAACGTCCCTCTTCTATTCGGCCAATTTTAATTCACTTTTTTTTTTTGTGTTATTTGTGCGCGCTGTTGGTTCGAATGACAACAGATAAGATTTATATATGCCAAAAGAATCGAACGCCCAACGCAAGGGGGCAGCACTGACCGACCTTCTGTACTGCACGCGCGCGATAATCTTAACGATGATGATGATGATGTCGAATGTATCTACGTGTGTACAGTGTTGAACTCAGGGCTCCGCGGCACAATGCATTAATACACATGCAAAGTGTTCTCGTTCGGGACAAAGCTATAATAAAACGCAGAACAAGAAAAAAAAAATATTTTAATGTTTTGGTAAATTCTAAAAATAAAACAAATAAAGAAACACATCACGACTGGCATCGCTGCACTTCATTTATAGATTGTTCGTTGATTAAACACGAATATAGGAAAATTGGCTTTTCTCAGCATCTGATAAGGGGAACGAAAGTACCGAAGCGAAGGACACTGGAGATATTTTTGGAGAGTTTCACTTGACACAACCAACTATCGACACGCGAAGGTGAGATATTAAATTTATAACGCCAGGAGATGGTGCAACGTCCCTGCATGAATTGTTTTGTAATAAATTCTGTTTCGTTTAATTTGGCGGCCTTGTTGTGCAATAAATATATATAGGTAAAGGCCAGTTAAACAGATTTTCCTGATAAGTAAGTGTGCACGTTATCGACTCAGTTGACAAAGCAAATTTTTCGTCGTCTTGTGTTATCGTTTCTGGGAAATATTCATTATGCATACCTATGAGATAAGAATTTGAGCGTAAGTAACTATCGCAGCTAAAATCGAAAAAAATAACACTTTATTCGACTTCAAAGTGTAAGTAGGTACATTAACATAGAAACCAGTTTTCTGACATCGAAATGATCGATGTTTTGCTGATGTTTAATGGTTTGCCTTTATGTAATATTGTAGACTCTCATGGAATATCGATTTATTTTTAGATGGATACAGTTTTAGCCTAAGAGTTATCGAACAAAATACACACACACATAACAGAACAATGGGATGGAAAATCGAATAAAAAGAGAATTTAGGTAAATGATGGTGGAAATAACGATAGCTGCTGAAGGTAAATGTACTTTTGTGTACATATATGCTAGGAAAGTCATATAATAACGCACGTATGTAATAATAGCAGTCGAAAGGCAACGTCGTGTCTTATCTTTATTTCTCTTTTCGATGCTGATTCAGCAGTATGGGTCAGATCGAATTTCAATCGGACAGCCATTTTAAACTGACCCCAATTTATTTCAAGTTTGGCATTTGCTTGCTGAAAGAAATTTGAATAAACCGTGTAAGTTACTAAATTTCAAGGACTCATAAGAGCAACCGAAAGTTTAAGTTCCCAAAATACAGGGTGCTTTAAAGAAAACAGGCTGTAGCTTAAAATTATACAAGTGCCAAAAAGCATTCGCGAGTCATTGGTCGATTTTGCTCAAATTTTCATACAGATTTTTGACTTAACAATTCCCACGCCTAATGATGCTTAAAGCTTCACTTCAACCTGTAACGTCACTATAAGTGCTAAAATAATTTTTTTTTTCAACACAGCATCCTAAAAAATATCAACTTTTACTTATTCCTAGTTTGTTGGAGTATTAAAAGTCCATAAAAAGGCGTTCCTGATATAAGCAGTGCTGAAGTCTGATTTAATGTGTCAAGTCAATCGAAACGTGTTTGTCGTTTTGCAATTTTTTTCAAAGTTGTCGGTAGGTATACTCTAAAAAAAAAATTAGACCAGAGTTGGTAGAAGGCCTACCATTGTTCTAAATTGAGTACAACTGGTTTTCCAAGTACGCAAGTATAACTTTTGTAATTCAAAGACTGCATGCATTTTTGGCTAGGTCCTGTAGTTCGTCACTAATCCGCGTCTCAAAAGTTTTAACAAAAGTCAAAACGCACAACCTTACTTTAGGTATTGCGCCTATCAGAATCGGGCCCCAGGCAACGTGCCGTTAAAAGTATAAGTAAGGTTTTTTTTTTTAGAGGTATATAACTTTAAGTTGGCAACACTATTTTAACTGGCGGCCATTTTGTCAGCTGTTAAATGATTTATTTTTAGTTTGGTTTGACATTTCAACATGAATAGGTAGACTGACGCTGACGCCTGAAAAACGCTTCCAAATTGTGCAAATTCATTTTGAAAATCATAATCGAATGTTGTTTAGCGATGAAGCTCACTTTTGGTTGAATGGATAAGTCAATAAACAAAACTGCCGTATTTGGAGTGACGAGAATCCTCAAGAGTATGTTGAGACACCATTACATCCACAAAAACTGACGGTTTGGTTTGCTTTATGGGTTTGTGGAATAATTGGTCCGTACTTCTTTAAAAACGATGCTGGCCAGAACGTTACAGGCAATGATGACCGCTATAGAGTCATGTTTACTGATTTTTCGTTCATCAATTGAACAACCATATGTGCAGGAGCTGTGGTTTCAGCAAGACGGCGCAACATGTCACACAGCTCGCGCGACAATTGATTTATTTAAGGAAATGTTTGGCGACCGCATAGTTTCACGTTGCGGACCCGTGAATTGGCCTCCAAGATCGTGCGATTTAACGACGCTTGACTATTTTCTGTGGGGATATGTGAAGTCGCTAGTCTATGCCGTTAAGCCCGAAACGATTGACCACTTGTAGGACAACATTCGCCGCGTTATTGCTGATATACGGCCACAAGTTTTGGGAAAAGTCATCGATAATTGGACCTCCAGATTAAACTACGTCCGACCGACCGTGGCGGTCATATGCCAGAAATCATATTTAATTATAATGCCAGAAGATTATCTTTCGAGGAAATTTCATGTCAATGTAAAAAAAGTCATCTGTGTTTTATTCCATTTCAAAGTTATATCCCTCTAAAAAAAAAAGTGGTTAGTGTGTTGGACTACTAAGCGAGGGGTCCAGGTTCGAATCCCGCAAAAACCCAAATTCCAACTCAGGGTTTTTTCACTGCGCCACCTGTAGCGAACGTCTGACAAACATCCGAGAGTATAACTGTCTTGAAAGAGCTTGTCAATTAGCCGTTTGGAATCGGCATAAAATTGTAGATCCCTTCCATTCGGTCCAAAAATTGGACCTTGGAATTGCTAGGCCGTAGGGTCTATACGGACCTGTTGCGCCAAAAATGATTATATAGATCAGAAACTTGAAGCACATTTAAGGTTCTTCATCAAATCTGCGTGTAGTTCCAATCTAATCGTATTGACACGGTCTATGCGTATAGATTAAGGACGCACACTGTTCGACTACCACAGACATACCTATACCTAACCTACGTAATTAAATTGCAATAAATATTTCCCTACAACGAATAAACTAATTATGACTTTATTATAGCTATTTTTACACAATCAGCTTTTTTCAGTTGTTATACCTTCTGAATACTAAGAGCTGAACGACAAATCGACTTGAAGATCATATTTAAGAATGTATGTCAACTTTCGAACAAAAAATTAAATGGATAGGTACCCGAAAGCGTCCAATTTCGAAGCTGTCAGTGTCACACATGCCCTCTTAGACATAAATGACGCTACACTAATATTGCGACTTAATTTTTGCTCTTTATTATGTACTTGTTTTTCTAGTACTCGGCATAATTTTCCTTTGTTTAATTAGGTATATCTATGTATTTGTATATATACTTAAATTCTTGCTAAATGTCTTGTTGTGTGCATTCAAAGCGATTTCATCACTTGACGTGAAGTATTTACCAATAACGATGAAGATTAATTGCGTAAATATTTTGTTTTCTAATGCAACCATCTCTTGATAAAGAATAACATTTCGTTTCTCTTTGTATGTGTAGATATTGGAAACTCTTACGGGAGAGGCGGATGGGGCGGATGTTTAATGGTTAAACAACCAAAAATCGAATTAATCAAAGATCAATAATTAAAAGAAAAAAAAAATACTCATACAACTTAAACGACAACGACCAAAAAGAGATTGGGGGAACCTGCTTTTTGTTCTTAAAAAAGAATGATGTCATTCGGGTTCATGGCAAGTCGTCAGTGTTTGCCACTCTCCTCCCCTCTATCGCCTAACCCAACTGCTATTTAATTTGATTATTTATTGTGCTGCATAATTTGGCACAAGCTGTGTGCTAAATTATTTCTAGGTGATATTTTGAAAGCAGCTAAATTTTTCTTCGTTTTCTTTTATGATGATTATTACGACAATTGATTGTCGTGTTGCGCATATACTTTAATCGATAAACTCTTCTAAGAGTGTGTTGAATTGTGAGGTGTACGGAGAAAAAAAAAAAAACTCAACGAAACTTATTCAATTCATCGTGTTATAAGACTACACCTTCATCAGCTGATTACATAGTTTCAATTTATTTTTTATTTCACACAAGCCCCTGTGCTTCCGAAAGTGTTTTGGCCAGTTTCCAGAATTCCTTAGATGATTCGGTTAAATAGAGTATTCAACAAATTGTTGGCGGCGGCTGCTACCATCATGCCGACACCGAGTATATTTTATTTATGTATTCCTATCGTTCGTTGTGTATGCCACTTGCGACTTGCGAGCTGCTCTATATTCGACGATGCACGATTGCTGAATGTTGTACTTTGACAACGCCGAGTATTGGTACCTACGAACACAAACACTTAACAGATGCGTAAAATCAGTATTTCTTCCATAATTTGTTATACGGTAAAATTAATAACATCGTGAATGTATATTCTTAGAAAATGGAGGTGGCTGAGAGTAAATACGACTATAATGGAGGTACATTCCAATTCCAGTGAACTGTGTGTAAGTTGTGTTTGTTCGGTTTGTTCTTTATCTCGCTGCTGCAGAAAGTGACAGCTGATTTGTTTTATGTTTATTTTCGTTACGGCGCTCAGTTGAGGCTTTTCTGTTTGAACAGGCACAGAATGTTTGAAATATGTTAATAATAATCAAACATAGATAAGATGTGTTAATTTGAGGTCGTAGTGTATACAGTACCGTGTTAAAGTGTGCGGTTTGAAAATATAGGCCTCAATGATGGAAAAACGTGCTTGAAAATGTCCAACTTTAAAAGTATACGTGATTTGGGTTTTTTTTCGCGATGGGAACTTTAAGATGGTAAATGGGTTTTTGTAGAAAAGGGATGATTGGAGGGGGAGCCAATGAAGGATGTTGCGAAGTTAGAATATAGATTAGGGGAGAATAGCCTTTTCTACATTATATCGGAAAAGAATACATTGAGCTTTCAGATCAAGAAGAGATCACTACCGTACAGAACAAAGAAATGACCGATAAGCGATGTCAGCCAAGGTCAAGGCCTGGTTCTGCCGACATTCTGATATGCCCAGAAGGGGAATGTAAACCAATCAATATCTAAGGCAGCTGACAGACCCTCAGTGCCCGTGTTCGAATATTACTATTTATTTTTTCTTAAATGCGAACAAATTTAGGAAATTCCAATAAAAAGAGAAAAGTTTGTTTAGAGGTTGCCATATTATAGCAAGTTCATCTGTCATTTATATTGTTAAGCAGATGGTTTCTGGTGATCTCATTTTACATCAACTGTTGGATATTACTACAAGTATATCACAAACAATTAAAATGTAACACAAACAATTGGTATATATATGTTGAAGCTAATAGGGTCCGCATTTTTCAGTATAAACGACCCCAATTACTCGAAAAGGAGTTTTCAAAATACTAGCTTTATATCGGCTTAAAGCCCGTATGACACTACATTTTTTTGCATTTTTCAGACTAGAGCAGGACGAAAAATTACTACGCCTTATTAATGTGGAGATGTCAAAAATAATGCATTGAAAATGTATTCAATTTACATTTTTTTAAGCTGCTGACAGGTTTTTTTTTTGACATTTCCACATTAAATGGTAGGTATTTGCCTCCAGGGGTGATCTCAGATTGGGGGGAAAGTCGGCAATTTTGTCGATTTTTTCTAACAAAAGGGGATACCTTGGGGGAAGCAATATAATTCCTATTATTTGTTTGTTTCATTAGTTCTAAGATAATTAAATAAAACATAAAATGTTAAAATAAAACTTAAAAATAAGGGTTTTTGTTTTTGAAGTTTGTGGTTATAAATTTGTTTGAAAATTTGTGGTTGCTTTGCAAAACAATTGTTACCTCTTTCATACCTAATATAAATTTTTTACACGAAGCTGACATTTCAACATGATTTAATGGTATAAAAATGAGGAAAAAAATGAGAGAAAAATTTTGTGTCATTACGGGTTTAAACAAAATAATTTTGCAAATGCAGAAATTGCAAAAATAATAAAAAAAAAACAAACAAATTGTTGTCTCTTTAAAAATATGTTAACAAATTTTAAAGAAAATGAAAAAAAGGTATCGAGTTTGTGTTTTACCATCAATCCAGTTGTTTAATAACAGATGTCATAGTTTGGCTTGACGATTTTTGCAGAAGTTGTCTTGACAAGGAGAAGGACGAAACCATACTCCATCTCCTCTGTACTGGTCCGGCTCTCTCGTTATCTCCTTGGCTTCATCAGAAGCTCCAATTGGATCAACGAGTAGGAAGAATTGAATTTTAGATTCATGTGGTATCACAAGCGACCTTATAATGGTCTAAGTGTGTCGACTAGCCGACAGCCACTTCAACCTAACCTAACCTATGCAGATGTCATTCACCAACAAAACACCAAACAAATAACAGGTAGGAAAACACATTGCAAACGTTTACTATGCGAAAACTATTAAAACACAGAATGAACTGAAATCGAAAGTGAAATGGTTGGAGAAACTGTAAATAAAATTTGTAAATAGAAACCAACAGACAGATAATTTAAACGAACTAATACAAGAACGTTAACTTTACCACTTTGTTGTTATTTCAGATCGAAGAAATGGAAAGTGTGCATGGAACCTTTCAAATTTGAAACAAGTTCCAATGGAAACGCAGTCAGGTAGATGCACCCTCGTACCTACAACGTTTGATAAAAATCCACAAGTGGTTGCTTTTGTAAGCGGAAATTTTGCGTACATGCTTGGGGTGCAGACTTGAAATTTTACAATTTCTTTTGACTACGATTTGTATTTTGAAGTAGGTGCTAATTTCTCTTGTTGTAGGTTAGTGGATCAGTTGATTTCCTCTTCATTGGACCTCAATCTCTTACCGCCCACCAATTTTTGTAGGTTTCGAAACAGGAAATAGTAGCAAAAGGGTCAAATCTGGAGAATATGCTGAATGGGGTAGCAGTTCATAGCGTAATTTGTGGAATATTGCCATGCTGACTGCACACGTGTGCACCCGGGCATTGTCTTGATGAAACAACACTCTTTTCTTTGTCAAATGCTAGCGTTTTTGCTTCAATTCAGTATCAAATCTATCCAAAAGCTCTGAATAATAGACGCCAGTGATCGTTTTACCCTTCTCAAGGTAATCGATGTGAATGATACCGCGTGCATCCCAAAATACTGTGGCCATGACCTTGTTGACAGAAAGACCTTCTGCCTTCTTTGGAGCACTTTCGCCTGTAGAAATCCACTGTTTTGATTGTTCCTTGGTCTCTGGTGTGTTGTGGTAGATCCATGATTCGTCAACGGTTACGAAACGGCGCAAAAACTCCTCGGGATCACGGCTAAACATCGTTAAACAATCCTTTGAAATGGTCACTCGGTTGCGTTTATGGTCGATTGTGAGCAATCGCGCGGATAGCTTTCTGATGTTCAAATATTCCTGTAAAATATGATATATGGCCGCTTATTTGAGATACCTGTAGCCTAAGCCATCTCACGAATTTTAATTCTTCGATCATCCAATATCATTCCATGGATTTTATCGGCTGTTACTAGCGTAACGACCTCTTTGGGGCGTCCTGAACGTTCGGCGCCATTAATGCTGGTACGACCACAATGGAACTCAGTAAACCACTTGTTAACCATTGAAATTCATGGTGCAGATACCCCATCGTATTTATCTAGCCTTTCCTTGGTTTCCGTGACGTTTTTTTACGTCAAAAACAATGCTTAATCAGCACACGAAATTCACCTGTAGAGGTTTATTGCTTTAAATAGCTCTCAAGCACAAAGTAAATGACGCCAGCTACTCAAAATTTCACAGTATTCTAATAAGAGATGACAGTTGACGATAGTAGAATAAAAATGTACAGTAACTGAGCAAACAATTCACTTATCGAACTGCCCTCGTACCAAATTATCGATGAATTGATACATGTTATCAAGTATCAAATAATTGATATTTGATAGACATAATAGGGCTATATAGCAACTAACGCTATCATAAAGAATGCAGTAAGTCTTTGAAGTTAGGTACCAGCTGATGTAAGGGGTCCTAAGGTAGCATTGTCAGACAAATGGCCAAGCATTGAATGAAAGTGTTCTAAAAATTCAGCACAAATTAAGTGCACAAACTAAGTGCTGCTTTACTTGCGACGTGTCCGAAACCAGAAAAAAAACCGAGCGAAGAACAGAAAATTTTATACAAACAAAGATTCATACTTCCGAGAGTCAGCAATCCGAATAATTTTCAGATTATAGAGCCTCAGACTCTCATATACTGTACAAGTACATATATAGCCAAAAACCCAAACTCAGGGTTTTTTCACTGCGCCACCTCTCGCGAACGTCTGACAAACATCCGAGAGTATAACTCTTGAAAGAGCGTTTGGTACCGGCATAAAATTGTAGATGCCTTCCATTCGTTCCAAAAATTAAAAACTCACACAAAACGAATGGTTGCGAGAAGCTAGGCCCAGGGTCCCTACAGACCTGTTGCGCCAACTATTATTATTATTATTATTATTATTATATAGCCAATGAACTAAATGTGGATCACAATTTAAATGTTTATAAAAATAAACCATTTTTAATTTGTCAACTGATAGCTTGAGAGAAATTCCAGCCTCTATCGTCTGTTTTGGATATAAATTTGGATGAAGTCACACATCAGACATCCATCTCTAGGCGAACTTTCACTTGCTTGTTCTTTCTTTGTGCTCTCATAATTTTTGGAACACCTACCTATTCCCATCTGAAACATGTTCAACCAACAAGAAATAAATTTGATGGCTTCATACAAAAATCGATTGCTAGGTACCTACTACCTACCAACTAATTCGATTTTTCAATTGACGCAAGTGTCTTATACACCCAATGAACTCAATGCCCCTTGAAATTGTATCCATCCAGCCAGCATATATTATATCAGTACCAGTTGTGGCTGTGCGCACAACAAACAGATGTAAACTCCGACAGCACATTCGCTCTCGAAAACCAAGAGAAGTAAAATTAATTAGCAGAAAACAATTTAATCTAAGTCCAAGAATTGTTGTCTGGCCTGTTTTCCCCTTTCAGATCGCCTCGTTTTTTGTTTTATTTTATTTTTTTTTTTTGTCACTCGCCACATGTTGTGTATCTATCTACATTTCTATAGGTAGTGTGTTGTACAGCTTACTCTCTAATGGCCTAGGTAGACAGAATAAAATAAAACACATACGGTGCTACATAAATAAATGAATGATACTTTATGTGTTATAAATGTATGGTGCTTTGTGTACCCTGTTCCGTACCTACTTACTATGTGGCAGTTTTTCCAAAATACTTGACGATGATAAAAAAAAAAAAAAAAACCCAAAGAAGAAGAGAACATAGGAGAGAGGAGGCATATGCCAGCCCCAGCAGGCGACGGCGGCGGCGGCGGCAGAGCAAAAACAAGATTGTCGTGGACAATCAAGATCGCTACGCACACATATACACCAAACAGCAACAGTCTAGAAGAGAAATTAACCGCTCAGCTGCTTTTTAAGCATAGATCAAGCGAAATGCTTTTCTACTCAAATGTATACCTATGTGCAGCAAGGATGGAGGTGCGATCAACAGCATCAGCTTCACGAAATGACACGTATAGAGAGAAATTTGCCCGAAAATAGATTTCACCTACGACCGCAGATGTATATACGTATATAATGTACACTGAATCGCCCCAAGGCGAGAAGTCATTCTCGATAAATGCGACCTACCTATATTCCCGCATGTCAATGCCTATCTAGATATAAATTATATTATAATTAACCATTTTTATTATAATTTGTGGCTTTAATCAGTGTTTGGCGATGATTCAATTTTGTGTGTGCTGCGCTTGGTTTTTGTGCGGCGGCGACACACTATCTCTATCTCGAAAACGGTTATCAGCGCAGTTTAATCGAAACACTCGCAGCAGTGGAGAAATTTTTTTTTTGTCGTTGTTACTGCTTTTCCCTGGCGCGTTCGTTTATCAGGTTTTTTTTTATATATATAATGTACTCATAGTCACCTACTATCAATTTTTTGTTGTGTTTTGAATAAGTGTATGTATACGTTGCTGTCGATTTGTGTTCACCTATGTGCGATATGGGTCGATCGTTATAGTTGGAAACACTGTCAAGGGCGTTGATGAAATTAGCTCATCTCGTGCAACTGACCTTTGGAATGAAATGTAGACAACAATTCGAATCGACCTGCAATGTTTCTTCAACCCCGCCACTACGCAAACATCCAATTCGCCTTCTATGGCCTGGCTGGTTATGCTACGCAAGCAATTATTACACATACAAACAAAACACCCCATCTTGTGTATATTTATTACATCATGTCATTGTTTATTTGAAATACAATTTTTTTTGTTGTTTCTTGCAGACTGTACCTCTAGAGACCAGAAGGAAAGTGTATATTTATAGTACACACAGAGTTCTCGACTTTTTGTTGCGTTATCTCGAACATTGAAAATAATAATAACAATTATTATTATTATTTTTTCGAGGTTATGCCTTGCGTTAGGTGGGGGGTTGATGCAATGCGATGTGCAATGTTGTTGGAGATTTTATATTTCAAACCCTTTTGCAAGGTTATTGCAGAATTTCAGCTGTCAACAACTGTACCTACCCCCATGCATGAAATTAAAATATTAAATGAAGACAAATACATAAAACACAACGCAAGAGCAAATAGTATGAAAATCAATTAAGAACGGAATAGAAATAAACGAGAATCACATTTGCTTAGTAGAGCATAAATTCCGTAGACATCAGGAGAATCTACGGCAAAACGATAAAAATGGAGAAAAAGTGCTGCCAGATTAACTGAGATAGGTACTTTTGCAAATTTTGCACCGCTTCACACATCGATGAACTGGTTTGGTTTATAAAGCGACAGATTATTTACATTTGTTAGTCTCTAGACTCTAGAGTTTAAATAAAAGACTAAAAGGCGTTTAAGCGAATCTATTTAGAATTGGTTAGGAAGTGTGCCTGTGTACCTATACATAAAATTAAAATGTGTCATTAAGATAATAATTATATAAGTACTATAATGTTCTTTAATGGAAAAACAATTGCGATTTTAGGTCTATACTTTTATAGCAGCACATCAAGGGGTTGGCGACAATTACAAACACAAAACAAGTCATTTCAGATGATTTGAGTACAAGTGCCCGAAGAGTGCTGCCAGTTGCTAAAAGGTAAAATAATATAAAATTTATTTATTTTATTATTTACTGGTAGTAATCATTGAATTGTGTTTTATTAAAAACTAGCTGTACCAACCAGTGCAAAATGTGGTTTCTGAACCGTCGATGGAAAGAAGAATTTAAGAATTTTGCTGTCTTGTAGGGGACAAATTTTAGTTTTTATTTGATAATCGTTGAAAGGAAAAATCATCGAAAGACATTGCAACGCGACGAAGCCTTCTGCAATAGTGAGGGACTGCAAATTTATATCTGTTTTCTCTTCGAACAATTACTAGACGATATTGTAATGCATCGTAGTTTCTGAAATTCTTTACAATCTGGTGTCTTTTTTGTGAAGTATTTTATCTCTTTTATTACATTGCTGGTTTACCAATAAAAACGAAACTTCGTTAAGAGTTGGCTAATTATGGCGACCTCTGTGTTCTGTAGTTATTTGAATTGGATGGTAGTGACTGGAGTGCGGGGTCGGCATTCTGTAAGGCGAAACGTAAAGACTTTTTCGTGTGCACGAAGAAATTTGCTTGTGTAACATATGACCCATCATTCGTGCGCACGAAAACGTTTGATCGTTTCACCTTACAGAATCTGGCGCCGGATTTAAAGTCTCTAATGTAAGGGTTAATTTATCTGAGCAATGTTTCTATTTCACCGACCAATGAAGCATTCGAATTTGCAAAATAAGCCAATCTCGTGTTTCTTTGCTGTATATTATCGCTAATAAAATACATTTGCAAAAATGATTCTCTCGCATTTGCAAAGGAAGAAGGGAGCCTATAAAGTGATAAACTTGACCCTGAACATTCAATTTAGGCATAAAATGTCCTTCGTAAAATTGTCTTGCTCCAAATGAAGTCATCGCAAAGTGAAATATGGACGCTGAAACAGCAACGAATGAAGAAACTGGGCAACTGAATCAAATGGCACAGTCAACGTGCGGACAGCGCCACCACACATGAAACGAAATTGGCTTCTCCATTGATCAATAATAGATGGCGTTACGTTGCGTTGGTGTCTGACAGTTCAATTGTGATACGATATGTTACATTCAAATTTGATTTTTTTTGGTTGTTGCCAAAATAAATAAATACAAAATAAAAAAAAAAAAACTGTCGTAACACGCTGGGTGGTCAAAATAAGTCATTTTGAAAATTGGATTTTTTTTCTTATTTTTTTTTTAAAACCCGAACTGAGGAAATACATTTCCAACAAAGTATAAATCATCACAATCGGTTCGGCCAATCTCGAGTTATGGGATTACATCTCGGTTCAGACACTTTCTTTTATATATACACAATATACCTATAGAGACTAGACCCCGGCCTGTTCAAATTTTAATTTTTTCAAAGTATGTACATATTTTGCTTCGTCGAGTCGAGGATCTTCCATAAATTTTCCAAGCTTCACAACGAATTTTCAGCCCTTACACCAAGTGATGCGATAAAATGCAAAATTTCACACAAAATTTTCCATACTTTTTGTATCCATTTTCGATTTTTCCAATTTCCTGACTTTTCCGGTGGTTTTTCCAAAAATTTCTTTGGTAAGAACCTTCTCCTGGCAATTACTAAAAGCAGCAACAAACTTTTAGCAAAATCAGCCCAGCCGTTCTCAATAATTGATGAATTACTAAACATTTTTCACACCATTTTTATATATACCACTTGCTGTTCCCGCACGGCTTTGCCCGTGCTAAAAAAATTGTTTCCGTAAAGAAAATCTAGAAAAATCATTAGATTCATGTAGAATTTTTGACAGATACGATGTCACTGTATATTGCGATCAAAAAAAAAATTCCCCGTACAAAATAATGTATGGAAAATTAATTTTTACGAATTTGGCAAATTCATTTTTAAGATTTTCCAATTTTCTCGCCGTATGAACCTTGCTTAAACACAACAAAGAAAAGATAGCTCAAATCGGATGGTTCGTTTTCGAGTTTTGGGCGGTCTTACGGATACAACTTTGTTTTATACAGGATACTTTTAACGGCTGCTTGTTGAAAGTTACAGTACACTGTTTCGAAAAATGTACCTTCCCGGTTTTACGAACAGTGTAAGTCGCCAAAAAACATGCCGGCTTTTCGAAACAATGGGTCAGAATAACCTATCGCTATATTCGAATTTTTGTCAGCATATCAAATAGCTACTGGCGGAATAATAAATATCGAAAAGTCCCTTCGTAAATTTGAAATTATGTCAAGTGTACCTTCAAGAGTTTAATTTTACTTGACTTGGTGAGAAAAACCTTAGTCCGAAGACAAAACATTATTCCCCAAACATTAGTCCCTATCACGTTTACAAATTCTCGGTCAAACAGCTCAAAAGCAACAAGCCTGTAAGACATGATGGCACAATCGTCTAGGGTTTCAATTGCTTACATTATAAAACGAAAAATATCACCGCAACCTCGAACCGTAAGGAAACCCACCCACGACCCTTATCCAGAGAACAGACATCGATTCTGACAAAAGTCAAGATCCCATCGCACAAAATGCTTCTTTTCTTGCCTGAAAATACTTCAACACGTTTTAACGTTTCCTCCAATGATTTTACGTCAAACCAAACGAAATAAGGAACGAATTTGATACAAACAAAAAAAAACCGGATACATCCTTCCGCATCTATCGATTTCTCGACAGAAAAATCTCTTTAATAAAAATCGATGGCAAAAGTTTCTCCACAGACTTGAGTTAACTTAAAGCGACGTGAAGGCGAAACGAATGCTTTGGCATCGAAGAAGTACCAACATCAGGGATGTTATTCACCCCTATAGAGCAAATCCGATTTCCGTACAACAGTTCCGTTGCGAAAAATCGATTTGTTTGGTTCGGTACACATGACTTTGTGTTGTGAAAAGCATTTCTATGTGTTTGTGGTGTACGCAGATATTTGGAATGGCATCATATTTCCAAACTTGTTTTTTTTCGTACGTGGTTGAAGTTCGGCTGACAGAATGAATTTATTACTTATTTCCTGGTGGTGCCATTTACCCTTGATGGCTGTTAAGAAACAAGTTTAACTACATCATAAATACTTGTAATTGAAGTTGCATATCGGATTCAATGTTAAAGAAGTTATTAGCTTAAACATTTTAAGGAAATTAAATATTTTATGAAACGAACATCAGCGAGCAAAAGGACTACTTCGGATGAGCACTGACTGCCAAATACTGTCCCCCTTTTCTGACTCTATCAAGGTTAAAAGCCAGACGAACTTTTATGTTATATACCTTAAATATCTATCCATACATCTACAAATAGCCATGGCTGCTAATTTCTTTTTGTTCGGTTTTCTGTCTGCTTCTATTTTTTGCAAAAAAAAACTTTTCTGAAGTGTCTTCAGTTTCATTTGATTCGAAACCAAGAGAACACTTCACCTCGTCTGAGGGCATTGACATAGTTTAGTTCTTGTTGTTCTAAGACATTCCGGTTATGGTTAAATATTCGTGAATGATATAATAAATTTCTCAAGATTGATAAGGTGTAATCTGTTCACGGGCCCAACTATGCTGGGATGAATGTCAATTTTGCACTGAGCATAACGAAATGAATCAGTTTGCACATTCACGGTGGAATTTCATTCTTTTTCGTCGAGAATTTATTTATAGTCTTCTTAGAATTCATGTATTCATGTTGGTTGTGGTTGTGGTTGTGGGTGCCAGGCGAATTTCACAGTTAAGCTTTTTCAATTTGAAAGGCTTGTTGCGGCAAGTGACTTTGATAACTGTCGACCCCTGAAAAGGGATCACTGAATCAAATGCCATCGACATAAAGCAGGACTCGACTGTATGCCAACGAACTTCACGTATTCTTACCTGCTTGCTATTGCATTTATTTGACAACTCAGAATTTTGATTAGGGAATTGCAATCATGAAACTTAGAATTTGCTTGTTTGTTGCGAAACTTATCACGAGCGAAATAGAGACTGATTCTGACTGATTTGTTTTAAGTACGTTCTATTTGGAGAGACTATGTAACGTTACGTAAGTCAAAACGCGCAACTGACTAAAGTGTGAAAAAGTATAAAATTCCTTGTGGTCTGCACAAAATGTCAAATGTGCGAATGACTGATCGGAGTGTTGCGATTCAATCATCAACGCACTGTCTTTTTTGGCAGATGGGATATACCTAGTCGGACGTGACACACTTTTGAGATTTAATAAGAATGGGGACGTTCGGATACCTAGTGTTTGTAAGACGTCAACTAGATTTGTATTCTCGCCGTCAGCGTTACCTTTGTTTGATTTTGGAATTTTATATTTGAAAAAGGACCTTCATACATTTAAAAAAAATTGTTATTTTCAAACAAGTGCATTTAAAATGTAACACGGTTTCCTATCACAACACTATTATAGTCTTATGCGAACTAATGGTTGCCCGTCCGTTGGTTATCGTCCGAAAATTCTAAATTACTAGAGTAGCCTTAGAAATGACACATTTTTCTCTCACCAGCCCTTTCTTCGACTCTTCAGAATTCTGGAGCTTTTGTTTTAAATTTGACACTTCGAAATGTCAACTGAGTATGCAGGCAGGATTTTTCTGATTAGATTTGTAGGCTTCCCCTCCATAAACGTCAACGGAAAAAACTATACGCGTGACCACTCTGGGCCTATATAAACTGAAACACATCTAGTCCCCAATATTTCATTTTGTGTGAATGTGTCAGTTGTCAAGTAGAAAATTGAATGATTAGTTTCATATTAGAAGTCTATATTAAATGCAATTTTTCAGGTCACACTTTGATTTTGACATACCTCACTAATTGTAACAATACGAGGCGAGATTGATTTTGTAAGATTTTCGTATTCTGGCAGCACTGGCATTGCTCACGTAACTCTAATCATTAGATCATTTGACAGAAATCAGTTGTCATTTTTGTCATTGAATTTGCACCGAAGTAAATAAATGCATACATAAAGGAAAGACAAGCAACACGAATAAGAATAAGACGGAACGTCATATTAGACAGATATAACTTGAAATGTCTTCAAATCCAACACAAACGCAGTAAAAAAAATTTGCCTGAATGATTTAACTACAGGGGTTTTATTTACACATGCTTTTTAATGACAGGTTAGAGCCTCAAGTCGTTTAGGTAACTTAAACATTGTTTGCACCTACATTTAATACATGTCAAAGTTGTCACGTACCTATCAGTAGTTATTTTTATTTTGCTTTGTTTCACATGCATTACCTAGTTCTTAACATAACCTTACCGGCAGGCAAGTCAGTGTGGATTTTGTTTTATCAACGGTTTTATGACCGCGTTTATTATATATAGTTCTGTCAATGTCACACTCTGACTGACATGTTTTAGCTACTTTGACCTACATTTTTGCGATTGATGTTGAATTCGTTTGCAATTGAAACAATTCATGATTTCCTTTTGTTGTTGCAGTAGGAAACTATTAATGACATCGAATTTATGTAAAATAAATTTCACATTGTACCTATATCCGCACACAAAGACGGTTGGATTATATAATTATACACGTAGTCCAAGAGAGGTATAGGTTTTTCTGGAAGTTACTTTTAAGAAATTATACTTTAACACGCATTAGCAAGAACCCTCACATTTTAATTAATGAAAACCCATCACACAATGGAGAATGAAGTAACAAAAAATATATGTAGGTATACCTATACCTACGTAATTTGTTAAGCAACGACAACCGCATGAACTCGTGCGCGGCACCGAAACTAATCGGCCATTTCCAATGCGGATCCTCTCTCGCTCTCGCAAAATTTCAAATTTTAGCCACCCATCTCCCAGTACCTACGTACTGCTGCAGCACATACTCGTATGTACATACGTACGTACATAACGCAGCAACACACAAAACAAAAAGGCCGCCAATATATATTTTAACAACATGATGTGGGGTGGATATGGGGGGGCACTACTGCTGGGGTGGTTGCCTGGTTGCTGCTGCTCTGCAAATTGGTGTGGGGTGTACAAAGGGACACCACGCCACATCACTGGTGCACCCCAACCCCCACCCACTATACCAATAACAACGGAATACAGCAAAATACACAAGCGAGACCGTCCGTCGTCAACGTCACACAGCCGCCAACATCAATGACAACGACGAAGGACGCGACGTGGCACACTCCACACTGTGCAACCGAATCAGTTAAAGTACCAAACCAACAACGTATACGTGAACGTGAGTAGTGTAGTGAGTTGCTGGGCTGCGAGCATGTGTGGGTGTTTTTTGTAGCTAAAGCAAAATGTACACCCTCTCTCGCAGCGTGGGTACCTCTACCTACACAAGAGAAAAGAAATCATATGGAAGGGGTGGATGGAATTCCGCTGCTCACCAGAGAGATAACATGATATGGTAATGTAGGGTGGCAACGGGGTGCTGGCTCAGTCATGGCGGCGGGTATGGCTAGGCTGTGGCGGTGGTGACGTTAATCAGGGAAGAGGGTGCACAAAGGGGTGGACAAATGAGTTGAGCGATGGGGCCGAAAGGGATGCTGGTGTCTTTTTATTTTTCAGTTTACTTATTTTTTTGTCCACTCCTTCTCGTCGGAATATTCCCTGTTTCGGTTTCTAGAGTGTTGTTGTTGCTCCTTCTATTGGGAATGAGATTGGGGTGGCTTTTTTTCTTTCTTCTTTTTCGGCTGCATGGGGGTGGTTTAGTGCAAAGTCTCTAAGCCACTGAAGTAAATAATGGATAGCGCTTCGAAAATTCCAGCAACTCCTCAAGCGCACCGGAGGGGGGCGAAACATGTCCTATGAAAATTATGTACGGTATTGCAATGAGTGAAGGGGTGCCTAGCCTATTCATTTGGCCGGATATTTATTCATAATCTCAGTTTGCTTTGCTTATATGTATTTCTTTTTTAGAAATCAGTTTGCATTTCTTGTCTTTGACAAGGGTTTCCATGGGTGGGTGATTTGCGAACATTTAAACGGGAAAAGTCTTCCACTTCAACATGTAATCAATCAGTCCCGTCAGAAGATTGTGCCATCAAACTGAAACCGCAAAATAGGTATACCTAGTTATAGCAACAACAGAGCAGCGATAGTGTTGTGGGCGGAACTGAAATAAGATGTCCGCGTAAAGTTGACCCATTTGTTTGTTAATTGAAATAAGTAGGTACATGGGCGCGGATCTAAAAAATAATACAACTGGCACAGTTTTTGCACGGACTACGCTATATAAATGCACAAATTAAAGCGCAGTAAGAAATGAATCAAATAGATTTTCCAGAGCGTGCCCACTTAGATTCCAAATCATCAATACCAAACAATTTGCTAGCACACTTTCAACTTACTGCTGAATTCTGTGTTTAGCAGAGGTAAAGCAGCTACTGCGACCTCAAAGTGAATGCCACTTACTAATGATGACGAAATGATCAAAGAGGCATTAGCTCTGAAAGCACGACCGCATAGACCCACAAGACTAGTTGCTTACCAATGCCAAAAAAACCGAAAGTTGTGTCAAATTTGGTACTTTGTAGAGATTTTGGTGAAAACTCAAACTTAAGAGTTTCATGAGCACATCACATGTCACCTGTCAGTACACAATTGAAACAGCTTTACCTATACAATTAAATACCATAAAAGACTCTTGGTAAATAAATAATTTCAACATCTGAACACAATCAGCGAAATTTTCAGGTGAAAGTAAGAAATCCTAAAAATAGATTCATCAGACTATTTATTTGTATTGACATTGAAAGTTTGCGCTACAACCTGAGGTCGAATCGCCACTTCCGTGAACGACCTATACGTTCACGGAATAATGTTGATTTTACATGTGAAACAAAAACAAATTCCGTCTCGTAATGCTCGTTCACGGACGACGCGATTCGACCCCTGATCTAGATCAAAAAATAAATATCAAGAAAATAATAAGATGTGGGTAATTAACATCTCGGACCTAATCAAACTCAGTTACAAACAACTCATTGAGACTTATAATCTATGACGGAGATCACTTGAAAACTTATCTACTTATGTCATTAGGGACACGGCTTAGGTCGACGGGTTAGGCCCCAGTTATAGCCATACGTAAAATGCAACCGTAAAAATTTTCTTTTGCTTTTTTAGAGCACTAAACCCTAATGGTTGAACTCAATCTTGATCTTAAAATGTTGCTTATGAATTATAAAGTTAGTCTATCAAAAAAAAATTAGCAAATGATCTTTAGATTTTCTAGAAAAATAATTTATACATTTTTCCGTACGAAAAACTTTTTCCGATCCACTTCTCAGTCAATTCCACAACAAAAACCCGGATCGTTCCACTGAAGTATTTCATTTCTTTACTGTTCCGTCTATCTGGATTTTTTTTTTTCTGATGGAATCCAATCAGTGGGGGTTGATTTGTTGTATTTGTTTCCATAGGGAAACATTTTTGTGACAGAATTTTCGCTATAACCGCCTAAACGAAAAAAAAAATCATTTTCATACTGTTCCCACTTTTTCTGTTGCATTTTACGTATGGCTATAACTAGGGCCTTAGGGACACGACAACGTAACGAAATGTTATTGCACAACGAATTTTAAAATCGGCAAACGGAATTGTGGAACTGAGACACGTTTTACAAGTAGATATGAATTCAAATGGTTTTTAGAGACGACTTTTTATTTCGCTAAATTCAAGGTTTAGGTTAAGAGCAGAGGACATAATATACACGTAATGATATGAAGGTTGATTATATACTTCGTATGCATTTACTTTTTACTTCCTAAATGTTTCACTGCACTTGAAATCAATATTAATCATGCTCTCTATGATCTAAAATGATTGCACGATATTAAGAGGTGCCGTGAAATAACGCCGAGAGAAATAACGCCGAATTGGAAAACTCGGCGTTATTGCGCTTTCACAAAGTGAAATAATGCCGAATTTCAGAATTCGGCATTATTTCACATTAACAAAGTGAAATAACGCCGAACATTGTTTGTGAAATAAAGCCGAAGCAAATGGGGATCATGACGTAATCTCGAATGACAAAAATCTCGAAGGCTAAAAATCTCAATTTAAAAATTCAACAAAAAATATAAGTAGAAAACCTCGCACCCACTCCGTAATCCAACAGTAAACCCAAGCAGGGGGGTTGCAGGGAGGCAGCATGCCCCCCCATACACATTTCATAATTTGCGCAAATTACTATTGTCTCAAAAATTAATATTAATTTAAGAATGTATTTATAAATGCAAAGTGAAATAAGACCGAACATTTAAATTCGGTGTTATTTCGCTTTCACAAAGTGAAATAACGCCGAATTTTAGAATTCGGCGTTATTTCGCTCGGCGTTATTTCACGGCACCATATTAAGACACTATTTACAAGACACTATAAATAAAAGTCAATTGATTTATTTGCATTTAGCGTGTAGTATATAAATAAATAAAACAGTAAAAAAAACACCAAATTATTGGTTTTATTCGGTTATAAAATAAAAACGGTCAGTTGTAGAGCCCCGAACGTAACGTAATAAGATCTGTCACCAAATGGCAGCGGTCAAAGACAATATAGTACAACCTCCATTGGGTTCATCCAGCGATGAAAATATTGTGCTGGAATTGTGGTATGTGGAACATCCTATCATTATAAATATTACTCAAATTATTAGCACGATTTCAAGACTGTAAATATTTAACTAATTCCTGTCAAATTGAAAGAAAATTTTTTTCTCAAAAAAATGTACTTTTAGCTTCATAGAATTTGAGAAAATAAAAGTTCAAAATTGGCGCGAATTTTTTACTTTTATTTTCTCAAATTTTCTTCAAAAAATTTACTTTTAGCTTCAGACCATAACTAATAACCATTTTAAGCCAATACTTTTTCATGGTTTTGACTCTTTCTGCACAAACTTTTTCCAACAGCAAGATTGAAAAAAAATACAAATACCTACCTAGGTACCTAAGAATTTATTTAATAACCAAAAAACCCGACTGACTGTAAATAATATTTGAATTAAAATAAATGAATTCATGACTAAACGCAGACACTCCATAAGACCGCTTTTGGGAATAGGTACATCAGAAAGTAATTTACTTCACAGTTCAGTGAAGGTAGGTAGGTATTCCATTTCTTGACATTTCTCACTGACATTGACAAATTGTTTTTTTTTTTTTTTTTTTTCTTAATTTTATATTTTTTTATATTTATTTGTTTAGCCTTTCCCACTCCGGGAAGAATACTAACTTAATGACACCTCACTCTTTAAAATCGGTTTAGCCGTTTGGGCTACAGGGCGTCGCGTAGGATACTAGCGAAACACATAAAACTCCCTTTGTTTAGTCGGGTAAAAAGGAAATACCTATACGCATATTGTGTTTTAATAACATAGTGAAAAAAGATTTATTGTAAAATTTACATCAACAAGTACCTAATAAGATGGAGTGAATAATTTCTAAATAATTGCTAGAAAAATTACCGACGAGACACAAGAAAGAGTTAGATATACAATTAATGAAATTTAATAATTTTGCAAGGTTGAAAAATAAAAATCAAGGTCGTTTATATTGTGGTGCTACCTAACAGCTGTCAGCTGCGGTATTTAACTTACTAATCCGAATTTGCAGAGCTAATGCGCTAGATGGCAAAACCTGTAGACTACCTATACCTACCTCCCTACGTGTGATGAAAAAAATTTTGTGAGGATTGGAAAAATAAACATAACACCTGCTTAGTTCTTTTTGCACTTAGGAAAAATGCTTAAGAAACTGACAAATCTGACATTTGGCATTTCAGTGTCTGTAAGTAAATTTAAAAATCTTAGATTACCTATAGGTATTTGAAACATGTTTTTTCGTCTTTTTTTTTCGTACCTACCAATACTTTCCAAATATCGCATTTAGCCTTTAAAATAACTTGATTTCTAATTTGTTAATACAAATTTGCTAGCAGGTCATACAACCATACGTACAACCAACTGTCAAACTTAGTTAAAAGTAAAAGGCAATTTCTTAGAAACGAACCAAACAAATTTAGAATTAAACTTGCTGTTCAAGTGTGTACACCCTCCATACATGTCAACCGATCGCTTCAGCCAGCTGTCAGACTAAGTACTAAGTACGAAGTACCTAAAGAAGGTCTTTCATTTCAATATAGGTATAGCTACCTACCTATTTAATGAAGCACATTATTTGTCGGTAAATTATTTTTTCATTATCGGTATCCAAAATGACAACTGCACGTCTGTGCATTCGTTCTATTTGACAGATATATATTTTTTTTTTTTTTAATCACGAAAATCTGTTTGATATGATTTTTCATAGAGTGCCAATACAAGTTCCACCTTAAAAATAAGTCACCCTAATGAAGAACCAAAAAGGGGCAACCACATCATCGCATTTCAAACCCATCAACAAACTCCGCAACACCCTATGGAATAAGAGTTTCCTGTTCCTTTGCGCGTAACGCCACCCTTTCTTCTTTATCCGGGCTTCCGCCAGAGGAGTAAAGAACATTTAACAAAAAAAAAAAAAAAGATTAACAAAGACTAAAAAGTTGAGTTCGTGGGTGGTGGTCGATTTGCAGCGTCAAACCACCCTTCTGTTGTTCGATCCGTTGCCATTTACATGTAGGTGTAGGTAGATACGCTTCCTCGTAACCGAAAATATGATTTATTTAAATGAGTTTTTTTTCCTTTTTTTTTTTTGAAGCTAACTAATAAGTGAAACTTTCTGCTGACCCAAAAAAAAAGACAAAATAAAGACACCGACCGCTAGATGCATGCACACCATTCGACAAACACGCCATGTTTTTTTTTTTTTTAATTTTTTGTTAACCACTCCTCCTCGGCCGTTCTATACGCAGCAGTACGCACACAGGTGCCAGCCAACAGCACCAGCAATGGCTAATTGTGACAGGTGTAATAGTGTACATGATCCATGGAAAATATCTAAACCAGGATGAAGTGAAAATAACAGCAACACTAATTAAACAAAACACACATCGCATGGATGGTCAGAGAAGGTGGAGCAGGAGAAGCAGAGGACCAGTGGGATAGAGAAAATTAGAAAACCAAGTGTCGGGGGACGGGACACGGAATACGGGAGACGGGGGAACGAGTGGGTGGGGATGTTCAAATTCTGATGGCGGAGTGCCGAGAGAAGAGGAAGTTATTGAAGTAAGTACCTACCTGCAGCGATGACGATGGCAGCGACAACGGCGGGGTCAATAATTTCGAAATTTCCTCCAACAAAACGATTAGTGGTATCGCTTATATTGCTGCTCTTGCTTTGGGGCTGGTTCTGGTTTTGGTTTGTGGTCTCTCTATCTTTCGATAGACGGCAGTCCGCAATCCGATGGTGCCACTATATACTATATATAGCTACACGTCAGAAGAGAAACAGAATTCTTTCCAGCGTTATATGCATGCATTCAAATTATACCGATGTACAACGAAATAAATAAATAATCATAAGAAAAAAACAACAAAAAAAAAAAAACCGACAGCGACTACACAATCACTGATGGTTACGTTGGGTTTTAAACTGTGTACACATAAGCAAAATCACTTTTTTATTTCTTTACATATATTTTTTGCTTTTCTTGTGGGCTTTTTTTTTTCATTTAAATTAGCTTTGCATCTTTTTGCATCGCGCGTACACTTCTTTCACTTCATTGTCGGCGGCACACTGTGTGTAGATTGTTTTCGATTTGGCTTTCTTTTTTTCGCGGAAACTTTTCCGCTTTTTTTCTTTTCCACGAAAGCACGTGAATTGTGAATAGATTTTCTCGATTCCTATTAGCAAAATGAATTTCAATTTTCTCTCCCCACAGTAAAGCGGGAGAATGTGCAAGAAAGGAAGAGGTACAACACCTTTTCACTAAGCACTACCGCACGGCGCACAGACACAACACTTTGAATTTGTTTAAATGAAAACAAATTTTGACATTTCTATGTTGTTTTTTTTTTTTCTTCGGGGAATATGAAAATTTTGATTAAAATTTTTCTAGATAAACTTTTTTCTTTCGGTTTTTCTTTAGACTTCTCTTTGACTGACTCTTCTTATTTTACATAATGCCAAAGTGTTTGTGTGTCACCGCGCGTGAACACAACCGTACGAACGAAGAAAAAAAATGCAAACACACACGCACACTGTCAAATGCCGCGCTGCTGAACGTGAACCTTTGAAAATTTACAGCTCGCTGGCACTCACACTTAAACACACGGATGCAAGTCCGTACACACACCGAATCGATTATCGCATGGTTTGATTAAAGAATTGAATGGAAGAGGAGACACCGAAAAAAAGAACTTCAAACTGTGTATCTTCTTTTTTTTCTTCAACTTGAACAATTTGAAAATTCTATAATTTTCGCGGAGAAAGTGTGAAGATTAGCGCTTCAGTTTTGTTTTCGATTGCACGTTTCTATTAGGAATCAAAACAAACACGGTTTTTATTTTGGTTTTATACACTCAAAAAAGTTTTTACGTTTTTATTGTATTTAATGCACAACCGACGAAACGAACTGCACACTAGCGAGACGACCGACGTTTCATTTTTTGTGATTTTTCTTTTGAAGTTGCTTCTTTTTTTTTTGTCTTGTTCGTGGGATAATTTCGACGTCTTGGGTATGTTTGGCTCTGAATGCCTATTGAAGTTTTGTGTGACTGCATTCAGTAACAATGTAAGGACTAGTTGGCAGTTTCTTAAAGAGATGGTAAGGTGGTGCTGGGGATGGATGGATGTGTGTTTTATTAAGTATATATTTATATATGACTATTTTGATATGCATTTGGCTTCAATTTAATAACAAATTTTTTTACAAATAAATTTGAGCTAAATCTAGAGAATACAGGATTATGTTAAACTTTCTCTCACAACATGTGAAATGAGAAGATTCTTAAATCACATTAGTCCATTTCGATAACAGATGCCGGTAAGGTAGGGCAGTAAGGTCCGAGTTCACCAGGAAAGTCAGTTCTTTTTTACGTTAAAAAAGAATATTCCAACCCTTAAACTGACATAAATAATAAATTTAAAGATTGGCCATTTTTTTTTATGGTACAACCACATTTTAGCATAATACTGTATATCTCAGCCAAAGTAAACTAGGTACAGCAATCAATCTCACTGCCTCCAAATCAGTCTGAAATTGTGCAAGAGAATGATTAAGTGTTAGTTTGTCTCTGTTTAAATCTAATTTTGGGATGATATCTCCTGAATCGTGTTCTTAAGGCGCAATTATGAGTCAAAATATATGGATATTTTGTTCTCACACTGAACCACCGGCTCCTTTCACCAAAATTAATTTATACTCTTGTTGTTGCCTATTATCTGGGAAAAAAACGAAACAGCTGTACGTGACTGTCAATTGCTGGTAGACGAGTAAAGATTTTCAACTGCTTCGAAATTCTTTTAAACATTTTTTTCTAGGGAAAAAAATACCCGTAATTAGAACATCTTGCCTATCAAATTTAACAGCCATTTTCTAATAGAGGTCTTTAGAAGCCTTAAGTTATCAACAATTTTTTTTGTTTCCGTTTAATTTGCAACTTCCAATTTTTCATACAAAATGTAGGTATCCATCTTAATTTTTTTATGTTTGTTTTCTATGTTCCACTATTCATAACCTTCAGTATATAGGACTTTATTTCAAAAACCCCCAATTTTTATTTCAACTCCAGTAAAAAAATTAACCGACGAAGGTGTAGATTATACAAATTTTTATGTGAGTAATTCAACACAGAGCTTATATAGCTTATACATTATTAAAGGCTCACTGAAACCTAGGCTTTGCCAAGGTGTGCAAAACCACTCGATTGTTGCTTCAAATAGTCCTTTCGACATTCCATCTCATCAGCAGGTCTATTATACGGCAACCAGACTGGCTCTCCGACAAAGTAGCGTTTGGCCTTGATATAGTTCTAAAGACAAGATTTTCTTATTTAAATTGGGAAATAATTGGAAAGATTGTCTCACATTCGTGTCCAAAGTAAAACGATGATAGATACCAGCAGGAATAATAATCATATCACCAGCGGATACAGCAATTCGAATCCATTTTTCTTCAGCACTATTCAGATTTGTGGGTATAGTTTAAATAAACATCTAATTAAAAATCTCAACTTATCTTACTCTCTAACATCAAAATAGCCAGAACCGTCAATAACAAAACGAATTTCTTCATCGGTATGTAAATGCTCAGTGAAAAAAGATTTCAATTTATTTTCATAGTCAGTCAGACACTCTTTGGAACAGTTTATCTGTGACAAAAACATATTAAAAAAAATATAAGAAAGTAAGGTAAGTACCTACCTCATCTTCGTAAGAATAGTTTCTTTTCTTACGAATATCTTTTAAGAGCGAATCTTTCACGTAGTTTTCTGGGTCAATCTGAAAAACAAAAAAAAAAAAAAACAAAAATATTTATTGCCACTCTGCAAACTATAAATTAGTTAAATTTTATCTTTTATAAACTAAGCTCGAAAATTCCACTTTCACGAATAATTTTTAAAATTTAAATTTAAATTATTTGTCACGGGAACGAATTGTTTTATGACTCGCTAACAGATCGCCTGCCGTTAGTTAGTTATAGGAAAGTTACGAAGCGTTAGTTATCTTCTAAAAATGTTTATTAATAGCAATTTGAGTTTAACTAATATGTTTGCCAATAGTTAGGCCTAACATGTAGTTACGAGACAATTATTAATACGGCTGTTAAACTTTATCCACAAAAAACACAAAAATTCCCCTTTCACGAAATAATTAAAAATTGGAAGAATTGGCATCACTGAAAATTTCCTTCAAAAGACATTAGATGTCAGAAAAAACTGCGGGAAATTAGTTTTTGCGTGTAAAGAAAAATTACCTGGAAATATTCTACACCAGTTTTCTTCAATAATTCCTCTATTTCTAGGAAAACTGGTGGACTAAGGTGATGCTCCAATCGCTGATCAGTAGTCTCATCATCCATGTACCAAACTTTAACCATTTTGACACAGTTCCAAAAGAAAAAAACACTAAAAAATAAACACCTAGATCGGCGAAACCGAAACGTCTAATCTAACTGAAGAGAGATACGCAACTCAGATAATGAAACTAGACACTTCGAGACACTGGAAAAGCCGCATTTAACCTGGAACTTTTTTGTGTAGATAGGCTCAGCGCGAAAAGCGGATTGATCCCATCCCATCACCAATCAAGCTGTTGGATTTTATTCAAATGCTACCTATGCTAAAGCATTTGAGTTGTAGTTGTACAAATTCGGTTTTGCACTTGGCAAATACACTGGCATTGGATGCGTTTCCATGCATCTAACCTACTGGCTACTGGTACTGGGTGTCTTTTGTTATTATTAATGATTATTAAAGAAAATAAAAATGTTCCTATAGTTATCTGTCCATCTGTTTGCTATATGAATGCAGTATGAGCACAATAAATATTAGGGTACAGTTATTATAATTATCTATGACATGGGAAATTAAGTTCAGTCCAAAACCTAATTCGAAAAAATAATTTATCCCGTACAGAAACCTGGTAATGCAAGGTTTGATGACAGAATGTTTCATAATCAATTTGAAATTTGTTTCAGAAGAAAAACGATAAAACTAAAGGGAATTACTTAATAAAAATTAATTACAAAGAGACTATAATAGCGGTGTCCTTAACTCCTCATTTCCAATTAGTGTTATGCAACACAAAATAATTGCATGAAGGTAAAATACAACCTTATCATAACATCGTTAATTTTCATGGGGAATGGCTATCAGAATAAAGAAAAGTGCACCTAACCAAGACAATAGGTGTTGTTGATATTTTTCTTCCATTATCTAGATCTATACAGATTGAATTTCGTACGAAACTCTTAAATCACAAACAAAATAATATCAGCTGTACAAAATTATCGGGTGAAAAGTCTACTTTTTCTGATCAATTACTTCTCATTCAATCTGGGCTACTTCAAATTTGTAGAAATACTGCGACGCTTTGTCAGATTCGGAGACATTGTGCTTTGTTTTGACTCGTTCAGAATATTTCTGCTAAATATGTACTTTCGAATATGTATTACGATATCAACAAGCCCGGATATCCGGTAAGTAGGTACAACCTTAAAACTTGTTTATTATTTTACAGAAATAGGTAATGTGGTCTTATAGCTTACCGCTCAACCATAAAGCTACCTCTTTTACCATTTCTATTTTGTGTAATTACATTCACCGAGTCCAAGAGCTATGACTGAAAAAAACTCGATCCAAAAGAAAAGCACACAAGAATTTTTTTTATTATTTCGTTTCACGTTTATTTGTTTTTTTTTTTTAAATATTTTTATAACAATCATTTCTGGATGTTCTTAATTTGTTATACAATGGTGTTACTTGCTTGATCAATCCCCCCCGGCCTCAGTTAGATGATGCTTCCAGAGCACAAGAGCGGAACTGAATAATTTCAAAATACTTTCTTGGTGGATTGTTGATTTTTTAAATCACGCATCAGTAGTAGATTTCTTTTCTTAAAATTTTTTCTTTTTTTTATAAACTTAAGGCTTAAAATTAAAAATGTTTTTTTTTTTTGTTTTTTTTTCTTGTTTTGTTTAAATATTAGATGGTTTCACACATTAGCTGTTGTTGTTGTTGTTGCAAAAGAGATATTCATCCCATCTCCATCTTATCGTACACAATACATAAATTAAAATGTAGAGAATAGCGCAAAATTAGGAGCAAGGAAGAAATAGAAAAAGAAAATGCTGAGTGTATTTCTTTACAAGCTCTTTTCCAATTTGATGAGCTCAGTGATGCCATCGTACATTTCCTTAACGGCTTGGTATTCAGTGAGACCCATGCGACGTTTGTTGGAGATGTCATAGATACCACCTTCAGCTTCGGTGTGTTCACCACGGGTGCCGCGCACTTGCAAGTTGTACTTGCCGGCGACTTCCTCCAACTTGGCCAAGTTGGCGGCCAATTTTGGTACCTTAATGTGCACTGAGGCACGGATGGTGGTACCCAAGTTGGTTGGGCAGAAGGTCAAGAAACCTAAACGTTCATCGTGACTGAATGGAATACGCTTCTCGATTTCGTTGACAGCGGTCACCAAACGACGGTAAACCTCACCCAAATCACCGCCCATTTGCATGGAAATGATGCGGAGATGATCCTCCTCATTGCACCATACCAAGAATGTCTTGTTGTCATTGTGGTAGATACCACGACCAGATGGCCAGTAACGGCAGGCGTTGGCGGCTTGCAAGAAACGATCACCCTCCTTGAACAAGAAATGATCATCGATGAGTTGCTGTTGAACGGATTTCTCCATGCCGGTCAATGGGAAGAATTTACCCTTCAATTCACCTTCCAAGCCGGACAAGGTAGTGGAGACCTTCTGTTCCATTTCCTTGTATTGAGCCTCGGTTAAGCATGGGTTGAATGGATAACCTTCCAAAGAGCGACCACAACGGACACGGGTTGACACAACATATTCATTGTTAGGATCGACATTGGTGAAGGTGCTCACATCACCAAAGTCACGTGCGGGATGCTTGTCTGTCTTCTTGAATCCACCATGGTAGTCCTCAATGATGGGGTCGAACAATTCGGAGAATACTGCGTAGGCTTCAGCATCGGGAGCATAGATACCGACACCCGAATCGTGATTTTCCAAACCGGATTGAATGACATCCAACAAGCTGGATCCAAAGGTTGGGGTCTTCTTGTTCTTAAGGTTGTCGAAGACCTCCTTGGTCAAGTACTTCTTCAGCAATGACTTGGAGTTGGATGCGGCCAACTTGGCGAATCCATCTTCCAATTTTTGAAGAACAGCAGCGTCAACCATAGTGTCTGATTTGTTTCTGCAAAGAAAAAAGATTTAAATTGCTTATTTAACGATTTGTTTGTTTTTGAGTTATATTAGTTTACTTGAGCACAAGGCTGCGCTTGAAAAGCACTTGCAAATTGGTTTTTTGACAAAAGTTTAAGAATCGTCTCATTGGTAGATATATTCGCAGTGGGTGTCATTTATTTCAAACTGAAACTAGGGAAATAATCATTCAAGCTTTTTGCTTTTTAATCCTGGTTCAAACTGTAATTGTTTCAACTAAATAACTGTAACGAAAGACTTGGAAACAGCCTGCATGAGAGAGATCTGCGGAAAACCGAGACTGGTTCTTCGAGCCAGATCTGAAGTCTTAAATGCAAATAAATAGTTGATAAGAAACATATCTAGGTGAAGTCTTTGTTAGAATAGCTAAAAGGAGTACAGTTGTAGCCAAATTTACAAATTGTCCCTGTGGAAATGCCACTAATAGGCTTCGCCAATGATTTTACAAATTTATAATTCAAGCCTCTTTGCATTAAAAAAGTCGTGAGGAAAAACCTAGGTTCAGTAATAACAACTCTTCAAATACGTTGGCATATTCAACAAATTACACTTAAGGAAATAAAATCTCTCACAATGAACAAAGGAATCACGAGGAAGGCGCGTGTTTTAAAATAACCCACACCCTTCATAGTTATTATGTATATCTCTCTTCCAGCCTTTCATGCGCATCAACCCCTAATTTAATTTCATTCCTTATTTCTATCCCATTTGAAATAAAATAAAACTTAAGAAGGGTCGACTCTGCACAGGAAACACAATCGCGCACGCTGCCAAATAATACACCAAATTCACACAAAGCACCATGTATAGAAAGAAGCAGAACCGAATTGCTGAATTAAAATACTCCAGCTCTACTGCAAAAAGAGAGTACGTACTTAGGTTAAACACCCAAATGACTGTTGCTCGAAAAATCAACTCTCCTATTTAAAAGTGACGCAAACCAACCCTATATCTAAACGGTAGACACCCAAACCCAACCACCGCCTTCCACGAATCGTTGGGGGAAATGAAAAAGGACGCGTGAGGGTGCGACTCTTCCCTTGAGACATACCGCCGACAATGACAATTCTAAGCACGCGATACTACATTCTGCCTGTAGACTCAAGCTAAAAATCGTACAAATAATTCACAAAAAGCAACTACAACTAGAAAAGGATTTTGCAGATTTTTGAACAGATAGATATACAATTATAAATACATATATTTTATATACTATAGAGACACAAGGGGAGTAGAGAAAAACAGAGAGCAAGTACACACCCATCGGTTGTGGCGTCTCCTGTTTCAGCAGTGGCGGCATCTGTGACAATTTTGTCTTTTTTATCCTTGGATGCGCATCCGCCCATTTTGAATTGTTATTATAGTTTTACTATTTGTTTAATTTATTTAAAAAATTCCAAGAGATGGATTTTGTTTTGTTTTTGGTCACACAACACACACGTTTTATTTTTTTATTTTTGTAAATGTAAAAAATATTTCTGTTTGTTTTTTGTTATTAGAAAATATCTTACAGACGTAGAGTAGATAAATATGTAAAAGTTATCGTTTATACAGGTAAAATTAACAATCACAAGGACAATGCTTTTACTTTACTATACTATTTTATTTATTTTTTTTTTTTTTTGTTATAGAAAAACACACTGTTTAGTTATTTGTTATATATATGCAATCTATTGGTAGAAAATGTTTGTTATAATTATTTTTAGTTGTAGGTTGACGAAAAAAAATTGTTTGTCTTTACTTTGTTGTATAAATATATTTATATTATATGAGTTGAGTAAAATCACACAAAAAGCAGTAGAATTGTATTTTTCATGGCAATTTTTTCTTATAAGAATTAATATATTTTTTTTTTTCTGTTTTAGTATTATGTGTATATGTATATCCCCTCCTATTGCTAGATTTGGTTTTACCCGTTTATTTGTAATGGAGTGTTTTATAAGTAGATTTTTCTTTTCAGCTTACTGGGATTTGGGTGGGTGGAGTATTGTTAGAGTCTGTTATAAAAAAAATTTCACTCGCGATGTATCCTTTTGTTCGATGGATATGGACAAGATTTTGTTTTTTTTTCTTTATTTAAATAATTTCACATACAATTTGTTTAGTATTTTTATGTAGAGACAGAGAGTATGTTATAGAGATCAGTTTATCTTTTTGATTTGTGCGTTGTGTTTTGATTTGTATCCTTAAAGTTCTAAAAGAAGGTAGAATATCTTTGGCGTTTATTTAAAGTATTTTTTTTTTTTACAACTATTGTTTTTTTTTCAACTTTAAAAGTTCGTTTGTCCGTTTTTTGTTGCTATTGCTACGTTGCTTGGTATTTTATGTATACAAAGTGTATAAAATTTTCCTCCGATTTGTTTGGCAGATGTATTTCAAAAGAGAAAATCAATTTTATGTTTTTGAAACAAAATTCGCGAAATTTGACACGGGATTTGGTGATAATTTTTTGGAAAAAATTAAATATAGTTTCGTGTTGAATCCTGGTGGTTATTTTATTTTTTATTCTTCCTGAAGGTCGCCGCGCCCAAATTTTTTTTCTTCCTCTTCTTTTATACAGATTTTGCGACGAGCGCGCTGCCAACAACAAACGAACACAATCGGGAAAATGAAAGGAACTAAACTACCATCAAATCGAGAAGTTAAATAAAGTCGGATATCGCGCCTAGTCTGGTGTACAGTTTTTGTGCTCACTCTCAAATGTACCTTAAAAACTGTATAGTCATGTATCGAGATCGAGAGTAGTCGAGTCGAAACGGGCCCATGCCGCAATAGCGAGGACGAGGACTATAGAGAAAAACAGGACATTTGTCGAGAGAGAGAGAGAGCGCGCGAACGGTAGGACGTAGGAGTACTCGTGTCGTATTGCGTGAATGTTCCACAATCCATCCCCATGTACCTACATATATAGGGGTTGAAAATTGTGTGCAATAGAAGGACATGTATGGGAATACTATATAGTTTTGCAGCTCAGGTGTGTCACACCCTATGAAGTTGTAATGACTAATGAGTGATAGAATATTAAAGGCGAACATAAATTATTGACCGCACATCTGCTATGTTCCACAGGGATACCGATTTTGCCCATCGCATTTTTTTATTTGTACTGGTAGTGTGACCTTATCACAATAATTTATTGATGTGAGTCGTGGTGTAAGTGTTTAACATGATAATTTCGTCACATATGCAACGCATAGTTCGGCTACACCTTCAGTTATTTTGTTTTTTATTATGTTTCGGCTCGAAGGACCAAAATTAAGCTTTGAAATTATGATATATGTATTTGATTTTGTTCAATTAAAATTAGATAAGCAATTTAAATTGAAACTACCAAAGCTCATATTGTTCTTTTATATCTGGCGCAACTTTCTTTGCGGTGCTTTTAAAATTTTATTTTTTATTTAGTGTTACATATAGAAGTTCTGTTAAACGCATAAAGTCAGTGCCATCTAAACTACTACAATGCGACTCCAACATAGAACAGTCCATTTTCGCGTATACAAGTTTGACATGTATTAAGTTCTACGCTATTACAAAATATTTTGTTGTTTAATTGTTGGGTATACTTTTCTTCAAGTCCACAATAGCGGATCCCACAAATATAATAAGGAGTGAATGTTAAGTGACCCCACATTTTCTCTGCAAACAAACCTATGCCAATACATAGTCTACCCTATTCGAGGAGAGGATAAACAAAATATAATAACAACCCAGTCGTAGTATAATAGTACATTTGAACCGGGTGAATTTGCCGTATGCGGCATTTTGAAAGCGTCAAACACATACACCTATGCATAGCACACCCATTTTAAATGTTTACCCCCTTTTTGGTTGATGGAAACCTGGAAATTTTTCCTATGACGGACAGTATTTAACGTCACCGCAAGGATATAATATTCTTTATAGCAAAATTTGTAATTCTCTTTTTGTCTGCACGTTGACATCACCTTATTGGTACAGAGAAGAGATGTGAAAGTAGATTTTTCGCTAAAGATTATTTTTGAGGTTTACTTTTCCCGCTTTTGTTGTGAAAGGTGAACGGGGCGCGGCAGGCGAATTATCCCATGCAGGACACGCGCATGAAAATGAATGTCCTGTTGTTTTATACAAATGTCCTTCGAGAATACGGTTGTCTAGGCAAGGAATTTCCCCAAGACTCTTCGTTAGCTGTGTGGTATAAAGAGTGTACAGATAAAGAGAGTAGGATACCTTTTGCGGACAAGAGAGAGCTGATGGCTGAATTTAAAGAACATTCGAATTGAACATCACATCACCAGGTGTTTCTTCTTGTTTTTTTTTCATTATGGTTTTGCAGACTACGATATTACAATTCTCATCTAAAGTTAGAAGAAATTCTAATGCTTTGTGGGATAATTAAAGCATACACGGTTGCGAATAATAGACGTGTGTATTTATAGCCTAGTTGAAGTTTTGCATGTGCATGTATTAGGGCGATGATTGTGTATACGTGCACTTTAGTTGGCGTGACTGATTGTTGGTTTTTGTTTTTGCATAAATGCAATACGCTGACAAGGACAATGACTAATAATGCAATTTGATTGAGTTATGGATTTTTTTTACAATTAAGTAGAGTTTTTCGTTTTTAAAGGGTAGAATTGGGCACGGCATCTGGATGTCAAAAAGTCAAACAAGACTTGTTTAGAGAAGTAGGTATTTTAATGGGGAAGAGTTTAAATATTTGAAGTATGGAATCGTTATTCATAGTTGCTTTTGAAGTGAATTCGATTGTCACTGTATCAAGACTGTTGTTTAGAAATGTATTATTCTAAAGAAAAAATAACAAATCTGATCGTCGAAGGTAAATAAAGTTTAGATAAGACAGAATGCCAAATATCAGATCCAAACATGTCAAATATTAATCAAAAACTCAACACAGAATGTCGGTGCAGAAGAGATTGATAAAATAGAAACAAACCGTATCATAAACGCAAACATTTTTGACTGACATTCTAAATTAGAAAAATTGTTGTTTCATGTTCCCTCTGTTTCTAACGTCAAATCCTTTTAGCAAATGTTAGCTAAAAGCAAATTAAGACGTGTACCCGGTTATCTTTCTGACTTAGATAACACCGATCCAATATATAAATCGCTTTAAAGAGCTATAATTAACATGTTTAACTTGCATGCAAAAATTGTTCTTCTCAAAAACATGACGAGTGTTTGACGCTGATATGGTTTTTACACTTATCTTGAAAACCGCACAATCCACTTAATAAATTTTCCACCGAAGTACAAGTATCCGTTGTTAAGATAAATATTCACTACCATTAAAGTGGTGACATCTAATATTTTAAATTTACTCTTCCAATCAATTTAAATCAATATAGGTACATTATTAGTACAATGCATCAATCTTATCAATTGTCTCCTCCATTGATAGCTGGGTACAATTGAATTAATTCCACTAACTGAATAGCATCGAGGGTAATTTGATTTATATATCTATGTACCTACTCTGAGTCAGCAAAGTTTCATTTGTCCTACTGATTTACATAAAACAAGAAAACAATTAAGTAACTGACAGTACACTTTGAAAAATAAGAGGAACATTTGCACAGTGATAATTATTCCATAAATTAAAGCAAACTAAGAATTATTTTCAAGATTTTTAGATGTGTGTTTTGAAAATCAAATTATGACAAATAGCGCGCGCTGAGTTTCCAACTAAAGTCACGTAGAGTTAATTTAATTACGAATTCCTGTCTGAGCAGCGGATACCACTAATTTTAACTTTTGTTTTTATATTAAAATTCAGTGCATACAAATTGTGTTGCCATAAGTAGAAATGTTCATCAGAGTCACTTTGAAATTGAATTATCTTGCTTAGGTTGTCGATAAATTCCAGCGATTTGAGGCAAAATATATTTGGCCATCATTAATATTTCAGTGACATCTTTGGCAATAAATGAAATTCATTTGAGATTTTCAAGCGCCTATCAAAAATGCAATTCTGAAGAATTTTTTATTATGGACAAGCAAAAGTCACCCTAACCGAAAAGTCCATAAGCAGGGTTAATCCTACTTATTCACACAATTAGACAGGATCCAGTTACTCTCTCCAACAGGTAGGTAGTACAAAAGGGACACACAAAATTAAAAAAAAAAAATAATAATATTGCCATGAAAAAACATCAGTCTCAGTTCAAACCACAAACACTGCGTGCAGCTAACTATTATTTATACAAAAAAATTCACTATAAAAAAAAAAAACAGCCGAGCGTATATACGTAGTGTATTATTATTTCCGGTATTGACTTAGTAATTGCAGTAGAACAAACACGAGGGAACGCAGTTAAATTAAATTGGAGTTAATAAATGAACAAAAAAACATTAATCTACTGAAACACTTAACGAATCATCAAACCATGTTAAAAAATGGAATTGAAGTGAAATCGCGCGAACACACGGACACGACTAACCGCTAAATCTCAGCTGAACAAACTAAATACACTACCAACGGAAGAAAGTATTGTTACCAACGGTGACAATATAACTCTACTGTTGCCATTGTTTTTCGTTTTGACGGTTATTATGGAGTAGAAGTAGGTACATGTTATTTCTTTCGTGCTGTTGCCTGCTGCCACTGCCCCACTGGTGTATTGACAGTATAGCTGTAGTTGTGATGGTGCACTCATATAAACTTAACTTTCACATGTGGAAAAACTTATGGATTTCGTTTAAGTTTCTGATTCAATCAAAATCACATGCCAAATCAAGTTGTATGACATTTATCTTTAGGTTTAAGAAGGTGTGCGTAGAGACAGAGATTAAATGTTAGATGGCGCTGGGATTGGTTGTAGCATGTAGGCCACTTGATGTGTATTATGAAATCCATGATAAATGCGTCAGATGGCGCTCAAAGTAGTTACTATCATTACGTTACGTAATAAGAGGGATTTTATAATGGGCTGCGTGACAATACAACTGAAGTATATAACTCATTCTGAAGAAGGAGATGAAGTACACAGAGGTTGTAAGAGTACTTACGAGTCAGATGAAGTACACAGGGTAAGAGTACTTAAAACTCAGATAAGCTTAATTATTGATAAATAGCTCTGTTAAAAAATGGGTTGTTCGAAAACGAAGCCATTAGAGCGTAAATGTATGTAAATTTGTACATGTGGGAATGATAGACGACTTGATAAGACCTACAAGCAGATTGGGCCTTACTAATAATCATTTTAACCTTCACACTAAATATTTCCTTGGTCACAATTTGCAATTTTGTATGGAAATTTTCGCCATTGTGAGCTCGAAAAATTTAGCCTGGACACTAAAAATGATTTTTAGTACCGAGGATTGTGTTTACCCCATTTAGAAGTTTGTTTTATCAGCGTTTTAAATACCTTACTGAACTGTATATCCTTACAAGAGTGAGATGTTTCACTGAATGCCCATACGACCACCGCTTTAGTTTCGTTAAGTTTAACTTTTGCGCTTAGAGTAACGAAAGGGGGATCTGATTATTGTACAAAATAAATTGCAAATGTACTTGACAGCTGTTTCCGTTCACATACATCTATAACGGACCACTTAATCAATACCAGTTAGAAAACGGAATAAGTAGTAGAATTAATTCATTTTGCTTAGAATATTACAGAGAACGACGTATATTTAAATATTAACGAAAGTCTGCTGAAAGAATTCAAATGGGCCACTAAACTTTAGATTCAACTGTAAAGGAATTATGTGGCCTTAAGCTAGTGTCAAAAACTGTTGAAAAGTTATTTAAAATAAATTGAACACAAGCTATCAAAGAATCCGTCGTATTCGGAATTTTGCTACGAACCCCGAAAGAACTATCATAGAATCCGTAGTAGGGCAACATTTTTGCTACGAATTTAGTCGTAGGGGAAATTAATGGATATGAATTTCGAAATTCCTAGCAAAGATTTACTTTACGACGGATTCTATGATAGTTCTTTCGGAGTTCGTAGCAAAATTCCGAATACGACGGATTCTGTGATAGACGTGACAGTAACAGTTAATAATATCATGGTCACGACATGCATTTAATTTTAGTCGCACATTTGCTTGCTTTAGTTGGATTACTTTCATGCAATCTTATTAGAAATGGTGTCGCGGATTGGCTTAAGTAAGACCGCTGCCACGCAGGTAATATTAAGGTTTAATTTTATTTTCGGTGAGCCAAAAGTGCTGTAAATTTTGCAGGTTATAGTATGAAATTTGACACCAATTGTGACTTGTCTGACGTATGAATCTTACGAGTCTCAAATAAATTATGAAACCAACTTGACTATCTGAAGTGGGCACAAACCTTGGCGTTGGTTTATCGCTAAAGGCTTTTAGATATAAATAATCATAAATGTACTGACAGCTAATCTGTCATTATTATTATTATCTTATTTTAAATGCGATATAAATTGAACTATCAGTAAATTCAAATTTTAGTAATTTTAAACTGTCCCAGGAAAATAAAGCGTGGCGTGCAATTAGAAAAATCTAACCAATCTATTGACATTATACACCAATAAAAATGTATTCAACTACTCCGATGGGCTGGTGTAGGTTTACATAATGAATTATGTACCTACCCATGTAGTGTGCTCAAGCAATTATAGATTGTTTTAAGCTAAATCAAACGTCTAGCTTGTTTTATATCACTTGAGCCGCATATATCAAACCAGATCTCATCCGTTGTAATACACAAAATACATAAAATCGGAGTGTACACTTGAATTTTTCGTTGCACAAACGCAGAAACGTTATTTTCAAATATGTACAATATTAAATGGGGGAAACCTTAACCTCATTTATCACTGCTAAGCCCCTATCCAATGTAAATGGTCAGCATGCAGTACGCACAATATAAGTTTCGGCGAAAAGAGTAACGTTCCGTGCCGTTGGTATACGATTAATAATTTACATGCGAATTCGACCGTGTGTCACAAACAATTAAAGTTGCATTGGAAGTTTTAGCGCAATTCGTATGCACGTCAAATGCAAGTCAGGAACAAGAGAAAAAGTGAAATTATAGACACCAACCAACTGCAATTTTCAATTACATTATACTTATACCCTGAATGTGTGACGAGAATAGTTTATATTGCAATTGAGAAACAATCACCATGATAATGACGACATAAATGGTGGAAAGAAAGTGTTACCAAATAATGAGCTCCTGCGTGCAATACCACGTAAAGGCAATTTTTCTATTCACTTTTTGGTTCAATGGACTTAGCGGTCTGATAGGCGCTACACACTTTAATGTTTGTATATACGCATTTATGTAATAGAGGTAGGTTAATTGTTGTTCCAAATAGGCATAAAGGTAGAGTTGCATATTTTATGAGGGTTAAAATAAATATAGATTGTGTTAGTATCATATCATTAGTCACTTTTGTTGGTTGTTGATAGGTAGAGTAGAGAACTGCGATATATGTAGATGTCACTCTATCTTGTAGTTTCAGACATTTCATACATATTTCTAAATATACGTAAGACCACCAAACTTTTTTAAAATTTATACCACATATTTATGTCAATTTAACAAAAAAAAAAAAAAAAATCAATAATCAAATGGAAATGTTATATCTGTCGTTTGTAAGTGGAAAGTTCCATTATACCTACTGATGTCTTGCTATAAACCAATTTTAGTTAAAGATAATAATTTTATGTTTACCGACAAATGATATATTTACCATTAATTCGAAAACAAAAAACAAAATGGCAAATACCTAGTAGGTATTAAAAATATTATCGAGTTAAAATACGTTTTCCTTTATCGAAACTTCAAATTCCAATTTAAAACTAACAAGTAGGTAATAGCCCAAGAAACTACAAAAAACCATTCAGCACAAAATTAAACCAATAAATAAGCCTTCAGAAATGTTCACAAAACTAGCGTGTAGTTGAACTAATTTAGTTTTTAGAAAATAAAAGACACCAAAAATGGGCAAAGCAAAATAGAACCGTGCTACCTTTTTTTATTTTGACTTAAATAAATAAAACTTATAACCTAAAAAAGTTGTGTGAAAACTTTTATTAGCAACTGTTGAAGCTTGAATCTGAGTTATGGGTTATTGGGGAGGGGGTGTACCTACACTTGCGAAGCTTTATACAGGTGAATACTCTCTCATAAGTTGAGTGAAATTGAAAGAAAGCTTTCACGTAAAGTTTACACTAGAGGCATTTTTTTAATGACCATTGTTAGAAAATAAATACTCTACCCATTGTTTGATGTCTATATAATATCATTAAATGCAATATTTTAATAGTTTTGACAATCTAGAATATATTTTTGACATAAATGTATTTTGCGTTATGGATAATGTTTGTGGTTTAAATTTTTTATAGGTAACTAAGCATAGAGTATGGACCAATATTTTCCAACTGTACCTAGGTAGGTATAAGTCGGCTGCTACAAAATAACAGGTGACGAAAATATACGCAACAGACTGACATTGACTGATACAACAGACGAACAGACCTATAGGTACCCACTTGAAAGACATTTTTGAAAAGTCAAAAACAAAAACCTTTCCAAAGCTGATTCTTTTTTATCGAACGGTTTGTTGCATACAAAGCCAATTTCTAGTTAGATGGCTACTTTTACAAAAAGGCCTAGGTAGGTGTACCTATACAGTCAAAAATTGAAAAAGATAATACGATCTGAAAAATTTACTCTATCACAGAATCCGCCGCATTCGGAATTTTGCTATGAACCCCGAAATAACTATCATACAATGCGTCGTAGAGGATATGTTTGACGAATTTCGAAATTCTATTTAGTGTGATTTATAACCTCTATTACACTCTAGCAAGACTCGAGCTGGATAATTTATTAGTCCATATAATCTGTAGGTAGGTAGGTACCTAGTTGCTTAAAAGAGGGCAAATGGAAATAAATCGATGGAAACTGTGTCCACTTCTGCAATTCGTTCTCATGCAAAGAACAAAAAAATTAAACATAGTGAGCAGATTGCTTCTCATTTATCAAAAACAAATGCAAACCTATATTACCTACCTATCAACTCAAAATTAAAAGAAATCGCTTCTATACCTATACGTAGGCATATATTTAAAACAAATTACTACTGTGAACACGGTGCAATGATCTCATCCGAATTAGATGTTCTGACGCATAATAATAACAATTTACTTTCTACAGCGGAGCGTTTAAGAGAAACCAGCAAAAATGCCTACGGATCGTTAAGTTTGGTCACTTCCGGTGGCGGTGGTATTATACAGATTCCTATATTCAGATCTACCTACCTACAGTTTTGTGAATTTAAAAACGCTTCCCAGACACCTTGATTACATGATTTCATCAACACGACTCTCTATTGGCAATGCGATAGGTACATCCTCCCATAAAACAATTTAAATTGTTGATTCTATTTCTGCGCAATAAATTCCTTTTTTTTTCTGTCAGTTTTAAACAATAAAATCGCCGGATAGCTTAACCATTACACCGCAGTTACATGCCATGTCGACACAATTGCCCGCTATAGAGGAAGCTTACGTTATGTACATTATAATGCTGCGAATGTTTGCACCAACATTAGCGTACCATCATTTCAGTAAATTACTTGGCGGGCCATTAATAGAAATCTACTCGTGAGTGCATCCCATCTCATGTCTGTTTAAATCTTTGATGAAGGCAAACGGCTAGCTGCAGTCCCAAACAATAATACGTAGTGGGGTGGAGGCACGGGCTCCTCATCCACTACCGGCCTCTTTTTTTTTTTTTTTTTTTTTTGTTAACTAGCGTCAATTGGATAATGAGAAGAAATAAATAACAATTAATGTAGTTGAGCCCCCTCGAAGACTGGAAGCGACATTCTCAGACGACACAGACACAGAGGGAAGTCAATTAACTCCAAGTGGAGGAATTCAATTCCATCATAATGTCGCATCACATTTTCTTGAGACCGACTGAGTTATTTCAAATTATTTATAGGAGCATACACTTCACAACTTCTGGCACCAAATGTATTCGGATTAAGTTTCATTGGAGCCCTTCTCGAATTTCACTTCAATTTTGCTTGCCGTTATAAAAAGCAGTAGACGGTTACAACTCGATAGCCTTCATTGCACAGCCAATTCATTGGAACGGAAAGCTGTCTCAGATTTCGCACCACTGGGCAGAGACCATCGCCAGCCAAACCAAATTACACAGGTATAGGTACCTAGTATACCTATACTATTCACTTTAATCGAAGATCACCAAAAGAGACAACAGAAAAAAGAATGCAGATTCAGCGCCAAATGACTAACTTTGAGGTACAGTCTCCGGGCTAACACACAGATGAGGCGAATCCCCAGATCCCAGACAATTATATTCAACGTCGTCGTCTCGAACAACAAAAAAAAAAAATAGAACTAACCGGCTTTTGCCTTGCACCTCATTTTCAAGATCAGTACAACTACTCACACACTTCTTCTTAATAACTTCAGAAAAAATTGATTCACACACTAGAAACTTTTGTCAAAAAACTGTTTCAAATTGTTGTAGAGTTTTATTGAATTTGAATTTTCAAAAAGAATATTTTATTACGAAATATTAATAATTTTGTATATTTTTTATTTTAGAGAACGCTCACCTTTAGCAACCGTAGAATACAACGTTCAACGAAATAATGATCTTAAAATGTTCTTCATGGTTCTTCGTATGGTTGGCTTTAGCGGTGGTTTTTCATATAAACCGCACACAGTCATACTATATGCCACCATGCCACCAACACTATTATGAAGCGCTTATATACAAACGGTATTTTTATCGTAGCCACACAGATCCAAATGGGAAAGAGTGAAATAGAAGACGAAGAAAACAAAAATGACTAAACAAAGTTTCCACTCAAATGTGGCAGGCAAATTCAGCACCCACACTCAAAAGTAAATAGAGCTTTCCTGTGGAAACAATATCCTGTCAGTGTTTTTGTTATTTCCGTTATTTATTTGAAACGTTGCTATGAAATGGAATGGAGTTGGCATTACAATGATTAGTTTTGGTTTTTTTTTCCTGTAGGGTGATGGCCCCTAAGTTCAGCCCCCTCCAGTAGTCAGCCGCTGACATACAAATCACAGCGCAATAGTAAATGGTTTTGCCTTTCTTCCAAACAAAAAATATTACTCTATTGGGTAACACTTCTTCTCGCTCTGTGCAAAAAATTGACACAATACACTTGTTACTTCGAGCGTAACAAATATAAGTCTGCGTACAGTTTTCATAAGTGCAGGATACTAGTGGTTTACCAAAAAAAAAAATTATTTGAAGTGACTTTGTAAAAGTGATATAATTACGAACATGCTGAAGGCATGTGCAGTTTATGATTATTATTATGATATTAACACTTTATTGATCTTTTTTGTTAACTTAAAATGTTAAAAATATTTTCTGTTAAATAATTAAGAGGGGGGCTGACCTTATGAGACATTATTTGTATGATTATCCTAAGCTCAGCCCCCCCGGCTGACTACTGGAGACTACCTTAATTTATTATTTTTCATAGCTGAGTATGCAAAATGAATGGAAACTTCAATCAGTATTGATTCTCGCAAAAATTTCGATAAAATTTCTTTGATTTCCAGTAGTCAGCCCCCCTGTACATTTACTTGAGAAATGGGGGCTGACTATGAGAGACACGGTTCTTTTAAACGTTCTCCAGTCGTCAGCCCCCACTTCTTATGAAAATTTGTAAATTACATTGGGGCTGACTACTGGATACTTGCGTGGCCGACTACTGGAGCTGAGGGGGCTGACCACTCGCAACTCATACCTTTTTCACTTATTTTGCAAATAGTTTGCAGTAGGTAGTTCAAATCCCTAATAAGCTTAATATTTTCCAATCCACAAACTTCAAACATTCGGAAAAGCCAAATACTTGATTAAATAGTTGAAAAATGGATTTTTAAGGACCAATCAAACTCAAAAAAAAAGTTAAGGGGCTGACTACTGGTGCCATCACCCTATGTTCTTTTAAATTGAACATAGGGATGGCTCACTGTTTCCTCTCAACAAAAATTACAGAGCTTTCAACTGCTTTTACATGAATGTGTTTGTAATATTACTATGTTCATGCACTTTCTAGATGTGTGTTGGGCATTCTTCCAGTTACCAAGAACCACGTAACTATTCAGCAAATTGTGAAGTAGGTCATAAGATGTAAAAATGTATCTAGCAGTTGTGGATGAGTAGGTACCTACGTCAGAATCCTAATCGTTCCTATAGGTAGTATGTATTTATACCCGTTTAATCGATTGCAAACAGTTGGCTACGTTCAGTTGCGATAACTGTTATTTTCGATATGGCGACAAAATTGTTTCTAGGTATTGAAATATTAAAGCCCTCTAATCGAGGATAGACTTTAAACGCATTGACTTCTTCCCACACCACACCAAGGCCAATTTATATGTGCATAGGTGTACCTATAGTCCTATACCTAGGTAGCTACAATGAATGCATAAAAATATGAAAACTGAAAGAAGGCAAATCCTTAAGTTTTCATTCAGTCTAGGGGGCAATTGAACATCACAACTGTATGAGAAATGAAACCCTTATACCTTATGAAACCCTTGAACGAACGTTCGCATAAGGTTTATGATTTGCTATCAATTTTTGATTGAAATTCGTAAGAAGGTAGATATGTATATCAAACGAGCAATGCGCCCAGATAAGCGGCTACAGTTTTAAGTATATTCTGAAAGAAAAGCGCATTGTACAATTTTATACCTATTTGAGTTATCCCAGCTTTAAAGAAAGGTCAGAGGGCTTATTTCAAAGCATGGCTTAACACTTGCCAATTTTACTTCGCTAGCAATACTTACAACAATTCAAATGAAAAAGACTAACTAATTGCGATATTAGATCGTGAAGTGTCATTGTTTAAAACAGTGTTACTAGGTAGTATCTCAATTGGATAATTTTTCCCTTTGTTCCCACAACTTATATGGAGGTATAATATTTGTTTTAATAAGAATTGCAATATTAATTTTAACTTGACAGACACCTATACTTCTCAATAAAACAATCGTAAATGCTTTGATAAAACCATATTTTTAATAATAAATAAGATCTTGGTCTCATAAATTGTCCTGGTTTGTGTTTGTATATCTTCGATCAGTTTTTTTGAACCCTTAAAATAGGTTAGGAAGAAACTTAAACGCAGCGTATAATTGTGTGTCGATAAAAATCTGCTTAAAATTAAATTTAACATAGGGATATTCTCAGGCTGCAGTTCCAATTCCTGGAGTGCAAATTCCTACTTTGTTTTTATTCTGCAGCGAACAGTGATTGTTGAATTGTTTAAAACTTGTACATAAAATTCAAGTGTTTTTTTTTATAAGAGGATTTCAGTTGTATTAAATATCACTGTCCAACTAAAAAATGGATTACTTGCGAAAAAAATATTTCGTGAAACACTTACAGTCAAACCATCGGCGATGGTCCTTTAATTCGGTTATTTTCAATATTTTTTTTTAAGTGTGCTAAGATAACTTCCTCATGGCACTCATACTCGTAAACCTAAATACGTCTAAATCTTAGCTGCAATCTCATCACGTGAGACACCTACTACTATATCACAATATACTTTAAACAGCTGATAACTTATCACGCGTCTAGCTGCGTGTGTATAGTATACGTAGAAACTTCTTTTGCCACTTAAATATTGATTAAATAGTAGGTACGTGCCAAACAAGAAACTGATCTCTTCAAATTAGCGATACTAATTGAAAAAGTTTCCTAGAAAATACACGCCCCTTTAATGAATAGCCTCAAGTATACTTTTATTTTATTTTTCGTGAAATAGATGATGCAATTATTGTATCGATCTTTTAACTAGGCAAAATGCAGAAACAAGTTTCATTAAAAATCAATTAAAAAAAAAAAATTGGTGAGAACGACCAAAAGGCACGCAGAACTATCCCAAGTCCACCATCGATACTAAATACAAACGGGGCCTTGCATTTCATGTGATTAAAGTGATATCGTTTCGTATCGATGTGTCATTATAGCCAGGTGCCGTTAAACACATGTTTCGTACTACAACTATAAATTCGCTTATCCAAGTGGTTTTAACTTGATTTCAAATGACGTTGTCGAATTTTCGATTCGATCGCCTATCGGGGTTGTCATTGTCATTTGTGATTTGTCACACCCATCATCGCATCGAAATTAAGTGTTGAGAAAAGCAAGAAATCAACAACAATGACATACGTGTACGTAATCCTTGCGAGCTTTCAAGGTCAATCGCAATCCCCAAGCGAAAGATATACGTATCCCACCCACATATAGGGGTATTGGTTACGCAACAACTGCTGACGAACAGAATGAAAGATATCGAGTTATGCAATCACCGCTGGCAGTTTGGGGGTGAGTCGCTGAACACAAACATCGAATACAAGTGTACACAGCCCCTCGGTGAGAAATTTAATGGAAGAAAAATGTTTTTTTACGAGCATTTTCTTGGCACAAGGCCTAGAAATTAGCAACATGAATACTTTTTTTTTTCTAGCACTTTAGAATTGAAAAAAAAGATGTATACGTACAATCATACTAGCTTAAACAATCGCATGGCTAGGAACGGAAATGAAGCAAAGGAAGTGTAGATAGCTACAGAGATAGATTGGCATCAACCTGGTGGATTTGAACTCTAGATGTTCCTAAATAACAACGATAGTGAGACAGAAAACTGTAATATTTGTTAGTGTATTTGAAGATACTACTTAGTCTAGGTCAAAAATTTTGGCAACGCCTAATGGGTGGAAAGCACTTGGGTATAACTGCGGGCTTAGAAAAAAAAACGTAAATATTGTAAAGATTTTTTTAGGTCGGGACTGTTCCAGTTTTTAAAAAATGTATTAGGTACACTTCTTTCCAGCTTAGCTCTACTGTTTATAGGTACTCTGTTCCTTAGCGAAAGACAGAGGGCAGATCACGCATGACAATATGATCGTATGAACGATATCTGATTTGCTAGATGAACTTCTGAGGCCCGTAATTTTTGCACTAACCTATTTCCTAGTTTTGGAGGCTTATCGTTTCGACTACAGCCGTCTGAAAGGTTATGTTATAAGGGCCCAGCACAATATATCGTCTGAAGGAAAGGTTTTTAGACTTTACAATTTGAATGATATTTTGAATTTGTTTCAGTAAATGTTATATGCGAAACCGATCATTAGAACGTTTAGCTTTGCAATGGTGATACAAAATTATAAAACCGACTTACAAGACCTCAAATCCATTACAGAGAATGATTGTAGATTGCAGATTCGCAAACTCTGTTACATGTAGTTGAAAGGTAACTTTAGGGAGACGATTTTATTTAAAAAAAGATAATAGAGAGAAAAGTCAATAAAACTTGGCAGCTTATGGTTGCGAATATAGGCGCTCACAAATATATTTGGGTTTTAAGTTTTGGAAAAAGTGACTATATAGCCAATAGGATAAACGGTCCAAGGTAATAAAACTGAGTCGGTATGTCTGGTAGAAAAATGCAAACCAAAAGGGGGTTTCTATTTTCTAGATTTCCGAATCTGATAATAGAAATATTTTCCAAAAAGTGCCGTCGTGTCTGTTAGGTTGTCGACACTTTGGTTGAAAAACTAGAGATATGAAAAGACTTAAACCGAAGAATGTTTTTTGGATTAATCAAACTTTTTGTAAAATCGTTACTTTTCTTATGGAAAGATTTTGTTTGGTGACGAAGCTAGAACAAAGTTCCAGCTAATATGTCTTCATATGTAATAATAAGTTCCTTTTAATCCGATGAATAACATTTGAGTATATTTAATAATTTATACCTATTCATGTACTTATCAACAAAACTATGCCCAACAAAGATAGGCAAACAAATGTTTCGATGATAAGAATTTTTGATATAAGTATATTTGTATATGATATATGACAAATATGAGCAATAACAATTGTTTTTGCCGAAACATTCATAACTACAAAAACAAGTTGTGTAACAATTACTTATACTTACTACAAAATTTTGCATGAAAAATGGTTTAAAAAAAAATAGAAGAAAACAACAAACGCCAAAATGAGTTTTGTGTACCTACCTATAGCCTATTTGTATGCCGTGCCGTATGTATTCGCATACTTCAAATTACTACACCTATACATAAACTTGTTTTCGAAAACGAAAATGATTGGCCCCCTAGAAAGCTCAGCACTATTTTTATCACAAAACATTGATATGGACTATGTTACTGGCGTTCAATGTCAATAATGAATTTCATTAGCATTGAACCTGAACTTAGAAAAACACAAGAAAACTTTGCATTTAAATGTCAGAGATTGGCATAACCTTCAAATGACGAACCACCTCGAATGTTCTACAGCAATATTGTATTAACATTTTTGAAATACAACCCACACTACTGTCAATTTTTTGTGACATTCGTAAACTTAGCAGTCAACAAAGTATAGTAGTGTATTGAGAAATAAAGTGAATTGATTTAAGCACTCACATTCATTTGGCAAACGAATGACTCCTGTCAGAAATAATATGAAAGAAAAAACCTAGCGTGTTTCTCTACATCTATTTGGAAGACGTTGTTCTCTTTTGTTACACAGTCGCATCACATGATCCTCGTTTATTTATATTTTCTATCCAAAGCAGTTCTTATATCTATACCTATCCCGCACAGTTTTGAAGTTCTGTTCGTTGAACGAAAATACTCCCGCTTAGATTTTTAGGAACATTTTCAAAATATACAATCCTTATCGTTGAAATTATCTGCATTTCGATCTGAGGATTTAGAAAATCATCAGGTCGAAAGAAATGCACAAATGAAATTGGTTACCGTCCAAGAAACACAAACAAGTGGCATCGTGTGCATAGTTATCTTTTTTTTTTCAGACACCGGGCCGTCTAAATTAAGTTCAAAATATCAAAATTATTTGGCAACTCGCCTAATGTTTGAGATATGTGGATGTAAAACGTTGAAAAACCGACTAGAACGGAGTGGTCTTAGTGAAATGACGACCGAAATTAATTGTCCATTTGCAGTAATTTGGTTTGGTAATTGCTTTTGTTTATTTATCGAATCGCAAATTGTTCTACTTCATGATTAATTGCCAATGAGTAGTTGTTCGCTTGATTTTTTTTTTGCTAAAATCGTTTAAATCAATCACAGAAGAAGATTTTCTATAGAATTCACGAAGTAATTGCATAACAACAACCCATTAATGTAGCCTTGGACTAAAGTCAAAAGACCTGTCAAAAAGAAAGGGAAATGCCCGATTTAGCACAAAGTGATAGGTGGTTTTAAGTATTATGTTAAAGACGTTTCAACTTGCACTGAGTGTTTAACATATTTTTAGTGATGATAAAATTTTCCAAGAAATCTGTTAAACAGTGATCTTGGAACTCAAAAGCCAATCATATGTTCAACAGATGGCAGCAGTAAACTGCTTGAAGTTCTTAGGCGTCATCTGAGGCGACACATTCTTGTATTTTTGATGATGAATGTAAATAGGGATTCATAATGTACGGAGATATATTAATGTATGAAAGGAAATGCTCAGTCGTATTGCGGTTACTGCATAAATATTCACTTGCAGTGTTAATATTTTTTTTTCGGAGAATCGTGTCTTACGTACAAGAAAGTACATATAGGTCTGATGATGCAGGGTTTGGTATCATGTATAAATTCCAATGGAAATGTTTGCCTTGTCAGCAATGTAAATCGGATTGCTGAATATAAAACATTTATTGAAAGATATTATTCACCTCAGGGATTTGAATTTTAGGTATATAAGGCGTGCTTTTTTGAGCTTCGATCTCAGCAAAGCAAAGTCAAGTAGGATTTTCAGCACTCAATTACAACAATACTTTCTACTTGACACTTCGAGACTCGCATAACTCGCATATTTCGCAAACAAGCCTATAGTGTAGGAAATTTTAGCTTTCATAAATTTTGTATGAAAGCATGGATTTGGAATACTTTTTTTAAATGATTCTGTTTTATTTAAAAATGACAGAAAAATACAACAATAAAAAGACGTATGTAATCTCAAAAATGCGTTGTCTAAAAATCTTCAATCTTCCTCACAGCTGTCACAGCTCGTCTATTTTCCCCCATACTTAACCTCTATGAACTTTTTCGAATGCTTATTCTAAAATAAAAGCCCTTCTCATTTTACGATGACTGAATTTGTCTGTATCAACTCCCTTGCACTCCGAAGATATCAGATTATATTGTACATACTACCAAAACGCCAGCAAACGCATTTCACAAATAGAACAGCTTCTGACTTTCAAATTATAAATGGCTCTTAAATGAATTCATGCAAACCTTAGCATAAATCTTATGTTCCAACATTTGAAAGTGACAGTCCAACAAAAAATAAAAACACGTATATGCATCCATATTTAAATTTAAAATTTGTGGAAATTTTCCATTGATGCACCATGTCATTTAAAACTCCTTATTTTGAGGTGGTCCTTCTCCTCATGTCATTCGAGGTGTGTGGAACTTAAAATCTTGTGAACATTTTTATTTTTAAATTTCAAAATACAACCCCACAGACCTGACTGAGTTGAATGCCACATACTGTCGCATGCGCCCACCGTATATGATGACAGACATTTTTTGATATTTGTTGCACCGCCAACGAACAAAATTCACGTTTGCTTTGTTGTAAAATTAGAACTTTCGAGTTGTTGCATTGCCCGGGGTTTATTGAACCCTTACCATGTTGTAGACTGAAATAAACAAAAAAAAAAAATCCTACATGCCCACGAGCCAATGTGAAATTCTGAATTTGTTGCACTGTCATGGGGACAGTGAATAGGGTAATTAAAACATTTCCTGGCAAGTATCTCGGATGCAGGCAATAAAGCGAACTAACACATACAAACACTTGTGCAGAAACTAATCTAAAAGCGAACGTTCTTCGTTGAGCAATAAGTATAATATGTATAGGTATATCTAAAAAGTAATGAGGCAAAAATAAAAGGGGAAATTAAATAAAATTAAACTTAAAATTAAGCGTGCTTTCCGATGGCATTAGCGCGGTTCAAAAAGCTTCTTCTCATACCTTAATGCCAAGTTTTTGGGTTGCTTCAGTGTCGATACATGACCTTCCCCTTCGAGGAAGGAAGTCGTTGCAGCTTTGACATTCGGTTTTGTTGTGCTATCGCCATTTTCGAGGGTTTTTGGAGCTCCAAAAATTTTTCTATCCAAACTTTCGGCTGCTGAGATCGCTGGGCCATTACTAGAGGCCGCAGGAACAGCAGCTGGCTCTGGCGCCGGTGTTGGAGCTGGTTTTGGAGCCGCAACTGGAGCTGGGGCTACAGGTGAAGGAGCTACCTTTGGTTGTGGTGGTTCTGGCTTGGCAACTGGTTCCGGCTGGGCAACAGGAGCTGGCTTAACAACAGGCTTTGGTGGGGGCGTTGGTTTCACTTCGGGTTGCACCACGGGGACTGGTTTTGCGGGTTCAGGAGCTTTAGGTTTTGGTACCTCAATTGGCTTGGTTGGCGCTGGCTTATTGTCAATCGCATTATTGGCGGCGACTTTGTTACTCTTGAAAATATCGAAAATGGACGTCCATCCAAGACGTTTTCTGGTAAAACGAAAAAAGGTGAAATAAAAATAAAACAAAAATTGAAATAAAAATAAAAATAAAGAAATAAATAAACAAAATAAATAAAAAATACCACACGTAACTGCAACTCTATATTTTAATTTAAACCTACCGCGACCCTAAGTCTAACTATACTACACCATGGCAACCTCCATTTCAAGGACAACTGATACATAATTCATCTCCCATAAAAACGGATTTTTATAAATAAATGCATCTGGTTCACATTCTGTGGGTATATCTACAGTGAACAAAAAAAAATTTATTTACTAAACTAGTGATGCATGTCTGGCCGTACCCAGAACTACCAAAGCCATCCATCAAGCTAATTGCGGTTCCACGTTATTTATAGAACTTGGGTTTTGCGAAATGGAAATTAAATAACATGATTGTTTGTTTGATTTTTTATTTTTTATCTGCATTCAATGGTATGCACAATTGTGACAAAACTGCAGAGACGATAATTCTTTCACATGAACCGTTCTGCTTGAATTCTTGCAAATGAATAATTGTTTTTATAGCAATTGGATGTTGCATCGGAAATAGTTGGCAACGGCAATTCTTCGACACGTTGCATTACAATTGTGTATACATGGTGTGAGTCTTAATTTAAAACGTGTCTGTTTAATCATTTGAAAAGAAGGAACCTAAGGCCGGTCCCACACCGACACCGCACACATTGGGAATAAAGAAAGTTGTCATTATGTTGCGGTAATTTCAGACTTAAAGCCCTTTTCGAATCCTAAATGAATGCAATTACAGAACTAGGTTTCTACCTTATGGTTGACTGAAATTAGTCTGAAGTTGATTTAATACCGTACTAGAATTGTCTTATGTGTTGAAAATGATTTAAAGAACAGATAATTTTCCATTTTTCCATATTTCAAAGTGCTGAATATTTTGACAGACAACTATTTGCAAGGTGAAAACTTTCATATTACCGAGGACTCATCGTTACAAAGTCCTATAAGCAAACTTTTTTGTTTTCTTATTCCACAAGCATAAACGAAATAGAGCCAGTTGCATTTTTCACATAAAGTCACTTAGAAACGTAATATGCAATCGATTGAATTATTTATCGATTGATTTTCGATACACATTATATTATAGTAAAAATCCTTTGCGGGTGCTGCAATTTTTAATAAAAAACACCCTTTTTAACGGTGCGACAGTTATTATTAGCCTGGGTTGGTTTTATAGCAAACAATATTATATCACAAGCCGTTCTTTATTTTAAGGCGACCCACGTCTGTCTTTTTGTGAGAAATAAGATCAAAATAAAAATATTTTCCACTTCAAACTGATTTCCTTCATAAATAAGAAAATTAAATTAATATTTGGGCTATATTTTTATTTATTAAATAAAAATACAGAATCGAACGCATCCCGCTGCGCTCTATGTATTCCTATTTTTAAACGAAATAGGACTGATTGTGTACACAAGGTTATAAGAAAGTGAGTGAAGTCTTTTTCCTTTGTTAACAGAAAAAACATATTATATCATAACACATAGCTCTATCTTCTAATAGAGATAAATAATTAAATAACCAAGGGGCAATGAAAATTCTTAATCCTTCTAGATCAAAATTATTTGGCAAATATTCAAAGCATTCTTGGGAAAGACATTCTCACAAAGAGAAAGTAAATAAAGGTGCTAGAGCCAAATTTCTTAATTACATAAAAGAAAAGTTTGTATACAAAAAAATCGAAAATAAACAGGAATATTGTTGATGTATGCATCTAACCGTGGGTATTATATTTTGAGGGAATAAATAAAAATGGTTTCATCTGAACTGTATTCTTTTAAAAATATTATTCAGTTCTGTTTATGCTTAAAGATTTATTTGCATAAAGTAAAATTGAAATGGTGTAGATATGATTGTGTATAATTGACTATGTGTTGTCTTAAGTTATAATTTGTTTTCTAAAAATTTGTTGAGGTGTAAGACTGGAGTTCGCGTGAGTGTTTGGTCGAAATAGCGAGTAGCAAGGGAAAACTTGGTAAAGTAAAGGTGCTGTCTCTTGGCTAATGAAGCTCCCTACCGGCGATGCTGGCAACTCGAGTGCAAGTACGGCGCAAAGGTTTTACGGCAAGTTAACATTTTTCGTATGTACTCGCCTCCTACCAATGGCTTGAAGGGTCAAGATTGTAAGAGGCGCCTTAAGTGAAACTAGGCTTCCTTCTATAATAAATTTGCCACGTGTCTACTTCACGACGGTCAAGACTAATGTTTACCAAAATGGCGGCAAAACAAAGTAGGGTACGGTTATCGAATATTGAGGTCTCTACATCTACCTACCAACTTGCTATTCTATACTTAAATAAGTGTTGAATCACCAAGTCCCGTCCAAGCTTGCGTAATAATTACGTAAATGAAATCAGTTTTTACTGCAAACCTTGACTAATCTTAGATTCGGTATCGGCACATTAGCAACTTAACCCGTTTAAACCAAGATATATACCAATACCTAGAAATAGTTCAAACGAACTCAAACCATATTATAATCACCTAACTCTTGAAGCTACGCCAAGTGCAACATTATCAATATCATGTTATCGACTCAATCGAAATGAATCGATTTGCTGGTAAAAATAAATCTCTCTCAATCATTATAGCTACTAATCAGTCATTCATTGATAATTAAACAAACGTACATTCACTATCGCAGCAACAAACGCCAGCCGTCATCCTTAGCGACAGTCTGTCACATCACAAGACTCACAAGCAAACCAATTGTTATATAATTATCCATATAGATATTATGAAAATGCGTCAGTTGTGCAATTATATTCAGGCGCACCTCAAACGAGCTGTATTGTATTTGTGATTTAAAATAGCACAGTTTTATTGGGAGTTCTAGCTGATTCTATTGTGAGAACAAAATTCATTTAGCGCCCTCTGCTCCCTGTTCCCATGGAACAGTCTGTGGCGCAATCAACTACATAACTGTTGTACAGAGACATTACAGTCAATGTACTTTCCACGGCTCTCCCACACTCATATTATATTTTTTTTTACTGTCAGATCATATGACATTTATCTATCTATCTATCTTTCATATGATTTTCGAGGCACATGCATACGGATAATAAATTTGGCGAAACTCCAACTCACATAGAATGATGTTCAGTGCATGTTTTATTTGCCAAAGTAGATACATGGAATCACTCACGTAGCTCACCGCACTTCACCGCGTCGCGTCATAGCACTTTTTGTCTATCTGGTATGAGTTGAGTGTGTGTAAGTTCGTTAAAAATACGACAGACAATCGATCTTTCTTTAATTTTTTGCCGGCGTAAAAAGCCGGTTACATTGCATACAGCCAAACGATCAGCACGCGTGGGGACACTAGATAAATCAATTGACTTAACGGTGATAACTACTCGCAGTCGTACAATCTAGATGTCTGATTTTATTATTGAGTTTCATTTAACATATGTTTTTAACTGAATGCTTGATGAAAAGCAATGACTAATATACTTGTGACATGTGGGAATGTTCATCGGTTTGATAGCTTGTAAGTTAGAAGAGAGGCTTACATTGGTTTTTTTTTTTTTTTATGATGGAATCCAACGAGGGGTGGTTGATTTGTTGTAATTGTTTTCGTAGTTACAAATTTTTCTGACGTTGTTCCATAAAAACATGGCTGCCGCCTATTCTGTCAAAATGTGTTTCGTTTGATTACATTTTAGCTTTGACTTCAACGAAAAAGTAGAACAGATTTTGGAAATGTTTAGTGAGTACGATTTACATGAAGCTAGCTAATTGTCGAATTGCGGCGTATGATGCGAAACAAACAGCCAGATGACAGATGCAGAAAAATGCAAACAAAAAAAAAATATGTTTAAAAAACTGTGCGTACTGAGAGAATAGAAAAAAAAATGAGAGAGAATCCAATTCCAATCTTTTAATTTTTTCGTAATTTTCTACTCGCCAAATTTCGACTTACTGAAAAATAAAAACTGACAACTAAGTGACAGCTCAAACGTTTGACAAGTAAAACATTATTTAATTTCGTACTCAACGATGTCGGAGGAGAGAACCTTGTCAAAATGACATTTCTTAAGCTTTTTGTAAAAAAAAAAACGGTCAGGTGGTTCCCTTGAAATTGAGAGATTTCCCTCTCGATTTTTGAGATTTGACATTTTTCATTTTTCTATGCTGAAAGTACACGAACGAACGAACCTAGAACGAACCTATTATGGACTTGTTTACGTTCTGTCCCCAAACAGCCATTTTTCTGTCGCTAATTCTGTTACTGAAAAAATATTTTCTGTTCCTAATTCTGTTTCTGTTGCAAATGTATGAGATTCTCGACCGATTTGCTTGCGCTCACTCGTTTCTGTTCTTTGTCACTTGGTGCCTTAACCGCAACACAAAAATTAAAAACAGAACAACAGAACACAACGAACTGTCAAAATTTAGCTTATTAAAATCAACCGACATATGAAATTTGCACGCTAAAATTTGACAGGTACTTGAAGTACATTTTGAAACCAAAGTCGGACTTTTAGCCCGAGCTGCGTAACACTCGACTAAAGGGATTTCCTTATATTTACCTCAGCTAAATTTTGGAGAGAATTTTGTATGAGATCTAAAATTATGATCCAACAGCGAACTTAGCTTATGGCAAGAAATAGACGGCCCATTTTTATACCTCAATTAACTGACCAGATAAAAATAAATTTTTGTTAAATAACGCCACTTAATAGTCATCTTAAATTTTATGAAGCTCGCTATTGCTAATTTTGCATAAATGATTGTGCATATAGGTTCGATTATGTGCATATGAATATTATAGCTATTTTGTGTTCATCACTAAAAGTCAACACTACCAGTGAATAACAAGTACAGCGGAACTTGTACCTGTGGCAACTTCTTCTCTCTGTTCGTAATTTAAATAAAGTTACATCATACAAAAAATTGTTGACTGCGTCTGACAAACTATTGACTTAGTCACAGAATAAAATGAGACATCAACAATTATTCCTAAAAGGTTAGGTATAGGTAGGTATATAAAATTAACTTTTATAATTTGGAAATGATTCAAACGATGAAGACGTCGGTATAAAGCAAATACCATTTTTTGAACCTACAATAAATTCAACTTGCCACCAAAATAATATATTTTATTCGCTTTATTTGTTTCTGGCTTTGTTGCTTGTTGTTGAAGGATGACATAATACAATCTCACTTAGTATAGTTCTGTTAATTGGATGCATCATCAGAATAATTAGATTATAATCATAAGAACGAAAATGATTTTTTTTTTTACAGTACCTACATATTTAGATTCATTAACGAGTTAATAATTAGATTTGTGTCTGTGGCCATTTAAACGAAATAAATTTATTTAAAGTTCGTGCGAATGACATGACATCGGCTATCAATGCAGGATCTTAAAGTTTCATTGCAAATTAGTTGAAATTGAAAGTTGAAGGCGTTTGTTGAATTTATTTCAAAAGTTGTAACCGAATTTTGATTGTGCTGATATTTCCGTACGGGATTGTTCGAAAACTAAAATATTTTCCATTGCATTCCATATTGCATTTCATTACCTACCGCTACCAGGATCTTTAGTTTTATATTAGTTTTATAAAGTACATATACATCCGTCTCAAGAACTATTCAAATTAAGTCCGCGAGGTGTTTCTCATTTATCAAGAAGTTCATCACAAAAGTATGCTTGCTAACTACGGCCACTTCTAATGTGGCATCATTTTGTAGTGTGCCCAATAGTATGCAATATTCTTCAATAAATAAAATATATTCGCAGAGCTTTACTGTACAAGCTTTATTATACGAGTACTAGGGTGTATATTTGCTTGTTAGAAAATTGTTTTTTTTTTTAGGCTGCAATAATAGAATGGTGGCTCAAGTTCTGAACTGAAACGTGTTTGTGGGAATACAGACGTGGGAAGTACCTACATTGAATTGGCCATAAATTTCAAAAATTGCTTCCATCCCAACTGTTAGCTGTTAGGAGGCACGGAGGTCCAGCGTATTGCACCGCATCGTCAACAGAAGAGGTATATAATAAAAAAATTGTCTTAAAAATTATATTATTGCTCAAACTCATTAGCTCTATGTTCTTTTTATTTATCCATATTATTATTATATTAATTTTAGGTGTAGAGATGAGTTTTTACTAAATCTATTCTTACTCACCGAAGTTCGTCGAGCGCTAGTGAAAGATACCATAAGGCAAACATGATTTGAACTGAAAAGAAAACCAAAAAATTTGTAAAATGTAAAATGGATGATTATTTGTTTATAATTAAATAAATTAGAAACTGTGAATACTGCAGTTAGAAACGAAAACGATTATGGACTCTCTCGACTTGCGAAGAATGTAAAAGTGGGGTACTACGAATTTGACAGTTCATTTATTTAGGTTGACAAGGCAATTTCGGAAAAGGGTTCCATCCAATGTGACTTATATGTCTTTTTGGATTTCCAATTGTGAGTTGCAGAAATATTTCTGCCTGTTATCCAACCTCTGGAGATAAATTTGGAGAAATTTGGCAAAGTAATTTCATATATTTTGCTCCTGGCCCGGTGTAGTGGTAAAAGTGTCTTGCTTTAGATATTCGGGGGACAGAAACACTGTGTCACCGACCAAAGAGACAAACAAACAGTGTCGAAGTTTCTTAAATGCGTCGAAAAGGTAATATTGGACCGATATTTGTGTTTGATTGATTTGTACTTTAGTTTCCAGAGATCTTCTTTTCTGGATAGATACAAAAAGAAGATTCACATAATTAAAGTAGGAGCAATTCAATCTCATTTCAGGTCCTTAAAAAAAAATCATTTTTATATATTAAACAGAAATCCTACTCAAGCTTTATCTAGGTTTTTGAATCCCAACGTACACTAGCCAGACAAGGTCAGACTATAATTCAATTACCAAACATAATTTCCAATTCTATACCATGTTGAGAAGATATTATTAGACTACTAAGGACTATTTATAAACTGTAACTTAACTGTGTCAGCGCACATCAGGTGCGGGCTACTAAAAAAAAACAATAAAAACTAAAGTATAGGGACCTTGGGACTAAGAACCAATAAAAGGTGCGTGAGGGTTCGACTTTAACACTTATCGTGTTGCACGAAAAGTATTTCACCAAAAAGGTATAGGTAACAAAAATGCTACCACCCCAGCCAGGATAATGTGTTCAAAAAAGTCAGCAGCAAGAGTGAGGGAATTTTTTTCTTTCTTAAAAAAAGTTAATGCGTCCGGAATTTTCCATTACTGAGACTTTATTTCAGTCAATGCTGTCATTACGTGCAAATGTCATTATTTTCGTTTTATGCACTAGCTAAATATTGTACAGATAAAAGTTTGTTATCTGTCTTAATTGATATAACTCCGACCAGTCGGAATATCTACGTAACGTAGATACTTTTTTTTTTTTGTCAAACATTTTCTAATCTTAATACCTTATGCAATCGAATAGAAAGTAATCATGGTTTAGTGATTTAGATAAGAGCCCAGCAAAAATTAAAAATACATGTGATACGTAAACCGATATGTGCCATAATGTACAATTTAGGCTAGACACCAACAAATATATTTATTTTTTTAAATGTCATTTTATGGAAAGAAATACAATTTGCTGGTGAATTTTCCCAACTCTAATAATGAAATGCTATCAGCTATGGGTAGAAAAACCACATATTTCGCGAAATGTATTCATACGTCACACTTATCTTAAAGGCAAAATCAGAGGTTGGTTTATTAGGACTACTCATATACTACTTTCAAGGTTGATAGGCAAAGCTTATCAACTAAACAAAAAGGAAGTAGTTTTTTTTCTAAATATTTTTATGAAATAATTGATTCAGTTGGAATTTGCTTTGTTGGAAATTGTACGAGCCCAGACACCTATAGCCTAGAAAATTGAAGACAATAATATTAAAGGTGTTTTATTATACGTTTGCTTATCGAATTGACAATTTACTAAAGGTGGCGCTACAGTCCGGGGTGGACCTGGGCCTATCGAATTAACAACACTTTCAAGCTGAATCTAGGAAAGGGAGAAGTTAAAATCTTATAGAGAGAAAGAGGCGAAGAAAACATGAGTGAACGATAGTAAATGCAAAAACACCCCGGAGCCACAACAGAGGTTGGTCTTTTGCTCCGTTTTAATCACCAGTTAGTGGGCTTGTACTCGTCGCTCAGTTGGCGCAAGTGGTAGTCACCTATAGTCACATGGTCAATTGAGAAAAATCGAAATGAAAAGTTAATTTCCTGACAGGAGAAAACAGAAATGTCTTCCCAAAGTGGATTATACGCAGAGAATTGACCGTCAGAACTCAAAACTATTCAAACATAAAAACAATAACAAAGGAGTCTGATGATGAATTAGTAGTATTTCGAAATAGCTATCATTCCTACCAAAGTGACTGTGGCTACTAGTTATTGTTGAAAATTTATTCCTTCAAACAATAATTAAATAATTCACGAACTGAAATTCGACATAATTTCCCAACAGAAATTGTCATGGGTAAACCCCAAGTATATAGCGAGAATCGTTGCTACTCCTCGCTACCAGTAAAACGCTTATCGCTTAAGTCAAAAAGTGATTTTTTATAAAGTTTTCCATTGTGTGAAGGAACTACAACTTGTTTATCAAGCACTTCGGTGATCAGTTGAATTCTGACAGCCAATTATCCGTACATATTCGTCTTAAAGATAGACAATATTAGCCCTATTTTATTATCAGCCATGATATATATAGATCATCGATTTACATGCACTTACAACAACAGCATATGATCCTGCTTCTCATCGAGATCATGAACCATGATCTGAAAATTATTTCTACTATTGCTCGCAGCGCTGTTTGGCGCTGTTTGTTTCATTCTTGAATGTTGGTGTGCCTGTAAAAGATAGCCATACAGTCACGTTGCCAGACTAAAAATTTCAATACTCTTCATAGCACAAAAAATCAATAAGCATTTTTTTACATCCAATAAATTTCCCGTCTTTGGAGATTTTGCTTTTTAATTCTATAAAGGTATGACAAACCCAGCGAAATATTCCATAATTTTTTAAGTAAATACTTAACAAAAAATGTTTATGAAATGTGTCGCAGTTCGTAAATAATAATTGTTTCACAAGTTTTCCGGCAGAAAGGTGAGAGTTTTTTTTTGTTTTTACATAAAGTACAAATCAGGTACAAATGTCCAGAAAATCTCGGAATATCTAATGAAAAATGTAAACTAGCAGGCTGCAACTGTTTTCGCCGAGTTTTTTTTGGACAAATAGCTTTAAATTTACGTGAAGTGACGATTTTATTTTAACAATCAAACGTATTTTGTGTGTGTGCAGAGAGAACTATGGTATTATTATGAAAAGTATAATGCTTTGTCTAAGAATTATTTCAATCCAAGCGGACCAGATGTGTAAACTGCGGTTTTCATTATATTTCGAACTGATTGTAAACACTTTAAATAAGTTCTTAAAAAACTCTCACCTTCAAAAATTAAAAATGATTAATTTGATTGATATGGCAACAACCCCGACAAGCAACTGAAATGTCGTTGTACAGAATTTTTGCAATATGGCTGGTGGCATGGTCGTCTTTTGAAAGCAACTGTTGCCACAACTCGTCTATGATCCGTATTGTTTTATTTTCTTGATCTGATTCGGATCAGATCACGCTGATAATAAAACACGGCTATTGTTCTTCCCCAGACACTCCATTATAATTCACATTCAACTGTCCAATAGTAGTCGTATACCATTTTTGACAACTGAGCTTTGAGAACAAAGCTTATCAAACAGAATGACAGCTGACAAGTGACAACTTATTTGTATTCATTCTGATTTACCATTTCACCGTAAGTATAGACCTATGACACACGGCTCCAGTTGCTCGAAAAACTATTCAAAAATTATACTTCCAGATTGCACCCACCCAAGTTACAAAACAAGTAGTGACATAAACTATTTACCGAATAAAATCAACACGTTTCCTTATATTTTATTGACTATTTCATGTGTCTCTCCAAATTGTAGCCTTCACATGAAATATAGTGTGTGATGTGCTGTTGAAAATTTCATCTGTCAAACTTCGCCATTGTGAGCTCATAAATTTGGACACTAAGAATTACTATTAGTACCTAGGTTTATACCGTACCAATTTAACAATTTACTGATTTGTAGATATTTTTCAATATGTCTTCTAACAAGCAGTTTGACAGAAACAATTCTTACTATTTTCTCTGTGACTCTCTGCATGAAGAAGAAGTACGGAGATATCAGTTCACTTGTTTTACTTGACAGATTTGGTTTTCAAATATTTACTCATTAAATAATTTATTTTAGAATACGCTTCCTAAATCGTTGCAGCTATATTTTTTTAACTTTCTCCATTACGTAGTAAGAGAAAGATATTGGTTTCGTACAAAATTTCGAACTCGAGATTTTAATCAATTCTGACATTACGATGATAGAGGAACTCAAAAAAGTGGGTCGCAAAATTCTGTCCGGTCTGTCCGTCCTTCCACGGGCCTACAGCCTAAACGGCTTCTCGGATTACGTTCAAACTTCGGATTTGGAGTTTTTGGGCTTACAGTTCGGGAGGTGTTTTTTTTTTTGCAAGGTAACCTCAATATTAATGGTACTTCCCATACAAAATTTTTGTACCAGTTTGATTTGATCGAAAACGGCTATAACGATTTCAACCAAAATTGATATTTAAGCTTAAGTAGGTGAGGTTACCATGACTGCGTACCCAGTTTTTGGCTAAAAATTCGAACAACGGTACTTTTGAAATTTCGACATATCTCGAAAACGGTCTATACGATTGTAACAAAAATTAATTTCTAAGGTAATGTGTTCATTTATAACTCAATTGTAACCTCAGTTTTTCTCTTTATTATCGTACAATGGATTTTTGAACGAAGGAATTTTTTAAAATTTAGTTTTCTTCAGTTTACCGGAAAACGGCGAAAACGATTTTGACCAAAATGCAAACTTTGAGTCAAATGGATGTTTTCAAAACAATTGTGTCCTCAATTTTCAATTCGAAGCACCGAAAACAATAATTTAAAAAAATGCTCATATCTCGAAAACCCCATCTTTGATTTCGATAAAACTTTAAAAACGAAGCAATGCTTACATCCCTTATAAGCCTTATAATAGTTACGCAATCGTATTTTTCAAATTAAACATTCCAATATTTAGTACTGTTTCGTCAGCACAATCTTACAAAACTCGCTCTAACGATTTTGACCAAAATACACACTGAAGATAAGATAAGTATTCTAAATGAAGATGCCAACCATTTGGGGCTTACACAATCAGAAAATCAAATTTCATTTGCTTTTTGTTTTCTATCTATAGTATCGAGAAAGTTTCGTTCGACCCAGTCGTGCACTTTATTTCTTTTTGCAAACGTCTGAATACCATCGAACTCGTAGATATCGTAAGAGAAGCATAGGGAAACCATCTGACTCCATTCAACTCGATGGGGTATTGATCCAATTGATGGTGAATGAATCGTTTAGACCTAAAATCACAGATCGTTTCACTTGAAGAGGTTTTTTAGATTTTTTAAGCAAACTTAGTGCACACCAATACCTAGACGACCTTGCTGCATTGAATTGCAGTGTGAGGGTATTGTTCTTTGCTTTCAACAATGAATTATATAAGCAATCAAGAGAAATGACTATATAATCAATTAAAAGCCAATGGATCATTTCTGTACACAGACTATTCCATTTGAATTGAGAGTAAATGCCTAAGTGATGATGGAATTTGTTATCTACAAGCCAAAAGTGGATCTTATCGCTCTAAAAATATATATTGATCGTATATAAATTTGGAAGAGTAGGTAACCATTTTTGGAAATGTGCTAATTCTAGCTCGCTGAGGTTAACATCGACACCGGTCTGAATAGACATATTGTGTACAAAAAAATTACCAGCTAACAAAAATTAAAGTAATTTGTCGAATCCATTCGTGCGGAAATGGCTATAACTCTTAACGACATCTAATAATCGATGTATCGAACTCTAGTCCATACATTATGCAAATCTAAATCAAATCCCATCAAAAAAATTAAACCAAAGGCGACTCTATGTCTCGTTCTTTAATAAAAATACAACCAAAGTGTAGGTATAGCTCGATAGAAGCCTTTCACCTCTGGGAAAGCTTTCATCCCAAGGGCTCCCCAATCCTCCATTCATATCAAAGCTTTGATGCTATTTACATCACGGTTATCCTTCGAAAGGATACGTAGGTATGCATCAAAGAGGACGTTACGTCACAGCAAAACAAAACTCAGTACAGCAGCTCATCGATAAAATTAACGTCACCTCCTCTTCTTGCATACAAGACGGGTCCAAATGCGATAAAATAATGAATCGCACATGATCCGCCAATTCGCCAATTACTCAATGTTTTTATTTATATTCTTCTTTCCCGAATTTGCATATACTTCAACATAATGCACAGCCAAAGTCAACGACAACTACAACCCGACAGCCGGCATTTTGACTGCCTATTAATAGACCGGTTTCTAAACTATCCGCATTTATCTTTTGCCTTTCGACTAAGAAAACGCCAGATAATTTTGAGAGATTTTCCGGTAATTATAGCAAGTGAGGTACACAATTTCGGATGCGTTCCGGGTGACAACGACGGTGACAGCGACTACGAACAAAATTCAAGGTGCTCTAGAAGGAATGTTTCAAAAGAAATCTCGTTCCACCATTTATTAGTCACCCGAATAAAGTTAGATGTTGACATGCACATGTCATAACTCAAACAATATAGAACATAAATCACATTCCGTAATAAATTTGTCAAAAATGAATACTAGATACACTTTTCCATATAAACAGGGGTGGATTTTGATGAAAAATCGTTACGTCATAGCAAGTGCACTCACCTTTGTGTGGAAAAAAGTCACGTATGGTATAGGTAGATGTACTCCTGAGATTTAAACTTTTCTATCAGTCACTTTTCTGACAAGGTGGGATGTATAATTAATTGTCAACAAGTTCGCTTTACAGTGATTGCCCTTATGAACTTCTTTTTGTTTTATCAAAATTTTTATCGTTTTAACATCAATGAGCTTTCTTCTTCGTCGTCGTTGTCAAAAACTCACTCAATAGAACGAGCTGGATCTGTAGCACACAACACCGAAGTGAATAATACTATAAAAAATGTGCTAGGTTATAGAAAAAAGAAACGAACCGCCTTTTACATAGGATTTTATTAATAATAAGTACACCACTGCCAAACGAATTCTCTAATAACAAATTACGAGCAAGATTATAACGATTATGTCTCTGCCTCGAATCACAGTAAACACAGGCTCCTTCAAATTGGGAACTAAAGTTTTGCACTCTCTTCGAACAACTGATTGAGTGAACATGCCTTACTCATGGTTCATGGAACCGTCAACCGTCTACGGGTGCTACAAAAGAGGGGACTTTTGGGGAACATGGCGCTGTTTGATATCGTTGTGCTCGTCGACTCTCTGTTGTTTTTGTTGGGGCAAACTTATATCTAGCTCTGTAGAGCTTTTCTCCGATTGTCATAGTAGAGTACGGTGCACATAGCACATGTGCTTTTGCTCTTGTGAATTTTGTTTTGGTTAATAGACACATGGTCATTGGTCACAGGTTTAGGAATAGAATCTTAAATACGGCGGTATGCTCGTTTGATGTCTTAGAAATTTAACATTAACACTTTGTTAGGAGTGCAGTTTTCTATCCAGCGATAGTTGGTATCTAATTTTTGAATTTCTGTTCTCATTGTGAGAAACGAAGAAACGCAATTGTATAGTACCGCAGAACTTCTGTCATTTGGTCTATTTGTAACATGACTTCATTCGTCATAGTTTGAATTGTAGAATGACCTTAACATTGTTACTCATTATGGGTATTTAATTGGCGTCATCAAGCGGGTTTTTATTCAATTCATATATGACCGGCTATAAATTTTGGTGTTCAACGTGAATTTATGAGGAGGAAAATGTTACTGTCAAGTGCCGGCAGTGCCTTAGAGTGGTCGTGGATGTTTCAATGTTCAGGATAACGAATTTACGAATCAATGTCAAAGAAGTATTTGCCTAAAATAAGATTGAAAACATACAAAAATGGTTGATAAAATTGAGTTAGTCTTATAACAGAAGCATGCCTTTGAAAAGGAAACTTCATACCATTAAGCAGGCAGCACAATTTGCGCCTTGTGCAATAGTCACCTTTATGGGTTATTGGCTCAATAAACTCCTTTCTGTTCTGAATACCTGATCGTGAGCTGCATTTTTGGGGCTATATACCAACTTAAAGCCAAGAAAAAAGTATTCCCCTCTCAACTTGCTACAAAAATAGGAATTTTATACAGACAAGTTACTCAAACAAACGAATAGTTGGGAAAGGGAAAAATGCGAAATGTCCATAATTTTCCATGGCAAAAAACGATTTAATTTTCTTTATTTTCTAGAGATTTTCATTTCCAAAAAAAAGGTCTTCTGAAGGAAACATTTTCACAATTTAAGTGTTTACTGGAATAAGAATTATGAAATAGTAACAGAAAAGAAATAAAAAAACTTGTGCTCGTTTTTTCGAGGTACCTACCCATCGTTGTCAGCTCCTGTCACTACAAATTCGAACAGTTTACCAGATGAAATTTACAACAACATTAGGCCTGTTTTTTTTAGCTTCGAACTCAACAAAGCAAAGTAAAGTAGGATTTTCAGCACGTAACAACAACAACTACGCTCAACTTGGCACTTCAAGACTAGAAGCTAAAAAAAACACGCCTATTAAAGACAACAAAGACCCTGGTATAATCGCATAAGATAGAAGGAGTCTTTAGGGTGCCATGATATAACGGCATATTTTGAAATATGGCCATATGACACTTTCACAAAGCATGGCCTTATGTCATGGCACCGTCTTTAGCCAAAACGTTCTCAAAGCAGCTTGAAAGCCTTGGAAAACAACCATAGGTGATTCGCATTTCGTTCGCCAAAGAACTCGTCAGTGAATTGCTGGCGATATATTTTTCATGGGAAAAGTTTGACATTGCGGCGAATGCCGTATGAAAATCAGAAAATAAATAACCACGAAAGAACCAAAGTTCCAAAACCTTAACGAATCAAATGCGAAAACATAAAAGAAGACGTTGATTGGTTGGTTGGTTGGTTTATGGAATTTCCCGTTGCCTGACGAGGGAAGAGAAAAACACAAATAACGCATTGAGCTCCGTTTTGAGACCAAAATATAAATGTAAGTTATTGATTGTCTGTACGTGAAAACGAGCATTCCAGTGGCAAATAAATTGATTAAGATGTTTGAATATCCAACCGCTGGTCAAATTGACAAAAGAACTCTTCAAAACAAACTCTGACTCACCTTCAGCTCTTTTCATAAATGCAACTGGGTTACATGATTTTTTATTTATTTATTTATTTATTTATACAATTTTCTTTATTTCACTCGACAAATATTCATTGGATTTGATTTTTTTCCTTACCCTAAAATGTAGAAAAAAGGCCATAAGATTACATTTTTTCCTTCTTGGAAGATGACCGTCTGCGTCGGTTATACAGATATCGCTTTCAACATTTTCAAACTCCTTTTTAAAACTTCAATCTCCCTAGGTCAATCCGAAATAGAAGTCATATACACACCCAAATAATTGTGAATAGTCGACTAATGCATTACCTAATGTTCACTGCGGGAAAATAGAGGGGGGATTTACAAGCCACTTGAGAAGGAAAAACTATACGCCGTTTGGCAGCTGATTCTGCCAACAAACCTGATAGAATATCTTCATGTTCCAATCGGTGGCGGCTGAAAGTCGCATTAAAGTCTACCAATGTTTGCCAGAAAAAGTTTAAATCAGAATATTCTTGGCGCAATTATGTGAAAAAAGACCATGTCCCATCTGCATTGCCTATTACACATTTCAAAACAGATTCCTGCTCCATTTTGCAAAGACAAAAATCGTGCCTGGGGCGTATACGTAACAAATAAAATTTGCATTATCTCAATGAGTATGTCGGTGATAAAGTGATGACAAACGTCCCATGCAAATGATTCATCTTAATGAATCTCGCTTGCACTTGTAACAAAGTATGAACATATTATACGAAAAAAGTCTATACCTTCGACTGACAGCTCAATTAAGCCTTTAATTATGCTTTCACATGTCGCTTTCAATATTGTAAATATCTGAGTGTTTTAAGTGGAATTGAGTATTTCTCACAGAAAAGCTTTCGCATTGCTGCACGAGTGCATTTTTCGTTTTAACATGGACTCGGAAACTATTTTATTGGGAGTGAAACTGACCGAGGGGTTCATGCACTTTACACCGGATGAAGGGGGCTAACGTCAACGAATTCCACAGCAGTACTCTTCCCTTCTCTAAACGGTTGTCTAAAATTGGCAATTTATAGCTATTTCATGAGGTTTTTGGCTTATGTTCAATATAATTTGGGCGCCAATAAAATAAAACTCAGAAGGGCGTTGGTTGATGGGCAATAGAGCATTTACCTCTTAAAATTGCATGTCAACTTTAATAACTATTTTTGAATATACTTTTGAGTGGTTATAGGAAGAAATTTATTTATATACGTCAACCCTTATTATAGCTTCTTGACAAACAAAGTCATATATTTGGCATTACCAAGGGGACAACTATTTCAAGGAGTCATAATTCGTAACCATAAAAGTAAAGGTTATGTGTACAACCAGCTCTGCGTTGGCTATGTACTTATTGAAGATTATTCCGCTGCACTAGGGGCGTTTGTAGATAGGATAATAATTGATATCTTCACAAGGTCGAAAGTTCAAGGTTGGAAAGCTTATCAGTAGTGATGTGTTTATGTATGTAGTTTATAATGTAAAGTATATACAAATGACGTATCCTTGGCCCAGTTTTTATTACGTAATATTTTCCGGGTTTTGCTCACACTGATTTGTGATTACAGAGCTTTCGGATGATTATGTAACGTATAAGAAAACAAAACTAATCTCATTGCAGCCTTTATGTTGGAGTATCCTTAAAGAGATCTTAAAGGGGATTGGCCATGTTATTTATTGCGTTATTCGGTTTGATATCTTTTTACCTAGAATGTATGAATTATTGTATTTGGATTAAAAAAGATGCTCAAGATTTCTGTCACATTACTAAAAAAATATTAGTTCGACCACCACGAGATGACTCTGTGCTTCTTTAAAAATCTATGTATGGTAAACACAATTAAAACTTTCACTTAGACTTTAAGAATTTGTCATTTTCAGAACAGTGAGATAGTAAATCTGTCATTTTTCTGTAATTTCAATAAACCACGAATTGTATGCACTGGCGATTTTTTGTTTATGCCTTGGGAACTACAAATTTAGTAAATTGTTGCATGTACTGTTTTAGATATATTCCCTCTAATGTCTAAGTGGGGTATTAATAATCATATTTAGTGTCTAGACTAAGTCTTGGGTCCCAATTGCGTAATCCTTAAACGATACGATCTATGTCCTCTTATTACATACCTATTCCAAAATTTTGCTATTTGCGGATGACTGCAAGCTGTACTATTCATATGGTAGCCAACAAGGTTATATATTTTTAAAACATGCAGGATTGGTGTAGAAGAAACTATATGCAACTTAATCTTAAGAAGTGTAAAAGCAAGACCTTCACGAGACGCCAAAATTCAACTGCGCCAATTTATTTTATCAATGAGGAAGCTGTTGAAATTGTTGATTGCTTTAATGACCTTGGTGTGGTTTTTGACAGGAAGCTCACTTTCAATCTGCATTTGGATTCCATTGTTAGCAAGGCAAGAAGCCGATTGGGACTTATAAAACGTTTGTCAAAAGAATTAAAGGATCCCTATATAACCAAAATTCTATACTGTTCTCTCGTCCGACCTGTTTTGGAATGCTGTAGTCCTGTTTGGTGTCCGTCTTATCAATCTGGAATCTCAAGAATTGAAAGTATTCAAAAGCAGTTTCTTCTCTTCGCTTTACGTGATTTGCCTTGGAACCCCGAGAGTCGTCTTCCACCCTACATAAGCCGATTAAAGTTGCTGAATCTTCGGACTTTGGAAAAACGAAGAGAGACATCCAATGTTATATTCCTGTTTTGCGTTCTGACTGGTAATGTCAACTCCACATAATGTTCTCAATTCCATTAACATCAATACCAGACCGAGGACAACAAGGAACCCTAATTTTTTATATCAAAGGACATCTCGATGTAACAATGGGAGTAATGGCCCCATCAATAACCTGACGAGTGATTTTAATGAGTACAATCATGTGATTGATTTCAATCTATCAAAATTAAATTTAAAAAAAATATTGAAAGAAATGAAAAATAATAATAAGCTTTTAAAATCTGTTTCATTATTGATTAACTGTGACATTATGTATAGTAGTTAAATAAAAATAAATAAATAAATAAATAGATACCTAGCAGAATATTGTTTGCTTCGTATCTAATTGAATTTTGACATTTTAACAACCTTTACGAACCACAAACGTCTTGCTCAGCAGATTCGTAATTGCAAGCATTTATTGCCAATTCACTTTGTATAAATATCATAGGTCCTTATTTTAATTTCATTTTAAAAATTTAATTTGAGTTCCTACTCCAGTTGTTGATATTGAGGATATTCGACAAGAAATCGTATAAAGCTGGCGAAAATGTTATCTCACAATAGCGTGTGTTACAAAAAATGTCGGAATAATATTCCAAACAGTTGCTCGAAAAACTATTTCGAAGGAAACCTCCTTCGATTCGCAGAGTTTTTCAATTTGACGTGCCGTCTCATTAGTTTTGGTATGCTTTCTGACGTCTGCTACTAGCTTGTAGATTTTGACTTCATAGCCTTTGTGTTTGTCTTTCAGAGCGAGAATGGTTTGATTTGCCTACTGCGACGATTCAATCGAGGTCAAACGATTAAACCAAATTAGGTGCTACAAACTTTCGATTATTTCGACTCAACTCGATTGTACCAAGTTACTTGCTGGCACTCCAGAGTTTCGAAAACAAAAACGCAAAACGCCGACAAAAATGTAGTTTTGTAAATTTCAAATTTATTTCATCTACACATTTGTATTTATCAATTTATTTTGCATATAACTTTTATTATTACATTTCGTAATTTACTATATATATAGTTATAACACAAAGTAATGTTAGTTATCATTTCATATAGGGTCAATATTGGTATTAGTTGTCATACAACATTTTATAAATATGAATAAATCAAAAACAAAATAATAATGAAAAATAAAAGAGTAGTAAACAAATATTTCATCCATATCCATTTCATGTGTGGATATTGGTAAATATTATCATCGATAGTTTTCATAACTTGCTATAATTAAATTAAATATTAGAAGTAAGCATTTGGACAGCATTTCGTTGCGTTTCTAAAAAAATGTAAATTCTTCTACAAACTTTTAATTTGATAACAAGACATTTATGTTCCTATATAATTTTTTTTTTGTTTTGCTCTTAAATATCATGCATGTAATTGGAATTATTTAATATTTTATGCAATTAAAATAAATATGTAAATGTTTTGCTATAATTTTGTTAAATTTTTTTTTTCTTCAAAATAATTGATTCTTAAGACACCCATTGATGTTTCGAGTGGTCTGTTCTTTTCATTTTCTCTCTATCGCGTTAGCATCGTCTAGATATCAATTAAAATATATATATTTGTTTCATTCAGTTCTTATCACTTTTATATTTGATTTGTTTGTTGGGGAAGTTTGTTGCCCCTAAGTCGCGCATTGTTCATTGGCGATTTATGCGTTTAATAATTGTTTGCGTTTTTTTTTTGTTGTTCCTTCTTCTAACATACATTTGTTTTTTATTTGTTTTCTTCAATTTGTATTAAGGTGTTCATACTATAATATCACAGGTTGATTGATTTTATTTTGTTTCTTTTGTTTTATAATTTTTGTTTACACTTCGAAAACTGCTGATCTTTGAAGAGTTATTTAACAATTGGTTGTACATGTGGTGTCATTCTTGCACGTTCACCATGATAATAGATGAAAAAAAAAACAGTTTCTTTAACGATTTACCATATAAATATATATATTTCTTTTGTTTTCCTTCTTTATATATACGTTAGACATTACGATATTAATGTAACGTGTTTGTTTTTGTTTACTTATATATATTTCCCTTAGTTTTTTCATCACTTTAGCTAATAACAAATGGAATGATCTTAATAAACGACTGATATTTCGTCTATTTGGCTTAAATTTAAATTAGAAAAAAAAAGTGAGTAACTTTGACATTGAGTTTTAAAATACATAAAATATTATTTTCATGCAAATTTTGTCTATTAAAATGAAACGAAAACAAAAATAAAAATATCCTATCCATTGGTTGGTTAATTCAAAAATTGCATGTAGTACATACGAGTTCACATTAAAATAAAAAAATATTTCATATATATTTCGACAGAAAAAAATATCACGTTTTACTCATGTGCTATCATACATGATTCATTTAAATTGTTGTTTTGCTACGTGGTGTGTACAACATTCTATGTTATGTTGAAACAATTCTTAACGTGTGTAACTGATTTCAATAGTTTGGTTCATGTTGTTTATTTAACTACGTTACTATTGGCTACATATTAATATATTTTACTTAGATTATTGCGTACGATGATATAGCAGTTATCAATATCACTTTAATTCACTTGTGTTTGTTCTTATAGTTGCGTTGTTCTAAATACTCTCTATACAAGTTTCCACTTTTACATATTTGAAATGGCTGCTAATGGTGGAGAGTTTATAAAAATTAGTTAAGAAACAAAACATAGATCCGCTTGGAAATGAAAATTTGCATTTCGAGAAAGTAGTTTCTAGTGTTCTCTCATTAGCAGCACTTCTATCACATTAAATTGTTGTTACTTTGCAGTTGGTGTCTGCAGAAGATTTCAGTTTTATCTACAGATGCATGGTCGACATGGACCCCATGCAGTTTGGTGAACATAATGACAGTTTCATTGCTTATGCAAGTAAATATTTAAAAGGAGTTTGGTATTGGAAGAGTTTTTTTTTATGTTTGTATTAATTTTCTAGTGTAAATCGTTTAAAATTGCTTCTGCTGCATGTTTTTTTGTATTTGTTGTTCGTGGGTGGTGCATTTACTACTTGTTGTTGACTCAGTCTTATTTTAAGCATTCTTTGCTGGTGTTGTTTGAAGGGTTTGTATTGCAATTGTAAGAAAGTTGTCAAATGGTAGCTGCACAAACTATTGGCAAGTTGAATTTAATTATTTTGTACATTTAATGAGTCTTTAAAGCTGGGGTCGAAGTACCGCATCCGTGATCGAGTAATACGTGACTGAAATCTGTTATTGCTTGGCTTGTAAAGATTCAGTGACGTATAGTTAGCTCAGGGATGCGTCCCCTGTTTTTAGGTTAGGGGACTGTTAGCCCAGCATGCCTAGGTGTTTGCAACAATTTCAGGTGGTACAATTTGGTCGGAATTCATTTTTAGCCTTATTTTAACATCTATGCTAACTTTTGATACTTGAGTTATAAGACTTGTTCACATGACCGCTGTTATTATAATTTTGATATTTAGAACTGTACGATATTATAAGTGATGTGTGTTGTGACGTACGTATGAAGTGCGAGAGAAGTAAAAACACTAGTCACGGAAATGTCAACACAATTGTGCGCTTTGCATTTTTATTCTCTCTGCGTCAGGCTAAAATGTTGACAAATTTAAATCGAAATGGTGTTAAATTGTATTGCTTGAACAACTTGCATAGATTTAAAATAAATTTGTGGCGCAATAAACGTCTCAAGGCCACTACTAGAAGTTAATTAACTTTCTGTGTTAATTTCAAAGTACGCATTTAGTCAATTGACAGATGATAGGACTTTCTGCACTCGTTTTCTCACTTTTTTGAAGATTTAAAAAAATTAAAAATAAAATTTTCGTGGGAAAGCTTAAATTAATGTCGAGACCAGAAATTGTTACTGATTTAAAATATCAGGTTTAATATTTCTGGGCTTGTTTGTAGAAACGGTCACAATAGGTCTGTTCCAATTAAATTAAATTAAAATGGCAGTGGTGGGGATAAATTCTCTCACAGAGAGAGACACTTACGAAAAAGTTAGGGAACGCTTTTGTAGTAAACTATGAAAAATGACAGATATATGAGGACAGATAAATAATTCCATAAATTGCAGTGGTAAAGAATTTTTTCAATACGATGGAATGTTCGGGGGGAACATTCAATATTTATTTTGCCACCTGTTGATACCATTTTAATAGAACGCAAGAAATCAAAACAAATTCAATCGAATGTCAAATATGACAGAAATTTCAAATCAGCTGTTAATTGTTTGGTGACTGACAGCCCTTCAAATTTCTTACACCAAGAAATTTGTTGAGTAAAAATTCGTAAGATTCTCAGTGGAGGGGTAATATCTTGCTCTCTCGACGAAGCTCTCTTTTACGAATTTTTCGAGTTAAGGAACGGCATTGAGTAAAAATTCGTAAGAATTCGTAAAAATTCGTAAGATTTAAAAGTAAAGGAACAGACCTAATGTTATAAAATGGTGATTGACCAATTTTACAATACAAAAAAATCTGACAGCTCCAGAAACGATCTTTGTGAGTGTAGAAAGTCAATTTAAATTTACGAGATCGTTCGTTGCACTGAGTTGCAGATCCGCTTTTCTGAAGTGACCCTGGAAAAGTACTTGGCTGTAGATGATCAGATGTGCTCAACCAAGGCTCGAAGCATTCTGAAGCAAAACATGGCGGCCAAACCTTAGTGGTTTTGGCTACAATTTCGAAATTTACAGTGGCCAAGAAAATATTTTATGCGAAGACGAGCCACAATTGGGTGCTGCCTGAAATTTTGTTGTGCGTTTGCGAGGCAAATACCAAACAATTGTAACTAAAGACAACTATTTACCTCATTGCCGCTTATTGAATTTTTGGCTAGGGGAGGCATTCATAGTCTTGGAACAGTGAGAAGAAAGCAAGCAAGGTGTACTTCAGTTGAGTCTGTTGGTAATCACAATGGGATTCAGATTTCAACAACTGTTCGGGTCAACAAACAAGCTGGCCGGTCTAACAAATTGGATGCCGCAGACTTTAGATTGGAAGTAGGTGAAGCACTTTGCAAAGTGGGCATAAGACAAAGGCCGAGCAAAAGAACATGACTTGTTGAACAAGGTCTGCAGGCAAAAAAAAAGAAAAGGCCCTGCTCAACACGCACCGTCCGACAAGATCAAATGAGCCATTGGCCAGTATGGGGAGAGAAGAGAGTACGGTGTAAAATGCCCAATTGCACTGGTTCAACACTATATGTGAAAAGTGTGGAATAGCCTTATGCTATAATAAAACAAACAAATTGTTTCCATTGTAAATTGTTACGTAAAAAAGTAGAAGCTACGGCACAATGTTGCACATCTGCAACATACGATTTTTGTGAATAAATAAATAAAAAAAATGATATAGCATTTTTTTTACAATTTTTTCACTAGTTGTACATAAAGTATTGCGTTTATTTTCAATTGAGTCATTGAGCTACTAAGAGTTAAGTCGAAATAGAATAGACATAAGGGGTGGCCTGAAAACCATTAGGTAGATAGGTAAATGGGTGCTCTTGTGGCAATTTGCCACAGCTTCACTTAGACCATCGGTTGCGTCCATTGTGTCCAATAAAGCATTAAAACATTGCAGTGTTTCAGACAATTTTCGACGCAGGTACCCATTTTAGCCATCGCTTTCAGAGTTTTGCAAATGCGATTTAAAGTATAAATGACAACTACTTCTTACAAGAACAATACAACTCTTACAATAAATAATTAAATATTTTTCAGGTACGTCACGTTATTATGCGTCAGATTTCATTTCCAATGCAACCACCGACAAACGTTATAAATGGACTTACCTCGAGTGGTAAAACGAGCAGTTAAGCACTATCATCAGTACAGGAAACCATCCTATGGCCTTTCGGTTGTTTTTTTTTTTTTTTGTGTTGTTGTTAAAATTTCGACTAAAAAGTTAAATAACTTATCTGCTTTATGTAAGCTAAACTTATATTGGAGGTAACAGGTTTTGCTAGTTTTTTTGCACGTGGATCCCATTCCTTTTGAAATTCTTAACCAAAAAATTGGGAAAATTTTCTAGTGTTCAGTTTTATAAACTAAGTAACGTTTCTTATAGCACACAACACACGCGTATGATCGTGTCATCTATTATTACATTATAAAATACATTTTTAATACATTTTCGATATTTCGTTCTAAAATTGTTGTTTGTCCTAAAAAAATTTCAAATAAAATCGTAGGTGTTCATCATTTTGTTTGTAGTTTTCTTTCCCACCCCCCCCCCCCCCCCTTCTTTAAGATCTTACTATTCTAACGTATATAGTGTAATATATTTAAATACAAATTGTTTGTTGTTGTTGTCGTTTTAAATCATGGCATTGATTGGTTGATAAATATATAATAATCTTCTTTCTTTCTTTCCTCTTTGTTTATTGTACATTTGTTAGTTTGTATGTATTTTTTGTTTGCATGTTTTTTTCTTTTTTATATCACATTTCATTTACTTAAGTTGTTTGTTTCTTTTTTTTACATTTTTCTTTGTATACATCTTATTTAAAACGCACTTAAACGCATATACATATTTAAGATTCTTTGCTATTTCGGATTGGTTTTCATCGTCCTCCATATTTCGCATAAACAATTCTAATATTCTATAATTTCTGGTTTGATTTGAAGTTACCTGCAGCATTTCTTGGTTTTGTTTTTCATAAATATTTAGATAGTAGAAGATAGTTGATTTTAGTTTTTGGCCGATCACAAACGAGTTTCGATTTCATTTTCAATTGTATTTTGTTTTTTTTTTTTCTTTTATACTGAATTGCTGTTTTGAGCTACGTTGACATTTGAGCTACAAAATTGTTGTAAATTTTTCTTTTCTATATCACATTGTGTTTTTTTGTTGTAATTTCAACTTTTGAATAATTTGTCGACTTTTGTAAGCAATTCATAAAATCGCCTCACCTCATGTTTGGTATTACTATCTATTTTTGTTGTTTTTTGTATTTTATATTTGTTTTATTTGGTGCGTTTATTTTGCACAGCTTTTGGTTACACATAGTAAATTATAAATGCACTTTGGTTTTAATACCTACAAGTTTACAATATCAAAACAGATCGTGAGTACAGCTTTTGCTGACCTTAACACATTGCTGACGGAATACAAATATACTTATTTTTTAAATTTTGTTGTAGTTCTTTTGGTAGTTTAACGATGCACATGTGCGAATTTCGAGCAAGGTGGAAGTCGGCTTTAGTTGTTGTGATTTTTTTTAGAAACTATGAGCTGGTGATAGAAAGATTTAACAATAATTGTTACAAATAGAGGTTGGATATCCCAAAGTTGCGAGCGGCCAACATGGGCTATTCCTTTGAAGTAGCTAACCTATGGATGGATGTATAGCTAACAATTTGTCTTTGTTACTTATATATATATTTTCGAGAGATATTCGAGTTAGACCACCATTGACGGGTCTCTTTTCGTCACAAACTGAAGTTCCGGGCTATGGAAACATACCTACTGTAGATTTTGAGTTCCTTATTGGTAGAAACCAGAACTGTTTGATAAGAATTCAATTTGAGCCTTTTAACATGGGCTGTACTAAAAAAATCAATCTTCATCTAAGACGAGATGGCTTTTGATACCACGCTGGAGTCTTTATGGCACTTAGCTAACGACCCTGCTTCGGTGGAAGTTTAGTTTCTAATTTCCGGTACGAGCCTTGATTGGTATGAAATTGAATTTTCACGGATGGGGCTAAAAACTAGTAAATGATGCCTTCGAGCCGATGATGATGACTTCGTGGATTCTGACAACAATATAGTTTACTGCGTATTAGGCGAATATGCCTCTGTAGGTAAAGATGGTCAGGTTGAGCTGAAATCCTTACTAAATCGTGCATTTTTTTACAAATACATATATAGAATGTAAGCTTTTCATCGCAAAATAGAATTGGAAGAAAATCCAGTAAAATGGTAATAGTCTATTTATATTGTTGGTAGTGCAGGCCAGGTGCGTAATTAACATTTCCCATTTAAAGTAAAGTACGTAGTCCAAAAAAAAAAAAAAACATTTGGCATCGGTTCTATTCCATTTTAGGCCGCAAATACGTACATGGGGATACATCTTTGCAGCAATGTTAGTAGCAATTTAGTAGATTCATTCTTTAAGGGTGGTTACAAAGTAAAACACGTAAACTTAAAAAACATTAGAAAAAATCTGCGAGATTGTTCGAATCCTCTCACATTACCTGACAAAAGGTTGGTTTATTTAAATTTGGTTCTTAGTTAGAAATTTATTTTTTTCTTTTAGTTTTGTTCAACGTTATAGGTTAAACATAGCTGCCTTTCATTCGCATACAGGTACACGAAATACATACGTGCCTCCTATTTTAAAGCTTTCCTCAACGTCAAAACAACTTAATGAAAATAAAGCTACATACATGCCAAACTTTAATTTTGTTGTCACATAATTTCTCAAACCTAAACGAATGTGAACAAAAAAACGTTAGGAGTTACATGAAGCAGATTTTCGCTTCCGCGCGATTTATTTCGTTTTTTGAAACGCGAAAGTGGTTTTCATTTCGTTATTTACAGAATCCCACACCAGACCATAATGAATGATTATGATGCAAATGACAACCGCCAAATAATGTGGAATCTTCTCCGGCAATTATTTGCTAATTTTACTTTGATTTGAAGTACAACAAAAATGCGAAGCAACGCAAAAGCATTCATAACCTGGCATCAAAAAAGCAGTGTATACATTCAGCATGCGCAGACGTTTTGGAATTTAGCCTACCTATGTCATGGGAGCGGGTCGAAATTCTGGTTTCAAAATTCTGCTTTGCAAAATTCTGCCTTTTAACATAAAAATTCTGCTTTTCAAAATTCTGCTTTTTTTCTGTTCTGTCTAACAAAATTCTGCTTTTTAAAATTCTGACAGGCAATATTTTAATCAAATAAATTCTGCTTTTGCAGAATCTAAATCTTTACCCAGATAGACTCTCTGAATTTCCCCAGAGTTATTCCCTGCGTTCGATTTAAATTACGACTTTACTTCTTCATGTCAATTGGTTTTGGGCACATTAAAGGGTAAGTAGTTTTTAGCTTTCAAAAGAGGAGATGTTCCTTGTGTTACCGCTAGCATCCGTTTTTTATGTGAAAATCTGTTTCATCGACTGGGTCTCCACCCAATGATGTCCCAAGATCTTCATTCTTCGCCAGCCAATCCCAGTGCCAATGATGTTGTCATGTTTGCTTCATGCGTCTGATTGTCCAGTGCAAGGATATTTCTTCCCACCACCTGACCCTCAAATCAAGTAGTCCAACGCGTGCAGCACAATGCAATCATCTCAGCCTGGTGAAATGCCAACGACACGCGGTGTTCCCAAGCGGTGTACTTCAAACTACACCATAAGAGTAGTCATAACCTCTTTAGCGCGTGTTTATTCCTTAGCAGACTCATGGCAAACGTTGGAGGACCAAGAGAGAGCAAACGAAGGCTCCTCATGACAATCACACACGCGATACTTCTATATGGATGCGAAATATGGGCAGATGCACTCAAACAGGAGAAGTACAGGAAACAGGTGGCAGCAGTACAGAGACGCGAAGCCCTTCGCATCGCAAGTTCTTACCGCACTGTATCAGAACCAGCCGCGCTAGTCGTTGCAGGAGTGACACCCATTGACCTCTTAGCCGCAGAGAGAAGGCTTGTATATGAGAAGAGAGCGGAAGTAGGAGCAGAAGCGGCAACGACTGAAGCAAAACAGACCACCAAGCTTTTATGGCAGCAAAAGTGGAACTCCGAAACAAGAGGTAGATGGACCGCCAGGCTGATCAGAGACGTCGCTGAATGGACAACGCGGAAACACGGAGAAATAAACTATTATACCACGCAGTTTCTAACCGGACATGGAAATTTTAATGCATCTGAGATGCAAGTACGGCGACTCACGACGCTTTTCATACCTTCTTCACGTGCAGCAGGTGGACCGTGGAAAGACAGGCTTTGGAATCGGAGATAGGTTATATTTCCCCCGAAAACATCATTGGGAAGATGATCGCAAGCGAACGTAGCTGGAAACGGGTATCAGCGTTCATCGAAACCGTGCTCAAAAACAAGAAGAGAGAAGAAAGCCAGAGCACACCCTCATAGAAGAACAGGACGTTTATGAGGTAGAAGGAAAATAACGGCCCCCCGAAGTAATACGAATAGTGGTTCCAGGGAGCTGTTGAAGAAAGCCAAAGGGAGAGGGGGAGTTTTGTCAGTAAGAGTCTGACACACCAGGAAAGTTTAAATTTCTTGACGGTGCATGATGCATTCTTCGCCCTCCCTATAGGAAACAAACAAAAAAAAAAAAAAGCGCGTGTTTATTTAAAAAAAAAAAAGCGGTCACCTATCTAAGTACTAACCGCACCCAACTCTGCGTGATTTCGGTGATCTGACGAGAGCCGATTTTCCAGCGTGGTGTGGTCGCTGGCCATTTGTTACTTAAGAAAAACCTGCTGCAGCTTAGCTTTTCAAGATATAGATTGATGGGAAACATGCCCAATGAATGGAACATCAGCCATTCCTTTCACAATTTTTTCAAATATACTTAATTTTACATTTGAACTGCCGACTCTTCTTGACCAACAGTTTCACTAGATTCACTTGAAAATGTAGTTTTTTGTGCGATACATAATACTTATACTCGTCACTTCACACCTTAGCTCGGTATTCTACACCCCTGCAATAAATTCTCTACCCATTTTATTCACCTAAGTTCTTTTGTCATATTGTACTAGAATAACTAATACAGTCAGTTTAACTCTGTTGCAAATACTAATTCTCTCTCAAATCGTTATTTTTTCATATAAAAGCTTCTCCTCCTTCTTCTCACTAATTTTCTTTGCAGACGTTCACATGTCCAGGGGTAGTTAAAAACAACATAGAAACAGGAAATAATTTATCTAAGGACATGCAGTTTACAAATTAGTTGCATAACTTAAAGTTATTCTATCCGAAATTTCGCTTTACATGCAACAGTTTCTTTTTGTAACACAATTGTAATAAAATAAACACAAACAGAATATTTAAAATTGCCGTTAAACATTAGTATTTAATCACAATACAAAATATATATATATTGTTCTTATTAATTTGCGCAACTTTCCGTTTATCGTGCTGTTCTTTTTTTTATCTACTAATTCTACTAATAATCGACTTCGATATGGCGATCGTTTGCTTCTCTTCCTTGGGTTTTCTTTTCATTTTTAATTATTTTAAATCACAGAATGGTTTTGTTTCAGTGTGTGTGTGTTTTTCTTGTTATAATTTGTTTCAAATATTTGGAATTCCCATTTGATTCCTCTATTCTAAGTTAAAACTATTATAAAAAAAAAGTGTTGTGGTTTCTTTTGAAAATCAAATAAACTTTAGATTCTAAATTCGGTAACAAAAAAAAACAAAATATATTTGTAACACACTTTTTTTTTGTATACAATAATTTGTGTATAGTTCGGTAGAAAGGTTGTCATGAATTTCGATAAATAATACACAAAATATATGAGAGAGACGCGTTGTTAACAAGGTAAGAGATTGGTCTAAAAAAATATGTTTAAATAAATAAATGTTGAATGTCCGTAGAATGATTCGGATGCGCATAATCTTAATCATCGTGACTTACTTGATGTCTTTTGTTGTTGCGTTGCTTAGATTATTTAATTTCTTTGTTTAATTTGTTGAGATACATAGTTAGTTCGATTGCACGTCCGAACGGATGAGATCAAAAACGTATTCGTCGCGTATATCGTCGGTAACAGGTACATAGCCGAGCGATGGATGCAAGTTGGCTGGATTAAGGGGTTTCCAGCGCTGTCCAAGTAAGGAACTAATTTCCTGGAAATGGAAACGTGAGTTCGGATGAATTTGTTTGCTTGAATTTTAAAGCTCAATCGATAAGAGCACGTGGGAAGGATTTCATAAAATGTTCAGTTCATGTATGATGAACAAACAAAGCGAATGGCTTAAAATCGCTTAAGCCACTCAGATTTTACACCATACTGAACCACAAGGAGCGACATCAAGTACACAACTGTAGCACTAAAAACGAGTCTCATGTGGGTTCATCGGCCTTGTGACGGAACGAAGCGAAAAAGCAGATGGGATTATCCAGCGACGGCTTGCTGCTTATCGTTATTTCCTAGACCATAATAATCCTTTAGCAAATGCAAATCAGTGACAATGAGTTCAACTGCTGGGAGACAATATCGAAATTCGTTCATCTTATTGCTATTCAGGCCAGTTTGCTGATACTACTCATAGCGATCAAAGTTCGACTTAAATACCTTGTGGGCTACTTTTTTTATGTCAGAAACTGTCACATAAGATTTTAGGTGGAACTTAAAATGCTATGAGTAGTATCAGCAAAGGGGCCTAAGACATTTTGGTAAGAAGTTGTGTGTTCTATTGGATTTTCTACTTCGTTGAAACCACACTCAAAATGCTGCCGAGGCGTGCTTACCTTTTGTAAACCTCGCCGTCAACACCTCCTGCATACATTCAAAAGTATCAGCACTTTCTACTCACAACATACCTCTATAAATGACTCCATGCTAGCGGTCGAGGGAGTGTTGTCGATCATTGAAATCTCCAGACGCTTTAACGATCTTCCTCGCAAACGCGATATTCCAACAATATTGTGCGCATCCAGTACGTAGCCGTGAATGACTATTTCCTGCAAATTTTCACATCGCCATGACATCATTACAAATGGATCCTGACCGGAACGCAAAAATAGATCCATCACATTTTTGTGGGGGTGCTTGAACGCCTTGCAAGGAAAACCAAAATCAATTACCAAACTCATCTTAGTGGCATATATTCTACTTACAGAATCAATCCATTGAACACTCTTCAAGGTGTTCTTGTTGTTGAGGGACATCCATTCCAAGGCTTCAACATTTATCTGAAACAATAAATCACGGTTAGAGCTCGTGACGTTCAAACTGCCACCGGCATGTACTTACAAAATCACAAAATAAAACCCTCAAATGGGTGATTGGCATGTTCTGACGCAAGATTCTCACTTGCAGAACCTCGACAGCTTCATAAGCGTATATAAGGGAAACTATCAAATCGATATTTTGGAACTTATTGGAAAATTCAGCCCAAGCGCTCTCAGAAATGCCTGGATGGTCACGATCCAACCCATGGACGCATATCATCAGTTTCTTCAATGGAAGTATTTGGATCGTACGGAGGATGTCCTCATTCAAGGTGTCATAGTCAAGAGATAGAACCTGCAACGGACCAATAAAATCGAATCATCTAGCTTATTGTTGTCGTTTCATTTGCAAACCTGAAGTGATGCACATTTCTCTAGGAAAACGGGTTCCAACACAAAGATTGGATAGTGACTAGGATTGAATTTGATTGAGGCGAATGTCAGCTCTTCGATTTCTTGTGGCTTGGCAATGGACTTAAGAAAATCAGCTCCGTAGTAGGTCAGCGACTCGATAGCGCCCATGTCCAGAACTTTCATGACTGATTTATTTCGACTTAGAATTATTTTGATGGGTTCCACTATGCATCTAAAAACATAAAAAGCGTTTAGCTGCCGTCTAGATTTTGCATACTACACTCCTTACTGTTCAACATCGACTAGACCTTCATCGATTACATCACCAGGCGGAACATGACCCACGCTATTTGTTTGAAAGCGTATTCCTTGTAAGCAATCACTTCTTGCAATTCTGTTGCAAAAACAAAAATTAAATCAAATTGTTTTAAATAGCAAAAACTAGCTGCACTTACTTGTACAGGATCCGTCGAATTTTCTCGATGTGATAACGGCATAGAAAATCGAATACAATTGTTAATTCGTTTGTTAAGCTGAAAAGTGTGTGCAGGAAGAATGTACATTGTCGGTCGTTGTCAATGTACAATGTAAATTTGAAGTTTTGAAAAAATCTGCAAGTAAAGTTAACAGAATAAGCGTGTTATTGTATGTGTGTTTATATTTAACAGGCCGATTCTGGCAAACCTCACTGACACCTCACAAAACACAAAACCCTCACAATGTGAGGTGAAACTGTCGTTAATTATTTTCATCCTTCAGTTCTAAAACATTTCTGCGTTCATATTTCACGTATTTTGCCTAAAAAAATGATATTTTAAATAATAATAATAATAGTTGGCACAACAGGTCCGTAGGGGCCCAGGGCCTAGCTTCTCGCAACCATTCGTTTTGTATGAGTTTTTAATTTTTGGAACGAATGGAAGGGATCTACAATTTTATGCCGGTTCCAAACGGGCCGATTGAGAAGCTCTTTCATGACAGTTATACTCTCGGATGTTTGTCAGACGTTCGCGAGAGGTGGCGCAGTGAAAAAAACCCCGAGTTGGAATTTGGGGGATTCAAACCTGGACCCCTCGCTTAGTAGTCCAACACACTAACCACTAAGCCACTGTGACCACAAAAATGATATTTTACCTATTTTTAATAACTTCGTGTACGAGTTCGATCTTTTGTGCAAAATTTTGTGCCATTTTGAAAGTGACCATGCTGAGGTGAAATTTTTGTGAGTTTTGTTGTGGGGATTATCGTAGAATTCGAAAAAAGTTATCGAATCACAACACACAACAACAAGACTCTAGCCTATTTCAAGTTAGCGGGGTCTCAAACTTCATGGGTAGGCAATTAGACCTAATATTCACAAATGACCCCATTAATTCCTCAGTCTCACCTTGTACTCTTTCTCTATCTACTATTGATAACCTTCATCCACCTCTTCTTCTTTCATTTTTCCTCAACTCTCCACTACAGTCCAGTTCTTCAGCAGTCATCTCCTCGTACGACTTTCACAAAGCTAACTTTCAAAAAATTAATGCCTATCTCAGTAGATGCTCTTTCGATTTTGCCAATCTATCATTAAGAGATGCGCTTTCCATGTTCTACAGCGAGCTATTTCTCTCTATGTTCCCTTTTCTCGCCATAGAACTTCATCCAATTCCCCCCCGTGGTATAACCGAAAACTTCGTTCCTTACGTAACGAAAGGAATAAGCTATGGGCAGTATTTCTCCGCACTGGTTGTTCTTCCGACTATTCCAACTACCTCGGAATTTATCTTAATTTTACCCAGCTTTGTAACTCCCTCTACCAACGCTATCTAAATGATGCACATACCAATCTAAGAAACGACTCTAAGTCCTTTTTCCAATTCGTAAACTATAAAAAAAAGAAGTGAGAAGATATTTTATTCTGTTTGCGACGACTGTCAAGAAAGTCTTGGAAATATCCCAAACTTATATACAATTTAGTTTTTATTAAGCAACTATTTAAAAAGGAAAACCAATCAAAAAGCAAGAACTAGCGGTAAAACAAGATGAAACAGAAAAAAAATAAAGTGCACGACTGGGTCGAACGAAACTTTCTCGATACTAGACAAAAGAAAACAAAATTCTCTTTTGGATATTCATCTCATATGGCAGTTATATAAAATAAAAATATAAGTTGCAAATATTGCAATGTTTAGTTGGAAAAATACTATTGCGTAACTATTAAGCTGAAAACTGACTGATGATATTGTTCCGGATAAAAGAAATACTTCGTTTTTGACAATTTATCGAAATCGAAGATGGGGTTTTCGAGATATGAACAGTTTTTAAAATTAGCGTTTTCGGTGCTTCAAATTGAAAATTAAGGACACAATAGTTTTGAAAACATCCAATTGACACTTAGTTTGCATTTTGGTCAAAATCGTTATTGCGCTTTTAAGTTAACTAGACAAAACTATATTTTTAAAAAATTACTATTTCGATAATATAGAGAAAAACTTAGCTTGCTATTAAGTTATAAATGACCACATTACCTTAGAAATTAATTTTTGCTACAATCGTATAGACCGTTTTTGAGATATGTCGAAATTTCAAAAGTATCGTTGCTCGAATTTTTAGCCAAAAACTGGGTACGCAGTCATGGTAACCTCACCTACTTAAGCTTAAATATCAATTTTGGTTGAAATCGTTAGAGCCGTTTTCGATCAAATCAAACTGGTACGAAAATGTTGTATGGGAAGTACCATTAATATTGAGGTTACCTTGCAAAAAAAAACACCTCCCGAGCTGTAAACCCAAAAACTCGAAATCCGAGGCTTGAACGTTATCCGGGAAGCCGTTTAGGCTGTAGGCCCGTGGAAGGACGGACAGACGGACAGACCGGACAGAATTTTGAGACCCACTTTTTTGAGTTCCTCTATCATCGTAATATCAGAATTGATTAAAATCTCGAGTTCGAAATTTTGTACGAAACTAATATCTTTCTCTTACTACGTAATGGAGAAAGTTAAAAAAACACAGAAATATATGCTTCACGTGTTTAGAAATAAAACAAAAATGCAATATTTTTCAACATTTTGCATACATTTGTACAAATTTGTGTTTGTTAGACTTAAAAACCATTTGCATTGTTGTATTGCAACGAATAAAATTAGAAAACTTTCACAATTTACTAAAATTAGTTAATAATTGTAAACGCTCAGGACGATTTAGGGATGCCATACGCCCCCCTTTAGGGGGGACAGTCCCCCATTTTCATACAAAAATGCTGTTTGTCCCCCCTAACACAAACTACTGTCCCCCTTAATAAGTCAAAATTCAATAAAAGAAAACATTCAATTGAAAATTTTTAAAATACTTTCTTTTAATATTTTTAACAAGATTCTTTGTGAACACATCCATTTGAAGTGCAAGAAAACTTTCAAAGCTATTTTTATTTCATATTTTTTGGACTCTGGTGGTCAATAATAAAAAAAAATATTTGTCCCGCTTTTTTAACACTTGTCCTCCCTAGAAAACTCACGTTGTCCCCCTTTTCGTATTTTTTAATCTGGCATCCCTAGGCCGATTACGAAATTTAATACCGTGATTTTGGATGGTTGGGCAACACTAACTTGTCTTCAAAATGACATAAGGGAGGATTTATTTAGCTAATGCCCGAGATAAACATGGCTTTCTCAACACTAACATTTAACCCTACAGTTAGCGAAAGTCTGGCAACTATATTTGTTTATTGGTAAAGGGATTTTGGAAAGTGTGGAGTCTTTTCGTAAAGTGCCAGACTAAAGTTGATTATTGGTAAGGCCGAATTAGTATAGTGCTCTATGTTGTTATATGGCAACACCAAGTTGCATACATAGCGTATGTCTCTTAAGCTTAGTACAGCTAGCCTAACTTAACACCAACTATTTTCAAAGCATTGTTGTTGTTCTACATTGTGTCGATATCATCGTTGTAGCCGTCCACTATCATTGTCTGCAGCATATAACTAAAAAAAAGGCAAATATCCTATATTTAAGAAACTTTCCATAAAGCTCAACACTCCTTTGACGTGGAACTGCTGCTTTCTTATGCGCATCTCGTTAACACCCCAAGGCGTAGTGCTCTTCCCGACCTACATTTCAAGCAACTAGTTCTATTAAAGGCTAATTCCTCTTTTAAGAAATCACTGGAACCTTAACCAAATGAAATAAAATAAAGTGCAAGACTGGGTCGAAAGAAACGTTGTCGAAACTTTTTTTCGAAAATCCATTGTACGACAAAAACCGAGTTTGCTATTTAGTTATAAATGACCACATTACCTTAGAAATTAATTTTTGTTACAATCGTGTAGACTGTAGACCGTTTTCGAGATATGTGGAAATTTCAAAAGTACTGTTGTTCGAATTTTTAGCCAAAAACTGGGTACACAGTCATGGTAACCTCACCTACTTAAGCTTAAATATCAATTTTGGTTGAAATCTTTAGAGCCGTTTTCGGTCAAATAAAACTGGTAGATACGAAAATTTTATATGGGAAGTACCTTTAATATTGAGGTTACCTACCTTGCAGAAAAACCCTCTCGAACTGTAAGCCCCAAAAACTCCAAATCCTAGGTTTGAACGTAATCCGGGAAGCCGTTTAGGCTGTAGGCCTGTGATAGGACGGACAGACGGACAGACCGGACAGAATTTTGCGACCCACTTTTTTGAGTTCCTATATCATCGTTATATCAGAATTGATTAATATCTCTTACTACATAAGGGAGAAAGTTAAAAACAAGTTTTTATAGTTAGGTAATTAAGTATAAAAAGGCTATTAGGTTTATCATCGCATTAGAATTTGTCATCTAAGTAAAACTTTCATTGATAAAATGGACTTGTAATTAAGAAGTACTTGAAAATGTACTTATTGATTTTTAAGTACCAATACCATTGTCCTTTTTTTTTTGAAGTACCAGTACAGTACAGGGTACTGGGTACTTACACAGTACTGCAGTACAAATGTACTTCAGTACCTTACAACTCTGGCATAATTTAAGCTAATTGAACAATTGTTGTGTTTCACATTACATTTTTAAGTTTAGCCGCTTTGTATTACAGACAATTCATTAATAATTCCTTTTAATATACAATCACCCCTATCGGGAATAAATTAGATTGCTGACAAGGGAACATTCCCGGGGAAATATTATTCCCGATAGGGGTGATTGTTAATTCTCTTTTAAATTGTATAAAGTTTCTCTCATTTTTAATAGCATTCGGTAGATTATTATATAAGTTTAACCCTTTATAAAAAAGCATGTTTTGAGTTTTTGTTATTCTTAAACAGTTTAAGATTGAAATTCAAATTATTCCTTAAATTATACGGCTGGACATCTCTTCTAATTGACAATTTTTCGTTTAGGTAGTCAGGCATTAAATTATTTTGTATTCTATATATAAATAAAAAACAGTTCATGATTATACGCTGCTTAACATTAGCCAATTTAGCGTCTGCAACATATAAATAATAGGAGTCTATATATTACATTTAAGTATAGACCGCATAGCTTTATTTTGTAATTTTTGCAATTTTTCATGAATACCAACAGATCCAAGTAACAGTATTGTTGGGCAATACTCTAAATTAGGTCTAATGATGGTATTATATATTTTTATAGCCATTGAAATACTAATTTTCTTTCTTATTCTTCGAAAGAAACCGATTTTACTAGCTACTTTTATAATTAGGAAATTAAAATGGTTCTCAAACTTTAGCTTGCTGTCTACAATTATTCCTAAGTATTTTATTTCATCAACGCATTCAAATTCTTCAAATGTAAAGCCTGCATTATTTTCGTTTATAAACATTACTTTGGTTTTTTCCGCTTTTAATTTTAGCTTATTCATGTTAAGATATCTTTTGACATTTTTTAAGTCTTCGATTAATTTTCTTTTACAATTACATAAATTATCATCACTAACATACAAAAGACCATCATCAGCAAATAAGACAATTTCACAATATTTTAGAACATTTTTCAAATCATTTATATACCTACAGCAAAAATAAAGTTGGTCCAAGAATAGATCCCTGAGGTACTCCCAAGTCTATTTGTAGTGGTTCAGATATTTCGTTAACTACCTGTTGTCTGTTGTTTAGATATGATTCAAACCATTGATTTTCAACTGCTCTCACGCCATAACTCTCCAGCTTCTTTAGCAGTATTCTCCGATCGACTGTTTCAAATGCCCTTTTAAGGTCCAAAAAAACAGCACCAATCTTTTGTTTGTTGTCTATCTTTTCTTTCCACTCTGACACAACATAGTTAAGCGCAGATTCAAATGAATGTTTTTTTTCTAAATCCCGATTGATATAAGTATATTGTTCTTGTATATGTGTTCTTGAAGTTGGATTTATACGAATTTTTCTAGTATCTTTTCATGTAAGGGTAACATATTCACTGGCCTAAAGTCTTTGCATTTAGTAGAGTTTTTAACTTTTTGAACTGGGACAATCATAGATGTTTTCCAACTGCACGGGAAAACTCCCGACACTAAGGACTGATTAATAATTTTAAACAACACAGGACCAATGAAATTAAAGCTGTCTTTAATCATTTTCTTGTTCATAAAGTTAAAGTCATTTTTACTCGGCATTAGTTCAACTATTTTAAAAAGATCATCCAACGAATTAAATAATTTAAAATTAAAGGGACTATCACAGTTCTGGGAGTAGTTTATCCATACTGAACACGGTATATCTTTATTTATCTCTTGTACACTTCCAACAAAATATTGGTTGAACTTGTTTGATATTAATTTATTGCACTCTATTTTTGTTTCGTCAAATTCAATACATCTATTATCTGATTGTACTTCTCCCAATACTAAAGTTTTGATGGATTTCCACATTGTTTTTTGATCACTTGCATTATTAATTTTGTTTTTAATATAGTAATATACGAATTCCGTTCCTTTTTATAATTTAACCAATCTTCACTTCGTCTCGTTAGCATAAATTTCATATAGCTTTGTGTTTTTCTGTTTTTTTGTCGATTTAAATCAGCATTGTACCATTCGTTTTGGGGTTTTTATTGCACTTGTTTCTCACTTACAAAACTATTAATAATTCAAAGCATTTCAATTTGAAAAATATCACAGATAGATTGATTATATTGCACCATTGTACTAAGACTATTTATTGCGCTCTTTCTCACAGCTTGTGTAAAATGAAACTTGCTGTATTTCAAAGTACTAATTATTTATTTACTCCCACTTTCTGATCTCTTTCATCTTTCTCTCTCAAATGGAGAATTTCCCCAGATTTGGAAAACCTCGTTCATTACACCGATTCACAAACAAGGATCAAAAAGTGAAATTACTAATTACCGCCCAATAGCCAAACTCTCGCATATACCTAAACTTTTTGAAAGTATTGTATATGAAGTCTTAAGCTTTCGGACCAAGTCCCTTATTTCACCCTACCAACACGGTTTCCTGAAAGGTAGATCGACTACTACAAATCTCGTCGAATTTGTTTCCTTTGCCCTCTCATCCCTAGAGAACGGCAATGAAGTCGACGTCATCGCAACTGACTTCAGCAAGGCGTTTGTTAAGAAATCACATCAATTAATCCTCTTCAAATTGTCTGCCCTTGGCTTTGAACCTATATTGATAAAATGGATATCTTCCTACCTTGAAAACCGATATTAAAGCGTTCGCTTTAGGTCCGTACATTCGTCCTCTTTCTTAGCAACATCTGGTGTCCCACAAGGCAGCCATTTAGGTCCCCTTTTCTTCATCCTAACGGTAAATGATCTTGAGAAGGTCATCATACACTCATCTCTCTCTCTCTCTACGCAGATGATGTTAAAATCTTTAAAACCATCTCTTCACCTCAAGACTCCTGCCTCCTTCAAGAAGACCTTGACAGTTTTTCGACCTGGTGTCTCAAAAACTGCTTAGAACTCAACATCAACAAATGCCAATCCATTACCCTATCACGCAAGCGCAACAAGTCCCCTCGCCGACGTTACCTTCTCCATTATCGACCAATTTCTCTCGTTCATTCTATTCGCGACCTTGGCATATTGTATGACAGGGAGCTAAATTTTCATTCGCATATTGACGAAATAAGCACTGCCCACCTGAAACTCGATCACCTTCACCACTCTCCTTATCTTTAAGTCTTAGTTTTAAGGCTTTTCGTGTCTTAGCTTTAAGTGTCTTAGTTTTAAGTTGTTACTTTAAGCCTAAATGTTAACTTTAGCTTGTATTAAGCCAAATATATGAGGGTGTTGCCCCCACTAAAATTAAAAAAATCAAACCTCACAAGGGCTTGTGACTTGTGAGGGCTCATAACGGCAGAATCGGGCTGTTAAATGAGTATCCGAATATGTGAGAAATTTGTATGTGCAAGTGCCATTGACTCGACGGTTCTACCGTAGCAATTCGAACAGTTTACAATTCCACACTCTCGATGTGTCCAAGCCTTTTTGCTTTTTCATTAGTTTCAGTCATAACCTACAAAGATGTTTTACTATTTGAATTCCCGACAAATGGTCAACAAATAAATTACAGCGTTGGAAAAGATAGCTGCGTAAAGTGACCATTATATTTGTTGAAAACCACTCCAAACAAATTCAGATTGAATTTCCCTCAAGTCAGGTGCAAAACCCCATTTTCTTAGGTTTTGTAAAAAGCAACCATTCAAAGTTTCCTTACAAATTCGTACGTATACAACTTATGTAATGTATCTGATTCAAACCGCGAAATTACTGCAACCGACGACAGTTCGATATTCAAGCTGCGTTTGTTTATATCGTTTACCATTTGTAGACATTTGTTTATTTCCCGTGGTACGTTTCCTATAATTATAATTCGTTTGCATTTTCTGCGTATTTCTATGCGAAAGCAAAAAAAAAAAAAAAAACTGCAGACAGATTAAATAAGATCACAAGCCGACCTAGCATTTGGAAATGACAGGAAATTAGCTCGTGCAACACAAATTATTATTCAGGGTCACTGCTGTGGCCTAAATGTTTGGCCCACTGTGTGTGCTTTGCAGTTGCCCAATGCAGAAATTCTGAGTGCATGTATGACTAGGTATGTTGTGTATTATGGATGAATAGCCTTTCCCTGGATAGTAAGGCAAATGATGGAAATTATAAATGCACTTGCCAGCTGATTAGAAAGTTTTCTTTTGTAAAACAAAAAGGCGACAACTTTCATCGACTATGCTAGACAAACATCTTCTCTTTTGATTTACCATAATCGGTAGCTGATTAATAATACAAATCAGTTATTCATTTTGCTTTAGTTTACTAAAGTTGCGTCACCAAGTTGTGTGCCCATACAAAGACATTCTTCTATGGTCGTTTCCCCACTAGAAATGTTTGGGCACGTTGACAGAATACCTACCAACTCGAACAGAAATCGCAAAACAAGAAATCTAAACAAATGAACAAAAACGTCAACTGAAACAAAAGAAAAACACTTTCTCTCTATTACGTCTGTTATAAGTTATAACAAATGAGCAGCGACAAGTGCCAGCACAGAGCACCAGGCACTCCCAACAGAAACAAGTAATTCAACGATCAAACTGCTTCGACTTCAACTTCAAGAGTAGTTTTGTTAGGTTTTACCTTTCGATTAAGGTCATATCCATCGACTGAAACAAAAGAAAGCGTTTTCTCTACCATATGCTACTAAAACTACAACTGCACCTGCACTTTGCACTACTAATTGCAGTTAATTGCACTGGGCAAATGCGCAACACCCACATCTCACATCTTATACCTAATACATGTTGTAACATACAACATACCTATATAAACGGTACATTGTCATTTTCGTTTGTTTAAACAAAATAAAACGCAAAATACAAGTCACTTTGGCTATTTTAAGAAACAGAAATCAAACTGGTCATCTCGTTCGTTCACTTACCTCTTCTGGAAGAGAATACTCCTCCAATGCCAGCAAACCAAGGAAGCACTAAATCGATCCTTGCTCTCATCCAAATAATCAAATACACGACTTAGGGCAAGTGCTGGAACTTCGCCCCATTGTGGGGTTCTGCTCATCTTCTGCCTTTTATTCTCCACGACCACCCCTCCAGAGACACCACCACTGGGAGAAGCAGTAGCACGGAGCATACACAATTCTTTAAATTTCAAGCTCGTTTCGTTGGATGAATTTAAGAAAAATTATCTTCTTGTTGGGAATTATCGTCGTCGCAAGGAGTACGGGTAAATTATTTCCGTTCAAGTTGAAGTTGAAGGCCTGAGGAGATTTTTTTTTTGTATTTGAATTTACTTTGGTGATACAGATATGTATTTTATTTGAACACGAAAAATTTGGAAAAATATGCAAAAACGAAGAATTTCGATTGAAAACTAAATTTTATTAATCGCAAAATAATCACCTTTTTCGAATATGAAAGCAAAAAAAAGTTTTTTTTCCGATTTGATTGCTGTGATTGCGTCGAATGATTTTTTTCTTTTGTTTTGCTGGATAACTTTTCACTACACAGTATAAAATAAAAAAAAAAGAATGACGACGACAAGCAACGACTGTGCAGAAGAGAGTGTAAGCAGGAGAGTCGTCAATCGTGGCACACCAGTTTAGGTCGTCTCTCTTGCACTTACAAATCCAAACAGAAAGCAGCTGATTTTGACAACGGTGCATGAGCAGGCTGGGAAATACTCCGGCGACGAAAGTTCCGCAATTTGCAAAGTAGAGTTCATCGAAGCAGTTGGTGATGGTGAACGATAATGAATTCTGTTAGTTAGGAGTAGGTTACATGAGTGATATTGGTAAACTTTTTAACACAGCGTTATTTCTTCTTTTACATGAAAACTTTTTATGGTGGTAGATAATGTGCATATTCAAGAATCTAGTCGTCTTAAGTCGACTAGATTGGTCTTTCGACTAGATTGGTCTGGATAAGACGTCAATTGAACGCAAAAACTAGATTGGTTGGAACGTCACTTTTCCTTCGTTATCCAAATATTCGAACTGTCAACTTAGTACTCAGTCACACAATTTCTTGACCTTATGACTTATTTTAGCGAATTACAACTGAGATACATCTAGTCAGACAGCAGCTGTCTCCAATGTCTTACGAGGATTAAGAATAAAGTGCAATTTCGACTTAGCTTCTATAGAAATAGTAGAAATATATCGTTTATTAGAAACGAACATGTTAAATAATAGGTACGGACTCGACTCTAAACAACGCGTTTAATTAAATAATCCAAAATAATTGGCAATGTATGCAAGTAATATTTGCACCCTATAATCCTAAAAATATATTGCAAAATTCCAAATTAACAATTTATTAAAAGTAATAATTTAGAGTGTCCAACGATAATCGGAACTTACAAAAATTCGTACTGGAAAAAATACCCATGTCACGCATACATACTTGTTTTGCTCTGAGTTCGCAAGTTTTTTTTTCTAGAACATTTTGTTATTCAAACAAACTGAATTTTATCCGAACTTTTTTGAGTGCTCAAGAAAAAATTTCCGCTCATAGTAGCACTTAGAGACAATTTTCGGAACACACCCAGTGTTATCTGACGTATTGAAACGAAACAGCTGACACTCTGACAGTTCATAAATTAGAATCCGGTAGAAACATTTCTTTAAATTTTGTAAGTGTTTATTTTCTCAACTTTTACTAGATATTTAAATACTAAACGGAGAAAAAATATGTACAATCGCTTTCCCTACGTTGCCGCTTTAGTATTTATTATTTATTACCAATTGCCATTTCAAATATCACCAGAAATCTAAACAAATAAGTAGCAACCAGTTCACGTATCATGTGTTTCTTACAGAGTGTGCAATGTTATGAGATACAAAATACACTATGATGTGGTTAGGAAAACATGCAGGTGTTATGCTTACCCGAAGCTGCAATGCCTACGTGCCATTCACTATTGTGACGACCAGATCTTTCTCCTCCCTAAAAATCTACGATGATAGAAAGCTTTTAAAACCAAATGCAACACCGCAATACCCGAGATGTCTTGCAAGAGAACAATCATCTATAGCAGGATTCTGGCAGACGCTATCAAACAGCACACCGGTGGCGTACATGCAGCAAGGACTCGTAGGAATACATGACTTTACAGGCCTTCCATGGTGGGCAACTATTGTTTTGTCAACATTTCTCTTTCGATCTGTAGTGACATTGCCACTTGCCATTTATCAAACAAAAATCACTGCCAGAATCGAGTTAATAACGTTAGAAATGCCAGCCTTAGTGGCTGAATTAAAGAAAGAGACTGCAATGGCAATGAAAAAGTTCAAATGGAATGAGAAGCAAGCCAGGCTCATCTACAATCGTTCGGTGAGTTCATGATCTTTTCGAGTCTAGTTAATGGTAGTTTCTCTTTCCCTATGCACAGCTGAAAAAGCAATGGAACAATCTAATTGTCCGAGAAAACTGTCATCCGGCGAAGACGCTTATAGTTCTGTGGGGACAAATTCCCTTGTGGATATTTCAATCGGTTGCACTACGCAATTTGGTTTCTTTACTACCAGATCCAAATTCTTTGGACGCAAAAATCATATTTACCGAGTTAACTCTGGGTGGCTTTGGGTGGATACCGAACTTGACTGTCGTAGATAGCTCTTTTATAATTCCTGTTGCGCTGGGTGTGCTCAATTTGGGTATCATTGAGGTAAGTTGATTGTAATTTCCTTTTTTTAAATATCCTTTAATGTGAGATTCTTTCTATTCTAGATGCAATCGATGTTGAAGACGCGCCCATCTACGAGATTGCAAAAAATTGCAACAAATGCTTTCCGAATTCTAAGTGTGGCAATGATTCCGATTGCATGCAGTGTTCCATCGGTAGGCTATATCTCTTCGTTGCCGAATTTTCTGTACTAAATGTATTCCTTAGGCGCTGTGCGTCTATTGGACAGCATCCAGCACGTACGGTCTTCTACAGAACTTATTAATACTCTCTCCGAAGTTTAGAAGGGCTGTTCGAATACCACAAACGCAGAGTGAGCTACAAAATCCTTATCAACATCTGTGGATGAGTATAAAGGCTAGAACGGGAAATGGCCCTCCACCGGCACTAGCTAAGTTGAAGGATGCGGAAAAGAAATAAAGCGAAGATGTATTTTTGTTGTGAAGTTATGTTTTTTCCTTCGTTCGGTGAAAGTTGTATACGTAGCTATGGACACTGAAAACACTTAGCTGTTCATAGAACGGATTGTTCTGCAGAGCTGCCTTGGATTGAAGCACTATCAAAGACATCTAGCAACGAAAAACCATTACATACTAACGTTGGCTTTTCTAATAGATGAAAAAAAAAAAATCGTCTATGTTGTGTTTTGATTAGTTGTTCTAAAGGTCTTTACTGTGCGATATCGTCTGCGTTTTCTGGCACTATTCCGAAGTTATCCCCAATATCCGGCCCTCATATTCAACATTCTTGAGTACGTTAGTCAGTTAGTTTTTCTTTCTTCTTGGGCTATAACCTATAAGTTGTCATAGAGAAATGTGCGTGGACCAGTCCAAATTTTGGTCAATAATAACACCAAGGTACTTAAAATATCAACGCTTTCAATTTTGAAGCATTTAGGACTGGAATCTGCCTTACTATTGAAAGATGGGTCATTTTGGAAACTGCAGATGTTGTTCGACAGGCGACAGCTTATGACTAACACAATCATGGGAGTGAAAAACTATTTGTGACTCGGAAAATTCCTGTTCAGTTAGACTGAAATATCAGTTTAGTTTTGCTACTATAACAATAAGCCTATTTTCTGCTTATGTATGTATGTATGTATGTATTCGTTTATTTAGTGTATTTTACTATTTACTACAAACAAAATTTACTACAAAAATGAGTGCATTATATGCAATTATCACAAGGTGTTAAGCAACTTAATAATAATAAATATGTTTAATTTTAATTTACACGTTACATTTGATGTAGACTATTAGGAGTCTTTTAAAAGAATGGCAATTTGCTTCATTTTTAATCACAAATGGCAATTCATTAAAAAATTTGATACCTTTGTACATGACCATGTTTTGAGTTCTAATGTCTCTAGAAAGTGGCAATCTGAAATTGTTATTGGATCTAAGGTTATAAGGTTGAACTTCACGAGTGATATTTAAGTTTAATGAAAGGTATTCAGGAACCATTTTATGTTTAATCTTAAATACAAATATTGCTGCGTTGAAGGTTATCCTCTGTTTGATATTGAGCCATTGTAGGCACATGAGCATCCAGCTGATTGGTGTGTAAGAACTGCATTTGAGAATTACTCTCATCGCCTTGTTTTGAAGTTTTTGTAGCCTGTTGATCTCAGCTGAGTTTCCCATGTACAGTATAGTTGAGCAGAATTCAAAATGTGGTTTAATTATTGAGTTGTAGATGTTAATAGCGCATATTGTCGATATAATTTTACGTACCCTTTTCAGAAAGCCAAGATACGTCATGGTTTATGTTAGATATTAAATCTAACGGACTGACTGAACAATAAGCAATACCAAGGTCATCGGCAAAGGCTTTAGTTTTACCCAAAAATGGAAGTGAAAATAAGGATTTAAATTTATATATTAGGATTTGAGTGATTTGATAGCCACCTGCCGGCTAAAACAAACTATTCCAATGAAATTTCTTGATGGCCGCGTTCCACTGCCCGCTAGTCTTCTAGCACAAAATATCCCAGATAAAGGAACGCTACCTACATGTTATAGAAACCATAATAATATCGGAATATTACTATTTTACTTACATTATTACCTACCTATTTTATCACAATTGCAGCTCGGCTTCGTATTTTTGTTTTTATTTTGTAAACGTTTGAACGATTTCCTTTGACAGCTGTTTTTTTTTTTTGTTTTTCTCTCTCAAAGCAGCGGGTAGTTTTGCGCTAGACTGAGAAATTTCCCTGAAAGGGATATTTCACAAAAAGTGCTAGACGACTAGCGCAAATGGTAAAATGTCAATTTTTTTTATATGAAGTTTGACATGCCGCTGCTCATCTAGCGGGCAGTGGAACGCGGCCAATTTACAGTCATGCAGTTGCTTTATAAATGTCAAATATTTTGCTCTTTTCTGTCAAGTTTTGAGAACACGGTTGGACCAAATTTGATTAAAATGACTGCGTTATCGTACGGGAATACGCCTGCAATTACGAGCCAGACTTAACCGACCCTTTGATTTCTCTTATTCTAAATGGTTCCCCCAAAGCAAAAATGCATTTTTGGGTTACAACCACCTACAAATAGCCCTTATAATCAAGAAAAATGTCACTCCTTCTTGATCTGTTGTGACGCGTCGGCGTCATAAATAATATTAAAATACTTTTAAAGCATTTATACAGCCTTATCTACTTGCATTACAAATATTACAAAACGCTGAGAACTTCTGTGAAAAGGTATACATGCGAGTAAATATTCAAATCAGTTATGCTTGCACATGTCATGTTGCACAAAAGCGAACTGATTTCTGATAGAACTTCCAACCCCACCTTTGTGACGAATCATAAATTTCCACATTATGGTAAACATCCAAACAAAACAAACTCATACGCATTGTACATTGTACAGGTTAAGTCAAATATGACAGAGGAAACAGTAGAAGCAATGTGGAACACGATGATGTGTAAATGCACCCACTTGTACATAGAATGTTCTGTCAAACCTACTGCCAGCATATAATGCAAGTGTTCATTAGTCTGATTATAAAATAAAGCTTTAGATAAACTTGTAACTGTTTGTTATCACAGCTTCAGGTCTGACGCGTCGCTTCTGATAGGTAGTCCAATGTGAAGTCATTTTTGGGAAATGTTTCCGAATTGTAGTCATGCATGAGTAGTTTTGTGCATTGGCACATTAGTTGCTTCAAAGAGCGCATTTAATTTGTGAGAACTTTTTCTCCATTTTCATCAGAATTGGGATGATGAAGGGAGCAGTTCAATTTGCGTCATAGGGTATACTTTGCACGCATTCTTATTTCTTTTAAGGAAATACCTACTCATTTGTCATTAGCTCGGACCTAATAAATACCCACCCAGGACCCAGGAGTTATAAATGGGTTGCATGCTTATGACTTATAGAGTGACAAGTAGTAAACTGCTCCAACTATAGGGGCATTTGTCACTTTAACGTTAAAGGTATTCAAGACAAGATACAGTCTGCCGTACCTTGAAAACCCATGAAACTATTTAGTCGACGAATTGAATCTGAATGGATTCCACCAAATTCCAATAAATTCCTGTCATCATAGGGAGAGCTCACAAGGGTCACAAGCTGTCACCACTGGTGCGGTTGCAAATATTGGGAGTTGTGACAGAAACAGCTAAATTGATTTAATCCGTTATTTTATGCATAACCAATTGCTTTAACAAAGAGCGAATCCAAACGTCCATCGAATCTATAGGCCAGGGATAGCCCTGTAGGACATAATAACCTAAGTAAGTAAGTGAGGTTATGACTTATAGTATATTCAGTGAAGTGTTGCAAAACAATAGGCCGGGAGAGTTGAGGTACGACAAAGTTGTTATACATTACCTATAACTAGATAGTGAACGAAATGTACTGCCGTTCTAACTACCTACCTATTTTTCAGTTTTAAAATAATAATTTTAGCTGAAAGCGTTGCCCTTAACTGAATCAATAATAAATTACGGTTGTATTTACTTTTAACTTGAATAATTATTCAATTACATAATAATTATGAGCCCACCCACAGCATTCCGGCGAAAGGCACCCCTGAACTAAAGGTCATTTAAACTCTGTAATTACCTATTCTTGATTCTTGATTTGAAACACCTAATTGTATTGGCTTTTATTGAACTTTTTTGCATATACAATTTGACTTAAGGCGAATAATTAATATTTAAATGTGTTGGCTCAACAACAGAGGCACATCAGTATATAGGTCTGTTTTCTTAAATCTATTTTACATAAAATGAAGCTGTCTTCTCGTAGTAGGTATGCATCGTTATCTGTGTTGACCTCAGGGTATTCAAGTCCGGGTGTTGATTGGAAACACGTAAGTCTTTAATATCGATAGGTCTGTTCCTACACTTTTAAAGCGAATTTTTACTAATTCATACGAATTCTTACTCAATGCCGTTCCCTAACTCGAAAAAATCGTAAAAGAGAGCGTCATCGAGAGGAGGATGCTATTACCCCTCCACTGAGAATCTTGTGGTAGTGGAAAAAATATCAATCATCTTACAATTAACAGCTGATTTGAAATTTGTTTTCCTATTTTCCTATTTGGCATATGCGTGCATTTGTTTTGATTTTGTTTGTGTATTAAAATGGCATCAACAGGTGGCAAAATAAAACTGAACATTCTCCTCACGATTCTTTTCGAAAGTGGGACGTAATTTTTAATGCCGTGTCGCCTTTTCCTCTTATCGAATGCTTGTAGTTGAATCAGTACTAACTCTTCCCCATACTCGGATTTATAAAAATAGTCTTTCGATTAATTCCGATTCAATTTCATCGCTAGATGAATTAACTAATAGGTTCGTTCGGGTATACTTTTTTGCAAACGTAAAATTATTTGAAATTTTCTAATACTGTGCTAGTGCGACCACGTACTGAGAAAATTTCAAAAAAATGAGATAGAAATCCATTTCCCCTCTTTTCATTTTTTCGTAATTTTCTACTCGCCCAATTTCTTCTCACTGAAAAATTAAAACTGCCAAATAAGTGACAGCTGAAAAGTTTGACAAGTAAAACTATTTATTTATTTATTTCGTCTTCAACGACGTCAGAGGAAGAAGTTACAACTGAATGTGAACATATTAGCGCATTCAAAAGAAAAGGTATCTAGCTAGTAAAAAATTCAATTCCAACTTATTTTGTAGACGCTGCATTTAACGATTATGTCAAAATGACATTTCTTAAACTTTATGTAAGAAATTCGATCAGGTACATCTCTTGAAATTGAAAGAGTTCTCTCTCGATTTTAGAGATTTGACATTTTTCACTTTTCTATGCTGAAAGTACACGAACGGACCTAATATTGTTACTTAATTAAAATACGTCAACACTTTGAGTTGATCAAACATTTAAGCTACTTTTCGTACAACTTTTTTGAATTTTTGAATCGTGTAGCTGTCATTTTTCATAGCGTTCCTCCACTTTTTCTTAGGTGTCTCTCTCTCTGTGAGAGAATTTATCTCCACCAGTAAAATGTTGACAGTCTTTTCCATTCATATTTACTACAAAAGTTATTTCTTTATATTCAGCTAATAACCGTTTAAAAATGTAATAAGCGGGCTAACGTCATTGCCCGCATTCTATTGACAGCTTATGTCTTGCAGGACCTGACATATTACATGGAATGAACCGCGATCATTGCTTTGATACGAATTTTATGTCGTTTTCCATTTCCCACAAATCTTTTTCAGATCTCAGATTTTACACGGCGAATGGAACATGCAACGAAATTGATCTGTTTTTGTAAATGGATTAGTGCGTAATTTGACAACAATATATGCTGTTCAAATTGAATTTGTTTTTGCAGAAATCACAAATGGCTATCGACTTGAAAAATGCTTCCCCTATTGTACATACAAATAGATTATTTTTGGGGACTTGTAGTCTTTAGATGAAGAGGAAAACTATGAAGACAATAGTTCCTCTTAAATTATATCCATGGCTATTAAATATATATCGATATTTTGGTTTTCACGAAACTACCCCCATTTGTCTTCAAAGCAAACTTTTTAAAATGACGTCAAACAGCTGTGCAAAGTATATTGGTATTGTGAGAGTGTGTGTAGATCTGAAAAAATATCGAGATCTGCAAAAAGTGCTCTGAATCGAAAAAAAGATTGATTTTTGGTCGCAATGGAACATGAAAAGTGATTTAGATCAAAAAAAAAAGATTGATTTTTGGTCCCAATGGAAAACGACATTAATGTCGATTTCCATTGGGATTTTGCTCTCAGATTTCAGATTTTCCGTGCCCAATGGAACATAAAATGAGATTTTTCTTCCTTCGCATTTGTGGTAGTGCGTGTTTGAAAAGTCAGCTGTTCTTAAATTGTAATTTATGCTTATGAAAATCCACTCAATTTATGTTGATATAAATTGCGGCAGCAAAATGTAATTTTTTCTCTATTTTTCACAGACTTGTTTTCTAAATACGTAATTAATAACACACTTTAAAGTTTGACAAAAGACAAATGTTTTGGTGTTAGTGTAAGTAGGTGTGAATCTCGCTCTGATATCGAAATTCGCAAAACTGGTCTGACTCTCTTTTTCTGTTCCAATGGCAAACGACATAAGTTTATCTATAAAGGGATGTAAAATTCCTTGAATAGCACCTGAAATTTGACCAATTTGAGTTTCTAGGGAAGCGCGACATAGGTGGATCAGTTTTGCTGTATGTTATGGTTTTAGTTTAGCTCCATTTCGGACTGTGATGATACAATAACAAACCTATTCTAGCGTTTGCACCCCTAAAAGTTATTAAGAATCGCATCCTCATCCTATACCTGCTCAATTTAAGCGACAATTGTACGGGCATCCCCTCTGCTTGCGCTACCCATCTGCGACGCACTGTATTATTTTCATTTGATGGCAGCATGGCACAGACACAGATATATTCAGTCCACAAACCACAATATGCTCGCAATGTTTATCAATTGAATCGATAGTCTAAGAACTTGCCGACAAAAATACCGTCTCCAGATCTGAAGCTAATTCTCTCTCATCCGCTGGCCCATGTACTTTTATACAAAGGCAGAATGAGGGAAAATCCCACCCCTTGCATAAACGAGTGATAAGAACCAAGTTGTACGTAAACAAACACGGTGCGCGGGAAGTAAGATCAAGATATAGAGCGAAAGGTCTAAAGATCGTCGCCAGCGATAAGAGCCATAATTCTCAGCGCACATCAGCACTAGTAGCACCATCTTATCTTCGGTGCTCATCGCTGCCGTCTTCCACATCTCCCAGCCCAGGGTACCTACGTACATTATTATATACTGTTACTGTATTGCTCGAATTTTGCTTAATTCAAATTGATTCGGCTTCATTACGTTTCAAAACGCAGAAGATGCTCGTCGTGAGCACATCGAGTGTAATCGCGAATATTTAGTCCGGAAAAACGTTGACAAAAACTATCCCATCGGACGGTCCACTGAGCAGGGCCGACAAAAGAAGACAACAAGCGCACTTTCTGCGGTATAATTAAACGCGCCTATTAAAATGCTGCCGAAGATACTAATAGTTGTGGTATTGTCCGTCGGTGCCGTTGTATCTGTTAGTATGATTCATTTTTTTCTATAGAGATAATTGTGGATAAAATGCGTGCATCTACTGAATAGGTCGTTTGTTGTTTTCCCTGACAGTTTTTATTGCGTTAATTTGTAGTGTACCTACCTAGTCCTGTGTTTGTGTTCTAAATTAAAACTGCAAAACAATTGTGAAGTGTGTCGAACTTCTGGTGTCGACAGCGTATGAAATGATTTTTGTTGCTCTTACCGAGTAAAGTGAGCAATTTTCGATTCAACCCTTGTGTTGATGTGGAGAGGAGATGTGTTGAGTGATTTAAGCTAATAGCCTGCGTCTGACCTTAGTGACTTTTGTCGTTTGATGTGAAAGACAACAAAATAATGAAGAGTGTGCATACTTTCGTGTCAAATGAATTGGGGACTTGTAAGGGAAATACTCGGAATATTTCAAAGTGCAAACTGATTGGGGACATTGGAATTTTAACTAGAATTAAAAAAAAGAAGACAAAACATTCAGCTTTGTACGTAGAATCTGGATCTGGATTACTTATTGCGAATTTTGACTCATTCCATAGTGTTATCACTCCAGATTGACGTTGTCATTGTCAGTGATATGAGAGATGGTTCGCAAGGTTACCCTGAAATCGTATTAAAGATGTTGTTGTAAATTCAACAAAATAAATAATATAGTTTCTCGGTCGCAACAGGGTTTCTACGTGACTCACTATAATGTTTAATTGTTTCGCTGTTAAAAACACATGTAACTAAAGGCTAAGAAAATTCTTCAATGTAGTTCCCGAATATATTTCTTGATTTTGATAATTTGATTATACGTATTTAAAAGACAGTTTTCACATCTGGCAGTTCCCTTAAAAGGGGTTCACTGAAAACATTACAGACATTTTTCTTACGTTTAGTTGGAGAGCAGTTTTAAGGGAATTACCATGTTCGAAAATCGATTATTGATTTGGCTTTTAAACTATTGAAACAGTTTTTAAGTCCCGACTTTTTTTTCCTATATAATACAATAGACAATAAACTTAAAAGCCTTTTTGGATCTGAATGGCTGGCGCTGCAAGTCAAATGTCAATAATGTGGTCTTCGATTCTTCAGACGTCTCTTGCTCTTTTTTGTGTTGTTATTCGTGCGATTTGAATAAATGTGTAGTCTTCGACACTTTTCTAAGCGATTTCCATTCACCAGTTAAATTTTATATTATTAGAAATGTCCGCCCGATTGATTCCTAAATATTTATACATAAATAATTTACGAAAGTAGATTCACCTGATGCAATGTTTTTATCTTTGCTGTAGAAAAAATAAACAAATACGTTAACAAACTCCACCAGTTGTCAAACTCAAACGCACTTGTATTGATAAATCTGAAGCAAATCTGAAAACATATCCACATTCGCAAAAGTGCTCTGAAATCCGAAAAAGATTGCTTTTTTTGTACCAAACGAACATAAAAACTCCTCTGAGAACAAAAAAGTGCTCTGACAGCGCCCAATCGAATACCACATCACAATTTTATAGAGCCCTAGTTATAACCATACGTAAAATGCAACCGAAAAAGTTTGAACAGTATGAAAATGATTTTTTTTTTCGTCTATGCGGTCATAGCGACAATTCTGTCAGAACATTTTTTCCCTACGAAAACAATTGCAACAAATCAACCACCACTGATTGGATTCCATCATAAAAAAAATTCCTGCCAGATGGAACAGTAAAGAAATGAATTATTTCAGTGGAATGATCTGGTTTTTATTGTGGAATTGACTGAGAAAAATAAATAAATTATTTTTCTAGAAAATTTAAAGATCATTTGCTATTTTTTTTTTGAAAGACTAACTTTATAATTCATAAGCATGAGTTCAACCATTAGGATTAAGTGGTCTAAAAAAGCAAAAGAAAATTTTTACGGTTGCATTTTACGTATGGCTATAACTAGGGCCTAAATTATTTTTCTACAAAATTTAAAGGTTATTTTTTTTTTTCGATAAACTAACTTTATAATTCATAAGCAACATTTGAAGATCAAGATTGAGTTCATATATTAGGATTAAAAAGGCAAAAGAAAATTTTACGGCTTCGTTTTACGTATGACTTTAAATCGGGCCTAATTCTATGTACAATAAGATCAAGGATAAGGAGACATATACAATTTTTTTTGTTGTTATTGTGATATAGCATACTCCTAGTTCGAAAACCTTCTTATATTGATAAAAACACTCCAAAAAATAAATGGAAGAATGACAGTCCATGGTTAAGGTGGCATAAAAATAATGAAAATGCATAAAGAAGAAAGTAAGGAGCAGTTCAAGCATTCAGTATTCAATTTGATATACAATAATACGAGCTATGAGCTGCCAGTATTTTTTTTAATGACGGCGGTGGACAAATACCTAAATGAACAGGCCTAAAATATAAAAAAAACTATATCTTTTGTAAGAGCTAACCTCTTAACTGGAATGTAACTTAAAAGGTTTTTATAAATTTGAAAGTAGGTATCGCCTTTCAGTGACCATTCGCCCTCTAAACCTACAGCCAGCTGTTTGAAATGACAAATTTAAAAGATATGTATCAGAACTTTTCGTCAGTTTATATCGATGAGATTTTTAGATTGATCAATATTAAAATTAAATTCAAGTAAAATCTACCAAAAATATATTCCTACATATATGATATTCAAAAGAATGCGTACCATTTTGTTCTGGTTTATGTTGAGTCGTACATGGGGCACATAGGCATAGGTTAATTTATTTAAACAAACATTTTCTTAAATATTAAACTAACCTATGTCCCATAGTAAATTTGTAACTCTCTTTCCGACTCTATGGTGTTTGTTAGCAATAGATTTAGAACTTCTGCACGAAATTGATTCCTTTTTAACTGTTCCGTTGCGAAATGTCGCGTATGAAAGGGTATGTTTTATTGTTATCTCCTGCCCAGAATTGGCGATCTAAACTGATATATAAAAGTGTATTTCACGAGTTCGTCCTAGCTCCTAATTTTAAAATGTCTTGGGGTTTGAAATGGACTTTCTTTATTATAAAGTTCAATTATGTAGACAAAATTTAAAGTTGAAGTTCGCGCTTTGTAACAATAAGAATTAAATGCGTATAAAAATGTTCTTAAGTCCCAAAAATTCAAAAACTTCAATAGGAACGGGTTTGCCGACCAATTTCGTGTTTGCGGAAAAAGCTGTACCTGGTACCTTTTGTTTGTTTTCCTTTTATTTCTTTTTTTTTTAACTTAAACTAGCGACTCAGTCATATGGTCACAACTGTGTAAACACGTTACACGCAGCAAATTTTAGGAGGGATTGTTTAATGTTACTTATTGGTTTTTGTGAATCAGAAGTTAGAGACGTACTACTCACCAAGTATACAAATAAATACAAATAACCTCTGCACCTATGCAAACCGCAAACTTAACCTAGAAAGTACGAGTAAAAAATTGACACATGAGATAACCACACCTATAGTCTCAAATCTATTCCTGCTCGACTTTATCTCAACGGAATGTGTTTTGCGACTTATTTAAACGCATTATTTATACCACTAACAAATCACAACAATCATTATCAATAATTGAATAACAAAAGCATTCTGCTTTGCGCTTTTCTTCGCAGATTTACGATCCACAAAATGTTGGAAAAACAAAATCCCCTTATCGACGTGATCCACACATTGCACGGGCACTAGAACGCCAACAGCACCAGCATGCCCCTTACGTACGCGTTCCATTAGAATCGAGTGCTTCGCCATATCAGCCAAGGTTATCATCGTCAGACGGTGCTCCATATCAACGGCGGGGAAACGTTGAGCGACATGCCAACTATGACCGTTCTAACCAAGACTATGCAAACAACATCGATGACAACTACAGCGGCTGTCCATCGGGTCACACTGGACTGATGGCGTACCCGTACGACTGTCGAAGGTTCGTCAATTGCTGGAAGGGACGTGCCTACATTCAAACTTGCGGCCCAGGCACTGTGTTCAATGGGGAGACACTGGAATGCGACAGCCCGACAAAGGTGGTATGCAAGGGACTGGGTGGAGGCGCGAGACCTAATTCGGAACCACCACAAAACCATCGTTTGGCAAGGGTACAGAAGGATGATGGGGTGTCATGCCCGGCAGGCTATAATGGGCTGCTACCGCACCCCCATGAATGTTCCAAGTTTTTAAATTGCGCCAATGGTGCTATGCACGTTCAAAGTTGCGGGCCACAGACGATGTTCAATCCTCGCATGAAGGTGTGTGCTTTTGCCCACGATGTGGACTGCAGTGGACGAGACGGAGGTACACCTGTGAGTGGAAATCGTGACGGAAAGACTTTTGAAATCATTTCTAGGGGGAATCAGATAACAAATCAGGAACCACCCCAGCGCAAAGGTTGGTCGCATCATCACCATCACAGTCATGCCCACCATGGATATCATTCACCTCCGCCAGCAAGTGGCAGCTTTACTCACCACAACCACAATTGCACACATGCCCATCACCAGCACCATCAGCAGCCGTCATCACCAGCACCAGCACAAGTCCCAATCATATACAGAGATCGGTGGGCAACCATGAATCGCACGAGACCCTCAGCACCCGGTGAGAGACCTGCTGTCAGCTGGCAGAAAACCGCAACAGCACCGACTTGGCAACGACCACCGATGGCATCAGGGTGGAGGCCTATTGCTCCTACAACTACCACAACTCCACGCACTTGGCTGAGTCATGGCAGCTCTGGCAGTTCGTGGACACCAACGACCAGTGTTCGCCCTACAAGTAATTATCCAAACACTTATGGTAATACTCCCAATCCTACTGCCACCACAAGCGCTACCGACATTTACTATGCCCAGCCGGTCGAGGACGACGAACTGCCGTCTGAGGAAGTGTTCAACAATGTGTATGGAGGCGATGTGTCCGAAGTCACTCTCCCTCGACGAAACGCTAGTAGGGGCGTTTATTTCCCCCAACCGCAGCCCTCACATCCCTCAATGGACGCCATACATATTCCCAGCATGAATCTCATGCCTCCCCATCCATCTCCCCCCACCGATGATAGGCAATCGCTAATTCCCGAACAATTCCCTGACTATTCGTCGCCCTACCCATCGTATGTAGCTCCTCAGCCACAGAAACCACCACCGCAAGTCCCAAGACCTGTGATCCCGCCTCGCACTGACGATCGCTGGCCAGCGACTGATGATACTGGCTCCTCAATGGATGCTATAAACATCCCCAGCATAGATCTTATGCCACCCTACCAAGATAAACCGAAGTGGCCAGCATTTTCTGCACCAACTCCAGCTCCAACCGACGAAGAATATTCGACTACAACCCCACAGCCTCCAAAACCCCCACTGAGTCAAAATTGGCCATCGTTCTCGCCCTCAAGGGGGAATCCTCGATACCCAATGCCCGGAGCTAATTCCCATTCTGAACCTGGCCAATTCAATACCACCACAATATACATAAACGCTGCTCCTAATCAGTCAGAAACCTGGCTCCCAATCGATGAATCCAATCTCTATGGAGGCATGCTCCCCCCCCTTCCATCAGCACCAGAAGTTGCAATTGAAAATGATTTCACTCCCCTTCCAACGCCAAGCACACCCACCCCACCATTTCAGCCTTCATTTTCAACCCTTCCTGCACAAGATGGAAGGACCAAAGTGGTGGTCCTCAATGAATACCCACCTTTCCACAACATCACTACCAGAATCCACCCCAGTCCATCCTATAGCCCCTCATATTCTGGAGTAGCCCACTCGCGCAACGCCACCTGGTCATCGAGTCCGCCGATAAAGACGGCTCCCCGAAGACCCACCCCTACACCTCGATTCTCGACCACAACCTTCGCTCCCGAGGACAATTTCGAGCCCGAGATCATATTCAGCCACGATGGAGGTGTCATCATACCAAGCACCACTCAGCGTCATTATGTCTCACCACCGAACTACAATCGTGACTTTTACAAGCAAACAACTCCATCTAGTGTCTACCGACACCCAGGTGAGACAAATGCCAGCGATGAGGTCGGTCAGTTGCCAATCAGTGAGGCGATCCGCCTCCTACTGCGTCCGTACTTCAATCGCAGTGGCACGGTAACAGGCGATATGGCTGCAAAGGCCGAGTCGCACATCATGAGCTTGTCACGATCTCAGGAGTCTACTACTAGCACCACACCTACCACAAGCACTAGCACTGTTGCGCCTGAAATCCATAAAGATGTTGAAATTGTCTTTGCAGGTGAACAGAATAGTTTGACTCCGAACTATGCTCATCCCATCCACCAACCATCCCAAGTTCATTCACCATCCAATTATCATCAACATCAGCACGAACACGATAGGGATTTCCATCGAATACATCCTCACCTACCGAATCCGTTTGCAAATGAACCGGCCGATGAGGGGAAGCATGAGCTGACAACAACGCCTCTAACAACGCAGGTGGCAGGCACCTCCATTGTCGATGTGGTGGAGAATCCTTCTGTCGACGATGTATGTCAGTTCGATTGTGGCAATGGCAAGTGCATCAAGGCGTTTGAGGTAAGTTTCTGTCTTCCCACTCGAGGTCCTGTAATAAGGTTTCAATAATAATGTCCTTTCAAATTTATAGGTGTGCGATGGAGTCAATCATTGTGGCAACCGCAAGGACGAGGAGCAATGCGATCATTTGGGATACGATATTCGTCTGTCCAACGAGGGTGGCGGAAGAGTTGAAGTCAAGAGTGAGTATTCCGTTCGTAGTAAGAAAATATTTTGCCATTTCCTAGGCATCCTGTGTATTGTAATGATCTGCGAAGCACATGTGCAGATTGGAATAGACATGTTTATATATGAATTATGCTGCACTGCAACATGTCTCTATTTCTAAATTTTGCTGCAAAATGCAAGCGTACCACAACACAAAAGAAAATAAATAGTAATTTCAAGTATTTGGCATCATCGGCTTTTGACACTGCTGATCGTGTTTGTTTTAGGTTGTAATCACATCATCTGCTTAGTCCGCGAATGATAGCAGCCCTATTAGCCGATGCAATGCATGTCAAACAATTGTTTTACTTGCAGCACTGCACTCTGCGCTGCGTCCAAAATTTGGGCATTAGAACCACTGGTTTGACTTGCTATTTCCTCAACCTTCGAATGTTAACATATTGCTGCTGCAGTGCTACCAAAACCCTAAAAAGAACTAGTACTACTTTGAATTCTAGCTGTTTATAAGCAACTATAAATGTGTATGATTTACTGGGATATTTAAACAATGTCTGCACCTTATATTTACATAAAAAATATCACATTTTTCCTTTTTAAATTTTACCATTTTTTTTATAATATGGCAACGATGTGTTGCAGACAACTGACAGGTGACAATTTTTTTTACCATTGACTTTGTTTCAAAGTAATATTAAATACGACATTTTCTGATAAATTGCTTCCTTTGTCAGAGTTGCAGTTGATGTTGCTCCTGTTGCGTTAATTTATTACTTGCTTAGATATTATTCAACTGACAGTTTAAAAGAGTGGTGCCAAACGATGCGTTTGACACACACAAAAAATAAGAAAACAGCAACAGATATACTTTGGGGGTAGCCCAATTGTGTGATAATTTATGAAATGTATGTTCGAATCTAGTACAATATTTAAGTCTATAAAATTATGTATCTACTTAAATGACAGCTGGCTGATATCTCAGTTTTGATTGGCTTAAATCGGTCAGATGAAGACATGTTTCAGTTGATGTCTATGAAGGAGTATCCGACGGATCTAGTCAAAAACTTGTGACTGAGTACTAAGTTGACATTTCGCATATTTGCGAGCATATTTGGCTGACTTAGGAAAAGTGACGTTTCCCACCAATCCCGACTAATATATTCGACTTAAGATAACTAAATTTTTGAAGGTGCCAATGTGCCAATGCCTTTAAAAAATGGATATAATAACTGAAAATATTACCAAAAAAATGTGTCTAATGGCTCTATTGCTGTCAAAAATTTAGGTTTATTTATCAATATGTGCGTTTTATTGAACACCTATCTCAACAAAACAGAGAGAGGCACAAATCTTGCGAATAGACCGGTTTTCGCAGTATGCATATATGGCAAGCCTTTTTAAAAGTGTAAAGTGCATTCTGTTGGATTTTTTTTTTTGTAATTTAAATCACTAAAAAGTCCTTCGGATAATTGTTTCCTATCACTAATAAATAAGAAAACTATACCAATTATATTTTTTGAACAAATTTCAGTTCTCGGTCAATGGGGCTATGTTTGCGACGATAAGTTTGGAATAAGCGATGCCAATGTGGTTTGTCGTGAGCTTGGTTTTCCACTAGGAGCCAGTGAGGTGCATGGCAACTCATTTTACCCCCCAGTTGATGGTGAAGAAGTCTCCTTCGTTATGGACGAAGTCGATTGTATTGGCAACGAGACATCGCTTAAGGACTGTCGCTTTATGGGTTGGGGTGTCAGCGACTGTGGACCTGATGAAGTCGTCGGCGTTCAATGTAAGACGCCTGTTATGAAATGTCCCAACGACTACTGGCTGTGCAGCACCTCGAAGGAATGCATCCCGCCCGCATTTGTGTGCGATAATGTCTCGGATTGTACGGATGAGTCAGACGAGAGTTTTGCTGTTTGCAATGTGAGTACAAGATGAAATTTCAAATTAAATTGTCAATAAGAGTTTGTTTTCCTTTTACTCAAGTCGACTGTGGAATTTAGACTGAAAGGAGGACGCAGCAAACAGGAAGGTCGACTGGAGGTCTTATACCGTGGCGTTTGGGGTACTGTATGTGATGATGATTTCGGACAGACGGAGGCACAAGTTGCCTGCAATTCACTGGGCTTCTATGGACCTGCTGTAAGATACGAGTATACCAATATAGACCAGAACTCGTGTAAAGTTTTATTGTTTGACTTATAGGAAATAGTGAAGAACGCCTTTGGACCGGGCTCGGGACCGATTTGGCTGGACCAGATATCCTGCTATGGCAACGAGTCCACTGTCGATGTGTGCAATCACTGGGCATGGGGTGAGCATAACTGCAATCACACCGAGGATGTCAGCCTTAAGTGCACCCCTGGTACTCCGCCACGACCGACAAACACTGCAGTTAAAGGCTCGCCCACGCCCACAGAAGATGTACAAACCACAACAATCGATGACATCGGCATGGATCTCTATCCAATGCAAAGAAACAGCAAACACGTCAACAGCCGCAAAATTTGTGGGCACTTTAACGCCAATCTCACGGAGGAATTACCCCGCGAATTGGAGCGTGTCGTCAAAGGTAATGTAGCGAAGCGTGGTCATCATCCCTGGCAGGCGACAATCCGCACCAAGGGTCGTGGTGGCATCTCCAGCCATTGGTGCGGAGCAGTTCTCGTCTCGAAGAAGCACGTTTTAACAGCGGCCCACTGCCTGGCTGGCTACCCGAAAGGAGCCTACTTCATCCGTTTGGGTGACCATTATGCAAATATTGCCGAATCATCGGAAATTGATTCGTACATCGAGAACTGGTACATCCATGAGAAGTTCCGAGTTGGCACACACATGAACAATGACATTGCTCTGATAGTTATGAAGAATCCGGTTCGCTTCAACGATTACATCCAACCGATTTGTCTGCCTCCAGAAGGCATCAGCTACGAGGAGGGACGACGATGTACCATTTCCGGGTGGGGATCAATCCAGTCGGGAGTTTCAAGTGAGTACCTATACACAAAGAACTGCACCGACTTACGTACGTATTTACCTTTCGTTTCGGTTGTAGCTCCATCGAACAATTTGCGAGTTGCCGAGATTCCTGTGATTTCGGATAGCACATGCAAGCTGCCGCACGTCTATGGCAACTCCATTACCGAGGGTATGTTTTGTGCGGGATTCTTGGACGAGGGAGTGGATGCCTGTGAGGGTGACTCAGGGGGACCGTTTGTGTGCTCAGATTCAGGTGGGTGATGTTGCGTTTTATATGTTCATTCATAGTTTTTAATTACTGCTGTTGTGTAGGCGCGGAAACTCTCTATGGAATCATTTCGTGGGGCCATCAGTGCGGATACGCGAACAAGCCTGGAGTGTATGTAAAAGTTGAAAAGTACCTCGATTGGATCTATGAGAAAATTCGATTTTCCATGCAACAAACATAAACTCTTGATGGCCGTCACTTGCCAATTGACGTTTTGAATGGCGTGCCATATATTTTGTAGATAGTAGTCAATACTCAGTAATGGAATCCCTGGGATTTATGATGTCACCTTTCAAGAAAATAAGGATAACGTTTTAAGATTATTTTTTTAAATTTAACCATTTTTTTACTGTTAGATATTTAAGGTGTTACCAAATATAGTCGCCCGTTTTGGTGCAAACTATTTGCCAGTGAGTGTTTTTTATCAGCCTATTATAACCCTCTTAATATTCATTCTTTCAGACCATTTAGGGCCGATTTTTCAATAGTCAGATAGGCAACCAGATAGGGGTTAACTGTCAGATAAGACATAAATCCATTTTTCAATAGTCGAATAGCAGCTATTCGAAGAATATAACAGCTAACTGTCTCATAAAGATATCTGCCCCTTTGTGAGACGGATAAAATATAAATCTCTAGTTAAAGTCGGCGAACTGTCAAATTGGAAAATCTTATTTTACAAAGTTTTGTTTGGGGGATTTGTTCCTGTTGTAGAAATGGATTTGTTAGAGATTATTGACGATATTGTTATCGAAGAAGACGACCTAGCAAACAATTACTTTAACACAACGAGGAAACAAAGAGTGGTGAGAAAGAGACCTAATCATTTTGTACAATGGGAAGATGCAGACTTCAAACGAAGATTCAGGCTCCAAAAAGATACTTGCCAGTACGTACTTTCCATGATAATAACTAAAATCGTACACAAAACAGAAAGGTTGGCTATAAACACTTGAATTATTTTGATTCTTATGACGTTCACACCTTTATTTATTTTAGAAACCAATGTGTTCCACCTATGATACAGTTGTTGATTGCTCTGAGGTTTTATGCTACAGGAAGCTTTTATATTACTATAGGAGACTTTGCGGGTGTTAATACTTCAACAGCATGCAGAATCGTGAATAAGGTTACTCTAGCCATTGCTTCCCTGAGACCGAAATTTGTAAGATTGCCGAGAAGCCAAGAGGAAATAATAGCAATTCAACAAGATTTTTATAAGATAGCCCGATTTCCGCGAGTAGTAGCTGCTATAGATTGTGCGAATAATTTCACCAGGTTTGTTGTTATATGCATAAGAATTGAAATAAGAAAATGAGATATTATACTTCATTTCAGGTGGTGATACCGCTGAAAACTTTAGAAACCGAAAAGGCTACTTTTCCATTAATGTTCAAGCTATGTGCACATCCAATTTAAAATTCATCGATGTTGTTGCTCGATGGCCAGGTTCGACTCATGACAGTCTTATATTTCATAATTCTGCGGCAAAATTTCACTTTGAAAATGGTTCATTTGGGAATGGAATAATATTAGGAGATAGTGGATATTGCTTAAATCAGTATCTTCTCACTCCATTCCATGATCCACAAACAACAGCTCAACGTTTATACAACGAGTCGCAAATACGAACAAGAAATGTCATTGAGAGAAGCTTTGGTGTATGGAAAAGACGATTTCCTGTATTGAGCATTGGTATGCGGTGCAAGCTGCCTTTAGCGCAGGATATCATTATAGCAACTGCAGTACTGAATAACCTTGCTATTGAGAGGAATGAAGAGGATCCGCCAGTGGATCCAGAGGTACATATTGGAAGTAACGAGTTCGTTGAAGAAATACCTCCAGCTTCAGGCTTCGAAGGCAATCACGGTACAAGAGATACACTTCTGGAGTACTTTGAATCCTTATGAAAATGTTACAAGAATGTAATTTATTTTGAAAAAAAATATAAAAAATAATAAATACATAAATACATATTATATTTTGTTGTCACTAAATTATTTCTTCATCTCTAGCATTCGATATTGGTGCTCATTCTCTCGTCTATTTTCTTCGTTGTGAAGGTAAAGCATTCGAACTTCATGTTCCTCTTTTTTGTGTTGAACATGCAGCTCATGTTCAATTTCTTTGTACCGTAGTTCATTGTTTGCTATCTGCATTTGCAATTGCACCAATTGCAAACGGGAGTCAGCCAACTCATCAAATTTGGTCTTCACGCTTGTTTTTGTGAGTTTTGTTGTTTTTAAGACTTGGTTGGTTTTCGATTTAAGTGCCTGCGGAGTCCAGGTTTCCCATATGGAAGAAGATGCACCTAGAGATATAAATATTTATGTTTATCACCATCAGAATGTTAATATTCTACAAACCTTCGATCTGCTCTTCAGTACCAGGCAATTTTTGTGTACTGTCCAACGGATCATCTAAATATTCTTCGTCTGTTTCATTTTCAGCAGGTATGAACAAAGCACTCGTAGATTCTAAAATACATTTTACGGATGCAGTGTAGGAGGTGTATAACGCATGCTTAAAATATACCTTCTATTAAGTCACTGTCGTTCCGAGCTTCCAAGCCGTCAATATTTGAACATATCGCTAGTACTTTTTCTTCAGCAGCTGAAAATGTTTGCTGTTTTGCTTCTCCTTTTCCTTGTTTGTGACGGAATCGGTTTTTTTGTTTTCTAAAGTTTTTTGAAACTTGAACACCATATTCATTAACAGTCGCGTTTCTGAAGACGTAAAATTAACAGACCTCTCCCGCTTTTTAGCAAATATAATTTTAGCGTTTTCCATTGTAAATTTAAAATGTTTGCCACTGAAACTAAAACGGCTAATGATTATATAGAAGTAAACTCCTGCAGAACACTTTTACAACTCTTTGGCGTTCACCACTGATCCTCCTTTTATACTTTTTGCATTTCGCATAAAGCATCTATTCGAAATGCTTACTAGCAGGTATGCTAGAAACCAATAAAAAAAGGACAAGGATCATAAACACTTGTAGATCCTTTTACAAGTGCCATAAAAGGAAGAAAAAATAACTAAAAAGATGAACCATTCTAGATCCTTTTACAAGCACCATAAACATAAAAACTACTTGAAGTATACAAAACGGATAATAAACTATTATAAATCCTTTTTCGGACATGCAAATATATAAGACAAAGGGTGATTAGCGAAAACATACAAATTTTTAAATCCTTTCAGAATGATCGTTACTTATTAGCATAGACAACTATTCTTACATCCATTATTCTTAACAGACGTCAAGCTTTGAACATGACTATCCTCTATGCTTTAACACAGCATATAGTCAATCCATCTGTCTCACTCACACAACTTAATCTTCGAATAGTTATCTAGCTTTTATTTTATGATTGAAAAACTCAAAGTTTATATCTAGCAGATAAAGAGTGAAGTAAATTTAATCGTTAGTTAACAATCAGGCGATTTATCTGACTATTGAAAAATCGGCCCTTAATCCTGCGTAGAAAACTTGGATCAGCAGAGTACAAGAAAGGGTTGCCAGAGCCTTGTAATTAAACACAGCGCAGCAAAATAATTAGCTTTTTGTGCGAATGAAAATATTTTTTTCACTAAATTACTATACTCTAAAACTTAAACTAGGGGTTATACCGGATGTTGTGTGCAAATTTCAGCCTTCGACAAAAATTAGTTTCTGAGATAGACCTAGGAACAATTTTGGTCTAGTGGGTTCGGACAGACGGACAAAAGCGAAACTAATAAGATTCCGTTTTTTCCCTTTGGGTACGGAATCTTAAAAATGTTACATTGTCCGATTGACACATTTCAACTTTAGCGACTATAAATTATAAAGCTTTCTGCCATTGAATTTGCTCATAGTTTTTAACTAAAGTAGGTAACTGCGAAATAAATAGAAAATCTTAAAAACACAAATAATCCCCTTTTTCGTTTTAAAATCGATTTCCATTTGCATCATTGATTATTGTATCGTCGTAAAGGTAGACTTTTTGGCATTTCATTTGTACAGATGCAAATCAGACTGAAACCCCACTCCCAACTTACAACCAACTTGACGCTGATGCGACTTTAGGTGCGAATTCAGTTTTCATCAAAATTGTGTTCCCTTGGTCAATTGCCTATCCGTTTATGTCATTTGAAATGCCTGCCAGTTTCCACAAAGTCCGCCATCATGTTGTCAGAAATTATAATAAAAAAATGTCCCATGTGCCTGTTCAGAAAGCATTTTCCAGGTTTCTTAACAACTTGCAACATGAATTTGAATTCAGAACTAATTAAGATCTTGAAGGAACTGTAGTTTTTATCGAAATCGGTAATCTGAGTAAATATGCCACATACCTGCCTGTAAATAAATTTATTTTTTTTTATTTCATTTTTCGGTACATTTTCCAGTTTTTTAAATTAACATTTAATAATTTTCAATGAAATTTCGTCAAATCTACTGTCATGTGAGTATTTTCATGTCTCTGGAAGTAATAAATCAGTTTTTACATACCTATTGTTATATTTAAATATTTTTTTTTTGTGTGCTTATTTGCAATTCGGTTGAAACTTTAAAAAATAACCTAGAATATCACGCGATTCATAATTTCCTTTGCTTCAAGGTTCATTCCGTGCTCATCTGGAAATCCCAGCCGATACTTGTATCATGTAAAATGGTTGACGTTATGGCGACGACGTTCCTCAAAATCCCCGCGAATGAATAAAACGCGAAGATCAAGGGGAAGTTTAATTGAACTTGGAAACGATATGCAAATATACGGGGGTCTACTTTTTCCTTCTTTTCTATTGACTTTCAAATATATGGGTGGACTATTTTCATTCAAAATATTCGCCTTTTGGACGCTCATCTAAACTTGTGTCACGATTTGATTTGGGCACTAGTTATAACCATACCGATACCGTCCCGGAAGAATGTATTAAGCGATATTTTTTAAATTTTACAGGAGGCAAATAAAACTTACTGTGAACGTAATTATTTGCGTATTTTGTAGTAATAAGCATATTTCGATTGGGATTTGCACCACAAATTATTTTAAATTATTCTATGAACGAAATGTTAACTAGATAAAAGTTTTTTTTGCTTAGAATATTTTTTATGGTCTAAAGATTGTCGCTTGATACATAGGTTTTTGTCGCTTACAATATTTTTGTGGTCTAAAGATTGTTGCTTGATACGAAAGTAAATGGCGCTTAAATCATTGACATGGTAGGATTTAATACAAGATGCCAACAAAATTGTCGTTTAATTCATTTTTATTTATTCAGTTTATACTATAAACACAGTTAAAATATTTTTTTTTTAAAAAGTATTTGAGAAAATCTTCAAACAAACACACATACTTTTCCGATAAGTTGTCTTCTTCGTCAGTCTCTGGTAAAATATCTTCCTTCTCGCCAGCAATAGTTTTAACTCCCTGCGTTGGAAAATATTTTAAAGTTTTTTTTTTCCAGCCACGAAAATCATCTGTTGTTACTTTTATTTCCAAATAACGGTAATGATGTCTAGACAAAAATGTTTCAAGCGACTGCAAATGGAACAACTTTTCGGTGGCACTATGTTCTAAGCGACAATATCAGTTAAACTAAACGCCATGAGCAAAATTTTTTTCCCGTGGGATGTGTCGCATAATACAATTATTTTTTTATATAATGGCGCTTAGCATACAAATTTTGGTGGTTACAACAAACAACAGGGTATAACAAATATCTACCCAGCAAATATGTCGGATGCTACAATATGTATTTCTCTCTAGTGTCGTTTGTATCAATGGTAGAGACGTCAAACCAAGAACAAAACGTGGCGCTTGGCACAATTGGAAGGTATGGAACAATATGAAAATGATTTTTTTTTCGTTTATATACGAAAATTCTGTCAGAACAATCTATTTTTTTCGCCTGTCAGAAGTCAGAACTAAGAGTACGTTGACGTATGCACTAATCGTATTTCTTGGTGGTGCACTTATTTCAAAAGCTTGAACAGGGAAACGGTAGTTTAACAGAATATGCAATTTTATGAGAAGCTCCAACGGCTCGAATGAGAAGCTGCATTTAAAACCTATCGATTTTTGCAAAACTCAAATGTTTATCGATTTTTGTACGTAGTTAAAAATAGTTGCCTCGCCAATGAACCTCACCATTGGACATTAACCATAAATATAGTGTAATTCACATTAACAAATTTTTACATTTTAAAGAAGGTTGTTGCTGGATCTTAGTAACAATTGTAGTTTTAACGTCCGGAGAATAAAAAAGAGACGTGCTTATCGTTTGGAGTGTCTTTATTGAATTGTACATGTGGAGAAACAAATTATGAAGTAAAGGTAAATGTATGTGATCTGAAAGGTATTAGGTGGGAAGCGTAGTATGCTGAAAAGCACATTCCACACTCCAAGTATCGAATCAGGTAACGAGCCGTACTCGTCACCCGACACGACACCCGGAATGTGCATGTAGGCAAATAAACACACTACACCACCCTTTTTACAAAGAATGATCTTGGTATTATATTCTATTTAAACAAGATCATTTTTAATTAATTTTGTTTTTTTTTTTTCGATATCTTAAATCTATTATGAAAACAAATGAATAGACATTATTACTTATTATTACCTATTTATTATTAATATTTATATATCAACGACAATAATAGCTTAATCAATTATCTTTAAATTTAATTAATTTTGTTTTTTTTTTTTTTTTTTTTTTTTTTTTTTTTTATTAACTATAAAAATAACATATATTTATGCTTTTTGCTAATGATATTTCCTTAGTCTATTCTTATGTACTATAGTAATTTTGTTATTTTCGTCTGTTATCGTACAGTTATGATTATTATCTATTTTTACTACTTTAAATGGGCCCATGTATAATTTATCTAGCTTATGTCCTGCATTATTTTCCAATAGTACTAGATCTCCTATAGCTAAGTCGATTTCTTTAAGGTTCCTATCGTACTGCCGTTTTTGGGTTATCTTTGACTGTTCTAACATGTGCCTAGCTCTATTTTGGGCTACCTGTAGTCTGTATTTTGCCTCCTTGTCATATGCGTCCATATTGTAAAGGGGGTCGATTTCAGGTTGCTGTAAGAAATCGATTGTATTTGGTATCTTTCCAAATACTAATTCAAACGGACAGTAACCATGCACTGTCGAGGGTGTGGTATTGTAACAATACGTAAAAGATGTAACCCATTCATCCCAATCATTTTTATCGAGGGATATGTATGATCTTATATATTCATTTAAGGTTCTGTGTACGCGTTCCACAGATCCTAATGTTTGATGATGATAGGCAGTAGAGTTTACCTTTTCGATCTTTAGGAGATCGCACAATTCTTGGAATAATTGGTTCATGTATTCTGTTCCCATGTCTGTTAGAATTTTCTTCATGAGCCCGTATGTTAGAATAAAACCATTAAATATTCCTTTAGCCACCGCTCTGGCACTCTTATTGTGTATTGGTATTGTAACTAAGTACTTAGTTAAGTCACACACTATAGTTATGGCGTATTCGTTACCATTTTCAGTTTTTGGTAATGGGCCAATAGTGTCTATTAATACTGTGTCAAAGGCACTTATTGGTGTGGGAGTAAGTATCAAGGTCTCTTTCGTTTTTAAAAATGATTTACTTTTTTTGCACTGCTCACACGCTTTGACATAACTTTTAATTTCTCTAGTCATGTTTTTCCAGTAGAAGTATTTTCTTATCTTATTAGCTAACCTCGTGATTCCTGGGTGGCCACCAAAAACAGGATCATCGTGGTATCTTTTCAGAATTTTTAGTTTTTCATCCTCGTCTTTTATAACTTTTATCCTAGGTGTAAGCACAATTTCTAAACTTTTTAATAACGCGTTTCCTTTTTCTTTAAATTTATTTATCCGGATTTTATTAAATATTTCATCACCAAGTGACAACTGGAATCTCTTTATTCCTTTATTACCAGCTATTTTTTCAAGCTTTGGGAATAGTTGATCTAAATCAATTTTCCCATTGACAATAAAGTCGTTCCTTTTTATTGTACTTATTATTTGTTTGCCTTTCGTGATATTTAAGTTAAAGTCTTTGAGACTAAGGCGTTCAAATTTTCGTACTTCTTTTAAATTAAGTGCTTCATAAATTTTTAAGTTTTCAGACTGAGGGCTGTGAAGTATAGTGTTGGGCGTGTTTAGCTTTAAGTTATCCCTTTTCGATTGAAGCCTTGTAGTGACTTTCAAAATATTACTGGAAAGTTTTGGAATTTGTTTGATTTCAGAAAAATCTATGCGAGACAAAGCGTCGGCTGCATAATTTTCTTTTCCCCTAATATACTCTATTACGAAATCGTACTCCTCTAAATCTAATCTCATTCGTGTTAGTTTCGATGATGGATTTTTCATTGAAAAAAGGTAGGAAAGTGGTCTATGATCACTCTTAACTAAGAATTGTTTTCCATATATATATGGTTTGAAGTGAGTTATAGCCCAGTGAATAGCTGCTAACTCTTGTTCGATGGTTGACTTATTGCTTTCGCCTTTCGTGAAAGCTCTAGAAGCATATGCAACGGGTAGTTGTTTTCCTTTGTACTCTTGGCTAAGTACCGCTCCACACGCATGCTTGCTAGCGTCCGTTGTTATACAAAATTGCTTCTGAAAGTTGGGATATTGCAGAATATTCGGGCTAAGTAGGCAGTTTTTAAGATATTGAAATGCGGTTTCGCACTCATAAGTCCATGCAAACGATGTGTTCTTTCGAGTTAATCGTGATAGATGACGTGAATGCTCGGCAAAATTTGGTATAAAACGCCTATAATAGTTGCAGAAAGCAACGAATCTTTTCGTTTGATCGGCATTTTGAGGGGTCGGATAGTTAAGGACAGCGCTGAATTTGCTATCATCTGGAAGTATGCCCTTATCTGTACATTTATGCCCTAAATATGTCACTTCGTGACCGAAAAATGAGCATTTGTCCGGATGGAGTTTTAAATTGTATTTACGGCAAATAGAAAAAACATCTTTAAGGTTTTTTAACATGTGTTCCTCTGAGCAGCCCAGTACTACCAAATCATCCATGTACAGAAATGCCTGTTCTGGTGAGAGACCACTAAATGCTATGGACATCATTCGTTGAAAGGAATTTGGCGCTATTTTGATGCCATACGGGAGTCGGCTGAAACGAAATGACCCTTTGTCCGTAGAAAACGATGTTATATCTCTCGATTTTTCATCTAACTTGATTTGATGAAAGCCCGATATTAAATCAAGGCACGAAAAATATTTTGCCCTTCCTAGTTGGTCAAGAATATCATCTATTCTTGGTAATGGGAATTTATCCGCAATCAATTTTTTATTTACATTTCTAAAATCCACTACCAATCTCCACCGTTTCTCATTACTTCCTGGTAACGATTTTTTTGGTACCAGTAAGATTGGACTGTTATATTCCGAAGTTGATGGTTCAACTATGTCATCTTTGATTAGTTTATCAACCTGCTTCGCTATTTCTTCCTTTTGTGAATGAGGAATTCTGTAATTTTTTATATATACTGGTGATTCATCTTTTAGGCGTAGCTTTTGTGTGTAAAAATTATTACATGAAATTTTTTCTGATTCTAATGCGAAAACATCATTAAATTCGTTGCACAGGTCAGTCAGCTTTGATTTTACAAATTGAGGGAAGTTTTTTGATAATCTGACAAGAATTTTTTCTTTATGGCCCTTTTCCAAATTTTTATTTATGAAAATGTTATAATTAGACAGATCCTCTGTTATAATATTGGGATTGCTTAACGTTACATTATTATTTGTTGTATTGACTATGCGCACTAATGGTTTTTTCGCGTTTATTATCGTACTCGCAATATAAATTCCCGTTTTAAGTTCTTGGTTTGGTATCAAAAGTTCATCTTTTTCGGTATTAATTGAGATTTGTCTGATCACTTCTGACCTAGCGGGAATTGAAAATGAATTGGGACATGAGGATGTATGCATGGGTATAGCTACATTTTCTGGAAAGTTATCTGGGCGCAATATTAGCCAGTCTTGATGATACTGATAGTCTAGCACACAATTGTATTTTTTTATAAAATCAAGCCCAAGTATACCATCACTGGGTATAGGAAAATCCGTTCGTACTACTTGGAAGATTTGGGGTATAAGAATATTTTCAACTTTTAAATCTGCTTTAACTGTACCTATTGTATTAATTACCCCCTGTCCTATACCACTTAGTTCTTTTGTAGTGCCTTTATTAACGAATATACTATCATTAATTTGAGTTTCTTTTATAATTGAAACGTCTGCGCCGGTATCGATTAAAAAGTTTGAAAATTTGTTCGTTGATATCAGCTTTACTTTTATAAAGCTGCTGAGATTGAGATTTAGATTTAGTATTTTATTCGTAATATTTACATATTGTTTTGAGTATTTAGGGGTTCGTTCCAGTTTTCCGAACTTTGTTCTTCATTTATATATCGTATATTGTTTTGGTTGCCTCGACCATTTTGGCGGTAATGGCCATTGTTGTGTAAACTACCTCGACCTCGACCACGGCCTCTGCCACGGTTGAAATTTTGATATTGGCCGCGTGTACGGTTACGACCAAGATGATGCCAATATGTTTTGTTGTTATAATTGCTATTTTTATTAAAATATAAAATAGAATTTGGTTGACCAAAGGTTTCGGTACTACTATTGACAAACTTGGCTACAACTTCGTTCATATTATTGAATTGACCAGATTCCATTACAATTTTAATTTTTTCGTTTGTGGCATTCTTTGTCATGGCACGTACCGCTGTTTGGGTAGAGTACTTCTCTGCTAACGCGATGGTTAACCCATCCGAAATATAAGCGTTGTTCAGAGATTTGGTCAAGTCCTCGATCTCATTAGCGTATGTGTTAGCAGACTTGTTATTTTGCTTTACACTCATGAGTTTTGCTGCCAGAACTTCAACTGACTCGCCTTTTATCGATTTTCTTAAGTTTGCAATAATTTGTTGCAACGAAGACTCATTTGCAATAAGGTTTCGTGCAGCACCTTTGAGTTTAGTTTTTACTAACTCAACTGCTACTTGTTCATGAGTCTCTTTTATCGAGTCTACCAAATTTAATGAATCCAAAAAACTTTGTAGGTTTTCAATTTTACCGTCAAAATCTGGTATTAATTTTGACGCTGTATTAAGGAACTCAATTTTGGTTTGTGACATTTTGGCAGTGTTATTTATATCCGTTTTGTTCAAATTAATCTGATTGTATAGATCTTTAGATTCTTCTAAGCCTACTTCTTCGTCTTCCTCACCGTCACTACTTTCAGCAGTGATATTATTTGAGCTCAATTCAGTTTCTAGAGAAAGTGGGACTTTTAAATGAATTTTCCTTTTAGTGAAAATTTTAAGTAATCTATCTCTAAAACTCCAGAATATATCTTGAGCTTCAGCTTTGTGTTCCTTTGTTAATTTAGTGTAGTGTACGTTTAGTACTGTTCTTATTTTGTTGAAGTTTTCTATCAGTACGTTGATATGTTTGTCTACAGTGTCACTCTTAATTTCAATATTTTTATTTAAACATTTATACGATCTATTAAACACTTGTCTACATACATCTATTTTTGATAGAATGTCTGTCCACTGTTGGCACATTGGAATGGGTCATTTATTTGATTACTTATTTTATTTTCATTTTATTTTTATTTTTCTCAACGTAATAGGCTTGAATTATTTACGATCACTTATATCAATCATCTATATCTAAATTATCCGTACATTTGTTAATTTAATACTATCATAACTAATAATAAAAAAAAATTTTAAGGTATTATTATAACATAATAAAATTCTAGGCTGTACCTGTAGAAACGTCGCTCGGTGTAAATATGAGGAATTTTTGAATATGTTCTGCTATCGTTTTATGTTGCTTGGCTGGTAGTTTCTTATCTATCGAGATGTATTTAGTATTGTTGTCGCTTCCAGATTACTGCTGAGATGATGATGAGTGTTATTTAAAGATGCACATTTGTTACTACGTAGTTGCACTGTTTGAATGTCTGTAGTGTTTTTTTTTTTTTTTATTTTTCTTTTTTTATATTTGATTTATTGATGCCACCGACGCGGCACGCTGTATATACTTGCGTTTGATGTTTGCGCGATAAATTTTTAGGAGTTTATACAAAAAACTCGCGGCACATATTATTGCTATTATTATTATTGCAACGGTTGTCACACCAACTTGATTTGTATTTTCTATTTCTATTTCGTTCACTACATTTGCCTTTGGGTTTACAATTTTTGATTGCTCTTTACCCATTTTTAAGGTTCCGTACCCAAAGGGAAAAAACGTAACCTTATTAGTTTCGCTCGGATGTCTCTCCCTCTGTCTGTCTGTCTGTCTGTCTGTCTGTCTGTCTGTCTGTCCGAACCCACTAAGCCAATTTTGTTACCAGGTCTATCTCAAGAACCGATTGACATAGGAGGCTAAAATTTACACACAACATTCGGTATAACCTCTAGTTAAACGACAAATACCAATGGAAGGAATACATCGATTGGTTTTGGATTAATTAGTAATCTGGTGAAAAAAATATTTTCATTCGCCCAAAAAACGGTTTATTTCTTGATTCACAAAAAAATACATAAATTCCTTTTTTGTAGATCATGTTCTTATCTATATATGTGCTGAATACTGTTTTGCTGAAAAGTTAATAGTTTACAAGATATTTTCAAAAAAGATAATTTTACCATGTAAAATACGTTGCTCTCATAAGTTTTAATCTCTACTACGCAGTTGTGCACAATTGACCCCATCAAAGACAGAACCCCACCAGGGTTCCCGCCTGCTAATTTCGTTGGGGAATATAATACACTTTTTTGGGGAATACAGAACAAAATAAAAGTAATATATTTTTAGTCAATAGTTTTTAATTGGGACAGGTCGAATACAGAATGGAAAATTGGCGTGGGTTGGGTACTATAGGTATAGGTAATAATTAGAACATGAGATTCATGTGCGAGTAATTTTTGAGAGTAAAAATATTAAGTAATTAAATTAAACTAAATTGTGATGAATTCACGAAGAGGGGAAAGATTGAATGATATAGATTTCAAATAATATCTGATGTGTTGGACTTTAGCCAAATACGGAACCTTCGGTGCGCGAGTGACACTCGCACTTGGCCGGTTTTTGTTTCTTTTTATTTATTTTTTTTTTTTTTTTTTTTTTTTTATTTAATTAATCGGATATTTTGTCACTATGTCACTTGTCACGGTCGCCATGTAGTTTTAACGTCCGGAGAATAAAAAAGAGACGTGCTTATCGTTTGGAGTGTCTTTATTGAATTGTACATGTGGAGAAACAAATTATGAAGTAAAGGTAAATGTATGTGATCTGAAAGGTATTAGGTGGGAAGCGTAGTATGCTGAAAAGCACATTCCACACTCCAAGTATCGAATCAGGTAACGAGCCGTACTCGTCACCCGACACGACACCCGGAATGTGCATGTAGGCAAATAAACACACTACACAATAATTCCCAGTAGTCTCATTTCATTGTGAGACTACAAACAAATATTAGTAAATCCTAAATTGACACTGCGCCCAATTTAAACAAAATTAATGAAGACCGACCGAAATATGTCTTCCAGAGCTTTAGCAAAATGACAACTTATTTCATTTGTTCACTGGAAACAAAAAGACTCATAAATCTGTTTGCATATTCTCGTCAGTTCTATTTTCTAATTTTCTCATTTGTCCTCATCTTTCATACGAATGTAGTAATGTGAATCCAAGTAGATCGCAATACAACAGCACAAGGAACATGATTCAATTCACAGAAGCGAATAACTGTCTTCCTTCATTTTACTAAAGCCTTTTCATAGCGTACGCTTCATTAGAGAGAAAATCCTTCAAGTGCAAAAAGAACGTTCTATTATTGAGTTCTTGGTAGAGTTAGACGGTTGAGTCCTTGGTAGAGGTAAAATGTATACGCTCCTCTTTCAGATGTTGACGACTTTTGTATAAATGATATACCAAGCATTTGACTGAAATTAATAGTACCATACCCTGTGAAAGGATACCTCGTCCTAATTCTAGTTAATTAAAAGGCAATATTTAACAAATTTGAAAGGGGATCCACTATTCTTAATTTTTCTTCTAAGAAAACAATTAATATCCCTTCGAGCAGGTGAGACGAAACAAATTGGATTGGGTTTCTCTAGGAGCTACCTTGTCCATTTTATAGACAAATTTGTAGAGAGATTAAATTATCCCTTTTCCAAAGGTGGTAGTGGGCTAAATTTATGCATATCTGTTAAGGGTTTCTCAAAGGTTTTCTTCAAAAAATAGAAAAACCTCAGAGGTAATTTCAAGTGTTAAACTATGAGATGGGTAACCGCCAGTGAGGGAATATATGTCACGATCTGGTATTGAACGAGGATACCCACGCGAGGAGATGGAGTGAGAGTGGTTAGCTACCTCCACAATTTGGAAGAGTTGTCGCAAGCACCATCATTACAAGTTTCCCTACACATCCATCAAAGACGATCGAATATAAATAAAAACCCCTTAATGAAATTATGGTTCCCTTCCAAAAAAAAAACTCACAAATTCGGCGGAGGTGCACGACGGGCTTATTGAAAGCTCCGTCAGCACTTAAATATCCAAGTATTCAATAAGGAAATATCTGCAGCCATTAATCAATATTTGTGTCTTTGTTGTCAAATTGTAAACGCGGTGACAACTGACAACCTCTTGAAGTGTGTGTTTATGTTTACATAAACTGTCAGTTGTACGAAAATCCTTTGTGCTGGTTCCCGCTTCTAAAGTGTATTAGCTCCAACGACAAGGGGCGCAATGTCGTATTCTTTCAAACCACATACAGGTATGGAAGCTACTTCTTCCCATTAGAAATCTTGGGTTGTAGGTATTCCTATAGATAGCACACTTTGATAGTAACGCATCAACGGAAGAGAATAATATTTCACAGGAAAATATTTCACATAACCGTTTCTGGTGTGTCGCCGGGCGATATATCCGCACTATCACCACAAAGTTACAATGCAACACATACAGTGCTGCAATAGGACAAAGGGAAAATGAGAATCGGAAATTGGATTGTACGAGATAATGGTGACGTTACGACAATGTCATTGGGTAGAGCGTAATGGCTGCCATTGTAAGTAGATTTGCGGAGAACTCTAAATGGCGCTTCGGTTAACTTGGAAGAACTTACTTTGGAAAAATAATGGAAATGGGAATTTTATAGGTACAATGGCTGGGGACGATCTCTTTCTTTATGTTTACAGGTGTTCACGAAGAATAATATTTATTGGCATTAGTTTCTACCCACGCACTCTTCTCGTCCGATAGGTAGAATAAAATAAAATAAAAGTGCGGTAAAAGCTTGGGAAGAAGACAAAATGTTTTAAACGGAAAAAAAATACTAGCTCAACTGAAGATTAGCGGTATTATGTTACTTGTAGGGTGTAGTGTCTAGCGAAGGAGGTCCATGCTTGGTGGTGCACAATTGCGCTGAGTGCCTAAGGACGCTCAAGCAAAAAGTACATCTTACACAATTTTTCCGAGTGCTCTCTTCAACAACTTTATTCAAAACAAACAAGCTGCAAGGTTTTCTCAACAGTTTGGGACTTGCATTTAGTGATATTCTTACAACTATATTTGTTTATTGGTAAAGGAAATTTGGAAAGTGTGGAGTCTTTGCGTAAGCTGCCAGACTAAAGTTGAAATTTTCTGAACTCACAATACCTATATTTTCCATACAAAAATTACCCATTGAGACCTACAAATTATAAAGTGTGCAGATTGAAAATGCTGATTAGTTGCCCAATATTTTTGATAAAAAAATTGTTATTTGTTAACAAATCCTTATGTTTCTGTCAATTCTTAATAATTATGACTTTAAAAACGTAATTGAACTTGACTGTGGTGGGTGTAACATAAAGTTGACTCCATATAAGAAAATTATCGTAACATTTGCTAAATACTTTTAAATAAATTGTCGATGAAAAAAATATTAGGTTCGTTCGGCTACTTTTTTTGCAAACGTAAAATTATTTAAAATTTGGTAAGTGCAAATACGACCACGTACTGAGAAAATTTAAAAAAATGATAGAGAAAGCCATTTTCCCTCTTTTCATTTTTAATTTTCTACTAGCCGAATCTCGACTTACAGAAAAATGAAAACTGCCAAATAAGTGACAGCTGAAAAGTTTGACAAGTAAAACTATTTATTTTCGTCTTCAACGACACCGGAGGAACAAGTTATGACTGAATGTCCTCCTAGAACATATCAGCGCATTCAAATGGGAAGTTTAATAGGTATTTAGCTTGTAAAAAGTTCAATTCCGACTTATTTTGTAGATGCTGCATTTTACGATTATGTCAAAATGACATTTCTTAAACTTTTTGTAAGAAAACCGATCAGGTACTTCTCTTGAAGTTGAGAGAATTCTCTCTCGATTTTAGAGATTTGACATTCATTTTTCTATAAGTACTGAAAGTATACGAACGGACCTATTGTGTTTCCGTCACAAACGTCGTAGGCTATGCACCTTTTGTTTTACCGTGTGCGATAGACCAAGTCGCATTGATTAAATACTCTTCAAGTTGGGAAACCGATTAAATAGATGTAGCAAGTGTTTTGGTTTTATTTTAGAGTAAACATACCGAAAAATGCTTATACCTACCTCCAGAGATGCCACAGCTGTTAATAGGAAATATCAATAAAATGCATGTCCTTGCTTATGCAAAATATTTTAGCCCCACCCCATTTGCCATGAAGATTCAGAGTAGTAATTATCACACTCGGTTGCTGTTGGACCCCACTTTTCGCTCGATACCTACTAATGATGTATTCCTACAAAATAGAAAATAGAAGGGAACTGTTGACCATCGGTGGATGGATAAAAATGATGAAATCAAATTATCAATTGCAATCTGAAATCGGCACTACCCAGATGAAAGGATACCTCAGGTTCTATTGCATTTCCTGTCGGAAATTACAGATATCCCATCAAGCAATTGGTTATAACCGATCCCTGATGGAAGTACACAATTCTTGGGTATGACTGAGGTCAATAGAAGTGGAACAGTTTCATTGATTCAAGCTTAAAAATTCTTAAACAAAATTATTTAATAATTTTGCCTATTCTACACAAGGTATACTCATAATTTTATTCGGTAGGATTAGATTGGCTTCAAGTTACTTACAGCAAGGATTTTATGACTTAAATCAAAGCTTTCCCCCGAAAGTGTTGCTTAAAATGTACTCCATTCAACGGAAGAGTTCTTTTTCCTTATCAACTTTTCCCTGCAAAACAATATCACCACCAACAAAGGGAAAACAAAAACACATTGAGTCATTCAGCTTTTAAAATCGTCGACATTCGATAGAACGCGAAATTTAATCGTATCTCTTCCAGTTGATCAACAAAAGAAATGTGTTTCTCATCATTTCCATCCATTCCGGATGCTCACCCATTGGATTTACTCCGCCATAGCACGCGACAGCCGACAACGAGTTCACATGACAACCCGACCCGTCGTCGTACTCGTCCCTTAAAATCGCTCCTTTATTTAGTAATTCATGCGCGACACCAATTCGCCGTTAACCCTTAACATATGCGAAAGTTCGATGAAAAAATATGAAAAAAAGGACTACCTCTTGAACCCTGACGAACTCCTAGAGCAACTTGAATCGAAATTAACATTTTTTTTTTTATAAACTTGCACCCATGAGGGAGCAAATACTTGAACAACCATAACGTAGGTGGGTTACTTTACATCCATCCATGGAGTGGCGCTGAATCAGCTTTACAACGTAAAATAAGGATTCGATTGGACGCGATGCTTTTGGGGTTATACCCAGGCAATCATCCAAAGTATTTCAATTGGAATTTGTAATATTGAAAGTGAAAGCAGGAAAACTTTAAGGATTCCGATGTGGGCCAAATCTTAAACGAAATAGACCTGTGAATTGATTTCGAATTATAAACTTTTTTTGTTTCGGCAAAAAGGTCAAAGGAGAGGATTTAAGGATGTATACATTTTCTTTAAGCGAATGTTGCTGTCCCTTTTGTCTTCCTTTGCTTCGTAGCGAAAATTAAAGGCAACTAGGGACTTTATCGTAACATCAATCGGAATATTTAAGTTCTCCGTTTGTGTCCGACACAACGAGGAAAGTTCCTTCAACTGGCCAACTTTTCCATGGATGGATTTTTCTCTTCTGTACTTATTTATAACCAGAAGAGGGTGGCCAGTGAAACGATTGAACATCTAAAATTTTAATGAACCCATTTTGTGTTGTCTTTTATTGCGATCTCTCAATGTCTCCTTTGGGAATTGTGTTTTATTATTATTAGCGATTTATTGGCTTTCGGAGGTGTGTTGGTCCCACACAATAGTCGGTATATGAATAATCGATTGCAGAACGAATGAGATAATATGCAAGAAAGACGAGAGAAACTTGCAAGTTTGAGTATATATATATTATATATATATCGACGGAGGTTGAAGCGAATCATTGTTCTCAATCGAGAATCGAGACCCACCGTCCCAAGGGTCGTCGTGGCTCTTGGGAATATTAAAAGGGAACCTAATGACGATTTTAAATGGAATCGTTTGCACTATCAGATGTGACCATTGACATTCAGATGGCGATGGATTTTCAAATATTTACAATCATAAGTTCCAAGAATCGAATGAAGCAATGTCCTCCGAATTTCATAGCAAAATTAGGATACGTTCGAGAGCGTTATATTGTTATCCGCATGTATTTTTCGTTCTTTCCAATTCATCGAATAGATCACTATCTGAATTAATTCTACTCCATTTATATTGGGGATGCCATTTATTTGTAGGAATTTCTAAGTAAAAGTGAGGCCAATTGTATAAACAAGCAAACTATACGTTCTTTATGGATGTAGGTAGGTGAATATATATTTAAAAATAATGTTTTCCTCAAAGAGCAGGACCCCTTCCAATCGAACAATATCTACCTCTACCACAGAAGGGTAAATTTAGAAATTAATCCATTTAAAGACGTTTCCATTCCGGATAACTCGAAGCCCTACATACAAAGTGCCTGTTGTCAGGACACATCCTTCAAGAGATAGTTGAAAGCCTGTTTGCTATATGGGTATAAGTTAATCTTCAAGGATGTTCGCATCTTATAGTGAATCGCTATGTAAATATTTATTTAGGATTCTCGTTTGGGGATGTAGGTCAAGTGCAAAGTCACTTCCATGTGACATGAATACATAAACATTGGTTTGCGTAGTAGTTTGTTATTGAAACAAAATAATAAAATCAAAATGAGGGATGTTTTCGTAGAAGATTACATTTCGGTGATTAGGACTTTGTTATGAAAACGTAAGAGGATCAGAACCTTAAACAAATGCTCGAAACAAATTCGTTGTTGGGAATTATTGTGGAAGCTATTTATGAGTTGTGGGCGCAGTGGCTTAGTGGTTAGTGTGTTGGACTACTAAGTGAGGGGCTCAGGTTCGAATCCCGCGAAAACCCAAATTCCAACTTAGGGTTTTTTTCCGCTGCGCCACCTCTCGCGAACGTCTGACAAACATCCGAGAGTATAACTGTCTTGAAAAAGCTTCTCAATTAGCCGTTTGGAATCGGCGTAAAATTGTAGATCCCTTCCATTCGTTCCAAAAATGAAAACTCACACAAAACGAATGGTTGTGAGAAGCTAGGCCCAGGGTCCCTACGACCTGTAGCGCCAACTATTTATTTATTTTTTTTTTTTATTTATGAGTTGTTAAAGGTAGTCGTCCGTACATGACTAATTATAGTAGGTCGTATTATACATAAGTCCAAAAATTAGCATGAAGCAATCGTAAATCGGTGCTGAGTATTTGATACCTTGTAATCAACGAAATACTACAAAAAATCAATAACGCCTATTAGAGTAGGAAAGCAATTTGTGTCATAAGAGCTACTCCAACCGCTTGGATGAAGGCACCTTTCAATAAAAACGGCTGCAGGGACTCACAAGTAATGAAAACCTTCTAAACAAACAGCTGGCGTCCTATGGCGTACTATATTCCTCTAACAAAAAAGTTGGAAACAGTATCTCTTCTGAAAATATATCTCCCTACCAAGACTTGGATAGAGCATTCTTTTCCTATGAATGGAGTGTAAATGTTCCCACAAGAAAATGCATTAAATCCACAAACGTTTAAGTGTTTTGCTTGAAGCCCTCCCTCGAACAAAGACCAACCTTTAGGTCGATAATAGGTCCACTCCGTTTTTTAACGTTTGAAAAACATCCAAGAGGATAACTGTCATGAAAGATCTTCTAAATTAGCCGCTGGGGCTTTGTATAAAATTGAAGATCTCTTCCATTCATTTCCAAAAACTCACACAGACCACAAGGGGGTGGTTGTAATAATCTGGGCTTAGGGTGTCTAGAAAAATGTTGCTTAATATTACCGTCCAAAGTTACCAGGATTTTCAAACAACGACTCCCTACATTGTTCCCTTAATAAAGGAAATGCAATCGGCCCTAGCGAGGTATCCATCGGAACAGAAAATTCTCCTCAAATCGCATTCGTGGTATCCTTTTCCGAAAAAAAAAAAAATAAAAAATTGAAATGCGATGAAGCATTGATTTCACATCCTTGTATTTTTTGGTGATTATTTTTTTTGTTTGATTTTCCACTGGAAACACAAATTGAAGCAATAAATACAAAAAAAAAATTGCAGGGCTATATTATTTCTCCTTTTTCATTGTTCACAATTATTAACTCTTTAATGCGAAACGTAAATAAATTCCGGGACTGATTATTGTCGGAGGATATCGGAACCTTGCTGTTAAAAATCTAACAAAAAATTCACTTCAACGGAATTTACCGATATGCGTTACAAAACGTCGAAACAATTCTCCGAACAGTCGTTTCGAAGAATACCTTTCAGCAGCAATTCCCCGAACAGTCCTTTCGAAGAATACCTCTAATCAGCAATTCTTTGAACAGTCCTTCCGAAGAATACCTCTCACCTAAAATCCTCCGAATATCGTATAAAATCGGAGAATTTTCCTTTCCGACGGATACACATTACAATTTTTACCTTGTATTTACAAAGTGACGTAGTCAAAACCGAAAGCGTGACATTGTATTTAGTTGAAAATTCCGCCACAAGTGGTTTTCATTTTTTGAACCCACAATTTACGTTTTACTTTTCAATATAAAAAAATAATTTCTTCAAGATGTCAGTTCGAATACAATTCGGTATCAAAAAGCTGTGAAATTTTACAACACAAACAAAGAACCATACAAATGTCGTAATCTGACACTTTTCTGATTCATGGCATTTTAGGGGCTCTAAAATAGCAAAACGTCTTACCGATCTTTGGGTATTTTCATCCTCTTTCTATCTTGCCTAAAAACACGACCATTGTTATATTTAATTGTATCACAGACCTATCAGTCTTATTGTCAATAACAAATTTTGTATAAGGGTTGTGCAGATATTTAAATCTTTTACGGCAAAGGAACACGGGGATAGTCTTTCAATAGGTCATGTAGGGTTGCATAAGGCATAGAAACTTGCGCATCTATAGCACCTACGTTCCATATTTGATAAAAGCTTTAGCTTACCACAAGAAGTTACCTTGCCTATCACCATGAAATAGGTGATAAAAATGTTGCGGTCACTTAGATCCATTTGATGAATTGTCCGTCAATCGCAAGACGTTTCGATTAACGATTTATGTGTGCAATCAAGTTCTATTTGATGAAAGTATTAACATTATTTGCTGGGCTGTTATTCAAGGCGAGCTTCATTAGGTGGTAGTTAGACATCCTGCAAGGGGATTTCATACATGCAACCAGTCAAATTTATCAGGGCAAACTTAATTAATTTTGATTGAATGTGGTCTGAAAGGTAAATGCAGACACATTTGTCTTAGATTCCTTAGTTGGGACACACATTTGTAGAGCTAGGGGAAATCTATCAGATTTTTTTTTCGTAGGTCTGTAATAAACTGATTCCACTTTGGGAAAACGCTCAAAATTGTTCAGACCTTTGATTTCGGTTTATCTTACAGAATGTTCTCTGATTTTTGTGGATTGAAATTAATTAAAAAAATACCATATCCATATAAACGAGAGAAATATTGTCAAACAGGTTGCTTGATGTGTAAAAATTCCCTCGAGCCGGTAGTCGGTATTCGTGCAATTAGGCGTTAACCAAATTAGACTTACGAATGAGAAAATATCCGTCAAATCAAGGTCATGAAAGGAGGTTGAACCATGAAACATATATAACACGATGGTGCAAAATATTAGTCCTGTGAAAAATTTTAAGGAAGGTTGTACAGGTTTGTAATTAACAAGGTGGTGCGGTTTTATGTACCTACCTTGTGCATACACATTTATTTTGTTTCTCGTCGAGATGGGACATTTGTAAGTCTTGTTTAAGGAAAAACAAACGCAAAGGGCTACCTACATCAAATATTTAAGGAAAAAAAATATAATTAGTAAATTAGGTCCTCCTCAAGCTTTGTAATTTAGGGACTCTATAGTTAGCTAAATTGTGATTATCATCGTGAGTGTCCTCTTCAACAATTCCCCATGGCAGCGTCGTTTGTTTGCCAGCTCTGATGCTTCATTTTAAGGGTCACGAAAAGTCCCAATTTTCCCTTCAATAGCAGAAGGCAGTAGCAGACACAATTCTTCTAACATCAAACTTTTTCGAAATCAGCCCGAAATTTATCAAAATCAAGTACATTGGCTATTTTCTCTCCTAGATGTGCGCATCCTTTCCACAAGGTATTTTTTTCTCGTGCTAAAAATCCTTATTCAAAAAAATTCCCTGTAACACAAAGGAGGAGACAACCAAATTTCCTATTCAGCACTTTAGAGGTGTTCTTTCAAAGCCGAAAATAGGGTTCCCATTCAAAAGATGGCAAACAAAGGTTCCACCCCGTAAATATATGCATATCTCATCCCCAGGGTGCCAGCCCGGTTCAGTGAATACCCATTCAAATAACCGCCAAGTACTTCGACCTTTGAAATAGTAACTCACAAAAAGCTCAATGCGTCAACGGCTGGGATACGCTCTCGAGTTTTAATGAAACTAAAGACCGTTAATCCGTAACTTGTATGTGCATAGAAAAAGCAAAAGTGCTAACTTCAGGGAACAACAAATTTTTGAAATTGATTTAAGTGTCAAATTCTATTGCATACTACAGAAAGAAAGCTGGTAGCGACACATTCGTCCAACAGAAATGAGAGGACAATCAACTACTGTCGTGCTAGATGCGTGCTTTTGCTTTGGCTCCAACAACCCTGGATAAGTTCCACACATGGAGGAGAAACCCGAATGGGTTCCACTACAGTGTTCTAAAAAAAAATCCTTATACTCCAAAAAAGAACGAAGCAACAGTTCAACGACAATGCCGCTTGTTGCTCCGTTTTATTGGTGTAGTACGGGGAAAATGTACTAGCAACTGGTGGTAATCCCCTCTTCACCGCCTTACCTGAGTTTCTCGGTTATACGCTTCTCCGTCAGGGGAACCGACGAGAGAGCTTTTCTAGAGTGTTGGTACATTTATTTCAAGGGTAATAAAGCAAGGGCTTCGATTTACCTGGCCACGATTGGTTTTTATGATGCCTTGTCGTGTTTATTTTTTTTTGTTGCTTTTTGCTGAAGTTTTGGGATTTCGCTTTTAATGACGCGTTTTTTTTTATGTGTACGCAAGGACTTGTGATATGTGCCATTGTCGACCATAAGGATAATGTAAAGCTTGTTTATTTAACCTAAATGCAAAAGGAACCTACTAAGGATGAGTTTCTATTTTTTTTGTTGCGTGGAATATCAATTTGTGCCAATGCCAAGTTGAAAGCTTGGCAAATTATGAAAACCATCCATCACAAAAGAGCTAGCCGAACACAATTAATGCAGTCATGACCTATATATTTAGTGCGGGGTTGTGGGGGAGATGACAGGTTTCAAGGTGCGATACAGGTACATATATGAAAAATTGTATGTATACGTCCGGGACTTTGTATACTTTTGTACCTGTCGGTTTGGGATAAATATAAATTTTTAATTAGTTGCCTTGCGGTGTGTCAACGCAGTGCGGTTTGATGAATGATTGCTTTTTTTTTACGTTGGATCGTCCATGTTGTTTATATTCATAGCGAGGCGGGTGCTTGCGAGAAGTGGGAGTACTTCAGCGAATTGGAGTGGACTCGCTTTATGAAACGAATTTGGACAACATGTAGTTGCCTCGACTACAAAAGAATTGGAAGTCCTTGAAGTGGGTTATTCAGACTCAACGCAACTTTTGTTCTTTGTTGGTGTACTAACTTTGTTTCTTTGCAAAAAAAGGCCGCTTTATTATTCCAATTATCAGGAGGACTACCTATAAATGCGAATTCAGAAAAGGACACTTCGAATAGATATAAGTAGGATGCCCATGAATTTGTTGTACGCTCTAATATGTTGCGAAAATAAAAAGGCTCGGACGAAACAAATGGTTCCGAGAGTGTAGGTCATGGGCTCTGCACCTGTTGCGGGCAATATATTTTTGTTGGAGTCTAACATCACAAGAAGTTCAGTTCACATGAGGTACTCGATGTTTCATTTTTTTAAATTCATTGCTAAGTCACGCTATCCAAGGTCTGAAATGCATAACTGGGCATCTCGAAACTTATAGTATATTTGTTCCGAAGGTAGCTGTTATTACAATCAAACCTTTTAATTTACGGCGGCGAGGTAATTTTTGGCTTCTTGAACTAATAACTAATAAACTAGTATAAGACGTCTAAACTTTCTTAGCCGGACCCAGAGCTGACTAGTTATTTTTGACGAAAAACAAATCACAACAAACCTTTGTGTGCGCAAAAAATACAAACCCACTCGCTGCTAATATTTTAGTGGCAAAATTGAAGAACTACAATCTCACATGTTGCCAAGGGTCATGTACAAGGCGTTGATTAATTTAAATCATATGTATACCGCTGTTAATTTAGCCGCTACGATGTTCCTGATGTTGCTGTATCAAATTTATTTGTCAAATAATTACTATTCTCGTGAATAGCCTTGTCAATTTTTCCTGTAAAGTGGAGATAAATAGGCATGCTTTCGTCCTAAAATAAAACTTCATTGAGAATCAGAGAAAATTGGATTATAGTGTAGAGAATGGCAACCTTATCTGTCCTACAATTAGGTGTCTATATTCATAAGGATACCGTAGAGCTGTAATTGAAGTTGAATAGAATGGAAGCCATGATAGACCATAGATGGACATACTTTGTGATCGCACAATACGGTCCCTATGGAAAGTATACAAATGCTGGAAGGTGCTAGTTGAGTGCACGTTATTGGAGACACAGCTTAACACACTTTACGCACAACCATTTTCGCCACTCAGTTAAGCAACTGTCATTGCAAAGCTCTCCTGATGAAGTTCCTTTCAATCGATAAAAAGTAAAACAACTCATGCATACAAATAGTTGAACAATGGACAAGGGGAGTACTGGAAACTTTTTATGTGCTGACCTTCTACTAACAGAAGAGTCACAATAGAAAACAAGACGAGGCAAACGATTATTGTACAGATTTTTGTCATTGAAGGAAGGCTGGCAAGTGTAGCGCAAGTAACAAAACTATGTTCTTGGCAAATATGTTGGCTAACATAATAATATTTAATACATGTTTAATAACATATTCACAGGTACCCCACTTAATTAAGTTTTTGATTGAGAAAGCTTTTTTACATTCCGAATAATGAGTTTTGCATAATTTGTCCTCTTCTTTGTGATTGTGTAAGTCCTTTTCTCTGTTATCTTAGAAAGCGACCATCAGTTGCTTATTTGGGTCAAAAACGCCCCTTAAAAGTGGGCGTGTCTAACTACTTCTTTCAGTCATTTCGTTAATCATGACCTATTTATATAGTTTTAATATTTAATTTTGGTTTTCAATGGAATCTTATATAAAAATACAGGCCAAGCTAAGAACCACACTTTCACTGTTCTAACCACAACATATTCGCTGGATATTTTTGTTGGGAAGATGTTGCAGAGATGCAATTCTGTGTTTAATTTGTTTTTTTTTTCAATATGTTTTGTAAAAGCCAGGTCACTATAATGGTGGAATTTCTATCACAAAAACAAAAAAATTAATATTTCTCTCTGCCGTAGTGGAAAAAGCCACAAGGTGTGCCTGTGCATATTTCCCCATAAGCATCAACCTTTTACCTCTCGTGCACAAACATTATTAAGACAAAAGCACCACTTGAAGTACGCATCTACGCATCCCTATAAATACTTCACCCCAGTCGTACAATAAAGACATCACTTTCGTTGTATCTACTGAAGCCTTCACTTCTTCCATAAAACATTAACCGACTCGAATCTCTAAATATGGAGGAATATCTGCATTAATTTGTGTGTGCTAACGACTACAAAAAAGACTCATGTTTACATGTGGCCTTTCGAAATGTACGCAGAATTTAGGCCCGCAATTACCATTTTATAACGCAAATCAAAAGTTGTATGTGTCTCGCTTATGTGTGTCTAACAAATAAGCTCCTTCTCTATCGCTCCTGTCCCGTTCCTTTTCAAAAAGGTACAGATAATGCCACTTTCTTTCTCTTTTGTCATCCTACCGACTGTGTGTGTATCCCTTTAGCAGATTGGACGGTATTAAATTTATTTTTAGATACCCAACTCGGAGGCGTATACGTAACATTCTGTCGGGTTTTAACATTGAAGGAAAAATAAATGTTAATGAGTTGTTAGCATTTAAAAATAAATTTACAAACTTTGACAACAAGAACTTATGGTGGTACAACAACTAGTGCTTATGTAATTTATAACAGGATTGATGGTAGGGAAATGGAAACTGGTCAAGGTAGGTAGTTCATTGCAATTGGGGGGAGATGATTTCCGTGCAAAGAGAAGTACATATTTCTTTAAATTTTGGTTAAATGCCGAAGTCTAGCACTTAGATTGTGAATACTTTCGAAAGCTAAAAATTCAATTGGTGATCAAATAGAGCAATCAATTACAAGTAAGTTTGCTCCTTTTATGAGGTCTAGGAGCAGGTCTGCCCACATTTGTTTAAACACTAATTTGGACGAGCATTTTTTTTTTTTCAATGATAGCTATCTGGACATGTAGTTCAAGGATAACACCAACCACAGATCGGGTGAGGTGAAATTAGATCTGAGGTCGTTTCCACCAGTGAAAAGTTCATACTGACATGGCAAACTGAATCGGCGGTTGTCTGTGAAACTAACTACATTTTATTTCAAATCAGTTTTCAAAATATGACCCGTATCAGACTTTAAACAGTAAAATTGTATGCAATAACAATGTTCGCAAAACTTTAAGATATTGTCTGTGCTAAAGTACATTTGATCCATCGCTTTGGTGTGACTTTTCAACACTGAAGCTATTGCTGAATTTTTTTTTAGTACGTCCATCCCGTATAATACTTCCATCAGCCACCATAAACCCTGCATTTGCATTACCTCAGTGTACCGCCCATTACTTCGTAATGGAAACCGAGCACAGAAAATACAAAATGTACGCTTTCAAGATTGCGGATAATACTTTTCGTAGAAAATCTTTTGCTGTGAGTGGCGTTTGGAAAATGCATTTCTCCAATGAAGAGGAAAATGCATTTCCAGGATGTGAACTGCATATCTTGCCTGCTTTTTAGACGGTTATGCCCGAGGTATTCTTAAGTGGAACGGTACTGCTTTTGAAACATGAGCTTTCTAAAATTTGTCTTCCATAATGGTAATTTATGTCAGTTGGCTTCTTTTTTTGCTCAGAGGCAAGTATCAAATTTCATCGCAGAAGATTACAGTTTCGTATGTCGACATAAATTCAAAGATAAATATACTTGAAGTTGTATCTCTCAGATAAGAATGTCTATAAGCACAATTTGCACTCGTCTCCGCGGTTGACCTAATGTTTTTATAATTTAAATAAAAGCCAAAATGTCATTAATTCAGTTTTTTTTAACACATTTTTGTTGAAGTGAAAATTTGAACACGTAACATTATTTTTCAACTATACGAAACCTTTTCATCTTTCATCGCGCACGAATTAATTGAGTCACTTGATGCGGAGAAACCAAATCCCTTAATTAACAAGACCTTGGCCTACGGATGCTGCAAGGCATTTACATGATATAAAGAACCCTCCAAATTAGTTAACTTTTTTTGGCCTCTTTCCAAGACTTTGAAGACTTGCTAATGGAATGGGATTGTATTCGTATTACAGTAATGAGGTTGCATTGCCCGAGGAGAGTTATTTTTTGCCCCAAAATTCCTCGCTACGAAAAATTGTTTACGAAAAAATTCAACCACCAGAAAGGGCCTATTATTGGTGGATAATAATTTTATATGTGTATTGTGTAAGTGTAAGTTGCTATCAACAGCAAGTATAGGTAGCAGCTAAATTGCTTCGAATAAATAAATAAAGCTGGTGCGTTTCATTGTTGATGGCCTATTGAATTATTTTGGAAAATTATTCTGTTTGGATCAGTGATACCCGACTTCAGAAGAAGGTTATCCCACGGTTATACCCAAAAAAATCCTTTTATCTTTCACCAAAATTAAAAAAAAGTCCCACATTTATCCCACGAAATATTATATTAAAAAAAAACCTGTATTTCATTAAATTTAATCTTTTTTATTATTAACAAATACAAGTTACAATGGCGTGTTGTTTTGAGCTTCGATCTCAGCAAAGCAAAGTAAAGTATAACTATTGCGTAGTTTATGAATATTTTGAATGACTTCTTTCTAAGCATTAAAATATTAAATTCGATCGTAGGTTGACTAATTTTATTATTATTAATGAAACTAGCATTTTAGGAACAAAATTTGACCAAAAAGTAAAATTCCTTTTTTTTTAACTATGAGGTTTGAAAAATTCCTTTGACCCTTTTAGCTTATTTTAAGTGAGAAAATTCCACAAGAAGGGATAAATCTCCCGATCTGGCATCACTGGCTTGGACTGCAATAGTTTTATTTACCTGCCACCTGGACCTGGGCCCTTTGCTGAATACTTGGGAATGTTCACGTTATTTGTAGAAGCTGCGTAAGTAAGACTCTACTATTATCTGCCACTTAAATGCCGTCAAAATACACCAGCCCAATCTGCGTATTTAATGCCTTGTTCATATGCATGTCCTTAACCTAGTTAATCAATATTTCGTTAATACAATGTAAAAAAATAGTTTACGCAGAAGGTTCCTGGATCCTAGGTCTATAGCTTCTCACAGGAACGAATGGCAGGGATCTAGAATTTTATGCCAATTGAAAAGCTCTTTCAAGACAGTTATACCCTCGGATGTTTGTCAGACGTTCGCGAGTTATTCGGCCTAATTTTTCAGACGAATGGAAGGGATCTACAATTCCATTCAGAATCCGAACGGCTAAATTGAGAAGCTTTTCCATAGCAGTTACACCCTCAAATGCTTGTAATTTGTGTTTTTTTGATGATCGAACCTGATACCCCTTCAATAGTTCAGCACACATAACGAGCTGCTTTTTGCAAAAATAAGCACCTTTGAAAAACGTGTCTCAGCTAGGTAGTAAAATGGACGGCAACATACTTTGTGATGCTCTAAAAATGTCCCCTTTAAAAGTAAATACTTTAAAGTTCTGTACAAAGCTGGTTCATAAAAACCTCACACTTTGTGAACTCGACTGAGCCCCAAGCATGAGTGGCTGGGATTTAACCACTCATTATATAGTTGAGCCCACAGTTAGTTAACATTTTGCAAAGCTAATGTCTCCATATAGCATTTAAAGCTAAAAAATCAATAATAATTTGTGCTTTTGCATATGTAATTAAAATTATCCCCTTCAAGCAGAAAATCGCTGCTAAAAATGACCTCCACGTACTAGGTTTGAGTGCACTCGGGTTCTACTGACAGGAAGAAGCTAAATTTACAACGAAAATTGAGGCAACAGACTCCATTTAAAAGGATCCTTTTGCACTCAATATAATCTACTGTAGCATTACACAGTCTTCAATTGTGCCGCTAAAGGTTTGCCTGCACTTACGCGCATAACCAAGCTGAACGATCACATAATCAAAGCCCTCCTCTTCGCATCAATACATCACCTCTTACGATGCTTTATCCTTACGCAATCACTGATTCCGCTTGATAGCATTAAAGGCATCAATTTCGAACGATAAATCTCGCTCCAACAACCTTCTACAGTGCAATCAAACAATAAAAATCGCATCGTCATCGACGATTGTTCGTCTGCATTGTCATCGTTCATCCATCGACATCTTGTTGGCACATGTACTAAGTATGAAATTTGCACGTAATCCATCCCTTGGCCTCGTGTTCGTCATCCTAAGGATCGCAATGACAGTCTGTAGTCTGTACTGTTGCTTGTGTAAGCTGGCTCCCCTCTGGCAGTGTCGCCAAGTTTTCAACAGTAATTGATAGTGCTTCGTTGGTCCTTCCATCAGTATATTCCACTTACTTCCTGGGGGCACGCCAACACCAATACCGCTTTCATCATCGCCACCACCACCACCACCAACGAAACTCAATTCCAAGTGGAATGTTTGGGCGCCAATGACGCCCAGTTCCAGTCATTGTAAGTGGCTTCTATTTAATTAAATTGCAGTCTCGGGGAAAACTATCGCAAGTTCTATAACAGCGTTACCAATAGTTCGGATTAATTAAATTGAAAACCATCAAGGGATTCAGAGGATTTCACAGCCAATTTATATATACGGAATCGGCAGCTCATGCGGGAGAGGGAGGGGGTGATGCTGGCTGGTGGTGTTCGAAGTTCTCGGAATTCCTCCGATAGCAAATGGATGTGGTAATCTAATGCTGATTGTTGTTTTCGATTCGAACACAGCACTTGTGTTGAAGGTCACAATTGAAAGTGTTGGGTAAGCCGCACATAATCAAGTCGAATAAATGGAAAACTTTTAAGTAAGTCTGAAATTGGAATGTTCGCCAATAGGACTAGAAGTTAAAACGTCAGCAGTAGGTGCGCCAGTTCACGAAACAGTAAGGAGAGCGTTTTTGTGAGGGATATTTTTAATTGAGATTTTACGTGAACGGTCTTGGTTTTGTTTTGGTTTTACTTAAGCTGTGTGACATCTGATTCCTTTGTTACGTTAAACATTTGTACCTTGTCGTACTTAATTTCGACTTGACTTTTAAGATATTCGTACTTTCGTCGATGAAACGAAAGATGCTTGAATATAATTATTTCAAGAGGGTTAATAAATGAGTTACTTTCCGAACAGTGAAGTCATCCATTACACCATCGGACATTCGAAGAAATATTAACAATAATAATTTCATCATGTTGCGTAGGTAAGGGCTGTTTAGATTCTTACAAGATGTTTTCAAAATGCAACATGCGTTGTATTTATTTGGTGCACACTTTTGCAATAGGAAAACCAAACTTATAAATGTTTTCGTTTCAAATTCGTAATTCCTTTTTTTAAGTCGTACAAAAACATTTAAAAAATAATATTGACAAAAATGTTGGGGGCTTTTTTTGCAAAAAGTAGCCAAATCTGGAGGAAATATTTTGAAACGAGAGTATTACTGACATGAAAGAGCTTCTGAAATTATTGTCGTCCCAAAAATAAAAACTCCCACAAAACGAATAGTTGTTAAGAAGCTGGATTAGGGTACATGAACCTTCTGCGCCAACTGTTTTTGTTTTTTATAGTGTTAACAGCTCAGTTTTACCAAATATTTTCGTATCCTATTTCCCTAGCATCTTGTTTGTGTTTTAGGAAGAATATTGAAGGGTTGGCATCACCTTTGCTTTATTGATGAAAACGAATGGTTTGTTCGAGTTGAGTTACGGGACCTACTTGTACTCGCTCTAAAAAAGTGTGTGTGTTTTTTTTATAGAGGTATAGAACTTTGAAAATTAATAAAACAAAGATGATTTTTTTTTAAATTGACATGAAATTTACTTTATTCGAAAGATAATCTTTTGGCAATATAATTTAAATATGATTTTTGGCATATGACCGCCACCGCTGGCTCGGACGTATTCTAATCTGGCGGTCGAATTTTCGATGACTTTTTCCTACATTTGTGGCCGTATATCGGCAATAACGCGTCGAATGTTGTCCTCCAAGTGGTCAATCGTTTCGGGCTTATCAGCGTAGACTATAGCGACTTCCCATATCCCCACAGAAAAAAGTCAAGCGGCGTGAAATCGCACGACCTTGAAGGTCATTTCACGGGTCCGGAAAGTGAAACTATGCGGTTGCCAAACATTTCTTTAAATAAATCAATTGTGGCACGATCTGTGTGATATGATGCGCCGTCTTGTTAAAACCACAGCTCCTGCACTGGTTGACGTTGTTGTTCAATCGATGAACGAAAAGCTCAGTAATCATGGCTCTATAGCGGTCACCATTGACTGTAACGTTCTGGCCAGCATCGTTTTTAAAGAAGTACATACAAATTATTCCACCAACCCATAAAGCACACCAAACAGTCAGTTTTTGTGGATGTAACGGTGTCTCAACATACATTGGAGGATTATCATCAATCCAAATACGGCAATTTTGTTTATTGACGTATCCATTCAAGCAAAAGTGAGCTTCATCGCTAAATAAAATTCGCTTATGAAAATTGGCGTATTTCGAACAGAACCATGATTTTCAGAATAAATTTGCACAAATTGGAAGCGTTGCTTAAGTGTCTGTCTATTCATGTTTTGTTTAAATGCCAAACTAGACTAAAAATAATTCACTTGACAGCAGTCCAGTTTGTTCGGAAGAGGTAGCGGCGGCGAACTGCTAGGCTATCGGAAATCTCTTAAGATGGTTGAAATAAAGTTTAGAATGGTGGAAGGAATCTACGTACTTGATGTAATCATCAATGGAGAAACCCTTTGCATCGTTCCAATTTATCTAAACTGCAGTCATTGGTTGCGCGACTACGACAGGCTCTCCGATGTTCTTCAGTCTTTAAATTCGCCGGATCTTCTGCTTGCTGGAGACTTTAACGCAAGGTTAGGGTTATCGCAAAACAATTTTTCAAGTGGTCATGTGTCATCATTTATACATGCAACGAGGAAATCAAAGGACGACCTATGTGATGGAAAGGGCGTGAAGCTATTGGAAACTGCTGACGCGTATGACTGCACGATACTCAATGGAAGCTGTAAAGGAGACATGGATGGTGAACTTACCTTTATTCGTGGAACTTCATGCTCCGTTATAGACTACTGCCTATTATCAGGAAAATGGAAATCAATAGTCAACGCTTTTTCGATAGCAGCTCAAACGTTTTCCGACCATATGCCATTAGAAATATCGTGTGCAGTTTCGAATACTGGTGATGCGCCATTCGCAAAGCAGCTGGCTCTTCTGCCGAAGTTGGTTTGGAACAACAAATTTCTTGTCTCTTATCAAAATAAGCTGACTTCTGAGCTTGAGAGTCTAAGTGAACAAAATGCAGCGATACAGATCGACGATCTTACCGCTATAATAAAAAGGGCTGCACCGTTTACTGTTAATGCAAAACCTGTAGTCAGTAAGCAGAAGTGGTTCGACAGCGATTGTCTCAAGGCGAGAAATAGATCCTTTGCATTGCTAAGGCGCCTAAGGTCTAGTAACACTAGCTCGTCGAAAGAACTCTATGCCGAAGCCAATAAAAACTTTAAACGTCTTTGCATGGAAAAGAGAAAACAATTTAAACTGAAGACCATAGCAGTTCTCAACTCTGCAAGATCCTCTGCAGAATTTTGGAAAGCGGCTAAAATTGCTACTGGCAGACCGAATTTGATCTCGTCTTCTTTGCAAGCTTCTGAGCTCCGACAGTATTTCGAAAATCTACTCAACACCCCGCGGTTTTCCCCATTACCGCAATACGCAGCCCCATCATTTGCAGATGAACTTTTAGATGCGCCGTTTACTCTTTTCGAAGTGAAAAGCGCAATTGATTCGTCTAAAGTGAGAAAAGCCCCAGGCGACGACCGGATTCCTTTCGAGTTCTACAAGAATTGCTCTTCTGAATTTCTCATTGCGCTAACTAAGGAATTTAACAGGATTTTCGTAACAGCAAGTATTCCAGGGAGTTTTAAAAGAGCGATAATCTTTCCATTGCATAAAAAAGGAGAGCTAGATAACCCGGCAAACTACAGAGGCATTTCTTTTTTGAATACTTCGGTGAAACTATTTAGTGCTATGATATATAATAGGCTTATACAATGGATAGCTTCCAAAAAGATCTTAAACGAGTACCAGGCTGGGTTCAGGAAGCATTATTCAACGCTGGACCACATTTTTACTATTACGAACATTGCGGAAACTTTTAAACACAACCGCAAAAAGCTATACGCCTTCTTTGTTGACTTCCGTGCAGCTTTTGACTCCATAGCGCGCAAAGCACTTTTCTATAAGTTGTATCAAATTGGTTTGTCAAGCAAAATTATTAAAGTTCTTGAAGCGATGTACGAGAACAATGTTGCGTACGTTTGGAATGGAGATTATGTATCGGAAGAATTTGAAACGCAAATGGGAGTTAAGCAAGGCTGCATACTAAGTACGTTGCTCTTCATCCTATTTATAAATGATATAGCAGAGGAGGTGGGGAGAGGGATAGAATTTGGAGGTGTACGGATTCCAGCGCTGAAGTTCGCGGACGATATTGTGTTTTTGGCGGACACAGTAGAAGGGATGCAGCTTGTCATCAACCGTTTGGAAAGATACTGCAAGCAATGGAACTTGACGGTAAATCTAACGAAATCTAAGATGATGATTTTTAGAGATGGTGGAGGGAGGTTCTCCCGTAACGAAAAATGGTTCTATCAAGGTGAACGGGTGGAAATAGTAAAAGAATATAAATATTTAGGTGTGATAATAACATCTAACCTGAATATGAAAAAACACTTTGAATCTAATCTAGCAGCAGCTAAAAGAGCTATTTCATCAGTTTGGGGTCCTTGCATTGACAGCAAGTATATCGATCACTCCTCGAAAATAAAGCTTTTTCGTGCAACCGCGGCATCAATACTGCTGTACGGGGCCCAGATTTGGGGTTACCGCTATTACGAGGAAATTGAAAAGTTTCTTAGGTACTTTCTGAAGCGTATCTTTAAACTACCCTCTTGTACTCCAAATTATATGCTGCACTTAGAAACTGGAATGCCCCCACTCTTTTTGGATACCCTTAAGATGCATGCAGATTACATTGCTAGGGTAGGGGCGATGGAAAGGGAAAGGTTGCCCTGGATTGTCCTGAAGCATGTGATTTCAACAAGAGGTCACTTGGTGCAAAAGTGGGAGGATTTGGCAGAAAATTACGGATTGCGTTTAAGTATTGCAGCTGACTCGGATCCCTCGATGTTAAAACAAATGTTTACCAATATATTGAAAATGGCGGGTAACTCTTTGTACGATAAATGTCTCAATGAAGCACATGCATCGCAACATAGGCTGGTGTATCCTAGATTGAACCACAACCTCAAGGGAACCGCATCTACTTACCTTCTTAACCGCTATTCTCTTCAACTGATAAGCACAGTATTCAAACTAAGAGGTGAATTAGTGAATCTATACTATATTCCGCATCGAACCGATCTTCCATTATTATGTGACCTGTGTAACCTTAAAGAGAGGGAGGATGTATACCACTTCATTGGAAGATGCCCCATTTTAAGCGAATTCCGCGTGAGATACTTCGGACGATCTTTGCTGAGTTTTGACGAAGTTATTAATTTATTAAACGGCAGTCTTGGGTGGGAAACTTTATTCAACTACGCCTCAGCTGCTAGCCGCTACAGAAACCGTATATTGGAAGCCGATTTTTGAGCAGTACTTTTTATTTAAAGTTATTATTACTAGGTTACTATATTTATAATTTAAAATACATTAATTGCCATTCTGGTAGACGGCCTTACGCCAAACCATAAACGACTAATTATTGTAAAATTTTGCAAATTTTAATGAATTACTAATAAAGTCACTACTACTACTACTACTATGGTTTCTTTAAGTTTAAATGTTGTATAGGCACAAAATCTCAGTTGCACCACTTCTCATTCCCGATCTATTATTGTGTCAGTAGACATTAAAATTTTACTTCCCAAATATGACTGTGTCTACTAGTGATTTGCTTGGCGGGTTACTACTCAATCGACAATGTAGGTACCTACTGCTAATTTCAAATTTTGTAAATGCAAGTACAATTAAGAAAAACGCAATCATACAGCAAAATGAAAAATTATTAAGCAACGATTATGTTGTTTGTTAATTCTCCCCCTCTACCGCATTTTTAGTTTCAATATAATTTAGTACAATTTTTTTTTAATAAAATCAGAAACAAACTTCTCATTAATGACTTCTTTTTCTGTATAGCGAACCCACGTACATCGTTTTGCCACAATAATGTGGTCCTGGATATCATAATTTTTGACATAAAAAAAGATTTTCCGTCATCACTCGTTTGCATTTTAAACAAGTCAATGTTTTTTTTTTTTTTGCAGCTATACATGAGAACTCAAATATGCGTGTGGATTCATTTTCTGTGCAGGATGTGGCGGTAATACTGACGGAGTTGAACATACGAGTAACATCACGAAATATGGCATCCAGCATACATATGATATCCCACTTCCCCTTTCTATGAATTTGAACGTGTTTCATTGTGGAATCTAATATTGTGTAAATGAAATAATAAAAACATATTTCACATTCATTCAAAGTTGCTCAACTTTATTTTAACTTCTCCTCGTTGTGTCAAAGTGGGATTTTTTTTTACTGACTCTGCAAGGATGAACTTCAGCGTTAGGTGGGTGGGTGGCGTGTAAACGTACAAGCCACCTGCTAAGATAGCTTATTATGAAGAGAAAATATTTTGCTCCTAATTAAAATTTAAAACCAAAAAGATACATAAAGTTACATGGTTCAGAAAGTTTACGGTTAACCTTAGACAAGGTCGGTCACATTGAGAGTTTAATTTATTTATGTGGGGTGTTGTGCGTGGAGGTTGGTTTTTTTTTGCAGACATTTCCAACAGAAACGTAGCTGCCAGTATAAAGAAATTGATTTTTCTAAGAATCTTTGTTCCGTAAATTTATGAATATGCAACAAATTCGCTTTTTTTCTCTCGCTTGCTTGCATAGGGTTGATAATTTGATATTTTTCGGGCTTTCAGCGGAAACATGATTTAAGTTTAGGTTCGATTGTGGGGTTGTGAAAAGACCAGCCACCATACGGGGCAGATCGCCATCCCCAGGAAAACATTACGGTTAAAAACCTAAACCAAATTGCACAAACAATCAATTTCACTACAGAACGTAAATATGATCTCAATATTGTTTGAGGAACCAACCTCCTCTAAGTTATTAGAGAAGTACCTGCAAAGGTACTTTCTTTTACTCCGAGCAGTTGCTTGACATTCACATAGAAGGTGGGATATGTCTTTCTTGGCTTGTAGGTCCTCGCAGTACCTGCATATATCGGAGTTATTGAATCGTAGTCTCATGGCATGCTTCCTTAGAGGGCAATGTCCAGAGAGTATTCCGAACGTTAATCTCAACTTTGTTCTACTGACATTGATTAATTCTTCTGACTTTTTTCGGTTTAAAATTGGCCATAATGCCTTTGAGATCTTGTGCCCCTCTAGTTGTGACCATCTTTTGGCTGCTATTTTGGAGGTTATTTCCAAGACAACTCTTTTAGTCACGGCTATAGGTGGTCTTATACAATCAATAATTGTATTAAGTGGGAAATCCGTGGAAAATCGTGCGCAGAAAAGTGCTTCCGTCGATACAATAATCAAACCATTAGTTTTTTATAGACTTGAAGTGATTTTTTTCTCAAATATTTTCAGTCAATCACGTTGGTGACCTTCCCCAGAAAGTGGACCATTTTTCATTCCTACACGTAGTTTTGGGGAAACTGCTCTTTTTCTGAAATGAGAAAAATTTTTTTTGCCAAACACTTGTATGAGGTTGTGCTGCATAAAAAAAGTTTGTGAAATCAGACTTTAACTTCCTGCTTATCCTCACTAGAAAAAAACTCTGTAAGACCTCTCCGTACGTGCATAGCCGTGTGGGTAAAATCTAAAATGTAACAAAAAAACAAAAAAAAAAAATATATAATTAGTTCAACCATTAAAAAACGTCAACCAGTCCGAATGTCTCATTCCTCTAGTTCCGCATTTCCTTTTGCGATATGAAAGGATTAATTAAATATGAAAATCTCTATCTCTTTTAAATCGTACTTCATTTTCATATGTTAAAAAGTAATCCATCAACCATCACATCGAGCGACAATTATAATCCCATTTTGAAGCAGCGTATTTCATACTTCCGAGTGTCCAGTTTGAATGGAAGTAAAAAAGACGGTTCCTGTGACAACTGTCAGTCATTTTTAATTTTAACTGGCAGCATTTTTTAAATGCCGCGTTTAATTTGTTTTCAAATGCAATGACCAAAATAGAATCCAGATGGTATAAGATAGCTCAATGTTGGAAGAGTTGATTGTGAACTTCCAAAGCAAGGACGACAGTTGCTAAAAATAAGTAGAGAGTTATTTAAAAATGGACTGGATATAAGTGTGCATGGGGAAGGATTTGCAATGCAATTTAACTGAAATTTCCTACAACATTGGCGGCTTTAACTGATATAGAAGTCATTTATGAATTGCTCAGTTTTGCTATTATTTAACTTTATGAAGCCATTTAATACTATTAAATATTGTTAGCATTAAGCTTGTATATTTTTTAATTAAAATAAAGAAAATATGATTATTATATTATTATTATGAGATCTAGGAGACAGTACAATCAACTTAACTACACTTTGGCAACAGCTCCTTGTTGTATAATTCAGTTGCTTTTTCGACAAGCTCAAACTCATCTAACAATAAAATTCACGACACCTATCAATCCGGGCATACCATCCCACTTTTTATTGACCAACGCTGTCAAAGAACTATATCCGTCATTCTTTTCAATGGCCATAAAAGTAATTCGCAACAGCATTTCAATTATCTCCCGTCAATTTGAGAATCAATATTCATTTGAATGTCTATGTCAAATTGAATGATCCCATGCGGCAGTAAAGAGTTTCTCCTGTCACCCGTTTCCTTTGAACTGTATTTGCCATTAAATCAGAAAACCACAAAGGGCAAAACATCTTCCACTAGAATGTTGTCTTGATTTTGAAAACTATTTGCTTAGAACTTGTTGTGGTTTCCTTGCGGATTATTTCTACCAAAAAGTGAATTGAAACGTACTCTACTGACGGTTGCTGTGGCAATGGCACCGTTCTGGCTGAATACAAACCCCTTTGGAGTTATAGACGATCCAAAGACAAGGCTGCTTAATGAATGTGGTTTCCAATAAACTTCAGGGATTTATGGAAGCCATTTATTTGTGGTAACAATGCTAATGGATCATTCCTTGAGCTACCACCATTGAGTATATGGAGTACAAATTTGATTAGAAATCTTCATCGTCATCCCTTGGAAGGCGAAATGCATTAATGACTATTGTTGAGGATGGAATATTGGACTTGCATTGGTATTGGGTTGCGAAAGGTATATGAAGTTATTAGTGATGTGGTTTCGCGCTGTTGTTTGTGGAAGTTGTTACGCACCACTTTGTAGGTGCAGCGAAGGGTGATTAAATCAGAGAAAGAGGCCAAAATTGATATAAAACCTTATAAGAAATCAAGGAACATGTTCTCTATTAGAAGTGGGAGTACAATAATGCGTCATTATAGTCCACTTAAGTTACCTAAAGCTTACAAAGGCATTTTATCTGAAATGTACAAATCAAACACCGCATTTAGGTATCACAAGTCAGTTTCTTGTTTTGATCAGAATTCGCTGTCAATAATTCATAAACCTTCTTTGCATCCCAAATTCATTTTAAAAATGTCCTCCCTACCTTTTCTAGTGAAACTATTGCATACCCCAATCTTCTATAAACTTCCCTTTTCGCACGCACATTACCCAAAAACATGACCATGACCAGCGGTCAGTTAATGAGGATTAGTGGTTTTCATCGAGTTCCTTTACTAAAGTCCATTTATGGCAGGAAACTTATCTCATTACGGCAGAGGTCAGGCAATTATGTGTTGGTTGCGTTTACTTCTACGATGCTGTTTGTATGGCTGGTTAACTACCTCGATTCTAATTTAATTCGCCTATGTATAGTTGCCACCTCAAACTGCAATGCCACTGGAACACTCCCAAAGTTGTCAGATTCGAAATCCATCCACAAACTTGAGTTCAAGTCGATTTAATTAATTCGAATGTAGGTACCTGAAACTCTATTAATAGGGAAACTACTCCCATTGATTATAATGAAATGGGTTTGAGTTTCAAAAGGGTTCATGCAAATCAGTGTCAGTAGTCCTTGGAGATTGGAGTGAGGTAAATTTTTGGTGCATTACATGGGTAAGTACCGCACTGGTGTAAGATTCTATATTACACTTGAACTGGGAGTGGGAGTTAACCGCACTCAGTATAGTGCAAGAGTGTCGATGTGAATTACGTTTGGAGATAATTATCAGTTGCACTTGGGCTTGGAAGAGGTGTGTGACTTTTGTTTTCAACACAAAATAGCTCTGTCAAATGGTCTTTGTGAACCGAGGTATTTAAGAAAACGTCTGTCACCACCACCAAAAAAAAAATTACTACAATATCAACACAGTTAAAAAAGGGAGTCCCGCACTACTTTCCTAAGGACCTGGGTAATATTTCCGCTTTCCCGGTCCAAAAGATAATAAAAATTCTCCCTTCAACCATCAGGTCATAAGTAATTCCGAGTATATTCCGTACCTTTAGACAATAAAAAAAAATATCCCACTTTCCACCATCGCATCGGCTTAACTCTTTCTCATTGGGGCAACTGGTTGGAAAATCGCATTTACAAAGGGGCGCTTTGTTCCAGAGGCTGTCTCTTCCCTAGAACGGGAAACTAACTTATGGACACAGCTTTCTTTTTTTCTGTAAACTAAATCAGAGATAAAAAACAAAATACAGAGCCACAGCAAGGAAAACAATTGAGGGAACAGAAGCTGGAAAAGACTTATTAGATCCTGTGCACCAGTTAAAAAGATCGAGCTAACTGAACAATTTCAGAGATAAATGTCCCTTAACTTCGATGTAGTCTCGTTGTTTTTGCTTCCAAGTGGTGTTTCTCTGACGTAAATAAGTTCTCAATCCTAAGGACATAGTTATATCCTATTTTGTTGAAAGGGTGAAGGAGGACTTAGGGCGATGTCATGGTCCATGAGTCATTATCAATGAGGGAAAACAGTGGTGGCTCGAATAGATTCATCGCTGTTGTGCGAGTACAACATACAGATACGAGCCATCCACAACAGTTTGCATGGCTAATTAGAATTAAGCAGATAGACCCCAAATGATTTCGGGGAGTCTTCTTAAAATATGTAAATGGTGGGATGGCCAAGTTAATGGATATATTAGCATGCACCTCGCGAGTGAAAATTAATGATGTCTCTCGAAACAGTTTTAGTTGTATAGGGTAGGGGGATGTCTTAGGAAGAAGGGAATTCTATTTCGTGTTTAACCAAATTCAATAGAAATAACCTGTTTGAGTTTTACCGAGGGTAGCTACGTCAAGGACTCTGGGGGAAGTGAATAAAAGAGATGTTCGTGTTTTACTTATCGAAGGAAGATTTTAAATTTTTTTCGGTTGGTTTTAAAGAGATTTGAGCTAGATATAGTTTGTTCTGCTAAAAATCACTTATTACGTAGCAAAGCAATATATTGGCCAGCCTCGCAGCCCGCTCCATCCCTACGTGTTGTCAGACATTTTTCTGACGTACTCGGTAGATGAGTGAATGATCATATACTCCTTCTCAACCATATGCAATTTAAGTCACTTAATTTTATGTATTACTTTTCACTTATTTGAGTTTACAAACTTTTTTTTTATCTTGAATTTCCCAAATTCCTGTTTGAAAAGGAACTGTCTGTCCTAGCTTGAACAATTTCCTTTTAAATTTGATCATTTACTTAACAAAACTTCAAGTAAATTTAGCGACATAATCATGTAAAATTTTAAACGACCTCCAACCAAGCAACTAGGTACAAAAAATACTATTTTGGAAGCTTCATCCAGTTCATCTACTATATAAAAATAAGTCGGGTTTTCCTTCCTGAAGATATAACTCCAGAACGGCTCAACCGATTTGAATGATTTTTATTTTGTTTTGTTCGTCTTAAATCAGGGATGGTTTATGAAAAAAGAAAAGTCGGAAAATTCTCAACAGTTGGCGTTGTAGGCACATATTTCGTTTTTCATGGGGAAATGCACTTTGAAAAAAATATAAACTGGATAGAAATCGAGTAGTTTCAAATACAAAAAAAAAAATATTTTAAATTTTAAAAGCAATATTGTTGTTGTAAATTATTTTAAGCAAATTGTTGTTGTCAAAAATTTTGAAATATATTTTTTAATATACGATATATTTAGCTACCTAATAAGTTTGTTTATGTTTACTATGTTACATTAAGTAACTTTTTGAAATGAAGTTGATACTTTGATTTGTTTGTATCCATCATTTTTGTTTGGGAATTACCTATTTTCAATATCCTTGCATTTGAATAGGTGGGTAAGTTCAAATGGAGGGGTGATTGAGTGAGATGACGAGGACAATGATGACAGGCAACAGGAGTTGCTGAGCGTTTTGAGTGTTCACGAAGGGGTTGTTACGAAAAATGAATGAGTAACAATCATGGTACTATGCTCATACGTGAGTAGGGTTATGGGGAGGGCAGCTCAAAGCTACCATAACACCTTCGGTACCGGTGTGGAGAGTGAAGGGAGAAGGCTTACCGACCAAGTTGATAGGTGTGGTTAGTTTTCTTCTAGGCTGTTAAAGTTACAAATATTTCTTTTAGAGTTAGTGTTTATTGATGGCGAATAAAGTGCGCAGTTGGGCATGATATCACCTAATCGTCCAATACACGATGCATTCAACCACGAATTGCAAAGAGAACAACAAAACAATACGATACTGCAGCAATAGCCGAAGCAGTTCGTAAAAATGTTCTGCAATTGAATCGACAACAAATAATGATTGCGTATGACTCTTTGATGGAAGCTGTGAACAAAAGAACTGGTAGCAATTACTTTCTGGGTGCTCCCGGAGGTACTGCCAAAACGTTCTTAATTTCGTTGCCCTGGCATTGGCTTCATCTGGAATAACAGCAACTTTGTTAGAAGGCTACCGAACTGCACATTCAGCATTGATATTGCCACTGAACATGCAAATCAATCAGACACATTCTTGAAAAATCGAAAAAAAAATGCGAAGATTTTACAATGATGCAAATTGATCGATTGGGTCGAATGTAGATACGATGGCCCCACAAAAGGTCAATGGTGGCGGTGGAGAGGACGTTGAAAGATCTTCGTGTCTATCAAAACATTTTTTGAATAGCCATGGTTGTATTATCCGGTGATTTTCGGGAGACTCTTCCAGTTATTCCCACGATCAATTGCAGCTGACGAACTAAAGGCGTGCTTGAAAGCATCAACTTTGTGGCTTCATGTCAAGACAAGCCGATTGACGAGATCAAACTGCAGATGTGTTTTCGAAGCAATTGTTGGACATTGGTAATGAAAAGATTGCAGTTGATATCTCGACCGGACTTATCACTTTGCCCACTGATTTCTGCCACATGACCGATTCTAAGGAAGAGCTCATTCGAAGTGTTTTTCCGGGCATACCGCAGAATATAGAGGAGAAGATGTGTTGATTCCACGCATCCCGATGATTCCAACGGACTTACCATTCGAATTCAAACGCCTGCAATTTTTTACTACAAATTTCTGCATTGAATGTTAATATCATCTATTTTACAGGAAAATAAAAGGCATTGAATTAATTTGAATTACTAACAAAATTTATTTAATCACCAAAAAAAGTTTAAATCGAAAAAAAAGCTTCAAATAGATAAAAATTAGGTGGTACGAAGTTCACCAGGTCAGCCAACACCAGATGAACCGCATCAATTTCTGCATATATATTTCATTTCGTCGATGGTGGATCAGCTGAATGTGCGGTGCAATATACAGGGAACACAACAGTTAAAGAGACGTATTATTGAACAGTTGCAAGCAATTTTTCATTTAGAAAATTATTGTTTTTCACATGGGCAGCTATACGTTGCGTATTCACGAGTTGGTAAACCATCCGCTTTGTTTGTGTTAACGTCAGACCAAAAAACAAAAAATGTGGTTTACCAAAGAGCACTTCAATGAAACGGATAATTTACGGACACGTAAACGCTTCGATTCAGTATTTACTTTGGATTCACTTTCATTTTTTACTTAGAGAAGTTCAACTAAATTACACTTCATTTTTATAATCGAAATGAATTCATTACTGTTGTTAAATGAAATAAAATTTTCCATTTTCAAATACAAGAAAAAAATAATAATTTTTCTTCATCTTTTAATCCTCAAACGAAATGTTACAAAAAACGAAGCCATCTGGTGGCGAAACGGAGTTCGCCGGGTTTGCTAGTTAGCTATAATTGTAACTAAAACTGATGATGATCGAAAAACAATTGGCCAGAAAATATTTAATTAATTTATTTATTTGTAAGACTATTAACTAATAATAAATTAAGAGTTAATACTAACTTACAGTGATAGCTACCAGGGCTTTCGGCTAGGCCAGAAAATAACTTGCTATATGGTCATTAAAATTTCAAAAACGATATCGCCCAGACGATCATCGTTATACGTGATCTGCCCCCAGTTGTGTAAGCGGTTGCAAGCGCTGGATACAGCCCCTCTAGCGTTTAAGAGACAGCTCTAACAACGCCTACCATAAAAGTGCCATCCACCATCTTGCCCTCCATATTGAACTAATTAAACTAGTAAAACAATAAAATTGTAGCTCTTTTTCCAACTGTAGAGTGTCTGGCCGGAATAGGTTTCAAAATTACTGCACGAAACTGGCTTAAGACATATGATATGTTTTTTTGTAATTCGATCTCGAGAACAGAGATCTTACCTGATATCTAAGCCCAAAGTGTTTCCAGAATAATGTTTACCTCCTAGGTTGGCTTAAAAAGTTATATTATGTACAAGGGTTATAAGAAATTGATCATATCTTCGTGAATTGAAATATTGCCATTAAATGGTAAATGTTCAATACTAAAATCTTCCAAAGACACTATGAGAATAGCAAGCGCGTTCTTATAGTAGTGTCAGATTTTTACTGACTAAAAACACCACCCTTCTAAAGATTGTTAGATACTGCAAGTAAGATATAACTTATCAAGCAATTTTTCTATCATGAAATAACAACTTTCGGCAGGTTACTTTCCAGTGAAATATCCTGCGTGTTCCGCAAATTAGACGCGGTTAATCTTATCTTGCCAAGTCGAACGGTTTCGTTCTTTGTAGTCGGCGCAATAAATTGCTCTCGTCCAAGATTTGTCGGACTGTATTGTTGATATGTCCGATTAGTCGGTTTCTATGCTTTCTCGCAAAGCTTCTAGTTTCAGCTTCGATTGTTGGAATTCCGAGATCCCTATGGATATCGTCGTTTCTAATATACCATGGTGCTTGTACATATAATTTCTCTAAGCACTTTATTTTGAAAAGTTTGTAGAATATTGGCGTTTGTTTTCTTGGTACAACCCCAAAGTTGTATACCGTAGGTCCACACCGGCTTTAGCACTTGCTTGTTTAAAAGCAGTTTGTTCTCAGTACTGAGCTGGGAATATTTTCCGAGTAACCAGTACATTTCTCTATATTTGATATCCTTTGAAATGGTCACTCGGTTGCGTTTATAGTCGATTGTGAGCAATCGCAGCACCCATCGAGCGGATAGCTTTCTCACGTCCAAATATTTATGTAAAATATTTAATACCCGCCTGATGCCTCAGCCATCTCACGAATTTTAATTCTCCAATCGTCCAATATCATTCCATGGATTTTATCGACGATTTCTGGCGTAAAGACCTCTTTGGGCTTCCGCTTCCTGAACGTTCGGCGCCATTTGTGCTGGTACGACCACAGCGGAACTCAGTAAAGCACTTTTTAACCATTGAAATTGACGGTGCAGGTACCCCATAGTATTTATCTAGCCTTTCCTTGGTTTCGGTGATGGTTTTGTTATGTAAAAAAATAATGCTTTTTTCCATTTTTATTAAAATTGTAGATGTTCATTGCTTTAAATAGCTCTCAAACAAAGTAAACGACGCCGGCTACTCAAAATTTCACAGTAGTCTAATAAGAGATGATAGTTTACGAGTCACTAACTCATCAAACTGCCCTCGTGATTCCAAAAGTACATAATAGGAACGACCAACTACCTTTTGAGTTGTATTTTGTATGCTTCCAGCGCACGAGTCTACAAGTAGGAAACACCTCGACGAACTAAAAGAAGTTTATCAACACCTCAACGCCTCTATTTGCCCCTAAAACTATGCTCATTTACCACTAAAAGTATTAAATTTGTAAACTGCATTTGTAGCCTTCTATAATTGTGACCACTATAACCTGACATTCGAAAACTGCCTTAGACATTATAAAATCATCCATGATGTGTTTTTTACGTTCCACCGAATTAAACTTGAGGAAAATTTAGAGAGCGATGTAAATTTTTGACTCAAGTCTTTATTTCTGTTCATTCTGTAATGTTACTTGAAGCAGCTTGAAGTCGTTCTATTTTTTTATAGCTAGTTCTTTTTTTCCACAGAAAATACTGCGCTTTCCACTGCGAAGGCAGCTAAAGCGACGACCTGTCTTTCTAAAAATAAAATAAATAATTGGTGCAACAGGTCCGTAGCGACCCTAGGCTAGGCCTATCTTCTCGCAACCATAACCCACTAACTTTGTCCATACCTGCATTTAGAAATATATGGTCTGTTTTCGTCTGTGACTATGCGTGATGTAGTCAACCTGACCAAAATGAAGTGATGGTGTCTATTTCGAATGCTAAAAAATCGATCTTGGTCTTTCATTTGACCTTTTCAAAGTCGGAGTTAATTGACTTGGCGGCAACAACTCAGACAACTCAGACGCAAAATTAAGTCAGACGAACAAATACGACGTAAAAGAATCACTGCATTATTATTTGTTTCTATGCAGTTTAAGCCGACCCAAAATCTGTCTATTATAACATGTGCCCTAAGAAAGATCATCAACTAGACATGAACTCATAACTTAAAGTAAACTTTAGAACTCGTAGTAATATTTTTGTCCAGAAAATACTTCGAAATTTCAAAACTTCTTACGCTTTCTGCATGAGCAGAGCATGCACTCTGGGGATGCATCTATCAAGAAAACCTGCTCACTAAATTGACACTACAATCGCAATAATTCACAATATAATTTCCACTGTCACAGAATGCGTTGCACACGACAAACTTTTCCAGAAAAAAAAATACTCATTCATTAACAGTCACAGTAGGTACCACAGCCCACATCTACCGGACCAAAGTTCTTGAATTCTGAAATGATACTGCAACACCGACAAACACTTTCCGATATAATATGTCACATAGGTAGAAGTTATTGCGTGCAACATAAAAGGAAATGGATAGCAAAAGTTTACCAGCATTCATGTTATCCAACAAAGTTCCCAGCAAATGCATTAGCTCCACTGAAGGTCGCCGAGTCCATGCCATGGGAAAGCACTCTTCGACGTGTATTCATCGGCAAACTTTAACGTATCCCTTTAATTAGACTTTGAAAAGACTTTTCGTCACTTTAAGGAGGAGTTCGTCACCACGTCAATCAAGTTTTCATTATTGCTGTCATGTATTCTTGACTGATTCAATGTTTGTCAATGTAATTTCTTAACCCCTAGGCAAATGCCGGCATAATCCATCCAGCATCCTCCAGGAGGTGGTTGTTTATGGAAGACTGTATCCAATTCAATGAACAAGATATAACATAATCAAAGACATTCTTATTGATGGTACCCACAGCGTGCGTGATTTACTGTGTCGTATGTGCCGCATGTGTCTAAGGTGGATTTGACAAATCAATATTGTTCCGTCATATCAGATCAGATTATGGTTTTAAGTTTAACTGTTTGCACAGGCTCGTGTTGGTTACTGGAAGTGGATTATGAGGTGTCCGTCATCATCAGTTTGCTTATCTCTAGGGTGATTAAGTATCTCCTATGCTGAGAGATAATTAATTCTTGGTAATCCTTGTTTGTGATGGGGGCCGCTTCAAGGGATAGCTACACATTTGTAATAGTTTTTATGACGACGCATGATTAAGGGCAAACGCAGGAAAACGAAATAACAAACGAGTGTGTGTGGGAATACGAGTAGTTCGGCTTAAGCTGGTATGAATGCGTGTGCAATTCAAAAACATGAAAACAACAGTTTTCCTTCGAAAGTGATGGGTGGTGTGGGTCTTATGACATCTACACTGAGAGGACGATGGCGGTTGATGTCCAATTAGGGCGAGTCATTGGAAGTTAGCAGGAATTATGACTGAAAGGACAGCGGACTGCAAATGAGCGTATTGGTGTCGAGTTTCAGTTAACGACGCACGCTACGTATCTGGTGAAAATGTCTGGTGCGTTAGAAGGGCTTATTTGAGGAAAAGCTGACGATGGATGGTTATTTTTCCAGCTATGGTATTGAGTCTTAAATTGAGGCGTGAATGACAGTGGGTATGATGCGTGACATTGTGAATGGCACTCACAGAGAAATAGGTCATACAGGGCGTCATAAGTATATCAGACGTTGGTTGGCCTAGACCCTAGAGGGACGGTATAATGCGTGTCCCGTCTATCTGCCATCTACTGCTACCGTGAGTAGCTTGCAAATAACTTATATGACAATTAAAATGAATGAACTCTTATATTGAAAAACCACTATACCGTGTCTGGTACCTAGAAAAGTTACGTTTGTTAAATTTACTCAACAAAAAGAACATATATTTCACTTCTATCACCAATATTTTCAGACATTTTTTGGATTGAGTTGCAACATCCGTGTTTCCCTTAAACTCCACTAGTTGTGATTTAAAAAATGACTGTTCTAGCTGTTTTGTGCTTTAAATCCCCACAGGATTCTTCTTGTTTGTATCTCATTCGTTATTCATCACACAACTGAATAGCATTTACCATCATTTGTTGACTCACGTTGCTAAGACCAATATCAGACAACGAGGATGAGAATGAACATGAAGACACGTTTGATTACTTATTTGTGTATGCCAATGTGCCAATGAGTACCTAGGTACGCGCCAAGTTGTTGAGCTAGTCGAGACGAAAGTGTGCTATATTTTTGTTTGTATCAATATGTTCTTTAAATTTGTACGTTCGCACCGCAAATGAAATGTAAACAACCGGATACCCGGTAGTACGTGCACATTTCGAGCCCAATGCTTTCAACTTTCAACAGTCTCAATTTTTGTAGTAGAAACTATAGGGCTTATGATTTGGTATTTCAGTGGAAATAGCAAATAAAATTAGACATCAAATTTTAAGGCTTTATTTTCCGTAGTAAATTCAGCAGCTGAAGTTCAGAATCTAGCCGAAGTAAATTGTTGCAGAGGCATATCTTCTTCTCTAAATGGCATTGGCTCAGTGCTACCCTATTCTTGGAAGTGAGTTGTAATTTAATTTGGCAAATTTTAACATACGAGACCTGAATTTATCATACAGAATTTGGAAAAGCTTTTTGACGTGTTCAAATAAGAATTCCTTATTCATTGTTTAGCGAGAAAGGACGTTAAAATGGAGCAGTAAATGATTTTGGGCATAGGGAAATGTTGGGTGATATGGCACCTTTTCAATATTTCCAACTTAATGATTTTATTTTAAAACAAAGACATAAAAATATCGTTTGGTTTAGCGTAAGTTCCTGAAGGGTGCAGTCGCGACCTGAGGTGAATATTTTTAGTTAAAAACGAACAAAAAAAAAAATTAGTTCGAACAGAAAATGTTTGTGTGAATGAGTGAGAGAAGTGTAGATCGAAAAGTATTCGGTGCACGGTGTTCGTTGTTACAAACAAAAAATTAAAAACGTCATGGTCATGTTTTGGGAGTGTAACGTACGTTCACGTTACGGAACGCAAGCGACTCCTTCTGCCATGTCAGCAAACACGCAGGCCGGTATTAACCTATACCTACGCGCAACTGAGTTGACCAACAACCAAACAAGAACAAAAAGGAAAGTCGAAATTCCTACGCTCCGCTACGCGAACCATACCCCATCCATCACTTAAACTACCCATATACCGCAAGGTCACAGGACCCCTACGGCAGTCCGGGCAGCATGACGGATGGGGTTGTCCAAGCCTCCTGCAACCAGGCATGACCGCTTCCTCCCGCGCTAGCCCTCGGTGGGTGGGGATCTTGTTGCAGGCCCTGGACTGGGGTTACCTCTAGTTTTACATGCCTGTTAATTCAAAAAGATAGATCGTAAAAGATGTTGGACACGACCGGATTAAACCACTATCCCTAACAATAAAGATTGCGAGGCCCGAGTAGTGCGATCCGTTGAAATATTTACATCCACAGTGAAAAAGAAGAAAGCGGGGGAAGAAATAGGTGGAAGTAATCTTCCCCTGAGCTGACCCACCCCTACTTAGCACCAAGGCCAAGCTACCATGGTCGTCGTCACGCTCCTATTGAACGACGACCCCTAAAGTCCGAATATCCTACTAACTACTAAACTACAACCATGAACCGAACTGCGTAAAACCACCTCGGATCGTGATCGCCCCCATGGCCGACATTCCCTTCAATACTTCCTTATCCGCACATCTGGCGGCTGCTTCCGAAACCTAAACTAAATTCCAAAGCCAATGAACACACATGATTGTTCTTCTTCGTGAAGTTCACAAGCTTATTTTTATTCAAAACCAAAAGATCTTAAAACTAGTACTTAATTAAGGGGGTGGACGTTACAACACAAGTCAGTACAAGTGCGGACATACAAATCTTACTGTTGCCGCTCGATTACGTTATCATTTACAGCCAGAACAAAATTAACGAAAAACAATAACCCTTCGATGTTAGACGTAGAGACCAGAGCATGTACCCGTGGCCTATCTACTCGCGTAATGCAGCGTTGTGGGACGTGACTCGTTATTGCGTCCGCGTGTATATTAAAAGAAAATCAAGTTGATGCTTCCACGACGAAGATTATACGCTCACGCTCTCATTGGTGAGATTCCTCACAGAGTGTCACAAATGCTACCGACTAAATCACTGGCGCACCGGTCCGAACCTAACCATACGTTATTTAGCTTTACTTTACAATGTATAAGCGACGACAAGACTAAACTGGGTCAATCGACACGACCACTCTCTAACTCTATAGCCTATCACAACTGGGCCAATACTACTTTTAATACACTTTGTTTCTTCCAAATGAGATTAATTATTCCAAACTTACCCCGTTCTTTATTCAGGGGATAGCTACCTGAACGCGATCCGTGGTGAGGGACTGCAGTGCACCGCCTTTCCTTCCAGGATGTTATGCATAAGCTCTTTGATATGCTTTAATTCGCGGATCTATACCTTAGTGGAAGATAAAATCATTTGGAGAAGTATAAATGTTTACAACAAGAAATTTTATTGGACCCAAACTACTTAACTTAAAGCATATCGGTAGGCGCAGTGTTGACGAAGAGGTGAATTTCGATGAGGTGACTATCGATGAGGTTGGTGTCTCGTCTCAAGCGAAGTCCGAAGGTTGGTGTATTCGATGGGGTGATGGTCTGTGGTGATGCTCGCTCCACCTACTGGAGGATGGATGCACGACTGCGTCTTAGCTCTGGGGTGTGGTGCTTCGCTAGTGCAACGACTGTGCTATGTGCTGCGCAATTTATATTATTTCGTGGGACGTTGGGGAATTTTTCCCTTTCAATGTTCTAAACGTTTTAACTATTCTTTTCTTTTATGTTTCACGATTTCAGCGCACTTAACTGGGTGTCGATGAGGTTAATTTTATGTTTTGGCGCGTCAGGAATTTTATTTCTTAGCGCGGGGTTGGATTTACGTAGAATTATTTTCGGTCGAGTGGAATGGCATAAAGCACACTACCGACTCTCGATTTTGTTTCTTTCCCTTTTTGTGGGGGTGGTTTTATGTATCCACGAGGTATGGTTCAACACACGCGGTCGAGAAGTTTTTCCTCGCGATATATATATATATCGTGGGTTTTTTTTTTCTTTTATTCGCTTTTCTTAAAACAATGCGCGAAACGATTTGCGGGTATTTGATCGGCTTCACCGAACTCAAAATTCCCTCGCCGGCGAATCACAATCGCGATATTTAACTTTTAATTTGCGATTTAGTTTTTTTTTCGGTCGACACAATGGCCGCCTACTTAGGATGCGCGAACAATGAAAACGTGGCAAAATGCCGAAATTAAAATGCGACCATGCGCTAGTGCCCTACCAACCAACCGAACCTGACTCTCGATACTGACTGACTAAAAATCCCAGCGAACCAACGCTGTACGTGGTTTACATCTAAGAGTTTTTCGTGTGGGGTGGTGTTGTCGTCTCGCTCGCACTTATGCGCTCGACGATGGCGTAAATTTTCAAAACGATATTGTGACGAATGGTATGTTTAGAAAAATCTGAAAACGATGTTAAAGCACAGGGGCGATTTTTCTACGTGTTATATGTAGATAAAGATAGAGGTTTGAATTAGATTCAACCGAGCATAGGGTGTTAAAGAAAAAAACCATAAACTAGGCGAAAAGTGGACGAAAAAATATGGCTGCCACTGGTAGTGCGGGTGCGTTTACACGTAAGCGTTTGCGAAAGTTGCAGCGCTTCTCAAACGAGGTGTTCCTATAATTTTCTTCTGCACATGAGTGCAGCGTTTCCTACACAACTTGACATTTTCAGAGACTTGCGACTGCAAAAGGTCAAGAAAATGAAACCTGCTAAATCCTACCAAACGACCCACGCCCGAGACACAAGAATCTCATGTTCTACCGACTCTGAGCGGTCAACTGTTTCCTTACTACTTCACTATCCTACTGGGACTTCGTAACGTCTCACCTACCTTCCTGTAACTATCATTCAAAAATATCCTACGGCTATGTCTTACCGACGAAGATCTTTGCTGTGGGTTACACCTAGACTATGTCCGGTTGCATCGACTAACTCGTATAAGTTACTTCCGATAACCTTGCGAACTTTTGCCCGTATAAACTTCGGACAAAGCTTTGCGTTTCGAGACTTCGAGGCATTGCTAAGCACGAAATTACGCCGGTACACAACGTCGCCCACCTTGTATTTCACCGATGAACTACGGGTGTTATAGGCACGTTCATGCCCGAGGTGTGCTTTCTCTAGAGATTGCTTAATATAAGAATGCAGAATGTTCATCCTCGCAGCTTTCGGCAGGATGTCTACTTCAGAATTATTCAGACCACCTAGCTTCCTTAACAAGCGGTAGTCGCTTGCGTGTTCAATCATTCGCTGACCGAAGAGCGCTTCATACGGAGGCATCCCTGTGGCTGAATGAACGGCCGAGCGGAGTGCGCAACCAATATGAGGTAACTGGGCATCCCAATTGGATTGGTCCGCGTCGATGTACGACCGAATGGCGGACAGGATGGAACGGTTCACGCGCTCGCTGGCGTTCGCCTGCGGAGAATACACCGCAGTTTTCAGATGTTGGATGCCGAAGGATTTCATCAGGCTGCCAAACTCATGACTCACGAACTGCTTCCCGTTGTCGGTGAGGATTGTCTCCGGTACACCGAAAATCAGAAAGATCTCGTCACGAAGAAACCTGATTGCCGTTTCTGCTGTGGCGCGTCTGAGGGCTTTAATCAACACGAACTTTGTGAGCTGGTCTAAGGCGACAATGATTTGTGTGTTTCCCGACTTAGAACGCGGGTACGGACCCAAAAAGTCTACGTAGACGTGCTGAAAAGGGCGATCTACAATAAATGCTTTTCCCATCGGAGCTCGCAGGGTGGAATTGGGAGCTTTGGTCGTTTTGCAAACTTCACACTGGGCGATGTATTGCTTGACCTGAGTTGCCATATTGGGCCAGAAGTACAGTTCTCGCAGTCGGAATAGAGTTTTGGCGATCCCGCCATGCGAGGCCTTCGGTGGACAGTGAGCTAAGACGATTAGCCCCTCTGTTAGCTCGGCTGGAACCCATAGCTTCCAAGACAATTCGTCTTGCAAAGGATGGCCAGAGCTATGCTTGGTCCTCTTATAAACGAAGCCTTCGGAGATCGTCAGATCGGGTAACTGCGACTCGTTCTCTTTGACATGACTCACAATCTGGGAGTACTCTTCCGACTGGAAAGCCGCGTCTGACAAGTCGACTTGTAGTGTGTCGGGGACGGTCTTGGCTTCCACCACGTCGGGTAGTAGTGACTCCACTTCGTAAGCGCGTGAAAGCGCATCTGGTACGACGTTTAAGCTACCTTTACGGTGCACGATTTCGAAACTGTAACCTTGAAGGTCTAGGCTCCATCGAGCTAGTCTGCCCTTCAGGTCCTTCAAACTCATTAGCCATTTCAGGCTCGCATGATCAGTAATCACTTTGAAGGTGTATCCCTCAATGTAAGGTCGGAATTTATGAATACCCATCACCGCTGCTAAACACTCCCGTTCGGTAACCGAGTAGTTCCGTTGGGCGTCGTTGAGCTTGTGTGAGTAAAAACAGATGGGACGTTCCTCCCCGTTGTCGTCCTCCTGACACAGGACTGCTCCAATGCCGGTGGAAGAGGCATCGCAGAGGATGACAAATGGTTTGTCGTAGTCTGGATTAACTAACACGGGTGCAGACGTTAGCCTGTCTTTTATAGCGTTGAACGCTTCTATAGCTTTTTCGCCGAAATTGAACTTGGTTCCTTTCTTCAACGTGTCGGACAGGTGGGAGGCTAAGGAGGAGAAGTTATTAACGAAGCGCCGATACCAACCGGACATGCCCAAGAAACGTCTTACTTGACGGGCCGTTTTTGGTATGGGGAACTCTCTTATGGCTTCCACCTTCGACGGGTCTACCTTTAGTATGCCGTTGCCGACAATAAAGCCGAGATATCTTAGTTCTCTGTAGCAGAACTTCGACTTCTCGACATTGATCGAGAGGCCCGCGGCTTTGAGTTTGTTTGCCACCAGAGAAAGTAATTCCATGTGCTCCTCGAAACTTCTCGAGAAAATCAAAAGATCGTCCAGATAGACGAACACCCGCTGTCTCAGTTCGTGCGGGATGACTTTGTCCATCAGCCTGCAAAGACGCTGTGGCGCGTTGCAAAGGCCGAAGGGCATCACCTTGAACTGATACAGCGGTCTGCCGGGGACGGTAAACGCTGTCTTCTCCCGTGAGCTTATCTCCAGCGGTATTTGCCAAAAGGCGTCCTTGAGGTCTACACTCGAAATGAAGTGGGTGTCCCCAAGGCGCCCTAGCAACCCCTCTATATGCGGCAGAGGGTACGCATCCTTTTTCGTGACTTGGTTTAGCTTTCGAACGTCCAAGCACATGCGGTTCTTCCCTGTCTTCCTAACTAGGACGACAGGAGAGCTCCACGAACTTGAGCTTTCCTCTATCACGCCTAAGGCAAGCATGCGGTCCAACTGCGCATACAGAAGGGACTGTACCGCTGGTGATACGGGGTAGTGCCTCTGCTTAATTGGCTCCGCGTCCCCGGTATCAATGGTGTGTTCCTCCATCTGGGTTTTCCCTAAACCGATCTTCGCAAAAGACGGGAAGCGATTAATGACTTCCTCAAGCCTCTGAGATTGACTTACAGATAACTCGTGGGCCATCGTAAGAACTTCCGATTTGTCGGTTCCATCGCTTGGAGTATCCAATATGGATGAAGGTTCACCTCTCGAGGGAAATGGAGACACTTCCGAGACTACATTGGGTGCTATCTGAAATAACTTCCAAAAATCGACTCCAAGGTACAAATCTTTGGTTAACGAAGGAACAACATAGAGGGTGATATCCTCAATCTGGTTTCTAAAGTGTATTTGGGTGTTTACCACGCCGATGATGTCTTGTTTGGTTCCGTCTGCAGTGGTAACAGCTGACGAAAACTTTCTGAGAGGGATTCCGTTGTTCTGCAAGAACGAAATGCCTCCTGCTCCTATACAACTAATGCACGCACCGCTGTCCAACAAGCCTAGCCACTCTCGGTCGAAAAGTTTGACCGTGACAAAAGGTCTTGGGTCCCCTGAGGATCCTAGCAAAGTTGTTGCCGCGATTGCGCGGTATTGCCGTTTCTTTCCCGCAAAGCGTTTCCTGACTTTAGCTATTTTCGGAGACAGGATTGGTGATCCGAAGATACGTTCTCTCGCTTGACGGTAATACGTTAGACGTTGGTGGAAGGTCAACTTGGGCTCACTGGGTTTCTTGGCTGTTGAGGGTGTGCTAGCGGCTCCTTCAACCCTATGGGCTTCCGGACGCTTTAGAATGGTTGGTGGGTTTGGATTTAGGCTGAGAGGTTTGCCGGGTTGACATCCCTCGAGCGAATCTCCCCGGTCGGCGGATTGCTCGGTTGGGCGTTTCCCGCGCATGTAGGACAACGAGGTGTCGTCGTGTTCTCACAACCGCATTTGTAACAGAACAGAGCTCTTTGAGGAATGGCACAATCGAAGAATGTGTGACCGAGTTCCTTGCAGTTCCAGCATTTCAGAACACTAGGGCTCCTTCGCCGGAAAGCAACTTCCTCAAGTTGTGCGGAAGAGACGGGTGTATCGTAACCTTCCTCGACCTGTTCTACTTCACTGATATTCCGACGGGGCAAATACGTTTGAGGTATCCGCTGCCGCGGTGGATCGTGTTCCTTTACGAACTTCTCAATCGTACGACACACATGAACCATTTCAGGGATGTTGTGTGTGCTGAAAGTTATGAGGTGTTCTCCTATCCTACGGTTGGCGTTCTGTTTCAGAAATTCAATTATCTCACGATTAGACTTAGGGACTCGCAGTTTTGCGTTGAGGCGCATAAGGTCAGTGAAAAACGCGTCGAACGGTTCGTACAAACCCTGCCTCCGATCGGACATTCTTCGCGATAATTCGAAGTCAGTCTCCAAGCTGCGATACTGTTCTATCAAGGCGAGACGAAGTGTGGGCCAATTCACGCCGGGATTACTCTTAAGGTACATCCAATACCATGTCTCAACTTGACCAGCGACAAAATGATGGAAATTGGCGACGACGTCACACCAAGTCACGTTATGGGATTCCTTTAATCTTCCAAGCCGAAAGAGGAAATCATCCACGGACATATGGGTGTTATCGAACCTGATTCCCCACTTGTGATAGTTGGGAAATCGGTTGAAGGAAGACGAGGGTGAAGACGTCTGAGCCGGCGGTTCCGGAGATGGAGTTGGTCCGCACAGATTCATTCTGCTAATTTGCTCTAAAAAGTTTTCCACGTTGCTACTTCGTGGCATGTTCACGGGGTATACCACAGGATTACCTGTCGGGGGAATATTCGGTGGCTCACTCGCCTGAAGTGGAGCTACCTCGGGTCGCCGATTTACGTCGTATTCTGCGTGAGCAGGTTGGGAGTTACGATCTGCGTTAGGTTCTTGGTGATCGTTGTTCGCTGCGGAAGCTAGAGGTCGCATAGCAGCAGATACGGCTGCTTGAACCAACGAAGCGAGTTCGCGTTGGAGAGCAGCACGACTTCGGTCGAGCTCTTCTCGCATGAACCGACGCTCGTCTGTCCGATTGAGACCGACGGTTGCCGTTACGACATCCTGAACATATTGTTCGAATTGTGCGCTTTCGTTAGCGTCCTGCGTTCCCGGTGCTGTTCGAGGTACAGAAGGGTTCGTGACTGTTTGGTTATCTTGGGGATTTCCCGCGACTGTTGGTTGGCCAACCTCTTCGCTGGTTCCAACCATGTTCGGAAGAAGGCTCGGCTCTTCCGTAGTGGCCGGGATGTGCTTGCGCCCACTGCGCAGTGTGTAATCACTCTGAACTTCCCTTCGACTACTTTGGCCGAGATTGGACATTTTTACCACACAGCTGACTTGAAAACAATAATAATAAAAATACCAAAAATAAAGATGGTGAATTCTATACGAATTCAGGGACTTATATCCGAATGTAAAAACTAACTATACTATCGCTATACTGTTGAGTCGTATCGGGTAATATATGACTAAACTCAATACTAAAACTAAAGTGAATGTGTGGAAGGCTGGCTTAGCAATCGCTAGCACTGAACTTCCGACTAAATCTTATTCAAATCTAAAACGTTGGAGTACGTTCAATGACTAAAACTTCAAAACAAAACTTCTCAAACTACACTGTCTCTAAACTTAACTCAAACTATCTCGATACTAAACTTTCTCAAAACTAAAATATCTCAAAACTAAATCAAAACTAAACTTGCTCGAACTAAACTTATCATCAACCTGAAGGAATGTCGAACACATAGAGGACAAACACGAGAACAACGAGGATAGATTCACACTTTCTATTCCACAGTGGCTACTGAAGCGACAACGCCTCTAGATGGATTAATGCTTTACAATCACTGCAGAATCGCAAGTGACCTTAGAGTTGCTAAATTTCTGTGCTTTGCTATGGAACATGGTGAAGACAGCCTGAAGCAACGGACGTAAATGGAGACAAAGGTCGATCCAAATACCGGACTTAACAGAACTAACTTACCAAAGAAAAGCGAACTACACACCAGCCCTGAGTGCAAGCAACGGACGTAAGTGAGGAACAACTTCACCCACTTACCGGACATGAACTCGAAGGCTCAAATGCTGAAGATGGAAATGTGAAGAACTTATGCGCCCGAGCAACTGACGTAAATGGGGAACGAAGTCTACCCATCTACCGGACAAGGGACTTAAAGAACACTAGTAGACTACAAACTCCTACACCTATTTCCGCAAAACTAGATCTCAGACTTCAGCGTACAACAGACATGAATGGGGATGAAAATACACCCAAACACCGGTTACGTGAAACGAAAAAGAGTAAAGTCGAAAATGGTGAAAAACAAAATTTTTTGTGTAAATTTTTTGTAAATACTTCTGAATCATATCACTACTTCGGGCCCCACGTTGGGCGCCACCTGTAACGTACGTTCACGTTACGGAACGCAAGCGACTCCTTCTGCCATGTCAGCAAACACGCAGGCAAGTATTAACCTATACCTACGCGCAACTGAGTTGACCAACAACCAAACAAGAACAAAAAGGAAAGTCGAAATTCCTACGCTCCGCTACGCGAACCATACCCCATCCATCACTTAAACTACCCATATACCGCAAGGTCACAGGACCCCTACGGCAGTCCGGGCAGCATGACGGATGGGGTTGTCCAAGCCTCCTGCAACCAGGCATGACCGCTTCCTCCCGCGCTAGCCCTCGGTGGGTGGGGATCTTGTTGCAGGCCCTGGACTGGGGTTACCTCTAGTTTTACATGCCTGTTAATTCAAAAAGATAGATCGTAAAAGATGTTGGACACGACCGGATTAAACCACTATCCCTAACAATAAAGATTGCGAGGCCCGAGTAGTGCGATCCGTTGAAATATTTACATCCACAGTGAAAAAGAAGAAAGCGGGGGAAGAAATAGGTGGAAGTAATCTTCCCCTGAGCTGACCCACCCCTACTTAGCACCAAGGCCAAGCTACCATGGTCGTCGTCACGCTCCTATTGAACGACGACCCCTAAAGTCCGAATATCCTACTAACTACTAAACTACAACCATGAACCGAACTGCGTAAAACCACCTCGGATCGTGATCGCCCCCATGGCCGACATTCCCTTCAATACTTCCTTATCCGCACATCTGGCGGCTGCTTCCGAAACCTAAACTAAATTCCAAAGCCAATGAACACACATGATTGTTCTTCTTCGTGAAGTTCACAAGCTTATTTTTATTCAAAACCAAAAGATCTTAAAACTAGTACTTAATTAAGGGGGTGGACGTTACAACACAAGTCAGTACAAGTGCGGACATACAAATCTTACTGTTGCCGCTCGATTACGTTATCATTTACAGCCAGAACAAAATTAACGAAAAACAATAACCCTTCGATGTTAGACGTAGAGACCAGAGCATGTACCCGTGGCCTATCTACTCGCGTAATGCAGCGTTGTGGGACGTGACTCGTTATTGCGTCCGCGTGTATATTAAAAGAAAATCAAGTTGATGCTTCCACGACGAAGATTATACGCTCACGCTCTCATTGGTGAGATTCCTCACAGAGTGTCACAAATGCTACCGACTAAATCACTGGCGCACCGGTCCGAACCTAACCATACGTTATTTAGCTTTACTTTACAATGTATAAGCGACGACAAGACTAAACTGGGTCAATCGACACGACCACTCTCTAACTCTATAGCCTATCACAACTGGGCCAATACTACTTTTAATACACTTTGTTTCTTCCAAATGAGATTAATTATTCCAAACTTACCCCGTTCTTTATTCAGGGGATAGCTACCTGAACGCGATCCGTGGTGAGGGACTGCAGTGCACCGCCTTTCCTTCCAGGATGTTATGCATAAGCTCTTTGATATGCTTTAATTCGCGGATCTATACCTTAGTGGAAGATAAAATCATTTGGAGAAGTATAAATGTTTACAACAAGAAATTTTATTGGACCCAAACTACTTAACTTAAAGCATATCGGTAGGCGCAGTGTTGACGAAGAGGTGAATTTCGATGAGGTGACTATCGATGAGGTTGGTGTCTCGTCTCAAGCGAAGTCCGAAGGTTGGTGTATTCGATGGGGTGATGGTCTGTGGTGATGCTCGCTCCACCTACTGGAGGATGGATGCACGACTGCGTCTTAGCTCTGGGGTGTGGTGCTTCGCTAGTGCAACGACTGTGCTATGTGCTGCGCAATTTATATTATTTCGTGGGACGTTGGGGAATTTTTCCCTTTCAATGTTCTAAACGTTTTAACTATTCTTTTCTTTTATGTTTCACGATTTCAGCGCACTTAACTGGGTGTCGATGAGGTTAATTTTATGTTTTGGCGCGTCAGGAATTTTATTTCTTAGCGCGGGGTTGGATTTACGTAGAATTATTTTCGGTCGAGTGGAATGGCATAAAGCACACTACCGACTCTCGATTTTGTTTCTTTCCCTTTTTGTGGGGGTGGTTTTATGTATCCACGAGGTATGGTTCAACACACGCGGTCGAGAAGTTTTTCCTCGCGATATATATATATATCGTGGGTTTTTTTTTTCTTTTATTCGCTTTTCTTAAAACAATGCGCGAAACGATTTGCGGGTATTTGATCGGCTTCACCGAACTCAAAATTCCCTCGCCGGCGAGTCACAATCGCGATATTTAACTTTTAATTTGCGATTTAGTTTTTTTTTCGGTCGACACAATGGCCGCCTACTTAGGATGCGCGAACAATGAAAACGTGGCAAAATGCCGAAATTAAAATGCGACCATGCGCTAGTGCCCTACCAACCAACCGAACCTGACTCTCGATACTGACTGACTAAAAATCCCAGCGAACCAACGCTGTACGTGGTTTACATCTAAGAGTTTTTCGTGTGGGGTGGTGTTGTCGTCTCGCTCGCACTTATGCGCTCGACGATGGCGTAAATTTTCAAAACGATATTGTGACGAATGGTATGTTTAGAAAAATCTGAAAACGATGTTAAAGCACAGGGGCGATTTTTCTACGTGTTATATGTAGATAAAGATAGAGGTTTGAATTAGATTCAACCGAGCATAGGGTGTTAAAGAAAAAAACCATAAACTAGGCGAAAAGTGGACGAAAAAATATGGCTGCCACTGGTAGTGCGGGTGCGTTTACACGTAAGCGTTTGCGAAAGTTGCAGCGCTTCTCAAACGAGGTGTTCCTATAATTTTCTTCTGCACATGAGTGCAGCGTTTCCTACAGGAGATATGGCACCTCAAAAGTTTGGGATATGAAGCACCGGTGTCATTTATTAGTTTTATATTGAGGTACATTTTTCAGAAACACAGATAAATGGATTCAATGTCTAATATGCCATTTTAAGTCGCACATCCTCAATGTTCAACTATTTTAAATACTTGTAATAAATGTGAGAAGAACAACTCCAAGAAAACTTAAGGCCAAGTCAACCTCCAGTTTTTTATAGAACTTCCCCAAGTTGTGTTCAACTTCGAGTGAATAAAATGGGCCTTGTGTGTCTCAAACTATGAATTATATTTATGTTGGAATTTTTTGTTTTTAAATTAAATAAAGAATTATCTAATATATGTACAGTCGAAGCCCTCTAACTCGAATTTTCACGGGAGTAAAAAAAAAAGCTCGAGTTAGAGGGATTTCTGGAAAAATTCGAGTTAGAGGGATTTTTTTTAAGCGAATTTATTTAAATTAAAAAATAGGAAAGAAGGTGCATTTTGAACAAAATTAGTTAAAAAATTCGTTATTTTAGTTTCTGATGTGAAAGTAGCAGTGTTCACTCGTTTAATAAATGATTATATTTTAAACAGGCAGTAGTGAATCTCCTCTGGGACATCTTCGGTCATTTCAATTGCAGTTTGCAATAATTCAATTGCATTTTCAATATCATTCTTTTCCGGCATATGGTTAGTAATTGGTTCGCCAAACTCTATACATCTACGAGTTTTTTTTTGGTTTTGTTTTCTTCAGACGAAAAATTCGACTTAGAGGGTCATTGTAGTAGGTCAAGAATCAAAAAATATGTTCGAGTTAGAGGGATTTTCGACTAAGAGGGATTTTGACATAGAGGATGACTTTTCTATGCAAAATTGAAGGGAATGCAGAAATTGGGTCGACAAATTCGAGTTAGAGGGAAATTCGAGTTAAAAGAAGGTTCGACTTAGAGGGATTCGACTGTATTTATGTTACTGCTGGAATAGATCTCTCGTCTTCGCACATTTCTTCCGTTTGTTGGGAATTAAGTTGTTCACTTTTGGTGCTGTAAGCATGTTCATTTTTATTTTGTTGTTACTTTTTGTCCTACTAAAGGATGGTTCTGTCTCTCTTTGCAGTTCTTCTTCATCCGTTAAGTACACTACGTCTTAGGTATTTATTTTTTTTGTTATTATTGACCTGTTTTTTTAAGCAACTGCAGCTCAAGCTTTAATTTATCAATTTCTTTTGCCAGTTTTTCATTGAGTTGCTTAAAGTGGTCTCTTTCTTCACGGGCTTTTTTGTAATGAGCTTCCAACATCGAATTTTCTCTTCTTGGCTGGGATGGTGGTGTTCTTATCAATTTTCGACTGATTATGAAAGGGTTATCTTTAGGCAATAAATCGTTTCCCCAGAACCCATGGAACCCGCCTCCGAAGAGAGTAGATTTACCAGTTAACCTGGCGAACCACCAGGTTTACACAATTTTGAGAAAAAAAAAAAAAAAAACAACACAAAATGTTGTTCTACATTAAACTTAAAGGTTGTCCTCAATTTTTGGCGCTTAATCTAACTTATATCTTATATTCAACTTAACAAAACAAACGCAAAATTGTCCAACAAATGAATTCCATAATTTTTTCGTATGATCATTTTGACAGTTTCTTTCGAAACCTGAGTTTACTTTAGAATGTTCCTAGAAATGACTATGCAAGTATGTTATATCAGAACCACTAACGACCCCTAAAAGAGATAACATAACAACTACATAACCATACACCAATCTATATTGTGTCTGTCGCTCATTGGTTATAGATCTATTCAATCTGTTTTGCGAAACAGTATAAAAAGACAGCCTCACTATTTTTTTCTATCACGGAAGCCACAGCACGAATTAATGTATTAAATAAAACTGAATTTTAAACTAAAATTAAAATTGGCAGGTGGCGGCTCCGCTTTTCGAACATATCAAAAGTTGGAGGTAACTCAAACCATATTTTTTTTAAAACGAACCTTCACAACCTTTTGACATTCTTTTGAGTAAAAACAATTGCTTCGTTTTATTCACACCACCCAACGTATGATAATGGCTGAGAGTGATGACAAGTTCCATTTTAATTTAAAAATATCAAATGTCTGATAAACGTAGTAGATTTTGTGCGAAAATAAAGGAAAAATATTGTGTGTTTGAATTTAAAATAAAGCATTTAACATTTTTTTCAATTTGGTCAAACTTTCCGTAATTGGAAAAAATTTCCAAGCGAAAAAATAGAACTTGCGTTCATACTTCCAAAATAAAAAAGTGACTCCATTTATTTGCATTAATTCAGAAGAAAGGTAGGGAATAATAGAATGGAACAAAACTAGTACATACCTATCGTAAGTAAATCGCTCAGTGGCAAAATTACCACTTACATAGGTTGATCGCTAAGTATTTACGGTAATGCATAAACGAACAATTATCATACATTTTGAGTTCATACTTTTTTTTATCATACATTTAGAATAATTATCTTATTATCTTACGGTTGGCAGCAGTGATTAACATTCCCTTTCTGGTAGAAGTTTATATAGTATTTTTTCCACAAAGGGTGTGTGAATTTTTCGACAAAGAATGCAAACTAATTTTTCGTAGCTCCGTACTATGTACAGTGAAACTTATTCTGGCCCGTTCTAAATAAATGAAAAAAAAAAAAAAACATAAATCTCTAAGGAATGGAACCCAGCTTTTTACCTAAGAACATTGAAGGCCATCCTTAAAATTCACGTTAAGTTCCATTCCCATGAAAAGTTCAATAGGTGAGCACAACTCCCATATCGAACTACACACCCCTTCACTGTGCAAAAATCTCCATAAACTATTCATGACTTGAATTTAATTTTTGATTCAGAAGTAGCTCACCGTTTTCGTATTCGTGTTAATAATAATTCCAATTCCACAGACAAAGTATTTTTCATTAAAAATAAATGCAAACAAATATAAGCTGCAGCCGTGTACACTGTACAGTTTCACAACCAAGCACAGCACTGACTTTCGCAGTCGTATTTAAATTTAAATTTTAATTCAGAGAAACTTTTTTAATTCATATTACGTTGCCAACAACGCAGCGCGTTGCTGTAGGACTAAACACACGAAAAATGTCATTTCGTTCTTCGTTGCAGGTTTATTCCCGAAAGTCTCCTGCACAACTTTTGCTATTAAATATTAATTAGATTCACTGCAGGAAAAAAACGGGACACAACATAAAATTATTTTCCTACAAACTGAATGAACTGACGACCTCTTTTCAGAAGTCCAATTGTTCTGTAAGAGAAATAACATCGAGTTCAAAATATTGAAGCTGCCTCGGCAAAATTACTCATCGAAGGTAGATGCTTAGTAACCTTGTAAACATTTGAAATTAAAATTAATCGAATGGAGGGAGTTCGACGCTCGTCTCCTCTTTACATTGTAGTTATAATTTAACGACGAAGTGCGTGAGTACCCTTGGTTGGCTTGCGTAGCCAATCATTCTCATTTGTACTGCGAAAAGTCCTGGCTATCAATAGTCTTAAATTCACTGCTCTTAATGACGCAAATGGTTTTCATACAACGACTGGTAGTTTATGTTTAATGGGACGTCATATAAAAAGACTTGAAGTGGATGTTTATGATTTTATGAGCGATTCTGGTCATATAATTTCATAAATCAATCAAGGATATGAGCAAACAACTGCTTATGGGCGGTTGGTTGCAACCGCCATCGCCAACGATTTTATTATCCGGTTGGCAGATAATATTAGACATAATGTTCACTTCAATTTTACGACAGTGATTGTGATTTGTGAGTGAGGAATATCTTAATTTATGTGCCGTGGTGATGGATAGCGATAACATGTGTGCACAATGTTTAGGAAATTGCTGGTGTACCTTGAGGAAAACTGCCGACATTTTAATGCTTTGCCAGCTGTGCGGAAGATTAGACATATAAGACATCCGATGATTGTGAGCGAGTTCTTTTGATTGCTTCTAATTTGTTGTTCGAACATTACCCACTCAGCAATAAAATGCTAACTCAATTGAATTACGTAGTCGGTGAGTGATATAAATGCACCGTTGAAATACTGATGGGCCATGATTGGCCATGCTTTCACCTGCTTAATCTTTGCGCGTAAAAAAAAGGACACATATTTATTCGACAATTTTTCTATTAGTCTCTCAAATGAAGTAGAAACTTCGTAGGAAATGCGATATATCCCCATACACCCTCAATACCATAGGTACTCCTGTTAAAATCACGCTTCAAAGAACTCAAGTCCAAAATTTCAACTATTTCCGCCCAACATTATGCAGTGCCAAATATGTAACAAGACAATTCATTTAAGGAGATAGGTATATAGGTCACCCATAAATGCGACAGACACACACCTTTCTAGATGGTAATGCGAAATAGTTTCCTTTGAGATCGGTCGATTAAGAATCAACTTCAGACAGTGTTGCTTCAAACATTACTTCAATGTCACGCAACGGTGTCGTACATTGAACATTATTTGAAAAAATAAAAAAAAAACTCTCCCCCACTCGTTATTGGGATGAGAATGGGATCAACAAGTTGAAAGGATACGATGGCGACACTCATTGAATGGAATTTGCTGACAGGGCTCTGCTATTCTTACCCAAGCTATGTAGATACTCAATTTAGCACGGTGTTCCTCGTTTGTATATATGTCTGCGAATAATAATAAAGGAATTTCTTTTCCTTTATTCAAATGTTTTCTTATTTGTTCGCTTTTCTCTCGAAGGAGCATTTGAAGAGACAATCTAGGTGCCGAGTTAGCATTGAACAAGCAAATTTGTATACAAATTTAATTTATTTATGGTGTGTGTTTTTTTGTAAAGAAATCAGTTGAAAGAGAAATGGACGACATATGGAAAGTAGTTTGAATACTTTTGGGGAAATGTCTTGGAATTAAAAAAAAAAAAATCTTCTCGAGATTGTGTATTCATGTGGAGAAAGTAATAAGTTTGACATAAAAGGTCCCAAATTGAATTTGGGTATTTTAAACTCTGAAACGTGTGGTATTCCCAGAGCTTTCGGGATAGTCTCTAAGGATATTTCATGGATCTTAATACTCGTTTGAATGGAAGTGGAATATTGATATTTTCGATTCGGGTGGATTACATGTTCATTGTTCATCTTCTCTTCGATCGTTGTTGTGCATGCATTAATATTTAATAATAAATTTTGAAAGTGTTAAAAGTTATATGTAAATCAAAAACCTCTGTTCTATCTTCTATTATATAAAAATCAATCGTTGTGTGTTAGTCGGGTAAAGGCTCAAAAACTGCTAAACCGATTTGAATGATTTTTGTTTCATTTTGTTCGTCTTGAATCAGGGATGGTTTAGGAAAAAAGAAAAGTCGGAAAATTCTCAACAGGTGGCGTTGCAGGCACACATTTCGATTTTCATGGGGAAAAGCACTTTGAAAAAAAATAAACTGGATATAAATCGAGTAGTGAAACTTCCAAAACAAAAAAAAATATTTTAAATTTTAAAAGCTATTGTTGTTGTCAATTGTTTTGATTATTTTCCAGGCAAATTGTTGTTGTACACAATTTTGAAATTTTTTTTATTCGTTTATGTTTATGTTACATTCAGTGACTTTTTGAAATGGAGTAGATACGTTGATTTATTTGATGTGTGAGTAAGTTGAAATGTAGGGGTGATTGAGATGACGAGGACAATGATAACAGGCAACAGGAGTTGTTGAACGTTTTGAGTGTTCACAATCATGGTACTCTGCTCATTCGTGAGTATGATTATGGGGAGGACAGCTCAAAGATACCATAACACCTTCGGTACTGGTGTGGAGAGAGAAGGGAGAAGGCTTACCAACCAAGTTGATAGGTGTGGTTAGTTTTCTTCTTGGCTATTAAAGTTACAAATATTTCGTTTAGAGTTAATCCTTTCCCAATTTTCATCCTATCCCTTTAATGCCAACAAATTTTAAAATTTTCGCATCAAAATTCAGGCATGTAAAAGTACGGTAGTCCGCAAGCCAAGCAGAAGATCCCACTCCAACGACGAGCTAAGCACAGGCTTAAACAAGCATACCTGCCTTGCTTTGTTGACCCTACAAGCCTTTCACCGAAGTCAAAATTGAGATTCCTGTGTCTCTAAATGTAGAAGGAAATAGATTTGAAAGATTTTTGTTTTGTTTTGTTCGTCTTGAATCAGAGATGGTTTATAAAAAATCATAAAATTCTCAACAGGTGGCGCTGTAGGCACACGTTTCGTTTTTAACTTAAATTCAATTAACTTCTAAAATGTAATAATACAATAAAAATAATAATAATAATAGTTGGCGCAACAGGTCTGTAGGGAGCCAGGGCCTAGCTTCTCGCAACCATTCGTTTTGTGTGAGTTTTTAATTTTTGGAACGAATGGAAGGGATCCACAATTTTATGCCGGTTCCAAACGGGCCGATTGAGAAGCTCCTTCATGACAGTTATACTCTCAGATGTTTGTCAGACGTTCGCGAGAGGTGGCGCAGTGAAAAAAACCCAGAGTTGGAATTTTGGGTTTTTGCGGGATTCGAACCTGGACCCCTCGCTTAGTAGTCCAACACACTAAGCCACTGCGACCACAATAATACAATAACAATAATTTATAAATATAATTCCTTCGGTGTGAAACTCGATGACTTTATATCTCGATAACTGATGGGCCAATTTTCATGAAACTTTTTGGTTTTGTTCGTATTGACGTATTTAAGGTTTAGCAAGACTTAAAAGATAACATTCTTTTAGACTCAATAGGTAATGTTTTCGATATCCCAAGCCACTCAGGCGATTTCCGTGAAAATTTGTGGATGCGTATGGTTGGTTCCAGTTTGAAGGATAGGATACTTTTGGATCCGATAGGTGGCACGTCAATCATTGCGGTTTGATTGACACACATCGATATTGATATACTTCAGTTATTTCTATTGGCCCTTAGCAATAAAACATTTTAGACGCGACTTTTGGCAACAAATTAACTTTTAGTCTAAATTAGAAGAAATAAAGCATTAAATTTGACTTTAAGTTGAGGAATAGTTAGATTGGAGTCACCGCCAGTGATGCAAAGGCGGATCTAAGTTTTCATGTCTGAACCCTTAAAAAATTATGCCTTTTTCGAAAAATCATGCCTTTGTGATAAAAAAGATAAAAATTGCATATCTTACAAAGGAACTGCAACTAACCTACAAGGTGATTCAAGAAATTGTTATCAGAATGTTGGTCGATTGATAGGCAATTTTATCTTTTTTTATCTCTATAATCCAAGGTTTTGATTTGGTGAGTAAGTCAAGTAGGTTATTGGAAAATAAGCACGACGCTCAGTTGTAAATTAACATTTTTAATGCGACTTTGATTGAAGAATGTACCAGATTTACCAACTTCAAAATGTATTTGTGTGAATTGATTCTAAAAAAAATAATTCACAAAAAATTGATTCTAAAACAGTTCAAACAGTTCACAAAAAAATGATGCCTATTTTCTAAAAACTATTCCTCAAGTATCGGAATCAACATCACTGACTAAGTCATAAAGTCTCATTTGTCACAAGCGTTTTTTCGAATTTCCTCTTGCTTTATCTGTTAAATTATAACATTTTTTTTTATTTAGTTCACATCATCAACAACTTGAAGTTCGCCTCAAGTGAAACAACAAAATTCAGTCACAAAAAGTGGACTTAAGGACCGAACTTTGTTATTTTTTTTTCTTTTTAAGTGTCATACCTAGAGTATTTAATATAACTTTTGAATAAAGAATTTGAATTGACCGAATTGCATAAAGAGGCACGTGCAATGTGCATGCTCGGAATTATTATTTTCATGACATTAACGAATTGGGGCGGAACTAAGTTCGCCGGGCCAGCTAGTTTTAAAATAGAAATAGACATAACCTGGTCTTATACATTTTCGATATATGTAACAACCAAGGAAGTATTCCTAATAAAATATATAATTGAAAATATTCGCATTAGGAAATATTTTGCAAATTCTTCCTAACCGTACTTGTATACACCACGGGAGCGGGTCGAAATTCTGATTTTCAAAATTCTGCTTTGCAAAATTCTGACAGGCAATATTTTTAAAAAATAAATTCTGCTAATTCTGTTTTTTTTTATAATTTACGAATTTAAAGAAAACAAATACATATTTTTCAACTTTGTTAACAAATTAAAATATATTTCATATAAGGAAGGTACACAGGTGGGTACCAGATACAAAAAAAAAAAAAATACCTTATATTTTCCTTTATTGGATTTAATTACAGATATATTTATTTTCATTCACAAGGGTATAGTAACAGAATATTTGTCTAAACCAAGAGAGCAAACATAAAACCAATCTTCTATAACAAGTGAGTAGGTAGGTAGAATGTTTTAACATTTTTCAAATCTTCTATTTTGTTATTTGCAGAATTTTGTAGAGCCGAATTTTGTAAAGCAGAATTTTGAAAAGCAGAATTTTGTTATACAGAATTTTGAAAGCCAGAATTTCGACCCCAACCCATACTCCACACCAGTAAATTCGCATAATTTCCCTGTTTGTATTCATATAAGTTTTCTGAAGATGTTCGCATTTTATTCTTCCTCGAGTATTATGACGATCGCGGCCGATTCTTCCACCGGCATTTGCAGCCACGTTAATTATTTGATGGAAAATATTTATCGCCTAAGATTCTCAGACGGATTTGCCTTCAAACTAAGTGTTCTTCCAGTAAACTCGGTGGTAAAATGAGAGTTGTTGGGTTTAATGAGAAATCTAAATAACCGTTCCAAAACAACTTTCAGCTATTCGAATTGCCTCAGGACTTTTCCAATATTAGTGGGTATTCATTTGTGGATCTTTGTTGTCATTTTTATTACTGTTTCTTGCGGTTTTGTTTTTATACATTAAACCTTACGAATAACGAAAATCGTGTTGAACTGAAAAACTTTTTTCACTAGATATTCGATTTTCGATAATATTTTTAATTCTGGCCCTCTCCCAAAAGAACCTGTGCCATCGTAGATTACCACACAAACGTCGAACTTTTTTGGAAGAACTTCCAATGAACTAGTCTTCCCCAAGTGTAAACTATTTCACATATTTAACACTCGGGCTTCCACCACTACATCCATTAACTTTGTGGAACATGCACAATATCCAGAGGGACTTTGAGGGAAAATGTTTCAGCAAAAGTTTGAGCATTCAACGGAGTTCCGAAAAATATTCAATTCATGCAGGTGGACCCCAAGGTACATCAATATGTTGATACAAAACAGGTCTAATAAACTATGGAGCCGAGGTGGGTGTTTTATAAGATTACAATTTAGTGTATTATTTAAATTTTAAAGGAAAAAAATAATTTTGAAACTTTGTTACAACTCTTACGAGTCCCACAGATTAAATCTCTGAACACAATATTTCGAGAAAGCACCCACATAAGTATGCTTGAGACTGATTGATTTGTCAATGAGATGTAAAGAGTCGTCTATGCACAGTGAGGAAGGTTACCCAACTCGAGTCGTTGTATTCAGTTCTACGACTCGACTGGTATTTATTTAATGAGAAATAAGTCGTAAACCAAAAACACTTTGGGGGGATGTCTTTTGAATGAAATTAATTAAAATGGAAATAATATTTGAGTGGTAGTCGAGCTACCTTCGCAAGGACTTAATTTTTTTCTTTTTTGGAGGGAGTATTTACCTCGAGGAAATTGTTCAACATTTCATTTTAGGGAATGTCGGATGAGTTTGTCACTCAATATTTTTGACTCTACGAAAACTTGGTTCCATTTGTGATGTTTGTGGTACTCTAATTCTAACGTCAGACATGTCAGCGTTTCAGCTGATGCTAAGCAAAATGACAAATTACGTTTTCTTTCGTTAAGACGTTTCATGTGACTCACAATAGGCTGCTTTACTGGCTCTGAACATTTTGTAGTTAATATTTTCAGTTTGCTCCAATTATGTGCTTGCATTTTATCCCAATTGTCACTATCGTTGTGAACTTGTACTTGGTTAGTTATTGTGGTTCGATCGATGAATTTCAAACACACTCTGGATCAGCATAGGTCACTACCAAGGGTACAACCAGTATAAAGGAACGACTTCATATAAAGACAATTCCGCAATCATTTAGGGACCCCGAAACATCAGTATATGTAAACAGAATCAGCGTTGCCAAGTCATTTTGGCGTTTGAGCACCGTTTTCAAAATTTTCAGCGTTAATTTTGACCCCTTGGGCACTGAAACTGTAATTTTTTTTAAAACAGCTTGAAAGTAGATAAAATAAATAGAATTAAAAAAAAAACATCAACAACAAAATCATATTCATGTTCAGTCATATGGCGAGTGCACTGTCAAATAAAAAAAATATTTCGATAAAACTTCAAAAATAATAAGTACATTTGATACTTTTAATTTATTTTTCTTAGGCAGCGTTAAAAAAACACTAAAATATTTTGTTAAGCACTGAAAAAACGCCCAAGCGCTAAGTCTACTTTTTCAGCACTGAAATGGTATTTTGGGCACTAGATTTAACGCTGAAAGCACTGACTTGGCAACGCTGAACAGAATTGATTACCTTTGTTTCGAAGAATATATTTTTAAATATGTCAATCTCACACAAGTGTCAGCAACTCAATGGAAATCAGAGCAACCGCAATACCTACAATTTCCACCTTCACATTTTCGGTAGATTTACTTGCTAACAATGAAATTCTAGCTTTCTCAGATCTCTTCAGATATGAGTAGGATTCACAAAATATGTTTATTCAATATTATGCTAATCCAACCACATCTCTGTAACACCCATTATTGATATATTAATTATTGAAAACATCTAAGCGCCTTAAGTGCTGTTTTCAGCACGAAGAAGAAAATAATATACAAAATATGATCTAATTGATAAATTTAATATTTCACATCCCTATATCCTCTTCATCCTTAAGAGTGCTACCTACTCAACAAGAACTTATTTTCGCAAACAACACGTGGAAAGCAATATTTCCACAATAACATTATTACAGCACTCTCAAGGAATTTTTAATAATTGAAAATTGTACACCCACAAACTCACTTCTAAGCTGCTTTAAACATAGAGCCCACCAAAGCGTACCCTCCTGCTACACCCACAATTTACAATTTAAAACTTTGACAGCATCCACGCATAAAGCAGGCACTATAAATAAGAGTAGCCATTTTTAAAGCAGCAGGACGTTCCACGTACAACTAAATTATGTTCTATTTTTAAGCACAAGATTGAGGCAGTATTTCAAGATGGTATGTGGATAAAATTAAATGTGTCTAGAGTGAAATAGGTAAAGACAATTTTTTTTTATTTGTAAACACTGCGTACGGTAAATCACTCTCTGTTATTAGTCTGATTTACAGTTTTTTACATTCTAAAGAAATCATTATTCGGGAATTTTAAGAAAATAACTTGCGCATTTTTAAGTACGAATTTATACAAACTTACTCATAGGCACGAGAAATGTGCGGTCATAAGCAGTGTTGCCATTCTGACCGGATTCCGGTCGTATCTGACCGAAATCTCTTCACTCTGACCGGAAAACATTTTGAAATCCGGTCTAACCGATTTTTATACGGAACGAAAAATATATTTAACCGGAAAAACCTTCTACGACCTTCTTCGTTTTTAAAAGTTAAAACTCTCAGTAACAGGCAATTGTCGAAAGTTCTGGCTAGAGAGTTATAAGCGCCTACTGTACTATTTTATAACGTCTTACACCTCATAAGAATTTTGAGTACAGGACATGCATACCTAGTACCTATGGGCCGTTAAGCCTACTCGTATTACAAAAATATACCGTAAATATGTTAAAAGACATAGATCGTGATTTCTGTAGTATTTTTTCAGAAATAATTAAAAAAAAACTGACTTCTTCGAATTTTTTGAGAAAAACAAAGTATGGGATCTTAATTAGTGTTATTCTATTATCCTAAATATGTATTAATATCAAAACCGTTAGAGCGGTTTTTGTAAAATTTGGCAGACAAAACAGTACCAAATATTACAATGTTTAATTTAAAAAATACTATTGCGGAACTATTTAGCTGAAAACCGTTCGGGATGTAAGCATTACTTCGTTTTTAAAGTTATATCGAAATCGAAGATGCGGTTTTCGAGATATGGGTAGTTTTTTTTTTAAATTAGTGTTTTGCTTCGAATTGAAAATATATTGAAAACATCAATTTGACTTTAAGTTTGCATTTCTTTGCTGCCGTTTTCTGGTAAACTAAACAAAACTAAATTTTAAAATAATTACTATTTTCAAAAATCCATTGTAATAATCATATGGACCGTACCCATATTCGAATTTCTAGCCAAGAACAAGGTATGCAGTCATGGTAACCTCACCTACTTACATATTTGCAGAATTTTGCGACCCAATTTTTTGAGTTCCTTTGTCATCGTAATGTCAGTTTGACTAACATCTCGAGTTCGAAATGTTGTACGAAAACAATATCTTTCTCTTACTACATAATGTTTGGTCTGATTTGGACGGATCCACTTTTTCTTAGTGGCAACACTGGTTATAAGTTACAATGTAGTACCTACTTGTACCACAGCAATAATTGGACTCCCGAAACGTAGCCGTAAGACAAAAAATATAGCACCGTATGCTTATCAGCCGACTTAGCATGATAATAATGTAGGGAGGTAGGCCAATTCGTACAGGATTTGTTTGTTTCGATACGAACTCTACTCTTTGCACACCTTGGCTTGAGATACACATCTTTTCCCCAACAAGACAAGACAAAACCAACCAATGGTTATTTGTTAAAAAAAAAAAGAGCCCTTGCTGTTCGACACTGTTCCTCAAAAATCCCATTAAAATAAGCCGATTGTTTGACTTTACCGAACTTAATTTAATCCTCAAATTTTTCGTTTGCAAACATTTGCACATTGTGCAATTTTTCTTTTTTGTTCGCAAATACTTTTCTGACAAAAGGCTAATATTACACGCATGAGGCTTAAAAGATATAAGCACCACTCGGTGCCGGCAGCAAATATCGCCTGGTCTTTGTTTTGAGAGTGAGTGAACAATATACCTATCGGTTTCAGTTAGGTCGTTTAAGGTCACAATTAGTTGTGGAAAATGTTTCAAACGATTTGTTTGATTTTTGGAAATTAGTATTTAGTTAGATAGGTACTTTACAATCATTTAAAAAAATCAAACAAACCGTTGATTAGTAAGCTGTATTTGGCTCCTAATTGTGTCGTTTTAGGAATTTCTGCGAGCGTAAATTGGGACTACCAACTGTTACAAGGTTTTTAAAAAATACTACCCGTACCTACTCATGAATTTAGAGAAGTTTACATTCATCGATTAATAATTTAAAAAATGCGATAAAGAAATGGTGTAAAAAGAGGGATTTCCTACAATTTTCTAGACCACCTTCTTATACCGTGATAAAAAGAAAAGAAAATAAGAAGATTGTGCCGAGAGAATTGGTGTCGAAGAAAATGAAAGTGTGGAAAGGGAAAGTTGAAGACGAAACCAATGGAGTGCAGACTTGTAGAAGATCTCAGTAAGTCAACCTTTGACTGTAAACATTTTCCAACAAGGTAAACGTTTTGTCTAGTATGGGGATTCAGTTGGTGCCAGATTTCAGGCATCCGGACACCACAGTACCGCTGCTTGTAATATACACCAGTAAGTCGTTAATTGGGCCATCGTCGGCAATAAAATTCCATCAGCCCATCAAGTGGTATACGTATTTTTGTCTTCCTCGGACAAATTTATTTCCCAACAGTCCATAGTCTAAAAGTCGTCCAACTCAAAGAGGCAACAATTCGAAGGAAACTCCAAAGGGAAAACTGAGTTATTATTTTCTGTTGCAAAACACAAAAAAGTATTCCTAGTCTCCATGGCACATTGCGTATACGTACTCCACAAAATAGAGACGAGCATAGGAATTGAAGATAAAGCAAACGAATCGTATTCGTTATCGGAAAATCAAGGAAAATCATTGTGCCGTCGTTGGGTCCTTTTGTATTGCAACAGAGCTGTTTTGCTTTATCCTCTTTGTGTCACATCCCCTTACGGTGGCATACTTATTGGGCTTAGTGACTATTGTTAGCGGGAGTGTCCTCTTGGCAGTCACAAAAGAAGAGAACCAAACAGATACATACTAGGAATAAAGATGTGAAATTTTAATGAAGCCAGTTTTGGTGTTACCTTTTCCTTTTTCTTTTCGGTTTGTTTTTTGTTTTTTTCTTTTTTCCTCACTCTAAACAATTACTTGGTGGAGATGTGTCTGTATTTTATTACATGCTCTCAAGGTCTTTTGAAGCTTTCAAGTGTCAACAGGTCAGGACTACTTGTTAGCTTTTATCCACTCCATCGTCGTCGAACTGAGCTGTAATACCACCGAGGACATTGCAGAAGAGGACGAAAGAGCAACCCTGTCCGTTTGATTCTGTATAGGTTGCTTGGCTAATTAAAAGTGTGGTAACAAATGGCAGTTTGACATGTTTTAATCCAGCTTTGCGTATACCGCACAATACCCAACTTAAATGAGACAGGCGAAGGGTCTGATGGTGTCTGGCCTGTGGATGCGGGAGAAGTTGAATTGAAAAAAACCACAATGCGGAGTAAATTGTTGGTTCAACTTTATTTCATGGGTCTGGTATCGATTGGAAAGTTTTTCTTAAGAGTCCTCAGATGACAGATGGATGTACCGATGATGCCGTGGGGTCGGAATCTGTGGGTAATTTAATGCGATTTGCATATGAGTTGGGTGCTGATGAAATTGGGTGGAAATCAATCATGGAAATGATTTGTGGAGTATTGATTTGTCTGGCTGGAGGGATGAACTTCACTAACAAGAGATTTGGAAGCTGAAGTATGTCAAAGGGGGAAGGGTGTGCGGATATATCAGAGATATACAATTGACAAATGTGGGGAAAATATTATCAAATGTATACCTCGAAGGCAGGGTAAAGCTTAAAAGTCCAAGTGGTGGCCCCAGCGCTAGCCTAAGATTCACTGAACTAAATGTGCTCTCTTACAAGTGCACTTCAAGGTATCTTTTAGGAGAAGGAGTATGTAGTCAAACTCCTCTTGCTAGAGGTCGAATTTTCTTATGAAGCATATCTTATACTGAGATAGCTATTCTAGAACATGTACTCTTTTTGGGCTAAGTAGGGAATGTTTGGGTAAGTTCTGCCAAACTGCTGAGTTGTCTGGGACTTGCTATAATTAATTTACTAAATAACTTGTTATATTTGCCTGGTTTTGTCCCAAATAACAAAAAAACGCACAATAGCTTCGACAGTTGTGAGAAGATTCATGAAAAAAAGTCTGCTTCTTTGAGATTCTTTTGTTGACCAAGCATATTTTTTGCGTAGTCTGCTTTTTTGATTAAAGCAATCTACTTTGCCAAAACATTCTGATTCTTAAAGACGAAGATTTATCCCGCTTTCTTTTGGAGCCCCCTTTAATCGTGTACACTCCTCTACATCGAAAAAGTCGGAAGGGGTAGTATCTAATCCTCCGGACATCAAAGAACCATTAGTCGGATATTTGTTGGACTTAAAATCCTCCTTGCAAGTCCAACTCGTGCCCAGTCAAATCGATTTCTGTTAACAGACGCGTTTGAACTATTAGTCATTTATAGAATTTAATTTAAAATAACTGAATGTCGTACACATTTGGAAAATGGATGGTGTCAATTATCGAATTAAAAAAAAAAAAAACAGTGCTGTTCCGGTTGCATGGAAACACACTCTACGGGTACACATTAGCTTGCGGTTTGACTTTCGACACTCAGCCCATAAATATGTACACACACTCATAATTACGGATAAAGTCCATTAAAACCGATGCACATGGACAAGGACATGGTGGGAAAGCAGCAGGGGAGGAACTCCATCACCAAACAATGCAAAACCCATTTTAGCCTGATGGCTTTTGTTTATGATATACGCACGCAATATTTGGCCTACATGGTCAACCAACGATATCCGCAGCAAGGACAATGTACGTATATACACTGTGTGCGTTGCGTGTTGTGTGTTTTGAGGTTTCATGACATGCCTATCCGCCTGTGTATATATACACAAAACCAGTACAGAGATACCTGCATAAGCAAAAGAAATAGGTACTCCAGCAAAATGAGCTTTTACGTGGCATGCAAGGGCGTTGGAGTTGCAATTGACAGACAGACCACACGGAAACCTCTCATTTGCTTTGGGGAATTGGTTTTCTGTTTTGCTCAATAGTGGTCGCAACAAGTAATCAGAGGCAGCAGATATGCACTGTTTTGTTACACTTAACAGGGCATAAGACTTGGGGGTACTTTGGTTTTACCAAACTTTGAGGCAAGCAGCCCTTGCCTAATAATAATAATAATATTAATAAAAATAATAATGAAAATAATAGCAAAAATAATAATAATAATAATAATAATGATAATAATTATAAAAACAATAGTAACAATAGATAATAGGCAGTGGTACAGTGGCTTAGTGGTTAGTGTGTTGGCCAACTAAGCGTGGTTTTCCAGGTTTGATCCATGTGGAAAAACACAAACATAATCTCAATTTTTTTTCCACTGCACCACCTCTCGCGAATGTCGGACAAACATCGAAAGTATAACTGTCATGAAAGAGTTTTTCAAATATCCGTTTGGACTCGGTATACAATTGTAAATCCCTTCCATTCGTCCCAAAAATAAATAATTCGCATAAAACGAATGGTTGTGAGAAGCTAGGCATAAGGTTCGTACGGACTATTTTTTATTTTATTTAATAGTGGGCTTAACTATTTTTATAAGTGGCTACAAATGGCTAAAAGTAAATCAGAGCTAACACCTGCAGTCACAAGTAATAAATACTGTTTAGCTGGCCGGTAAGCCCATTTCAATGTTTGCTGATATTATTCGACAATTTACGATCTCTTTTTGAGGCAAAACATCCCGTTGAGGCGCAATAATCTGACACTATATGAATCCAACAAGCCTTTATATCTCTGTTTAAATTATCATATTATTTTCCTACCTCTCTCATGTTCATAACGTCGATTTTCTTCGAATTCGTCAATAGCCTTTGAGTCGAGTGCTGTGAGCTGGAATTGCATCACCTTTATTCAATCTTTTGACTATGACTCAATTTGGTATTGACACACAGCTTCCTGGGACATTAATGCCTTTGACAGAATACCTTACCATTATTTTTCCAAAATTTCTATTCAATGAATAATTGAGCAGTTCGTTTGAAAAAAAAAATTCAAGTTGCCTATAGGAAAAAGCATATATCCAGTTGATTTACTGCGGTTGCATGATTTATACCCATATATTGCCAATAACCCAATATTCCATACGAGACTAGTAAAGTGGATAAATCAAGACACAGCTGCTAACCCATCGAATGCGATACTTATTGTCAATTACCCCAAGCAACTTTATGTCGTAGCCATAAAAAAATCGATTGTGCGTCGTATCAAAAATAGCGGTGTTAGAGAATCAAAAGAATTTTATTTCAAAATACAATTATTGACGTTTTACAGAATATTGAACAATTTTAGTTGTTTACAACAGTAGAAACTGGAAATGGCGGATTACTCTTAATTGGTTACCTTGTTAAATTATTAAATAGCAAGTTCGTACGAACTTGTTCTATGCAGCATTTTATTAAGTCAATCTTAAAAAATAAATTCCGTCGCATAATTGCTCATGCATGGAGGGAGATATTGATTGAGCCTCAGATAAACCTACTGGTCTTGTAGACTTGATCGATAGGTGGGTGTTTATATAGCACAGCTAATGGTTCTGAGCAGCGTTACCAAGTCCGTGCTTTCAGCGTTAATTTTAGTGCCCAAAATTTAATTTTAGTGCCGAAAAACTAGATTTTGCGCTTGGGCGTTTTTTTCGTGCTTAAAAAAATATTTTAGCTTGTAGGTACTTTTTTAACGCTGGTCGCTGCCTTTTTTGCTTATTTCGTAGGCATTTAAAAAAGGAATTAAAAGCATGTTCCTATTATTTTTTTTAGTTTTATTCAAGTTTTTAATTTTATTTTACTGTGCAATCGCCATATAATTGGATAGGATTTTCCTGCAAAAATGTGTCTTGACCTATGTTAGCCTCCACACCATAATCTAAATTACCCATCATGAATGTACTTTAAAAAAATGTAAAGAATACCATTAACCTGAAACTACTTCCAATTAAAAATTAAACTATTAGTGCTTGAGGTAGTGCTTTTTCATTTTTATTTGCAAGGATCACGCAGAGTTAAACAGAGCTTAACAGTACCTACCCAGTGCCCAGTAGTACCTAGTCTATGAATTAACTACTAGTCACTGTAATCAACTTTACTTCTTTCTTCATTCATTTAAATATTAAGTGCCCTAACAGGATAATGCATGCTTGGCCGGTAGTGGCTTTTAGTAAACGTGTTAAACTTGTTCAATGTTCATTCTGTGCTTCGTGTTTCGGGCTCCGAAGATTTATTGCCTTGAAAATAACTGCACGAAATTCCCCGTTAAAGCCGTTTAATTTAGATAGCAATTAATATGGAAATTTATTACGCGCAAGAAACAGCCTTCGTCGAGACGAATAGTATCGATTGACGAACGAACCCGCTATTAGCTATATAAACGATGACAATTACATTATAATGGAAACAGGTTTAAGGCCGGCCGGGGAGCCGGCGAGCATTTAAGAATGAATTTATTATCTTGTTGTTAGTGGTTACTCCTTTGAAGGGGTTGGTCCCCTTCGTAAGTGCTCGAGCATTATGGCCGCTGATAGTGGTTGACGATCGAAGGAAGTTGTGATTAATGATTCAATTTCATGGGGAAAAGAAACTTGCCACTGGGGATGTTTTCGGGGGGGAACTTCTCAACTTGTTGAACGTGGGATGTATAATTAAAACCACAAAATTGAATTTGAAATTATGCAAAATGAGCGGAGTAGTGGGTGAAGTCTCTAAGTGCGGGAAGGAGAATAAGGAAAAAATGTCATTTGTTGTTGTGACATCGCAGACATTTCTAAAATATTTGATTTTACTTGTTTCAGTCGCAATTTCCATGCAGAATACCCTCCACTTTTAATGGAGAATAATTGTAACCAATCGAACATTATAGAGTGGATAATGTAAAATACATGACTCCTTTTAGAAAAGTTTACTTTTTTATCTGCGACTTTAAATCGTGACATCGCAGTTCTGACCGAAGTGAAATTGCATCAAACACAAACAAATTATTTAATTAATCTTGATGCGTGTTCTCCATAACCAAAGCTTATGGCATAAACATGTGTCTCGATTTCCTGGGGGTACTCTAATCCCATTGTTTTAACTTGAGCTCAATTTAAATCAATGTAAACAAACACCCAACTATGCAAACTGTCCTTGAACGTAAGCGAAATACTTCAAATGTAGAGTCAAATGAAAGCGCATGCATTCTACAAAATCCTGCACCTAAGTGCAATTCAAAGTTTTTGCAGGTAACTTCAGCATGCCCTCATTATGTGTAGTGCGTATCTGTGACTTGAAGTGATACTGCTGAGTGTTTGTATATCGATATTAAATTACAGAAAATGTTGAAACTTTATCGTGTGCTCGTAGTTGCAGATGCTTTCTTGGTAAGCCTCTTTCAGGTATGTACTTGGATGCGAAGTGAAGTTATGTTATTTTGATAGAGTGCTGACTCAACATTTTGTAATCCTTTGAAGAATTAAACTCACGTTACTGGGAGTGGGATTAACCCCGATTGCAGGGTGGTTGTGGCACTTAAATAAGTTGGAACTTTTTTTTTGGATTAAAAGGAGTTTCTTAATTACTAGAGAAACCCTGGGGACATAATTTGACAGTTGATTATATTTTATTTAATTTTTGGACCTTCCGCAGCAATTTTCATAATATACATTTGCACAGGCGGTGTGATTTAAGAAGAAGAAGAAAAGAAGCAATCCAAAAAAATCTACCAAAAAGAGCCTCATTGTCGACAAAGTTTCGTGCGAACCTGTCGTGAAGGACATCATATCCAGTCAGAACAATATCTCCTCGTTTGTCCTGTAAAAATAATTTACTCCATATGTTTTTTTTTTTGTCAAATAAATAATTTTATTTCTCAACACAGTTTACAATTCTTTTCCAATATATATATCGGTGTATATATATTTTATTACTTACAATTATAATAAATATCTTAAGCATATCTTTAACTATTTTACATTTAAGGACCAACAAGGTAATTATTTGATTTAATTGTTTTTTTGTTATTTCTTTTGTTTTTTCTTGTTTAAATTCAATCAGGTAAAAGGTACATTTAATATGTTGAATTCCATTGCATCTAATAAACTGTTCTAACACCATGTTTCTATAAGTTTAATAAATACTTTGTTTGCTTTCAATAATTATCTACTTTTCTTAACCTTGATTTACAAAATTAACGGATATTACCCATTGCAAAGACAGAGCGATATAGATTTCAGTAGATGTAAATAAAATGAACTTTTATAGTTATACAGATAACAAAATGTGGATTTGTACAGTTATGCTTCATCACATTTATGTACTTTGACAAATTATTTCGATTTAAAATAGTGTAAGTGTTAAACAACATAATATTATCTCAGGTGACTTTTATTGTAGTCGTAAGTATAGATTTAAGTTTTATTTGTTTTAATTTTATTTCCATATACATTGATGATTGATTGAGTTTTAATTTTTGTAAGTGTTTCACATTTATTTTTAATTTATATTGTTTTTACTTTAAAGTTTAAAGTTTTTATATTTCATTAATCAGTCGTATTGAGCTTTTCTTCCCCTATTTTAGTATCGTTATTACATTTTGTTAATACTAATTAAAAACAGTTGCGATTAAAATAATTTGTATAAATCTAAATAAGAGACATGTAGATTTCACAAATTGATTTTTAATCGAAATAGTGTATTTTTTTTAATTGTTTATATATAAATACTCTTTCTGGTCTATAACGTACATAATACTAAATAGAATAACTAGAAAATGTTGGGTTAAGGGAAAGTAGTTATATATGGTTGAGTTTTGAGATGTTTATTGGGAGTTAAATTAAAAAAATTTAGTCTCTTGAGATGAGTTGTAGAAAAACACCCTTCTACCTTTAGCGAATGAGAACTGATCAACTAAAGGTTTTGCAGGTAACTCATTAAGATATCAACTCAATCCGGTTACCACGGCAAGCTTTTGCTTTGATCTCTCGTATATTGGAGCTTCCGACATATATTCGATACCTTTTGCGGATATTCGGAACACCAAACACATGCTCTAATACGATTTGATGTAGCAAAACAAAGTTTCTCAGCCATTGTTTTTCACTCCATAGCAGAGCAGCAGTGTCAATACTTTTGGCTCACACAGTTCGAGGTCTATTACTAACAAGCCTCTCCATCTTCAGCCATATTGGAACCCAAGTTAATTGAGACCCCTCTTAGATTGTGCGCCCAACCTAAGGTTTGGGCTATTTCTATTAAGCTGTTTCTCGGCTGCTCACTGAAGACAATTGCATTTCCATTACTATGACAAACGTGCTCTCCTGCTCTCGAATCTCTCTGTTGGTAGCCACACAATTTCAAACGTATCCCTTTTGTAGTTACCTCTTCTCCGACAACAATATCCAAGTAAATGCTTATTTTTAAAATCATATTTAGAACTTTCAAGAACATCACTTATTTAATTTTAGATATAGGTACGCTTAATTTTGTGTTTTTGTTTTCTGTGCAAATCTACATATTTGGATTGTCAATTGGCATTCCTATCTATAATGTTAACATTCAATTACTTCGCTAAGTAAAAAATGAATAAATATTATATATGCAATTTTATTTTAGAATTACAAACAATTACCATTTCATTTCCATTCCTCGACATATATATAGTCACATTAATAATTAGAATTAGAAGTTATTCAATATTTCTGTTCGATTGTCATACATACAATATATATATTTAATTTTGTTTCCTTGATAATTTTTGGAAGATAGATAATGACGCATAAATAAATGAATAATTGTGAAAACATTGAATACGAATATTACTGATAAATATTTGATTTACCCTCTAAAATACACACTTGTTTCATAATGGAAAAATACTGTTTCAATAATTTTTCTATTTTAGTATAATATTTAAAATTGACAATTGATTCTTTTTTTTTTGGATTTTCACGCTGTTTACATTAATTAATATTTTATTTTTTCTTTGCTTTGTTTTCATTGTTAGGGACTTATTGTGTCAATACTTTCTTTTGGTCAATGATATACAACTGAAGAAATAAAATACTTTCTTTTGAATACCTTGAATTTTTGATACCTAAATTGATAAAATTATCTGCTGCCTGTTGATGTTAAAAAAATATCCCCCCTACAACAATTTTAGTTGTTTTATATTTATTTCAAATGTCGCTTTTTTATTTGGTCTTAGTTGTAAGAAATTTTTTGATTAAATTAGAGGAATTTACCTACTACCATTAAAAGTATAACTATTTTATAATCATAAGATTTTTGTTGATGTTAAAAATTTCTGTAATATTTGACAATAAATACAAATATTTTATATTTTCGCTGACATTTGTTATGGGCGATTTTTTGCGACCAGCGCTGTCAAATCGCAACACACTGATTGGAAGTGCTAAATGCCATTGAACAAGACAAGAAAAACAATTTAATTGAGTTTTGCTGCCTAGGGGCCCGCCTAGGTCTTTTTAAATGCTTAGTAGTAGTGTACTCATGGTTCTATGCTGACATAAATATTTAGCTCGCTAATTTATTTACTATTTAACATCTAGACGTTAGAGGTATTCGTAATAATATACTAAAAGTAAAATTTAAGGTTTATCATCAGTATAATAAGTTAGTTATTAAAGAGTGGGAAAAACGGACACAGGTAGGATGGGTATATTGTTAGGATATATTTAATTTTTTTAGGAAAACGAAATTTTAGATAATTATGTTATTTATACATGAGCTTAAAGATGGATGTGAAAAATATGGTTGCAAGATCGGCCGAAATTGGTTGCTGTATGAACTTTGAATATATTAAATTAAATTAGGTAAGTATGTATAAAAAAAGTGACACAGTGGTAAACTCGTCACGAGATCATTTTTTCTGTCGTGTCAGTGCTTTCAGCGTCAATTTTAGGGTCCAAATTATCATTGGCCGATTTTTAGTGCTAACAAAATATTTTAGTGCTTTTTTAACGCTGCCCCTGCCTACTTTTCAGGTATATACCACAGGGGTAATTTAAAAAAAAAAAAAAATTTATATTATATATCTCTATTATTTGTTAAGTTTAATGCAGTTTTCATTTTTATTTATTTGTGTTTAACTTTGCAATCGCCATATGACATTTATTTTTTTATCTACTTGGAGCTTGGAGCTGCTTTTAAAAAAATTATAGTTTTAGTGCCCAAGAGTTCAAAATTAACGCTGACAATTTCAAAAACAGTGCTCGAAGGCCGGAATGTCTTGGCAATACCTCACAAATCAGAACACCTTCACAAGGTGAAGAGGTGAAACAGATTTTGTTACTTGAAGGTACACCCACCAAAAACACGAACGCTGTGATCTGTGATGACTCAATGCAGAATCGCAGCGATAATCTCATTTAGTGTTTTTGAAATATGCCACTTGTGAAAAAGGTCGCTGACTATTTTGTCCGAAATAAAGACTTGAACTAAAATTTCTCAGAATATTTTTAACAGAAAATACTACATAATCAGAGAGACCGTTCGGATCTATACTAATTTAAAGCAAAATTTTGCCACATTATTCCGACGAAATTAAATAAATACTTACAAAATACATCCAGCAACTAGCTTCGGCCACCTTAGCGTATGTAACTCTTTCTGATTAAAAAAACTAAATAAAATTTCAATATCAATTACTTCATACTACAAAACTTCACTATCAATGACGAATGTCATTACTCAGAGACGACAACGATATAAATTTCATGATATGATTGAAAATCTTGCACTACGTCTACTTTGTTTATTAATAATGAGTATATTGCTAAATATATATAGTAAAATGTTTAAATGTTTTTTTAATGTTATTCTTGCGAACCGCTACAAAGAAAAAAAAAAAAAATTAAACAAAAATGTATCTGCATATTGTTTGATGTTTTCTCTTTTTTTTTTCTGAAAGTTTCTTTCTGGGTATTATATTGGTATTTATTTGTATGTTTCACAACAGGATGTGCAGTTTGTGAGTTTGAGTTATTTTATTAGTTTTTTTTTTTTTTATAATTCTTTAAGTTCGACCGGAGAACAGCTGGTACTGTAAAAATGTATAAACAAAAATGTAAGTTAATTCAATAATGTTGAAATAAAAAAAAAAAAACTGCTTCATACATAAATTGGTTAAGATGGTGGATTTTTTTTTTAAGGACAGGGCCAAAGGTTTTTACATACACACATTGATATACACGGGGAAATATTAGGAAAAAAGTTCATATTTTTTCTTCCAAAAATAATTATAATTTTACACAAGGACACGAGGGAAATGCAGATCTCAGAGGGACACTTAGATAAGAAAAAAAGAAACACCACACAAAAAGAATGATGAGATTTGTTGGGCCGTTTTTGGAACGTTTGTAGATTTTGTTTCCGAGTATGCTCAAAATGTGGATGCGGTAATGACAAGGATTCATTACTTTTTTGCTTTGCTGATTCAGTGAAAGTGAGCAGGGGTGATTGTTTTTAAGGTGGTACCAAATTCGTGGTCACAGTGTCATCACTTAGTAAAGAAGGGGTGTACGATTTTTCGTGACAACATAAAGATTATTTTTTTTTAAGAAATGCGAGAATTGATGCTGTAGGTAAGAAATCTTGACTTCGGTTGTGACAGGTCGAAGTTACACACATTGAGGAATACCTACACCTGAACAAAGATCACCTTGTGGTAATCATTTTAAAGGCTGTCCAGTGATTGGACATTCCAAGTCCATCCTGTCGATTTTTGAGCCTATGTGAGGTACCGAATCAAATGTTGTACCTTACAAAGGCATACTCATTACCTTGTAATGCAATTGATTGCGGCATCGACGTGGTATTGTCTCCTGATGGATAATAGAAAACAAATGGTATTATTAAGGGATACTCCTTTCACAGGTAGAAATCTATGTGATGATCGGTTATGTGATGACTTTTTTTGTAAATGATTCCAGGAGGTTATGTTTGTTCAAAATAGGTCACATCAAGATCGAATTAAAAATTTTGAGGGTTAAAGGTATGCATTACCTACCTTGAAATGTAATTGACTACCGACTCGTTGCGGCATGAACCTCTATAAAAGTGTAAAGAAATCAATTTAGATCGCGGACTTTAGAACGAAAGCGGTACTAAAATGATTGGTAAGCGATAAGGTACTGGATAACACTTAGAATATCCAATAAAAATGTAGTTTTGGAACATTCAACAACACTGAAACGATGTACCCTGGAAGTACGCCATCGCTTTTCTTAGGATGAAATAGAAAAAAGGACTAAAAACTGTACAGGAGGTTTGTTCTCTGATTAATATATACAATATATTTTTTTAAAAACAGCTCGCGTTACTGAGCTTTACCGCGGCATTTAAAAGGGACACATATCATATACCTGGAAAGAGCAGAACAAAATCTATAACTGGTGCCCGCTCTTATTATTTCGTCTTACTGTGTGGCTCAAAACATAGGACAAAATAATAAAACACACAAGTGGAAAAAAAGTACACAAAGGAGAACATTTATGGAAATTATCATGTGTTTAGGAATCAATCGTGTACGTGTGTAATTTGGCTTCGGGTATAAGTTTGGAGTGTGTGTACATTTATATAGTGAAATCTACTGCGAATCTACTGGATTTATATAAATGTAAGTATATATTTTTCTAAAACAAATAACTACTACTACTACTAAGTAAAAGACACAGGCTTCTTGGCGTACATTTCTTAAAAATTGTTATTTTATAAAATACTTTTCTATTTCTTATTTAAATTCTATTTTTTTTCAATTTTTATTTGCAGCTTTTTACAGAACAATTTTGTTGCATTGTCTATATTTATAACTTAATTTGTTGTATACAGAAATATGCATGGATTGTTGAATAGAATTGAACAAAAACTGTATATAAGATTAATTGAAAAACAGGTTTTATTATATTTTCTATTATTTAAGTTTAAGGCACTTTTTTGGTGAACAAAAAAATACTCGTCAAGATTTGTTTTCTTTTTTTGTTTAGCTGGGTAATTGTGTAAATCAAATACTCAAGTAAGAACATTTTTTTCTTGAGTCTTAAGCACTTGCAATGTGATTTAATAAAGAAGCCAACATCTTATGCAAAATTAAAGCAAAACTAAGGAAAATGTATTTATGCAATCAAAAAAAAAACAAAGAAAGAAAAAAATGTATATCCAAGCATATTTTCCATAACGTTTCGTTTCCAATGTAAGACTTTATTATTATTGCTAAAGTACAGTTTAGTTTAGCAAATTGTTTAAGAGGGGAAAAATATTAGAAAACCAAAACAAATACAATGAGATGTATAATTTACGTACATATATGATTTTTAAGGTAAATTGGAATCCAAAATGCATGATGCTACCCTACTGGTAGGTTTGAAAAAAATTATGATACAGGCAAGCAATATAATATTTTTGTTTAAGTTATTCGGTGTACATTTGTGTTAAATTGATAAAAATGTCTTCAAACCATCTTTTTGTTTAGCTAATTCTACTAAATACGAACAAAATATATATTCGATACTTATGCCTTAAAGTGTCAGTCATTCAATTCCTTATAACATTTTAATTTAATTATATACACAGTAGAAGATAGTAGAAAAGTATGTATACATTGCAATTAAATGTGTAAGTACTGTCTGAGATATTATGTTTGATCGATTTTTTTTTAAATATTTTTCATAATGCAAACAAAATTACTGGCAGTGGAAAAAATGCGATCAATGTTTTATAATCTAAAAAAAAAAAAACGTTTAAATGCTGTCGACAAATTCATGACAAAATTGATAAATCTGATGAATTTAGTTTATGGAAAAAAAAGTTTAGAAGAGTTTTCGTTTATAGATTATTTTTGTGTGGATAGAGGAAATATTAGAAAAATTAAATTCTCACTTTACTACGCTTTACTAATGGTTCTTGTAATTATTTTGTTTACGTTCAAATTAGAGTACATATAAATACAAATGGTCTAGTTAAATTTTGAATGGAAAACATGAAACGGCTTTATCAAATGAAAAAGTATGTCTCTTTTGTTTCATTTTATTGTGTGGATATGTAGATTTACAATTTTGTTAATTCTAATCAACATGACCTGCTGAAATCGACCTTAGAGAATTCGTCTTCCGTTTGGTCTATACTTCATATGAATCGATTTTAAAATAGCACTGTAATCGGTCCACAAACAAACGAGAAGCCTCGAAAGAGCTTCCCATGGGCAATAATTTAACTTAAATGAGGTCGACAATAGAGGACACTCAACAGCGGTGTCCTGGACAGAGGATGATTTAAGGTAGTGGGCCTCAATAATAACAATATGTTTCCACAAATAACGTATAGGTCACAAAAGGTAATTCTGTAGGGAAAAATGGATGTAGACCCAATCATGATAATTCTAAATAATCGGATCAAATGGCTAGTATATATGAAAAGATTGTACATCAAGGTCCCGGCCGGTGAACCTTCAACCATAAGCCTGAGCAAGAACATGGTAAACGACAATCTTTCAAAGTTATCTCAAACAACATTGCGTATTGATCTAGAAGCCGGAAGATATACATGAAGTCGCTGAAGGATGTTTAAATTCGGTAACTAAGCATAAGAACAACAAATCGATTTTTAATAATATTTTTAATAATATTCTAAATATTCAAATCTTAAAAAAACTCCCCCATTTCTAAAATACCCCTAAATAAATAATCATTATTCCAAAAATTTAAACGAAAAGAAAACTATTCATTTAAAATTAGAGTCTAGTATATTTAGTTCCTAAATTGTGTAAAGAAGATTTATTTTGCATTAAATTAACATCATGCAAATAAAAAATGTCAAATCATGCCTTGCGCTCGCTGAACAAACAAAATATTCGAATTGAAGTGTGCGATATGATAAAACTTTGCCCGGGTCCTGTAAAAAGCTGAAAATACAACCACCAAATGTTCGATACCGAAGTTTTCTAACTTTAGGATTTTTTCCAAAAGTTCTTTCATTGGGATTTTCTTCTCCAGACATTTAAAAAAAATATTTATTTCTCGAAAACAAATTATAACTAATTTCCCTCGAATTCGTCGACAGTACTTTTGTTTATTTTTTGGTTTAACTGAATACCGCACTGCCAAATTTTGCCAAATTTTTAATATGTATTTAGTATTTATAATAAAAAAATATTTGTATTTTATTCACAAAATTTATTTTATGTCCGCGCAAAATGTTCGCTTACCTATACGTAAATTAATAGTAAAAATTTACCTATGTAAAAAAGAAAAATAAAAAAACACAAGAACTTGACTAGGAACGATACCTGTTTCAGAATTTTCGTTAGTTACTAAATGTTATATTGAGTGACGGACACTTTCGGACGTAGTTGCGAGTTCCATTGATTGCTAATTGATGCACAGGTGTAGCGTTACCCGACACAGAGGTCAGTTGTCTTACCATTCCAGAGCCAAGTTGTTGCAAGAGTCCAGAACCAGAACCCAACGGACCTGATGACAGACAAGTCGATGGTCGACGTGAACGTATCGATTGCATGCTTGACGATAATAAAAATGGAACACTGCTTGATGTGTTGGGCATAGAGCCACCCTGCGGTTGGGAAGATAACAATGAAGATTTCTTTGAAAAATTAAGAAGTGTTCTCGGCCCATGTGAGTAAATTGCATATAATCGGGGAATTGTTTTTTTATGGAATGATTTATGATGATGATTACGTGATTTGGATGAGTTTATTAACATTTTCTTATTTTGATTATCGCAATGTGGTAAAACGGTTGCTTGTTTCTAATCCTAAAAAAATGGCTGGTGGTAAAAGATTTAGGTCCAATGATACAAATGCCTATTTAAAAAAAAATTAAAAAGACGCTGGGCTAAGCGTATCGAGCTAAACGGAGATCATGTTGAGAAATAAAAAACTTTTTGGTCATAAAAAAATGTTTTATCCAAAAAGTCGCTGACTTATCAAACAACCCTCGTATTTAAAAATATACGGAGAATTGACAGTTGGAACTCAATTATGCAAGCAAATTACTGACAAGTACTGATGATGAATTATAAAGAAGGTTGTCAATAACCAAATGCAAGTAGGGTAAGGTCGGGAGGTTTTGACACGTTAACCAACATTTGGAGATATCTTAAAATCCAAATACAATTTAAAATTTCCAACATTTACAAAAGGTACAACATACTTTTAGCAATATAAAAGCTTTATTGATTAATCGATATAAATACTTTTTAACAGAGTTGTGAGGTTTTTTCCAGAACTTTACAAAGTGTCAATTCCTCCTACCATGAAGGAGGATTTGCCATCTGCCTAAAGAGGTATATTTTGAACTGAATTGAGCATTAATTTGTTGAACTTTGTGTTTTTTTTGTAGTTTGAATATTTAAGTGGTACGTTTAATAAACAATTTTTGGGGCAGCACTGCTCATCGACTCCGTTTTGTTTTGAATGTCTTAAATGGCATTCTCAACACTTGTTTCATCGATGTTGCGGTGGGGATTTTTGTTCTTGTAAATATTTGGCATTTTTGCATTCTAACAAATTGTAAGAAGTTGTTTTACCATAAAATTTTTATTTTGACTCATAAATTAGGTTTGGACACTCTGTCAATTCCTCCTTCAGCACAAATGTCAAATCCTCCTTTTTGATAACTTTTGCGACTACTACAAATAAAAACGTTTGTGCTGGTGGTCAGGATAAACGATTATTTATTAGTGATTTTAAAACGAATGAATGTGCACTTCATTGCACTTTCAATGTCAAAAGCTACATAATTTAAATATTACAGTTGGATTGCTTACCATAAAAGTAAGATGAAATGCGCACAAAAATAAAAAAGATTTCCACTTCGCTTATCTCCTAGACCACAGTGATTGTTTATTTATCACTCAAAAGAATTGTTACTAGCTTCGTGTTCTCATCATTGAAAGAGCTGCCAAGGTCTTAGTTTTTCCGAAAAGTGCTGATGTCAACTCCTCCTGCCTGTCAACTCCTCCCTACCTTACAATACTTATCTCCTTTTTGCTATCACAACAAAGACAGGCAACAGATTGTTTAAAATACACCTACCTCATGCTATCGTATTTTATAGAAAGACGATTCTAAATTAGTTCCACATAGACAAGTTTAACCATTTTAAATAAATTTAATTTAATTTGCCAAATAACCATGGTGGTCATGTCCGCTATGGGTCTATTTTGTGTTAAACTGTTGAAATAAAACAGTTGGCATTTTCTTAGTTTGAAACTGTGCTTTGTTAAACTGATTTGAATTTTAAAACGCTTTCTTAGTTTAAAAGTGTGCTTTGTTAAACTGTGTTTAATTTTAAAGCGCTCACTTTTATTAGACAAATTATTTGAAAATGTTAAGTTTACGCATATGAAACTCTAAATTTTCTATACCCACTTCGAACTCTATTTTGACTTTTATTTACCTGATCACTGCATTAGTTTATTCAGTTTCGTCGAAATCGAAATCGAGGAACACAGTGTTCCTGTGAAGCATTGGGTGCACAAAATTCTCACTCAAACATTCAGGTAGCTCTACATCTACATCCACCCACAAAAGTATTTGAATGCAAAGGAACCGCAAGTCACCACGCTTCCCTAGATCCCTAGCACCACTTTCGCTTTCCCTAACACTCGGTGGAAGGAAATTAATTAAATTCAATTTATTTCTTTGTGAAAAGTTCATTAAACCTAAGCCGAAATTTATTTTGTTTCCCCCGAAATTCATTTCCACGAAGTAAATTTCATTACCAGTACTACCTCCCGCAATCAAACGTCACGCCGATTAAACATTCCTGACCAACGAAATTAAAACAAACGCATAAATATTTATATCCTAGCGAATTGAATGAATTTATTTCACCAATCCACTGCTCAAACAAAAATAAAACACTGTCTATACCAACTAGGTGGATATAATAATTTTAATTGCTAATATTATCACAAAAGTTTCATTGTTTTGCAATCCAAATTGCGCTAATTGAATTGTTTCCTAAAAAATAACACTGTCCAGTGTGTCCGTTCACCAGTTCGACGCACATTGCGATAATCAATTAATTAAATGTACATCTCGCTCCGTAAGTAAGTGATTCACTCTGCAAATTACGCAAATTACGCAAATTACACAAACATTGCAAAATTTCATTCCCAAAAATACAAACTCAATTACATTATAGTTATTATGCTTTGTAATTATTTTACCAGCTGATTATGTATATAGTGGTGAGATAGAGATAACATACATCAATATGAATATAATATGTACATACAAAATAACATTTCAATTCATACGCAGTCACGAAATCATCAACATGACGCTTTTTGCGTGAGTTTATTTTCTTTTGTATAAGAAAACTGATTTAAATTGAAAATGAAAAAAAGCAAAAATTAAATCAATAAAGTGTCAAAAAAGGAAAAAAAAAAAAACATTTATATATGTAACAAAAACCATTGACTGGTACATCAGGGAAAAAAATACAAATCAAAGAAAGGACATCGAACAAAAGTGAAAAAATCAAAGAAAAGAAATGAGAAACTCTTCAAAAACGCTCCTCTTTTCTGTTGTTAAGGAGGGCGGGAATACGTGTACTCACGATCATGCTCCGTGCAAGCTGCCAAAGGATCAAACGGAATAAAAAAAATGAAAAAAAAAACAAAGCAAAATATGTTTCACGGTTTTCATTTCCATCAACAAACAATTTTCTTTTCTCAACAGAAAGGATAACAAATCGAAAGGAAAATAACAAACAGACCAACACAAGTTTTTCTGTTTCTGTTGGAAAAAAGTTAGAAAAAATAAACAATGAAAAATCTTCAATTGTGAATAGAAAAGGATACGAAAAAAAAGAATATATATTTAGATACAGATAGAAAAGACACAGCACGAGAAGAGACAGGGAGGGGGAAAGAGTTGCCAAGCATTTTCCATCGTCACCGCCAGAGGAAGTCAATTGAAAAAGTTTCCTTTTTCCGGTGCTCTTTTGTTTTCGTTCCCGTCATTGACTTTTACATTTTTTTTGTACACTCTCACATGGAATCAATTCCAGATGCGAAACATGAATAAACACACAAATATATATAGCATAGTCCATAGAGATATACACAGAGCCTTAGCACAATGACTTCACACATTCAAAAACCGGAAATGAACAAAATAAAAGTGCGGATGGGAAACACAAAAAAAAAAAGAAATGGAAAAACAAAGGAAATTATTAAATAAATAAAATTTTATTATGTGAGCATTCATAATGAATCATTTCTTTTTTTTTGCGGCTTAAATCAAGTCAATATTGGAGCTTTAATTTAACCCGAGTAGACAATTATCTTGATATGAATCTGCCAGTGATTTTGAATACGCTGTCATTAAAAGGAGCATTCGAGCATACTAAAAAGATCTCGGATCTGCTTAAATACAAGTGCAGTCAGAACTTGGTGGGGAAATTAATAGACACCAACTTTTAGCAACAGCGGAACTGGGAAAAGAAGCGCAGAAGAAGAGACTATACTTGCAAAGCTTTACAAAAATCACAAGATCCTGATTTATTCAATTCCCGAGGGAGTCATTTTCTCAAAACTTCATAGGAATTTTCCTTAAAGGAAAAAAAATCGGTCGAAAGTTATAATTTTTGCATCAGAAAAAGCAGTTTTTTGAAACAGTGGCAAGGAGAACAAGCGAAGAACCTTTGTGGCCAATCGCTATTTCTTGGGGCTGTAATAAAATTTTAGAAGAAGAGTCCTTTCTCATAGAACCAAGGCCATAATAAAATTATTTTATCTTTTCGGCGGTCTTACTTGTCGTTTTGCAAAGAGATTTATATTTTTTTTTATATATATTCTTAATAGTAATTGCTATAGCTTCTTAGTCTTGTAAATAATTTCTTACAATGTCTTGGACATACAAAATTATGAACCAATTCCCTGACTAGTGGTGCCTTGGGTATTTTTCGTATATAAGTAGATACTATTTTTCAACTGCACAGAAGGGACGTTTAACCTTACATTAAACAGAGGTCTTATAACGCAACTTCTGAAATTGTTTTGTGTTTCCATGCCAAATGGTTTCACTTCTGTAAGAACGCACAAAATAAGGAAACCAATAAATCCTCTAAAACGACACTCCAAAAATAATTGTCTACAAATGATGCTGTTTCCACACTGCTAGAAAAAAAAATGAACGGTTCAAGACTCTTGGCAAAACACCTTCCTACCCAATTAGTAAGAGCTTCCACCTCTCATATAATTAAACTACACTCAACGTTCACCTCCAACAACGAATTTACAACTGGGTACCGCAAATTCAGCGGAATTTCGGTTGTGGCTGTAGTGGTTGATCATCCTTTGTGCTCATTTAAAATGCCATTTCAGTGAAACCCCACAACCCTATTGGCGAAACAAAAACTAAACTGAACTCTTGTTACAGAATCAACGAGAAGGTACTTTTCATTGTGGCATATTCTACTTATGTAGTGCCATCAATTCTCTGACCAACTATAGGGGAGGCTGACTCCCCGCTATGGCGTGCAACAGTCTGCACACCATAAATGTAAATAAAATTGAATTTCCCACCGGAACACCGACTGCAAGTGGAACTTTCAACAGCTCACCCCAGAAAGGTCTACCTAGGACATACCTATGCATTATGTAACACAGCACTCCTATTCCTATATATAAAGTTCAAGTGCGGACAGCATCATCCCTGTCATGCATATCACTGCAGAATAAACAGACGGTCGTACGCAAACTTGCCGATGGAATGGAAAAATTTGTGACAAATGTTAGTTTTGGAATTTCATTTGAAAGTTAGTTTTAGAAATATGGTCTACCAAAGACTTTTCGGAATGGTGCATGATGTTGACGTTGACGGCAACCGTAACCACACTTACACTGTCATCGTTTTGGAGTTCATTTGATATGGATTTTTTTTTTTCGAATCGAGCTAAACGGAATTCTATTTGCAGTTCGCTATGGCATCAGTTCTTAACCCTGATGGTCGGGGGAATTAAATGCAAATATTTGATAGAACTACCAGCAGATTGACATCAAGGACTCATTAATGAATCAGTTATTAGTCAATCTAAGGAGCGCCGAATGGAGATGTGTTAATTAGTCTAGAGTGATTGACGTCGGGGAGGAAATTCGCTTTGAGATTTTACACAAATGGAAAAAGTTATTTTGCAGAGGCTTCTGCTTTTGATCTGCACCAAAATGACTTATAAATATATTTTGTGATATTTAAACGACTTGCTTAAAGTGTAGAAAATTTGTTTAAATAAATTTGCCCTTAGTGTGAGGTCGTTGAGAAAGTTATTGCAAGTAAGGATATTTAAAGGAACTCGACAAAGTCATTGAACAAATTAATTTTTGGCTCACAAGATTATCATCACCATTTAGAATAGCCAGATTCGTGTTATATTGACATCATAGGTTTTTTTGAGCGTCACAAGAGAGCTATTATTTGCTTCCACCAAATACATCTCATCTGTTCACCTGCTAAGCATACATCGTCACTATTGCCAGCAGCAGCTCAATCATTTGTTTTCACTTGTCCTTTACCATTAATTTGTGAAATAAAATACGACACCAACAGATTTATTTATTAATGATTTAAAAAAAAATCGGATAGGACATTTTTGTATGTACATAAAATGGTTTTATTATTATGCACAAAAGGACATTTCAAATTAATAAATAAAACAATACATATTTCCATTTTATTTTTAGTTCAAAAACACGGAACAGAAGAATAACATCGAAATGAACCAATTGAAAAGATTTAAGTAACAACGGAAGAGTAAAATGTTATTAAAAAAAAAAAAACAGCAAAACAATCACTCGAAAAACAAGTAGGTATATAAAATAACAATAAAACGTAATCGACATTCACAAAGGTCATAGACAAATTCCGAACATCACAAACAAGAACACAAGCAAACAACTCAATTTTCTCTCGAAGATTTTATTCTCTCTTTGCCTCTTGGCATTTCCTTTTGCAAAGACATTGTCAAAATAGAGACGTACACTTTTGACAAACAAAGGAAACATTCATCCCGAGAGGCAGGTTAAAATATTACATTAGTAAGATTTTTATTTTTTTTGTTGGAAAGCATTTTAAACAAAAACAAATGCACCCGTTGAGCATGGCAGCAAAATGCAATACAAATTCAAATAGGAATATTTTTTTTAGAGACATTGAATAGCTGTAGATGTATACATTTTGGTTATCTGTGTGATTTGCAACATTACCCGACGAACACAACATTTGAATGGTGATGAAATTTTCTTTTAAACAGTTATTGTCAGACGCTGGGCGTATGCGATATTTTTTTTTTTTATAAACTTACAACATAGGCAGACGATGAAGGCACTGAAAGGCTCGATCCTGAACCTCCTCGAGCACTGAAACCGTACGTCTATTGTTTTTTTTTTTTTTGTTTCGGAAAAAGGGGTTTATTTGTTTACGTGATGTTTTTTTATTTATAAAAGGACGAATTAAAAATTTAAAGTATTATTTTTGTTTAAGGGTAGATAAGATAAATGTAAGGGTCTTAAATAAAGTGAAAAGTGTGTATAAAACAAATAGTATAACAAAAGTAATGTATTTAACGAAAAGTTTTAAAATCGGTTGGTTCTATATGAAATGAGCAACTTAGTTGTGCGTAATTTTTCGACGCTTTAATTGCTCATGAAAAAAAAAAACTGGTCTTACACCGAGATTTAATATTTTGGTTTTCTTGTTTTTGACAAGTTTTTCTTTTCAAAATTGCTCGCGTTTCTACAAACTATTGGTTGGCGGAAATTCCTCAAAAAAAAAAAAAAACAAGCCTATTGTAACATGTATTTGCTAATAATAAAAAAGACTAAATTTAATGAAATGCAGTTTTTTTTAATTTAATAATTCGTGGGATAAATGTGGGATTTTTTTTGGAATTTTGACGAGGGATAAAAGGGATTTTTTTGGGTATAACCTGCTTCTAAAGTCTGGCATCACTGGGCGGAATTGGGCTTTTTAAGACGATTATTCTTTCGGAGAGTGGTCAAACGTTCGGGAGAGGTGGATTAATTTTTGTGTTCTCAGCTGATCCAACCTGAGAGCTGAGACCCCTGCCTCAATAGTCCATTATATTAATAATTTGAACCACTCTACCAAAAGATCAGTGTGTCCTGAATTTTGTTTGTTTCTTCATATTCCGTCGATAAAATTCACTATAGCCCAATAGATTAATTTCAATTTAAATTTAAATTTAATTGACGCACGAAAAAGAAAATTTCATTAAAGCTGCACAAAGCCATATAATCCAAACCGACTTTTCTCTTCATCTTCTCACTGTCTGCGTGCGCTCTTCCTTCTATTAATTGCAAAATCCACTAATGCCTTATAACGTTAACTAAATTGTAAAATAAGCTAAACAACAATTTTCCATTACACTTCCTCAGAGCCAGATGCTCGCCACTGTAAAATGCATCCTTCTTCAATCTTCATCAACAGGAAAAAAACGGAACAAAACTGGTCGCTCATTTCAAACGAACCAACCGGGAGAAAGTGATTAATTTTCATTTCTACGGCGAGGATGCCTTTTGAAAAATAACAATCATAATAGCGATAGTGTAGTCGCAGTAGGACTGGCTAAGAGAGAAAATAACGAAAAAAACACAACCATTCTCCCAGTGATTTTTCACACCAAAGTGCTCAGCTGGAAATATCGCATCCCTACAGGGAGATTCTACTAGTGCACACAGAGCATAGCTCTCTAGAGTGCAGCCGTTACAATGTGGCCTTCTTCAAGTGCAACTAGTTGAAGGAAATCAATTTTCTTTTCCTTTGACAGGGAAAGTGATTGTGGTTGTTCTTTTCTCTAAGCCTTCGAAAAAAAACTCAAATCAAATGAAACAATAAAAATGTCACAAAGTATACAAAAATATGCCGAGTGAAAAATTGGAAAAACGAATTCACTTACAGTCGGGGGGGAGAGGTTAATGGCCGAACCACGTCTCTCCTGTGGTCCAATACTTGAATGCCGCCGTATGGGTAGGCCACCACCCGGTGTACCGCCCGGCGAGGAGGCGCACGATGGTGCGATACGTATTTTTGGTGTCATCAGTGTATTATCCGACAGACGTCGATTCGGGAACGCATTGGCAACACGCAGGAAATTACTATCCGGCGATGAAGGTGAACCGCCGAACCACCAGCCGCCCAACATGCCAGAACCTGAAATAGATGAAGTGGTTACTTTATTAGTTTATGTCGGTCTTTTGTACAAGCGTTAAGTGACTTTCAAGCCATCCGAATTGCGCTCGATTCTCCACTAATAACTTTAATGAGCCACGGGGGAGCCGCAGCCAAAAACCAAGTGACAGCTACGTTAACATCCTACGCAACATATTAAAATCGCCAAAATTCAACCCCAAGCTGTTTTTGGTAGACAAGCATTGTGAAAATGTCGTTTACACGCCAATTGAATCGAATATTGTTGTCAGCCGCATAGACCCGCACACTGATGGGGCTTGGGGCGGTGTTTGAGAATTTTCAAAATTCAATTATCCTCCTGCTAAACACAGAGTAATAATTAAGTTATTTTTGTTATGCGCTGAGATGTGACTGTGTATTTGCCTTCTGCGTACTGAGGTTGGGACGCTGAGCAGAGCCCTGGAGGCGTATCTTAATATTCTGAAGTGAAATCAATTCGTTTGGGATTTTCGATATCAGTCGGGGAGGAGAGTTGGGCCGGCTCTTCAATTAGATAGACTTTTCATTTTCTTTTGGGAATTCCTGATTGAATTCTAGTTAATATGGTAATGACGGTTTGTTATCGCTTCTGCGTGGGATAGAAGGAGAGCAGACACATTTGCGTGGAATAACAAATTTACGCAAAACGTTCTAGTGTCATATCCAATTAGGAAAGTTTTGCAAAGAGATATTAATTTTTTTTTTATGTAGGTAGTAACAAGGGAGTCTTGATTGGTCGGGTATTACAAGCATGGGAATTGACATGTTCGAGCTTGTAGGCAGCAAAAAGAATCGATAAAGAAAGGGTTTAGAAATGATTATTTTTCCTCAATAGATAAACCAGTTTTATGAATTTAACAAAGAAATTTAAATTGGCACAAGGGGTGTCTGCATAAGAACCACAGACTGGTCTTTTGTGACATCGAGTGCAAAGAAAGGGTCACACCACAATGCTGCTAAACACTGAAACCAGTGATCTTTGCAATGGAATGGGAGCAACTTGGTTTTTTAATTGACAAGTGGTTAAAATTGTTGAGGAAAATGGCTTGATTTCAACCAAATGTTTCATAAATTAAAAAAATCGCTAAAAATATATTCTTAGTGTAAAGAAAGCTTTAATTGTATGAATAAATTAATAATAGCATAATTTTTGTACTACTATCTTTAAAGATTCTGTTTCTACTTTCTTTAAACTGGTATATATGTGGGCTTTGTTTAGAAGCCGCGACTGTAGTTCTGCAGAAGTCGGCGAATTAAGAAGGATACTCAAGCTGTACTACAATTAAGAGCTAACAGCTTGAACCTAATGATTTTTTTCCCGAGAGCAGATCAACTTTGATACACATACGACGAAGAACACTTTCACTTTTTCTGGAACCAAATATTATTAGCGATACAGAAAAGCATACGAAGTTAAAAGTAATTGAGAAAACGGCTTGTACAGGTACATAGCAAGGTAATTCTAATAAATAAATAATATTTTAAAAATAGTACTTCGAAGATACTTGCAAAGGTTATTTAAGATTTTTCAGAGTATAAGAATAATAAAATTAAATAATTGATTTATCGATTTATCATTATGGAAAACCACAGTCTCCATCATACTGTTTAAAGAAGCAGGTGCCTTAGTCTTTTGTTTTTAGTCCCATCTGCAGTACATTTAGCCAAAGAAAAACCTGACATTATTTGGACGCAAGTCGAATATTAATCAATACTAGTCTCACATGTGGTTGAAAATCGACCGTAACTTTTAAAAGTATGTAGTACTAAAAAACGTGACACGATTTTCGTTTTTAATGATGTTTTTATTTTTTATAAACGAACAAGCGACATTTAGATATCAAAAAAAAAAATGCCCCTTTGAAAATAAATTTAATCATGATTTACATGTTAATATGTAGCTATGAAAATTTAGAGCAAAAGAAATTTATGTAGAAAAATGTTCGTTTCCATGTAACATCATTGAAACGAAAGTGGTTGGGCAGCACATAGCAGATATAGGTACTATGCCCCTAATAAAAATTACACAATTATTGCTTATTTTTAGAGGTAGGTAAATTGCTCCATGTGTAGTAAAACAATAGGCGTGTATTTTTGGAAATCTATCTTAAGAAGTAAAGTAAAGTAGAATCTTCTTCACGCAATTACAATAACTACGGAAGTGTCAAGTAGAGTGTAGTTGTTGTGATTGCATGTTGAAGATGTAGTGAAAACGCTACAATTGTAGTAGGGTGGCAACGCTGGATTGAATACGATATTATGGTAGGTAACATTTTGGGGACAAGTTATATGTCAAAAAAAAAAAAACGCTTTCAATTAAATGGTAAGAGTTTTGTATGGGGAAATCTTAGCTAAATTTTACCCGGCTTAATGGCGACATAATATACTCTGTTTTATGTTTGTCCTCATTACGGCATAGTTCCTTTCGAATGATATAAGTTTTATTCTCCTCATTTCATAATAAGTACTAAAAAGTTGTACGGAAACTTTTAATGTTCATTAAATATGACAACAGTTATGTCCTAAGAATTATTTTCGAATTCTATGCCCTAGAGAAGAAGTAAATGTTGAATTTTACCACACTCATCTTCGTATTTAGACGCATGACTTCATAAAATAGAATTAAAGGTTAGGCGTTGGGGCGATAAATGATTGTTTGCATGTGGAGGATATTCCCGAAATAAAAAGTGTTGCTCCGTTAAGCTTTATTTTGTGTCTGAGAAACCCATACGTTTGAGTAAGGAGTTTTCACGTGATGTGGTAACAAATCCACATACAAACAGAAAAATGATTTAACTTTTATAATAATAATAATTAAAATTGGAAAGCACCACGATCCGATGGAATTTCTGACGGATTTCCAAAATATGCAACAGACGGACTCACTAGCAACAGCGGCAACCAAACCGTTATAAGGGGCCTTACCAAATCATTTTTCATCTTCAAACTAAATATTTTGTAGACCACATTTTGAGTTCATAAAATTTAGGTTGGATAGGTATGGATATGGTATGATTTTTAGTGTCGCGCAGGGTGCTTATTGCTCATATTTTTAAATGGCGCAATGGATAGCTCGTAATAAAATAGTCTAGGAATATTTTTGAAGTAAGACTTCCTCTTAGGTGGCATTGAAATTTCAAGGCCATGTAACGTTTTAAAGAATTTTAGTCAACTAGTGAGAAGAAAATTTGTAACGTAGTGAGAAACTTAGGTATATAGCTTAGGGGTTTAACTTCTGATGGTGAGTTGTCAGTGGTCACAAACACACTCTCTTTTTTGTTTTGCAGCGGCTTTCAACTATAAGCTGGAAAGGATCACAGGAAAAAATCATATAACTTGCTTGGTAATCGATTCCAGAAATAAACGTGTGAAATGACAGCTAATCAAAATCCACTCACAACGCTTGTTTTTAAGAAAAAACAGCTCGACACTTAACTAGAGAAATACCATACCGATATTGTGCACCTAGAAGGCTTTGACCTTAACCAATATTGACGTGTGCACCATAAGACATTTACCGATGAATTGAGCTTGGTTAAGCGGCACATATGCGCCACCCTCAATCAAAAGTTACAATAAATAAAAAAGTTTTTGTTGCAAAATACAGTCCAGTTTTGTTTAACCTGTCACACAAAATTGTTTCCAAACTACACTTCAATACCTTCAACTTTTAAGGCAATAACGTTTTCCTCCATCCTCAGCAAATATTGGACAACTTTAAATAGATAAGTGCAACCATATAGCTCTAAAGACGCTAGAGGTAGCAAAGCAAAATAAACAAAAAAACATCTCTGGAAGTCCTCTGGAATCCTTTCAGTTTCCCACAAATAATGAAAAAAATACGATACACTACAGCATCCTCAATTTACAGTTCCACACGTCGAGCATCGCTGTGTCAAACTCATATTTCATGACTGGCAGCGCAATTCGTTAAGAGCATACATATGCATGTGCACGAGTTTAGGTAAAAAAAGAGAAGAAAACAAAAACAGTATCCCCACCGCTTACCACCAGAGTTCTTTCGCGCCATATCCTCAGCGCTGGAGGTTTTCCTCTGATCAATACGCAAATTGGGTATGTTGAACGGTGGCACATGCATGTTATCCGATGAAAATTGATGCCTCAGAGTTCGGTGTCGCTCCGGCGATGGAATTGACAAATTGTCCAATTTCAATTTGTTGCGCTGTTGCCGATCGATATGGTCTAGCATCTCCTGCAGCACCTATTTCAATCAAAAGTTAATATTCAACACGATTATATTTCAATACACTTTTTTTTTTTTTGTAAATTTTCCATCATTACATCAACCCGATGTTAAACTTACCTCCAGGAGAATGGTATACTGCTCGAGATTTAATGAGGGATTCACTGTGTGTGGTATTAGCGATGGCATTATCCTCGTTGCCATAATGTTGACAGACAGTCCGTACTTTTTATCGGACAGCATTTTCCTATAGATGTCTGCAATGAGAACGAAGAGTGATGTAGCAAATATGTGTGTGTGTAAAAAGGCACACATAGCTTCTTAACAATGTCAATGGAAAGCTTAAGTTACCAATTTAGGTACGATTGTGGATGGATGTGTACAAGAAGGGATATTCGCAATGGCAGGCATGGATTTTAATGGGAATCTGTGGTTGAACGGAAATGGTGATGGAATATACAAAAGTGGATATTTCATTTTCGACACTGAAACTGGGGAAGTTATGACGGTCATTTTTAGCTTTTTATGTGGCAGTCAACAGTGGCAGGTAAGAGTAGTGTCTTTTTATGAAATGAAAGTACTATTGGAGCATTGGTGTACGAGGACTACTGTTGTAAGGAGATAAACTGAATACGCCATTAATTTAATTAATATTGTGGAAAATACTTTTCACAAAATTACACGCAGAAAATTTACTTATTTAAAATCAATCACCTTTCGGTTAAAAACAACCAAGTAATTCTGTTAATATAGGTCCTACAGAGTTAGTGGGTTAAAAATAACCGAGTCAACTTGTTTAACGAAACTGGGTTAAAAATAACCGATTTATTAATTTCCTCTACATATTTTCTCGGTCGTAAATAAAAAACTAACTAAAAACAACAGAGTAACGTGGTTGATTCCAACTGACAAAGTGTGTTATTTTTAACAGTACGATTTAACTTTTTTAACTCACTAGTTTTCAACAACAAATACTCGTTTATTTTCTGCAGAGACTTAGTTGATTTTAACCTATTTTTTTTAAACCGAGCAAAAATGCACTCCCAAGTAATAGTTTGCTAAATAGGAATTTACATAATTTGCCCAGTCAAGTTGTAAGCAAAAATGTTTCCAAATATTAGTCAAAATGCAGGGTTTTCTTTGAAATAATTCACCACAGAAGCTGTTTTATTAAGAACCATAGATCTTCTTCCAGTAAAGTGATGTACACTCGAGTAATCTCGACTAACCTAATGAAATCTGTCCTTATCAGCCCACTATGTAAATTTAATAAAAGCTCATTTTATACTTACTCACAACTCGCAGAATTATATCCGGATCCGATAGGCGTACATCCCACAGCAGTGGTAACACCTCATCCATCACCTACATTTAAGTAAAACAAACAAGTTGATCCGGTATCAGTCAAACAACAACAGAATTACACCCGCCCGGAAACCCACCTGAGCCTTATCCAATTTTTCCAGCGTCCTCTCAATGCACGACAATACATTGGCAACAATTTTCACATCGTTGTGGTTCTTCTCGAAGACCATTTTCACTTTCGGCAACACCATCCGACGTATGGAGAGTTCATCTATACAGTCGTATACATTGGTCACCGCCACCAGTGCTGCACTCTATACAACAAAGTTGACAAAAAAATTATGCAATTAAAATAAACAGGTCACTATAACTCTTTCCCTTTAATTTCGTGGATATTCGTAAAAAATAAAATAAAATGTTACTTAACAAACCGCCCACACAAAATCAATTGACGCGCCCTGTTAATCTACTAAGGGAAACATCATCTGACAGGCATAAGCCATTACGTATGCGTTCAGATAATTTGCATACCTGCTCGATACATTCATATGCCTCATGTTGTATTGTGTACAGCAATTGTACCTACCCCCTTGCGTATACCCACAGTTAATGGCCAACGAGTAGAGTAGATTTTCTTTCGTATGGCAAAGAGTGAATATTCCCTGGTGTGCCTATCGCAAAATCCCAAATCCAATCCAATCCAATTTGCCAATTATACCAGAAATGTAAAGGCAGCGCGTGCTCTAGGCAGATAGGTATAGGCTCTGCCTGTGGAGTATCAAATTATCACGGAAGTATCGATGAACTGGATTTATCGAGTTTATTAGGAGTGTTGGTAATGTGTGGAAAAAGATAGAATATCTATAAATAGATAGCTCGAAGACAGCCCCAGAATAAGGGAATGTAACTACATGGATGTGTTTTTTAAGTGAGAAATATTTTTAGAAGAACAATAGGCTTTCTTAAATCTAGTCACTTCTGAGGGACAACTTCTTATTAGAATGGTAAATCGGAGCATTACATGAAAGGGATAAGGGAATTCATTTGAATAGAATTTTCCTGTAGAAAAGTGTTTTTATTTCTACACAAACAAAAAGGCACGGATGTCTTTTTTCAAATTCAAGACAAGTCGATATCTGGACTAGATATACGGACTGAAAGCTATAACGCATTGTGTTGGACAGAAATGTCAACGAGGTAAGACCGGCCTGAGACAGAATAAAGAATTTTAAGATCTCAACCCGAAATCATTTTTTTATTCTTGGTCAACACCTCTACGCTATCGAAGTCATCGAAGGTGTTGACCAAGAATAAAAAAATGATTTCGGGTTGAGATCTTAAAATTCTTTATTCTGTCTCAGGCCGGAAGTAAAAAAAATTCCCAGTTCTTCGCAAGATATGACAGCTCCCATCTTACCCATGTCATTGAAAATACACTCTTGTACAAAATCTCATTTGAATGCGGAAATGCGTTTAAGAAGCAAAACCTATGACGTTGATATGAAAAACATGATCAAAAGATGGGGTGGCTATTGCAGGAATTAAGCATGTTAGAAACAGACCAGCGAAACCCAGTGCTGCAACTCTTGGTACACATCAATTGTATTAAATTAACCTCCCCATGCTATATAGTCACTGGATACTTGACTCGCCCTCTTGGAATTAATTACTTAACTCCTTATAAGTGTGGGTGCTATATAAGCAAGCACAAATTAGTAACGTCATAATGTTCTGTGGGAAATAACTGCATTATAGACAAGTCCCAGACAGTGTTGCCAGGAAAATGCTAGACTACAAAGAAAAAATGCTAGAATGTATGAAGCAAACAAATATGCTAGACAAAACAAAATTTGTTTTCATCAGCTTTTAAAAAAATAAAGTGCACGACTGGGTCGCACGAAACTTTCTCGTTTAGTGCGAGTCTGACTGACTTTCAGAGTCTTCAGCAAATCGAAAATTGAGGACACAAAAGTTTTGAAAACATCCATTTGACTCAGTTTGTATTTTGGTCAAAATCGTTACCACCGTTTTCCGGTAAACTGAGAAAAACTAAATTAAAAAAAAAAAAATACTTTTTTCAAAAATCCATTGTACGATAATGTAGAAAAAAGTGAGTTTGCTATTAAGTTATAAATGACCACATTACCACAGAAATTAATTTATGTTACAATCGTATAGAGCGTTTTCGAGATATGTCGAAAACTGGGTCATGGTCATGGTCAACTCACCTAATCAAGCTGAAATATCAATTTTGGTTGAAATCGTTAGAGCCGTTTTCGATGAAATCAAACTGGTACGAAAATTTTATATTGGAAGTACCTACCATTAATATTGAGGTTATCTTGCGAAAAAAAAAACACCTCCCGAACTGTAAGCCCAAAAACTCCAAATCCGAGGTTAGAACGTAATCCGGGAAGCCGTTTAGGCTGTAGGCCTGTGGAAGGACTGACAGACGGACAGACTGGACAGAATTTTGCGACCAACTTTTTTAACTTCCTCTATCATCGTAATATCAGAATTGATTAATTTCTCGAGTTCAAAATTTTGTACGAAAACAATATCTTTCTCTTACTACGTAGGTAATGGAGAGAGTTAAAAAGGCAAAAATCTAAAAATACAAAAAAATGCTAGAAAAGCATTACTTGGCATTTTTCTGTTTTAAAAAAAAATGTTTTCTAGTTTTCGAAAGGCTAGAAAAGCATTTGGCATTTTTCAGTTTAAAAAAATGCTTTCTGATTTTCAAAAATGCTAGATTTAGCATTAAAAATGATATAATGGCATCACTGGTCCCAGACGTCGTATATAACGTCCTTGGATGGAGGACATACAGTGGATATATTCAAGTAATTGAGCTATTTTTGGCATCGACATTCAGTTGACCTGATTAAGGAATCTTAGTATAAGGTTATTTGTGAGACGGTATATATTGCGAATGAATACTTAAAGTGACAAGGGCAGCTCAATTCTGAATGTTCAATCGACAGTTCATGAATTCACAGAAGGTGCTTTGAACTGCAAAGTTCTAGACTGTAAGAGTCTACCTACCCGGATGTGTAAAAGGTCTCATACGCATACACCAACAGTTTCGGAGTCCCCTTCCATTTTTGACGAACCACATTCAGATATGTATGTAGATTAACCGGAAGCGATGAAGCCCGCTTGCATCCGTATAATGACTAAAAACACTACCGTGGTATACTACAAGTGGGCTGAAAGTGTCTGGCGCAAAAAAATAGGTAAATGAGAAAAAAATCACTGACACTATGGGTGCAAATTTGTGAAAAGAAACCGACTTAATCCTGGTACCGTGCTTTTTTAGAAACGTGGTTCGATAAGTGGTTTACACATGAAATCAAAATTATCGTATATCAGACCGATATTATGTGGTCACGCCCATTCAGAGCATCCAAGACAATTCTACCATAGCAATGACGAGTTCATTGACAAAATTTATAACCCATGCAAGTCAAAGGTATGACGCTTAAATCGTCAAAAACTATTTTAACACAAAATTTCGCCAGCTCTATTATCCAAGTGTTACAGTCAGATGCAGAGTCTGCACGGCTTCTTTTGGGAAACGGACCTATATTGATGTGTACAAGGTTATCGTGGCCAGCTCCTATCACAGGATAGACACTTATTATATTCTTTAAAAATATGATTTACAACTTATCGCTCGCAATGTTTTTGCGCTAAAGGCTAAAGCATCGATATAGCATCAAGTCTTTTAGTCGCCTTTAAAGGTTCAGTATTCCCTTAGCTACACAATTTCCATTTTTAATACCATGTAACGCCATATTTTAAGCCACATGCCTGATGGTTACGTACACCATGTCACTGCTAGCCCGGTAACCCTCGGCTCCATTCTACGCCAACTAATAAATTAAAAACCCATGCTATTCGTAATGTAAAGAAAAGTATACCATCCCTTCTACAACAAAGCACCGTGATTTATCTAATCTAAAGGAATTTCGTTCTTACCTGGACCTGTATTGTTGTGCTCTCGAAAGCGTTGAACAACAACGGCAGGACATCGCTTTTGATTTCATCTGTTGGTGTCTTGTCTAATATCACATGTAAGTTCTCGAGAAGCGTTACTGTTGCCTGTATTGATTTCGGCGACGCGAAAACAACCCTAAAAGGAGAAGAAAAATTTCAAATATTACTTCAAAAGTACAACTTTCCGAAATTAACCCTTACGCATAAAATATAAACCATATACGCCCCAAGAAGCACCAAGCTCCTTGCTTATGCAGTCCTACGCATATGCTACCCAACTTTCCGGAACATGCAACATGCAAAGTTTTCATTTAACAATATCATACTGTTTGTGTATGTACCCCAAACGAGAGGATTTATTCGAAACAGCTAACCTGCATGCCACCATGAAAGGAAAGGATTTCTGAGCTGTTTGTATTTTCATGAGATGCTCCTGACTTCCTGAGTGTACACTAACGTATGGCGTTCAACAAAAACACCACGAAACGAACACGAAAACAAATTTTAAAGTTCTATGGGAAAATGCGACGCGCTGAGGCTAGCAAAATGTGCGGTACCCATAGCAACACAATGGGGGTGGTGGTACGCAAAGAGGGCGCTTGAGTGGAAGTCCGGGAGAGATGAAAACGAAAACGAAAACGAACACGTAAATTGCAGTATACAAGCGCAGGTAGTATAAGTTGAAATATATTGCGTTGAAGACGTTGCTGGCGCTGGCGTGACGAATGACGAAACGAAATTAAGGTTTACAACTTAAGCATTTACAGTAAATCCTCAGACTATTAGGGGCCAACGTTTTAGTGCTCCTGCTAGAAGTGAGTGAACGGATTTGCCTTAAACTGAGAGATTGATGACTTGTTGGTTTGGTGTGTTTTCCGTGAGTACCTTTATCATGTGGTTTTTGATTAATTCAGTGAATATACGTTACGATACGTCGGCTGTTGATGGCAATAATCCCTTGGGGTATAGATTAAACAGCGACGACCTTAACGAATTGATAACGGAGCATCCTTTGACTTAAAATATTCTAAGCACTTGAAGTTGGATTAGAGGTTTGGCAGTATGCACCCAACAAAACGAATGAATTATTATTATAAATTCAAGTAATTAGCAAGATCTTATAGGATTTTAAAGGTAAAGATTAGTCTGATAGCATATTTATGAAACTACCTTACTGACTTAAAATCGTGCACGTGCTCACAATAGGAACAGGGTGTTCCGGTGAAAAGTTAATTTTTGTGGTTTTAATTGTGTTTTATCAAGAAAATAGTTAAATTTTGCCATACACGAATTATACAGATTATTCAATATTAGCAATATGTTGTTTTTAAAACAGGCTACTCCATGTCTTGAAATTTCAGCTATAAAATCTTTTACGGCTTATGAAAGAAAATATATTAAGTAGAGTTGAAAAGAATTTCTGTGATTTTTTAACTGATTATGGATGAGTTTTGTAGGCCTTTTGTTTTGGCCAAATTGATTGACTTTTTACATCCGCCGTTAAACCTTAAATAAAACAGTCGGTTGATATTTTTGTTAAAAAAAAAATTATTTGTGGAGGAGCAAATATGCATCGGGTGGCTAGTGGCTACTTCCACGCCCACTTTGAGCGATAAATAAATAAACTATTATCACAGAAAGTTGGGGTTTCTTTTCTTAGTTCAGGTACCTACAGAGGTCAGTATTTTTTCGTGGAGAGCACAGAGCAGAAATAGAGCTGATTTTATGAGCTCAGAAGAAACTTACTTAGTAGTCTGAGTAAAAATATAGGCGCAGTATTTTTTGACAAAGCTGGGTCGAATAATGTGACAGTTATGGTATTTTAAATTTCTAATATAAGAATATCCTCTATAAACTTACTCATGGTTAATTTACAAAACTAAATCTATGTTGAAATGCAAAGTGCAATAACCTGGTCAGCTTCGAAATTGGAGAAAGTTTCGTAAATTCGAAAACAAAAATAAATAAAAACAAACACCTATAGTTTTTTAATGAAATCGTGATTTTTCTTTGATTTTCCTTAGAAAAGGTTGGTCTTTATTTATTTTGGAATCCCTCCAAAAGAAGGGTTTCCACAAACGTCCATATTAAGACCAACAATGTTTTTAAACATGTAAATTGTCCAAGAGGTTGCGAAAGGCCATAAAATGCGATGTCGGGTGGGCATAATAAGCTTAAATCCTTTGTCCAAAATATTCACAAATAATAATTACATGCACCGCTGGCACAATTTGAACAGTCGGGGCACGTGTGAAATATAATTTCAATAAAAAGTACTAAGAAGTATCCCATAATATAATAAGGCCCTCGTTTTCCATGGAGATATCTTCTTAAATATTTAAAGTAGGTACAAAATGGAGTCCCAGCTGAAAGAAATATAACGTATCTATCTGTAGGACTCTTTAGCAATACAAATTGCTTAAATGCGGTATGGGACTTATTTCATATTTAATATCTTCACATGCCTCTGTAATATCCAATTAATGGTGCTCTAAAAGCAGAATATACCGCATTCGCCTTTCAGGCATATCCCTCCCTCTCAAGCAAACCCTTAACCGAAAACCAGCGAAATTTCTATTTTTAATGAAGTGCCCCCATTTCATTAGCTAGATATAGCTACCTACGTTTTATGCGAAAATATATCAAAATAAAGTCAAAGTCATAAAACAGGATACACACGGCTGTACCAGTGTACCTATGAAAACTTACTTGAATGTCGGCAGAATTATTGCTTCATATTCCTCTGGAGTGGATTCCTGAACGAGCGCCAAAGCTGATTGTAAAACAGCAGCCAACACTTCCGCAGTTCGCATCTCCTGCTGCAGACATGGCCACACATGCTGCCACCATAATTTCTATAAAAAGGATGTAAAGTTAAACCAAGAACATCATAATCGGCTATGGTAGATAACACATTAAATCAAAAAAAAAAGTGTCTTCACTTAAAAACACAACACCCTTGATCAAGGAGCAACATCAAAAGGTATATTAAAGTACATAACGCATACCCTTGGTATTAGATGGAGTACTTCCTTCAGTGTTGTCCTATAGAAATGCGACTTTTGCGTTGGATCCTTCATGTTAATCACGTCCAGAAATTTTAAAGCATTCACAGCGGGATCACTGCAAGGAATGTACAAATAAAACCAATTAATACCACAGAGAACTTGGCGCAAGGTTAATTCAGGTGAAATGGATGGGACGTGCCAACAGCCATCTCCTCCCCTTCCCCAATTGAAATGTACATCCAAAAGCTTGTCACACAGTTGACTGAGCATCGAGTGACAATCACGAGCAGGGAAGCGATGCGATGAGAAAACGTGCACCCCTGCTAATTTCGAAGACGTTTACATCGAGGATATTACTTACTTAAAGTACTTAATCAATTGCAGGAGTTGTGCCGTTGGTCTCGATGTTGGATCTCTGCTAACAAGACGTGACGTCGCCTCTTGTAGTGGAATCGGTACCCTTGGTAACATTTTGTGAACAGCATCATCCAACTTCACAGTGGTATTAGTCCAAAGCAGGTATGAAACGAAAGAGAGAAAGGAAAATCGTTACAGAAAAACAAAAACAAACGAGAAGAGGAATTAGCTGAAATGTAGCCATGGACTACTGTCCGCTCACGATTTTCTATTTATTTTTCGCTCAGGGTAGGTACTATAATATCCTGGGAGTTACAAATTTATATAATTTTACCATGTAAAATTTAATTAGGTGTCGGAGAAGACGAGCTTTGATTACATTTGCATTGAGTTGGAAATTTCCCGAACAAGTCTTTGTTTCTAGTTGCTGGTGAGGGGCAAATTACTGTCAGACAACCTGCTGAAGAAGGTTGAATGATTACCTCTACCTTTTGCCTTTGTGCCAACATGCTAAGAGAATTTTAGATTGGTTACATCCTTTTTCATATAAAAAAATAAAAATAAGAAAATCAATACCGATGACGTGGTAGGGCGAAATGCGATGTAAAACGCAAATTGAACTTTATTTGAAAAGTTATAATGAGATGTAGAGGATAGCCAAGCTGAACTCGATAATAATGTTCGAGATGAATTCGATTACTTTTCCAGTTAGTTGGGAGTTTGATTTAAGTGTTTTATTGAGTCGGGGATTTCAAGAGGGGTCACAAATGTTTGGCGTTGAAAATTCAATTTTGAACTACTGTAGTGTGTTTATTTGCCTACATGCACATTCCGGGTGTCGTGTCGGGTGACGAGTACGGCTCGTTACCTGATTCGATACTTGGAGTGTGGAATGTGCTTTTCAGCATACTACGCTTCCCACCTAATACCTTTCAGATCACATACATTTACCTTTACTTCATAATTTGTTTCTCCACATGTACGATTCAATAAAGACACTCCAAACTATAAGCACGTCTCTTTTTTATTCTCCGGACGTTAAAACTACATGGCGACCGTGACAAGTGACATAGTGACAAAATATCCGATTAATTAAATAATAAAAAAAAAAAAAAAAAAAATAAATAAAAAGAAACAAAAATGGGTAAAGAGCAATCAAAAATTGTAAACCCAAAGGCAAATGTAGTGAACGAAATAGAAATAGAAAATACAAATCAAGTTGGTGTGACAACCGTTGCAATAATAATAATAGCAATAATATGTGCCGCGAGTTTTTTGTATAAACTCCTAAAAATTTATCGCGCAAACATCAAACGCAAGTATATACAGCGTGCCGCGTCGGTGGCATCAATAAATCAAATATAAAAAAAGAAAAATAAAAAAAAAAAACACTACAGACATTCAAACAGTGCAACTACGTAGTAACAAATGTGCATCTTTAAATAACACTCATCATCATCTCAGCAGTAATCTGGAAGCGACAACAATACTAAATACATCTCGATAGATAAGAAACTACCAGCCAAGCAACATAAAACGATAGCAGAACATATTCAAAAATTCCTCATATTTACACCGAGCGACGTTTCTACAGGTACAGCCTAGAATTTTATTATGTTATAATAATACCTTAAAATTTTTTTTTATTATTAGTTATGATAGTATTAAATTAACAAATGTACGGATAATTTAGATATAGATGATTGATATAAGTGATTGTAAATAATTCAAGCCTATTACGTTGAGAAAAATAAAAATAAAATGAAAATAAAATAAGTAATCAAATAAATGACCCATTCCAATGTGCCAACAGTGGACAGACATTCTGTCAAAAATAGATGTATGTAGACAAGTGTTTAATAGATCGTATAAATGTTTAAATAAAAATATTGAAATTAAGAGTGACACTGTAGACAAACATATCAACGTACTGATAGAAAACTTCAACAAAATAAGAACAGTACTAAACGTACACTACACTAAATTAACAAAGGAACACAAAGCTGAAGCTCAAGATATATTCTGGAGTTTTAGAGATAGATTACTTAAAATTTTCACTAAAAGGAAAATTCATTTAAAAGTCCCACTTTCTCTAGAAACTGAATTGAGCTCAAATAATATCACTGCTGAAAGTAGTGACGGTGAGGAAGACGAAGAAGTAGGCTTAGAAGAATCTAAAGATCTATACAATCAGATTAATTTGAACAAAACGGATATAAATAACACTGCCAAAATGTCACAAACCAAAATTGAGTTCCTTAATACAGCGTCAAAATTAATACCAGATTTTGACGGTAAAATTGAAAACCTACAAAGTTTTTTGGATTCATTAAATTTGGTAGACTCGATAAAAGAGACTCATGAACAAGTAGCAGTTGAGTTAGTAAAAACTAAACTCAAAGGTGCTGCACGAAACCTTATTGCAAATGAGTCTTCGTTGCAACAAATTATTGCAAACTTAAGAAAATCGATAAAAGGCGAGTCAGTTGAAGTTCTGGCAGCAAAACTCATGAGTGTAAAGCAAAATAACAAGTCTGCTAACACATACGCTAATGAGATCGAGGACTTGACCAAATCTCTGAACAACGCTTATATTTCGGATGGGTTAACCATCGCGTTAGCAGAGAAGTACTCTACCCAAACAGCGGTACGTGCCATGACAAAGAATGCCACAAACGAAAAAATTAAAATTGTAATGGAATCTGGTCAATTCAATAATATGAACGAAGTTGTAGCCAAGTTTGTCAATAGTAGTACCGAAACCTTTGGTCAACCAAATTCTATTTTATATTTCAATAAAAATAGCAATTATAACAACAAAACATATTGGCATCATCTTGGTCGTAACCGTACACGCGGCCAATATCAAAATTTCAACCGTGGCAGAGGCCGTGGTCGAGGTCGAGGTAGTTTACACAACAATGGCCATTACCGCCAAAATGGTCGAGGCAACCAAAACAATATACGATATATAAATGAAGAACAAAGTTCGGAAAACTGGAACGAACCCCTAAATACTCAAAACAATATGTAAATATTACGAATAAAATACTAAATCTAAATCTCAATTTCAGCAGCTTTATAAAAGTAAAGCTGATATCAACGAACAAATTTTCAAACTTTTTAATCGATACCGGCGCAGACGTTTCAATTATAAAAGAAACTCAAATTAATGATAGTATATTCGTTAATAAAGGCACTACAAAAGAACTAAGTGGTATAGGACAGGGGGTAATTAATACAATAGGTACAGTTAAAGCAGATTTAAAAGTTGAAAATATTCTTATACCCCAAATCTTCCAAGTAGTACGAACGGATTTTCCTATACCCAGTGATGGTATACTTGGGCTTGATTTTATAAAAAAATACAATTGTGTGCTAGACTATCAGTATCATCAAGACTGGCTAATATTGCGCCCAGATAACTTTCCAGAAAATGTAGCTATACCCATGCATACATCCTCATGTCCCAATTCATTTTCAATTCCCGCTAGGTCAGAAGTGATCAGACAAATCTCAATTAATACCGAAAAAGATGAACTTTTGATACCAAACCAAGAACTTAAAACGGGAATTTATATTGCGAGTACGATAATAAACGCGAAAAAACCATTAGTGCGCATAGTCAATACAACAAATAATAATGTAACGTTAAGCAATCCCAATATTATAACAGAGGATCTGTCTAATTATAACATTCTCATAAATAAAAATTTGGAAAAGGGCCATAAAGAAAAAATTCTTGTCAGATTATCAAAAAACTTCCCTCAATTTGTAAAATCAAAGCTGACTGACCTGTGCAACGAATTTAATGATGTTTTCGCATTAGAATCAGAAAAAATTTCATGTAATAATTTTTACACACAAAAGCTACGCCTAAAAGATGAATCACCAGTATATATAAAAAATTACAGAATTCCTCATTCACAAAAGGAAGAAATAGCGAAGCAGGTTGATAAACTAATCAAAGATGACATAGTTGAACCATCAACTTCGGAATATAACAGTCCAATCTTACTGGTACCAAAAAAATCGTTACCAGGAAGTAATGAGAAACGGTGGAGATTGGTAGTGGATTTTAGAAATGTAAATAAAAAATTGATTGCGGATAAATTCCCATTACCAAGAATAGATGATATTCTTGACCAACTAGGAAGGGCAAAATATTTTTCGTGCCTTGATTTAATATCGGGCTTTCATCAAATCAAGTTAGATGAAAAATCGAGAGATATAACATCGTTTTCTACGGACAAAGGGTCATTTCGTTTCAGCCGACTCCCGTATGGCATCAAAATAGCGCCAAATTCCTTTCAACGAATGATGTCCATAGCATTTAGTGGTCTCTCACCAGAACAGGCATTTCTGTACATGGATGATTTGGTAGTACTGGGCTGCTCAGAGGAACACATGTTAAAAAACCTTAAAGATGTTTTTTCTATTTGCCGTAAATACAATTTAAAACTCCATCCGGACAAATGCTCATTTTTCGGTCACGAAGTGACATATTTAGGGCATAAATGTACAGATAAGGGCATACTTCCAGATGATAGCAAATTCAGCGCTGTCCTTAACTATCCGACCCCTCAAAATGCCGATCAAACGAAAAGATTCGTTGCTTTCTGCAACTATTATAGGCGTTTTATACCAAATTTTGCCGAGCATTCACGTCATCTATCACGATTAACTCGAAAGAACACATCGTTTGCATGGACTTATGAGTGCGAAACCGCATTTCAATATCTTAAAAACTGCCTACTTAGCCCGAATATTCTGCAATATCCCAACTTTCAGAAGCAATTTTGTATAACAACGGACGCTAGCAAGCATGCGTGTGGAGCGGTACTTAGCCAAGAGTACAAAGGAAAACAACTACCCGTTGCATATGCTTCTAGAGCTTTCACGAAAGGCGAAAGCAATAAGTCAACCATCGAACAAGAGTTAGCAGCTATTCACTGGGCTATAACTCACTTCAAACCATATATATATGGAAAACAATTCTTAGTTAAGAGTGATCATAGACCACTTTCCTACCTTTTTTCAATGAAAAATCCATCATCGAAACTAACACGAATGAGATTAGATTTAGAGGAGTACGATTTCGTAATAGAGTATATTAGGGGAAAAGAAAATTATGCAGCCGACGCTTTGTCTCGCATAGATTTTTCTGAAATCAAACAAATTCCAAAACTTTCCAGTAATATTTTGAAAGTCACTACAAGGCTTCAATCGAAAAGGGATAACTTAAAGCTAAACACGCCCAACACTATACTTCACAGCCCTCAGTCTGAAAACTTAAAAATTTATGAAGCACTTAATTTAAAAGAAGTACGAAAAGTTGAACGCCTTAGTCTCAAAGACTTTAACTTAAATATCACGAAAGGCAAACAAATAATAAGTACAATAAAAAGGAACGACTTTATTGTCAATGGGAAAATTGATTTAGATCAACTATTCCCAAAGCTTGAAAAAATAGCTGGCAATAAAGGAATAAAGAGATTCCAGTTGTCACTTGGTGATGAAATATTTAATAAAATCCGGATAAATAAATTTAAAGAAAAAGGAAACGCGTTATTAAAAAGTTTAGAAATTGTGCTTACACCTAGGATAAAAGTTATAAAAGACGAGGATGAAAAACTAAAAATTCTGAAAAGATACCACGATGATCCTGTTTTTGGTGGCCACCCAGGAATCACGAGGTTAGCTAATAAGATAAGAAAATACTTCTACTGGAAAAACATGACTAGAGAAATTAAAAGTTATGTCAAAGCGTGTGAGCAGTGCAAAAAAAGTAAATCATTTTTAAAAACGAAAGAGACCTTGATACTTACTCCACCACCAATAAGTGCCTTTGACACAGTATTAATAGACACTATTGGCCCATTACCAAAAACTGAAAATGGTAACGAATACGCCATAACTATAGTGTGTGACTTAACTAAGTACTTAGTTACAATACCAATACACAATAAGAGTGCCAGAGCGGTGGCTAAAGGAATATTTAATGGTTTTATTCTAACATACGGGCTCATGAAGAAAATTCTAACAGACATGGGAACAGAATACATGAACCAATTATTCCAAGAATTGTGCGATCTCCTAAAGATCGAAAAGGTAAACTCTACTGCCTATCATCATCAAACATTAGGATCTGTGGAACGCGTACACAGAACCTTAAATGAATATATAAGATCATACATATCCCTCGATAAAAATGATTGGGATGAATGGGTTACATCTTTTACGTATTGTTACAATACCACACCCTCGACAGTGCATGGTTACTGTCCGTTTGAATTAGTATTTGGAAAGATACCAAATACAATCGATTTCTTACAGCAACCTGAAATCGACCCCCTTTACAATATGGACGCATATGACAAGGAGGCAAAATACAGACTACAGGTAGCCCAAAATAGAGCTAGGCACATGTTAGAACAGTCAAAGATAACCCAAAAACGGCAGTACGATAGGAACCTTAAAGAAATCGACTTAGCTATAGGAGATCTAGTACTATTGGAAAATAATGCAGGACATAAGCTAGATAAATTATACATGGGCCCATTTAAAGTAGTAAAAATAGATAATAATCATAACTGTACGATAACAGACGAAAATAACAAAATTACTATAGTACATAAGAATAGACTAAGGAAATATCATTAGCAAAAAGCATAAATATATGTTATTTTTATAGTTAATAAAAAAAAAAAAAAAAAAAAAAAAAAAAAAAAAAAAAAAAAAAACAAAATTAATTAAATTTAAAGATAATTGATTAAGCTATTATTGTCGTTGATATATAAATATTAATAATAAATAGGTAATAATAAGTAATAATGTCTATTCATTTGTTTTCATAATAGATTTAAGATATCGAAAAAAAAAAAAACAAAATTAATTAAAAATGATCTTGTTTAAATAGAATATAATACCAAGATCATTCTTTGTAAAAAGGGTGGTGTAGTGTGTTTATTTGCCTACATGCACATTCCGGGTGTCGTGTCGGGTGACGAGTACGGCTCGTTACCTGATTCGATACTTGGAGTGTGGAATGTGCTTTTCAGCATACTACGCTTCCCACCTAATACCTTTCAGATCACATACATTTACCTTTACTTCATAATTTGTTTCTCCACATGTACGATTCAATAAAGACACTCCAAACTATAAGCACGTCTCTTTTTTATTCTCCGGACGTTAAAACTACACTACCTACATTATAACAGCAGTAGAGTTCAACAATTGGTTGCAATTCAGGACCCCACATGCCTACAAAATTACTGTGCATTGACAGGGTCCTGAGAACAGGGAGCCAATAATATATGCCTGCAACATTATCTTTAACGGAGCCCTAATCAACGACCACTTTAAAAAATAAAATACCCAAAATCGCACTTACCACTTCCAATTGCTTCAAGTACGCCGATGATGAGTTGCCAGCCTGTATCAGCGGTCGACCATGATTAAATATCGTACACACAACCATGCCCAGTGAGAACATATCACTAAGGATGCTAACCGTCGAATGTGCCTGCGTTTCAGGTGCTGTAAGAGAGAGAAGACAAAAGAAAAAACAAGCCGACCCCCATTTAATTAACTGCTTGATTAAAAGCACTCGACAGCCCTAATAATAAAGGTAGTAAAACAAATACCACACCAGGTACTTACCAGTAAAATCCAAATTCGGTTGAGCCATTTTTGAAATTCGTGAGGACCACGGTTGACAAACAATCGAGTCGGCAACATCAGTCTCATTAACTCTTTCTGGGGGCACATGTAAGAGACCGAACAAAAACAAAGAACATACACATTACACATATTATGAGATGAGGGTTGTTTTTAAGGGTGTATGCTAATTTGCAAAATTTTGATTTTGCATGTGGTTAAGTGTGCTTGGAAATGTGTTCAATGTTTCGATTTAATTAGATTTCAATTACAAAGGGGAGTTTGTGTCAGCTAATTGGTGGTACGTGGGAGTCCCCGAAAATGGGTTCGTCGTGGGTATAAAAGCGCCGGGTGGAGGCAGCTTCAATTGAGCTTAATATGGCTTCTTATTAGTAGTTGTTTAAATGTTTTTTTTTCGGTAAATTGTACCCCGAAATGAAAGATTTTCCTTCTTCACTCAAATTGTTGTAAGCAGTGGGGTTGGGGAGTCTTTACCAACATGTAAACAGATTTCAAAAAAATGAATTGCTCTTCGATGTACCCATTCTTGCTTTTTCAAACTAAATGTCGACTTATTTCATATTTATTTTTGGAAAGGGACGTTCAATATTACAAAGCAGACTTACGAGTAGAACAAAAATTCTGGACAAACATTTCTTTGTAATTTTGCCGAATGTCCTTTTGACAAGAACATTTCGGTTCAGTGAACCGCAAATTCCGTCAACAAGATAGAATCAATTCGCTCGTTAATAATGTCGTCCGGCTTGTTTCTTCGTCATTACTTTTGTTTTGATTTAAAATAAATTGTTTATATATGAATCGTAAATCACTGTAAATTTTAAGTTGAGAAGAGAAGAGTTATTTTGATACTGGTGATTCAAAATGATTCACAAGATATTATCGCTGAATAATTATAAATCGAAATAATTAAGGGACCCTTATGCCTAAGATACAGCCAAATTATAATGCTGAACCGCCACTTCTACCATTATGCCTTCAAGCGGAATGAATGTCTAAGTAGATGAAGACAATTTCCAAACGAAAACCCAAACCACAGGCTCACACCAAATTTCCAAGGCAAGAATTGTTGACAGTGATATTGTAGATATTCAAAACTCGAGGTGGCCTCTCCTAACCTCTTATCGATATGCTCGTTCTTATATACCTACCTACTATTCGAAAATAAAATCATTGGAATCAAAAGTCATTCGAATTGAAACTTCCACTCGAATGGCCGTTTGTCGTCCTTCAATTCAAAGGAATACCATTCATTATTGATGACAAAAGTTTAATTGGAATCATTGCCTACCGTTTTATTTATTCATCAATTCTGTACGTCTTAAACTTTAAAATTTATTTAGCTATCCTTGAGATAAGAGGAAGATTTATGAATTTTCTGAATTCACAATATCCGAGGGCATCAGAAGACAAAGACGTAGGTAGATGATGAGGTGGGCGCAGTAGCAAAAAAGTGCTAGAGGGTAGCTAAGTTGAGCCCCCGCAAAGCACACCTTAATTCTTTTTTGCTACATAGCCGTTTGTGAACGTCCGAGAGTATAACTGACAAGGCTTCTCAAACCAGCCGCTGGTTCGGCATAGTTTTCGCAAGGTAACCTCAATATTAATGGTAATTCCTCTATAAAATGTTCGTACCAGTTTAATTTGATCGAAAACGGCTCTAACGATTCAACCAAAATTGATATTTGAGCTTACGTAGATGAGGTTACCATGACTGCATACTCAGTTTGTGGCTAAAAATTGGAGTAACGGTACTTTTGAAATTTCGACATATCTGGAAAACGGACCATACGATTTTAACAAAAATTAATTTCTAAAGTAATACAGTCATTTATAAGTTAATAGTAAACTCAGTTTTTTCTCTATATTCTCGAAGAATGGATATCGGAAAATATGCGACAATTGGCTGTTCCTGAGAGCTTTAACTTTTAAAAACTTATATTGTTATTTGATATAAATGCCTTATGAGATGAATATAAATTTTGTTTTCTTTTATCTAGTATCGAGAAAGTTTCCTTCGACCTTTATTTGCACTTTATTTTTTATTACCTATTTCTAAACATACAAGTTTAACATTTTACAGTAGCAAATACTTGACTGCTGCTAAACCTCTGCACTGTCACTATCGACTTGACGATAGAGGTTCAGCGATTTTTAAATTCGATGTTTCTTCCTCCAAAGCTGTTTTAAATTTTTCATTATGACAGTCTTCACCGAAACAATATTGTTAAAACTTAGCCTAAGAGAACATTTGAGCTGGCAATCAAAAATAGTTTTTAATACTTCCAAACCCTAACCATTTTGTATTATATTTGTCACTGATATTTATTTTAATTTTACATTCCTTACCTACACATTCCTGGTAAATATTTGGGATGAGGAAGACGACTCCCTAAACTATTGCCTCAAATTTTGTCCTCGTTTTGCACAGTCTTATTTTACAAACATGAATATATTCACACTCGAAATTCATCAAGCTCCACATTTCACTAATAAAATAATATTTAGTAAAATAATACACTTACCTATAAATTCTAATCCTGCTAGTTTCCAGGTACCGCGTTTTGTTACCAAAATGGACGACGGACAAACATTCCGATGTATTACGTGACCAGAATAGTGCAGATAGGATAAAGCTTCTGTTAACTATAAAAGAAGAAGGCCCAATTCAATACTTAAGATGCACAGGTGCTGTCATAAAAGAGGACATGAACAAGGGCATGCCGTAAGTGAATATTTCTTTAATACAAAAACAAATCTAGAAACACTAGTAGTTTTCATTCACAAATTCATTGCAACTGCCTCACGTAATGGACTTTTCAATTAGGAGGCATTATTCTTTTCAACCATCTGAAATCACAAAAGGGATACTATAATAATATGTAGATAATATCATTATCATTCAAGACGCATCCATACCTATTTAGAAAAAAGAACAACCAATTCGTGCTTGTAATTTCAACACGGAAAGAAACGAAGAAAACTAATATCACAAGAGGGATTATTTAAGGACATAAATGACCTTAACACTTCGCCATATCCTGTATACATACCTGTGATTCCTGCGATACCTCTGCGGTATGATGGCAATGTCGGATATTTTATGCTGGATAGGCTGTATCTTCAGTACAGATTAGGAGCTTGGGTGTGTTTGGTTTTTTCTTTTTTTTTGGGTCGCATCCCCCACAAAATCCTTAGAAAATCAAATTACACAAACAATTTCTTTCAAAAGCAATCGAACAAATCCCCAAAGGATAAGGCACTTTCCGAGTTTCTCTCAACCGCACACTCCCGACCAATACTTGGTTTTCTCTGGATTGATCTTCCACTTGGTTTTTATTTCTCGGGGGTAGGGCTCACTCTTGTTGGTATCCCCCAAAATTCGGAGGAATAATTCGGAATGAGTATTTGCGGTGGAATCGATTTTCCGTTCTGGATAGTTTTGGAAAATTCAAATTGTGCATTTTTTTTCCAGTTATTTAATCGCATTGAATGATGGAACATAACTGGAATCTCATTAGGTATTTATGAGACGGAGAGAAGAAGTGGCGTGAAAAATTTTCCAGACTCTCAAAGGAAATGTGAAGGAAATTGTTTTCCATGGAGAAAAGCCCTTCTGTGGAGTGGATTAATCACCGTAGATTCATATTCCTATATAGCCGAGAAAAGAAATTGAAAAAAAGATTGTCTTTGTCTAGCTAAATTGGCAGGAACTTTGAATACGTTTCGCTTTATGGGTTCTTTGGGGAATGAGAATTATTTTTTTATATTTTTGGGTATGAGTGTAGAAGGATAAGCCAATGGAACCGGTCTTGGTAGAGGAGGGTACCCTTTAAAATGGGTGGATTTCTCAATTTAAATACAGAAGGAGCAATGCGGTCTAACAAGTGGTATACTAAAAAGTGGCCCACCCATTGTCGATGTGGCCAAAAGTCAACAATAGCGAGTGGACTAGATGAGATATGGAAATAGTATAAAGAACAGGTGGTGTTACTTCCAGCCTCATTTTTGACTAAGCAATTTGCTTTGTAACTTGTATTTTTTTCCACGACGCCACCTCTCGCCAACGTCTGACAGACATCAGAGAGTCGTTTGGACTCGACACAAAATTGTCGATCCCTTCCATTCGTTTCAAAAATGAAAAGTTCAAACAAAACGCTTGATTTAGGATAACTATTTTTTTTTATTTATTAATATTGAGCTTGTTGTTGACTTCTTGACACTCAGAACTTATTTTGTTATCATACCTTCAATCAGGAATACGCCTCGTCTTTGAAGAAAGTTTGATATAGTGTTCAGGATATAAAGTAAAAAATTCCCAAATGATTGTCCATTGACCGACATTCTTGCTCCAATTTAAATCCGTAGTCCCGTAGGTCTTTCTTGACATTAATGGCGACAATTTAATAAACAAAAGCAATGATGGGACTGGGACTAAAGTAGAACCAATAATACATAGACTAGCATCTATACTTCCTAGCTTGGTATTCAAATGCCTTTAGGATCAGTCAAACTAAAGGATGGAACCGAGCTCCGTTTGGGTATGCCTAAGAGTGTACGTAAAGAACGGTGTTATTCCGACTATATTATGTTCACCCACTTTGAATTAGATAAGGGATTGTCTTGCAAGGAAGTGCGGTGCACAAAACGGAAGCGATATCCATCTACAAAGAAGGATCAAATATGTTCCTAGAGAAATTAGATATGGTACTGCCATAGGTAGCTTTTTATTAGAGGTTCTGTTAAGATCTGGCACTTCAAGCACAGCACAGCAACAACACATGCGAGATGCAACCTACCAACCAGCAGAGAAAAATCACGAATACTGTAGCCTAATTATGTCAAAACCGACTCCTACAGTTCTTTAGACCACCTCCGAGTAAGTTGCTAGATGATCTGATGATAAAAAAAGGAGGTACAATGAATGTATTTCCCATTTATGCAGACTTCTGTAGATCGAGATTTAAAAGCAGGACACATCTCAGTTTTTGACATCAAGGAAAAATATATAGTAGGTGTACGAAGTTCCTATAGGAAGCTTGGCTAACCTTCTTACAACCATTCGATTGTATATGTGGTTTTGTCTCTTTCGTAGGAAGAAAAATAGACCTACACCTGTAGACGCTTCCAAACGTCTTTATTTAGGACGTTCGGAAAATACAACCAAGACTTCTAGCTCACCTTTAAGGCGGCTACATTTTTTTTTTGTCAAAACCACCGGTTCTAGAACTAATTCAAATGGTTACATCAAGGAAATGGGTTGCTAAACTTATAAATAACACATTGATTTTGGCGGAGGCTTTGCCGATTTTTAAACAGAATGGGCTGAGGATCTCGCCTCTTCTAATTAAAGCTCCTTTGCAGTGTAGGTCAATGAGAATAGTAAACGCGAAAGCCTGCTCAAAGGTACACTGAAAATAATACTGTTCATAAAAATTATAAAAACCGTTTGACTTAATTTTCATTGTCCCAATTAATTTGAGTTTATTGAATTGGAAATCTGAAAATTAATAAACTTTTTATTGCCGCAATGAACTTGTACATTGTCGCAATAAACTTTTTATTTGATTTATAATTTTTGAGCCTTAAAAACTCGTTTATTGTGGCAATAAATAGTTTATTGCGTTTTTTTTTCTAAGTCCTATTTGAAATTTTAGATAAACATTATAAGATCTGATCTTAAAATAAGATGTTTAAAATTATAAGTTGTTTACTAAATTTGTTTTTCAGTTTATCAAAAAATCCGAATTACCATTTCAACTTTCAATAAACCATTTATTGTCACAATAAACAGTTTATTGTTGTTATAAACTGTTTATTGGCGCAATAAACATTTCATTGGGGCAAACCACTATTTATTACCATAGTTAACCCAAACGTACAATTAGAATTCACTGACGATTTAGTCTATTCCTTGGTCTTGTCGTGAGCAGACGTCCTCGAATCTATTGACGAAGTTTTAAAAAAGTGTAACAAAGTGTAAGAAAGTGTTGAGAACAAAACAATAAAGACAATAAATAAGTTTAAATGAATTCAAATTCAATTAATCTTGTGTGAGTGGCTGATTTCAAATCTATAGAAGTAAGTATTGCATTTTTCTTGCGCTTAAAAAAAGTGTTGAACACTAAAATTGAAAATGGTTTATTGTTAATTTTTTAATATGAATTTTCCATTTTTACTACCTATTTGTTTTTTTCTATCCTTTTTTTTCATATTGCTCGAAGTAAAAATCCAGCTGGTGGAGAAACAAAACATAGAACAAAAGACAAGGTGAATTACGTTATTAATATACCTACATATACATTGTGGCCTAGTGGTTAGTGTGTTGGACATTGGACTACTATGCGAGGGGTTCAGGTTCGAATCCCGCAAAAAACCAAATTCCAACTCAGGGTTTTTTTCACTGCGCCACCTCTCGCGAACGTCTGACAAACATCCGAGAGTATAACTGTCATGAAAGAGCTTCTCAATCGGCCGTTTGGAATCGGCATAAAATTGTAGATCCCTTCCATTCGTTCCAAAAATTGAAAACTCACACAAAACGAATGGTTGCGAGAAGCTAGGCCCAGGGTCCCTACAGACCTGTTGCGCCAACTATTATTATTATTATTATACATATTAAACAAATTATACAATAGCCTAATGCGTTACTTGTATGCTGCATTATTTTCACATATTTTTTTTATGTCAATATGTATTTTTCATATGGCGTTCAAAGTTTTTTTTTAAAGTGAAAAAGAAGAGTTTCGAAATTATTCGTTTTACAACAAAAATTCTATTTTTAACAATATTTTTAAAGTAGATATTCAATATTTTGCAGGATTACTACAGGTCTGGAAATAGGGCGAAGATCTACAATAAATATTGTAGTCACATATAGACATAGAAGTCGAAATCGGTAAGTCTTATATTTAATATCACTTGTTGACATATATTTCTTTTAAACCTGGGTTCTCATCAGCTACATCAATTAAATCAACGACCTTTAACAATATGTGAGTCCGATTGAACTTTACGAAGTACTTTTTTGACAGCAATGAGTATTTTCAAATATCAACGACACTATTGGTTTTTGAGATCGTTGATGTAAATGGTGAGAAACAGGAGCCTGAATTATTTTTGCTAATTTATTCAAAATAAAAAAAAAACTAATATCCTACATAAATATATGTTTTTCAGTTCCAGAAGAAAATGCTGATTCAGAGGAATTCGATAGGTACTGGAAGGCGTGTAATTTTAAGTAATTTAAGTTATATTAAAAGATAAAATTCAATAAAATATCATGTACCTAACGTTTAACTAAAATGTTTAATTTTTGAACTTAAAATTCTTACAAATTGCAGGAAAAGTTTGGAAAGAAAAAAATATAAAATGTAAGTACCTATATTTAACATGTGCTTGTGCGTATTGCCACAATAAATTATTTATAGAAATTTTAAAAATATATTAAAGATTTTATATATGTATATATCAATAATTTAATTATTTATATATATTAATAAATAAAAATTTCAATATTTTACTAAAATTTTTATCAATAGGTACGTTATTCGTGGCAATAAACTGAGTTCATTGCGCCAATAAACGAGTTCATTGTGCCAATTAATGAGTTTATTGCGCCAATAAACGAGTTTATTGAAAAATTATGGGAAAATGAAATCAATAAACAGCCGTTCATTTTCCCAATAAACTTGTTAGTTGGACGAGTTTTAATAAAAAGGTTCATTGTCCCAATAAACTTTTTAATTGATATTATGTACCTTTTTGGTTCAGTGTAAAGAAAACCTCACATTCGACAGTTTTTCTAACCATGATGGACTTCATTCAAAATATATGAATCTAACTTGGCCAGGACGGTCTATTTTTTGATGCTCACTGCGCAGTCCAGTCCAGTTCCAATTTGTGAGGAATAAGTACCTAAGTCTGGCAATTTGAGTAAATCCAAGGAACAGGATAGAACTGCGTAATTAGCACTCAGTCATATAGCAAATTAAATAATTAAACATGTTCCTTACATCAATCCAAGAGCGAATTATAGAAAGGGCCGTCCATTTCCATATCAAATCATGGCAATAAATTAATCCCTCAGGCATGTGCCCATCGAGATTGACAAATTTAATTAAAACCCATATTCATTCACCTTCAACGCAGCCACACGTACTCTTCAGTCACAAATTAAATCCGACTCACCTGTAATATTCCATATTTTAATTCAATATCCAAGAAATTGTACTCCCGAGCATGAGCAGGTCTCTGCACCACAGGTGCCGTTGGCTGTGATGCACCCGTACTCGGAGGTCCAGAAACAGGTCCATAAGTTCCGGCTTCCTAAAGGCAATAAAAATAAAAAAAAACATCCAAATTCTAAAGGCAGCACAAACAGATGAGCATTTATATACTAGTACATCAGGTGAGTAGCACGTACTCAGAAAATAATTTCCTCCTCCATTCAGAAGGATATCTCTTCCAAAGAGGGCGCACATTTGCCGAATGAAAATTTTAAAAGATATTTAATTTAATTCGCGCAAACACACATCCAACTGTATTGAGCTGGTATGTATTTGTATGCGTTCACGTTCGACATCAGCTGCAAATTTCCATGAAATGCATTTGTGAGTTCTCATCTGCAAGTTGATTTTAAATATTTGCAACGAGCGCACATCCTGCTGGATGGAAAACATTTCGCTTCATTCACATTCACTGAACAGGAACACACCCCCGTGATGTATGTTAAGCACACGAGTCTTAAGAAACTGATGGTTGCGGAGGTAAATGGACTCTTCTGAACTTTGAATGAATAAGTAATAGCTATATGAAGTTCACGTACTCACCTGATATGCGAGGATATTCGCAAGGCTGGCGAGTATTGGTTCCGTTGCAAATGCTAGCGTGTCAGAGCATTCTTCAACAGTATGAAGGATTTGCAGAATCTGAAATGGAATTGTTTGAGTGTGGTTATTCGGGCCGGTGTCTTGCTTAATGTCCTACCTTCGGGTGTCGAAACCGCTCAAGCTGTTTTACAGACGATCTCAGGATTTCGGTGATGGTTTCCTTGCGTTTGGGTTTGTGGAGTTTTTCCGCGATTTTTTTCTCGAATATGAACACGGAACATTCCTGAAAAAAAAAAAAAAAAACCGCATGTGTATATCCGCAGATATTCCGCTTAATTTGTTTAACAATTGACCAGGCATAAAAATAGATAAATGACATTTTTTGTTTTCGAATGCATGTGGTTTTGAATATTCAAATTATCAATGCTTTGTTGATTAATAAAAGGCTTATACTATGTTTTTGTCCACATTGTCCACGCGAAGCTTCAAAATTCCATCGACCACCACATACACTGATGACCCGTGTAACTATGTATAGTCTAGCAACAAAGCGCGCATTCCAATTCCCCGTAGTGATCTAAGTTTATTTTTTTTTGGAATACATAATTCAGTATGGCAACGAACTGAAATATGGGTTTTGTTGAAAATTCCATTTTTAGATCATGTCATAGGGGCAAAACAATGTCCTTTGTATTGCGAAGGTCTAATTGAATTTTTGTGGCACATGGTATGACTTCATTGAGTATGCACCGCAGTAAGTTCATTATTATTGCACGTGCTAATAATTAGAGTGGTTTTTCCATAAGTCGAGTGTACGAGTATTTGTCTTATTATTGTCTTTGTCGAGATATACGTCGATATTTAGTTGACTTTATTTTGAGACTGACACCTCTTAGGCGTTTCAAAAAAATCCAATGTCACATCCAAGTGTTTTCGAAACAGCGAGCGATTTTCCAAAAATAACTGGCTGTTAAAATATTAAATGTAATAGCGTTTCAAAATAGAGTAGAATAGAACAAGGCTGTTCGATCCGGGAAAAGGTATTTTCGAGACTTCTAATATAGCCAAGTGCTAGGAGACATTTTCAAATTTTTAATAAATTTTCATAGCAGCCACAATTTGGCAACTAGCTACGACCGGTGAAAAAAAAAAAAATGTAGAAATTGTAGGTCATAATTTCGCCATTGTGAGTTCGTAAAATCTAACCTGGTCAGTAAAAATGATTACAACTTATGAGTATCCGCGAATACGTTTTAGATATCGCTTGCCAGATAAAGTAAAAATATTTAAAAAATAGAATAATGTGCAAGAACTATACAACATTTTACGGATCCTAAGAAATAAAATTACAATTAAAATAACGGAGGCTAAAAAGCTGTTTTACTTTAACAGGCTAAACGCAAATTTACTTTCACGAACGCTTTGGAAAAATATTCGAGAACTAGGTGTTGGTCGGCAGAGAGAGGAATGTTCTGACCCACTAAATATTCATTTTGCGAACATTCAATGCGGCCCACGAGATGCTCACCAATCTGATGACTTTTCGTATGAAAATGATATCGAGGGATGTTTTTATTTTACAAGATTCAATGGACAAAGACCTTGTATCTTTTCGCGGACTTAGAGTAAATTATAAAATACTTGTTTACAAGATTAAGAACTGATTTCGGTTTTCAAACTCTGCCGCATGAGATATACTCTAAATTTGGTGGTTCCGTGTTCACAGAAAGAGTTCAATGAGTGTCTTAGAGGAGTCTAAGTCAATGACGAATGCATAACCTTCACTTGCTTTAGTTAGTTTAATTTATGAGCCATAGATAAATAGCCAAAACTTCTACTAAATATTTAATAGAACACAATTTCATCGGTCCACAAGGGTTTACCTGCCACCTGAGCACTGAATTGATCACTTAAATTTTTCAACTCCCGGAGAACATTTTCCGGTATACTAACCGGAAGCCTGTTGAGACACGTGTTCAATTTTCTTTAAATCATTCTCTAAATGCTACCGGCACAAATATAAATAAATTGTTCAATTTTCAGAGAAAACCGTTGAGTGGATTCTGAGCCCATAGGCAGCACGCGCATTGATTTTTATTTATAAATATTTATACTTTTCACAGAATCCAGTCAATGCCTTTGAATCACCTGTGTGTTTCTCGCAATTTCCTATTGCCCTTCAAATATTTTATATCAACATTTCTTCCCTACACGAAAAATTCTGCAGCGTCAAGTTTATAGTCAATTTAAAAAGAGAATGTCAGTTCGACACACGGAAACGGTTGGACGTGTTCCTCCCCATCCTTGATACAACGTTCGACTTGCTATGAACTCAATAAATCATTATAGAGTAATCGCTTTCCTTCGGGGTATATCATCTCCACTATGCTTTCATTTAAATTCAGTTAACTTGCAATATCTACTATACAGGCAATACTGCAAAATGAGAATTAAAATTCATGAGACGATTCCACAAAATTTCACTAGCGGTCTGCATCCCAATCCGAAATGTTCGTATTTCATTAAATATGCTTACAATTCCATTTCGGATTTTTTTTTTGTGGTAACTTCAAAACTTCAGCATATAGACATAATTCGCTGGTTCTTGCTCCATTAAATAGCCAGCGAGCCGTTGCTGTGTTGGGAGAAAAGGGACATACACTTTAAGTTCCATTAAATCACAAACGGATTTCACCATCTTAATGTGCGTGGTTGATCTATCATATACGTGCCGTGCCGACTTGAATTCCTTCTGCAAATTTTACAGGTGATTGTATTTTCTTTTTTGTTTTCTTCTTCTATTTTTCTGTTTACACCTTTCCGCTTCGTTAAGTTGCACCCCCGGGAGTATTGTGCGGTCAAAAGTGAAAAAAAGGAAAATCTTCGCGTCTGATAATGAAATTCCGACGAATATACTAACCGGCAACCGATGTGAAAAGTTACTTATCATGGCCATGGAGGATGTTAGCTTTTTATGTGCCTGTTTGGGGCAGATGCTATCTACGAAATGAATACTTCAATCGTTCATTTTTACGGCTAACAATGGTGGGTGAGAAATTTCAATAATTCGTTTCGCCGGGTGGTACTTAAAAAATCTGGGGTTGAATTAACGCATCCGTGATCGAGTAATACGTGACTGAATTTGTTATTGTTTTGCTTGTTAAATCTAAAAAAATTCAGTGATGTGTGGCTCGCTCACGGATGATGTAATTCGACCCCTGCTTCATTTTGACAGTTTAAATGTATGCCAATTGACAATTGTCACTGGGGTGTTTGTTAATTTGCCCAAGTTCTTTGAAAGTAGGTACTATATCGCTGCCATTTATTCGTATCTTCTAAATTTTGCGTAAATTTCGTAGCACATTTAAATGTCTGGACATAAAAGTCTTTTCAAAATGGTAATTGATTGTAACATTTCTTAGTTGCCCAGCTAAGGAACTCGAAAGAGAAGCTAATGGTATGGATGGAAAAAATAAAAAGTCAAAGGAACATTTTTGCTTAACAGTCCCGGCAGAAGTTGCAATGACAGTACTTCATTCACATTTTTTAATGCACTGAAACAATAGTTCACACATTCCCACTTAGACCACAGACCTTCCATTACTAGTTTTGCAATCTTTTAACCAAAAACCCAGGGCATTAGTGGAATCCTCATAACTTATGCCTATGTTATTCACAGCTGTGTACGTATCATCTATCAACACGCTATGAGCTAGGACACAAATACTGAAGGTTGTCTATAGAAACCTCTTAAAACGTCGTCTTTTATGCATGACCTAAACCATCACTAAACACTTAAACACACTTTCGTTCGGTACGAGAAGAGTTTTTTCTTTCCTGTCTCCATTGTAAAAGTGTTGTTAAGGATAACATAAAATGTCCATTAAGACAGAATTTCAGTTTTACAACTAAAGTGTATGTCGAGGAATTTTTAAGTAAGTCTGTCTGTGGGTTCAATTAATTTGAAAGTAAGTGAACACAAAATACTGTATTTAAAATGAATAAACGATGAGTGTTGAACGGAGTGTAAATATTACAGATTGTTTGCTGTCAGATGTTGGCCCATCTCAGTTTTCATTTCATTTTGGGATTCTGTTTCTTCAGTTTGGTTGTTGCGATTTCTGTGTGTAACTCTGAACAAGGAGAGGGTTTTTATTGTTTTTTTTTTTTTTTTCTTTCATAATGTGAAGGGTATGGTCAAAAAACTATCTTCGGCGGAGATTTAGATGATTTTTTCATAGCAGCGCACCTTGGTTCGGTCGGCATTCTCACATAACTAGCGAATTTAGTAAGTTAAACATCAAGAGAGTAATAATATTGTTACCTATTCCAATCTATTAGAATGGAAATTTCATCAAAAAGAAATATTCTAAAGTTCAGCACAGTGATCTTTTTGAAATTTTGCTAATTTATTGAAAAGCTGGCTCAAATAGTTTGAATCATGTCTAAAATTTTTTTGTAAAGGACACTGTAGTTTATTCGAATATCCAATAGCTTATAATAAATTGTGATATAAGTGGAGTCTAAAATATTTCAACTTTAGGGGTAGAACATGTGTTCTAAAGCTACAAGGCTTCAGACCAAAAAATGGTTTAATGGGGCTTTATATGGGGGAAGTAGCTCGAAAGACTTGAACATTATAAACTATGCACCAAAGGCAACAATTTAACAAGAACAGATTCAAAATTCATCAATCGGAAAGGATAATGTTGTGTCAAGGTTTTAACATTGGGGACGTTCGGATTCGTAGCATTGCTGTCTGACTAGATGTTTTCCAGTTTTTAAGGGCCCAGAGTGGTCACGTGTATAGCTTTTGCAGTTGACGTTTATGGAGGGGAAGCCGACAAATCTAGTCAAGAAAATCCTGCCTGCATACTCGACTAGTTGACATTTCGAAGAGTCAAATTTCAAATAAACAGAGTGGCCGCTGAATTCGGAAGAGTCTAAAAAAGGGCAGGTGAGAGAAAAAGGTGTTTCTGGCGATTTCGAACTTTCGCAGGATATTTAATAACCATTAGTTCGCATAAGACTATGCAATTGTGCTAAATTTTAAATGTACCTACTTATTTGAAAACAAAAATTTTTTAAAAATGTATGAATGGCATTTTGTAAATAAAAAATTGCAAAATCAAACAAAGGTAACGCTGACCGCGAGATTACGAAAAACAATTCAACTTAGGTACTTAGTCAATGCGTTCGGATTCATAGTCCCGACAATAATCTAGTTGACGTTTTACATAAATTAGGTATCGGAACGTCCCCATTTATTTTTTTATATTTGGAGCTCTGAAATCCGTTTTTCGATAGCTTCCTTAGTTTTTGAGATGACGAACTGTCCTCTCTGTGATATTTGTTTGTACATGCAACAGTTCTATACTGCACATACCTACAAGATTCTGTTAATAGGATTCGGATCACATACGTAAATTACTACCATTCAATGGTTTCTACCAAATTTAAGAAAAAGAAGAACTTTGAACTTAGTTTGCCAACTTAGTCTCTATTTTCTACATTATAAGGCAAGTTTTTGAAAGTTCTCAGTTTTATTTTCGAGAAGTTGCAATTTGATCCACCGGTTAATCCCTCGGCAACTCTATTGTCTATTTTTTGAAACAGCAATTATTGAAAATATACCCCCAGAGCAGTGTTCCAAGACTTTGAAGACTGTTTTTTCCTTTTTTATTTATTAGCAAAAGAATTATTTTTCCCCTAAATTCGGAAAATAATTTCCTATTTTCCCCTAAGTGAAATTTGGTTTTGTTTTCGAATGAAAAATTAAAAAAATGTAACCGTTTTTATAAACAAGTTCAAAATAAGCATATGACAGAAATATACATATTGTACAAGAATTTCCTTTTCCACTAGACATATTATAAAAATGAGGGGAATTCATTTACATATTATATCTAAAAATATTCTTACTTAGACATTCGATGGAATGTTTTCTTTAATATTTAATATTGTTACACACCCGTGAACGCAGCCAAGAACTAGTTGTCCGTCTGACAGTTTCCTGCTGTCAATTTCTTTTTCGTCTTGTTTTTGACTAGGCACCAGATTTTTTTTTTTTTGGATTGACGTGGTAACAAAGAAGAGGTTTGGCATTTTCAGTTGCTCGTTTCTTTGTAATTCTTTGAGTAATTTTATTTCGTCGAGGACCACAAAAATAAACGAGAGCGCAACAATATGAATAATTCTTTGAAATTGCTTCTTAATGAAAAAACGTTTCAATTTCTTTTTTTTTTAATTTACGTTTCACAGAGATTTTTGATTATTTCTCCTTTTTTACCCGACTGGACACAGTGCGCGTATACTATGCATGTTCCTACGTGACGCCCTGTAGCCCAAACAGCTTGACGGATTTTGAAGAGTGTGGTGTCATTAGATTCGTATTCCTCCCCGTAGTGTCAGAAAACTAGAAAAATATGAACAAACGCTAGCTATACCTAACTATTCGGTAGTCCGAGGGTACTCAGATTTTTGTTTAGTTATGTAGGTATAGTCTCCAATTAGTTAGTTAGTCAAATAGTTCAGTCAAGTGTTTTCTTCATATTTTTTTAGTTTTTTTTCTCTACAGTTGGCTTTTTAAATTAACTTATTTTTTAAGTTTGTCCCTCGTTTTCCCCTTTTTCATTAAAAAAAGCACCAACATATTTCCCTCCATCTGGGATCACTGCCCCAAACTAATCAGCGTACCTTACAACTGCCATTACATTATGGCAAATTTTGAAAACGAAAATCTTTGTCAATTTTCCTCAGCCATATTAAACAAAGAAAACCCTGTCTGGGTAATTGAGAATTGCATTATCCGACCTATTTGCAGTTTAATTATGAATGTAATTGAATAAACCTAATTTACCCCCGCCCGCAAATTATAGACAAAGCCTTTCAAAACCGCAAATAGTTCACACAAACTCAGATAGCTACCTAATTAGCCAAGTAGTTCTGCCACCCACTATGGCGTTTCAGTCCATCCAACCTTACGCATGAGCTCACCCTAAATCGACTGGCAAACACATTCCGATGCCGACCAAAAGCATCCCAGAATTGAGAACCCATGCACCCGCAAATTAATTGATTGGCCAACTTCGTACAACTATTTCAACTTCGATTTATTACTCGTAGATTGAATTCATACATGAATGGATGAGAGGTGCCCACACCCCGCACACCCCGCGGGCAACATCTAATTCAAATTCGAGGCCCACTCAAAATGAAATTGCTAAAAGTTCTCCAACTATATACACAAGCAAACAAATAAACTGACAAATAAACAAACACTCATACTACATACCTTGCCGTCGCTTTTCCGATACGCATCATGAATTTTCCATGCCAATTCAGGACCAGCGCATGCTGTCTGCTTGCCAATCTCAAAGTATTGAACTATTGGATTCGTATCGAGGGGATTCTGTGGACCGGTAGTGCCACTCTTAAATTTAGAGAACATCGTTGCAGCTGGCATACCATCGATTATCTTTGAGAATACCGATGTGAAGCTGGTGGGCCGGGTCCTCTCGTCGATGCTGTCGTACCTCTCGAATGTTTTCGTCTTTTGCTGGAGTTCGCCGACAGCACCCATAAACAGTTTTGTTTAGTTGGATATTCAAAATCGGCCCTAGGTACGTTGCCGGGTCGTCGCGGATGATGGAGAATGATGCGAAATCGAATTCGTTTATTTACTTGGGATATCGATGAGTTCCGACTGAGATCTGTGCTGAGGGTCTACGGGTTTTGCATTTTCCTCTTCTTTAGGCACTAACTGTGCGTTTTTTTGCGATGACAAGACTGGAGGGTGGCCATTAATGTCTGAAAAGCAAACAAGTTCGGTAATGAGAGTGGAAGGCGAAATTTATTAAAAAAAATGCTGCCGACAGGCTTGAGGTGCGAAATGGTTAACGTAGGTAAGTAATTCATGAAGTTTAATGGATTTTTTTTGTTAAACTGGTACGAGCAGTCGTAAAAGGGGGCTAGAAAGCAATTTAAAGGACTTTGCATTGTGGACAAATAATTTTTATGTGTCTTTTCTCTTTGCTCAGGGAGCGGCAAGAGCAGCTTTTGGTAGATAGATCATTTGGGGTTGGCTATTTGACAGTCAATTTCCCGTTGTCTCCGCCACTAAGTGAACCATACACTTCGTATTTACTTGGGTCTGCGTCAAATAAGTGAGGCAAAGAAAGAAAAACAGAGAGCGTGCTAACATAGAAAACTTTTAACAAGATGCTATTTATCTACTTTTCCTTTCTGATTAGAAGTTTAGAAAGCGGTGGCTTCCAGGAAACTTACCGAGAAGTACGTGGTTGACTTTTTGGGATGAGATCAAACTGAAGTGAATTTTAAAGGCAAAAATCGACCGTTGAAAGTCAAATGATCAAGCAAGAGCTTGAGTTTGATTAGGTATGCATAGATGGCGCTGGTCGAAGGAGCTATAGTTCCAACCATAGAATTTATTTGGTAAACGTTCTTGTTGTCCACTTGTTAAACAGTTCTCCGGTCTTTTGGTGCAGGGACATGATGTGATAGTCACAGTCACAGTACTTGCTTGTTACCAGCGGGGCTATTGTGCAACTTGGACCCATAATTCATTTTAAATTGAAATCACTCTCTATTGGCACATTTTGCACAAGATCCGAATCCTCCTAGTTTTTCTGTATGATATAGAAGTACTAAGGACATTTAACGACGAACTTTGTGAGCTTCATAGCGACGTTGAAATAATTACCAATTTTTAAACACAACGGCTAAGAGAGCTAAGTTAAACGTGGTGCGCATTTACATAAAAGCTTTAGTTTGGCGATTCTTTCAATCTAGAAAACATTAAGAAGACCAAACTACTTAATAATGAGCTGCTTCTACAAGGTCGCTGAGTACCGTAAAACACCCTAACATTGACCGGGTTCTTTACATTGACCAAAAATCAACTTAGTGTATAATCTGTCCTCACAGCATCCCTATCCTAGGTATGTGAATTTCGTGTCTCACATTATAACATCTGTTTACTGAAAAGTGGTACAAAAAAAAATGAAAGCATTCAGCCTTCATATTTAAATTTAACCACCTATAACCTACGGAAGTATTTGGACGTTTATTTTAGGGTGTTGGCAAAATTGTCTCTGTACACCTAGATACCGTTTTTTTTATTGTGAATATTGTATTTGTATTTGTTTCAAAATCGCTTACAAAGTAAGACAAGAGTCTTATAAATTTTTGAAAGCCTTTAAATTAATTTAATAGTTTAAATAATTTTTAATTTTTAGCTTTAACATCATTACATATTTATTAAAAAGAAATCGAAATTTAAAAAGAGAAAACAAGTAATAAAAAATTAATCAATAGATAAATATTATCAATGATTTGCCAAATAGTTGAAAGGTAAACATCTTCTTGTGCTTTTTACACTTCTCATACTTATGGGCAGGGAGTTCCAAAAGCGAATAACATGGACGAAAAATTGACGCTCAGTAATAAGAAAATTATATCGATGTAGTATAAGAGCAAAAGACCTTGTTGAATGAGGGAAGTTCAGCTTACCGTGTTAATATAACCAAACAAGTAAGTAGTTTCAATCAAATAGCATTAAAATTGGCACATTTCTTTATTCTTAAATAATTTAAAGTAAAAATGAAAAAATATCCTTTATAAAAATCATAAGTTTTCCTAACTTTTAAATGTGCCAATTTTAAAAATGGCGGGTTTCTTACATTGACCAACCTCTGGTTTTATTTATTTTATTGTTTCCATTATCTTTGTTATTAAAAAGTGTCAGTGATGTGTGATTTCCAGTTTAATTTAAAAATCTGATATAAAAAGTATTTGTGTTCATGTATTTTTTTATTAAATAAAACAAAACATAAAATAACATTTTTGGTTTGCGGACTGTGATGAGCCTCGGTCAATGTTAGGGCAACAGGTGCTTTACTTTGACCGCTTACGTATTTAACAAAAATTTTGTTAACGAAAATAAAAAAAACGCCGTGGATTTAAACAAAATAATACTTAATGGCAGTCTCCGTAGTGTAATTGTTAAAAATCCTAAATACGACATAAGAGTAATTAGTAGTAGTGGTCAATGTTAGCGTGTTTTACGGTATACATAAAGGCAGGTGGCTATACACTAAGCTGTCTAGAATAATAAGGCTATCACAACAAAAGTGCATTACTATTCAACAACGTTTGTGAGATGTTGTTAAAATGGGTGATAAATCGTGTCATTCCTCCTATCCGCATAATCAGCTTCTCCGATTTAGCTCGACTATGGTATTTCCTTACTGGAGTGGTCCATTTAAATCATATAACGCTTCATGTCCCAGTATAGAGGTACATCCCCAACTCATGAGAAACAGTATGCCTAATGCGTGGAGGAGCGTTCTTGTTACGCCATGATTCTAGTCAGAGGTTTATCAATTTCTCTTTCGCAGAAGACCCACTTCCACACTTATTTGTACAAGGTGGTACAGTATTATCAAATACCAAGGTTCCCGGCAAGTAACCAAAACCACCCGATCCTGGTCACGTAAGGCCAGTAATTAAACGCACAGCCTGCCACATTCATTTGATCAGGTGCTCCAAACAAATAAATACGGCTAACTCAACTGCATCTACAGCATGTAACCTCTGCGTACATACGACAATCCTCATCCATTCGAAACTAAGTAATTGCTCGTTCAAGGACAGTAATCCTCAGCAAGAGCTCCTAACCATCTGTGAAATCCCCCGATGATAAGATTGTTATCTGAGAATTAAACAAGCAATTTACCAAACCTCCCGTTGATAGGCAAGCTACTCGACTACAAGTGTTTGCCTATGTACTCTAACCCAGCGTTGTCTCCATAAATATTTAGGTACCAAGGAGCCATAACAAAAAGTAGGAAATCTACCAGAAACTCGTTAGAAACTGTCGGAGTGTCGGATTCAAAAAAGACAGAAGGACATGCCTCCATTCCATAACAGGACAGTTTACCAGAGAGCGCCCATCATTTGTATTCATTGTTAGTCCTCATTTTCTAGGCGAACCGTTAAGACGAATTAATTAACTTACGACTTCTGTGAACTTGGTGTCTATACGACGCTGACGCCGACACCGACGTGAGAAAATCCAGGTGATGGTCGTTGTAGCCATAAATCTATTTCTGTTACATGAATTTGTTACCGTGTATGCGACCAGAGCGGTGTTGGAGAGTAAAGCTTGAAAAAAAAAGAAGAAATAACGTATCGAAAAGTTTTCGGTTTACATCAGATCCTTGTCTATAAATAAACACGTTTGGTGTTCCATGTGGGTGGCTGGTTGGGTGATTGGGTAAATATGCATGTTGCCTGCGAAGCAGAGCTGTTTGGGCACGTCTCGTGAGGGTGCGGCTGAGGATCTAAGCTGTTTATACAGAATTCCGTGTATGTTAAATCGCAGCAGCCGCCCACATGCGACTTGATTTCATGATGGGAAAATAAAGGATTCATTGTTCGGTTAGCTGGCACACGTTGAACAAACAAGTTTGAAAGTTGAAAGCGTTTATTTATGGAAAACGTAGGTGATTCTTGAAAGTTTCTCCGCATTAAGAGTTCGTTGGAATAAATGGAAGCACGTAGGTGCTGAGCTGTTGGATGGAATTAAGTCCGCGTTTTCAGTTCCACTTAATCTTTCCTAATGTTGTTGTGTTACATAATTTGATGGCAAGTTTTTCTGTAGAATGGTTTGAAAACATGTCTACGGAGGTGGGCGTTCTAATAAGCAGGGGATATCTGGTCCAGTCATAAGAATGTAAAGCTAGGTATACACGTGCAAGGAACGAAACAAACATTTAAAAAAAAACATCTGAAAAGTCGTGTAGGCATATTAATAGGTGGGAGCAACAATAAGGGGCAAAAGGACATGAAAACATAGTCCTTAAGGTGGACGCACCTTTTCGCAACATTTTCTCTAAAAGCAATAATAACGAAGGCAACTTCCTATGAAGTTGTTTTTCCGAAATAAGTCCAATTATATTCAATACAAATTGTCCGGTGCTATCCATTAGCGTCCCAAGTTTGTGTCACATCCAGTATATCATAAATCAATGCCCCGACTGGATTAGGCCTGACAGTTCCCTGGAAAGTATTTCAGTTTCAGGGAGTACAGGTTAAACCGATGTAAGGTCTCCATTTTGTGGACTAATCTTACAGGTGGGGTCTTCACAAATGTTGGTACTTCATGTTTTTGCATACCTATTGTAATATTTTGGCTCCCACTGGAAACATGTTTAAAATGATAAATTTTTTAACGAAAGATTCGCACACTAGAGCAAAAATGTTAATATTTGATGTTGAGGCCACAGTTGCAAGGTTCCTTATTTTTGAATGGGTGGGAATTATTTCACTTGGAGGATTAAAAAAGAGTATTAATTTAGTGTGCTTATGCTCTCGACCAAGTTACCACCAAATGCTTTTAGAAGTTCGACATCTGGTAACCGGTAGGACAATAGGAGCATTGCTAGTCCTTGGCTGCTATATTAGTGTTCAAATTATGTTGAAAATAATGATTCCGGCGGTTTCTGTTCTAACTTCTGTTGTTAAAAGTTGCACGCAGATAAATAACTTATTTAAAATCAACCAACTTTCGGTTAAAAACTACCAAGTGATACTGTTAATATAGCTCTTACAGAGTAAGTGGATTAAAAATAACCGAGTCAACTAGATAGATATTTATTTCGATTATAAATTGCATAAGTTTGTTGTCGCAAAATTTACAATACAGAGATATGAACACTTAGGGTATCTTTCTACTGAAACATTATTTAGTGGCTTAATTTTTATTTCTGTATTATAAATACCCACAATTTAAAAGGAAAAAATATATAAATAAATAAATAAATCAATAAATAAAATAAGAAAGACTGGAAAACGTTATTTAAAATTTAGGAAATAGATAATTTAACAAATTAATAAGATAACGAATAAATTCACAAATGAATAAATTAACAAATAAATTGTTTAACGAAACTCGGTTAAAAATAACCGATTTATCAATTCCTCTCCAAATTTTGTCGGTCGCAAACAACAAACTAACTAATAACAACAGAGTAACATGGTTGACACCAACTGATAAAATGTGTTATTTTTAACGGTATGATTGAACCTTTTAACGCGCTAGCTTTCAACAACAAATACTCGTTTATTTTCTACACATACTTAGTTAATTTTAACTCTTTTTTTTAGCCGAGCAAATTCTACTCGGTTAAGGTTAAAATTTCTGCGTGTGTTTTAATGTATTTATTTTTAGCGCCCATCAGGCTATTAAGGTCAGATAAAAGGTTTTATCTTTCACACGAAATTTAAAAATTAGTGCTTGCCTTAAAAAAACGAAAATGTTCCCTGAACCTGAATTCGTTACAAAAAAAAAAAAAAAAAAAAAAATGGTCAACGACTTCTTTTCCAATCCTACACATAAACCAAAACAATGTCAAAAGCTTTTCACGGAGTCTGCTGTGAAACATCTCAACCGTGGTGAGCTCCTGTATCCTGTTCACTTGTTGTTTGCCTCCATTAAAATATATCCCTTGTCATCTACATAATTATTCTCGGACACTTGAGGGAAATTGCGGCTTATGCTCTGCAGATGACAAATACCATGAAATCTTACACTCTAATGATTTCAAGATTATAAAATGTGATATTTCCGGTCTTGCACCCCCAATTACGTATAAATAGCTAATGTAAAAAAAAAAAAAAAAACAAAATTTTAATGTATTGCTAAGCTGAATAATACCGCCCCTGGGAAAAGTGATTTTTTTCTTTCCCTAGAGAAGGAAATGAAAAATGTACAGAAACGCGTCTTCATTAAAATATTTACATTTATATACAGATTCCTTTTTGTTCACTTGTTATTGTCTCTAGAATATGAATGCCTGGCAGGCAGTATCTTGTTTATGTACATACCTACCAGAAAATAAGATTATTTAATACGGCTGGGCTTTTATCTTCGTGTTGTTGTTTTTTTTTTTTTTTTGAAAGGAACTAAACATTTCTTACGGTCTTTTCATTTTTCACAAGTTGACTTCTGTACACCCAATACCCATGTGCGTCATTCGCCCCAGCCGCAGGAACGTTGAATTATTCAAAATGGATTGCAAAATACGCTAGTTCTAAGTGGATATGGTCTTAAACTTGAAGTTATACGCATGAAGGTGTGAGGCTTTCAAAAAAAAAAAATACCTAAAGGCGTCTACATAGTTATATATAAGAGTTTTTATTTTTACCTACAACTTCATGCTCTAAATTGAGAATATTTTCAAGGAAAGCTGTGCAGCTGGGTGAACTTCAAAAGTTTGCTAGCTTGGGCGGTGAAAAAAAACAATAAAGTGCAACAAATTTTCTTAGAATTTAACTTCCTCTACAATAAGCTATAAATCAATGCGCTCATGAAATTTTTTTAAATATTTTCTGTATTAAATACCATTTCAGTGGTTGAGGTTCAAAAACGTCTAGACAATTGCGTGTTTACCTAACCACCAAAGGGCTACAAAAATTTAATTTTCAGGGACACACTTTCGCACCCGTACAAAGTTCAAAAGGAAAGGTAAACTTTAACGATGAAATTCCAAAATATTAACATTTTCTTGAAACAAAGGACTTCCCAATCAACCCTCAACAACCCTCTGCAATTAACCAATTTCCCGAAAAGTTTTGTTCTCTGTTTTGTAATCGAAAATAAAAAAAAAACTAAAAAAAAAATAGAAAAACAAAAAAAAAACAAAATTCACCCTGAATATCAATGAGCGAAGAAAAATGAACCCAAGAGTTTTTCCTTCATGTTGAATAAATAAACGTATCCCCTACAGGACACATATATTAAAAGAACGAGCCGAAAGCTTGACCCAAAAAGGGTTCTCTAATGCTAAAAAGGTGAGTTTTTAGGTTCAATAGGGGTTGTTGTCTGTCATGTTTAGGTGACTTTATTCATTACAACTTGAACGGAATCCTAATGGAGATATTCGGAGTGGGCTTTGTATGTTTGATGTGTGGTTATAATTTTCCGTTTTATTGCGAACTGGCCGGAATGCGAAAGGGTGTTGCATTGCTTTTTTGGTAATTCTTAAATTAAGAGACTTGGGATGTTTTCCGGTAAGGACTGTATTAAATAAGGCAGTTGCTGTATAATAGAAATATTTCGGGAATTTCTCACTTGACCCCTTGGTGCTTGGTATTTGAAGTCTTTAATTATGATATTTGGCAAGTGCAAGTTATCCTTATCCTTACCATAATAAAACAGTAACTTTTTTTCCGGCTGTAAGGTGTTTGTTGGGAGTAGATTAAAAAAGTACTGCACGAAATTGGTTCCGGTTTTCACAGTTGCATTGAAAATTGTCAAGATTAGCTTATAGCTGATGTTTTACCATTATCCGATGTCCGGAAGCGGAAATCCTATATGATATATCTAAGAAAAGCTATTATTCTCATATATCTTCTAGCTCCTAGCTTTAGAAAGGCTCATCCAAATGAAACATGATTTGTTTAATATGAAGTTTAATTATGTACAAAGAACTTAAGATATAAATCATTTTTGTACGTTATCCTCAAGTCGAAAAATAAGCATTAAACTGTAAATTTTAAACAATACAAAACAGGAAAACGTTTGAAAGATAGGATAGTATTGGACCCAAACGTTGGCACTTTACAAAAGATTAAAAAAAAATAAAAAATAAATTCAAAACCATAATATTTTTTTTTTGTATTTCAAGTGTCACTAATCGATTTTTTATTTTTTTCAACGTTTTGCTTTCCCGATGAAAAGTAGCCTATGTCCTTCTTTGGTCCAAAACGAAACCGTCCGTCAAGCCCAGAATCATTTGAAGCGAGTAATCCGTTCTCGAGTTATGCTTATGCACGCACACACGGACTTCATTCTCTTTTATATACATATAGAATTGTTATTGTATTATTATATTATGGAAGATAATTTAATTTAACTAAACCTTTTTTCCTAAGCCACCTCTGATCCAAGACGAACAAAGCAAAACGTTTTCGAGTTTTTACCCGATTAATACACAGCATTAATTTTTATATATATATGCTCGTAAATAATAATTATATAATTTTTGGCGCAACAGGTCCGTAGGGACCATAGGCCTAGCTTCTCACAACCATTCGTTTTGTGTGAGATTTCATTTTTGGAACGAATGGAAGGGATCTACAATTTTATGCCGATTCCAAACGGCTAAATCGAGAAGCTCTTTCAAGACAGTTATACTCTCGGATGTTTGTCAGACGTTCGCGAGAGGTGGCGCAGTGAAAAAAACCCTGAGTTTTTGCGGGATTCGAACCTGAACCCCTCGCTTAGTAGTCCAACACACTAACCACTAAGCCACTGCTCGTAGATGGTTGTAAATAGATAAATTAAAAATAACACAAAAATGAACCTAAAAAAACAAAAAACCCGACTGACTGAAAAAAAGATTTATAAAGATTAAAACAAGACACTTTCAAGTATAACTAAGTGACAGTCGGAGGCTGCGCCTATTTTTGTCAGATTGTGTAGGTAGTCTCCGATTGTCAATTAGTTATTCCTTATACTTGAAAGTAAAAGGTAAGTCTCGTCGCTTTTCAACCTTTTCAAAAGTTAGTGTTACCATCTATCACAATATATAGCAAATGATTTGATTTCGAGACTTGGTTTCAGTAAAAGCAATTGTTTCTTTTTATTCATACCATCCAGCATGAGAGGACAGAGTCGAATCATTTCTATCTTTTCTATAGCAAACTAAATATGGTAGGTAGACCGCAACCACCAAGTTCTATAATATATAGGTATTCCATTAATACCGATGAGCCGATATTTGTTCATTTAATTTCAGTTATAATTAATTTCTAATTCTCCAATCAGTACGATCTCCAGTCAATAAGAAAAAAGCACACATTTTTCCAGAGAGCCTGACACTGAATAACTGAGGAGAAGAACTCTGACAGGAAGAAGAAAACCGAGGAATCATAAAATGGAATTATTATTATCCTATCCTGATGCCTGTTGGATGTTATTGATTCATTTTGCGACAGTGTTTAGAGGCTCATCTCTAGCATAACATTATTTGTTTTTCCTTATAATATATTTATGCAGCAGAAACAACATTGGAGATGTACCCACATAGAGGAAATGAGATTGTGTGATTGTGTGGAGGATGAGGGCTCGAATTTCCTGGACGCCAATAATCTCAGATAACTGTCTGTCATTTTTTGTTTCATATATTATGTACGTTGTTAGGTTCGGAAAGGCGGAAGATGGAAGATGAACAGTGGAAAATCATGCCTACATGAATGGTTGTGTGTGGCGGAGGAACAAACGCAAATAGTGATATGGGTGGGCACTTGTTGTAGTCATCAATCTTATGTAGGTAGGGGCAAAATAACGTGAATGAACTATTCAGGTTCGATACATGAAAATACACCGAAAGTGTAACTGTCATGAAGGAGCTTTTCAATTCATCCTGTAGGCATAAAATTACTGAAAAAATTAAAACTCACAAAAAACGAATATTTGTTACAAGCTAGGCTTAGGGTACGTATACGGACGTCTTCCGTTAATTATTTATTTATACCAAACAATTTAGTAGCAGTAGATACAACATTTATTTTTCATTTTTATAGGGAACTTTGTCCCGCCCAAAATTGATATTTTGATTAAAATATTTTGGACGATTCCACCCCAAATATATTTTTTTGATCGATCCGAACTAATCACATATGGAAAATAAATTTCTACGAATTTTACAGATTCCCCTTTAAAATTTAAAAATTTTCTCGCCGTATGTACCTACTCTTCTTGGGCGTCTATAAACACAATAAAAAGAGCTATGGGCGGTCTTAGAAATGAAACTTTGCTTAAAATATAATTATAGCCGCACAATTCACATGTTTTTTCATATTTTCATATAGGTTTTTCTATTATATCCTCGAGAGCCGAAGATATTTTTTTAAGAATTGATCTGCAAACACTCTACTTATACAAGAATGATGACGTAGGTCCCAACTTATGCCAGAATCTTATAAACCAGCCCGTGGAGTTGAGGAATTTGATGATGATATTCAAATTGATGCCCAGAGGCCTGAGCACCGCATTTGAATTTGGCTAAGGCCACGAAGTTAGGTTCCTTTCTTGTTCGAGTTGGCACAGCTACGACAATTTGTGTTATGGCTTATGGCCCATAACTTATGGGTGTATCCATCAAGAGTGGTTGCGTGAGTTCATAAAGGCAAGTGGCCCTAACCAATTGCCAATTATTTAGCAATATATGCTCGCGTTTTGGATAGGGGTTCATTTGTTCTGGAAGTGTTATAGATTATGCATATCTTCCTTGAAATGCCGTATTTCATCGTATTCGTCTACCTAGTCCTTTAATCTAAAGTGTAGAGGAGTTTTTTCTTTACGTATCACAGCGGAAGGTAAACTTCCTAAGCTGTGTCCACGTATTTAAAGGTTTTAGTAGGCAGATTAGCAGTCTTAATACACAAATGCAATGGCTTCCGTTTATTAACGAAAAATTATATGACGACTCAAAAGTCGCTATCGCTCTTTCCTTTCAAGTCTTCTGAGCTGTCGAAAAACCATGACAACTTAAATTCTGTTTGCCTGTTAAGAATTCATTAAAAATAATAAAAATAAATAGGAAAGGATTACGTTAAATGGTTAAACTTTCCCTAATTTTGTGATTCTCTTAAGATTTTACAAGTAAGGCTCCGAAACTATTTTTGGCTATGATTTATCAGCATAAACCTACCAAACTTGTCAACCCTGTTGCCACAGTGTAATAGGTATAAAAGTTCTCTTTTTTGACGCAAATGTGCCGTTGTGCAATGTTCTCGAAAGTCTTTAAGAATGGTTTTGACACACCGTAAGAAAAGTTTCTTTAGAATTCTTATAAGTTTAGCTGGATGTTGAACAGTGACTGGTTGTCGAAATAAATAGCAATCAGCTAATGAGTATTCACCTAATTTCGTCCAACGAAGGAGAAAGCACACAAAGGTTTTGCGACCATCTAAAATAATGTTTAGCGAAAAGGCTCATTTGGGTTGTGTCACGAGCTATGTTTAGGGGCTCTAATAGAGCTCAACACATCCCGAAAAAATATAACATTTGGTGCAGATTAGACACTTCTGGTGCGGATTTCCCGAAGATGGTTCTAACGAGAAAAATTTGAAAAGGAAACATTTTGTTTAAGTAAAAATGCAAGCGGACCTTTTCATATGCCAATTAATATTATTTTCGCATCTCTGATTATCTGCTCTCAAAGTTTTGATCAAAGCTTTAAAAAACTAACCTCATAGTAGGCTTATTCAACTGCAAACTACGAAAACATGCATAAATAATCCATCTTGTGAAACAGGTCATGTAAATAGACATTAAGCAAGTTAATAGGCCCCGTCGATTAGGTGGTTAAGTAATGGTCCATTTGCATGGGAATATTATACGTTAGAGCCGCATATTTGCTAACATACACCTGACCTCTATTGCGTATTTAGTAGATTACTCTAGTCAATAAATTACGCTATAGGCAATCTCATTAAATACACGACAAATAATGTAACATGCTGCTCTCAGACATGTGTAGTTTTGGGATGCCAGGCAAACAACTCTAATTAGCTTTATATATACGACACACTTTCTGCAACACCATTTATGTACATCCTTAATGTGTTTGTTTGTTCCATAAATATTTTCTTCAATTTCGTGTCTGGCGCAACCTGTGTACTGTCTATATATGTCGGCAGATAGTTACGGCCAATATTATAGGCACCAAACTTACAAGTGACAAACCCGACTCACAGCCAACGAACCAAGAGCAACTAATTAAATGAACAGATATTACTTTTGTTCAGCATTGGTGACGGAGCACTCTTCCAAGACCAATTACGTTATCCTTTGTCATGATGTGCCCGATGGGTGCATGGAAAATTTAATTTGAGCCACGAAATACTCTACACCACCTATCAGTAGGCATGCAAGCATTCTGCCACCGAAGGCAATACCCATCACCCAGATACTTGGAAATTATTCACCAAACTAATTTGTTAGATAAATTTCAGAGGCAACACACAACGAGTCTCTATATTAGCGGAACTAAGAAGTTTCCACTTCATCGACATCGAATTATACGAATGGTTTGAATTTCGGTTCGAGCCGAAAATATTTATAGAAATTTGAACTGTCTGCTGTGTGCGTGGGCTTTTGTACACGGCGCCGTTCAAGAGCATGACGAAGGGCTTCAGGCAGGGGGAGTGACTGTGTTATTGTTCTGTCAGAGCCAGTCAAAGGAGCCACCCCTCATTCCAATTGTTGTGCTCATTTTGGGTACTGCTTGGCGAAGGGATTAGTTGCGATCCCAAATTTTACCTGTTAGCATTTTCGAGGTAATTCTCTTGGAAATGGGTTTCCAAACATAATCATGACGGAAGGGAAATAAATTGAAAAAAAAAACGAGGCAGCGTAACGAAACAACTTACATACAGTGTTATCGAGAAATCAAATCTGCTGACTGCTGGTATTTTCGAGAGGGAATTTTCAACTTCTCCTATAGTTTCCAGGAAGATGCTGGCAAGAAGCTTAAATTAACACTTGTTTTTTTTTAAAGAGAATTTGCACTCAAGCGAGTTTAACTACTCAGGAGGTTCAACATCGGTTTTTGGTGTTTTGCGTATTTCGTAAAACGTGGTAATTGGATGCTCTGCAGGATCTTCAATTAATGAGGAGTAATTTAGGGATTCTTTATTTTCCTCCTTTTTTATCAAGTACTAGGACTAGAGACGAACACGTTTGGTTCTTAATGAACATTAAACCTGACTTTTGTGACTGTTGACTGATGTGCATATAGGTGTACGCATAAAAAAACGTCTGCAGGTCTTGTGTAGACCAGCATCTTATTACAAATAAAGGTGGTACTTTCAGCGCCTTGCCACTTTTGAGCTTTAAAAGCCTTGCCGAGCTCGTCAGGTTTTGAATGCCGATGAAGAACTCTCGTCGCTCCACAAAGGTCGGAAACAATCTCACCGATACCGTCGAAGTCTAAAAAAGGCTTTATACTAACTGACCCGCTGTCATGAGACATTTCAGCACAATGCTTTACGAAAAAAAAAACAAATTACACAACTTGACGTCCTCGTTCACTCCAAAAACATACTAAGTTAACAAAAATTGTCACACCATAAGCAACCGATGACGACTACCAACCTGAACTCATTCTGTCATGCTAACGCTTCGTGTTAAATACGATTTTGATCAATTTGTAATAAACCCCACTTGACACGAACGTGGAAGAGAAAAAAGCCAATAAACCACCCACCCATGGTAATTATTTTTGGGGATGTTTGGGGTCGTAGGTGTGAGTAAATTATCCACATATTTTACATTTTTGTCATGGCTCTCATTTTAATGAACACTTGTTGATTTCATAATATGGATGGATGTGTAAAAAAAATTATTTCCATCGCATGACATTGAGGGAATTGCATTATCGAACATATTGATATGTCAGTGGAGGCGTGTGCTGTGAATGAATTTATAAATAATGTCCAAATGGAGGTGGATTCGGCGTCGAAATTATTAAAATCTGGCATTTGGAAGGCCAAATTGAATCACCGATTGGGAAGGTCTATCTTTTTAAATTGACTGCGAATAATTTACAGAAATTTGCAGAAAAATCTTCCAAGTCTGACAGAACTTAGCTCGCTTATTGGTTTGTTTTGAGGAAGAGGTCAGAAGACAGTTTTAAGTTTTCGAGACCAATATTATTCGAATAATACATCTGATTTGAGGGCACTTCAGGGTTGCAACATAGAATACAAACTTTTATGATGGTTTGAGGTATGTGCCTGAGATTTACTCCTTTTCGGACGCAATAAACTTAGTTTCAGGTAGAATCTTTCGATGCAAAATTTTTGTGACTCTGTGAAACCGTCCATAATTTCGCGGGACCTTATTTCGAGAGCAGCATTATGTTATATACGCTAATTTTTTTCAATCTTTTATCAACAGTTTTCAAAATATAATAAAGCATGGCGGGCTTAAGATTTATTGTTCAAAAAAAAAACAACAACACACAATTACAGTGCAATCTGCCTTTTTTAAGTCTCTCTTTCCATGATGGTGTTCACTTCGTGTACGACCGGCCACTTAAAGGTTTGCTTTTGTTATTTACTTCAATTTTTGACAAGCGGCAATCTATTGTCCATAAGGCTGTTAAATGTTTACCGAAAGACACAACTACTCGTCCTTAAATTAGCTCACGCATAGATTTTATAGGTATGCAAATGTCAGCTAATATTTCAATTAGTAACCGACTTAAACCTATTTTAAGGAAACTGATATCTTTCCAAAATAAAAGTCAAATTTGCTGCAAACATTTCTGCTGCATTATTCCGTTCATTAAGTAAATTTTCGGTGGACTTCTTATATTGAAGAGCTCATTTCCAAAATTTGTAAAATAATCCTAGGCAATGTTTCGAGGTGTAGGTACAAGGTATCTATTTACAAAACTAAATATAAGCAGCTCTGGTTTCAAAAACTTGACAAAACATATGTCTTTTAATTAATAACTATATTAATTATTTATTTTTCGCATTAACCTTTGGAATTTGTTTGTTATGAAACTGTTTATTCATTCATCATAATTGCATTCAATTTGTTTGAATATATAGATTTATTTTAATATTGCAATTCCCAAACATTACATAAAGTTCCTTATCGCTCGATCGAATTGTGAAATAATACGTAACGTCAGTGCTCTCACAAGATAACTAATGGTGTCCCCTAACCTTCAACATGTAAGTCCATAACCCTGTTTGAAATTCGCATTTGTATTACGAAACTGAGCCAGCTGAAACGAAAACTTCCATTTGCCAAAATGTAAATTTTTGCTAATAATACAAAAGGTTTTCCGCAATCATATTCAGCTTCAGATGGGTTCAACCACCAAGTCAATTCAGATACACACAATGTGTCCGTTTTTGTGAAGACTCTTCAACAATCGATGAACTGAACTTTATGTGTGTCATCTCTAGTTTGATAACATAAAGGAATATACACGTGAGTATAATGTACAACCAGGCGCTTAGGGTGTTTTATGGTCCTGCGGATGGGCAGACAGGTGCGGACAACCCCACTTACTTTTATGATGATTCATATAATATGCTAAATTTAGTTCAAAGGTCTTCGACACACACCTTTCCAGTCTATTTATTTTGCTTTTCACAACTACCCCGGACAATATTTGCATGGAAGTTGATTTCCCCCAGACAGCTGAATTGTTTGTGATTACACGAAATGGCTGTCATCTGCAAGGATTAGGTGTGAGTGAGTAAGATGGACAAAGATTGTGCCTTCAAACATAGAATAGGCATACTAGTATCAGTTATTCCAGGTGCTGAGTAAACCTGTCGACTATCTGTTTAGGGTTTCCCAAAGGGAAAGTGACAAATTGAGAAATTATACTCAATTCCTTCTGACAATAACTTCTCTTGGTCGCAAATTGAGTTAATCCGAATGATCATAATATTTTATGAATGCATATGGGAATAATAGATTTATCATTTGCCATAAATATAAATTACATCTTGTCACATGGTGATGGATTGAGCTTGAAATGTGTCTGTGCACTGTCGTATGTCTCTTCCGGGTGGCATGTACTGTGAACGCAATAAAAATTTTATGTCATTGTGGTAGGGTTAGAAAGTCGATGGCGGTTTCTTGAATTTTTATATTCAGGGAAACTATGATAACTGAAAATAATTGCTATAACACAAAAAGTGGTGAACATTTTTCTTATTTTCAGTGGATTTCAGTAGGGTGTGCCTGTGCAAATGTAGTCATAAAAATGACGCAACTGGGCTGAAGCTACAATAATTAGGTACTAAATTGTTTGTTTAAGCTACACTAGAGATGGTTTTTAAGTTTATTAAAAAAAAATATAAAAAAAAGAACGTGGATGTCATGAATGATGAATTATCCTTTAAATTCTCGTGAGCGTCGATTGTTACAATTCGCAAGATCAACTAACGAAAACTTTGTAATGGCACCTAGGCTTGCCTTCAAGAAAATATGGGCAAATCTGATAGAAGCAGCAGTTTCGGTCGGAAAATTCAAAGGCGAAGATGTTTTTATTCCTCGCATCCCAATGACAAAATTTTAATTTAATCATAATCGATTCATTGTCAGCTTTAAATTCGCCTTTACCATAAATAATTCGCAAGTACAATCTTAAGAAATGTGCCCTATACTAGGTATGCATGCTCACATTGAGGTATGACTCAAAATTAATAAGCGTTTGAAACTGGAAGTGATCTTGCAAAATTTCCCAAAATGTAACCTACTGTTAACTGAAAAGTGGAATATTTCCTTTTTCATCGTAATGTCTGAAGTAATCTACTATTGGCTATCTCGAGTTTGAAATTTTGACCGAGAAACAGTATTGTTTTCACCTAATCCAACGAGATAGTTGTATATGGAGTCAAGTTTTCAATATCTTATTTACAAAACCAACCTAATGGCAGAACATTTCTGCCTCATTTCTGTCATTCTTGCCTTTTCGTCTCAATGAAATGAATGTGTATCCTTTTTTAATATTTCATGCCTTACTATAAAGACCTGACTTTTAAATCACTTAATTTTTCACTTATCAGAAGCATTCAAAATAGATCGGATAAATGAAAGTAACCAGTAAAAACTTGTAAAAAATAAACTCTCTTAAATAAATAATTAAATATGAAAATGAACAAAATTTTCAACGTACTTAAATGATGAGAGAGGCATCATTTCCTTTTCTTTAAGAAACAAATTTGAAGCTTTAAAAATTTCTTTGTAATTCCACAAAAATCTTGGTAATAAAAAAAAATATTTTTTTTCCGCATAGTAAAATCAGTGAGTATATTCACTTTACCAAAAGTTTCTCATAGTTGTAATTTACAAGTTGCATATTTATAAAATTGTAACCAATTTGTTTGCCTTCTTTTCAACAAACAAAAATTTTTTTCAAGTGCTGTTAATATTTCAAAAGTAATAGTTGTCGTGTAATTTTGCCTACATGTTAATTATTTTTATTACCTACAAGTTTCTTGCAATAAGAAACGAAAAAAATGTTCCTGGGACGAATAGTTACATAATAGTAGAGATAGTAACGAAGTGAACAAAATTAATCCACATTGTCGTTTATCAATTCGGTGCAATGTTATTTTAGTTTGAAATTTTATTTTCATTTTCAGAGAAAATATAACCGCAGATTTCCCACAAGACTAAAAAAAAACTTTGCATAACACTGGGGCTGGGGCAGTAATGTTTAGTTTTTATAATGAAATAGTTATATTTTAATAACAAGAAAATAGTTAGTTTTCAAATACAAATTTTTAGTTGTTATCCACATGAATACGAAGTTAAGGTTCTAATTTGTAATTCAGTGCAAGAAATATTTTAGTTACTTGTAGTCAGGAATATTAATGTAATTTATATTAATAATAGTATTGCTCACAATTATTCATTAAGTTGTATATATTAGTGATATAACTACTGGTTTCTAATTTTTATTTGACAAGGATGGAAGCAGAAATTATGATTGAAAAAAAATTAAATATTAAATTAGTTCAAAATATAAAAAAAAATTGTTGAAATATCGTCGCAGTATTTTAAATATTAATATATTAATGAGCGCTAAGTGGCATAAAACATTTTTTTCGAGTTAAAAATCGTTTTTAAACACAACAATTTAAATCAAATAATATTTGAAATCAGACGGATCTTAGAAATTTTGTTTGACATTGTGAATATAGCCTAAAGCTCACAGTTAAGTTTAAATCGAAAGAACAAAATGATCAACATAAATAAAAAAAAATGATTGATGCACTTTATTTTAAAATTGTCACAAAGAAATACATTTTTCAAGTACTTCCAGAGATACTCCTATTATCTGGGATGGAAATTGTGCCGAACACTTAAAATATATTTACTTAAATTATATCCTTAACAATCCCACAAATGCGCACCTTGAAATACTACACACTCTACAAAGTTTCTTTGATGGGCTTCCACCAATTAACCAATTACGCCACAGAGGATATGCCAAAGCGGAATACCTACTTATTTTCGTCTTGCGAATCCAATTTCATGGAGAAGAAACTCCAATTTCAAGAGAATTTATTTTTTCCTTCAGGACCAAAGTGTTTTTTAGGTATTTTCACATGGGAGCCAACACAAATAAGTGACAGAAAGAATTCGTCGTATTCGAACTCATTTTACCAGTTTGTTTCACCCCGTCACAGGTGAAACAGGTGAAGGCAAATTAACCATCTTATAACGTCTCTTTGATAAATTGCCACAGTGACATTTTGTTGACTTTGTAAGGAGATATCTAGTATCGTGTCCTCGAAAAAAGAAAACAAATATTTAAAAGTAGGTCGAGGTAATTTGATTGGGGATCCACTTAAAAGGAAATCACATTTTCATTTCTGATCCCCACAAATTAAGCGGTATAAAAGAGATTTCTCTGGGGCTTTCACAAATAGAAGAAGCAAATTAAGAAGACATGAAAACACAAACCTTTCTTCGCAGGTATCCTTAAAATTGATCCAAGCAAATGATGGCGTGCACACAATAAATTTTCGCTTATTTTCCAATTGGACTGGCCTTACGATGGCAACACACTCACTTTTTTTTATGAGACCACTAAACAATCACCAGAATATTTCAATCAAATAATTCGCACAAATAAAATCACTTTTATGGACAATAAGGATACTTATGTGCGGCCTTGTATCAACCTGTTGAAATTAAATCCAGTCATCGTTTTGGAAGAACAATTTATTGCAGAAAAAAAAACTCGTATTTTAATTTATTTATTTTTTCTCTGGGAAAATTTTATTTATATATATTTTTTTTCATTTAAACTGATTTCTAGATTTTTATTTTATAATTTTTTTTTTCTTTCATAGCACTACTTGTTAAATCCTTTTATCGATATGTATTACACATGGAGGACCGGAAACGTTCGAACGCAATTGAGCCTCTTATCAGACTAACTTGTAGGCAAAAACGTCGACTCCTGGCACAGGGAGTCTCATTAGTATTCCTTTCCTGTAGAAAATAAAAGGTATCTCTGTGTGTACTGCCTTCAATATCCCTGGATGGGTTCCACACAGGAGGGGTATTTTTTGTGGTAATCCTGTACTAAAAAGCAACAGACTGAGTCTAAGTCTCTCTCTGGTGTATATTTAAAATCGAGAGCAACAGATAGACAGCGCTTTTGCTTGTTGCTTCTGTGGAAGGCCGCCGCTATGCGGACTTTGTTGGGGCAATTGAATATTTGCAACTGGTGGCATTTCCCCGTTTTGTAAGCTTTTCAGGACACCAAATCATATGTTTGACATTGAGGCAGCTCTTCTCCGAGTTTTCAGATTCTGTGCGACTTGCCAAGTAATTCATTGAGAGAGCTAGTTTGTACTGTGTGAATGTATGTTGGTTTTTTGTCTGCGAGAGGGTGGTGTGCGTGAAAAATTTTCAAGGCTACAAAAGCAAGCACCTAGACTCACCTGTTGTTAGGAGGCATGGGCGGAGGATTTTCATGGCCCAATTATTTTTTTTTTTTTATCTTTTTCTGTTTGTATTCTTTTTCTGACTTTACGACACAATCAGTTTTTGTTTATTGTCTATATCGGGTTATAGGGCTGGTTGTTACAATAAAATTGAATTGTTTGCTTCCTTGTGTTTACATCAGAATGGATGAAATGTGAATAATGGATTTCGGAATTAAGGGGCAGGAAAAAAATTGAGGGTAGGATTGGTGTTGAATTAGTGGCGTGTATCTGCAGTGGATTTATTCGGTTTTATTCACAAATTAGTGGACTTTTGGTTTTATGTTCTTTTTTTTTGAGTGGGTCTTAACAAAAAAGCAAGTGATAATATATTTTATTCGTAAAATACATATTTTTTATATTTGTTTTAATGTTAGATATATTTTATTGCGACAATTATTACAGAATAGGTGTATTTTTTTTTTGTAGCAACCAAGTGGGGTTTCATTAGGTATGTTAGGTACTCTGCAGTGGAAATTTCGACAGGTTTTACTTTTACTTCATAAAGGACTGTGTTTAGCTTCTTTCTTGTTTAAAATTTCTGAGGTCTTTGTGCCTAGAAAAGTCTTTTATTTTTCCTAGTCAGTATACGTCAACAGAAGTTGTTGGATTATCATTAGGTATTAGCTTTAGAATCACAATTGTAGCGTTTTAGCGAGGCTGGGTTGGGTATCTCTGAGGAAATTCGGCTTTGAAATGGCACCTACTTGGCAGCTGACAGTGACCAGTTAGGAAAACAACAGTCCTCTGATGTCAACTCTTTTCAGCTTAAGGCATTCTGGAAATATATTGCAGCAATACAGCTGTCTTAGATTGTTGAAACGCCTAAGTGTTCTTCCAATAGAAAATACATCCGGTCTTATCCTAAATTTGAGTTTTATTAGTTTTTCCTTACAATGTTTTCGGCCATTAAAGACCACTTTTGATCCATTTAAATAGAGTTGAAGTTTCCACTAAGTCTTCACTGATGCACCCAACTAGATTTTGAATAGAATAAATTTATTCATACAAAAAAATTCAGGTTGACAGTAACTTTTGTTTGTCAAGCCTTCTATGACCTGATTTGAAACCGTGGGTCAGTCAGCTAAACAAGTATAGAGCAAATGCAACCTCTCTAAGGTCTTAATATGCAGGTCATTGCAGTTAACAATTTTTAAGCGAACATCTCGAGTGATTTCCGACTTATACCGACTAAAAGGTTCTCCTTTCAAAATGCGTGTGAAAATTTCTGAATTGAATCGTAAAATTTATTTTAAAATCCCCAACACGATTAAAGCATTAAACGCGAAACCACTGGAAACCTTTGTCCCGTTTGTTTGTTTCGTTCAATTGCTAACAAACCGAAAAGCTGTTTATATTTGAAATGGTAGTTTATCCACCTTTACTGACGCGCACAGTTTTCCTAACGATGTATCCCCCATTCACCAATTGACAATCCTGTCTATGTGTGCTGCTGAAGCACATAAAAAATTATGGAGGCACACATTTTATGTCCTTGTCCTCGGAGGAGTATAAGAATGTCATCAAACATTTATTTAGGACGGCCAGAATTCGTCGAATAAGCTTTCCTTTACGTATGCCATTGGTGCTCTTGATATCTGCAATTCGGTTTAACACTTCTTATCCAGCGAGGCTTTGAATGGTAATAAAACAAATCTCCTCCCGCTGTGTCGGTTCTTATCGCCGACAGAGCTTTTTTACTTGTTGAGTGAAATTTTATTTGATGTTAAGTCTTGATTCATTTTGTGGACCATTCTGCTCAAGTGAGCTTCTAAACGAATTTATTTTGGCGCTTTGTTAGAAATTTTGAAATGTCTACCAAGCTGTATTCCAGAAATCAGGTCAAGGTAGAAAGGGACCTGTGAACTTATTTTTCCACGAGAACATTTTCCATTTATGCCGAGAGGGTGGATGGACAATATCTTGGCCAACACTTAACAACTTGTAATGTAATGCACAACCCCATATTCACCGTTTTGCGACACCTAAATAAATTAAACTTGTAAAACACGAACCTGAGAGAGTAAAGTTGTAATAAATTCCACTAAATATGTCAGGTTAAATAGTTTCAAATGCAAAAAGCACAAAGCTGAGTAAGGGTTAGCTAGGTATTTAGAAGTTAATTCAACACTGCAGATGGATGGACTCAGAGAGTACATAAAACTTTACCTGGTTCTGTTTTTGCTCGTAGCTAAGAGGAACATGGAATAGAGTGCCAACTTCAGCATTTCACTTCATTATTGTAACGTCCAAATGGAATAGAAAGTTTTAAACTACTTGTTGACGTTATACGAAAACTTTCTTAAGCGCAATGAGAAAAGTTTTGTGTAGAAAAAAAATATCTATTTAGTTTGAGTTTTATTGGCAATCTATGGCAAATTCCATGCGTCTCTATTTTTCAGGTTATTTTCAAAGTGAGAACTGTTATGGCGACGAAAAAGCGACAAAAGACACAGAAGCGAGAGATAATTTTGCAGTAATTATAATCTCTGAAGAAACGTAAAAGCGAAAGAGGATTGTTAAGGAGCTCTAAACCCATTTGAAACGAAAAACCGACAGAGGATTGGGCGGTAATTTTAAACTCGTGAAACTAAAATGCGATCAAACAGAATACAGAAAATGAATGCACAGTGCACGAGTGGGGTATCGACGTCTCCGTGTTATGGAGAGTTCCCCTAAAAATGTTCATCTAAAGCAGAACACCTGTAGCGTGCGTCATTAGTCGTGTAGCATTTTTTGTTATAATTCACGTTAAAGGTGGCCAAGTTATATAGAAGTAGAAACACAGCAAAACTGTACCCAATCGTGTAAAGATTGCAGAAATCAATTGTGCGATTTGAAGTCATTGTTAGCGTCCTCATTTTACCTTCTTTCAAACTTCATAAGGAATCACTTCGTCTAGCTTTCTTGGCTGTAAATTTAGTTTTACCCGATATTTGCAGAATGTGTTTTTTTACATGTAATTTGAATTCTCAAAACTACAAGTAAAAATAGGCCTAGCCTAAATTAATTTTCATAATAAGTTGGATCACTTCCTGAAAATGTGTATCCACCTTCGAGGTAAACATTTAAACGTCAAATGCAAGGCATTTTAAAAGGATTGTAAAAAAATATCATATTTATCGATGGCAGTTCGTGGAGTCCATAATAACATTTAATAACACCAGTGTAGTCACATTGCACATTAAAAATGCAGGATGTACAATAATTGCAATTAGTCGAAGCTTATGCCTGCGTACGTTCGAAATCCGCAGATGCATAAGAGCTCCTCTTAACAAACACAACCATCGCACATGATGGTCGACAAGGTAAATGGAAATGCATTACCTTTTCGTTAATTCAATATCAGTTCGATAATGAAAACTGCAATCGTTATCCTGATAAATTGCGCAAATGTGACGCAAAATAAACCTACGAGAAACCGAAGGTCGTGTCATTAATAAAAACATCACTGCTGCATCATTTACGTAAGAGACTTTTCCAAATTGGACACCCCAAACTGAGTGCTGTAAAGGTCTTAAATTTCAGCGCATTTAATTACCTTTTCCAGAGCTATGGTTGGCTCGATAAAATATATGAAAAATCGTTGGCATAGGGACGGATGTAAAAAATAATATATCTCCCAAATAAAGTGTATAAATCATACCCGCGAAACATGTCGTCCTTTTGCGGTTTAAAATGTAATAACGTTTTCGAATACGTTTTGTTATCGAATCGTTTGCGCAAAAATCCCCAATGCGAGTGCAAGTGAATGAGATGGAGAAGAACACGCCGGAAGAGAAACCAATTAAATAGCTATATCCGTATAAGGTTCAGTCTATGACTGAATGTGATGCCTGCTATTGAAAATAACTAATTGCCATATACCTTTTGTGTGCACAAGCTAGACGTCCCTCTATACACACAAAAACTTTATCGAATAGGTAGTCTGCCGTCGGGGGATCAATAAATCTGCAATTCTACATACAAACCAAGTCCTTTGGAAAAACGTATAATAAAGCAACCCTTCGAGGAGGTTTGCCTTTCACATTATTGAAATGGAGACAATGCCTACGGTTAATTTTTCGCATAGGATTCTGTGGATATAATACGATACGTGTTATATGATACGATTTTGAGGGACAAAGTGGTGTAGTACTCTGGGGTTTCAGAAGTGAGTAGATATCAATACACTATAAAGAATACACTCAAGCAATGATTCTAGATTATAGAAGGGGCTTTCAACAACGTACACTGAAGCAATTCTAGATTCCCTAACGAAGCTAGGGATAGAGAACCACCCAAGTCTATGGATTGTCTCTATGCTTAAAATAAATAAATAGTTGGCGCAACAGGCCTGTACGGACCCTGGGCCTAGCTTCTCACAACCATTTGTTTTGTGTGAGTTTTTTTCATTTTTGGAACGAATGGAAGGTATCTACAATTTTATGCCGATTCCAAACGGCCGATTGAGAAGCTCTTTCAAGGCAGTTATACTCTCGGATGTTTGTCAGACGTTCGCGATAGGTGGCGCAGTGGAAAAAACCCTGAGTTAGAATTTGGGTTTTTGCAAGATTCGAACCTGGGACCCCTCGCTTAGTGGCCCAACACACTAACCTAAGCCACTGCGCCGACGACTACCCAACAACATATAAATGTACGTTATTCTTGAAAATATGAAATAAGTTCTGTAGGCTACTTTTTGGGTATACAAGGTATAGAATAAAGTTTAAAACCCAATTCTAAAACTAGAGCCTGTCCAATCGTCCTATGTTGCATCTCTGTTGTCCAATCAGAACCAAGTACCACTAAGTCATCCGACAGGAGACTACACACGATTTCCAATTGTCAGCAGCTGAGCATTTATAAAAAACCTTAATCGCCCGTTTCTTCAAAGTCGCAATATTTCACATTATCCACAGCAACGAACAATGTCCTGCTTTGAATGGCAATCTTAACAGCTAAAGCATCCTATTTCCAATTCGTTGCAACTGACGAAAGGAAATGGCATGGCCTCCGCCATCACCTCCTGTGCCACCATCGTCATCATCATCATGATTGCCATTATCCACTGCAATCCAATTTGCGATTTCTTTCGGTCCGCTTGTCTGCACCCTGCTACTCCACTATTAAAGTAGCTTTTGTGAGGTGATTATGTGAAATATTATCCTTTGAAATATTAGATGCGGCGTCGTCGCCGACTTTGGACAATGCACACATTAACAATTATAGCTTTTATGTTGATACCATAATAACAACAATTCGACAGATTAAATTTACTAGCTCGTCATCGTCATATCGCACTCACAAAGGATGTGTACTATTTGTAACTATGTACTCCTATTCCTTCATTATATTCCTACCGAAGAAAAACACAAATGATGAATTGGTGGACGTTCTATGGGAATGTTGGTTTATTATATACACACCAAGCACGAGCACCATTAGCGATGGACGTCGGGACACATTGTTTACTTGTAGCGCTGTCATGAATTTGTTTATATAATTTAGGTTACGCACTTTACGTCAGAGGGATTTATTAATAATTCATGGCCTTGTATGGGACGTTTGGACGTTTGTATATAGGTGGTATTTGGGACAGCCGAAGTAGTCCCTGTACATGTACAATGCTGTTCAAACCTACCAGGTAATTTATTAACGATCGAAATCATATTGTTGGCTATTGGGTCATGACGGAACGTTTAGGTGGAAATAATATCAACGATAATGACTATGGTGACATTATTTTGAGGGTGCAGCTTTGTGCGTGAGCAATTGGGTACACATTGTGCGGTAATGGAATAAAATTTGGAAAGCATGACAACAAATTAAAAAGATATTTAGGTATTCTAGAATTATTATCCGCTGGTGTCATTTGTCCCAAAAATAAAAACAAGAAAGCAATTGAGAAAAATAAACCATAGATCCAGCAAAAAGGCCGAAATGGAGATTTTTGTACATTCCTTCTGTTTGGTATCGGACCACATTTCAACAATACTAATACCTAATAAGATTATTTTTAGAGTGTTTCTTGGATGTGTTTTTCGACGCGTTTTTTTTTAATGGGTAGGCATATTTTTTTGCCCGTTTTTTTACGCTTTCAACAATTTTTTACTCAATTTTGGATGTTTCATTAAGTACGCGATTTTCGACGCTTTTGTTGACACGTTTTTGGTCCAGTTTATTTATTGTTTTTTTTTTTTCACGCATTTTCTGATTCATTTTGTATGTGTTTTTTAAATCATTGTTGGTCTACAGGTGCGAGGTAAGCGTAAACAACTCAAAACACATTGTTCTATTTGCAAAATGTTACTCCTGTTATTCTTGAGAGCTTTTCAAGTTTCATGGGTGCTAAAATGACTTGGGGATATTTGGGGCATGCGCTTTTGAGGATTCTTCTCCGTCGAAATATGTTCGAAAATATCACCCTGCAAAAAAAGACTAGTTGCAATTGAAAGTCCCTCTTACCTGGTTTCTCATCCGCGATTCATTGGAAGCTCTGAATAATTAATTAAATATTCCGAAATATGTTGAATAATTAATTGACATTAATTGGCGAAAGAACTGATGAAAATTAATTCAGTATTAAATTTATTATTATGCGAAGCTGGAATAAGTTAGCTACCATTTTTGGGCGATGGAAAAAGCCAGTCTTTTGCTTGCTAAACGTTTTAAACAAACAGAAAAGCCTTGTTGCAATCAAGGGTGTCCATTTGTCCAAGTAGGAATCAAAGCAAGCTTCGTACAAATGATCCCGGAAATATATTTCGTTTCAAGGTATTTCTGGTATGGTGTACTTTGCACTGGCTCCTATTATCATATGCACCCCATCTCAACATCCAACGACGAGGAATGCGCCACACATTTACAGCACTTAAAGCTAATGAACCAGCTGCAGATACTGCTTACACAATCTTAATGGCAGTTAGCAGTGACGTTTTTTGACGTGAGCCATTTTTAAGCCCATTGACATTCGTTAACAAATCGTTTGAAAACCTTTATGTTATCTATACACATTGTAGATATTTCCATCACATATAGACTTAATATATTAACAGGTAGTCTGTCAAATGACAGAAAAGATTCAGCTTGTGTAATCGTTTGCACCGATAAAAGGCATACTTATTTCTACCGCAGTGATTTCACAAATTATTATCAAAGGTTTTACCAGAGCAATTCTATTCGAAAGCCACCTCCACAGCGTTTACGTCCACACAATTCATGCCAGACAAAAGCTTTTGCAAAAGTTTGCCATAAATTAAGGTAGATGACAGACAAAGACAACGACGAAAATAAATTTGTCCTTCAAAGGAAGTTCGAGTGAAAAACTGGAATTTTCAGAACGTGTAGTCATTTTCACTGTTTACTGATTGATTTAATGTGAGTAGGCAACTCCGTAGTCGTACGTCTTGTACGTTGTACAACCGTTCATAAATTAGAAAAAACATGACACATTCATTGTCATTGTGTTCACAGAAGTAAATGATTATTTAAAATAATATTTTTAATTCTTATTGGTTAAATAAGTAATTTTGTTGAAGAATTTTAATTAGCTAGCTATTTTTTTTTGTGTTAAATTATTAACATATAAACAAAAATACTTATAAGTTAATCAAAGCATTGAAAATCACGCATTCAAACAGGTCCGAGAAAAATTAAAAAAAATCCTCATTATCTTTTGTTTTTTAATAATTTAAACTTTCTACATTGTAGTAGGTAAAGTGTTTTACTCAAAAAATACTTGTTTAACTCTGATATATGTTGCGACCAGCAAAAGAAGAAGTAGGTACCAATCTCCTTTCAGCATACGAAAAAAATATGTCAGCTTTATTCAGACCGCTGAAAGCCAGGACTATATGATCCACTTTTGATAAATTTTATAATTTTCATTTACTTGTTCTTAAATAATTTTAATAAGAACGAGGATAGAAACCAAGTAAAATGGCTTGACATACTTCGTGTTCAAAAAGAACATCCAATGACTCTCTACTACAAGAATTCTTACGAAAATGAAAATTAGAAAAATGTTTTCGTACATAATCACGATGATCTTTAAACCAACCGTTATATAATTTGGACAAAAAAGGGATATTAAAGAACAGCTTGACAAAAATATAATTCCCAGGACCTATTTTGAATCTTACTTCCGAGGTTTGAGTCATTAATTTTGACGAAATAAAAGATTCAGATTGATGTAAAATTAATTTATGTGCTTAAGCATAGATTTTATATTTTTCGTGTTCCAATTTAGTGACAACATACTGTGCAATTATAACAGTAGAACTGATTATTTAGGTAGGAGAAAATTTTTGAATTTTTAAAAGCTTATTTTGTTTTAAGTACCTACAAAATATTGAAATAGCATTTTATTTTCTCTTTTCATAAATACCCTGTCTTGATAAACTGGTTTTCTTAAACTACAAAAAAGTTACGATTTGTTGTAATTTAAAAAAAGCTTACACAAAATTGTAGTCGGTAACTCAAAATAACTACATAATTCAAAATAAATTATTCATCTCTCAGAAAACTTTGTTCCGGTCAATACAGTCCTAACTCAAAAATTGGAAATATATTTTTTGCCTGCAATATTTAAAATAATAGGTAAAAAGATAACTATTGCTTTATTGCTCTTAAAATCGTAATAAGGTTTTCACTTCCTTAAAATCCATAACAGTACCTAAAAACTTGAAAGTTGTTTATTCAAATAACTATAGTTTATTTTTTAATTGATTGGTTAAGTAAAACTTACAAAAAAAAACACACTTGAAAAATAACAATTTCTTTGTGTCATATAACAAAAAAAAAAAGGCCACGCTCTCACCAAGTCAATATAAGACATATAAATATGACAATTTGCCTCAAAAATAAAGTCAATTTTTTCAACATTTTCTGTACTACATACCTGTAAATGCCCAAATTTCGACTTATGGCACTTTGATTTTAAAGCAACGAATATTATGCTATTGCTTACTTTTAGGGGTAAATTGCATTCCTTTGTGGCTAAATTAGGTCGTCCATCGAAAATAAGTTCTAACCTATAATCACTTATATTTGACTACATTGAACTCAAAGTTTTCCACCCACATCCAACTCAATAAAAAACACATGCTCTCCAAAATCTGGTACTGTTATTGAGTCCTTTTCTAATGAATACATAATCCACTTGACTCCATTAAAACCTCCACGGCGCCATTGTCTGCTTAAACTGTTGAGTTTGCTAATACATATAAGCTCGCCTCTAATTGGGAAGCATTTATCCTTGCAACACATGCGAAGACTACGCGGTTTTTGTCCAACAACAAACGCCCACAAGTCCTTTTGCCCGGAAAACTTTACTCATACCATTTTAAAATTCCATTTCGATATAAAACAAAACAATTGTGACGGCAATTGAGTACTCAACAAGTGAGCTTAATAGACGAATCCGAAATATTTTGCTTGTGCGATTACTTTTGATGTGTGTCCTGATAATTTGATACTCCACCACACAACTTAAATGCCATTTAATTCGTCCCAACTATACACAGCACTGGGTACCATAATTGCTAAATCGGATTAGGAGTCCAGCGTCGGGTAGCGCACGCTGTTAGTGAGTACAGAATATTGAGCGAGATAAATTGGGAAACCAAGTAAATAGAGCGTCCCCGTGTCTGTGTCTGTGCTAGCAACCATCAATGTTTTCTAAAATAAGGTACATTAAGCCGCCAATGATGGAATTCGGTAGCGGTTGCCAGTTCTACTGGAAGCCCATTAATTCTATTGCATTATTGTCAACAGAGGGGAATCGGTTTCGTGGCTCCAAATTCCGTAGGTATACCATTAAATGTGGGATGGACGATTTATCGCATCGTATTATTATTAAAATCCTATGAAACATCGCAATCAAGTTGTTAGCAGTGAATTTTATGTCTGTTGAGTTAGGGAAGGGGAATCATCGCAATTACGTGTTTAATTGTGTAGACTATGATTTAGTAAACATCCGGGAATAGCTAGATGGTGAATGGAACTATTTGGGGAGCCAAAAGTAGGTAGTAAACCAATAATAAAAATGTCAATATCTTCGATGTGGGTAAAGAGCAAATTGACAGTTTTATCGTACCTTTCGAGATAAAACTCGTTACACTAGTTGAAAAACTTAATAGAATATTTTTTTGAGAATACATATTGGGCCTTAGAATTTTTAGTTTTTAGTATTGCACGGCTGTGTCACAAATTAATTTTTTTATATAAACAATTAGATAATAAAGTCCAATGAACTAAATAATAATTCCGCCGTACTTATAACAAATTTTAGTCTCGACTTTAAATTTACGGAAGCTCACAATTGCGAAATTTTTAGGGGAAATATAGCCACTCTGCGGTAATAATAAACATTTTTAGTGTCCAAGGTAAATTTTTTTGTGACCTAGGAAATATTTAGTGTGAAGGTTAAAATTGATTATTAGTATAGGGCCCACTGTGAACTACTTAAATTTAGAGTGTTAAATTTTTAAATTTCTAGATCGCAGTTGCTCGAATTTTTTCTCCACAATTCAGCGACATTATTGTATTACAAGGTCAACCCATTCTTCTTTTACCTTAGGTTAACGAGTTCCACTGAATTGTAAATCAATTTTGTATAAATCAATAAGGAATTAAAAATTAGTTCACAGTGTTTTTAAATGAGAGGACATTCCGCGGTACTAATAATCATTTTTAGTGTCCAGGCTAAATTTTTCGAGCTCACAATGGCGAAAATTTCCATACAAAATTTCTTATTGTGACCTAGGAAATAGTTAGTGTGAAGGTTAAAAATGATTATTGGTAAGGCCCATTAAGTGTAACGCATAATGAAGAAACAGTCATTTAGAATGATAATTATTAAAAATCCTCATAGCAAAATATTAAGCTACCTGTGACGAAAAAACAATAAAGCTATGTTATTATTTTAATCCACTCTTCTAAATTTGTATTTCCCTCCGTATCGAGTTTGCATTTATTCTTTCTCCTAAGCATCTATGTTCTCAACTTAAATTTTGCCGAATCGCTGGAAAATCTTTCCTCTCCATTCATTAGTCAGAATTTCTTACTATTACTTGGAGATCTTATCATTTCAATGGCCGAAAGACTGGGATTTTAACAGACTTGTATTTTTATAGGTTTATTTTAAATATAAGTGCAATTTATACTCACCTTACACTTATCTACAAAAAATGTTTGGGTATTAAAAATTAGTATTTTCAGCTTTTACCTATATAAATAAATAATTGATTGTCCAATTCTAAGTATTGTATGGATTTTTATGGATGTATGCGTTTTGTTAACTTACCTACCTACCTAATAATTCACTTAAAACAGTTAGCCGCTCATTGTTTGAAAAATAACTTTCTAAACGGTGTTCACTTTTGAAAAACACTGTTGGCATCAAACAATTCACCATAATTTCACAGCCTCGAACCATTTCGTAAGTCATTATGTCATTACAGTAGTTGACTTGCAGTCAATGCTCATTTCAAGCAGAACTCGGTTGTTTTCTACAACCATTTTTATGTGTTGTTCCACAAGTGCCGTGACATAGCTCCTCAAACTGTATTTGAAGACACACTTCATTTTAGCAAGACCTACAACCACGATATGAATTTAACCATAATTATGGGAATTTCACCTTGGTATAGAAAACAGTACTGTTAACAAGTATGCTATGAATGACAGAAGGGAACATTGGGTCTTGGTAGGTTTACCAAATTAGAGGTTCGACTTAAACATTTTAAAGTTCCATATAGATTGTTGGATATGCATGGAAGGTTACTCCCAAAATTTAACACTTACACGTGTTATTAGTTGCCGCGTATTAATGAGCTCATTATTTGTTCAATAAAATAGCATCAAAGTGATTTTCTGCTTGCCATTTATACGAATGAAGATTCTTCAACCGATCTTACATCCATGGACCGTCACACATCCTAGGGACTTTTTATAATATGTAACGTCAGAGAGCGCTGCAGTAGAAAGGAGACGACACTACAAACGCATAAAAGGTTCACAAGGAGATTTTGTTTTACATAGGGCATTCCGAATCACGAGTTGACCGAGAAAGGACGTGAAGCGCATTTTCGTAATAAAGTTTATTTTAAAAGTTATCAAGTATTTGTTTTATTCTTCAGTAAAAAATATTTAAAATTTGCAAAACTCTAGTTTATTATTAGCCTTCACACTAATACTAAGCTTGCTAATAAATCGCATTTGTTGAAGTCCAGATCCTGCCAAAAGCAATAGGAAAGACTTTAAAAAAAAAACTGCGATAGCTTTCCAAACTTCTTTCATTGTGAAAGAAAGCGCCTTGCGTCAAACAAAAAACAAGGCTCCGTTCACTTTAAAATGTTTGTGATAAGCCCTTTACAGCTAACGCCCTCCCACCCTATCCTACATATTGGTAAACCACTTGACAAACATCAAAGCCATTTCCAAGGCAGCCAACGAAGCAAACTCATCCACCAAACATACTTACACTTCCAAAGCACAGAAACCGTAGTTGCAGACTCATTACACCGTAAACATAGCAAAAGAGAAATGCCAGACCGCTGCTAGCTGCAGCTGAATTGAGGTACTGTATGTATATGTGGTTGACCTATTCAGCCAACCAACCAACATAAACGCAAGCAAAAGCGACAATATCAACGTAATCATAATCGCGGGCACCACTATGATATCGTCGCTGTCGTCATTGCAGCACCGCGCCGGTAGCAGACATTTAACGGGGAAAAAGGCTATCCTGGTCCTGGAGTGCAGGAAATTTAAAATTACCCACCCGGCCACAGCCACAGTGTTTGTGCTTGTGTGCATGCTGCACTCGAAGCCTAACTAACCAAAGAGGGTCCTGTGTGGTAGTACACAAAGGAAATTGTTTATGACAGTTGAATATCTCGAGCAAAGGACAATGGCTGAGCGAAAAAAAAGGAAAAAAAAAAAAAAACAGAAAACGCCTGTAAACTTAAATGAGCACAAGTTAGTAAAACCCACTCTATAGAGGTATGTGATGCGACCGAACTACGCGTAGATTGCAGGAACCAGGTCGGGTGCAGATCTTAAAGCAGTGTGCACTGTGCATGTGCACTCCATTCCCTGCCGCATGTTCATGGTCGTCCCGTCCCGTCCGCAGACAAGAAGAGTGACTGGTGTGCATATTTCTCTCCATCAGCGGATATTGCTGAAAGGAAAAGTTACCGAGCAGTGAGAGTGCTCTATTCGGGGAAAATACTGCCACAAGACATGAAAGATTCCGCTCATTCCACACCACCGAGACCACATAACTTTTTCAGCTTTATCTGCCCATTTTGGTTCGTCGGCGGTGTTAATCGGAATAAAAAAGAAAACCGTTTTCCAAAAGAGCGCGTGCCTCCCGAGGAGGGTTGTGAAGGACCTAGACGGGGTTTGGCCGGATTCCCTGCTAACATGCAATTTTCCTATTACTCGGAAGCGCACATTAAACATTGCACAGGCACACCGCACATAGTGCGATGGTGATAATGGAGGAGAGTCCGGGCTATATACCTATGGGGCTCTCGTCAAAGGACGAACGCGGAACTTTAAAGTCGTTATAATCGTTGGTGTATTTTTTGGGAAGGGTTGTAGTTTTTTTTTCGGTTTTTATTTTCTCCAGATTTGGCAGGATGTAGGTCTACATGCGGGCAATCTGCAACTACACTTAGTCACGATATCGTCAACATGTCCCGAGCAAGAAATGTTTTCGCCCTGCTGGAGGAGCAGCCGTTGAAAAGATAGATGGGTATACAACTCGTGTATGCTCTTGGATGTTGGATAGCACCCCAACATTGAGGTAATGGCAAATTATCATTAAATTTCACATGCCCCACGGACGGGACACCGAAAATCCACAAAAGGAAGTCCTCGTTAGCCGTGGTTAAGTGCAGTAAATTAAAATTCACTCATGACCTAACTGCCGACCTGGATGTAATGTCACTGAAGGTGATCTTTGATGGAGGAGCCTGTTCAGTGTTTATCATGCTCCAATAGCACTCGACAGTAAACGAGCACAAAGGACACGACGAACAGAGTCATTCGCGCGTATGCCATAAACGCGATAAAAGACGATTCCTTGGAGGGGTGGCACGAGAGCCGGTGCACGTTTCTGAAGCGAGCAACCTGATTGGAATGTTGCAAGAAACTAGACCCAACTCAAACCTTTGCGGGGGAGCACTTCATGTGGAGAGCGAATGATAAGTGGTTGAGGCGGCATATAGTGAGATCTACGTGACAAAAATTAAGTATGGCATGACGACGACAACCAAGGGCCCGGAAAGAGGTTTCATCGCAGGAACTAGTTAAAGTTTGAGATAAGTTTTTCATTGCAACTCCGACGACATAGTTTCTATGGTGGCATACTATTTGCTATTGTAGGCAGGTGGAATATATTTCTCATGTTTTTTGTCAAAAAGTTTGTCGGTCGGATAAAGTGGAGAGGATTGTTGCCATTTTTATTAGATGCCAAGTTTTACACCAGGCAGGTAGTTTGTCATTGCTTAGTTGAATGTGGCGATCGGGGTTGCTGACTAGTGCGGATGTAAAAAATGAACGTTCATTTAACCGTAGGAAGTAAGTCAATTGAAGATGCGACTATAAAGTTATATTTTCATTAGATGGACGTAGTTAGATGTACGTACCTCGGTCTTGGAAAATGTTCCATTGAGTGGAAAGTAGAACCAAGCAAATAGTGGACAAGTTGCAGGATGCCGCATACTTAACCTGATTTTCTTCAGCTAAGTCTAATTTTATTTTTATTATCTAGTAATATGTTTGCTTTTTTATTCATTCTAATTATGCTTCCTTTCCTTTGTTTTCTTCTTATTATTTATTTATATTCTTCCTCTTCTGCTTTATGATGATGGTCATTTTCTCCTTCTTCTTCGTCCTCATATTCTTCTTTTCTTTCATTATCATCCTTAATTATCAGCATTTACTTTTTCGTTATCGTTATTTTCTAGGTATTTATTCTTCTTCTTCGTCACCGTCTTATTCTTTTTGCCTCTGACTTCTTAATCATCATCTTTTCTTCTCCTTCATCTATACAGTTATTCTTTTTTTGATGCTTCTTTTTCTTTAACTCCGTCTGCTTCCGTGTCTTTTTCTTCGTATTCTTCTTAATCACAATGATCCTCTCATACTTAGTTATTTAATTTCTTCTTTACTTTTATTATCATATCACCCCCATCATCTTCTTTGTCTTCTCTTGCTTGTTTTTCTCTATTCCCGTCTTCTTTTTTGGCTTCATCGAATTTTTCTTCTTCTTCGTCAACTAGTCTTTATGTGAAAGTAAAAGGCTGTCTAGTGTTTCTTTTTACGTTCCCACAATCTTAGCCGGATCTGAAATTCATAAACTCTCGAAAATCCGTCGATCTCCTGGGAGTGTTCCTAGCACTATGCGAAGGATATCGGATTAGGGTGCGTAGCACCTCCCATACAAGAAACAACAGACAATAAACTTGGCACAGACAAAATATTGTTGCATACCCGTGAACGCAGCCAATAACTAGTTTTCAGTCTGACAGTTTCCTGCTGTCAATTTCTTTTTCGTCTTGTTTTTGACTAGGCACCAGATTTTTTGGGAATAAACGTGACTACAAAGAAGAGGAAAACTTGGCGTTTTCATTTGCTCGATTCTTTATAATTCTTTCCGGCATTTTATTTCATTTCATTTTATTTCGAGTATCGCAGAAGAATCGTTTGACGTTTCAATCAGCTGTCGTTAGACTTCGGTGCAAACTTATTTTGTTACAAATTTCGATCGCATTACTTAACGCACAAAATTAATTAAGTGCATTTAAAAACAATATTCGCCCATCAATTAATTGTGCAAAATGATTTTATAGAGGCTGTGAAGTAGCTAAGGAGTTGCAAAAACGGAGAGATGCGCTACTCAAAAGCCAAAATAAAAAAACAAAGCCGCTTACCAAGGTAAAGCGTAGGACCGCCCAGGAGGTAGTAGGCAATATAAAACCTCCGGTTGAAAAGCGTAGCATTGTCAGAGAAAGAGAGACAATAGAAAGGCCCTCGACCTCTGTTGTCAAAAGAAACGCTACTGAAAAGTTACCATCAGGAAAGCCATCGAATAGTGGCCCTCGGACAGATAGAGTACAGACCTACGCTCAGGCCGCGGCATTCGAAAGAGCGAAAAACGTTGAAACTTCGCCGGACCCTGTTTCTCATGTTTTCTCCATTATTCTCGAGAAACTTGAAGAACAAAGCAAAATAAATAAAATTATTCTCGATCGCTTGGTTAAGCTCGAAAATAATTCACGGAAAACGCGTGCTTCAAAAATAACATGAATGAAAAACCAATGTTAAAAATATGCACTTGGAATGCAAACGGGCTTTTACAAAAACTCGGCGAATTGGAAATATTCATACGCGAGAAAGATATTGACATTTGCTTAATTTCTGAAACTCACGTGAAAAAGGGATCGAATTTAAAAATAAAAGGATATAATGATTTCCACGCTTGTCACCCATCGGGGAACGCCAGAGGTGGATCATCATTGCTTATTAAAGACTGAAGCACACGTTCTGGGGCTCCAGATACATCTCACGAAAAGGTAGAATGCTCTATGGGGCAGGTATGGAATACAGTTGCGATTTCCTCTCGACGGGCAAACCGACCTACTGGCCAACTGATACTTCAAAACTACCTGATCTGATAGATTTCTTCGTCGTGAAAGGAATACCTACCCACCATATTAAAGTTGAAGAGAACTTTGATCTATCATCTGACCACTCACCGGTTATATTAACATTGAGTGTAAAACTAGTCAATAACCTAGAGCCAGCGAGACTAACTGGTAGAAACACTAACTGGGAAGGCTTTAGGAACGAAATAGAAGAGAATGTTGAACTGAGTGTTCCACTTACGACACCCTATGAACTTGAAGTTGAAGTTGATCGCTTCGTCGAGATCGTACAGCTCGCCTCCTGGAATAATACGCCTAATCCAAGGAAAACGCCGGCCAAATACGGGCTACGATATCCTCCCGAAATAAAAGAATTGGTCAACGAAAAAAGGAAGGCGCGTAAGAAATGGCAACAGAGTCGCGCTCCGCAACATAAAGCACATTTGAATTATTTGTGCAATTTGTTGAAGACAGCCATTAAGGATTTTAAAAATCGTGCGATAGGTTCTTACCTTGAAAGTTTAACAGCGAAAAAAGATTCCAATTATTCACTTTGGAAAGCTGTAAAAGGCACCAAAAGGCCCAAAATCCCCGCGCCGCCAATTAGAATAAATCAAAATGAATGGGCAAGGGAAGATAAGCAAAAAGCGGACGTTTTTGCCGCTCATCTAGAAGAAACCTTTAAACCGTACGATGGCCAAGCGATCCCCGACAATACTAATAGGGCGGAATTACAATCTGACGATTCAACACTCACTAGTGCAACGCTAAGTGAACTAAAACGTGAAATCGAATCCCTAAAACCTAAGAAAGCTCCTGGTTATGATTTGATCACCGGAGAAGTTCTGAAAGTTCTACCAAGGAAAGCATTAATTAAGCTTCTTCATATTATAAATGCCGCGCTCAGACTAAAACATGTGCCGAGTCAATGGAAAGTCGCGGAGGTCATAATGGTGTTAAAACCAGGAAAACCGCCAAATGAAGTAAAATCGTATAGACCGATTTCCCTTCTTCCGGTCATTTCCAAAGTCTTCGAGAGAATATTGCTTAGGCGCCTACAGCCGGTTATTGAAGACAATAATCTTATCCCTGACCACCAGTTTGGGTTCAGAACCAAGCATTCGACGATTGACCAAGTACATAGAACTACTGACGTAATCGAGAAAGCATTTGAAGAAAAAAAGATTTGCTCAAGCGTATTCCTTGACGTCTCACAAGCCTTTGATAAGGTGTGGCACGACGGCTTGAAATTTAAATTACGACAAGTTCTCCCCGCAAGCCTATATGATATTCTAGAATCATATCTCGGGAATAGACTCTTCCGGGTTAGAAATGGAAACGAATACTCGGAGCTAAAAGAAATTTCGGCCGGGGTACCGCAAGGAAGCGTCCTTGGTCCGCTTCTCTATGTGTTATATACTCGCGATATACCAAGGGAAGATGGCACTACCCTTGCTACGTTCGCCGACGACACAGCTATCCTAGCTGTAGGTAATACAATCGAAGAAGCGACTACAAAACTGCAAGCCGCAGTGAATAAGGTAAATGAATGGACAAGGAACTGGCGGATCGCCCTCAACGAAACTAAATCTGTTTACGTGAATTTCACTTATAAGAAAACTAATGACTTGCCAATTTTTCTAAACTTGGCCCGAATACCCTTTGCAAACGAGGCCAAATACCTGGGAATGACACTCGACGCAAAGTTGAAATGGAGCTCGCACGTGAAAATGAAACGTAAAGAACTCGATATCAAATATAGAGAAATGTACTGGTTACTCGGAAAACATTCCCAGCTCAGTACTGAGAACAAACTGCTTTTATACAAGCAAGTGCTAAAGCCGGTGTGGACCTACGGTATACAACTTTGGGGTTGTACCAAGAAAACAAATGTCAATATTCTATAAACTTTTCAAAATAAAGTTCTTAGAGAAATTGTACAAGCGCCATGGTATATTAGAAACGACGATATCCATAGGGATCTCGGAATTCCAACAATCGAAGCTGAAACTAGAAGCTTCGCGAGAAAGCATAGAAACCGACTAATCGGACATATCAACAATACAGTCCGACAAATCTTGGACGAGAGCAATTTATTGCGCCGACTACAAAGAACGAAACCGTTCGACTTGGCAAGATAAGATTAACCGCGTTTAATTTGCGGAACACGCAGGATCTTTCATTGGAAAATAACCTGTCATAAGTTTTTATTTAATGATAGAAAAATTGCTTGATAAGTTATATCTTAGTTGCAGTATCTACCAATCTTTAGAAGGGTGGTGTTTTTAGTCAGTAAAAATCTGACACTACTATGAGAACGCGCTTGCTATTCTCATAGTGTCTTTGGAAGATTTTCACCTACCCTCGGAAAAAAAAAAAAAAAAAAAAAAAAAAAAATGATTTTAAATTGTGACGTTTGTTCGGTCAGCCATTTTGCTGAACTTGCTGGATATTGCACAAGGTGTGTTTGTTCCAACAACCCAACGATTGGAAGTCGTTTTCGTGGAAAACGAGTGCAAACGACTCGTTTTGAAAAGTGAAATATGTATGGGAAAACTTTTGTTTTCGATGAAGTTTTCATGTGTTTTGGCGAAAACCCGGTTTGGGGCTTGGTGTGAAAAGACTATTAGTTGAAGGTTGTAAGAGAATAATAAACATAAAAGTGTTTTTTTATAACATTTTTCCACTATAATAATTGTCTTGTCTTTTTATTTGTCTGATGGTTTTATATTTTTACCTCGGATTGTGGCTGGTAATAGGTACTTCTTGTGCACATAATTTCGCTGAGCTACAATACAAACTCCATGCTAATTTGTAGTTCTCGCTGGGTGCCTTACAGCTTACAAGTAAAGGCGAATGTGAGGATTTGATCCGCACCAAAATAGCTACCACCCTTACTTTTATATTTATCCGGATTACAAAAAAGTCCATAAAGCCGACAATATGACAGCTAACTTACGCCACACTCATGCACCGTACACATTTATGCTTTACAAAATACCAGCAAGTCACGCACAAAGTCTATTTACCTTTACCAGTGGCCTACTTAACTTAAAGGACTCTAATTTTTAATTTAAAAAGCGTTAACCGGATTGCATGCTCCAATGCAATAACGAACAAAAAATAAATAAATATGTACACATAAACTTAAATTTAAGACCCTTAATTAATAGCTTCATATCAATTTACAAGCATACTCCGGAAATATAGTGTGTGTAGGTACGAGTACTCAGCGTTTTTATATTAAAAATGCATTTTCGTCGCTCTAATCGGCTTTCTTGCACGCCAACTCTGTCACTGTCGTCCTTAATCAATTGGCAAACACAAAAACGACACTAGATCAAATTTATGTGACGCTGCAATTCGCGTGGAAAATTGTTTTTCAATTCTTTTAATTTGTCATCGCTTAAATTGTGGGCGCCAAAATGGCTGAAGGTTTTTTGTTTCCGATTTTGTATTTTGTACCCTCTGTCATCGAATTAATTCACAGTGCACGCCGACAACACCCACCAACACCAATGTCACCGCACCGTGAATAGCGTGCACGTAATAACTTTCAAAAGGATCTTTTCTCGCCCCAACACAAAAAGGTGGGGTTTTGGAGAGGCGGCCAGGCATCAGATGGAGACCAAAAGGCAAATATTTGCACATTACGTAATTTTGCACCTTTATTTGCGCGCACACAAGCGTCGAGAGGCGTAGGCGCATAATTAAAATTTTTAATATCCAGGACATTATGGGATTTCAATAGGGGCGCTGTTACACCTAAAGGGGCTGTCATCCTGAGTTTATTAAAAATTGAGAATATATTAGGTTGACACAGGTGGGCGCTCGTAAAGGTATAGCCTTTGTCTTCATGGGCGATATTGTTTCACCAAATGATATTCAGCAAACAAATTCACCGAGGAGTTTGAGGAACTGATTTTAAATTCAATTGTACAAGGCCTATGAATAGTGGTGATTGTTTGTATATTTAAGTTTAGTTTACACAAATTAAATGGGACTGAGCTTTAAGGACCTGCAAGTAAGTAGGAGAAAAGTCTGCTTGCCTTATTTGTTTGGGATACCCTAGGCGTTCTTCTTTGCAAAGGTCTGGCTTTAATTCACGGGTTTAATTATCTTTGAATTGGCCAAGATGTTGAAACTCATTAAAAAGTAAATACCTACATTGCTGTTCTTTTCGTCGTATCGATTACGGCATCATTTCGAAACCGATTTCAATAAATAAATTGTGGACCAAATGAAAGGCGAATAACTGTAGGTTAATTACCGACTTTAGTATCCTTAAGTGCTTAAGTGTTAAATTCACTTCGAAAACTTCATTAATAAAACATGTGAAGGCGAATTCAACTGATTTTCTTCAATAACCATCATTCACAAAAAAAAAGCTCCGTTGGAACTTTAATTATCCCGTAGGTTTCATATTGAATCCTGGTCATTGTAACAAAACCAGTCGAATCAAGTTCAACAAACCTATATCCACTGACGAAGTAAGATGAAACAAGATGAACCCCCTTTAATTTGCCCATCCGCACACAGAGAAATCCTGATTAGTGATAGGGATTATTAGAATCTCGCCGGAAATCCCCTTCTGTATGAACTGAGTCCTTCAGCAAAAGTATACACATACACTATCCTAATCTCCCTATCGGCCTTCAATCGGCAAATCCATGAAAGCACTCCTGATTAGATAGGTTTTCGCTAGAGTATTTTTTCATCTCCTGGACGTTGTTGTCGGCTTTATAAATAGTTGCTCTGCTCGACCCTGTTGTTATTTGTTTTTCGTGCAAAAATATCTCGACTCACCTTAGAAATGTGCGCAATTTTTCAACCCACTTTACGGATATCCTATATTCACAGCGTAGGTTAGGTCTGCCAGACGTACCTTAGAGACTTATGTCTACATGTGCCGATGTACCCTTGCGATAAACAACGTGATTTCACTGCCAATGATAAATGCGGATTACTTTGTAAACCTTTTAATTTTCAAATCCCACTCAAGTTGTATCTTGTGCGGCAGTGTATTCATGGTTCAACAGCAGCCATTCAGAAACGTAGAATGTAACAACTCTCATCACAACAAAACAAAAGTTAATTTCAGAGAAGCCCGGCGTTGGTATGTAGTGTGCTGTCCTTGACAGATAGCAGATCATTTTGAATGGAACTTACATAATATGGGTGGGGACTGTGGATGTGTAGAAGTGTTGGAGTTGTAGGTTGGTTTCAATTTTACACCCAAAAGATACAGTTTTATTAATACAAATTCATATATACGGTTCTCCTTTTTTCACTTTGCCCCTTGGTGATTTATGTGGTGACAAGTCGCAAGGATCCTTTTCTGCACATTTTTGTGATGCTTAGAGGATTCATTATTGGTTTCACTACGAGGGTGTAATGGTGTTTTCAGAAGGTGTTGGAGAACTTTTCCCTAGGGGAGGTATGGAGGTATACTCTGAAGCTTGGTGTTGAAGGGTGCGTTCATAGATGCTGTTGGGCACTTTTTGTTTTGTAAGTAGGGGTTGAGTTCTTTTGAATCAGGGCAAATACAGAATGATGGCTATTATTAAATGGATGTAGGTGGTATCTTGCCAGTGTAGGCTGGTAGCTTTAGGTTATTACAACAATTTAGCAATCCATCTTTATACTTTACAAAGTGTATTCATGAACTTCCTTGACTCCTTAGTATACAAGAAGTGTGAATGGCAGAGATTTTATATCGCTATATTTAGCCAACATCTATATAGGTATAGCGTATAGAGCTAAAATGATATTTTGTGTGTTTACGTACATAGCGCAAGTAATTTTCAACCAATTTACTTGGTGTTTCTTTCTAACATTGAGAAGTCCATGCTTCTTTTTGTCGCGCAAACAAAACTTTCAGGTGATGAAAGTTTGTATTGGTATATAGAGGAAATGGTTCTTGAAAAAATAAACAATAAACTGGATAGAAATCGAGGAGTGACACTTCAGATACAAAAACAAATAATTCTCAATCTTGTATTATTCTTCTTCTTAATATATATATTATTTTTTTGAAAGTGCATTTCCCCATGAAAAACGCCTCCTGTTGAGAATTTTCCGACTTTTCTTTTTTCATAAACCATCCCTGATTTAAGACGAATAAAACACAACACAAATCATTGAAATCTTTTGAGACGTTCGTGAGTTATAAAGTAACATCGTACTTGCAACAATTTTATATATATAGAGATTCTACTGTTCGTTTGTATGTCTCTGAACTCCTCCTAAACGGCTGGACCGATTTGAATGAATTTTTTTGCATGCGTTTGGGTGGCGCCATGGATGGTTTAGATTCACAAATCAACCCGGCAGATGGCACTACAGTGGGTTCGCTTGTATGTATATAACAATTCTTTCTGATGAAACATGATCTCCGAAACCGCTCAACGGATTTCAAGGAAATTTTGTCTATGTACATAAATGGTTGCTTCCAGTTTCAAAGATAGGATAGTTTTTGATCCAATAGGTGACACTTTTCGGGATAGAAAAACAGAATGTGGCAACTCCCAATAAAAAAAAGAAGCAATTTCCAAAGTTGTATAATTAAAATATTAGCGGATATTGTAATTGTAAGATAAACAACTTTGCGAAATGTGGGCGGGACGTAATACGAAAGGCACGGCACAACCGGGTGGGTACTACTGCTATATATAAAATATACCGACGCGCCGTCCACAGTCATGTGCACTCATAACTTTTTGTCATAATAATAATAACAGTTGGCGCAACAGGTCTGTAGAGACCCTGGGCCTAGCTTCTCGCAACCATTCGTTTTGTGTGAGTTTTTTAATTTTGGAACGAATGGAAGGGATCTACAATTTTATGCCGATTCCAAACGGCCGATTGAGAAGCTCTTTCAAGACAGTTATACTCTCGGATGTTTGTCAGACGTTCGCGAGAGGTGGCGCAGTGAAAAAACCCTGAGTTGGAATTTGGGTTTTTGCGGGATTCGAACCTTTTGTCATGCTAATGAAAATTAAAGCGGATGAGTCTGGGGATAGAACTTTGTATGGAGAAACGTACTTTGAAAAATAGATAGTTAGCATAGTTTAAAAATACATATTTAGAATAGTAAAATACTTCTATAAGATCCCATACTCACTTTTTCTCCAAAAATTAGAATAAATCCATTTTTTAATTATATCTCAAAAATAATTTCCTAAATCCAGATTTGTCTTCGTATATTTCAGTTAAACTTAATACCGTACCTACTGCCATTATAAAATCAATTACAATTAGGAAAAAAATTAATTTTTTGCAAATATTTTCCCCTTGTTCTTTTTTCAACCATATTAAACATGCATCATAGAATAATTCCGCTCTGTTGATCTAAATTTAAATTTTCAACGACAGGTAATTTTTCACACTGACTTGTATTTTTGACTCGGCTCTTGAGATGAGTCTGAATCTTGACTCTGGAGTGGAGTTTCTTATGCAATTTGGAAAAGCTTACAGCCAGTGTTTATAAGTAGTGGGAAATTTGTATTTACATACAGTGATCTGAATTCTCAACCGCGTCATTCATTGTTGGACTTGGTCTGCTTTAAAATTTCTTGTCAAAAGCACCATTAGGATTGAATTTGTTTGCATATTGCTTCGATGATATTACAAATCAACATCTTAAACTATCCCTAAATATAGAATATCCTGAACAATGGCTCCTTAACTAAGCAACAAACAAATTTTTCAGCTACAATCATTTTCCACGCTCGAGTTAGCCGTATCTATAGCCAAAGATGGAACTTACTTTGCCTGCCGTTATCCAGTGAATGGACATTCCTACAGCAACCGTCCACTTGTTCTACAATTTTGTAATGCCCATTCAACTTCAAAATTGTCCACTCTATTCATGGAAATCAAGAGCAGCGCACAGCATCACCAAGGACCAAAAGAAAATAACATTTACTGCATGATTGAGCATGTGTGCCCTTGTGTCCGAAAAGATGCCAGTAGACCTCAATAAGACACGATTACAAAACTAACACAACTACATATACTCCTCTGCTTGCAACTCAACTATGTACGATGCTATTCAACGGTCCGATCGTTAAGACAAATTGCTCAGTGCTCCTCTGTAGCAACTACAGAATCGAAGTAGTACACAAACCCTCTCACATGCATGCACTCGGCATCATTCTCAATCGAGCAAACTGCAGCTTAAGTGGATAAGGCAAGACAAATAAGTTTATTATAAAGTTCCCTTCCGCGTCATCTATCTGAATGGAGCATCCACACAGAGCAGAGCCAGACACGCACACTCCAAAGGACAGCAACATCGCAGAGGTTTATAAAAAATAATTCGAATTTATTTAAACACAGGACACAAACGAATATCTCATCTCTGTGGAGCATGAAAATGGAATTGAAAATCAATGCTGCCATTGTCTTGGATTTCGATTCAAGAGCAGAAGGACAATAACACAAAAAAAAAAAAAAAAAAATCCGCCACCCCCAGATGGAGGTGAATTAATTTGGTGTGTTTGTAACACACTCATTGAACGAAAGAAAATACATGCGGCCTCTTACGGTAGGTAGGTAGGTATAGGTATGCTTGACTTGTGATTTATTTGCATGGAAAACTCAACGAATTATCGGCACACGTCCAAAGGATTGGTTTCCTTGTATGACCCCCTTCAGAGGCAGACAAATAACAATATCCTACGCTGAGAGATTTACTTACTTCTTTTGCTTGATTTGTTCGTGCGATTTTCAAAGCCAATTTCATCCATTTGTTTTATTAATGTCGATTTTATACAATCCCCCCGCACTTGTTACTATACATCACTGAAAATATGCGTAAAGTTCTTCGAATTGAGGGGTTTTATGCGAGGCTTATCGAAATGGAAACAATCGGGGAAAATGGGGGAGAAAATCGTGTGTGATTTATGTCGAGCCGAATGCAAGATGAGCTGAAGCTCTGACCCTTTCTGCCGTTGAGGTAAATTAAACTCCAATTTTCCGCTATGAACTTACACGCGGTGTGTAAAATGATTAAGCCCGAGAGTAAAAAGAGACATCAGTTTAGCGAATGTTATGAGGAAGGTACCTATGAATTGGAACATATTGCGTGCGTTTTAAATTTAAAGGAAAAAGACTCTGCTTTCTAGGTTTAAAACATGTTGGATCCATTTTACGTAGGTAATACGCAGATTGTTTTCTGGTTCGAAGACGCAGTTGGTGGGTGGCCTGAACTGAGTAATAAATTATTTAATTAAAGCTGTTTATGTTGCGTTAAAAAAGTTTCTCGAATGCGCTGAAGTAGGTATAGGCTTCTCAAAAACGGTAGCTTAGAAATAACCGAATTATTACATACAGACAATATTGTAATCAGGAGATTAACACGGATGAAACCTCTTATTCTATAAAAATTAACTGAGGCAAAGAAATTCCGTAATATTTTGTAACAAAAAAGATCAGAGCTTCTATAAAAAAAACGGAATTTTTTTGTAAAATTTTTCTAATAATTCAAAAATAAATGGCCTAAATAGCTCGGTGCAGTCTCATTGGGGATGACAAAAGTCAGTGGCCCCGGGAGTTATATTGGATCAATTTAGTATTTCTCACTGTTGCAGATGCATCTCTCGCGTATATTAGCTCTTGAATGTCTTTCGATGATTTTCCCTTCAAGTGAAATTCCAAACACAAAAAAAAAAATAAAGTGCATGAATGACTCGCACGAAACTTTCTCTTTTAGTGCGAGCCTGACTTACTTTCAGAGTCTTCAGCAAATCGAAAATTGAGGACACAATTGTTTTGCAAACATCCATTTTAATCATAAGTTTGCATTTTAGTCAAAATCGTTATCGCCGTTTTCCGGTAAACTGAAAAAAATCTACTAAATAAAAAAAAAAAATACTAATTTCAAAAATTCATTGTACGATAATATCGAGAAAAATTGAGTTTGCTTTTAAGTTATAAATGATAACATTACCTTTGAAATTAATTTTTGTTACAATCGTATAGAGATAGACCGTTTTCGAGACACATGTCGAAATTTAAAAAGTACCGTTGTTCGATTTTTTAGCCAAAAACTGGGTACACTGTCATAGTAACCTCACCTACAATATCAATTTTGGTTAAAATCGTTAGAGCCGTTTTCGATCAAATCGAACTGGTACGAAAATTTTATATGGGACATACCATTAGTACCTTGCAAAAAAAAAACACTTCCCGAACTGTGAACCCAAAAACTCCAAATCCGAGGTTTGAACGTAATCCGGGAAGCCGTTTAGGCTGTAGGCCTGTGGAAGCACGGGCACACGGCCAGACCGGACAGAATCGTAATATCAGAATTGATTAATATCTCGAGCTCGAAATTTTGTACGAAAACAATATCTTTCTCTTACTACGTTTAATGGAGAAAGTTAAAAATATTTTATGAGTGCAAAAAACGTAGAAAAACTCCTGAAATTCAATTAAACTTCAAACCGCCATCCTAAAAATCATTTTTCCCGCAGAAATGTCAAAAAATTAATGCGACTTACAACAAAAGTCAAGTGAAATCGCTATGGAGAAATTTTGCTATACAACTCAGCATTAAAGCAGTTATTTTGTTTTTACCCGTACTTGAATAATGTACTGCCTAATGGAATTTTAATGTGGAAAACTAATTTTGACATTTCACGGTGAAAAATTTGTATGAAAAAATGGATTTCACGTGAACTGCGTTCCAGTCTTAAGAGTAGAGTGGGCGTCCGTTCGAGGTTGCGGCGTTTCTTTAAGAATCGATGTTTGGAATGCGGACCAAAGTGAAAATTTGTAGGAGAACTCGCTCGTATTGTTGACCGCTGTTCAATGTAGGTCATAATTTTAAGTGCAATCAACAAAAATCGACGTTTAAACAAGTGCTATTTTGTGTTAAGTCTCTTACTTAAAAAATAATGTCGCCCATCAATGACAAGCAAAAAAACACTAAACTGGTTTCGATAATCCTTTGAAAGGTTTCTCTGAAGTAATGGAAACCTACAACCGAAAACTTAAAGTTCAACCCAAACCTACGACAAGGCCGAAGCTTCAGTATCTATGGCCCATTTTAGCTGTCCCAAATCCGCTTTTGAGCCCTAAACAAGTAACAATTTACCTCTTGCCATAGAATTCAAATAGGCAATCGCAAAATTCTGGGTATATCCACGCAACCGATTTTTTGGATTTCATATCTCATCTGTTTTTTTTTACCAGAACTGTCAAACCCTCTAGGCTATTTTGCAGCAAAAAAAACCATCTGATCTCCGAGATAAAATTGGAGAACGGTACGCAATTTCATCACATGGTCATGTTCACAATCAGCGTATCGAAACGTTTTCCTTTGGTGTAGCTGCTGCACTTATTGGCAATCAAATCAACAGGACCTATTGCAATGTAATTAAACCGAATAAAAGCATCCTGATCCTGGTGGTCTATGGTATGCATTTCAAAACTTTTACTTTCTCGTTAACTGGGATGAATTCGTCGTTGAGAGAGCTCTAATACGTTTATATACCTATGTACAAGAAGTTGTATGAACGTATATGAACCTCCGCCGGTTCTGCGCCTGTAGACGAAAGGTAAATAGGTTGTATTGGCTTTTGTCCCCCGAATGGATGCCATATTTCCCTTGGGTTGTTACATGCACAAGCCCAAGATAAGTCCCATGAAAAGACGAGTTAGAAATTTCAATATCTCCACTCCGGTATAGGTAAACACATGTATTTACCTACAACGTGTGTCCTGTGCATATTCCCACTTAGTCAGCTGGTTCTTTCCATTTATGTATCTGCTTCCGACAGTAAAACCCCCGAATGTCACACAGTAGAATCGCAATTCCACGCATGGTATTTGCAGCACTCAGGTGTTTAAAGTTATGTTTCGTAGTTACACTACAGCAGGCAGGCGGCTTAAGCTCTCTGTTAGGAGCTGTGAAAGTGTCAGGACGGTGTTTGGTTATTTTGAGTGTCTTTGTTGCACAGCCAGCAACGCTCTCGAGAACGAATTAAGTATAAATATAGCTCCTGTTTGGTGTACAGCTGCTTACAAATGGTGTGGTAAGTGCATGTATGCGTGTAAAGTTATGCTTTCAATTTGAAGTTATAGCGAGAAAATTTATAACTTTGTTATGGGCGATAAAAGTTCACACCTGTTTTCAATGCACTGCGTGGCTGCTTCACTTTGCAATAACGCGTTCACAAGAAACCGTTGGTAAAAGGTTTTGTATGTTTATTAAATTGGTGAAAGGCGCTTGCCTTTGATGGCAGCGCAACAGGCGAAAGGTAGTACGAATTGTCCTTGGGGAGCTACAGAACTCGAGCAGTTATCGTCTATTCCTTTCGTGCAATTCGAATAGCTTTCTGGCGGTAGCGCAGGTTTTCTTTATACAAAGGATTTCGGGGAATCGAAATCGTTCTCGGGAACAGATGTGTAGCTCAGAACTTATTTGGATAATTGGATTTAAGTTATTTTCGTACAGGGAGTCGAATTAATTGCAACTACCTCGAATTTTCTTTGACAAAGGAAATGTGCAAAATGAAAGGAAGTTACCAGTAACTTGTTGTGGTGCGAAGGTTGTTGGTATTGTTTCTGAGCCAATGCTGCAAGTAGCCATTTAGGAGCAACAAATATTTTTTTTTTTATTAGAGTCATAAGTTATAGCGATCTACAAGATAACCTTCGTTATTTTTGATTCTGAGTTCTGTGATGTCCTCCCACTGTTACTTATATGTTTTAATTTACTACAGATATGCAAAGAAAATGGTCCTGTTTAGATCATGTAAAGAGAGTTTCTGAACCTCTTCTCTAAAGCTCATACCGGCTTTTTCGAACCAGTCACCCAAAATTATCTAATGATTTTTCGACAAATGAGTGCTGTACGATTTTTGAAACATATAGGTCTAAGAGATAACTTCATTTCGTGATATTTTGTACTGTCCAACAATGTATAATAAGCTCTAGCATATCACGGGCCAGTCTTCGTCTTCTCCACATCTGTGGGTATAGTAGACCCGTATACACGTACCAGTATTTGCTATCTTGACAACTATCTTGTATCCTTTTGGGATACAATTTTGTAATTATTTCTTATTAGAGTACGAAAACCTCCACGTTCCGATTTAGCACACAAGTGCAGAAACTATCGAGTCTTACAGTCATTTGGCACCAAAATCAATGTAAGTATAGACAATTTTAAAAAATTTCAGGATCTTGTTGTGCCATCTATCCAGCTGACTGTTAATACCAAATTTAGTTGACTAACTCCACGTTTTATAGACACCAACTCAAACGTAATAAACTCTTAAAAAATCCATGAAATCCGATTAAATTTAATTTCCTTTGGTTGAACCTTTTTACAAAATTAATTAGATCTATGGTTTTTCCCCTGACCCTGCACCGTCGCCCACTCACGCATAAACATCATAATATTTCAAACTGAGCCTTAACAACGTTCCTCCCATTGAAGGTATGACCTCACCTCACTCAGTCATATACCCCTTTGCATGATACCTACCCAACCTTGTAGCTATGTTTAACAAGTATCCTTTTCATTTGGTGTGGAATTGATTTATGGCCTTGCTCACCAATTAATACAAATTCGCTTCTCAAACACCCAAATAAATGTTCGGTTGTAATAAATTGTCTTCTTCCTAATTAATCCGTTCTTTTGATGCATTGTCGGTGCTCCTTGGTCCATTCACGACTGGAACATTACCACCACCGCACCTCACCGAATCGACGGACAGCCGAAACAAACTGTTGACAAACAAAGCCCACTATGCGAAGGCGGTTGCGGGTTACTTTGTCTGTTTTGTTATCTCGGAGCAAACTGAACAATTAGTGACAGAAATATTTTATTATGTTCCTCTCATTGATCCAAAATTCGCCCTCTATAGCCTGCGATAAATGAACGAACGAAGCCACAAAAACCAAATTTCAGCTTTGTTTGCGAATCCGGCCGGCAGCCGGTGAAACCCGTTCCAATTGCTTGTTATATGATTTAACGTAGGCTAGTGGACAAAATAAAACAAAAACACAACAAAAACACGAAAACAAAGGTGAGTGGTTCATATCCGGTGCGTGCTTTGCTATATAAAATTCAATTGAATGTGGGTGTCCTAGTCCCGGGTGTGGTCAGAGGTTGGAGCTCGGTCAGCCTAACTTTGATTTATATGGAAAGCTTTTATTAATTTTGTATTGGACTTTGAGGTAGTTTACACACGATTCAACGTTTAAATAGATTTGTGGACTGCGGTGCAGAAACGTCAGTGTGCATAGTTTTGGTTTTGGAAATATATATTCGTTATTAAGAAGTTACAGCCTTTGCGACACACATTGGAAAGCGCATTTGGATTGGAGCTGTGCAAATTATTTGAAGCTCTCTGGCAGGTGTCAGGGTAACAAACCAGATGTTGAGTACACAAACTTACTTACTTACTTAAGGTGGCGCTACAGTCCGGGGTGGACCTGGGCCTCAACCAACAAGCGTCTCCAGCCAGCGCGATCTTTAGCTAGCTGTCTCCAGTTTCGCACGCTAAGTTGGTTAAGGTCCCCTTCCACTTGCGTGCGCCACCTGAGTCGCGGTCTTCCTCTACTGCGCCTTCCCTCGGGTATGGATTCGAAGATCTTCCGGGCCGGAGCATTCGTGTCCATTCGCTCTACATGACCCAGCCACCTCAGTCGTTGGACCTTCACTCTTCTGACTAGGTCGATGTCGCTGTACAGCCCGTACAGTTCGTCGTTAAATCTCCTTCTCCATTCACCGTCAATGCAGACGGGACCAAAAATAACACGAAGAATTTTTCTCTCGAAACAACCGAGAGTTACCTCATCCGCTTTTGATAGAGTCCATGCCTCTGCGCCATATAGCAGAACTGGGATGATAAGGGTCTTATAAAGGGTCACTTTAGTTGTTCGAGAGAGGGCTTTGCTACTCAATTGCCTTCTTAGCCCAAAGAAACAGCGGTTGGCAAGAGTAATTCTACGTTTTACCTCAGCGCTGGTGTCGTTGTCTGAGTTCATAGCGGAGCCTAGGTAGACAAAGTCCTTAACCACCTCAAAGTTATATCTGTCTATTGTGACGTTCTGTCCGAGCCGTCGGTGTTGGGTGTCCTTTTTAGTTGACAGCATATACTTCGTCTTGCCCTCATTAATCGCCAAACCCATCTTCGCCGCCTCAGTCTCAATACTCACAAACGCGCCATTAACATCACGCTGCGTTCTGCCAATTATGTCAATGTCATCGGCGTATGCGAGTAATTGGACAGACTTTTGAAAGATAGTGCCTCTGGTGTTGGCGTTTGAGTTTTGCACTATTCTTTCCAGAACGATGTTGAAGAAGTCACATGACAGCGCATCGCCTTGTCTAAATCCTTTTTTGACATCGAAGGTCTCGGTAAGTTCTTTACCGACCTTGATGGAGCAGCGTGCATTCTCCATCGTCATCCTGCACAAACGGACGAGTTTGGCAGGGATGCCAAAACTAGACATTGCTCTGTATAGTTCGTCCCTATAAATGCTGTCATATGCGGCCTTAAAGTCGATGAAAAGGTGGTGGGTATCGATTTGAAGTTCCTGGGTTTTCTCCAAGATCTGCCGCAGTGTGAATATTTGGTCTATGGTGGACTTTCCTGGCCTGAAGCCACACTGATATGGACCAATCAGGTTGTTTACGAAAGGCTTCAGGCGTTCACACAAAACGGCAGATAAGATCTTGTAGGCAATGTTTAGAAGACTGATACCTCTGTAATTGGCGCAGTTCAGAGGGTCTCCTTTCTTGAGGATCGGGCAAACAACGCTGAGGTTCCATTCATCGGGCATACTTTCCTCCGACCATATTTTACAGATGAGTTGGTGCATGCTCCTAACCAAGTCATCGCCTGCCGCTTTGAACAGCTCGGCGGCTAGGCCATCTGCTCCAGCGGCTCTGTTGGACTTAAGTTTAGATATAGCTATCTTCACCTCGTCCAGGTCGGGTGGACGGTATTGTTGATCCTCATCGTCCAGGTTGAACGGTTCATTCTGCCTGACAGCGGAATTTAAGTCGTCATCGCCGTTAAGCAGTCTGCAGAAGTAGTTCTTCCATATCCTCAGCATCGACTGCGATTCTACTACGATGTTCCCTTGTTCGTCCTTGCAGGCTTCGGTTCGGGTTCTGTAGCCTTGTGAAGTTCTTTTTACCCTTTGGTAGAACTTCCGAACCTCATTCCTGTTGTAACATCTCTCTATTTCATCGATCGCGCGCTTCTCATGCTCTTTCTTTTTTCTCCTTAGAAGCCGGTGTTCGTCTCTTCTCTTCTGCGCGTAGAGCTCACGAGCAGCTCTGGTCCTCCTTTGCAGCGCCGCTTTGTATGCCTCTTGCTTCGCTGCATGTGCTTGCCGGCACTCGTCGTCGAACCAGGGGTTTCGTTGTGGCGGTCGGGTGAAACCCAGCACATCAGAGGCGGCGTCTCTGATGGCTTTTTGGCAATGTTGCCACTGGTCTTCAATACTTGATGCTGGCTGCATAGGACCTCTTGAGAGATTGAGAGAGACTCGATCGGAAAAGGATCTGGTGATCTCTTGCGATTGTAGCCGTCCGACGTCAAACTTCCTCCCAGTATTTACTTGTTTTGGCGGCATTCGGGATATCCGAAGGCGTACCTTGGCTACAACAAGGTAGTGGTCCGAGTCAATGTTGGCCCCTCGGAACGTTCGGACATCCATAATACTGGAGGAGTGCCTTGCGTCGATCGCAATATGGTCAATCTGGTTGACGGTTGATTGATCAGGAGATCTCCATGTGCCTTTATGAATATCGAGATGCGGGAACCGCGTACTTGCTATGACAACATTTCGCCCCGCCGCGAAGTCGATCAGCCTAAATCCGTTATCGGAGGTGGTGTCGTGTAGGCTGCACCTTCCGACGGTACTACCAAAGATGCCCTCTCTTCCTAACTTGGCGTTAAAATCGCCTAAGACAATTTTAGTGTCATAGCCAGGGCATTGCTCGTAAGTGTGGTCCAAGAGCTCGTAGAACCTTTCTTTGGTGTCGTCGTCTTTCTCCTCCGTGGGGGCGTGCGCGCATATTAAGCTAATGTTGCCGAATTTAGCCTTGATGCGGATTGTCGTGATGCGCTCGTTTACATAGTTGAAACTTAAGACTTCTTGCCTAAGTCTGGCGCCAACGACGAATCCACATCCGAATAAGCGCTGTTTTTGTTGCCGATAGCAGTCGCCATAATAGATATCGCAGTTTTTCATCTTCTTCTTGCCCGGGCCATCCCATCGCACTTCTTGGATGGCGGTTAAATCTGCTTTATAGTGGTTCAGGGCTTCCGCTAATTGTTCGGCTGCACGCGGTCTGTTAAGGGACCTAACATTCCACGTACAGATCCGAAATTCGTTGTCCTTTAATCGTTTGCCAGGTTCGTCAACAGTTAGATCATCCGTATCCGAGGCTTGTTGGTGCTTCGCAACTATTATATTTTTACGTAGTCGGGCAGTTACCCCGGCGTACAACCCCCAACCTGGAGGACCAGGCCCTTTTTGCGACCCCTTGGACAAAAGGAGCCGGGATATTCCGGAGTCAGTAACCCGCTGCGGGGATGTGAGAGCTGCCGTTGACCCATTAAGGGCTCTTCCGCCACCATCTCTATTTCAACACCCTGACTAGTGTTGAAAATCCTCAATGACCTCAGCTCCAAATACGTCAGAGTAGCCCATTGAGGTATCTGCCATGTTGACTGTTGACGCCACCGTTGATTCAGCTTTGTGAATTCATCCGCCGTACGTCCTCTTTCTGAGGGGCTCATGTAAGACTTCTGAGACTCGAGCAGACAGTCAATCCGACAGAGCATTATAGTGTTGCTATTTTCTTCGTGTTCAACACTCGCGCTTATAAGTTTAGCAAGTCAAGTCCGGGTGGACATAGACCAGTACCCGGTGGTGACCACGGGGAGGTAAAATAAGCACAATTGGTGAGTGTGAGATAGTTGCGACACTGGACATCGCCAAGTTGATGCCAATCAGATGTCCATCCCTATTCACACAACACCCAACCACCACAAACTGGATATTGATTTATAGGTGGTTTACGCTTTGTGGATGTAAAGCTACTGAACTTTCTGTAATGCTTTGGTGTATGTAAAATTCGTATGACCTGCTCAAGGCAGGAGATGTGCATTTACCTAGAAAATTTGTTAGAATATTTGTAGGCATATCTGGACTGCATTTCTGTCTTTACAATGTGTGTTTGGTTACATTGCCTTGGTAAGAGTTCTAGTTAACCATCCCATAAATTTTATTTTAATGGTATTGATTAGAAATACTTACTCCAACTAAAATATTAAGTGGCTCTTTATGAATTGCAAAGGTTCGATTTCAATCCAGTGATGAAAGATTAAAAAATAAAAATACCTACCACGGTTTTAAATATTCCCTTAGATTTTCCGGACATATCTGCCGGCCTACGTAATCCTTGAAAAAAAGAAGAAAAGAAATGAGTTCAAATTATAATATTTATATTTAATTTTTATTTTTCATTTAGAAACGTTGGTTATATTAAATATTAAATATTTAAGTAGAAATAGAACTGTGAATTCAGGGTAAGATGTACCTATGTAGCAAGATCTGAAATCTGGTATAACTAAATTGATAAGAAAACTTTGGCAAATTAAAAGAAAAAAATAACAAGTTCCCATTTATCAGGTTTTTTTTTATAAAATATGAAAAACCCCTACGTTTGCAGCAAATGATTTTAAATATTAAAAATCTGGGAAAAACCCCTACGGAGTAATTTTTTAGTCGAACATACCTACACGTAGGGATTTTTCCTAACCCCTTTTCACACAAAAAATTCAAAATAAAAATTAAATATCAGATCTGCTGTGCTGATTTCATCCACAGATCTCATTGTTATTGTCGACCTTTATGCAATAAAACTTTCCAAACGTTCTACCCTTTCATTATTTTATATCAGTCAGAGTTCCTTGAAACAAATACTCCATAACTTCTAAAATAAATAAGCGGCCAAGGAGCCTTTACGCTCGACATCACTTTGTTTAAATTTAAACTGTTGTTATCTAATCCTATTAGCCTTCGGTTTCAGCGGGCTCCAGTCTTGGTCTATTCAAATGATGAGGTAATAGTTGGTGACTGCTTTAAAGAGCATTTCTTAAAATTCCAATTTAAACAAAGACTTAGGCTAGATGTCCTAGAAGCTTCTCTATAATATAAGCGCGAGGAAGGTCAACGTTTTGGTCAGAGATAATGTGCGAAAAATACGCCCACCTCGGAAAAGAGATGCCGCAAAACAGTGAAGCATTGGATGTATGAGGTACAACAGCATATGTCTTTATTGGCGCCTGTAATGGTAAAATATGAAAGGTCTGCATCTTTGGTTATAAAGTCCGAAAGCATTATTAAACCTCTAGACTCCAGCTTGTTCCGTCTTTTACTGCGCGGCGAAGGATCGTTTTTTGTTAGCATACGATTAACGTTCCTGAATGTTAAAATGAGGACTTGACAGTCGTCAGATTGCAAGACTAAGTTGGTTCGACACTAAGAATACTAATGCCTCCGACGTCTTGAATATCCGAATCGTCACAATTAAAATCGCACCACTTCCTGGTAGTTAAAACTTAAGTGGACATCCATTTTACACAACATCGAATAAATTCTGTAAGGAGATTTGGCATCGCAAGAGATTGGCAGAACCATTTCCCTTTACTTCCAAACCAGTAGGTTAACGTCATAAAGGATGCAAGACCCAGCGTCACACAGCCAGTTCTTCTTACCCCGTGCAACTTGTCTGCTTTCAAAGAGCACGTCTTCGACCTCTACCGTAACTACCATACCTTTTTGTTGAGACTTCGATTGTGGGAATCGATCTGAAGGTCCATTTCACATTTACCGTACTATCCTACCTAGCTTGTGACAGTTTTAAAGATGATGCTCATTCTTTCGGTACTTTTACGATGACTGGTAACCAGTTTTGTACCGCACTGTTCATGATCATGGATGGAATAACTATGGTAGGCATGTAACCATAAAATTGATAGACATCTACCTAAAAAAGATTGCTGCTACGCTGGTTGCCAATTCCAGAGTATTGCGAAATTTTGACAGTTTTTTTTTTGCAGACCTCCTCCAATTGTTATAACCTTATGACCAAACGACAACTGACATGATGTGTGGAAAACACTCTCAGCCAACTCTCCAGTGAATAATTTTAACAAGCACCTATTCGAAAGCCTTCATCTGCAAAGGGTCAAGGCTTAAGATCTGTGTCTCCCTGTAAAGTAAAGCCAACAACTACGCATAAATTCACGCAACTCCCCAACGAGTACTTTTACCAATAAATTGAGATCAACTTCGAGTATGTACATAAATTACTTCCATTGCGCCAAAGTGCCCAGTGTGACCTTGGCTGAGTCGTAAAACAACAAACAAGTCTTAGTCTGCATTGGGTATACCTACTTTTTTCTTTAAGTAATTCACCATATTCCACTAAGTAAACATGCAATCATCTCCGCAAAAAACGCAAGATACATTTCGACGACCAAAATCGTAAAAAAAAACAATCTAACAAAATTGTAATCATCATATGAAAAACAAACCCAGCAAGCTCCATACAAATCAATAAATTGTTTGCAATCGCCCCTGAGCTCATCACATTACAGTCCATCATAACCATAATTTTACTCCCTGTATCCACTCCCCAAGCACACACACACACAGGCAGATAACGTTGTCCATATAAATCCAAGTCGAGTCTATTCACTGCAGCTTACTGTAAGCTCCGTGCCATGAATTTATTACTATACGTCCGGTCAAGGAGGAGGCAGATCGAGTAGATTACTATCCACCCCTCCACCTCTTTGTATGTGTACTTCCTAATGATTATGAGGAATCCTCCCGAGACCGTTTGATTTATGGGAAAGGGGCACTCTTCAATGCTCCTGCACTCGCACCTGCATTCGGGGTAAACTTTAAACTCGTTAATACTTCAACTCGACTGTATACCTATTATGGAGGTACTGCCATTACCAAAATCTGGTAATCAGGACTTACCATTAAAAATTGCTTCCCGGTTATGCATCGTAAAGCTTTAACGATTATTTGCATTTCGGCCACAAAGTCAGGAGCAGGTACCCACTGCCCTTGTCCGTGCGGGGTTGAAACTTTCGTGTTTATGGTAAAATATTGCTTATTTCATAAAGAAGGCCCTCGGTAATAACACCAACATCACGCAACCCAAGGACGATCTGTGTAAAAAGAAGAGGCAGAGGAAGCGCTTTTGCTAACTTCTCCAATTGTAACTCATTACGTGTGCGAGTAGTTGGAGGGAATAAACGGATGGCGCGCACACACTGAAAGAAGAAACAAAAGTTGAACAAAGTTCACTTCATCATGTCAACAAGTTATAACAGCAAGACACCGAAAAAGGATGCTACCAGGAGAAAACTTCAGACGTTCGGAATTGGTAATAAGCATGCTTTCATGCCTTGTTTACGAGATCTACGGCGACACAGGGACCTATGTATACGGAAAGGTACAAAGAAATATCCCTCAAAATGTAATATTCATCTGCGTCCTCGGGACTGGTCTTGGGTCTCTTCAAATATTCAAATGTACCTATCTGAGGCATGCGAAAGGGGCACGTAAATTTTCGTCCGTAATAATGTCATTAGCACTCAATAATTGTTAAGGTTTTAACGAATTAAATTGTGAGGTTCAGTTGTAGGTGGCCGGGACGGGACTGCTAATGACAGGACCAAAGCCCCTGTATGTATCCACATGTTCGAGTCGTAAAACAAAACGACCAGGGAGAACTAACATGATGCTGTCGTTATTCGTGTATGTCCCCGTCTTTTTGGGGTTGCTCCGCTTTACCATTGTCGAAAACTCGTCAGACTAACGGCAGAATTTGGCTAACAATGAAAGTTTTCTGCTATATCGACACAAATGGGATTGTTCGGGCGACAATGTCAATTTGTGATTGTCTTCCGGTGCGGTCTGCGGTCACGGAGGTAGCTTCGACGGTTACACGAGAGGGAGAGCGAAGCTGTTCACATCACGGAGAGGATACCTTGTACCTACACTATAGACTACATGCGACTTCAGTCGGGTCGTTATGTTGATGGTTGCATGATTTTTAGTGTTATGGAGTCATTGATAGGATCGGATTGCAGTTACGGGGTGGCCGGATTGACACACTGACTGGATATGGTTGGGGTAAGTCAGTGTGTTCAATGAAGCGGTTGACATGGTGTGTTCTACATCTTTATATGGGGCAACGCCGTGTGAAGTGAGTGCGCACTGTGTATAGTGGTGATTTGTGAGGATTATATCTACACGATGCTGATGCAGTATCGTTTATCTTTGTTTTGCTGAGGGAATTAGCAAACAAAATGGCAGTCGCAATGATGACGGAGAGGTTAATGACAAGGTAAGGACACTAGCATTAGAAATGGGAAATTGGCATTGTCGAAGAGGCTCTCTCAGTTATGAAGAGCTTAGTGAGGTGTACTTATGGAAGAGGCGTTGATGCAAGAGGATAACCCTAAGTGCATGTATCGAGTTTTTTGACAGTTAAAGCCTGGTTTACTGAGGTGCACTGCACACACAATCGAAAGCTTTATTCATCAAGGGCTAATTGCACTCACAAGTATTTCAAAAAAATAATTGTTTTTCACTTACCACAAAAAATGTCTTTGCAGCCTGTTAGAGTTATAAAAAGTAGTTTGGAGCTCTTAGCTCTTTTTTTTACGTAAGCAAAATCACAAGATAAATTTAAAAGAACTGGTTCCAAGAGTACGGGGACTGCCACGCCCTTACAGTTCAAAGTCGGTGTCACACCCCTTCTGTTCTTGATGTCGTATAAACCATTGCAAAAATATCTCTACACCGTTTCAGTTACTCGCGGCATTAAATTTTACAAAATAGCCCCTTAAATCGAACGGTCACCTTGGAGAGCTCTATTGAATTCCGTTAGAGTATGATGTTCACATTACATGTCAATGATTACTGTCGCGCAACTGTATGCGAACGTGACTTGAAACGAAATCGCTTCATGTCCTTCGCACACTTCCCCATCAATGGTGTGACAAGAACGCACCAGCTCATCACATTCTTTGCCCTTTGATCAAAGCAAAAATCAGTGTTCCATCAAGGACGAGGGAATAAATTGATCAAGATTGAATTGTCACGTGGACTCACATTGCTATCGCCATGGTTTTTTTTTTTTTGTATTATTGCTGAGCGTTCTCATTTTGTCAATCGGCCTTTTGTAGTATGAGTTCAGCACTTATTTTGTAATGCCCACCCTTGGTGTGGTTTGAGAGGGTTTCTATTTTTCCCTTCTTCTTTTTGAACGATAAAATCAATTAGTTTGGTTGATTGATGACAGCGTTAGACGAGCCTGTTTTATTTGGCGCAGGATGGCGGCTAAAGTTTTATGAACGATGACACCATTAGCGATCCGATTAATGCCTCAATGGTGGGTTTGACTTTCAAACCATTTGGTATATCTGACACGAGCACTTTTAATAGCCCGTTCGATGAATATGTCTGTTAGAAGCGGAAAAGAAAGGGGAAAGGGAGAGTTCTTCATTTTTTATGGGTATTAAATATATGGTGAAATAGTTTAGGTTGGAAATAATATTGAAGGTCGAGTGTTTTGACGGCTTTCGTGGAAAAATATTGGCAAATGTTTTTATGGCATTACGGTGTTGATTGTGCAGCTCCAAATTGTGCGATTAACTGCCGAAATTGACTGCCTTTGGGGCGTATTCAATGGTGATAAGCTGGTCGTCATAATTATGGTTTTATTCGAACTTATTTTAGTTGTGAAATAGGCGATTTTCTGAGCCCTAATTCTGCAAGGTTCTTCTCCTCCGATATGCCGTGAGATTTGAAAAAGCAAATTTTATAAGAGGGATCAATTGTATAGTAGTATTTTTTTATTTTTATTTAAAAAATCAATTTTAAAATTTTATACAAAAAATTTAAATGTAAATAGTATATTTTTTCATTTATATGTTAAAACTTTTGTTTTTGAAACACACCGAAGAGCACATTGACAAATGGCCTAAAAACATTTCGAAGGGCAAAAATTGCTCCAAAAAGTGCAGAGAAAACAGTTCGAATTAAGCCCCCAAATATGTCTCAAAAGCGTCAAAAAAAAACCCACTTGAAATCTTTAAAAGGAGGTTACGCAGGTCGAAAGCAGTAAAACTAAGTGCTGAGAGTCGAAATAGTTCCGAGAAGAAACCTTATAAATTCTTGAAGAAACATGCCGTAAACCCCTAAAAAAATTATGTTTCCGTAAGCGCCCAAAAATACACAACGTTAAATATTCCAAAACTAACCGAAGCTTTCACGCTTTCAAAATTTACAAAAAATACTCGAAAAAAAACTGTCTAAATATCCCAAAAGCGCTTCAAGAAACGCTCTAAAATGCGACAGTTTTCAGCAGGTATCAATACCATTCCCACAAATCCCACCCGCATTATTGATAAAAATGGGTTCAAAAATCTACAGAACACTTTAAGAAACCTGCCAAGAAACACTAGCAAAAATGTTGTTAAATGCTGAACGTGCAGAGAAATGCCTGAAAACCCCCTTTGAGAGACCCCCAAAAAATAAAGAAGAAAGGGGCCCGAAAAACCTAAAATCTCAACGAAAAATAAACTTAGAAATATTGTTTAGAAAACGCTTAAACAAATTTCAAAAACTGCACAGATAAACTCCAACTAAATACATTCAGAAACGGTCCGAAAAAAGCCCAAGAAGGCGACGAAGTTGTTTTCTAACAATGCTTTGAAAATAAACAAGATGACCAAGACATATCTATTGTAGATAACAGTAAAAATCAAAAAGAAACAAAAATGTAAAGGTGCTACCGGTGTAATAAGAAGGGCATATGCATGAATTGAGTTGCACTCAGTCAGTGCAGTGCAGGCAGTCGAAGTAAATCAGTGATAGAGGGCAGACGTAGAAATAAAATTGTGATCGAAGTGACTTGTGTTTTATTTGCGCGTGTGAAGTAAATAAATATTATAAGGCGCCCTGTTATAATATGTAAGTAGTTCAAAAATGACAGACACCATTCAAAATTACTATACCTATATAAGTAGCTCAGTGTTCAGTTCTTATCAGTTCTTAAGTCTCTCTCTGCAAAACTAAAACATGAAGCAATTTTCTAAATGCAAAAATATTCAAATAAAGTCTTAACGCTTGAAAAAAAAAAACTGGGAGGTCATCGTATCTTATAGAATGTGCATTTTAGGTTACTACGAAAACTCTGTGCGTTCCCGTAGCTATATTTTTTTTAGACTTTATGTTGTGCAGCGAAAAACATTATTTCTAATCGAAAAATGTATTCAAATGATAAATCCAATATCCATCTCATTCACTTCTCTCTCAGGATGTACTGCTTTGATTCCACTTCCGATCCAATACGGATTCTCTGGATGTAAAGTAGCAAAAAGTAGGCACCATTACAGTAAATACAATCCTTCGAGTACAAAATTATAGAGCCTCATTAAAATTTATGAGACAACTTTAAACAGTAAACTTCTGTCATTGGTATTAATATTTTCCCTTAGCTATAACAAACTTCGTCAATGCAATTTCCTTCTGACGAAGGTAATATGGAAATATCTATCGACGCAACGCATCCCTTTGCCTGTAGTAAACGCTCAACTCAAAACCCTCTCCCTCCTCCCCTCCGGCATGGATCATAACCTACACTATCCTATAAAAACGGAACATAAAAAAATGTATATCAAACTTTATACAGCCCTTCCTACAACACACACCTACCTCGTCCGAACCGAGTACCATACCAAATCAAAATGACTGTTGTTCGAAAAAGTTACAAAAACAAGAAAAAAAAAAAAACAATTGTCGAAAATAACCAAAAGGACGAGTAGCAAAAAAGGGGATAACTACTCTGCCATACATCTGTGAAAGCAAAACAAAAAGTTCCAACAACTTTTACCAACTCGATGGATGGTAGAAAAAAAAGAAGAAGAAATGAATTGGCAACAATAAACAAATGTTGAACAATTGAAAATACGAGCATTACGATGGGCTAAAGAGGGCCATCGAAGCAGTCTGCAAAACATTCTAAACAGTCGTTCCTTTCGTCGTTTCTGTCAAGCAAAGAGCACAAAACACTATCCTCCGACTCCGACGCTGTGCAAAAAGTTAACCCATTAAGAGGCTTAGATGGTTAAGTCACTTTTAGTGTTTTACTGGTGACTCTTTCTGGGAAACGTTTCATAGTTGCTCCTTTGACTTGCGTTGCTTTGTGTGGGCGGCAATTAAAATGTTGCCACCAGCCGAGGTAGAGGCAGAAATAAGAGAAATAATTACTTCCGACGTTAATCAAACTCAGATGGAGTTTTAATTTGTCACAGGATAGACAAAATGTTGTATAAAATTATAAAATCTGTGCACAGCTTTACAAGTGAGCATTGTTTGACACTTATATAAAATTGATGAAGTCAGGAATAAAATTGCTTCCTTACCTTTGTTGGGGGAATTTTGTTTAAGTCTGCCATTGCCACAAATCATAATGAGTGACAAATGGCAGGTTGAAAGCACATTCGATATTGAAAACTGATCTCTCTCTGACATCGCACCGTAGCAAGTCGTTTGCAATTTGACAGATTTAATTTATTTTCTTTGCTTTTGAAGGCGTCAGGGTACTTGACAGGCTTTCTGTAAGGAAAATTCACCTTTATGTACAATTACTTTTGTCGGAATTCAATTTTAATGTGGCCCCAATTTGGACTGCAGAAGGAAAATGTACTCCTTCCAGCTGAGTTTCTATAGAGGTTATCTTTCCATTTAAGACAACGGTTGGTTTCACGTCCTAAATCACCTAAAGTGTCAACAGCAAGTACTTATAACATTATTTCAACAAAAATATGTCAAGGGATTGAACAGGTTCCTAGAACTGAGCGAATTTGGTCTTCGGCAGGTCAAGGTACATTCTTAAACATCGATTATTAAGTGGAGTCTGGCAAAAGGCTTTTAGGACTCATAAGTAAATATTCAATAGGTACTTATTAAAATACAATAAAAGATATAATATAGGCGCACGTTTGGCGGCAATCCTCCATGGACCATAATCGGACTTGTTAACAATTTTGCCGAGCATAGGACAGTCGAAAAAAGACCTTACCATCGAAACCCTTCAGTTTGGACGGAGGAAACAATGGCTGCTGTAGCTGCTGCCATAGAAAACAATCCAAGAGTTTCGACAAAAAGCTAATCTGTTTAAATGGGTAGAAGCAGAGAGTCATTGCAGTCAATTATGCACAATGATTTTGACTTATTCGCATATAAAATTCAAATGGCCAACAAACTGAACGCAGCAGACTTGCCGATTCGCTTGGAATTTTGCCAGAAAATGCTTCAAATGGTGGAAGAGGACGGAAACATGTTGAACTGTCTTTTTATGTGTGATGAGGCCCATTTCGATTAAAAACTATTGCGGCTATTCCTGTATCAACTCTCGAAGCAGTAATGAACAACTTTTTGGTAAGATGCCGCACATGCATCAACGAACAGGGGGGCAGGGCATTTATTCGAGTTTCTTAATGTAGCAATATTTACTTTCACAGGTTTTTAATTTGAGTTTGAGGTTGGGCAGCAGTAGCTTTTCCAATTCGCAAGATGGTTCCCAACAAACCGTTCTATATGCTTTTGGAATCTGTCTTAGTGCAATGAGAGCAAAAAGTTTTATTTCTTATTTTTGTGGCACTGAACTGAAATTTTGGTGTATTTTATACAAACATCAGAAAGTGCTACTTTCGCTAAAGAGCTTATCATCAGTTAGCTAGCTGTTTGAACATTCAGTTTGTCGCAACTCCTCAAAGCATCAATAACCCTCCTGAGGGACATGGTAAGTGATACTGAGGACAAAAAACATCAACTATACTTCCAATGAGAACCGCAAGTGCGAGTGTAAGCAGATGGATAACTCCAAGACCGACAGCAGGACCGACGACTGTTCTAAAGCCTCATCGTACTTCACGTGAAACCGCTTGGTGTATTTCTGTGTACCAGGAAGTATACATAACTTCACAATAACCGACTCAAAATGGTGTACAATTAATTGCTATTGTGTCATTCGTTTTTATATACACACAATCGAATGCACTAATTGCCTTTTGCTGTTGCAGTGTCTCTTCCGTAAACTAACCAGAAAATTGATGACAGATATTTTTTTTCGACTCCCATTTTCTGCGATATTATTTCTGTGGGTGGAATTTCGAAAAAAAAAAGTCATTCCTCTCTACAGATACAGTTACAGGCAACTGCAAGCACCCCTCAAATGCCACAACAGTAATCCCCGGTAATGTTTCAATCAGTAACATTTGAATAATGGCCACAGTTTTGCAGAAAAAGCCCTCGTCGTCGTTGGGCAAAGAACAAACAGGAAAACACGATGCTGCCGGTTGTCCACAGCCCTTCAATGGCCAAAGAAATAATAAGGACTCAAGTTTTGGGTCAACTCGATTGCCAGCATACTCTCACCAAGGCATGCCACATATACAATACTGGTCGAGTATAGTGTCGGCCCGATTTGTGTTCTATATCGATTTTCTAATAATATGCCCAGAGAGAATGTGGAGCGGAGTGCCAGCACCAGAAGTACAAGCAGAATCAAAATCCAAAACAGGACCATATCGCCGTATATAGTCAGCTGAAGAGAAATTAAATGGCTGAGAATGCAATCGATGCAGCAATATGTGCGCTGGTAAATACGAGGGCATATTGGCTGCCCGTGCACCGCATCGGAATAACGTAAATTCGAGAGATTATTTGGAATGCAGATTGTCGAATTGCAATTACAAGTTTGGCAAGTTTGGCTGGGATGGGTGGTTGAACGACGTTTTGTGGGGAAAAAGGGCAACGCAGACGGAATATTCACATAGAACGACACGTATGAAAACTATGCACCATCTATAAGCACTCGATTTGGCAATTCCTGTTTGCCATTGTCACTGCGTTATGCTATCGGGTGGTGCTGACGGAAATTTTGCAAACAAATGAGACCCATACGCAATTAATGTAGGTTAAGTTTTGAAGTATGATTTGTTTTTGAATGCGAGTGCATATGTGGAATTGTTGCTCTTTAAATTTTCCAAATGCATATGGAAAGAATTATTTTTCTGTCGTGCTGCAAATGTGGTCAGTATAAGTAGGGGTAGCCTTTAGACCTTTCGGTGGGTACCAGTTTTCCATGCGGACCTATCCAAAGCAGGCTCAAAGACTGAGCATTTCATTATACTGAACGGTTCTTAATACGGAGCTGAATAGTGATCTGGGTACGTGTAGTTGTAAACCGTGGTCTGGGATTTGAACAAGCATTTGTATCATTCGCTGAAAAAATCACTAGACCAGCCAGGATTTGGATTTATGTGATGGTTGACAGATAGCTTGCAAACAGCTAACCATCGATCCTGTTGACTCGAGAGGCGTGTAGGTTGAGCTTGGATTCGGTCTTTGGCCCCAATATAAGTAACAAATTTGTGTGTTTGAATCGATTTATTTTTTTTATTTAATTTCTGATGTTGTGCTCCACAGAAAACCGATTTGTTAAATATTTTTCCAATCCTAAATCAATTTGAATCCGAAATGGTTTCCCCACTCAGTTTCATTCATTTTCAAAGAGAAGCAAAAAGGTCCGCTGGTGACCAACTCTTTCTTCTATTCCCTATAACAACAAACCCAGCTTGTTTTCTAACCTCGAATATAATATGTAAACATACACAAACAATTGATTTGGCCAAGGATATATAGGTACATGTTAGATTAAGTGGTATCCTTTTGCCGGTGGTCAATTTTTTAACAGTATACCATATTTCCCAGTAGGGTTTTTCATTTCCCATCTAATGTTCTAACAAAAAAATAATCAATTTTCATCTATCCCACTCGTCAGCATCATTATTGCTTCAGGAACTGGTTTCGATTTCCCACCTCTATCGCTGGTTTGATTCCCGCACTCCAAAAGCCGGATTAAACTTTTTGTTTGCATTTTGTTTTGTAGCATTTTCAATTTCCATTCTTTTACGATGTGCAGTTCGTGTTGCAATTTTATCCAATCGACCTTTATTGACACAAAGAACACGTATCGCGTTGGTATACCTACTATAATTCAATTTTGCCTGGTCCACTATACCTAATATGTGGATACACGGGTGTGACTAAATGAAAGGAAACATTTAACTAAAACGGAAATACGTGCGCATGCACTTGTATGGGAAAAAAGAGCAAATAGAATTTTGCACACATCTCTGTCCAAATTCTATTACTTTTAAGTCTCCGCTTCCAATGTCTCATTTTTCAATAAAGCTCCCCAATATCACATTTTTATTCCCTTAGATACAATTAAACACTCTAATTGCTAAATCTTTCCGACAATTACTCACTCACAATGGCTTAGCAAAAGAGGGTATAAGATATGAACCGTGAACAAAGCCAAACCATTTCACTCCAAGAATTTCAAGTCTACTCAAATGTCTCTTTATTAAAAAAAAAGAAATAAATACCTCACGGATCTCCAACATAATCCGAGAACATAAAAGACTAAAACCCCAAACAAAGAAAATCCTTTTTGATTTGCCCTACATTACTCAATTGAAATATTTTTCCCCCACACACCTGCTGGGATGATATCAAAAGGAAAAGCCGATCTACTGACCAATCCAAGGTTCATCGTTTTCTCGTTTCTAAGTGTTTGGGACTTATCGGTAGGAAATTAAAACACCTTCAAATGTTATACGCCAACAAAAATACAAGAAAAAAAAAAAAGAAGAAAAAACCATCGCAGCCCATAACAAAGAAGTGTGTATCTCGGCAGCTTTTCTTCTCTGCGACTAAGTTATCCTTCTCACCGAGTGCTCTTTCCTTAATGACTATCCATTAGAAAAGGCAGCCTTTGACAAAAGCAAAGAAAGAAGCCCCAAACCTGCAATCTGAAAATAGGTGTGATAATAGGTAAAAACGAAAAAAATAAAAAATTCCGGAAAATCTTTCTCATATTTTTTTGCTCTTCTTCTTAGCCTGAAGGTTGAAAGATTTTTCCTTTATGCAAGTTTTCAGTTTCGTTCGTTCATTTAATTTGGGTAATCCTTGTCTAGGACACGCATTGGTGCTTAGGAGACAATCTGCGAGAGGAGATATCTGGCAACTTGAGCGGAATAAGCAGCAATTTGTAAGCGATAATTTTTTTTGTATGCATATAACGGGCAGATAGAGAAGATTCAAGGAATTTAGGTTGAGGCTGCGGGAATCGTCACGAACTTGGATTGTGATTACTGTATTAATAGGATTTCCAATCAAGTGGTACTGATTGTCTTTAGTTTGATCACAGTTATCCTTCTATTTCATAATAGGTACTGATTACAGCCCCAGTGATAGGCTGTTCTCATTTTAAATACTGCCCTCGGAAAAAGCGAACCTCTACTCCTTTAAATGTGTCACGATGTGCATGCAGGCGGAAGTTATTCACACATTTAAGGGGTATTATCCGCAACTTAGAGTGAATCAAATGGGCCTAAATTGACTGAAAAGCGAGTTGAAAATGTTGGCAGTCCTCTTTAGTGCAGCGACTAATGCAATTCTCTGAGACTTTTAATGAAGGAACACTGAGGCAGCAGCCATCCAATGATTGTCACGCGAAAGATGAATGAGTAAAATATTTAGTAGAATCCTTTCGACGCGTAAAGTTTGTGACTCGTTTTTTGTGCGTTTCTTGACGCATTTTTAAAAGAATTTGTCGACACTTTATTCAATGTCTTTTCGACGAGCTTCTTGGCTCATTTTTATACGAGTTTTTTAAGACTTTTTTTTTTTGTTAAAGCTTTCTGTTGTTCAATGTATTTTTCATGCAAATATTGCTCTGTTCTTGACTTGTGTTTTGACACTTTTTTTCATTATGTTTTTGACACACATTTTAGTGCATTTTGATACATTTTTCGGCGCAGTTTTCAACTCGGTTTGACGAGGTTTCTTGCACATCGCTTGAGGTGTTTTTGCCTGGTTTTGACATACCTACTTTGACTATCAATAGAATTTCGAATTCATTTTTGGACATATTTTAAGAATTCATATTAAGTACGATTTTTTACGGGTTTCCTGATTTTTTCCCCTTTTTTAGCGCTTTTTCTGACTCGTTTTTGATGCATTTGACACTATTTTAATCGTTTTTCAATGTGTTGTTGACGTGCTTTATAGCAATTTTGACACGTTACATAACGTTTTCTTTACCTACCAATATGGCTCTGTAGAATCAGCCATCAATATGCACTCTATAAAAATAGGTATTCAAGAGGTAGCAATAGGTATTCCCGAAAATTTCTAAAGCCTAAAAAAATAGTGCCTGCTCAATAGTGTTAACAGAATATTGGTGGCAGGCTTTTAGCTTAACAAAGACCCACTTCCTTACTATTATAGGTAGGTGAAATTCAACTGCGTTAGTGGGGTGAAACGTTTGCAGCGATTGGCAGTAATGGCAGCTATAGTTGCCAATGTAGGATGAAGGTATGTATATATTATTTTGATAACAAAGGAAGCAGTGATTTTCATTTATCTAGACAATTACTTTATAAATGCCAAGTTGTCAGCTCCGTTAGACTAAATTTAGAGTACTTCTCGCTAAGTTTCAACTGGTAAGCTTCAATTTCCAAATGACTCCTAACACCTTGTTAAATAAGAAAAATATTAAATGCCAGTAAAAAAAATCCTCCCATCCAATAAGACCCCGATTCGCAGACAACTAATTAAATCGCCTCATTTAGAGGCGAATGAACCTACTTACGTACTCAGTTAAGCCCACCGAAACCACAGACACATTGAATTGACGTACATTTTCATTATATATTCAACTGTTAGATGAAAAAAAAGACGACGAAGAACCATCCAACGAAAGCGTATATTCCCAACAATGTGCAATTTTTCTTGGTTGCCGTTCGGGTCTATTCCAGCAATTAAATCAAACACAGGATACAACTCAATGAAATCATTTGGAACAGATAACAGGATAACACATACACCACAGTGTTGGATCAAGCTATCGTCGTAAATTACAACTCAAGCGAATTATTTATTTGATGTTCGTTTGATGGTGTGGATGAAATGACATACATCAGGCATTGTTGTAGGAGACCAATGTTCGACGGCTGGTTTTCACGTAAAATCCGTTTTAATGACAGCACTGTATGCGGGTTGAAAGACATGGATTGAAATGTGTGGCTTTATCGTCAATTTGTATTATGTTTCATGGGACGTAATTGAAATGGATTACCTTATAAATTAGATCGGCACACGGTTGATATTCCGGCTATATCTGCGAGAACAGATTAGACACGAATATTATGGTGTGGAAATTGATGTGTCATCACAGATGGTGGGTGAATTGAAAAATTGTCACAAAATTTATTAGTTTAGGGGGGTTGGTTAATTTAAAAATTGTTTGGTTCAACCACACGAGACAAGAACACAAATTAAAAACACGTCCACTTCAACCGACAGTCTAATTTCAACTGACTTCTTTTCTCTTTATTCGTGTATATGTATATAATTGAGTGTACCCTACCGGCAGCCAGGTACATGAGTATGTGTAATAATTTTTGTTTCTTATAGATACATACATTCATACGTCTACAACTCGATCATCCTGACATTGTAATCGCCCCGATTACTTTGTAGGCTCATTCTTGACCCAAGATTTAAGATTTGCCGCTTCCCATACCCCCTCATAAGGTAGTCGTGTCAATTGAAAACCCTCTACATCCTTCAACAGGTATCTGTCGTTCATTAGCACCTTATCTATTCTATATGGCCCTTTGAACTTTGGAACTATTTTCCTACATGCGCCTGGATTAGAAATGAAGTTCCTTACCATAACGTATTCCCCTTTTTTATAGTCTTTAACAACTCTGTTCCGATCTTTTACCATTTTATTATAATTCTGTCCTTTTTCTATCTTTTGTCTTGCAGATTCTCTCATTTTAGCTAAGTCTCTCTCATTTTCTCTATCATTTGCGTCATCTAAACATTCCTTCAACAAATCAATAACCATTCCTTTTTGAACTACACCGAATAATAACTGACTAGGGGTAGTCCCTGTACTTCTATGAATTGTATTATTCATTGAAAACTCTATAGTGGGCAACACACTATCTAACGAGAGATTAGTACCAGCACTTGTCAATTTTGCTATCATTGGAGCTAGACTCCTGTTAACTCTCTCCACTTGCCCATTTGCTTGCGGAGAACCTGTCGCAATTTTTACATGAGCGATATTATTTACCTCCAGAAATTGTCTAAAATCCTCAGATGTAAATGCACTACCGCGGTCAGATACAATAATTTTGGGACGACTGTAGGAATTAAAGTAACCTCTCAAACAACTAATTGCTTCTTTAGCCTTTGTGGATCGCACCGCATAAAGCCGTACAAATTTTGTAAACGCATCGATCACAAGAAATACGTACTTTTTCTTCCCGTTTTTCAGTGAAACTGGTCCAAAGTGGTCAATATGTATTGTCTCAAAGGGCACTTCCCCTTTTGGTATATTATGAAGTAGACCTTCATGTTTTCCGAACTTGGGTGAGAATGCAATACACTTCAAACAATTGTTGATGTGTTCTTTTATCTTTTGACTCATTTTGGGGAACCAATATGTTCTAAGTATATTATTCAAGACTTTGTCTCGTCCAACATGTCCCATTTCGTCATGATACAAGCGAATCACATTACCCTCCATAGCTTTTGGTACAAAAAACAAAATTTGTCTTCCCATCTTCCTGTACACTAATCCATTTCTCATCTCATAGAACCTATCTTCCTTTTGCTCGAGTATTTTCCTAATTTTCTGTATTGTTTCGTCACTATTTTGTCTAATTGATAAGTTTTGTTCAAAATTATTTTCTTCTAAGACCAAAATATTTGAAATGCGACTCAATGCATCAACATGCTGCATCCTTAAACCATTCCGATGTTCTAACACATAATCGAAATTTTGTAGTTCTAGAGCCCATCTTGCGATCCTTGGATTCACTTCTTTCTTATTAAGGGTTAGAGTCAACGAATTACAATCTGTAATGATCTTAAACTTGAGTCCATGAAGATAGACTCTAAATCTCTTTAAAGCGTAAATGATAGCTAACGTTTCCAGCTCAAAACTGTGATATTTTGATTCATTGTCAGTGGTCCGCTTTGAGAAAAAGAAAATAGGATGTAGTTTTCCATCCCCCTTTTTCTGTAGGAGTATTGCTCCAAAACCCAGTGCACTTGCGTCACAATGTAACTCAGTTTCATCTTTTGGATTATATATTGCTAAAACGGGTGATTCACTCATTTTAAGCTTCAATTTCTCAAAACAAGCCAATTCTATCTCACCAAATTTGAATACAGCATCCTTCCGGACCAAACTGTATAAGGGTTGAGCAATAAGAGAGAAATCTTTGATAAATCTCCTGAAATAGGAGCATAAACCCAAGAAACTGTGCACTGCTTTTACATTTTGTGGTGTTGGAAATTTCATTACGGCCTCTACACCTCTTTCATCTGGTTTAATACCTTTGCTTGTAATGAAGTAGCCCAGGTACCGAATCTGTGATACCATAAACTGGCATTTGTCTAATCTTAGTTCCAATCGATTTTTAACTAACCTTTCAAAAACTTCTTTCATTATCTCTAAATGCTCCTGTTCCGATTCTGTTGCTATCATTATATCGTCTATATATATAGTTACTTTCTTTTTCCTTATTAAATCTTCAAAAACCCTGTTTATATACCGTTGAAACTCACACGGCGCATTTCGTAACCCAAACGGCATCCTTAGATATTCAAATTGACCCATAGGAGTCACAAATGCTGTATATTTCACAGACTCCTCATTCATCTGAATATGGTGAAAGGCACTTTTCAGATCTAATAAAGTAAAAATCTTTTTATTTACTAATCCATCCAATAAATCGTCCATTAGTGGGATAGGGTAATTATCTTTTTGAGTGACTTTATTTAAAGTTCGATAGTCTACACACAACCTAATTTCTCCTGTTTTTTTTTTTACTAATACAACTGGTGATGAATATTCAGACCTACTCGCACGGATAACTCCTTGTTCTAGTAAGTCATCCAAAATAAGTTGCACCTGCTCTTTCTCATAATACGACATCCTCCGTGGGGGGTAATGGAAGGGCTTTTCGTCGTTCAATCGCAATGTCATTTTATAACTAACTGCTGGTATTGCAGGGCGAGAACAGTACAAATAATAATTTTTTATGATTTCGAGAAATATGTTTCTTATTTCAATTGTTAATTCATCATTATTCATTATAATATCTTCTTCATTGAATTTAATTTTCGCAAGACCACATCTATCTAGTTCGTCTGAATAGTTTTGACTACTCTTACTTTCATCTGTTATTATATTCATAAATTTTTTACATTGCATACTATACTTATCTTTCGTTGACTCTTTTTCTTCGACTGTCATTTTTCTTAAACATAATTTAGCTTCCGTTAGGAAATCCCGTCCTAAAATAACAGGATATTGCATAGTGTCATCTGGCACTACCAATAGTTTTAGCTTAATTTCATCTTCATCAAATAAAACATGACTATTTATTGTCCCAATTACAGACAAAAGGCTTTTATTAATGCCATAATAATTATTAAGGTTTTCGTTATAAATTACATTGTTTGATAAATTATTTGAGATGTACTTCTGCTTAATAAGGCTTACTGGACTGCCGGTATCTAATAATGATCCTAATAATAAACTAGTATTAGAATATTTGCATATAAAGATAAATTTAAAAGTTCTTACATATTCCTCGTCGGAGTCGGAGTTTATATAGCCAATTGGACGAAGCTGCTGCTGCTTCCTCTTCGGGCATTGGGCTGCTAGGTGCCCCATCTCGGCACAAACATAGCACGAACCTGGCTTTCGCTTCTCCTTTTTACATTCATTTGCCATGTGGCCCAGAGAGTTACAATTAAAACAACGAATCTGCTGCTTCTCAGTCTCTCCTGTTAATGCATGTCGTGATGTTGATGGCACGGCCATCATTTTTTGTCTTGATGGGAACTGCACCGACCTGAATGCCTCCAATAACCGAAATTTGTCGGGGAAACATTGCAACCTGGCATTTGATGCTAATGTTACGTCGGGTATCCCCTCAATTAGGTACTCCACCATTTCGTCTTCAATTTGCAGTTGGTTCCCAAGAATAATTTTGTCTTGGAAATACTGCTGAAACGTTTCTCCCGGCTGCCACTTCCTTGCTTCAAATACCCGCTTCATTTTTAATTTTGTTGGACGATCGTTGAAAATTTCGCCCATGTCTGTCAGTAAGTTTTTGAACGACACTGTTGTTACGTCGTCCCTCGAGTGGAACCACCTGAGTGCTTTATCCTTCAATTTGAGTGAGACGAGCACCTTCATATTGTTGTCGTCCAACTCATATGCCTGTTGTACACTCTTAAGTTGTTTCTCAAAATGCTCGAAAGAATTGCCCGTTCCGCTGAACTCACTTATCAATTCTTTAATGTGACTCAAATCTTTTTTTTCTTCAGTGTTTCTCGTTTGTCGTCGTCCACCACTCGTTTGACTATTCAACTCATTCTCTCTCTTCAGTAGTTCATTCTCTTTGTCTTTCATTTTAATTTCTTTCTTCAGCACTTCTATCTCTCGTTTCATTAAGAGCCACTCTTTTTTCATAATATGTGTACCAATCGTTCGTGTACTACTGTCCTCTTCTCTATCATTAGCACATTCATTTTCACTCTCATTTGCATCTCTCTCATTATTTTGGTCTTCTGCATGTGTGTCATTTTTTCTTTGCTTTACTTTCATTGTTGCTGTCGTCTGCTCTTCGTCATTCACGCTGTCTTGGTATGTGTCATCGTCATCAGACACGCCATCGTCGCCATCTGCCATCAGCGTCTGTTTGCTGGAAAACGGGAATTCGCCACGTTCCTGCTCAGGGATGGATAACAATCGTAACACTAGTTCACTCTTGTTACCCGTTGTTTTCCGTTTTAAAAATTTCAGCCATGATTTTAACTGCGCAGCAGTGTAAACTTTATATTTTTCGATTTCTGTGTCTGCCATAGCTGTTTTATTTTTCGTTTTCACCCTCTTCTTTTCTTTTTTATTTTTTCGCGACGCGACGCACTCGCTAGTTGGGGTTAAAATTTTGTAGTTTTAGGTTTTCTTCACGCACATACACTTTTTCTTTTTGTTGAAACACGCGCGCACACTTCTTAGTAGGACTATCCCACTTCTGATATTTTAGGGGGGTTGGTTAATTTAAAAATTGTTTGGTTCAACCACACGAGACAAGAACACAAATTAAAAACACGTCCACTTCAACCGACAGTCTAATTTCAACTGACTTCTTTTCTCTTTATTCGTGTATATGTATATAATTGAGTGTACCCTACCGGCAGCCAGGTACATGAGTATGTGTAATAATTTTTGTTTCTTATAGATACATACATTCATACGTCTACATTAGTATTTTCAAATTTTAATGAGACCCGTAAAGCAATTTCTGGTTTCACTTTGTGGTGGATTAGGATTATAAATAGGTTTTGCGAAAATAAATTGCACACGCTCATTCTAAAGTAGGTAGATTATATTTTAACTTAAATTTTAGAAAGTATTTTTAAATGAACCATAATACGGATTGGATGGGGCGAGCCATTTAATAAATTAGGTCGTAAAAGGCTGTTTTGGTTTTATCGTTTCGCGAAAAATACTATCTACCATCAAGCAATGGGGAATTTGCAACGTCCACAGTTTCAGCTTTCGGCAAGAAAAGCAGGCTGGATAATTATACTTCGTGTATTTTTGGGGCAGGCAATATGCCACGCCTCGTATTGAGTCCCACCACTATTGTGCAAAGGCTTTTCAATAAGTGTTCAATAAGTTTTGTTATCTTTTAAAAATCAAACTTATCAGCTAAAAAAAGCGTTATGTGTGGTTTGTTGTATGGCAGGTGTCATGCCTCTTTGTGTGACCATGCCCACATATTGAAAAATACCTCAAATATGGCATGAACTTCCATTTACGATTTCCATATATTTAAGGGCCAAATTAAATAAAATCAATATAACAAAATCCAATATGTAAAGTCTTAAATGGCTTTGTTGCAATTTGAAGAGCCCTGCTGTCCGATGCCGTCCACTTTTGGAAAAATATTTGGTACACATATAGCTTTGTCCATCTGGGTAAAAAATCTTGCAGCCACAGAGCCAAAATGCACTTTTGTGTACCTAGCACAGTACCTACACGGGCTAATAAAAGTACAAAAAAAAACACTCCTTGTGAAAACTCGATTATACAGTGAAATCAAGAAAAGATGAACCGTTCTTTATCTAGTCTTCCAAAACATGAACTTGTTGATATTTGGGTGCTCGCAAAAACTAAAGCTTCATTCCCAGCTGGATTTTTTCAATTCAAATTCCTCTTTTTCTCTCACTAAATTAACGGTATTTAGTTTGTTAAACAGTATTTTCGGGTTCCTCTTAACTGGTTATGCAAATTTGTGTACAAGAAATATGCGGCCAGTTAAAAGGCAAGCCAAGTTTTTATGAACGGGCTTCTTGTTTTAATATGTTCATCTTCTGAGACTCTACTGTATTATGTAGGATTGGTGTTATTAGAGGCAAATTGAAAATTTCGGGTATAGATAGAAAATTTGAAAGTTCGTCGATGAGTTTAGTCTGCAGCTGAGTGTGGGGACCAACTTTCTTCTAGTTAAAGGCCGACAATTTCGCTATTTTTTAAGAAATTGGAAATGAACAGAGTACCACAGCTCTTAAATTTTTCCCATGGTATTTTGTGACATTGGAGCTTGGTGAGCGACCGCATTACTACTTCCAATCTATATCTGACTTTATTTCAATGCAGTTCATAGTTGGACTTCCCTTAATTCAGTGACACTAATCCGCTATGTATGCATTTTTTTAACTTAGTATTTTAATAATAATGCTTATCCCTGAGCCCCCGTAGCCATAATCCGAACCGCAATTTCTTAGTGAAAGGAAATAATAAAAAATATTAATTCCACCACTATATTCAAGCAGTCCTCATCCCATCCTAAAACTAAAGAGGATTTCAAAGTCCTTGTTGTCCCTGGTTATGAGTTAATGCGGGGATGATTGAAATGCCTCTGAATTAATTAAGCGTAGGTACACAACCGCAACGAGGATTCTTAACTTAAGACTTCTTTGTTTACAAAGCTAAAACTAATTAAAACACCCGTCACATGTGCGTTTCCGTTATGCTCTGTCACATTTCGTGTTTATCACCCCCCCACCATTTCGCCATTTCGCTCTGGCACCAGCATCCATAAATTATTTAAATGCACTTTTCTCTTGCATTTTGGTTAATTCTTACCAACCAACGCAACGCAACGCAACGTCCTGCTAGCAATTCCTTTCTTTGCCATCTTAGTGCTGCGAGGCTTGGAATTCAGAATCCCTCTCCCTCCATTGCGAAACATATTAAGTCGAAGAAAAAGGGATTAAAGAGCAAGAGGACCTCCGATGTTCTGATGTAGTAATATTAAATGAAATTAGAGCTCATGAAAATGTTGGTGAACTTTTACATTTGCAGCTGAAGGCGCATTAAAAGTATTTAAGTTTCTTTGTGTAATATACACCTAAGGCAACAAACAAAAAAAAAAAGTAAAACAAGAACCATAATCCAACTACGAGATAACGATGAAGAAGAGAACAAAGCATCGACAATGTCACCAACAGTGACAAGAACCATAACAAGGACACACACATAGAGCTACGTATTTTTGTCAGAGCAATATCATTTATCGCCAAAATGAGTTTTGCAAGTTTCAAGTTGAACATTTTTTTTTTTGCCAGGGAAATTCTATTAAGCTCCGACTGAGAAATGGCTGCAGTCATAGCTGTCATCTGCATTTTGCAAAATGTCTTGCATTGAAACTTTAAAATGAAAATTTCCATGCGGCTTGCATGTATTGTACATACATGCAAACGGATATTGTGACGATTAGAGAAAGTATCTCCTGCTCCACATTGTTGAATGTATGCACAGAAATTCTCGTGTGTTTCTTCTTAACCAAAATGACAGAAGAACGTTGCTGCAGCAACACAAAGCGTGTCTAAGTCGAAGGCAAAAGTATATTATACACAATAATGACCACATAAATATTTTATTGCAAAGGATTATGATCGTGTGGATTTAATTACTGTGGGTGTCCTATGCGGTTTGGGTGGACGTTTCAATAAAAATCTGATTCATCTAAGGATTAGGTTTTACTATGGCGCCCATGGTTGTGAAGACGAATATTGCGTTATGTCAGAAATGCTGCCAAGATTTTGGTATATTGAGTAAATAATAGCTTAACAGAAATCACAATGGGGTGTCGGAGAGTTTAGTAATCGGGCAGCGAATCAGGACATCAAGTTTATGTTTTATGACTTTTAGCGCGAGCAATGAAATTTTGCTATTTTTAAGACTGTGCTGTGGTATATGATTGTGAAAGTGAAAAAGTTTTTCGGTTTAATTGCGATCAAGGGAATAAATTTCAGGCACTTGTTGTCCTTGACTCAGATATTATCTGGAGGAGGTAGAGAACGTAAGTAAGTTCATACAACGGATTGACTTTCTTGACTGAACCACATTACGCTGTAAGACCGACGTTTTAGCCAAGGAAACAAATTTGGTCATCTAGTTCCAAATTCTTTATTGACTGAAGAAAATGACTTATATGAGAAGAGAATCCTAAGATTTAAGTACTTGATATCAGCAAATAAAATTTAAGTTCGCAAATATTTTCGTAAATAAATGCACGATTTGGGAGAAAAGTTCTTAAAACGAAAAAAAGAGTTGCTTAGGTTGCATTCCTTATTATTTAACATATATCTTCGTTGATTGAAAATAATCATTCTTGATTTCAGAATCAAGTTCTTGATTTAAGAAATTGTTTCTAATTTAACATAAATGTATTTAATAAAACAGTTTCTTGTGCCAAGAAAACCGATGAAAGATCTAAGAACAAAATCTAAGTAAAAGGGAACAATTATAGAGGCAAAACACCCTCTTAAACATTTGTTTCCTTAAATCACGAAAAACTTTCTTATTTATGTATTTTTTCCTCCTTTATGTGTCGAATATAATAAAAATTTTAAAAGTGAGAAAAAATTGGCTAGGACCATAACGAACTTTAAATTATTTTCTTAAGAAACTACTAGTTCCAATTGTTTCTAAGGGTATAATACTGGCTAGAATCTAGACTGCAGTGGACACAAGGAGTTAAAGCAATGTTTTTCGAACGAAAGGGTTTAATAAACTGTTTTTATATGTTGGGTCTTGGGCACTAAGTGAACGACTTGCATAAGGCCGATGTATTTTCGGAGAACTGCATACTGGTGTCAAAAAAAGTAAGACTAGGTTGCGTATTGTCAGATTTTTTTGTTAGTTGATAACATTTAGCCGCAAAAAGATTATGGCAAGTCAATAATTCCAAAGCAGACGCGCAGCTCCAGCAATTCAGTCTCGTATCATACTACTCACCTCAGTTTGTAAAAATTTGCCACGAAAAACGACACGTTTTCTAACGATCCGTCACAAAAGAGCGGTTGCAACTGAGAAACCCGCCACTGATCACCACCAATGATCGCCACTGATCGCCCCACTGAATTAGCTGGTCCCAACCGACGATGTGTGACCACTCGCCAGTACCTAGAAGCACCGACCGACACAAAGGAAAACTAGCACCAGCAGCCGAATCAACAACAACACGCATGGCAGATTTTCACGACATTTACAAGTCACACTCACTACTCGTTGCAAAAAGCATGAGTGCCCGACTGCCAGTGGACAAAAGTAATTCGGCAAGACAGTCACAGTAGGTACACTCAACGCCTGGTGCAATATATTCGGTGCTGACCCTGTTCTCTAGAGACTCGCAATATGATCTAAACTTTTGAAGGCATCATTCTGCTCTCAAAATTGGCCTTATAAAGGAATTGTGAGCAATTCGATCGATTCCGCCTCCTTTCTTTCTCCTGTGGATGTGTATTGTGAGCATTTCGATATCCGATCTACCACACCACAGCTGTGCAATCCTGGACGCGACGAGTATACCCCGGGCGGAGATAAAAAGCACATCACAGTGTAAGTAACGTGTAAGGTTGAGGTTTTTGCTCAAATACAAAATCAGACACGATGTTGTCAAAAAGTCAACATCACAAGGCAGTCTTTTGGAGGTAAATTTCAACTAGTCCGCACATTTTTTTAAGTGAATCCGAGTTCAAAAAGTTATTTTCTAAGACCCATAAATGTATATTAAATTAAATTAAGTGTTAGTGGTACGTGATAGTGATACCCCTGCACTAATGATTGGTAGATTGTTGACGTAGGTCTATTGATTTTTGCCCATTTATATACCTAACATTTATAATTTGATCGCTTACATCAAGTGAAATAATTCCTAAATTACTGTCAATACCTACTCAATGTACGTATACTCGACCGTAAAATCGCCACAAATAGCATTGACATTATACGAATACGATAAATCTATATATAGGTAGGTACCGACTATCTGATCAATACGTACACGAAATACGTTTGACCCAGTCGCACACTTGTTTTGTCCTACTTCAAACGAAGAACTTCAATGAATTGTAATTTTTGACACTCATGGGCCGTGCATCTACACACTTAAGCCACGTGTATGGTGTGTCCTGTATCGTGTATACCTAGGTACATATGCAGTCATAGTGGTACTAATTACATTTTGTTGGGTAGCCGCAGACATTACCCTGCAGACCAACGATACCGCTATGCTGCCACAATTACACTGACAACATGAATGAATTGTGTGTCCCATTACGAGTGCCTTTGGGTGCCTTAAATTAAATGGAATACGTAATCGCACAAATTGTACAGCTAACAAGCGGCCATGTGGAGTGAAGCGTGGAATGGTATTTCTGTTCAGTGCGGAGCGGAATCCCGCATCATCTCCAGAGAGTTCAATGAAAAATTCCAACAGATTTCGCAACAAGAACATAAAATGTAGCCCCCCGCCAGTAGTGTATGCAGTGTATATATATACTTGAACAAAGAAGGAGGTGAAATCGCAATTAATCGGCAAATATATTTGGCGTGTAACAAATCCAACAATAAATCCATCCTTTCAAAAGGATATTCGCCAATTAAGGATACGAACATGACAGGAATTTTAATTGATGTGAATGGTGTTGGCGAACCGAGGGAGCAAGGCGGAGGAAACACAGCCAAAAGGCACAAGGACACAATCTTTTCACTTGCGTTTATAAATCTTTAATTAGTTGATCTTGATAGTATCGCTCAACGCGCAAAGGATGTAGGTATGTACAATGTACAAGAGCTGCGAGGATGTGTGTTTAAGAGTACTTCATAGCGAACTGGGTTTTTTCTTTAAATTTATTTGTTGATCCTTGAATTCATTTAAGCATTCACTTTCAGTGTGATTGGCAATAAACATTTGTCTATACCCCATTGGAATGGAGCGGTGTGCGTGTGCGAGTGCGTGCGGTGTAGGTGCGGTCATGAAATGAAATGTATTTGGGTGTTTCGGGAAATGTTTTTCTTTTTTAAATGGAATTTATTGGCGTATGCACTGCATGGTCTGCCTTGGAAATTACATATGGGTCTCCCACACCTTTCGGCTATATCCTTAATTTGGGGAGTTGCGGTTTTATTTACTGCAAGAACTGGTAGCGTAGCTGAGGTTAGCTGTGGCATCAGGCACTGATGGAGATCAATCTATTCACTTGACTCGGTCTTAGTAGACCATAAAATACTTGAAAGGATCTTCCTTAAAAGGGGAAAAGTGGATGTCGTTGAATCAATTTTCTTATTGTTCATATGAAGTATTGGAAAAGCTCTCCGAGAGATGTGTCCATCAACGATTTACAGAAAACAGCTCCAAGTTGCAACAGCGCAGCTTTGAGAGGGAAACAATTCGTTACATCCTCAAAATTGACATAACAGGTGAGAAACTGGCTATTTACTCAGCTCTACGCTCAGTCATAGCTAGCCACCTAGGTGTTCGGTAGGTATCAAAAGGCGCTGACAGTTTACCGGTACATACACGGTGTCAAAGTAAGTTATGGTAAAAAATGGAACAGTGCTAAAATTAAGGACCGTTTTTTGATACTATTCATAGCGATTTAAGTTGTACTTAAATACCTATGTCATAAGCTGTCACATAAGTATTTAAGCGGAACTTAAATCACTATGAGTAGTATCAGCAAACGGGCCTTAATCATTAAAGCAACACGTTAAAAGGTTGAAATGTTTACAAAGAAATAAAATTGGTCTACGAAGCCGTGCATCTTCTATAAGGGTTTCCTACTTAGTTACTTAGGTGGCGCTACAGTTCGGGGTGAACCTGGGCCTCAATCAACATGCCCACTTGCCATTTAAAAGGAGCATGTACGGAAAGCAATGTGAGCTCTATTAAGAAAATCAGCTATCCCTATATCAGCTGACAGGGTGACCCGCCTTTCCTTCTTACACGCACAGACGACATTCAAAAATAGTGCAACCCAGCCCCAATTATCGTTTGCATACTCATGCTTTTCAGAGAAAGCAATAGCACTGTTTTCGGTTCCCTGTCGGCTTGTCTGTCTTTCTTTCCCTGGAATTCCACTCGTCAGCTTTCAACTCTTAACGAGTTTATTGATTACAAAATAACGCTTGCGGCGGGTGCCAATGCCAAGAATCCCTTCCCACCAGCTCACTTCCGTCAAGTTAAAACAATTCTCAACTCACGGAGCAACAAGAATGGCTATACCTGGAGCAATTTTTAAGTACACCCCTCCACCCATTCCCAAGGAATAAGGAAACTAACCTTTCGAGCAATAATTACACGAAACACAAGACCGAGAGCAGAAGAAATTCGCTAATGGATACTCAATACTTTTTTATTGTTGTGGCTCTCTGTTGGTCTTGTATAGATTTTGAAAGGTAATTTACAAAACTTTCTTATCTGCACTTCTCGTAATTGTATTCTTCTTCTGGGCATTGTCGTCCAACCGACTTCCACTCCCTGGGAGATACTTTTACGGTTTCAATTATTTTTTCAATACAACTTCGGTTGTCAAAACTAGAAACAGCGAGATAGAGTGAAACAATTTTGAAAATGTTGATGTCACCTTCTGTCTTGACATCAGGTTGTTTTTTTTTTTTATGTCAAGTTTGTTCATTTACCGTTGTGCAGTCAATGTCTTCACTATTTCTGCTTTAATTAAATCCTCTTCAATTTGTGGAAAGTTTTGTGCATCATCTTCTTTCTGGGAAAATTTTTTGCCGGAGGTGCTACCTAGTTAAAACAGTAGGTAGGTGTAGCATGTCAGTTTACACGGACTTTTCGTTTCGAACATTTGCTTGTTTCTTGTTTGTTTCATATTCTTCGTGCCATAGGGTGCCTACCTATTGTGTATCGACTCCGAAGACTACCCTGCAAAGGAAACTTTTTGCCAGGTGTTTGATTAGTAAAACGGACAAGATGTGAGTTTAGAAACTACACAGCGCAAATGATATCACATTTTTGTTAAAGTTATATTCGTCCTGAACAGCATTGAAAAACTTTCTATAGATCCGTGGGATGTGACGACTTATCGGGCTGATTTTTAAAAACGTTAGATTGAATTCTTTGGAAATCAACGCATGCTCTACAGTTAAAAAGGAATAGTGGGGCAATTAAAGCCTTTGAAATTCAGGTTAATTTTTGTCAACCTAGATTCAAGCCGTCAGACGTTTATTGTGGGTGAAATTGGGGACGTTCGGATACCTAGTTTATGTAAAACGTCAACTAGATTTGTCGGGACCATGAAAATAACCGTGTTGACTAAGCAACTTGAACTGTTTTTTTATTCTCGCGGTCAGCCTTACCTTTGTTTGATTGAAGCAATTTTTTATTTGGAAAAGCCGATTCATAAATTTTTAAAAAAATTGTTATTTTCAAACAAACACGTTTAAAATGTAAGATGGTTGCCTATCCCAACACCATTAAAGTCTAATGCGCACTAATGGTTGTTAAATATCAAGCGAAAATTCAAAATTACCAGAGTATCCTTAAAAATGACACGTTTTTCTCTAACCGGACCCGTCTTCGACTCTTCAAAATTCTGCAGCGGCCACTATGTATATTTGAAATTTGACTCTTCGAAATGTCAACTGAGGCAGGATTTTTTCAAAGATTTGTCGGCTTCCCCTCCATAAACATCAACTGCAAAAACTATACACGTGAACACTCTTTGCGAATAAAAACTAAAACACATCTAGTCAGACAACTGTCAGACTTACTAAACTAGGGAGGGATCCGAACGTCCCCATTATCGAGGCGGAACCTAAACAAAATTTTACCATTCTCTTACTTAGTAGATACTGAGTTAAAAATAAGTTCAGGTGAATTCGTTCACTCATAATTATACTTTTTATTTAAAGGCTACCCTATAACTCGCCGTGAATATCTGTGGCCGAAGTTTCCTTATCGGTTCTCTTTAGGTGTAGGTAGGTACTCAAGGCTAAAGATCTCTTATGTACAATTGAGATACTTGACAGGCTGGAAGGACTGAAGGTGGACTATATCCACTTGTAATGCAATTGTGACTATTAAATTAATTGAAGTTACTTAATTGAAGTACAGACCATGAAAATGGATATAATATTTCGACTACAGACCCCGTTTACTTGTAAGACTTGAAGGACTTGTAGATGCAGGTGTTCTTGAAGTACAAGAGGACATAAAAATATAGTTCTATTCGCATTTTCTCTTTACGCTATTTTAATTGACTTGAAATCAAGGTTTCTAATGCTGAAAATCACATGGAATCCTTAACTTCTAACAAACAGGATTAACTGTTCCGAAAACAGCTTCTAAATTTAATAATTATTCGTAGTCACTATACAAATGTAGGTCCCGTTCGGTCTTCCAAAAAATAAAATGCACACGAACTTATTTTTAATCCTATAACGACTCGTTGCGACAATTCTTAATTTTTAATTTTTGTTCTCCGCTTTGCGTTTCAAGGTCAAAAATCTTTTCGTCCATTTTTAGAGTACAGGTTGTTACCCTGATTGGATACAGAGCACATCCGAAAAGTATAAGCAGTCTGTGGCGTCGACGATCACTCGGTCGAACAAACCTTTTGTCTCAGCGAATTCCATCGATAACATCGCTCGACCATCCACCTTCACTAGCAGCTCGATCTGACAGCAGTTCCGCTGACGTGGCGCGTCCATCTTGTTTTTCTCTCGCGGGGTCTTAAGCATCGCCGCGAAGAAAAATCGCTCTCTTGTTGGGTACTTGGCGCGGCGAACGGATTTGGCACTTGGCTTCGCGGTAGTAAATTCTGTGGTACTACCAAGCTTTCTTTGTATTAAATTCATGGTTGTTATAATAACTGGACTGAATTATATAAGTATGTAGTTTTATAATAAAATAATATCCAAAAGTCCACAGCCATCAGCCAACTACGTCTATCCGCTCTCTCTGTGTCTATATACAGCAACAAGTACTCGAACTGTGAAGTTAGTTTCGTAGATGATAACTTTTGTTTTATTTCATCCTTCGTCATTATTTTTCTACTACACATTTTCTATCATTACGTGGATTGAACACCATAAAGGGCAAGAAAAAATATTGTAAAAATATAATCAATCAGCCCTTCTAAATTTATGAACAGCCGGTGAAGAGGTGGTCGCTATATGATGACGCAAAACGGTCCAGTTGAGACACCTCAATATTATTACATCAACCGACTTTTCCAAATCTCTTCTGAATTATTTAAGGCACTATACTTACGGTGACCATATTTTCAAGAGCGAAACCCGGGACAAACAAAAATATATAACAGCACACAAATGGCCAAAAATAACAAGCAAAATCGTATGGATGTATTATTTTTGTAGTAGATTCCCTTATAATTATTAAGGGGTTATTCGATGCACATAATTAGTGATCATGAAATGGTTAATTTTTTTTAAAAAGATAATAAAATATTACAAAAAAAATATATGAAAATACGGGACAAATACGGGACTAAAATAGGAATACGGGACACTTGTATGTCCCGTATTTCTAAAAAAAAGAAACAGGGACAGGCTATTGAAATACGGGACTGTCCCGGGAAATACGGGACGTATGGTCACCGTAACTATACTATTGAACTTTTCTTGTTGTCCCCTCTCTCTTCACTTCCTATACGACAAATTTTAACCGAATCTCTAAAATCCTGTTTAACAGTCTGCTGGACCGCAATTTACCAGACCGAACGAATATAAATCGCAAACGTTTTCTCATGCACTCTCCGTGTTCCATTCATCAAATAAGTGCTACGAAACAAAAGTGGTCACTCTTATAATTGATATGCGAAAAGCGGTGGTATTGACAGACAGACAGACCTTAGAGGTCCAAATGAAAAATTCGTCCTCGGTCGTGCCACGTCTAAATGTCAATCACGTAACCAGAGCAGCCTCTTCTGATGTAGTCGTCACCGTTGTTGAGCAGCAACAAAAACAAAAACAACAAGACCACACGCATAAAATATCCTTAAAATCACGAGTGACAAGTGGAGTATTGTACAAGCGAACTTCTATGGAGGACTCCGTGCAAAAAGCCTGTCAAATCTGTTTTCTCAGCCGGTGAATAGTGTGCCTGGTTATTTCAGTGAGGTATTGGATATACATATACCGCCATAGCACTGCCACCCAGCCGGGCACAAGGGAGTTTTCTTTTTCTCCTTTCGAAGGATATAATAGAGAAATCCCCAACGATGGGCATGGGGGGTTGGTTGTGCGGCAAATCCCCGAAGAAGGAGTCGGAGATTTCGTTATCCTCTGAGAATTTCAAATGAACTCATCGTTCCAGTTTACACTCGTATATATGCGACGACCGGTATTGTTAACCCAAGGAAGCCGTAGACTTGTGTCGGACAAAGGAAGACACTTGACTATGGCACATGAACTGGCAAAACCCCCTACTTCGGTGAGCTTCTGCTTATACCCATCGATCGGTTAAAAGAAGCTTTCCATAGTCTCCACTGCCAAAAAGGTCGACTCACCAGCAAGATAACATTTTAGACATTTTACGTGACTCACTGTCTACAAAGGATTATTTCGCAAATGGAAATGGCTTAGCAAATAATAATAAAGCCAAAGTAGATTACTTATACTTCCCCAATTCTCTACTCCAGCTACTAGTATTCCGATGTCGCACAGGATTCTCGTCCATTTTTGGTGGTGAAATTAAAAGGCGGTAATAATGGTCTCTATAGTGCAGGGATATTCAACTCCTCCAACACACGAATTGTGTGCGTTGGCAGACGCTGCGCATATTAATATGGGCTTCTCACAAATTATACTGACAAAAGGACGAATTGAGGAATCGTGTGAGCAGTTTTTACTATTGAAAGGATTTCCCTCGCACATTCATTCTCCTCTCGAATGCGTTCCTTTTTCTGCGGTGTTGTACGTTTTGCTCGTTTCCCTTTTGTTATGTTAATATATCTCATATTTGGTGGCATTATGTTGAGCTATTTTTCGTCGTGTCACCGTCAGCATACCCAATGAGCGAGCGCATGGGGAAAGGGTTGCGTAAAAATAAAGAAACATGAGTTATGGATATGGATATGGATGTGGATGTGTATGCTGCCTGCCACATAAAAGGTACGTATACGTCTCAGTGCGTGCCCATTTGCATGTGAAAAACATTTCCCGTCATGATAAAATGCCATTTGATGTTTTATGACGCTTGAAGTTCATTTGAGTCTTCGTACAGGTATGCGAAAAAGGAAACGACGAAGAGTGGAGTTATCCCTTGAGAAGAAGTGGCGGCCGCCATACGAAAATGCTGCCAGACTGAGACAACCAATCGGATGCGAAACGGTTTCTATCCATTTGACAATGTGCACGAAGGTGAAAAACAGGATACATTACGCGAGTTAATATATGTGAAGCAAAGATACTTTTTTATTCCCTAAGAAGTCGTTGGGTTTATTTTTTGAAATGGTGTAGACAATTCGAATGCAATGTGTCTATTGGGGTGTGCGGTCTTGAGAGAGTGCTGGAAGTAACTTACTTGGCAGGTGGTTGATTGAACGATGTTGATTTCTTGAAAGTATTTCGTGAAAATGAGATTTCGCTATGCGGTATGGATACGAATGGATTGCTGGGACGGAGATTGGTATGATGAATGAAATTTCATTTTGAAAAATGTGCGCATGTGCTTATTTGGATTAATAATAATTTGAAGAGGTCCCTGTACCGAGGATGGGGTCATAAATTTATGAAGGTAATTTCAAATGCAGAGTTGCAACCATCGCCCATGCAATTGAGTCGCTTAGATAATGTTTGGAAGCTTTGGGGTTTATTCGGCAGAACAATTTGCTGTTGATTACGCCGGACTTGACAGTGAAGGCTGCAGTAACCAGCAGTAAGCTTAGTTCACAACAATCTGAGCTTTTATGGAACTCCGCTGTTCATTTAATTCCATTCGATAGCGCGCACGTTGCCGCTGTCGGAAGACCAAAATTTAGAAATTACTGGAGCAGTCGTGTGGTTCCGTTTAAGGAATGCCCTATAATGTCTGTACAATTCCAGGTGTAGACTTACATGTCAATTGCTTTTGTTGTGTCGATTACTCTACAAACATATTTCTAGCCTTCATAAATTTCTATACCCCACACTTTATCTTAAAAAAAAATTTAAAAATATACAAGGCTATGTGGCTTGTAGAGAGTCAAAAAACTTGCCCAAAAACACGCTGAAAAGCATGTTAAAAAATACGTCTAAGAACGAGTAGATCATCGCTTAGCAAAAACCATCAAAAGCTATTAAACAAATGCCACCTAAAACGCGGCAAAAATGGAGTCAAAAAATTAACTTACTTGGAAAAAATACGTCAAAAAACGCATTCAAGAACGTGTCGGTAGACTCCGCAAAAAACAACAAACAATTCGTCCAAAAACCCTTCGAAAAATGCGCCGAAAACAACTTAAAAAATCGACTCGAAATCCCATAGGATAACCGGTCAAAAATATGTCAAAAAACGCAACCTGAAACGCTAATAACCAAGTCGAAAGCACTCCAAAAACCAGGTTCAAAAACACCCTAGATGTGGTCCACAAACTTGTCAAAATACACACCAAGAAGTGTCTAAAAATCAGTCAGAGATTCGTCCGAAAGGGTCTCAGGAAATGCGTTGTAAAACACGTCACGAAATGAGTCGAAAAGCCCGTAAAATAAATTGCAAAAAAACTGAGCAGATAAAACTTTGTGTAAATGTCTAATAAAAAATTCACCGAAAAACAGTCAAAAACCGTGTCCAAAAGCAAGTACAAAAACGGCTTAAAAGGTTTCCAAAAACGTGACAAATGCCATGCCTAAGAACCCTTCGAAAATCGCGTCAAAAAGTTTGTCGAAAACGCCACAAAAATAGTACTTCACCAAAATAGGTCCTCATCTACACCTTGCATCAACAGAATAGCTCCTACCAACAGATACTTTCTACGAACTATCAGCATTTTACCTAATTTAACATCCTCACCGGGTATCGCAACCAAATTTATAGATAGTACTTCCACAAACTACCATCGCAACTTCTGCAGTTGGGAAAACCTAAAAATCCCAAAACCACACATTCAAAAAGCTTAATATTTTCAGGGTGCCTAGCACGAAATTGGAATCACAAAGCACCAGTGCCAGTGCACCTCTCTGGTCAGACCAAAATGCTTTACCAAAGTTCAGCTACCCTGAATAGCACCAAAAAACTAACAGACAAAATAACTTCATCCATTCAAATAAACTTCGAATTCAAAACTTCACTTTATCTACTTTTGTTGGTCAGAGTCTGAGTCTGATACAAGCAGTTGCTCCTTGACTAAGTGTACGGTGTGTGGGATTTCTTCTTCGTATAAACAAGAGGCAAAAAGTTTGCCTCCACTTAAAAAAAAAAACAAACTGATGAGTTCGTTTTGACTTCATAGGTCGGCCGCAACGCCACAAATTAACTCTCTTTCTGGTGAAATCTGCTGGCGTGGAACTTAAATTTTCTCCATTGAAATATAAATTTTCTCGATTCAAATTAGGTACCTATAATAAAATGGGCCGTTGTGCCAGGGTGGTGGCTTGTGGATGCCACCAAGTGCTACTAGCTACAGTCAGTATTGGGGAGGGCAAAGTTCGAAAGTTCTCATCATAGAGCCGCTTATTTATTTATTTTAATTAACTCTCCATCTGAATATTTCCTTGTGCCATGCCATATGCTACTTCTTGAGAAAATTATGATGTGAGGTTTGACGGACGAAAACGATTTCTCAAAAATCAGCCTAAGGGGTAGAGGGCTGCTTCGACGATGGGAAATTCTAAAATTATCGAATTAAAAAAGGAATTACTGTTGAAGTGAACTGTGATGGGTTGGGCAGAAGTTCAGCAGCTGTGACAACGTGTACTACCGGTGGGTCTTGTGATTTCTACAGAGAATAGAAGGAGCCACTGTTTGGTTGAGTATTTGTTACAAGAGGCAGACTTGGGAAATATGTATTGAGCTCTCGGAACGTTGATGAAAAGCATCAATTTTAGCATCAGCATGATTTTTGATACAGCACCAGAAAGTTTCTAAACGACTTCGACTAAAAAATAAAAATTGCAATGTCCCAAAAATGACTTCAAGACCATCCTTGCCAACGCCGAAGCCCAAATACGAAATCAGAGCATGTTTGGTAATCTTTGTCCCAACACCCACCCTTGCTTGTACCTATCAACACCCCTTGCACTCGAATACGTGTTTGCAACATCCCATTTGTCAACTGTATGGAGATTTCCTCATCAAACGCAATATCAATATCAATCTCATTCCAAAAATAAAATGAAACTGCAATTACCACAGACACTTCCCTTTTTTGTCATAATCCTAATAGGTCCAACTGAATCCATTCCCCTGGCAAGCTCAAACTGGAACTCAAACACAAACACATTAAATTAGTATCAGGTCTTTAAATGGCCAAATTCCTACTTCAAATAGATTTCTCTCGCCTGAACAGCCAGACAATCACCTGTGGCTCTGCGACTGTATAAACTTTCGTAGACGGAAATATTGAACATCACTTCGCATGCGGTTGCACACAAACTAAAGTGTGTTCCTTTGAAGACGATATTTCGTCCTCGGGTTATTGTCTGAAATTCAATTCTTCTGCACTTCCTTCCACACACAGAGCTCGGCTACGAACAAAAACCAATTCAAGTTTTCATCAAAATTAATTAAACCAAAAGATGGGGTCCCACTCGATAGATATAGCTTCATGAATAGTGTGGCATTCAGGAATATCCTACCTTATACCCAGTACACCTCAGACCTCATCCATCATGATTGCTCAGAATTTTGCGATCGATTTCAGAAACCAACTATCTATGCCCTGAATTATGTAAATTGGAAAATAGTTTCACTGTACATGTACGTTTACGGTGGGTGCGGTGCTGCGGCGGTTGCCTGCAATATTTTATCTCAATTCGAATTGAGTTAAACATAAACACACTTACAGGTGCTAGACTCTTGAGTCTCCCGACTCTGGGCACTGGCAAGGAATGCTTCTGCATACTAGCTGTACAGTCGATCGATTGTTCTGCTGAGAAAGGTGTGCATGCAAAAGGACGATTCGAGCAGCTACTATGGCTCAAATCGAACCGTAGCACATTGTAATGAGATTTATTATGACTGAGCCATTGTTTCACCAGGACATACCATCAGCATACAGTTCGCAGTCACTTCTGACAGCAAAAATGACGATGTTTACTCGTGGAGCCTTAGAAGAGAGGAACAGAAGGAGTTGCACAAGACGGAAGCATCGCCATTGTTAAGTTCCACCCATATACTCAAAGTGCACACAGGCACACATCTGTCGGCCATATATCAAATGAATAATGTTTAAATTTAGCATTGGCTTCCATGAATACGCAATTAGTCAAATTGTCAGAGGAGTGCCTTGAGATTTCCTGGCCAAATGTTTGCGTTATAATGTGCAATATCCATGTAATGTTTGTGCTAACAACAAAATCATCTCGCATGTCGTGTCCTCTGGTTGCTGTCCTCCGGATAAGGAAGATATATTTGCATACACTATCCCGGGGAGTGCGTGTGGACTCGAGGAGCAATGACTTCTTGTGGGGATGGCATATTGTACAGTGTACACCCCTTCGCTTTAGGCGTCTTAAACGAGTTTACCCCCCCTCAAACGAGGACGAAATTATTGCCCAACCAGATGGAATATACATGTTGTACTTTAAAATTGTCAGTCTCCGGAAATCGGCGGTTTTTCTCTCCCTCTCTCTTGGTGTCGACTTTATTTATGCGCCAGTTGGATGGGGAGGATATTTCAGCAAGGACTACAGTCGGTGATGGAGACTATCATTTGGATGTTTCAATGCGTTGCGACTATATAGTCGAAAGGAGGGGAGGTGCTAAGATGATGGCAGTGATTTGGAGGTGTGGGGCCGACGTTGTATATAGGTCCCATCGTCAACGACCGGCTAAGTCCTTTTCCAATTGCGTAGGCTTTACAGGCAGCACAAAGGCGTTTGCTGTATAATTTTCTTGTTTATCTTCAGATATTGTATTTCGTTGGGGATTTATTGGAAAATTACAGCGAAAGTGGATTTCCCTCTCGTGGGCTGTGCTCAGTGATCCAGTTTCGAGATATATATGTATAGGTACATCTATCGTCTGTGAGCAAACAAAATAATATGCTTCCGATGTTATCTACAAGTTTTATTGGAAATAATTTATTCAGTGGCGAAAATAATTATGGGTATTAAATGTAATGTACTGCACGTCTAAGTCTGCGGGAGTAGCTATAGGTAGGTATTTTTTTTTTTTTTTTTTTTTTTTTTGATGCGCCAATGGATGTCGTAATCTTCTAAAGATGCGGTAGCCCGTGCTACCAACATGCACGATTCGCAAACCCGAATAATCGATGCCAGGAGTGCGCCTACGTACTAATCGACACCCCTACGTCCTTCAACCACTCTCCCCGCGGGACTGCCGTTAGGTATTACTTCGCGGGGTTGGTTAGCAATTTATGCTCTGCTCACTGAATTTGCCATTTCTTCTCGCCTTAGTTTTTCTAATCTTCGCAATTCGATTTGTACATTAATTACTAGTGTGCAAACTTCCATCCAGTTATCGTCCGAGTTCACCATCTCATTTATAATTATTGACGGACTGGGCAGATTATTTCTCCATTGTTGAAAGCGTTCGCAATAGAATACAGCGTGCTCGGTATCTTCTTCATGGTCTGTACATTCTGGACAAAGAGGTGAGCTATCGTGTCCAAATCGATATAGATATTTCCGATAGCCGCCGTGCCCGGACAGGAACTGCGTCAGGTGGTAGTTGCAGCTGCCGTGAGCTCGGTTTGTCCACACTTCGATGATTGGGATCAATTTATAGGTCCATCTGCCTTTCGTAGTATTGTCCCATCTAGCTTGCCACATAGCTATTGAAGCTGACCTCTCTTCATTCCTTATTGTTTTTATGTCACTAGCGCCTTGCTGACTTAAAACTCTTCTTGTGTAGATTCGTTGCATCTCGTCCGCAAGGATGTCAATAGGGATCATTCCGGCTATAACGAAAGCTGCCTCATCCGAGATAGTTCGGAAACCGCAAATCGTTCTTAATGCGCAAAGTCTATACGACGATGTTAGTTTCCTCCTGGTCTCTTTTACTGCTAGTGCTCCTGCCCAAACTGGTGCAGCATACAGCAGTACTGAACTGACCACTCTAGAAAGGATAATTCTTCTTGCATATCCTGGACCTCCTGTGTTCGGCAACATCCGGGAGAGTGCTGCCTGGAGTAATGACGCCTTTCTGCTTACGTAGTCCACGTGTGTTTTAAACTTTAGCCTATTGTCAAGCATAACTCCGAGATATTTAATTGATTCCTTTGATCTTATAGACTGGCCTCCAACACGAATGGTTATGTGTTCTACCGCCTTCCGGCTAGAAATAAGAACTGCTTCGGTTTTATGGTCGGCTAGTTCTAGGCCTGCTGATTCTAACCACTTTTTAATACGTACGATGGCTTCGTTGGTAGCTGCTTCTACCTCCTGTATTTGTTTTGCTACGGTAACAACAGCGATATCATCCGCGAAACCGATGAGCTGTACTCCTTGGGGCAGTGATAGTCGAAGAACACCGTCGTACATTATGTTCCATAAAAGGGGACCTAGAACTGATCCTTGTGGAACCCCCGCAGAGATATTATAGTACTTCACTCCTTCCCCTGTTTCGTACCTCAGCCTCCTGTTGGTGAAATAGTTTGTCACTATTTTTCGCAGGTAGTACGGTGTATCCATCTTTGCTAGTGATCTCCTAATGAATATCCAATTAGCTGAATTAAAAGCGTTTTTTATATCCAGCGTTACTACTGCGCAGTACTCTTTGGTCCCGAATCTCCATCTCTCTCCTTCTATCGCCTTAGCAGCTATATCTACTACCAATTTTATGGCGTTTACGGTAGATCGTGACTTCCTGAATCCGAACTGGTAGTCCGACAATGCTCCTTTTTCCTCTGCCACAGTGAGTATTCTATTGTATATTATACGCTCAAGGATCTTTCCCATTGTGTCTAGTAGACATATTGGACGGTATGAAGAAGGTTCTCCTGGCGGCTTGTTCCCTTTTGGTAGCAATACTAAGTGTTGCAGCTTCCATGGATCAGGGAAAACACCTTCCTCTAGGCACTTTTGCATCGTTTTTACAAAAAGCGCCGGCCGTTTCTGGACAGCAAATTTCAGTGCTTTGTTTGGAATGCCATCGGGTCCAGGGGCTTTCTTATCGCCTATTTTCTTGCACGCTTGGAAGAGCTCTTCTTGTGTAATCATTGGTATATTCTCCGTTGTATTTGCTCTGATTGTATTACATACAGTCGACGGTCTCTGTGGGAACAAGTGCTCAACAATTGCTTTCAACATTATTGGACATGTTATCTGGGGGGATCTATTGCCCTTCAACTTTTTCATAACCATCCTGTATGCTGTTCCCCAGGGGTTGATATCAGCTTCATCACACATGCGTTTAAAGCATTTTGTCTTGCTTTCTTTGATGGCCCTTTTTAGCGCGTACCTCGCGGTTCTGAAGCCCTCCAAGAGTTGTTGGAAGTTGGGTCTCCCCCTGGATCGTTGGACTTTGCGTCGCGCTTTTAGACACGTTGCTCTGAGTGTTTTTATCTCCTCATTCCACCAGTAGCTCGGTGGGCCCCTTTTGCTCCCTACTCTTCTGGGCATTGCCGCGTCGCACGCTGTGGTGATGGTGCGGATTAGTTGGAGCGACATGGTCTCAGCGGTTCCGTTGTTACAATGGTTGCCGGTGCTCACCACCTCCTCAAACATATCCTCGTCGAAGAGGGTGTCCTTCCATTTTGGTCCCACTAGCATACGGTGTACCTTTATCCTTTCAGCAGTTTCAAATACTATTGCTTGGTGGTCGCTTTGCGTATATTCCTCGCTGACACGCCATTTCATATTCCGCAGGAGGGAGATACTAGCAAAGGTTATATATATTATCGAGCCTTTTCCTGCTTTCCGATATGTAAATGCCCGACCTTTATTTGCTATGCCTACGTTAAGGGGTGCAAATGTTTCCAAAAGCATACGTCCTCTAGCATTGGTAAGTCTGCTCCCCCAATCTGTTGCCCACGCGTTAAAGTCACCGGCAATAATGACTGGAGTCCTCTCGGAAGCATCAATGACCAGGTTGTCTAGCATCGACTGGTATTCGTTCGACGTCCAGCTGGGTCGAGCGTAACAGCTGTAAAAATGTATTCCATTAATTTTAGCTCGTACGAAGCCCTCAGCTTGGTCGTCTGTATCTTGGAATGCGTGTCTTCCACAAATCCATATCGCAGCTCGGTTTGTCTTGTCGCTGATCCATACGTTGCTATCGAGACTTTTGTACGGCTCGCTGATCAAGATGATGTCGGCTCCTTCGTCTTTCACTGACTGTGCCAGGAGGTCCTGGGCTGCTTCACAGTGATTTAAATTTATCTGCATAACCTTCATGATCTCTTGCTGGTGATGGCTCTCCTAAAGAATGGACAGTTCCTACTGCCGGCTATGTGCATCGCTTCTTCTGGGTGGTCTTTTTTACAGAGCATGCATGATGGTTGCATCTCACAATTCTTCGCGATGTGCCCATCCGTTCCACACCTTCTACATAGCTTGGATCTATCTTCTCCGCTTTTGCAGTGTTTGGCTATGTGTCCAAACTCTAGGCACTTAAAGCATTTTGTAAGCAGCGTCCGTTCGCGGATGCGGCAGATCACCCAGCCGATTTTAATTTTTCCTGCGTCTAAGAGCCTTTTCGCGTTCTGCGCTGGTAGACTTACTGTCGCCGTTTGGGTGCCATCGTAAGTTGCACGCATTGACAGTATATCTGCCAGTGAAACTTCTTCGATGCCAAATTGGGTTTTAATTGCCTCGCATATATCGTTTTTTGTAGTAACTTCATCTACGTGTTTAAACTCTATAGTAGTGCGATGCATGAGAGTCCTTACGTTCGCCTGCTCTCCTACGACCGCACTGATAGTGTTTTTGTATTCCGCTACCTTTCCGCCTGTCTCTTTAAGCTGGAGTAAAAGATCACCTTTCTGGGTTCTCCTTATCCTGGATACCGCTTTACCGAACTCTTCCAGATGGGGGTTTGCCTTTACGTTGCGTAGTATATCCGCATAGGATAGTGACCCCTTTGCCTCAATAATGATGGCGTCTGGTTTAGTTCTCTTAGCCTCTTGTTTCGTCCTGGCGGAACTTTTTCCTGTGGCCTTCGACCTGTCCTCTCCTTTGTTTTTTTGTTTCCTCCTCTTTGTTGTAGTGGTGTTTTTGTCTCCAATCGAAGGAGTCTCTTCGCCAGTTACCTTCGACTTGGCCTTGTCTTCTCCTGGGATGTGATTTCTGTTGGAGGTGACTCTGTTTAGTTTCGCCTTCGTTGCAGGGTTTACGGCTCCAGTCGCTCCATTCATCTCATATATTTTGGGTGCCGGAGGGTGCTTCTGCCTACGTTTTGGATCTGGTGCTTCATTGTCTAGGGGTTGCCTGCGTTTAGGCTCCAAACTACATTTCAATAAAGGGGAGGTCTGCGAGGAGTTGTTCTTCCTAATAACCTCCTTCGCTTTTCCGTTCTTCATTTGTATGGCCGAAAGTTCGTACAGCGCTTTAATACTTTCGATGGCATCCCTCATCGGCTGATGAATCGAACGCCTTTTGCCATCTTCTAGCATATCTACCAATTTTCTAATTTGCTCTCCAAGGCTGTAGCTATAGGTAGGTATGTCGGTAATCATTTGCGAAGGTTCAATAAACTTCTGTGTTCGACTTGACATCTCTATTGAAATGAAATTGGATCTGTATTCGGCAACGTTTTAGTGGTCCAAAAAAATGGTGGAACAATTTTAATACGATTTGAGGTAGGTTGCTCCATAAATGGTGGCGCCATCTGTGTAGTTGGCACAAAAAATTTTTCTAATTTATGTTACCAATTACACGTATCGATTAGGTTTAGGTCGTTTTAAAATTGCGCTCTCCACCTTAGGTGAGCGACGCAAAAAAATTAAAACACATGAAATCGTATGAAGGTGGCCACATAAACCTTGAGCGACTGAGCGATATTTTAAGCGATAGAGCGACGTCGCTCTGCAATCAAATCTGTTTAAAAAAAAGTTTAATTTCAGCTGTCCAAAGCCGTCCAGTCCGACAACAAATCAAAAGATGGTACTGACATACAACAATATTACCAAAATCTGGAAATCTGCGAAGATTTGGAAATAAATGATGAAATCCACCATAATTTGCCCTTTCACGATTTATATGGTGTACAGTACAGTACACCAAATCTACAAAATCCTCGATCTTATTTTCTAAAAAATTCTGTAAAAGAACGACTGGGCCGATTTGGCTGAAATATTTCAGCGGTTCGTTATTATATAAGAACAAGGTCTTTACGAAAGAAAATTTTGGAAAAACCGTCCAGAAAAGTCGGGAAATTGGAAAAAACGAAAATTGATTTTTTTTTATTTATAAAAGGATTTTTATTTTTGAAACAGGGGAAAAAATATCGTTGTGGTGGTGTCGATTTCAAGACTATATACACGTGTTTCCTGATCTTGATCGCCTCATATTGAGCTTTTGTTTCCTTACTAAGCTGTAGCGAGAAATGCGTGAGGAGTGGGCAGACAGGGCCTGTTTTTCTTGGAACTTCTCCGAATTTCCAATTACATAACACTCTTTTTCTGTTGTTTTAATAATTTATTTAATTTTAAAAGGAAAAAAAAAAAAAAAACTCAAAACCACTTCTTTTCGTTTTATCCAAAAGTTTACTCGTAGCCATTGAAAAAAAAGTCATTAAAGTGACAGACAAAAAAGTGGAGACTTCATTTGGACAGTGATTTGAAGTAGCATTCAGATTGGCAAAAAATACAATTAGGAATTGAATTGACTCACATTGAATAATGAACTATTTAAAATATAAATTTGAGAAATTAGCGTTCATTTATTTACTTCAACGGCCACCCGCTGTCGGTCTGTCACTCCAAATAGTGCCCTAGACTAGTAAATTTTTAAAAATTTTAAAATCAATTCTTTTTTCTCATCAGAGAAAGCAAAAAAAAGGGAGCTATCACTGAACTCCTCTTGAGCTCGGAGTCGGAAACTACTTAAGTGGGTCTCATAATAATCTGCGGCAAAAATAAATACAATCAATGACAACTAAGGACTAAAAGGAGTGTGAGTGAAGTGAAGTGGTCCTTACAAATTCTGTCTTCTCACAGAGTTCGAATCTTAAGCCTTCAATTTACCACTTTTCATAGATTTAAACACTGCATAAAATATTAAATAAAATCGAGCAAAAATATATGAAACCAATTTAAACATTTTCAACTCGAAATATCTCATTGCGCAGCCTACCTGGGAAGGCAGCAGACTGACTAAAAACCGACTTATGTCTTATGTTGTCATGGATGATGAAAAGCTCGTAATTTTTTTTTTCAATTAAGTTTACATGAACCTTGACTTTGGAAACGACGTGATGCTATAAATAAATTTTGACACATCTCCGCTGATTAACTTCAACAATAGGCCACAAAAACGGATGCATTTGAGTTTCGCCTCTTTAAATCGGCTCATCCAAAATAGGTACATGCCCTCCCCTATATGAGATAGAATAGTGCAATCAATCTGGGTTGTATTCCAGCCCACATTGTCAAATGGAATAATTTGTATATACGTAAGTTTTCGTAGCCACCCACAGCACTGAGCACATAAAAACACAATCCAGTCGAAAGTGAGGCAGAATAATTGAAAAGGGATATAAATAATTTCTGAAATGAACACAAAACCCACACATCACAATTGATTACACTGAAACAGACGTCAAACTTAAATCAACGCCTTTCTTCTCAGTGTCAACTAATTACAAGCTTCAAGATGTTATGGTACAAATCCTCTGACAAAACATAATCAATTCGGGTGTAAGAGGATTCACCCAGATGCTGGATAACCCATTACAAATTATTTTCTTCAATTTCTTCTAACCTACACATAGGACGCATAGGTATAGGCGGTATTTGTGCGCGTATCCCATTAACTATTCCAAAGGTATGTGCTGAAGGTGTCATCCTACACAGGGTGTGAATTATTTATGAGCGATATTAATTACGCGAGATTCTCCTTACCTAATTAAATATGCAACTGAAATCCCGGATGATAACGTTGATTATTAGCCGACTTGGAAGTGTAACAGTTCCATTGTTGAGCCATGAAATACTGTAAAATCCTCTTTCGATTCCCAGCGGTGCGGACGAGTATTTTACTGTGCTGGTTCCTGTTCGCAGACAAGGCAAACAGAAAAATAAGAAAACGCAAAGAAATAAAATAAAACCAAATCAAGGAAAGGCAACAACTGCACAATAAAACTGTGCAAAGAGCTGACTAAAAGGCACCGTGACAGCACGGAAACTCAATCCAATCGGATTAGGACACGAACTCCAGAGTAAGATGGTTAATTTGCATTCGAAATGTAAATTTATTCAACCGTTCACGGCAGGAAATCTGCAGTTTTGTCCTTCCGTTTGAAGCCGAAAAGAATTTTGACGTCTGTCTTCCGAGAAAGGGAATCCGCTCTCCGCCTTCTACCATACCAAGTCCAAGTGTAAGTATAAGTATCCCTGAAGAGATTTGCCCTGGAGATTGGAGAACTACTTCTGCTCTGCCCATTATCTCTTCAGTCTACTGTGTGTTTGATACCTATATGCAGGGAAGGGAGTCCTTCGCCTCTGTTTATTATGCGCTGGGGCGTGTATATGTGTATGAGTGGGTGTTTGAGTAAGAAGTTTGGATTATTGACCCAAAAGATTAACTCGATCATGCTTCATTGTGTTACAATCGAAATGGGTCAATGGAATGCAATGGAATTCGATTTCAATTCAATTTTCTGCCGCTTAAGCTCGGTAAATAATAATTATTATCGTCGATGATTGTTTTGGAGCACTCCTGTATTTATGGCATTACAATGCGAGTGCGTTGGGAGGGGCACCGCATTGTGTTTCATAGGTACTTAGTGCGTTGAGTTGGAAGGAAATTTATGCGATTACCTGGATTTTGTTTTGTTTTTTTGGTAGGTATTGGCCCTTTTTGCCGGCCAACGTTTAAATAGCGCTGGTGGGGGTAAATCTATGTTACCGGCAGCGAAGTGGAAAAGCCAGCAGCTGTAAATCATGTTTTTGCAAATAATTGCCGAGTGTTTGTTATTAGGGGGCGCTTGGGGAACGTCAGTCGATTTGAATTATTGTAATCAAGAGCAGAGGTTAAGCTAAAAATGTAATCAACCTTAAATGGATTGGCGGCGTGGATGTAACTAGGGAAATATGTTTTAAGCGGTGTTGGGAATTGCATCTAGCTTTTGAATGCTGTATGGCCGTTATGGGATAGCGCGAAGGCAACCGCACAATTATAGTATGTACCTATACTTGTATATTTGGTTTGGCTTTTCGGCCTGTTTTTGACTGTTGAGTAGCCCACGTTCAACCGATTAATGGTGGGCAGTTTGTGAAGCTCAAATCTACTCACATAAAAATGGTGTGAAAAATGTATATTAATTCATCAATTGAGAACGGCTGGGCTGATTTGGCTCAAATTTTTTTTTTCAGTTGTTCGTAATTGTCAGGAGAAGGTTTTTACTAAACAAAATTTTAGGAAAACCCTCCCAAAGCATCGAGAAATTGACAAAATTGAAAAATTCCGGAATAACTTTTCGAATGGAAAAATAGAAAATTCTTAGTGGAAAACTCGGAAAAATATAGAAAAACGCCAACAGCTAATTTTTTTTTCAATGAAATTTTGCATTTCATCTCATGTTTTTATGTAAAGGTGGAACATTTTTATGGCATTTTCAGAAAATCGAATCCCATTCGAGTCGCTGTTGCCAACCAACCTCATAACCTTGGAATTTCAAGAACAATATCCAGCAATGATTTTGCCGACATATGATTGCAATTACCTTAATTATCCTGAAATTCAACACGCACATGAAGCTAAATGATTCCCCCCACTCCTCTGCAACATCATATCGGAATGTTAAATACACCACTACCATCAAAAAATTAACGAATATTTCCTCCCGATGGCGATGATTTCGGTATCGATTGTATGTATCCCGAAAAAATCACCGCTTCGAGGCAGCACGTGTTTTCATATGGGAAACGCGTTTTTTTTTCGTTCTTACTCTTAAACGTTCACAGTGGCGGCGGACTGCAAGTGACACATATTAATGGCTGCCAAGGCTATACAACAGCTGTAGTCCTGTATTTTCATCAATGAACGACCCTTGAAGGTGCGGTACACAAAATAAAGCTTAAATTGTTCAGCGCTGCATGATGTTGGTGGAAAAGGTCCTACTCCTACATACATACGTATGTATATAATATTGTTTGAACATGAAATTATTGTATACCTGAGGCTACAGTGAGAAAGCCCATTCATGGCATAAAAGTTGAGTTCTTCCGCCTTTCGCATTTTCCCTACGGGATAATGCTCGGTAATTTGACTCTAGAGAAACGTTTTTTTATACTGAATTTTATTCCAATCGTTCTTTTTCAACCGCCGCGCCGCGCCGCTCAAACGAAATGAAACTTCGTCGCCATTGAACTGGATGCTTCAGCGAAATTGACTTTATTGATGATTTATGATTCCAACTATATAAAGGGTTTTTTTTGCACTCCTTTTGCTGAAACAAATAATGTCCTTAACAAAAATAATGTTATTACCGACTTTTACTCACCCCCAGTGTCCATTTAACACGAAGAACAAGAAAAAATCATCTATCCGAGTGACGTGCCATTGTGCGAGATGGTACCATCAATCAGCTCAGAGAGAAAAGATTTCGTTCAACTTTATGTGTCCTTTATTGTGAGTTGAGTCGCCAGGATGGTTTGGATGAATTGCAGCAGTAAGTGTCTGATACTACTTAATTTGTAAATGCACGGATACCGTCTTCAGTTTTTATATCAGGGAGACCAATAAACAAAATACTACCCCCACCATCGAAAGGAAATTTAAAAAAAAAAATTGACAATCCGTAGCATAGAAAAATTGTAACTTTTTTCCTCCAATAAGTTATTTGACCGGGAATGGCTTCAGAAAGTGTCCCAAGTTCGCCTGACTCATCTTCGGCAATATTCTACGTGAGGCATGAAATTTCTTACGAAAGTACTGGACGATATTGCTTACGGGTTTTACAGCGGCTTTAAAAAATGTTGCAATTAAGATACACGCAGAAAAATGTACCATAACCGAGTGCAATTTTTGCTCTGTTAAAAAAAATGTGTTAAAATTAAATTAGTCTCTGTTGAAAACAAATTATTAATTTTTGTTAAAAACCACCGTGTTCAAAAGGTAAAATACATGCTGTTTAAAATAACACACTAAATTGTTGTTAACAATCAAGTTGCTATATTAATATTTACCAAACAGTTTTAATGTTTGGTTAAATTCAAACAAGTATCTCGGTTAAGAAAAACCCACAAAATTTTGGGTTTTAACTAACTGATTGGTTATTAATTACTGTGCTACACATGTAAAATTAACCAAACGAATGTAATGTTAAAATCTAACAATCTCTCCGTTGAAAACAACATTTAAAGGTTGCTTGAATATAACCAACGACTGCTTGTTTTTAACCCGTTCACTAGTGAAATTTTCTGAAAATTTCTTGAAGATTTCCCAAAAATAAAGTAACATTTTGTTCAAAAATAGAGAATTGTCCTCGATTTATTTGACATTGGAAATCCATTTTTCAATAACAAATTTTTATAAAACAATTGACAACATTCACGAACAAACTAAATTAAATTCAACCAAGTGGGTTGGCTAATTTTAAAAGAAGTTTGTTAGTTCCTACCAAGGGAGTCGGCTAATAACAACAGAGTAACTTGGTGAAATTCTACCAAGTTAGTTTGTTATTTACGACGGAAAAAAATTGGATGGGAAATTGGTAAATAAGTTATTTTTAACCGAGTTTCGTTAAACATGTTGACTTGGTTACTTTTAATCCACTAACTCTGTAAGAGTTATATTAACAGTATCACTTCATAGTTTTAACCAAAAGTTGGTTGATTTTAAATAAGTGATTTTTCTGCGTGTAGGTATAGAATTTACGTATCATTGCTATCAGCTTTTCCAAATCGGAAATCTAAACAGATTCATTTTCACGAATACCTTCTCGCTTCTATTGTTGGAATGCCTTGGGCGATTTAAATAAAATATTCATCTGTAAAATTCAACTCATTTAAATATTGTTCCCAACAGTAGATTTTAATTAAAATTCCCAATTCGTTGCATAGATGTTAATTTTCAATAGTTTCATTGTAGATGTCATTGTGAAATGTGAATACAGTAGATTAAATTTTTTGGCAGAGGTTTTAAGTTTCGAAAAAATGAATAAGATCTACTGTAATTGCAGGAAAGTGGCAATACTGGTCAGCATTAAATTAAAAATCATAATATGCACATCTTAAGGAGAAGAAAGAGGTTTTATTGGGGACCAGTTAAGATAATTTCGTGTGTACGGCAAAACCTGGGGTGGGACTCTGTAAATAACGAAACGAAAACCACTTTCGCGTTTCAAAAAACGAAATAAATCACTCGAAAGCGAAAATCTGCTTCATCTAACTCCTACCGTTTTTTTGTCACGTCAAAGAAAATGTGTTCGTTCGTTTTTTTTCGCATCCACGAGAATTTCTTTCGTTTTTGATGTTACATGAAGCAAACTGTTCGTGTGCACGAAAACGTTTAAACGTTTTCATCTTGCAGAATGCCGGCCCTGTTTCTATACGCATTGTGATGTGTTGCAAAGATTTTCAAGACTGAACGGAGCGCAGGTGGCATTACTATAAACTGTTGCCAATTAAATGCTCTAGTCGGCCTAAAAATAACTATTTTTTACGATCATCGTCTTGCGTTATCTGCCCCAATACTTTCCCCGATAGATTTAAGAAGTTTTTTTAATCGACGATAGGAATTAGGTATATATGAGATGACCACCTAAGGACATGAGAAATGTAATCCGCTTTGTTTGACATAAAGTAAGAACAGCCGTCCTTACCCCAGACACATGTTCCCAATCTATTAGAAACGATATGTACCGTCTACTCTATCCCAACACCTATCTGAATAAAATCCAGCCCTTACTATGCCAATAAACAATATGGAAACAAACCAATTAGCCAGAGACAGAGCGCAATCAAGATTTACATCTATTTCGCTGTCACTGCGGCACGGCCGCAAACCAATTTTCCCCTATTTGGATTCGCGATAAGGAACCTCAATATTTGTTCTGTTTATTACGAAAAATTAAGCAATTATAATAAATCACTTTGGGGGTTTGGTTGGTAATTGACTCGCATCAATTAGCATACACAAGTGGGTCTGTATACACAAAAACGCGTATGCAATATTCACGAGCAGATTTCGACTAGCCTCCGGGTGAAATTGCCTTTTAATGGAGCAAATCCTTTCGATTCCCCTGCCAGATATGGGTATCACGATGTGCTCTTCCAAAAATCCACCGGCTAAATCATGTGAATTCTTTTTTGAAATAATATTCTCTTACATCCATCCACCTGTTTGAAAGCGAAGCTCTGACCCCGGGCCGACTTCCGGGCGTATTTGTTAAAAAGCACTTCATCTACATGCTTGGCGACTTGTGTCTTAACCATTAAATGGATCAACGGGGTGCAAACTCATCCCTTTCAACTATATATGTGTTCCGAAAAATAACTACTCGGCCCAGCCCCTTATCAACTTCCATTGAACTGTTACACGAGTGTTTCCTTTTCGATAAATAGATACATGTTCAAACAGCCTAGAGCTAAGAAGTGATGAGCTCTTTTCATGACATGTAGCTATACGCATTCACATATACAGCACAGTGTACAGTCGTTGGGTGGTCTATCAAGCAGTGTTGACAGACGGGAAACGGAAGCGCAGAAGCAAAAGCAAGGATTCGAGCACAGCACATCATACGAGAACTGATGGAGGGATATCTAACGGATGCTATTTGGTCTCATTAGGGATATGATTTATTGTGAAACGTGAGGATATCAATAACGTAACAAGTATAGCGAATAATTTTTCCGCTCAAACAACATCTGACAAACACACACCAACATAAAGCCAAACACCATCGGGCAAGGGTCGTTAATGGGGAACAAAGATTTCATTTTCATAGCATAATCCCTCGGCATGGAGTTGCAGCTCGCTGCCTAGGTAGGCTCAACTAATAAAGGTAATCCTGGATCCTTTACTGTTGCTGACAGGTGTGATAAGGTTAAATCGAAAGATTTTCTTCAAATTAATTCCGCTTTTTCCTTTTTTTCTTGTACCAGGTAAGCACAGTCTTTCTCGCTGTCGTCATCTTATTGTAATCCATCGTTAGGTTGATGGTTTTCAAATCTGAATTAGATAGATATTACTCGTCAAAGATTCGTCGTCAATAATAACTCATAGGAGCGAGAGGGAGGACATTGACCAAAGGATACCAATAGAAGTGAGAAATGGTGGATTCTGTTTGTGTAGTTGGGGGGTAAAATTTAGACTTCTTGTCGGTTGGGGATACTATTGTGTAAATAGGAATTGGCGAACATTGGGGCTGTAGAGGTATGTGTTTGATTAAAAAATATCAAAAAAAAACCACAAACTTATTGTAGACTTCAAATAGTGCGACATAGAACATTAATATTTAATAGAAACTAGCAAACCCGACGAACTCCGTTTCGCCACCAGATGGCTTCGTTTTTTGTAACATTTCGTTTGAGGATTAAAAGATGAAGAAAAATTATTATTTTTTTCTTGTATTTATTTCATTTCACATCACGATTACAAAAATGAAGTGCAATTTAGTTGAACTTCTCTAAGTAAAAAATGAAAGTGAATCCAAAGTAAATACTGAATCGAAGCGTTATACCCCAAGTAGAAATTGCTGGTTGTAGTGTGCACGCTGTTCCCACATTTCAGACATGTTACCGTAACAGTAATGTGTGTATAATGTATCAAAGTGCGTAATGTTTGCACTGCAGGATGTAACGTTGACCAAAGTGGGGAATAAGTTTTACCTCATAAAATTACTATTTTGGGAAACACACATAATGGGATTTTGGCTATGACTTGTAACCCAAATGTGTCCGAATTTTAGTGAGCTGTCAAATTTGTTTTCATGTGTTTGTAAGTTGGTTCGCACGAAACAGAAAATGTGAAATAGAAATACTTATACCAATATAAAACGTAAACACATAACCTTCCCTCTCTAATGGGGATGCTAAAGTACCTAAACGAACAAAATGTCATGAAAATGGTAAAGCAGGTATAATATTATGCGAATTTAATAATTGCATATCTTCGTACCCGAATGCAAAATATTCAAACGAAAATCAGTTTTACCACAAATATCAATAAGTTGTAGTGGCAAAAACTCACGCGCTCAAGAAATATTGAGTATTTATAATATTCGATTTTATTTTCAAGCTTCTTTTATTTTCCCAGGGACTATTTTTTTTTCCTTTTTTCTGATAATGAATTCCAATTAGAATCAGAAGACGGCCATTTGCCTGCCATATGGATTTCTTTAGGAAGAATCACAGGGTGCATGCACAATGTTGTTTTGTGTGCGTTTATTATTATTGTGTCGTAATATTTAAATAATTCATTCTTTTAAATTCTAACTTTTAATGAATGAGAACATGTAAAAAAAAGGTTGGTGAAAATAATAAGAAAGGGATTTGCAAATGTTATGATATTTCCGCCTCTAACTTTTGGTAATGCAATTTTGGTTTGCTAAAATCTATATAATAAAGTGAACATTTTTACATGTAGGTATGTTACTGAGATATAACTTTAATAAATATAACGTTTGTAGTTCATTTGGGACATTTATTTGCTAAAGAAAATTTGTGTAATAAATCTTTGTAGAAGGTTTATGATATTTCTAGCATTATTACAATTACATAATGTAAGTAACATGCTATTCATTGAAATATATTGATAACATTCGATAAAAGTTGGAATATTTTCTTTATGTACACATTTCCATTTTTTTACAGTTTAATCTGCTGCAGTTTTATGTAGCCAAATCAAAAAACATTCTCATTTTTGTCCTACTAAAATACTGAAACGTCGAAAAGCAGCGCGGTGCACATAGTAAAAGTAAATTTAAAATTTTATTCGACGTCGTGCTACAACGGCAAACAATTTTCAGTACACTGTTTAAAATGGAAATTAATTCTTTAGGAGGAAAACTCATTAAAAGATATTAATATTCTTAAATAATGAAGTCTCTATATTACAATATTTCGATTCTTTTTAGACAAATTCATTGTTCATCATTTGACTATTCACGATATTTTTTTATGCCACCCTATATTCCCTTTTACGATTGGTGCTCAATGTCATATAATATTCTCCGTGCACACCGCTCGCCTACATTCAAAGGAGCATGTTACGTGTGTGAGTATAAATGCTCTACCTACTTCGTCTGTGTACACCTGCAGCAGACATTAGTTTGTTGTATGTGTGAAGATTTTTTGCAAATAAAAGCGCCAAAATACTATGGTAACTCTCGGTGGACACAAATTAGACTTTGCGCTGTCAGTTCGCCTAGTTGTTAAGTGGAAACATAAAACAGCAACCTCGCAGGTTTTGTGTGTGTTGAAATGTAACTTTAAAGGACATTTGTAGCTTTGAGGCCATTAATGGTAACACAAGTGTCAAATAGTTACCATCTTATTGGAATGGAGCTTATCGACACAAAACTGAGTCCAATATCCCGTTTGGCGACTATAATTCAATATAATAGTCACAAATTTCTACTTGGGACACGTGTCCGCAAATTATCCGTTTCGTTGAAGTGCTCTTTGGTAAACCACATTTTTTGTTTTTTGGTCTGACGTTAACACAAATAAAGCGGATGGTTTCCCAACTCGTGAATACGCAACGTATAGCTGCCCATGTGAAAAACAATGATTTTCTAAATGAAAAATTGCTTGCAACTGTTCAATAATTCGTCTCTTTAACTGTTGTGTTCCCTGTATATTGCACCGCACATTCAGCTGATCCACCATCGACGAAATGAAATATATTTGCAGAAATTGATGTGGTTCATCTGGTGTTGGCTGACCTGGTGAACTTCGTACCACCTAATTTTTATCTATTTGAAGCTTTTTTTTTGATTTAAACTTAGTTTGGTGATTAAATAAAATTTGTCAGTAATTCAAATTAATTCAATGCCTTTTATTTTCCTGTAAAATAGATGATATTAACATTCAATGCAAAGATTTGTAGTAAAAAATTGCAGTCGTTTGAATTCGAATGGTAAGTCCGTTGGAATCATCGGGATGCGTGGAATCAACACATCTTCTCCTCTATATTCTGCGGTATGCCCCGAATGAGCTCTTCCTTAGAATCGGTCATGTGGCAGAAATCAGTGGGCAAAGTGATAAGTCCGGTCGAGATATCAACTGCAATCTTTTCATTACCAATGTCCAACAATTGCTTCGAAAACACATCTGCAGTTTGATCTCGTCAATCGGAGTGTCTTGACATGAAGCCACAAATTTGATGCTTTCAAGCACGCATTTAGTTCGTCAGCTGCAATTGATCGTGGGAAAACTGGAAGAGTCTCCCGAAAATCACCGGATAATACAACCATGGCTATTCAAAAAATGTTTTGATTGACACGAAGATCTTTCAACGTCCTGTCCACCGCCACCATTGACCTTTTGTGGGGCCATCGTACATTCGACCCAATCGATCAATTTGCATCATTGTAAAATCTTCGCATTTTTTCTTCGATTTTTCAAGAATGTGTCTGGTTGATTTGCATGTTCAGTGGCAATATCAATGCTGAATGTGCAGTTCGGTAGCCTTCTAACAAAGTTGCTGTTATTCCAGATGAAGCCAATGCCACGGCAACTCATGCTGCGATCAAATCCGTGCCAAAAGCAATGAAATTAAGAACGTTTTGGCAGTACCTCCGGGAGCACCCAGAAAGTAAATGCTACCAGTTCTTTTGTTCACAGCTTCCATCAAAGAGTCATACGCAATCATTTGTTGTCGATTCAATTGCAGAACATTTTTACGAACTGCTTCGGCTATTGCTGCAGTATCGTATTGTTTTGTTGTTCTCTTTGCAATTCGTGGTTGAATGCATCGTGTATTGGACGATTAGGTGATATCATGCCCAACTGCGCACTTTATTCGCCATCAATAAACACTAACTCTAAAAGAAATATTTGTAACTTTAACAGCCTAGAAGAAAACTAACCACACCTATCAACTTGGTTGGTAAGCCTTCTCCCTTCACTCTCCACACCGGTACCGAAGGTGTTATGGTAGCTTTGAGCTGCCCTCCCCATAACCCTACTCACGAATGAGCATAGTACCATGATTGTTACTCATTCATTTTTCATAACATCCCCTTCGTGAACACTCAAAACGCTCAGAAACTCCTGTTGCCTGTCATCATTGTCCTCGTCATCTCAATCACCCCTCCATTTGAACTTACCCACCTATTCAAATGCAAGGATATTGAAAATAGGCACTTCCCAAACAAAAATGATGGATACAAACAAATCAAAGTATCTACTTCATTTCAAAAAGTTACTTAATGTAACATAGTAAACATAAACAAACTTATTAGGTAGCTAGCTATATCATTATATTAAAAAATAAAGTTCAAAATTTTTGACAACAACAATTTGGTTGGAAAATCATTAAAATAATTGACAACAACAATATTGCTTTTAAAATTTAAAATATTTTTTTTTTGTATTTGAAACTACTCGATTTCTATCCAGTTTATATTTTTTTCAAAGTGCATTTCCCCATGAAAAACGAAATATGTGCCTACAACGCCAACTGTTGAGAATTTTTCGACTTTTCTTTTTTCATAAACCATCCCTGATCTAAGACTAACAAAACAAAATAAAAATCATTCAAATCGGTTAAGCCGTTCTGGAGTTATATCGTCAGGAAGGAAAACCCGACTTATTTTTATATAGTAAAGATATCTGCGTTTAAAGAGGGGCTTAACCTACAAAAAAAAAGTCTATGAAACCTACGACGTTTTGTCCAGTCACGTCCTCATTATGTTAAATGCATCCATCAGGCGATATAGTCCACGTCGCTGTTTTCCAAATTTCAAGGCTAAAGCTATGACGTAAATCGAGGTATAGTGCTTTAGATAGCTTGTTCTCTTAAAAGTGTTGCAACCCGTTTTTCAATCCTGCTTCCATTTTTAAGGTTCCGTACCCAAAGGGAAAAAACGTAACCTTATTAGTTTCGCTCGGATGTCTCTCCGTCTGTCTGTCTGTCTGTCTGTCCGAACCCACTAAGCCAATTTTGTTACCAGGTCTATCTCAAGAACCGATTGACATAGGAGGCTAAAATTTACACACAACATCCGGTATAACCTCTAGTTAAACGACAAATACCAATGGAAGGAATACATCGTTTGGTTTTGGATTAATAAGTAATTTGGTGAAAAAAATATTTTCATTCGCCCAAAAAACGGTTTATTTCTTGATTCACAAAAAAATACATTAATTCCTTTTTTGTAGATCATGTTCTTATCTATATATGTGCAGAATACTGTTTTGCCGAAAAGTTAATAGTTTACAAGATATTTTCAAAAAAGATAATTTTACCAAGTAAAATACGTTGCTCTCATAAGTTTTAATCTCTACTACGCAGTTGTGCACAATTGACCCCATTCCCGCTTGCTAATTTCGTTGGAGAGTATAATACATTTTTTTGGGGAGTACAGAACAAAATAAAAGTAATATATTTTTAGTCAATAGTTTTTAATTGGGACAGGTCGCATACAGAATGGAAAATTGGCGTGGGTTGGGTACTAGGTAATAATTAGAAAATGAGATTCATGTGCGAGTAATTTTTGAGAGTAAAAATATTAAGTAATTAAATTAAACTAAATTGTGATGAATTCATGAAGAGGGGAAAGATTGAATGATATAGATTTCAAATAATATCTGATGTGTTGGACTTTAGCCAAATACGGAACCTTCGGTGCGCGAGTGACACTCGCACTTGGCCGGTTTTTTGTGTTTTGTTCGGGCAATAGACATTAATTAATGTTCCAAATTTTATAAATTTAGCGCAGTCAGTGCGAGAAACATTGTTAATTAATTTTGTTCGTATGGGAAATGCCACGCCCTTTTGCCCAATTTTGATTAAGCTCTGTCTGTGCCCGTCCTTAGTTCTTATACTATACTATTCAGCAAATTATATTACATTTGGTTCAGGCAGGGGAAAGAAGCAATTTTATAATTTCTTTAGCGTACCGATGATGGCGTTTTTTAAACCGATTTTTAGAAACAAGTTTCAAAAAAGAAAGTAGGCTCAGTAAAATTTTATCACAGCAAAGCTAGTGGCTCTGGTGGTCTATGGAGCACACGCGTTCAATCGTCAACCTATTACTGGTTGATTGGAATATTATATCGCGCATCTACAAAAAAAGTATCCTAAATTTTACAAAAACCATTGAGATCTAGGTTCATTCGCGTACGCGGCTTAAATCGAAACCAATCGATATAAATCGTCGCAAAAAATCTATACACGTTTTCATCAAAAATGACAGAAAAGGAGAAAATTAACAAAATAACGAGTAACGAGCAGTGGTCCAGACTTTGTTTGCCATTTTCCCATTCAATATCCGTTTTTTTCTCATTTCAATTCATTAAAGTAAAGACGCATTTTTAATATAGGTACCTAATAAAAATTTGTTTTCTCTATTAAGCCATCTTTTTCTAAGGTAATACGAAAATAAAAATAAAAACAAATAACATTCAAAGTCTTTCAGTTTAAACTAATTCAAAATAAGTTAAATTAAATGTAAATATTGCAGGTAGGTTGAATAGATTTAAAAGGCGCCATAGGTAATTCATAAATAACGAGGCAGGTTAAGTAAATAAATTATAAATTTAAAAAGTACATAAATAAAAACAACAAAATATAAATAAAAAAATATTTCAGATACTTCAGTTATGAATTATATTAATTCAAGCTTTTACATATTGATACACTGGTACATATTTTTGTTGTGCAAAACCAAACATTTTCTATCGATGCAAGGATCAACGTAACGTTTTGAACAATTTTACAGGGCAAGTACCTACTGATAAATATGTCAAATGCAAAAAATGTCTTAAAATTCAATTGCAATGAAAAAAAAATCTGTGAAACTAAAAAAAATCGGTGGTGGTCGATTGTTCTCCTAGAACGTTTCATATGTCGCAGAAAGGTATGTTATAAATACATTTATTTGTGATATGGATAAGATGTGAAAGATAAAAGTGTCTGAAAGTAGCTCCAAGTCTATCCACGTACTTTGGTGTATTTTCTCAGGTCTCTGAGAGAGTATAGCTCAATTTGTTATGTTTGACTGATTGTTAGTGACAGATTCGCTCGGGAAAGTACGCGAATAGACCTAGTATACCTTCTTGCTGTCAGTGTCACCATTCTGTATCAAAGTAATTGCATCTTACCCCAGTACTTTCCATGCCATCAGGACGGCTATTAAAAAAATATTAACCAATTCTAAGAAAAGGTTCACCAAACACGAACTGTTCATTGATTTTTAAGCCGGATGTGGTAGCATTTATCGTCCAAAAATTTATGATCTACCTAAAGGGCGTAAAGTATACGATATGAAAACAGCTGTTTCCAGCTGAGATACCTACCTCGCAGTCTTACGGAAGCGCACGTAAAAATATAAGAAAATATCCGCATAGCAAATGACTCACTATCCCGCTCAATCCACAGCTGGATGCCGTATAGACATAGCTCCTTATATAGGTTAAGGCAACTTAATTGGATTACTATGATCGCCTTTGACCATTAAGCCAATTCCAGAAATAATAGCAATAAGACGTCATGTTCTGTATTGATAAAAGCAAAGATCTTAAACCTATTACAAAACATATTTTGGTCTAAATAAAAAAAAACTCTCACTGCCTTAAACCTTATTTTAACGAAGCAAATCCACCCATTCAAAGTGAAATCCTTGACCGATGTCATACCCACTATTGTAGATGCTGTAAACCTGACTTTACCAACAGTCTTAGCCACATTTTCCCCAAACTGTTTGCTCAATTCACTTGGAAAATTACTGTGCCATGCAAATACGATTATGTAAACCAGAGAAATTAATTGCAGGACACTTAATACAGGAGCAGCCTTTTCGAAAGTCTTTGAATCGAAAAATTAAATTCCCTGGAATTGGGTGTCCCACTTGTGATTCAAAATATCCCACAACAAAAATAGAGACATTGTGTCCCCATTTCACATATACGCAATCCAATTGCTCCTATATATATAACTGCCAGGATTTCGTCCTTATGCCATAATTCAATTTGGAGAATATTCTGCTGGCCAAAAGTCCCAGATGAAACAGAATTTACAGCTGCTTACGCAAATACACAGACTGCACCATACTGTTGTGTAGGCAACACCCTCGCTCGTGTTGTCTTGCGTCATATCAATAAATACACAAAAATATGCAATAACGAGAAATGTATCCTTGTGCTGGAGAGGAGCACGCACACGCACATACGTGTAAGTGTAACAACAATTCCATTCTGCTTTCGCATCCGTTTCATATTTTTTTCCGGTATTGAATGGGTGACGAAGAAATGGGAAGCAATTGTGCCACACCAATGTGTCCTGCTGTGCCAGGCACGCATACGACTATTCCCAGCGAAAAATGCACAAATTTGTGGATTCGTGCTGGGGGTGCGTGGGTATTTCCGTGCTTCCAGGTGAAGGACCACAAGTGCTATGCTGTTTCATGTGGGTGAGACATTTTGCCAACGTAATCGGGAATTCCTACAAAGTGCGAGAATTATATTTTCATAGTAAACTGCACACAGTGCATAACGGGGCTGTTAGCCTCTTTCAAGGATGTTAAGGGGAAGTCATACGGCAGTGGATAAGCGAATGTGTTGAGAGAAATTTCGAAACCAAGTGAGGACATAGGAATAGTCAGTCGAACTATTGTGTACTGCTGTCTTTATTTTTGTCAGCGAGTGGCAGACAAAATCTCTCAATTTATTGGAAATTTTTACTCCTACCACTTACATGTTTATTTACACTGACCATCTCCGACATGTCCCCGTTTGTAAAACAACGTCAAAGCCCAACATCAGACAGTGAACTGGGTTATCTGTAAACTGGAAGCGTATTGATGCCCGCAAAACAACCACATGTTCTCCTCCTCGGAATGGGCACGGTTGTAAAGAGCATGCAAAGGCATCTAACTCTGACCGCAACGGCTTGTTGCTGCAATAATCATGATGTGCCTGCGGAATGTATATAATAGCGCATAACGAGATAACATGGTCGTTTACACATTACTCAAGGGACTTCGGCACCACTTTCAATTAACAATGGGGTGGATTAGTCTCAAACATATACCTTGCGGCTAGATCCGACAACACTGTCCTTAAACAAATGGCACACGGTTGAGTGGTTTGCATTGGATTCGATTTTGCGGTACAAGGAGTGGTGCTGGTGGTTTCTCGTCTATTCAGCGATTACATGTAGGTCCATTTTGACGGCTTAGCGTTATCATTCACTGTAAGTAGTGTTTGTGTTGCTCCAAGGACCCATACTCTGTTTAGTTTGAGGTTATAAATTAAGTAGGTAGCTCGACTTCGTCTTGGGTACCTATAACACCGCAGAGGATATGTGGGGATAAAGTTGTACCAAAGCTTGACCTTTGTCATGTATTTTAATGGAGAAGTGGACTTAAAGTCCTGTTATAAAAAGAAAACATCTCCAAATAGTTCATAGAATAAGTTATAGGCGGGGCTGAAGACTTGAGCTCATATTCCCTTCATCCACGGACCATAGGGGATCAAGTAAAGCTCTTTTATTGCAGCATTCAATGGCTGGTTTTTACCCTTTTAACAGTTTTAGAATGTTTTGCAAAGTCATCTTGGGAGAGACGAATACCACGGGGAAGTGGAAACAAAAAAATGTTCATCTTTAGTTAAGGTTACGGCTCTGTTACCACACTATTCCCACAACACCCAGCAACAAATTATTTTTACTAGTATCAATTTGACATCAAACTTCCGTCTTCATTCTTTTGCTTAATGTGACATTATCGACTTATTACGTTCGAATGACACGGTTCAATCAATATTGAAATCTACATCCAAACACTCGTCTCTAGGTGAACGCTCTGCCAAGCACAAATGCCTAAAGAAATCGCAAATCACTTTTAGGATGCCAATACCCATATCCCATATACATACCTAAAATGTGACCCATATAAGACAAACAAAAACTGCATGTCAGCGTTCTCAAAAGTTGGCAAGTATCTTTAAAATGACACATGTCAACCCTGTCGATATATTCACATCATGTAATATCAAAATCTCTGACAAGTAGCTGAAATATTAAGCACAACAACAACAACACGACTGGCAATTTTCTAACATCCATAACAAGAACTTTCGAAAAATCTACAGTCACACATTCACTAATCCTTCGATATTGGGTATGTGAACAAGGTGGCCTCAGAAATCCCCTTACGTGGCGATATCCATGACAATGACGAACAGCATGACAAGCTATTGCGGAACTTAAATAATGTTTAAATTTTTGCATTGAAAAGTATCGCACATGAGTGGGTGTATAGATGTGTTGGCTGTAGTATTTATATTATGCGTATAATCGTTGAGAAATAAGGGCGGGCCTCATCTACCCATCTCGCTACAAATAATGCACGTCCCAGTAGCTATACATTGATGGGCACGTCAATGTGTCAACATTGATGAGATGTGTATATTCTTTTTTGTTGTTGCTCGCCTTACTCGTATTTGACTTTATGCCAAATTTGAACGTAATCCGGTATTTCGTATTCATCCTTTATTGAGGAAGGCGAGATGTGAAGTCTCCGAAGTGAATGGAAAAAAATTGTACGTTGCTCCTTCAATAGGTTGATTCACAATATTGTATAGAAAATATTACAGAATTTCAGGTACCAATTACAATTACAATTACAATTACAGCTTTATGTTCATGGATCTTACGTATTTTCAAAAAAATCCAATAGCTGTGAGACTTTTAAGAAATTCATCCAAAGGGACTTGGATAGGTAGATATTTGAGCAAAAGTATGAACTAAGAACGTACGAATAGTTGTAAGAAAATTGCGCTTGTTTTTACAGACCTTTCAAAACTATTTTCGTTAAGTATGCAGTATGCACTCAAAACAATTTGATGGACATATTTTTTTTAACAAAATTTATGTGATTCTAAAGAAAAAAAAATAGAATTTAAGAAAAAACCCACATCAGGTACCTACTTTAGTGGAGATTCGTTTGCGAACATCGCCCTACTCGCGCTAATTTTTTTGAATTTTTAATTTCTTCTTACATTTTTCTCGAGGCAATTTTCGTGCTTATTTCGGACTCTATTTTCTGCAACTTTTGAGACGGTTGGAAATTTTATTTGTCGTTTTTATGCGTTTTTCAGTATGTTTCTATTGTATTTTAAGATGTGAAGATTGCATAATTTTTGTAGTCGTATTTTGGGTAATTTTTGAATGCATTTCTGTTCATGTTTTCAAGGAGTTTTGAGGGTCTCCACAGTTCCCAGTTTTGGGATGATTTTTGAAGAGCTTTCTTCTTACGTTTTTCTATTAACTTTTCAGGCGTTTCCAAGAGTTTTGGGATGATTTTTGTTCATATTTTGAGGTGTTGTTGGGGCATTCTTTCGATGTGTTTTCTATTGGCATTTTAATTAATTTTTGTACAGATCTTCTTCGAACTGTTTTCTAGTCCTGGTTTGGGACAATTTTGACGTTATTTTTGCAGTGTTATTTTTTGCCACTCTTTAAGACAAATTTTGGATGGTTTTTTTAATAGTGAGTAATTTTTCAAAGCGTTTTTTTTTGGACAGAGCTGAGCTTATGATCTATTTCAGGTTTGCTCTTTATGTTGTAGGGCGAATTGTGTGATTTTGTTTGCCTTTCGGTTAACTTTTCGAAGCCTTTTTATGTGTCAATTTTTATTTGGAAATTAATACTTGGTAGGGCGTACTTTTTAAAGCAAATTCTGTGTTTTTCTGGTGACTTTTTCGCTTTTGATATTGCAGTTTTTTCAATGCGCTTTATTGTGCGTATTTTGGAGAATTTTTCTAGTTGTTTGCTATTTTTTTTTAAATCTTCCAAAGATTCTTTAGTAGACTTCATTATGGGACATTTCTGCATTTTAAGATGATGTTTCTCAAGTCGCATCCTTGAGAGTTCTTAAGCCGTGTGCTGCTTCATTCTTGGAATCGTTGTACTTGGAAAATGTCATCAGAAATTTCTATAGTTATGTCTTAGTGTTTTTTAGGCGCAGTTCGAGTCGTATTTTGGTGTGTTTTTCTAATAGTGTTTCGAATCGTTTTTAATGCCTTTTTATGAGCATATTTGCTTGATTTTTTTTAACGATATTTGTTGGTTTTTTTATTGCGTATCAAATACAAACTTTCGCATTAGTTACCTATTTCCAAAATTTGTATAGAAACTGAAATGAAAAAGTAAACTTTAGTTAACAACACCGTTAGGTGCTCTGGGATAACTCAATTAATATTTACCTACAACTACCCAAAGGCGATTTCCTTGTACCACAACAAATTAACTCAATTATTAAAAAATTCCCCGCTTATGTCATAAATTGAATTGGGAAAACTGACAAATCCTACCATATTCGTTTCCATTTTCAGTTTAATAACTACTCCTACCTATCTACATCGAATGGATATTTCTTAAAATCACCTCTCAAAACTGCTCATCTCATCTCATCTTTAGTGGGATAACGCCTTGCGGCTGAGTAAAACTTTATCAAATGACTCCAATTATGTATACCACCCACCCCGTAACAACAATACAATAACTGTTATCTCTTTCGGCAATGTTTCCTACCATTTTTATTTATATCAGTTTTTGAAAATTTTTATTTTCATAATCAATTGCCTCCGGAGTGATGACAGAAGCACGTTTACCTAATGAAAGGCATATAATTATTATTTTCAGAGCAAAGCACCGCAAGAAAAGAAAGGAAACACCGAAAAAAGTGAGTAGCCCCAAACAGATTAAAATCTAGGGGCCAAAAGGCGAAAACCGAAAAACCCTTTTCATGCGAAATAATTTAAATAAAAGCACGCAGAAAGGAGCGAAAGATTTGGCCTGGCATAATGAAAAGTTTCGCAATAAAATAATGCACACAACCAACCACAATAGGGTTCGAGTTGTAAACAACGCAAAGGGATGGTAATCTCATAGATAGATAATTTTTATATTTTCACAATGAGAAAATGATAAACCCCTTCGATATGGCGCGTAAGGATTTATGAGTCGAATAAAATTTAAATGGTATTCTCTTCGTTTGTGTTGGTTTATATCGAAGAGTTATTCGGCCTTACAAATAACCAACTTTATTCTGGCAGCTTACGCAAGGACTCCACACTTTCCAAAATCGCTTTACCAATAAATAAATGTAGTTGCCAGAATATCGCTAACTGCGGGTCTATTGTTAAAGTTGAGAAAGCCATGTCTATTTCGGGAATTAGCTGGATAAATCCACCCTAAATGTTACTTTGAGGAGGAGTGTTGCCCAACCATCCAAAATGACGGTTTTAAATTTCTTAATAGGAATAGGTATTACAGGATAATTATTATCTCGTAAATTTAAAGTGTTTTCTGATTTTATTCGCTGGAATAAAAATACAAGCTACCTAGCCAAATACAAATTTATACAAATAAAATATATTTATACCTATACATAAAAAAATATACAATATCTCTCTGGTCTCTGCATTATATTTTTTCATTTCAACGCACTTGATTAAAAAAATGAATTGGCTAATGATATTTGATATTTGAAAGACAATAATATAAGTTAAGTTTCGACGGCTCTTACCTGAATACCTACTACTTTTCCAATAATTCAGGTAGATATTTGTCTGTAACCATAATGGAGATCTTTGAAGTAGAGGGGGTGGGTTCCCTGTTCGCAATACCGTCTTCACCATAAGGGCACACGGGGCCCGTGCCCAGGGCCCCCATTCTCAGGGGGCCCCGAAGTACCGACAATTTCTCTCATACATTTATTCTCAAAACATTTTTGTTTGGGGGAATCCCCGAATGATGTATAAAACTTTCAGCACAGAGAATAAAAATATACATATGTCTTATTCCTGTACAAAAATTTGGATCATATTTTTTCCTTGCCAGACAAGGAGCCTTCAAAATAAGCGTTGAGAATAAGGCTCTTGTTTTTTCTTGCACCTTTCACTTCGCTCCATTCATTTGTGTAGGCAAAGAGCTTTCATGCCTTATGCCTTTTACGGTTAGTCATGTTACCATGTGAGTTTATGACACAGCAAAAGCAAATCAAAATATAATTGCCGAATAATGGAAGCCGGTGGAGTGGGAAGAAGTATAGAGATATCGCTATATGCGATTCTCATACTGTAGCAGCAGCTGCAGCAGGCATAATCTGTCTCGAATCACTTGATGCCATAAGAAATCAGTTTTTTCATGTAATTTGGTGATATGGAACGCCTTATTGTGCATGCCGGCATGCGTAAGGACAACGAAATGGTAGGTAGGTATACTTTATCGCTTCACTGCATTCTGTGATTGAAATTGATAGTGGATACGTGTTATTCGAGAGCAAAAGATAAAAATTCGGTGCCTAATTTTGCCTATAGTTGGCGCAACAGGTCTGTAGGGACCCTGGGGCTAGCTTCTAGCAACCATTCGTTTTGTGTGAGTTTATAATTTTTGGAAGGAATGGAAGGGATCTACAATTTTATGCCGATTCCAAACGGCCGATTGAGAAGGTCTTTCAAGACAGTTATACTCTCGGATGTTTGTCAGACGTTCGCGAGAGGTGGCGCAGTGAAAAAACCCTGAGTTGGAATTTGGGTTTTTTTTGAGGGATTCGAACATGGGGCCCCTCGCTTAGTAGTCCAACACACTAACCAATAAGCCACTGCGCCTACAAAAAAAAGTACAAAGTGAAAAAAAAAAATGAGTAATTTGTCAATTATGTGCATAGAAAGTGATATCCTTCAAAAAATTTACTTTAAGGATATAATAGAAGATTTTGCTCAACAGAAATCCCGAAAGGAACCGTTATCTTAATCATAACCAAAAAACCAGCAGCATTATAATATCATTAATGACATATTATATTATACTGTATTTGATTAATGATTACCTATAATAATTGGTCACACTTATTAACAAAATGTTATGATAATTCGCTTTTTTTACTTTTCAAAAGGGCCCCAAATTCTTGTGTGCCCAAGGGCCCCAGCCTAGGTTAAGACGGCCCTGCCTGTTCGCATATTCCAATTGGCCATGAGTAGGAATCTCTCTCCGGCTCGGTCCGTACTTTTTCCGACTTCGAATGAAGACGCGCAAATATGCGCAAAGCTGCAATGGTCTAACGACCAAGTTACCTGTTTTTGAGGTCTACCAGTGTGGGTGTAGGGGGGGGGCAGAAAACTGTATAGAGCAGTAATTGATCCATCAGTGATTTCGTCCGAAAGCAACGAGCATTCACTGGTAGCATAGTTCCTGCAGATGCTCTTTCACCCATGGGGATGGCGCCGCTTTCTTTTCTTTTCTTTTTATTGTATTGGTTTGAAATTTTGATCCCACGAGTAGCAAGGGAAAGGAAGTTCGACCTGCGCGTTATGCAGACAAGGCTAATTAATCCAGAGGGCGCCCGGTATCTGGATCTGGATATACACCGTATTCGACCAGTGCTATTTTTTTTTAGGACTCGACGCCGATATCCTCCAGTCAGAATCTGCATTCTGTTTCCGGACAGAGGTTCATTTTGAGATTTTTTGATTTTTTTGAGACCTGAGCCCACGGCCTGGCTGATCCTCGATCAGATTGGATTTCCATCATCAGCCTATACGAATAAATCAAGACATTCTAATAAATTTTGTTCCGCATATTGAATAATTTGATAGGGATTTTATTAAGACACAAAAATGCACTCATTAGTCAATCGTGAAGTAGTATTAGAAAACAATGGAAAGTGTACTACAAAAGGTACCGAAACTTGTGCCCGATCAAAGGATAGGGCGATTACTAACTTACATAATGATATTTGACAGATCAGCGGATATTTTGTGAACTTCCTATTTTGTGTTTTGATTTTTTGCTTATGGTCAAATTTAATTGCAATTTATTTATTTCTTTTTTCAGAATGAAATCCTGGTTGTAAAAGAAACCATTGACCCTTTTTTTACGATGTCGTCGTCGTGGGTAATTCGCAGTCAAAGAAGTCTGGCATCACTGCTTTGATTTCTATTTATACAGTTTAAAGCGAATTTCCGATTTATAACTATAAAGTCCTACAGTTCCGTTCAAATTCATTCTTAAACGCACCACTTCCCATTGTTCGCTGTCACCAACTCTCACCCTTGACATTGAATTACGGTGTTAAAGACAACAATGTACAAGTACAGTACAATACTCTGCTTATAGAAGAACCCTCCCCTGCTGCTATATCAATTTTGTAGACCAAAAAACTTTGTCTTTCCAATAAATACCTACCCCTCGCACATCTGTAATAAATTTTCGAAAATTTACATAATCTTTGAAGTAGACTTCCATATTATTTATAAGAAAGTTTCATTCACCAGGATAATGTAATCAGCAATCAGGACATATTTCACAAAAATCAGTGTGAAAGAACAAACTTTTGTCGCCCCCCCGATCGTGTCCTTCCCGCCATCAGGAGGTCAGGCATAAATCGCAAACCTACTGGAAGGGAATAAAATGTTTTATTGTCTCTTTATACGGACTGATTGAATCGTGCACACAACCAAATTGTCCTTATTTGCATTCGGAATTGATTGCCACCACAGCGAAGGTATTTTTAATTAAGTTGATTATTTTCCATTTAAATGGCATGAACAGCAGAAACACCTCGTCAGGAGTACCTGTTAACATGGTGAGCACTGTACGCATATAATATATTTTTGGCTCCAATTTGGTAACTCCAAACTTAAGCTAAATACCAAACACATCTGGAGTGCAAATTAATTTAAGTTCAACCGCAAGTATCATTTTTCGCAAGCTCCATTGAACACAGGTGCAGGCGAAAGACTCGCTATCTTGATGTTTGAGGGCGTACGATGACTGTTCAGGCTGCCATTGAGATTCGTATCCGCACTACACGTTGTTTAGGGGGTGAAGGAACATCAGATTGGCATTGGGTATGTATCGAGGAAGACATTGTTTCCTTGCCGAGTCGACCGATGTTGCTTTGTTTTGTCGATGTTAAGAGCAGCATTTGCATAAAAGATCATGGAGTGCGCACCACTTTCCGGTGAACTTCTTTATTGTTTGGGAGGAGGGGTGGAAAAGGCATTTCCAAGTGGGGCTTCCCCATTGATGTGTACAGACAAGGATATCACAAACAATGAGCTGAATATCTATATAGGTTGTGGCTTCGGGTTACGGATATAGTCTATAGGTATAGGTTGAAAGGATGCACATTAAATGCGATGCCTTTTGAAAGGAGGGGTTTTCTTGGCGCACAATGTGAACAAACAAAAAATAATAAAGGTGTATGATGTCAATAAGTACAACAACAACAACAGCAGCCGATGTTGATGTCGATGCATATATGGTGGGGAAATAGAAAGCTGTGCTATCGGAACTTCAACAGAGGTGGTGACATGTATTATTTTGTTGGTTGAGAGGGGATCGTGTCATTGTTTTACGAAAGTGCGGTGGGTTATAAAAGGTGTCGTTCTGAGTCCATGGCAATTGCAATAGATAATGAGCCGGTATCTCTTGCTGGGAATGCTGGCTTCTTCGGTTCAATAAACCGTAAAACTGGTACTAGAAATTGCCAAGAGGTAAAGCAGGGTCGTGATCTTTATAGGAATGGCAGGCATCTTCCTTTCACAATCTTGTAGGTGCATACAAGTAGGTTGGAGATTTTCATAAATCAGTTCTATAGATTGGTAGAACAGAATCAGGCACCCTTAAGGGAGTTTGGTCTTCGACTAAGCGCTTTTACATTACGAAGCATTTGAGAATGATTTTCAAGCTTGAAAGGGAAGAAATAAAGACCGGTACCTTCGTGTCGTACCTCACTTTAATAATTCATTGTTATTAGTTATTACAAATTCAATTACTAATCGATGTTGCGAGAGAACATTTTTGAAGCATGGATATGCGCTGTTTGAAAATTTTTTTTAATTTCCCTCAAGAGCCTGAGTATACCTAAGCACTTCGGATCCAGGATCGTGCTCATGTCAACATTTTTTTTATTAAATTCCCACGCCCAGTTGGCTGATGGGCAAATGTTAATCTAAGAGACGAGCGACCCCCCGATGAAGGTCAATGAATTCTTAGTAGCAGATCCGGCTCGAAGGACCAAATGTTTTGTCTCAAACAGTGTGGAAAAGAGCACAAAGTCGAACTGTGCACAATAGATGAAAAAAACTTCCTGTTGTTAATAACTTTAGTTCAAGAAAACGGATAAAGTAAAAAACGGCAGAAGTTTTCGTTCAACGTTATAAAGCGGGTTTTAATTTCCAATTGAATTATGTATGTGATCTGTCTGCTGGTATAATCTCGGTTAGGTTAAAGACACATTTTCTTAACTAATGAAGAGCTGGACAGTCACAGAGGACTCGACATAATCCAGTATTCTGTTTCCGTTCAGAGTTTAATTTTGTTGAGGTGATATCTGAGGCCACAGTGACCTGTGAGGAAGCCCGCTAGCTTTCTTTTATTATCCTTACTGAGTCTACGGATTTCCTTATAGGAGTAAGGCCTAAATAATCGATTGGATTGTCTTAGACCAGGGACATGTTCCCAGTATTCAAGACGAAGTTGTTTTTCCCAATCGTTAATTTTCCTTAGCGCAGTAGTCGAATTAACTGTGCAGTAGGGTTTTGGTCAACAGAGAGGAGATACGGAACCAGCCCTAACTAGTTTGTCTGCATGTTCGTTGCCTGCAATACCCCGATGACCCGGCACCTAGCCAAGCCTTACCTTGTTGTATTTGGCTAGGGCTTGCAGAGCATCGTGACAGCATTTAACTGTTTTGGAGTCCATTGTATTGTACGCCAAAGCTTGTAAGGCTGCCTGGCTGTCCCTGTCTGAGAAGATTTTTGAATGATTGCGCCTTTGATACCTTTTTTGGATATAAGATCAGCGCAAATTTCGATCGCATGGATTTTCACCTGAAAAGCCGTAGGACACAATTTCCATGGGTATCCATGGGTATCTGAAAAGCAAAGCATTAGGAGTTGTAAAAATACCTTTGTTCTATGATACCGGAGCACAATATATGCGTTGGCCTTTTTTAGTAGATAAGAGACTAAAAATCTACGACGACCTTACGGGCTGTAAACAACAGAATAAAATACAGAATAGGATACTCTCTAAAAAGTTCGGGCTGTCTGAAACCTGGGTTATCGGAAGACCAACAAAAAACCTCAGCAAGCCTCAAGCTCCCGCTGCTAATACCGACTAAAGGCCATTTGTGACTTCAATGAGACGAATAAATGTCTTGTTTCGACTTCGGGACTTCTGAATACAGACTGAAGTGGCAACTGAAGTGGCCCATGACTGTTTGTATAAACCATCAGGTGGTATTTGTCATTCGAAGATGGTCATGGTATTAGCCGATTTCTTGGGCCGTGGAAAATAAGCTGTCGGCTATATTTGAAATATCAATCGTTGCAATCGCCCACCATATATGAATGCTTGCACCGTGACAGCGGAACGGCGAGAACAATCACCATCAGTGAACTCCGAGTTCGATTTAATAAACGTGGTTTTAAGCAAGCGGCGTAATGTGTCCAGGCAGGGGACTTTGCAAATTAGTTCCGACCCAAATTAGTTCGATCCGCGTTCAGTGGCTGTTCATTTGACAGCGGTGAGATGTTTGTTTTGAAATCCGAGCCAACGCCACGATTAACACAGAATAATTACGACAACTGGCTATATGACCAGTAAGGACTTTCGTTACCACCATGTACCTACACTTTTTGTTGCAGAGTAGTTGCCTTGTGGATAAATAATTCTTGCGAAGGCGGCAGTTTGCTATAGGAAACAAATAATAAAAATAAATTTGCTATGTTTTACCCTCCACTGCATTTCATTGTATTTTTGGGCAAAAATTGGACCGTTTTCAACCAAGCAAACCCCCTTCTGAATCTGTATATAGGTAACTTTCGAAAAGGTTTCCTCTTTGACAAGATCCAACAATTCGTGCCATAAGTCTCTGCCAAGCCCAAATCAAACTGGATATGGCCAAAGGAGTATAAATGCCTTCAAAGTGTAGTTGGAAATACCTACCCATGATACGAACCCTTCGTAATCACAAAAAAAGTATTCGAAAAACTTCTCGGCCCCCATAAAAACGGTTATGTTACACCCTATTTGCACAGCACACTCCAAATGTTACACCGTTTTACTAAAGCAAACGCCACAGTAAAGCTTAACAAAATACAATAGAGAAGTGCTCTCGCAATTGGGACTAGCTCACAGAAAGACTGCTATCCCACATATAGTCGTCCTTTCATTCCACTTCACCTATCCCCTATCCATACAAACGGAGGTTAATAATAATAAATGAAATGTTGATTAGCTATGTTCGTCTCGTGTACGCTGATGGGATTTTGTTTCGTCGACCACTTCTGAGTTGGCCAAGCATTGTCTGGCAACTGCATTTGTATCGGTGCACAAGTATCATCATCGCATATAGTCCTTGCACCATCCCTCTCAACCATTAAATTAAAATGAAGTGCGATGCAACTCGACTCTGCTTTTGTATAGTTGTACTGCCTTCAGATGGAAGTTGTGAAGTAAAGGAAGAAAAACAACTCCACACGAAACAAAACGAACCGCTGCTAAACAAACGATGAACGTTAATTTTTATTTTTGAAATTTTTCCACCGAGCACTTGAAAGGATAAATATTGCTCACCAATGGTCGGTGCGCTGCTCTTGGTGTGCTACCAGCATAATAATTGTATGAGCCTTACAGAGAACAGACCGGGAGGTCAGTCAGAACTGCACTCAGTATATACGAAAGGTGCACGTTGAATACCCTGCCCGCAACCAAGTCCGCAATTTCATCGCTCTGCACGGATGGGGCTTTAAGTGCTGTACAAGAAGTTGGCAACGAGAAATCGCCATACTTTGTCGCTGTTAAGTGTGTGTTCAAGTGAGTGTTCAAGTATACAGGAGGCTACTGTCATGGCCCATTATAAACAGTCAACGGCCGGTGCAGGCGGGCGGTAGCGGGACATGGGATCCTTGTGCTCGGCTACTTTTCATTGTCATCAAGAGGGAGTGGAACGAATTCCTGCAGGAGACAGGGCAAAGGCCAGCGTTCACAACTTTAATTTACGAGAGACATTTTTAAGACGACACTTATATTTCCGCATTCTAGTGCAGCGAACATCAGCTCCTACAGCTTCGCCGTTCAAACGTCTCATCGGGAGAGGACTTGTGTGTGGAATTTGTTTACTTTTTTCTCCCCACCCCGGGGGCGGGAAATAAGATTTTTCTTTATACGACTTTGGCAGTCGTCAATTAATTACACTTTGGTCTTGTTGTTATTGCTTCGGCTGGGGATCGTTTGAAGCTTTTCCTCGATTAATGGCGTATAACTGATGGAAGAATTTGGCTAATGAAAGAATGAAAAACAGCTTGACAGACGAAATTAATGGACGACATGGACATAATATCCTGTTCAGCATTTTCTTATTTCCTGCGACTAACAGACAGAAGTGCATAATAAATTCAATGACTGGGCGATTTTTTAAAGCTTATGCAGCACCTATCATTATTTTCCCTCGGATGCCGATGGGAGAAAGACATCCTTTGAAAAACTGTGAATACCTATATAAAAAATAGTAGTAGATTAGGTACTTTGTCGGACTTGTCATTTACCTATAGAAATCGCAGTAACTGAAACAGGTGTGAATACAAAAATACAGGGTGAGCCAGAAGTCCCTTATAGGTACTTTTATATTAACTAAAGAAATCGATTGCGAAACGGAACATAACTCATTGAGATTTTTTACGATGGGTGTGCAAAGCTATGTCTATGAAGTGGCCACCCTTAGAACTCGTTCACGCATACGCTCTTTTGACAACATTTCGCCCAACTTTTTGAAGTGTTGCCGCTGTTGGGACTTCCTCGCGGCTGCAAACACTTTTATTAAAGCCCGATGCAGACTTCTTTGTCATACAACGAGTACGGATCAATATCTGGTATAGCCATTCCAAATGGCAAAATGTGTAGACACCCATCTCTCAGTTTTGCGAAAATGGGCCAACGCTCTGAGCGACTTTCGTCCACTATATCGCTCCCCCTTAACCAAACGGAATTAAGAACTTTCCTGGGACACAATCAGCGACAAATGATCTCCATTAACTTTTTGTGCTCTTCCAGCAGACGAAATTCTGCGCTAATTGCACATTGGTGCCGCACCATTGCGCTACCGAAACCAACCCCGGTCATATACCTCGGCACGAGTAGCTCGATTGTCCCAGCAAACGCTTGTGGCTTAAAGGTAACGCTAATCAGCTGCCTAATCGTTCCCAAAAGTCGCATCAATTAAGCCGACGGTTAAACTTCCCAATTTAGAGGGAAAACTTAACCCAAAGTGATAATCACTCAACTTTCCTATGCCTTAATTAAATACAAAAGCCTGTCAGAAGTTCAACCACATAGACGACCAACCGCGTCGCTAATGGTAAAAAAATAGCGCAAATTCCATTCTCATTCGTTAACTTTGGAATTTCCTTAGACAATCCCTTTCCATGGAGGTATTTTTCTTTGGGAGCTCTTTTTTTTTCTCCTAATTTTCTTCTTTCAAAACGTACATTCTACTGATGGTACGTGATGAACACCTTAATGACGTACTGCCAAATTTGGTCACAGACACTTCAATCGGTGGGTGAGTCTATTTGAATTCAGCTGACAGACACATATACACTAAAAAGATAACACATGGAGAGGGGGAAAAAAAGCTCAAGACAATTGGGAGGAAAATGAAAACTTCCCGAAGAAAAACGTCGTCGTTTGGCAAAAGTTTTTAATTCCCAACAGTCAGCGATGGCACAGGCACTGGCACATGCACTGGCACTTGCACTGGCACACACTGCAAAATTCTATCTCCGCCTTTGGCATCAGGCAATGATGCGCTTGCTCTCGTCCTTGTGCACTTTGACACGGTAGGTACACGTTCGCATCTATACAATGTGTGTTTTTGCCTTCGAGCAAACGTGCTTCGTTTACCCCTTCCTTTTTTGATATTTTTTTGGTACATTACCCAATTTTCAGCACCGCAAGTTTTTTCGAAGTTTCAACGGTTGTTGGGTTTAGGTAAGGTACAAAGGAAGCACACACGGCGCCGGTGTGCAAACTTGGCTAATGAAGAGAAAATTTAAATTATTGTCAACTTTTAATTAACTGCTTGAGGTACACATTATATTAAGTGGTTGTCACATCATGGTGGCCATACTGTGCCTGGGTTTTTGCCTGAAGACTGAGGTTTTGTGTGCGAAATTGTAGTTCTAACACGGCTCTAATTGAGAGGTGAGGTACGTATTTCGAATCGCCAAAAGAATAGAGCGAAATTTTTAGAGAGCTTCTTATAAAAACTCCAGTAGTAATCAATTCTAAAGGTCCTATAAAGGTTGGTAGTCCATCTTTGTTTTTGTTCTCTATGCCTGACTAAAAATTCGTTAGGGATCCCAAAACTAAACATTGCTCTGTATAGCTGGTTCTATAAATGCTGTAGTAGGCCGTCTTAAAATCGATGAAAAGGTGGTGGGTATCGATTTGGACTTTCTAGGTTTTCTCCAAGATCTGCCGCAGTGTGAATATTTGGTCGATGGTAGACTTTCCTGGCCTGAAACCGCACATACTGATATGGACCAATGAGGTTGTTGACGAAAGGTTTCAGGCGTTCACTCAACACGGCAGATAAGATCTTATAGGCGTTGTTAGGAGACTAATACCCGTGTAGTTGGCGCTGTTCAGAAAGTCTCCTTTCTTGTGGATCGGACAAACAATGCTGAGGTTCCACTCATCGGGCATAGGTACTTTCCTCCGACTATATTTAACTCTCTCTGTCCGATCTGTCCGTCTGTCCGTCCTTCCACAGACCTACAGCCTAGATGGCTTCACGGATTAAGTTCAAACCTCGGATTTAAAGTTTTTGGGCCTACAGGAGGGTTTTTTTTTTTTCAAGGTATAGCCTCAATATTAATGGTACTTCCCATATAAAATGTTCGTACCATTTTGATTTGATCGAAAACGGCTCTAACGATTTCAACCAAAATTGATATTTAAGCTTAAGTATAGGTGAGGTACTTTTGAAATTTCGACATATCTCAAAAACGGTCTATACGATTGTAACAAAAATTAATTTCTAAGGTAATGTGGTCATTTATAACTTAACAGCAAACTCAATTTTTCTCTATATTATAGTACAATGGATTTTTGAAAAAAGTATTTTTTTTTAAATTTAGTTTTTTTTTTCAGTTTACCGGAAAACGGCGATAACGATTTTGACCAAAATGCAAACTTACGAGTCAAATGGATGTTTGCAAAACTATTGTGTCCTAAATTTTCGATTTGCTGAACACTCTGTCAAACTCGCACTAAACGAGAAAGTTTCGTGCGACCCAGTCGTGCACGTTATTTACAGATTAGTTGGTGCCGATTTGAATAGCTCGTTGGTTAGGCCATCTGCTCCAGCGGCTTTGTTGGCCTTAAGCTTTGATATAGCTATCTTCACTTCGTCCAGCTCGGGTGGACTTGGAATTGTTGGTCTTCATCGTCCTGGTGGAATGGTTCATTCTGCCTAACAGTGGAATTTAGTTCGTCATCGCCATTAAACAGTCTGCAGAAGTATTTCTTCTATAGGTATGCTAAGCATCGACTGCGACGATGTTCCCTTGTTTTTCCTTTCCTTGCAGGCTTCGATTCGGGCTTCTTATAGTTTGGGCTCATTTAAAGAAAGTGTAGTTTGACCTGATGGTATTAAAAATGTTACCAATGTTTCTGACCCTAATTTGATAGTAGTGTTATACTCTCGGATGTTTGTCTGACGTTACTTAGAAGTGAGCAAGTGGCAGAGATCCACAGACAACTATGTAACACCACCTTTCGTCAATTATTTTCACCCAGTGGTAACTCAGCCACTACTCCAATTTCAATCCATTCCGTGTTGACAGATACTGGCTGGCAGTAAATACCAAACAAACCAATCGCCGTATTTCTCTTGCTGATTTTATGAAGAATTCAAAATATTTTTTATCGTCGGCATGAACCCCTTTGCCATGCACTACTATGACAATCATTAAAACCGCTTCGAGCCCTCAGCGCAATACTGTGTGTATTTCCTTTCAATTTAATTACTGCCACCATTTCAGCGGTGGCCTCCTCCCAGCCATACCATGCCACCAATATCGTCGTCGTTAATGGGTTGACGGGCGGTGCGCGGCTCCATTTGCTTCCATTCGAATAGAGCTTAACAGTTTGTCTACATAAACGTTATAAATTTAAATATCAGCAGAGTGGAAACGTACCCTCTTACCCAGAAGTATTTTGTTGTACAACAACAGTTCATAATCTGCCTAAAGGCTTCCGCACAGCATTTTGGTAGACTTATAGAAATTACTATGCTGCTGGTGCTACTGTTGTGTGTGGCACCGCCGCGCCGCGTTCAGATCGACCCTAGAATGTTGTTGGCCTGACTATTTGTATAGTATATCTGGGAATTGGTGCTCCCGCCAACAATAAGTTCGATTTTTTCGCTTCATGTGCGAGAATCAGCGAAAACTTTTGAATTGAGTGAACGTATATAATATAGCGTACATACAGCCAGGGGTCTAATGGGAATTCTATGGGAAGCTAGTCTTTTGAAAAGCAATGCACAGAAGGAAATCCTCTCAGGGGGTAATTCTGTCGATAACAAAACACCCACGGGGGATGACAGACAATTTGAAGCTGCATTGGACTGGACGACCGTGGTATCGCTGTCTTCGATTGTGCAATCAAAGGCTGCCTAGTAACTGCCAACCAAAAGGATAAAATAAGGTGCAACCAGAGTTGTATCCACCAACAGAATAAGATAGTCAAGTTATAACTGAAAGGCAGGAGATGCTGTGCTGTTGCAGAATTTATTTTTAATGAAGGTACCTGGAGGGGCAATATCATGCACGTATACTTCCGTCGAACATAAAGAACGCGGATTATATACACAAGGAGTTTTCTCGTGGCTATAACCTTTTTAAGCAACGATGTGATGTGGGGTAAAAAATTGTTAGAGTCAGGAAATGAACTTATGGTTGACCCCATCTAAAAAATTCATTCTGTACTGTGTACAGTTTTACAAAGATCCTTACTAGTGGTAAGGGCTTTAAAGAATGATAAAAATATATACAAAATACGAAAGATCCTGGAAGAAACTTCTAAGGTCGACTAGCTGCCCCCTTTTTCTTAAAGACGAATATGACGAGCGAAAAATTTCTAAAAATTCAGCGACTTGGCTTATACAGAAAATACTTTGGAAAGCAAATTACAGCCAACATCTCCGAACAATCTTTGCAGCAGAAATCAAGGGAAAACGTCGTGCTTAACTATTTGTCTTCGCCTTTGTATATACGACAATTACCTGAATGGACAGCGAACAAGAACTGTCCGGTTCGTATTCGTCATAATAAATTTTCACTCACTGTGTACAAGGTGCTGTCAATTTTATTGAAATGTTGGAACTTTGAACAGCTCCCACCATTCGTGGTATGGTGGCGAAATTTGAGCGATATGGGAACGTCAGAGATTTCAAATTGAGGAACTGGGTCGGCATTCTGTGAGCCGAAACGTTCAAACGTTTTCGTGTGTACAGACGAATATTTTCTGCAACTTAGAGCAAACCGTTCGTGCACACGACAACTTTCCCACGTTTCCGGCTTACAGAATCTGACCAGAGACTTCGTTATTGATGATCGGTAATATCCAAAACGTAAAAGTGTTGGAGTTAGTCTTGAAACATTGACAAAACAACGACGTTTAGAAAAGTTGCGATTCTATAAGATAAATACGTTCAATCAATATGTTTTCGCTTGCTCCAAAAGGAATTTAGTTTGGACGAAAGCGAAAAAAACCATAGCCACCGATGTGCTGTCAAAAATCAAAGCTCCTGGAACTATGAAAATTATCCTAGAATTATGAATTTTAAACTAAACTGGCTTCCCAAGATTTTGCGACTTGGAATTAAGAAAACGAAAGAAGATTATATTTTCTTTTCTTTTGTGAATGTGATTTTCGTTTCGTTATTTTAGAGGATCTTGCGGCAGTGCAACTAATCGCAAGTGCGATCTATACTGTTTTTTTAAGATGACCAAGCTCCTTTTAAGTGCACTCCAATACCAGCTTATACCAATACATTGGATTTTTGTATTATGTCCACAAATTTTGCCGAAAGCTTTGATTAGGTAAACTGTTGGTATTAATGATATTTTTACATATTAAACAAAGATTTCCTTCTTGTTAGACACGAGTGAATATACATTCGGCTTCGGATACACAAATAAGTTTAAGCAAGGCTTCATATTTAGTTTGAAAGTTTTTCATACTGGTACAGTAAATTTTATTATTACATATTTGTTTGAAATGGAAATTAATTTCAATTTTACTTTTATGCAATTAAAGTTTTACAGAGATTTAATTTTTTTTTAAATTTACATTTTCATACAAAAAAAAAAACCAATATATGCGCTTTTACCCTCAAATTTGGATCACTGACGCCAACCATCTTGAAGACAAACCTAACCAGAAACTTAAGACAATTCTCAACTGAACTACGAACAAATGCAAGTTTAACTAATCCAGAAAAATACGTACACATTTTAACTAAGGACGTTCTTTGCATAAGAACATCTTTCCGCTATTATAGTAGTTGAAGACTCAAGTTTGTTCGCTTCCGAATATCCACTACCAGTAATTAAATCTTTTCAAAGTTCAAACTATATCCAAAGTCCGGCGCTACTTACTTCCGCAATTATGGAGATAATCGATTTAAGAATTGCAGCTGAATTTGCATTATAAAGCGCGAGGCGGATTAACTTTTTATTGGTTGGGGTAAAAGTTCAGGGAAAACGTGTCGACTGTTTTACATTTTTCACCATTATTTCGATTCTCAATTACAAATGCCCATATCATTCGAAATGCATAATAACTGAATTCCAGCCACGCAGCTATTGCGTAAGGCGCGCGTTGAGATAAAAAGTGAACACGAAAAAAAGGTTCATGCTGATTCTCATCAACACACGCATGTGAAATCTCCCCCCACCCTATCAAATGGAAAGACTTTCTCATTTTCATGTCATATGAATTAATTTTGTTAACTTCAACCCACACCGACGCATTCATAGATTCGATTTAAGGCATCATTTAGAATTCGATGTTACGTAAATACGAAAAATAATCTATATACTCGACGAAATGACAGACGACGAAAACAAGAAAAAACCCCGAAGAAAGAGAAAGTATTGAGCAATTTTTTTGTTTTTTTTTTTGTTCAGTGATCTGTGTATATTTTTTTCGATGTCATCGATTCGATTTTAAGGTGCGAAAGTAAAACCTCCCGAATTCCTCAAGAAGAAAACACGAGCGCAGTGGCCGCGCACAAATTTACCCGAACCTTATTATCGTTTCCAATCACGCAATGCGTCATTTGGACACTTTTCCCTCTAAAAAGAGAAGAAAAACGTGTCAACAAACCTAAAGTGTGATAATGTCGACCGTTTTGCTGTGGGGGATACTTTTTTTTCGTGGAAAAAGTTAACGGGTCGGTTAGACCTATGTAAAATTATTTTTAAACTTGTTCTTAACTTTTTGAGAGGCTGAAAGGCGAGCAAGTGGAATGAGTGCAATTATCATAATTCAGAGGAAAACAATGAGTAGGTAAACTTAAATAAATTTATAAGAACGCAGACAGTTGAGGTGAGAAATCGTGAACAGTAGGTACAATGACAGTGGGAGGTTGTTGGATTGGATATATACCTATATGGATTTATTAGACCACTGAAATGTACAAGAAATATACTGAAATTCCTTTAGATAACAGCAAGTTAGAATTGTGCTAGAGTTTGGAACTATTGCCGCCTACTAAAAATGTGGACTTATACGCATTTGAAAACCAAACGACAGAGGAAAGGAAAATTGCTTTCTTTGATCATTTCGACTCGGGGTTTTGTATATGTCTAATCGTCATGGGATACCCTGTTGGCCAGGTCGGGTAAAAAAATGCGACAACGTGGGATCAAGAAATTACATTAGTGACTTGTGTGACACATGCAGTTGGTTTGTTGGGACCTAAGTTCTCATAAGACCGGTGTCTCTTACTGTCCAAACAAAATTCACCAGCTAATGATAAAAAATCGATGAACAAAATAATTTCATAATGAAAGAATGCTGCTAACGAACCTGCGTTTCAGAGTTTGCAGAAAAGGATTAAGGATTCAAACTGACTCCAATATTATATTGAAATTTTAATACCACACTCATTCAGAGAGCATCTATCCACTGAAATGAAGTGGCCCATATCAAATTTGTATTTATGGAAGGTAGTTCCGCAACCGTGCCAAGAGCTTAGACACTTCTGGATATCAACAATCTTCCAGAGCATATCGCTGAAGCAAGGATCCCGGATTAAAAAAAAAATCCCCCTTTTTTAACCTTAGGATAGCAACAGGGGTAATACAGCACCCCAACGAAACAAAAAGCTCTCCATTTCACACATTCCCGGAATGCCATCGCTCTCTTCTTTTATCTATTCTTAAATTGACAGCTGAGCTTTCAGTTCTGGGTCACAGCTTGCTGCTTTAGGTCGTACTTTTTGTTTTACAGGCATGCCTGGGATGACACATAAGACGTCACCCATGTATGGTCCACATTTATAAAAAGCTGCAGAGAGTCTTATCAACCCCGAGGGTTGGGGTCGAAATTCTGGCGAGGTCAAAATTCTTTTGTCAAAATTCTGCTTTGCAAAATTCCGCTCTGAAAAAAAAAAAAGTTTTGGAAAATGTTAAAAAAAGCGCGCTTATTTTTTATGTAAAACATTATACCTACCTACTTTTCGTGGGAAGTTCCATTTCGGTGTATATATAGCTTCAAGGCCCGATAAAAAAGCCTTCAAATTAAATAAGCTGTTAAAATGTGCCTTTGGTCCAAGAAACTGTGACAGAAAAGTTAAGACAGCTTGCGCAAAATGCGTTTGCATAAAAAAATAAATACTTTTTCGTTAATTTTCCAAAAATGTTATTAAATTAGTTTTTCTTATAAATTGAATCAAATGTTTTAAAAAATAAAAGTTTAATTTTGAGTTAGTTTCGTATTATTTATTAAAGTTGAATACGTTGGGGTGAAACCTTTTGCTATTCGCGTACCTATGGAAAAAGCGTGTTGCTATCCTTAGGTTAAAACCAAAACGATATACTTTCCCCTTTTTTAAAAATAAAAATCCCTTTTTTTTCCACAAAACTTTTTATTTTAACATTCTATGCTTTATTTAAATATCTTAGAATTAAGCAAACAAGAAATAAAAGGAATAATAATACTAGGAATTATATTTAAAAATATATATGTAGGTACCTTAAAATTGGTACTTTTAAATTTCTTAGTCTAAATCTGCCTTTTTCTACCATACAAAGTCATAATAATCGTTTTTTTTTTTTTAAATAAATTTTTGTGTGCAAAATTCATGCCAAAGTGGATGTAGACAGTTTGTTTCATGTTTTTGGTTTATTTAAAAATAGTGAAGTCTGTCGAAGACTTTATTTACATAAAAAAAAATCGAGCTGTCGTGGGACGGCCGAATGAAGCGAAGCATTGGACGTAAAGTATTGGCCCGTGTTACGTGGCGGCCTATTTGAAATTCATTTTAATTTTTCATAGTGCCAGTTAGTTTAGATTACTCTCTCTGTTCCTCTTTCGCTCTCTACACACATATATTTGAGAATTTTCCGACTTTTCTTTTTTCCTAAACCATCCCTGAATCAAGACGAACAACACAAAACAAAAATCATCCAAATCGGTAGAGCCGTTCTCGAGTTTTCATCTTCCAAGTGCGCCATGGAGGGGGAAGTTAACGCTACGGTGACGATTTTTTTCGGTTTACTCCCCATCTTTTTGAATAATTTATATGCGTGACCCACCGACCGTCCGTAAAAAAGCTATATTCGCTTCAAAACTCCCTTCCCTTCCCCCCTTTTCCCCTTTTGTTACAAAATTGCCGACTTTCCCCCCGATCTGGGATCACTGCGCTGAAATATAAAATGCATGCTGTAACAGAGTTCTACCGAAGGTGTTTTTCGCTGCCGTATGAAGTGAAGACGGGACTCTTTTGGTAAATGTAAATAGGTAAAGCTTTTACAAACTGCACAGAACGTTCAAAGAAGTTGTCGGCTTCTGTAAAAGGGGCCCCACAGCCCACAGTACCTAATGCTGTGTTTTTTTTTCGGCATAATGGACACTATAACAGTTTTTTCTACTTCGGACAGATAATGCGATTACTTCGGCCAGACGCCAGTGTGAACAGATTATGTGATCTAGTACTATGACTACCACGCGGGAACTGCAACAACCATCTAACGCTATTTTTGTCTGATCAGAGTGGCTTTTAAAATATACCCACACAATAGCTCGCCTTCCTATACAAAAAGGAAGCACAAAACACAATGTACGCGATATGAAGGGAAAAGAGCTAACTTGTCAACGAAAGTTTTCACTTGTTATCACATAACCTGAAAGTAAAATATCATTAATTTGCCAGCGACTACAATCATATTGCTCTATAGGTAGTGAATGTCCTGCCAGAGGTCCAGGCATAAGCCGTGGGAATGCTTCTTGAATTCACTACTCTGCCCATTATTTGTCTGGCTAAAATGAAAAGCAGAAGCAATTCCAGGGATGTATTTGATCCACACCCATTTAGTTAGTCACTTTGTTGTTGGTTCATCCCTTGGTCGATCTTAATTGTTTCCTTGGTAATCTTGACGCAGCTTTGTGATTTCACTTTTCACAAGGTTTTCTTTACAAAGTGAGTAAAACAACCGGACAAAGGACAACAATAACGACAACAAGGCTCAGTGCAATCACCTTTCGCGAAGTCACATTTATTCAATAAATACATGTACTGACAAAAAAACCAACAAAATAGTGTCACACTGCTTAATTTACGGAACGTGCAGGTACGTTCAGTACACACAAAGAGCCAGACAATAATGAAGCCTTTGAATGCGAAGCCTTCTTCTCCGTCAATTATCACCCTAGAAAGTGTAACTACATAAATGAAATAAAATAAATATATATCCGAGTGACAGAACATCCCAGACCGCACCCATATTTGCGCGGACTAGTTAACAGTTTTGCATTTCATAGAACGTCAAGCCGATCTCCAATCACCTAAGTAAGATCGGTAAATTGCCCCTTAAATGCCACATGCGACATGCCTTTACTGAACTAGAAAAGAGTTCACTGCGTGCAACCGAAAAATGTATACACTTATGGTTATGGCAGTAGTTTTTGGACAACTGTGCTGATTTAATTGTGCGCACAAGACGTTGATTCCTAAATCCGACTTCAAGATACCGGAAACAAGCTAAATGGTAGGTATATGCGGGGAAGAGCTTATCGCCCGCCCGGCTCTGGTGTCGCGTTCATATTTAAACTTATGAGTTACGCTTTCGACGAGTGTACGAGTATGTGCGCATAATTGAATGAAAATATTTCTTTTTAACCGTAAAATGCAAACACAACCATCATCACCATCATGTCCGCCGCCATCAATTGAACTCGCTAAAGCAGCTGAACTGAAAGGTACAACAACGACGATGGCGGCCCGGCCAAATTGGCAGATGTGATCGGAATTTAATTTGCGTGAAAAAAGTTTCATTTTTAACATTTTCTCGCTATCGAAATTGAGATACTTGGTTAAGTCGTCCACGCCAATTTGTTCGCGGCGGCGCGGCCCATTAAAGTTGACGATTTCTACTTTTTTTTTTGTCTTCTCCTACCGTCACTTCTTTTGCTTCTGCTTCGACGTGTACTTGTTGATGGGTATTATTGTGCTGCGAGGGTTCGAGGGAGAGGACAACGCGCCGACTGTACATGACGTGTGTAAAGATGACCACAGAGCAAGACAACAAAGTCAATGTTTGGATGACGATGAAAGTGGCTCTTGTAGGAAGGTATTCGATCACTGACTGTGGTAGCAATTTGAATTTACACACTGAAGGCGGTAGGTATTATTATTGTAATTTGTGCTAATCAGTAAATAAGTTTGTATAATAAAAGAGCTGGACACTTGAATCTATTCAAAAAGAAAACTATCGTAGGTCCCTAGATAATATTCGACTTAGCCTTATGTTACGGTGAAAAATGGAATAGATCCAAATCCAATTGGAATGAAATGTTTTACTACAGTGAAAGCTCTCTAAGGCGTACAATATTTGCCCGTCTAAGGCGAAAAGGCCAATTAGATTTACTTTGAAATACATCCATGTGTGTTCTGGAATGAGTATACGAAACTGAGGATGCTGCCATCAGCAAAGAAGTGAATTAGGCGTTAAAAGTTGCCGGCAGAAGATCGTTTATTTGGTGAATTTTCGCCAACGTCAACAACACTCTGGCTTACCAATCCTTTTGATGAGCAGTCAAAAGTTGTCTTTCTTAAACCACCCGACTATTGCCTTGAAGTGATTGACACAGATATCGTCTCAATGATGTCATTGGCGTATATAGTTGCCGCGGGTTATCTTTCTCGCTTATAAAAAGATTACTCTACGATTTTATTTTTCTGATTTACACCCACGTTGGGGTATCATCAATCATCACCTAAACTGTGATTGTTGGAGATGGAGTACCTTCAGGCGAGAATTGTGTCGAGTGAGACTTTTTGGCTACAAAAATATTTCGCTCTTAGAGCATACAGTTTTTAGGGAATCATTTGAAAAAATTTCAAGTTAGGTAAAGTTCAGAGGAGACTTTTAAACGATCCGTATTCTGTTGAAAACTTTCATAGGCTTGAGGTAGTTTTGGGGAAATCCTGTTGCCAAACAAACATCCTCTAAAGTTAGTTTTGTGGTGGTGGCTTAAGAAGTGTCCTAGTTGCAACTTAGCTGTCACTTAAAACACATTTTACTACTTTTCATACAGAAATTATTACCATTAGTTTATACGCATAAGATCGGTCATTGTTTTCTTAGTGATTACCTATTTCTGTAAATAAATCAAAATTGAAGCATTCATTTGTCATGAAGCACATGGGGTTCATTAAAGACCCTTACAGTGTCAAAGTGTTAAAATAATCGAAATAAATTGTTGGAAAAAAACAATCTGAAAAACGCTTTGTTATCAATGGCGCAAGACAATAGACGTTTTTTAGTTCATAGAGCTGAGCACTGAACTGAGTGCTAGCATTATCAGCGCGCTCTGAACCAAGCGTGCTCAGATGTCAGATCGTTCTGATGTTGTCTTGTTTTTCCTGATTTTTTCGTGTCAAATGTGACTTTAAATGTGCAAGTGCATGTACATGTGCAATCAGCTTGCTCAGTCAATTTATTTTGAGCTCATAGAGCACGCTCTGATCAAGCTCTGAACGAAAATGGAAACACAAATTCGAGCTCTGATGTGTCTGAGCTAAAAAGGAACCACCAAATTTTTGTATAACAGTTCAGGTTCTGCTCTGAACTAAAAAAGAAAAACGCCTAATGAGCGAGTTAAGTAACTTGACGGCCGCAGCTCATGTTGACACCTTTCTGGTGACGTGTTCATGATGTTGCTATTAAACTGCTCTTAGCGCCGTTCGCTTTCAGCAAGCGAGAACTAAGAGAACGTTGCACTAAAAAGTCGAAACACATACCATGGGCACAAATATGCATTTTCCTACTTTACTGTCCTTTGGTTTATTCTGAGAAAGTTCTTCAATGGAACAGGCCTGATCTCCAAAGTATCTATTAAAATTTATTCAGGCCTTTACTGTTTAAGAGGCAGCTGCCTAATGCCTAAATTCTGAGTTAAAAAAAAATCTTCATCTCGTTGTCCATCAGCTTCTGTTGCATTTTATTTTAAACACAAATCGTAACTGCTTAGACGTCTTCCCACGTTATTGTTGGAGCTCTTAGATAGCTCCGGATAACTGGTTCAATCATATACTAAACAGATGTTTATAACGAACCGCAGCCAATGTGATTATCTGTCTGCTTCTAATGTTATAAAGGGCTACGCTCCACCATATCCAGAACACAATCCCATCTCATACTCATTTCCTGTTCCGGATAGTAGATACACACTATAACCGCTCTGAATCGAATCAGTTTATCTGCAATTTCTTTAAAAGCCTTTCCTTGTCTAACAGATAAAACCATCACATTACCATCTCGCGTAACTCGGCATTACTTCTATCAAAGTACAGTTTTATTACAAAATCTACCTACTTTCGTTGCCTCCTCAACCTAAACCCAATTAATCCAGTTATTTCATCTCACTCTCTTCCTAGGAAATAATAATTCCACAGAGTCATGCAATCTTAACCAACCACACGAGTACCCGACTTAATGCATGAAATGCAATTAACATTAAGACCGAGTACCGACTACCGAACAGTTAATCTGACAAAATGCGCTCCCAATTCCAGTGGCCAGACTCAATGGTCAACTAAACGAAGTTCACATGCTATCTCACGGCTGAGGGTCTTAATCCAATTCTCACAGTTAGAGCGATTGTAATTACCTTAGAAGTTACGGTGTTTGAGGGGACTGGGACAATCCCAGTGGTAAGCCTTGACAATTAAAGGTCAAACGCTACAAAAACAAATAAGAAAAAACTGTCCCAGGGAAGTCGCATTATTTTGTTCTTCTTAAGCACCGCATACCATGGGCCTTCAAACCCAACTTGATGTGCAAGAAGTGTATAGGTAGGTATACATACCTACTTGAATTAGTCCCGGACTTTATGACGCGAATCTATTATCGCTCCGCGTACGGCCATTGAATACGTATTTCAAGCGCGTGTTGAGTATACGCGAGCGCAATGCACGCGAGTTGCTAAAATTATCTAGAGCCGCATACCTTTGCGCACAATTCGATTTCACTTTGATGCTGCTCACAGGCTAATTGCTGCTAGCATATGCGGTATAACACACACTCATGCACTGCTCTGTCTATCTCTATCCAACTAGGTGTGTGTCTATGCTGTGGGATAACTGTTAATCCAAAAATGAAAAGCTAAATATCTTAGCAGCGTCAACAGGTATGATGGTAACTTTCGGTTCGGCTGTTGATCAGTTCACTTCGTTGGTTCGATAAGCGCGCTTCTTGTGCACTCTCAGATTGGTGTATATTATACTCAGGAGACAACGGAGACCACGCCACAAAGAAAGAACTACTATAAAGGAAAGTACCCCCAGTAACTATCATAAAACGAAAGGTGAAAAGTTTCTCAGTGTTCAATCCAAGTTTCGGTGCCAAAGAGTGAAGAGTGTTGTTCCGTCGACAAGACCGCATCTTAAATACATTTTTGTACATCTTCTTTTTGTTGAGTTGAAAAAAGTTTGGCCAAGTGCACATTGTACACATACGGCACACAAAACAGTTTTCAGTGGATAAATCATAAAAAAAGAGGAAGCGAAGCTGTGAGGCCGTAAGGGAAACCAGCTCTGTGTGTGTACCACGGATTTTGTTTTATTATCGAATTTTGTGAGTTCAGTTTTCATGTTGTTGTTGTTTGGTTATTTTTTTGAGAAAGTGATTTTTTTTTTGTTTTATCTTCTGTTCGTTATCGGTGCAAAGGTATTTTGTTATTGGAAAAAGAAAGTGTTGTCTACCGGTTCGGCGTGGAAAGAAAGAAAATTTTGATTTCCTTTAGGCAATCATGTCATGAGAGCTCTTGACCTATATTTTCATGTACACAAAACCGGTGTTGGTTGGGGAATATTGAAGTCGATTGGAGGATGTTCAAGTAAATTGTATCATTCGAAGAGAAAGGACAGAGGAAGGAGTGATTTTGTTTTTGCTTGTAAGAGCGCTTTCCAATTGGATAAGTTGTTTGCGAAATCGGTTTCTTTCTATGCAAAATTTTTTTCTTAAGAAAGTCAGTTTAAAATAGGTTAATTTTTGATGCAAATATTTAAAGAGTACTAAAAATGCAGGTGCTTTTAGTACTGTCTCTTGAATAGTCAAATTTGTGGACTAAGAGCAGTCGTATGAGGTCAGAAAAACAAAAGAGTTCAACAGCGAACCTGGGTTTTTTTTTTTTTAGTAAAAAAAACTTCAAATATGATGACAAATAGAAAATAACTCGATGGGCACTGTTTGTAAAAAAATGTTCGTGCTTCTAAATAATCGTTTTTCTGAAAAACAAATACACGATATCGGCTTCTAGAAAGGTCACCGCGCAAAAGAAATCAGATCAAACGACTGTGCAACAGAATAGAGACCGAAATAGAAACACTGCCAGCCTAGCTATAGTCACTTGAAAAGATCGCAGCCTGAAGACCAAAACATTAAAAAAAAAATGTAAGTAGTCACTGCAATGATACGTTGAGTACTACCACTCATAACCGACATCTTGAACTACATTCAATGGCATTCGTTACAAGACAATTACACTTTCCAGAAGCAGATAAGTGTCAGTTATACTTGGGATAATGAGATAGGCCAATAAGCCGTCAATTGCAACTTGAATCAAATAGATGGAATCTACCGAGTGGACGGTATAATTTACGGTCTCTGCGATGTTGAACTTTAAGTAGGTTAACTGATTCAGTTCTGAGGGCAGAGAGTTGCATACGGAATAGGAGTTGAATTTTGTTGTACATGTTCTTTAGTATTTTTTTTTTTAAACTAGCTAATTTCTGGAGGCCCGGGAATTTTGATAGAAATAAAATATTGGGCCGTACTAATAATCAAACCTTCACACTAAATATTTTCTAGGTCAAAATATGCGATTTTCTATGGAAAACTTCGGCATTTTTAGTTCGAAAAATTTAGCTTGGACACAAGAAATGATTATTCTCTCTATTCCGTGAATGGAGAGAGAGGTGATCTTTCTTAGGTGCGCTTGCAACTGTAGTGAAAAGTCGATTCGTAGTAGTCAGCCATAAAATACTTCAAATGTCGTCTAATCGCAACTTTGTGAAAGGCTGAATGATAGACCTAAGGGCAGCATCCAGTACCGATAAAAAAAAAACAAAGAACTCAACAGCAGGTTTTCAGTAAAAAATTCGAATATGATGAATGATGGTAAACGATTTGTTAAACACTATTCCTAAAACTGTTTTTTATGCTAGAACGTTAAAATTAATCACAGACAGACCTTGTTTTTAAGTGAAAAAAAAAAAAATAAAATAAAATCAAAAAATCTGGCACGAGAGGATAATTTATTACCCAAGGCCCTGGCCTCTCATTGTCAAGGCCAAATTCGTCTGGAAGATTTTTTTCTTGTTATTTTTGTTATGTATTTGATAGAAATATTCATTCTATATATTGAATCTGAATTAGGAAGATTTACGCGAGAAATGAGAAAGCTGAAGGTGTAATACGTACTTTACCAGAGGCTGAACTAGAGAACTCTAGTTTACCACTCAGGCACTGCTCACACATGTCTCACGAGCAAAGCCATTTAGGTCGTGTTTAAATTTTGGAAGTACCTTCTTTGGTTAGAGACTGATTTATAAAACGTTCCTCAATCAGCCACTTCGTTGGAACTATGAGCTAAGAGTTTCGTAAAATAGCTGTTACCAATGAAGTAGATCTAAAATATTAAATATAAAAATAGATTATAGCCTCTTGCATCTCTAACAATAAGATTTCATCAAACTAAGGAAGGATATGTGCTGTTATGTGCTGTAATAGAAATCAGTTATTCGTTTCGAGCGAGACACTTCCTTCATTCATAACAACGATGGCATCTCTTATTGGAAGCATCTCTTCAAAGTCAGGAGTATAAGGCTCCATCTGTTCTTCATTTTCTCTTTCCCTTTTTTTATTGCTTATATGGTCGGGGCAGTGGCTAAGTGGTTATCGTGTTCCATTCGTTCCAAAAATTAAGAACGCACACAAAACGAATGGTTGTGAGAAACTAATCCTAGTTATCCTACCGACCTTTTGCGGAAACTTTTTTTTTTTTATTTATATGGGCACCACAACCATGCTCAAGAAATATTTGTTTTGGCCGAACTGAAGTTAAAAAATAAAATTATTATTCAAAGAGTTCGCCGCAAATGTTAGACCTCGATCACAGACCTAGAAAAATGTGTTCTGGATTTCGCTATCTTGAAGAAGAGAAGCAGACGATACTTAAAGGATACACGGAAAGAATTGAAAATCACCAATTGCAACATTTTGAGTTGTAATTCACAAATCGTATATTTTTCGCAAATCACAACGATTTTTTCTTGAATTGATATAAAAATTTGTAATTTGTCAGTGAAAACGGCGAAAAATATCAAATTTTGTTTGTTGCATTTTGCGATTAAAAGTATTAATTCGAGCTTCTTTAATTTGTAGTGATTTGCAAGATTGTTTGGAGCAATTTACAACTTCAATAGGCAAATTTCGTAAACACCACTTTGCTATCTCAAATTGCGAAAAATATTTGGTGATTTACCACCACTGAATGATGAATCAATAAAATCTTATAATAATTTGCCACATTTAAATCGAAAACGTAAATTGACGTAGAGAAGTCGTAAATTGCAAAATATTTTTTGTAATTTCCATGGAAACTAACTATGTACATAACGTGTGAAATTTTTTTATGCACAGATAGTCGGCAGTAACGATATAGTCCATGGGTCGAAATCCTTTCTTTATATGGATCAATATACCTACATACATACATAATAATGTTTGTGGTGTTGCTGGACAGCTGCAATCATGGGCAGCGACAGACAGTCGGTATTTAATCTTTGTTTAAGGCAGTCGTTTTTTAAGTATAACTAGTTTTCAGTGATAGTGAGTGTACCTACTAAACATTATAAAGCATTCTGGAATATATATCATGTAAGTACCTATTTAATAATGCAAAAAAAAAAACTAGAGTAAATCTGCATTTTTATTTTTTTCAGAATGAAGATACCTATGTCTCGCTATTAGAAATGAACTAAATTGGTATGGATTTTCAAATGTGCAATCGAAAAGGTTTGTTAAGGATCGTATCAATACAAGTTCTTCTAAACAATTTGCGTGTGTTTGAAATTTCAGCATAGACAGAAAAATCACCCCAGACAAATCCCGTTGTGTCCGGACGATATGGCGTCATATGATTCTCAGGGATATCAAGAGGAAACAATAATATAAAATACGACTATGAATTCTGATTGTAAATCACAAGACATAAGTTGTAAATTGAAAATAAAGTTTTCTAATTTCACGATAAAACGTTCTTAATTTAAGACGGTGATGCCTCAAATCACTACTCAAGAATCGTAAATTGCAAAATATGAACTGCAAATTGCAAAATATGAATTGCAAATTGATAAAAAGAAGTTGTAATTAACGATTAAGAATTTGTAAATTGCAACTACAGAAGTAGCAAATCAGCACTAATGAGTTGCAATTTAAGACTAAATGGTTGCAATTCGGTAAGGGATGAAATCAAATTTACTACAGAGACGTGGTAAATTGCGAAATGTTTTTGCAATTCACAACCATAGTAATATCAAATTTATAACTACTTGTTTAAAATTGCGATCGGTTATGGCAATATGTATTTCTCGTTTGATCATTATTGACAATGAGAAGTGTTGATTCACGATTTTTGGGGGTCAATATCTTCACTTCTTACAATTTCTAAAATTGCGAATAAGAAGTCGTGAATCAGTAAATCCCGAGCTAAGCTCTAAAACTAGACAAACTTTTCGTGATTCTGCGCTCATTTTTCTTGATTTGATCTTAAAATTTTTTCCGTGTAGAAATGCAGCAACGCCACTCTTATTTCCGATGAGGAAGCCATTCAGAGCAGGATATTCAGTATGAAAAATCCATCGTTTTGAGAAGGTGGGTAGGTTAAACATTCCCATAAAGTGCTCCCAGTTTGCAGTGTATAAAAAAATTTCACACGTTATGTAGTTAGTTTCCATGGAAATTACGAAAAATATTTTGCAATTTACGACTTCTCTACGTCAATTTACGTTTTCGATTTAAATGTGGTAAATTATTATAAGATTTTATTGATTCATAATTCAGTGGTGGTAAATCACCAAATATTTTTCGCAATTTGAGATTACAAAGTGGTGTTTACGAAATTTGCCTATTGAAGTAGTAAATTGCTCCAAGCAACCTCGCAAATCACTACAAATTAAAGAAGCTCGAATTAATACTTTTAATCGCAAAATGCAACAAGCAAAATTTGATATTTTTCGCCGTTTTCATTGACAAATTGCAAATTTTTATATCAATTCAAGAAAAAATCCTTGTGATTTGCGAAAAATATACGATTCGTGAATTGGTGATTTTCAATTCTTTCCGTGTACTTTACCTCTGGTGGTGCTTTCATTCCGGGGTGGACCACGCCCTCAACTAACAACTGTGCTGGCCATTGTAGTTCTGAAAAATGGTTTGCCGAATTTTAACTGCTTGTTCCTCAAGTGCCTATTTCAGCTGACTACTACTGTTTTCACCACCTAGAACCTAGAAATTGAATTTAAAATAATTCCCAACATTGACAATTTTATCTTCCGCGGTATTCAGTAAACGCTTTTCAGTCTCGCCATGATTGCAGGAAGGAAGCCCCCTTCCATACACTTGATGAAACGATACGCGAAGCAGGAAAACAAAGGCCGTAAATATAAAACTCGTGCCTTGTTTACCAGCGTCTTCTTGTGCAATCCCCGTGGCACCATGGGTACTGTGGAAAAAGTCGGTTCATATCTCATTACACATATTTCAATTGATATCTCGTTCAGTTTTCAAGTTCATTAAAACCGAACACCAACACCTATGCCAAAGCCCTAACCGCACACGTGCACCGGGTGGGAGAAAATCGTGTTCCAAAAATCGATATCTGGCACTAAGCGTGCTCCAATCTAATGTCTTCCGAAGCAGGTGTCATATTTTTAGGATAGGATAGGATACAGCATAACTTGGTCACAAATACTTTCTCTGCCCTTCCCCCTCATTTTCCAGTGGCTGTACAAAGTTGAAGGTGTGAATGCAGGTGGTAAATGACACTTGCAACCTGCAGGTGAAAACCGTCCTCTTCTAGTCCTTTCTGTGGAAATTTTTTTTTCCCAGTTTTCACTCTTTCTTCCCCCCTTTCACAGTTTGTTGTACCTTGTACCATGTGCACATTCTACTCGGACAAGATTGTTGTTCCAAATACTGTGTGTGCGTGTAAATAGACACAAACCTATGTACCAGTATAAATTCTGTGTCACTGCGAAATCTGGGTCAATGTAAGAGCCAGGGAGAAGTAAAGAAAAAAATAAAAGAAGGAAAAACTACACAACGTTGGACTTCTTCGTAGAACGTACTTTTTCGATGGCTCCTCCACACAATATCGAGTAGGGCACAATGGCGTGAGAGAGGCCTGCGAGAGGATTCTAGGAATTTGCTCCGATTTGAAGGAACGAAAGGTCAGTTTAGTATGCACTGCGGCAAGAGGATTAAGGTAATTCAATTTAGATTAGAAGAGGGCAAAAGGCCCATCAGCGCATCCATTTCTCGGCCTATCCTGCAGAATGTCCTACAGCAGTTTACTAATTACCATTCACACCGTTCGGTGTTCGGTGGTCAGTGTTCAGTGTTGAGTTTTCAACTGCAGATGCTGGAATCGATGCTGATGATTCCCCTCCCCTGTATATTGCTGTGTGTGTGTGTGAACATGGAAAAAAAAAAACCTTTGTTTGCTGTTCATGATATTGATGGGGTGTTGAGGCAGAAACCTGATGAATAAAGTGGATTTATAATGGCAGTTTGTGGTTGCGGAGCTGAAAAAGAAATTTCTGTTGAAGTTTCTATTTTTGGTTCTAGGTTCTTGAGGGTTTTTTTTTCTGTTCAGTGGAACTTCTTGGATATAATTGAAAGCGATACAATGAAAAATATCAAAGAATAAGATGATGAAGCTTAGCGCAGCTGAAATGCGATTATTTGACGGATGAGTGCGCTTTAAGTGAGCCGAAATGAGTTGCTATTTTTTTTTTGTTCGCTCTCCTGATTTTTAGGCAATAGAAACGTTTTGAAGATTAATTGTTTCTAAAGGTATTGATACTTGAGGGGGTGGGAACTGAGTTAAAAATAAGTGCGTAAAGTGCACAAAGGCATGATAAAGGGACACGTGCTGAATTTGGAAGATACTATTCACTGAGAGGGGGTTTTGCTTACGCAAGGTAGAACTATACTAAATTTGATAAAAACGATTTAACATGGGTATGTCTAGTCTTCGAGCAAACATGTAAAGCATTTTTTGAAAGTCGAAGCCCTACTTGCAAGTCACGTTTTATAGTCTGTATTGAAAAATATCAAAACTTAAATACGGCAAGAAATTTAAATAAATATTCAGTAAATTTGTGGTCGAACCAACTAGCGGACCCCAGCCATCTTTGCTATAGGCGTTAAAATTTTGATTTTTGCAAAATACATATTTTTGCTTCGTTGAGTCGAATTTTCCTAGCTTCACCACAAATTTTCCACTCTTACATCAATTTTTTTTTTATTTATTTATTCTTTTTCTTCATAACTTAAATCTGAGATACAATTTGATTTATCATACGATAAAATGCAAAATTTTGTCGAAAAAAATATTTAAAATTATCCGAGTTTTCCACTAAGAATTTTCTAATTTTCCATTCCGGAACAATTGCACAAAACATTTCGTACAAAATATGGCAAAATTATAGTTGTTTCGATTTTTCCCATTTCCCGATTTTTCCGGAGGGTATTCCCGAAATTTTCTTGTGTAAAAACATTCTCCTCACAATTACCAACAACTGAAAATAAATTGTTGCCAAATCGGCACAGCCGTTCTCAATTTATGAATTAATATACCTACATTTTTCACACCATTTTGATATAATTATGTATATAGATAAGAGCATATTCGTATTTTGTTCTTCCGGTACTTTTGGGCTTATGTGAATCACTGGCTACTCTTTGACTAAGATCAACCGCCACTTCAACCATTTCATTCAATGCATGTAGGTATCGCATGGGATTCTTCGGTGAGCTCGCGGGCGAACAAAATCTTCTTCTACAGAAATCAAAGCGAAAGAAATGGGAATCGACTAGTTAAGGGGGTAATAAATTTGTTTGTCATTCCATAATTATGTTGTTTAATTATATGTTTGACCGATAAGCATTTTTTTTTGTTAATGAATCAGTTGTGCTTCATATTTTTTCTTAAAAACAGCATCCATATCCGAAAAAGTTGGATATTGCATTAGGATTCGCATACACTTCCTCTAGCTGAATGTTCGCATTTTGTTCCTCCGCGTAGGTTACATCGAATCGCTAGCGATTCTTCCACCGAAATTTTCAAAAGCGTCAATTATTTTGCATGACAAGAAATATACCTCACATGATTCTCCGACTCCCAGATGAACTCGAGGGCGAACGAAATCTTCTTCCAGGCAACTCGATGCAACCTAATTAGCTTTTTTGCTAGGTACTGGAAGATCTATTTAACTGATCTTCTTATGATATCACTATAACGTTACTTTGCTGCAAAATCGCCGAAGAATAAGATGCAAATACAAAAAAAAAAAATCGATTTTATTCCAACGTTATGCCTTTTTCATCCACATGAACTCTTCGTAATTTGATTAAGAACAACTCTATAAAAATCACACTGCCAGGTAATATCATTTGCCAATTCGCTTCATAACAGACGATGAGCGAGAATTTATTTTTTCAACGACTAGTATTTTTCACATGAGTGATAATTAAATTTGCGATGCGGTGTAAACGTTAGGAGCAATGAACTCTGATTTATTTTATTGCATAACTTAAATCGTTCCTTGGAATGGTATTGTTGTTTTTTTATGTTGTTTAAAGAAAACGACTTAATGATGAACGATGATAGTGTTTGTACTAAAAATTTTATATGGGATAAAGTCCATCAACGAATGTTATTTGTGATGTATCTCTGTCAGTATCAAGAGTTAAAAAGATTTGTTGGAAATGTTGTTCTTTGATTTTCATGACGATAACCGACCGAAACTATGAAATAAAAAACAAAGACCATCAATATTATTCATCGCGTTCGGGGTTTTTCAACAACAGAACCCCTGGTTGTTGTCATATTTTATCTCCCAATGGTGGAAGCTTATTTTTTGAGCGGCGCGTTTTAAGCCACGGAAGCGTTGTAATGTATATGTCGAAACGCAAGCGATGCCACCAAATACAACAAATCGAAACTGTACTTAAACTAAACTTATCTCAAGAAGAAGCCAACTTATAATGGCTTTGACTGCTATCCAAGTTGTTGCAGATAGCTTGGTGTTCGTTCTGCGCACTTAAATTGTTGCAAGTTGAAGTCCTCGGAATATATTTCCCCACGAAGCTAGCTCCCAAGGTCAATTGTCTTGTAACCGCCACGAGTTTTTGAAAAGTGATACCGATTTTTAAAGACAAAAATTTGTGCTTGCACAGCCTTAATTAATTTTCCAAAATTGAAAACCATTCGATGCAAAAAGCTCATATTTAATGTAGCATCATATTCAAGGATCAATTTTTGAAAACGTTACAGAAATATATCAATTTCATAAATCACTCTACCCACTTTATCAGTTATTACTGGGAACTCATATCCGAGAGTATTTATCCCATTCCAGGCACTTTGCACATGTGCCTCCTCGTTTTAATGGAATATTTTCAAGGACGCCATCATTTCATACGAAACTCTTGGTTTATACAAGGGAATTGTGTTCACAACAACTCGATTTAAAAGTTGCTACAACACAATTGTTGAATAAGGTTTACTTAGAAAAGTCGGTACATAGATTTTTTATCAACACAAAAGAGCGTTTAATTCAGAATTCGTTTTCTATTCAGAAAATTGAAAGGACACAAATTATTTCTTTTAAAGAAATATTAATAAAAGACTACAGGCTTGCCAAGAAGTCAACTTGAACATTACAACATTTAAAAGAGGGGGATGTTGCCTCGTACCTAAATCGAAAATGTATTATGTTACCTGTTATACAAGAATGAGTTTTTGATGTAAGATTTCGTCGGAAGATGTTTTCATTTGACCATGAAATATCAATCAAGGCACACGTTTTCTTTTGGTAGGTATCGATAACATCGTCACATCAAAAGAGATTTTTATAAAATATCTGCACATGAACGGTGAATTTGCGCATGAATTGTTTGAAGAAAGTATGGTTTGCATATTAATAGGCAACCCGATTTCCAATGGCGGAGTAGGTATGGCTAGTTATGCCAACTGTGGCATAATTATGCCTTTAAGGTATTATTCCGATGCTTGAGGTATTGAGGAGCAATACTGAGAAGAAGGCATACATTTCTTGAGATGTTTTTACACTTAATCTATGCAATTACATTTTTTATTTTTTCAATCTGGGACTTTTGATGAAAGTCGCATCACTCATTTTCATTTAAAACAGTGCGTCATGCTTATTTTCCAATTCATAAGTTTACTTACTCGACCAGTGATGCTAGTTTGGGCTTTCCCCCCAGATTTAGGGTTTTAAATATAGTTATATAGCCGAAAACCTAATTTGGACTATAACCTTTCAAATGAAACCGGTTTGGGCCAAATCAATTTGGACTAACATACAAACATTGTATTTTATATATATTTTTATATATTTAGAAACATAGATATCGATTTTCATTCTTTTAAATTATACAAATCACGTTGAAAAATAATGACAAATAGTTGGGGGTTTTCTTGGAAAAAGTAACCAAATCTGGGGTTTTCTTAAGAGTAATCTGGGGGGAAATATTTTAACCGTTTAACGCTGTACTCGACAACAAACAAACTTATATACAAAATAGTGGGTACAAAATCCTCTGTTAGCTTTTTAGAGTACAGAGAGCACTAAAGGTTCAATTATTTAAAAAGATAATCCTTCCTGTTCATGTTCACCTCTAAACTCGTGCTGTGCATTAGCATTATAAAGGACAAAAACCCCTTGTGCACTACTTGCATTAAAAAAAAAAAAATTTACCTATGGAGTGAGCAACATTTTTATTTTAATTTTTAAATCATTTTGTACGATTGTACCTTGGCTACCATTGTAAGATACGCAATTTTTATCTTTTTCACCAAAAGGCATACATTTTTTCAAAAAGGTTTTATTTTTTTCGGGTTTAGGTATGGCGGACAATTTTTTAACGCTTGTCAATGAATATAATTGAACATTTTAATGAATTTGAAGTTGTTCATAAAAGAACTTGACTTGGCCGATTTTTTAGAGATCACAGTGCAACACCCTTCCAAAGCTTGAAATTTCGAATAAAACAATATTGAGTCAATAAATTGAGTAGGAGCCTCTCTACCTTCATTTACAAGACCAGGACGTTTCTGCATCGCTAATTTGGCCAGAATAATATTAAAATTTAACCAATGAAAGTAGAAGCCTTAATATTTAACATGTGTTCTTGGTCGACATAGACTTGCACCATCTAGAAAAAAACAAATTAAAAAAGGAACCATCAGAGTACACACCTATTGGTTCTATGAACTCAGACACTAGTCTTGGGGGCAGTATGGATTAACAGTAGGTATATAGAAAAGGATAATTCAACCAATGCTTTGTATGAAAAGTTCAACAGTATTTTCGGTACTGTACAAGTTTTATAATTTTTAGATTTGAAAAAGTAAGCTAGTCGAACATACCAAAAAACATGGTTGCTGGAGGGATATTATGTCCAATTTTATGTCTATCACAGAAGGTTACAGATGGTGACCGTACTTTCCCCAAAAAGAAACCTCTTGGTAGATACCTACCATTTAAACAGGATCCAAAGTGGAGTCCGAAAGACAGGTCCGCTTCTGCCGGTATATGTTCCTTAAAGGCATATAATTATCTTCACCTTTCACTGCAAAAGAATTGGCTTTGGCACCTTTGGCAGTGGTGATTAACCAAATTTACCAAATTTTCTTTTCTTACTTCTTGTAAGACTACCCGAGAGACTATTCAATTTTAAAATTTCCTCCTCGAGATAGATCCTTAACATACGTTCTTAGATAGGTACCTATGTAAGTAGTCTATCAAAACAATATTTGCAGGCAGCTATATAGAGTTTAGTGTATTACTCCTCCAAATATCATTTTGTCACTTTAGAACATTTTCCACCCAGTTAATTACAAATTTCTCAGAAGTATAACAAAACCTTAATGCGCCCTTATACCTATAAGTCGTATAAAATCAAGTAACCAACTATTGGAAGAAATGGCGTTAGGTAGCATTCATACTTTGCACACAATATTCAGAGAAGATAGGAAAGACAGCATCTGGGAGTATATTACATTGACTTGGCAGATTACGCTCCACTGCCGCGCCGTAAGAATTTTGTATGAACTCGATTCAGCTTCTTTGACTGACTATGCAAAGGTATACATACGGCTAGTCGCTCCTCTCTCTCAATTTTGCATCGTACAATTTTCATAGCTCCGCAGAGTTACCTAACCCACCAAAGCCATTGACCTCCCCAATGTTTGTAATTTTGGGATATCCGCAGATGTTTTTACAAAAAATACGCATACATCCACTGCGGGTATCAAGCCTCTATTTAACCTTTCAAACTTGTACTCCAACTCGCCTCCGCCTTTTTCACGCTAACCCATGGCGCTTCTCTCTCGTATAAATATCTATAGCTATACTCAACTCAGATGCTTGGTTTCTTTGACGATTCCACATTCCAGCTCCAGGTGTGGACTAAAGCGACAATAGGTCAAGTTTTCTCTGTCGTCTTCAATGAAAAAATACAACAACAAAATGCGTACACAAGCAAATGAGCTTTCACTCAATAAATTCACGATCATGACTAGTCGGAGTCGCTTGCTGTTTGTTGTCGTGCCTCACCCGTGTTTTATTTGCTGTTGTTTCAAATTGTCTGTTTTATGCACCACCATGCAGACCTAAAGATAGTCCCGCTTTATAAAACCGTACAACCAAAACCAGCACGATTTCCCACCAACCACCTACCATTTTGTGGACAATGGCGACGACCAGGAAACACACAAATTATTTCAATGTCCCTTAGAAAGTTTTGTCATCGTATCTTTTTGCTGCTTCTTTGAATCTCTCGACTCCAGTTCTTCGGTGTGCCGTCATGTTTACATAAATAAATTTAAAGAATACCTACCCAACCACACAACAAATACAAATAAAAAGTAAAAGTTTGTAAGAAGAAATGCCGCACGGGCTTAAAAAAGAAATACAAGAATATATAAATTTCACACCTGCTTGCTGCTTCAGTTGATTCGAATGATAAATAGATACCTCACGTATCCGGTCAATTTCATATTTGCAAACTGTTTCCAGCTACACGATGAATAACTGATTATGAATTGCGGTGTAGTGCAGGTGGTGAAACCACTTATCCACAGCTGAGTTCGTTGACTCGTGTTGCGCGAGAACACGGAAGCGAATTATGGCAAAAGGCGGAACAAATTACGTAGTTTATATAAAATGGTACTATCCCAGCGTCCAGCACCTGGATCTATTCCCATTGCCAAGTTCAGTGTCGTCATGCGTTGCACCATCGTGGCACGCCAAGTACATAATTTAAATACCGTTGTGCAGAGCTATTCTTGCTGTTCCATTTTGCGTCTTCCTGTTTTGTACTTTTTTGTTGAACACGTACGAGTATCTGTTAAGCGCGCAGCATAAAACATATATGGCAAATGGCACCACCGCGCGACCACATTCTGCTGGCCATCAACACACTTTTGCCTCACTGAGATACATAAAATTCTGCGCTGCAGAAGCAACAGCAGCACTCCAGTGTCAAAAGTGGGTTAAGAGTCCACTTTGGCTTGTACGATGTGTGAATTTCTCCTCAGTACCTCGCGCTCGCTGTCGCATAGTGTCTTCGTGGTAACAGGTATTCCACTCATCTTAACTGGGTTAATGTTACGCACTATAAAAGAAAGGTAAACAACACGAAAACTGGCCACTTATATGCAGACCAGCATATTCTAACTCAGACCCTCCACTCTCGTCCCCGCATCGAAACTACGCGGACAACAAGCAAGAAGCAAACACAGCGCCGTACTGCGCTTGGGTATAAATTTTCGTTTTCGTAGAAAATTTATGCAAACACTCGTCGCGTCGTCGCTCATCGTGTTTTATATATAATAAAATACTTATAGCCTCCCGTCCGCTTCTCTTTGCAGGGTTAAGAAGGAAGAATAGCACACAAAATGAAATTAGCCATTATAGCCGTTTGCCTTTTGGGCTTCATGCTGTTGGAGTGCCACTCGTCGCCTGTCCAATTGGTGGAGAATCACGAATTGGTGGCAAAAGTCAGGGCACTTGCCGGACGGCAGGCCGCAGCTAGTGATGTTGCACCTGCTGCACCGGCAGCCGCTGTTGCTGCGGCCGCCGCCGATGATGACGATGACGATGAGGACGATGATGACGACGAACCTGATCTAGGTGACCTAGTGGACGATGATGATGGTGGGTATAACCTGAATGGGGAAACAATGGTGGTTTTCATTTAGTACAATTTCTGTCGGGACTTGCAGACGACGATGACGAGGAGGACGACGATGATGAGGATGAAGATGATGATGACGATGACGAGGATGACACGCCACAAGGTCAAGCTGCACCAGGCGCCGCTGCATCCGATGACGACGAAGAGGATGACGATGATGATGACTATCTAGACAGAATCTTCGACGACATTCTTGGAGGTAGGCCACCACCGATAGACCAGTTTCCGTTTGTTCTATTTTCAAATTTGAATTCAACTATAATTTTCAGATGACGACGATGATGACGATGACGATGAAGATGACACACCAGCCGCCGCTGTTGCCGCTCAGCCAGCACCAGTTGCAGCTGCAGCTCAACAAGTCCCAGCTATTGCCCCTGCCCAGACTGCCGCCGTCGTCGCTGAAGTCCTCGAAGAGGCCGCTTCGAGTGCCGCTGACGCCGAGAATGCCATCGCACCGGCCGCCGATGATGCCGCTGAAGGTGAACAAAATGTCTTTTACGACGAAGAGAACACAGGCATCGACACCAAAGTCGATATCCAATCGCTGAATAACAAGCCCTTAGAATCGACTACAGCGAAAGTTGCGGTAGCTGCAGCACCCGCCGCAGCCGCCAATGATGTCGAATCATCTGACGATGATGATGACGATGATGATGAGGATGATATTACCGGCGCCCTTACTGGTGATGACGACGACGAAGACGACGATGACACCGACGATGATGATGACGACGATGACATCGTTGGTGATGATGTCATTGAAGCAAGACGTGCACGTGAGTCCCAAAAATCAAAAAAATCTAAAAAGTCGGCTTTGCATTAACCATTAGAAATCTATCAAAACAAAAAGACAAAGAAATCTTTTTCTGAGTTAGCTAAAGAAAAGTTTAACAGAGTTTGGTGCTAGTCAAGCTGTCTAACTCGAAACTCTAAGTTATTTCCAAAACAAACAGAAAAACTCACCTTCAAAGTATCATCATCATTTTTTTGTTTTAGAGAGTATAATCTAGCTTTTCCTTAGATAAATGTAGCATTTAATTTTTGTAAGTAGTAGATTAAAAATGGTAAAAAAAACACACACACATACATATCGAACATCATCACAACATAAAACGTTATTCAGTGGGTGGTTGGGAGCCATAAACGCTTGAAAAATGGTGTCCCATCTAAAAGTAAACAAAAAAAAAATTCAAAAAATATTCTTAGTAATGCCCGCCGGATTTCACCTCATTTATATTTGTTTTGCAAAGAAAAAGAAAATGCACACAAAAAACATCTAAACATTATAAACACAGCCAACATGAGATCTTAGGAAAAAAGAAAGAAAAAAAAAGAAATGGTTAATTTAACCTAATTTTACTTAAATGTATCTTATTGAATTTGTGTCCTCTTGTTATAAGCTATTTAATTTATTTATTTATTTATTGAAAAAGAAAAAACGAAAATAATCTTAAAAAAAAATACAAATAGAGAATGAAATTGTATAATTTATTGAAAATCTTAATGTGTTTTATTGTTATTCAAAAATGGATACAAATTTTGAATTTGAACATCCCCAAGGCAAAGAGGAGAAATAGCAAAAAAAATTAAAGGAAATCAAGAGGCGTGGTTTTAACAAGAAAAAGTAACAACTGACATATGATTTTGATGAACAATTGCATTTACAGAGATGTGTAGGGAATGTTTTTGATTTAAGATTTAATAAGGGGTCGAAGAATGACTAATAACAATTTTTTTTAAAATATTAAATAGGTATAGAAAAATAAATTATATATACATTACCTACAGAGGCGGGTTTTTATTCACGGGGAAAAGATTTTGAAGATAGGTCTAAGGAAGACTTATATAAACTAATAGGAATTTTTTTTAATTTTTGCCTAGTTTTTTAATAATGATTAGAATAGTGTTTCTATATTGTATGTAATTTTACGGCATGAACAATTTGTTGGGCAGATTTTCTGTAGAAGTATTTTTACGTAAAATTATTTGTGAGGTATACCTGTCTAATTGGCGCGAAAAAAAAAACATAAATATTTAAAGGTCTTTCAAATGATCTGATTTGTTTTACAATTAGTATTTAAGTCTTCGCGAATTTCAAATAATCAGCAATTGGAAAAAAAAAACATTGATATTCGGCCCTACCTCGATCCGTCGGAACGGAAAATTCTCCGATTTTATACGATTCTGAGGATTTTTGCTGCGAGGTATTCTTCGGAACAACTGGTCGTAGAATTATTCCGACATTGTGACGCATATCGGCGAATTACGTTGAAGTGCGATGAAGTGCATTTTCTTGTTAAATTTTTGACACCTAGGCTCCGATATTCTCCGAGAGAAATTGGTTGCGGAATTTGTTTACGATATCCTCCGAGTACAATGAGTCGCGGAATTTATTCACGATTTGCAGTAGTGTTCAATAAATTAAAAAAAAACAATATAGCAACGCACTTGTTTGTATTTATTGCCTAGATTTGTGTTTCCAGTGCAAAATCTAGCGAAAAACCAAGCACCAAACAATACGAGAATGTGAAATCAATGCGTCATTTCAATTATTTTTTCCGAGAACGGATACCGATTATCAAAAATAGGTATTTCGCATACCATTCACTAAGGATTTTAAATTTAAATTACAAAAAAAGCTTAACAATTTTGTGTTTTTTTATTTAACTTTGTAGAATTGTCAATTGTAGACTGGTGTTTGTAAAACAGGGCCCTGGTTTTCAAATGATCAACGGATCAAAAGTTTTTATTAGTTTTACAAAGAGCAAAATGATTTTATTTCTCATTATATAAATACAAAAAAAAGGCAAGCAATGGAAGCGTTTAGAAGAAGAAGGTCCTAAGTGACAATTTTAGAATTTTGCCTTTTTTCTTATGCAACCACTTTGTCCATAAACTTATATAGTGGAAGAAGGTGTTAAACGCGCTTTAGCCCTTTATTTGCAAATTGCGCTTAAATCCTTCATCTTCTAAAATTTAAACGCTTCAATGGTAAATTTAGCAACAATCGGTAGAATGTGTATTTTAGGCAACCATTATTGTTTCTGCTATACCTAATAAAAAATAAAAACAAGAATTTCTATTATTTTTTGGACAGAGTGAATGTTAGCAATTTTTGTTTTATTACAGTTAAATATTTAGTTGTAAAATGCTTATAACAAAAAACTATCAGTTAAAATAACAATATAAGGCATTTTAGTTTATATTAAGCTTAGTTAAGTGACCCTCAAAGACACATAACTTAGGACCATTTTGAACAAGTATTTATCAATTAATTCAATGTTAGTTAGGTACTTATATTTATGACTAATATTTATCTTAAATCTAGGTATCTAGGTCACATGGTAAGAGACAATTCCTTAAGAATAATTTTATAATTTTAGTGGCAACGCTCAAACAATAGTCACTACCATTGTAAAAATCAAAGTTTGTACAGCGCATGTCTGTAAATGCAATTGTAAAATTGAGACGAAATTTTTTCAAGCGTTTGAAAATTTTGTAAATTTTTTTTTTTCAAATATTTTCTCTCATCTATTGACGTTTTGTTTCGTAATTTCTATGTTTCATAAAAAAACTATGCCATTAACTTTAAGTTGAACAAAAAAAAAGATAATTTTGTAAAATTCTCTCTTCTAAAACTACGCCTATTGTAGATTATCCTTTCCTGTCGCTGTATTTAATTCTTCTTCGCTTGCACACAACTTATATTTTCTTCGTAGAAAATGTTGCGGTGCTTCTCTGCTTTGTGTTTGTCTTTAAATAATTGCTTTGTTTGCATCTTTCTATCTGCTGAAAAACATTTACATTTCGCAAAAAAGGAACTATATCTACTAGTTCGGCAAAAGTTAACGAGTACAAATAACTCCTCAATATCCTGTTCTTAAAGGAAAGCTAAATTAGTTGCTAATTGGAAAACTTTTTCTCAAACACATCGCAGCGGTTTTTGGCTTTCTTTGTTTTCAAGACTGTTTTCTTACATCGTGTACACTCGCTGAGTCGCTGTTTCGATTTCTATAACATGTTCTTAAAGTTCTCCCCGCTTCTTTGTAAATGTTTCGATGATTCTGGGCAAAAAGAAATCTCACTCCTTTGAACAGTGGAAAAGGTAAGTATATACATTGAATGGAAGGAAAAAGTTGAGAATAACCACACGTACCTAAGGATGTGAACCTTTATATATAAAAATGTACCTACATCGGTAGTGTTAGAGTTAAGAAATCGAAAAAAAAAAGTTCAGATTTCAGATTCCTCGCAACTGGGGGAGCAGGTTGCATGAATTTGATTTTGAACTTTTGTAATGAAATGGCTTCGAAAATCGATAATGAAATTAGAACAGGTGGCAAGAGACGCACCCCATTTAGAAAAGCCAAAGAAACTGTAGTCAAAGTTACAATTTACCATCAGGTTGTGATGATTGAATTTCTTTTTAATTTTCTAAATTGGTCTCGAGATGTGAATCAAAAGTGAGGTATATAGTGGCAGGCACGCAGTAGGCATATTGGCTTTTGAGTACAATGTGGTTCAGTCTTAACAAGTTTGCCTCATGATATGAATGTTGAATGTTGAAAAAAGTGTGTGAATCAAGTCCGCAATTTTAGATTCTCTGTTGGTGTAGGTATATTGAATAAATCATAATTTGCTTGTATGGAAACAAAATATATGCAAATTACCTTCTTTCTTAATGCTTATATTTACAACCAAAGACATACATACTTTAGGTATAGTATGTTTTAAAATACTATATTTAATTTAAATTTAAATGTTACATAAGTAGAATTAATTATAGTAGGTATATATTTGTATATCTTTTGATGTAAATAGTCATTTGGATAAATTCAATATAAACTACCAATTCTGCATTTATTTTGCGTGTCGCAGATCTATCATCAGGTTTGCTAAGCTTTTTAATCAGAAGCCTGATGAACTTTACATAAACGTTTGCTCAAATTTGCTGCATGCATTTCTGAGCTTCCTGCCTCTGGGGTTGCACAACGCACTATTTTATTGCATTTATAAACTGAATGAATTATTAGACTTTGTCAGTCGAAAGAGCTAAATTTAATTTCAAAATGATTTTTCTGTGATTTTGCAATTCCATGGCACATACGGGAATCAGAAACCTCGAATCCACGGTTGAAGCACGAGTTAATACAGTATTTGTTAAAAATAATTATCATTTACATTTGCAGAGAAAAATGTATACGATTATTTGTGTACCTACGTAGTAGGACTCACTTTTCTGAAATGATGCCCCAGGTTTGAATAAATCTTGTAACTATTTTCTGGGATCTACTGATCTAGTAAGATGTCAACTGTCAATTTGTGTTTGAAAATATGATAAGTAAACGAGAACAAATAACTTCCCAATATCCTGTTCTTGAAGGAAAGCTAAATTAGTTGTTGGAAAACTTTTTCTCAAGCACAAAGCAATTTTGGCTTTCTTTGTTTTCAGGACTGTTTTCTGAGAATTTTTCGACACATTTGCCATCGCCTAACTTTAAGTAGAGATTTATGTATGCAAAATGAAACACATTTAGTTATGTGATACAAAAGCGTGCATCAAGACTAGTGACTTAGGCTGAACCCACACCGCGATGGAACAAAACGCCTTAGACAAACAAAACTGTTTTTCTGAAATTTAAATACACACATTTAAATACGAGCGGCCACACTGAATAAGGCAAAACAATACGAGAAAAACATTTTTTTTTTGTTTAATGCGTTTTTTTCCATCCGGTGTGGAAGCACACTTATGCTGGTCGTCCACTAAGCCCGCAAGCCGCAACTCATCAACCAACGGCTTATATGGTCTTTCGTTGAACAAACAAAATTTAGCTTCGCTTTTGCAAAAAGCGCAAAATGATCCAATTTTAATTTAACATATCAATGTTGAGCGTATTGCTGACAGGTACATTAATTCAGTTGATCAACACACTCAAATGGTAAATGTCCCATTTAACTAGTAGTTGATCAAAAACCCTATTTTTCAGAAAGAATGCTTCACGAGTTTGGCAACTGCATTTTCGTTGCGATTGCTCACAAGTTAATGGACACGTTCATATCCTTGTACACTTAAACAAGCATTATTGGTTTTGCAACTAATTTAACATAAACGGCAGCTAAAGCTGCTCGCACCTCCATAAAATATTTCTGAGAGAAAACCTTTGTAGACAACTGACAGATGGAAAAAAATATCCCAGCAATTATGATGACCGATTTGAAATGCATAAGCCAGATGCGAGGGATGGAGTTTATTTTCTACTTTACCATCCGATGGGGTTAGGTTAGGTTAGGAAAGATGGCTGTCTAGAAAGACACACTTAGACCAAATTAGTTTAGGCCCTTTGGTGATACCGCATAATCCGATGAATCAGTTGACAGTTTTTAAAAATTAAAAGTCGGCGTTTTGAATGCTTTCTTTCAATCACAGCTCCCACTTTCAATTTAGAGACTGAGAGCAACTGCCAGGGCCATTCAATGAATTGAGACAAAATGCACAGCACATTCATTGGTGGAAATTTTGGAATGCCGAAGACAACTCAATCACAAAACGTTATTTTCTACTGAAACGTTCACATTGATCATTCGGCGGATATATCTCACATATTTTACAATGGAAATAATTTACCGGACTGTAGTTCTTATAACATAAAACTCCTTTTCGGGTTATATAGAAAACAAAACAGGTACAACTGGTATATAGGTTATGTTGATGCTTTCCTTTTGGCAAGTCCATAAATTTACATGTTCCTTAACTAAATTCTTTAGAATCCGTAGTTCGATCAGTCAACCCAACAATGTGTGTCATTCTTTGTTGGCCGCTAAGCCCAGGTAAGTCCATTAAATGCTGTCAATAAAGTACAAGTAAAACCATTAACATTAAGTTCCTATGCTAACCCATCAAGGTTCGTACACAACTTAATATAGCTACTTTCTAAATAATTGCTTAATGGGATGGAACACTCTTCCGCTTATACACTTATTATACTGCAAAACACCTGCCCACAAAACATAACTCCGCTAACACTATGCTAAACCTTTGTTTCTGCTTAACTCATATCAACTAGTACAAAATTAGAAAGAGTATAAAATAAAACATTAACCAGAGCAATAAACTCTGTCATTCTGGATTTAATACCTTACATGCAAGATAACCATAAAACTGCCTATTAGACAAATAACAAAAAAAAAAAAAAAAACTCTAACGCTTGCTTCAATGTCGTCACAACCAGGTGTAGGACGACGTTTCATCGCTAAGGAAATACCCACCCATAAAAGTAACACTAAAGAAACGCAATAAAAGAAAAAATTGCCGCTTTGAGCACTTTTCTATAACAATAACTATTATTAACAAATATAATCGCTATTAAAATGCTAGCCTAACCATCACCACCACCACCACAGCAATATCACCATCACTATACCGTCACCAGTAATGTAAGGCTGTAGTCGATAATAAGCTTGTTGTTCCGCTTTTTCATCTGCACTGTAACGCTTGTAATATCAAAAGTGCCGTAAACAAAAATATAAACATAACCATCGATTCATTGTCCTCGATGAAATTGAAATCACTGTCACGGAAGTGATAGTCGTATACGTAGGAAGGGGAACTCAATGCTCACTATGGTTTCCTTTATTCCTTTCAAATTTTCAGGTGGCGCCGAGAAGACTGTCATCATTGAAATGCCAAAGGACGCATTCCAGGAACGTCACAATCAATTTATTGATGCGATATTCGCTCGAATCAATCGCATTGTATCGGATTCCTATGATCCGTTCAAAGTACGTTTGGCAACCGCACCAAAACAAGTCGCAACGAAGACAAAACCAGCTACCACCGGAACTACAAAGGCGAACAAGAAAAGGTAATTTACGTGAGAGTGAGGTTGTATGGGTATCTTTATACCTTATATGAAATGAGTATCCTATTGGAATGGATGAATATCGCCCGAAGGCATAGGTAAGGGACATCATTTTTCATTTACGGAGTTCGCTTTTCATCTGATTGATTTTATAGAAACCAAAAAGAAGTCTTCATTTTTGTTTTGGTTTGTGTATTTGTATATTTGCTCTACACCTTGATTGAGCCTAAATAAGTTTATACACAGGGTGGCGCAGAAGTAGGGAGGTAGGTCACTCAGATAAAAGTGTTTTCTTTCATGTAGCAAAACATATAAATTTATGAAATATTTTTATCCGAGTTGTGGCAGATTTTGAGGACGTTCGGATTCCATGTTTAGTAAGTCTGACAGCTGTCCAGAGTGGTCACCTGTATAGTATTTGCAGTTGACGTTTATGGAGGGGAAGCCGACAAATCTTCAAGAAAATCCTGCCTCAGTTGACATTTCGAAGAGTGAAATTTAAAATAAACAGAGTGTCCGCTGCAGAATTCTGAAGAGTAGAAAAAAGGGCCGGTGAGAGAAAAAGGTGTCCTTTGTAAGGCTACTCTGATAATTTAGAATTTTTGCACGATATTTAACAACCGTCTTACATTTTAAACGTGCTTGTTTGAAAATAACAAATTTTTAAAAATTTATGAACGGGATTTTCCAAATAAAAAAATTGCAAAATCAAACAAAGGTAACGCTGACCGCTAGAATACAAAAACAGTGCAAGTTGCTTAGTCAACACGTTCGGATTCATAGTTCCGACAAATCTAGTTTACGTTTTACATAAACTAGGTATCCGAACGTCCCCATTACCTTCATGCAAGCAAGAAATTTGACAGTAGGTTGCATAAGGCTGAAAAGGGGTATGAGAGAGTAGGAACTCTTAGGCTAATTTCACACACACCGATTTTGGACGGCCGATTTTATACCGGTCGTCCAAATTCCTATAGTGAACCACATGTATAAACGGGACCTTTCACACACGCCGACCGCTGATCGGTGTCGGCAAAATGCCGGTGAGCAGCCGTCTACTGCCACTGTATCGCCGGCAGTATCGGGAAGTAGTGGCGTACGTGATTAAATAGACGCTTTCACATACACCGATTTTTTGCTGACCATTCGACTCGCTTCATTCAAATTATGGGCGCATACTACGTTTAAAACTAGTTTTGATAGTTTTCTGATGCTGGAATTCACGATGTCTAAAATTTTGCGCCATTATTATTAAACAATAACCTCGTGTCACGATTACGAAAACAAAGCAACTGATTGTGACCGGTAAAAATCCGGTGAGTGTGCAAGCACCCAGCTACCGGTAAAATGTCGGCAGATTTTATACTGGCCGTCCAAAATCGGTGTGTGTGAAATTAGCCTTAGGGAATTACGCACCAATAGTTTCCATCGCGTTCGCTGTGAATGAATTCACGCATAGCTACAATAAAAGAAAAGCTATACTTTAAAAAAACACCCAATTTCGCTACAGAATCACCCTTCCTTTGTAGTTTGCGACGCTTTCTAAACGTTAGGAGCCTTACTTACCTAGAAAGTTTTTTCGGTAACCCTATCTGAGAACTTCTGCGGAACAATATGTCATGCTCCCCTTCTTCCTGTTGGCATTGTTCTGAAAAACAAGTGGGTGTAGTAGCTTAGTGGTTAGTGTGTTGGACTACTAAGCGATGGGTCCCAGGTTCGAGTCCCGCAAAAATCCAAATTCCAACTCAGGGTTTTTTCACTGCTCCAACTTCGCGAACGTCTGGCAAACATCCGAGAGAGTATAACTGTCATGAAAGAGCTTCTCAAATATCAGGTTCGACTCGGGATAAAATTGTAGATCCCTTCGTTCCAAAAACGAATGGTTGTGATAAGCTAGGCCCAGGGTCCCTACAGACATGTTGCGCCAACTATTTATTTATTTTTATAGCTAACTCAGCACTATGGCTAAGAGACTCAACTATATAAAGGGAGGATGCCACCGCTCTACTTACGAAGAAACTTCAGCTTCTCAAGCTTACAGATTATGCGATGTAGAAAGAAGCTCAAAATTTCGAAATTTCCATATAATTCCGACGCGTTTCGCCCAGTACCAAAACTATAACAAGCATATCTAAAATTGGGACGACAATATCATTAGCAAACCACCTTATTTGCCAAAGGTGGTAAATAATGCAACATTCCTTTGCTATTATGACCAAATCTATATTATACAAGTTTCAATGGACTTTTAAAGCGTAAACGAGGTTTCCTTACTACACCATTTATCGTCACAATTGGATACCTTTAAATAGAAAGACGGGGCTTCGAGTCCTCAATATGTTTTTAAAGGGCTGTAGGAATAAGAACTTGCAGTATTTGTAAGGCTCCACTAGAACAGTAGCCTTCCTGGAATACAAATGATCCCAACGATCTTAATGATGCCTGTACCTATACCTATGGCGAATATTGGCATTAATAAAAAATCGCAATTGGCTGTAGGTAAGGAGCAATCTGACCCACATTCTGTCCATTCCTAGTAAGAGAACAATGGTCCTTCGTGAACCAAAAGGGAAAGATATTTTTTTTACAAAAAGGGGCAATACCCTTCCTTTATATTAATCTCCATTACCTCCTTCCGTAAACTCAACATATTGATTTGGGACACAGAAGGATTGGCTTACATTTAACTTTTATCGGAAAAGACCGTCACTTCGTCCTTGATATTGGTTCCATCGGCTTAGAAATGCACGAAAGACAAATTACTTCCGTAATCCATTTTTCTCTTGTGGAGAGTCCAGCAAGAACCTTGTTTACGAAGCTTATCCATGGAATTGGAAGGGAAGTCGGTGTTTTTATGGAATATACCTAAAGACTGCTGATTTCTCTACTTGGGTCCGAAACAAAAATAAATTCGACTAAGTTTAACCTATGTCCATAGGTTTTAACCGAAATAGATTCTGCTACGTTAGTTATTTTTTTTTTATATTTTCATAGGGAAAGTGCTTGTTTCATTTAGCTGTGGAAGGACACTCACTCAGTTTAATGGTCGTTCGTATAAAATCGTTTGGTCAGATAGGAAATCAGGTAGATACCGTCTTAGACCAATGGAAAAGAAAATGATAGACGTATAATGGAAGCATCGCACCGATTTTCTTTTACACAACTCGGTACTGTGCCTATTCTCCTTAAACCATGAATCCTTTGTCAAAAGAAAGAAGGCACAATTAAAGAAGGCTGGTCTTCATTTTGGACAATTAATATTTCTGCAGTGTTGCAAATTTTCTAGTTCAATTTGTCATGAGTCAGCCCATCAGCATAAATGCTCTCCCCCGATTGCATTTGCCAACAATTTGGAACTCCTCGCAGTCTCCTTTTAAGCGAGCCAACTTAACTTGATTAAAATCCCATCCAACCGTTTCTACATCCCTTTTAATCCGTATTGATCCCTTTCTCCTTTTGATTCGTTTAGCAAAACAAAAAAAGTAGCTGCAGGTTCAAAAGCTCGCTCCACTGACACAACCGACAATTCCGTGCCAGATGTCAAATCAACAGCAGCCATCGAACAAAATCCGACACCATCATCTTCCGCTGAAGAGACAAAACGAAAGCAGCTGCAACCAAAACCAGAAAGTACCGTCACTGCATCGCCTGAAAAGCGTACAGTGAGTGCAACGAAAAATAAGAAACAAACTCAACCTCTCCGCAGCACATCAGGGAACACGAACAGCAACGCCAACAGACAAGCGACAAAGCAAAAGCTCAAACAAACCACCTCCCCGAATTCGGTGACATCGGGGCCGGTTGTGGCAAAACTACGCCGCGCCGAGGGTACCCTCTCCGGTTTGGCATCCTTGCGTCGTGTGGGCAACGCAAAAGTGGTCAGCGATCCGGAAGGTAGAAATTCGACAATTAAAAGCAAATTCACGCTGGGCCCACTGACACTCAAAGTAGAGAAGTCATTCAAGCGCGGAAATGTGCGCAACGTGAAGACAGCCACTGCCCGCACCAACGAAATGATCGGCCGGATTAAGTTCAGCGTGGTGAATGACAAAGCTACCCTTGTCTCTATCAAGGTTCAACAGCCGAAACAGGTAAGCACAAGCCGCGGTAATTAACGCATATATAGGGCACACTTTGAATGGTCTATTTGGATTTTATTTTAGGTGGAGATAGAGAGCAAGGATAATCACGACCGTACCAGGGAGTTTGTCTGGAGGCGCACACCGAAAATCGCTCGCTTGGTGTCGGAGAAATTGAAATTGGCAGCCGAGTCCTTGTTCCGGCCAACGGCGGGCGTAGAAGTCGTTCGATTGTGAATGCACAAATAATTATAATTCACACCGCCGTGTGTGTGCGTATACTTTAAGCAATTAGTGTGTCTTAAGATAAATTATTTATTTATTTATTTATTTATTTATTGAGTGTGTTTGTGGGGAAATTCACACTTTGGTGGTTTTTGGTGTTTTTTTTTTTTTCACAATTGTAACAACTTTCATGGGGGTGTATACAAAGACATCTTGTTTAGTAGCACTGGGATAATATTTTCATTTAGAAGAGTAAAATGTCGAGCGGAAAATAAACGAATTTAAAAGTAAATAGAGATTGGAGTGTTATTTGCCTTGCAGGTATCATATCGCATGTGGATGTACTTGTACTCGTACTCGTTTGCTTGTGTTCTACTTTCGAATACGAGTTTGCAGATCGCAAAGTAAATTAAATGTTTTACTGTTTGTTTTTGTCCGTACGTTGAGGAAGAGATAAGTCTTTGGGGTAGGTCTGAGAGTTTCAACCAAAGACGGGTTGACATAACAGTTTTGCAACAGTTCCTGCAAATTCTGGTGAGCTAGGAATGGACAGCGTAATTGTGGTAAATGATTTAACATGAAGTTCAAAGGGTATGAGACAATTATTTGTCAGATATAAATGTCTGCGAAGTGATTTCTATAACCTTAATATCATTACAATGAATATACATTTTTTATATACGTATCTAAAGGGTTTTCCAATAAGAGGTGTTATTGTGAATGACCCGCTATTTCGGTAGCTGTCACTTTTGAAGCTTTTGTTCTTTGACATTTGACAAATAGAAACTACGCCATTACTAAAAATGGATTCCGACCGATCATCAAAAACGTCGTATCTTTGCTGATTGGGTCCTTGAAATGTATGAAAATGATCCGGAATTCCATCGAAAAATCATCTTGACTGATGAGGTCCATTTCCACCTCGGTGGCTACGTCAACAAGCATAATTGTCGCATCTGGGGATCGGAAAACCTAGGAGTTATTGTTGAGAAGCCTCTCCATCCTCAACGTTTGACTGTTTGGTGCGGTTTAGGGTCCGGCGGGGTCATTGGACCTTACTTTTTCGAAAATGAGGTTGTATCAACAGTTACGGTGAATGGATTGCGCTATCGAGAGATGATTAATGATTTTTTATGGTCGGAGTTGGATGGTATTGATCTGTACAACTTTTATTTTCAACAAGACGGCGCTACATGCCACACAAGCAACGAAACCATTGATCTTTTACGGGAAAAGTTTCCGGACCGTATTATCTCTCGAAGAGGTGATCACAATTGGCCACCGAGATCTTGTGATTTAACACCTTGCGACTTCTTCCTTTGGTGAAACGTGAAAGATAAGGTTCGGTCGATTCAAGACCTCAAAGATAAAATTCGTGAGGCTATCGAGGACATAGGGCAGCCACTTTGCGATTTGGTTATGGAAAATTTCATGAAAATGATATGGTCCTGTATGCGTGCTCGTGGTGGCCATTGGACTGATGTTGTTTATTATTAACGGCATACCATCCTCTTTATTATGGAATAAACATTCGATCATTTATCTCAAAAAATGACATTTTTCTTTGAATATCAAAATAACACTTCTTATTGGAAAACCCTTGGATAAAGTAACTAAAATCAGGTTTCAAAAATGGGGTCCATTATTTTTATCCAACAATTGTTCTATAAGTAAGCAGCTCAGCTTAACAGAACAGGATCTCAATTAGAAGGGACTTAAAAAAATATAATGCTATAAAGTAGGGCAAAGTCCGACGTGTAACCTATTAATCGACATAATGCATAAAATCTTTCTTTTTGCTTTGTTCTATTGTGTGAGTATTTAAACACTTTTTTAAGGTTCCGCACCCAAAGGGAAAAGAACCTTATTGGTTTCGCTTTTGTCAGTATGTCCGAAACCACTAGACCAATTTTGATCCCAGGTTTATCTCAGAGATTAGTTGACGATGTATATTAGCGGACTGTGATAAGTAATCTTAGGAAAATAAAACACGTTACTTTTTTTGGTTGGGAAAAAAGAGCTATGCTCTGAAAAAGACCCATGTTTATTGCTGGACGGTTGGAAGTGAAGTGAATCAAAAGAGAGAGGCACAGTCGTACGCGCAGTAGTACGACAATGCTCTTTCTATGTATTCGTGTACAATTACATATAAATTGTTTGTTTTCTTGAACTCGTATGTCAAAACGATACAGACGAAGAAGGCTGAAATTTGCACACAACATCCGGTAGAACCTCTAATGGTAGCGATAGCGATACATCGTTCAGTTATAGAGTTATTGGTAATTTGGTGAAAAAATATTTTCATTCGCATAAAAAGCTTTTTATTTCTTGATTTACAAAAAAAAATGGATATGGACCTTTTTTGTAAATCGTGATCGTAGCTATTATATGTATGTGCCGAAGACTGTTTTGCAGAAAAGCTAATATTTTAAAAAAATATTTATAAAAAGTTGTCAATCACTATATAAAGTACGCTCCTTTAACCTTTTTTCAGTCATTATTGGGGTGTTCTCTTAATCAATTCCAATTGGAATTTATACTCATACTCATCAACACAATATTGATGATTGTTGTGCGCAAACATCCTCGTGGTCATTTCATTCTTCAAGCTTGTGCTCTGCTCTTTTGCTTACCCTTATCTGCAATTCGCAATTTCCAACCAACAAAGGACTTTTCACATGAGAGCGAGCGAACGAATTGCTAAAATGCGAACAAACCATTTTTGATGCATTTACGAACAGAAAATTGTACATTTTACTATTCCAAGTGGAGGATAGTTAAATATCCCATCAAAATGTGTGAAATTTCGAATTGAAAACTTCTTGCCGCGAACGAATACACCCTTAGCGCGAATTGTCAAAGTTTATTCACAACCCAAATAATTCAATTCGCGTTCCACAAACTAGCGAATAAAACATTCGTTCGAACTTAACCTCAAACTTGAAACGTAATAGAGACAAATGACGGCGACTGTCATTTGGATTCGCGGGTATCTTCGCTGAGCGAGTGACACTCGCACTTGGACGGAATAGGGTAGTATGGAGCTCGACGTTTATCTTCTTCCATTTGTTGCGATTTTGGTTTTTGGTCGAATGCGAGGGATGAGGAATTTTATACCAATTCCAAAAAGGGATAAATTGTTTCTTTAGCAACGAAAGGTTGGACGATATTCTTTACGGATGATGGATTTATAAAATAAGTATATACTTTTCGCACTAATTGTGAGCTTATGTCAATTATACTTTTTCTTTTCAAATACCTTGTTGCTCTGGGTGAAGGGTTTTTTTTTTCCAACGTCAAGATTAGAAACAATAACGAGCCTGCCTATTTTTTAATTTTATAATAAAGCACTCAAACAAAGTCGGTCTAGTTATAACATTTTAGTGTATCTATTTGCACAACGTTATCATTGAACAAACATACACAATTATCGCACAACTCTACGAGTGTCAAACAGATATTTGTTCACATAATTTCGGAAAAAAAAACATCCATTGAACGAAACCTAATACATTTCTCTTTACCGTTTCATAAATCAACACACGCTCGTGCTGAAGGCTGGAAATTGTGTGATAAAATTCGATTTTCTGATGAATAAAATAAAAGCACAATAATTCGGTACAATATTTGTTCAGTTTCCATTACCATTCGTTAGAGTCGGGCAGTGATTAGAGATTGCAATATGGATTCATTTTGAAGTGTAAACAGCTATGGAAAGCAATCCTATCCACTGGAACAAACAATCCAATTGACACTTGTTATAATAGCTACCGTTATAAAAATTCAATTGGAAAGCTCTGCATTGTTTTGTGATCACTATGTATATCTTCTTTGAACAAAATTGGGAACTGTTAATGGCATTCGTCGACTACATATATACTAATCCAAATGTCAATACGTGTCTTGATTGAATTTGTGGAATATTTTTTTTATAGGATTTCGCAAGTAGGTGAGGTTCCTTCTTTTTTATGCTCCCACCTAGCTAAGTCCTTTAGGTACCTATATTTATGAAAATTTAGATTTTTTTTCCAATATCATAGCAGGATATAATTGGTCATGGTCATCACATAATTTGCTATAGGTACCTACGTAAAAGAAAAGTAAAAAAATATTGCATATAATATTCTCGGCTTATATTTTTCTTAACAATTCGCTTGTGCGAGTTTTGAATTAAAGACGAACCTCCAATTTTATTCCGTCACAATTATCCGAAATTTTCCATGATTCACAACGAATTTGCCACCCTTACATCAAATCATGCAATGAAATCCATGGAAAAAATCAATTTTCGAGTTTTCCAAATTCCCGACTTTTCCTTAGGGTTTTCCCAAAATTTTCTTTCGTAGAAACCTTCTCCTGACAATTACGGACAACTGGAAAAATATTTGAGCCAAATCGGTCCAGCCGGTCTCAATTGATGAATTAGTCGTAATTGTGGTTGTGGTGGTCACGAACGCGTCGACCGATTTCGTGCAAACCTTAGATAAACCAACTACACTACCATACGAACGAACGCTAAAAATTTAATCGAATTCGGTTTGACCGTTCGAGAGTTATAAAGTCACAACACACTTGCAACAATTTTTTATAACGGGTGATTTTTTAAGAGGTTTAGAACTTTCTTAAAAAAAAAGCACAAAAAATTCGAAAAAATGAATGAAATATTTATTTGAATCGATAGCTTGAACCTTGCAATTTAATGTTTAAAGATAATTTCATGCAAATGTTGACCGCGGCTGCGTCTCAGGTAGCCCATCCGCTGAGTCCATTTTGGCATACTCTTTCACACATATCGGCCGGTATCTCACGAATGAATGCATGGATGTTGGCTTCCAGTGCGTCAATCGAAGCGGGCTTGTCCCTATACACATTAGCCTTGACATACCCCCACAAAAAATAATCTAATGGTGTCAAATCGCACGATCTAGGCGGCCAATTGACCGGCCCGAAACGTGAAATTAACTGTTCACCAAACTCGCCTCGCAATTGCGCCATTGTTTCGCGTGCTGTGTGGCATGTGGCACCGTCTTGTTGAAACCACATATCATGCAAGTCAAGAACTTCCATTTCGGGCAAAAAAAAGTTTGTTATCATCGCTCGGTAGCGTTCACCATTGACAGTAACGCTGCGATTCGCATCATCTTTGAAGAAATATGGCCCAATAATGCCGCCGGCCCATAAACCGCACAAAACAGTGGCTTTTTCGGGATGCATTGGTAGCTGTTGCAATGCTTCTGGCTGATCTTCACTCCAAATGCGGCAATTTTGCTTATTTACGTACCCATTCAACCAAAAATGAGCCTCATCGCTGAACACAATTTTTCGATAAAAAAGCGAAAATGAACATTTCGAACCGAGCACGAATTTTGATAGTAAAATTCAATAATTTGCAAGCGTTGTTCATTTGTAAGACGATCCATGGTTAAATTGCAAACCAAACTGAAGCTGTTTGACAGTGACACAAGGTACTAAACACACGTTAGCTGTCAAAACCAGAGTTGCCAAAACCAAACCAGCTAAAAGATCAGTCGTACCGAGACTGACTAACTTGAATAGTTTTCTTGGGACTGGATAAAAATGGATATAATTTCCATTAAAAATTTTACAATTGTGAGCTTCCGTAAATTTTAAGTCGAGACTGAAATTTCTTATGAGGTAGTAGGTACCTATTAATACCACGTATTACACAATCCTTTTTTCATCCATTGCGGCGACCTTGTTTCGCACATTAGAGCCTCACAGTGCACATTGATTTAAATACATATACACATTTGACATTTCTGAATAATTATACATTTCGATTCGAAACTTTCTCCACTTCCAGTCCAATGCTATACCGAAATGGGTTTGTACTGATCCTATACCTACCCGCAAAAGCTCGCCTTGACTTCTATTTTTAAATGATTATGCAAATTCCATAAAACCATTAAGTACCGCTGAACTTTGTTGCAAACGAAAAATTACTCGAGTGTAATAAATAATTGACGTGACAGTTGGAATGACCTTATTTCCACCACGACGCCAATGCTTTGCAAGACTTCCTGGAATCCTTAAATAGATGGGAATCCGTTGTTCCGGTCCCGCACACATCGCGCAAATTCGCTGGACCTACCTCCACAGTCCACATCCATGTCCATCCATAAGGAAAATTAATTTTAAGTATAAACTTAATTTTAACCTCAAAATTCATATAAATTCATGTCATGCGGTACGCAAAATAGAATAATGGACGTTTGGAATTTGTTAGTCATTGAGGTTATTAGCCAGCAAAATTCTCACTTCAATTTGCTTAGTTGATTTTTTTTCTGTCACCCACCGTGTGCGCTGAGTGATATTTGAGTGAAAGGACAGTGTGCACTGAGCAACTGAAACTGAACTATTCGCGACACGGTGCGAGGATACGCTTTGGAATGATTTATGACGATGAGGAAAATTTGAAACGAATGCAAATGGCATGATGGGGAAAAGGAGTAAAATGATTAACGAACTGCGAACGAAGGAGGGACGACGCCACCATTTGCTCTACAAAGCCAATATTATTTGTATTCCATTTTAATTCAATTCAGGGATATGAATTGTCGGGGATTAAGTCATGCCCTGACCCTGAGGCGTTTACATAATCATCAATATTTTGTGGTGCTCTCCACCACAGTGGGGGTGTTGCTGTTCAGCGAGTGTGAACTATAATATTGAAATCGAGAGCGAAAATTATGGCTATGCGATTGCGATTACGGGAGAATAGAATGAGTTATTGTGACACGCTATTGGGGGGGCATGTTTGTTAATAGCTGGTCCGATTACTGAAACTGCGTCCCACGGAATTTTTTTTTTTATTTTTATAATTTGGTTTTCATGTACATAACGATGTCATTATTATGGCATTCCATACACAAAAAGTTTAAATTGTTACACAATAATTGGGTCGGGCTTGGAAATTAATCCATTGGGATAAATCATTGTTACATGGTGAACGGCTTACGGAAGGCTCTATGGGATTTCGTAATTTTACCGAACGGTTTGTTTAATGTTAAAAAAAAAAAAAAACAGGAAACAATTGATAAATTATATATTATAAAGGGGATGGGGGCCAGGCAACGAAGACGACAATAAAATTGACTTTAATACGAATCAAGTAATGTGAAATGTACTTGAAAAATAAATCGTCCCAGGAGTATCCATGACAAGGAGAAGTAGCGGATACAATCATAAAAAAAATAAATTATTAAATAAAAATAAAGAAAGAAACCTACTGTAAGAAAGAACTAAATACAAACGAAAACTTTAACTCAACCCTACCCCCAATTCACATACGATGACATTGGAGTTGTGTACTATGGGCATGACCATCATGGGGCATTCAGTTTTAAAGTACCTACATACTTACCGATTAAGCAAGTTAGAAAGTGAAAGTATATAGATCGATAAAAAAATTATAGCTACCTTACTTAAAAGTGGTATAATTTATTTAACAAATAAGTATAGAGGAATGAGAAGAGTTATGTCACATGTTTAACTTATTTGTATTCACATTTAAATAAGTTAAGCTGTGTGATATTATTTATAAGATAGAAGACATGCGATATAATATTCGAATATTAAGAGGAATTGGATCGGATTGGACCCTCATATTTATTGCAAGCCTACTGCCTACTACTAAATCGAAAAGTTTTTACAAAACAGTTTAACTTTCGTGTACCTATTGAGCTCGAAAGGTAAGATCTTTTAGATAAAGGGTTTTTTTTTAGAGGATTAGATGATTTTTTCAAATTGAGATGAAATTTCCTTTATTCGAAAGATTATCTTCTGGCATTGTAATTTAAATATGATTTCCGGCATAAGACTGCCTAATCTGGACGTCCAATTTTCGATGACTTTTGCCAGCATTTGTGGCCGTATATATCGGCAATAGCGCGGCGAAGCTTGTCCTCCAAGTGGTGAATCGTTTCGGGCCAGCATCGGTTTTAAGGAAGTACGGAGCAATTATTCCACCAACCCATAAATCACACTAAACACTAACAGTCAGTTTTTTTGGATGTAGCGGTGTCTCAACATATACTTGAGGATTATCATAGCTCCAAATACGGTAGTTTTGTTTAATGACGTATCCATTCAACCAAAAGTGAGCTTCATCGCTAAACAAAATTCGCTTATGAAAATTGACTTACCTACCTAATGCGCGACACGTATTTCGAACCATGATTTTCAAAATAAATTTGCACAATTTGGAAGCGTTTTTCAGACGTCAGTCTATTCGTGTTGAAATGCAAAACCAAACTAAAAATAAATCACTTGACAGCTGACAAAATGCCCGCCAGTTCAACTAGTGTTACCAGCTTAAGTTTTATACCTGTAAAAAAAAACACGCTTTATTATTTACTTAAAGCCGGGAAAAGGCTATAGCATCAACTCCCGAGTATAAATCTCCTTGCAAACAAGTGTCGTCGGTGGGGAATCATCTATAGTGAAGTTTTGAAATTTTCATAAAATCTGCAAAAATGGCGGACCTGAATTTCTTTCTAAGGCTGATGATGACTGCTCTCTAATGGCTACCTTGAGAGAAGCCAGATGTTGCTGCACTTACTTACCTACTTGTAGGTATTCATCTTAATAGCACTTTAACTCTTAAAAAAACCGGCCAAGTGCGAGTGTCACTCGCGCACCGAAGGTTCCGTATTTGGCTAAAGTCCAACACATCAGATATTATTTGAAATCTATATCATTCAATCTTTCCCCTCTTCACGGTGGTATACCACCAGTGACTCTCTTCTGTCTTTGATGGGGTCAATTTTGCACAACTGTGTAGTATAGATTAAAACTTATGAGAGCAACGTATTTTACATGGTAAAATTATCTTTTTTGAAAATATCTTGTAAACTATTAACTTTTCGGCAAAACAGTATTCAGCACATATATAGATAAGAACATGATCTACAAAAAAGGAATTTATGTATTTTTTTGTGAATAAAGAAATAAACCGTTTTTTGGGCGAATGAAAATATTTTTTTCACCAGATTATTAATTAATCCAAAACCAATCGATGTATTCCTTCCATTGGTATTTGTCGTTTAACTAGAGGTTATACCGGATGTTGTGTGTAAATTTTAGCCTCCTATGTCAATCGGTTCTTGAGATAGACCTGGTAACAAAATTGGCTTAGTGGGTTCGGACAGACAGACAGACAGACAGACAGACAGACGGAGAGACATCCGAGCGAAACTAATAAGGTTACGTTTTTTCCCTTTGGGTACGGAACCTTAAAAATGGGGATAATTTTAAAAGAAATGTCGAAGCACCTGAGAAATAATTTTTGTGTTCTATCTACGATCTTCACGAGCTTTCAATCAAAATAACCTACGTATTTGGTCAAGATCAGAATTTCACGAAATATTTGTGTGGGAATTTTTTATTTCCCATCAACTCGGAAAATTATACCTACACATCTGTGTTAAGAAGCTATAAAATTTAAAAATAGATACACAGTAGATATAAAGATTTGACCCTTCAAAAAGGTGGGTTGATTCTTAAAAATAAAAACACTTCTTGTATGATAATATTTAATTCTCTATTAAGTTTTACAGTTTCAAATTGAAGTAACTGAATTCAAATAAATCAGCCCCCAATAAAAGGCGAGAAGGGGTTATACCTTTCTATGTACATTCCAAAGCTTCTGTGGGATACTGGTACAACATTTTAATTAGATTTCTTGGCGCTACTATAGGAATACATATGTATTTAAAGGTTATACCCAAAAATTACATCTTGCGCCTGTAGCTAGTGGAATGTAGCCTAAATTTTGGTATGTGTCATGATGATTCAGTCATTAAGAGTCACTTTCACAGTTTCTTTTAGGTATAAATAAAACTATTAAAAAGATAGAACCTTGCAAATCATGATGATAGTTTTATGCCTTGGGGACATAATTGAAATTCCTAAATTGAATCTTATTTTAAGCAGCTTGGGCCGTGATTGCAAAGTCTACCATAGGTGAATGAACACATTTATAACCTCTCCTAATCTGTGCTGAAAATAAAGTTGGACAGAAAACCTTTTTCTTAGAGCACGTTATTATTTTTCAACGATTTTCATTACTATACCGAATCAGTAGGAAAACCCATCAAGGCTATAGTTTCCGTTGTAACATTATAGAACTGGCCTCTGACTCTGATTTTTGAGACCAATTTTCCTGACTTAAAACAACATAAATGCGATTTTAAAAGTTTAAACGAATTTGACAATTTTCTTTAATTTACTTCATAACTTCCAAGTAATATTACAAAAACTACTACAGTGTCTGAGATTCGCTGACAGACAAATCTCCTTTTCTAACAGACATATATCCACAGCTCGATACACATGACAACATCTCATAGCTAGGCTAGTTGTACCAGGCATGTCACCCACCACACCTTGAGTGCAAAAATTCTTCAGAGAAATCCCACACTTATTCCAGTTGCATGTATCTTTATGACACACATTTGTGTAGTGTAATCCCCTAGTAAGTCACAAATTAATTACTCTAAGCACCCCTCCCACCTTTTGGCACCTTCAAACAATTATCCCACTTCAATGCAACGAAAACCTCTTATTCCACACTATAAGCAATTGCCAGCCTCTTCCGGTGAAGCCTTAATCATTTTAAGTTCAAATTTTGTTTCACTCCCTTCGCAGTCAAGTTGCTTTCTATCCTTTTGTCGTTGCTTATCCCTCTGGAATGTGAACAAACAAATCCGCAAATTCCTGTCGTTCTACAAACGGCTTCGTCACATCTCGCTGCTTTCCCTGTGGAGCGACCCACCGCCAATAGAAGCACAAGCAAAAGTAATAGAAGCTTTTGTGCATGTTTTCTTCGTCCTTTTTTTTTTTTTTGTGTGCGCTGCAATATTATTTGTGTACCATTTTTCTATGGAGCATAACTTGTCTGCTAGTGGCAGCGATAGCACAGCGGGATTTCTTCATTCACCCTAGCAAATCATTGAAAGGAACTTTAGATGGCTTGACTTGCCTTGCCATGATGAAATGAATAAAACCATATCCTTCGAGAAACGAAAAGAAGTCATAGCTGATGGAAAATAAGAAAGCGACTGGAGTGGGATTAAACCAACTAAATCGGATGCAATTTCCCATTGCAGTGAAAGTGAAGCATTATACGATACACCCTATCTACAGGATGGGAGGAAGCAGCGCCGCTAAAAAAACGTTTTGCTAGCCCTCGCCTGTGCTCAATTCAGTCAGGAGTTGGGTAGTGAATGGTCAGTGGATAGAGGATTCAAACATTTACATTCAGTCGTTCAGTTGGGCGCATGCCCTCTCTCACGTTCCACAAACATCTGAACTGACCTACTCAGGAGCTGTTTTGGGGCGAATTCAAAGCGCCAGCCCAGCTGTACAAAGTACAACAGAAGTGGCATTGTACTGCGACAAGCTTCGATGTTCTATTTTGGGGAGCCGGAGCAGAGTACATCTCCCCACACAGCGAATTGAGTATAGACCATTTAGGTTCCACACAACCTGCGCCACCCAAAGTTACTCAACACCAGGTTCTGGATTCAGTATCTTTGCGACGTTTTCTCATCAATGACGCGAGACTACAAGTACAGTGATTAGCGCTGCGTTAACGCACTTTTGTCTGTTGCATGTTCCCAGTTTGTTCGTCGACAGAGGTTTTTCTGTATACCTACCTACGGTTTATACGGAGCTCGCGTTCAAAATACGCTCACCCGTGGCCAACGTGGTTAAATATCGCTTTCGAATCTATCAGTGGCGTTCGTTTCCTGTGTGTGTGAGTTTCGTGAGTTCTGGGTGCAGCACCACCAACAAAAGAAGGAATAAATATGCGATCTCGCAAGTGGATGTAAACAGCCTCCGGGGTGCTAAAGTACTTGTTAACTGATTTACGATTTCCACGTCGGTCCCATGCCGGTGGTTCAAAAAATCAATATGCTCCATGAGAGTTGCATGTACCAAGTAAATTCATAACAACGCTCCAGCAGCAGCAGCAGCGGGAAAGGCATAAATGCCGTGCGCTCTATTTAATTAGTGTTCCCGAAGCAGCATCCATTAGATACTGAAGAAGGTACACCAGCAGTGATCAGTGAAGCAGAGCAGCACACGAAAAAAAGGACGATTGAAAGTGTACACTGACAACGTGATAATAGCTCAAGCGTCGCATCATTTTCACTTTAACCGATGACTGTGACAAGGACGCGGATGCTTCAGAGAATGACGATGATGATTATTATGACGATGTCAGCATAATGCCACAGGATACGTCAAGCTGCTAGCAAAAAAAAAAAAAAAAATGCAATTCCTCTGCAGTGTGGATATCATACTTTTTCCGCAACAGCATATTTTTTATCATACTCCCTCTCGTTCGCTTAATTAATTGGGAGTGTGAATAATTAAAAAAAAAAAAAAATCCACCTTGCGTCACACTTCGTATAACTTTGTACCTAACCTTGTAACCCTTCATCTTCACCGTTGCGGTCGACTCTCGCCCCTAAGTTTCAGCTGCTTTTCACTGACATCCTTTAGAATTTTCTGTGCAAAAAATACGAGTTATGAAATGAATAATGCAATATGCTTTCTAATTAAGTGAGCAAACAAAGTATAGCGTTTGCATGTATCTCGTGTAATTGTTTACGATTCACGGTAGAAAAAAAAACGAAATAGTGTTAGTGAAGATAAATATTTGCCCTTCTGTGGGCCTTGTAAAATAAAATCGCTTGTTTATTGTGCGGGTTTACCTTACAAAAAAAAAAAAAATAAATAAAAAAAATACAAGAAGAAGGAAGAAGTGCAAAGAGCGTGTACTGTCTCTGTGTAGCGCAGTTATTACTAAAGTGTAATTAGGCAGTGTTTTATGGCAGGGAATCACGACATAATAGTTTTAATTGTCGGATGAATTGGATATCGCATGGCATGCCAATTGGGAATAACCAGTCTGAACACCACAATCAGGACGACACCAAAATAAATCCGGGAACTAACGCAATTGTTTGTGTTTTCGTTTGTACGGATATCTAGGACGACAAGAAATTCCGCAAAACTAACTATCACCACCGAGAGCGATAAACATCACATGAGCTGTCATCATGATCGCAGTTATAACATTATTCTTCTATATGACAAGTGAGTAGAGTATAAAAAAAATTGTTATGTTTCTGATTTGACCCGAATTGGCCATTGAGTTGATGTTACGTATGCCACAGTGTGGGGCACTGAGATTAAATCGAAATAATGGGGTTGTTTATTGAATTGCTTGAATACATTTTACATTTACTAGTTTAGATTGCCTGATGCTGGGTTTTTTGTGTAGCTACCTACATTATGTGATGTGAGTTCTAAGAGTCCTTTTTATGTGTTAGAGATACAAGTGTAGCTATAAAGGAGTTGATTGGGGAGTAGCGTATAAAGCTTATCGAGTGTATTCCAAATACGAGCCCCTTCTGCTGGGTATTTCACGACAGGAACCATCAATCAAATTGGGGAGGTATATCCAAAAATGCTCGGTCAGTGGCAACTGATTTTTTTTTTATCAGAGTGGCTCACAATATTACAACTTCGGGTATGTGCTTGTTAATTCAATGGAAAGTTATATTGAGCGGAAATGCTTTCAGTGATTTTCGATTTATGTTTCACATTTCCTTTTTGATTAATGTAGAAATATTATTACCTGGAAAATATGGTTTAGTTACTATTCTGAGTGTAAATTTTTGTATGTTTCTTTATAAGACAAAGTCCTATTTAACTATTCACTAATATAGAGCGCCTCGCCCACTAATTGAGCCGAAACGAACGAACACTTTACAAAATGGAAAACGTTACGGCGGCGGTCATTAGCTTAGTGACATGCATACTTTGGAGGGAATATAAGACCTTCTTGACTTTGAAGTCAGGTTTTAGGATTTTGGAGCATGGTTCCTTGATTTTCAAGACTATTTTTTCCTCTTTTATTAGCAAAGATATTAGCTTTCCCTTAAATTCGATTAAAGCTCCCTTTTTCCTAAAGTGTAATTTGCATTTATTTTCGCATTAACAGAATAGAAAAATTTAAGCCGTTTTTATAAAATAGTTTAAAAAAATATATAAAACATGAAAATATATTAAGTCGCCGAAATAAAACGCGAAGTTAGCAAAATCGTCTTAAAAAAAAAAAAAAACTCGTCTCAACTTTGCTGACAAATATGTAAAAACATTTGTCGACATCACCTCGTGTAGGCGGCTTCTATCACCCTCCGATCTGTCAGTTTGCCTGACAGGCGTTGTCAGACCCAGCGTTAGTGGCTTGGCTGGCCAAAAAAACCCCGCCACATATACCAACATTTTATGAAATGATTTCCTTTTCTTTTAAATATAATTTCAAAACGAGTTCTGATACACACAAATTTCAATGTATAAATGTTCGATGGGCTGTTTTCTTTTAAATTTATTATGATACTCGTAGAATGAACATTTCGTTTTGAGAAAACTTTGAAATTTGTCTTTAAAGAAAATGAGTTTAATTTTACTTTTAAGTTCCAGGAAGATTTTCGATTTTTTCCAATTTTCATAACTATAGATATGCTTGCCCTCGTGTTCCTCTTTTTCATTATAAAAGCACCGCAAAGTTGGCGATTTTCCCCTCAATCTGTGATCAGTGCTTCGGAGCAATGAGTGCAACAAGTTTATTATAATTATAACCTACACCGTGGCTTAGTCTGAATTTTTTTTGATTGAAAGGAAATTGTTTCACGAATTTTAAAAGGTTAAGTGGTAGCTCTTCATGAGGCCAAATGTAGTCTCAGATATTTATCGGACATTAACAAAGAGGCAGGAAAGTGGGAAAATGACTTCAGACGTAATTGGTGTGTTTTTGGAATACAACCGGGAACTCCACAGTCCAACAAAGTAGACACTAAGCCTAGATCCTGGGCCTAGCTTCTTACAACCATTCGTTTTGTCTGAGTTTTTAATTTGTTGGAACCAATGGAAGGGATCTTCAATTTTATGCCGGTTCCAAGCGGCTAATTGAGAAGCTCTTTCAAGAAAGTTATACAATCGGATGTATGTAAGACGATTGCGAGAGGTCGCGCAGTGAAAAAAAGCCCTATGTCAAAATTTGATTTTTTACGGGACTCGAACCTGGGACCCCTCGCTTTGTAGTTCATCACTCTAACCACTAAGCCACTGCACCAATTAATTATTATACCTAGTGCAAATTGATTTTACAGATTTATGGTAGGACATTTATTTTTTATCGGAGTCGAACATCTTTATTCCCCTAAACACTGAAATTTCGAGATGGCGCAGTAGGTCTGACACTCCATTTGGTCTCAAAATTGCTGTGAGTGTCTTTTATCTGTTCCCCAAAAAGTTGATGTTGGCTGTTTGATTCTCACTATCCATCTTTTGAATCACCACGGAGTCATGGAATCGGCTTTTCAACAGCCGTTTGCGATGGTCGTCTATCTACTACCTTATTAAAACCACCCATTTTTGGAAGCCTTAATATTATTTGTGTGAATTTTCGGATCAACAAAATATTTATACAGAATTGTTTTAGATTAGGTATAGTCAGTTGTGCACAGTAATTTGGTTAAGTATTTCCCTTCAGCATTGTATTTTTGAAGTTTATAGATATGTAGGTGGGAGCTTGATAATTTTGTATTTTCTATTAAATTGCAACAAAAATCACGTGATCAACAAATCTAACCAAGACCAAAAATTAATTAAAATTACCTATAATGGCTCAGTCTAAATATTTGTCCCATTCAATTCACACAATTAATTACACGAATGAATGTATTCACATAAGTATTGGAATTTAAAATAAAAGGAAACAAAAAAAAAAACAATAATTAAAAAATTCCACTGTGCACATTCCATGTCAACAACAATTAATCTTAGAACGTGTTATTTTCACGCAAATGGTTGCAACCTTTTTTCCCCACTGACCTTTGTATACCTATAAAATATATCTATATTTATGTACATGTGACGCGACATGTGCACGTATTAATATGTGCGTGCTTACGCTTAAGCTTTTCGAAAAGGTTATCAACGCAATTAATGTAACCTACAGGGCTAATGGTATTTTAAACTCGCTGTACTTTGCTTAGAAAAGAATTAGGGTGCATATTCGATTTTTTTCTTGACTGACGAGACGACTGCTTATGCATGCAGTCAAACAGTCCTTCTGAAAAAGCTTCACAATAAACTAACTTTGGATGTGGCCTGGAACTTGAAGCCCAATCTTTTTGTTAAAAAATGTATACGCGTTTGCAGGAATTTCTTCAATTGCGCTAATCCTTTTTTGTCACAATTACTTTTGGTAAAAGATGAGCTTAAGCCAACGTTCGGAAACCAAATGTGATTATCAAAGGCATGGATATAACCGAAAGATTGGGGAATCAGTGCAGTCAAAGAGAGAAGTCAAAATGCTTCCCTCTTTCAACTTGCAACCAATCACAAAAACTCAAACAATACATTTTATTTGTATAGGCCGATATAAAACAATACGGAATGCATTTCGCTTACGTTTTTCTTCCCCGAACCAATGAATACAAAATATGAAAATATGATACCGAACTCAAATAGCACACTGCCGATAAAAAATAAAATCAATTGGAAAATTATTTAACGAAATAAAATAAAGATTATATTTATCTCTTCGCCGTCTGTTGGTTCGGTTTTTCCAATCCCTTGTTTGCCCTTAAACATTCTACGCGAAGTATATTATAATGGAAAGGGGAAATATGCCAAATTGACCATCCTTCCGGGGAGTGGTATTAAAATCATTGGCGCAGTGTTGCAGAAGCATTAAGTACATTTCCGATTTAAAAATATAATTTATTTCAGCAGCTTACAAACCCTTCATATCATAATGATGAAAGGAAAGTTGTGTAAGTAGCTTTCATCTTATTATATTGAATGAACCATTGGCCGCTATAGAATGTAAAAAAAAAAATATTCCTTTCTCATTTTCTTTGTTCCCAAAATTACAAATTATGATCCGTTTACGGAAACCTTAAATATGCTTACGTGCAATACAATAACGGTACGGATGCTCATATACCTGATTAAATTGTTTCCTGGAACATGGGTAGACACGAATTTTTTTCCCATCAGACATCGTAACTTTTAATTCAAAAAAGACGTCGAAGCTTCTCATTCTGAAATGAATAATTATGCTTTTCGAGTAATTTATAGTAGGGATTTCATATGACATTTGAGGGCAGATATCAACCACAGCTTTCCATAATGACGAGTATTAATTCGTTCGAAACTTGAAACGAGACTCTGTTAAACAAAACTTCGGTTACATGCTCCTTTGGAGGTCGGGGTCTGCTTGTTTATGCTCGTAAGAATATATTTAAAATTAAAACTAATTATTCAAATTATATACATCCTCATGTCCCGTATATGTGCGTGTTCCTCGAAAGGAAAACTTAAACAACTATAGTATCGACTAATAACTACTCGCTGCTAGAAATTCTGAAAATCTAATTTCTTACTTAGGCTACATATAAAATTCAATTGGCTTACCGGAAGTTTAGCCCCTTTTTGAAGGATATTTACTATATCTTTACGAAACGACTTTATATAGACAAGTTCAAGAAATAAAACTATAATCAAAGGCAGTCAATTGAAAATAGTTTCGAAAATTATAGCTTCTGTTTATCGACACCATGATTAAGGTTAAACTATTTATGCGTTTACCTCTAAGTGTAGGTTGTAGATAAATCATTACATCGAATATTAACACATTCGTGATTGGAGGCATTTTTTTCATAAGCGTCAAACATTTGAACAAGTTGGTTTCATTTGTGTATTTTTAGTGACATTGATTTCAATTTTGTAAGTGGTTTGACTGTCGGAGATCGATCGTTCTTTGTGAGACGTTGAAATTTAACTTGGAAAATAATGAAAATTTGTTATCCTGTTGTTTTTTGTTTGCTCTTTCTTTTTTCAGAAATGCTGCGAAACACTTCATAGCTATTTAGGCTACAGAGTCGGTTTCTTTATACAGCATGTTGGTACTATTCGATAAACTAATGGTTTCATCAGTTTTTGCGGCGCTGATGGTTTTTGCCATCGATTCCAATGGTTTTCCACATTTGGTGCTACCCTCACAGAGCTTTTCGACAAATTTATTGATCATTAAAGACAACGATTTTGGGGGTCGTTACAATTGCAGTAAGGCATTAGGTATAACCACACGTTCCTCCTGAGGTATAACCACACGTTCCTTGACTGCCTTCCATCCATGGTCCGAATCTAAGTTGACAGCTCACAGCGTTCGGACATTTCATTTCACCTACTGACGGAATCCCTTACCTCGATTGTTACATTTTTTTTTTGTTTCTATCTGGTGAAAGTCGTGGTTTTTTATGAATAATGAGATGAGCAAACGTTATACCGGCTGAGGAACGTAATGTCCCGCAGGAAAATCAAGCCCACACGCTTGACCCTGATATGGAAGGGCAGATCACAGATTTGTTGGCTTCAGTTTCGTACACAAAGGACATGAGAGCTGATAATGTTCCTTAGAGGGGTTAACCACCGTTTTTACCAACCTAAATAATGCTGACAAAAATTTCCTCCGCTCAAAATGTGCCATAGTTGATCAATTCTCTTATCTGTCATCTGCAAACTAAATCAAATTTAAACAATCCGTCGTATTCGGAATTTTGCTACGAACCTCTAAAGAGCTGTCATAGAATCCGTCGTACGGGAAAACGTTTGCTACGAATTCCGTCGAAAGGGAAATTGTTTCGAAATTCTATGATAGTTCTTTCGGTTCCCTCAAACACAAAATGCACAGCACTGTTTACTGACAATCAATAACCGCCCTGGGATATGTACACGTGTATTTTAAAACAGTAAAAAAGTCATCAACATTACGACCCGGTGTATATATATTTATTACAATCAAAAGAAAATTTAATTTCCTCACTTTTACCCTAATAATACCATCAAAAGCTGTAGGTCACACAAACCCCCAAAAGCCCCATATAAATAGGTACATTCAGTTAAAAAGAAAATAATCCCACAGTAGATAACCACATTTCGCCATCCGTTTATAAATAATTAATGTAACAGCCTCAAGGTAGGATAGTCCAAAAGTCGTTTGAACCATTAATTAAAAAAAAACCCAACCGAAAAAAAAATACGCAACCAAAAAATGAGGACAACATTCAATTAAAATGTCGTTACTTATTCCCTTTGGCCATATCCCTAAAATGAATTAAGCCTTTTATTACCTTAAAAATAAAACTCCTCCAACAACCGCTAAATTGAAATAAATTGCTATTAAGTACAGATTGAAAAATTCCCAACATTACCACCCTTTAATTAGGCTAAAGCCTAAAATATAAATAAAACCCAAAATTCTGTAACATCACTCTTCCTCATAATGAAAAATCTCATGGCGCTTTGAAAGACAACAAAAAAAAAACGAGTAAAATGAATATTATAAAAAAAAATCACCTATCCACCTACCAATGGCGAGTTTTGTCAAGGTGCCATTCGTCACTCGCACGCAAAACTTTGACATCCGCCATCCCAAAGGATTTTAAAAAAGTGTCGGGAAAAAATGTTCCTAATGACACAAGAGAAACAAGCAAAACAAACTCCTACACAAGATTTTTCTTTGGCGTTTCCCAAAATTGTATGCAAATGGAATCGCGGTATTAATGTGTAATTTTTTTTGTTTCTTGACAGGTCCTCCCTATTCGCTTATACATGTCTCCCCTGTGCGCTTGTCACTTTTTTTTTTGTTGCTGTGTGCACGCGACAAGTAAAAATTGTTTTCCCCAAAGTTTAATTTTGGAATTTTCCATTTTAAATTAAGAACATGAACGGATTTCCGTAAGCTTAAGGAATTTCGTAAGTGTTTCACATTAATATTAGGTATTTTTAGACAGTACAATTGACGCTCTGTGGGGCGTACCAAACCCACAATCAACTTATGGTAAGTGACTCATTTACACAAGGATAAAAAAAATTAAAAATGTCCGTAATATACAGATTAGCGCGATGAAAGTGTGTGGAATGAAAAAAATCCAATAAAAATAAAAAAAAATTGCGTCCTTCACAATCAACGGCAAAACATTGAAATTGTTTATGGCAATTAGGGAAATTTGGAATAAATTATTAGGAAGAGTAGGTACATTCTAATTCAATTCAACGGACAGTTACGACCGCTTTTACAGAACCGCTGCGAGGTGGCAGCTATTATACCTAATTATCCAGAACATTGTCAGTACCTATTTTGTAACATGGTCTACGCAACCCATGCCTGAAAGGTGAGTCCTAATTGTATGTAACAGGGAAAATTGTGTCCCAAGGATAAGCCATAAGACCGCACTCCCAACATGTTCTATAGAAAAGAACCTTAAATTAGAACATTGACGGACATGTTTCCCAATGACCGTGGTCTCGCTTGTCACATGTAAGCTACATCATAAATTATAAATTATTGTATAGGTGTGGCTTAGTTAGTTGTGGATGTGTAGGTATAAAATAAGGACATTTTGAATGATTTCTTGTTTCTGATGTTAAATCTGACAGCTTGTCGACACCGACGTGAACGGAATTTTATATTTTGACGTATCTGCCCAGGAAAAGAGAAAATACGAAGCGGTGGCGGAATCTTTAGCCATTGATATGTTTTTCTCTTAATGGACTTCGGTACCTACAAGCGATAAGACCGTGAAACAAACTGACACCAGAGTTCGTTATGTATAGTAATTCCTTCCGTCATGGAGCTAATGAATGTCTGTCGAGCGACAGGTCGTAATAGTCACAATAGTGCAGTATGTCCGAAAGGAGCCTAGCTTTTCACAGCCATTCGCTTTTGTGTTAGGCTTCACTTTTTTGATATGGATGTCTTTCCATTAAACAATATTATGCCGACACCAAACTGCTAAGTAGGAAGCTCTTTCAATGCCCTTACATTGTGGATAATAATTAGACTCTGAGATTTTCCATAAAGTCCTTTTTTCGTGGGGCTCATCTAATGAGCTGCAAGTGTTACATTCTCTCTCACTAGGCTTTAATGAAGATTAACGCAACCGCAATTTTTAATGATGTTATCTTCAGTCCTTAACGGACTTTACTTCCAAAAAATAATGAAACACATTTGTTTTTAATTTTTAGCTACATAAACATTATATGTTGCAAATAAATAAGACCGGACCCCAAAGGTATAAGAAAACATTGTTTAGTGTAGTGTGTGGGATACGGATACATTGTCATGCCCATTATTTTCTCTCATATCCTCAATAGAATAAACGAAAAAGAAGTGGCATGTCATAGATTAGATGTCATGTCCATGGGTTCGTTGTAATTACTGATGTAAGGAACCAGACAAGACAGAGAATCAAAATGAATTGAGAAAAAACAACGTTTTACGGACACAAAAGAGCGAAATTGATTTCGAACTGGTGCCATTTGGCAATGGAAGTTGATGATAGTGAAGATATACCTACCACAATGAGGATTGAGAGCAATTAAAACTAGAAATAAGGTCATTATTGGATACTTGGTTGAAGATAAAACAGCTTTATTGGATTGCAGCGACACGAGTACAAGTCTCATATTGAAACAATACTGAATTTAATGGTGTTGTGGGCTTCCGAGCTCTTTTTTTTATTTGAAATGAAACGGAACAGCATAGAAATATCAACAGCTCTTTGAGACTCTCTAAAAAGGGTTGTTTTCAGAAAAAGATTAAACTAGTTAAATATTTTTTTTTGCTATAAAAATAACATAAGTTTGTCGTAGTATTTTCCCCACTTTTCGCCTTAAAAATCCCTCGATAGTTTATTTGGGAAGAAATCGAATTTTAAAAGTAAGATTTGTATTACACGGAAATAAAATTTATATTATACTCTAAGCTTTAGTATAAAACTTGCAGATTGTTAACATTACTATGTCAATTTTACTTGGTACCTAATAGAAAATCTTCATAAAATACCATTTACATGAGCACTTTTTTATGGACATTCAGCGTGCTTATAGTCATGTTGAGGTGTAGACGTTTTGATTACATTTGCTTTTTTAAACTTTTTGTATATACAATTTGACTTAATTCTAGGTAACAAATAGTGGTGAATATTAAATATTTTTAAATGCGTTGGCTCAACATTGCACAGTTTGTTTTCTTAAATCTATTTTACATGAACTGTGGCTGTTTTCTCGGATTCATACTCATGGTATGCATCGTTGTCTGGGTTGACCTCAGGGTGTTCAAGTCCGGGTTTTTATGATTTTTCAGCAGAAATTTAAAGTTTGAATAAATTATTTTGAGATTCTTTAAATTCCCACATTTAGGCTGCTGTTTGCCTTTATCCCACGGAAGGTTTTTCGGTCATCGAATAACTCACAAAAAGTGATAAAGTCCCACGATATAACAAAACTGCCATGTGGCAATTTATTCAAATAAAATTCTCATATTTTGAAGTAAACCAGTTTTTACGACAACTGCATAAACTTGATCGCCATTTTGAATGTCCTCTATGTAGGTATAATAAACTGGGGTACATGCGCCACCAAAAATTTTAAAGCATACTATATGAAATTATTCAACTTTTTGAAAAGCTTAAGACATTGCTTAAAACGTTGATTAATAAATAATAATAAAAAATATTTTCGTAGAACTTTATATTATTGTTGTTTTATAAGCAATGTCAATCCACGGGACACTCTGGGCGTTTTGAAGCTTCTAAAAAAAAAAAAAAAAAAAACTAAACTTAAATCCCTCTCTATAAGATAATTTAACAGACATTATACGAAATAAAGTGCACGACTGGGTCGAACTAAACTTTCTCGTTGATCAACAGTTTGGGATAACAGATATACTTGTAAGATTTAAGAGGTTTGTTTTTGAAATTGAATTAGAAGTTATAAACCGAATATACCGATGGAAACTTAGTGGCAGTTTCTGATTGTGTTTGGGTAAGGCACCATTTGGTTGGAATTATTTTAAGGTGCCTATTCAATACGGTTATAAAGAAGAATTGCATAATATTTGCTGAAAATAAGTTTTGCGTCGGTATTATAACAGCATTACTTCGTTTTTGAAGTTTTATCGAAATCGAAGATGGGGTTTTCGAGATATGAGCAGTTTCTAAAATTAGCGTTTTCGATTCTTCGATCTTAAAATTAAGGACACAATATAATTTTGGAAACATCAATATTGACTCTAAGTTAGAATTTTGGGCTAAACCGTTACTGCCGGTTTCAGGTAAACTAAACAAAACTAAATTTAAAAGTGCAACCATACACAACGTTCACGTTTAGCTTTGCTCCTTATTGTTATTTAATACAATAATTTACACCTTTGCCTAAAATTCAACTTGTGAAGTGCTCGAGAATTATTAAAATTTTCCCTTCATCGCATCATTTCCGCGAGTTGTAGTTTTACTTGTAATAGTGTAAAATCTAATTAAAAAGTTTCTGAAATTTAATCAGAAGAACTTATTTGAGTGGTTCTCTATAACCCGCATTAAATTGCCATATATGTTTGTTTCTTCTTACATTGGCCGTTAAATAAGTATTTTGACACATTCTCCCCGGTGAGTTCTTTTAGTGTGTTCTGCATACTTGAAGCAATTGAGTCTACACGAATATATTGTGTTCTCTGTTTCACGCTTTCAACAATACGAAATACGACCTAATCGTTGAGTGCGGCTATACATCTCTATTTCACAAGAAGTGCAGTTCAACATCTCTGACAAACATTGGCGATCTCACTCCCTCTTACGTGTGAGTACAATATTTAGTGCATGTTCTGCCGTTCTAGCAAAGCGATCCTACTCAATTATTTTTGTTTTGGTTTTTTCTGACTCATTGCATGTTGCAACCATCGAGTACCCAGTACTGAAACCTTAACCAACAAATACCAAGCCACTTTTATTTACCTAATACATCAACCGTATCTTTCGGAAATTAATTATTGGATTATGAGTACCCCTAAAAGTACCCTACATTGTTATATTTGTGGAAAAGACACAAATGATATAAATTTATCGTGCGGTATTTGCCTTGATACGGCGCATGCTAAATGCCTAGGCCTAAAAGGAAAGGATGTAGATAAGATTATCTCTACTCCCGGTATTTGTTTTTATTGTGTTAAGCACTGAAATATTTCAACTGATGCATTGCACTGGAAAATCATCAAACTTCAAAAGGCGTTTAATACCATGTCAACGCTGTTTTCTGAAATACAGGATGTGTTTAATTTCAATGTCAGCAGCGGCACCAAACTGATTGAAGGGTTTTCGAGCATGGATCGGATCTTACAGCATCAGGAACTCCAATCACCTGGACCAAGCCCTAATTTCATCCAAGCGCAACCGAACCTCGAAAGCCCAGCACTGCATTCACCGCTGCAACCACCGAATGTAGTTATAACACCGACTTTGATGGAACCAGCCTTGCATCTTCAACCTCAACCTCGTAGTCAGATTCCTCAAAGTGGTGCCAATTCTAATCCATCGGAAGGATCTAAACGCCCGTTTCAGGAAGTTCTACAAGATCCTATTTTACAACTCCAACTACCTTTGGCGAAAAGAACTCTTCGATCCAATTCGCAAGGTAAATCGCCATCAGGGAGTATCATACCTATTGGAGTTAACGATAACGACAATACTGCCTCAATTCCGATTGACAAACCATCTACTAGTAGGGAGGCCTTGAATTCCCACCAACGATTAATCGGTGTTCCGAGTACGGACTGTACTCTTAGAGTGGTACCACCCCACTTTGCAGTATTTTTGTCACGGCTTGAATATGGTACCAAAAGCAGTGAAATTGTAAGCTACATTGCTGGGAAAGGCATTGATACCAGCAATATAAAATGCCACAGCCTGACAGCGGATAACCTTACAGGTCGCTTGACATCGTCATTCAAACTTTTAACGACTGAACCAACTGGAAAACTACTCATCAACCCGAACTTTTGGCCTAAGGATATTCTTGTAAAGGAATTCGTGAGCCGACCTAGCTCCAAGAAGACTCAACCAAAAAACCTTCCAAAAAACTCCAATCAAATAGTTTAGATCCTTCAGCCTTCAGTCTCTACTACCAAAATGCTGGTGGCCTGAGAACTAAACTCCAAGATGTCTTGCTTTTCTCTTCATCTGGTCAATATGACATTATTGTTTTCACTGAGACGTGGCTTACTCAGAACCATCACAACGAAGAACTGTTCAACAAGGACCAGTACGAGGTTTTCCGCAAGAACCGTTGCTCCGTTGTAACCGATTGTGAGAGAGGTGGTGGAGTATTGGTTTCAGTTCGGTCCTCTTTGCGCAGTGTCGAAATAAATCTCCCTCCAACAGCAGCTGATTTAGATGTTGACCAAGTGGCAGTCTCAATAAAATTAATTTCTGGAACTGAAGTTATTGTTATTGTAAGTTATATACCACCACGGAGTCCTTACCTATTATATAAAGCACATATAGATAATTGTTCCTTTATCTTAAATAATTTAAAAGATCATCAGCACGTTATCGTTCTTGGGGACTTTAATTTACCTAACTTAATTTGGTCATTTGATTGCGATGATTCTAAACTTCTTCCATTTAATGTTAACTTTGATTATGAACGTGAAGTCGTTGATACTCTTGCCCAGCTTGACCTTCGTCTGATAAATAATTTTCCTAATGATTTCAATAATATCCTCGATTTGGTATTTGTTGATTCCGAACTCGACATAAGTATCAACAACTGCACGATCCCACTCTTTCGTAATTCTGTTTTTCATGTAGCATTATCCATGCAGTTCGAATTTTATGAATTTTTTAAACCAGGCTCTGGTGACACTAATTTTAAATATAACTATGTTGAAGCCAATTTCAGCAACATTTCAAACTATTTAGATAGCATGAATTGGTTAGATATATTTAGTAATGGTAATTTAGATAATTCTTTTAATTTATTTATGAATACTGTAAAAATGGCAATTGATTTAAACACACCTAAAATGAAGTCTGTCAAGGGTAATAAACCCATTTGGTTTAATGATAGAATCACAAATTTAAATAATAGGAAGAATAAAGCCTATAAGCGGTTCCGTAACAGCAATAACGACATAGAGCTTTTGAAAGTTTATCGGATGCTCCAAAAACAATTTAATGTTTTAAATAAGTTTCTCTACAGACAATATGTTCTTTCTGTCGAATCTAATTTAAAGACAAATAGTAAGCGCTTTTGGACTTTTATTAACAACAAAAAGCAGTCTAATGGTATTCCTAATTGTATGCGTCTTAATAACGTATCTTCGTCTGATCTTTCAACCATCTGTAATATGTTCGCCAACCACTTTCAGTCTGTATATTCTTGTGGTACTACCACACCCATAGTTTCTAGTAATACCTCAATGTCCTGTGATTTCTTAAATATTGGCAATTTAGAGTGTTCAATCCCTGAAGTTCAAGTTGCCCTTTCTTTATTAAATTTAGATAAAAATCCTGGTATAGATGGCATTCCGCCAATTTTACTTCATAAGTGCTCCTCCGCGTTTTCTGTACCTCTGTGTTTAGTTTTTAATTTGTCTCTCCGGTCTGGAATTTTTTTGGAAAATTGGAAGAGCTCATTTTTAACGCCCATATATAAGTCTGGATCGAGACATGATATTATTAACTATCGCCCAATCTGTAAGATTTCTACTATTCCCAAGTTGTTTGAAAAACTAGTTTGTAACAAACTTACACCTCTCTTAAAGAGATTTATCTCCCCGTTTCAACACGGCTTTGTAGCAGGAAGATCTACTACCACAAATCTCTCAATTTTCTGTAATTCTACCTTGAATTTCCTCGAGAATGGCTTACAATGTGATGTAATATATACGGACTTTGCTAAAGCATTTGATCGCGTTAACCACAATATATTGATTTCTAAACTAACTGATTTAGGGCTCCACTCCAATTTCCTAAAGTGGATTCATTCCTACTTAACGGATCGTATCCAGTATGTTCGTATAAATGACACGTTCTCGTCACCAATTTATGTTACCTCTGGAGTACCTCAAGGTAGTCATTTAGGCCCTCTGCTTTTCCTTTTATTTATAAATGACATTCCTGACTTGTTTTTGAGTTCCCAATGTCTTATGTTTGCCGACGATTTGAAGTTGTTTCGACCTGTACGGTCAGTTCACGATTGTATTCTTTTACAAGAGGATCTCGAACGACTTTCCATATGGTGTCACAATAATGATCTTCATCTCAATGTCTCTAAATGTCAAAGCCTTTCTTTTTATCGTAACCTCTCTCCAATACACTTTACATACGCAATCCATAATACCCATCTGTCCATTATCTCATCCAAAAAAGATCTTGGAGTAATTTTTGACGCTATGTTTATTTTTTGCATTTGTCCGATCTCATCTTGAGTACTGCAGTATAGTATGGAATCCATATTATGAAGTACATTCTATTAGATTAGAAAAAATCCAAAAGCGTCTTACTAGAGTAGCCTTTCGTAGACTGCGATGGAACATTGAAATGCCACCTTACGAGACGAGGTGCAAATTATTTGGTATCTTACCTCTTTTTAAACGTAGGCAATATTTTTCAATTATGTTTATTCGTGATTTGACAACTGGTCATATCGATTGCCATTTCCTATTATCATTAATTGGATTTTATGCTCCATCGAGAGCTCTTAGAAATCGTCTTTTATTTTATGTACCTTATCATAGAGTTAATTATGGATACAATGAACCAATTTCTAGATGTCTTAGGGAATCTAATAGATATGCTAGTATATTTGATTTTCATCTTGGTAGGGATTCATTTAGAAATAAATTAATTCTGATGTTAGGCTTTGGTGGTCGTTTTTAAGTATATTTTTGTATTAAGTAATCTAGCGAGAACAGTAGATGTACTCATTTGATTGAAATAAAAAAATAAAAAAGTACTATTTTCAAAAATCCATTGTACGATTATCGTAGAGAAAAACCGAGTTTGCTATTAAGTTACCACATTACCTTAGAAATTAAATTTTTTTACAATCGTATGGACCGTTCTCAAAATATGTCGAAAATTTTAAAAGTACCTACCGTTATTCGAATTTTTCGCCAAAAACTGAGTATATACAGTCATGGTAATCTCACATACTTAAGGAAATAGCGATTATCGTTGAAATCGTTTGAGCCGTTTACGAACAAATCAAACTGGTTTGAACATTTTATATTTGAAGTAGGTATAGGTACCTCTTATTGAGGTTACCTTGCAAAAAAAAAAAAACGCCTCCGAACTGAAAGCCCACTAACTCCAAATCCGAAGTTTGAAGGAACTTTTTTGAGTTACTCTATCATCGAAATGTCATAATTGACTAACATCTCGAGTTCAAAATTTTGTACGAAAATACATAATATCTTTCTTTTACTACGTAATGGAGAAAGTTAAAAATATCTTTGTTGTGCATAAAATAAATTTACAAAAAAAATTCTTATTTACCAAAAAACACACAACCACTTGCAACTCTTTTTTCCGAATAATTATAACTCTCAAACTACAACACAAATAGTGTGGGCAGTGTGACCAATTTAGCATATTTCCTGCTAAATTTAGCAGGATTATTTTATTTTTAGCATCTTTTTTTTTTCAAATAATGCCAGCATTTTTTTTAGCATTATTTTATGCTCTAGCAGGAAAAATTAGCAGGATTTTGATTTAGCCAAATTATGAATTAAAATAATAAAATAAAATCAAAGCAGACGATCCTTATGGCGTTTTTCATTGAAGATCCGAGAGAATTGCCTCGAAATCCAGAATTTCTCTTTCCAGTGAAATTCGTTGGGGCACTTTTGTAATATCTAGTGATAGACACCATATGTGAGATTGGGTATTCTGTTGTTACTTTTTTTTTTTGTTGTCTACGGTAAATATGAATGTTTTAATAGGACAAATCAATATAACAAAACAAATTTTTCCTAATAAATGAGAGTCGGTTTTAAATTTTTTATCTAAAAATTATATTAAATGTATTATTAAATTATAAATAATTTTTGATTGAACTCATATAGCTAGAGCTACCAAACAGATCTCAAATATGTAGAAGTCTAAACAAATCACTCAAATTTTTTTTGGAGGAGTCCGGGAAATTTTCCGGCAATTTTTGGTTACAAAAATTAATTAAATGAATAAAATAATTTTTCGGTTTAAGTCCTTGCATTTTTTTTACATCCATGGCAACTCGTTTTAGTGCACACAAAAATTCTCTCATTAATTCGGAAAATTCGTTTATTCGGACTTTCATTCCCCCAACCATTCCGAATTAACGAGCTTTTACTGTATTGGATTACATATTAATGGATTTTAGGTTAATTTCCAAAGATGAAAGTGTCCCGATGACGAATGTGCCCCAGTTTACCATACACTCTACCAGTTAAACAACACAACGTACTTAGTTATTACGATCTCGTTGACAACAGCACGGACTCCAGACACAAACTCAACAAGAACAAGGACTATGCTCCTGTTACTAGTTCATTGAACAGCAATTAGAACTCCGACAACATCACAAATGATTTGACACTTGGCCTTCCGAATATACAGTCATCGGTAATTCCTGTTTTATCTACCACTATTTTCTTAATGGCAGTGTATGCTACACTATAATAACATAGCCTCTTTGCTACACATTAAATCCATTTTTGTCATGTTTTCATGTTAAGCCCTTGTTCCCTACAACCATAAATCAGACATTTTCATTAATCATTTCTAAATTGACGAATTCAATTGCCTTTCGTACTTAAATTATCAACCAAAAACTCACCCTTTCGTAACGAGAATTCGAACCTACCATTCCACCAACCCCGACTACCACTTCCGAAGTCTAAGCCGATGTGAAGCACCTTAACGTTACGCATTTTCTGACTCGAACGCATTTTACACGCTTTACAGAAATTAATTTCAATACATCGAGCATAAGTAAGTAAGTCTACACAAATTAATGCGCACTCACATCTCCCGCCATCAAAGGGCAACGATTCATAAAATTGAATTACCATCTCTTTATAATAAAATAATCTTTGTACAGACAAAAGACTTATATGTCTTTAAACCAAACGCCCCTACATCCTGCCAAGGATCTAGGATTTTTTTAATAAATATCCCCATTCGAATACGTCTTCGCCCAAACCGCCAACCGAAAAGAGTGTAAACATATCATCCGCCAGCACAATGGTGATGTATATATGCAACAAATTTTTGATCTTACACACATTGTCTTAGTATGAATATTTAATATAATTGTACACACACACAAATGTATCTTATGAGACAAGAATGAAGAATCCATTATCTTTTCAAGAGAAACGAAAATATTTCCCTTTTTTGTTTGCGCATATTACCTTCGCACATTTTAATATTTTTAAAAAAACACAAACAAAGAATTCCCAAGATCCTTGCCAAAACATTTACCCTCTCATAAATGCCTGACATACGTCTTGTTTGTGCGTACATATATATATATAAGTGAATTTCCTAAAAAAAACAAAAAGTGCGGACTGGTTGTTGTGTGCTGTACGGTGCGCTTCAGTGTCTTCTCGAAATAAATTACAATTAGATGCACGATATAATACGTTTCAATTAAACTTAGTTAGGCATCACAGCTCACAGGATGGCAACTGTCTCTAGTTGTGCCTCCTACGCAATACGAATCACATCCTTTTCTACTCAACTCAAGCAATATGTTTTAATCAAAAGGCGAAACGAATATATGTACACAACGTGTGTGAGGAGTTTTGTAATTTTCTTCTATTCCTGACTGATGTTTATCATAATGCAGCTTATACGGGGCTCGCCCCTTAGACGATCCAAAGGAAATGGCAGGAGAACAAAGTAGTGACGCGTGATGTTTGGGCCCTGACACGGGTTGAGCAAATTGAGGAAATGAAGAAATATGATGCCACAACCCCGGTATACAGCTCTGGGGTATTGCTATGATTAACCTGTCTTGGTGGGTTGTTTTCTTTGGGCCCTACATCAGTCGACTGATATTGGATCTTACAGCGTTGAACCAGGTCATGCACGTTTGACTTACGAGGCAGCTTTGGGTACATCAGTGCTCCTTAAGAAATAGTACTACTTGTATTTCGCAGCGCAGTGTATGTGCGATGAAAAAATGAAAAATAATTTAAGGGTTTGCCAAGAAAATCCTTGCTCAAAATTATGACATATAATTATGTTGCCCTTTGCAATATATCTACTCGTTTATGCGTCGTAAATTCTGTGAAGCAAAAGCTGAAGCGGCTTAGGTTGCGAGTGTTCATTTTTTTATGACCTAGGTGGGTACCTATCGGTATTTCAGAGTCAAATGAGCTGCTGGGCCGCTTCTTTGCTATTCGAATTGGGAGGGATCATATCCTTTTCTTTAATGCACATTCTGACGTTGAGTCAAGTGAAGATCTAGTGGAGCTATTGAGTTGCACGAAAATCTGGAACACGGCTTTAGTATCATCCATCTGTAATTCACCACTTTCAATTCAACAGACAGTCATACAGTCATACCTACCTTTATACACTAACTCTTGTTTTCGGTAGGTATTATCTGGATGTTCTTCTCAGAATTCCATTATCAGCAGCGTTCCCAATACTCACAATAGGTAGTGCAAGTCCAACTAATTGGTTCCACAGAAAAAACCTGTAGCCTTTTAATATGCCTCGCATTTTTTTCTGCATGAGCATCAACAACTTTTTTCCTAATTGTCCTAATTGTTCATCATTTCCACCGGAATTAAAAAAATAAAGTTATACCTATATAATTTAATTCTACGAAAACGCGCCGTTTATTTGGTCCTTGTTGCATTAAATTCGGTTTTCAAATAACGACGTAATTGGTACGACAAAAAAGCTGATTTTAAACTGTTTCGATAATAATTTTGAAGGATGCCTGCTGTACCTACATTTCCTTAAAAAACTTTTCGTATATATGTAGTTCTCAAGCTAATTTTGGAGTCTAACAGCCCGATTCTGGCAAACCTCACAAGTCACAAAACCCTCACAAGATGAGGTGGAATTGATTTTTCACATGGTTGAAAAAAAGTTAGAGATGAGGTTCGAGTGGTCGTTTCTATGGAATTAAATCTCTTTTTCCTAAAATAATATCGAACGACCTTGTTAGATAACATAATAATACATTTGATGAAAGAAAATAATTAAATTTGTTTCTTTTTGTTATTATACTCCCATGTTCCATATCCATACCATCAGGATATGTCGATGTTCAGACATATTAATGTCCGCTGGGGACTAAGCCATCCTACACATATCCGCTCACCAGGTCATTTCATAGCAAATAAAAGTTATGTAATGTAACTTCCACTCTATAGCAGACGTACAGTCCCGGGAGCGTAAAGTTAATTACAGCACGAAAATCCTTTTTCAAAGTGAGTTTTCCAAACATCCTACATGTTACACGAAGGTATACCTAGGTACTACTAATCCACAGTCAATTAAATTCCCAACGGCTTAAGGCTTTCCACCCTACTCATCAAAACAAGTTGAACTTATGTATAACCATAATTTACTTCTTCAAAATACCCTCAAACCCACAACTGCAATCATAAAATGCGGATAATGACAACAGAACTGCGTGCACAGACTCTAAGATATTCGGTTTAGGGCTTAAGCTCATTTCCATAAGGCGCTCACTGCTCACATTTTAGTTTTCCAACTGAAGCAACAGAGATGCGAGCATTGGGTTGGGATTGGGACGATATACTCGTATACGTATACGTACAATAATTCTCTCATTAGTGTGCATTCAAAACGTAAAAGCAAAAAGTTTATGCGGCGAAATCAGAACGACAACATCCCGATATTGGCAGCATGGACCATCGGCAACAAAATCGAATTAAAGACAAAATTCAGACTTTTCCTGAAGCACAAATAATGGCAGATATTTTATTTTTATTTTGCCGTGCCATGCTGGGAAATGACGGTAAAAAAGGAAATAAACAACAAGGACAATTCTTCGACTGTCAGCATTTTTTTATTCGCTTCTTGGTTGGCTTTTCTTTTAGGGATGGGTCGCCTTTTAAATTTAAATAAGGACAATTTCAATGTCCAGAACGGAGCCGCAAAAAAGTTTCGCTAAATTTCATAGATTTATTCAATTGATATTGTGAAATCTAAGCCGAAATGTTTTTTTTTTTAATTTAAAACTTTCCGCATTCATTCGCTTGCTCACTTTCAAACATTGCTACTTAAAATTCTCCATCAAGGTAAGAGACTTATAGGTATAGCGTGCATCGAACAAGAGTTCTGGAGATGACAGTCACAAATCAAATTTCCTCAGATATTCCTTCTCGGCAGTGTTCATGTGATAGAACCAGTCATACGCGTGCTTCAAAGTCTGTATAACTGTTTTACCATGCCCGCAAGCCTTCTCAAGTTTATACGATAAATTATAAACCTCTACCACTCTGCTTATTGCCACGACCACTGTTGCTCTGCAATCCGTTTCCAACAGCTTCAATATAGAGTTTCCTGTCAATCACTTGAACAATGAACAGGTGGTCATTAATGTGTACATTCAGAAAAAATTATCCACTGAAGTGGGTGTGGCAAATGGTCGATTGGATTCTTACAAGGTTTGTGTAAAATGTCACTTATCGCAGAATGTAATTATAATTATGTATGTAACTACATTGTAAGCATTTCTGGTCAATGGAAAATAATAAGCAACATACAGTAGATACAGCAACAACAAGCACTTAACTCCGATCTAGATATATAATTCTGTGACAAGACAAGAGGGAACATTTTTAGCCACTTTTCAGGAGAGCAGGATAAAGGTTTGCGTGCATATGGGGGAAGACGACTTATGCGTTTTTTTCTGATCCAGAACTCAGCAACTGTAAGAGATATTTGAATGAAAAAAATATGAGAGAGCAGGGTACGGTGCATCGGATAGTAACATTAACTCAATTTTGGCATAAGTCGACTGGCAAAATTTTTGCGTAAACATAACTATTACTTATACAATTACTTCTACATAACGTCATTATAGACATCAGTGGCAAGCATCGCGTGCCGATAGCTTTCAAGAACTATTTTGGAACTATGTAAATCGCACAATGGGTGTTTCTACTTTTACTTTCAGTTTTTATTGATTGACTGATGTGACTCCGTGTTAACTCGCTAGTAAGCCTTTATCAGATGAATGGAATATTCGAATCATAGTAGAACAACCAAAATATACCCATTTTGGTATTGATTTTGATCAGAAAATGCGTGTAACCAGTCTTTTCGACACCTTTTGATATTTTTTTTTTTTTTTTTGAAAAACATACATAGCTAGTTAGTATAGACAGAGTCATATGGTTGGTGTCATGTTGTTAGGACCACAAGTGTAATACAAAATCAGACACTTTTCGTTTTAACTATTATTTATAAAATTGTTTTCTTCGTTACAAATTTTGTGAGGAAAATGTTTTTCAAATTTATCTTTAATATTTCATTATTCCGAACATGACAAAGGCGGGAATGGAACTGATGAAAGAATAGTGTCGCGAACATCGGACTGTGTTGAAACGTTATACGGGGCCCCATCCTCACAGGAGTCCCTTAATGGCCAATACACTATAATTTTTTCTATTTTGGTTTATATAGCTTGATAAAAAATAAGAGACTAAATTAGGGCATACAATGGCATTGCCGACGTCGAGTTCAACAGAATATTGGACGATAGGAAACATGAAGTTTTGCACTTCGACAACCGTGTACGTACACTTTGTTGCCAGGCTGTATTAAAAACTACAGTCCACATTTCTAAATTCGTAAATATTCGTACACCAGTATTTGAGGAGAAATAATTTATTTATTTATTTATTTATTTATTTATTTATTTACTTATTTATTTATTTATTTAATCTTATAAGTACCTACAACTTATTTTAGATTATACTTTGCAATCATTTATACAAGAGTGCGATTATTGTTACAAATTATAATTTACTTAAAATTACAGATTTACAATGTTCGCTACTCATATATTAAAATCAATTAGGTTTTTGTATTTATTGTAATTTACGCAAGCCATAACAAAAACCAGTTTAGACGCCATTAACAGGCATTGCGGAATAATATATCCTTCTTTTAGAAAACAGGTTTCAAATTTATTAAGGAACATCTATTTTCGTAGGTTGGAAGATTATTATTTAGTTCAATAGAAAAATACATTTGGTTCAATAAATTAATAAAATTTTTAAATTGAATGGTTCAAACTAAATTTTGTAAAACCACTTTTTTTTGACACCATAAGTATACCTATTATTAAAAATTAAAAAAAAAAAAAACGGGTATCCGTCTCAAGAAAAAAACTTTATTTTACCGCTAAAGCTCTGTCCGTGTCCAGTCGATTGCCAGATGTGACAAATTAAAAAATTTTTCCAATATTTGCAATAAATTCATTGTCACATAATTGCGAGACCGCCATCTTACAATGAAATTGTCAGGTATCTGCAAATCGTTTGAACACCAAATTTTATCATTATCAGACCATTGCCAGACACCTAGACATAAATTTGCTCATTTGCTATTTGCAGAATGTGCTGTGGTTACGACATCTGCAAATATTTCATTTGTGGACAAAATATTTTTTATATTTAAACGAACAAAACGAAGTTTCGGTGTTATTTTCTTTTCATTTTGGTGAAAGTTGGTGCAGGTGTGTGAATTAAATAATTTCAAATATGAACGTGATGAAGACGTCGATATAGGAACGAAAACTAGGAACTAGGAAAGTTCATAATTCTTACCTTTTTTAATGATTCTCCTAAACGGGTGCAGAATTATTTATGATCGTTTGTTCGTAAATTTGGAAGCAACAGAATTCCAGGCCTCTGGTGTTCTCGGCATCTAGAATTGAAATTGTGCTTTGTGTACAATGAATTATGTAAGGAAATGAATTTACCTGAAAATATTTGTCCACGAGCACTTTGTAGATTGCATCCAACACATCTGGAATGATGGACCAATTCGTTGACACAGGAATGCGGAACAGATATTGCATGCAGGGACCGAACATTTTCCAAGGTAGCTAGGTAGGTATCGTAGAGTTGTTACAAGCCGCTCAGCCGCTGAAATGCTAGCACGTATATTTGTTTCTTGCTTTTGTATAGGTATGCGGATTCACCAAAGCTAGAAGATCATCGAATTGTTTTGAATCCATACGAAAAAAATTGCGATACAATTTTGGCTCCTCAGCTCTCAATTCGACTAGCAATTTTGCGTAAAGTCCCTCCTGCTGTCGGCGTGCCACCCAATCCTTCATCCAAATACGCCGAAGTTTTTTCTGGCATTTCATCCTCCTCGCTGCTCTCAAATACGTACGCGGCCAAAACAATCGCAATTGCATCTTTTTGTCCCATTTGAATTTTTTTTTTACGTGCTTCTCAATCAAGACGTCACCACCGAAAGAAAAAAAAAAACAATTTTTTAATATGTATGACAATGAATGCAAACGGATCTGGAAATATTTTGTAAACAAACATCTGGCAACCGTGTGAACTGGCAATTTTCTACCTGACAACGTTGCCAGAAAAAATTATTTGTGGGCAAGCGATCTGCAAATGAAATTTTTCGAGTTTGGGACAAAACCTGGCAACTGTGTAAACACGCGATTTGTTATTGTAGGGTAGTTCGCTATTATCAGATCATTTGTAGCTCATTGCTAGACCATTTGTAGACCTGACAATATTGGCAGATGTGGCAATCGCGTGATCATAGGTTAAGCCTCCAAAAAATATATTTGAACCCTGAACATCCCGACAGAAATTATTTTATAATAATAATAAAAGTTGGCGCTACAGGTCTATAGGGACCCTGGGCCTAGGTTCTCACAACCATTCGTTTTGTGTGAGTTTTTAGTTTTTTTTTGGAACGAATGGAAGGAATCTACAATTTGATGCCGATTCCAAACGGCCGATTGAGAAGCTCTTTGAAGACAGTTATACTCTCGGATGTTTGTCAGACGTTCGCGAGAGGTGGCGCAGTGAAAAAACCCCGAGTTGGAATTTGGGTTTTTGCGGGATTCGAACCTGGGACCCCTCGCTTAGTAGTCCAACACACTAACCACTAAGACACTGCGCCTTTTGCTTTTTTATTTAAATAAATAAATAGTTTCCAACCAATTCAAAACTATTCACAACTTAAACACCTATATTCCATTGGCCATTGCATCTATTCATATTCGCCCGAAGATAACAAAACTGACCTCAAGTCGTGAAGGCCTAGGGTAATGAATTCCACCCGAAAGTTAAATTTATCTTCAAAGGGGCCGTTTGTTTATGTATGCTTTAAAAAAAAAGTACAACATAAAGATCTTCATCTCCAAATTGTCACAAAATTCCACTATAAACCGACAGACAGCAATCCGTCTTGACTTGCATGTTGCTTCAACAAAAAAAAAAAAAACAACAATACGCGCGTTAAATTGAATATTTTTACACAATGAATGCACAACGAATCCGTGTTACCTACCGTGAGTCTAGATACGTCGCCACTCCCTCCCTTGTGACACTTTAGCTGCCGACGCTATTTATACAAGCTTACCCTGTGTTTACACCGCATTGATGCTGATGATGCGTGTGGGTGGGTGCCCCTGCCCATGTCGAACATTCTGTTTGTTTAACTTTTGGGGATTTCAGATTTCGGTCTGTGGAATTCTTAAAACGATATCACAGCCGTTCGGATTTTTTTTTTGTATCTCCATCCACATCCCCATTCGCTCAACATTGATAATAATGCTGCTGTAAATGTGTAAGTATTTTGTGGACCAAATAAATATTTTCTCACTTTTTTTTGCATTTGCTCACATTGTTCGCACCGCGGTGGGTGGGCCCCACTAACTTCGACTGTATTCGTCGAACAGGTCTGTTTTGTTTAGATTGTAGGCGTTTAGTTTCGTCTGTTTTCATTTTGTCTTGGACATATTTTTATTTATTTATTCTTCGAATAGACCGACGCGACGTTGAAAAATCTGCTTCTGAATTGATTGCGGTGTCATCCTTTGTAGTAGTGTGTCAGTGTTTTTACAAAACAGATGGATATGAATGGGTGCTGACTGCTGTGAGACGGATGGATGAAGGGGCCTCATTTGGATGGTATAAATTCATTGCTTTTTGCTTGTGTTTACGATCTGGTAAACGATCTTTGGAAACACTTATGGACTCGAAGGTTGTAAGTTTTGACGATGCTGGCCATTAAACGAACGCGCATGGGGGTGGATGTTATTGGATGGAAATTAGTGAAATTGGGCTTTTAATGATCGTTTAATGGGCGCCGGGTAAATCGGATGTAATAAATTTGTTTATGTTAATCTGTTAAGCATAATATTATGTGTGCTGCGAGGGTAGGTAGGGGTTTATGCGAAAAACGAAGAACGAACAACGAGATATTGGGACACGATTTATTATTAACGATATGGCGTAAAATTGGAAATGGCTTAAATGTTGTTAGCACGCATGACTATGACAGTGCCAGCATGTGTGCTCCTTGAATGGAAGATAAAACGATTATTAAATTCGATATTTGGCTTTACGATTCATATCGTGATTCGTCGTGTTGTTTTAATAATAATAGTCCTAAGTCATGGGCTCGACACCGTTGGGAGGGTTATTAATTCATTGTAAATATAAATAATGTCAGCCTATTGCGTTGTGGTATAGAAATAGAGAAATAGGTACGATGTTCATTTCATGGTTGTTTGTGAGGGTCAAGTACCGAATTCGAAAATAAAAATTTTGCAACTCCTATAAATTTAAAAGAATACTGCATATACCCACAATAAATATCCGTACTGGTAGGTCACTATACTCTGTCCAGGAAAAATTGTCAGTACAGGGAAGATAGGATGTTTGTCTCTCAGTCTGGTTGCAATGACTTACATAAATCGGTCCCTCTTTAAAGCTCTCACAGGGTTGCCAAGGTTTATATGATAATTCGCCATAACTCAGAGAGCAATACCATTAGGGTTACCATCTTCCAATTTAAAACATATTGTTGAATGAAATAAATTACGTATCTTTTTTTTCCGGTAAGATGATAGGAGTTTTTTTTTAAGGGTGAATGAAGAATGCAATAAAACATCTGACAACAACAAAGACAACAATAAAAATAGGTTTACTGAATATTATTGAATCCTTCAGAAATACAAACAAATTAAAACCGAATGGCAACACCCTACATAAAAACTCGCTCTCAAAAGCACCAAAACCGAAAGTTCATTGACAAAATCCATAGAAAAACCCTAATGACATGCTTGCATTGTAGATTAGGGCAACACTCTTCTGATGTGCTTCAGTCTGACACACTGCTTATTTTGCTTGGTGATAATAGCAAGTGAACACAAGCCGATCATGCTCATTCTGCCTGCGGCTGTGTGGCAGACTGGTTGTGGTGGGCTGTATGCGAGTTTTAGGAAAATTACAACAACAATTCCTTGGTATGACAGTGGTTTGGTTCTTATTTCAGTGGCAATTCTTGTGTTTGAATGCCGTGAGAGTATCTACCGGCACCACTGGTAGAAAAAAAGCTCCTCCATAAGGCCTGTTCTGACAATTTTTCCTGGACAGAGTATAGAAAGAACGTTTTGGTACAAAATCTTATTGGACCCATTCGCTCGCATTGACAAGGACATTCATTTAACTCTGTGATAACCTACGTCTAAGTAGGTAGCTGCATAAATTGTTTCAGGTCCATGTAGCTACACCCAAGAAAAAAATGAAATAAGGCCCCAACAAATTATACAGGAAACAAAAACAACGATTTTTAATCAAATTTGGGGTGTTATCTCCTTTTTTGAAGCCTTATTTCCTAATGGTAATTGGGGTCTTATTTCATTATGAAATAATAGGTACCCCAAAGGATGAAATGAAATAAGACCCCAAAACTATTTTTTTGGGGCTTTATTTCATTTTTATTAGGAAATAAGTCCCCTATTTGTAATATGAATTTTTTGGGGTCTTTTTCATTTCTCTTATTTTTGCTAAAATATGATATAAGCCAAGAACTCAGACTAAGTATTTGATGCGCGGATTTTTTGTACAGATGTGCAAAATAGCGTTTTAAAATTAGTTCAGTGACAGTTTTTTGAGTAAGTTGATCAGTTTAGTGATTGACATTGTGCGAAGTTGACGTAAACGTGAAAGTTAAAATTATGGAGTCCAAACAAATTGTTGGATTACGCAGAACTGGTAATTTGTTTTACGTTAAAGAACGGAAAACGTTATACAAAATATAATCTAATTACAGAGAATAAGAAAAAATTAGAATACAGGAAAAATACATTGACCACAATAAGTTTACCACCATATGATGAGGTCGCCTGACCGTCCACTACAAGTAATAGAGGCTTAAAATTTGGAATCTGTGTGGATTTCGTTTGGGCTTACAAAGGATAAAGCAAACCCACCGCCATTTGACACGGCTTGTATTTTTGAAGAACAAACATGCTTTTTGTATTTGTTCGTCTTTAAAAATAATAAGCGAAAAAAAGGAAAATATACCATCTCCGAATAGAAGATATTTAATGGACGGACCTTTTAAAATAGTTCCCAAAGGTTGTTTTTACCTGCTCAATATTTTGGCAATTACAGTACTTTAATGTCAAAAATATTATCAACCTTAGCGCCTCTGTCAAAAATCGCGCGATTTTTTGTACCAAATTTTTATTATTTTTTAATGTTATATAGATAGTTTATTTTACTAAAAATCCAAATTTAAAAATGTTTACAAATTTTTTTCTAGGTATTTACGTTATGTTTCATTTTAATGAATAAAAAAACGAGAACATGTTACGAAGAAATGTCACAGCGTATTAAAGAAAAGCTCAATATGGAGCTTTCAACAGTAGTAACTGATTGTGAGGAAGGCATGAGGAAAAAAAAATGTTTTGTTTCTTTTTGAAAAACTGCTGATAGACTATAGTTCTAAAATTATAAAACTGTAGATGCGCTATGTATCTTATCAAGAACGTGGAAATAAAAAGGCGGCCGTCCTTCTTAACATCTACTTTATAATTCTTTCTTCTTTTTCTTTGTCCAGTAATATATATAGGTACATTGTACACTAACATATTCTTAATTGTGGAAATTGATAAACAAAAAGGAAATTTGTACAGCAAGCAAAATTGTAAGGGTAGGTGGTAAGTTTGATTAAATTAAATTACAATAACAGGGTAGGTTCCCTACAAAACTAAGATGTTTCCTGGCTTTTAAAACTGGTTTAGTGTTGCCGCTATTTTTTTTTAATATTTTTTCTGTTGAGGTTATTTTTCTTAAAAATTCAACCAATAAATTGTCCCTCCCTTTCAAATATTTTAGAGCCGCAAGGGAACTTCAATTTCATGCCATGTCCAAGAACGGCTGAATTAGGCTGCTTTCCGGGGACAGTTTTACTCTCGGATGTTTAAAATTTGTGGCCGTGACACGGTTGAAAAAAGTCGTATGATGTAATTTGTGTTTTTCGTTGACCGAACTCGTGCACCCTTACTCGGCGGTAGTCAAGCACACTAATTACTGTGCACTGGGCCCATTTCTTTCGTTTTTCCGTACTTAAAAATGTTTGCCCGGAATAGATTAAAATACTTTTAGAAGAAATTGACACCAATACAGTTGTTGCATTGGAAAATATCGCGAATGCAAAGTAAGACACATTTTGCAATTTTCCGATTTTGAGAAACGGAGGTGTAAGCTGATATCTAAGGAGAGTATAGGTAGAAACAAAACCTCTTCCAGCTCCTAGCTTGGGAAAGCTTTGGCCGAATAGATTTTTTTAAAAAAGTTAAGTTATTTGTAACTGTAAGGTACAATTGCAAGCTCTGTAAGAAGGTTGATGTATAGGAATATTGTTTTCAAAAAACCGTTTTATCCTTCAATCTTTTCTAAAGCTTAACACGACTATTGTTCGAATAGAAGAAGCAGAACCTCAACAAGTTGTAGGCTAAGATCCTTGAACACAAACTCCGTAACATAATTAATTACATACACCCACAAATATTATCCTTTTTTTAATTAATTACGTCAAGTGCGCTACTATAGTTAAACCCTAACGCACCTGATGTCTTGGCTTTAGTAAACAACCCTAGTAATTACTTCCCTAATTCGAGCCCCACCCTACATACGCGTTTCAGTTTATAACATTTATTTACTCAACCGTTCCATTATCCAGTGTCAACAGTAAGATAGACAATATTAATCACCGAATAAGCCTGAGACAATAAATATATTCCCCTTACCAGGTTGTCAAGTCCAACCATCCCTAGAAGTACAACAAGACATTATCCAGTGACCAGTGACGGCTGACGGTGTCATGTTTAGTTGTGCCAATGCTGGAAAGGAAAGGCCACACAGCAAAAATACCCTCAATCAATCTCATAATTTCCAAGGCCAACTGTACCAAACGAAATAACCCTAGGACACTATCATGTCTAATGTGGTCTTCGCCTCTGCTAAACCCATATTGCGTGCACTTTTCCTCAACAGGCAGAGACCAGGAGCCCAAGAATCAAACTCTTCCCTCGGGAAGTATGGAAACTCGAAACCTAAGCGACATCAGTATATATTTGCCTCAAGAGCAGCAATGAATTATGTTAACCTCTCCTGGCTTGAACGGTGTACATATATCTCTTTGGGTGTGTAATTAATTTTCCTGACATTACTTTTATTTTTTTTCTTTTTGCCTTTTCTATTAATATTAAGTAGTATTTGGCCATTGGCCCTGCAAGTGGATATTTATATCTGTATTTTAAGAGTGAACCCTCGATGACTCCCCTGGCCACAAAAAAAAATAAAAAAATACAAATAAAAAAAACGTCCGAAAACAAACCAGGAAAGCAAAAAATTATCTGCTGACTGTGGGGATGTGTGGGCCAATTTTTCGTCCCTGTAAATGTTGTAGAATCTGTCAACACAAATAAATTTTAAGAAGCAATCGATAAAGCATCCGGATGTGAGACACTTATTCGTTTTTTTTTTTAATCCCCCCTTAGCATGACCATCATTTTCCCACTGTAACATCGGTTAATTTTTTTTATATCTTTCTCCCTGATTTTCTCTGTCGCAGAATGTGAATCGAATTCGTCTTCTTTTATATTCATAGGTAATGTAATCTATTTGTGGTACTGCAAGGGAGATTGTCTATCCTCTCTGGCAATGTGTTTATGTATTTACGTGTGCGATGGGGACTCAATGGCCCACTTCCATGGGGATATAAATATCTTGGCGTTGCCGTCAAAGGCCAAGCGTGGTAAATTGCATTAGCTTTATGGTGTGGGTCAGTTTGACATGATGCGATTATCAGCATGAAATATGTGTATATGTATTTCGAATCATGTGTGGGTCCTGGCGGGCATTTGTAATCGATTTTGACTTAGTACGCAAAAAAAAGAAGAAGATTGAATCAAGTAAATAAAATCACTTTCAAGGTCGTAAGCCTATAAAAATGTAAATATCCTGTCACTGAATTTGGTGTACGATAGGGGCGGCATGACGCGAGCTAAGAAATTGTAAGAAATCGATTCAGTTTTAGGGGCGGCTAATAAATATTGACGTTTGTGGGTCACTACCTTTGGTGTTAGAAATTGGAATTATTCCTTCGCTCTATTCAAATTTTCTACTGAAGATGAAGACGTGGGGTAGCCGAAACTGTCTAATGAAACAAAGAAGGGAGAAATGTTAGTTTTAAGTCAAAACAACCAACTTTGATAAATTTCACTGCAAAATAAATAAAAAAACATCAGGCACTCGGGGTGCCGACAAAAGTTATTACCTGAACAATTACGTGTGTATTTTTCGAATCGTCAGGAGTATTTTATTGCGCAGGAAATACTTAAAACTGTTTTGGGAGTAAAAACAGCGAACAAAAACATCGACAACAGCGCCACCTATCGGGTCCAAAACTATCCTATCTTTCTAGCTGCATCCAACCATGCACACAAACAAAGTTTCATTGAGATCGGTTGCGTTTCTCAGAAAATGGACAACAGCGCCACCTATCGGGTGTCGGTTTCTCGGTGACGATGACGCGATGTCGTCTTAAAGGTAACGCGAATTCATCAATTTCTTTCCATCTAAAAGTGCCCAACGCGCCTAAGGAAGTAATAGCTTCAAAAAACTTGCAAAATTTATACATGATTAAGTTTAAGGTAGGTACCTTCAAATATGTTTTTATGTAGATCTTTTTTGGCGCCACAAACTTTCAACGTCCACCCATTACCCTTTAAGTCGATCAGACACAAAAACTCGCTATTCCGAAGCAAAATACTCATTTCTGGCCATTCCATGTACCCAAACGATGTCATGAATCGCAAACTTCGTTCTTCCTTTTTTATTTAATTTTTGTTGCTCTTCCTCTTTGTACATTTTTTATGAGTTTTCCTTCGCCCCCAAACCCATTCAAGTGGAGACGTAAAATATTTATATTTGCACATAAGATTTACGTATAAAAGGGTAACGCGTATAAATTTCTTCCACTTTAACGGATATGAACAAAAGAGCCCCCGGTAATCTGTAAATATTTACAAATGTCCTTTTGTTCTAGGCTGGCACAAGAAAATGGAATTAAATAAAAAAAAAAGAGAAGCAAAGAAGAAACAATCGTTTGGCTTGTGTTTAGCGTGGTGAGAGGAATCTGATTACGTTTTAATTGATTGCCCAGGACAGACGACAAATCTGAGAAAATGTAATAAGAAGGACATTTTGTCTAAATGGAATTTCGCCCCTTAAGATTATATTTGGCCCCCGAATGGCAAACTAATACGAAATCATTGCGACTTGTATTCCACTGGTTCCGACGGTTGGAGATGTAGATTGTGCCCGATTGTCGAGTGTCCTTGATTGGCACTGGATTTTGGCTGAAATTGCAAATGTCCTCGAATATCACAAATAAGATCAGTGGATTCATTACTGCTTACGTGGAATTTTAGCAGCCTGCCATCAGCAATCCAACAACCAGATACTGGTCGATGTCTTAGCTGTTGAGTAATTTATTCTCCTGGCACTACTGGTGCGGAATAAATAGGAAGGCTCATGTGATTTCCCTCTAAGGATGGTACGTGTGTGTCAAGTGTATATGAGATTTGTTTTACATCGATTGGATGGTTCGCTTTTCCACTTAAGTGTATTCATTTCTCGATGTTAATCAAAAAGGGAATTTCTGGCATTGATGGTAGAGAGAAAAGATAAATACAGTGTGAATGTAAATGCGATGGCAGAAATTATTTAGCTATTTTTAAGGGCGTGGGCAAGGAGAGGGTATTTATTGATGCCATGGTCCAATCGGACCGCAGCGGCACCTAAGCGAGTATAAGTAGAGCAAAGACAGGAAGTTTTATTTCTTACTGCGCATTGCTATTTGTTTCGAAAAACCTGATAAGTTTCAGTAGCGGCTGAGATAGGCACCTTACTTATGTGGTTAATTAAAACTAATTTATTTACTAGAAGACTGGTTAAACCGAGATTCCTCATGACATGTGACAGCTCTAGAGAATCAAGCTTGTTCCGCGTAGTTTGTAAGCTATGGAAATACTCCTTTCATAATGGTTCATATTTTATTAAATTCGGTCTTCCAGTAACGCCGTAATCGGCACGACAAAAATGTGTGTAGGCCTATATACCACTGCCGCTGCCGTAGCCAGGATTTTGTTTCCGGGGGGCTTCCAAATCCTACGAGGAATTCTTTAAACAAAAAATTATATAGGTATAGGTATATTCCAAATCATTGATTTTTATTAGTTTTTAAATCGTATGTAGGTAGGTACTTAAACGAACATACTTAAATTATTTTCTACACACATTTTTTTTATAGCAGAAGACGTTTATGCCCGGCAGCTAAAACCAGTATTTCCATTTATTTTTATTTTTTTTAAAGGCTCAAATTCGTCGTTTCGGACTCCGTCGGATCACGCGCTAAGAAAAATTAGTTTCTTAACCTAATTTTTATAATTTTTTCTTTATCATACAGCTTTCTAATGCTCCAGGAAAAAAAGTAGACCATATATATATATTTTATTATTGTTTGTCGAATCGACGAATGTTCAGCTTATTAGGGGTAGTCAGTAACCTTAGCCTTCTGGGGTTAAAAGAGATCAATCTCCTTATCTAGATCCGCATTGATATCCGAATGAACAGATGTCATATAGCAAGTGAGCTTAATCTAGCATTCCCCATAACGCTTCGGGACACTGTTTGAATCCTTTTCATAGTTGAAAAGCTTCTCTCGACACTAGCTGAGGTCAATGGAAGCGTGGTTTACACCTCTAAAGTCACATATTTCAAACTTTTCTAAACTTCAGTAGAAGGATCACTAGACGATATTTTTTTCGCACCAAAGAATGTACTCAGCTTTCACAGCTGACAACGAAATTGCATTTCGTTAGCTTTTCCATCTCGTTCACTCGCTCAACTACAGCAAAACCTTGGAGAAGAGCTGGAAACGATGGTAGAACGTCTTCGTTGACTGTGAATCTGTCCGTAAGATTTTGTATTAACGAATCTATGGAAAGGAATCAATAGGTATAGACACTCTAAAATAGGCTTCAGTAGAAGAGGTTTCTGGCTTGGAACGCGCATTGTCTGTTTCAATGAAGTTCTCGGAGCTCTTAATTGAACTTCAAATAGATCCTCGGCAAGTTGGGATGCGGATTGAAAAGCATCTCTGAAGAAATCGTGAGCGTTTTCTCTGATTTTTTTAAGAGAATTCAGAACTTATTTTATGCGGTCGATTGCAGAAACGAAATCTAAGGATTTGTTCTGCAGGAAAACTAATAAGGCAGCGTTAAACTGAATAGTTTTTAGGTTACAATCAGGCTTACTAGGAAATCACTCTTTTGGACCGCTGCCAAAAGTGTTGATGCTTTCGAAGACATCGCCCACGTGCTGTTTGTTATTTCTTAAAGATTTATTGAGATGCATTTGAAGAGCTCTACAAAGGAAATAATACTGTCATGTCTTTCAATGAATCTTGTTTCACAAAGGCGTAGAAGTCGAGTTTTTCGGCTCTCTGGTGCGTGTTTTGAAATTACATTTTTGGAAGTTAAATTTTTCTTATGAAGGGTGCCATCCAAACACTATTATTGACATATATTTAAGCATAGTGTGTAAAACAGTCGAAAGCAGTAGTGAAATTAATTTTAAAAAAATGCTGTAGCGAACTTAAAATTAAAAGTGATCAGTTAAATCCAATTTTTCGTTATGAGAGGTATTCGCAACAAAACATGAACGTCGCCCACCAAACCTTCGAACATTGTAGACACCAGGGATTAAACCTGGAGACTTCCACTTAGGAAAACCCACTAACAGCTTTGTATACACAAACACCAGTCCTTGATAAGAATTATAATATTACACACTAAGTTTGCACAATGATACTCGCAGCTACCCAGCATAATTTTTCGGCAAATAACTTAACGTATGTGAAGGTTTTCCATGTGTCACCTCAGAGAAATAACTGCAATTCAATGCTGCGAAACAAAAAAGAAAATGTAAGGTTAACATAATACCTATTCGAAACGAATCAATGCCACCACATGGTCAAAGCCAACATCAGGGACAAACAAATTGAGTTTGCAGCCAGCTAATGAAATTTTCTTGGAAACGTCCACAAGGCTTGGGAAAAGGACATGCTTTTTCGACGTGACGAATGGTTCTTCAATTTTAGGATGAATGAAATATGAAGGTCGATGTGGGAAAACTTTCGTCTCGCATATAATGTAAGACACTTATTTGTTTTTTTTTTTTTATTTCGTTTTAATTTCCTTCTTTACTTCCATTTCCGGTCGATTTGATTTTTCACAACTTGCTATCCATGCAGTTTCTTCGTAGGTGGACTCTTTTCCTATACCTACTGTTTCAGAATACCACCATGTGTGCAGAGCCAAAGCCATTTGCATTTATTCAAACCCTGACAGTTTTCATTACCAGAAATGTCCCCTTCTTTTCTCAGACTCGTCTCAGTAAAATTAAAATAGTACATAGGCAGTGAATAATTTAGGAAAATTGACACCATTTCTCAATCTAAACAGTGAAACACTTAGGAGATGGCATTTCACAGGTACGGATATGCTTGGAATAATTTTGTAAAGTGAAAGCGTTGTCCAATTCTACATCACAGAGATTATTGTGATAGTAGGTATACTTGGACATTTAAATTAAATGAAAGCTCCTTTCTTGAGCTCGGAACTCCTTCTCGTAATTATGTGTACACAAATTTGTGATACAATCCCATTGCCGTCTTTAGTGAAATCTCTTCTCTTCGACCTCATTTTGACAGAGGATTTTCCTTAATTGTTTTTTATTGGCTCTCTTCCCCCCTGCACAAAGAGTTGTATAAATGGGATCTCTGGTTTCATCCCCTCAGTAATTTAAGATACTTTATCTAAGTACTATCTTTACACTTGCACAGAGCAAATATATGGACTTTCTGTGACTACGTTTTTTATTTTCTCCTTTTTGGGGTGAACATTAATAATGATGTATTTAAAAGTGTCTGCAGGTTTATGTCTGTAGATTAGAATACACGATTTATAAATCTTATTAGACAACGTGTAGCTATTTCGGATAAGGTAATTAATTACTGAGATGTTTCGCTTAAATATTTGCCGCACATACCTAGTCTATTTGAAGACAGTCGGGATTGGGTTCACCTTTTGTGGAGCAAAGAAATTGAATAATGAGTTTGCATTCATTATTTGTAAAGAAGATGTCGGACTTTAGACAATTGAGTCGGTCATTACCAAGAGAAACAGAGAAACGGTCAGGAGAATCTGCTTTCGTGTATTGTATTTTATTTTAAACTCGTTCCTAAGGCAAGCTGAGGGTGATTGGAAAAGAGGGACTCGACTCAAAGTGTTTTCAGAATGTATTAAGGGAGAATGCTTTTCTGCAAAAATTTGAGGCTTTCTTTAAACCAAAGGGAGTCATATATATTGATTAAGTCAGAACCTCCTTACCGACCGTCGCGTCGCAAGATTGCCATTTCTGTTAAACGATGACATTTTTTAATTCAACGTCCAAAAAGGGCGAAAATATTTTGATTAGAAGAAAAGCCCAATATCACATAACTAGTTACATATATTCCTAAGTTACCTACTTGCCTAGATCTAAAGGTCTACAATTTTTTTATTTTATAAATTCTTGTATGAAACACAACTGAATAATTTATTTATCCAATTTTAGGTAGGTATATAAAACCATGTACATGGCCATGACTTAAAGGCCAGGTCTTTTGAGCACATTTGACATAACTTGTTGTGTTCTTTCCAGAAGAAATTTTATTTCAAATGCTGTGCAAGCATCAAATTATTATACTTCCCTTCAAGTACTCCGAGGGGCCAAACGATTGGATAGTGGGGGTCCGTCAATAGCATCATTCTATACCTCTCAAGATGTACCTTAAAGAGCTCTATATGTTGTAATATCGTCTTGATGAGACCATGTGTTGTGTAAGTAAAATTAATAATTCAACTTGTAAGATATGTGTTTTTCATATACGCCATCACTTTTGGAGGGTAGTTCGCTTCGCTCACTGAAAAAATATGCCATTCTCATATGTATGGTTGGCACCCATCCTTTCAGACTAAAACTATTATTTTCGCAATAAACCAAGCTGTTATCTTACAGCACTACATGCGGCTAGGTACGCTACATTTTAAACCAAAAATTTTATAAGCAAGGTAGAGTGAAATAACAACCACAGGTGTTTTATTTTTTGCAAATAAGACCCGTCAGCTTTAACATCGAGGGGTTATTTCACAGCACCTGTGTCTTAAGTGATGAAATGTCCTCCCACCCGCTTCACCAGAACGCATATTTATTTTTACGACAAACTTCCACTTAATTACACAGCTTAAATAAATATGTGTGTATACTCACAAAACAGGATATTGTGCAATAAATAAATTACCCTCGATGAAATGATTTTTGATTGATTTAATTTACTATATTATTCATGACAACAATCACAATCAACGCTCTCGAGCTCGAGCCTTTTAACAGTTTGTTTTCTCATTCATTATTATTGTTAAGGACACGTCAGCAGAAACAATATATACACAAAAAATAAAATCGCGTAATTAAACAAAAATAGCGTGTTTCACGTGCCACGTTGTGCCTATTATATTATGGTGCTTGTACTTCTGTTTACATTTGCGCTTTTCATTTCACTTATCTCCAGTCAGTAACTCTACGATTTAATTAATTTCTTGCATTTATTTATGAAACCACTCACCGGATGTGACCCCAAAAATTGAGCACATTTTCTGTCTGTTCTTGTGAGTATTTATTTCGCTGCGATGTATAATGTTTCCCCATGTAGGTAGGACTTAATAAATATAATTATGCTGCGGGTGGAGGGAAATTATGCAAATTGGACATATTAAAATGTCAAATACAAACATATAGATGGTGTTCACCTGTGTTACGTAGAGATACTCGACCAGAGATGCATTCTCGCTTAAGCCATACGAAACACCCTCATTACCGGTATTACAACGTTGGGCATGCATTTTAATTAAAATCAGTTTGTTCTACGTTGCGTGTCGTTAAGTTTGGTTTCGGTAGCGAATTGTCGTTATTATTAACCCTGGAATTCATGGGTTGACATTTAAGGGTAAATCCTTCATATGGATGTCCTCATTTTTTTTTGTGCTGATGTAGGTCCATTTATTGCACAGTGAATTAAGTTGGCTTGAAATTGACCAATTTATAGGGATTATAGAGAGGAGGGTTTTTTTTGTTGTTGTTTACTTGCTAATTATTATTATTTTTATCAATACATATTAAAGCAAAAGTAGTGGATATACCTTTTGTTTGTGCCGTCAATAATAAATTCCCGCAGGAGCAGAAAATCAATTACAAATTCATTTCCATCATAGAGTGGACTTAATTAAAACGATATTCGCATTGCATTATGTGAGCCAGCAGTTGGTTTCAATTGCATAGAGTTGTAGGTATCCAATCCTGGCACTTTCTTTTGTATAATAAATTATACAGGTATTGCAAAATTTTCTTTATGGTGCAGAACTCAAGAGCAACTTCAAATAGCTATGAAATTCAATGAATTGGATTCACCTGCTGAAGATGTGTATGTGTCTTTCTTTGTGTAATCGATATGCTTTTGTATTTTTGAATTGCGTTCAAGCAACTATTGAGGGTAATAGTGATTTATTAATCTACTTAATTCATTTGCAGCCTGGATATTGCACAGAACTATAATGCAGAAATAGTAATTCATCTGTGGACTAGGTCAACATTTTATCAGGAATTCAATAAGCATTTTGCTTGTAGCCAGAAGAGGTAGGAACATTTAAAATCTATTTTATGTTTTCCTACTATGCCTAAAGGGTAATAGTTCAAATTCGTATTGGAGCCTATTCCAGTTTTGGACAGCCAATCGTTTTTCCCTGCTGTCAGGTAGGTAGGTCTCTAATAAGTAGACACAGAATGAGATGGTTCAAGTCTGACTTATCCCCTAGCTTCTTAGAGTCTGTGGCAGAAGATCAAGAGTTATGAGTCGGTCATGTTTATTTGCGCAACTGAGCTCACTGTTGGTTAAAACAAACCACTGGTTACTTTATTTGAAGTAGGTGTAGGTATTTTAATTTTTACAAGTTTGGACAAAAAATCTGTAATGCGCACAACTATCGACGCTGTTCCATACGGTTAGTTAAAGACGGCGGCTAAAAAAGGAAGAAACAGAGAACCAAGGCGACGTTGGTTTTATACCAAGAGAAATTGAGATAGAAAGTTGCAACTAACTTCGCTTGGTAAGATAGCCCTACAGTGTTAAACACGAGATAAGGGTCGGATTGCTGGAATAAATTTAGTTGCTGATACCGATTCTTGATTGAAATAGGTCTTGAGCATTCTACCTTTGTATTATCAGACTGACGAAACAAAGAGTAGGTACACGTAATCACATTAAATCAGTTAACAGAGTAAAAAGCTTTTTGGAGATATTTTATAAAGATAAATAAATTCACTTACCATCTGCCTGGCTTTGTCACCTGTGTTTAGATCGGGCAACACACTTCAATGCTGGTCGACAAGTTAACTTATCTTGGTGACAAGCCCTTTGATCGCTTGTCTCTTTTCCCGTTTAATTTGTTCGCGAATTTCCGGCCTCATCGACTCATTCTCGGCCATTGCAATTTCGACCGCCATCGAGACTACAAACAATAAAGCCACAAGTAAAATGAAACGTGTTGAGTTTTCCATTCGCTTTTTGATCTTTCGTCGTTATCATTTCCTGCTACTCCCCATTTATACAACCTGCTTCAAAGAAAAGCTACAAAGTTGCTCGAAAATTTATTTCGGGTTTCAATTATTTTCTATCAATTATTGTTTGCTTATGGCGACTTTTATTTCAACTTCGCTATTTATTACTCCCTCAAATGAAAAAGCAATACAAGCAGGCACTGAATTGTTTATCTGGAATTATTTTTTCATTTTTATTTATTTTTTTAATTCACGCATTTTACATTAAATTTAAATATGGAGTAGGTAATAAAACATTTCAACTACCATCTGACAGAAGGATAAGCGTAACAAGATAATTGTTATTATATTGTCATTGATGTAGAAATTAAAGATAAAACCGACAACAATGTCACAGATTAATGGATTGTATCCCTCGACCAATAATGCTAATTCAATTAAATAATTTTTTTTTGTACCTATATTTATGACAAGCGAATATGTTTCTGTCACTGACTTTAGTGGGAAATTTTTTTTAAATAAAATTTAAATTTGCCTTTATGGGCACGCATGTTGTTTTATTTCGGAACTAAACATTTCGAGTGGAGTTGTTTTAATTTCAATTAAATTTAAGCAATAAATCAAAATAATTGTACGATTTATTCTGTTCAAGTGAATTGTTGCCTTTGATCATAAAATTTATTGCGTGGTTTTTCGTAAACTTTGCCAATAAATATTATTTGCCCTTTAACACTGTTAAAAATTCCCAACCGAAATATTTGTTGGATCTTATTTCAGGTTACACAATGTCGATGGAATTTTGACAAAAATGTGCTCGGGTCTGCTGTTCGTTTTAGGTTTGGAATAAAAGATCGAATGTGAACTGATTGATTTGTAACAAACTCTATTTGTATAAAAATATTGATTTTTGCGAAACAGCTGGAAAATAAACCAACAGCTGGGGCTCACCAATCTTTTATAACATCTAGCAATCCAGCTATTACGAGTCTCTAATTGAATGGCACGCTGTTAGCACACAACGATTTACGTTAATGGATGTTAATGGACTTGGTAGCAGAAGGGAATTACACATTTATAGAGAATCAACTCACGTAAATCAACCAATGATTGACTGACACTGTACATTATGGCTTGTATTTGGTTTCAGAGAGGGTTTTAATATTTATTGTTTCGTAGCGCACATTCAGGCTAGTACTACCTCTTACATGAATTATGTATCAAGAATCGTATGGAACTGAAAACAGTAGGTACCTACCTACTTACCATACGAATACAGTGGTAGATTATGCTTTATTTTCATCGCGGTAGGATTGTTGACAGTAATTGCAGCTGTAGTCTTTCATATAAACGATTTTTTTAAAAGATTTTCCCATTTATTTATCTTTATAGGTTGGCTCTAAAAAGCGCTATTAAATAAAGATCGCTGTACGCAAAAGAGTCATCTCTCAAAAGACGCCGTAGTTCTGTTTAATAGTTGACCCCTACGCCTAGGTTGTAGAATATACTTGTGCCATTGTAAAATGGAATATGGGTTACCTATAATGAAAAAGTTATAAAAAAAACCCTATTAGTGTATTAAATCAATAGAACTAAGGTTTGTTAATTTTTATCATATCCACGTGAAATATCTAACAATGAAATGAAAAAAAAAAAAAAAAAGTTTGGTTCTTCTTTACGAGACTTTACCGCTCATTGGGTTCATGTTTCAAAAAATTCGGTTTCCTATTAACGCCGTAATCGGTTCGACAAAAACGCGTACCTCTTTGATTCAACGATGATATTTCTCATTTCAAAATTAAAATGAAAACGTGTCGGTAAAGTGCGTCATCAGACCAGTCGTTCTTGAATAATTATTTTTTTGCATTTGATCATGTGCATAATCTGTTGTAGATTTTTTTGAGGTTTACAATTTAAATCGGACAGATAAGTAAGTGAAAGCATAAGATTCTAAAATGGGTCTGGAAGTAGAAGACAAATAACAAATTCCGTGATGTAAAATTTGAGTTTTAGTTGTGGTAACAAATTTTTCGAAATTTACCAAAACCTGACTGAAGTTTTTTGGTTTTTAGGCTTTCTTTTCGCTGTGAAAATGTTATTGCATTATAAAATATAAACACTTTGGGGGTATGTCGCTCCTCGGCCTCTGTAGCTACCGCTCGTTAAATTTGAAACTAACATAATAATAACTAGTTTCGTTTGGGGTCGATAATCGACCCACCTTTTTTTATGTAATACCAAAATGTTCGAAAATTATAATAAGCGAAAAAGCGACACGTAGAATTGTAGATATCTACATAAAAAATACACTCATTTGTAAATAATTTTACTCATGACTAATATTTCAATACGTCACTGTGAAAATTAAGGGGAAAGAATTTATGTCGAAAAAAATTCTTTTCGATAGCAAAATTTTTCATACCAACCGTCGTCAACATCTCGCAGATATATTAGGATCTGAATTAAATTAATTAGGTACCTACCGTCAACTGTGCCCTAACAATGACCAATGAAAATGTTTCTAAACACCGTGGTGGGTAGGTTATTTATAATTTCTATGCAAATTTTTGTTTTTAATATTAAGCTATTTGTCACTAGATGTCATATTATAATAATTTATAATTATCAGAGTTTCTCTACCACTACACCAAAAAAGGGGTTTCTGCTTGGTAGTACAATGGACCGGTATCGAGTCTGAGTGCTTCCGGGATTTGGAATCCTCTTTTTATTAAAAAAAAAAAAAATAATAATTTATGCTGAAATGAAATATTAAATAAAAGTTTTAAAGCAAACTTTTCAAGTGCTCCTAAAATGGTGTAATTTTTAGTGGTGCAAAACTTTTGCCTGTTGTACCGAAACTACCATTTGTATATAGCAAAATAATAGTTAATGGCAGTAACTCAACAATTTTAATAATGAAAAATATTTTTGTTTGTCTATAAAATACTAGACAATTATAAATACTATTAAATTGGGTTTATTTTAATTTAATTTACTTATTTTACTTACACTGAAGCAACCCAGGGTTATTTTCCAACAAAATCGTTGGCGAAAATGTTTTTTTTTTTTTTTTCAATATATACAAATTTTCAATATTTTCGAAGTTTTTGTTTTTCGAAAATATTTTAAAGGAAGACTATTTTTTTTAATTCTTTTGAAGCCTAAAAGAGACAGAAAGTTATATGTAGGTATAATATGTGGAATTTATACATTTTCATTGGGACTTCGTGAACTGATTTGACTATGTATATTGCAATTCAATTACCTACTACTAGGTGGCACTATAGTCCGCGGGTGGATCTGGGCCTCAACCAATACGCCTCTCCAGTTACCGCAATCTCTGGCAATTCAATTACATTAACCATTAAAATAAAATTTGATTATATGTACATAAATAAAATTAGTAACCAATTGTTTTTACTTATTTTCAGGTAAGCTAAATGATTCAAAGTAAACTACAGTACCTAAGTAAGTATTTTTACACCGACGAAAAACGGACGAGAAGCAATATTGTTTGTAGGCCCGTCGCCCGTTGGACAATTTGTAGGTTATTGAGAAAATTAAATACCATCGCCATTTTAGTGACCAAAGCACACGGAACCTCGATCAACGTACCTATCCATTCCTTGTTAGAAAATAACTATGTAAGATGCTTAGCACACAACCTGTTCATCAACTAACTACTCTCAAGTATTTTCAGATATAAACACAAACTATTTGCCCACCCATTTCGAAAAGTGCAACAAATTTCAACACTTCGTTTTTCGTATATTAAAAAAAAGAAAAAAAAAAAACCTTTCAAATTAAAGAAAAACCTCCTCAATATTTCTCACCAAGTTCACTTTTAATTAAACTAAAACTCGGCAACGCTTCGTCATGGTAAAATTGCACGTTCGTTACGTGAACAAATATTTGCATTAACCTTGCTTGCCACTGCGCACCTTTCGTCAACCGGAAAACTTAAGAGGGAATTTCTTAATTTTCAAATGTGAACTGCACCCAAGTTGGGTATGAAAGTTTTGCTGTGTGGAAAACTATACTAACCACCGCACTCTATCTGGAGTGCATCCCATTGAAACATTTCCACAAAAAGGCAAACATCACTTCCGTTTTTTTTTTGTTACGATATACCCTGAGAGATGACAAGCAAACTAATTTCACCCGAGAGCAGAGACAACGTAATTACCAAGAAGCATCTCTCTATTCTTGGGGGTTTTTGCCCAAAAGTCATTTTCCACACACCACACATTTTGCCGTCTGACGTTTTTCTATATACCAACACAAGGTGAAGGACTGCGCTCGGTGAAATAGTATTCCCAGTTAGTTACACTAACCGCATTGTTTTGTCTATCATTTGTCGGAGATTCAACGAAACAGAAATGCACTTTTCCGCACCTGTGAGTGCGAAATTTGACAGCATCCTCTTTAATTATTTTCTACTCACGGCAAAGCTTGTGTGGCAGCGGCAGGACAATGGAATTGAAAGGGTTGAAGGTTTTTGTTGCTGATGGCCTTTGACTAAGCTGCGGCGAACTGCAAAGGGATATCGAGTTAAGATGTAAATGGGTGGCCTAGGTCCTGTTTTTTAATTTATCATCTGGCTAAGTGCAACTCATATACAGCTACAAATTAGCTGAACACGGAAGCAAACCATTCAAGGTGCAAAAATATTGCATGTGCGGTTGCTGGTGGTAGGTATTTGCCCATGACCTTTGTTGGGTATTATCGCCCATTAACTACCAATCAACTTTAAGGACAATGGTCTGTGCATGCATACACGAGGAGGCTGGCAAACGTAATCACAAGCATTTTGTCAAGGATCTGTGGAAACGGAAGAGAAAACCCCACCCCTATCCACGTACAGTCGTACACGCAAATTACCGTTTTGAATAATCAAAAAGTTGTTAATAACTTTCATACATTGTTGTTAGCACTCGAGAAATAATGTCCGCACACGCACCATCTCCTAACGTAAAAAACCGAACCCGCACTCCTGATGCAGAAAGGTGGAACTGGACAAATAGCACATACGGCGAGCGAATCGTGATTTCCATGTTACAATGATTTAACTTAATTAATCATCCCAGCAGGCAGCAGGCCGGTAGCGGCGGCCAGGAGTCAGGATAGGGAAACAAAATAGAACTGCGTGGTGGAGTGTTTAAACATGGCAATTGGCAGTGGATTTTTCCGTGATTTATTGCCAAATGATAAATAGTCTTGTGGGTGATTGATGAATAGCTCACAAAGTCAACTATTGACCGGAAAATTACATGAAAAACAATGTTTACCACAGTCCACAGCCCCTGGCTGTTTTTCTTCGAGTACTAGCTGATGTTTGGTCATCATCAGTTGAGGAAGGTCGCGGCGGGTAATGGTGGGTGGTGGCGTTAAATATCAATTTGATACGTTATAGATAAACAGCTGCAAGAAAATGAGTTGACTTACTGGTGGATATTATTACTCAATGTCTGGAAGTTATAGAAGAGAATAATGATCGAAATTTATGTTAATGACGGTGGAAGTAGTGTTGATGAAATCGACTTGCCTTAATGACAAGCTCGTGCAGTGGGAACAGAGCTTTTCACATTCATCGGGAGTGGGATTATTTGTTATGCTGTTACTTAGCCGGCAAAGTGTGTTTGCATTGTTATACTTCCACTTTGGTAAGAGTGTATGCGGGATAAGTGAGTTCATAACACTTTTTGATGGACTTCGTTTCGCACTTTTCCTTGAAACTAATCTACTGAAAAGTAGGGGAAACCTACACCCTGCCTCAAGTCTTAAGTGCCACCCTCAAGGTTTATGTGTAATATGAGTGCAGCCACACTTGGGTCAAGGTAGGTCCATTGTTTGGATAATTGTTACTTGAACTCAAGGACAGTTGAAAAACCCAGCACTCACAATTTGTATTTAGGAGAAAATTTAAGTAGATTTTTTTTTTATTTTAGATATACATTTACTTCGCAGCAATGGAATAGTTCTTTTGTTTCATTCTGTTGTGTAAAAACCTCTTTTAGTGGGTAGATATTGAAAATTGGGCGCCAGCGCCGCCTGGTCGATGTCAAAATGTGTTCGTCTACAGATGGGACTTTTCGTTCGTCTACAGATGGGACTTTTCACATTGAATTGGAAATGGAATTCTCGAAGAGTGATTGAGGAGTTCAGGAGGCAACAAAATTCTATTGATTGATCCATTCCAATATTCCACTTATACTGAGAAAGTTTCGTGAGACCGAGCCGTTCGCATTTTTCACTGTTAATAAGATACCTTCGAACCTCCTTTAGCCCGAATTTCCCTCTAACTCGAATTTTTCAACCCAATTTTTGCATAGAAAAGTCATCCTCTAAGTTGAAATCCCTCTAAGTTGAAAATCCCTCTAACTCGAACATAGCTATTTTTAAATTCTTGACCTACTACAATATCCCTCTAAGTCGAATTTTTCGTCTGAAGAAAACAAAATTAAAAAAAAAAAAAACTCGGAGCTGAAGAAGAGTGTGGCGAAACCATTACTAACCTCGAATGATATTGAAAACGCAATTGAAATATTGCAAACTGCAATTAAAATGACCGAAGATGTCGCAGAGGAGATTCACTAGGTACCTACTGCCTATTTAAAATACATAGAATCATTTATTGAACGAGTGAACACTGCTACTTTCACATCCCAAACTACTTTTTTTTAAATACCTAATTTTATTGAAAATGTACCTACTTTCCTATTTTTTAATCCCCTCTATATTATTTCTGTTATTTCTGTAGTGTGTTTCTCCCTTTTGCAGTTCACACGGTCAACCAATCTTAACAAAAGAAATGTCAGCAAAAAGTTATTTTTAGGGTGCTTATCTTTGCATTTTTACTTTTCTAAAATATTAACAATTAAAAAAAAAAATATTTTACTGCATTAAATTTCAACTACGCAGTTGTGTACAAACTATGATTCCGGGAAATACTTTTCTTTCGTTCTTCATGCACATAAACTACAAACGACGTCATGAAAGAGAGTCGACGGTAGAAGAGAGTTACAGTAAAGATATGTAAAACCTTCTGCCTACGCCTGAGCGATGAAGGGCACGTCGACCTATAAGATCTATTGTACCATAGGGCCAGAATAATGTTTAGGCGAGCAGATTCTCCACTTTTCTAACAAAGCTAATCAAGTTGCTGGCAGATGACTTCTTCATCTCTTCAGGGCTCAGAAGCTCCCTGTAGTAGATAGTTCTCCTGATTCCACATAGGGCTGGACACTCACATATTATGTGCCCAAGCTGTTTCGTCTTCTTCAAGACACAACCGACAAAGTGAGGAGTCGGTTAAATTAATTTTATTTAATTGATATCGTAGGTTGTGATGTCCTGTGAGGAAACCAGCCAGATTTTCGATATCATGCCTTCTCAGATTTAAATTTCTGTTGGAATCTTTTTTGAACGGCTAAATAGCACGCATGGCCTGTCTTAGACCTAGGATATTCTCCCAATATGAGCTACATTTTGTGTGATTTGGGAGTGTAGTAGAAGAGTTCTACGTCCGAGCGTTTGAAGGCCGTTAAAACAGCTTAGTACTGATTTGGAGGCAATAATAGGCGAGCTAAGGGCGTTTATAGCTGCTTGACTGTCCGTGAATATATGCATGTATATACCTTTAGTACCTGTGTTGTATATGTGGTTAGGTCCGTGGAACCCAGCATCCACTCCTGTTTCCATTTTGGAACCATCCGTAAACCACTTTCGACCATTTTGGCAAGTAGGTGGGCTATTGTACGCCCATGCTTCTCTACTAGGGATCTCCATAGAGAACCGTTTTTTGAAACATAAAGTCTTTGGAAAGCGGTCTGTTACCGCGCAGATTATGCCAAGTACTGTAATTTCAGAGAAAAAATCCTTTAACTCAGGATGGTCGCTGAGAATTGTCTCTTTCATTTCGATTAAACTTGCCGAGCTGCGAATTGCCCTTTGTTTATGTGTATGTGTAGAGGTGTTAGTCCTATTAAGGCTTCTATAGTCGCAGTAGGATAGGTACGCCTACGCATGGCTCCGGATATACCGAGACATGCAAGTCGCTTTACCCTTTGAAGCTTAGCAATGGCGTTCTTTTGTTTTGTTTTAGTCCGCCATACTAAAGAAGCGTATGTTATGATGGGCATGATCATCATTGTGTAGTTCTTAACACAGATGGGAAATCTAAGAAAGAATTTTATTTTCAAAATTTTGCGTGGGAATTGGGTAGGTGCGCTGACGGTCTATCCGATACGTGGCGCTGTTGTCCATCTCCGAAACCACTCAACCGATTTCAATGAAATTTTGTGGATGGGTATGGTTGGTTCCAGTTTTAAAGATAGGATAGTTATGGATCCGATAGTTCCACACGAAAGGCACGCACAAACCGGGCGGGTACCCCAATATATAAAAGAGACTGACGTCTGTGTGTGCACTCATAACTAGAGAATGGATCGTTAAATTTTTACAATTTTGGGCTTGGGGGATTCGTATTGAAATGGCATTTATGCTACTTTTTGTCGTGAAAATAAAAGTTAAAGGGGATGAGATTGGGAATGGAACTTAGTATCGGAACCGAACTTTGAAAAAAATTAGACTGGATAGATAAACGGTTGGTGCTACTTCCAATACAACCAAACTTATTTCAAATGTTTAATTTTTAAATTCGTTGGATGTTCGGGGCTCATCGCTACACAATTTGAAACGAAAGTTTGATTTGAATGTGAAGAATCTCAAATGCAATGTCATGGAAGCGAAGATTTTGACCTAAAAATTCAAGCAACCATTATATAATTCTGCGGATTCCGATGATTTGCCATTGGTTTTCAAGCGCCTTCAAGGACAATCGCAGGATATTTTGGACATAAATTATCCCATGTTTTTCAAATGGTCAATCGTATGTGGCGTGTTCACGTGTGAGTGAAAAAGTGGAAAATTGGGAGACACGTCAATCATTGCGGTTTGATTTAAACACATCGACAATGCAATTACTTCAGTTATTTATATTGTATTTAATTTAAACTTTTAAATAAAGAATTTGAATTGACCGTATTACATAGAGCAGCATGAGCATTACTCATTCTCGGAATTATTATTTTCATTACATTAACGAATTTGGGCGGAACGAAGTTCGCTGGGTCAGCTAGTCATTATATTAATACGTGAACATCCAAGCTTTCCGTACGATTTTTTGGTATTTAATATGAAATGAGGAGAATGAAACTTATCTTATTTGAAAGGTGTTGTGCCATAGATGTGCACAAACACAAAATCGTGGGTATATGTCGCCATTAAGACAGGTAAAATTAAGTTAAGACTTCCCCATACAAAACAGGTACTAAAAGGATTTTGGTGACAATCAAGTTTTCGCTGTCATGTTTCCATAGTAACGTATTTAATCATCTAAGATTAGAACCTGTTGAAGAGAATCATTTACCCATAAAGGTATGCAATTTACCTGCCCCTAAAAATAAGCAATAATTGTAAGAAATTTATTAAGGGGAATTATTTGTCGCCACTATATTACCATGGTAACGTACCTATTAAAAACATAAATCATTTTAGATTAGAATCTGTTTCCGATGGAGCAGTTCATTTACGTATTTTTTAACTTTTTCCATTACGTAGATAGTAAGAGAAAGATATCTATTATTTTTGTGCAAAATTTCGGACTCGAGATATTGCAAAATTCTGTCCGGTCTGTGGGTCTGTCCGTCCTTCCACAGGCTTACAGCCTATATGGCTTCCCGGATTACGTTCAAACCTCGGATTTGGAGTTTTTGGGCTTACAGTTCGGGAGGTGTTTTTTTTTTTCCAATGTAACCTAAATATTAATGGTACTTTCCATACAACATTTTCGTACCAGTTTGATCTGATCGAAAACGGCTCTAACGATTTCAACCAAAATCGATATTTAAGCTTAAGTAGGTGAAATTACCATGACTGCGTACCCAGTTTTTGGCTAAAAATTCGAACAACGGTACTTTTGAAATTTCGACATATCTCGAAAACGCTCCATACGATTGTAACAAAAAATAATTTCTAATGTAATGTGGTCATTTATAATTAATAGCAAACTCAGTTCTTCTCTACATTATAGTACAATGGATTTTTGAAAAAAGTATTTTGAAGTTATTACTTCTTTAGGCGCGTTGGGCACTTTTAGATGGGAAGAAATTAATGAATTCGCGTTACCTTTATGTAAAACGACACCGCGTCATCGTCACCGAGAAACCGACACCCGATGGCGCTGCTGTCCATTTTCTGAGAAACTCAACCGATCTCAATGAAACTTTGTATGTGTGCATGGTTGGATTCAGCTAGAAAGATACAATAGTTTTGGACCCGATAGGTGGCGCTGTTGTCCATTTTCTGAGAAACTCAGCCGATCTCAATGAAACTTTGTATGTGTGCATGGTTGTATGCAGCTAGAAAGATAGAATAGTTTTGGACCCGATAGGTAGCGCTGTTGTCCATTTTTTTGAGAAACTCAGCCGATCTCAATGAAACTTTGTACGTGTGCATGGTTGTATGCAGCTAGAAAGATAGGATAGTTTTGGACCCGATAGGTGGCGCTGTTGTCGATTTTTTCGAGAAACTCAACCCATCTCAATGAATCTTTGTATGTGTGCATGTTTGTATGCAGCAGGAAAGATAGGATAGTTTTGGATACGATAGGTGGCGCTGTTGTCGATTTTTTTGAGAAACTCAACCGATCTCAATGAAACTTTGTATGTATGCATGTTTGTATGCAGCTAGAAAGATAGAATAGTTTTTGACCCGATAGGTGGCGTTTATAATAATCAATAAAGAAACACTTCATTTGAAATTATTTCCTGACGATTCGAAAAATGCACACGTAATTGTTCAAGTAATAACTTCTGTCGGCTCTCCCGGAGTGCCTGTCTTTTTTTTTAATTTAGTTTTTTATGTTTACCGTAAAATGGCGATAACGATTTTGACCAAAATGCAAACTTAGAGTAAAATGGATGTTTTAAAAACTCATATATCGAAAATCCCATCTTGATTTCGATAAAACTTAAAAAAACGAAGCAATGCTTACATCCCGAACAATTACTTATAATCGGTTTTCAACTAAATAGTGACGCAATAGTATTTTTCAAATAAAACATTGCAATATTTGGTACTGTTTTATCTGGCAAATTTTACAAAGAACCGCTGTAACCATTTTGACCAAAATACATTTAAAAGATAATAAGCATTCTTAATATGATTCTGTTAAAACTCTGAGGGCAAGAGTGGTGTTCTATCGCCCTGCTATGGTGCATCGTAGTAAATGAACTGCTAAACATACTCAGAAATAAGGGATTCCATATGGACACACTTAACGAGAAAGTTTCGTTCGACCCAGTCGTGCACTTTATTTTTCCATGTATTATAGATGTCGCTATTTTCTTTTAGTTTATAAAAAACATAAATAAATAACGAGAATAACAGAAGTAGGTTTTTTAGTAGATATACATTCTTATAAAAGGTATGGTCGATTTTCGACCACAAGCGATACTAGTTTAAATAAATTCGCTTGAAAAAAAATCCCTCTAACTCGAACTTTTTTTAACTCCCGTGAAAATTCGACTTAGAGGGATTCCACTGTAAATCTCCCCAAAAATAAAACTGCTTTTACTTGACATGCTCAACACCTACGAGAAGTTAGCAAAACCTTCTTCTAGAGTAAAAAAACCTGACTTGTAATCGGTTTTAGTTTTTTGTAGTGATTTTCTTAGGTCTGGCAAAAGGTACGTTCTACTAATTTCAATGCTATGTAAATCTATAAAGCGAAATTCACGCCACCACTTTAACCCCTAAGCAATAGAGGATTAGCTTGCTTTGATTCTATATAGTGTGATTAGGGTGGGACCAACTAAAAGCTTCTTTATACGGCTAAAGGCTGAGCAAACAACATAAAGTGAATAATTATATTTATTATCCGCCGATTGTTGGTACAAGTCTGCAAGACTCCAAGTTCCATTTACTTTGGCACTGATACAGTCACAACTTCCTCCCCTTTTGCACAGAAAAGTTACACACAGTTTTGAGCAGAATTGCGCCTCATTGCCACCGTTCACTGTGCGTTACAAAGTTTCAAACTCTAATTTAAAGACTATTTGAACTTCCTCGTCTGCAATTCTACCGTCTCGTTTAAATTAATTTGAATTCCTAGCAGTCTTTTGCCGCAATCTGAGCCACCCCATATATGAGTGTAACTCGTACGCATAACTTGTCAGCTTATTACACCAAGCTTATCGCTATAAAAGTTATAATATTAATTAGACATTTTGCCAGGGTCGGGTGCGTAGTCATCTTGGCAGAACGTCAACCCCCCTGCACAAGGCGGTGTAAGTGACTTGCTCCATACGCCACATGAACACGATGTGCCATTCAATCTGCTTCTACACGCGAAGAGTCTTCAAATCTAATTCCGAACAAATCTTCTCATTTGCCCACTTATTAGCAGCAAATGTGTGTTCGATTCCCCACATAGCCGAATTCTGTATCTGAAGTTGAGGAGTCATCTCCGCACTCGGAGTGAAATTCGGTTATTATATTATGAAAATGATATGCAAATGACAGATAGCTCAATAGAGCAAACCAATCGCGTAATTTGCATAATTTATTTGCCTAATGGTTGGATAACAGTTACAGCCCCTCCAGATGATAGCACACGCACGCCAGCCTCCATCCATCCAGCCGTTGAGTATTGGGGCCAACACACTCTTATGGTGGAATCGTCATCGTCATACGCGTCACCCACTGAAGGGAATTTCCATTTCTCACTTGGATTTGTGGTGTACTCTCGACTCGACTTTGTTTAGTGTAGGAAGATGTGAGAATAAAGATATATCACATAGTTTCAGTTAATTGATTCCGCCCTAGAATCTAATTGAATGCCCTAATCTAAATGGCCAATAAAACTACGATTTTAGTTGGTAAATCGCTCTAATGTGCTATAACGTGAGACGGTCTTTTAATTGCCCGTACAATGCAATGGTAAACTTCTGCACATTAGGATTTAGGAGGCACGTTAGCTTACGAGTATACGTAATCCGTTTATAACGCGACCAGTTAGAGAGTTCCCTAACTCTGGCTCTAGCTAAAGGTTGAATAAAAAGTTTCTCTTTTTGACAGAATTAAAATTTCCCTGGTCTACCTATTAGGGGTTTTGCAAATGAAGTTTCTGCCACGTGATTATGCGATTACGGAAAAGTTATTCAAACGAACAAAGCGTTTAAATGGAGAAAGAATTCAGCTGTTCCTTGTACCTATATGTGGCATGATAACGTTGGGACTTACGTGTTGGATTAATTTGGAAGCTGTCGCTGAAAGTTTTAACCCAGTTCTTTTTTTTCCGTTACCCTTGACGAAAGGCGTAAGCTCCGGTGTTATAATATCTCACTTGTGACAGGGTAATCTGGTCGAGGATGAGCAACAAAATAGAAATGAATTTCAACAGAACATAGTCCTTGGATTTTGAGTTCACAGCAAAATTCTGCATCCATTTGTCATGACTTAGTTGGAATGGCACTTGGTTTGCCATTATCATGAAGTTGGCACAGTAAACAAGGAAATTGTTTTTATTTAAATGGAATTTTCGGAGGCGAATGTCCGGGGTAGCAAAGTAATAACTAAATTGCCTGATGGTTTAAAGTGGTGCGATTTATTATTTCAAGTTATTGCATTAGCGGTAGGTATAAGCTTGGTAAAGTTGGAATTGGAAAATAATTTTGTGGCAACCATTATTTTCATGTTTGGGATATCAGGTTTGCCATGATATTTATCAATAGGGACGAGTTGAATGAACTGGGGCTTTTTTCTCGAGTTGGGTCCCTTCATAGCTCGTTCAAAGCTGCTATGTCGATGTCGGTTTAGTGAGCTGCAAAGCGAAGGTTGCACTCCTGCTTCTGATAGGCGAGTCACCTGAAAGGATGTTGTATAATGCTGGCTTTAGGGGATTACTTTCATATTGGTTTCGCTCTTACCTTACAAATAGGTAACAAGTAGTCGGTATTAATGACAGTTTTAGCAGTTCTCGTACAATTAAGAATGGTGTTCCCCATAGAGCTCTGTTCTGGGTCCACTTTTGTTTTTAATCTATATTAACTCTCTCTTCAGTCAGAATTTCAACGGGTTACCTACTGCGTTCGCTAATGACATAGCTTTCTCATATCAAGGATTATCACAGTTCGATTGTATTATAAAAATTGAGGAAGATCTGCAAAAAATAAGGCAATGGTTTGCATTTCACAAACTGCGTAAGTGAGAAAAGTAAATTAATGGCCTTCCAATTGTCGGACAATGTTCTGACCGATTTCATTGTGTTTTTTCATTCTCACGACTGTAAAAGGATTTCTTTACCTACACGCAGAAATTTTGACCTTAGTGGAATTTTTGCTCGGTTAAAAAAAATGGGTTAAAATTAACTAAGTCTCTGTAGAAAATAAACAAGTATTTGTTGTTAAAAACTAGCGAGTTAAAAAGGTTAAATCATACTGTTAAAAATAACACACTTTATCAGTTGGTATCAACCATGTTACTCTGCTGTTATTATTTAGTTTGTTATTTACGACCGAGAAAATTTGGAGAGGAAATTGATAAATCGGTTATTTTTAACCGAGTTTCGTTAAACAAGTTGACTCGTTTATTTAATCCACTAACTCTGTAGGAGCTATATTAACAGTATCACTTGGCAGTTTTTAACCGGAAGTTGGTTGATTTTAAACAAGTGATTTTTTTTGCGTGTATATATAGGTACTTGCGGCTGTACAAATTTCAATGAAAATATTTCATGTTCTAGTTCATAGAATCTGTCAATCAATTGATTTATTTTAGTTTGAACTGCAAAAGTCATACGCAATCAGTAAATTCTCAAATGATGCGGGTGGCATGCAAAATGTATCATCTAAGGGGTTTTCTGTTCAATAAAAGTTTGAACTATGATTTATTATGGTCTTGCAAACTCTAAGTCGCAATATGGTATACCGAGTTGGGGAGGTTCTTATGCGAACAGTTTTTGCCCTTTACTTGAGGTTCAAAAACATTTAATTAGATTATCTACTCTGTTGAAAATTCGATTTGCTCATAGTATTCTTTTGTTCAGAAAGTTGAGGATTCTGCCTTTAAGAGATCTTTATGTTTTCAAAGTTCTCAGAGAACTCTTTAAGCAAAGTGGTAACACTCCTAATAGAAACTCAAGACTCTACAGCTTACGTAGCACGTAGAACCAAATTTCCTCACTTTTTTTAGTACAATCGAAGAATAAATTACCGATGGCTGTTAGAAGGCTCCTCTTCTTCTTCTTTCGTTGGTAGCATCAGAGTAAAAAAACTATGCTCTGCTGAAGCGAAGATTAAATATAAGGAAATCTATTGACGAAATGCTGGTTGCTGCTCATTCTACCACAATTTACCTATGATAACATTTAGTTCGAGTGTCCTCTGTTTGAACTGTTGTCAATTTCGCTTACAGTTTGGTATCAGTTGTTCCTCCAGTGACTAAAGTGAAACTAAATCAACTGACAATTTATCGCTTTTAAGCTGCAGGGTGGGCCGAAGGCAATAAGGCAATCTATAGTTTCGACAAAATTAAAACATTATTGCTTCTTGGTATTTGCAACATTTTACCACGTTAACAATACAAAATAATATGCCTTGAGCTACCACCATTTTCAACTGTTTCGCAGGTTTCAATTCCGTTGTCGAAAACTTCCGTAGAATCAAGGTCAATATAATGGGATAAAGGTCTGCAACTAGAGCCCGAGGAATATTTTCATAATGCTTCCCTTTCAGATAACTCCATTGGTAGAAGTCTGGACGACAGGTAGGCCAACAGATGCCTCCAATCCCCGATACTATTTAACCTGGAAATGTTTACGTTGGGGGCATTGATAGCGTAGGTATGTCGGGGCTTACTAAATCCATTTGCATCATCTTTATGTAAGCTCGTACTTATGGCTTCAAAGAAATGTTCCAGCACTGCTCAATTGAATTTGAATTTTCCGATACTAGATAGCAAATATTGCTGTTCAAATATTACACCGCTCTTATATGTCTCATATTGCTTGTCTTAAGAACATTGTTCTCGCACCTGTCATATACATAATGATACTGCATGCACAAACACTGTTATCATCACTTGTCAGAGCTTGGATGGAGAGGTTCGTAAACAATACGAATTTAGGTACACCTTGTGCATTTCACAATGACTTATGAATGACTTAATAGCCCCTGGCCGACTTCCATGAAAAGGCTCTCTGTTTATCCAACTACACCCAGACCTATACATGCAAAAGGAGAGTGAACAGTGAAGTCAAAACAATGTTTTAAATTTTCCATTATTATGAGACTACAATATGGCGCTGCAGCCGTAGCATTCCCCATGTGCAAATATCAGTAGAGTTCACCTAAATTGCTCGGGTGAAACACTGTCTTCGGCAAACATTTACACTGTGATAATTGGGGCATCTTGTGCGACACATTTGTTTATGTCCTCTCGCATGCATCCGACACACATACACACACTCAGAGGGACCCTGCGAAAAGGGACCAACTCCACTCTGGATTATGTTCTCAAAGTAAATAAAACAATGACATCGTCCATTGTGTTGCTAACAAAGCGTCTCTTGTACATTTGCATTTACCAAGCTGGCACGAATCTAGGTTACTTGACTATTATTTGATCTTTCATTGGGGGATGCTAGTTTTTCACGTTTCATGTGGTTGGCGCTGAAAACATTTTAGCGGCGAATAAGTATTTTTTTCTGGATGTTTGTGAATGCCTTTGTGTTCTGCTTTAATACTGTGCAGTGTGCAACATGAAATTAAGGGAATTTATTTTATGACTCATAAAAAAGTGTTCAGCCCCACAGCGGCATGAGTGGAAGCTCTGAATTATGGCGATTGGGTTCGTTACCCGAATCGTAAAAAATAAGTTTTAATAGCATTCTTTGATGTGCACGCTTTTGGGGAAAAAAATTTGCAGAGTACACCTTTACGGGGGCATACCTAGGTATAGGCTCTGTTTTTCGGTGGAGCTTTCATACACCTGTCTTCTTGCGATTTCGACTGTGTTAAAGGGTTTGTCGTAAAAAATAAGTATAAAATCCCCTGCAAGCACGAAAATGTTTTGCCAACTCTGGCAAGTAAATTATTGAACGGGATGGAATTAAACTCTCTCGCTCGAGAGCCATAAGAGTCGAGACTTTTATGATTATGCAAGACGAATCAATTAGTTCTTTAAATTTCAGTGAATAGCAGACAGTAGTACCAGCTTTAGAATTGCTTGTTTATGTGCTTGTTTGTTTTAAAGTGGGTAAAATTTGTGGCTCCCTATGTAAATCAACTACAGCTCTGTGTTATGCTGGTTTTTAGTTATTGCGATCATGCGAAAATAGGCCTAGGCTCTAAAAAAAATCCTTTTCAAAACCACGCCGTAATAGGTGCGACAAAGAAAAAACCTCCAGTCTATTTCCTAATTATACACATAGGGTCTTTAGGTTAAAATAAATGCTCTCTAACAAAATTGCCCATGCAAAACCGTCTATTTGCGAATTAATTTACTAGCATTAGAGTTCCATTAAGATAAACTGTTCTAAGATAGGCACGGCATAGGACTATGAGTTTTCAGATGTTTCCGCACCAATTTCGAATAAATTTCCACCACGTGTTGTAAAAAATATGTTCACCGGCAACGAATGTAAATTAAAATTGAATGAATACAGCTCGCTCTGCACATATACAGATGTGATATCGCGTGTTCAGTAATTACTTTCTTTATATTTCCTATTTTAGGTGTAATGTTTACGTGTCCGGATTGGTAGATGGTGGGAACTAAAAGCTGTTATTTTCTTTAAATATAACTCTTACATGCCTATAGTTTGAATCAATTATATAATTGCCTATTATAAAAGAAATGTTTTAACATCGCACAGATGGTTGGAACATGCTAGGAGTCATTGAATTCATAAATAATGGTTCCTGCATGTTTGAAGTCACCTGCCAAGGAATATTTCTGTAATATTCGGTAATCGTTGAAGCGAGGGAAGCTTTAATTAACGTTAACCCATTATATCCCATGGTAATCAGGCCAACAATATTGGACTTTTTTAACATCATGTGCTGTTCCCAACAAATAATAAAATATTTTAAGAAAATAAATTTAAGTCCAATAAAGAGCATAAATAAAATAGGAAGTTTTTGTTATCTTGCGCAGGAAGGCTTTGTAGTTCCCAGAAGACCTACCCGCGTATTTAAAAAAAACGCCCTTACTACCATTACACCCTTACTGTCACCTAAAATATGTATTTTGTTTTTAACTAAAGCGATGTAGGCAGGATGACCTATTAGACTTATATTTCCAACATAAATTATAGTAGATCTTAAAAATGTACAAAGGCTTTTGAAAGATTCAATATTTGTTACCCGACTGGACACACGAGGTGGGTGTAATGTGTTTCGAGCGTATGTATATCTTTTTAGACTTGACCTCCTGTAGCCTATACGGCTTGACCGATTTTGAAGAGTGAGGTGTCATTAGATTCGTACATCGTATTCTTCCCCCGACCATAGGCTATAAAGATGAGGGAATTCAAAATAAAAAAAAAAAATATAAAAAAAAACTCCACTGACTGTCAAAAATTACTAAAAACATGTGAAGAAGACACATTCAAGTATCCTTAACTATATTTGTCAGTCGGAGACTACACATATTTTTGTTAGTCAGTGTAGATAGCCTCAGATTGTCAATTAGTTAGGTATATCTACTAAAATGTGTCTTATTTACATCTTTTTCGTTCTTTTTTAAGGTCAGTAGGGTTTTTTGGTTTTTTGTCAATTTAATTAGGTATACTTTTGTTTCAATATATTTTTTTGTTTTTATTGAAAATCATATATGTATTTAAAATTTATATAACTGATCCCTGTAGGTATATAGAGGTGTCATGTTGCGTTCTGTTACCCATTTTCTCCAAGAAGTATCAACCAATCATAGTCAAACTAAGAGATCTGAGTCCGGGTTGTCCCAAAACGTTAAAAGTCACAAAAACGTAGACGACAAACACCTTTCGCCATTTGCCACGGATGACCTTGCAGAGAGTTTAAGGAAGCGATTTGTATTATAGTTTTTAAATCAGCTTCGATTTAACAGAAACTATGTTAGAAGTAGGTACCTAGTTTGTTATTTAAAAAAATGAGGTAGGTAAGGTTTAGTCCAAAGCTAAGGAAATTCTTCGCAAGAAACAGAATTTAATTCCTTTTCAATAGCTGAGTTAAAAAAATATGCATAATCTGTGAATACTTCCGAAATGACATATGCATGCACTTTCTCGGTTCGGTATCGGTGTGCTATTTTGGGTTGCAAAAAAATAAAACATTCAGTCCTATTTCGCTGTAAAGTTTAAAAGGCTCTGAAATGAATAAATCGCCCATGTGCCCTAGGGTCAGCTTCTTACAACCATTCTGTCAAATGTCTGTCAGATTTTTGGGACAAATGGAATGTTGTTCCCAATTTCATGCCGAGTTCAACCCAGTGCTCCCAGACTTTGAAAACAGTTTGCTCCTTATTTTATGAGCAAATTGTTTTTCGTGAAATTTGCTTTATTTTCATATGGAAACCTTAAAAAATGTAAGCTATTTTTATTAGGGGAAAGTGGTCACCCTTCGTACACTTTTTGAATTTTTATTATTTAGTTAAAAATTAACTCACCTTTGTATGTAGTTAATGCATTTATATGTTCTATATATATCCTAGCTTATAACAAAAAAGTATGAAACCATTATGTCAAAGATTTACAGAGTTATAGAAAATATTCTAGGATTAGATTTTTGTACGAATGCACCCCACCTGTGGGGTACTTTCGTACAGCAGATGGGGTACTTTCGTACGACATGGGGAAGACTCATACAGGGTATTTAAAAAGTTTATTTAACTTGCTAATTTTTATAAACAGCAAAAAAAAACTTATTAAATATCAAAATAACTAAATAATATTCAAATTGACTTAAAGTTCACTTAAAATCTTATTCCCATTTCGCTGGATACTTTAAATTCAATGCTTTTGTGTATTCACTGAGAATACTATATGGGTACCAAACCCGAAAATTTGTTTCCTATACCCAATGTTGCTATAAGTGCAGATTTGCCTGCGTTTTGCAGATTTTCAACCGAGCTGCGGACTTTTAACAATCAGATTTCTCCATAAATCTGCACTTCTGATTTTGTCTGCATTTAAAATAATATACTTTGGTCCTTAAAAAAACATGTCAATATTTTTTGTACACTTGCTTTCGCTGTATGATGTCATTTTCCTATTCAACTCTTTTTTTTTGTATTGTTATTTAAATACAAAAAAAAAACATTTTGTGAAGTAATATCTTTCCATAGAAGTCTGCATTTTAGATTTATTTTTTGTCATAACTGCAGATTTATTCAAATATTTTTATGGCAACACTGCCTATACCCCTAACTTGGCAAACTTAACCATATCTTGGATGTCCATAGTTACCATACCCCATAGCTAGAGATTTAATTTTTTTTAAACTGGTCTAAATCTTTTTATGCATTTTAGAAAAAAACGATAGGTACCTATTCATTCATTTCGAATTTTATTTTTATATTTTTTATATTGCCTAGATAACTGTAAAGGCTACAACAGATAAAGACATTGCCATTTCTAATAAACCTTATAGAATGCGTAAAACAAGTTTTGAAGACGTCTATATAATTTTGTTTCATTAAAATCGATATTATTGATCTTTTGCTTGTAATTTTCGTAAATAAAATTTGAAGGGGAGCATTCGCACGCGTACGAATGTGCCCCCTGTATTACTGTCCGAATGTACCCCAGGCTATGCACAAGATAAAAATTACAACTTTTTAATAAATTAAAATTTAGTAGGGAAATATTAGTAATTGAAACACAAAATAAACATTGTAAACATAAATTCGTCATCCCTATTTTGCAAGAAACGTAAAAAACTTACTCGCAATGCGATCGCGAACTTCGGTAAAAAAATTACTCACAGCGCTCGAAAACACGTTACGCTTGTCAGCTATCATACCTTTTGCCTGACTGTCCCGAAGTTCGTTGAGCGAAATGCTACCTGGTATGTCTATGCACACGAGCAAACACGTGTTTTAGCGAAGCTTAGTTTTTCTTATATACTTACTGTACGTATGTGCCCCACGTACGAAGGGTGACCACTTTCCCCTATCAAACTGAAAATAAGCATAATAATAAAATTAGTATTAGATATAAGGACCTATTACTTACTTACAATCAAAACATTCTTACGAAGACTTTCGATGGGCTGTTTTCATTCAAATTTAGTGTGAACATTTCATTCTGAGTAAACTTTGATATTTCTTTGTAATGAAAATTCATTTAAATTGTAGCCATTTCCACAAACTATGTAGCGGTTTAAGTTTCACAGAGATTTCCAATTTGTACCCCTTTATCCCTCGTTTTTCCCTTTTTCATTATGGGAGCTTTCATAAGTCTCAGTCTGGGATCACTGGTCCGAGCGGCTGAATTGAGAAGCTTCCCCAGGACAGCACTCTGCTATTTTTGTCAGACGTAAGGAAATAAGGAAAATTAAAATCAAAAATATAGTAGAAAGTCTATTGACTACTAAAGCCCGTATGACACTACATCTTTTCACATGTTTTCCTCAGTTTTATCCAATTAAATCATGTTGAAATGTGAGCTTCATGTAAAAGAGACAAAATTTATAAAGGGGTAACAATTGTCTTGCAAAGCAGCCACAAATTTTCAAACGAATTTATAACCAAAAACTTCAAAGTGACAGGAGGCCAGGTATCCCAGATTAAAAAAAAAAAAAATTCCCCTTTTTTAATACCAAAACGATATTTTTTCCCCTTTTTCAAAAATACAAATTTTTTTTTGTTCCCCAAAAACAAAAACCCTTATTTAAATTTTATTTTAACATTTTATGTTTTATTTAAATGTCTTAGAACTACATATACTACTTATTTAGCCGAAAGCCTATGTAACTAGTGCTGTAAGACCATTTAAATTGTAATTTATTTACATTTTAAAATAATAATAATAATACTTATAGGAATTATATTGTTCTCCCCAAAAAAAAATCCCCTTTTTCGACAGATCGACAAAATTGCCGACTTTCCAAATACCATTTAATGTTGAAATGTCAAAAATGTGAATTGCATACATTTTTAATGCATATTTTTTTTACATCTCTACACTAATTAGGCTGGTATGTAGGCACTCACTCCAATCAGGAAATTTCGTAGTAATTTTTCGTACTGCTCTAGTTTCATTTTAATAGTCTGATAAATGCAAAAAAATGTAGTGTCACACTGGCTTAAGTGCTTGACTACTGCCGAGAGCAATCAATATAATTACGTCAACTTCAATCGATTCCTTCGTGAGAAACAACAATAGCTCTTACCTCTCTGATTCCTTAAATCTAATTAAAATAATCCACTATGCAATTAGTCCACAGACAGCATCGTCTGCTAAAGTGTAGCAATATTCCAATCTCGTGAGATAAGACTCCTTCCACACGGTTGATTTAATTAAAACAGAAACAACCGACATCAATTAGTTAACGACACAAATAACAGTCGATAACTCCACCAATCCAAGGAGCACTCTCGAGAAGAGCACTGTCTCTTATCGATTCCACTTATCGACTCCCATTCCGTTCTATTCCATTCATCCTGCGACCACCGAATAAATATGTATACATCTCTAAGGATATAAACCTCAATTTTGTTTCGATTTATTGAATTTACTTTTGAAAGTAGGTATACCTCTTGCCCACCACTGAGCTCGAAGAAGGCATCTTTGCCGAATCTTTTACGCGCGTCTATAAACTTTTGGAGTGCTTGCCAAAAACTCTCCACTGAGATGTTCACAATTTTGCCAGAGAATTTCATAGATATCTTTGGATAGACGCGCCAGGAATTCCCCAGTATATACACCTATAGCCGTCGTCGTAGCAGATAAGGCACGGTTCCACTTCAACTCAGTTGAAGAGCGAGAATGGCTGGGCATAAAATGTTTGGTGGCCAACTTAAATTTCGTTGCCACGGTTATCGAACGCCTTCTGGTGTTGATGTATACCTACGGTGGATGACGATGGAGGTGGAAAATTGGAGATCTCAGGACCGTTGGCATCATTATAGCATTTGCCTTGGCACCTTGACGCTGCTGGTGGAGTGCTCAAGAAATTCATAGCAATTCGAGAGATTTATAGTTTGCGGAAACTTTGCCATCATTGCGCATAGATATACAGAAAATCACTTGGAATCAACGTGCAAACACCCCTCGGGGCTCCTCGGTGTGCTGGTGCTGCGATGCCGAACTTTGTTAGCGTCCAGAATAATTTAATTTTAAGAATGAGGTTGAGATGAATGTATTTATGGTAGGTAGTATGGTGTGATGGCATTGCAGAAACTAAGTCACTTGAATACGGCTTCTCGGGAGCGTCGACGGAAATGTCCTTTTCATGAGAGTGCCGTGAGTGGTTTAAATGGTATGGTTAAAAAAGAAGACTATTATTGTCTATGAACTCAGACGGATAAAAGTGTTTTTATTTTTTTCTGTTCTCTGTTTGGGAAACGTGAGCGCCTCATAAAGTGGTTATAAGCAGTTGATGTTGTTTTGACACTTGAGGAGTAAATGGAATGCAGGAGGCAGACATTAATAAGCAGAGCAGAATGTCTGAAAGCCAATTGTTCAGGAAAGCGGTTTTCTCTCGGGAGCCTGGTTGAGTTTGAGACTCATCATGGGCTATTTTGCTCGACTTGGACTGCTCCTCAATGAATAAGCGACTGCCTCATGCTAATAGCTCCTCGGTAAATGGACACTTGAAATCAATTAAAGATGTGTCCTTTCAGTTGAATATTTCAGAACTAAAGAGTGGCTGTATTATTTATTTTTGTATGTATATTTACTTATATTTTGACAAACAAAGATGGAGTACAATATGGCTGCTTTTCTGGACATTGAGTGTGGACTTAATTACGTCAGACTGAGGGAGGCGCAAAGTGCCTTCAATCACTTTAATGATTAGAAAACTATTGCAGTGCAGAATTGTTGATAACAGACTGAGAGGGCTTCGACGACTAGATTTGAGAAATAGGTAACACCGCAAAGGATATACACTCTCTATGGACTGTCAGTAGTTGTGAATAGGCTGTTGATGATGGTGCAAAATGGGAGAAAACTATTTGAAAAGGATTTCGCACGAATAATTGTGATGATGAGACTGGTGCGCCTGGAAAATTTACCTATTGCCACTGACCGTAGATTGTATTATAAACATTTTTTGATTCTTTCGTGATCTACCAGTAATAGTAGATTGGGAGCCAGTCTTTTATAAACAGAATCATCGTATACTTGGAACTACGAAATTCCTACGAATAACCTTTAGATGGTCAATGGAACCCATCTCGGATCACCCACAATCCTAGGATCTACGATCCTTTTACCATCTTGAAAGAAATTGCATTCGACACTGACACCTAATTTTATGCGAAGAATGGATGAACACATAATATTACACAAGGAGGACGGACAATAGAAAAGGCTGGGCGACGAATTGATAGTATTCTGGATAACTTTACCAATGTTATCCAGATGGGTCGATTACTGATAACATGCAGGTGGATTTTGTTTCAGCACAGAGCTAACCAGAACGAATCCTTACTTATACTTACAAAAGCGTCTCTAAGGATCGGGGTAAACTTAGGCCTCAACTAACAAGCATTTTCAGTAAGCGCGGTCCTTACCAGTCCTTACCAAACTACCCCCAGTGGCTCACTCCGAGTTCGCTAGGGTCCTCTCCACGCACGAATAAAATATCGTTTGTTTAACGTGCTTTTCTACGCCAATTAAAAATGATTTTCGATTTCAAAGATATTTAAAGATTCGTTTATTAAAAAGAAATTCAAAAAACAAAAGAAAGATAAAATGTAGTGTGGTTACGAAATGAAACAACAACCTGATCGGCGTAATTTTGTGACAGCTAAAATAAGTTTAAGGTTACTATAACATTTTATAGGGTAACATATATTTATTTAACTTTGAGCCGATCTGCTCATTTTCGTTGACAAATCTAAACTGACTCTAATCTACAAATCTACGCTTATCTATTTATACTTAGGTTTTAGGCGGCGTCCATAATAAATCTTATATCTTATTGCTAACAGATGATAACCAAAGGCTTCGGTCATAACTCACAGAGTTTATTGTTTTGCAGCTGGGGATGAAAGTGGACACTTGTCCTTTCTCCGGTTACAGAAATAGTCGTCCCTCTTCTTGTCAGGGTTGTGTGTTCCTAACATAACTCACAAAGTCTTCCTCTACTCCACTTTCCCTCTGATTTAGATTCGAAAACAAGTGCGACCATTTTAGACGACTGATGCGTAATTTTTTGACAGGTACAGTCCATGTCGTTGTATAGTTTATTGTTGAATCCTGTTCTCCAAAGACCTTCAATCAAATATTTTACGAAGAGTTTTTCCCTCAAATCTGTACCCAGGGTAATATCTTCATCTGGTATAGACAAAGTCGAAGCTTCACGTCCATAAAGCAGGTCTGGGTTTATCTTGGCCTTATACAGAATTTCCTTAGGTGTTCGAAATAGGACTCTGAGCACAAATAAACTGCTATTGGCAAGAGACGTTTGATTTTTTGGCTGTCGCAGATATTATGCCTATTATTCAGAATAAGTCCTAATAAAATGGGGTGTGACAGCGTTGCTCTGCCGAAAAGACACTAGGTGGCGCAGCTGGTTTTGGATTGTTGTAAAAAAAAGTAGGTACCTACCTTACAAGTAACCTAAATTCAAGGCACTTATAGGATTATGCCGGACCTGTGTCCTCAGTTTTGTTTAGGTTCTCGAGGCTAAGTGCTATATACACTACAGAGCGAAGCATATCTGGTTTGATCCCCGAAAAAGCAAGAAATTACCTTATCATTTTTTTGTTTAAAGCGTCAGTTTGTACCGTAAAATATTAAAAATATAAATCAACGAGTAAAAACAGCATAAGTCATTTTTAGGCCATTTTAAGGAGCGCAGGATAAAGCTCTGCCTGCGTATGGGGGAAGACTACTTATTCGTCTTTTTCCTGATCCGTAGCACAGCAACCGTAAGTGATATTTGAATGAAAAAAAAAGACATATAGAGCAGGGTACGGTGTATCCGATGGTTTTCTTTGTTGCCACAGAAATATGTAGTCAACGCTACCGACGAGTGACCCAAGAGGGAGCTGCACCCTTCTTCGATAACTACTGGCTACTTGGTTTTTATTATACGATTTGACAATAAAACTTGTAACCTTGTACTCTTCTTTTTCGTACATTTTTGTTTTTTAAAATCTCAAGGTTTTTTCTCACTGCAACCAGCTCTCGCGAACGCCTGACAACCTCCGATAGCTGCCCTAAAAAAGCTTCTTAATTTTATGGCGTTCTGATTCTTCGTAAAATTGTAGGTCTCTTTTGCCTAAGCCCACAATTTCGTAAAAATAACTGCGGGTTTTGGCCACAAATAAATTACAGTGGGCTAACATTTGAAAGTCGATGCAAGTTTGAACAATAACACCCACTACTATTGTTCTCTTCAATAAACACAACACAGACCACGCAACCTCTGATCTTATTCGAAATACCCTCCAAGCAAATAAATCCCAGATTTCGTTCAGATTCTACAACGCACGACAACTCCTCGCAGCTAGAATCAAATATGCAACGCAATCATCCCAGCACTGACGCAGTATCCTCGCAATTGTATTGCACGTCCAAAAAATATACATCACAACAAAGAATATCCATCCGGCTCAACTATACTGTCCGTTTGCCACTTTCCCACACGCCACACCACTTCGGGTGCAGCCGCTATAGAAAGCTGAATATCCCCATAAAGCAACAAAAAAAAAAGTCCTAAATCCCATTTGGTCCAACACACCAACACCATTCACACGCAAGCTCCCTACCGTACAAAAGACGAAGTGTTTATGTGTGTGGGTTTGTGCATGAGAAAGGAATTGCTAGTATATTGCAAATGATACACTTAGAAACTCTTTTTTTGGTATTCTATTAGGACAAAAATCTCCTTGCCGATCTGAAATGATAAATTCTCCCCTGGCAGTCGTTTTGTATACACTATCCACACTCGCTCTCGCTATGATATGGTTCATCGTTGGTGTGTAGCACCTGCTCAAGGACCAATATGCACGAATAAATCATGCAGTGAATATCCCTTTTTCGTTTTTCACTTTAGTCTTTTTGGGAATTCACACATTACTCCGAGTGGGTGTTGGGCGCGATGTACGTGTGTAAAAAAAATGGAATTCATGTGATTTTCACTTTGGTTTTTTCTATCTCTCAGATACGTCGTCCTCTTCATTCGATTTAGCATGGATTTGAATAAAATTATCCCTGCCCGAGAACGGATTAATAACCTGAAGTATGTAGGTGTAGTGTTGGCACACATTTGGCACGAAGGATAAATTGTTTTTTTTTTTTTTTTCTTTGGAAAAGGTCCCCTGCGCCTTTTGTTGATAATGTGCATTTAATAGTAGTGCTGACGGGGAACAGGAAAAGAAAGTGGTTAAAAGAAAATAAGCGACGACGTATTATGCTTTGGAAGGGTGAGGGGGGGACGGGGGCAGTTTTTTATTCGTTGGCATCTCCTGTTTCGTAACCAAACTATTGCACATAAATACTGTCCCTGTCCATGAAACGTGAACTCTCTCTGCACCATTTGGAATCAAAAAAAAAGAAGAGAAATGTATATGTACAACAGCCACCTCCCTTTGTCCTTTATTGGGAGGAGGATTCTGTTTCTTGAATTTTTTTTTGTGGAAAGACAATTATTCTCCCACAGACGGTAGGGAAATTTCTACACCTGTCAGCGAAATCCTGAAATTTTCCTTAGCTTTCCTCTGCCAATTTCCGTTTCCAGTTTCTTTTTCGCTTCACCTTTTCTTCGTGTTCGTGTTCGTGTTGGTGCCTCGAAGTTTTGCATTTAGTTGCGGATTTGTTCCTTGCGAAATCAGTGCTCTTCAGTTAATTCCTTGTGGAGTTTTTTATTTGTCTTGCTCATTTGAAAAGTCCTTGGCATTTTATCCCGTCCTATGTACTGGGATTTGTCTTTGCTTTTCCGATTTTGATACCCCCACCTAGTATTTTTGAGCTGTTCGAAGTTCGGACATGGACCCAAGGACACTATGTAGTGTAATCCCAACTATTTCTCACTGTGGTACACATTAGAGGGAACAGTGTCACAGATGCACTTCGGTTACCACATGCTCGCCCTCGTTCTTGGCCATTCGTTAAACCTAGTTGTGTGTCCTTGTTAGAAGAAGAAACACACACCCGCCTCCAGAGAACGCCTTTTTTGTGCGGTAAATTATTTCAATTTCCGTCTGCCGTCCCCTCTCAAGCTTCGAGGACACAAATTTATCAGTAAAAACTCTACGTGGGTGGTGGTCGGGCGGGGGAATGGCCTTCAATTTCGGACTTTGGAAATAATTGATTTTTTTGGTTCGTCCTTTCTTTGGGTTTTGCATAATTTTTAGTGTTCCTCATAATTTGATTGGGGAATTTAGTGGTGGCCAGTGTTAGAGGCCACTGGGTGTTTGGGATAACTTTTAATGAGTCCGCTGTTGGGGCTGTGTGCACGGTTGCCACATTGGTCATTTGTGACCGAAATTTGTGTCATAATTTTTTCTCTTGGTCCTGTTTTATTACATTTGGTCTTTTTTTTTAACGAAATGAAAAAGGAAGCTCGACTTTAATTTTTATGCTTACAAATATTTCGGACTTAAATAACTTACTTTGGTCATTTATAGCTACAGTTGGTAATTTTGATATCCAATTTTGGACACACACTTTATTTTCAAGTGGCAACCGTGGTTGCGAGCCAAACTTCGAGAGTCATTGTAGCAAGAAGAAAAGAGAGACCAACTCTTGCAAAGTCATGTGCGATGAAGGCGATGACGATGAGTGCCTACTCATCAAAGCAATCAACGTATCGAACTTCCCGTCGCATTGTTATTAGTTAATTAAACTTGTTCGCACTTGTGCTGGTGGAGTCGCAATTTCCCCAACTCACCTGAGGCTGTATAAATTGGATACACATTTTGAGAGACTGCTCTCATTCTTACAAACGTGAAGAGATAGGTGTGCCAAGGTTTCATCTAAATTAATTGCCTGGTTGCGAAGAAGTTTTTCCATTTTCTGCATGATGGCATCTTTCGTTTACTTTGCGCACCTTTCTCTCAGAACTGGACTGTGAAAGTGTGGAATTGTGCCAATGACGGCGGCACAGGAGCAACGTGAAACGTATGTGCACGAGAGTGCTTCGGCAAGCGTATGCATGAAATGGAAACGTTGCTGGATTGCAGGGACGAAAATTGTAATTAAGTTTGTTTCGTCTCATGAAAGTAAAACGAATCACTGAAAATGGAAATGAAATTTGCAAACAAATCGTATTTTATTGTAATGTTGCGCCTTATACCTCCATCTGCAGGATGGAAACTTTACTGCTGTATTGTTATATCTGCGTGGTGGGGTTTCTTCTTTCTTCAATAGGACAAAGGATCGGCGCGCGGTAGGAGGAAGACAATTTCTGATGTTATCCTTATCAGTATCTGTGCATAAACAATGAGACGACTTTGAATAGATGTGCGGTGGAGTTGTTGAACTTTGTCCTGTGGTGGACATATAGCATTCACAACTAAACTGAAACCAAGACGGAAGCGAGAAAATTAAACATACCTTGTTTTTGAAAAGAAGGAAACGTCTTCGAAGGAGATGTTCAATTACCTTTGCGAAGTTGAGGATCCCAATTAGGGTCAAATGGAGCCTTTCTTAAAAATTATGCAAATGCCCCCTTTATTCAGTTTAAGTAATATTTTATTTTTAACTTACCATTCCTACTGAAGCTCATATTCAGCTATTTCTCTTGTAGAACGACTTAAATATATTTTAGTTCTCGGAGCCGATGGATTTTATGTCAAGACTCAAGACATAGGTACCTACCTACATTACTGTTCCGCTTTTGAAACCTGATTTCACTGCTGGCTCTGAGAATGCGTCAATTTACGGGCTTTGGAGATAAATATTCAACGACGAACGATACGATTTTAATAACGCAAGGACCATTGAAAAAAAAAATAGCGCATCGGTCATCGAAAATGGCTCGGACGTATAACAGCGAACAAAGATAGGCACTTCGGTCCTTAAAGTCTTCGACCAAGATGCCTTAGGTAGCACGCACTAGTCGAACTCGACCTCAACCATCATAAATGTTTAGACAGCTCTAACCGGAGCCGCGTATTGGTTGAGGCCGTACGTAACTAATTAGTATTAACTGCATACCCAGGAACCGACTTGGCTTTGCTTCAGTCTTGTCAGTCTTTTGATATGGAAATTGCCAAAGCTGTGCAACAGATTATGATTTAGATATAGGCTCCAACGTATACCTACCTACGGGTTTTATTACTTCTAGATTTTCGGAAAGTATTTTGGCGGCGCAGCAGATTTAAAAAGATTTGCACTCGATGTACGTTTACGAAATCACTTTTCCCTGTACCCGATTGAAGGTGCCAGCGTAAGAACCGGACAACTCCACTTTTTCAAAATGTTGGGAAAACTGAAAAACAAAACTGACTGAAAATTCGAAAAAATGTATTTTGACAAAACAAAAATTTATTTCACATAAAAACAAAATAAACGTATTTTTCAGTAACATTTTAAATTTTTTATTTTTAAGTACAACAAAAAAAAGCATATTTAAGTTTTGGAATTGTCTCATTTCTGCACCGTTTTTTAAAAAAAAAAAAATTTGTCAAAATCTACCAACTCGGAGTCTTCAGCTTCTCGAACGACATCTTGAGACCTCAAATCACTGTAAAAGGCCATATAGGCTTGAGGAACATATTTTTGCGCCAAAACCATCACGTCGCCGTACTTTTTTGAGTTTAATGGAAGACTGTTAGAGTATAGCAGGTCAGGCCTGAAAGGATCACCTTGCAAATTTGATTTTTTTTCGATATCGTAAGTTGTAAGTTCTCCAAAGTGAGGAATCGAAGTAGATAGTTTTGCTAGATTTCCTTCCTTTTCATACCAATTTCTGGTACCACAATCAAAACCCTTTAGCTCGCCATTTTCCATTGCAGCCAACAGCGCATTAGTCCCTGTCCCCCGGACTCATCACTCGATCGACCTAGCACAACATCTGAATACCAAAGGTCCCCAAATATCCTTGACGCAAAAATGATATAAGGATATAAAACTCAACAAGCACAAACAAAGCGGTTTTAATGTATGCGCATCCGAAATACCAGCTATCACCTGCGCAAATGTCGCCCCCGTCCAATCTCCTTTCCGTTCTAAATCTTCCTTTGAATTCCGTTCCGAATCTCTTAGAAAGAACATCAAAGGCCGAAGGCTCTTTTTAGCCCACCAACTGCATTCGCTTCGTGAGACCCTGCAGCGAGCAGTACAGTAACGCAACTCATTTGAATCGGTATTTTTTTTTTTTTTTTTTTGCCCCCTTCCAGTGTCACACAAAATCCAAGAAGGGGGGCAAGCACAGTGAAGAAAAATCTGCAAAAATTATTTGCATAGATTCAAAGACATCCTTCCCTCGCGCCCTCTGGATATACGTTTGTGTAAATGACTTTAGAAATCCCCTTTCGAAATGCAAATGGAATGCCAGAATGATTACATTCATACGTGAGGAGTGAGGACCTCTTTCAACTCGAGGTGTAAGCATATAGCGATGAATCTCAACAGCTATACAGATAGGAAGTGCTCGTGAAACACACATCACCAGCAATTGCGTCGCGCCTTCGTCGGTCGGTCGTTCCGCGAAATAATGATCGCTTGGCATTGGAATATTTTTCACCATTGCCTAGAGACTATACCGGTGACGATAAACGCATTCATCGTTACGCCCTGTCAGTGCCAACACAGCTGACGACGTTCGTAAGAACTGCCATAAAGCTGGCAGTCAACATGTCTCGAATTTCGAATAGCTTGCGAGGACATTTTTGCGACATTTTTATTCACTGATAATGTGTGTGCCTCTGCCTAGTGCCTCCCGTGTGCCCTGCGACTTGGTTTTTAAGGAACAAAAAAAAAAATAATCCTAGACATCATTCTGCTGCCATCCATCTGGGTTTTCTTTTGCCGTTTATCTCTGCTCCCTTGCGTTGGAAATATGCACCCACAGCAGTACAAGCAAAGGAAGAGGAAAGAAGTGGAAAATTATGAAAAGGAAATGACGATAAAAGTAAAGAATCTCACTTTATGTGGGGTAGGTAGGTACCTTACTGCATTTGAAAGAACACACACACACTTTGCCAAAGTGAGGGATAATGATGTGAAGTGCCTTACAATGGCGCGCACTTCTTCAAGTGAGCCCAGAACGGCTCATAACATCCTGAAAAAGGAATGCAAATGAAAATAATGTTGATGGTTGTAAAGAAAAAAAAAAAAAAAAAATTAAATCCTTAAAAGCGACAAGGAAGAAAAGATCCTTTCACAAATAATTATACGATGCAAACAGTTTTTTTTTCCTTTCCACTATTTAAACTCCGAATGTCTCCCTCTGTGTTGACCTATGGCTACTGGAGCTGGAGCTGGAGCTGGAGCTGTTCGGTATTTGAATTACAAATTGGATTCGCTGCACTGGCGGCACCGGCACTGGTTGGATTTGAAAACACGTCCTTTTCCGTGTCCTTCTGTGGTTTTAATGAATGTTAAATTTTTAAGTTTGTGGCCCGTCCAGATTATAGGTCCTAACACTCGGGTGATCTCCGAAAGGACAACAAAGGAGGAGAGAACGCATTTTAATGTTCTTTCGCTGAAATGTGGGTCAAATTGTTTAGTTCTTCCAGTACGTGAAGCAGAAAATGTCCTTTGAATGTATATGCTCTTGAAATTGGTCAGAACACATACCTATTGAGATTGAGAGAGAATCCAGGGCACACAACACTGTGGTTAGTCCTTGTACACTGGTACAGCACCCATATATAGTGTTCCCAGCTCACCATCGGAGAAAATGTGATTTCAGCGGTGTTTCGGACAAAGGACATTCGCCAAAATGAATGCGTTATGCACCCCCGTACCTATATATACAGGCAAGCACAACAGCTTGTGAATATGCCCCCGCATCCAAGCATCAACTTAACATGGCCAAAGTGCATTCAAGCACTTGTGACGATGATGAAGGCTAGTGGCTTGTTGTGTATGTTGTTTTGGGCTCAAAGTGTTTGCACTTTGGCTCTTAATATACACATACGAGTAGTATGCATAAACACATGCATTAGATTGACAATGGTTCGCCTTCGAGCTTATGCATCCGTCTATTAAATTCTATATGCGCTCTACTGGCAAGTAGTTTCGAGGACCTTGAGCGGTTGCATGGCGGTGCTTTCGGCGAAATGCATATCTCTAAGTGTGTTCGATGTGATTGATCGGTAATTGCTGGTTAATGCCTTTTCGGAAAGGGGATGCGAATGCATGTTTACACAACTGGAAGTAAAGAGTGGGCTTAAATCGGGCTGAAGAGCTCCTATGATCGAGTGGCTGTCAGTTTGGTGTCACACCTTCTCCGTTTATATATCGATTGGGTGCACCTGCCTGGTATCTACCAGTTTGGGGATGTTGTGGTTATATTTAGTGTATGGCAGCGATGTCTACCTACACTTTGATGGATGTTATGAGCTTTTGCTTCACTTCTTCCCAATTATTCGAAAATTGCTCAAAATCATTTCGTTCAATCAAATTGCTAATAAATAGATTTTTTTTTGCTTCTTTTATGTGAGTCTGGCAAATATTTTTAGAAGACATTAAAATATATGTCTGATGTTAAATGCCGTTAGTGAAAGTCAGGTAGTAGGTACTTTTTACCCGACTGTACACAGGGAGGGTTATGTGTTTCGCGCGTATCCTTTGTAAGTTCCTACGGGACGCCCTGTAGCCCAAACGGCCTGACCGATTTTAAAGAGTGGGGTTTCATTAAATTGGTATTCTTCCCCGGAGTGTCATAGGCTAAACATATTATAAAAATATTAAGTAAAAAAACATTTTTCACACAAATGTCTGAGAGAAATGTCAAGATATGCAATACACAGAACTGTGAAATAAATTACTTTGTGATGTATTCTCAATTGCGGTCTTGTAGAGTGTCTGCATTTGGTCATGAATTCATTTATTTTAAATTAAATATTATTATTTGTATTACATATGTATGTAGAATTGTAGAACACTACTGGAGCTTTAAAGATTTTGGTAAAGAGCTCCAGCCAAACTCCTAAAACGCTGACAAATAAATACAATGCACACCTTTCACAGAAGAAACGGTTTAATACTTTTTTTTGTAGATCTAGATACATTTTACACATTCCATACAATTTTTAATTGTTTTATGGAAATTCAACTTTGTACATATTTTTAATCATTTGAAAAAAATTGTAGTTTTCGTCGTACTTACTAATATTACGGAAGCTCACAGTTGCGGAATTTGCATGGAAATATATTTTCTCCAAAAACTTATTTAAATAAAAAAGTTAATTTAAAAAACCAAAAAACCCGACTGACTGTAAAAAAGATTTAAAAAGGTTAAAGCAAGACACTTTCAAGTAAGTATAACTAATTGGCAGTAGGAGGCTGCCCATATTTTTGTCAGTCTGAGTCTGAGTCTGGCCAATCTCTGAAATATTGGCCCTGAACTCGCGATGAACATTATACACCCAAGGTCTGACCTCCTAGTTCACTTTATTATTTGTTAAAGAAGTCACTTATGGAATACGAACACATCAAACTCGTTAGACTTTATTGTGCCGTACAATCGACATTGCTGTTCATGCATAAAAGGTCGAAAGACTACAGCAAAAATCTGCAAGCTTATGAGCTTGTAGTGAATATAACCGGCTTCGTAAGACTACCTATACAATCTGACAAATATATGGGCAGCTTCCGACTGCCAATTAGTTATACTTCAAAGTGTCTTGTTTTAATCTCTCTAAATTTTTCTTACTTAGTCGGGTTTTTTAAATTAACTTTTTTATTATTTAAAGTAGATACGAGTACGCCTGGCAAGTGATAGGTACAAAGTTGGCAGCATTTTATACAGAAATGAGTGCTCAAAAAGCTATATACGGCAGATAAAATTAAAAAAAAAAATAGGAGTATTGAAGTATACTAAAGCACAAAATGAAGCAATTCAGTTAAAATATCAGAAGATTGAATTATTATATGCTCGATGCCACGTTTGGAAAAAAGAACATTGCCCTTCGAAGTAACAACTTGGAACTCTGGTTATTTCAAAACGTCCCAGAAATATCGCGCCAAAGACAGATATTCACATAAAACAGTGAATATGATTTTGTATGCGACATTAAAGATGGATCAACGGTTTTTCAATTTCTAAGCCGAGCAAATAGTCAATTCCTCGGGGTCCTAGGCACTTATATGATGATGATGCACACAATATGTTAACAAAAAATTACACAACAGCCATTTACTTAATATCTAAGTCTCCATTCGTACCTGAATTAATTTTTTGGACCGATTTCAAAAGAGAAACAAATTGCGTAGGACACTTACTTGGAAGGTCGAAGCTTTTTCCCGATAAATTCATTTCAAAAAACTCACAATCTGAAAAAGCCCTTGCCAAATTAAAAATGGAATATGCTTTGGCTTTCTGTGCACTCTTCACACCCCAAACACAGCTTATTCTAAACTGATGTGGAAAGATCAGAAGTGACCAAGCTTAAATTGCGTGTTCTGTATCTGTCCAATTATAGTACGGATTTAGTTCAATCAATAGATCTAAATCTGGTTGATTTTCCTTAATTGCCTCGCAACGCCTATGCCATCGTAAATACATCGGAAAAAACCCATTTTAATAGTCTTCCATTTTCTGTATATAGAAACTCAATTACTGGACCCAAAACGAAACACTATATCTAAATCTGATTCTACAGTTTGTGTACTCCACTTCAATTAAAATCAACCCTTGCTTGGTGAAATATTGTCCCTCAAAATGTGTTCTGAAATAGGGTCGGCGAAGGCTCAATCACGTCCAATATTTCACCAGTCTTTTGTTCTTTATCCGATTTATTGAATTACTTACAGCCCTTCCAGTAAATTATTTTCGACATATTCAATCGAATTATAAAAAAAAAACACACAAGCACACCGGACATCATCTCAATTGAGGTCAAAGTTGACATTCCTTCGCCCATTTTTATTTTCGAGTCAATAAACGCCTATACTGCCAGCTCAAAAGGAATTTCCGGTTACCATAAATACTGTTTTTGTCGTTATTTTTACCCTCCGTTGACAAGAAAATTACGGATAAGTCCGTCGGACGCATTCTGTGTAAGTTAATGAGTATTTAAGTGAAACCCAGAATATCGGGGTAAGTTTACAACCCCTTGTCACGCGCGGTAGCCGGGGGCAGGTCGGAAAATAAAGCAGAACAAAAAACAATCCCACATATAGCAATTGGTGTAAATGGTGAAAAATGGAATTTAATTTTCTCTCAATGGCCGCTTTTCCCAACACCCCCCAACCCCTACCACCGCACCACAACTTGGCGAAACAATGAAAGGGAAAACTGTTTCGGTTTCATTGCGCCATTGTGTTGGAGGTTGTATTTTATTTTAGCGTTTCATATACCATTCACCGCATAGCTGTGTTCTGCAGGAGGATGTATCCGTAGTGATGAAAATCATTACATGAAAAATAACATCTTTTATGATCGTGTTTTCCATGTTTCCTGCAATGTTGCCATGCCACTGACAGCAAAAGCAAGATAGTACAGCTCCACTTGGTACTCGAATATGAACACCGCCATCGTGGCTCCTGTCGATGATGCTGATGTGATGCGCTTCTGGCTTTGTCCTACCGCTGGTTATATTGTGCAAAATAATGAGGGCTCGTCGCTGTCGTCGCTGTTGTATCCAGGTCCTGGTCGTGTCTCCTCACCGGCGCGGCGTTGTTCTAATTCTAAATTGTATTCCGCACTGTTGTGAATATTTTAAGTGAAGTACATGCCATGCAGCGGAGCTTACCACCACCTTACCTAGCATTGTGTCTGCTATAGCTTTTGTGACTTGTATCCTTTGGGAATACAGAGAATCATTAATATTGCCTTGATCTATTTCACAGGCCAGCCCATCCCCACTGTATACGAACAAAGCTCATCAAAATGTATTCGCCCATTTCCCTATTTGCATTACGCGCCTATGTGACGCTGCGCGCCACATCCCAACAAAGGCTATAGCTATACACGTTGAGGGAGAAATAGAAAGAACAAAAGTAGAGATGCTCTGTCTGCCTTTGCTCCTTTGGGAGCACCCATATGGAGCAGGATGATTGTGATAGATTCCTTTCTGGAGAACACAAAGCAAAACCTTTGTGCAGAGTTTCGCTTTCGTTCAAAAATCTGTAGGCTATGTTGACGGATATTTTTAGATCCCCTGCCTACGCCTATTAAAAGGTTGTGAGCGTTCACTCATGAATGTAAAGCGATTGTATGAATTGATATTTTTTGTTTGTTGCTGAAAGGCACCCTGGATAGTGAACCTTTTTTTTTTTGTGTTAGTTCGTTCCTTTGCACTTGAAAAAAGGGTTATTTAAACGGTTTTCATAATGTCGGTAACTTGATTGGGGTCAATTGTGGAGAGCGGTTTCTGACCGGCTTAGTGTGGGCAGTATCAAAATGATAACAGCTTTTCTTGCCTTCTTATTGTTGGGTCAAGTAGAAAAAATAAATGGAAAATAAGAAATTTAATTTGAGCCAATTGACCAGGGGAGGTGCTTCTGTTATTTTCGGCTCTCTGTCCTAAGTCCATGCATGGACATTCTTTCCGGTACATAAGTTAGGATAAAAGTATCCTTAGAGCTTATTTTATCATATAAGAGGTTTCTTCTGCTTGGAATCTGTTTTGTTGGATAGCAACAAAAGGGGACAATTTCCGATTGATCCCTTTGTGATTGAATGGGGGTTGGGTGTGGTGTATGGCATTCGTAAAATTTGACTTAATTTCATATGAAAAAATGAGAATCTTTACAAAGGAATCTTTACCTTTGAGAACGTGCTTGGACTTGCGGATTTAAAATTTAAAATTTTGTTACATTAATTGGGTCTGAAACGTGTCCGATTTGCATAAGCTTAAGAAATGTCTGTGGGACAATAATTAACCTGAGTTCCTTTCTTTTAGGATTGGGTAGAAAAGGCCGATGCGACACCTCATCTTGAAACACTTTCGTAGCTAATACACAGCGGTATTTGCATATTGTGATATTTTAGTGTGCAGTGGGGGTATACCTTTTCTGTGCAACATATTTGCTATTTTAATATTTAACTATGGTTCCGTTGGATTTGATTATTCAATCTTTAGATACCATATTGGAGGTAGCCAAATGTTGTAAGTACTAAATGGAAAACAATGAAAAGCTATAAGTACAGAGGATATAGGACTACTTTGGAATATTTTCAAAGAATACGAGTCCCAATACCAAATGATCTCCAGTTTATTGGTTTCGTGTATGGTTCTGTATTTATAAATTACTTTGCCGAGGATATTAAATACGTGAGCATTATTGCTAGAAAAGCCCAGAGTTCTGTGATTTATGTTCTTTGTAACATTCTCTTTCATCCTTCTTTCCTGCAACTGGATTTATATTTTATTACCGCTGCAGAAATTTAGAATTGATTCAACCAAGTATAGAAGATGATAGTCTAAGCGCCATCTAGTCAAAGCTCTTGAACCTTTAAGTAAATTTAAGTCAATTCTCCTCAAAAATAAAAATTAGCACAAGTATAAGAAAAAATATAGATTGCTAAGTTTCGCAGTTGACTTTCATTGCTGAATATTTTAACAAGATTCAACTACTTCTGGTTTTACAAAAATACGTTATAAGAAAAATATGCGGAAAAAATCGCTTGCATCCAAATTTTTCGTTTTTTAATAACTTGAATAGCATTCTTCTTTAGATCTGGAAGCTTGAATACTGAAGTTCATGGCAATAACTTATTGTAGTTGGACAGGGATAAATATCTCCCAATAAGCCAATACGTTTTACTGTAACGCAAGTTCAACTCATCTTTTATTTCTTTACATGCACTTTATAAAGCAGCGTCTAGCGTCTAGACTCTAGAGTCATGATTGCTAATGTATATTGGAATATGTGATACGTTTTTATACGTGAAATGAATGTGGACTGACTGTCGATGAAAACCGTCGCCTTGAAATAATGAGCCGATTTAACCTCTTTTTTTTTAAATTTCGAGTAGTTTTGATTTTTTTGGCAGTGGCGATGATTCGGGTTTGTCGGCGTAATGAAAAATGTGCTGGTTGGTTCTACTTCCTATTTTGCTGTCAAAAAAATCAAAAATGCCTGTATTCCTACAAAATTTGGCTGGCGTTTGTCGTTCAGACGAAGGATGTGTTCTGCCAAACAGCGAGTTCGTATCAAACCCGAATCATCGCCCGAATCACAATAATTGACAATTTCATGACACTGACTTTAGGTCATTTAATCTAATTGCCATTTTTTAGTCCATTTTGAAAAAAATGTTTATCGCCGTTTGAAGCTTTGAAGATCGCTAGAGAATAATAGGTATAGCACTGGACCTAGAACACTGCCTTGCGGTACACCTGCTTTAATTTCTCTAATGTTGAGTACGCTGTCTCTTATTTAATTCTGATGAATCGATCTGATATGTATGACTCCATTTTTATTCTACTTTAGCATGTAAAACTGGATAGAGAAGACATTTTATCTCAAAACTGCGATTAAGGACTTGTGTCGTTTTGATCAAACTCCATAGAATTGCAAAACGACGACGACATCATGTTGTATTTCAGTAGTTAGATATATCTTTATCTTATATAAGTTTTAATTATTAATATTAATATTGCGACAAGGCTAATGACAAGTATTGAACAAGAAAGCTAATTTTTACACATTTTTTCAAGTAAAGAAACTAATATCTTACTTAATTCCAGAACTGTAATATTACATACCAAACTCATTTCTTAATTTAAATGTGTTTTACTTGAGCATAAGCTAATATTATCGTGACTAATTCAAACCTTTTCATAATTTAAGCAACTGGCAAGTAAGTAAATCTAGGAATTAAAGCTTATAGCTCTTTAACCGTGAGTTGCTTTTCTCAATTCAACAAGAAAATTCTAAGCAACATTTTTGTTTTGTTTGTTGCTTCCGAGTTGAACAGAAATCCATTATAAAATTTATATTCTTACTCACAAAATGTTGGTACGAAAAAAGGTCCTTTTAAGATTAACCATATAAGTAAACGTCATACAAAGCACCTTGCAATTCGTCGCTATACACAATAAACCCGCTGCCAATTTTTTAAGGAAGCAAACACACCAGTTACTTGTGTTTCTGACGTTTTTCCTATTACTCAAGCAGAACGGTAGCCATTCATAGCTCACTTCTATACACTTATTATTTGCCAAAGCAATATCAAACCATTTTCCGAAATACCCGAGATGTCGACAGGTCACGTTCACATTTTCATTTTTTGCTTAGCTTGTCCCAGCTATAATATCCCTGTTATGATGCACTTGCACTCGTGCGCTGTCGAAACGTATTCCAATTCTGACAGTTTACGATCGGAAAATTCAATTTGATACTAATATGTTTAAAAGAACACAGATACACATTCGAATGCGATACCCAAAGCAATCGGCAGGACCTCACGTCTTGGCAATAGAAATTACAAACAGACAGCAGCGCCTGGGAGCCATCCAGTATGTTGAATGTCAATTTTCTATTTGAAAATCATTATAATTCCCTGGAAAGTATATCTATAGGTACATGTGTGTATATTTGTTGCTTGTATTCACAGCACCAGACACACACGCGAAACAAGGAGGAAAATGTGTGAAAGGATAAGAATGAGGCCGCCCAAAGGCACACCGCCACCGCGCCATGTAGCGAGAATAGGAAAAGCTTCAGCTGACAGTTTGCGTGATTCTATTAAAAAAACATTTCCAAGTGCCAACTTAAGTTCCTCGGCATTAGGCACACACAGAGCGTTCCATTTCCAAGTCCCTAATCGTCGTTCTTGTTCAAACTCCGTTGTCGCATTTTTCTGTTGCTGTACCTATGAATGTATTGTTTCGCAACTACATGCGAAGTATTTGTGTGTGGTGGAGTGGTCTAAACTGTGCTGCTCCTTTTGACTAAAACATCCGCTTGACAGTATGTTTTTATTGCATTCGATAAAGAGATTGCTTAGAGGGAATTGACGACGGCATGTATTGGCGGGGTGAGGCGGAGGGCCGCCAGTTGAAGGACCCGACCCTTCCAACGAATACAGGGGACGTGTTCCTTAATGGTTTTTCGACAACCTAATGTTATTGAAACTGAAAATTGACAACACAACGCCCGGCGGAGGGTGGTGGGTGAACACAACATAAGCATGACAAGTTTGAAAATGTTTTCTGCAATTTTTTGTCGTTGACACGAATTTAATTGGTGTTTATTGGCGGCTGCCTTGTCTTCATTTTTATTCAGAAACAGTGAAACGTTGGTGGATAATGTGTATCTACTCGTACTATACTCATGGGAAAAACTGGCGATATGGCCTTTCAAGGTACGCACTTTTTACGACTGCCCCAGCTGAGACTTTTTTGTTTATTTACTTTCAAAGTCAAGTGGAATTCGTATACAGTGTGTACCAATACGTTTGGGGCAATTTCGGAATATTAGTGTTATTAGGTGATTTATATTTTATTTGCCGATAAAAAATGGAGATCCTGCGCTTATGAAATTTATTACGTGCAACAAAGCAGACTTGAATCCACTCATGTCAAAGTTGAGAGTATGAAGTTTGAATTGCTCGTAAAAGGGTAAAAGCCTCACTGAAAGGTGAATTGCTTGCTTGCCGAAAGTGTGTTTATAAAAGTGCGATTTTGTATTTTAATATTTCTTGTCGGCTTCAGGACTCATTTGGAAAAAGAACGAGAAAATGGGCTATAAATTGGCATTTAATCGAGGGTGTTACTCCTTTTATTTGTTTTTACTGTTTATTCCAACTGAGGGAGCAAGAATAACCTATTCGCTGTATAATGAAGGTGAGCTTTAGCTTTCAGATTTTAATACAGAAAATCCTTATCCAAAGATTTGTTATGCCTCGTTCTTTGGTATAACTCTGTGGATACCAGGAGTAAGTAGTCATACCAACAATTTTCAACAAAGGATCTTTTCCCATCGTTCTTAAAAGAGTTTCTCTGGCAAAAAAAAGTGCGTAGGTAGGTATGTATTGCTTCATGTAGTTGAGTCTTGTGTTGGATTTATGTATTCGTCGGTAGCTCATAAGTTTAACATTGAGTAGCAAACTTTTGAAGAGAAATAAATTCGCTATTGAATGAAAAAGGCGACAAAACAATTGAAAATTCAAGAAAACTGCGTGTTGTCTTCAAAATGAGAGCACTTGAACAAAATTATTATTGGAATTTGTTTAAAATTCAAAAGATTGAATTGAATGTGCTCAATATTATCTTGATTGCAAGAAACTACATGTGGCGCAACGTTGCCGGTGAAAATATTAAAGAAATGAGCTGAGCCAAAAAAGGGGCCTCCGCAAACATATATACCTAGCAAGAAACAAACAATAGAAGAACAGAGAAGCTAAAACATATTTATTTATAACAAAAATCAAAAATAGATATTATTAGCAAAGTACGCTGCTCGAGCTAAATTTTCGCTCCCATACACAATTATTCTCTCCAAAATTTAGGTGAGCTAAATTATAAAGCGAACCCATTTAGCTAAGTGGTACGCTGATTGAGCTAAAAAATAAACTTTTATTTCAGAACGTACATCGCGTATCTGCCCAAATTTAACGTGTCTATTTGATGGTGCACCAGATCTTGACCGGTCGTTGTGTTCTGTTGTTTTGTTTCGTTTTTGTATTGAGGAGAGCAGTACCTACCTACATGTAAGCAAGGATGAGTTTTTTTAATAAATTCCCGTCGAGGAGTAGGGGGAAAGCGGGAGACTTGAACATATGGGAGACTTGAGCCACTCTCAATAATTTGCTCAAATTCCATTGAAATCTAACAAGTGTAAGTGTATGCGATGCAGACAGTGACGAGCTAATTGCACACAAAAATAATTATAAATCATCAGCTGTCTCTGGTTGGTGGAAGAGAAAAGGTGTTTTGCAGTGCCAATAGTAAAAATTTTTTTTTTTTTCTTTTTTCTCTATAAAATTGATTTGTAAAGCGTTAAATAAATCAATTTGATGTTACCTAACAATATTGATATTCTACATTGTAAATATTAGTATGATACCATTCTAGTTTGTATATAACAAAAATTATGAATATAAATTTGTTAAAAAATGCGAACGGGTGACTTGAGACAGTTTCTAAAGGGAGAGTTGATCAGTGGCTCAAATCTCCATTTGCTCTGATGGAATGTTAAGTGTTTTAAAGCCTTGTATTTAATTTTAATAATAAAAAAAAATAATTTAATTAAAAAACTCAAAGAAATAAACCTTGTAATAGGTTATTTAAGTTATAGATTTATTTTCGTTATGTTTCTGAAGTTTAGTTTTTGTTTACCTTTTTTTACTTTATATATGCTAAGAAACTGAAGAAACTGAAGTGGATAAATTATTCGTTTTATTGTTTTTCTCGTAGGATTTGAGTATGTTCAACTCTCCCCGAAGGGGTGTTCGAGTCTCCCGGTGGTGCGGAAGACTTGAGCCGAAAATCTGTTTTCAAACATTTGGCATTTGCCAAAAATTTCTTGCGTTTATTATAAGTTTAAGAGACCGTTCTTAAAATAGATAAATGTAGCTATAAAAAAATCCATTTAACAGGTAGCTGTGATTGATAAACAAATTTTTATTAACGATCTAACAAAAAGTGGCTCAAGTCTCCCGCTTTCCCCCTACCTAGAATCGGAAAAGGTTTAAATTAGAGAGAGTTGAATTTTTGAAGTAAGTTATTTTCAAAGAACATCTGTTTTTTTGTGGCATTTGTCCATAGCCCTCTCTACGTCAAAAACTAGCTAGGATAGGACTTTAGCTGGTGTTTGGAGAGAAAAGATGGAGACCAGATAAAATTTAGTTTAGCTCGAACAGCGTACTAAGCTTAAAAGGAAACTTTTTGATAATACTTAAAAAAGTGGGGCCACGGGCCTTGAGTCTGTCAATATTGTCGTCGCTTTGTAGCATGTACCGTGGCCTAATCAAAGAAAAATAGAAATATATGTTTTAATGTTTTATTATTGTCTTTCGAAAGCTTCCGGGCTGGAACATTTGTCTAATAGCAAATTTTTTTTTTTAATTATGTTTCATATTTCATATATATTTAAATGTTAGGTAAAATTAGGTATTTAAAATAAATCCACAAAAGCTTATTTCAAAATCAACAATTGTTAAAGAATGTTTTTTTTTTTTGGGAATAAATAGACCACTACTGATGGATGTTTTCAAGGAAAACATTTTATAAAATAATAAAAGGTTTCCCGGAAAAGGAAATGTTTCACCGAAACCAAAAGACGAAAGTCGCTTCGAAAATGTATGCCATTCTGATGAACCGGAGCTACATAGATGTGATATGATTCTCGGAACGGAACAAGAGGAGGAGCAAAAGTCCATTACCAGTTGTACCACACGCAATATTTATCTATAGTTGCCGTCTATAGATCAAGCCATATACGTACCTACTTCCTACCCATAAAAAAGTTCAGCTGTAGGTGTTGGGGTAGTAAAATAATTTTCAAACGAAAAACAGCTTTCTGTGGCACGATGAATTCTCAAAGGCAACAATTTCTGTCAATTATCCAGGACCCACTAGTGTATGGCGTTCTAACGCAATAATTATGCACATATTTACTTCAGTATTTCATTTCGGAAAAGGAAATTACATTTTTTATTACATTTCAAGTCCAGTTTACAATGAGTAAAATTTTACGCGTCAATCAGACTTCAATTTCCAGGAAAAAGGCAATAAACTTTGCTCCCTTCGTTAGAATGATTTAATTCGCATTTAAAACTGGCTACTTCCCTAAGACCCTACTGCTTACTTACACCTATTTTATAGCAGTAATTGCTCGGTTGTATTGCAGATGGAAGTAATGGCACTGTTGGTACCTATGTGTATCTAAGTTGTAAAATAACTCGTCAAATATAAGTCTAACTAGGTATAGCGGTTGCAATGAATTTATTTACCTAACTAACGCTTAAAATTGCAACACGGGGAAGTCTTTTCGTGCAATCCTTGCGACAATTTTGTCTCATCATCTGGTTAATGGTGGCGGTACATATTACCGGTCACAGAAAGGCCCTTTGATCTTCATTTGCAAAGAGATGGAATCCTATTTAAACGTCTTTCTTATGGTGACTACTTATTTGATCTACCAAATGTTTCTTGAAGTGCAACCAGTCCTTAGAGAAGTATGAGCTTTCACATAAGTGCGAAATTGAGCTCCCGTACGATTGACAGAAATTCTTTCCTCACTCATGTACCTAAGAAGATCTATTAAAAAAAAATACCAATTGAAAACACATACCACTATCATAATTTCACACCATACGCATCAAGTAGGTATACTCTACTAAGGGACGCAAATTTAAAATCATTCGTATATACCCACGCACATTGTAAACTGGAATTAAGCGATAATCCAACTTGATCCGATGGTATTTCCCAGAACTCATCTCACTTAAACCTGTTTCAATCTCCACATGGAATTTTCCAGAAACAATTTCCATATTTTGTGAACACTCCATTTATTCCTGGTAATCCCTGAAATGCCATTCGTTTGCCAAACATGCACACAACATTCCAACTTAGTACTTTATTACCCACATAAAGGATGTTCGCCAGTTTTCTGCTTAATTCCTTATTTCGTTCGTACAATTGAATAACTCAAACGGAGGAGACAAAGATACGAGTAAGAAAAAAAGAAAATCTTTTCATTTCTCATCACGAAAATCCTTTTTCTTGTAGCCACAAGCATTTGGATTTCTAATCAAAATTCCTTTGCAACACTATGCAGTGTGAACAAGAACAACGATTTCGCTTAAAATACCACCAGTAAGACAAAAGAGTCCACACACACACACATTTGGCATTCCTTGAAAAATAACCAACTAGAAAAAAATGGACCCGCTTTGTAGCAGGGAAAGTTCTGACGAAATATTACCTCGCACGTTCCGCAACATAATCCTTGAGGTTTGTTAGCTCACCATATTCTCCCCAGCCAGCACCCCAGATACGATCTGAGCACATTTGTGTACGCGCGCAACTATGCAACTTATACCCTCTATCCGATATGGTGGACGCTTTAGTCCTTGCCAGCACAAGAATTGGCCAGGAGGCAAAAAGTAAGCAAAATGTTGCACAGCTTCAATGTTTAGGGAACTCAAGCTCATTCATTCATTTTAAATGGATTTCGTGCAGAGTTCCACTTTCAGTCGGTTTTTGTGACATTTTTTTTCCTGCCGTTCGTGCGCGTGTAACAATCAGAGATGACGGAACACTCGGATTCCGTTCAATTCATAACAAAAGCATTTGCAGGATATTCACTTGACTTTTTGGTCTCACTGCCATGCCGCTTGGCTTGGATTGTGTTCTCAGTTTCGTCGTATCGTATATTTGCATTTCCATGATACTCGTACGTGTGCAGTGCGGAATACACGAAGAGATGGGGCACCAACTGGGATGAATCTGTCAGCGGATTGACTTACCCAACCCACTGGAGACATTGTTGAGATGTTCTGCAGTGTTGCGGCTTTTTTCGAAAGGGAATTGTGGGTTAGCTTCCTAATTAAAACTTTGCCGGATGCTGTTTAATTATTGGTACAATATTTTAGCAATTCCATTGAATTTTCAAATGATATTAAAGTTAGTGCTGATTACGGTATTCTATTTAAATGCTAGATCGGATTAAATTACTTTCTGTATAGGAGCTTGCTTTCAAACGGAGAAATTTTCGGTTAATACTTGGCAGGTGATTTCTATTGGGGCATCCCATCTCTTTTTGAACGATTGGAAACGAGGATGTTCTGTGGCATCAATTTAAAAGCTTTTAGAAGAAATATACGGCAAGGAAATATTCCATGAATTTATACAACATTAAACATTAGCACGAGGTGTGGGCAAAAGGCGTTGATTGTGATTTCTGGGACTCTACTGTCTGTCTACTGTTTGCAATATGCAAATTTTCGAAAACCTCTTCATCTTTCTTGACGTTATTAAGGGCAGTGCTGCAGTGATCCTTACGTTTTGCTTGGTCCCAAAGACTGAACTCGAGTGGAATTCTCATCAAAACGAAACGAAAAAAACTTTCGCATTACTAAAAACGAACGAGACCATGGGAAAGGAAGCATTTGCTTCACGTAGCTTCTTTTGTTTTCTACTTTTATTCGTAAACGTGTTAGAAGAAGTGTAGTTGATAGTTTTAGAAATAATTTCATACTTCTGAGCTTGGATTTTGTTGATTTTGTGCGAAAATTATATTTCGAAGTAACATAAAGCAAAATGCTTGAGGAAGCGAGTACGATTGAGGCCCGGTTTGTTCAATCTTGGTTATCTTTTAGCGAATGTGTTTTTGTTCAGGAAAATATTAACCATAGAATCAGTAGTACCTATGGTTAGTTAACCAGAGAAATCGATAACCAACCAATTTTTGCCAGTTAATGAGATTTAACCACTGATTTTCTGTAATTTCGTTTGTTCAAGATTTTTTAGGGACCACGTAGGTACCTACATTTATTATTTTGACGTATATGCTACACAAAAATGTCTGTCCGATATTGTACAAACAAAAAGAAAAATACAAATAATAGAATGAACGAATGAACGGATTTGTTGACGTTTGCAACTGACACATTATATATATAATACACTACACACCAGTCAATTGAAGGTGAGGTTATAGGTTTCTAACAAAATAATGGATGAATAAGGATTATTTTCAACATTTTAAGCCGATGAGAGCTCTCACAAATTGAGATAAAGCACACGCATTAGAGGAAATATTGTAAAAAAAAATTATTTGGTATTGGTTTTGGATTTAAAAATTTGCTTTTTTGTCTCACAAAAACAAAGTTTCACTGAGAAAACAAAATTTAAAAATATGGGTAACAAACCCAAAAGTCAGTCTCCTACACCCATAGCTTGGCAAGTTTACCCATATCTTGGATGTTATTCCCAAGTCGAGGCTATTGTAGACAACAAAGAGTTGCCACAGCTCTTTAAGCCGCAGTTGTTAACGAACTTAATTTGTGTCGGGTATGAACACCGTACACCCATGTCCTGTTACCCGCTAAGCCTGCTATGCTTGTTTACAACAACCTTTTATCCGCTGCGTTAGCTAATCGTTACGGTACAAGCACTGGCATACGGCTATGATAGCCGTTTTAATAAGTGACAACTGAGTCGTTCCAGGTATAACAACCGACATGCGGCTATGACAGCTCTGTGTTGGTCTAAGCAATCCTCTATCTATGTTTCTAATGCCATTAGTATCAAAGAAATCGTGGTGTTCAGACGTGTTATTGATTTCACCAGGTAAGAGCTTTACAAAATTTTCGAAACTGTTTGTTTGCATTTTGGAAAAGTGGCAAAGAGATACCGATGCTTTTTGAATTTAATTTATATATTTTTGTATATTTTCTCTTCAACAGATACTGACCAATATATTATGTATGTAGTTATTAACCGGGTTTCAATAGATAGCAGTGAGGTGTCAACATTTTTAAGAAGTCAGGCTAAGTATAAATGGCTTATAATGCTTCAAAAAGGCTAAAACAGCCTCCAAAGTTTATTGGCCTATGTGGTTCTGACAGCTCTGTGAAAGCCTCTCGTGAGGTTCTGAGAGCTCTGCATATTGCTACCGCAAATCTTTTGAGCGGCTGTGATAGCTTCTCATGAGGCTCAGACAGCTCTGTATATAGGTATCACAAATCTGTTGAGCGGCTTTACCAGCCTCTCACGAGGCTCTGACAGCTCTTTATATGGGTATCGCAAATCTGTTGAGCGGCTGTGACAGCCTCTCATGAGGCTCTGACAGCTCTGTATATGGGTATCACAAAACTGTTGAGAGGCTATGACAGCCTCGAATGCTTGCGCATTAGCTCTGTGAGGAGGTCTTAACAACTCTGTATGCGGGTCTCATAGCTAACTTGGATGTTTTCAAATGTCTTTTGTTGGTTATCGCAGCTCTGTTAATGTGCTGTACCCATGTAACGGAAGGCATCACACCTTATTTTTGATTATATCAGCTACAAAGGTAGCAGTTGATGTGCCTACATACGACAGAGGTGGCGCATTTAGTAGGGCTATCGCAGCTCTGTAGTTTTCTGAGTGTCATTCTTCAGTTCTTAAAAAATTGGATTTTGATTTTTGTTTTGCTTTTAGTAATGTGGTATTCGATTGGGCGTTCTCAGAGCACTTTTTTTTGGTCTCAGAGCAATTTTTATATTCGTTTGGTAAAAAAAGCAATATTTTTTCCAGATTTAAATTTTCAGAGCACTTTTGCGAATCTGGATATATTCTTAGACTCCTGATTTACCAATCCAAGTGCACTTGAATTAGATACTTTATTAAATTATTTAAGTTATTATAATTATTCATATATTAATTTAATAAATTAAATAAAATAAATTTATAAAGTTTTATTTTGGCTTAAAAAATTTATTATTAATTTATATTATATGTAAATTTTTGTATGAATTTTTATTTATTTAAAAAGTAAATATTTATATTTATTTGCAGTAATTAATATTATAAATTAAAGAAATTTAGAAATAGAAATATTAATTAATATTGACTTAATTTTTGCCAGCAGCAGACAACTGATGGAGTTTGTTTAAGTTTTCGTGAATTTTTTCTATACAGCAAGGAAAGTAATTGCATCGGGTGAATTTACATTTGTAAACTGTTTATGTATAAATATTTAAAAATCAATCGGACGGAAAATTCGAATGTTTTAATACAAAATTTAGCCAGTGAATAGATATCGCTTAGAAAAGTGTCGAAGACTACCCATATTCAAAACGCACGATATCAACACAAAAGGAGCAAGTGACGTTTTCATCAGGTTTTCATGTTCGATAGGCACACGAAATCTGAAACCTGAGAGCAAATCTGAAGAAGACCAATCGAATATTACACTAAAACTGAATACATTCATAAAAGATCTACCTAAACGAATTACTTATTAAAAACAAAAGGATGCGAATCCGAAGACAAAAAAAAATTAACCAAGGATTCGGTCAATCACTGAACTGACAAATAAATTGTAAAAATGGAACGATTTATTGGAAAGCTATGGTTTGGTGACCGATGTGAAAAAACGCTCAACAAACACTCATTGGTTATCATCACTAACTTTTAATCTATGGTAACCCAACCAAGGATTTAACCAGCTTTGAACAGACCGGCCCTTGATATTTATTCTGGAGTTCGTATGGGTATTATGTTTTTGTTTTTTTTATTTTTTTAAATGGGTCTCACATATCAGCTCAAGCTTGGCCCACCACAGTACCAATTGTGGAATATTTCGGAATATTTGTATATGCATGTTGAGTGGAGTTTTTCAAAAATATTTGAACAACTTTTGTTCATTGTGCAATCGAGTGGTAGGTACCTATTTTATTCTTAAATCCCCCAATCCATATTATGTGAAAGATGACTTAACATTTGTTTTTACATAAGAAGTAAAATGTTTGCCCGCCCTGAAATGTATATGTATGCCCAGCCAGAAAGTGTATCGCCTAGCACCACAAACCGTCTTAATCTGTATTACAACTAATCAACCATAATATCGCCCAAATGTAGGTATGTTCATGTTCAATGATCCAGAAGTCGTCTGTAATAGCAATAATTTACTTCTACTTCAGCAATTCATGTTCGCAGCATCGTCGTATTTGTTTTCCTTCCCCCAGCAGAGTACCACCATTTACTGCCCAGGACTCCATTCAAAATTCTTGAGATTACACAGAATTACACTTACTAATTAATCGAATTACTTATCAGCGCGAAGTTGATCCACGCAGATGAATAATGTGCAGCAAATGTCAGCATTGATAAGAACAATTCAGCAACGGAATTATTTAACACCATCCCCAATGGCAGGCGGGTGCCATCTTCCCTCTGTACATGGCCATCTTAGTAATCATTCTACACACTGTGTTTATCTAATTAAATTGCAAACGGGAGCTCCATCTCAGACGCACACAGAGTTACAAAGCACACCTGTACAAGGGTCAAGGACATACACAGAGTATGCACTATACACCGCTAAGATAAATTACACCAGATAGTGGGTTAGGGTATACAAATAACATCCCCATTGGGGCCAAACGAGTGCCCAGCACTCCGATGTCCGACCAGCGACCGCACAGTGGAAGTGATAATGAATTGGGGAATAATTCATTGAATGGAATCCAATGGCGGCATTCATTTCATACAGTGTAATTGGTATCCCTTGGTCTGATAATTGCTTGCTGCACATATAGCTGCGAGCCTTTTCATCTCTTCGCGATAGATGCCAACACGGTCCGCAGAGTCAGATTAATTAATCAATCATAATTATGCATGTACTATGGTATATAACGGACAAGTTGACATGTCCAAGGATTTCTTGACAAATTGTGTGGAATGGTTTTGCGGTTCGGTCTCTGTGATTGAGATTATACGCCGGCATGGAAGGCAGAACAGATCACGCTGCTGTCATATCAGTCAGCGAAGGACTTTTATTTGCTCTTTATATTTTTTTTTGTGTTTGCGTTTGCATATTCGTGGTCGATTAACTGCGGGAACTATACGGGATAAACCATTTTCATGAGGCCGAAAAAGGATATGATTTATGAATGGCAGGGCATCCCCATTCGAGTTGTATGATTAGGTATATTGAAGCTGAAAGGAAATTAGTTTGTTAGCCGAAACGATGAGCCTCCGAGACTGCTTAAATATTGAAGGATTATTGCTGAACTTGGACTATTATGTAAATAAAAGACATTTGGTTTGCAAAATTTGCTTAGCTTATGTTAGTTTGGGATTGTTTGGGGAAGGGCACTCCAATCATTACGGAGACGCAGACGTTTGATTGACTTTTTTTGCTGCGTTTATACTTGTGTGTATTTTAAATTATATTTCAACTAGTTGGAGCAACAGTTCCTTAGGGACCCTAGTCCTAGCTTATGACGATCATTCGTTTTGTGTGAGTGTTTAATTTTTGGGACGAATGGAAGGGATCTACAATTTGATCCCGAGTCCAAACGGATATTTGAGAAGCTCTTTCATGGCAGTTAAACTTTTGGATGCTTGTCAAAAATTCGCCAAAGGAGGCGAAGTGAAAAAAAAACCTCCAAATTGCTTTGATTCTTTTTTTCGAAATTGAACCTTTGACCGTTTTGTTAAGTATAAATTTAGTCCAACCATTTAAGCTCTGCGATAAATTTTGCTGACATAGCAAACGTCACGGTTGGGGTAGTCCCTAGTCCCCCATGATTAACAAAGCAGTAATCGCCTTACAGAAAGAAAACTGTTAGTTCATCTATTAAGTTCGGTCAGATCTTCATAAATGTTTTGCTAATTTAATAATATGGCATTCCATCTATTTTTACCAGCCTTATGTAGATACACAAGCAACCCGTAGAATGTGCGCTTCCCTTAACTGTCAGCTTAATGTATATACAGTCTATTTTCGCCGAAGGACCTCCCTCCCAGACGTATTTGAGCCGACCTGTTTTTTACCGCCCACTCCTTTGATCAAACAGACGACTTTCGAACCAAAGTGCTTTTTAAAATAAACCCAGGCACAACCCCATTAAAATTTAAAACATCTCCAAATTGTATTGCTCGTTTCAAGTACTTGCCAAACAGACGTGAAATCAGACAAAAAGTCAACTTGACATGTCTGCACCAACAATACTTCAACAGTGCTTTGTCAATAACACAAGAAGTATTGAGTTCTTTGATCTCAAACTCGTTCGGTTACATCAAATATTTTCAGACCCCCAATACACTTGTCTCGTCGCCATCATGTTCAGTTACCAAATAGGAAATGCATTTCGTAAAAGCAATAGGGATTTCCAAGTGTAAGCATATTTAAGCAAAATTTTAAACACATACAACGTACTACACTCAGACGCATCTGCAGTCAATGTTTGTTTATAGCCCTGTCAAAAGAACGCTTTCTTTCTCTTCCTAGAAAAAATAACCCTAAATCGTTCACCATTCAAGGAAAACACAGAAAAAGCCATCAAACTTATCTATTGAGTTCCGAAAACTGAATTCAGCGAGTCTCTCTCTCTGACCTAACATTTCGAGTTTCTCGCTGCAAACTTTCATAATGTAGAAGTAGTAGTTGTCATGACGAAAGTTTTACAGCACAAAACACACCCGCCCCCCGTATCCGATCGCATTTGGCTTGTGTTTCTTTTCAAACGCACTATCCCTATCGACGGGAAAGTAAAATAGTTTCTGAGAAAATGTGGAATATTCTCCTGTAGGTATAGAATTAATGCGAAATATATCACAAACTATTGATCCACATTTCAAAGTTGGTACGCGGAGTGGGGAGCCCTCTTTCAACTTAAAAAAAAAAGTTGAATGCATTTGCGTAGGTGTAGGATTTAGCCGAAGTGTGCAGCGGTGTGTGCTTACTCGGTTTATGGGTCAGAGCGTGGCATATAAATATCAACTTACCTGACATATATTCAACAAATAATCGACATCCGACTCGAATCGAAACCCATTTCAATCATTCAATCGTGTGATTTGGTGTCATCAACATTGTCTCTCAGTTAGGTTTGATATTATGTAGGTACCTATATAATATATATACGCATACAGGTGAACAACCCTTTCGAAAATCGACGGGGGGTAGATGTTTCTTTTTGTTGGTAACCTGGAGTGTTTGGAATTTAAAATTAGCCTTGGAGAGTGGTCCCTATTTCCGTCATAATCTGAAGGTTATCAAAGTATTAGTGGAAATTGAATATTCTCAATGGAGTACGGGGTACGACGCGCTATTCAATTATTTTTAGTCCCAAAAGGAAGTGAGGGTTTCGTGTTGAACAGTAAAACTAACCCCAATTTGAGGGAGCAGAACAAGATGGCTTGACATAGATAACGATGAATAATGATAGTGATGGATTGATAACGCCTTCATTAAGATAGCCAATGTATTGTGTATTGTTATGAAATCAGAACAAGCCGAACAAGTTAATTATGTGGGTACTCACTACACACAATATGGTGTGACTTTCGAAATACTTAAGACCATGTAGATGTAGACTTGTAGGCGGAAAACTGGATAAGGGTGGCAAGTGCTGTGCCATGAAGTACTAAGATCCTTGGTAGAATAAATTGAATCCTCTTGAGAGTTGTTTGTATAATTAAACACCTTTTCTGTATTTGGCAGATAAAGAAAATAGCCAAACGTTAAACTATGTGTGAAAAGAAAATTTATTTCGGCAATAAAGACCATTTAGTGATGGTGCTTGATCGCTTGACGTTCAATCTCCCTTCACAAAACAGGCAGATTTGGGCTGCTAAAATATAACTGAATTATACACGTTGTTGCGAAAACCTCACAATTTTGAAAAGCAGTGTGAATATCAAGTATGTAGATATCTGACTGGTTTTACGACTAAGGCCGATTTTTCAATAGTCAGATAGCCAATCAAATAGGGGTTAACTGTCAGATAAGAAATAAATCCATTTTTTAATAGTCGAAGTCGAATAGAAGCTATTCGAAGAATATAACAGCTAACTGTCTCATCCGTTATCCGTCCGTTTCTGTGGCTGATAAAATAAAAATCTCTAGTGTCTAGTCCAGTAAGCGAACTGTCAAATTTGAAAATTTTATTTTCCAAAGTTTTGTTTGGGAAGATTATGTTTATATTGATGAAATGGAATTTTTCGACATTATTGAAGAAATTTTTATTGAAGAAGAGGAATAAGCAAAGAATTACTTTAACCCAACAAATAAACAAAGAGTAGTGAGAAAGAGACCTAACCATTATCTATGTACAATGGGAAAATGCAGGGGTGGAATCGGCTAAGGTGATAGTTGATAGTTGACAATCAAAATCATAGCATTACGTCCACGTAAGGTGATTATCAAATCGACAATCGCTTTTTTGCGATCAATTTCAAGTGACACCTATTTAGGTGTCGTTTTCATACATTTTAGTCATTCTCATTGGTATGCACCTCGGCTTCGACTCCAAATAAATTAAATACGTTCGTGAAAAAAGAATATGGGTAGGTATATTAAAAAAATTAAATTAAAAAAGTGAAATTTTAAAATTCGTGAAGAGCAATGTTTACTTCATTGAAACTTTTCTACAGAAATGAAGAAAATAATTACATCGAAGTCCAGCTATGAAGAACATACCTGAGAAATAAAACAAATAGGTAGGTATCTTGGAACTTCCAAACGCGATGTAAGAATGCATTATCTATATATATTCATTGTTGATTGGTGGCATTTATTATTGAGTACCTATTTTAGATTTTTGGAAATCTTTCGCTTATCGAAAAAAAGCGTTTGTGTTTGTTTTGAGACTACCTGATTTACCAACTTTAGTAAGGTCAACGCATGTTCCACCCATCCTTCAATTGGCTGCAAATTTAAATACTTTAAATCTTCTTTAGGGGTGGTGGCTATTTTAAATTTTCCCTTTAAATTTTGCAGTTAAAGGGTTGATGGAACTAATAATACCTACCTATTATGATTATAAGGCCAATGGAAAATGAAAACATATTCTTCAATCGGAAGCATACCTAAATGTGCTTCCCTAAAAAAAATAAACAAATTTATTGCACTTTGTGAACATTATTATTTTTCTCAAATTCACTTAGGTACAATTTTCACAATAAAGAAGAAACTCTTCGAATATGTAGGTATCATCTGCACGAAATGACAGCGTCGGCAAGGAAGTGACGTTTAAAACTCTAAGTGCTGCCAATAATCAATCATTTTTTAGTGATCGCTTTACACAGAGCAAAGAAGAGGTGATAATCAAAAACGACAATCAAAAATGCGACAATCAACTATCACCTTAGCCGATTCCAGCCCAGATTTCAAACGAAGATTCAGGCTCCAAAAAGATACGTGCCAGTACGTACGTACTTTCCATGATAAGAACCAAAATCGTACACAAAACAGAAAGGTTTTTGTATTTTTTTAATGCCTTCATGTTTTAGTTTTCAAATTTTTTAAGTTCTTGCAGTCACACATCTAGCAGCATTAAATAATTCGGCAATTTTATTCCATGCATTATATTTTTCCTTGTTTGTGAGGGAATCAGCTTTTTTTCTGTAGTCTTTTGAAATTTAAACATCATTATTCATTAGCACTCGCGTTGCTGAAGAGGTAAAATTAACCGCTGTTAGTTTTCCATTGCAAATTTAAAATGCTTGGCACTGAAACTTAAACGGTAAATGACAAACGTCAAGCTTGGAACATGACTATCTTCTTTGCTTAAACACAGAATATTGTAAATCAATTTGTCTCACTCAGGCGGTTTATCTGACTATTGAAAAATCGGCCCTTAATAGACATAGCACTCACCAGAAAATCAGATAATTCTATTTCCAATCATATGCATCCTTTTCAATATTTTTTGCATTTTTTTCCAGTCAACTAAAATACATAATTAATGCAAATCCAGTAAGTTTTATTCACATAGGTAGTCAAATAGTAAGGTTGGATACTTCTATCGGTGAAGTCGAAGGAAGCTCAACATTATTGCGCACGTCTTATATCAACTTACCTCAACAGATCTTAAATATGACTAAAACATGTTTCTTATTTATTATATGGGCTTAGTTGTAGTAACCGTAAGAACTGTTTATATTTTAGAATTTATAAAATCACATTTAAAAATAAAAATTTAAATTATTGAAAAAGTTGGATCACCTAAAAATAAAAGAAAAACATAAATTTTTAATAAAATTTTAAATAAATTTTTCTTATGCTGCTATTGCACTCAAAAAAAGTTTTCTCGAAAGAAAATTTTTTAAAATCCGGTCCGTTCGAACCCAACATACATATTTCAGTTTTCAAAACGAGTCGTTTAAGCTCGTTTTACACGAAAACACCACCAAAAAGACTTTCAATTGTTGGGTTGTTGGAACAAACACACCTTTTGCAATATTCAGCAAAATGGCTGACCGAACAAATGTCACAACTTAAAACTTAAAATCATTTTCCACAATTTATTGATGGGCTAATATTGTTTTTAAATGCACTATAAATTAATTTTTTTTTGTTAATTAATTCGATCGAAATTTGTAACCACAAAAGTGTGCACCGAACGACTAATGTCTCACAGCTGATTGAAACGTCAAACGAAAAATAGTTGGTTGTCGGTGTGAATGCATCGACCAGTTTTCGAGGAAAACACGGTTTTCGGCCTGGTGTGAAAAGCCTATAAGAAGTTAAACCTAGCTTATGGTTTGTACGGATAGGTTTCGGGCTTTTTTAGTAACAAAGATATGGGTATTTTTACATATTATAGCGGCTACAATGTTTTACGCTTCAAAATGCAATATTAATCACGCTAAACGAATTTTTTGGGTGGGTCTTAAGTAGCAGGTACCATAAACCATGCAGGTCATTTGAGTTCTATTTCTGAAATGTTTATAGCTTTCCCGAAGTTCACACCCGAGAGTCGCGGTGAGCAATTCCCCGCCATTCTTGAAAAATCACAATTTTACGACTTGCCCTTCAAACGGTCTTCCAACCTCAGCCACAAAGATTATTCTTGAAATAATAGTATTTTTTTTTTTTCTTGATTAAAATCCAGCCCCTGTGTGGTCTATTGCTGCCCCAAATGGGCTGGCAAATATATCACAAAATACGAAATAAATTAGAAAAGCATTCCCTAGTCCACATTGAGCAATGGACGATGTGATCCAACATGCCTTCCAGACATAAAAGAAACAAATTAAGAAGTTTCATTTTGTCCATTGATTTTCTTCTCGTTTTTCTGCTACCACCCTCTTGTATTGTGTTCTTCCTTCGGATTATCCGTTTATCGGGTTATTCACTTGCTATCCTCTGCCCATGAGGATGTGCCAGTGAATTGAGTTTCTATCCTAAAGCTGGATTATTACACCGCCTCTAAACGGGGAATACTTAATCAGCAAACTGTGTAATAGGAGTGGTCTCCTTTGTACAGCAGGCCCGGTCAACACACAGCGCTGATGACGACTAAAACAACAATGATGTTGATGCTCAAACATCCTTTAACTATGTTATAATTTACGACCTTTTTTGCCGGTCAGCATTGCCGGATGTGAGAGGAAGTCGAATGGATATGCCCTCTATAGGGATTGGGATACTTAGTCGATCATAAAAACTAATGAAGCGAAACATAACCTTATTAAATTTCGATTTTTTGTGCTTTAGGTGCAAAGGATAACGAAAAGTCGTTTAACTGTTTTTATTTTCCTATGGTCTCTGCAATCGGTTGGAAGGGGAGTGTTGGTGCACTTGAAAAGAATTAAAACGCAGGGAACCATCAACTCGAATGAAGGGAAACGAAGGTAATTACGATAATAAGGTTTATTTATTTGGCTCTAGCGTCTAGCCTATTGGATTGCACATGTAGGATTGTAGGACTGTCTAATTGCAGAGCGGTGCTGTAAATGCCTTGGATGGCAGCACCGACGTGCCTAATTGCCGGTTCGGGCTCTTTAAGTATTGGGTTCTTGTGAGTCTCGAGATAATTTTGGGATATTAAGCTCAGAAAAGGGATTGTAATTGCAAGCCATTTTGCTGTTCTAATTATGGGTCTGAATGGCGACAATTAATTGTAATAGGATGTTGAAGACTTTCAGGGGTAGGTGTGCTATATGCGTACAATTTTGGAGACCGTGCGAAAGAGATTTGGAGGAATGATATTCAAAGGGGTGGGTGTTTATGTGGCAATTATTATGAGGTCACGAACTGTGTAAAATCATCCAAGAGAGAGAGGGTGAGTTTGATCGATTTTTCTAGGCTAGCCGTCACTTATTTTTGAAGGTTATCTCATATTTCTAACGAGGACCGATGTTATTTTAGTGGTTTTCCGGTTTTCTATTTGCCAATTTGAGTATTTAAATTTTTTAGGGAATTTTTTATTTTGAAAGATTTACTTCGTTAGTGGCTGTGGAAGCATATTTCAAAAAGTTGTAAAAAGACAATCGGATAGGCCATCAAAATAAGCTGCCAGACTTGTTTGTCTCAAAACTTTCTTTCGGACTTACTCTGCATTCTTAAATGTGAGGATGACGGCCATTCAACTCATCGTAGCAGAGTGGGGGAAAAACGAAAGCAATCCCACGTTGAGTGGGGTTCCGTGGGATTAGTAGAACGGGAAGCACTGGAGTTTGATGTATACCAACGATGAGAAGAGTAGACTCTCAGACTCTGCCCATCAATTGAAATTTCCTACAGGAATATGCAATGGTAATTACTGCAAAAAATATTCTATATGTACACACTATTCAAATCCACAATTGGATCAATTGACACCTAAAATGAGTCCCATATAAGTACATCTTCAGTTAGGCGAGACAGCTCCAACATAATAGAGAAGAACTCTCTTTCGAAGTGCAGAAAAATGAATAATGGAAAAGTATAAATATCCCACCCCAATTGCGATGACCGCACAAAACTGTATTCATCTCTACTTGGTACAGAGAAAGCCCCCTAAATGAATGTTGCCAATTATTTCCTTAATTTATTTTTCCCTCCAAACCATGAATATTAATAATAAATTATTCTACTTTCCAGTTTCTCATTTAGGCCGCGCGCCGAGTCTATGAATGACCGAGAGAGATAGCTTTTGCATGTTAGACGATGTCTGTTTTAAATGACTGTTATTATAGAAGTAGTCATCTTATCCTCACACAAGGATACCAATCGAAAAGGAATAAATTCGAAATTTCAATGCTCGTTTGTCGTCGCTTATGGAAATGACAATTTGGTTGAGTTTCAGATTTTTGTGTGTGGTTGGAAATAATAAATCGCTGGTGATATCGTTCGGAAATGAAAATGAATTGCGAGAATATTATTTTCCTCTTGAAAAGGAGAGAGAAATTCCAATGCCTATGGTCTTCGAACAAAAATAGATTAGAATTAAGTTGGCGCATTTGATGAGGAACATAAAAATAAGAAAACCAAGTTAAATTTGTGGTGTACCTACATTTGTTTTAAAAGTTCTTTTTTTGGAAACTTCGATTGCACATACCCAACTCTCTTAGACCCCGCATTACTAGCTGCGTATTTATAACTCAGACCCTCATCTGTAGTCCGGCAGAGTCATATATCATCAATAACTCAATTTACAGCTGACATACACATCCCTGGCCAATCTATATATATAAAAGGCAATGAAGTCCGTGTGTGCGCGCATAACTCAATAACGGATTGTTGGATTTCAACGATTTTGGGCTTGACGGTTTCGTTTTGGACCAAGGAAGGTTATAGGCTACTTTTTGTCGCGAAAACAAAACTTTGAGGGGATGAAAAAGGTTATGAAAGTTTGTATGGGGAAATGCACTTTGAAAAAAAAATAAACGGGGTCGAAATCGAGTAGTGATACTTCAAATATAAAAAAAAATATTTTTAATTTTAATGGCAATTGTTGTTGTCAATTATTTTAATTATTTTGCAAGCAAATTGTTGTTGCCAACAATTTTGAAATTTCTTTTTTTTTGAAATACACCTAATAAGTTTGCTTATGTTTACTATGTTACACAAGTATTAAGTAGCTTTTTGAAATGGAGTAGATACTTCGATGTGTTTGATGTATGAAGTTTTAATGCATCATTTTTGTTTGCCAAGTAGCTATTTTCAGGATCCTTGCATTTGTATGAGTGAGTAAGTTGAAATGTTTGAGATGACGATGATGATAGACAATACAAGAGTTGTTGAGCGTTTTGAGTTTTTACGCGCTTAACTCGATACATGATGGTTTCGATTGGGCCCAAGGAAGGCCATAGGCTACTTCATGTCTCGAAAACAAAACTTTGACAGGACGATATAGGGGATGAAAGTTTGTGTGGGATTCGGCGATTCCAAGACAAATTTGATCATGCCGCCAGTGAGAAGGCAAACGTTTCACGCCGCAGAAAATCAGGACGAACAGGCAGATCGGATTATTAACAATCGAGAGAATATGTCGGAACTCCGGGAAAGAATATCATGCAGTTGTCCATACTGGAGACCGAGATAGACAACAACACAACCGTAATCAGCATAGCGTTCCATGTTTCTCACATGGTCGGTTGTATGTGGCGTGCTCACGTGTCGGCAAACCTCTCGCGAGTGCCAAATCTTTCGTGAATTACCAGGCATGCAGAAATCACAGCTGGACAACAACTAACAAAAATGTCGTAGACCAGCACCTCTACAATATGCAATGCAAGCCGAATGAAATAAGATAGGTGAATTTAATCTTCAAATGAACTCCAACCGGAAAATTTCAACAACACGATATGGAACAACCATCGATGCTGTCTTCCAGCGTAATCTAGATAGATTACAGTCTCGAATGTACATCTTACTTCAGCTACCACAATCCGATTGTAGGTATCTGTTCTACCGAAACTAGCACAGAACGAATAAATTATTGTTATTTCATAATAGATATATCAAGAATACGGTTATTACAACTCCCTCTTTTCTCAATGACGTGGATCAAGCCACACACATACTGCACGCACGGTTTTACACATATATTTCGGGACTGTTGGATACAGTCGCACAATTTTTTTTTAAATATTTTCATATCTCGGGAATAGACTCTTTCGTGTTAGAAATGGAAACGAATACTCGGAGCTAAAAGAAATTTCGGCCGGTGTACCGCAAGGAAGCGTCCTTGGTCCGCTTCTCTGTTTGTTATAGGTATACTCGCGATATACCAAGGGAAGATCGCACTACCCTTGGTACGTTCGCCGACGACACAGCTATCCTAGCAAACCGCAGTGAATAAGGTAAATGAATGGACAAGGAACTGGCAGATCGCCCTCAACGAAACTAAGTCTGTTCACGTGAATTTCACCTATAAGAAAACTAATGACTTGCCAATTTTTCTAAACTTGGCCCGAATACCCTTTGCAAACGAGGCCAAATACCTGGGAATGACACTCGACGCAAAGTTGAAATGGAGTTCGCACGTGAAAATGAAACGTAAAGAACTCGATATCAAATATAGAGAAATGTACTGGTAACTCGGAAAACATTCCCAGCTCAGTACTGAGAACAAACTGCTTTTATACAAGCAAGTGCTGAAGCCGGTGTGGACCTACGGCATACAACTTTGGGGTTGTACCAAGAAAACAAATGCCAATATTCTACAAACTTTTCAAAATAAAGTGCTTAGAGAAATTGTACAAACACCATGGTATATTAGAAACGACGATATCCATAGGGATCTCGGAATTCCAACAATCGAAGCTGAAACTAGAAGCTTCGCGAGAAAGCATAGAAACCGACTAATCGGACATATCAACAATACAGTCCGATAAAATCTTGGACGAGAGCAATTTATTGCGCCGACTACAAAGAACGAAACCGTTCGACTTGGCAAGATAAGATTAACCGCGTCTAATTTGCGGAACACGCAGCATCTTTCATTGGAAAGTAACCTGTCAAAAGTTGTTATTTAATGATAGAAAAATTGCTTCATAAGTTATATTATCTTAGTTGCAGTATCTAACAATCTTTAGAAGGGTGGTGTTTTTGGTCAGTAAAAATCTGACACTACTATGAGAACGCGCTTGCTATTCTCATAGGTCCTTACCAATAATCATTTTTAACCTTCACACTAAATATTTTCTAGGTCACAATACGCCAAGCCGAGTCGGCCTTATTTCACTTTGCATTTATAAATATATTCTTAAATTAATATTAATTTTGGAGACAATGGTAATTTGGGCAAATTATGAAATGTGTATGAGGGGGCATGCTGCCCCCCTGCAACCCCCCTGCTTGGGTTTACTGTTGGATTACGGGGTGGGTGCGAGGTTTTCTACTTAAATTTTTTTTTGAATTTTCAAATTGAGATTTTTAGCCTTCGAGATTTTTGTCATTCGAGATTACGTCATGATCCCCATTTGCTTCGGCTTTATTTCACAAACAATGTTCGGCGTTATTTCACTTTGTTAATGTGAAATAATGCCGAATTCTGAAATTCGGCATTATTTCACTTTGTGAAAGCGCAATAACGCCGAGTTTTCCAATTCGGCGTTATTTCTCTCGGCGTTATTTCACGGCACCGCAATTTTGTATGGAAATTTTCGCCATTGTAAGTTCGAAAAACTTAGCCTGGACACTAAAAATGATTATTGGTATCGCGGATAGTGTCTTTGGAAGATTTTTACCTACCCTCGGATAAAAAAAAAAACATATATATATAATTTAAATTGACCGGAAGCGAAAGCTCGGAATTATTAATTTCATTAACTACATTGACGAATTTTTGCGGAACGAAGTTCGCCGGGCCAGCTAGTTTCTCTATAAATAAATAAAAGCCTACGTCAATTTCCGAAAGTAGAAAAAAAAAAAAACAATAATAGCTAACAAAAAGCAATTAGTTTCTAAATACCGAAAACTTTTTAATTGACGAAGAGAAGTTTAATTCCATCGAATTGTTTGATGGACTTTTTAATTTTCGATCTCTCGATCTATCCATCCCACCAGTCGTGGAGAAGACAAAAGGACCAAAAGTTTCCAGCCCAGCTTCTGTCACATTTTAAATAGATAGGTTAGGTAGGTATATGTTAACCCGTCCTATTTTGGGCTAAGATTAATTGCTTTAAATATTTAATGGCACGCTCATTACTCATTCCACGACCGTTGGCTGCCATTTTATTTTCCATATTCATTTTCCGGACAGCCGCTTTCATGTGGCTCATTAAATTGCATTAGTTGTAGGGGCGATGTGTTTCTTTTAAGAAATTAATTTTTTTTTTTTTTGCTATTTTATTCAAACGAGCGGAAGGAAAAACACACCATTCCGTATGATGAAAACTTTAACCTCGTGTGAGGTTTTCATTATATTTGCTTTGCGCGCAACAATGCTAATTAGCCACGCTAAGGTGTGTATACGAGCGCCCAAAACTGCTATAGCACAGATAAGCTACAAGGGCTCTAAAAGAGATTTCTACTTGGAACGCAACGATTATTCGCCGTTTGTTGTACGAGCATGTGTGTTATAGCATGCTCAACGTCATGCTTTGGTCAAATTCAAACTTGTGTCCTTGTTTTGTGCGAATGCTACAAAGCAGCACATAAATTGTGGTAACATGAAATTATAATTTGTCATGAGATTGTTTTCATTTTTTTGGTTACGGGTTTTACTCCATCCTTTTGCTTGGAATATTTTTTTTTTAAGGCTTTATCCATGCAGGACCCACATGGTGCCATGCCTTGGCTTAAATTGTCTCTATACTGTTGTCTGGCGTGGAATACATTTTCCGAAATTGTCTTGCCAGAATTGTAATTTGGGCAACAAAAACACGCACACGGTTTTGTGTATAGGACACTACTTTAGCGGAAGGAAAGTAACTTTATACTCTGGGGCCGTAGAAACGGAATTGGCAATGGTTGAATTTAAACTAGATATATAAGGCGTGGGACTTTGTGCAATAATTAAGCATGTCTGCAACAGTAGGCGTTTTTTTTTCTTTTTCGGTCCAAAGCTGAGCACTGAGACTGAACTGAGTGGTAGCATTATGATCGCGCTCTGAACCGAGAGTGCTCAGATCGTTCTGATGTTGGTCTGGTTTTCCTGTTTTGTTGTCTGTCAAATGTGACTTTAAGTTTGCATGTACGAGTACATGTATAATCAGCCTTTTACTCACCCTGCTCAGTCAATTTATTCTGAGCTCATAGAGCGCGCTCTGAACGAAAAACGAAACAAATTCGAGCTCTGATGTGTCTGAGCTAAAAAAGAACCACGAATCTTTTGTATATCAGTTCAGGTTCTACTCTGAACTAAAAAAAGAAAAACGCCTAGTGTAGGGAATTGTAACTAATTATTTATTTTATTTCGAATTTCAATAGTAAGATATCCGACGCGTTCCTTTATATGATTATTGAGACGAAGAACCCGTGCGTGGCGACAGTTTGCTGAGAGGTCTATCATTCAGCTTGGCTTGAGTTGACCCACGCGTGCTGCTCTACCTCTACCACTCCCCGAAAAAATATTCTGCTTCATTTTTTTTTGTAGATTTGAGCTTACTGCATCTAAAAGCAGAACAACGATCAAGAACCGCGGTTGCTGATAATGTTCGATTTGGGAAAATAAATTTATTTTTTTTCATGTTAGATTTTAGGTTGTAGCTCAGCTTCTAGAGGACATAGAAAGCTGGTTGATGGCTTGAAACAACTACGATAGTGTTGGCTCTTCTAAGCATTTTATTTTGTTTGCATTGATTAAGAATTGTTTGAGTAATAGCGAGTAAAAGGCAGTGAAATTAGGAAAAAACAACACATTTTGGTCAAAAACGCTCCAAAAAAAATAGGCATGACAATGAAAGGAGTAGCCTATGTCCTTCTCAGAATCTTAAGGAACATTCCAAAAAAAGTTTCATTGAAATCTGTGGAGTAGTTTTCACGCCATTAGGTAACAAAGAAAATGCCTACTGTTTTATTATATGTATAGAAGATAGATATCAAAATGAATCCGTTGTGCGCCCACCACTCTTGAGAAGATCTGCAACAAACGAGATCTGCTTAGCCCAGTATCTCGGCGAAGCAGAAAGATGAAAGATTGCTCAAACCATTGCATATGATATTAGTCTCTCTATACAATGAATAAAATACTCAGAGGCTGTTGCCTTAAGATAGTAGGGACCTATCGAATTTCGTGACGAGTATGATGGACTAAACTAAGAATCTTTACAAGAACACCTGTCCTCTTGAATACTCGTCAGATATACGAAAGAGGTGGTTACGCGGAAAAAATCTTAACATGAGATTTCTTATTTTCCTTGGACCCAACCCTATACCATTCACAGGAATTCCTTGTTGTCGGAATGATTCGAAGTGCTTTTCAACGGACAAGTTAATGAACTTTAGCAAGTCCTCGTTAAGAAGCGATCTTTTTCCACAAATAGGCTTAACAACTTGTCAGCACTGATCTGAGTCTAGCACGGAATACTCGTCGCTCTTTTAGCCGACTAAAGTTACGTAAGACATTATACCTACTCTTGTAGGGCTTGAAAATGAGCTCCAGCTCTGCACAGCTGTCTGCCTAATATTCATGTCATAAAAACCATCTCTACTCAATTCCTGTTGCTCTACTAGATCTCCAACCCTCAAAACTTGAAGGGCAGTTTCAGAAATGTCAATACCACTGAAAATAAACACCAGACTGTCTAAGTCCATACCGCACCGCCTTTAAGCCAATTGAATCCAAATACGCCACCTAATCAACTCAACTAGATCCGAACCCATTCAAAGTGGCAAACGCGTATTCAATTCTTTGCTCGGCCAGGTGTAGTTCATAGGCCGATTAGAGACTGTAAATAAAAATTAAATTACACTCTTCCGTGTATATTCATTCCCATTGACCCCTCTAAGTCGAATTGCATTTTTACTCATTCCACTCCAGTTACTTTCTGTCATTTCAAGTTACACGCCACGTAACAATTTCACAGACTTTTCACTTTTAAATGCAGAAAACGGCAGACGGTGGCGGTGGGGTGGGGTGAACTGTCAACCCATCAGGCGGACACCAATTCAAAATGCAACGGAATTAGAAAACCTCCTCTTCATTTCAGGAAGCCACATAAGAACCTCCTGTATCTACTGCGCTGTGATGTACTTAAATTCAAGTTGAATGTGCGATGTGCCCGTACGACTGGGTGGGTATGCAGTGCAGAATATGTGAATGCCCCATTAATACGTTGCATCTGTATATAGGAATAGCAGAGCAGGTCAGCAGCCCGTCCTGTTCAGTAAGTTCCAGTATGAGGCGCGCACACACAGTGACATTGGCCGCAACAACACACCATCGTAAGTTTTATACGACTGTGAGTCTTCTCTTGTGGACTCTTTTTCTAAAATTTACCACTTCCGTTGGAATAAAGTTATTGTTAGCCTGCAATGGCTATGCTATGGTTTCTCGGCTCCTTCTCAATTGCATTGCATTATCCTGCGGTGGCACATATTGTCGTTTGCTGAAAACGGAATAGAATTTGTGTGTTCGACTTTTGGTAATGTGATACGAAAGGGACATTCATATTCATACTACTTATACAAGTAAGCCAAACATGTACAAGAGTGTGTATGCGGTCAGTATTATCTGTGGGCAATTGGGAAAAGAATTATTGTTCCTGTGACCAGGCACAGCTATGTAGAGCAGTCATTGGAAGTTGTTCTTCTATATGCCGCAGCGTCAGAGCTGACGGAGACCGTATATCGGCTTCGGCTCAGATAGTACGGATGGGTAACATTTTGTGAATGAATATTCATCATGTCATTTGCGATCGGTGTGGTTATAACCTCTGGGCATTTTGAGGAATGTATTGAACCGATGTTTATTGATGCAATGTGCTGAATAGAAATGGTCGCCCGGACGATGTTATACATCATGTTCAGTTGGAAAACCGAAATTGGTTTTTCAGCTTGGCAGTTAATCTTTCGACGAAGAATTTCGGGCTTCGGAAAAGGTCCCAAACCGGGCGGCATGAAATGATTCGTTCGTTTTTATTATAAATTGTTTGCCAGCGCTATCCCTTTTTTCGTGTAAGAATGTAGGGAGTCAACGGCATTAATAGCAAAGTTCAACTCGTTCATTGTTGTACCCATGTAAAATGAAAATAACAAAAAGGATTACATATCGGGCCTTACCAATAATCAATTTTAACCTTCACACTAAATATTTCCTTGGTCGCACAATATGCAACTTTGTATGGAAAATTTCGCCATTGTGAGTTCGAAAAACTTAACCTGGACACTAAAAGTGATTATTAGTATCGCGGATCTTGATTCACGAACTTATTACAAAAAATACCATGGCAGAGGCAAAATGTACGAATGCTTAAGCTTAGACTGGATTAGGAAGCGGGAGAGCCAACAGGGGGCTCAGGCCCTGAGGCTTCTTAAAAGAGCCAATATTGTGCCTATCCTGGTATGTTCCTAGAGCCATCTTTTCACTCCAGATGATGTCAGGAAGACAAGGATCTTCTCTGGGAGTAAATCATCGAGGGTTGCTGAATTGACGATTTCATCACCAAGGCTATTTTTTTCTAAGGCGACATAAAGCCGGACAGTCTGCGAGTATGTGAAGAGAAGATTCGTCATACTCTCAAGACAGAGTCTGCAGATAGGGTCTGGCGAGATGCCTATGCGGTGGAGATGTTTTTTCACGTGACCATGGCACCAGGTTGTTTTTGTCCACATTAATCAGGAAGAGCGATTTTTTGGGGGAGAATTTAGGGAAAATTTTCTGGTGTAGTTTTGCCCAGCTGTACTTTGCCAGATCTCGTTAGACTCGATGAGGGAAAGGTTCCTAATATAGTTCCTGAAATGGTTTTTGCCTACTCCGCAGAAGAGTTCAGGTCCGATAAGTGGAGTGGTTGCTCCGATTTTAGCCAGTGAGTCAGATGATTCGTTACCATCAAATCCTCTGTGGTCTGGAATCCAGTGGAGGATGACTAGGTTTTTCTTAGAAAGTGCATAGATGGTTGTGAATGTTTCTAAGATAAGCTTAGATTTTATGACAGATGAGTCAAGAGCTTTGAGAGCTGCTTGGCTATCTGAAAAGATAAATATGTTTTTTCCCCGTCTGTTAGAACTTAGAGTTAGATATTCTAGCACAATGGAAGATTGCAAGAACTTCGGCCTGAAATATGGATAAGTTTTTCCCAAGGCTGACTGACAAGTTCACCTGTGGCGACTTACCGTAGATTCCAGAGCCAGTCCCTGACTCCATCTTAGAACCGTCTGTGTACCAGATGGTATCGAGTCGTGATGGATTGGGTTTGTATTTTTCCCATTCTTCCCTAGGGGGGATAACTATGGAGAAGTTTTTGTTAAAGCCATACTCCGGTAGCATGTCGTCTAGAGGCATGCTGAATGCTCTTGAATGCTAAATGCTCCGAAATGGCAAAACTAATTTTCCACGTGAAGTTTTCACAAGTCAGAAATCAGTGCGAGTGAATATTAGATAGGTACCTGTTGCAAAGACTGATTGGAAGGTGAGGTGACTAGAATCAGCTATTTCACTTGGCTTTGATTGCTAGTCCCTCAAAATTTTTGACATTTCGGCGTTTAATAGGTTGATATAGGAAAAAAGTGCAGATAGCTATGAATTTTTTTTTTGATTAAAATAAATTTAAAACGTAAGTCTTAAAATTTGTTTAGATACATTATGCAAGTGGCAACTCTTTCTGCAATCAGCAGTTAAAATGTTGCTATAAAAAATAAAAGAAATACGACTTAACTTCCGGATCCCAACCAAACGCAGTGGTTTTACAACTTCAAATTATCTTAATGGATCAAGAAGTTACCAACACCAGATGAAAATTACCCAATTACCAAAAATCTTACTTAATTACTTAGGTGGCGCTACAGTCCGGGGTGGACCTGGGCCTCAACTAATACGCCTCTCCAGTTAGCGCGATCTTTGGCTAACTGATGCCTCCAGTTGCGCACTCCAAAAATCACCAAACATAAAAAACGTTACTAAATTTTATAAAAATACTACCAAAGTGGCAAGTACCATCAATAATTTGTATGTCCTGCTAGCTCCTATAAGTCTAGTCTCTAGTGCTACCCTCAGGTCTTGCAAATTGTTACTTATGTAAATAATTTTATCTGCTTTAAAAATTAGCTCCAGTTTTGTATATTATGACAATCAATTGTATTGGACAACTTATCTGTTGCATTCTATTTTCCTGCGGGTACTTATCAATTTCGTTCGTAAATTAAAATTCCTGAGCTTACTATTCACAGGATATGATAAGCACACCGCCATCTGTATAGTGACAAACAACACATGATCCGAACGGATGATCCGAATTATCATATCATAAGTGATTCATTCAAATCCCAGCGATAATTGTAACCAACGCAGCAATTTGATTGCAGCAACAGGATATTAGATGCGGAACGCTTAATTTAATTGAACCAAGCTCATTAGGCGTAATGGATTAAATTTCAATTCCGTAATTGATAGCATTACACACACTCATCAATACGATTTGCGGGCAAAACAATGGCACCGAAGGAAGCATATCCGGGGCGCGGTTGAGAGGACACTCTTCCAATTGAATGGCAAATAAATAGTCTGTCAGGTGTGTCCTGCGCTATGGACCCATACACTATATGCAATGCAATCCAGGATTAAAACGATGACACTTTCAGTTAATGGGCTAAGTGATTGCCGCAAATGGCAGCTCCAATTGATATTGGTAAATTGAATTCTTTGTGTGTTGCCTTCAGTTTTGTATTGACATCCACCACATTACGAAAGGACATGTGAATTGAGAAATTGTATTACGATTGTGAATTATTTGCCAATTACTTACGTCCCTTTGGAATGGGCGCATAAATTACCCCAGGTAATACATATTCCAGTGGTGAGGAAGCCAATCATGAGAATTGCAATCGGACTACACTGGTGTGGTTCAAATTATGTGCGAGCGGGGGAGACTCCATTGAATTACCTCGGGGCGTCAATGTGCATTATGAGTAGTACGAAACAAAAACGTCTCCGCCAGACAACAACGTCAATTATATTTGGTACATCTGGTACATCGCCCCCGTTATTATGACTTGTAGCCATCTCATTAACGAAACTTTCACAATGGAACCTTTGATTGTGTCTATTCGTTGTCTCCCCCAGCACAGATAAAATTAATTGAGGGTGGACCACCGTGGGTACAGCATTCAAGCGGCAATCACTAACTTTCGTATGTGGACTTGACAGGCGGTGCTGCCCACCTAATTGCTAAACACTCAGCTCTGATTTATGTACCATTACATGGTAACTGACTATGTCTGTCTGAATGGCAGCTGAGAGACTCACTAAGGCCCATTTTATTCACTCGAAGTTGAACACAACTTGGGGATTTTTATATGGAATAAAATGGGCCTAAGTGTGGTACCCAAATCATGCTGAGCGTCGTGCTTCCAAAACGTTTGGCAATTTGTCATTGGAAAGACATATAATGTCAGAACAATGCCAAGACACTCTGTAAAAGGCATCGCAAAAGAGCCGACTTCTCGCCTCAAGGAGCCATGTACACTCGATTGTATACTCCCTGGGGCTAATCAGTTGAGAGTTGTTTTTGCATCCACAAAGTGCTCCAATGGATGTTGGCGTTTTTTTTTTTCTGCCCTTCCAAATTCCAATTGATGGTTTTGGGGAAGGAAACCATTTTTATTCGCCTAGATTTGGGGTTTTTCTGATGTAACTTGTTAATATGTGCGTGATGGCTTGGCTTTTTCTTTGCAATTCATAATTTAGGATATTTAGATGATTATTAGGGCAAATTCGTTAATAATGGGTTTTGTTGTCTCTCTGTCACGGTTGTGTATGGGATGGGGATTGATTAAGTGGCTTTGCTGTATATCCCCTGAAAGCTAAGACTAACAAATCGAGACAATTTGAATGCGGATTGATGAATGTTATAATGATAAAGGAACTAAAATTGATGTTAAAAACCACCCTTATCAGAATAAATTGCAAAAGAGAATGGGAATGTACGAACGGTTGTGATTGGGCGTTGGCTTGGTATAGCTGAAGGAAATGAATGATTTTTGAAACGAGTGCAAAGTTACCTAACCTTACTTAAAATGAAGAAAATGCATGTTTTCGTGAAGAAACTTCTGATTTAAAATGTTTATTACAACATTATGGACATGGAAAACTCGTGGAACTCAAACGTAACCTCGAGGAAACTAGATTCAACGAAGAAATTAACTTATGTCAAATTTAAAATCACTCGTTCATATAGGCGGAAATATAGGAAAGTCGCCTTTTACTTCGGTTCACGTCTCAAAAAATCGATTTTGAAATAACGCCTCATCGTTACCATTACGACAACTAATTTGTTACCTAGTCTACTAGTAGGATGAATGGAGTAGCAACAATCATGTAACTTATATCAGTAGTACTCTCCGAAACTCGACCCATGCGGTCTAGGAGGCTTTTCCAACGTTAAAAAAAAAAACTTCAAGTTGTAGTGCTCTAAAATATTAAAATCGCAATTTAGAAGCCTGTTCAGTTCTCATTCTTAGTTGACCCCGATCCTTAGCTTACTGCCTCCGTTTCGCACTTCAATTTGGTTGATTTTGTTTACGACTGATGCGCGGAGGGTTGCCAATTCGAAATGAAAACACATTTTACATTATGTGGAAATTCCGCGACTCGTCTGGTCATTTCAACGATTTCGACGATTTTATGTTTTTATTAAAAAAAGGGGATTATACTAGAAAAAAATCATTTGGAAGCCTGAGTTTTTTACATTAAATAAAGACTAAATAAATTCAATCTCATTTAAGCACGTCTTTTACGAAGTGAGCGCATCTACAAATCTTACGAGTGCTTCTAGATGATTGTTGCTTTTGCCTATTCTAGTTTGCTTTTGCCAAATTTATGAGTTTAGTGCCTTCAGGCGTACCTACCTATTTAAAAATGGTTTGACACTACGGCAAAATTCTTCAAAATTAAAGCTAATAAATGACTCGTTCTTTATAAAATCAAAAGAAAAAAAATCATTCTTCGATATATACCTAAGGGTTGTTCAATAGGTACTATAAAAACTCATTCTTAAAAAGGCGTTACTGGCGAAAGTACAATAATTGAAATCAGAAGAATTTTTTAAAAATTGAAGTCTGTATTTTGTCAATAGACACGGCTTTTGGAAGGTGAATAAAAGATTCTCGGGAACGTTAGTAAAAGCAGAAAGTACACCAGAGCCTAAGTATACTGAGAGCTGTAATTGCAGACGAAACAATAACCAACTCTCATGAATTTATTTCTCTTATTTAGGAACTTACTATGGATTAGCAGAAACAAACCTCGAAAAACAGCAAATAGAAAAAAACATTGGCATTTGAGCTCAACTTCAGTTTCAAGTTTCGTTCAGGATGAGTTGAGTCAAACTCTCACCTTTTTAAATTAAAAACAGTCATTTTAAAAAAAATATATGTTTTTCCGAGATATTTAAGCTTTTGACTAAAAAAATTAAATAAATAGTTGGTGCAACAGTTCGGTAGGGACAATAGGAATAGCTTCTCACAACCATTCGTATTGTGTGAGTTTTTACATACGAATGGAGGGGATCTACCATTTTATGCCGAGTCCACACGGCCAAATGAGACTCCCTTTTAACACAGTTATACTCTCGGATGTTTGTCAGACGTTCGCGATTGGTGGCGCAGTGGAAAAAAAATCCGAAGTTGGAATTTTGATTTTATTTTTGTGATTCGAACCTGGACCCATCGCTTAGAAGTCAAACACACTAACCACTAAGCCACTGAACTGGGAAAATTGTTTTTAGCCCCGACTCTAGACATGGACACGGCTATAAATATCTGGACAATCACGGCGAGTCCCGTCAAGCCTATATCTAACCGCCACTTTAGACAAAGTTTCCATCTCTACGGCGTTCAAACTCTTTAGGTTCGAATCGAAGGTCTAAGCGTTGACATTCAATCACTTTCAGGTCCTATCCATTTCAACACCCGACTTCCAGATTTTAGACTTAAGATTAATATCGCTCTTAGAGGTAGTGGTCTTCTTCATCAGATATATGACAAAGAAATATTCTTTGGAAACTCTTAGACCAGAGTTAGAAATGGTCTAAGCTTCAACTTTGAAAAATACAAAAATTCTTGACTTTAAATTGAGATCTTGTCTTGAATTTAAATTAAGTTCCTGTATAGAGTCTCCTCAGGTGTTTCTACATAGCTGGCCTTCTCAGCCCAAACAGCGTTTGACTAAAATTTCTATCGAGTAACTTCGGGTATTATGGAAAACCCATTTTATTTTTACATGCGACAACCAGAGACCATGCATAAAATTGGCGATTTTAGTACATTTTGCACATTGATCTATTACCCAAAGAAATAATTAGCGGGTAATTTGGAATAGTATAGTATGGTTGGTTGGCTGTATTTCCCGACGAGGGAAAACACAAGTAGCGCATTGAGCGCCGTTTTGAAACCACAACTAACGGAACCTGAAATTAAAAGGGGGTAAAGGAAGTTAAAAGTGCTCAAAACCAGCCTGTGGAGTTGAGGAATTTGATAATCTTGTGGAAGTGGATGCTTTGGATGGCCGAAAGGTCATCAAAAAAGGGATGCCCTAGTGAACTGCGTCTGGTTTTGGCTAGGGCCGGACACTCACAAAAGAGATGGATAGTATATGGAATATTTCACTATACCTACCCTCCTTATGGTATTACACATTAGACGATTTGGAAACTATTGCAAACTACGACTTATAATAAAAAATATATCTAAAGAACTCAAGACAAAAATGCCTTAAAAAAGTCATGCAAAACCAAGTAAGAACTTTGACTGAATCGGTTGATCGGTTGATAATATCAATAAAGAGAACAGCGAAGCACTTTTTTTTGCTGTTAAAATTCTGGGAAAATTGAGAAAGCAGACGAGCCATCTGCGTTGTAGCAAATAGAGAAAAATTCCACATCACCGCATATTCCACAATACCAAAAGTTACTCTAATGAGTTAGTTAACCGTTAAACCAACGACGTTTCCAGCGTTTCCTTTCTATTGTCTATATACTCTCAAACGTACCATTGACAGCTTGCTTTGAGCTTGAAGCGAATTCACAGCTCGGAAATTTTCCACACAATATTGTCCATTAAGACCTACGGGTTAAGATTAAGGTTAAAAACAATTATTGCCTTTCAATTCCGTCGTTGGCCAACCGTAACTAACGTTAACCCATAAAATCAAGTTAATTAGCTTTTACCAAGATCCTAATTGTCTCCCCATCTCATCTATTCTATTAGCAGACAAAACAAATTGCACTAAGTACCACCCTCAAGCTCAATCGTAAAACCAACTACCAAAGCAAATGAATACTTCATCACAATTTACTGGATGAGATATGAAACAACATTCAGCTTTAAGCAGAATTGTCCACCATTAACTTGCGGCGGTCCCGCGCCCTATCATCTGGCGCCATTCGGGCGTTTTTCGTTCAACTTTTTGTGGTCGTCTCGAATGAAATTGTGAAAATCGCACAACAGCGTATTAGCGCACCAGCGAACAAAGTGGAAAATTTCATCAATAAATCATCGCGTGATATACACAGAAGCTGTGTGCTTGTCTGGGTCTGGGCTGGGATAACCTCGAACAGACAACACCGCCCGTTCCATTGCAGTTTGTTTCTGCACAGCCAGACAGGAACGCGTCTCTCGTTCGGGGATATCCTCCGTCCAAGTGGCGGAAATAAATTTGTCAAATAATCTTCATATTTGACATTTGAATCGCATTCAAATTCACATTCACGTTCTCTTATCTCTGTATCTCTATCTGGGAGATGGCAGAAAGGCCACCCACGCCATGTGCTGCGCGCTGGTCTTTTTGTTTCTCCGATTTTCTCACATGCACACCAATGGGATCTGCTACAGAGACTTGATTTATGGCAACTGTTTACTATACACATAACACATATCCGTTAGTGTAGAAAAAAATATTTGTTCCATCAAAAAATTTGCCAGCATTTTCCGCGTTCACCGCCCGCAACTCTATATCGACCGCTTTAACTAATCAAAAAGTGCAGACGGGAGCTGAAGGACGTTTCGGTTTGTTTGCGTATTTGCTTGGCTGCTTGCGTTCTATAGCGTGCATAGTGAAGAGTCTGTCTGCCCGCTATGGCTGAAGGGATGGCAAAACCAAATTTACGAAAACAAATTGCAGCACATGAAATCGAATTGGGGGTGAATCTGTTTGCTTCAGGTTGCCCATTAGGCTGCTCTAGATACGAGGTGTTGTGTTTGCATCCAAATCACCTCACTATATGGCCGTCATTTTCGGTTGATTGTACTGCATGTTGGCATATTGTTGGAGAGAACGATGCCAGATAGTGCTGCCAGAGGTGTGAAGCTCAAGCACTAAATCATCAGGGAAGTATTCGTCATTTTGGCTGGATGTATCCACCGGGGGGATACGAGGACGAGGTATTACTAAATGCACACCGGGAGCAAATGCGAGGAAATTCATCATATCTATGGTGGCACAGCAGTGTATGTGTGAATCTGAAAGTCAAATTCGTCCAATGTGTGCTTAACAGGAGGATATTATTGCCATAAAGACAATGATAAATTTTGGTAGTAGCTCAATGTAGGTTATGCTTGGGTTATTCGGGGCAAACCTCCCCTTAACTATGGCACATAATTGGGAGCTTTTATTTCGAGTCTTCAATTACACAATTAAGTAGGTAAATGTATTTTTAAACAGCTAGCAAACAGAAAAGGAGTTTTACTATGTACATCGCTATTACCCCGACTCTCTACGAACGTTTGGAAAGGTTGTATTTAATAGCTTAAGCGATTTGAAAAGAAAACAGCCACGAAACGCATTATTAAATTGACAAACTACCAGGACTTTTTACCCCTGCAAGGGACTTTCACTTTGACTTTGATTATCTATTTCAAATTGAGGAAATAAATAAGTAATTGCTCGTAATCGTCTACGCTTTGAAAATGTTGTGCGCCTTTTATACCCCAAAAAGGACATTCATTATCTTTTGTTTTGGTTTGTTTTGACCATAATGAATCCAATTCGAGTTGAAGTCATCATAATTGCCACTGGACTATACTTGTTTATTTGCTTGGCTTTGTGATATCATGTTGTACTTCGACTCCTGATTGGGCGGAAGAAAAAAAAGTTTTTTTTTTGTGTGTCTATCGCTCAGGTTCTATTGTAGTTCCATTTTATTTACAGTTCTTTTGTGCTCTTCTACAATACACGTATTTCCTTTTTGAGTTGCATAGCATTTTATATTATTAAACTTGAGGATATCATAACAAGACTAAGCTTTAGAGAAAAAAAAAATAAAGTTCTAATCCAATCGACCAAGGCATTCCACAGCTAGTTGGTGGAAGGTGTTCGTGAAATACTTTCTGCTTAGGTATCAACTTATATCTCGGCGTCTGGACTTTCAGATATGTACAGTACTTTTCTTCCTTATTTTAAAATTTTGCAATACAACTGTGGTTGCTTTTAAAATTTACTCCGAACATACACAAGGTCGTAAAGTCAGTATTTTTAGGGCGAATGAAAGGGGGCTTTTAATTTTCTGTTGACAAAGTTGACAACGCTGTTTTGTTATCGTACTTTGAGAGAAATGAGCAATTAATGCAGGCGGAAATATTTTAAAATTCTTCTGTGGAAGTAGCCCTTCAAATAGTAAAATCACAATAACACGGGTTCCGTATAAGCTTCGCAGAAGCCTCAGGGTTCAGCCCTTGCCTATTGTTTCCGAACTGACTTCAGCTGAATGCCTTACCTTACGCTTGTTAGTTTTGACAAGGCTGTTGACCTTGTAAATTGTGAAAGCATATGCAGGTATTTTTAAAAAGTGGGTCTGGAGTCGGAGTGACGCAAGCTCTTTAAATGTGCACAATGGGATAGACATTTTTATTATTCCGCCTTAAATTTTAAATTTTAGTGAAACCTTTTTACACGCTAAGTAAGTCCACTTCGAATGCAACATTTCCAATTTTATACCTGGCAAGCTTGGAAGGTTTCAAACGCTTTTTTTTATCAACCGCTGTCGTCTCTATACCTAAATCCCTAACCTTTAGAGCACCGAGTAAATTTTGGGGCCTCAAAAAAAAATTTAGGGAGTAATAGGTACCCACGCCAGAACCAATAAAGACTCGGACAAATCGACTATTTGCCATTTTCACATAATAAACAGCATTTAAAAAAATATTTCTTAAATTACGAAGTGGAGGTAACGTGGGCCCCTCTAACTTTGAAATTAATGTTTTGTTAAACTGCATTTACACCATCACGTACGCTCATTTTTGCATGAAACGGGACAGAGAGATCCGTTTATCCACTGTCAAATCAGACGCCTAAAGTGTCATGGATATTCTACCCATAATTATTGATAGGTACGTAAAACGGAAATAGACAAAGGTTCCGCCCACCAACATATCTGCAATTGCTGGAAAACATTTATATTTCTGATTTGAAATATGTGAAATGAGAGAGGTAATTAGTTTCAGTAAATTAAACCAACAATTCGTCAATCAGTTACACGAAAAAAATAAATAATTTTCCGTTCATCTTTCGGAAGCCATATTGCTTTATAGGAACGTGGAATTTCTTTAGCCATCGCTATAAAAAAATCAACATGCGGAGCTTTCCTATATTTCCTATCACGTAAACAAGATGGCCGACGTAAATACGTGTCACGTGTTTTTATGCGTGTTAGGTAATGCTATCCCTTTCAGTAATACGGCTATTTGGTATTTAGCATCCCTTGTGTGACCGTGTAAATGCAGCATAATTCAAAAAATTCCAAAAATCTGTAATCACGTTGAATTCCTTTAAGAATTCCAAAAAACGTAACTACCTGAATAACGAATTAAAAGCAATTACTATTAAACGGAATATAGACAAAAACGTGGTCGTGACGGACCCAAACCAAAGTCCCCTAATTGGTACTCTAAAGGTTAAATTTCTTTCCCCAAACATTATATAGAACCATGAATAATGGCGTGAAATGACTCAGAAGCTATTATTTCTGTCGAGATAAGTAAGCTTATTCGTCACCACTCACAAACACACCTATTGAAGACCTTCGAATGGAAACCTCAGGCTGAACGGTTTGGTGCAAAGATAACAAAGTGTTGTCATTGTGTTTCTACCGGGGTTGAAGACCTAGGAAACATGCCTTTGATGTGGACCACAAAAATAATCCAACTGTTTTGTTCTCCAAATGATTTGGCGACTCCAGGTATAGAGAAACAATAATTGCCTTGTTTGTACCTAATTCTTCAAACCATTCTTATATATTCACCTCTATTACTCTTTGTATAATTGTTGATTTCCGTTGCCCTTGTTCCAGGACCGTTCACCATTCACCTTTCCCATTTTGTTGGAAATGAGAAAACACGCGCTAAAGACCTTATTCACACTTCGAAATGGTACCAATTTCTTATAATTTTGATCCCTAATTGCCACATCCACCATAATGAGCGAATCAAAAGGAAAGCTTATCGTTGTCACAACTCCCAATCGCCAACAAAAACAACACCAACGACGCGACAGCGCACAAATATCGCAGCAACACCTCTCACATTTTAATGTGGAAGCAAAATACGAGGATAAATAAATAATTCCTTTCATCATAAATATCATCAGGGTGGCTTGGTATCGCATTAAACGAGCTTACCTCCTAATCCCCAAATGGTAAAATATCCGTTGAAAAATACACTCACTCACCCGTCTCATGACTTGTATCATTGAGATGCACACCTCACTGTCAGGGTTTGCTTTATGACAGCTGGGGTCCTACTGCTAACTCCCCCACCAGCAACAACTCACCCAAAGTATAATAAAACACTTAGCAGAGTGCTGTGTTGGTGTGGTGGGGATGGGGAGCAGGCGAGCTCCTCCTAAATGCCTTCAAATTATTGAGTAGTAAATTCACTTTGCACTACGTGCTAGATGAGATATTCTCGTATACGAATCCATTTGCATTTATCGTGGCCGCGGCCGGCGGCCTAAACCCCATCCCACCATCATGATAAACTAAAAATAAATTTCCATCCTATTGGGTGTGAATTGAAATTGCGTTATTTCCTTCGGATTTATGGCCAACACACTAAGAAAAAGGTGGCACTGCCAGAGGTATTAAGTAGCTATTAATAATTCGAATGTGCTGCCGGGACGCCAACATGATGGATACTCGCGTAGTTGTCGCTGCTGTCGGTGGTGTAGTCGCCCGCCCTGGACCATGTTCAACCAGGCAACGAGCAGGAGCAACCACCGTGGGAGTGATGACGATTTATGAGAAAGCTGCTCCTTTCCGCGATCTATGGGTGTCGGTGTACCTATTACTGATGGAAGAAATATGACGAGGTCAAGAGCAAGGGATATTATGCCCCGTGGGATATGGACATGGACATGTGCTTGCAATCAATTATCCAGCTTGATCAAATCTGTAGGTACCTTTTAAACGAAATCGTTTTAGGGGCGAGGCTTTTTTCGGATTTCTCTGTAGGTATTCCATTAAAAAAAAAATCAGTCTATAATACCCATTTAGATAAGCACTGTCCTAATAGTTTTTGTTTTAGCTACATACTGCTGGTGACATTTTGGCTTAATAGACTGTGTAATGTGCGGTGGCGTGTAGTGCAAACAATCACATGCAGCACCCTTAGATACTAATTACGAAATGATAAACAAATTTGAATTTAATTTTGTTTACGGCCGCTGAGTGTTTGCATGTTTGTGTAGTGGGACACGTCTCAATTACCCGTGTCCTGGTGGACCATGTCAATGGAGGAGGAGGTGGTTTATTTTCAACCAAACTCGGTTGACCAAATGTGGCGTGGATTGTTGGTTTATAAAATTATCCACGTAAGTGTTGGGGCTTCAATAAAAAAAAAAAATTGTTGAAAAATGCCGTGTGTTAATAGGTAATGGCGTAGTTACTCTATTAATTTTCTTTACCACGAGTTTGATGCATTTTTAATAAACACCACGTCCATTTTAAGGGAAAAGATTATTTCAATTTTGGAGGTCGAAGACCGCTTACCTCATAAGAATCGACCTATACATAGTTGTTGCACTTAATTTATATTTATTTTTGTCTGCGATATTTACACACAAACAGATTCCATTTGCGTTATTTGTTTGGTTTTGGGTTGATCATTTCACACCTGGGTTAAATTTGATGTCAATTCGAAAACATTTTAGGGAGCTTCATTCCTTTTTTAATGCCCCACACAATTGGCCAATGATCACGTAGTTCGACGTGATAATAGTTCTGAGTTCGCTGTTTTAGACGGAATCAGCATTTCTCGATTCGATGAAAGGATCTTGCAAGCTAACAAGCGTTTATTTCATACGAGAACTAAAGTCAAGGCGGCCATTATTTTATTGTTTTATGAATGACGTGATTTAAATTTAACAAATCATAGTGCAAAGTTTTAATTTTTCCAAAATTTTGTAACTTATTTCCAAAATCACAAAATTTTTAGCAAATTGGTCGGCTTGTTGAAGGTTCGGACCGCAGTTGAACAATTATTATTTAGCTTTATTTATTTTTGTAAATCACCAGCACCGCCACATCGCAAAATAGATTGTGACTACGGAGGCAATATTTTAAAATTCCAAAATATTGAACAAAATAAGGAAGAAAAACAAAAAAAAACCAGTTAATGTATTCAAATACTTCTAGCACCTTATAAAAAAAAGAAAAAAAAATATTTGGCTTTAATGTGGAAAGTGAGTCAGTCCTATGTATGGTGGACATGCCCAAAATTATCTTGCATTGTTAGATAAAAATATGTGTCGCATAAAAAAGCATTTGCTGAATTCGTGTCTATTTTATTTAATTTTCAAGTACATTAAGCTCTAATAATTTTTTCATTTTCAAGTCAAAAAGCTCTAATAATTTATTTTTAAATTAAGCTGGAGCTCCCTTTACTGCCAATGGATTTAATTTTTCCTAAGGATATTGGAAAAATTGTTTGCTTAGAATTTTAGTAAAATTGAAGTGAGAAAACTTTGGTTCCTATCGATTGACACAGAAGTTAAGTGCGATGTACCTATACATTGTAAATTACTAAAAATAGCAGCCTAAGATGATAAATCCCATTTACCTAACGCTGGCAATTTTAAAAGAGTAAATTGCAAATAAACTTAAAAATTCATTTATATAGGTAGGTACATACAAGAAATAAATAAATTGTGGCGCCAAAAAAAATACCATTCACAATTTTAGTAGATATATACCTATTTATTACTGTTCTATTTGTACGCATTTTGTTCTTTAAAATCAATTTATTTATTTTGTTTTCTTTTTCTTCTTCCAGGTAAGTTAAAAAAAATCGAAATCGTAAGTAATTTAGGTATTAAAAACGAAAAAAATTTTTTTTTAAGAAATCAATACTACGGACGTTAACTAATAACATTGGCAATAATAATACATGTTTAACGTGGCTCTGAAAAATAGTGTAACACTTTTTCAACTTCCACTGCTTATAATAAATCATTGGAGTTCTGTTTCGTCAATTTTAAGTACAAATCCAAAAAAATATTTTTTTTTTTAAACACAAAATGCGCAGTAATAACTTTTATAGCTGTTCTTGCGAATATACTACCAAAATTGTGTATAGGTACTTGTGTTTTCCAATCCAAATAATGCTTAAAACCGGTTTGTAAACAACTTACTTGAACAGAAAATTATCAAAGAAATGGAGAGAATGCGAACAAACCCAATATACTAATGCAAAATCGGATAGCAAATCGTGGGCACCCGCACCATTCGAGGGAAAGGTATCATTGTATCATCGCAAATCTGAAAAGCGTTCCCTATATCGCAGATTCGCCATATCGAATATGCGTTATAATAGGCGTCCACTGTATTTCCATTTTAAACAAACCTTAGAACCTTCCCAATCTAAAAATCAACATTATTTTCGTCAAAGCTGTTTTTTTCTTATAAAAAAAAATTGTTCTAACTTTATGTCACAAGGTCCAAGGACAGTTTAGAAGAAGAGTGCTGAAATTCACAGAACTGCCTGGAAATCTTATTTCTTATAAGTAAGTTACTTCATTTATTTACATTTCATTATAAACGTAGAATACAAAATATTAGTTCAAGAGCCATGGCAAAGCCGGCAGCAGGGTTAGCAAGTTAAGGATTCAAATAATGTCTTTTGATAATAATAACATTCTATGCTTTTTAAAATGATTTAAAAAAAATGCTTAGGGGTTTTTGTTTAGAAGTTGGAAAGTTTCCTTTTCAAATATATTGTCCAGAAACAGACTCCAATTGTGGTTTCCTAAAAAGCCATTATATCCCTAATGATACATATACTCATCAGATTATTATCGATGAAGACATGGTGCAAGAGTTACATTCAATCAGCAGGCTAATTAAGTTGACAAAATTGTCAATTGTACCCCATATCTACATCATTACCATATACAAGATTTTCCCAATAGCCATTCATATTTAATAATTCTACAACAAAATAATACCCTTCCGTGCATTGGATGTTAGTATCCCATTCAATTGCTCTCGACATAGTCGCCTGCTCCCCAATACAATCCAAAACAGAATTACGATATAGAAATGAAAACAACATTAAAACTTCGGACGAAACATTGATTTCATGGTTACATACCGAAAATACTTGATTAGACACGGACCACTAAAAAAAAAAGAAAAACTAATGTGTGGCTTAAGCTCATTAATTTCAGAATAATCCTTTCGACTTCTTACATCCGCAGCTTAGGGCGGAACTCCGAAAAAGTTCCTTTCGAAGCACGTTGTTTATGTACTTTCGCACAAATTAAAATCCATTATCATCCCTAAAGCCATTTAAGGAACAAACAAGAGAACGAACTGAGCGCAAAGCAGTCCTCCCACAACGAAGAGGATTGGCCTCCTAAATCAGATATACACAATCGGGTTTGCTCTGGTGCATAACAAAGAAGAAGATTCTGAACCGACAGGACTCTTCCTAAGTGCTGTTGCTAGTAATAACAGGCTGAGAGTGACACCGAGAGTTAATTTATTTTTAATTGGGAGTCTTAGCAATAGTTTTGACAGAGGCATAGCTAGAAAATTTATATAAACAAAGGGTTGATGGATGCCAAACAGCAAGGTCCTACTTTGACTTCTGCAAGGCTTGCCAAAAGGTTCAACTAGTTCTAATTTTCACTTATAATTTTGACAGTCCAAAACGTAGTTCCAAGTCTCTCATAAAAATATAAGAACTGTTTAAAATTCTCAGCCCGCCGAAAGGTTTGAAAAGAAAATTTCCTTCGTTCATCCTTCTCAATCTTCAGTCTTATACACCAAATCCATTCAAGACGAAGGTATACTCTTAGCAAATGGGATGAAAAAGACAGCGTCCTTTGCAGCTGCTGCGATAGTATAGGTACTTAAGGTTGGTATTAATTTAGAGAGGGGGCGCGTGATCAGCCTGTCACTGTATAAAGCAAATCATTTGGGATAATCCACCCAAGATGGGGGCAACAACAACAAAAACCGAACCATTCAAAACCTAATCCCTGACACCCTAGCTAGTGGAAAATAATACCACCGACTACTGTAGATATACTTGCCAACCTCAGATCCAGAAACGCGAGAAGATTGAAACCCTGTCGACCATAAGCTCATCGAGAAATCGATTACATGAAATGGGTTCAATCTGTACGTATATAGATAGCTGTGGTAGCGTCTACGCCCGACAGGATGGGAATAAAACACACAAAGTTCCTCCTACACAATTGTGAATTTTCATTCGAGATGATATCAAACAAAACCTTCGTCCTTATGGCCAAGCGCTAAGCCAGCAATCTACAAAGAGTTTCGCGAACCAACCGCAAGGAAAACTCCACAAAATGGTAGTACATCGACAGCGGTCTTCGGCAAGGAACGTATAGAAAAGGGATTCATCCTTGATGGATGCCAGCCACTTAAAGCAACTTGCAGACGTAATTAAAATGTTCAAACACCCCCGTGCACCCGTCATCGTCGTATACCAATGGAACCAGCGAAACTTTAACAAACTAAAAAGAAAACTGACAACACTAAATGGGTAAGAGAGTCCTTCATCCTTTTGTGGAGCTCAATATTTTTTTATTTTTTTTTTTTGCCCGCGCATAAAGTGAGTGCAACAAATTATGAACTTGAGATTTGAACGAGTTGCGCTGCGATGAGTATAAATATATATACTAAGTGCGCTGTGGCTGTATTCGTGCGTCAATTCGGAACAAGGTCTGCATCTGCCTGTGTATATATGCTCTTTGAGCAGCGGCACGGTCTTAGTCGTCAAATGGGAAGATAGATGGATGTTTTAGCGGATGGTGCGGTGTCGCTGGTGGTAATAATCATTGTCAGCATTGTTGATCGTGAGATAATGGATGCTGTTGAACAAATTTTCCTCCATCCTTCCTGTTCGTAAGCATTTTCTCTCTTTGATGGTGTGCGACAGTACGAGTGAGTGAGTATACGCGGATACATTTGAGTGGATTGCTGTTTTTGTGTGTTTCGGATTATATAAGCGCTGGGTACAGAATCGTCTGGCTCTTTTGCGAATTAGCGGACGGGTCTAATTAGAGATTTGTTTCGTCAATAAAACGGTGAACAATAGTGGCTAAAAGCTTGCCTTTAGTGAGACATATGCGGTGTATCTGGATTAGGTCGTGTCTAACCTGTTCTTTTGTATTTCGGATTGAGATTTAGACTTTGTGTCAATTTGGGAGCTGAGTAATTAGGATATGAGGTCGTTTTGTATTATCTAAAAGGTGGGTTTTTTTAAAAAGGTCATTAGAAATGCATTTGGTGTGCGTTTAAATTTAGTTTTTCTCTAATTCTATACACTCGGAACATTTGGCGCTTAAGGGTCGCCATCTCTTTATGGCTTCATCCAACTCAACCCAAAAGATTATTTGGTCATGGCACCAGTAGTGTCATTTCAGCACATTGCTCTTATAAATTATTTTGACAACACCAACTTAGGAGGCAGAATTAAGGGCGCAGTTTTTTAAACAAAGTGAGCTGTCGCAATTTTCTCGACCTTGGATGGAAATATAAATTTTGACTAAAAGACGATATATTCGTCTGTTGTCATAAGCACATTTTGCAGGAGTAATGTTGACTTAAGATGAAGCTCTAGGATGTAATAGTGTGATGGAAGAAAAATCATTCCGTCAACGAGAACCCTTAGAGTTTTATTGTGAACCTTCTGCTGAAAGTTAGACCATTGAATGAAAGGGACATTTCAGAAAGAAACCTTTGGTGCTCTTAATGAAGAACAAGAGTAATTGCGAAGAATCTAGATCATAGGCTATGCTAAGACATCGTTCTTGCAAAGCTGGATGGACAAAGCAGGTTTTGGAATAAGTCCACTTCGTTATAGTCAAACTCACAGCTTCCGTTGATTATACCTACAAGTTGTGATGCGAGTATAATAAGTACCAGGAGATTTGTTGTCTAATTTCAGAGGTAAAGTACGACAGGTAGCAAAGTCAGGCCTGGGTGGGTTAAAATCTTTCCCGACTATGCCATCGACTATGATGTACAATTTTCGAATGAATGACAGTTTCTTGTTATCCGCTTCACTGATGTTTATTTCCAACCCTATATTCTCGATATAGAGCTCAACCTTTCATTAACTTTTACATTGCTATATCCGAAAAGTAAGCCATAGTTTGACCAAATGGTGGTTAATGATGATAAATGCATCAACCATTTTATGTTGATACCCAAAGCTATCAAAAGTCGAACTCACTGGGTTTATTGGTGGCAGTTAGGCGGAACTATTAAATAAAAAGTCATTCGACATAGGTCTTCGGTATCTAGCTTTTAACACTGCTTCATTTGGAATGATGAACTAGTGCTGTTGTTTGAAATAGCTACAATCCAAGCCCAAGTGTTTGTTAACAAAGTTTTAGAGAGACCACTCTTCAACTAAAATTTCGAAAGCATGAAACTGATGCCTGGTGCTGGAGCATGTGTCGTAAACGATATTCTTTGACCTGTTGAAGTCATTCCTGCAAGTTTTTAGTTCATAAATTCTTGCAAATAATTCTTTTAGTTCATACAACACTTAGAAAAAAAAATTGTAGATGGTGCTTTTAAGGAGAACCTGACATTTCTTAAAACTTTTGTAAGAAAACCTGTCAGGTACTTCTCAGTGATATCATAACGAGGGATTTATCCTTTTTTGAGGGATTTCCTCACTTAAAATAAGCTGAAAGGGTCAAAGGGATTTTTCAAACCGCATAGTACAAAAAAAAAGGGAATTTTACTTTTTGGGCAATTTGTGATCTGTTTCATACATGAATCTGTGGTGAAAATCTCAACTCACCGCGCACATACCAATGAGATGAAATTTCAATAGAAAGCAACAATTTGACACTTAATGACAGGTAATTTGTCTACACAACGACAGAATTTGCACTCCAATGTCCAAACATTGTCAAAACTAGAAAAAGTTTTATGCACACCAGTCATTTGTAAATAATTCATAAGATATTTATTTTATGTTGAATATTATTTTCATTTTAATGCTGAGTTTTATGTTCCATTATGTAACATTTTAAAAATGTACAAGATGTAGGTAGGTACCTACATTTCTATTTTTTTATTATATACAAACGCATCTTAATATTTATTTATTTTTGTTAGCTCACATAGTTAATGTTAATGTAGTAGGTACAGTAGGTACTCATGCACATGCAAATGGGTATAAAATTATAGTGCTTATAGCCGGGTTTTCAATTAAATTCTTGCTTTTATCCGGCGAGTACTGTTTTTGTTAATAAAAAAGAAATAGAATTTAGTGAAATACATGTTTTTTTTTTCCTTATTTATCATTTCGTGGGATAAATGTGGGATTTTGTTTAAATTTTTGGCTAGGAATAAAAGGGATTTTTTGGGTGTAACCGTGGGATAACCTGCTTCTAAAGTTTAGAGGTGAATAATATAATTTGTTTGGTTAATAAAACTGTCTAAACGAGATGTTTTATGTACTAGAAACATAATAGGACAAACATTTTTCCGTATTTTCCGCTTTTGAATATAATTAACTTCGATTTCATGAGTAGTAAATTTTTCTTAAACAACTGAAGAAAAATCGCTGAAGAAATATAGCTTTTAGACAAGCACCTAATCAAAAATCAGCCGAAGTTGGTGGTCTCAGTATTGTCTGGTTTTCGCCTTCAGTCAGTTTCTAATTAAAATTCCCACCTACCACCCAGCTAACAAGGTTGATTTTCACAATGCCAGCCAAGTAAATAAAATATCAACCACGTAATTAAAATACCACTGTATGCGACAGCCTTTACGATATACGCAGCAGACCTCTGCTCCTAAAATAGCTAGAGGGACTTTAAAAACGCAAACTTCCTACATGCACGTTGCACGGTTTTCTTTAAAACCGACAACGAGCATAAGTTCACGAGAGATTGCCCCCCTAACCCGGAAACCAGTGAGTCCCAAACGATTAAGCAACTTTCCCCACAAGCGACATCAGAAAATATGTAACAGCAGCCAGCACACAAAGTCAGCCCTCCAGCGATGCGTGTTTAAACATTTAAGATCCATATTTAGCTACAGTTTGACGGCATTAATGCAGGCTCACCACTTTGATCGGTATCTCTCCAGTGACCTTTTCCCCGACATTATACTCGCGGATGCATGTTTTAATGTATGGAAAACTGACAGGTGCCGGCATATTAAATTCAACCACACATTAGCACTGATGACTGTGGTGTGCGGGGGAACCTATCCGGAATCTACTCCCACCGAGTCAATCAACACCAAACCAATTATCTGCTTATACGCGCCAACAAATGCGGCGATAAGTGCTGTGCGGTTCTATCGTGTAATGCATTAATTATTTGCGTTAACAGTTTTGAAATGTTCACTTCCGCCGAGATGAATGGATTCTCCCATCAAATTGGTTCCTCAGAGGTTGCCCATATCCGACGAGGTGCTTCCCAATTCCCCTATCGATATGTCCCCATGCCAAAGTCCGTGCCCTGCCCAGCCCATGCTCAGGCCAACACCAACACACAAATTATGGCTATCGAAAATAGTTGTAGCACAACGGTTTGTTGATAATTAGAGCCGCCGCATGAACCGCAGGATCCGCTCGTGTATCTATGAACATTTTATCTCCCTGTTTTTTTTTTTTTTTTGTGCCCCTGTCAGAAATTCTCTGCTGTTTACGAACTTTAGTAGGATAATTAAAATAACTATTTATTCAGAGAGATGATGATGGGGCGGGTAGGGAATTCCCAACGATCCAGGGTCGGGATATTTCACGCCTATGTTTGTGGTTTTGTGTACTACTGGTTAACATGCATTGTTTATTATTATCAACGGAATTTGTTGGAAATTGCTAAAAAAAAAAAAAAAATTGCAAATGTAAAGTGCTGAATGTTTATGCAGAGTTTAATGTTAAATATTTGGGTGCTGTCATCATGTGTTGATGATGAATAGAATTTATTGAGGTCGTAAACCAGGCGGTATTTGACTAATCCGAACATAAACTTTGGAATTTTGAGGATATTGCGTAGGTAGGTTGTTGTTTTTCTTTATTGCGACTTAAAAGGCCGACAAGGATATGATTAAGTTGCAGCTTGGCTCGTGAAAGAATTTTGTGTTTTAGCGAAACAGAGCTTATTTTATTGGGACATAAGTAACTGATGGTGAATGGGAACAAGCGAAGCACTTGCATGTTTTAATTCGTGTGGGGGTATGAATAATGAATTGGATATGATTTTCACGAAAGTGGGTCAGGAGAAAGCGGTGAGGCGTTCTATGCCATTTCATGCCATCTAAGGAAGTCCACAGTTGATGAATTCCAAATATAGGATAGAGCTGACGAGACTCTTCAATAACAGCTCCAACAGGAACGACAATTGGGCAAAATCCGCAAATCATTTTTAAGAGTATAAGGTTTACAAATTTAAGGATATTGAGTAGTTGGATATCTTGGAAAGAATCAACAAAACTCACAGCGCGTTCTAATTGCATCTTAGAGCCAACAAACTGTCAACGAAACTTCAAGAACTCGGTGCAATGGCTCAGTATAGCTAGCGTGTTAGACTAATTAGCGAGGGGACCCAGGTTCGATTGTCGAAAATAACACAAATACACACCTCAATTTTTTTTCGATTGCGCAAACATCCGAAGCTTCGCTTCCGTATTTTATCAACGCAAACAAATGTCAAGTCAACCGACTTTGGTAAAGCCTTGGAATGAGTAGGTACGTCATATCTTTACTGAAAACGATTAAATGCCGTAGCTTTCGTTCGAAGCTTTTATCTTTGTTGTTGTCAAAAATATCTTGTTGGCAATATCTGCTTCAGATCAATGAAATAGGTACCCATCTGGAGTTCCCCAACACAGTCGTTTAAGTCCATTGCTCTTCACAATTTTGTTCAATGATAAACTCTGCCAATGCTTGCTATAAAAATCCAAACTATTATCTTCTATATTATACTCTAACAGGGCCTCTTTTAATATTTATTTACTTCATACGTGCAAATAAAACACAAGTCACTTCGATCACAATTTTATTTTTACGTCTGCCCCCTACCCTATCACTGATTTACTTCGACTGCCTGCACCGCAATGACTGAGTGCAACTCAATTCATGCATATATGCCCTTTTAATTCCACCGGTAGCACCTACAGATTTTGGTTTCGTTTTGATTCTTTCTTCTTACTGTTGCAATAGGTATACTTGTAAAATGGTTCCATTCTTAGGCGCAATGAATTCTTTATTTCACAATATTCTTCCATTTTACATTGCAGCCTGTTACCATTTCGATAGAGCAAACATATTACAACATAAATAGAGAATGTGTCCTGTTCACCAGCAAGTGACACAAAACAAGCAAATAGGTCATCTTGATCCAACAAAAGTCTACCAGCTCGACATGTATGACACTTGTTATGATCTCAAACTTTTCCATATCAAAGTGTTTGAATCCTTTTCTCATGCAACGCTTCAACCTAAAATCCAACAGTCCTAATAAAAGTCATGCAAAGTAAACAACAACGAAACTTTTTACCCATTCTAATGAAACCCTTGGAAACTGAATAATCCATCATACATATGAATGTGAAGGCAATTATATACACACTTTCGCTTGAAGGTCCTTCTGTTAAATATTCCTTTTGCGGCAGTCGATTTTCTTTTGCGTTGGCCCTTTCAGTTTCTAAAATGCTAAGTTAACATGGGAAAATATTCAGAAAGTTTCCCTGGATACATCTCAGTTTCGCTGAGTAGTTTCGTGAAATATCGGCTACGGGTGGTGGTATTACGGGCCAACTCACTGACGCCGCCACTTTCCCAGTGCTGGTAGTAAAGTATTTTTAAAATCGATCACAGATTTCTCAGGTTTTTTGTTTCAACTTTTCGCACTGCAAATTACCTATACCAGATGAGGATGAAGGACGAAGTTTAAGCAGAGAAAATCTCACTCCAAAGTAGATGGTTGTACTATACAGATCCTGGCACAATTGTGGCTACGCCGCACCCATTTGTGTATTTCCTTTTTTTTATTCCACCTATGTTCAGTTGCAGATTTAACTTTTTGCTTGATAATCCTTCAATACCTCCTGATCCAAGGAAAAATCAAAAAAAAAAAGTTATCCATCCCACTTCTGTGTTGCCGTCGCGTATCTTTGTTCTCCTTTGGAGGAAAAACAAAAACTATACTCAACTATTTATGGACTAACTTTAACTTTTGTAACATTTCACTCTGACTGAGTTTCCGTATTGAATTGAATTGAATATGTGCGCAACTTTGTGTGTGTTTGTTGGAGAAATGCATTTCTGATTTTTTCCGTTTGCTCATTTCTCTGTACAAGTGCTCTTCTACACAAGGGCAGTGGTATTAAAAGGAAAAATTATGAATCCAATAGCATAGAGGATGGAACGGAAAAGTCTCTCAGTAAAAGTTGCGAAAGGCAAACAAAACTGTATATATATTATATACACTTATTGGTTGTGGTTTTTCTGTGCTGAATTCAATTTAGGTAACAAAAGCGACGAAGGAAGTTTTCCTGAAACACTCTACGGGATATTGATGCATCTTTTGTGTAGGTACACGCAGTGGTAGATACTCGAAGTCGTATTGGAAATATCACTGAATTAGTAACTGAAGTCACGTACGATTTCATTTCCTCTTCCGAGAGTGAAGAGGACTAAAGCACACACTTCTGTTTGTAGTAAGAAATCGTTAAGTGGGGGTTTAAAAATTCCTAACAGCGAATCACAAGATTGATTAAATGCAACTCTGTCTATGTTCAATGGGTGTGTGGAGCTGCTCCCGGGGGTTACCAAAATGTATTGACGTCTACATTCATCCGAGATGGAGTGGATGTATTTGCTTTCGTGCAAGGTTTTCGTACAAAAGGCGAAACAAACAAGTCATATTTATATAGAGTGCACACCAGTGTTTTGCAATGTAAATTTCGCCTTGAAAGGAAAATCAAATCTTATTGTTCCAGAGAATTTTAAATTTATCTTCTAGAGATCAGTGGAAGAGCTTCTGATTTAAAAAAAACGGTGTAACATTTCAAATGGCATTGTCCCGCTTGGAAAGGGATATGTGGATTGTTTTTTCTCGAAACAGCATTGAGAGTTTCGGTGTTTAAAAAAGAGGAAAGAAATGGGGACAAGCTTTTTTAATACCACAAACTCAATGGGCCTTACTAATAATCATTTTTTAGCATTCACCTTATATAAAAAATATAGCCCGGACACTAAAAATGTATCGCGGAAAGAATTTAAATCGGACTTTCATTGAAGATGCCCGAAGTTTGGACTATCAGGGCTGCCAAATTTGAACGCTGGTAGTGCCAGTGGATTTCTACTAGTATCGTTGAGTATTATACATAGGTACTATAAGATGCAGAAACCTAACTATGCCCGAATAGCACACTTGGGTTTTAACATGGTATATGCAACTCTAATGCAACTATCAAGTTATTTCCTAAGTATTGCAAGAACATTGTCACATCCCACATTGTAACCAAAATAGCCGCATTTCCCCTCATATTTTGCAACAAGTTTGTAGTATTTGTGTTTTACTTAGGTTATTCTTTGTTAAATGATAGTTTTCATTACGTTGTTTCAACGAAAACATGTTGCATTTAATATAACCATTAAGTTACTTTTGAGTTGTTCTGTTGTTTATGTAACAACTCAATGTTACCACCAAAATGATTTAAACGATTCTGCAACAAAATTAGGAGAAGCGTGCTAGTTACATTCAGTTTAAGAAATGTTTCTGTAAACATTGCAGAAGTTTTAAATATGTTGTTATTATAATCCTTTTTGATTTGCACATGTGGAGAAACAAATTATGAAGTAAAGGTAAATGTATGCGATCTGAAAGGTATTAGGTTGTAGGTATATAAAATATGTTATTGTAAGTTCGAATTTGCGGTGATTTCTCACCAAAATCTTACAACGCATACTATTTTTGTCATGAACATTAATGTTTTGGGTCCGCAAAATTCACGCGCCTCCAAAAAATTGTTAAATAGAAGAAACGTTTGAAAATCAGAATATATAACAATTTGTATTTAAGCTTCAAAATCCCATAAAACTTCCAGAAACGAATTTTTATATACGTTGTTTATCACTTTCTATACAAATTTATTGTAGAAACTATGTAAAGTATTGCGAAAATTGAAATGTATTTTTCACATCTTAAAACATATGGTTAACCATGTATAAAAGATGGTGGAAAATATGTCGGTTGTTACATGAAACATCATTAAAACATGAATCATAATATTATAACAAAATTTTCATTGAAATGCTATTGAAATTAAGTTACAACAAAATAGCAACTGAATGTTCGAAACTGTTATTTCAACATTAATGGGATGTGACAATAACAAATAAGCGAATATTTCATTCGGTTATCAATAATCAGTGCTGCCGCCTAAATAACAAATTTGTTTTGATTTTTAGCTTCTTTGTATTATGAAATATACATCTCACATCTAATCTAAATGAAGTGTGCTCTGCAAAATATATGTGAAGAACTAGAACTTACGTTATTGCTGCTATGTGCTTTTTGGATCAGATCTATTAATTCAAAAAGCACTGCTTAGTACGATAGCTTAACTACAGAAAATTGTCTTCATCCCGATTGAATTCATATTTTGCTACAATATCGGAGATTTTCAGAAATTTCAAAATCAGTGTAATAATTTTGTATTTTTTGTTTTATTTTGAAGACAAATAAATGAAGTTAAGTGCAATAGCCAAGATTTATTTAATTCATTTTGTAAAAATCAGCATGCTCAAACTGCTATAAAATAAAGAAAATATTTCTGTTGGCACGTTGTAGTCGAAAAATTCGATAGACATAAAATAAGATGTTGTCACTATATGAGTACAAAATCCTCCGGCAACCCTGAAAGCAAGAAAGATTCCTGTATCTCAATTTCACTAACAATGTAACATAAACACTATCATAACACTATTATCACTGAAAACGATCTTAAACATTTTTATAACTAACGTTTCTCTTTGTCGTAAATGTCATAAAATATTCTAGTTGGAGCAATATACTTATAAAATTGCAATAACGTGTTGAAACTGAATAAGTATTTATCTGACATTTTAGGTTTTTTTCAAAACATTAAATCAACATTATAATAACATCATGATAATTGAAAACAAGCTTCAATAGCATTATAACTTCTTTATAACTAGCTTTGATTTGGTCGAACACTTTGTAGCCACTGTTGCCAAACATTTTCAGAAGATTATTTTAGAAATGTTCGGCGTTGATTTTTGTAGTTTTTGTTTTTCCTTATTACTTAACTTGAGCCTTTCAGCTTTAACAAATACCTTCGATAAATGCAAAATTTTTACTATACAATGCTTTTTTTCCTATAATTTGCATATTAGATTGTGAACTTTGGAACTTCATCCGAGAAAAAATTGAATATAAGATATACCTTACCAGGGAAAATATATAGCACGGCTATGTGACAATTATTGTAATAAATTATTAACCTCGTCTGTTACGTGTCTTTCTCGAGTTGAGCACAACGTAAACAATATTTTTCTCAAAAATCTGAGTCACATTAAACTTTTTAACTTACATTTGATTGCGGACTTACATTTTTAGTTTTTAAATGATAAAACTACAAATCAAAACTTTTCGAAGATAAAAATTATGATTTAATTTTAAGACATGTTTTTTAATAGCGAATCGTTTGCTTGAACGCCGATTTTACATTCGGGGTTTTATCTTCTTTTTGTGCATTGAAAAATATAGAATTATTGCGGGAAGCTGATATGGCAACGCTGATTACAACTGCCTGATGTAGTGGGGTATGTTAAGTTATAATGAAGTTAAAATATTAGGGATTTTTACATATTAAAAACTTTTCGTCTTTTGGTACTAATTAAGTTACTTCGTTGTTAAGATTCTGCTATACAAAAGTTTCAATGACTTTTTAGTTAAAAGTACCCAAAATGAAACTTTACCAAACGTAACTGTAATATATTACCAACTATTTCAAAACTCTAACTTACGAACTTTTGTAAAACAATTTTCAAACATCTCCCCCTTTTTGTGAACAGAATTAAAACTTAAAAAAACGTGTTTACAACATTTCGAATGACAAAGTTATAAATAGTAACACGATAACATGAATAAAACTGATATAGAACGATTGTGTTACAGATTACTTAAATATAACAGAAATGCAATCGAAGTTTTGTTGCAAAACGCAATCTGTGCTATTCGGGTGTGATTTGTTGATTTTAAATGTTTGTGACAAAATAATTTCAGCTACAGAAATTCAACTTTAATTTAGTAATAATGCCCAACAAAAAAAAGGCCAATTCAGAAATGATATGATTTTGAACTCTACCGCACTTACTCTTCATCAGGCTTCTTTAAGGGAGAGTCAGCTGGTCAGTTGAATTTAGACAGGCAGCCCTCCCATTGGTCCTCTTCTGTTTTCGCCCAATCAGAGCTTTAAGTCTATGTCTTAGTGGGCCCTGGTTATAGGACCCCTAGTGTAATTTATCTTACGATTTTATAGGGACACTCCTGCCTACGTCTTATGTTTATAAATTTTTTAAGCAATAATAAGGGCGGAGATTTATAGTACCTATACTATTATTTTATTTAAGCATTCGATAGGAGTCCACAACGTTTTTTTTTGGGACTTCAAGGAAAGCGACTGCTTTTAAGGTCTTTATTCAGCTGTGGTCGAATAGAATAAGAAGCCGAGCAGAGCAACCATTTCCAAATTCTGTTTACAACATTATAGGTATATATGAAAAGGGAAATTTGAAAGGGAAATTAAGCTTAAGTAAGTAATTTTTACATTGAACTGAATTTTTAGATAATTAAAAATTGCAACAATATTTAAGATATACATTTTTACGTAGTTCAAAGTGTCTAGGCTCACCCATATCACAGTTTATTAAATAACGGGTGATTTTTTAAGAGGTTTAGAACTTTTTAAAAAAAAAAAACACAAAAAAATCGAAAAAATGAATGAAATATTTATTTGAATCGATAGTTTGAACCTTGCAATTTAATGTTTAAAGATAATTTCATGCAAATGTTGACCGCGGCTGCGTCTCAGGTAGCCCATCCGCTGAGTCCAATTTTGGCATACTCTTTCACACATATCGGCCGGTATCTCACGAATGAATGCATGGATGTTGGCTTCCAGTGCGTCAATCGAAGCGGGCTTGTCCCTATACACATTAGCCTTGACATACCCCCACAAAAAATAATCTAATGGTGTCAAATCGCACGATCTAGGCGGCCAATTGACCGGCCCGAAACGTGAAATTAACTGTTCACCAAACTCGCCTCGCAATTGCGCCATTGTTTCGCGTGCTGTGTGGCATGTGGCACCGTCTTGTTGAAACCACATATCATGCAAGTCAAGAACTTCCATTTCGGGCAAAAAAAAGTTTGTTATCATCGCTCGGTAGCGTTCACCATTGACAGTAACGCTGCGATTCGCATCATCTTTGAAGAAATATGGCCCAATAATGCCGCCGGCCCATAAACCGCACCAAACAGTGGCTTTTTCGGGATGCATTGGTAGCTGTTGCAATGCTTCTGGCTGATCTTCACTCCAAATGCGGCAGTTTTGCTTATTTACGTACCCATTCAACCAAAAATGAGCCTCATCGCTGAACACAATTTTTCGATAAAATAGCGAAAATGAACATTTCGAACCGAGCACGAATTTTGATAGTAAAATTCAATAATTTGCAAGCGTTGTTCATTTGTAAGATGATCCATGGTTAAATTGCAAACCAAACTGAAGCTGTTTGACAGTGACACAAGGTACTAAACACACGTCAGCTGTCAAAACCAGTGTTGCCAAAACCAAACCAGCTAAAAAATCACCCGTTATAAATGAAAAATCAGCTTTCAAGTCAACCTCTTAAAAGAGAACCAGAAAATTACTTGGATTTATAAAAAAATAATAATAACAATTCGGCACGTCAGTAGGAAGGTTTTTTTTTCTCTTCGGAAAATCTCCGAAGACTTACAGTACAGCAAACACCGTTCTCAATTACAAGCCCATTGCATATTGACTGCTGATCCTATTCAAGCGCATAACCAAAGCTAAACGGAACAGTCACTATTCATTTACAAATCCCACAGAGAGCACACGTGCATACCACACCATTCTGCCCTGCAGAACGCATGCTGATGTTACTCCACTCCACCATGTCACGTCATGCCCATTCATCGGTATGCCCTTAGGAAGTACTTTACTTGTCTCTGCTCATGGCCTGATGAGCTGTCAGACTAGATTTCAAAAGGGACTCCTAAGATTGGCGTCTAATTTCCTGCAATGTATCATCGCTCGCTTCGCAACCTCCATCCATTCATGAACACACAAGACTAAAAGAGTGCAAACCACTCTCTGTACAGTATGCGGTGCCGGATGCATGATGCTGATGCACTGCTCCATTAGAACAGTTTCGAAGGACCAAGTTCTATGTCTCTGACTGAGTGTGTGTGTGATAACTACTCTGTAACATACTTTTCCAGTTTTTCCTACTTTCAGTCTCTTACACATCGTTCTGTGGTATTGTTGGCAAAAACACAATTTGCTAATGGCTGAGAAACATTTTCCAAACCTACACAGATGCTTGAGGTTGCCTTGGCTGTGTCTCTGTCTATCCGGTCGTTCGTCTTCGCCATATCGAATGGGGGGAGATTTTTTAATTGGGCGAATATAATGCTAAAAGAATCTCCACATGCACACAAAGAGTATACTTCGAAATTCTTTGAATTCAAAAAGGAATGCACTTCAGCTGGAAATTATATCGTTAGAGAGAAGGAGTTTCTCTTTAGGAATAACATCTTTTCCTCCCGTACAAGGAGGGAATACAATTTCGTTCTTCCTACATATTGAAGTGAGGATATTCATTAATATTCCGCTCATGCGAAAGTATTTCTTTTCTCAAAATGCAAGATCTATTAACGTCGACCAAAGTGCGAGACGCAACCGATAAGCCATGGAGATGGAGCTCGGCTGCAGCTATTGTTCGAATGCTGTTTAAATATTCAGGACTCAGTGAAACGAAAACAATTGGAAAAATATTATGTTTTATCCTTATGCCAGAGAAGGGGGAATTTCATGCTCTGGCGAGTGGGACGGTACAGTTTTTGATTTATTAAAGCTCTGGTGGAAGTTATGAAAGATACTGAGTAATGAAATTGCAATTTACCAGACAGATTTGAGTTTAATTTCTTCGTTTTGGCAAAGTATGGATGGAGGAGGAGCGTTTTAAATTAATTCATTTTAGGAAGGCATGAAGCAGCAGCGGGCCTGAAGCAGTTAGAAAAATCGAAAAATCGCTGTTTGGCTGGTGTTACTTTTGGGGGCAACTCTGCATTCAATAAACTAGCCCGAGCCTTTGAAAAGGCGCCTTTACAAGATCATAAGGCGACAACTCTCTCCCATCGCTCTGTCTGCGAGTTAGATTTACCAACTGGTTCAGAGTTCAACTCTGTATCGCCTACGCTGCTAAAACCAACCTAGGCTTTCCGTCTAAGAACCAGACGATTGGGAACTTCAAATTGTTTCTATTTCATTATTTGCGGAGCCTACTGCTGGCAGTGCCAGTGATTAACAAGCCTGCTGACTTACTTCCAAAGATTCACAGTAGTACGGTTGCATAAATTTAAGATTGCAGTCAAATAGTCTCATGCGGATAGCGGAAAAGGTTTCACTGAACCTTCAAGCTGGGTCTGGCATAAATGTGGTAGTAAAAGTTGGTCTTGCTATCGCCGTGACTTCACAACTTTGTGCCACTGAAACCAAATGCAGTATATCAACCATCAGCAGTTTAAGTTTCAAACTCGTCTTCGAAATGGCGTACCTATTGTTCGAAACTGGACTGTTATGCGTCCCAGAAATTTATATCTACACAGATGGCTTGTAGGTATCGATCTAAATTTATTTGGTTTTCACAAAGTATGTTCAAGTATGCAACTGGGCGTATGCGCAACATTTTTCGCCCTTTTTTTCTTGCAGAAAGTATTTCCACATCCTATGCAGAGTGCAGACCAGAATTTCACACTAGCAACACAGTTTTTTCATAGTACGCACTCCCATATCATATATACAAAGTGACAGCCGCCAGAGAGTTTGCTGCTCCACCATTGTCCTGGCTGTCCTTTAAAATGCCACAAAACAAAACAAACAACAAACACTGTTTGAAGATGATGCGGTTGTCTACCCCCATGCAAGTGGAATGACATTGCGCACCACGAACTACCACTCTACATAGCAATAGCCTATATAGCATTCAACTCAACTCACAAATAAAATTAATGCACTTAATTAGCGGACGGAAGAGAGCACTCCCTACGGAGATGCACACAAAGGCTTCGTCTCTTAATTTTTCTTTTTTATTCATTGTGAGCCAGAGGCGCACACACATACCCACTAATGACCTGCTGCTGCAAAATTACTCCCGTTGGCATTTTTGCTTTGTCAAGGACATTTAAGTTGTTATTCTGTTTAATTTCCTTTATTTTTTTGGTCTTGCTTCTTTTCAGAAAAAGAAAAAAATAAATAAAAGAAGTAGAAGAAACAAAACATTGTCAGTGTAGATTACTTAACCGCCATCGCCACGCTCGCGACTGTGCCACAACTACTCGGACCAGAAACGCCAACAGTATCCTTGCATTCGTATATAGCTTTGCTCCTCTGTGTGTTGTTGTTATTAAAAATCCTATTTCCTCTGAGCTCGTTTTGTGTTTATCCTTGGTATTGTGTGCTGTTTTCGAGGAAAATTGTGCCAAGTTCTGTGTTTGGCTGACGACATGGTTTCAAGCTTTTGACCATTCTCATTGGGACGAGAATAAGGAAATATTCGTTTCGTCGGTAAGAATTTTTTTTCTTCTTTCATTTGCTGTAGAGTCCTTGTGAGCGGGAATAATAATTCGAAAGGAAAAGCAGCCTTTTTCTTATTAAACATTTGATTGGAGAAGGATTCCACAATGGAGCTGGACCACCAACCGGGGCAACTCAATAATGGATTGAATTACCCTTGAGGCCGAAGCAATATAAAACATGAAAAGAGTTGGATAGATGCCTTCTAGCAAAGGATTTTGAAGTGACCAATTCCACTTCGAATTGAATCAAGTGTATTAGGATGACCACAGAGAGATGAGATCATTTTGGTATTGTGTAGAATATTGTTCAGTACAAGTTGAAGAGGAATTTTAATTGGATTGCACAGAACAAGGTAAAGGGACTTCGTGCGGCTTTGGTTTGTCCCACGAAACCAATTATGCGATTTTAACTTATGCAAATCCAATGAAAACGCGAAAATTTCCAGGAAGGACCGTCTGCCTGTTCCAAGAAAATGGGTATGATTATCAGCCAAGCCAAAGTAAATGGAAGTATTTTTGAATTATACCCCAGCAAGTAACAAACAATTCCAGGAACTCGTCGGTGGCATGTACTTTATCGTTTCAGAAGCAAGGATTGGGGACTTTTGGCGAAATAACTTTGAAAATACCACAAATGTTCAAGTGCGATTTAAATAAGCACATCATTTTTAATCAAATGCTCAAAGTTTAAGTTAGGATATTTCGAAGATTTGAAAAGCTTTTGTCTACAAGTTTTGTAAGAACATTCAGTCTCCCAAATAAGTTAAATGGTGAAATTTATTTGCAACTTTTTGCTATGAAAAACTAACCGAATTTCATCTGCTCATTGGCTAGTAAAATTAACGTGTTTGATTAAAGTTTACTATTCCACTGGGTGGCGCAAAATTATTCATCCAATTTTGTTTTTGAACTTTCTACTAAATAAAGAAAGTAATTTTGAGTAATTTAAATCTTTATTTGGACCTTTGCAGTTTTTTTCTGTTAAGTGCAAAAAATGATAAATCCGTCAAGTTGCTGCCGCCAGTGTTGATACACTTTGTGTCCATTTTATCGCATTTTCCATGAATGGAATAAGAAATTATATCACGTTTTAAGGCCTTTTAGGCATTAGGCCTGCGCTCCGAGCAACTAATTTTTTTAATCTGACAGGCATCTTAGAAGATTGAACTTAAACTGGGGACGTTCGGATTCCCAGTTTAGTAAGTCTGGCAGCTTTTTTATTGGCCCAGAGTGGTCACGTGTATGTTTTTGCAGTTGACGTTTTATACGGGGAAGCCGACAAATCTAGTCAAGAAAATCCTGCCTGCATACTCAGTATCAGTTGACATTTCGAAGAGTCAAATTTTCAATAAAATGAATGGCTTCTGCAGAATTCTGAAGAGTCGAAGAAAGGGACGGTAAGAGGAAAAGGTGTCATTTCCAAGGCTACTCTGGTAATTTAGAATTTTCGCACGATATTTAACAACCATTAGTTCGCATAAGACTATAATAGTGTTTGAATAGGCAATCGTGTTACATTTTAAATGAATTTATTTGAAAACAACAATTTTTTTTTTTTTTTAATTTATGAAGGGTCTTTTCCAGATAAACAATTGCTAAAATCAAATAAAGGTAACGCTAACCGCGAGACTACAAAAACTGTTCAAGTTGCTTAGTCAACACGTTCGGATTCATAGTCCCGACAAATCTAGTTGAAGTTTTACATAAACTAGGTATCTGAACGTCCCCACTGGTGATAATTTAATTTATTTTATTTACTGATTTATTTGTTCGATTGTGCTACAGTGTTGATTAATTTTAAAGAAAAACCAATTATATTTTTATCTACAGAAACAATGTAAATAAATTCGTCAACAATATTTATTTTTAATTGAGCTCCATTATTTTTGAATGAATTTTAAATAAAGGGAGAAACCCTTTGAACACAAAAAAATGACAAAAAAAATTTTCCATAAAAATAAAAAGAAAAGAGGAAACTACCGTCGCAAAATTCGAAAGCTTACGTATAACTATTGTCGACCAAATAAGTATGTTTATATAACGTTTTCACACATCGACAAAATATTTCCACATGCAAATATGCGTAGCTGGCTCATATTTTCCAGGGCATGATTGCATAGCGTACCAAAATAAATTTAAATGTTTTTTTGTTCAGAACGGAATTGTCCTTTTTATTGGCTTTGCTGTAGTAATTTGACAAAAATGTACAGATTCAAATAAAATAAACCATAACAAGTTGAAAGCAGAAATTGTTAATCTGCATTTTGAATGGAATTTTGAATTATAGAGGTATCCCTTCCGAAATCATTCATATGAACGAGTTCTATTTTTGGCCGCAGCCATTGCCCCAAAGCAATTTTAATTTAGTCAACCGAAAATCATTGCATTGAACATTAAACAAGGATGGGTTCAATAAACTGAACAAGGTATGGGCAAATGCTTTTGAAGAAATAATTAGAATGTCACATCTGAGGGGGGGATTCAAACAGTCGACATATTAAACAATTTGGAAGGGCGACCGTTCAAGAATTATTAAAATTAGTATACTAAATCTAAATCAAATACATTAAATGTTGCAACAAGGAAAAACAACATAAGTCATTTTTAGCCACTTTTCAGGAGCGCAGGATAAAGTTTTGCCTGTATATGGGGAGGACGACCTATGCGTTTTTTTCCTGATCCATAAGACAGCAACCGTAAGAGATTAAATTAAATGAAAAAAATATGAGATATAGAGCAGGGTACGGCGCATCCGATTATAACATTAACTCAATTTTGACATAAGTCGACTTATGCTGTTTTTCCTTGCTGCCACAGTTTGTTAAGATTGGTTGTTGTGAGAACTTGAAAAGGGATCTTAACTACAAAAATAATAGAGGAACCCTATAAAATTCGTTTGATAGAATTCATCGACGATTCTGATTTTGATGTTAAGAGGTACCTATGGAAAATATTCTGACCATTTCAATGAAAGAGAACCTTAAACCTCAATCCATTATTCAATGGAAGGTCAGAATTTAATTGCCTCCCACCAAACTAGTTGATCTCAGTAAAAGGACACTGGTGGGTTGGCTTAGGTGGCTGTAAGGGACACTACTCGAGTATGTTTGCTCTAGATTAAAAAATTTGTTTACATTTTCCGAATAGATCGTCAAAGTTATATATTCTTTGCAGGGCTCTGAAACATAACATTTAAAACGAATTTTAGAAACACCCTCTCCATAACTTATCTATAGTTTCAAGGGGAATCATACACGAAGAGGTGACTTTTAGAGCTACAAAAGCGCACCCGCAAATGGTGGTCTAGTGCAGGTTTTCCTCGTTCAGCTCCAGGAAAATTGTTCAGATTTAGATGAGTGTCAAAAAATAATTTTTCTATTTGAAATTTATTAAGGAAATAACTGTTACTACCACGTAGTTCTTCTTCAATTCGATTACCTACCCTTTATTGTAATATTTATCGAATAATAGCGGCCGATAGAAGTCGCTGCTGTTTGTGTTTATGAGGCAAGCTACAATGGGCTTACACATACACACGACTAGCGACATTCTAAACATCTATCAAATAAATATTTACATACAATCCGCGGTACTTATAATCATTTTTAGTGTCCATGTCCAGGCTAAATTTCTCGAACTCACAATGGTGAAATTTTCCATAAAATAATGTATATTGTGACCTAGGAAATATTTAGTGTGAAGGTTAAAAATGATTATTAGTAAGGCCCAATATATCTACGGGTTTGAAGCATTATCCGTTGACCATATAAGAGTAAATGAGCTTTGTAGACAGTATTCACAAGCTCGTCTCTTTAATTTGATAGGTGAATGAATGCCTATTGAAGATGGAATCGCAAGCATCCTTTGTCCAGTTTACAAGGAGGGACAATTGCTTAAGTACGTCATCACCTACAGAGGCATCAAATTCATAGCATCGCCTAAATTTTGCTCTTTTATACTTTATGCACTCAAAGAAGTGTTGGTCTTTAAATAATTTATCACCCTCAAAAGTATCTTGTTAATAGGAACTTGGATTTTACTCTTATACATGAACCCATTCGGGGACATATTAATTTTACACTTTCCAATAGACGTCGTCGAGTCCTTTTGTGACTACTCATCCCGTCACATCCATTTTATTATCTAACCCGCAGTTAACAAGCATTTCCGTCGGCCAACAATTGGATCAGGTAGGTACCGCGTGCCTACTCTGCCTAAAATAACACAGAATTAGTTATCCTATAAATTACAATTTACCGAATCTACTCCCACTGGACGCGAGCATGACCCCGAAAAATCCGACACCGTTGGAAATAATAAATCAAATTTCCATCACGACTATAGATTTGAAGCCAGTTAATCCATTGTGAATGAGTGTTTGCCGAGCAGAGTGTTGTCCCTAACTTTTAGTGTTGTCGTGTTTAATTCGCAGATAGCTAATCTAGATTTTGAGTAATAAACCAATAGCCAAAAACTCGGGCACACCCACATCCGAAAAATAAAACAAGCCAAACCATTCTCGGCAATGTTAACTAATTTTGTGCAAAATAATAAATTTAGCTCTTCCATTTTACAGTGCGCATTTGAGAGTACACAACACAGTATACCACTTTAAGTACAAACACAAACAGGCAGCAATAAAGTTAGTATTCTTGCAACAGTGCCGCCACCCCTAATGGCACTGGCACACCACACTTACGGTTGGTAACCCCTTTTTTCATGGGTTCGGCAATAACCCGGGCGCCGGGCGCCCAGTTCCATTTAATTAAGGAAACATCCCCATAGCCGGAGGAATTTTTTGTCTCTCAAGCATTCGAAATGAGCATTAAAAGGACTTTAAGACGCTCTCGGGGCACATTTGGAATGAAATTTGAAGTCGCCTCCATTAGTGTGATGGTGGCAGTGTTTGTAAGAGTAAGAGTGCTTGGCTGTTGTTTTTTTTTTTTTTTGTTGTTGTTTATTTGAAATGCGTGATTTCACAGAACATTAGGAAGTGATACAGAGAAACTGCTGTGGCAAAAGTGCCAAGGAAAGGTAGGGTAAGGTCGGGAGGATTTGACAGGCAGGAGGAACTGACATCAGCACTTTTCTGAAAAACTGAAACCCTGACAGCACTTTAAATGATGAGAAAACGAAGTTAGTAACGATTGGTTTGAGTGATAAATAAACAATCACTGTGGTTTAGAAGATAAGCGAAGTGGACGTCTTTTTTATTTTTGTGTCCATTTGATCTAACTTTATGGTAAGCAATCCACCTGTAATATTTTAATTATGTAGCTTTTGACATTGAAAGTGCTATATAGTGCACCTTTATTTGTTTTAAAATCATTAATAAACAATAGTTTATCCTGAGAACCATTACGAAAGTTTTTTTTGTATTAGTCCCAAAAGTTATCAAAAAGGAGGATTTGACATTCGTGCTGAAGGAGGAATTGACAGAGTGTCAAATCCTAATTTATTTGTCAAAATAAAAATTGTGTGGTAAAACAACTTCTTACTATTTCTGAGAATGCATAAATGCCAAAAATTTACAAGAGCAAAAATCCCCACCCAACATCGATGAAACAAGTGTTGAGAATGCCTTTAAAGACATTCAAAACAAAACAGAGTCGATAAGCAGTGCTGCCCCAAAAATTGTTTATTAAACGTACCACTTAAATATTCAAACTAAAAAAAAACAGGAAGTTCAACAAATTAATGCTCAATTCAGTTCAAAATATACCTCCTTAGGTAGATGGCAAATCCTCCTTCATGGTAGGAGGAATTGACACTTTGTAAAGTTCTGGAAAAAACCTTACAATTCTGTTAAAAGTATTTATATCGATTAATCATTAATGCTTTTATATTGCTAAAATGATATTGTATCTTATGTAAATTTTGAAAATTTGAAATTGTATTTGGATTATAAGATATTTCCAAATGTTCCTTAACGTGTCAAAACCTCCCGACCTTACCCTATTTTTTTTTTTCGCTTTTATGCTGTGCAGTGAAAGGCAACGCCCCTAGTAAAGAACAATGTGGTATATGGGAGTGTGTAAGAGACTCACATGTTTATGGGATGAAGGTCAAGTTGTACGACAGTAATAGTAAAAGCGGTAGACGGTGGAACGCGTTAACAAAGCGGTCTTAACTTTTGCATGACAAATTTGTTGTCATTGAGGTTGCAAATGGGTTTGTTTTTTATTTTTTAGTATGATGTAGTCTTCTAAAAGGTACTGTGAGTGGGAGTGTGCAATTGTGCATAGGTGGGAGAGATCTTTATGCAAATTTATTGTTTTCCTCGGCTTTAAAATCAACTGGCTGTCAGGAGACTTGTCGCCGAACTAGGAAAACCCACCGCTCAATATTTGACAATCGGTTGGACTACAAATGCAATGTCTTCTATATCATTCAATTGTGTAGATATGTTACGCAAAATCTCAACGTTTTGGTAATATTTGTCATTTGTCAGAACAGACATTATGCGGGAATAGCCCTACGGAGGTATACCTACTTTCCATTTGATGAATATTTTTCCGAAAAGATAGATACGAAAAAAAAGTGATACCAATTTAATGACTGTGTCGATGCTCCCAGAAACTCAACTTGATTATTCATCGAAATGCGACATATGACTTCTCTTCAGAAGCTATGATCATCACCTGACAGTTGACATAAGCGACCACATTGTTTGAAAACCTGCTTTTCAACAACAAATTATGCGAACTTGTGATCTTGTGAAATTTTCAGATCATAATAACTATATCGCAAAAGCAGACTGCCTTCCATTTCAAAATTTTGGCTTGACATGTTTTTTTTACCGGAGTTCTGTAAAGCCGACTACACCCTCTGGTAGCTTCAGTACCTTTCGGCCTTCCTAGCTTCCTTTCATACATAGGTATATGGAATGGAATGTGGTAAATTTTAGCTTGAAGCCATCTTTTAAGGGTAAGCCCCGCTCTTGAACCAAATTTTGAGAGTTGAGATTTCTTTCGATAGAAACAATTGCACATTTTTGGAAGTCATATAAGAATCAAGAGCGCTCTCGACAGCATGACTTTTGATGACTTACCTAAGTAATAAAAAAAATTACACCAAGAAATAAGAAGGTGGTCAGTCTATACACGGCCTTTCTTCGACATCTTAGCGGCTCGAAATACCGGGTTAAATCAGTACAACGAAAGCATTAGGTTCCTTTTCTGCTATAATGTAATTCGATGGGTTGTTGGAATCTTGTGACAGCCTACGATCTCAATAAAGATGTGTAAATCTTGGATTTGAAAAAGCTCGTTGAAGAATCGCTTAGTCTAATAATGATCGCCCTCGACTTGGAGTTGCAGACAATTTAGAGAAATACGCACGAATGAGACATTGCTGTCAGATTTTGGTGAGCTACGAGGGCAGTTTGATAAGTCAGTGACTTTTTGAATATTTTGCTCAGTAACTGTAAATCGTCATCTGTCATCTATTATTAGACTACTGCGAAATTTTGAGTAGCCGGCGTCATTTACTTTGTGTTTGAGAGCAATTTAAAGCAATACAATTTTAATGGAGAAAAAGTGAATTCCGTGTGCTGATTAAGCATTATTTTTTATGTAAACAAAACATCATCGAAACCATGAGAAAGCTACAAAAATACTATGGTGTATCTGCACCATCTATTTCAATGGTTAAATAGTGGTTTACTGAGTTCCGTTGTGGTCGTACCAGCACAAATGACGCTGAACGTTCCGGACACCCCAAAGAGGTCGTTACGCCAGAAATCGTCGACAAAATCCATTTGATGATATTGGACGATCGGAGAATTAAAACTCGTGAGATGGCTGAGACATCAGGCATCTCAAATGAGCGGGTACATCATATTTTATATGAATATTTGGACATAAGAAAGCTATCCGCGCGATGGGTGCCGCGATTGCTCCCAATCGACCATAAACGCAACCGAGTGACCATTTCAAAGGATTGTTTAACGATGTTTAGCCGCAATACCGAGGAGTTTTTGCGCTGTTTCGTAACCGTTGACGGCACATGGATCCACCACAACACACCAGACACCAATGAACATTAAAAACAGGGGGTTTCTGCAGGCGAACGTGCACCAAAGAAGTCTTCTTTCTGCCAACAAGGTCATGGCCACAGTATTTTTGGATGCACGCGTCTATTATTCAGAGCTTTTGGATAGATTTGATACGGAATTGAAGCTAAGTTGAAGTTACGCATTTGGCAAAGAAAAATGTACTGTTTCATCAAGACAATGCACGGGTACACACGTGTGCAGTCGGCATGGCGAAATTCCACAAATTACCCTATGAACTGCTATCCCCATCCAGCATATTCTCCGCAGATTTCGCCCCTAACCTACTTCTGGAAAATATTTGAAACTTTCCCACAAAATTGATGGCGGTTTTCACAGATATATTACAAGATGTGGCGATTTAAAGATAGGACACCTTTCATCGTTATCCACAGTCCAAAAATAGCTAACCTACATCGATAGAAAAAATGTTGTTCTTCTATTTTTATTTTAAAAGTTTGCCAACTGACTGCGTGTCAAAAAACCCTTTAACTTAGTTACACCTGATCCCAACAATACACTTTTCAATCAGTGACTTAAATATGGAGATCCCACATTGACGCAGCCTAAGCTGTCAAGCATCAAATATTGTACTTAGCTAATTACTTATTGCCAAAATACCCAATTGTGGTTGCTGGCTGCAGTGTTATAAGCTCTTGTTAGGTACACCTGCCTCCATAATCCTCCCATCCCACATTGTTTAAAAATGCTCGTCTGCGAAACGCAAACTAATTAAATGAAAGCAACAAACCAGTCTGCCTGCAGACAAAATCAGTCTAATCCGTAGCCGAGCAGAAGAAAGACAAGCCGCCACCTTTGCCCCTTCCTTCGATTACAAACAAACACAAAAACATTACTTTCCTAACCTTACATAATATAAATAACGTGCAAAGATAAAAAAAAAAGAAAAAACGCTTTTTCGTTAGAGGAAAAATAAAGAATTAATTTAGACAAAAATGTAAATGTGATACTTGCTTAAGGTAGAGAGAGAGAGTCAAGTTAATTAATGTCATGCAAAACAAATTAAAGTATCTTTCTCTCGTTTCTACGCCTCCTTTCCTTACGCCCTTACAGTCTGTTTTGTGTTTCTGTATACTTGTTTCACCACTTGCCCTGAATGTCTACCAGGCATGTTTCATGTATTTTTATTTCACATAAAATACGTGCTAATTAAGAGGGTCGCATAAGGCGGCCCGAAAAGCCCACCTCCTTTAACGCAATTTCGCATCAAAAGACCCCGGCCAGAGGAGAACCTCTAAATGAGTTCTCTCAACTTCTTATTGTCCCGTGAATTTAAATCGCGCGTGTCGCTTTCTTCATGTGTATACGCGGGTACGCACGCAGATGTGTCTATCGGATGGCGGTGCCGAAAAACCTCGTTTGTGTAATAATCGGCCGGAGTCACCTAAGCTATGTCCCGATTCATCACGCTCATCATTACACGCACATGACAGGGAATGGCTGTGACTTGGCTGCGGCTGGCGCTCCTCCAAGAGTCGATCATGCAAAATGCACGACACTTAAAAAGTGATATAAATGTGATGTGGCATTCATCTGACAGACAGACATCGGTCATTAAGTCCCGACCGACGACGCAACTGATCGACATCGAAACTTTGAGGGGACGACAATAATAAGCCGCATTCAGTGTGCATCTATTTTTGGAAGGAATTTCGAGAAATCGAGCAACACACAATTGAGAATGGAGCATCTTTGTAGCCTAGATTGGTTGATTTTTCTTTGCTTTTCTTTTTTGATGCTGGCAAATGAATCGTTTCCCATTCTCGAAATTCTCTCTTGGGCGGCAATTAAAGAACCCTCTGCGAGAAAGGATTTCCTCATTAGGGAGCACTAACGAACGTGCACTCTCTGAATAGTTTGCAGACTGTGTGTGAATATGTTTACACGACTTGCCATTAGAAATTCGACAAAAGGGGTAGACCGGAATCAAAATAAGACTATAATCGGATGTGCTCGTCCTTGTGTGATACCCCCGGATCGTTTGTTTCCAGAGAATACTGTAAAACATTAAATTTAAGTGCCAATCTAAAGGGATCGAAGCTTATTGTCCTAAAAAGGATAGTATAGTATAACCTTATGGCGTCGTTAATAATTAAAATGGCTACATGTGTATGTGTTTAGAGAGTTCTCCGAGTGAGAGATAATAACGGGCTGAGGGAACAATGTTAGCAATTTTAATGGTCTATGGTTTTATGATTGATGTCATGTCTTTTGTGTACATCCGTTGACCGCAAATTTGAATATTTCACAAGGATACCCTAGTTGGAACAGGAATTCTGGTAGTTGTCACTACACATTGTTGGATAATTTATCAGCTGACTTGTTGGGTAGCAGCTTTCCTGGTGTTTCAGAAACTCTTGTAACTGACATATACCAGAAGGGTTTTTTATGGTCAAAGGTTTTTATATGGTTGATTGGCCATGTTCGACATAAAACAAACTGAATGATGGTTATAAAAGAGGGATATGGTGGGATAATTGTATCCTTTTTCAAATTGGAGACAACACAGAGCTCCAAAGACAATTCGACAATCATTTCTCAACAGAAATTGACACGGAAGACTCTTAGAATCCGGTATAGTTTTTATTTTTCGCTTTCCATTCAAGGCACTCTTTATTTTAATTACTGCTCAATCCAGTGGCTATGAGGGCACAAAGCCCGACAGAAAAATCTACTGACCCATCCAAATGGTTGCAGTAATACCTACTTCAATTATATACCTTCCACGTAGTACCGCAAAAACCCAATCATACCTACTCATGACTTTCAATTACTTTGAAGTCAATTTCATAAATAAATACGCACAGCGATCTAGGTTCGGTTATCCCACTTTGCTAATTAGTTATTGTGAAAAATACCGAACAGTGGTTGTTGGCTGTAATGTGTATGTATGAAACATACAATGTGGGTATCCTTGACATTATAATTATGCGTGGAGGCAAACCTCCCCCACATCATTAAAAAGCACTCGTCTGGGAAACGTAAACTAATTTAATGAACTAATTAAGCAGCAAACCAGCCTTTCTGTACACAAAGCGAGTCAACTCACAGTCGAGCTGATGGATGTGTCTATGCATTTGAAATAAGAAAATGGCTCTTATCTGATAGGAAGGTGCATTTGATGTGCAACAAACTAAAGGAGAGGTATATGTGGCTACAAATGGGAAAAGAGACTTGAAATAAATAATGTGAATAGCCTTTGTTTAAATTCGACATTATGCAGCTGGCTTATTATTTAAAATCTTTTGAATGAACCCAAAATTTTCATCGCGGAAGCAATTTTTGAATTGTTGCTTAGAACAGATGAGAGTTGAACCTGCTCGCATTGCTTCGCCCCCTTTTCAAACGCCATTCAGACGAAATTAGGAATTATTTCCAATCTACGCGCCTAGTCGCCCCTTATTAAGATGAGGAGCTCCGGAAAGTTCTGCCTTTAAACAGCCATTGATGCCCTTGAACTGTTAGCATTTAATCCTTCTTAATCGCCCCTTATTGAGATGAGGACCTCCGAAAAATTGGTGCTTCTAAACAGCCATTGATGCCCTTGAACTGTGAGCGCTTATAATCCTTCCTATTGAAACCAAATGTTCCAACACCCAACCACACAAGTATTCATTAAGTTCTTGGAAAAAAAATGCCTCCAACATTTTCGCGACCCACATGCGTTTCTCCGAGAAATGAAGTCGCGTTTGTAGAGTTCCTGCACAATCGCCAACTTCTGGGGATAGCCATGAAAGTCATCGTAAAGAATTCGCCAAATTTAGTGATCGGAAATACTAAAGGCAGGCCCGTGAGGGGATTGGAAAATTGAATCGAATCTCTTACATCTGCTAAAAAATAATCACTCGCTACTAAAAGCTTCAAATCTTAAAGGAGGATGACTTTTCAAAATTGGAACATCGCCAGTTGAATTATGCCGCTGCTAAAATTCTGGTATATTTACCAGCAAAGGTGCAGTGGTTAAAATCTGTATGCATTCAGAGCTACTAGGAGTTCTTAGTCATATAAGGTGGGTAATAAGTCGCAAAAAACACTAGCTACCTTAATTAAAATTGTCCTCCCTTTATATACCAAATTATTGAATTAACCTAAAGCCCTGGTGGCTATAGTGCTATACTCCATTGTTATTTAATTTATTTATGTAACAATAAAGTTGTAATAATAATAATAATATCACATTATGTGAAGAATAAATATTTTCCCTCACTCTTCATATTATATATATCCTCGCAATCCTCGAATATTCCCCGCATCTAGAAGTTACTATTCAACTCCCCATCTCTCTATATTTGAGCACCTAACAAGACTCCTTTTAAAATGCCACATAGCCCACAATTGATTCCATGAAATATCCCCATAATTTAAGGCAGCCATTTAGTACCGACATCAGTACCGACATCAGTACCGACATCAGCTTCAACAACTTACTGGTATTAAGCACATTATTTTCATTATTTTATGGGCAACCTCAATCTCAACCCAACCGAGCAATGTCTGCCATTTCTATACCATCTGCGTGACAGAGTTATCGAAGTCCCAAAAATAACTAGAGCAAATCCCTATTTTCGACGAGTATCTTATGAATTCTCAAAACAGTTTGTCAATAAACGCCTCACGAGCTACATTAATGACACACAAAAAAAAAAAAAATAAAAAGAAAAAAGAAAAAACTCCATTGCCACACCATTTTCGGTAAACTCTGGCGCAGGACTTTTTCTTATGAATGTTTAATGGGGCGAACACCAGATGAATGCCACCAGAGCTGCTGTTTATCCTGCATAGCAAGTGTACAAAATTTTCATTAATTTATTTATGAACTCTGGGTGCATTCATCCCGAAAGCCTTACTATCCAGTAGCCACCCAACCCAAACACACATATAGCCACACATCCAGCTAGTTCCTCTTTGAACCGAGCTAATTATCTTCATGGGGTTCCTTATACGAGTACGTACCGTATATATAACAATCTTGTGGCTTTCACTGTAGAGCACACATTGAAAGCGAATTCCGGCAAAACATCCAGTGCCGCAATTTAACCGACGTTCCGAAGGAAATTCAGAAAATTCTCTCTCCCCTTCAACCACCCACCGAAGCTTGCTATAAACTGCGGCGAAACTAACCCAAGAAATTATTTTAATCAAATATTTGCCTCACCCAATTTCTAACCTTTGTGCGGTTCAGTTCAGACGGGTCGGGGGGTCATATCATGGTTTGCCATATGGCGGGCTTATACTGAGAACCATCATTCAATTACAGAAGTCGCTCGTTAACCCTTTAAGGTAAGGTGTACTCTGGATGGTTTGGGGGTGGTTCAATGTGCATGCCTTTAAGTGAAATCGGTGAGCGGATCAACAGACCACCCCGTAGAACGTGTGATTTCTGATGACCAGCAACTTGACCGCGAGCCAGGAGAGCTGAGCAAAGACGACGGGTAAACCGGTCACAAACGTTCACCATTTGCCCAGGAAGAAGGAACGTCCCATATACTTTATAACTTTTGCTATCCGATTGAGACACCACACTACAACAGTGGATAATATGTGTGAAAGACGGCAGCTCTGAGTGGGTGAGAGAACGTGTTTTAAGAAGGAAATGCCTTAAGCATGCCCCAAGGGTTTAACATCAGCACTTGGAAAGTAACTTGATGCATTTCATGAGGCTATAAAAGTGGCGAAATGGAATTGAAACTGTCAGTGTATGTAAGTGTATTTGATGATGACGCGACGAAGAACGATTTAGGTGAAAATTCAGGTGAGTTATTTATAGAGGGAAGTACGAGCAACAAAACAAAAAAAATATATATAAGGGTTGAGTGAATGTTTTATTACACCCCCAGGATAATTGCCCGAGGCGTTAGGGGTGCAAACGGGGGAACCAACGTTTTAAGTGCAGTACTTTGGTAAAATGGCAATGGATTAGGAAAATTGCTGACGACTTATTAAATGGATTTGTGGAAGGTATTGCACAATTTTTGTTTGAGCGATTTAATAAGGGGTACCTAGTTGGAAAATTTGAAAGAGGTCAATAGAATGGCGTTCGGAATGAGTTCTTCGTTGTGGCTTAGTTCGTATATTCTATATCTATAAATGGGAGGATTGAATGCTTTTGAAAAATTATTGCCCAAGCAAGTGGTCTGAGAAGGTATGTAGCGAGGAAGAAATTTCTTGGCGTCAAAGTGCCCTTTGCATTGACAATGTTAGAGAGAGATGCTTTTGAAGGATGAGCAAAATTTGAGTGGAGTAATAATTAACTAAAATGCATAATGTAAGGTTCAGGGGATTCCATTTGGAATGCACTACTTTCCAGTCCCATATACTTAGCATAACGCAAGTGTGATTTTCCGGAATAGGTTTAAGAACTACTGAATGAAGTGATTCTGGTTTTGACGGTTCCTTTGCAAGTTGTTGTGATTCAGATATAGGATACCTCTTTAAGTTATCCACTGTCCAGAAATAGAAATCTCTGCGGATATCTTAGCAGAAAGTATTTCCCAAATAACTTTTGGTTGCCTTTGCTATTTACGTATCATTTTAACCAAAAATGAGTCACACCACTGGAGACAATTTAACGATCAAACTGCGGTTCCAATGCCAGTTGGTTTTGGGAACAATTACGGACATTTAGACGCAAACGATTTCACTCTTCCACTAGCTGCAGTTTGTATGACTTCAAAGGTGGATCAATGCGCAAAAATTTCAATTAAGTGGACGGACAAGCCCGAAGTTCAAGCGACGTCCAATGCATAAATTTGGATCTTCCTCAACATTCTCCTGAAAAGGATGGTATTTTTTCGGTGCAACTGTATTTTGCAACGTACGATAGGAGTTCAATGTATTCTCGGTATGGGTATGTTAGAAAAAAGATAAAACCTTGAAAAACTATTATTTTTTAATATAGTCGTCCATGATATCAATACATTATTTGTTTGATCGCGAAATAAGTTTTCTATTCCCTTAAAAAAATAATTTTCTTCTTGGCCCGAAAAATGTTCATTTGCAGCGGACTCGAGCTAATTATCGTCAGCGAATCGCTTTCCCCTGAGGTCTTTTTTTAAATTTGGGAATAAAATTTAGTCACTGGGGGCCAGGTCTGGGCTGTAGGGTTGGTGGGTTCGTCGAAATCGCATTCTCGTACAGCAGCCTTGGAGAGCCGCGCAGTGTGAACCGATGCGTGGTCGTGAAGAAGCAGCACTTTCTTTGTCATTTTTCCTCTTCTTTTGTAAGGCTGAGATAAGCATGTATAATACGAAGTTAGTTATGGCTTCAAAATCGCATATTACACGATTTTTTAGCAATTTCTACTCAAAAAGGTCCGAACTTTTCACATACTGACGTACACGTATATATCCGGAACTATCTTCAATTGTTAGATATATTTAAATAGGAATTAATTCAAAAACAAAAATACCAATTACCGCACATCCCCATCCTATCCTATATCCCCAAGTGCTGAAATCGCTTCTTGTATTTGTATAGAAAGTTGGTTTAGTTTTTTTTTTTCTGATTCCTTAAGTTACGTCAAAGGAATCAGCGAAATGTAAAGCGGTTAATAATAATACAATGCAGCTGTCACATATGACAGAAAATACCCATTAAAGAAGTGAAACTCAACAACTAATTACATGCTTGGCAACATAAAGGAGCATCACATCAAGTCGTCTACAATGCTGCAGAAAGCTTACTCAAACAGAAAATTAATAGTTTTCCCATTTGTAGTTAATTGAAAATTAATTATAATTACACTAGTAACTTCTTTGACACTGTTTGTATATTATATTCTTTCAACCCTTGTAATTATAACGGAGGGAACATCGTTAGCAGCATTTTAAACTTGCGCCTAAAGTTAGACAGCAGACACTTTGTTTCTGTTCCTTGCAACTGCCAACGATGGTTAGGGCACGAGTCAGAAAGAGATGAGAATGTGTCTAACAGAATGGATTGTGTTCTGTACGTATTTACATTCAAGGGTGGGGCCCTATTTACTTGGGCAGAATCTTTTGAATTAAGTTGTAGGTTATGCTTATGATTCTAAAAAGTCAACGCTAATTTTTCGCTTAGGACATTCTTATTCAATTTATTCATAGGATCAGAAATTGCAATTGAAATATGTAGCGTTCCAATTAGCAAGGGAATATAATAAACCCTTCCACCAAGTCGTTGCAAACCCTTTGTTGAATACCGACAGCTGTTCTCAAACTTGTTGTTCATAATGTAGGTAGGTACTCATTTCTTGGCGACTGTGCATTTATATAAATTCGACATTTGCACAAAATAAATTTATAGCCCACTAAGTAAGTGACAGATAAATCGACTCATCCAATGGCAAATCTTTTAAAAGGATACAATGCGTTTGCCCCCTAAATTTTACATATTTGCTCGATCTTAAGAGTTTCTAGTGTCAACACACTTTGCTCGCTCGCAGCCTTTCCTAATCTTTATTAGTTGCTACACGAAAGGCAGTCCAAAGGAACACAACAAACGTCCTCAAGCAAAAGTCCACCTACCCAAAATCTACCATCGAAGTTGTCCTGGATTCCATTTAAGCTTATTTAAATTCATCCCTTAACAATTTGAAATCATTCCCGGTTCACAATCTCTTTATATCCTCAAGGTAAGGCATCAAATTGAAATGACAAAAGTCAATCGATGATTTTGCCCCCAAAAGCCAAAAAAGGATTCCAAATTATTCCCCAAACTACTGTGCACAATCTTAGTCGGGAATTGAAAAAGTTTCATCCTCACCTGGTTTGTTAGTCCATTTGTTCGATACCCTATCCAGGTGTATGTCTGTGTATGGTGTACCAACCTTCCATCACTCGGCAAAATAGTTTAATTCAATAATAGAGCTAAAGTTCGACCTTTCCTTTACCGCTTTATCTCACTCTCTCTCTCTGAAGATTTGCTTCCACATCTCTCAATGTCGTTTATAAGTGAATAGCTAACGATTGAACTGGAGCAAAATCGAAGGACATCAACAAAACAAAACCAGAAAAAAAATCTCCAATAGCTGAAACTTCTTCTTGATAAAAGTTTCCTAATTGAATGGAGTTTTCGAGAAAAACGCTGCGATGTTTGGCTTCGCACATTCCATTCCATCTATTTTCTTTCTAAGTGCAGTGGATGGTCCTCAGTGCCCGCCTGCATTAGGGATATACGCGATAAAGGAAAACAAGCTAACAAATACTCGTAGCTATAAGCAACAAGCGATTAACTCGTATATGAATTCAACGTGAAAGGAGGAAGCTTTCTTCTGTCTGCCTATAGTTATACTCATACGAAATGACGTATTTCGTTCAATTAAATAAAGTTTACTAAGCGAGGTATGCAAATCTAGACTAATGTCCCCATTCGAAGTTACTATGCGCAACAGGAACTTTATTGTTTCCCATAAAGGATATTTCTTTCTGAATGAAATGACGCTGTGGTACAAAAAGAATTGTCGTGGGTATACCTACCTACATTTATAGAAAACTATAAGACCGATTATGAGTTCTCTTAAACACACTCAAAGTAGGAGGAAACACGCAAATTAGCGCAAATGATCCTTTCTGACAATAAAACATCCACACGAGCTGCAAAAAGAATAGAGCTTACATCTCGCCTCTCCAGCCATATCCGCCTTTCGCATTAAGAACTACCTCATCTCAGTTACTATACCAACGCACACATCCCAGAGTTGTTATTCGAGAGCATTCACGATATATTGTAACACTTGTTATGATAATTGCTGCTTATCAAGTGCGAATATCCTATATTGTGTTGTGTGTGAATCCAGCCTCAAGGCGGTATTTCTTACCACAATCCCCACTGCATCATCACCTTCTTGCGTTTAATTACTAAACTACACACTTGAAGATATATAACGAGTTACGGAAGAGCAATTCACACAAAACAGTTTCACGTGTGTGGGTTTAACCTTTTTAAGAATTGCTCACTTCATTTACGGGGCTGACTGGGTGAGGCGTGGCCCCTAAGTTGATAACTTGTGTAATAACTTTTGTGTAAAGTGGGTTCTTAGTGCCAACTATGGGTGGGAGTGTGTTGTATTAGACCCAAGACTCAGAAGGAGGAATAATCCAAATGTGCATGCTGAACAATGCCTTCCAGATTTTCGGTAAACGAAGACTCTTATCATAGTTGTGCCGAGAAGTTTTTTTAAGTTTGTTGAACTTTTCCCCCAAAAAAAGAAAAGCAAGCAAATGACGTTTAGTTTATATTTCGAATGAAAGCAAGAGCAACTGTATTGTGTTGAGATAGAACGATACGATACCTATCTTGAGTCTGCTTATTATGTGGATAAAAAAATATATAGCAAAGGATAATTTGAATTTTGTTCAAGTTGAGCGATTAAAATGTTTGCATGGGGAATGGGGATACATCTGGGCAAAACAAATTGTGGATTTTTCTTTTTGTGAAAATGGGTTGATTCTTTGAAAGTTTATTCATGCAAATGTTAGTATACTGTCTGGAGTTTGGAAATTTTCATGAGATGTATGCATACGAAGTCGACTTTATGGGAGTCCTTGAGAGCTCTTTTATGCGGTCGTATTATAATATGGAATTTAGATGCACGAACAAACTTGAGAAGCTGCATTTATTACTTAACTTCAAAGAGTGATAATCCTGTTGAATCTGGCAGAGGAAAGGGGGATCAACATTTCTCGCTAAATGGCATGGTAAATTGAGCAACACCTGGTCCTGCCCCGTATATAGGTTTATTATTAAAAATTGTAATGCCAACAATTTTCGTTGGCTAAAAATGAACCGAAATATCAAAATTTTTATAAATTTTTTAAAAAATAAAATATTCTTAGAATACAGTTATGGCAAGCATTTTATTCTTAATCGGAATATTTGATTCTTGAAAACTTAAAAACGAGTTCTTCTTATAAGAAATTATTGTTAAAGCAAGAACTTTTTGCTTTCAATTTTTTTAAAAATCTCAAAATTCTTCACTCAACAATTTTTTTTTCTGAGTGTAGGTAATTATGCTTCTAACCTTAAGTTATACTGCTTTGCTTTTTTAAAACAACAAGTGAAAGGTGTCCAGCGGGGAGAATTTTCAAGTTTGTGGCATTTATTTTGCTATTACAAAATTAGGTTGATTTCATCGCATCAATGAAGTCCATTCCGCAGACCACACTCTTGTAATCGGAATCTTGTACTTATTTAAACACGCGAGATTAAAATGTCAGTTTAATGAGAGACATCCAGTTGGTGAGGATTGTAGGCACGGTTGCCACTTGAAAATTAAATTTGTGACCAAAATTGGAAATAAAAATGACCAACTGTACCAATATAACCAAAGTTATTTAAGTCCGAAATCAATTCATCAAATTTATTTCAACATATTCTTCATGTTCCTACACAGATCACAAATAATTTTCTAAATTATTAATAATATTTCTTTTCGTAAGAAAATGACCAAATTGAATAAGAAATGACCAATGTGGCAACCGTGATTGTAGGACCTGCATTTTTTGGAGATCGTTTTCTGTAAGCCCTCAACTTAGTGTATAGCCCTAACAGACAACAATTCACACTATGTAACGTCACCGAGTTCCCAACATGAGGGTATTTCTACGTCCTTATTAGTTGTAAACATGTGTCAAGATTTCCAATACAAATTCCCAGCTGCGTGTGGACTATGGTGTCAACAAATCTTACCAAAGTCGTAGTCTATCTATTATTAAACCCGAAAAACATTTCTTGATGGGTAAAAAGAAAGCGGTCCAATAATGTCTCGGGCAGAACTTGTCTACACTTACTGTCAATTTTGGACAATGCGGCGTACTAAAAACTAAATTTTAGTCTCGACTTTAGATTTACAAAAGCTCACAATTGCGGAATTTGTATGAAGAATATAGCCACTGTGAACTACTAAAATTTATGTTTTTTGGAAAGGCCCAATGTAAACGTTATTTTGATAGAGTTCATGGAAGCGCCAGTATTTCATGTTAGGGTTTATAAATACAGTCAATAATAATAATAGTTGGCGCAACAAGTCTGAAGGGTCCCTGAGCCTAGCTTCTCGCAACCATTCGTTTTGTGTGAGTTTTTACTTTTGGGATGAATGGAAGGGATCTACAATTTTATGCCGATTCCAAACGGCCGATTGAGAAGCTCTTTCAAGACATTTATACTCTCGGATGTTTGTCAGATTCGAACCTGGGACCCCTCGCTTAGTAGTCCAACACACTAGCCACTAAGCCACCGCGCCTTTAAATACAGTCATCGATGCAAAAATGAGCTTGGTTAGTATAGGTAGTATACATGTCTCCGATTTTTCGTGCTTTTGGAGACATTTTATCAGGCTTAGATTCAGGGCTTAAGCGCTTTAGACTAGTTAGCTAAAGGTTGAACTTAAATTTTCGGAAATATAAATGAGAAATAAATTTAGAATTATAAATTTTGACTATACTGAGCTACAGTTTAATTTTTAATCCTCGGAAATTTAAAAAAGAAAGCAAGTGAAGCTTTTATCTGGCGTATGCGCTTAAAGTGATAGTTAGGTTGTAGGTCACATTTTATGTTTTCAAACTAAGGAATTCGCTCGACAAGCAAGCTTCAAATGAAATTTTTAGATTGCTCTGATCCACGCTGACCTTGTTGTGGATAAAGATAGCATTAATGAGTTGGCTTGCCATTCACACACCCGTCGTATAAGGCGCAACTTTGTCAGATGTTGACAAGCGTAGCAAATACTTTAGTTGGTTTTGGAGTGCTGAATTTGTCTTCTTTGAAGTCTAATTCAAATCTTATGCAAAAAGCAAAGAGTTCTTCGTGGTCTTACTCAAGAGTAATTGACGAGAATATAACGATTTTATATAAATAAAAATTGGTCATTTATGGCCACAAGGCAGCAAGCTTACAACGTGCTTCACCAGAGGCTTTGTGGTGATCTTGTTTTACCTACTGAGAAAAGCTTCTCATGTTCAACACACAAATTAAGATAACACCTGTTGTAGTCATGGCAACTCTTTGAACTGCCCAGCTAATTGAAGATGACAAGTAGCAGACGTCTGTCAACTACTAGCCGTCTCTACGGAGAGACACACACACGTGGTTTTCATTACTGGCCTAACCTGCTGGATTTCTACTCTATAAATTGTTAATTCTCTTTTAGTCACTATCTAATTAAATTTAATGAATAATTGTTATATTGAACACAATTGAGCGTATTTTATTTCTCACAAAATTCAACAACAACTTCAGGTTTTTTCACTGTGGTTACTCTCGATTTTAATAATATACCTTACAAACAAATATTCTTAGTTTCGACTTTAAATTGAGATAGTTAGCAGTGGTTATTTTTTGCATACAAATTTCGCAATTGTGAGCTTTTGTAAATTTAAGGTCGAATCCAAAAGTTGTTATAAATAAAGTACTGCGCAATGTGAGTTATTAAAAATTTCCTAAACATTTTTTAACGCAAAAACAAGGTTACATCTGAATGCTTATATTCCTATTGTCCTTGTAGTTCTGCATTTGAAAAGATGAATAGTTTCTGATATATCCACATTCCTGCTTTCTAAAATCAATTAACAAAAGAAGCAGCCACTTTGAAACCGACATGGGTCCGTACTGCAAAAAAAGCACCAATTTATTAATAAAATGTAAGCCTTTGAATTTTTTTTACCAGCTTCGTGGTTAAGCAAATAAATTCCCTGGCAAAAACCAATTCAATTTTATAGAGATAAAAATGTAAAAATGACCATCAGCAAAACCGAGGGAGTAGAATAAAACTTTTTGCCCAGCTTTGACAGCTATAGTTAACCTACACCACTATTAAAGCCAACAAATCCCCTCGCATCCCACCGAAGGATAACCCACAAATTACTAACACTCACATTTTACACACTTTTTCAACTTTTCCAAACAATTTCGAAGCCAAATTGAGTTGATATAGTGATGGTTCATGTGCGCGGTAAGGTGTGTGGTGTGGTGATGCCTGATGCATCATATTTTAAACTTTTCACTCTTTAAACATATATTTTTGTATTTTATTGTTTGCCTGCTTTTTCGAACTTGATATTTTTCGTTCATTTGCCCAATTTACGCCACAGAGTGGGCCTGGCGAACCCCCGCTATGCATACATGTATGACCTAAAGGGAGCATATTTTTCATCATCAGAAATAAATATGGAAACGCCGATGCAACGTTATATCGTGATTTCGCGTTTGGTTATTATTCTGGGAAATTTGCATTCGAATGATGAAAATGGTTTTCAGTAAAGTTCTCTGACGGGTCGATAGAGTTTACAGGATAGCAGCGGGCATGCCAGAGAGTGTCGAGAGCAATCATTGGAATTTAATGACTTCAGGCTGTTTGTTAGCCTACGGTTCTGGTGCGTTTGGATGGGTTTGAAATTTCAACTGAAATATGTCCTGGGTTACCGGAAGTAAGGGGAAATGAATTAGGCGAGTAGTTTCACCAATGTTAAGGAGCGCAGTTTGGTTAGTGTGCAGCACTTAGTGAGGGGTCTCAGGTTCAATCCTGGAGAAGCACAAGTTACTACATTTACACGTTAAGTTTTTTTTTTTTCACTGAGCTAGCTTCTGAAAATAACTGAAGAACATCCGAAAGCCGAGGGGGCTTGTTTCCCGCTACAGTTCATTTCCCTTAGTTATCATCCCTCCAATAGGACTTAAAAATTGTATACCGTAAGTATGTGAATGGCTGCACAGATACTCCCTTGGATGTCACAAGAAAAAAACTTTGTTCGCAGTTTTTGCCCTGTATTTTTAGAGGTTGATGGAAGTCATTTCTCGAATATACTGCACGCTAACTGCAGTGAGTAGCAAGCTCACTGGGCCTATGTTGATATCAGTTAACAACATCATTGAACAATATTTGCAGGCAAAGCAGAGTGTCAGCTGGCAGCTGATTGTGCACCGACAGATTAAAGATTAGCGGAGAAAATTCTGTATAAGACTTAACTTCGCAAACCGAACACAGTCTGACTGGCCTCTCATTCTAAATTTCAAAATTCCAAATAGAACCTTGACGAACCATATGCAAAGCGGTTCATGTTTACACCCTTACAAGAAGAGGGTTTTTTTTAAAGAGACACTCATACATAAACCACTATTTTTTTTAAGTCGCAAAAGATTAATCCAACAAGTGGCCAAAAGCTTAACAGACCACTAAGATCTTATTTCAGCAAGGAAACTGATGTAACTAGGCAAAATTATGTATGGGGCCTTGTTCTGGAATAGGTGTTCTAAGTAAGTCCCAAGGTATAAGGTTTTTAAAAACACACAACAAATATGTTTCAATTTGTTTTTTTTAGCAACTAAAGAAGGTGTTTTTATATGGATAACTTCACAAAGACAAATTCAGTAAATTCTTATTTGAAGCCTTCAAGTTATTAAAGAAAAACTTTAAGTGGTCACCTGCCCTATATCTGAAGACGTACAAAGTCTCAATGTGATATTCTCTATCGTCGTCGAACTTAAATTGGGACTCCTCCTACCTTTCTATCATTCATTATTCAAACCAACCTGGCTGTTTCAACATTTTTTCTCGTGCACGAAAAAGAAACAAGTCCCCTTCTAATCAAATCCGATTTGTATGCCCCTTGGATTAATATAAAAAACGTTCTAGACCGTAAAGGCACAAAAAATATATTCCCATTGAAATTGACAAAAACTTCTCCTCGCACTTCAGCAAATTTATTTGATTCGTTAAATCGAAATCTTCGTAGTTTTAAACAGAATCCGAATGCCTTTGTCTATATCCCCGATGGCATGACGCAAACATAGAATCGATGTAATATTTTTTTTTTTTTTTTTTTTGTATGTAAAACAACGCGGAAGGAATAACATATTTCATATCAGATCCACATTGGTTTGAAGAATATAAGAATATGACGTCATTCGTCAGAGCGAAAGTCGAATCCACTTAGCAATCTCCTTTTTCCTTTCATTCTGGGATAGTGAAAAAAAAAAAAAAAATACCACCGAAAGCACCCATTCGAATCACCCTCAAACGCCATTGATCATCAAAGGACCTTAATTGATGGCGAGAGTTATACCAAATCATCAAATTTTTCCACTTCGTTATTCGTCTAAATTGGCAAGTAGTGCGATGAGGAGCACGAGGAATTGATTACTGTACGTATATTTTTCGAAATTCTCCGAATTATGCGGTAACAGCATCATCATTTACTTGATGGAAGTTGTCTATATATTCGTAGTAGTCGTAGGTAGCTACTGTGTTTTGTACTTAGCTACTTATGATTGGAAGGTTTTTTTTTTTTTTATTAAGCTAACCAGTAGGTCAATGTTGCGATTGATTCACTCGTATGTTAATATGACGGCTTTATTTTTTTGAGTTGATTGAAGTGAGTTGATGGTAGTCAACAGCATTGAGAGGGTAATAATTATGCACTGCATTCATTAAGTTTGTGTGCTAATGAAGTGTAGCTTAACCTTTGAAATTAATTTCCTCTTTTTTTCACATAAGTGTAACTCTTCGCTATTTGAAAGGGCAACTGTAGATATACTAGGAACTTAATTAATATTTTTCCAAGTTGCTAGATACTCGTAGTAATGTGACGGCCTTGACAGTAAGCTATGATACAAATATACGTGATCTTTTTTAACAGTTTAGAGTGGAAATGTTTCCTCTCGCTTGCACGATGTAACCATTGATCCTTAAGAGTTTTGAACTATCGAACCCATAGCCAAATCATACAATCATAGTATGACTTATTTATGTATAATCGAATCTTCTAGTACTTATCAAATGTGAAAATGGTTATCCAGTTCAAAACCTGTTGAAATGGGAACTTGGAAAGAACAATGCTATAGCATATAGCTGAACACAATCGGTTTTATTGATTTAGCAACTACTATGGGGCTTAAGTTTTATTAAAATCGTGATCTACAAATTTGTAATTCTTTGTAAGAAGTAGGTGGCCTAACAGGTTCATAGATTTGCCTAGGCTTAGCTTCTAAAAATCGTTTGTGTGAGTTCTATAGATTTTTTAATGGGTCACAAAATGTTATAATATAAAGCTGTTGATGATTATTATAAATATTATGTTGGAAAAATATTTCTTCTGATATGTAGTTCCAAAAATACTGTGTTAAATTTTCCCTTCACTTTGTTTATCATGAACTCGTCACCAGAAAGGTGTCATCATAAAATGCCACTGTGGAGTTGCGTCTTTTTGATGTAAATGCCTTTAGAGAAAATCTCAAAATGAAAGCAATTGTGTAGCTGTTGTGATAGCGTGTGGAGATTGATGCTTAAGAAAGCACGCCTATTGTGGGAAAACACACAAATCATACAAGTACGGTGAGACATCACCTGTTACATAGTAAAGTAAAAAAAAAAATATATTTAAGAAGTCTACCATCAATCTGAAGAAGTATTCTTACAAAAATTTCAGGCTGCTTCAATAAAAGTTATCTTCAATGGTTTTTTTTTTCAGAAACTCACTTTACAAAACCTACGCCGGAGTAATTTGGTGTCTGCAGCTCTTCCAATTATTATTTGTCTTGTGCCTTTTTCTTGTAGTCTTATTCATTTATTATTCATAGCACTCTCACTACCTCAGCCATGTGGAATACCTATTTATATTTATTTCAGAACTTTCGGTCCGAAAGATAATCTCTTTATCGATATGAGTGCTAACAATAGCCTTGAAAGAAAGTCTGTCTGCATAAAGTCGTTCCGAAAATAAGGCTTTGCTAAATTCTGAATTTTGTAAAACCGAATTTTGAAAGCAGAATTTTGAAAAAAGAATTTCGACCTCGCCAGAATTTCGACCCCAACCCAATTTTTAGAAGTTGTTCTTATTTCACTTGGCCTTATTTCACGACACCACAAAAAATCAGATAAACATTTCCCTTTCCTTCACAGCCCAAGGAAAACGATGTCTCACTTCTATCTACATCTTCAATTTCCAACATTAAAAAACTGGGACAGAGTAAATTCTAGCTGTAAAGCAAAAAGAAAGATTCACCACACCCTCTGAGACTCAAACAAAAAACAAATGGGCTTATTCTTTTCGATTGAATTTCGAAACTCTGAATAAAAAACCGTCTCCAACTTCTTGCTTGAAAATGAAAACAACCTTTGGAAAGCCATCGATACCTACATTTAATTTTTGTTCTTCTAAATATTTCCAATCATTTATGGCAACCGCATAGAGAACGCAATTAACCACCATCCCCTCCCAACTGTTGCTAGTTTGGAGCCATATTTAAATTTAACGAATGACTGCTCCTTTTTGTCAGCACAAGCCTTGGCAAATTGAAAGTGAATCGATATATTTCGAATCGAAAGTATTTCGAACTTTTAACCGCTGCGCTGTATAAAAACAGATTTCCATTAATAATCCATCAACTGGAATCGTCTAAAGCAGCCAATGTATATAGAACACGGTTTCAAGCGCCTAAACAGGAAAATCCAATTATTTTTCAAGTTTTCCCAATCACCATTATCAATGCCTTCGAGAAAGTTATTTAAATTAAAAACAAAAAAAGAAAAAAAAATTCCAAGTACGAACCCCTACAGCAACAATGGTTTCGAGTCCCGATGATTCCATTCGAATAAAATTGAAATTAAATATTTAATTTGCAGAACTTTCTTTACTTTCTGTGTCCACTGTCCAGGCCCTCAGGCTGACATAATATTTCTACAAAATGCAATCTGCGCTTCTGGGAATTAGAACTATACGAAGGATACCGATACACACAAAAGAATCAATCAGAATGTATAGGCTTACCTTGTATAATGGCCTCCCTCCAACTTTGTCATTAAATAATTAAAAAAAATGCCTTTCCAGCTGAAAAAAAAATATTGATTTCTTATTTTTTCTTTGTCGGAATTAAAGTAGAACTCGTTGAACTGTTTGTTTAACGTGGTTGGCGTCTGTGAATGTTATGTAGGAACAGAACCTACAGTATAAACAGTTCTCAGAATTGATTTGATTTGATGAAAACACTGATCAAAGCGAAAAGTTAATGGCAAGTGCATGAATAATACGCGTACCGTGTTCATACGAATCATAGGGATGTTTAGAAAAATCAATTCAACAATGGAACACACGTGAGGGTAGAGGTTGTCAGTGTACTATCTTTCGCGCTCTGATGTTGCTTATTTTTATTTATTAATTTCATGGAATCGACTTCCTTCATCCACCCACAATTTCAGGCTTCAGCAATTTCCATATGAAATTGTAAATGGAAATGAATGTCTACTCTTTAGAGCCGATCCTTCAGTGACGAACAGGGATGAAAGGGGGCACATTTGTGTCGCTCTAGTGAACTATGAATATGCATATTGTATGGACATAACCGGGCCACGTTTGCACAGAGAATGAAGAATTATTTTTGATGCCATTTTCAAAATGGATACTAAAGGACCTCCCATGGCTCAATTTGCGTTTAGAGCTGTCCACGCCGGATGTTCGCTGTCATATGGAGTGAATGTATAATGTCCTGATTTTTATAAATATCTATATACTGTCATATTTCCTCACATCGTTGTGTATGTGTAAAAAATATTCACAGAACAGACTGAATGTTGACGGTATAAATTTAAGGGACAAAGTGATTTCCTGGAAATGTGTTTGCAAAAAAGTGCAAAAGTACGATCAAACGAAAAATACTCTATTGCCAAACCGATGGTAATTTGACGCATATACAGTAATCCCCGGATAAAAGCACATGCACATGGGTAGAAATAAAATTATAGTAGTGCTTATAGCCGGGTTTTCAATTAAATTCCTATTAAGCGGCGACCTTGTAATGCATAGGATGACGTATTTGAATCTTAACACTGACTAATTTGTTGCTATTAAAAGGGTTGCTTTTATCCGGGGAGTACTGCAGTTATCAATTTGATATTTCTATGGTTGTGCATTGTAAAAACAGTTCGTAAATTACCACTTTGCTGTTGTAAATTACGACTTCATCCCTTAACAAATTACAATCATTTTTAGTCTTGAATTGAAACTCAATAGTTGCTGATTTGTGAACTAACAGGGGTAGATTTTTACTCAGTAGTTGCAATCTACAAATTCTTAATCGTAAATTGAAACTTATTTTTATCAATTTGTAGCTTATATCGTGTGGGGTCTAAAATTTAAAATACACGCAAATTGCTCAGAAAAACTTGCTGTTGATACGAACCTTAACCATCCTTTCCGATTATAATTTTTACAATACCTATTTACTTCTTTTCTAATAAACAAAATTCGGAAAAAAAAACAATACAAATATAGGGTTGTTTGATAAGTCAGTGACTTTTTGGATAACTCATTTTTTTACCAAAAAGATTTTTATAACATCCTTTTAGCTCGACACACTTAGCTTAGCGTTGTGCCAATTTTTGTATTCCCTCCGAATAATAGGTTTTTTTCAAAACTCTCAAATTAGGCATTTATTTCAATGATGACCTCTTCATTGGACCTAAATTATTTACCGTCCAGCAATTTTTTTAGTTTCGGAAACAGGAAATAATCATAAGGGAGCCAACTCTGGAGAATATGCTGGATGGGGTAGCAGTTCATAGCGTAATTTGTGGAATTTTGCCATGCTGACTGCTGTTCCTTGGTGTCTGGTGTGTTGTGGTGGATCCATGTGTCGTCAACGGTTAAGAATTGGCGCAAAAACTCCTCGGGATTACGGCTAAATATGGACAAAACTTTGGTCACTCGGTTGCCTTCAATCCTTCTCCAATCGATTTTTCGATAACTACTTCCTGTTTTTCTTCGCATTATTAAGTAGAATGCAACTTTAACTTTAAGCGAACATTGAATACCGAGTACCGACTGTCTGTAGTCTGTCTCTGCCCATGATTGCAGCTGTCCAGCAAGACCACATACATAATAACCATCCATAAAAAGAAAGGATTTAAAAGGATTTCGATACTTGGACTATGGACATGCTGTGACGTGCGTTACTGTCGGCCACCTGCGAGCATAAAAAAGTCCACACGTTGAGTAGTATTTTGCAATTTACGACTTCTGCACCTCTATTTACTCGTACATTTCCAATTCACATGGGTTAAATTGTTTAAGAATTTTATTGATTCATCATTCAGTGTATTTTTTGCAATTTGAAATTGTAAAGTGGTGCTTGAGAAATTGATCTATTGAAGTGGTAAATTGCGTCAAAAAATGTCGCAAATAACCATGGATAAAAGTAGCTCGAATTAATACTTCTTATCGTAAAATTCAACAAACAGGTGCCTATGTTCTGTAATTATCGCATCGTAATATTTATCACAAAAACGATATGAATCGAAACAAAATTTCGTAATATCACATACTGCGTTCTGTAACTGTGTAAATCGAAAACTATATCACACGAAACATTTCAATAAGAAACCCCTGGAAATATGTGTTATATTCAACTTCTGTAAATATGACAGCGATAAAATATTCACTTCAACTGTCGAATTTTATCACGACACACAAAGCTAACGCCTTTGAATCCATAACATGTTACGCGTGCCGGTCGTATTCTTCACCCAAAATTAGTGCAAAGCCAAACATTTCTAAAAATAGGTATAACGGTAAAACTTCATAAAAACCCCTGTAAAATAATTTTCAATAAATTTTTATTGTTTTGATTTGCAGTATTTTGACAGCTTTGGAAAATTTTTCCAACATTCCCATGAGATAAAAAGTTGCTACAGAATAGTTTTCGCATCGAGCTAGAGAACACCTATATGTTTTCCAGGTGCAATAACTAGCGGAATGTTTTGTTCGATGCGAAAAGCTATCGCGTGAGTTACAGAACATGAGCACAGAATTTGATTTTCTTCGCCGTTTTCAATGTCAAATTACGAATTTTTCTATCAATTTAAGAAAAAATCGTAGTCATTTGGAAAAACCACAAATTCGAGAATTGCAACACAAAATTTTGGAATTGCTGATTTTCAAATCTTTCCGTGAAGACACTGGAATCTATTTGTCAATTGGCTCATGTTTTTCGCCAGTAATTCGATACCTTCCCGGAAGAATGTATTAAGCGACATTTTTTAAATTTTACAGGAGACAAATAAAACTTATTGTGAAGGTAATTATTTGCGTATTTTGTAGTAATAAGCATATTTCGATTGGGATTTGCACCACAAATTATTTTAAATTATTCTATGAACGAAATTTTTACTAGATAAAAAGTTTTTGTTGCTTAGAACATTTTTATGGTCTAAAAATTGTCGCTTGACACAAAAGTAAATGGCGCTTAAATCATTGACATGGTAGGATTTAATACAAGATGCCAAAAAATTTTCGTTTAATTCCTTTTTATTTATTCAGTTTTTACTATAAACAAAGTTAAAATAGTTTTTTATCAAAAATGTATTTAAGAAAATCTTCAAATATAGACACATATTTTTCCGATAAGTTGTCTTCTTCGTCAGTCTCTGGTAAAATATATTCCTTCTCGCAAGCAATAGTTTTAACTCCCTGCGTTGGAAATTATTTTAAAGATTCTTTTTCCCAAGTCACGAAAATCATCTTTTGTTAATTTTATTTCCAAATAACGTTAATAATGTCTAGACAAAAATGTTTTAAGCGACTGCAAATGGAACAACTTTTCGGTGGGACTATGTTCTAAGCGACAATATCAGTTAAACTAAATGCCATGTGCAAAATTATTTGCTCGTGGGATGTGTCGCATAGTACAATTATTTTTTTATGTAATGGCGCTTAGCATATAAATTTTGGTGGTTACTACAAACAACAGGGTACCTATACAAAATATCTACCCAGCAAATTTGGCTGATACTTCAATTTGTATTTCTCTCTAGTGTCGTTTGTATCAATGGTAGAAACGTCAAACCAAGATCAAAACGTGGCGCTTGGCACAATTTGTAAGGCATGCCAAAAAGTCATTTTCTGAAAAATTGTCGCTTAATACATTCTTCCGGGAAGGTATTGATATTTTTCCCCATAAATCTTTTTAGGCACCTTGCTTAACCTTGTGAAACTTCTCTGTTGCTTCAGCGTGGTTATATAACCTCAGTTTTAACTCAGCACTTAGAATGACTTTCTAGGACTTCTGTTTTAGTAAGAAAAGCACTCGCGCGGTATCAGGTTGAGGTTTTTACGTGCTCAGTCGATGCCTCTTCTACAATAAAAAGTTACTAAGACACCTAGTTGGTGTATCTATTTTCTGCTGTTTACCGAATTTTCAGTGCATTCCACGCATCAACTGGACTGTTGTCTTTTAATCTAGCTCTTTGAAAGTAAAAAGATTTTGTCTCACTTGGACACTTTTCCAAGACTCCTTCATGCTACAGAACAAGTTAATTTTGAAACCCGCTTCTTGGTTAAATTTTTCCAGCTGCCTATAATAAACAAGAATTTATATGTGCCGAACCAACACCTATCTGCTTCAGGCATCTCGGGGCGCTGTTAGACCATGAACGTTTCGACTCTCCAGAAAGATGAAATCTTACAATGTGTTGAGTAGAGCTCACAGACCTTCGCGTTCTTAAAATTATTAGGTGGGTAATAGAAAATAATAAAAAAGTAAAAGAAAGCAAAACAGCACTCCCATCTAACTACAAAAGACATCTTCTGTTTGCAAAGCATTCTATCTGACAAAAATGTGGGTTGTCTTTTATGGTAGGTACCTTAGTAACAGAGTGTTTTTCACGAGGTCTTTTTTAAGAGAATTTTCTTCTCAAACAAACGAAGTTCGCTCAAAACTGTCATGGCGGATGTCATTATTTACTTGAGACAGGTGTTTTAGTCAAAAACCAAAAATACTCGTATACCTACATAAAAAATCATCTGAGAGATAAAAAACGTAGACACTCTTATAGGTAAGTGTTTTATTTTTAAAGCCGACGGTCTCTATACAAACACCCACCCAATGAAGTGGGCGACAGTTATTTGATGGGCACTTGTTTTTAAAACGTTTTCATTCGTGGATTCGAAACGAAAAACCAATCAAGAAATACCAATAAAATAAATGGATAAAAATACCAAAAGAAAAAAAAAATGTTCCCTTAGCCATGGATAGAATTCTTTTTTTTTTTTTGATACAGAAAATAATTTTTAAACGAAAAAGTCTGAAAGCATTAAAGTCACAAGCTCCCCCAGTGGCCAGATTCCCCCTGCGATGGTTTATAAATAATATTGATTACAAATTACTTGTCTGTCCACTTAATCCCTAACCCCTTAACTCAACACTCTCATCTGAAAGCTATTTAGGGAGAATCTAAATATAAACACATTCCCCACCATGTAACACACAAATATTCCGATACACGCACCACGTCGATGGGTATTTTCGGGCAATCAATTACAACCCTCAACTGGTGCCTGTGATACTGCCCCACATTTATTTAATCTTCATACATAAGGATTCCAAACATATTATGTACAACTTTCTTCCTAACGACCGATTGATGCGTGATGCTGAAATGATTGATGAGCCGGTGCCAACTCGTCCTTCGCATGAAACTATAGTAAACGCATTCATATTCACATTATAGCCGCGCAGCTCACACGGTGAGCACTAATTTATCCATGTTTATACCTTCTTCTTTTTTCTGTGTAATTTCAGGTCTGACCATGTGTTACCAGAGACCATCGGTGAATCACAATAATTTGGATCAAAAACCAACACATTCACCACCGCTGCACTCACCCCACGGGCATAGATGGAATGAGCCCTATTTCGACGTAACTATGCCAAGGAATATCACGTCTCTTGTGGGAAAATCTGCATATTTGGGATGTCGTGTTAAACATTTGGGAAATAAAACGGTATGTGCCTTTTGATTAATGACTATGAAAATCGCATGTATACGTGCACAACAAACATTACTTGTATATGGTTTGGAAATGGTGAATGAGAGCACACTGTCACCGGCCTAAAAAGTGATCGGAGTGGGATTCTTCTTTTTTTCTCGGAGACATTATGAGTCATTATAGTGCTGCAAGGATAGTAGGTTAGGTAGCAATAAACTGTAATGTACCTGATGTACAATCATTTTGGATCCAAGTACAGGGTGTTTGGGCCATTCGCTAAAGAAATAACTATAGGTGGAGTTATATTCTTCGATTTTGGAGAAAACCTCTGGGGGAAATCATTTTTATTAAGCTCATAAATTCGTGTTCAATTTCGCTAAACTATTTTTGAAATGATTAAGTTGACTGCTTGTATCGTTTATTTATCTTTGAGTTGGGATTTAACATCTCTGAAATAAGTAAAATAAATACAAAGTTGGCGCAACTGGTCCGTAGGGATCTAACTTAGTTCTGTGTGAGTTTTTAATTTTTGGGAGGAACGGAAGGGATCTACAATTTTATACCGAGTCCAAACGGCTAATTGAGGAGCTCTTTCATGACAGTTATGCTCTCGGATGCTTGTCAGACGCTTGCGAAAGTTGGCGCAGTGAAAAATAACCTTAGCTAGGAGTTTAGGTTATTTTTTGGGAATTAAACCTGGGACCCCTCGCTTAGTAGTCCAACATACTAACCAATTTGTCCACTGCGCCGACAACATTCCTACGACATTTTTTGTTTAATCGAATTTTCACTGACAGTTTAGCTGAACATAAGTGGAACAGTTGTTGCATTTTGATACAAGAATGACAGCTTCAACATATCTGTTCAATAGGGTCAAATAGTTGTTGTTATAAATGTCGAAGGCACAGATGGGAGTATAGCACCATAAAGTCCAAGTGAAACCAATTGTGAGACTGACGAAACAAATTTTGCGTTCAAAATTAAAGAAATATTATTGAAGGAAGTAAAATATCTCTAAGAGCTATGTTAAACCAAACTGACAACAAATATAATGAAATTTTTTAGATTCATTATTTTGTCCGCATTGCTGACATAAAGCTTTAAATAATTAAATCATCGTTAGAAATATCTACAAAATATAAAGCTAACACATATTTTCCATATCCTTTTGCTATAAGCTCGCCTTATCCACCTCTACGAACATGCATATCGTTCTCTAGGGTCCAAGGGAGCCTGACAAAAACTTTGTGTAGGTATGCCAAGCTATAATAAGTTCACAAATGCTGGTATATCCCAGGGGCCAACATTTTATAGCATTCTATAGAGAAAAGTAGTTTCGTGTCAAAACCATAATCGAAATCACCCATTATCCATCATTTGGTCAATAGTTTAAAAAAATAGTTTTTAAAGTAACAAAAGAACTTGATAATTGATGGAAACTTAGAGCTAAATTTTTAATGTACAACAGCTGGAAGAACAAGTACATAGGTACACGAGTGGATACATAGTGTGGGACTGCGCGTGTTGAAAACTTGTATTCTTAAGGCCAATTTATTCACTATCATTCAACTTGGCGATAACTCCGAGGTTACTCAACTTCGGAGTTGATTTAAAAGAGACAGTTGAGCGGCAAGTTAAAAACTGCTATTTTAATTCTCAGCTCCTCAGTTGAAATTCAAAAGTTGGCGTACTTGCTGTTTCAGAAATATTGCTGGAATATTTGTGACAGATGACACAAAATATTATGTCAGTTCAACTTTGGATTTGAATTTCGGCCGTCATTTTCGTTATATATAAAGCATTCTTTATGATTTTCGTTTTAGGGAGTAGATAGGTATACATATTAAATTTAAATTTATTGGAGAGAATTTCGCTGTTGCGAAAGAGTCACTTACTAGCTGTTTGCAGAAGTTCCTGCAAGATTGCCAATTTCTTTGGACACTCGTTTCAACAAACAATTTACGCCAATAATTGGAGTGATTCAAGTCCATAGCAGCGTAGCAACGATTAATAGCTGGGTTATTGGTCGGGATTAATTTTTTATGAATAATGGCCGTAATTTACGGGATCTTATGAAGAAGAAAAGAAAAAATGCAACAAATTCCAACTCTTTCATGGTACACAATATCTTATCCAGGCGCACGGCAACGAACTCATTATAAGATGACACACTATCATTATCGTCGAAAACAATAAGTCACGGTCGTTCCATTTTTCGAGTCCAACACGTGATAGCATCTTGAATTGCCGTCTTTCACACATCAAATTGCGCTCGTCTTCTTCGCTGTCTGAATCAGACGATGGCCAATCTTCCCAGAATTAATTTGAACGATACATCGCTTAAGTTTTCGAAATTAATATTTGATTATTTTCACCACTTGATGTGAAGTTCGCACAGTCCAAAACAGAAATGAGAAAAAAAAAAAACATCTGACATTTGACGTAAAAATCCCAAGTTTGCTCTACAACTTCTACTATTTCGGGGAGTTGAGAGAACCCAAAGTTGATTAACTTTCGGTTTTTTCAACTTCGGAATATCCAAAGTTGAGCGATTCAACTATGAGTGAATAAAAGTAAATTCTCCAGCTGAAAATAAAAAAATCCCCAAGTTGTCTTCAACTTCGAGTGAATAAAACGGGCCTTACCTACTGAACTACACTCCTTCGCAAATAATTATAGTCAGCGTATTAATATTTAAGGCATTAAGGTTCAATAATGTTAAAATTACTTCAGTGAATTTTAAATGAATTGTCTATGAGAAGTTTTTTTTTTTTCTTTTTGATTTCAACATGGCAACATGGATTTCCACAACGTTTTTTTTTTCTAAGTGAATAGATTTTTAACATAATACTGTTGATAAGTCCATCCTCTTCTAATAAATAGAAAGCTATTTAGATAGCAACTAGATCTCTATGATTTTCTACGACTATTGACAAAAAATGTACAAGTTGGCCTGCGATATCTGGTGGCAAATAAAATAGCCCCGGGTCCATAAAATATGTTTGAATCGTTTAAAGGTGGATTTAAAAATTAATGTTTGTTTTGTGTAAAAAAAAAATGTTTTTTGGATTAGACTCTTTTTTAACTGTTTAAAGTTCTTTAAATTGTTGTTAATGTTCTAATTTTCATGCAGCATTATCCCAAATACCAATGGCGACGGCAAACCCAACTAACCGAGATTTATCTTAGACTTTCTCGATAACAATTATGCTAATTTTGGAAGGTTTCTGTTTGGAAATGCTCCTTTGACCAAACGCGTGCAGTTGCAGTATATTTTATTGCCTCTTGCAATTGGCTTTAATATATCGAATTCCTTGAAATGTTAATTACATTTTTTTTTTTTTCATGCGAGAACAACAGACCATCTTTTTAAAAGGAATCGAGAGTTTAAAACTTCTTTTGGAATTTTGTACATGGTTATACCATTTTGTCTATAGGAGTTGCACTGGGGTCTACCACAATGAGACGCTCGTCCAACACTTTTTCTTCATTTTCCTTACTGTAAACTATTTAGAAATTTATTTGTATGTAGATGGATAGATTTATTCAAGATACAAACAAATAAAACAATATACAAATTAAACGAAAAAGTATAACAAAGGTTTGTGACATTCAGTATTTATATACATGGATAATATAGTAAAGAATGTCACTTCAATTGGATAAGTTATACAAACTAAACTTGTGGGGTGACCCAGTAAAAAATAAAAAAGAGAACAAATTTTAATACACAGAAAAGAAAACTTTAATATAAAAAAAATTTAAACCAACGATAATTTTTTAATTAACATGTATTTATTTTCCACAATATTTATTAAATTGCAATGGCATTTCTAGTTTAATGTTATGTTCGATCGAATTTTGAATATCCTGGTTTATGGAACGCGTTTCGTTTTAGTGGATTGTGAATAAGCTGTGTCTATTTGGAGTAATGTTGTTTGAAATTCCACATTTCCTCATTTATATTTTAAACCAGTTTCCTTCTAAAATTTCCATGTATATGTTAAGTATTCAACTCTTAGAATAGTGAAACGTACAATTTTCTGTTAACTAATGCATCAAAAGTGTGATTTCTCGTCGTTATCTCGTGCTATCATATCTTCGATCTTTCCCTATCCGACTTCATAAATCTGTTCATATTAATATCAAATTATTAGTTTATCGTGGCGGGAGTGTAAAAGTTGATTAAGCATTTCAATGTACAATAGCTATTAACATTTGTGTCAATGATGGCATTATTTGGTCGAAAGAAATATGCCAGAGAAGACTAATATTGATGTAGCCTCCCTCTGTGGATTTATTAAACAGACACCCGTTTCTATATCAGGCCGAAGTGAATTTTGACACATTACATTAGCTCAAACGGCATTTTCAAAAGTTCATATCATAAGTTATAACATAGGTACAACTTAAGAGCTTGGTAACTTGCACGGTCTTTTTGGAGTAAGCACAGTGGCTTGATTAGTGCTGAGTTAATACGCCAAATTCCTCTACCTGTCCAACGAAAAACCACCAGCAACTCGAAACTATCATTGGTGTTAGAATACAACTAAGGACCTCTACAAAATCGATGCGAATCCAATCACTGACTTCAATTATCAGTCGGCACTACATTTTTTCTGAAAACTGAAAAAAAAAAAAAATACCTACTGACACTAATTGAAATCCGTGTTGTGTTTCCACCTCACGAAAAATAAAAATTCCAAAGAAGAACCAAAACAACTTCAGCAAGACACCACCATCCAAAAGATATGCCTCATTTTCGGACACGAAAACTTTGAACAAAGTTGCTTTCACTGTTACAAATCAACACGACAGTAATATTGTGTCAAGTTGGCGAAACTTTTCGATATACATTTCCACATTCATGTTTTCTGTCATTAAACAAAGGAAAGGACATTCTCTGTGAATAATTGATTGTTTGTCTCGATCCAATGAAAGAAGAGCTTACCTCATGTATTCAGTTCAAAAACAAATAACGCTTCATGGTTTTCGCATTTTAACTCTATAGGTCCCAAGACAAAAGTAATAAATATATTTCAGCCACCAATAAATGCAGACCAATAACAACTGAGTATCAACAGAAACTAGTTCCATGGTCGCATGAGTATACATTCCCTGATGGAATAACAATTATCCATTGACAGTAGTCCAATTCCAATGTTGTAGCGGAATTTCAAAAACATTTCAAATAAATCTAACGCCGACAATAATCCAATAGCATTATTATGATCATTTACATGAGAAATCACATCATAAATGTACCATAATAAATAACAATATAACACTAATTTAATAATAATAGAATCAAACAGCACAAACGTTGGAACATGATTTGTCGCCCTAGTAATGGGCAATGGGGAAACAATGGCAAATAATGCATTTTCACTCACATTAATTATAATTAGTATTATGAACTAAAACGCAGAACTTTGATTTTCTATACAAATTCGAAGGCTGATAAATAATGCTCTCTCCCATCATTAATCTCCGAACTGAAAGTCATATTTATAAATTATGAGATGCAGAGAGGGGGAAAAAAAAAACTTTAACTGTATGCCTGCGTAACTTTGAGTCGACTTTAAAAGTTTTCTCGAGCTGAAATTTCTGTATAGAAACTTGTACTAGCTATATGTGTACACTCGTAGTTCGCTTATAACTTATTTATGTTGAAGAGTCAATTGGATGAGTTCGTGTTTACGTTTTTTTTTTTGTAATATGAAAATCTGGCAAGAAACTGAAAAGGATAATAGATCCTTTTATATTCACTCAAATTGACGAAGGCAAATTGATGTCGCGACTTATCCTTCCTGTCTGTCAATGTTTGCCAACATCTCCTCCATGCTTTGTTCTAAACAGATAGGAATAGGGATACAGTATACAGAAAAGGAGTACCAATCTAAGCAGCTGTCTGCCAATATAAATGATGATGAACTCAGCTTTTATCCTTTTTAGTTGTTATTTTTCGTTTATTTTATTTTTCTCTTGTTGCGTAGATTTAAGTGAGCATCTTAAGTGCTCCCACTTGTCTTGGAAAAGTCAATTGGGTTGTTGGATATACTGCCATTGCCGGGGGAGGGTTCGTCCTGTTCGGAGCATTTTTTCATCTCCCTTTATGGAGTACCTATATCCATTGCATTTGGGACATCATTGAAGTCGCAAATCGAAGGAAGTTAATGAGTGTTTTGTTTCCTTATAAATATTATACGGATGGTATTGTGAGAGGTTTCTTTTATGGATCAAGATTTATTGACTGTCTTTTGCTTATCCTTACCAAAGTAAGTGAGCATAAAGTGGAATATGTGGAATATACGACTCGTTTTTTATAAGGAGTTGTTCCGGATGTCAGTTTTTTGAATAACTGACGTTAACTTTTGTACTGATTGATGACTTTGTGTTGATTAAATGAAAGAGTAAAGCTTGGCTTGTGCAGAGGTGAACATATATAATTTTGATTCGATGTGCATATCTACCATTATTCATTTGTCTTACTCCTTGTCAATACTGGGAAAAACATTTTTTAATCTACCCTGTCCGCCGGGAAGGTATACAATTTTGTTTGTTTAGAATTTTTGATTAAATGAAAGAGAATGGATCTTATATTAATAAATGTTTTATTTTTAATGTCGGCAATTATGTATGGAATACAATATCAGGAGAATGTCCGCCTCTATTAGCCTCACAAATGCGAGCTCTTTTTAGCACATTTTTCATTACATTCTCACACATTTCACGCGGTATTTCACTAATTTCATCACGAATATTTTGTTGGAGTTGCTCAAGCGTTTCTGGTTTGTTTGCATAAACCTTATGCTTTTCCAGATATCCCCACAAAAAGAAGTCCAGAGCAGTCAAACCAGGCGACCGTGGAGGCCAATCAACATCACCATTTCTTGAAATAATTTGTTGTGGAAAGAGGTCTCGCAGTAATTCCATTGTAATCCCTGGCTGTATGCAGTAAATGGTCTTGTGGAAGAAGCTCTTGTGTCAACTTAATCTTAAATGGAAACAAATGCTAATCCTTGTGCAAAATTGTCGTTGTTCTTTGAAGACCAAGATGTTCTTTGAAGACCTTGTTCAAAGTTGTTCTCTGAAGACCAAGCTCAGGAGCACGGCGTCGAATTGAGGTTTTTTCAGCCGATCTTGCAGTACGTTATGGTCCATTCTTGGGCCTATCACCTACAGACCCTATTTCTTCGAAATCATTCACTACACGATAAATAGTGCGTTTTGTTGGCACGTTGTTTCTCCCAAAAATTTCACGTAACTTTCTCATCGTCACAGTAATCGATGATTGATTTTGATAAAATGTTTTAAAGATTAAAAAACGTTGGTTTATCGAATATTTTTCAATAACAATTTACCACGTGTCTACTTCACGACTGCCAAATATGAACTGCCAAGACGAATGTTTACCAAAATGGTGGCAAAACAAAGTAGTATACCTTCCCGAGGGACACCCTTTATATAATAAAATTGCAGGAGCTTACTTATGGGCAGAAACATTGGAAAATGTTTCTAAAGACACCTAGAGCACTATAGGCTGTTTCATTTATCCGCGCACTTAACCAAAATGTAATATTTTCGAGCCTTGCCGATCTTAACATGGCATTTCTTAAATTGTTGCAAATTTATTTAAAAAAAAGTAGGTAGTTATAATACTTTAGGAAGGCAACACTGCAACAAACATTTTAAGCGATCAATCAGCTCCCTCCCTCATGGAGGATTCCTTTTGATGCGTGCCATTTCCTCTGTTTTAACGGAATCAAGGAGAAAATACGCAAAAGGGCATATATGTATAGGATAACTAAATGTGTAGCTTTTGAAAAAAAAGGTCAGCTAAGTGGGCGTTAAAAATTTCTTTCGGAAGGGAATATGAATACTTGAATGCTCTGTCAGAATTGACTCCCTACATCAGTCTCACAAATCTAGCATGAGTCGCTCAGAGGCAGGGGGTATGGCGAAGGGATTCATCAGATTGTATCAACATCAACAGCCTCGTCAAATAGTCAAGTTAAGGGCCTTTTCCCTGCTCCGCTGCTCCGACATATTCGGAGGTTGGGCTAGAGACAATTTTTTTCAACTATGTAGTTAGGATGCTGGGCCCAGTGGCACAGTTTGTTAATGAGCGAAGGGTTATGAAAAGCTAGACCTTACCCATATAGACCTGTTGCGCCAACTATTTATCTAATTTGTTTTATAGGATGCCACCCTCTATTTTGTAAAGCTAGCATTAGCTCATGATCTTTGAAAGTTGACAGTCGTGTGTCGCACTTCGAGAAATAATCTCGTTTCGTTAAGTCTGTCAATTATTAAAAGCTCCCTAGACCAGTTGCTTTTCTTTTAAACTCTATAATAGTTCCAAGTGTAGTTCCAGTCAAACCAGTCAATGAATGAATGAAGTTTTTCCTTAACTGCTTCACTAAATTTTACCTATATAGACAACTATGGGAAACTGTTCTTACCGGCTTCATCAATACTCACCATACTTAAAGGGATATTTTCAATTTGAGCAATAATTTGCTCATTTTCCTCTCATAAATAAAAACGTCGACACCTTCTAGGGTTCCACCTAGAAATGAGTGCCCCACCACTGTTGCCACTTTAGCGATTTTGTCGCTATTTCTAGCGTATTTTTAAAGCTCTCGGCGATTTTTAATAAAATGTTGTCGCTAAAAAAAAAATTGGCGATTTCTAGCTACTTTTCATTACTACACCACCACGTACACGAATCTGATAAAAGTGGCGTCTCCGAACCATTCGAATATAATTTTTCGCTTTGCGACCTACGCGTGGTTGTTTGGTGGTTGCACATGCAAAAGGCAGATGTTTAGTAGGTGACGAGACAGAGATTTTTGTTGGGGATTTTTATTTTTGTTGGTTTTTTTTAAATGTAGTATTTAATTTGATTAATAATTTAATAATTAACAATTTATTTTAAAAATAAATACATATTTTTATGAACTTACATTCAAATTGATATTTTAGGGATTTCTAGCGGATTTTCGCAATTCAAAAACTAACATTTCTAGCGGATTTTAGGTTATGGTCTAGCGACAAATTTTTTTCCTCAGCCGCAACACTGTGCCCCACACACCTCACCATTAATTTCCATATAGCAAGGGCCAACATTCCTTTGTACACCTACCTGGGTCCCCACTCGACCCAAAAGCTATCAACAGCCCCACTCCACTTGTACACTCATGCAGGCATCAGACACCCTGAACTGGAAGACTTTTTGTTGGGGTGGACATAAAATGCGCTCAGCTGCACATTTAGTACTCCCTCGGTATATTAAAATGACAAGTAGTCCTCTAAGTACATAAGTAATAGATCCTCCACAATACAATGACTCATCCTGTGCATAATGTAAAACTCCACTTGAATCTCTTTCACGTGTCGTTTTATTTTCACATTTTATATTTTTCTATTCTTCTCTCATTTCCAGGTCGCATGGATACGTCACAGAGACCTGCACATACTCACGGTTGGCACTTACACGTACACCACGGATCAAAGGTTCCAAACATCGTACCACCGAGATATAGACGAATGGACGCTGCAAATAAAATGGGCACAGAAACGTGACGCCGGTGTGTACGAGTGCCAAATTTCCACCCAACCAGTTCGAAGTTTTTCAGTCAACTTAAATATTGTTGGTAAGTTCTTTTTGAATGTTGTTGGAGTTGGTTTTTTGCTTTTTCGTTGATTTCCTTTAGAGAAGTTTTCCATGGTGGATGCAACCGACAACGATGAGGATGAAAATGAAATTATTAATTTTTCATGAAGGTTACCTAGTTCAACAAAAGACAAACGAAACAGATGAGGTTTTTGTTTTTGTCCTTTCGATGAAATAGGTACATACTGGAGTAGGAGCGGATTTAGTGGGGACAATGTGTAACTTTTTGTGGAGATGCGACAAGCATGTTGATGGATGGTGCGAAAACGGCACGGAAGACTAGAATAGGGTGGACCGCAGGAGGACCGCAGATTCGTATGGGGACAAAGTCAATGTTGATCTGCTAGAAGTTACTCGTCAATGAGTTTAAGACGCATTTTCACACCACCTCAGATCAATAGTTGTATAAAATCTGGACAATAAAGACTTCAGTTGCCAACAAACGTCTCTAGAACATAAAACGGAAAGTTGAAGGCAGAATTATTTTGACTGATATTTTTTTTAGTTTGTGTTTTAATGCGTTGTGAAACCTAAGCGTGATCCGAAATACTTTCTCGATACTTTCTCCTCTCAGAATTGTAGCTGCATTACAAAAGTCGATCGCGATCAGTGGGATTTTTAGGAAAAACCACCCAAAGCTAATTATTCACATTGGGACCTATTCTTCGAAAAACTGATTACCAAATGGAGGTGGTAAAAATGGAGTTTTGGTATAAATACCATCAAAAACGGTGCACCCTGTTAATCATAGCTCTACGCATTCTTTCGTTTTTCTATGTTATAAAGTTTGCCTTAAAATTGGTCAGGTAAATTTGAAGAACCACCTATAACCTACTCAGCTTTGACACTATAAGTCCGGTCCTCCTTATGACAACTGATTGGACCCGCTTGCTTAAAATGTATGCACCTGGAGAAGGAACGCTTGTTCTAACGAAGACAAATACTAATTTTGGTTTTGGTCCTATTAGAGCTGTGAGGCTTTGGAAAACTAGATTCATTAAGAAAGCTTCACAAAAAACTCGAATGCATAAAGTTGGTGAGACGTACAACATTCAACCTGCAAGGGGTTTAAATCTTGTCCTCGGTTGACTATGATCTCGTATGTATAAAAGTGCATATAACTCGCAGAAGCAGTCACCTGACGGGAGGCTTCCTAACTAAAGATTAGTGTTGGAAGCGGCAGAGTAGGCCATTTAAAGTAGTCGAAAAGAATTTATCGAATGCCAAAGCAGGAAAATCGAGAAGTAGCCTTGAGTCTAATATATTTTTTTAGGATCAAGAGACAGCTGAGAAAAAATTCCCGATAAGTTGCTATACTCGCTGAGAATATTGGCAACTTAATGCCAGCCTAAAACCCAAACGTCCAGTAACAATAACAAAATAGATAGTGCCTTGGATTAGGAGCTGAAGAAGTTCAAGTCCGCATACGAGTCTTTGCTTACCTTTTGTGAATAACAGTCCTAGTTGCAGAGAAATTGCTGGATCCACTGGATAAGATAACTAAATCCGCCCCTGGTACACGCGTTAATGTTTTTTTTCTCAACTTCTTTTTACAACGACCTCGCCCCGATGACGGAAATAACAACCATTAACAGAAAACCCACCACGCCATCACTAAAATGCAAAACTCAAACCACTGCAATGCATGGAGCGAAAAAAAAAATGCAAATCTGATTATGAATTGCAATGTGGTAACGATTATGTCGAGATACTCGTATATATGCGCCCAACATAGACCTCGCGTGTATAATACGACTGTTATCGCCCCCACTTCGTTCATCCCTGTACTTGAAATATGGAATCATCCTTTCTGAAGTACCATCCTTGCTGCCATTAACATTTCCCTTTCCTTTCTGCTCGATTACAATAAAAAAAACACGCATAATAGATACTCTACTCTATACTTTGGTTGAACATTGTAAAACTGGGACAATATGACAGCGATTACAGTTACAGATACAGATATAGAACAGTTATTAAAATAATAATAATTACCATTGCGCTGAATTAATAATCCACTTCCAACATTATTGTACATGACTCTTTGTGTTGTTCGAAATCATTTGCAGACTCGATTGACGATGAAAAGAGCAGTCTGCTGCAGCAGTACTACAACGACGATACCTTCTACATAAGCTCCGATCGTGTCTACCAAGGAAGCAACGACGAGTTCGCGGGACTCTATGGACCAATTCAAACAGTAGCCGGTCGGTGTTGAACTCTAGATACTATTCGTGTGTAATTGCTATGGTTTTTAGTGCCGCATAGAAATAAGAACTAATGTGTGAATAGCGTAATAAGACCGCTTGCGATTGTGGTTGTACTCTTGTACTAACACGTGTTATTTTCTGTGCTAATATGGCTGTGAAAGTGTTTGGCTGTTCTTAATGCTTGATCCTTGAGAAGTTCCCCTCATTCCTCACCCACTCTCTTAATGTATAGAATATATATAGCAAGGTAAGGAGCAATGGCATGGTTGGTTGGTATGTAATGAGATTTTAATGGCATCCGGCTGCTTGTAAACTAGCGTGCAGTTGCTCTTCCGCATCCTCCTGCTCAATTTTGTTTTTAAATGCGATTGAGGAGGACGTCTCTTGTGCTCCTTTTATGTTGGTATCTCTCATCCCTCCTTTTTTGCATTACAAAGTTGCGAACTCTGAAAAAGTTTCCCATTCGCCATGCATGGAAGTAGTAACTCCAACTATCCGCCACACTGTTTGGTGGCTCTACCTCAAGCGAGGATACATTATTTAAATGTGTAACTACATGTGCACGCAGCATACAGGCAGCCAGCAGACTCAGTGCTTTTTGGTTTTATGCGAATTTCATAAGTATGCCAGGCGGGCGTAAAGTTAACTAGGATCAAGCCATGTTTGGGGAAGAGGCTAATTAAATAAGCGGTGTCGTAATGGTTGACATTATTATGTCATCAGAGGAGGTGGCGGACTATCAGGGGACATGGATAAAGTTTTCTATTTTTGGCGAATTTTCAAATGTATTCAAAATGTAACCGCACTTACAGAGGCGGTATTTGTCGTGTAGTAAAATTAAATTAAGTCCCAGCTGACTATTACTATTGGGCGCTCCAGCTCTATGCTGTGATTTGATATAAAACTTTAGCGATGAAGCGTGTAGTTGAATTATGAATTGCATGACAAATTGAGTTGCGGTGCTCATGTTTTATGGATAAAGTTTGGTTTGGTTGTTGTCGAGGGCGAGTTTAATGGACCAACTGCGGTGAGATGTCCAACAATTTTACGACAGCCCACATATCAACAGAATTTTCTAAAATTAGATCGGGGCTTGGCTTGCAGTTTGGGGTGGTAGCTTTATTTTAGATGGCTACTAGAAAATTTGATGGCAGGCGACATTTTTAATATGTATAGGTACTCTATTTATAAAGTGTAATAGCAGGATAAAAGGAATATAGGGAGCAGTAGAAGACAGCAATGTGGAAGAGTAATCAGTCACTACCTTAAGAAGCGCCCTTTCCAAATGTCGTGGGCTAATATTTTTTAGGATTTGGTAGGTCTTTTCTTTTTTCTGCATTTGCGCATGTTTGGAAGATTGAATCTAACGCGAGAAATCACAGCCCCAGATTTAAGCATGCTAAGGGTATATTAACAAAAATGGATGAGTGCGTGTTCTCTCCCCGCGGTGCAAATGATCGTGGTAGTAAAACCTAAAATTTTCATTCAGTTAAAGGTTGGTTTGGGCAAATATAAGCACATCTGCATTTTTTTTTTGTTTTAAATTTGGCTTTAAAAGTTGGTACCAAGCTGTACGTAGATCTCCTACCTTGCAGATTCTTCAAACTTGACATATAAAAACTGCTATGCGGTTTTATTAGAACTTATAAATATTTTTTAAACGGAAAAAAGAGTTTGTATTATTTACCAAATCTTTGGGGGATGCTTAATTTGGACTTTTTGCTTCATTAAACAGAATCAGGAATCAAATACGTTCCACTATCGTTGCCATTTTGAAGTAGATCTACTGCATTTTTATTCGAAACATAAATCTATACTCCTAAAAATTTAAATCTGGCGCATTTTTATAGTACGCTTTTTATGGATGTCTAGGATAACAATAAAATTAATTTATTCTTCGTTATATACCTACCTTGGTTTCGTTTAAAAAAAAAAAAAAAACTGAAGGTAGGTACATGAAATTAATGTAGGTAATGCATTTATTTTAGGTGAATATACTGCGAAAATAAAGTCTGAAAGTGGCAACTCTTGGTGCGACACCATTGTGTTAAGAAATAAAAAAAAAATCATTGCGAATATGAACTTAATTCTCTCATCTTAAAATGTTCATCTTGGACTTCCCTGCCATATTGAATGTCAACCAACATTTAAGACTTTTAGTTCCATCGAGTATAACACGCGACAATTTCAAATCAACATTCGAGTTTACAAATACATAGGTTTTCATAAACGACAACTGATATGACAAGTTTTTTTCCAAGGTTGTCTTTGAGTACACGGACTTTGAGTTAACATTATAGGCACTCTACTAAAATATTTAAGTGAGCCCAAAAAATACGAAAAAAAACTTCTGGAAAAAAAAAATTTAGTTCTGGGTATAAAATAAAATTAAATAAAACTTGTCTGCGAAATGACGAATGCATTTTATAACCGATAGGGCATTTTACTATCTAAAAGAAATATTACATTAAATATGAATGTTATCAGTACCTACCTACCTAATTTGCACATATTCAACGAACTTGCAGTGAGTACCTACCACCTTCTCAAGACCACAAGACCCGTGGTCAAACGTTGAAGATTTTTCAAACTGAAGGAAAAGTTGAAAAGAGTGCCTATGATTTAAACATCAATTTCGCCAAAAGATACAATAATTATGTCTTAGAGTTGTATTTTGAGTGTCGTAGTTAAAAAAAAAACATTTTTTTTGTACATTTTTTTGAAATTTTTATTTTTAATAAATATTTAGCAAACACTTTTTTTCTTTTAGCTGTCCGACAATGGCAACAGCATTATGAGGGTATTTTCTATAAACCAAACCAAAACCAAACCAAAACCAATTAACGCTCCGCTCTGGAAAAATATGGTCATTATTGCAGTGGGAGATTGTCGGGTACCTAATATACTTCTGGAGACCAACACAAAATGCCCTTGAAATCTTACCAAAAGCTTGATTCTAAATCAGACAAGGGCTTCCTTCAGACTGCACGTCTCAATTTCTGAATTGAGTATTGTGAATGCATTATTTGCTAGCCAGTTAACGATGTCTCGCCGAGGACATAGAAAGAAAAACGCGAATGCGTTACCCATATGCCATACTTCAAAAAATAAATAAATAACCTGTCTTAAAATATGTTAGTGCATTTTTTAATGTTAAAAATTCTTCAATCCAAAAATCGCTTTTGCCTGTTTCCTAGTAAGCATGTCGAATATCGTCTATTACCTTTTTACACGCAGAAAAGGTACTATGTTCCTAAATTAACACCTACCTTTTTAGTGCTCATAAGCACTCTGTTATATCCATTAATTAAAGGAGACAACATGTACCCCAAGGCCGTTCAACAAATTGTAAGAATTTTAAGCGACAGACTTTGACAAACAGAAAATAAGACCAACCACCCCAAAAATAATGCTGAATTGTGACTGCATTTGTTGTCCTTACCCCTTCAGTAACGGGTTAACCCCAAAGTGCACATTAAAAGAAAAATCTCCAATTAATTTAAACAAAATAAACAAATAAACTAAATGCTTATCCCAATTGTTATGAGCAATCACAAATATTGAATTAGTTCTTTGGCAATTGCAAAAAAATAATATCCGAAAATAAAACGAAATGGAAACTGCACAGCTTAACGACAGAGTTAAGATTACAATCACAATAAAAACCCTCCACAAAATTGTACCCAAAAGACTTTCCTTTTACCACAGAATATTGAAATGCTTTTCCCTCCCCCATACCTACGCCTGCGGCAAGGGAGGGCACTCCGACAACACAAAATCGATGACAATTCACATCCAGCAAACGAGAACTAATAGCGGAGCCGAGGAGAACAAAGCAAAGCGAAACTATAAGAAAAGCATATTGGCTCTGTAATCCTTAAAATTGTCATCAGTTGTAGATAAACAAACGAACAGACACGAAACCTTCACCTCCTCCGCCACCCACTAAAAGTGTTATTGCATTGAATTAGTACCACACTCTGATGTCGTCCTTTTCTACTTTACCAACCAGCCAACCAACCGAACCAGTAAACAAAATCAGATGAAGCTTTGTAGTTAGTATAGTGTATGTACATGTACAGCTATGGGACCTGCAATTGTGAAGGGGGGGTTGGTCTCTCTGTGTTGTTGCATTTCTTAATACCATCAGCTTACTACTAATACTTGCATCCATCTGCGTTGTATCCACGTAGAGTTAGATGCAAGAGGCATACTAACCAAGTACATCAATTGAACTGTTACATCACCCTTGATCCTTTGCCCCGTTCGCACACAACTATACTAACATAAACAAAGAGAGCGAGTGTAAAAGAAAAAAGAAACATAAATAACAAAACGAATCTCTTTCTTGATAGTTTTTCTCTCACAAATCCCTTTTTATGTATCTAATTCCAGTGCCAACAGCAACAATACTTGGTGGACCAGACCTGTATGTGGATAAAGGAAGCACCATTAATCTGACATGTGCAATAAAGTTTAGTCCAGAGCCACCGACACATATATTTTGGTATCACCAAGATAAGGTAAGTGCACAAAGCCACTAGCTACATACAGAGTTAGCACAAACACTTTAGCTACCAAGGTATACACTGGACGTGGACGACAATGGACACTGGACACTGGACAGGGACAGCCATACCATTGTACAAGATAGTGTGCCCCATTTAAGAAGAGAGTTTTCTTTTGTAATTTGCTTTCCGTAAAGTAAAACAGAAAACCGATTGGCCCTTTGATTAGTCCTTCGTATATTCGTACACAAATAAGCGGAAGAGTGATTTCCTTCCTCTAAATAAAGGGGGTACCTCTTACCTGTTCTCTGCTGGTCATTCATTAGTTGCTGTTGAAGTTTTAACAGGGATGGTTTATATCTTCTATCGTCCTACATGGATGGGTACTTATGAATATTGCAGCTTCGTTAAACACACAAAGTGGAATGCGTTTGAGAATAACGTGATACTATTCGTTGTCGCTCACTGTATGCAAAGTGCAGGCTGTAGTTATTAAGCCAAGCTATTTTTTTTTAATATGGGGTCGACTTTTTTGCTTTACAAATTTGTTTACTTATAATTAAGCAAATTTCAACTTAATTGCTTTATCCGTCTATGATAGCAAAAGAAGTCCTCAAAATATATTTGATAAGTGTTAGAGAACTGTCACAAACGACAGCTCGGTTTGAAAGCTATCCCTGTTAGATCTATTAGTCCAAAAAGTAAATCATCCTTCAATAGCTGGAATAACTAGACATATCGTTGATAAATCTACACCTGCTCAAACTTACTCACCAACTTATGGAGGTAGGGGAAATTAGTGTACCTACCAGTGGCGTGGCGTCCATATAACTCGATTCCTACCGAGTTACCTTTTGAAATCTCCACCAGGTAACACTATCTGTCTACCAAAAACCGAATATACATGAAACACTACCAAATGAATTTGAATACTCACAAAATGGTATACACACAAAAGCACTCATATAAAAATTGTGTGTGTATCCATTTTTATACAACATCGTCATCGTCTCGTAGCGACAAAGCGAAGGTAACCCAAAATATGTCGGGTTATTAAAGTTCTCACTTTATAGTTCTTTTTGAGAGAAAATTTTCTTGTTATCTCTTTTTTTCTTCCCTGAGTACTTTGTCTGAGTCTGACACCTCTCTGTTCAACACCCTTTGTAGAAAATAACCCGCTTTTCTTCGAGTTATAAGCTCTCACAAATTTCATTTTGACTGCCGAATCTGAGTGAACATTTGTTTGTATCTCTTTTTTTCTTCCCAGAGCTGAGTTCTGGTACTGGCCATGGGCGGCCAGCGGCCACTGGCCATTGGGTTGTGTTTTGGGTACCTATATTATATCGTATGTGTTTGTTTGGCTATGATATGAAGAAAATAACGCGCTTTTCTCCGAGTTATTCGAATTTCTTTTACTTCTTCTTTTCATATTGTCTCTTGTGTGAATAATTGCAGGTAGTATGTTGAGGTAGGTAAGGGTGTGTTTTGGTTTACAAATTCAGTTGGCAGATTGCATTGCATGACTTAAGTGAATTTAGTATAGGTACTCTGAAAACGATTTTTCAAATGTGCAATGTATGATTTTGTTTCAAGTTGCACAGGGTCACAGGTCTAAGGTTTTTTTAGATTTATAGGTATATGATAAATTTTTGCTTCGACTTCCCATTTTATAATGTTCACGCCACGCCACTGGTACCTACCACGGAACATTTTTCATAAAATCACATTTTCGTTTATTTTTTGTTCGACTTTGACACCATCGCGTTGTTTAGCTGCTTCTCCAAGCTTTTAAGTACTTATCGGACGGATATTTTTATATCAAACTCAAGGCAAATATGCCAGTGGCCCAAAATAAATATCCGCAGCCTAAGACTTACATGGACTCAACCCCAAAATTATAAAATAGTACTTACTAGATAAGACGGCTGCTTTCTCAGTTGGTACATTGTGACATGCAACGTAAAGTTCTAAAAATCGTTTAGCCTTAAGAAAACAAGCGCAAGAAGAAATACGTTTATAACTATGTGCACTTGGTCTAAGGTGTACTCTTCTTTTCCCTACCTTTAGAGCCCGGTATATCTTTCTTATTTAACTATTGTCGATTTAGGAGATTTTTCTGTGTCGAAGCTCAAACCGTCACATATCCTGTGTATGCAACTATTTGCAAAAGTAATTGGGTATTGTGTTTTTCCCGGATTCTGAAGAATGGATTCTTCCGGTGTTGGGTTTGTGTCATTGTTGGTCTAGATTAGTGAAAATCCTCTTTACAATTTTTTTTTTGAAAACCGACCCAGTGGTTGATCAATTTATTTTGAGTCTACGACAGTTCTACAGAGGCTTTTTGCGAGTAGGGTAAAGTACCGATTAAGACAGGTCCCGTCAAAGACCCTTCAGCAGCTCTTTAGTGGTTATTTAAAACCTAATACTTGCCCCTAACAACAGTGGCCCTGTTAAGCTTCGGTCTATGGTTATGAAGCCTTTCGTAAATTGATCAAAGATAATGATTGCCAGATAACGTTTGACTCACAAAGGACCCCAACAATATCAATCTACACGAGTTAGGGAACTTAAAATGTATTTGCATCTCTATCCACTGTTTAACGACAAAACTATCTATCTACATCCCCAACCTACTAAATTTGCGCACTAATCCCCATTTACTTCCATTTTATAGGTCATCAGTGAAGACTCATCTCGAGGTGGTATCACTTTTATCACCAGTAAATCAGATGATCCTAAATCAATTTTACTCATTGATGACGCCGATTTAGCAGATTCTGGCAAATACTCGTGCTATCCATCGAACACTGAAATCGCCAGCATACGGGTTCATGTGCTCCAGGGTAAGTTCATTGATCGATTTATCTTCTATTCACCCAATCCCCATCTAGCTTACATGCGAATTTAAAGTCCCACCCTATCCATTCGAAAAATATTTCGATGACAAGATTCCGCTAAAATATCGCACCGCTTAAGAGTACTTACAGGGTGAAAAGTTTTCACATTACATCCCCTGTTAGGATCGGAGATATCGTCAAGTTTTTAAACTTTCCTTAAGGCAGCACCTATCTGTGAGTGCAGTTGCAATATATGACACATATAATTACAACAGTCTTGGTTATAGCGTATACTTACCAGATTCCACCGATAAGCATGCAGCAGAACTAATTCTGCTCCGTACATGCATGAGACAACATCCAGATTATACATTTGCGATAAGGATTCTTCAGTCTCCACTTTGGAGCGCATACTTGTTCGAGAATATGCTCACAGCAATCTGAATCTGAATCAGCAAAAAAAAGAAGAAAACTATGAGGGGAAGGTGATGAGTGGGCGGAAGGAATTCAAGTGAATTGAATTTCTTCCTGCCAATGCCTGGATACGTATTCAATGTGATGACGGTACGCAATGGTATACGATTATTATGGTATGGTGTGTGTTTGGGACGCATTGACGGTTCAAGATCTCGAGTACTTGATGGGATGAACATGATGACCCACATTCTTCTTTAGAGAGTCTTATCAACCAATGACATTTACCCAGGACGAAAATATTATGCAGTCCAAAGGAAAATGCGAAAAATACGTGACTTTAATGTGAAATGCATAAATCCGGTGCTGGAACGGATGCGCGTGCATATTTATATTCACTTTTATGGATAATTATAGCAATTAAAAGCTGCGATGTGAGTTTGAGATTTTTATTGAGAGCTGACTGCATGTTGTAGTGTATAAGTGAATATTGGGTGTGTATTATTTTGACTCACAGTAAAGCGGGTGTTTATGGCACAATGCAGAGGCGGCACTTGAAGTGGCTTTTGTTGGTCTTACTATAAGATATTGAGGGCCAATAATTTTGTAATCGAATAGATGTAAGATTTTGCGATTTTTTAGTCCCCTTAGCTAAGCTATTGACAATCACTCCTTTTATGTGAGTTTTTTTCTTTTGGACAAATGGAAAGGACCAAAAAATGTACCTATACCCAGTCCGAATTAGCGGCGTTCCACCTTTCATTCTACAGCCATCTACACTTATTTAAGGCATATAAAACGTAAAAGGAAAGGGAAGCGTTTATAACTATGGAGAGGACAGTCACAAAATATTGTATTTTCCTTCAACAATTATTGAATTTTAGACTTCCAAGCTTAAGAATACGCTCGCCTACCATCAAAATGATGTTACCTATATAGCAGATTGGTTCATCTACATAGCTTTCGGGTGATTTTTGCAATCCATTCAAGCAGCTGTAGGGAGAGTTTCCAATGACTAAACATCAATCTGTCTATAGCTACATATAATAAAACTGTAGGCATTTTCTTTGTTACCTAATGGCGTGAAAACTACTGCACAGATTTCGATGAAACTTTTTTTTAAATGTTCCTTCAGATTCTGAGAAGGACATAGGCTATTCATTTCATTGTCATGCAATTTTTTGTAGCGTTTTTGACCAAAATGTATTTTTTTCTGACATTACTGCCTTTTACTCGCCATTACTCAAACAATTCTTAATCAATGCAAACAAAATAAAATACTTAGGAGGAGCCAACATTTTCATAGTTATTTCAAGCCATCAACCAGCTTTCTTTATCTAATGTATTGAAACTTAAATATTATTATCTCTTTTATTGGAAATTACACAGTCTCACAGCTAGTGAAATAATCTAAGTCTCGTTCAACTAGAATTCATCGAATTACCAGAGTCGAATTTTAAGCTATTATGCCTTAACGATGATTGAGTAATCCAAACCACTTGCCAATCGTCTTTCATTTTTCTTTATGCTCAGTTCATATTTCCGACCATGCCAATTTACGCTACAACCTTGTTAAAAGCTTCCCATTTGTCACAGTGTTCATGACCATTTGGAACTCACATTGCGTGTGTTTTTAAAATGCTTTAAAATCAATGCAAAAAGTTGTACTTCAATAGTATCCTCTGAGGTGAGAATAATGGGTGTACAAAATTTGCCTTATCAATCAACTCTTGGGTCTCTTGGGAATTGTAAACAACCTGCACGCACCAATAAGCTCTTGAACAAAACCATTTTTAACGGGATTTGATGTGAACACCTGAGTCTTTTCGGTTGGGGACTTGCTCTGGTCGACAGTTGACTTAGGTATTCCCCTTGAATGTCGCCCAAAACTAATTTAAGACCTAGCGGATTTACAGCTGAAATTTGAAACTCTCTCTCCTACATCTTAACCTGGCAACATTTTGTTTTCTTTTACATCAACTTAAAAAAAAAAACTCTTAAACCAACGATTCCTTCAGTCGTGCTTAGGCTTTGAGGCACCCTACCAATGAAAATCTCCTTGAACCACTTTGTTTTCGAAAATATGCTTCCTCAACTCTCATTAGTCGTTAGCGGTTTCATACAGCAAAAAAAAATCCCATGCCCCTGCATCAATAACCTTCATCACAGTGCTCATATTTTCCGATTGAAAAAATTCGCTGACATTTTTCACGATTACGAATATTTTTTTTTTTATATGCTTGTATAAATATTTTCCACACCGTTTACCACTTCGGCTGACTAAAGAATTAAACGTTAAGCTTTACCATTTATGTGTAGTTATAAAGTTGCATACGACGGGCGGTCGGCTGTGTTGTGTTTGATTTAAAATTTTTGTTTTACTCTTTCTCCTTACAGGTGAGCGACCAGAAGCGATGCAAACAAATGTTGCCACAAGAACAATGCAAACATCTAAGCTAACAACCAGCATTTTTCAAATTACATCGTTCCTGCATTTGTTATTATTGCTATGGAAACTGTTACGAATAACTACGAGTTTCAATTGCGTTACGAACCGGCAACAGCAACAACAAAACCGTCGTCCTTTAAAGTCAACACTGACTGGTTGCACAAGCCTGGTGCATGTACGGTGATAATTTTCTCTGTGGTTGAACTGAAGTGGAGTTTATTTTTTTATTTTTTTTTGTATACCTACTTTTATTTTTCTTATTTTTTTTAAAGCAGGGGTATCAAATACAACTGGCTGGTAGTGGAATAATATTTAAAGATATTTTTTTAATTTTTTGTATGAAATATAAAATTTAAATTTACTGTACATAACATAAGAAGGAAAAAATATATGTGTGTAAAAACCCAGATATTAAATGTATTTAATCGATAGATAAGTAGTACATAGATATGAACTAATTGTTACAAAAATGTGAACAATCTCCGAAAAGAAATATAACACGAAATTCACTTTAAGCCAGTGTTGATGCATTTTTTTGTACGCATTATGTTGTTCATGATATGATTTTGTGATCTTAAAATCGTTAAAATCAAAGCCTTACCTTTCAAAACAAAAAAAAAAATCTTTGACTTCTGTTGTTTATACTTTAAACTTATATAGTTTCTTTATTTTGTTTAACATTTGTTACTTCTTTCTAAAAGACTTGTACATACTTATTTTTAGTAGTAAGCATAAGGCAAACAACCCACATGAGGAAACAAAAATATAACAGACAGATGCGTCAAGTGATAGGATAGTCATCTTTTGTTATAGTTTAACAAGTTAATCACAAAACAATAAAATAAATTGTATATTGTACATATAAATTGTAAAAAAAAATAAACGAATGCTTATATAAAAAGAAATAAGACGAAAACATACACATCTCCGATTCATTTATCAAGATTTTCCAAAGTTTATTAAATAAGTTACAGTCTAAAGTAGTATATAAGAAAATATTATTACATGTTATTGTACGTTAAGAAGGACACAGAAAATGGAAAAAAAAAATAATATAATGAGGGAAAATATATAACTATATGAAGTTTATGTAAAAGCAATAAGAAAATGAAATATAAATAAAATGAATTAATGTAAGGCGGTGTGTTTTTAATTAAATTAAATGGATTTTTATGCTTGCAAATTTGCAGATCAGGTGAGTTTGGTGCTTGGATGTGAATAAGTCAGAAGGAACTTGATTGCATTTGAATTTAAGGAGCACACATATTGTATTGTTTGTTTCATTTGAACTAAGACCCACTTGGGTACGGACAACTGGATTGTTTTGCTTATGTCCTAGAATGTACGACTTTCAACGTAAAGAATAAAACCCGAACTTCAACGTTATAAATTAGCTTTATTCTTCAAACAAATAGTAATCTCGTCAAACAAAAGCGCGAGCAAAGATGTGAACAGGTTGGCGGTTGCTATTAAAGAGAAAGAAGAAAACGATTTGCAATTGCAATCAACTCACAGCTGAACAAAAGTACCGCTTCGATTCCACACACAGCACAAGTGAACAAACCAACAACGTAAGGCATATGCACTGCATAGGCAAAGACAAGAGAACAAACCGTAGGTTTGAACCGCTAGCCCTTGCGCTGCAATAACCATAGTGCGTGTGCTGTGCTGTGGAATCGTATAAGCAAATGCACAAGTGTACATACAAATAGAAAATTAACTTAGCTGATCATCTTTGCTCGTTGTAAAAACGATATAGTAAAGCTGTATAGTGTATGTTTTACAATGTTTGGGGTAAAAGAAAAAATGTAGTTATATAAATTCAATTATTATGTTTTACATTAAATTCATTTCATAACACGCCGCCACCCCTGAAGGGCACTTCAGGAAATAGGTAATAGAGCCAGCTTGGTAATGGGTCTCTTGAACCGACCGTTCTTGGTGCGAAGGGTAACCACACGAATATGTCCATCCTTGCTCGAGTGTAGCTCTTCGATACGACCCAAAGCCCATTGGGAAGGTAGCAGGTTAGTCTCTTTCACCACAACTAGATCACCCAGTTTGAAGTCCCGGTTAGTCCGTCTCCATTTCGGCCGTTGCTGAAGCGATGTTATATAATCGGACTGCCATCTCTGCCAAAAGCCTTGCAACATATTTTGCACCAGTTTCCAACGTCCCAAGCGATTTGTTGGAACTTCCAAAAAACTAGGTTCTGGTATGGCGGTGTATGGGCGACCTATAACGAAATGAGAAGGGGTTAACGGGTTCAAATCTGTATCGGAAATGGCACATAAGGGTCGGGAATTGAGCAAAGCTTCTATTTGGGCTAGCAAAGTGCCCATTTCTTCGAAGGTGAGAAGATTATTTCCGACGATGCGATGCAGGTGCTGCTTGACACATTTGACACCCGCTTCCCACAACCCTCCAAAATGAGGAGCATGAGGCGGAATGAACTCCCATCGAATGTTCTCTGCTGCCAAAGCCGTGGACACCAACTCGTTGTGCTTCGAAGACCGAACCAACTCGTACACTTCCGATAGCTTCCGAGCAGCTCCTTGAAAGTTGGTGCCATTATCGGAATGGATGACGCTACACTTTCCCCTTCTAGCGATGAATCTCCTCAGGGCGGCAATAAAAGCATCCGTAGAAAGGTCGCTAACAACTTCCAAGTGTAGAGCCTTGGTGGCCATACAAACAAAGAGAGCAAAATATCCCTTAACCAGCTTTGCTTTCCGAAGTTTCGATGCGCGAAGCGTAATTGGACCCGCATAATCGCAACCGGTTTGATCAAATGCAAATGATGGCGATAGACGCGAGGAAGGCAAATTCCCCATCAGCTGCGAGGACGTCGATGAACGCAAACGGAAGCAATCCAGACAGTCGTGTACCACCTTACGAATCATGTTTCTGGCTCCAATTATCCAGAACTCCTGACGCACCACGGAAAACAACTCCGACACACCAGCATGAAGAAACTTCTTGTGAGCATCGAAAAGTATGAGCTGCGAAAGACGATGATTTTTTGGCAGAATTATTGGATGTTTAATACTAAAGGAAACATACGGAGCATTCGAAATTCGTCCCCCCACTCGCAGCAATCCTACCTCATCAACAAACGGAGATAAGGAAGATAATTTCGACCGCTGGGAAACCTGATTTTGTTGTTTCAACGTTTGAATTTCTTCCTTAAACTCCTCTTGACAAAAGCGAAGACAAGTATCCTTAGAGGTACGAAGCTCTGAGAAGGCTAAGAAACCAAAGGAACGCTTTTCAAAGGAAAGCTTGCAATTCTTAGCAAAACGTAGAACATATGCAACAATTCGAATTATTTTGGGCCAAGAAGAAATCTTACTTAGCAGTTCTTGCACAAAATGGACTGCCGGTAGTGAGGTAAGTACAGCAGCTGGGCGTCTCCTCTCCTCGGGAATATTTTCCACTTCCTTGACTACTGTGGCCGGCCATTGGCTCGGTTCCAAGGCGATCCAAGTCGGACCTCTCCACCACAGATCCAAATCCAGTAGCTTGCTTGGGTTCACTCCTCGTGAAGCTATATCAGCCGGATTCTCTTCAGAACGAACATGATTCCAGACAGAACGAGGCAGGTTGTCCAATATTTCAGCTGTACGGTTAGCCACGAACGTACCCCATCTGCGAGGAAGAGAAGAAAACCAAGCCAGAACAATAGTCGAATCAGTGAAAGCGAAGAGTTTCCCGGGTGTAACATCCAGTGACGAGCAAACCAACTTCATAAGGCGACTGAGAAGAAGAGCCCCACACAATTCAAGTCGGGGAATCGAAACCTGCTTAACCGGGGCGACTCGACTTTTGGCAGCTACCAGATGCACCTCCACGACACCATTCTCCGAAATGCTGCGGGCATAGACCACCGCAGAATATGCCTTTTCCGAGGCATCAGAGAACCCTATTAAGTCAAAGCATGTTGCGTTCAACGTGTACCTTCGAGGAATCCTTAGCTGGCCAAAGTGTTTTAGCTCCTGCCGATATGAAAGCCATTTTTCCGCAATTTCTGGGGGTAATGGATCATCCCAGTCAATCTTAGTCAACCAAAGCTCTTGAAACAACATTTTAAAAAGAATAACGGAAGGGGATAAGAAACCCATAGGGTCAAAGATTTTTGAGACTTCCGAAAGCAAAGTTCTTTTGGTAGGCACCGCAGAGTTTTCCAAGGTTATTTTGAAGGTGAACATGTCATGGTAAGGATTCCAGACTATTCCAAGCACCTTTTTCCATTCAATTTCGGGATCCAATGAAACAGTCTGACACTCCTCCGTAGTACTGAGAATTCCCCAACAGTTAGACACCCATTTACTCAGCTCTAATCCACCACAAGAAAGAAGTCCTACCAACTGTTCCTTCAACTCCAAAACCCCAGACAATGAATCCGAGCCAGCCGCAAAATCATCGACATAAGAATTGTGTAGAATCGCATAAGAAGCCTTTGGAAACTGCTGCTTGTAGTCCTTAGCCAATTGCCTTAGGACTCTAATGGCCAAGAAAGGGGCAGGACCAGTACCATAGGTTACCGTACTAAGACGAAAATGAGTAATGGGGTCCGTGGGAGATTCTCGCCAAACAATGCGTTGGAAATCGCGGTCCTTAGGGCTCACCCAAATTTGGCGGAACATTTTCACAATGTCAGCGCAAAAGACAAACCGATACAAGCGAAACTGCATATAAACATTAAGCAAATTCTTCTGTAATGGAGGGCCGATGTGGAGGACTTCATTTAAACTAAGCCCAGTCGAATCCTTGTGCGAACCATTGAAAACCACCCTCATTTTGGTTGTCACGACGGCATGATGAGGCAAGTAGAAGGTTTTCCCTGAGGTAGGCTCAACTTCTCGATCTGGAATTCGCTCCATATGGCCTAGTTCTTCGTATACCCTCATGAACTGGCAATACTCTGCGCGGAGATTTTCGTCCCGAGAAAAGCGCCGTTCCAAACTAAACAACCTCGACAAGGCACCAGAAAGATTATTTCCAAAACTCACATCAGTACGACGAAATGGCAGTTCCACAATAAACTTGTTATCGGGGGCTCTAGAAAAAGTTTCTTCAAAATGTTGATCCGCGTCGTCTTCACTACCAACCGATGGAATAGAAGAACCGACCTCTTCTATTTCCCAAAACGATTTTAAAAGCACGTCGATATCCACTCCCACATGCAAGGAACTGGCATGATTGTTGGGCATATTGCCCGCAATTACCCAACCAAATACAGTGTTGTGGGCAATGATATTACCAATACCATCTGAGCGATGTCCATCTCGCAAACTACTCCACACCCTGTCCGAACCAAGCAAAATATCAATCGGCGCCGGGGTGTTGAATCCAGGATCAGCTAACGGCAGATCGGTCAAAGGAAGAGGACCATCAAAAACAAAGGAGAGTGAAGGTGTAACAGAGGTAATGGTTTTCAAGACAAATGCTTCCACATTCATTATGGAAGCGTCAAAGCGAGGTTTCAACTGCAGATGTACGACTCCTTGGGTAACACCAGCATCAACAGCAGATATCCCAGATATGGGCAAGCGAGCATGGCGGCGAGACAGCCCTAGCATCCTAACCACTCGATCGGTTACAAAGGAGACCTGCGACCCCGTGTCCAGAAGAGCTCGACAAATTTGCGGATTTCCTGCAGCATCCAACACCTCTACGACAACGGTTGGCAGAATCCCAGATATTGGATTACCGGGCCTAATATGATGACTCGCAATAGATGGCGACGGAGAAGAAACAACAGCAGGCTCATTCGGGGAATCACTAACGGTATTCGGGGAAGAGGACACAGAACTGTCCAGATGCACCAACGAATGGTGACGCGCGCGACAATGGGAGCATCGACTCCTCGCATGACAACGTGACGACGAATGTTGTGTTCCTAGGCAGTTGTAGCAAAGTCTTTGGTCTCTAGCAAAACGACGACGATCTTCAATACACAAAGCGATAAAATCCGAACACTGATACAAGGGATGACTACCTTTGCATTTTGGACATGTAACATTTGCAACTGCTAAGCTTCTCACCCTTCCCAAAGGGTTTGACGAACGCGAACCGGTTTTATTGACACGAAATCTAGTCTCACTTGTCTCTAAAGCGCTACATCTATTCTCTAAAAAGTCGATCAGTTCATGAATAGTAGTGACTTCCGAATTTTGGTTCTTTAAAGCCCAAACTTTACGCGTTTCACTGTCAGTTTTATTAATCAAGATGTAAATTAGCCATGGATCCCTATCTTCAGACTCCATGGCCTTTAAGCCGCGAATAACCTCATCAGCGTTGTCTACTAATTTACGCAAATGGCCACTATCTGCACTAGTCACCGAAGGCATATTCAAAAAAGTTTCAATAAATTGGTTGATTATATATAGCGGCCTATTGTATCGACGCTCAAGTTTCTCCCATGCGGGCTCATAATTAGCATCGGATATATAAATACCGTTTAGCAGACTAGCAGGTTCATCCCGCAAAAAGGATTTGAGGTACCGAAATTTTTGTGACCCGGATAAATGTTTTCTACAGTCTATGCTACCTAGGAACATATCGCGGAAACACGGCCACTCCCGATAATCACCAGCAAACGGAGTAATCTTAAACGATGGCAACTCAATCTCAGAGAATCGTAAAGTGTTCGAAGTAGAGGGAACATTTTCAAAGTCAGCACTTAACCTATGTGCCTCATCCCGAGCTGGAGTTTTTTCATGAGATATCATATCACGTTCCACGGAGGAATCGTTTCCATTTTGGATTCCAGTGTTCGAAGACCGAGTGGGAACTTTCCCACCAAACGAATCGCGAGAGAGGGTTTTCCCTCTGAGGGATTTTAAAAGCAAAGACTTAGCCGTTAAAAATTTGGTTTCGAAGCTAGCAAACTCTTCTTCCGGATCAACGTATTGTTCATCAGCATGATATTGGTGGAGATCATATTGATTTGCGCTGAAATCTTTCCAAGTCTCCTCCAACCGATCTAAACGCACTTCCAGAGCCTCTACCAAAGTGTCCTCGGGAATTGATTGCGCGAACGTATATATGCGATTAATAGAAGCAGTGATATGCTCACGTGATTGTAATAACGTTTGCATGGTTACGTATTAAGAGCAAATCGAAACACAGCACAGCCTAACAGATCCTATTGCTAACACAATTCTAAGCGCTTTTAGGACCCCCAACCAACTTTTATGCACCAATTCTGCAACAACACCGACCAACAAATCACCAAAGCAATGATCCGCAGCAACCTCAACAGCAGCAATCACCAATTAATATATTGTAATTAATTACCAAACCTCTAGGATTGTGTGTATATGTGGACTGTATCCAATTTCCAAATCGATAGCAACCACCTGATTCGCAGCAAACGAGCAAAACACGATTCAATAATTATCCGGCGTCACGAAGGACCAACTTGTCCTAGAATGTACGACTTTCAACGTAGAGAATAAAACCCGAACTTCAACGTTATAAATTAGCTTTATTCTTCAAACAAATAGTAATCTCGTCAAACAAAAGCGCGAGCAAAGATGTGAACAGGTTGGCGGTTGCTATTAAAGAGAAAGAAGAAAACGATTTGCAATTGCAATCAACTCACAGCTGAACAAAAGTACCGCTTCGATTCCACACACAGCACAAGTGAACAAACCAACAACGTAAGGCATATGCACTGCATAGGCAAAGACAAGAGAACAAACCGTAGGTTTGAACCGCTAGCCCTTGCGCTGCAATAACCATAGTGCGTGTGCTGTGCTGTGGAATCGTATAGGCAAATGCACAAGTGTACATACAAATAGAAAATTAACTTAGCTGATCATCTTTGCTCGTTGTAAAAACTATATAGTAAAGCTGTATAGTGTATGTTATACAATGTTTGGGGTAAAAGAAAAAATGTAGTTATATAAATTCAATTATTATGTTTTACATTAAATTCATTTCATAACAGCTTACTTTAATTAGTTGCTTGTTCGGGGGCAATTCTAACATGCATTTAAAAATGTATCAAAAATGGACGCTTTTTACGAGAAGTCTCTTATTTTATAATAAAGGCTAGGTTTGGCTGTGTATGGTTCTAATGTCGTACATCGCCATCCCAAGGAAATCTGTTTAAATCTAAACCAATTCGACCAAAATATGTTGGCCAACATAATCCAACGCATCAGGGTTGTCCGGTTATTAAAATCGAAATCGCTAACCTTAAATTGAATATCGCCAAAAACGCCAAGTTAATAAATATTCGTTGCCGTAAATCGCCGAATTAAAAGTATTGTAAAATATAATAATACCAAAAACGAAAACAATTCATTTGATACAAACTTCAGCTCCGCTAATATTGTTAATAAAACAAAAACAACGTAAAAACAAAAAGATCAGTCTTGTACTCGTCTCATCAATGTACTCATCTATTTCATTGAGAAAGACATCTTCATAAATGCCAAAAGCATTTCAAAAGAAGGCTCAAAATTATTGCAGCAAATCGAATGAATGCGTACTCATTATTGATAAATAAATTCTTCTTGAAATAGTTCCCACTCTCATTGGAATTTAAAAATCTGCTGTTTTTTTTTTTTTTGCTTTGTATACTCATTTTATTGTTTGTTTTTACCTATATTTTTTTTTACACAATCAAATGGCCAAGTTTGGAAATTTATTGTAACGGAATCTTTTTTTAGTTTGTCACATGTCATTAATTTTAGGGATGTGTGATTTACTACAAATAATTCAATAGGTTCGTCCCCGTACTTTTTTACAACCGTAAAATTATTGAAAATTTGCTAAGAAACTGCGCGAATGCGACCACGTACCTACTGAGAAAATTAAAAATAAATGAGAGAGAAATCCATTTCCCCTCTTTTCAATTTTTTGTAATTTTCTACCCGCCGAATTTCGACTAACTGAAAAATAAAAACTACCAACAACTACATAAGTGACAGCTCAATCAAACGTTTGACAAGTAAAACTCCATTTAGGGACTTTTCTTGAAATTGAGAGACTTCTCTCTCGATTTTAGAGCTTAGACATTTTTGGAATCCAAGTACAATCTCAATTTCTTTTGAGAAGCCAAACTCTCACAATTGTTAAATAGATACCTTCCGAAGTGCTCCGAGCAATCATGGGAAAACATGCAATCAGACTCTCATGTTCAAAGACCTTTTGTGATATTCAGGAATAATAATATAAAGTAAGCAAATTGATGTGTGGCATATTAACTAGAATGTAAACAAAAATATTGGCATCTGCGGGTTTTAATGTGTAAGCGTTTGCATAACTACCCCTGAGCCCTATTAACAAAAATTAGGAAAACTGGTTTTATAGATATTATTGAGCACATAGCAGCTGTGCCATGTACAATGTGCAGAGTTATTCATTTTGAGGTTTCAAGTTGGTAGCGCTGGCATTTGACACCTGTCAATCTCAGCTGTCATTTGTAGTGTCATAATATTAGTTGAATGTTTACCATTTTCAATAACAACGCGTTAAATTTATTGAAACTGAATACAAAAGTGGTGATTCAAACGTAGTCGCGATATTCGCGCAGAAATGTGAATAAATTTTAAGAGGGTCTTAGCTATACGTAAGACCTGTGAATCATCGTAATGCCCGCTTAGTCGAAAATTCTGCTGCTGAGAGAGTTAATGATGATCCGAAACCGAATTTATCGATTTATCAATTCGGAGCGATATGGTCTAATTTCGTTTGGCCGGCGATCTCAACAAGACGTGGCAACAAGCCACACAACACGACCAATTATGGCTTTATTGGATGAGAAGTTTCCTAGTCGCATGATTTCACGTTTTGGCAACGTCAATTGGCCACCAAGATCATGCTGTTTGAAACCGCTAATTTTTTTTTGTAGACCTACGCAAAAGTCCGTAATTACTCTAATAATCCCCGATCTCTAGTCCCCTTAAAAATCAACATTAGGCAAGTTATGGCCGAGATAGAAATGTGCTAAAAAGTGGGTAAAAAATACGTCAAAAAATCACATGCTGCGAATCTTCCCGAGGCCGCTATTTGAATGACCCTTTACTTTGGATGCGTTCTACCATTGGTACAAACCTGAGCCTTCAGGAAACCCCACCTGAGAAAGTCCAGTGGTGTCAAATCTTGGTGTGAATCCTGCAAGCGATAAACATACCCTTTATAGAATTTGTCCCTTGCGACGTTGCTGTGTGGCAAGTAGCCCTATTCTGCTCAAATCGCATCTCGTCTACGTTCAATTTGGACCAAACGTCATTTTCGATATCTGCACCAATAATAATTATAGTTACTTTTGGTAGATGCTTTGTCACCCGGTGAACCTCGTGTGGGTTGCGTCGTCTCATTATGCGGAAATTTAGCTGTTACCGTAGTCATTATGATCCAACAATGCTCCCACTGCTTGTGATTCAGTAGTAAGTACCTACTCAATGTGCTTTTGTATGTTGCCCGACTTAAATGTGTTATTCCAAATAAGATGACACTTGTCAGACGGCAGCTGCCGAAATACCCAAAATAGTTCCATTTATCTTCATATAGCCTTTGTCTGCTACTTATATTAACAAAAAAAAAAAACGCTACCTCATACATTTTCATAGTCCCAAGTTAAGCGGTAACCGGTCCAATTGAGTTTTTGGGAACGCCGCCTTTCATATTCATAGCCAATTTCAAAAATCCATTTTCAACCAACCCCATCGTTATGGGCCATTTTCCGCATTCGCACGCATTACCATTCTTTTAAAAGAACCCAACTTTGGAAATTTAGTGCTGGGGTCAGCTAATAAAGGCGGTTGTTTAAGACCAGCAACCGGTGTACCGTACAAGTATTTCTAAAGGACATTTCATCTCGAAATGATTTTCTCTCACAATACCCTCCGACTACGCCTCGCAACATCTCTATTCAAGGTATTTGCAGAAAAAAGGTCGAATTCAATTTCGTGACCCTTCCATAAACCAGCAGGACATATAGAATTAATGCCGCCAGCCCATTGAGGCTGTTTGTTATTTTATTATTGTCCTTTAATGCGCTTTGATTTAGGGTGAGTATTTGTATCGCAGTCAGAGCCAAACGACGACTGCATGCGGATAAAATCAGACCGCAATTAAGGACCTATGATGACGGCTATTGCAGAATTAATTGAACAAAAATTGAACGGAAACTCTCGGATAGGCGCTGCACTAGTTGGTCATTTCGTTGGCAGTCGCGCCATTTAATATGAATCATCGACGCACATTGATATGCAAATAGGCCATAGGCCGGCCAGGAGTACGGTTTCTAATTGAATTTCCCATTCTGCGTTGATTGTTGTGCAATCGTGAAATTGCCATCCGCCCGTCATTGGCGTCGTGGTCTGCGTGTTGAATGCATCTGCTAATGAGAGATGTCAAAAGCCGGTCAGTCAGTCAGGGGCGATCCTGTGCGGTGGGTTTGTTGCCACCCCAATAGCCTTCGGCATAATTCATGATTATTAATTTGACAAGCAGAAAAGGCTGTTTATACCCATTTTACACTGCGTCAGGTTGGGGTAGATTTTTGGAATTCCACGAAAGAGTCTCACTGCAGTATGGATTTCTATTATGAAACTCATTTCACGGGAATCGAATACAATACGATGCAATCACATTCACATTGTAATTTATGACGTGATGCTGTAACTGGCTCCCCGCCGAAGTTCGACGGCTCTGCCGAATATTAATTACGTGGCAGAGAAAGAATTCAAACTGCATGATTAGCTTCAAAGTACTCAGTTTGATATTCTGAGAATTTTGGAATAATTGGAGATAGAAGGTACAATAAAACTAAAAAATAGGAACGGAACCTGCACAGGCAGGGGGGAATAATTTAACGTGCGTTGGAATGTATTGAACCCTGTTGCTGTTTCATCAGATTATTAATTAATTAATAAAAGAAATTGTATTTTGCATTCAGTATTTCGAACTAGATTTTCAATCTTGCTTACGGGAAAGCTGCTAAAAATGGAGATGGATCAATTGGGAATATAGGTTGTGCCTCCGTCCTCCTCCCGCTTGCCAATGATGCATCTGTGGCCCGACCTGAGCTCCAAACAATGGCGCCCAACGTGGGGCGAGTCTTTAAATAAATCGGGAAGGGGTATTTAGCATCGCAGCAGATAGCTGCCAAGATGCATAAAGGACTTTGCCAAAGTGGACGCTGCTTTCACATTTTAATAACGACATCTTAATAGAAATGAAACAAAAATTAAAACTATAAAAAATAAAGTGGGCTTAAGCTATTATCACAAATGGCCGGAAATCAACAATCGCTTCAAAATGGTCCCTTATCCTCTATGCCGGATTGAGCATAAAATTTCAATGAATTCACATTGGCTTAAGCTGAATTACGTACGTCAGATTCTGTAATAATGGGCGGAGTGGCTTATTGGTTAGCTTTGTCGGACTACTGAAAGAGGGGGAAAAGCATAAATTTCAAATTAACTATTTTTTTATAATCATCTGACAGACATCCGAAAATGTAGCTGTCATGAATGAGATTCTCCATTCAGCTGCTCAGTAGGCAGCGCTGCCAGAATCCAAGATTTATCGTATTTTTACGGCTTTTTTAGGGCTTAAAATTTATTCCAAGATTTTTGAGCTAAAAAAGCATGAAATTCCAAGATTTTTCAAATTTATCAAATAAATACAAAAAAAAAAAATCATTTTTGAGTCTTATCTACTGTTGAACGTATATTTTCGGCGGTTCACCTAAATAAAAAGAAAACAAGAAATTCGTTGGCCACAGAAACCTTGTAAGGAATTTTGCATACTAAAGGTTTGCTAAGAATGCAGGACGTTCCTTGCTACAATTTGTGTATAAATAGCAGTATTTTGAATCAATTTAATTCAAGTATGTATGTGTAAGGAAGTAGACTGTAGTATATTACAGTAGTAAAAACATGTACACATAAATTTAAAATGTAACGTTTCGCGTAAAATGTTTACGATTTTTTTTTTTAATTATACTTTTATTTAAACTTAACAAAAAAACTTAACAAAAGTTTATTACCAAAAATCATTAGGCATGGCTATGCCGTCAGCCAAAAATGTTTATGTTGTATAAGATTAAAGTGTAAAAACTTCTTCTGCGTTTTTTTTTATATCCAACAAAATCGTATTTCCAAGATTTTGAAAGGTAGTAATTACGATTTTTGGTGAAAATCATCTGGCAGAACTCTTAAAAGATGCCTTCCATTCGTAAAACCTCACATAAAACTGGGTTTGACTGCAACTGAGTTATAGCTGCTATATATAACTTTTTATTTCGCATAAAAAAAGAAAATTGCAGAATTTTTGTTTTTGCCTATTTTGCAGAAGAAAACTTTCAATTTAAATAAGAAAACAGGAGTAGATAACAACAAAAAAAATTGTTGTACATTTTACACACAAAATAGATTTTTATAAACAAACAAAATAACAAATTCATATACTTATGTTAATAATTCGTTAAATAATGAATGAATAAAAAGGTAACCAAAAAATATATGTTCAATGCGTATGAGCTTACTGAATAAATAAATAAAATTTAACGTTTAAATAAATAAATAGCCAGACGAAGCAAAATAAAACTCAAGTGCTTAAAATAAGTTCCACCAAAAACTTTTGTAAACTAAATAGACACTCTTTTCTGGCCAAACAGATTGTACCGGGACGGTAGGACAAGGCCAATTTTGTTTGGCACCAATCCCACTTTAGTGAGTCAAAACTTTTATAACTCCATCCGGGAAGTTAGCCAATTTAATTTTTATTTTAGTAACAAAATCTCTAGAAATCCTCGTCTTTCAATTTGAAAGAGCAATCAATGGAACCTTCCATTGTATCCAGATCCACGACTTCATTCATCTAGAAGCAAAGCAAAAAAAAATCCTTGTCACATGAGATCTTTAGAAATATAGTACAACGTGTGCCCATTTACAGATTTGACTGTCATTTTATAGCCCAACTACTCCATTCAAACTTAAATATAAGTCCCCCGAATTGTTTATCTCCGTCTAAATAAATCTCTCTTCCGTTTGCAACGTCGCGTCGTATAACATATTCATCTGCGGGGCAAATACAAAAATTCATACCATATCATACGGTCCGTGAAAAAAACAAAAACATACGTGATTCTCTCAGTACCATACATCACTGACACATTGAATGTCCTTTTTTATCCCTTTACTTGCGATTTCCATTTCAAAAGTACCAATGCCGGCCGTTAAAAATCGTCTTTCCCATAGCTCCGATGGTTAACCAAATCTAACGCCCGCAACTACTCCTCCCTCTGTACAAACATCTCTGTGCATTTGCATTTTACAATTGACGGCGAATTGAACAAGAGTACACTTTTTACGCCAAACAAGACCGATTTTGTGACAATAGGCAGCCGGAAAGTTTTAAATATAATAAAATCCCAAATGTGATTCGTATCGAATGAAATGTTGAAATCTCTGTGAAATGGTCCCGCTCCTGCAATGACAAACATTGTTGTACACAACTCTTCTCCAGGATGGGTGGGGTATAAAAACCAAACACACACATAAAGGAACCGAATCGGTAGAAAAGGCGAGGTCTTCTAGAGCCCTGTCACGAGCACGAAACTACTGCCGTGCAGAATTAATAGCCGCCACCATGTGCCACTGCCAGCCATGTGCTTACTCCTACTCCCGTGACTATGTTTTGGTGGCTCGCAAATAAATCAGCCTGCACTCCCTACATATCCGGGCCTCACTGCCATGGTGTGTTCCGGGGCTAGGTGTACTACTACACGGGTGGCTCTTTCGGTGGGCGAAAAATGCCTTCCAAAATTTATTATCACTTAAAAAATGGAGAAGGATATTCCGCGGCAAGTGTTCTACAGGGACTCGGGTGGGGACCACCCCAGTTGCGGCAGAACTAAGCTTTTCTAATTCACGAGATGTTTATCGCCGCCACTATAGTGATTCGCCTTTGCCGGCAAAAGTTTGCATTAACCGCCACAAAGGTGGCAACGTATGTCCGGGTTGGGGGCCTTCCAAGTCCCAACTCCAGTTCAACTGAGCGCGCAAACGGTCGATCTCAAACCTGTATTCCCACACGTTCAAAATTAAAGAAATGTCATGCAGTAGCAATTTTGGGGAAGAACACTCAACAGAACCAGCGGAACTATGACCAAAACTGAAAAGTAGAGAACACGACAACTTCAGTTGCCGGTTTGGCAATATATTTGTGCACAGCGTTCGTCCGATGCTCTACCGGCCGGCGGCTTCGGTGGGCGAGCGACTTTTGGCGTGTTTGCCACGGACAGCAGCAAGGACTAAATAAATCGTCCAACACCGGGGAACTTTGTTTGTTGTGTACACAGCGGTCCAAGATTGCCGTGGTATGGTGTGCTGTGGTGACTGGCAGAGGCGGTTGGTGGTTGAATGAGAAACAATATCTGATATTTATTGCTCGGTTGGTTGTTGGGAAAACTTTATTAGCGCTTATTGCGTGAATGAATAGAAAATTGGCCACTCGCGAGGGTTAACTAAACGTTCATGTTTGTTTTTCACTAATCACGGTAGAAGGGTTAAGTTGGGGGTTTGCCTCCTTTTTTTAAAAGAAATGTAACAGCCCTCCAGCCAAAAGAAAGAAATTGAATTTAAGAAATTGGCAGTAATTTTTATTGCGATTAGCATTCTCGGTGGGGGCTTGTATTCAAGTTAGTCCTTTGAACTTGGCGCGAGAATGTGCTTCCTAATTGAAGTTGGTCGTTCAATTTTTACTTCATACACTTTTGATTGAGTGGTGTTAATTGAAGTGGGGAGCAGAGAAAAAAAAAGTTTCACCATAACAATTAAGGGAGCAGTTTGACTTTTAGTAGTTCGTTGGCTTATGTTTAAAGTGATCAGCTGTCAGGAGAGCGGTACGCATGACAGATGTATGTGAGGAACCATCAGCTAGGCCATGTGTGTGACTAGCTACCAAGGCACCGTCTTTATCGATTTTTTGGAAAGAAGGCAAACGCTAACTTTTCACACCAAGCCACCACCAACTCGTTTTCCGTATGACTTTTCAATTAGCTGTCAGTCATGCAAATTTGTTTGGTTACAAATTTCGATCGCATTAATGAACAAACAAAATGAATTTAGTGCATTTAAAAACAATATTAGCCCATCAATTAGTTGTGGAAAATTATTTTAATTTGTTAGTTGTGACATTTGTTCGGTCAGCCATTTTGCTGAATTTGCTGCGGATATTGCAAAAGGTGTGTTTGTTCAAACAACCCAACGATTGGAAGTCGTTTTCGTGGAAAAAGAGTGCAAACGACTCGTTTTGAAAACTGAAATTTGTATACCTACGAAAACTTCTGTTTTCGATGAAGTTTTCGTGTGTTTTGGCGAAAACCCGGTTTTGGACTTGGTGTGAAAAGAATTTTAGACAAATGAACGACGGTTACAGGACTCTTCAGACAAGTGACTAAAAGAGATACATACACATAGGTTGTCAAAGGTCTCCACATAATGATTTAACGTCAGTCGAATCCGTTGTCGGTTCTCTTAAATTTAAGTAGATAAGCTCTGAATTTGGTATTGTATATGCCCGACGTAGAAAAAGTGACGTTAGAACCAAATTTTTGCATTCAAGGAAAATATAAGCCAGAAAAAAAAAACATTCCGCTAAAAAAAAAAATTTAACTAAACAGTTAGCACAACAGGTCCGTAGGGACACTAGACCTAGCTTCTCACAACCATTCGTATTGTTAGAGATTTTTATTTCTGTCACGATTGAAATGAATCTTTAATTTTATGACATTTGACAAAATTATGTTTTCCCGCATTTAAAAGCCTAGGAAGATGTCCGCTATTATTCGACAATAATTTTTGAATGTGTCCGTGTTGTCTGAAATGTCCTAAAAAAATATTTTATTATTGATTTTTTGTGGCTGTTCCTTCTCTTTAATGCGTTAAGGTTGACGTGTTTGTCGATGTGATGGGTTTTACATGTTCGAGGCGATATGCATCTGTTGCATATTAGAAAAGTGGTCGAAATTTTTACAGTTCGTAAAATGTAAAATGTAAAATGTAGTGCAGATTGTGCTCAAAAAGACTGAAACAAAAATGTTGGTAGTAAAGCTATACAGCTGCTTTTGAATTTTTGTCTGTAGGTTATCGGGTGACAATTATGTTGTAAGGGAAGATTAGGATTCAAATACAAGTCCTAATACCAATTCAGTATCTTATACCAATTTTACAGTGCAAGATCCGGCCAGTGGCACCTACAACTTGTAAGTAGGTACCAATGTCTTGTACTCTAACTAAAATACGCAAGCAGATATCATAATTAATAAAACGCCTCTCATTGGAAATTGCTAAGGTCTTAACTTTTAACCGAACGGTCCAAGCGGATGTAATTTTATTTGACTACAAACTTTTCGACCGAATTTTATATTCTTAAAGTTCGTAAATTTTGTATCACCATCTTTTCAATTTCCACTCAACCCACTCAAGCCATTTTTTTTTTTTTTCAAACTTTTAAATTTTAATCGCGCCCATATAAGAGGAGCGATGTCTATGTCTATCAACTGTTGACATTATTGCATCAACACTGTTCTAGACATATTCATCGTATAGTCCCTCTGTCTGCATCTACTACATTTCATGGCACGCTCTAAATAATATATGAATATGTGTACCAATGGAATGGTCACTGTGAATATTCCCACCTCTATTTGCCATTTTTGTGTGTCTTTTGGTCTTTGGTCGTGTGCATTTTGCCAAAATAAAATGCCTTCAAATGTAAACTATACATAAATTGTAAATGAAATAGTCAAACTCGGATAAGTGTCACACTCGGAGGGAATGTTTTACAAATTTAGGAAGGCTACTTGAATAAATGAAATATTTTATCGCACTATGTCTTGTTGTGTGTTTGTATTTATTCAGGAATCCAGTTGAAATAAAAGTTTGCAGGTGATACGGACAAGAAGAGTGGAATATATGTGCTGCATGTTTGAGTTGCAACGTGGCTTAAATTTTGTAAGCAGGGAAATAAAATTTATATGGGAATGTAACTATTTGGAATATAATTCGTTAGAAAAATAACTATGCACCAGTTGAAAATAAATTGAGAGGATTCACGCATAGACTGAATAGTAGAGCTGCATTTTTTAAATGCTGGTTGGTCACAGGGATAGATAGTGAAGAGACGTGTTATTGGCAACTTTGAATTTCATATTTTCATTTCATATTTAAAAAATAAAAAAAATTGGTATAAATTAAGCTTTTTGTTTCGAATTTCCGGGCCCCTTATCAAAAGTTGACTAGGAAAACCCTTTCATCACCGGCAATAGGTACAATGTGACGATAATTTTTAAACGATGATTTGCAACCTAGAATAATTCACCGAATTTATTGAGCTGTTGAATCTGTATATCGTAAGTTGACGATAGTTGATCTTGTAAGGTCCTCAATATACAAAAAAGGAAAATTATTCACAAAAGTTGTGAATCTTTCAAACTAAAATTATTGCGGGAATTATGCGTCAAACAGCTGAAAGCTCTCAATCTCTCTGTACCTTTGCCATGTAGAGCGAGATTGCACACGAAAACTTTGACCTTGCAAAACAAAACCTTCCTCAACTTTACTGAATTTTTAAGCAATACTCATAATATTCACAGATGAGGCACAGGCAAGGATATTTTTTATGGATTTCTGGATGTTTTACTTTCTTATGCATAGCGAATAAATAATAGCACACTCCCACCAGGCTGTCTCTTCCCGCCAAACATTTCCCAATAAATAGTCAAGTAGGTATGTAAGGTCAGTCCATTTAACTTTACATGTCATTTTGAAGTTTGAAACTTTAGGTTTATAAATATTTCAATCAAGGTGTGGACAGAACCGACAATTCCCTCTTTGCAAAAATATTACGGTTCACTTCGTTGTGAAGGTCTGTAAATTGTACAATTTGGGGATTCATTACCTACTGCTGTGTGCTGTAAAACTTTAAATTCAAATAAGTATACCCAAGCCCAAGGGGTCACTGCATACCTACATACAATGAATCCTAAACTTAAACAAATGCCAGTTGCCAGGTGAAGCTATAATTGGTTCTGCAGGATTAAGTGCAGTGGAAACACCATTAAAGAAAACACAAGGTACAAAAGTACAAGTACGTAACTTAATTTTTTATTTATCCACTACAAGCAGATATATACACATGCAACGCAACAGTGATGATGATGATGATGATGACGCTGATGGTAGTCTATTAATTATTCGTTTAACAAACTATACATACACAGGTACAGGATCCGTACAATTATTCAACACCACGAATATGCTAGTGTGAAGTCATCACACAAAATGTACAATGGAAATGGATACAGACAACGATGATGAAGAGATGGCAAGGATAACGACGACGCTGACGATGTCGGTGTTCGGTGATGATGTGTACTCTCACTGTAGGATAATCTGCAACAAGCCGTTTTTTTTCTTGTGTTTTTTTTTTTTACGTCAATGACCTGTGTGTCTTAACTCTTAACTCTTAACTGCAATGTGTGCTGGTAGTGCAGAATACTTTATTTACATGCGAATACAATACAAAGGTTATTTGCTTTTGATGTCCCATTTTGGTTCAGTGAATTCGAGCCTTTAAAGATTAAATGCCAATGAATTGTGATAGAGTGGGAAAAGCATAATTCCCATCAAATATCTATAACAGAAAAATAAAAACACTTTCCCCTGGAGACCGTACACCGAACACATAAAGTGGGAGACACGTGGCTGCAATTATTTATTCATTTTCGTGACAAATCTCAAAGGACTCGTAAATTGTTGACGATTTCGGGTGAAGTATTCAATATAGGATGCAGCATCATGTTTACGGGAATAGTCGCTGCAAATCAAACCGATGAGATGCTCACAGCGAGCTGTATCTCGAAGATTACTTTCAACGTGGCACCATTTAGATTGATGGACTATTGGTTGCTGGTAAAACGTCGGGACATGGTGCTGTAATATTGTCGGATAAAACGAATGTTATTCGAACAAATGAGTTGACGACATTTTATCGGGTTGACAAATTGTCAATTTGTGAGTGGCAGAGGTATTCTTATATTCACAGATAAATCATCTAAATGTTCAATTGGGAAAAGGTTCTATGTGCGGTATTGATTTTCGAAGAGTAAGACATTCGAAGTGCCTGTTCAATCTATGTAGGTACACATGGCAAGTCTCATAAATTGCCCATCATCGGTAGTCAATGTGAGGCTTTTACAGCAACTGTAGCTGTTCTTCTAGGATCCCTAAATGTGAAGTAGGAATTTGAATGTCTTAGTGCAACTGATGAGTTTTAGAAACCTTTATAGAATTAGTCTTTGTGGTTTTAGATAAGAGGAGTGAAGAGTGAGCCGTTTCTTGGTGCGAACTTGCTAAATGGGACAGGGAACTTTAGGGCTTCGAAGTTCTATTTTGAAAAAGTAATGCACCCCTGAAGATCCGTATAGAGAGGGTATTCAAGATTTATAAAGTTAAAGTTGGAAATTAAAAAAACAAACAAAATTAAATATAGATATATTTAAGCCCGAAATGCAATAATTTTAAGGATATTGATAAGTTTAGAGCGCTCGCTGAGAGTCAGTAAGCTAGAATTATATAAATGTTAGTTTTAAATTAGATTTAATCGTTTTTGTCTAGTATGTAAGTTTAATTGAAAATACCAATAAAAATCAATACTTTTGAAAGTCGCTTTCATAGATTTCAAAGGACTGAGTGATGGATCAGAAGCATACGATGAAATGTGTTTGGTACCTTAAGCAGGGGATCATCAGTGAAACGATTGTACACTGAATTGGCTGCTTGCGAGAAGACGCTCGTCCTTTACAAAACTGACATAATAGCTATAATCAAAAATTTCAATTATGGATTATTCAAAGGTTCGAGGAAATTTATGAACGATTTTATGAGCAATACTGACTGTGTTGACCTTCAATCTGTCGAAGGCTTCATGGCTAAGGGAGGAAGACATTTTGTTTCCACGATATTTGTTGGCAAATACAATCATCATTATAATTACATGGCCACATTTTTGTTTGTCAGATTGGGGCCTTATTTCAGAACCAATTTTATTGCAAGATGTACGTTTATGTATTTTTTGTCACAAGCAGTACAGATGGACAAAATTGTAGGTATCCTATGTAGAATACGAAAACATTTAGGCTGCTTGGTCGTTTTATTCCTTTTGAACCCCGATATTGCCTTTGCCAGTTGGAGATCACAAAGTTTCTACATCTCCAGTCGGTAAAAAAGCATTATAAGTTCTATAGTGACTTATGGAAGTACCTATACCTACATGACATCACCACCTCAACTAATGAACACTCCACACTTCGTTTCAATGCCCGATATTAATGAGTGGAACTGCTGATGAGCTGTTGGAATGGAGAGGTCAAGCCCGATGGGCCATAGATACCTCAAAGTATGTGGACGATTAAGGCTTACTTGTATACCTGCTAAAATAAACCAAAGATGGGGAAAGTTAGTACCAGCTAGAACCATCCAGAAAGTTGTATATAGCCCAGCGATTACAGGAAGGTAAATTAAATTTTTCCTAACGACATGACTTCAAGCTACGTAATGCTTAGGCTGAAATAGACCTGAAGCATATATCTTGTAATTTGTGCTCCCAGGCAATGGCTCAAAAAAAAAAAAAAAAACAGGAACCTATAGATTAGCGCCGCGTAAAGATCCGACTGACGATAGACCTTTTAATGGGGAATACAAAGCATCTAACATTGATAGCATTGATTATGTCCGAATGAAGAAAGGATCACATTTTTTCGAAATCTACAAAAATACTCTACCCAAACAGGAGTTTGCAAACCATAAAACCTTAGTAGGCTATTTTGTGGGATTTGAACCACCTTTGTACGAATTAAAAACAAGTACGTTTTACTTTATGTGAATATTACGTTTTATTAAATACAATAGTTATTGTTAAAAATTACTTCATGCATCCAGGAGTACAAGTCACTACCAACGGTTACGATTGAACAAAGACTGGCGTCATTACAAAATCCAACTTTTGTTCTACAAACGATTTTTGACGCGCACTTTTAAACTGGCAGCGAGTTTATGTGGTCGCACTTGCGCAGCCCATTTCAGCTGTTGCTGTTGTTCTTGTCGGCTTGTTTGTGTTCTTTTGGTATTGATTTTCACGTTCATCGGTGTGGTGGCGTGTCGGTCAAGTCAATAGTGCCGCCACAATTTCTTCGAAATGCTAGACTCGAATCCTGCCATCACAGTACTGGCCGAACTTGCAACAATTTGTGTATTAAGACAAACCGTCGGCTGAGAATTGGTTTGACGTATACGCCATTTCCACTTTTTTGGGAAATCGCAATTGAAAGTTTACGGTGCAATTAAAATTAAACGGGTCGATAGAAGTTTCTCATTTTTTCTTCAAGTATTATTAAAATAAATCTTCTTTCTGATCATAATAACCCAAAAGCTCAGTCTCTTCTAGTTTATTATTTATTCAAAGATTTCCTCAGAATGGTTTTGACGTATACGCCACACAAGATACTTATTTTTTGTGTTCATACACGTACGTCAAAAGAACTGCACGTACTTCATTCCAATAGTAAGCACACACTACAGAACACTACCTTCACACAAACATAATATAAAAGACCTTTTTATGGAATTTGTTAATTTTGTTTATTAATGAATGCATTTTTTTTTGTTTTATACAATATAAAATAATTCATACGAAAAAAAAAAACAAACGTAATAGAAAAAAGTAAACAAAAATATATAATATCTTCTTGGTTCTGAGTTCACTACAAAAATAACATTCAATTAAATAAATAAAAGTAAAATAAGATTAACAAAACAAAAAGTCAAAAATTAATTCATCACATTTTTAAGGAACACAAACCATCTTTTGTTTAAAATAGTAAATTAAAATAATAATAATATGTACCTTCAAGATCGGGATTAATGTTTCCCGCAAAGTCCGTTTGATTGGGTATAATTTCGTCAAGTAAACTTAAAATAATAAAACTGATTTGGCTCCGGCGATTCCATTATTAATAGACGCTCGCACAACCGCACTTATCCGAATTCAGCAGACGACTGAACCTATTTTTCGTTGCAATCTACTTACCTTTTTACTCTTCCTTTAAATTCATCATAAATATGCACATACGGCAAACCAAAACTAAACTTTTTGTTTTTGTCGACGCGTACGTGTATACGATGAAATACACATATTTACTTAAATATACTTTTTAGTTTTCTTGTCGTATGATCGAAGTCTGTGGACATACGGCAAAACAATACTAAACAAAAAAAAAAATGGGAATTGCATAGAAAATTTGACGTATATCCAAAAAAATGGCGTTTACGTCAAACCAATATTCTAACTTATTAATTTCTGTGGATATACGTCAAAACAATACTAGATATCTTAGGATTGGCTAGAGATAGGACCAAAAGACAACATTATTTGGAAAGAGCACACTCGAAAACATAAGACTGCATTTTTAGTCCAAAAAGTGCATTTTGGCGTATACGTCAAACCAATTCTCAGCCGACGAAACGAAGATGAAAGAATCGATGACTGTGTACAGAGCTATTCAAATCGGCTGTGGAGAAGATGCTTAAAAGCTGGTTATAGTTATGTTAATGGTTATCGCTGATCTCTTAAACGAAAGCATGTCCGACGATTATGGCCTCCTCGCATTTCAAGATTGAACTGGCACCGCAACTGCAACAAGATTTCTAAACATCACTTTAAAGATTTCTACGGAAGTGGTATCGAAGTCGCTAAGTAGCCCATGTATCAAAAGGGTTGAACTGGAAACGAAATACTGCGCAAAAATGAAGAAGAATTTCTCTAAACGACCCCAGACTTCTGAATTAATATCCGCACCACTTTGCTAACTTTATGAACCGAAATCGAATGGTTACATGCCTTTTCACTAAAGAATAGACACATGACCCTTTCTTGTGACAGACCCTAGGCGTGTGCTTTTAACTCAACCAAATCTTTCTAGACACACGTTCTCCTTGCAAGAGCTCTGCCCAAAACGAATGCCATAATTTAGCCACCCCCTTTGAGCAAACAAACCCCGAAGCCACTGAAAACCTTCAAGAAAGGCCAAAAGCCAATCTCCAAACCCGAATTTACATAAAATCCCTTTTGGGCAAAATTGGCAAAATTAAAAACGCAAAAAGAAAGCAAACAACAATTACAAGGATCCACCAAGTTCAATTAAAACGGCACACCCAAGTTGGCCAACCCGCTACCACCACCAACTAGATACATCCATCGCAATTACTAAGGAGATAGACCGCCTCAATCTGTCTAAAGTTTTGAACATGCAAATGAATAAGACAACCGGATACGACCACTTAAAGCCACTTCAAGAGAAGGAACCTTGACCACATCAATGCCAGCGACGTCGTCGTCGCCGGCGTCCCGTTTTCAGTATTATCGAATTAGCGCGCGGTTGCATGCGAAACTGCAATCCTTTAAGCAACTTCGCCCCTGATGTTCGTTCGGATTTGTGAACAAGCGGCTGATTAATGGCTTCCTGCGGTCTATACAAGCGAATACGAGTATGTGTGTATGCGAACAGATAACTATACAACACATCCAACAACCGACGGCATGGAGGGAAACTGCGGGCAAAGTTTACTTCAAAACAATTTGCATCGGATTTCGTTTTGCAAAGTTTCTCAAACACCAACAGCGAGTGCGAGGCGGAGCGGTCACGACCATCCCTTCCAAGTCTTCGGTGCCATCAAAGTGAACAGATAATAATGTAGTGACTCCTGACTTATGCACTTCCGGATAATCACTGCCAAATGCCAGGATGACAGCCATAGAACTTACAACGACAAATTCCGACGACATGGCAATACTTTGTGTATACCTATGTGCGTCCTTAATTTTATGCTAATTTCCGGAACAGCACCGCACACCACGCCCCGCTAACTACATTTGCATGAATTTACCCTCTTAAAGGAATCAATTTCAGGATATTGTTGAAATTTTCATTACGGTGACGGGAATTTATATTTATTTTTTCCTTCTTGTTCGGCAAGAAAGTACACGATACGAGTACCTATGTGGGGTTGGGGGAAGGTGGCAGTCTCGTTCCTTCCAGGTAATACACTAGACCTATGCTGTTAGGTAGAAGGGTATAGGTAGAGCACCTATGGAAGGCAGTTGGAGCCTTGTCCTGCTCTGTGCACATACTTGTAAAATGATTGCCTTCGCTGGCGTTACCTTCATCTTTGGCAGGATGTCGAATGTGAACTTCTTTTATAGTGAAGAGCTCTCTCTATCCAGGGGGCACAGTAGGTACCTACACCGTAACCCACACACCACACCCCGGACCCCGCCCGCATCATGAGGGGGACAAAATTCAAATCGAAGGCAAATATTTGCGCTACGTTCTCCTTTTGAACGTGGCTGTCACAATGGAGTGGGCCCAACGGGGGGTAGGTGGTTAAAAGGCTAAAAAAAATATATTCTTCTCTATTTTTGTTTGTGGAAAATTGGGCAAATAAACAGCAGCGAGTCCTGGGAACTGGGAGCGAAAATATCGTGCAAAGAAAATACAACACTGGTCATGGCCATGTGCGAAATTCACAAGTTAAGTATACCAGTGGCGAGGAATAGGCAAGACATCCTCTCTGTGGGCACCAGAATGTTTCATTTTTTGTTTATTTATTTTCCACTGAAAATCATGAATTAATCTAATTTGGAAAAGAAAATTTGTTGGACAAAGTTCTTAGATATTGTTGCAAAGTTGATTGGAAGCGGATGGCAAATAAATAGAATCAGGTTCAGGATGTATGGAAATATTTATGGTTGCGGTTCTTTTTTTTAAGTTTGTGTACCTTCTTCAACAGGGAATCAGTCTGTTTTTGAATTCATGAGGGGGGAGACCTGCTGTTTGATCACACTTTACAATTTCTTTTAAGGAAGATGTGGGGGAAATCAGGTGGACAGGATGAAAATAATGATGTACAATTTGCTTTGTAGAAAGCGTCGCACTTTGAGGAAAATGGATTTCTGCTCTATTTTTCATTCTAATTGATCGGGCAATATGTTTTGAAGTCCGTTCATTTTGAGTAGGCTCAGTCGGGCTACTTCAAGTGGATTATGAACATTTCAATTGCCCAATAAACTAAACGTCACACAAGTCGGGGAAGTGCTGGGCTCTATCCCATTTTTGTGTCACCGCTATAAGTATGGTGAATTTATGGCTACGTTGAATATGCCTCCGTGACCAATGCAAGAAAGTCTCGATGGATTCCAATTTTTTTTTTACCTAATGGATTATTTTGGACTAAAATTACCAATGACGGTGGCGTAACAGTGGCTGACTTGCTTCCCCCGTTATGGTGCATTGTATCGAGGACTCTCTGCTGACCTTGCTAAGTGTTACCTACTATAAGTTTATGTTCATGTTCAGTCTAAGGCCGATACTGATCACGTAAAGTCATGGATTTTGTTGGTAATTTCTTCGGACCATTTGCATAATAGTGACGGCAGCTCTGAAAATACTCAAGGAGGTAATTGCATTAGGAACGGGCTTTTCGTCAAATCCTTTAGGACGGTGGTCATCCTTTTTAGAATGAGATGAAATCTTAATTGTCTGACACAGGCCAAAAGGTATATCTGACAATTTTTCTAAGCAAAAGATGTAAAATAATTTGGAGTCTAACTGCCCTTCCAAATACTGAGTCAAAAATCCAGCTCTTCATTTTGACAGTGCGAAGGTTCTCGTGGCCAAATAGGGGGTTTATCATATATAAAAGCGCTCTTGCATCTACAGACTATTCATTTTGTAGTGCATTGATTGCTGGTGGAATAGGCTCGCACATAAATGTGTTACTACTGTCTCTAGTTTCAAAGAACTATTTGCATTCACGGGTTAGTGCTTATGTCCTTTTTTTAACACACCTAGATATACTCTAAGACCGGTTTGCTGATACTACTCAAAGCGATTTAAGTTCCACTTCAAATATTATGTGACAGTTGTTTATGACATAGAAAAAAAAAACCCATAAGGTATTTAAGTAGATCTTAAATCGCTTTTAGGGCCTAGATGACGTACCTAATGATTCTCCCTCCCCTCTCGATTTTTATAAGGGCACACTCCAGTACTACATATTTTTCGATTAAGGAGAGTTAGGTATGTTGCTCTGGGTATTATACCTATATACCTACTCCAAGTTTTGTTAAGATGGTATCGCATGTGAACTATCCTATAAGACCATTGGATAGGATACTGAAAATAATACAAAGAAACTTACAAACTTACACCTTAGCGAATCTGAAATTAGTTAGTTTCAAGTACTGTAAAAAACCCCCGTAATCCCTTTTTAAGGTGGCGTTTAAACTAAGTTAAGACAAAAAGAGGGTTCTGTGATACAATTATTTAAAACTACGCCATCTATTGGTTATTTCAAAAATACCGCGAAAGAGTACATTCAGTGAAACAGATTTAAAGTTCTTAAAAGCTCTTTATTTAGGGTGATGTCTTGACTTTTTTTAATCAAAACAAATAGTTCAACGGTTCAACCTATTTAAATTGTTTTTATTGAAAGCAAATTGTTTCACCTTATATTTCAACCTAAAAAAATTTAAAATGTAATGGTTCGTTTTTACGCTCCACCTTTATATAAAATAATGGGTGATTTTTTAAGAGGTTTAGAACTTTAAAAAAAAAAAAAACACAAAAAATTCGAATCTTTGAATCGATAGTTTGAACCTTGCAATTTAATGTTTAAAGATAATTTCATGCAAATGTTGACCGCGGCTGCGTCTCAGGTAGCCCATCCGCTGAGTCCAATTTTGGCATACTCTTTCACACATATCGGCCGGTATCTCACGAATGAATGCATGGATGTTGGCTTCCAGTGCGTCAATCGAAGCGGGCTTGTCTCTATACACATTAGCCTTGACATACCTCCACAAAAAATAATCTAATGGTGTCAAATCGCACGATCTAGGCGGCCAATTGACCGGCCCGAAACGTGAAATTAACTGTTCACCAAACTCGCCTCGCAATTGCGCCATTGTTTCGCGTGCTGTGTGGCATGCGGCACCGTCTTGTTGAAACCACATATCATGCAAGTCAAGAACTTCCATTTCGGGCAAAAAAAGGTTTGTTATCATCGCTCGGTAGCGTTCACCATTGACAGTAACGCTGCGATTCGCATCATCTTTGAAGAAATATGGCCCAATAATGCCGCCGGCCCATAAACTGCACCAAACAGTGGCTTTTTCGGGATGCATTGGTAGCTGTTGCAATGCTTCTGGCTGATCTTCACTCCAAATGCGGCAATTTTGCTTATTTACGTACCCATTCAACCAAAAATGAGCCTCATCGCTGAACACAATTTTTCGATAAAAAAGCGAAAATGAACATTTCGAACCGAGCACGAATTTTGATAGTAAAATTCAATAATTTGCAAGCGTTGTTCATTTGTAAGACAAAAATGTCTCCAAAGATAAAATCAAGCAAAGCAGTTAAGCCAAGCAGTACCCAGTTCAGCTAAATTTCTGAGCCGCTGTACGAAAACTGTCTACAGAATTTAGGTAGGCGTATTAATGCAAAACACATTTTTCCACAGCTAAATTTTGATAGATCAGAGAAAATATCGGCTTTTGCAACAAAATGTCAAACGAAACAGTACCATAATGGAGAATGGTTAGTTCAACGCAAAGAAATTCGTTGTTGTTAATTTAATTTCTTTTAAAATGTAGAAATTTTAAGAAAGTACCAAGTGAATAAACAGAGTAAGTCAATCAGCTGTGCCAACACAGTTTTTTTTATTACGAAACTTCTTATTATAAGCGAACGTTAAGCGAAGTGGTGGAGAGAATCATTGGAGAGGCGCTTAATTTTAGATTTCCTGGAACAGCATACTAGGCTTAAGCAAATATGTGAATGTCTGCCAAAGTTGTTATCTATCGATGTTATCAAAAAATATTTTATTGGTTTTTCTTATCATTTCCGTTATTGACCCATCCGTCAAAAGTTAGAAGCTCTGTATCAAAGCTGATAAGCCACAATCAAAATTGATTCTTTATGCCATCGCCATCCAACACCAACTTCGCGGAATAATCTCTTAAAAATGGAGATGTTACCTACATTTCCACATTATTTGTAGCTTACCTAATTCTGAAACTACATGATGGCAGTGCCATCTAGTGCGTATTTAGAACCTTTGTTAAATAGGTGCATTCAGTAACATAAATATGTTGACGAGCCAGTGGTGTTGGTTGAAGTCTTCACTTCTGTTCAATAACTTTCAAACTGTTCTATTTCGTCATTGTGAATGGGAAACGAGTACGTAGATAAACTACATCTTGTACCCTTTTTAGTTGTGGATTTTTGCTCTCGAGTTTTCTATGATGTCTGGAGTCTAGAGAGCTCCGACTCGCACCATGCACAACATTTTGTGGTGGTCGAATTATTGTTGGGTTGTATATTCTGGCGTTTTTTTCTCGTTGGTTATAGTTTCTTCTGTGAATAGTAGTTGTTATCGTTTGTGGAATTTGGAATGATGTTATGGGGAAGAGGCCCGTAGGTAAAAAATTTATAAAATGCTAAGTAGAATAAGAAGCTATAAAGATGGACAATGAGGAGTTATTTCAGTGATTTCAAGGCTGTACGTGTACATTAATCAAATAATTTAAATCTGCATCCATAACAAAAAGTTTTTTTTAGAAAATACAAAATTTAGATAGATACCTAATAAAAAATTGTGTTAACATTTTTCAACTGAACTCTACAGGCTGGTGTACCTTACACACTTAGTAAAATGAATAGGTTATCAGCTGAAAGAAGTACCTACCTATAAAATCGTTTCCTACCATTCAAGTATGGGTACATACCTACGAGAAACTGAAAATGTACTCTTCCCTCAGCACTTACAACTAGGCATCTCTCATTAAAAAAATAGACACCTCACCCATAACAAGACCAAAACATTTCTTAAGGACCATTCACATGAACGCGAACTGCGAATAGGCGAACTGCGAACAAATCAATTTATCTGTATTTATGAATTGAATATTGCTATTTGTTTTACCACAAAAGCTTTATATTCAATTAATATAACACCTAATCTAAAAAAAACCGAGACTTGATTGATTAAAATAACGAAATTTACAATTACAGCAATTCTCCCGCGAATTGAAAATTCTTGCCGCGAACTGTCACACTTTATTCACAATCCACATAAAACAGTCGCGATCCACAAACCTGCGAATGAAAAATTCGCTCGAACTTAACCTTCAACAAAACATTATGATTCGCGGGTACCTGCGACTAAAAAAAGTTTTCATGTGAATGAAATGTCAGAATCTACGAATATTCGCCAGTTCGTGGTTCGCAATTCGCTCTCATGTGAATGGTCCTTTAGTTTGTCTTTCTGTTCTTACCTCTTCCATAATAACAACAGCACAAAAGCTGATTTCTTATAGCCGCCAGTGTTATTCAACTCAATCACCCGTAGTTTCACTTTTATACAAAATAAATTCCAAAATTGTATATTCCCCTATCTACGATATTAAATAAAAATTACTCATTCTCCTTTTCATGTTCACAAACCATACCGGTAAGAAAAATATTTTTGAAATCTGTTTCTGGGAACAAAAATATTTCCCCTTAGCCGATTCTTTTTGAGAAATTCATTTTCGATGTCTAGGTTGCTATTTTCCGAATATGCGATGAAATGAATAATCATTTGCCTTCGAATGGTGCGGGCAATGGATTACATCCTATGCTGGAACCTTTATTGAAGCTTCCTAAACTGAATTCGTTTGTGGGGAATTTTCCAGATATTGGGAATTTTATAAGCATTTCCCATAGTGGGACTTTATATGAGTTGGTTGGTAGCCATTTGTAAGAAATAATATGGACACAAAATAATTCACAAATATTTCAAGCCCTACAATAATTAGAAATACTAAATGTTTGTTTGCAGTCGAATTGAAATTCATTGTGGGGTAACACATAAAAGACTCGAAAGTTTTCATTTGGTTTTAAAATTAAGAGCGAAGAACAATATTATTCTTCTACCTACCATTGGTAGGTATTCAATGGAACCCGTTTGATAAGCTAAGCCATTTGGACTACGATGATATAATTATGTTTCCTGGCAAACAACAAATCAAACCTGACCCTTAATCAAATGTGTCATTCACTGCAAAAGAATGGGGAGGTGGCTGGCTTAAGGATAAATGCCAACAAGACAAAAATGATGCATTAGGTACTACCCGTGAGCAACAACAGCAGATGGCTTAAGACGGGAGACCATAGAGAAGGTCACGCTGTTCAACTATCTGGGTACCTAGTTAGGTTCGTGCCACTCGATGGTGGAACGGATCTGGATTTCGGAAATAGACTGAACAAAGCTCGTATAGTGCATTTGGCATCCTATCTCCAGTGTGGAACTCAAGCAAAATATATCGCTTCGCACTAAGTTAAAACTGTTTGAATCCAATGTGAAATCTGTACTGCTTTACGCATGCGAAACGTGGAAATGTTCCGCCAACATCTCGAGCAGGTTACAAGCTTTTGTAAATCGTTGTCTGCGGTATATCCTAAGAGTCCAGTGGCCACAAACAATTTCCAACAATGAATTGTGGTTAAGGTCTGGACAAACAAAAGTGAATGTTGACATTAAGCAGAGAAAATGGCGTGGGATTGGACATACACTGAGGAAACCAGATGACAACATAGCGAAGCATAGCTTCCAATGAAACCCTCAAGGTGTAAGGCGAGTTGGTAGGCCAAGAACAACATGGAGGTCAACCTCAACTGTTTTGACGGAAGCTCAATCGGAGAATTTGTATCGAGCTGCAAACAGACAGAGATGGAAGGACCTGGTTGTCGCCCTATATGCTCCAGGAGGAGTTGAAGTGTTGCTGCAACAGCAGCTCCCGGAACAGAAGAAAGAAGAAGAGACCTAACTACTTACTTTGGCATTTCGTAAGAAACCTGTGGTTTCAATTTCAGCTTCTAAGTCTTTTAATTTATTTCAGAACATTCACAGAAGACAAACTGGTTATTATAATAAGGGAATTCTAAAAAAAACAATCAGAATATCATCAAGTTCGGATAATGTAAAGCTAATTTTTATGCCTAGCTATTACTACCTACTAATTTTGTTAATAGTATAAATAAATTTAATATTATTAGCTTTCTGGTGTTGTAAAGTATTCCCATAACTAATTGGGAAATTTGTTTTTTTTTTTTCTGATACAGGAAATAACCTCAATGTTGTCTTCACCATAAGAGGGTCTTCGCTCTTCGAATTAGTGTTCGTTTTACTGTCGGCAGTGGTTTAAGAATAAGAGACGAGAATCGGTTGCGAGAATTGAATTTGAAAACATAATAAACGGAACTAATGGATTTGCACGACTTTCTCGTTTCTTAAAAGTGCAGTCAAGTTTAATGTCACATTAAACTATGACCTCAAGTTTGTGAACCAAAAATAGGACGTACCTACTCTTTACCATTTTTAACTTTCCACTTTAATAATGTTGAAGGTCGCATTTAATGACATTGGGCCTTACTACATAATAATCATTTTTAACCTTCACACTGAATATTTTCGGCGCAGGGTCATAAGTCCACAGGCCAAAAGTCCACAATGGACTTTTGACCCATCTATGTGGGTTATAAGTCCACAAATCAATTGTGGTCTTATAACCCACCCAGACGAGCCAAAAGTTCACAATAATTCGGGCCATAGGTTCACAATTTTAAAATGGAAGTAGGCCATAGGTCCACAATTATCCATATGACAAAAAGAGTTGTTTTAACAACTCAAAAAGTATGGGAATGTTTGATAGATGCCGTGAAATAAGACCAACTTCTAAAAATGTATCTTATTTCGCTCTTAAATAGTGTAATAAGGATAACTTCCAGTTGGTTGGATAACAGTTGGTCTTAATTCACTCCCACAAAGTGGAATAACGCCAAAAAAATTTGAGTAATAAGAAGAACCTTGCATCCACCCCGTAATCCATCAGTAAACCTAAGCAGGGGGGTTGCAGGGGGGCAGCATGCCCCCCCCCCCCATACAGCATTCATAGTTTGAAAGCGCAATCTTAAAATGATTGCAATGCTGGAGAAGTGTGTCTTGTGGGTTTTGGAGGCAAACACCGCAAATGAGGTCATTACTAGAATTTTTAGCTTCGCTTTCAAGCTCGTTGTCCTCTTCTTCACCTTCTTCATCCGTTAGCCATAAGTCCACAATCAGTGAGTCAAAAATTCACAAGAATTTTGTGTGAACTTTTGGCTCACCTGTGGGCTCACCTAAGTGGGTCAAAAGTCCATTGTGGACTTTTGGCCTGTGGACTTATGACCCTGCGCCAATATTTTCTAGGTCGCAATATGCAATTTCGTATGGAAAAGTTCGCCATTGTGAGCTCGAACAATTTAGCCTGGAAACTAAAAAGGATTAGTACCGCGGATTATGTTTTGAAATTTGCACTGTTGTAACTTTGCAACATTTAAGCCGAAGGTACGTATAGGTACATAGGTACATAGAAAAATATATTAGTATAGGATATAGGGCAATATTAATATTTATTTGATTAAGAGAAGTCGTCCAGGAATTATTATAAAACACATGATAAACCAAAAACCGAAGACAAAATAAATAATTGACGAGAAAAACTGAACTAGGCACATTTCGCTCTCCATAAACCGGCAGGGTAAGATAGAAATGTCCTCTTTGTCTGAAATAAAGTATTTAAAAATTTCCCAACTTTACCCTAGTTAACTCGTTAAACTTCCGTCAAAACTTATATACGAAGCCAGAAAACTTTCGCATCAAAATGTTAATTTTGTTCCCACTTAAGTTGATTAGTGAAAAGATACCTAGACTACGGCCATCCATTAGCTTGATGAAAACATCTAAGCGGCAGGTGTGACGTTAATTCGGTTTAGAACATTCACCCCTCACATGCATATACTCACATACATTAATGTCCGTTGCGTGCTCTAACCATCAGCCAACGCCAAGGCTTTAGTTCCGTCGAGCACAGACTGCAACTGCATCTCTTAAAGTCCGGGTAATTTCCAAAATTGGGGAAAAAAACTTTTTCCGTCAACCCTGGGATGACGAAGCCATCCGAATAAGTTTTCCTTTTTTTGTTTTTTTTTTTAATGTAAAATCCCACACATGTATAATGTACTGTACATATCTGCCGACACCATCATGAAGTGATGGAAGAAGGCCTGTAAAAAGTTGTCCTGCTCGGCAATGCTTTCTGGTTACTGGTTAGCATACCTTTTGCATACGAAATTAGTTTGCAGCGCATTGTGCAGCATGGGGATGGGGAGGTAGATATTTTATTTTCCCAAAGGCGGCGCACATGCTTGATTACATTAGTAAAAAGAACTTAAAAGCCTAACTAGGTTCTCCTGTATTTCATGTTGAATGCACAATGCACATTGCACATTTGTATTGCAAACTATGTATGGAACTTCTCATCGGGCTATTTTTAAAGTGGATCGTGTTTTTCTTTACTTATTTTTGTATGTATACTTATGCATGCATCGTTTAAGTCCTTTGGGGATATTTTTGTACACTGCATTGCATCATTGTTATTGCAACTTGAATGATTGTAGTGACGGGTTTGGGTTGGCAATAGTTTGGAGCGTTTTGATTGGTCACTGGTCAGTGAGAAATTCAGTAGGAAGGATGTGCTGTTCACAGAGGCAAGTGGCTAATTGAGGAGCTTAAAAACAAAAAGGCACATACCTACCTACCTAAATTGCAAAAAAAAAGTGTTTTCACAGAAGGGCAGAGCGGTATTAACCCAGCTCGGGGAATTTAGCAAATCCTATCTAGGGGGCCAATAGATTTTGCAATATTATTTTGTATAGCTAAATAACTTACACAAATTAAATAAATAAAACAAATTTAGTACAACACAAAAATAATAAAATATAAATTTGTTTGTTTGTCCTTCTTTCACTTCATAATTGAGTAAACGGAGCGACGACGTGAGTTTTTAGGTAAGTACATAGAAGCAGGCTCGAGGAATACTATAGCATTAACACTTTTCTATGCGAATCTAGAAAGTTGATTGAAGGTAATGCGTCAAGGAATCTTTGCTTGGAAGTACGTCTTTCGATCTGCTCATTTTGGGTAGCCAACTTTCAGTCACATACTCGCACTATGCGCACCAATTTAGCCACGCTTATTGGGCGAATGTCATAACTGTCGCTGCATTTTAAATATGTACCTTTAATTTATCTTCCATAAGGCTTTCTATGACAATACTACGAATACATATCAATTGGCATTGATAGACCTGCACCATACAGCAGTCATTTCGAAAATTCCTTGCATTATCTGTTCGAACTACTCAATCGCGCGAGCGGTACCATCAATCAAAACGACAGAGCCCCGCACCATTAATTATTCAAATATTCAGTCGATTAAAATCGATTTGACAACACTGAGCGACGTCTGACTCTTGGAAATTATTGCATCGACTGCAACAAGCTCTAAAAATGTCACAGACCCCATCACCAACTGTCAAAATCGAATAGCGACGAATTAATTACAAATACACAATGTCAATTGTTGAAATGCTTTACAAAAAGTAATCGTTCGTGCGTACGAGAGCCGAGATTTATTGGTCATGCTTGTGAATCAGATGGAGCACAAAGAGATAATGTTACCCCTGAGAGGGCGCATTAATATGCACATCTGGTAGCAATGCAAACTTTGGCGCCACTTCAAGTATAGAGAGAGCGTTGTAATTTAATTATTATTGTTTACTGCCAGCCAATGCAAATTAAATCAAATCAGTTGGATACAATGCGGTCTTGTGTAGCCACTCGCTGACTGTTAGCTCGTTTGTAATTATACTTGCAATAATTATACTTCGCAAAGTCGATTGAATTTCTTTTTAAATGAATAACAGGCAAAGGAGGCATTTCCAGATCTGCCCTTTCCTACCAAAACATTTTGTGCCTATTATATGAGAGGGTAGGTATTTTTTCTTTGACGCCAATTACCCTTTGTGTTGAGTCAGTTAGGCCATGGCATATTAACCCACATGCAGCTATTCAAAATGGTAAAAAAAACATTTATTGCAATTCTAGGTTACCTTCCTTGGATTGGGAAGAAAATCTCATTTCCCACTTTCGATGACAAAAAGTACCTCTTCGATGTTTACGTGTACGGTGTACCTAGCTATAGTGTAAGATGAGAGTATGCCACTCTTGCCGCATAACACGAGTACAACACTCGAGATTTGCTTTATCAAATAAACAGAGCAGAATGAGAAAATAACTTTCACATCCTTCGAGTGGAGCACACGGAATGGGAAATATACTTGTGCAGCAAGCATTCAGCATCCTTGCACAAGCACAATAAGGCATTTAGTAGCTGTTTTGCTAGTCGTAAAAGTTTATTTTACATGTGTAACAGTTTTAAAGTTGTTTGCTTTTTTTCCTCCTGTTCTTGTTGTAAATGTTATAGTCAGGCAAACAACAGCATACTATTGACGTTTTCGTATATTTGCAAACATTTCAACTTTTGACATTGTGAATGCAAACAGCACAACATAGTGGACGACATTCGACTCGCTGCTTGTGAGGGAATTCACTGCGAAATTAAATGTTTAATTCAGTCAAATTTATTTCAGCTGCGAATGCATATGGTGAATGGATTTTTTTCCAAGAAATTGGATGTAGATCCTTAAAAATATACAATTTAACATTTGAAGGTCTTTTGCGCATTACTTTAAGTTGACGGGAGAAATATTCGCCATGCAGCACTCACACTTTGTATTTAATCTGCATGGACATTTTCCAGATAAAGCAGGAGCTCCCCAAAAGTCTTCCTCGATAGAAAGCCATTCATGATAGGGATGCTACTTTCACTCAGGCTGATGCTTTGGAAATGGAATGGAAGTTCTTTCGGTAATACTGCTGCAGAAGTTTCTTGGCTTTGCCTGATGCCCCAAAGTGTTGTTTTGCGTTCAAATAGTGTTTTCCTTTTCTAATTATTTCCACACAATAGGAGGAAAGTAGCTGCTGCTTTCTTTCTCCTTTTACCCCCACACATTTCTAGATACTCAATAGAGTGCCACATTGTTTCTCCTTATCTGTGCATTAAGTTTTTGCAGGTATTCCCACCCACGAGTGTATAGACTTAAATGATGTTGAAGTGCCATGAAAGCAGTTTGGCCATCTGACACTATATCACTTGGCTTTGCTTGCTGTCAAAGTTGATTTTGACCCAAATTTCTATGGCATACATTTTAGCTGGAAAGGGGGTGGTTCTTTCGTCCTTTGTTTAGAATATTTTGTCTTAAGTCTGTATAATTTTATTGTGTCATTGTTCAGTTTGTGGATTTTATGTTCTTTGCTACAAATTTTCTTGTTGCACAGCTTGATAGGAAATACATTTTGAAAATTTGATTTTATCATGATATCGTTTTGTAGGAAAGGCCAAGAGTACCTACTGCATCAAATGGCTTTTATATGACACCGTTTTAATATTTAAAAAAAGCTAGTTCATCTCTAGAGTTTTTTTTTTTTTTTTTTTAAAGAAAGCATAGTCAAATATTCATCAAGGCTCCGCCGGCGGATTATATCAATCCGTTTGTCTTAAGGAAAACATGCTTTCTTTTTTGTGCTCTTTTCCACGCCAATATTCCTTATTATCTCTCTTAGGTCTTTAGTTTTGAATGTCCTTTAGCATACACCTCAATGCCATGAGTGCCCAAAGAAGGAAGTCAAAGTCAACCAAGTGTCCACATTGGCGCTTCGTGATATAATGCGGCAACTTGTTGCTTCGCTAGGCGTTAAAATTTCTGTTTCTTCAAACTACATAAATTTTGCTTTGTTGAGTCGAGAAGCTTGGATTAATTTTTATGTACGCAAAACGTCTTTTATCACAATGAATTTCGCAATTATCCAAAAATCTCCAAGCTTCACAGGAGAAGAATTCTCGACTAGAAAGGTAAAACACCTTAAGTCAATTTTCAACATTTTTCAGGAGAGCGAAAAACAGTTAAAAAAGGGAATCGCAAAACATCTGTTTGATATTAACTCACAAAGAAAAAGTTTTTTGAAGTAAAATTTATTAAACTTTTTTTTAAAATTTACTTTAAACTTTCAAAGTTAATACTTTTTGAGTAAAATATAAATATATGACTTAAGATAGTTTGCCTTTATTTTGAATTTTAATTCTATAGGATTTTGAAAATCTTAAGTTGATATAAGATATTTTTGAACGGTGTTACCATGCCTTAAGTCAAGATAAGATGAAGTGATAATGTCGACGAAAGAATAAATGAGACATAAGATGATATTTCATAAGTTTTTTATTCTTGCAGAATGGTTTAACATAACGTATATTTAAAATGAATGCCTTTATTTAGTTTAAATAGAAAAAGCGCAAGTGAATTTATATTGAATATTCATACATAAAGTCGTGTAATTCTGTAATTATTATTGAAAAAAAATTAGGTCTCTTCTTCTGAGTCTTCTGAAAGTTCTGGATAAATATCAGGTTGATTATCCGATGACAGATTTAAATAAAAATCGTGATAGTTTGAGTTGATTAAATCCACCATATCCAGAAGATATTTTTTCTTTGCTGCGCTAATTTTGACTGGCGCATTGTATGCTGGTTTCAGGTCACCGATTGTTATTTTACCGATTCCTCTTTTCTTTATATTTAAAGTTTTAAACTCCTCTTCCTTTTTCAAGCTGGTCTTGTATTTAATTTCACCATACGTTTTTGTGTACCTAAGCCATCTTACTGAGCTCCATTTAAAAGGTTCGGAATTGTTATTTGTTTTCCGTCACATATATTTTTCTTTAAGAGCTGCCGAAAAGTTAAAAAATGTTCTTTGATTCATTTCTTTTACCTCAAATATGTTTTTGGTTCCCAATGTTGAAATGAACAATAATACCAGTCTCGTTATAATTTTGTTTATTGCTATTTAAACTAGTTAACCAAACAATATTTCCTTGAGTGTTCGTGTAAAAAAAACCGTTTGCTTCAACACCTACCTCCGCACACTAGAAAATTTTTAAACAAACTGCGCAGTAAATCTATCTTATGTCGTCATTTATTTTACTGTTTGCACCTGCTAAATTATCGTATGTCTACTTAGGTAAGGAAAAAATTAAGTTTTAAATCTACAAAAACATCTTATGTCGACTTAAGATGATTATTTGCTTTTTTACACTTTTAATAATATTTTGCACTCATTTTGCACTTTTGCACTTAAGTCGACTTAAGGATACGTTTTTAAATAGTTTGCGCAAGGCGAAGTATCTTAAGTCGACTTAAGATGTTTTACCTTTTCAGAGTTTTGATAAAATCTGAGGATGCAATAATCTTAACTCAACCAAAGTTTTTAAATTCGAGCAAAATCAACACTTTCCGTAGACATAAGATATTTTACCTCGTGTCATCATAAGATTTTCTGACTTAAGATGAAACTATTATCCGTTATATATAGGGTTAGGAGTGTGATGAAAGAACGGCAATAACATGGAAGTACGTGTTTCAGAAATGTCGACAATGTTCATTAATAAAAATGGAAACATCTTAAGTCGACTTAAGATGTTTTACCTTTTCAGTCGAGAATTGCACACAAAATTCCATACGAAATATTAATTTTCGATTTTTCCAATTTCCCGATTTTTCCGGAGGGTTTTCCCAAAATGTTCTTTCGCCGAATCCTTCTCCTGACATTTACGAACAATTGAAGAAAAATTGAGCCATATCGGCCCAGCCGTTCTCAATTGATGAACTACTATAGATCAATTTTTCACACCATTTATATATTTATATAGATTTTCTTCCGACTGCGAATCAATTTCAACATAACCTGAACCTGATGGGAACAATTAGTTAACCAACTAGGGGCAACCTATCCTGGGCCTAGGTTTTTCCAGCGTTTATGTGAATTTAATTTTTTTTCTTGGTCGACATTGCTAAGTTTAAAAATTTTTCAAGTTTATATTGATACCCGAATAGGTGGCTACTGTTTAAGAATTCGGAAAAGTCACAAGTAGAGTTATTAGTATTTGCGATGAAGACGAGATAAACGATCTGTACATAGGTGAAGATGAAGCCTGCTTAGATGAAGTAGAGTAGGATTCTGAAGAAGACGATGAAATCATGGCCAGTGATGGCGAAGATGATGAAGAAAATTCAGAAGAAGGGCATCAATTGGGAGTTATTTTAGGAAAAACAATATAAAAATCTGCGTGTAGACTTACAAAATCAAAACTTTGTACATATATTCATGTTGCGATATATGTCTCAGAAACAAGAAAAAATTTGGAAGGTTCAATTCAATTCAATTTATTCAATTTATTCAATTCAATTTATTCAATTCAATTTATTTATAAGGAATTTATAAAGTACAAATAAGAACAATAGTCTTTTATATTACATGATTTTGGAATTGTGAATTGTGTATATTTTTTTTAAATACTAAGGTTGTGAATTAATGTAGTTAATAAATACCTACATTAAGGGTATTCACTTAAACGCGTAAAACCCTCATAAACTGCATAAACTGCGGAAATTTACCACCTCGTAAATGAACTGTCAGATTTTGTATGGAGAATAGTTTACGCAGGTCTCATGATTTTCCGCGACCAATTATTTGTCGTGTGAATTGCTTTACATGTTTTCAGATTTGCGGCAAAGACGGTAAAAAATAATTCAAATAGATAGTTATTATTGCTTTATCGTTATTTGCATCAAATTATGCAATGACATTTCCGAGAGGGGTGTTCACTTAATGCAACGCAGAAATTTATGAATTTACGAACTGCATAAAATTATGAGATTAAGTGAATACCCTTATTATTTTAAAATAAATTTTACAAGATTGTATTATATAAGATGCTGGTATTTACAGCCCAAAGAACTAGGGTGCTTAGGAACCCCCTATTGTTGTGTTAACGTTATACAAAAACCCTTGTGCATTCGAGGGTTTTTAGCCAACTCATTTTTGATTCATTTGATTACGTTTATCTCTCTGTGTAGTCCTGAAGTGTGGTAGACGGCCGCGAGCAAAAATTGATATATTTCCTTCTTTTTATTCTATCGCTTAAATTAAAGCTAAATCAATTGATAATCTTTTGAATTTTAACTTCCATGTGCGAATGAATTTATTCTCACCGGAAACCATTTCACGATTTTTGCATTTTATCAGCATTTTTCCCTTAATTTAAAATATCAAATAAAACCGCAAAGGATCTATAAGTAAGTAAGATTAGCTTCAGGACTATGCGAAATAATTAATACATTTTATTACATTAAAAAAAAATTAATAATTAAGGATGTAATATGTACTTAACAAAATCTGATTGTTAAGAATGTAATAAATAGTTACTAACTTTTTTAAATGAAATAAAATGCATTATTAATTGAACTTAGTCTTGAAGCTGAAAGAAGCTTAAGACTGTAACAGTTTTCCAGCAGCTTAGACCACATTCAATCCAGCTTCTAAATTTACTTAATTTATGCTGATGCTGCCCTTTTCCTTTGTTGAACCTGAAAGGTGTCACTTCAGTAGTCTACTGCGCCCACAGTTGCTTTTAAACAGATTTGGAGTTAACACCAACTCGCCAAAGTTTCGTAACAATCTTAATCTTATTTAAAAACACACGGAGGCAGAGACACTGATTTTTATTTAGTCTTGCAATTAAAATAGTATACCTATGATCGAAAGAAAATTCAACTAAATCCCAACCAAATGACCACCTGCTCTGCAATTGTTAAACCACGATCCATGGCAAGCCATATTCGTTAGTCGGCGCGGTAAGTGAGACTGCATTAATGCGACACGTTTAACAATTTCGACATTTACAGAGTGTGACATGCAAATGAAATCACATTCAAATTCGTGTGCATAGTTTTTTGTTCGCACATGATGCAATTTCACGTTTCAACTCAGAATGACCTTAAACACGCTTGCACGAAATTTTCACTAACAAACATCACTCCGATCTCAGATGCACTTATCTGGAAATTAAAAAAATTCCAAAAGTCATCCGGAGTCATAAATACGTCATAAGCCTCGAGTGCGATTACTCACTCAACAGCGAAATGTCAGCATACACCTATGCACGCGCTGCAACCGGATTAATTAACAACTGCAACATTGCCTACCGGTTTTACTCAGCTAGCTGTGGTGTGGTGCCTACTCATAAGCCACAAATCCCAGGGAACATTGGAACAGCAGACACGTCACCTTTTTTGGGTAGGTCAGTGTGACTGGTGTCTGAAAAAATGTCACAACTCCATTCGGCATTCGCCTCACACCATAGACCCGGATCGTGTATAGCTATGTGGGTTAAAACTCAATCATGCCGCTTGCATAATTAACCCATGCTCGTCCTCATTTTGAACTTGATACCAATAGATGCACCCATAATATTGGCAGAGCGACACCAGGTCCACGTCCAATGGCACTATTCTCGATTCCCTGATGGTGTGCATCACTCATTTTAAGTGATTCGTCATCGATTGGCATCTTCTTAGCCGCCTGGCTACTGGGTGCCTGTGCATGGTATGAACAGTGATTCAGCTAGACCTCATATATATCTTAATCTCATTGGACACGCTGATGGTAATCCCACGGACAGAGACAGAATTTCAAAAACATCGAATTCGTGCCAAGAAACACGTGCTAATCGTATGAGTGTGGAGAGAGAGAGCTTAGTCATATCAGCATGAGCATCGGCCTAAAGCAGCATAGACCATTTAGAGATTTGTTGGATTTGTTGGACGTAGTATCTGCTATGGTAGTGTGGAGCCCATTGGCATCATTTACGTGCGTACTATGCCTTCGCGCGCCGGTTTCGTTACATACATTTATGTGGTGTTTACGTTTAGTGTCGTTGACTTGATACATAGAGCTAGAAAGAGTGTGCGATGTTTCTCGAAAGCTCTCATAGTTTTTCATTCATAAAAGCTGCTTAACGCCAACACCGACAATTTGACAGTCCTTCGTCTTTTCATATAGCCACGCTTATTTAAATAAAATTAAATCTGTACAATGAAGTATGTCTTGTCTATGGAAGGAAGGTATCTCGTTAGGTTAAAGGTAAAGGTGGTAAAGGTCTTGAAAAGTTCGATGTCAGGAGAAAGAAATTGATGGGCATTTGTTTTATAAATGTTAAAAATAAATTGAAAGATGAAGAAGGCTGTATTTAGGAAAAAAATTCATTCTGTATCAAAGTTTTCTTCCAAATACAGCCTTTTTCAAGTTGGGAGAGCTGGAACGCTTTTAGAGGTGAGTACTGAGTAATAGCTAAAAAAAAATAAAAAAATAAAAATCCACCATTTCTTTTGCGTGATTTTTATTATTGGATCTAATGGAAGGGACACACAATTTTATGACGATTCCGAAGGGCTGACTTGAGAAGCTGTTCAGTTATACTCTCGGATGTTTGTCAGACAATGTGGAAAAAAAAACTTGCGATTTTATTTATGGTTTTCTGGGGGTCGAACCGGAGATTCTTTGCTCAGTAGTTCAGCAGACTAACCACTTAGTCACTACGTCCACACCATTCAGGCAACTTTTTCGAAAATTGTTTTCAATGAGAACCAACCTTGAGGATAGCACTTTCAGTATCTCAAAATTAATGAAACCTACTACTTTGATTCGAAAGATACCTTACTCTTATTAGAAAGACAGAAAATGAGTGCACAAGGCAGCGAAATACCTCTCGAAGTGCGGGAACTACTTAACTTCTCTGCATGAAACCAACGACCTATAGGTCGAAACGATCAGTACTTATACAAGTCTAAAGTCTTCTATGCTATGGACATTTTTTCATTCGACCAGATAACTAAGACTGCCTTGTAGCTACCGATTTCGCTTGAATTTTGTATGGCCTTAAAGCTTCATTTCAACATGAGCTCGTACTTTTGGAATAATAGTGTGTCTGCTGTTGCGCGGGCTACTGTATCTGTTCCGTAACTGCCGCGAACAATTGTACAAGTTGAAGGTTATAAAGACCGATGATGACAATGTGGTCCGCGTAGACGACGAATATAGGATGAAGCTTGACGAAAAGAGACCCGTCAACGGTGGTCTGATTCGAATATATCTCAAAATATATATAGGTAGGATGAAGCCTGCAGATAAACCATCAGAGCGGAAGCCTCGGTGTTCTTTAGTGATCACTTACAGGCTTAAAATCATTTACGTTTGCTCTAGATTGCATCAGAGTCCCCTGTGCGATGATGTAGAACACGTCCGTGAATCGAAAAATACATCTCCCAGTTAATCCAAGTGCAATTCATATGGACACAAATTTTACTCTACTTCAAATGACAAAATTAGCACACATTTTCTCCAGTCCCCTTCCGGTAGTAATCACCGTAAAACAGCCCGCCTCAAACAACTTCAAAGAGAAACACCACATGAACTGCGTCCGCCGCCGCAGTTGCTCCAGATGAAAGGCATTTAAAGTTGCGATTATCAAATCTAAGGAACCAGCGAAAATAAATAATAATCACACGGAACATCTACCGATTGCGGCGGTGTATCATGTTTGGCAACTGGATAAAATCCAAATCGAAGTACCGCGACGAGCAACCGCTAATTGGCGTTTTATTCTCGTAGAAAAATCACACACACACATCGTTCACCTACTACTCTTTTTTGATAAGGTCACGCTCACTATTTTGTTTGCTAAGCTAAAGGCGCTTCTGGTGTTTCTAGTCAGTCGACACCCGGCGCGCAATTAAAGCTCCTGAATCAACCGCGCCAACGTCAATTACGATTCGATGTCCTCGCCTCACCTATTATTGTCGATACGGTAGCTGCAAGGTGCCCCTTCAGATACTCGTACACATATCGACTTTGTGGATATTATACCCATTTAAGACGATAGTTTGGTTTGATACATATTTAAGCAATGAGCAATGAGGCGGTCGACTAATAATCAATTTATATCCGCGGAATTGATTGGCGAGCAAAACGCTGCGATACTTTTTATTAAAACGAGTTTCTCTATCCAGATGAGCTCTGGCCGTGGCACCTCATACATAACACAGACCGAACCTGTCCCGGTAAACCGGATTCAATTTGCATATAAAGTGAATGCCATGTCAGGTAACTGCGCCAGAGCGGTATTGGCGTTTAGGGGAGCTTGGAACACCATCTACTTCCATGCATAATGATGTTTGCTTAATTTAAATAAAAATAAGCTGGCTCATCATCCGGTATATCGGACCGTTGTGTTAATAACTTTATTTTCCGTGTCAAACGAATGAATGGCTTGAACAATCGAAATTTAAGCTTGAAACTAGATTATATGCGAAAATAATGATTGCCCTTGACTATGTGCTTCAGGGATCGTTTTAAATTGGCGCCACTTGTGTGATCTCTGTGATCGGTCGTCTTTATAGGAAGCCGCCATGACGATTTCCCTCCATAAAATATTTTCGTTAATGATAGGAGGATGGCTATTGAATAGAGTACTTATCGCTTTTATGGCGGCCATTAAAATTCGCCAATAAGTGCTGCTCTGAATTTAATATGTCATATTTGGCAAAAGGAACTTGCGACGTGTCTTCAATTTTTAACGAACTACGTATGCCTTGTGTGGCGGCATTAATAATTTTTTATGATCTAATATACGAGCTGTTGAATACTGTGTTGGATTTTTATCAGTTCCATTATGGAAAATTATTATCGATGTATAAATTGGGTACCAAGTCATGATTGTGTCTTTGTTAGCAGTCATGTAACGTATCTACGCGAAATGATTTATAAAAATATCTTTAGGCGTACTCATTTATTCAATAAGGTTTACTTCATGATGTACTTGTAGTTGCAATGCCTAACAATAGTTATTTATGTAAGTAAAATAAGCTTACGATCTGAAAATTTCATATGGAAATTTCCTATTCCTGATCAGCAATCAGCATGAAATGGAAAAGTGAACCCTAAGTCAATTTAAAACGTCAATTTCATTAATTTTTTTTATTATATTTAGTCCAATGCTGTATAGTTCATCTTTATATCGAAAATCAAAACGAGAAGATTTTCTTTAAAACATAGCGAATCATTTTTGACGCACGAAATAGACAAATGCTTCAGTATATTGATGAAATGTTTCAAAATGGAGTCCAACAAAGAAGAAGGATTGACGCTGAGTACGCAAAAGTTCTCAGTCAAATGATTTCAGGTTAAAGGTCATGAACATATATCCAACAATTACATAAATAATTTTTTTTCAAGCGATATGCCGTTGGTGTAAAATTGTAAAGACCAGCGGACCCAAATGACTACCCTGTGGTAGGTACTTCTAAGTTGAACCGAAAAGCTCGTGAAAAGAAATTATTTATTTAGACAATTTGAGTAGTGTCATTTTAATAACTGCTTAGTGCAGCCCAAGACTTTAAAGTTTTTTTTTTTAAATGTCTTGCAGAAGACAAAAAGCGTGTTTTTTTAAGCTTCGATCTATGCAAAGTTTTTTGCAATAAGCAGCGATTGACCCTGGCATTCTTATATGAGAAATACATTATTCATCGAGTTATTCTCAAATTGGGCTGCCATGGTGGGTCCCTGTGCAAATTAAAATGATTTTTTTTTTAAATGTCAAGCTAATATTGTCTTCTCTTAATTAAGACCTTATTACCTCCTCACTCGTTATAAAAAAAAATCCCAAATTGTAAACAAAATTAAAATTCATATATCCACACCATGTACAGTCAGTTGGTCAACAGTTATGGTCTCTCAGTTGAGTGAAACCGCCCTCAAGAATGCATTTCCTGCATTTTCGACTTATCCTTATCCGCTTTCGCCTTGCTTTTACCATCGTAAAAAACAACTTTTTTGTTGTTTGTACCTTCTCCCAGCCCGCACCCGCTTGGCTCAATTCCATCCAAAAAGCAGTCGACTATAATCAGACGAATTGATTCTTCTTCTCTGGTGCTTTCTACTCCATTTACGATGGCGGTCGAAAATGAAAAATCAATTCAACAATATGCCAACCGATTCCGGAGCTCGGAATGGCATCCATATCACTGGATCTGTGTGCGGCTCAACATGGACTGCCATTGTCTTTGATGGGGTATGGCATCCAACAATCGACACAAAATTACAGCCTTAGGCGGACTTTTGAGTTAATAAAAGGGATAAGGGCAGAAAATAAACATCCACGTAGGGATTGGCTTGACCTGCTACATACGGTATTGTTTGAATATGGATTTTAATTCCATTTAATTCCGTCAACACTGGTAGAGCTCTTTTATTACGGCTACCCATGGATGGCTCGTCGAAATCCATAACAGTCAAGGCACTTACGAAATGGAAATGATGCAATAAAAACAATCAGAGTGCTGAGGAAGTATAAGTATACACAAATTGATGACATTGAAAGGTCCTTCATTCGTTTTATTGTGTTCTGGAAGAGAAGATGAAATTGGACATGTAAAAGGGCGAACAATATTTAAACAGTGCATATTAAACGTTCAGTCAAATGAAGTAGCATGCCAAGTGTGTAAATGTTTTATTTGTCAGGGAACAATAGGACGAGAAAGTTAATAATGGACTTCATTTTCATTTCTAGGTCAAATAGAATTTGTTACTTATTCGACACAAGCTTAGGCACACAAAGGAAAAGTGCTTTGAATATTGGACTAGTAGTGATATTTTTAGGACCCAGTGAAAACAAAACTTAAGATCCACAAAGGTCAACCGGAAAGAACTCTGCCAGACTTTTAAGTAGGTACCAGGAAGAGGGTTCAAGCTGAGTATAAATTAAGTCTGCCTTCTCCAATAACCAGACCACTACCAACCGTGTTTCTATGTTCGATGCGAGACTTTTAAAATTTTTCCCGAGTTTGGTTCTGGTAAGTGAAACGTTATAGTTTTGCCGGGTGAAATAAGTCTGCTCAACTGCTGGCTGCATCCCTATTCCCAAAGCCTTCGATACTAACCACTTTCGATAAATGTTCACTATTGCACCTTGTAGGCGCAGTAGCTTAGTGGTTATTGTGTTGGACTACTAAGCGAGGGGTCCCAGGTTATAGAATCCCGCAAAAACCAAAATTCCAACTTAGGGCAGTGAAAGCGCCACCTCTCGCGAACGTCTGACAAACATCCGAGAGTATAACTGTCATGACAGAGCTTCTCAATTAGCCGTTTGGAATCGGCATAAAATTGTTGTTTCCCTCCATTCGTTCCAAAAATGAAAAACTCACACAAAACGAATGGTTGCGAGAAACTAGGTCCAGGGTCCCTACAGACCTGTTGCGCCAACTATTATTATTATTATTATTGCACCTTTATCTGGGCTCGCCAATCACACCTAATTTCGTCTACCTATTAGCCAACTTAAGTCCCCTTGTCTTGCTGGCTTATGACATTCGTTCTAGGTGTCAGCTGTCAGCTTTTAACTGCCTACCCAGGTATATGACCTTCCCACGCCACTGATGTTAAACTGCCTTCACCGCCAATTGTATTGAATGTCACGACGTGTTCCAAACTCATTGCGTTAATCCACACAATTAACGACAATAACTGTCAACGCTCAACACAAGAATGGAATAAACGGATAACGAAATTTCCCCGAACCAAACACCTTCTTTAGCTGGCTAAGCTAAAACCCATAAAGATATCATCGAACCGATAAAACTTAAAAATACCGAAGACGAACAAAGTGAAAACGTTACGTCTCATTCGTTGTGTTTGACGTTCGTCCACCAAACAACAATAAATCTAAAATTGTTCAACTAGTTGGTGTTTGTGTTTGTGTTGCTACGGCTATATCGGATTATCGGATTGACCTACACTTTGCAGTCGACACTCTTCTTATGAAAGTGTACACACCGTTTCGTTGTTGTAAGCAAGTACCTGTACCTACCACCAGGCACAAAATTGAATCGAAGTTGTGTAATCGCTCGCATTTTTCATTCGGTATTCATCAAGTGTTTCCAGTCCTGTGGCGTTTGCGTTCAAGTCGTTATTATTCTTGTGTTCTAATTGGATTGTTATTGTTAATAGGCACGGAGGCGTTTCATTGATTACAAATTTCTCCCATCTGATCGTGGGCATGTTGGGATGTTCTTGTCGGTGGGATGATTCTCGAAAATTGAATTGGCCTACGCTCGAGTCACTTGTTGACATTGTACGGCTTAATTAGTTGAAACTGCATTTTAATATGGGTTAACACAATTGAGTGCCACAAGTAATATCGATGTTAATTGGGAAGGTGGTGAAACCATTTAGCTGGCGGTAGGAAAGAGTGACAGACCTTATTCACACACTCGCTTACAATGTGGCTATAGACCTACGGAAAAATATGTACATTGCTGTCTCTATTTATTTGCGCGCCATTTTCATGTATGGCCGCACAAGCCAACTCCCGACCAGTGAAAGTCAGTCTTTTCAGCATTGGCTTTGCCATAAAAACGATTGCAATTGGCTTTAACCATCTTATGCGTGGGACTGTAGGAATATGTTCACTCGTCGTCATTAGCATGGGGTCTTTTATCATAAATAAATAGACGGCTTTAAATAGCTCCACAGTCAAGGGGCTCCCATTCCTAGTATAACGACCTTTGAGAAAGCCTTGATACCGTCATTTTTGTTATATCGCTCGTCATCATTTCTCCGCGCAAAAATAAGCACACGCCAACCTCAAATCATACAAAGCTTTGATGCCAATAGAGCGTAGCTACGATGGAAAGACACCTAAGTAATGGAGAATCTTCCAACCAGCATTTGACAGTTTGTATACCATCGCCAGAAGAGCAATCTGTGGATATGTATTACCAGGCGACAATGGAGTAAGATATTCACATTCAAAAATTATTCCTAAGTCTTTCACACTTAAGAAATACTTAATCTGCACTAACAAGTCCCAAGTTTTGCTACACCTCATTAAATTGGCGCCCCTCTTAGAGTGGCTGCCATAAGATGAACCCAACCCACATAAACTATTTCCCATACGAGTTTCACATGCGTCTTCCCTCTTAACCACTAATGCAGTGACTCCCCTTTGATTAAGGACTTGCTTCCCCCTTTTTCCATAGAATTCTTCGGAAGAAATCAATCCACTACAAATAATAAGCCACCACCACCAAACGGGGGGCCTGCAGCGACACCGAGCAACCATACTCCAACCGCTCCTTGGGACATTATAACCCCTGATAAGATCACATAACAACGGTGATGTTGTTGACGGAGCAGGAGTAGCGCACAACTGGGAAAAGGGTGGCAACGGTGCGGCTTCCACTTTGTTAGCGACAATTGCCTCGGCGATAATCATTCAATCATGAAAGTGATTTTCTCGCATCACCTTCAATCGATAACTAATCAATTTCACTGTGTGTGGTGTTTATCGCATGACAATCTTTAGCCTGGCAGCAACAGCAATAAAACTACTACTTGTACCTTTATGCCAGCAGGAAGCCCGTCGCCATCATCCGTCGTCATCATCCGTCGTCTACCACTACCAGTATCCCAGAGAAGCTCTACTACATGTATGACTTTAAACCTCAAAGGTGCTGTAAATTGCCTCGACCGCACATCATCTGGCCTGTACAGGACGAGCCAGTCTATATGGGACAGTACAAACTATACAGACAGCTGTTAATGTACTTCCTTTTGTGTTAAATGGACTGCATTTAACCAAGATAAATGGACTTGAATAATAAATTTAATTATTTTGATTACATCGGCCAGTAGCCGCCTTAATGCTTATCTGTGGAACAGTGTGAGGTATATCTGCTATGAGCGACCGTGATGGAGCGTATCTACTTCTCGTGCTTTATGGACTGGTGGCAGTTTGCGTAATGCTGTCACTCTGGTAGCCATCAATGGGCCCAACGATTTATTGATAAAGCGTTTAATCAAACATACACTTAACGCGGGGACTACGCAGACACGTAATGAATTTATGCATGGGACTTAATTTTTTATCGGATGCAAGTCATGCGATGTGGCAAGAGAGCATCGCGAAAATTTGTGGCGTTCATCTTTCATTGATGATTTAATGACAGTGAGTGGTAAATGATGTTGAATGGCTTATGGGAGAACGTCCAGCTAATAAATTCGGATGTGGGGGAATTTCATTTTCGATCGAAGATGTGGGTTGGTTGTGCGTCGTACCTGTGGAGAAATGTCAGAGGGATTAACAAATTCAATAGATGTTATAATCGCACAAAATGTATAAACGAATTTATAAGATATTTTTTATTAGATACGTAGGTATCTGAAATGTGTGCCGAATGAAATGATTTATAGGCCAAAAAAGGTCAGCGAATTGTTGCAGACTTTTTGTGAGTAGAGATCCGTGGAGATAACTGGTCGAAATGGAACTTGAATGGGCATGAATCAATGTGCACCGATGTCATTAGGGTGGTAGCTATAAATACAGATCAGAGGTTGAAATGGTGGACGTTCGCTTTTTCTTGTCGTTTCGAACCTGTTTTGCTGATATTGGGAGATCTTTTTGGGTAGAGCATTATTCCTTTCGCTCGATGGGCTTTTTGGATAACATCTACATTTTTGTACGGCTAAAAGAGTTTGCGGATGTATGTTGTAGAGTCGCTCTTTTAGCCAAACGGAAATTAAGATCCGTTGAAGGAGGCCAGCTCTTCCTAATTTCAGTTTTTTGTTGTTCTTTTGAAGGAGGCCCGCTCTTCTTATTTTTCCTCCACTAGTTTATAGTTCCAGTCGTTGATGGAGAGTTATTAGCTACATTGAATTCTCTGCTTCCAGTATACCGACTCGCATTTATCGCAGGTATGGGGTATGGCGAGCTCTTGATGATAACTAGTCTAAAAATATTTTTTATAAAGGCTAATTTGTATATGTAAAAAAAAGAGCGAAAAAAGAGGGTTAAACCCTTTTTACAATATTTATTGAAAATGTGTGTTCAACATTCATATTAAAATTATTATCAGCTACTTTATCTTTGGTAGCTCTTTTAAAATTTTTTTATAAAAAATGTTGAAACTTTTATTTACGTAAGTTTTTCTCATACCTACCCATTTTTAAAATTACATTGAGACTTTCAACCATTTATGCTTAACTCAAAATATCTTTCTACCAATATTTTCTATATGATCGGCCTTTATTCCACTTCTCAGCCTTCTGGGATAACCTAGGAAAACCTCAAAAATAGTACAACAAGTTGCACCTAGTTTTAGGCAACCCAGAGAGAAGATCCTTCCAAAATGCCAGATTTGAGCCTTCGTTTGGTACTCAAAGACTCGACTTTTCGACTAGTTTTTCGAGCAAAAGTTGGGGTCGAGGTGATTGTTTTTAACCTTCGAGGTCCGCAAAATATATTTTGAAAAACTTTTATTCAAAAATCATTTTTGAACGTGTTCTGTGAGAAATGTTACGACAAACTAGAGATGCTGAGAGGTTTACATAGGTAACATAAATGATTGACAAAAATGTGTGTTTCAAGCCTGCGAAAAGTGTTACAAGCTTTGAAGTGAAGACATTGCGCCGCACTAATAACATATTATAATTTTAGACTCGACTTTTACGGAATTTACTGAAGCTCACAATTGCGAATTTTGTATGGAAAATATAGCCACTGTCAACTACTAACTACCGTGAACTGTTTACAGTCGAGACTAAAAACGTTTATTGGCAATACCGATTGACAATGTGACAAACTTCCCTCTAAAGGTTAAAGCCTACCTGTCAAACTGCTTTTGGTCTATCGCTATTTTTCTGCCAGTATTGCGACTTCCATTGCTGGTTGAGCAAACTCTTAAGTTTCTTTTGGTCGAACCCGTTTCGGAGTTATTTCAAGAGCGATCTTTATGAAAAAAGGACTAAGTGAAGGTTAATAACCGTATAGGTGATTTCCTGCATACATACATTTGGTTGTAATCAAAAATTATGTTCATCAGGGGAAATATTATCTGGTGACTTGGCACAAAGCTCCTCTCTAATTGTTAGTACCTAACCCCTAAAATTAAATTTTCATAAAAATAAACTTAATTCAATCGTCTTGTCCCGATTTTAAAACGCACGTGCTTTGCAAACATCTGACCATGGTCTACCCCAGCTTGCCAACAACCACCAGTCAATAAGACAAATCTACGAATACAAATATAGTTTGCAATGATTTATGGTCTCATTAATATTTAAGTGCTTTTATATTAAATCGATTAATAATAAATGGCATAGCCACACCCCTTAACCACTACTTGCACTCCCCGTTTAGCCACTTGTAAAAGCCTCTATGCAGATGGTTTCAGAAAAATAAAAAAAACAAAATCGACCCAAACTAAACATTTCAGTCGCACAGCAAACTGCTAAACCATATGTGCATTTTATTCAGTCAGACGAAGCCGAGAGGCCCGAACTTGTCTTTTACTATTCCCATTCCCATTCCATTGCCCAAAAGTAACTAAGAAGAAATATCCGACTGCCTCCTGCCTCTAGAGACAATCACAAATACGACTTCGATACAAAGTGGATTTTTTTTTTTTTTAAATTTTTCTCTACGCCTCATTAAGTACTCGTACTCTGCCTTGCGCTCGCTGATGGTGATGGCGGCGATGGTGAATTTAATTTTTCTCCGAATATTTTCAAATTAAAACATTACGGCAACGTTAAAATTGAAATGATTCGCTTCATAAGCTCGCCACACGGAAAGCACTGTGTGTGAGTCGTTTGGTTGAATTGAGAGCCTGCCTAATGCATTCCGATTCTGTTGATGAAGATGTCAACGCAACGACTGATGCAGTAAGTGCGGTGGGTGCGGTTGGGCTTTGGGCATGTTGCAGTTGCAGTGACCCATTGCGGATGAGAGTTGTATGTTATTAATTTTGACAGATTTAAAATTTATGGCATATTTTCGAAATGAGCCACTGCAAATGGGTATATGTTCTTCTTTTAGGAAAACGAAACGAAGTGGGGTATAGCAGCGTAAGTGGAAGCGCGATTATTCCAAAATTAACATAATAAGTGGATTAGAGATTTTATGGAAATGCTAATTTCAGCAAAGTGTTGAAGGTACGTTATACTTTGATAGCAGATGGGGAATGGCAGAGCTGCCTAAGTAAAATGCATTAGCGAATGCGCAGTGAAATGCATGTGGGATTTTAACGAAAGTTGCCTTGTAAATGCAGAGTTTCAGCTTTGATGTGACTGGATGAACCAAATTGACAGTAGTTTCCCCGCCAACATGCAACCGTTCCTCACTCATTCATTTGCCGAGTGTGAATATTTTTTTTCTCAACTAATTCAAATTTTTAGTTACGGTTTGACTCGTATAAATGACTGAATGGATACCGTGGACATGGACATGAGCGGGAAACGTCTGGTAATTGTATAAGCTCCTTAAGTGTCAAAAGATAATACTTCCTGTCTCCAAATTCGAAACTAAGTACTCCTACGCAAAACGTCGCTCTGACAACAACTCGCATCGGATATGATACTGTTACGAGTGCGAATAAAAATTCAATTTTCTTCCGCAAACGCTATTAATAATTATTTTATTTTCAATTTAATTGTTTTTATTTTACAACTTAGGGTTCTTCCCTCCACGTGTTTCACTGCTCTCCTTTTGACAGCGGATTTTTACCTGTCAGTTTGACAGTCAGAATTTGATTGAGACTTCAGATGGGAGCAAATATCGTTACAATACTTTTTGATGTAGCTGTTGAACATTTTCTATTCTTGTTTTCGAGATGTCACCATTAGCAGAATGATATTTCTTTGACAATGACATTTAGACCCGTTTGCTGATACTACTCATAGCGATTTAAGTTCCACTTAAAATCCTATGTGACAGTTTATGACATAGAAAAATTAGCCTATTAGGTATTTCAGTAGAACTTAAATCGCTATGATTAGAATCAGCAAACGGACCTTAGAGTTATAAGTCGAAGATTTTACTCCAAGGTTGGGGTAACAATTTCGATACTTGGAATTGTTCAAAAATCTTTAGGAAGCAAACAATTTTCAACGATTCAAACTCCAAAGGAAGGAAGAGGAAACCATAATTTACCAAAACCATAATTTAGGCCCCGAAAAATGGTTAGGATTTTTTTAGACCGGTTAACTACAAATATTTTCTTACTATAGTAATTTCTGTTGGGCGGTAATCGTATTTAAAAAAAATAAGAAAAGAAAAAAAAAGTATTAAAAATCAATGGAAACACTTACAATATAATGCTACAGCATTTTTGAAAACCAGGGATCGGTTCTTAAGTAGGTATAAATCGCATCACTATTTTGGCTCAGATGCGGATACATAAAACTCCACACGTCAAGGGGAAAACCATGGCCAACCGCAAGAGAACTTTTTCTTCAAAACTTGTTTGATTATTATCAAAACGGACAAGCATTGCGGTCAAATTAAAGCTTGTACAAGCTGTCAGTTACTATCAATGTCATAAACAAAAATTCCAAAAATTTTTTGTACCCCCTATTAACGTGAGTATCTACATCAGAAAAAGCTGATCGGCTTTATAACGGCTCGTTAACATATTGGCGTCTTAACTGATTAGATTCTCTTAATGCTTAATGAAATTAAAAATAAACCTTGTGAGATGGGTTTATGACAGCTTTTCGATTGTATGTTGACGTGTGGAACCCATTTCAAATTCAATTTGAAGGAAAGAGCAAGGGTGGCAAATGGCAATGTGCGGCTTAGCACCGGGCTTTTTGTGATTATTTCTAGGAGTGTCCAAGATCAAAATTCGTGACGTGATCATTTAATCTTGTTGAATCCATTTTAGTGCTGAATGTGTTTGTGATTGCGTGGGGGGAAGGGGACCTCAGGGTCTTGTGCCCCCCCCCCCACCCCAAACTTCTCAGAGAGCTGTGCAAAATTATTTTATGCATTGCATTGGCAAACATTTTAAGTCCCAACCATCTCTAAAAAAAACTCCTGCCACTCAACCAAACAAAAAAAACTTTAGCTTGATTTTAAGCTCACATAATAGGTGTTCAAGTTCAAAATCATACCGATTCCGAATTGGAAACAGAAACCCTTCCACTTTTGCCATTGGCATCAGTACGATGCAATTTCATCGGTTAACCCCGCATTGCCACCTTTCTCTGAAAGGCGGGACGGTTTTTTTTTTTCCGCCAGCTACCTAGCAAATGTACTCTCATTACACATGTTTCACCACAAGGACCACAGAATCCCGAATGAAGAGCGCTTTTGCATACAATGTCTGTAAATGTATATAGTGGAATGCAGAAAATCCTCTGACATCTTAGAACCATTTGCCACTGGCAAGTAAGTATCATCCTGGTAAAGTCAGAGAAATAATAGTGGCATCCGTTTTGTTGTGGTACCTGAGGCTTTCCGACTGTATGTCTGCGATAGAACAGAACAGAACGGGGAAACTATACGTGTACGTTGTGCGCTGCAAAGGAAAGAAAATTGAAAGTGGAAATCTAAAATGTCGACGAGTTTGAGATAAATATCCTTGTCGGGAATGTGGTTGGCTACATTTTTTCTGTTTTGCAGCTTTTACGGTCGTTTTTTTGTGTAACAAAAAAATGTTGCTGATCCTTTGCACGTGGAGCGTGGATTTAGAGGTTATTTTTAATTTAATTTTTTTGTTAAATAGAAATAAAATGGAATTGAGTCTTAATTTATGTAGACCTAGCACCGTACATTTGACAATAACAAGAGCGTAATAAAGGTATAGATGTTTTAGGTCTGGAAGTCAAGATAGCTGTTTGAAATTTTTGGTTTCAAAGCAGGATGGATGTAGGGAGGGATGTCATTCAGTAATCGAATGTATAAGGGAGCCCATACAGTTTTTAAGGCGGAATTACAGTGGAAGTCGCTTACAACGACCTCCCTTATAACGTCCACTTTCCTATCATTTGGCTAGTTTAATTATTTATTTTAGGCTAGTCTACCGTCGGATATAGGCAGGCGAATAAAATAGTGCAAGGTGTTTGTTGCTTCGCACTCAACCGTATCCACAATATGGAAAAATCGTGAAAAAACAAACAAAAATTGATTTTTTTCCGAAACTCTAAAATAAAATTAAAATTAATGTGAATTAATTTAATTCAAAAATTAATTGATAATGGTTTTCTTTATTTTTTTCCTAAATATTTGAGGGATGCAGTCGGATATAGCGACCGCCACCGGTTATAAAGACCTTATTTGCTCGGTCCCTTCTCCGTCGTTATAACCGACTTCTACCGTGTTTCTTAAGATCTTAGAAGCTATTGGATAACTACACCTGTTTTAAAAAGGGTTTTAGTCTAGGGTACCACATTTGATGCGGTTAAATATTTACTTGTCTCGCAATATAAAATAATTTCGATGTCACACAAAAAGATTCTGACTTGTTCTGGGAGGGAAGTTCCGTACAACTACTTCAAGAATGATTTTTAGGTAGTTACATTCTAGCTCTACGTAGGAGCATCTACATAAGATGTTTCAATTTCATCGAGGTAGCGATATTTCTAAACCGCCAAACTGGCTATAGTGCCGACTTGAAATTCGTTCGTCTTTTCAAGGATTTGCTTCAGTGCGAAAATTGGGTTTATAGTAGATCTGTCGGGCCAAATTAGCTAAGCCAACAATGCTACAGCAAAATTTGCACTACACTCTGGGATCACTGCTTCGCACACGCCATCGACGATGCTGTGTTGAAATCTTCGGAAGCAGGGGTATATTAATAATTGTTAGAATTGCTCACTTATTTTTTTTTTTCGCTTGATTTATTTTTGCAAGACTCCTTTGTGTGTCGCAAAGAGTTAAGAGATGTTATGTTATGATGTTGGGCTTTATGACAACTTCAATTTAAGAGTCAAAAGCCGACATTTTGTAGCCCTGCAAACAGTATATAAAACGCACTTTTCACGGGTTTACCATATCACTGCATCTCGTCAGTTTAATATGTCGCCTGATAACCTTAGATGTGACATGTGAGAGATCGAAAACTGTTTTATTTTATTGATTTTGTTTTTTATTGATTTTTTGCTGTTTTGAAATTGAATTTAAAAAAGAATTTCCTCATAAATTGTGTTTATTTAAAATATTTGATTTGATAGGTACATTCGCATCATGTCATGATGCCACCTGATTGTAGGTAGTCCACTATTTCATACAAAAGCTTTATTATTCATTTAAAATCTTAGCCTTAAAATTTGTAAATTTATTTAGTTTTAAGCTGCTTTGATGTAAAATAAAATGTTTTTATTATACCTAATGGGCATCTGCTAATGGGACAGACCACACCGCCTATGGAAATATAAAGGACCCTTATGAAAACTAAACACTTTCTTCAGAACCCTCTCCCCCCCCCCCCCCCCCATTTTTTTCTGCGATCGCCCCTGTCCTTAGCAGTTGATATCTATGAAGCTGTTTTGGAGAGTTTTGCCATTAAACATGCTTACATACTTACACAGTTTTGTTTGTTTTCACAAAGCGTTTTATTTTGTCTGATGCCTTGAAAGGAACGCCTTTTCAGACTTAGAAAACGGTCTTTCCATGATCACCTTTAAAGGCTTTTGTCGAGCATTACCTATCTATAAGCAGGAAACAACTTATTTATCTACATGATAGAGGTGCGGTACTTATAAACAAAATGGAGTGATTTAAAGTTCTGTATGCTTCGGCGAATGAGGTTCTTGCATTTAAAAATAATTATGGTTCGCAATGGTATACTTGACGCAACATAAATAGTACCTATATACCCAACCTCTGATATTATATACCCAACCTCTGATAGAATTTTAAGCCGGATTGCCCTGGGTAAGCACCTCTGAAAAGATTGATTAGCTTGCTTTTCATGCTTTTCCAGAGAAGTCAACTACACTGCCTTCTTTCTTCCTCGTTGAGCTGCTTATTCAAATCGATATGATGTTTCTAGATTGGACCCTAAACCGGACAACGACAAGATGAGGGCTAACGTCACGAGAGATTTAGATAGGATCGGTTTAAATGGCTCAAATTCGTAATGTTTTGTTCTTGGGGACTTCTTGCTTGCCAACAACAGACCTTATGCTTTGTAAGGTGTTTTATTTAAGGGGTTAACATATAACCCATTTTTTTAAACGAAATACCAGGGATATTACTTTATATTAATGATTTTTTTTTAATTCTTGAATATTGAGCGAAAGAAGCAAAGAGGGGTAGGACCCGATTGCTAAAAATTGTAGGAACATTATAACAACTCAATGAAAAATAGGTATGCTATGTACCTAAGTGTAAATGAAAAATTCTTTTAAACGCCGAGCTGTCTTGTGTGGCTTCTCTAGAATTCTGATCTGTTCCAGGTCGATATCTATTTTATTCGTCTTGCCCCAGCAGTAGACTGGGACAAAATCCCCCACTCTGAATGGCAGTTGAACTGTTGAACATCCATCTAAAAAAGGAATTCAGTGACACCACTTAGCTGAAAGGGATCCAAATCTTGCTTTTCATCATATCGGGGCTCATGGGCAAACATGATAATGATCACTCGCTTGGTAAAATGCATTAAAAAGTTCATGCAGTCGCTGTTAAAGATCACCACCTCTTTCAACTCCACATCGAACAGAAATGTCGCAACAAAATGTCATTCATCAACTTCGGAAAAGCCTTAAAATTCCTCTTTGATTTGAATTCCTTTTATTGAATTCGTCATCCATCGAACTGGAAAAGAGACAAAAATGGAAACAATTTCGGTATTGGTATTAGTTACAACAGACCACCATTCAATTCGAAATGTCATTAAAACAGAAATGATTCCATTCGAATTGACTTCCTTCCAAGAAGAAAGGACATCACATATTATATACCAAATACCAATCAAAATCACTCTGCTCCTCCACCATAAAAAAAAAGGTCAAGAACATTTATTGCGCTCCGATCAAATCAATCTAGAAGAGCAACCTCCACCAGAAGCACGTTCCACACCATCAGGCATCATCCTTCAGCCCTACGAATTATTCTCCGCAATAACTCGTCTTTTTTTATATTTATTTGCCAGTGGTAAAGCAGTGACCTTTGCATATATAGCAAATAGCAATTCCCATCCCCCCATAGACGACAATCGTTCAGGCGGTTTACTGGTCGTAGGTCGGTCGGTGAGAACAGCGCGGAAAACCACTAAAGTAATGACTTCCATTTGCATTACTCTACACAACCCAGCTGCATCCCCTAGCCGATGAGTTCGCAAATAAAAATTATTTCCCACCACTGCTAGTTGTTTCTCTTTCGCTTTTTCTTTTGCTTGTTGTTTTCATCAAACTTTTATCAGCAAGCGGCGGCGGCGAGCGGTGGTCTACAGATAATAAAACGGGAAATTCCCAGAACAGTAGTACAAATAACAATGTTCTCCTTAAGACCACGCTGCGACCGAAAAAGCTATACAATTACTCTCGCAGTCGCATCCATATGTTGATTTTCCATTCCAGTGTGCGGGTGGTGTCTGATGTGTTATCGTTGTGTATTTGCGGAGGACTCGTCGCTTGTTTTATTATTTAATTTTATTTTATTAAACCGAGTGTGAGATTTGAATATCACACCAGCAGCCAGCACCACCGGACCATGTTTTAGCCCCAAATATCCAATGCAATACGATGAGGTGTTTATACGATTGCCTTCTCTAGGGGATGCTGCTCCTGCCTGCTATACGCTCTGGTATGCAAATATTTGCGACAGTGGCACATGTGTGGTGCACACTGTACACATAGTGTAGCTACTCGCTAGTCGTCGCTACCCCCAAAAGGGCAATATCATTGCCAACCATGTATGGTACATAGCGACGCCTGTGAAATGAATATTTTATCACACCCGAGACCCAACACATCGGGACGATGAGGCTTAGGAGCTCGGATTTGCGGATATTCGCGTGTTTTTCCTCTCTGGTCGTTGTTTTCGGCGACAACTATATAGTTTGCGCGCGCGAATCTCGTGTAGCTGTGGTATATGGTGCATATGAAATTGACCAAGGATTTTCATCGTTAATGGAAGGGACGACACAATATCACCCAACAGACTGGGGATACACGAAGTACCCTTGTTCGCCGTAGATAGTGCGGTGTAGTTTTTGTGGACAGGTTCTACTGCCACTGTCATTGCCAATGCTATTGTGGTGTATGTGTGTGTTTGAACTGCTCGTTTCTGACCTCCGGAAATAATATCCCATAAGTGGCGGGTGGTGGCGGGGGCGGTTGTTTTCTCATGTGATAAGAGAGATCCCTTGAAATATTGGACTCTTTGGGTTTCATGTGTTGATGTGTAGCTATCTCCGTTCAGGCTCATTTAAAGGCGACTCACGGCAGAGGAAAAACGAAAAAAAAAAACCAAAACCCATCTAAGTGGTTTCTCGCAACTTTTGCGGGGGTAGTTTGAGTTTCATGCGTGGCTATATACGAGAGGGTTGATGTGCTCACCACGAAAACAACAAGCAGTCACCTATTCTGCCAAACCACTACATACCGGTGTGTGCGGAGATACACTTGTATTACAGCGTTCTCCGCCACTTTACAGAATTTTCTACCGCTTTGCCGGTAATGCTCGCCCTGGGCATGCAATTGTCAGTCGCGCACAGTGGGGCAGAAGGCAATTTCAGTGGAATGCTGGTCTTACAAGAATATAAATGCGATGCAGAACTTTAACGGAAGTTAAGTCTGTTTCAGATGTGGGGAGTAAGGTAGTTAATCTAGCTCCTTGGGGGCGGTTAATCCTCAATATCTATAGAAGGTGTATTTGCAGGAAAAACTAAGCGATGCATATTAAAAACGAAGCTGAAGGCAAAAGGGGGGCTTGGGCATCTCGTCGAACGTGAGAAAAATTGCAAAACCTCGTTCTAAATGTTTCCCAAGACTTTGAGAAGATTATGGTTTATGTCTTTGCTGTCCAAGCCTACCTTTTGGGGGCTTTTTTTGACCATTTTTGTTCTTACTTATCTGCTACAAGTTATTAATCAAAATAAAATATTCAATACCAGCTAACACTTTCTTAAATATTTTCAGATATCAAACATCTTTCCGCTTCATTCAGAATCCGAGTATGAGAAGACAACAAGTCAATCGAAAAACGTTTTTCTAAGAAAATTCGCAGATAGCTGTTTAAACACCGTGAAGGTTGTGTGCATCTAAATTTAGCAAAAGTTAAAATTTGTCTTCCTTGTTTTTGGGAAAAAACACCAGATTTATTGGCTTTATCAAGTTCAACTATAGCTGCGCACTCACTCACTCTGATAATGCGAACAGTTTATAGCTTTCTCCGAAATTGACACTGCCAGCGTCTAAATGTAAGGAGTTTGTCCTGAATAGATTTGAAAACTACTGCATGAAATGCACTCCGGTTTTCATAGTTGCAGGAGTGAAAATCTAGTAGATAACTAGGTTTGTCAAGCTTTTAGCTTCAAAAAATACAAGAAAATTAAGAAAGTTGGAAAACCATTTCCTTTATTGCAAAGTTGTGGCAAACGCTTATGAGCCTCAAAACTCTTGGCCCCCACTACAAATGATTAAAATGGCTCCTTCTGATCTGTTTTTTTTTTTTTTTTTTGTATGTATCAGTATTTCTTTGTACATTTCCCTTTGTTCAGTTCCTCCATCTTTGTAGTCCCCTGTATTAAATTTTTCATCTGCAACGCTATAGGACTGTCTTCTTCGCGGAGTGCTTTCTTATAATGTTACCTATTGGGTTATAAAATTTGAGAAGTTACGTATAACTATTGACGAAACGGGTCAGCTATTTCAATCATATTTTTAAAGCTTCACCAGAACTCTAAACTTCTAGTGCATGCGGAGTGTTCTTTTTAGTAAATTTCAAGGCTTCTATTTAAGGTGGTCTATTATGTGCATTCAGGACTCTCACTGATGATGTTGGGATGTGTTTCACTTTTGTGATTGGTTCCACAGCCAATAGGGTGGGTTAAGCTTTCGTATCTTAGGCAAGTGACGAAAAGTCGACAGTCTGGGATCGTGTCGTGTATAGCTGTTTAAAGAAATATTTTCGAAAACAATCAAGACAGGTCAATAACTGAGTCAGATAGAGGTATATTTCGCTATGAGTTCCTTTCTCGTACATCGATCACTGATGCCATAGAAAAATGTTTCTTGTATATTACCTATTCTATCGCGCAGTGGCTTAATGGTTAGTGTGTTGGACTATAAAGCGAGGGGTCCCAGGTTCGAATCCCGCCAAAACCCAAATTACAACTCAGGGTTTTTTTTACTGCGCCACCTCTCGTGAAAGTCTGACAAACATCGGAGAGTATAACTATCTTGAAAGAGCTTCTCCATCGGCCGTTTGGAATCGGAATAAAACGAATGGTTGCGAGAAGCTAGGGCCAGGGTCGCTACAGACTTGTTGCGCGACTATGATTATTATTAACATTTTTAGTCTCGACTTTAAATTTACGGAAGCTCACAATTGCGAAATTTGTATGAAAAATATAGCCACTGTTAACTACCTAAATTTAGAGTCTAAATTGGGCTAAGGTCCAATGTAACTCGTTATAATTCTAACGAGATAGTCCGGTAAAGGTACCTTACCCTTTACGCTCAGAATATTCCGAATTCGAATTCGAAAACCTGTAGTAGGGTCTGAGGTATTGATTCTTACAGCCATTTCGGAGTTTTATTCTCGGGATGGATGGAAGGCACCTATAATTTGCTGTCAAATTTTGAAAGGCTATCGAGCGGATCTACAATTCACAGAAAATCCGTTCGGTCGGTTTCCAATTGGAAAGCTTTCGTACTTTCCCACAGTTTTAGGGTCATAAGCCCCCTTTTTAATTGATTTACATTGATCTAAGTGGCAAAGCTGCAGGTTCAACCTTTCACCAACCTCATAGTCTAATCGCACCTAACCTAAGAAAGGCAAGACCATTTCAGAGCATTGTGCTATTACATCCGTGTAAATTGCCACCCTTCTTAGCTTTTGTACCTACTAAGCCCTTTTAATATTTGCGAAGTCTCCTAAGCCCAGCTATCTAAGTTATATCGTAACTGACCCAATGTCCGAACTCATTTAGACCAACACCACACTAACTAAGCAGTTATTCTAAGACTCAATTTTGTACCGATAAATCTCTGACACACTGACTCCAGCTTCGGCAGACAAAGCTTGTTGTCTACACAAATTAGGTGCACCTTCTTTTAAAAACCTTACCGAGCGACAATAATCTCCTACCAACAGTCGCTGTTATCTCCTCACTTTTCAAGATCAACTCCCAAACAAGCTGAGGACAAACATGACGATTGCGACTCAGTCCGCTGGATCTTTATTTGCCCCACATCAGAGACAATTCCGATTTTCTTTGATGTTCTATGTACAGACGCCACTGTGCAGCGCTTTATCTGGTCTTGTTATTGCTGCCTGTTTTTGGTGGAGGAGCAATTGTTATTGCGGAACCCTTAGTGCACATCGTATTCCCCGGTGTAAAAGATGATACTTTTATAACAATGTTGTATAGTTGTCGTTGTTATTATGTTTCCTTCGTGTTAGACAGACAGATAGAAGCCTAACACTCGGTGTATTGTGTATTGTGTGTTGTGTGTCGTGTGTCGTTGTCGCGTCGTCCCTCAGCGAAAACACTTTGCCGGTTGCCCGAGAATCCGTTGCCGTTCCGAGCCCCGCACTATCTAGCACCACAACTACCATCATCACCCACCAGCCACCCCCACCACAGGCAAGCAGCACCACCACCACGGCACCACCACTCCAAATGAAAAGCCAACAACAAATGGAGGCAATTCTCTTTGCTGGTATCATCGTTCTAAAAGTAAAATGCCTGCTTCAGTCTGTCGTTTGACGTTACCCACAGCACAGCGCGCATAGCATTTATCCGAGAGATACCGGTTGTCGACTGTCGTCATCGTCATCTCCGTCGAAGTGTAAGTCCGATTCGACATCGTTGTTTGGTGGTTCGTTTTTTGTTGGTTCCATATTATTGTTTGGGTGTCTGTTTCCTCGGCTTCGTCTTGCAGCCGGCAGATTGGAGTTGGAGCATCATCTTCTCCTAACCGCAATCGAAGTATAGTGTCGAGTGATTTGAGTGTGTTGTTTGTACATCCTATCATCCGGACGGCGAATCAACCGATTAAGCAGTTCCATCCATCCCAGATATTTTGTTTATGTGAAAAATTCCATCGGAAAAAGATACGAAAGAGAAAAGTGTCAGTGCGGGAATGCAAAAAAGGATCCACTGCGATCCATATGAGATGCATCTGTTGATATCTCTATTGAAGTCGGTGTTTGTGTGTCGTTTGCGCGCATTTTGCAATTAATTTCCTTGTCCTTTATCTCTGGCGAGGAGGAAAATAAATACAAGAGTCAAAACGTCGGCATCTTCAAGATACTTGTGGATTATCTCTTTTGGCCGCTTGTTGTCACGTGGTTTACGGTTTACAACAATCCCACAGGTAGGTAGTAGATCCAGACAGTAGTGGTATTAAGTTTCGTTATTGTATATCTGCTGCACACACGCAAAGGGAGGAGTTGGGCGCTGGAACCTGGAATATCGATTTACACTACACACCGTGCACCCGGGCGTATGAGTTATGCATATTAATTGAAAATTATTGTTCAATAGAGTGCGAGTGTTTTTTGCTAGCTATTCCTCGTTCTTCAACTTCATCTCTTTCATGTGTGTGGATGGTGTTTTTGATTTTATTCAATCCAATAGAACGTTTTGGAATTTCTTACTGAATTGGCTATAGGTGCAGAGAGAAAGCTTTTGAGTGTCACCTGTCAATGTCGAAGTGCAATAATATGAAAGGATCTGTTTTGCGGTCGGGTTTCAATTTTTATCCAGATCCAGATTTTCCCATGCGACAATTTTGTTTTTTTTTTTTTTTATTGTTTTATTATTTGTTACTTGGGGAGCGGTTGGCGAACGTATGTAATAAAATAGTTGGCTCTGTGGTTGTCCGTTGGAGCGGCATAATTTATTAGCTGTCCGAGGGAATACGTTGGCAGCGACACAGATACCTATAGCGTTTGCGCGATCGTAATATGAAGAATGTTGCAGGAAACATTTGTTTCGTTTATTTTTTTAGTTTTGTGCTTTTGGAATTTTTGATTCATGGGTATGCAGATGTGAATGCGTTTTTTTTTTTGTTTGTCTTTAAATAGTTGCACATGCGTGACAGTGGAGTACATAAAAAATTACTTTCTAGATTTTCGATTTTTCTTTTGCATTGTGCGGTTATTATCAGTGTGGTTTTGATTGTAGTTTTATTTTTTATGTTGGCGCCATTGTTTTATTTTGCAAGCAGCTGATACGAGAGTGCATGTTACTATGTGAGAATTGCATTGCTATATTGGGGAGATGTTTGTTTGAGCTGTGGAGCAGTGGAGTAGTGTAGCAGTGGAGCAGCTATGTCTGGTTGGGTATGGGCGACATCTTCAGGCGTGAATGTCGTATTACGCAAGTAGTACGCGGCGATGATAATGATGCGGAGCATGCGTGCGTACCTATTTCGCGGTTCACTTAAGATCGTGTAAATGTTTTAAGCAAACGCAGTAGGTAGACATTTGTGTGTCTGTGTTTTTATCTTACAAACATTTGCATACCATAGTGTGATTTGGAAAAAGTACCTAAGCAGAGCTTGGAAAGCTTGGTAGATCATTATTGTCTATGTACGAGCACTTGCTTTGGATGTTACCTGTTAATCGGTTTACTTATGCTGAATGTGAAGATTATGTAAATTTGCGAAATACGTTGAAAAAAATATTTTCCGTCTGGTTTTGGTTGCGTCAGTTTAGTTTTGAATGGAAGGGGATTAAGCATATTTGACGAACAAGATGGTATGAGGTCGATGTTTTTGGGCTATATTGAGGAAGTTGGCGGCTTTTCAGAACTGATATGATGCGGCTTTCGTATATAATGATTTGGTAGTCTAATTTAGGGTCTCCACAAACTTTGGATCAGAAGAACCTACAAGGACGAGTCGGAACTCTGTATAGAATGAAGGCGTGTTATGATTTGGTAGTCCAATTTAGGGTCTCCACAAACTTTGGATCAGAAGTACCTACAAGGACGAGTCGGAACTCTGTATAGAGTGAAGGCGTGTGGAGGTCTACAATATGCAATAATACCTCAATCGTGTCTCTGATGGAGATAGGTAATCCTAATTTCCATGTCCTCGCCCCTAACACTCTAAAAATGAGCAAGGAAAAGTTGAGAAACAAATTCGAAAAAACTTAAATCATCATAAACAGCTCAGTACCAAGTAGGTACGGCGTTATTTCATACCCGAATTTTATCAAATGTGGACCAAAAGTATGGTCTATGGTGGAGTCTTATAGTAGGGAAGAATGCAATAGCAATTTTTGTGTAGTACATTTTTGGGACTACAAGGTGTACTCAGTAAACATTTTTTTTTACCTAACTACCAACCATAGTAGACAATAGTTGGACTTGATTTTTATTTGTAAAATTTTCGATAATAAAATCACAGTGACGGTCTATATATAGGCAAAATTTTAATGACATTACGACCAAGAATTTGGGCTGTGCATTGATGAATCTGTCAGTTAGATTTATAATAACCACAATGTACCACTCTCTGAACATCAGCTATTTCTGTCAAGGGCATCGGCTACAATTTTCGAAAATGCTTTATTAACTCTGCAGGGTTTTTTTCACTTTTATATGACATGTGCGACATGTTGCTGTAGGTGTTACCACCTTTGAGCAATATAAAGTATATTTCTCGAATGCGTGAAATTAGTTTTACCTACTATGAGTGACTTGTCTATAGTATCGCAGTTTTTTTTTTTAATTTATTTTTATTTTTATCATTCATTGACCTTATATCCAAGACAAAAACGATTAAATCTAATTTAAAGCAAACATTTATCTTAATCTAGCTTACTGGGTCTTAGCGAGTGCTCTAAACTTAACTGTATCCTTAAATTTATTGCCTTTCTGCCCGCTGTTCTTCAAGCTGTGATGCAGTCCGTGTACCTATGGGGGAAAAATCAATGATCATACACTGGAGCTTTGTGGGACTACACGTTTTATTGAAACGGCAGGATCTGTTAGTCTAGACAACTGGCCGTTGAATTCTCTTTTATGTATAAATGGGCTATAGATACCCAAATTTTTCAAAGGTTATATTGCTGTGCAGTACATCTTCCCAGATAGTAATGAGTTTTTTTATTCAGTTTGGCAGCACTTTTTCCAGATACAACCAATTTAATACGTAAGTGCTGAATTGGGCCAATTTTGCTTTGCTAGTTCACTATGAGCGTACTTCCTGTTGAAGGTCCCAACTGCTGCAAAATAAGTCGACAATTCACGGATAGCACTAGTTCCATATACCTTATACCATTTTATAGAAAGAAACTCCCTGCTCTAAGAATAGTTTTGTCTTCATGTTGAGAGTCGCAGGACTTCGTCTGTTGTTAACTCCAGTCGTCTGCTTATGAATTGTATACCCACTCTTTGCAAGACGTAAAAGACTCATCAAAAACTGGCTGTGTTTATGGTCAGCTAAAAAGCTTTGATGAAGAAAAAAAAAAACATTTGGTAAGGCACTAAGTGCAGAAGGTCAAATGCTGGTTTTGCGTTTGCTCTTTAAATAGCTACCTATCACTATAAAGGTTCTTCGGTGTTCCCATAAAATCATCAGTGTAGTAATACTGAAAGTTCTATACAACATCTTGACCAGTATATTGACAACAAATGCAACAAATCCTCAGAATTTACGTATTCCATCCAAAACGCAAAGGCAGCCATCACAAACAGAGAGACTTGAACAGAACAGCTTTGAACAAACTTCCTCTCCTACTACTCTCCCCTTGCAGTAGGTACTAACTGAACGCGCTCTTAACCATATATCCCACCACCAATATCCTTCCCAACTTTACTTGCTCGGCCTTTTTTTTTTTAATTAACAAGTTGAACATAAGTTGCCTATTTAAAAACTGAAAATGGCCAATAAAAATGGAGTTGGGTCCCTCTTTTATCATATCAGATCCAAGCATTGAGATGGGAAATGTGTTTCACGTGGCTACTAATTTTGTGGGATCTGTTAAACGCCTTCTTGCCCTGGAACAAATTCAGTGGTTGCCATCGCGAAATGCAACATTTTCATTGTGAAGAGATAATCTTTTCAAAATATAAAGAAATAAATTAGGCAGGTTCGGTATGTGTAACATGTTAAATGTCAAAATTATGACAGGGGTTTGTTTCAATGGAAAAGAAGCGCGATCAAGACATAAATTATTTTGGAGATGTTGGGGTTTTAATAGATGCATGGCGACATTAACATTAAATTAAATCTCAAGACGGATATTCTACTTTCTTCGGTTTCTATTTTGGTTGATACAAAATAAACTGATGGTCTTCTAAATAGAATTTTTGAATGCAGATTTTTCGCGTGGTTTTCCCATCTAACATTTCAGGTTAAATATTTTTTTGTTGTTTCACAAACACTTGGATAGACGTGAGCATAACCTGACAGGGAGACGATCATTGCTTGGTAAAAAACGTGGTTTTATGATGTGCATGCCGTCCAAGACGTGCCAAATGAATGCCCAATGGGTAGGACCAGTATTATATGATTTGATAAAGTTAGACTTTTTTCTTCTTACAGAATGGGTAGACGAATCCGTGCAAAAGTGCGGGAGCTGCTGAGGTCCCACTCAAACATTATACAGCCGCGACTTCTTCAAATGATTACGTGGGACAATGCAAAAAGTGGACCTATGACCATAGGAATAGTTGTTGTAAAAAATGATGAATGTTACATTTTGAAGATAAGAACATTATGATCTCGGTACATAATTGTTTTAACAACTGTCCACTGAAGGATCATTTTCATAGCACATCATTTTTGAAAAAGCACTTAAAATTGTATAATAAATTCGTAGATTCCGTACCTACGACCGAAAAAGGACACCAAATGAAAGTCCCCTTCCACCCATCCACCTGTTGTTCCCAGACATTCAAAAATACATTTTCTTGAAACGAATTAAGCATCTTCGTGTATGGGAAATATCGCTCAAATCTTATATATATATAAAATAGCGAAACCACTGCAGTGCCATCTGCTGGGCTGATTTGTGAATCTAAACCATCCAGGGCACCACCCAAACGCATACAAAAAAAAAAATCATTCAAATCGGTCCAGCCGCTTGAGAGCAGTTCGGTGACATACACACATACAGTAGAATTATAGATATTAAGATAAGAGAAAGCAAATAGTTAAGAACTACTTTCACTACCCTAAGCACAACATATTTGATTCGTTTTTTGTTGGGAATATTGTGAGGAGCTGCAATGCTGTAGATGTGGAATTCGTTTTCAAATATGTTGTGTCACTATAATGGTAGAATTTCTACCATAGTAAAAGTAAATCGTCCATGAAGTGTTTACAATTTATAATCCGTCACTAATGATCGCATTTGAAAAATGCTCAAATGTATTATTTGATCCGTAGATGGTGAGTGATATTTACATTTTTCCAACCATTTGTCTTTCTTTTCAACCTAGCTACGCACAGAACAAATTGCCTTACAAACAACTTTCCAAATGTAGGTACGGGTCCATTGTTCTAGTGCTTTGCCTTTTGGTCTGTCTGAATGCCACCACTAAAGAGACAGGCGAAACAAGATGAAGCAAGTTTCTTCTTCAATTAAGACGCTAGTGCGCAGGTCATAAATCACTTAATATTTGTGCCCAACTTACAGTGTTTAGTGACGAGTCCGATAGTATTGACACTGAAAGAAAAGACTGTTTTGTATGTCTTCAGTGATCCTCTCTTCTGTCATTAGCACTTCACACAGCACCGTGTCGGCTTATGTACACAAACGGAATGCTCCAATCAAGACAATTATCAGATGGTGTTAAGTTAATACAGATCAAATAGGTTTTACAGCTATATTTTGATTAAAGCGAGTGGAACTTGGAAGGCGTAGGGTAGGCATTTGTAAATCAATTATGCTATTAGAGTGAGGAATTTTAAAATGTTTATAGCTGATCCCACACACATCTTTCACGGATCTGGCATCAGATATGCTATATGGATTAGAGCATTAGTGTCAAATTTATTGACATGTGTTTTTGGCCGATAGGAGCGGATGTGATTTTTATAGAAAAACGTCTTTCTGGTGGGACAGGATTGACGAGAGCAAAAAATATAGTCGCTTTAATATTTCAGAACTTGCATAGGTACCTACAACCTATGGAACTAGATAAGCAACCATCATGGGTAAAAATTTATTCAACCGGAGAGCAGTATACAATAATTTGAAGAAATCAATAATAATTGTTTTGCATAATGTAATAGGTCATACATTTTTACTGTATCCGTTTCTCATCATGTGTGCAGTTGTTGAATATAGCTGAAAGTTGGTGACTATAAAAAAACATAGTTCAAAATTGCTTTTGTGCTTTGATAAAGCCCGTATGACACGACATTTTTTTCTGCATTTTTCAGACTTTTAAAATGAGACTAGAGCAGTACGAAAAACTACTACGAAAATTGCCGGTAGGAGTGAGTGCGTACACATACCAACCTTTTAATGTGGAGATGTCTAAAAAAATGCATTGAATTGTATTCAATTTACATTTAAATTTTTTTTTTGACATTTCAGCCTCCCGTCAATTTGAAGTTTGTGGTTATAAATTCGTTTGAAAATTTGTGGTCGCCTTGCAAACAATTGCTACCCCTTTCGTAATACACATTTTGTCTCTTTTACACGAAGGTGACATTTGGACTTGATTTAATGGGATAACAATGAGGAAAAAATGAGAGAAAAATGTAGTGTCGTACGGGCTTAACCTATTTAAACCATGATAAATGAGCTAAATGTCATATAACATTTTATTTGGAACTTAGATCGCAATGAGTTGTATCAGCAAATGACCCGTAGGCTTAGAATAACTCGAAGTATATCCGGAATGTGTACAACAGGTGTTTGTCCGAATCAGTTAACGTGAGAAGGTTTTAACAGCTCTGTATGTGGGTCTGATAGCTATAACTTGGATGTCTTCAAATATTTTTTGTTGGTTACGGCAGCTCTGCTAATGTGCTGTATCCATGTAAATGAAGGCATCGCGCTTCAGTTTTGGTGATAGTGGGCCTTACTAATTATTTTTAACCTTCACACTAAATATTTTCTTGGTCAAAATACTTATGCAATTTTGTATGGAAAACTTCGCTATTGCTAGTTGGAAAAAATTTGCCTGAACACTAAAAATGAATATTAGTACCGCGGAGTATCCACAAAAATAGCAGTTGATGTGCCTACACAAATAAGAGGCGGCGCATTAAGTAGGGCTATCACAGCTCTGTAGTTTTACTGTACTTTAATACATATCTACTCCACTCGAACTGCATTATAACAGCGTGAACAACACTTTTCTCCTATTTATCGTTCAAAGAAGGTAGAAAAGGATGTGAAATGAAGTGGAAAAAATCGAATTATGTCTCACAGTCTGTCAAATCAGAACAGGTCAGTTACTAGTTACTACCTACCTATTTTCGTGCAGTAAAATATACCGAATGCTTTAAAAATCGGAGACAAACTCGTGGAAGAATTTCTGAGCAAAGCTAAAGTTTTTCTTTTCATTAACATTCCTTTTTAAAACACGAAAACTTTGTTGAGAAATTCTTCTAAGAGGTTGTCTCCGATTTTTAAAGCATTAGGCGTATATTACTGCACCCATAACTTCCTCCATTTGATGGTATTGATCTAGTATACTTTTTCTAGCTCTAGTATCAGATCATATGAAGTTTTTCAAGCTTTTGGCAGGATCTAAAAATGTTTAACTTTAAAATTCTAATTAAACCCTTTTCCAACATAGACGATTTTCGAAAATCTATAAATTAAAGTGCCCGACTGGATCGTACAAAACTTGATCTTTTATTGAACGAATGAACTGGCAATTCTACAATAGACAAATGGACTCGACATTAATTGATGGACAGAGGTGCGAGATCCACTTTTATGAGAGCCTCTCTACCACGATTGAGCTTTTAGAAAATTAAACATGTTTTCCTTTGAATAATGGTCAAGTTAAGTAGGGGACTTGAGTTATACTGGTTTGAAATGAAATTCAGGGAGTAGCCCTATCTAAGAGCAATTGTATATACATTGGGTCACTACGGATTTTAGAACTCAACCCGTTCAAAAATCGACATAATTCTAAGCTCTTCAGGCTGTGCCGTATTTTGTATACTTACCTCATTTTGTTGCATATTTCTGGCAAATTTATTAGCCATTTTTTTTTCTTTTGGCTTTCAACACGTACCCATCACTATTTAGAAACAGCTCATACCGCTCCGTATACCGAGTACAATAAAGCACCAAATTAGCTCAGTAATCCATTTAAAAACAATCTCCCTCAGCTTTCATAACATTCTTAGCGTTCCTGGAACAAATTCTTTAACAAAGCTATTGCAAAACTTATTCCATTTACAATCTCCATGCAAGATTACAAGTTTAAATTTAAATACTCCCTACTTTCGCTCTCGTCGCTCTGGCTATCGTAACATTTCGCTACATCAATATCACGTATTTAATCCATCTCAGTCGGTCATTCAATAACATTTCATGAAAATTATGAGAAATCACCAGATATAAATAATAACAAACCGCCGCCAAACACAATCTCAGATCAAACAATTCCATTGGCATGCATATTTCTCTATAGGCATATTTTTGCTTTCTAAAAATAAAACTGTTTCCTACTCCACGACTACGATTTTCGTTGTTTTGTTTCGCAGAAATCCGAGGGCGTGAAGCTCTCCGCGTTTCTTCTCTATAGACATGGTCACCTCTCTATAGGTTAGATATAGGGAATTTATCTAAATGATGGCCAAAAATAAAAGAAAAGCAATAAAAACTGTCCCACAACAATCGAAGCTTGTTGCACCAAATAGACTTGGATACCCAACAGCGTGGTCACCTCACTCAGTGTTGACATTGTTTTATGGCTTTTACCAAATCACCCGCAGCAGATGCACCTGATGGAGGAGATACTGCAGGTATCAGTGTAGGTACTGCATCTAAACAATCGCCATACACGTGTTTTATCTGCCACTAAGCACCATGTAGATTTACTGACATGAACAGCGGCTATCGCGGATCATGTTTTGGTCTTATCTCTCCTTTGACGGTGTGTATAACGTTAGATTCTAGTTTCGGTCGACCATTATAAAGGGGAAACCTGAATTTCCATATCGGGGATCGTGTTTAAAGTATACCGAGAAGGAAACGCCGCCGATCTGCTGGTCATCATCTTTAACATAATTAATTAAATTGTTCGTGGATAAATCGATAAAGAAGCGACAACTGAATTAATTCTGGTCCATTTATTAACATTTAAATTTCCTGCACGGGGAATTCAACAGTGGTGTTTGAAAAATACGTGACAGCGGGGAGGAACTAATTTGACTAATTTGTGGTCTTTGACCCTATACACCATTAAGAAAAGAACTTGAAAGATGCTTCGGAAGATTTATATTGATTGACGAATTACTGTGTTGATGGCTTCCGTTTGAATGCAGTTGGGACTAGATTTTGTCATTGAGGCGGAATTTGTATGGTGACAAATTATATCCACAGACACTGACATATTTGTAAATTTTCAGTGGAGAGAGATAAATGTTTATCGGGAGGAAAAACTTGTTTTGCGTCCTTATGTCAAAAGCTGACAAGTTTTGAAGCTTAAATTGTGTTTCTGTAGTGATCTTTTGTAGATGAATATCGTGCAGCTTTGGTGTCGGTCGAGTAAGCTATACAGCCCTCTGTGAATATAAATTTCCGTCAAAGAATTCCCACATGCATTTCTCTGTTGAAAGTGGTTAATATGGGTTAAGCGGAATATAACCCTATTGATGAAGCTTTGAAACAGACTCCCTTACTGATGTTTAAAGCTGATCATCTCCGTCTTACTTTTAAATTCATTTTTATTGGTATCATTCATTAAACTTATATCCTAGACAAAAACGATTAAATCTAATTTAAAGCTAACATTTGTCTTAATTCTAGCTTACTGGCTCATAGCGAGCGCTCTAAACTTAACTATATCCTTAAAATTATTGCCTTTCGGCCTTAAATCTATCTATATTTAATTTGTTTTGTTTTTTATTCTTCAAGAAACTTTAGAAAACTTGAATTCTTTATTTATGTTCTTTTATTTAAAACTACTTAAAACTACCTAAGCTACTTAACCTAAATTAATTATAATCAGGGTGGTGAGCAATCTTATGGATTGGTCACTATCCTGATCGCATCCGTGGGCGCCTGACAGCCGCCAACAAGGGTTCATCCGTGCCGCCGAGAGTCGATCGAGGCCATAAGCTACGGTCGAGTCTCGGTAGCACTTACATGTTGGCTGGCCCAGTCCCTCCCAAGGACCCCCTACTCTAACCTAAACCTACCAACTTAATATCTAGCTTAAAACTAAGGAGGATGCTACGTAAGTAGCGCACCGGCCCGGGAGAGCGTATCCACCCTCACCTCTTCCTCAAGCCACCAAAATTCGGTGAACTGCTTTGCCGTATCGACCCTGTCCCGTTCCGCAATTGCGGTACTAAAACGGAGGAGCTCCTGAGCATTGGCGGCGTACCCGTCGTGGATGAGCCGCTTATCCCTCGCGCCGCGGTGGCTGTGGTACAATACCGGCACACCATCTTTTGTCTGGACTAACCCTTTCACGTCCACATGAAGAAATGCCTCAGGCGGGATAAAGCCAGACCGAAGCGTATTCTCGTGGTACATTAAATTGGGGTAGTAAGCCCCTGAGATCAGGTTATTACCACTGGCCATCGCCCTTGCAACGTGCCTCCGAATCACCTTAATAAGGAAATTGTCAATCCTGTTCAGTCGAGCCCTATTGTATAGGGTCCTGTTGGGATAATATTTTATGTACTCTGATTCAGGAGTTCTAAACAACCCTAGACAGGCCCTGAGACATTGTATCTCAAACACCCGAATCTTTTCCATATAGGACGGCGCTATATTGAACCACATGGGACAGCCGTAAGCGATGATGGGCCTTATAAGGGCCACGTAGCAGATGACCTTCACCCTGGAATCAAGTTGACTGCTACGAAACAGTCTCCTTGTCCGAGCGTAGGCCCCCTTGGCCCCAGCAAGACAAGCATCTATATGTTTGTCAAAATACAGATACTGGTCGAGCCATATGCCAAGATACCTGACCACGGTTTTCACCGCCAAAGGCCGGCCCTGTTGTCCAATAATTGTTAATTTTCTCCAGTTTTTTCTGGTATCCCCAGAGGCCCCAGCCTCTTGCGTCGATCACGCAAGGATGGACCACTCTCAGAGTGCAAGCAATTATGATGAGAACTGAAATTCAAATACCTTCAAATTACGCCACAATTCTACTTCGGATTGGTGCTAAAATGTGAAAAGTGAAAACGTCTCTCGTTCAATATCCAATCTTAAAATATTTAATTCTACTGTAGGTACGTGTGTATGTCAATGAACTCCTCCTAAACGGCTGTACCGATTTGAATGAATTTGTTTGTATGCGTTTGGGTGGTGCCCTGGATGGTTTAGATTCACAAATCAGACCGACAGATGGCGCTGCAGTTGGTTCGCCAGTGGTATATAATTTTTTAAAATCATTTAAATACCTTTTTTTTATGAAAAAAGCTTCTACCACTTTTCATTGTCAGTTTAAGAGTCGACAGTAGATACATTTCAAAATATTGAAAGGTTCGAGATGTGGAATTGAAAATAATAGGTCGGTATTTATGCTTTCAAATCAGTTTGGGTATCAATTATCATTCCTTGGTTAAAAGTCAATAAACCTGAATCTAATTCAGTAGGTATCGATATGGTCCTGTATTGTGTGTCTCCCCGTGGTAAAAGCCAAGATCGCCTCTATGATATTTGTAATGAAATCGGTATAGTGTCATAATAAATATCAGGAATTTCTTCTAGAACTAACTACTCGAAAATATCGTATAGAAGTAATCTTTGATGGTATTTACAGTTTTTTTCCGTATTCTAATTTTCCGCTTTCAGGTGTTTTTTCGCAATAGGTTTGAAAGAAACTGAAGGAAGTTGATCAGGCGGAAAAATGCAGGTCATTTTTAAATTCACCCCAAAAATAAAAATTCAAACAAAACGAATGGTTGCGAGAAGCTAGACCTAGACGTATAGACGGATTTGTTGCCCAAAAATATATTTATTTAATTTAACCTACTTTAGTTTTTAATCATAAATGTTCAAAAGTGATTTGTATAGTTAGACGCGGTATTTTCCACCAGAAAGTTGATTTGATGTAGGCGCAGTGGCTTTTAGTGTGTTGGACTACTAAGCGAGGGGTCCCAGGTTCTAATTTCGCAAAAGACCCAAATTCCAACATTTATGGTTTTTTTTTCACTGCGCCTCCTTCCGCGAAGTTCTGACAAACATTCGAGAGTATAACTGTCTTTAAATAGCTTCTCAAATATCCGCTTGGACTCGGCATAAAGTTGTAGAAAACGTGCACTTGTCCCAAAAATGAAATCTCACAGGTGAGGTAGTAGGAATAGGGTCCCTACGGACCTGTTACGCCAACTATTTTTTTTTTTTTCCAAATTGATTTTCGATGTATTTCCCTCGAAGAACACAACAACATAAAATAAGTCTTATTCCCATGTTTATAACCCTGAAACGGATATATCTCAAACTTATTTAAGTCCGACATTCAAATATAGCCCTCCAAAAAAATATAGTCTCGGGATTTAAAAATAAAACTCGGTCATAGCTTCCATGATTAGGTGCAGGGATTTGATTTGGAAACAGCATAAAATTACAGTAATGAGTTATAAGTTCCTCTTCAACTCGCTCCAACAAATCAGCTAATTGAATAAGTGATTCTAGTCCAACTAATCACCATCACAATATTCAATTAAATTTCAATTGTTCGTGTACCTATATGCGACCATGTCTTCACATTTTGTGTTATTTTTTACCTTACCCACATTGACAGCCGGACAAAAGCAATCGATTGCTAATCGAATACAGAATAATGACGAAGACAGTTTGACTACCACGTATAGCACAAATTTGCATGCATTAATCCGGCATGACTATTAAAGGCGAGCAATCGAATTAAATAAGGAACTATGTACCTACCGCCCTTAAAATTAGTGTTTCGACTATACAAATTTATTTAAAGCCTTTCAAAATAAAATCTAGTCCACCTTGGGCGGCGTTGAATTTTAATTGCCGTGAATACGAATTTTTACGTTTGTTTACGTCCGATTTTTATAGGTTTGCTATCTCTGTCGGTAATTAAAATTAGGTAGGTATACATCTATTCTGTTTTAGAGTTGATTGTTTTTCGACGTCTTTCCAGTTAACCGGGCGTTTATGGTCAAGCAAATCGCAAATTAAAAACCGTCTTCTGCGCAAATAATGTCACTCATATTATATTTCAGTTAAAATGCTCTCATTCTTGGATTTTATTTGTCGCGGCAATTAATCACTGTCGCTGACCCATAAGTCAGATTAGCAATACATTTTACAGGCTTATTGATTTTTTTCTATTGGTTACAGACAAACAATTAACAGAAGCAAAATAGAATCACAATTGAATCTGAAAAGTAATAAGTAGTAACCGCAACAAAAAGCAAAACAATGCATGACCCAGTTAGAAAGTCGTTTCATCATCAGCTGTCATGATGCTGGGTAACTTCAATGTCAATGGTTATACAATCGTATGTGTCAGAAATAAAAGAAAAATATATATATCGCTGACAGTGGCAGTATGTGTAATGCGAGATAACATAAACCACTTGTACTCTTTGCGAACTCGTCACCACTTAATATCTAAATAGGCCCAGGATGCTGTTCGCTTTTCAGTTCAACTGGCATTGGTTGTGTAAAAGTTATTTTAAAAACCACTTCCTATGAGTTAGGAGATTTTTTTGGTAGAACGTGCAGTCATTTGAAATTTTGTTTAGGTATTAATTTATTTACTGTTCAAATCCCATTTTTCAGAACTGAATCAGTCCTCACTCACCGAGCATAACTCTGTAATCGAAAGAACCACTCGCGACTCACAATGACTAAATCTGGTTGTGCGTCATTGTAACCGAGATAAAGAGATGTATAATAAGTAAAACCACTACAATAAACTGTAAGCTCGATTTATGATCATTCTTCGTAAACAAATGAGTTCGCGGTAGGTAATGACCTAATAAAAACAATTTATGTATCACTCTGAGTTCGCTCTTATACAGAATTGGAAAACTGCACGGAGATACGAGTATTACTCAACATTTTATGAAATATAATCATTGATAAAAATAAACTCATTTGATCACATGCTGTAAGAGGAATATTTCTGGAAACAAAATTTACAGCGAAATGTTTATAGACTAGCGTCGGAAATACCTGTTGAAATCATACAAAAATCGACAACAGAATGAATTATAAAATAACTTGAAAAGAGAAAAAGAGAAAAGGTACATGGGCACACCAACTGTTGCTTTCAAAAACCAAAGCTCCTGCAACTACAAAAATGATCCTTGATTCTAAAGACAAGTTTTGAAAACAAAAAAAAACGAAAGAGGTTATAATAAGCGAAATTATAGCTTTGGCATTATCTTTTTCGTTTTTCTGAAAAGCGAAAATGTGTTTCGTTTCGTTTTCTATAGATACCTTGTGTTCACAGTCGGCCAATATTTTCACTGTTTTCCTCATCCCTGTTCACAAAACTAAAGCAGAGTTTGAAAAACTGTTCCTATAAATAAAAGATCAGGAAAAAGGAAGGCGAGTGCGCTATGGAAAGTTCAATAATCACTCTGGGACATAAATCGTACTGCTAACTTCCTCAATGTACACATTTGGTCGCATTTGTGACACTGAAGACGATTTCTATTTATACCCAATTTCCCAACAGCTGTACGTGACGGAAGCCGTTCTTTCATTTTCGTATTTTAATTGATTCGCTCTAATCGCTTGCGCGGAGTAAAGGTCAGAAAGTTGATGTAACATAATTTTGTATACATGCAATTTGGATCCACTCCCAATCTGTCTGTATAATGATATCTATTAAATGAACGAATTTCGTAGCGACACTCGGACGATAAATACGACTGCTGGTGTCTACAGCAACGGCAGCGTATCTGTCGATCACAAATTATTATGCTAGATCGTAAAACGAGTGTTTGTTAATTCATTTGTTTTTGCGATTTGCCTAGGAGAAGACTTGGTTTAAATTTTATCGTTTGCCTAATGAGTGACAGATGGCGCAATGCTTAAGAGAATTGGACGGATCACTTGCGGGAATAGCTAAATTTAAACTTGAGGAAAGTGGTTTTCTATGAACCGTTTTGTTGGTAGATACATATGGATCGTGTAAATATTATTTTTCGGAACATGTTCGGGATACAATTAAAAAAATAGCCTTGGAAAGAGCTTTTGAAGTGAAATGTGTATTTTAAATTGCAGAGAGTAAGCAGGAAATAATAGATTTTGCAAAAAGGCATAGACTCTTGAAAAAATCATGGAGGTAGTCCGGGTGCGTCATGGTACATGTTTTACTTGTCACAAATTGTATAAAAATCCTTGTGAGCGCTTTGGCTAATTCGAACCATCAATTGTGACCTTAGGTTTGTATTATTGTGGGGGACTTTTACACAAATTTTTCATGGGACACCAATTTCAGTTCATCGTCAAACCACCTTTAAAATAATTATGGGTGGGTGGGTGGTTGATGCCAATGTAGTTAAAAAATAAAAATACATGCATAGGTACTTGAAAAAAAAAAAAACACTTTACCTACTTAAAATAATTAGACTGTCGATTTCTCCCCAGTTGATTGTACAACATCAAAAGATTCCCACTTACCATATACAATACATACAAGGCCAACACATTTCATTGATGTATCCAAGTCCGAATAAACAAAACACGAACAAACAAAAACAGCGACTTTTACATTAAAATCGGTATCTTCTAAAACAGAACTGGGCAAGGAAATTGATTTTGTCCGTTAAATCCTCAATGGGACAGAATAATCAAGAAGTGCTCGTTTGACTTCCAGAGCTAATGAGAAAACAAATATTCATGTGGAAAAGTTATTTCTATTTTTAACAAATCGATAATGATCTTCAGTTTTTAAACTTTAGTAAAAATTTTGCATCAGCTTCTTGTAAATAAAAAAAAATATCCAGTGGATAATAAAATGAAGAAGACTGTCAAATCAAATTTTATTAGCACACTGATTGATTGCTAGAGGAAGTTGTAAAGGCTTTTGCAGATATATCGTTTTTAAATGAAAGAAAGTTTATGTCTTTACGATTGTTTTTCTGGTAGATTGTCAATGCGATAGAAGTATGTAGGTAAATATTTCCGCTAATCAAGAAAATCAACATACTTTCATTTATTTAATTTGATTGTCATATCTGAGTATGTTGGTCTTATACCTGATATTTTTAGTGGAACACTTATTTCCAACATATTCCTTATAACTTAGTTCAAATATATATATTTTTTAAATTTACATTACCTATTATATTACAATTAAATTGAATGCGAATGTTGAGTGTCTTCATCTACAAGGAATGTAAACATCTTGACATACATTAAACAGCTCTTTGTGCGAATACCACAAATACTACTTCCATCAGCTACGAATCTGTCGACAATATAATAAATTTACGATTATATCATTTATTGTAAGCACCACCAAAAAATGCTATTTCCTTTCTACAAGGCTAAAAAATATTTTGCTTGGAGAAAACATTGTAGGTAGTAGAGAGTAGACATCGAAAAGCCATTTATCAATTTTGCAAGAATGTACGAGTAGGATTGAAAAGAAATTCTGCACTTTAGAAGTCGAATTTTTAATTTTTGAGTGGCAAATAATAGAAAGCAGGCATTCAAAAACCGATGATTTATATAATAAACCAAAAAATTGCGATAGCTTACTTCCCTCAAACAAATTCAATTTTTTTTATAATGCACACTGCACAGTCACTTGGTGATTTAAAAACAAACAAAATTGTGCTTCCGGATTTAGGATATAACAAATTTTAGCAAATTTAAAAATATAATTATGTGCACAAAAGTTCGCTTTTGAAACGAATAAATACCTAATGATTCTAATTAAATTAGTTAGTTTATGCGGACCAACCAAGTAATTATGAGCAGTGCTATAAAATTTTTAATGAAACTCGTTCCATATTATAAATACAATTAGTCAAACGAATTGTTGTGCAAAGGTAGACCTGGAGTCATAATAACAGCCAACGAAATGATTTGTTGAAGGTTTTGAGAATCGAAATCCATTGATTTTTGACAGTTAAAAGTTTGACCAAATAACAGGGAGTCGTAGCCGTACTAATAAATAATTTATTATTAAATTAAATACTTATAAAAAATTCTTATGCCACTGTGAACTACAAAAATTAGAATTCAAAACCTAAAATATTTATTTGGAAGGTCCAGAGTAAATAATGAACAATTTTTCATGACTCTGGCGATAAATTTTCTTGCAAAAACCTGTAGAAACCTTAATTAGAGTATAGGACACCACATTGGTAATACAATTCCGCCAACTTATAGCTAGTACCTTTACAAATTCTGTCTTGCACTACCCAGAATCCAAAAAAATCAAAGCTGTTTTTAAAGGTCACGGCATTCTGTCGCATCTATCCAAATAAAAATTCGCAAAGTGCAAAGTATGGGAATAACTATAAGTTTAACACTGACAATCAAAATTTATTTTCTTAATTTTAGTGAACACCAGAAGAAATAAACCAACGAAATTTAATCGCATTTCGTAAAAATATTTAAGAATATTTTACATACACATGTTTTTATGTTTTCCGGTAATATATATATTAGGTAATATTTTGTGGAAAAACAATCGGGCGCCAAATAACCGAATTGCAGATAATTTTTTTAACAAATACATTTTTTTTACACTGATAACACGGATTCATCTCACCGCAAGCCGATAAGGCGAATTCGTAATTGTTATGGCTATATAATTTCATAAAATTTACAATTAAATTGTCATTCATTATGCCCAAGTAATGTTTTGTTGAGTTAGGTTGAATAGCGCTGTAGTGATAACCTAACTAAAATTATCTATATGAGCAGATGGAAACAATAGTTTATTTTAAACTTCTGCTTGATTGCGTCATTTATTTTGTAATATTTATGTAATTGTTCCAAGAAGCTGTTTGAGAAAAAAGGGGTACCTACACTTACTTCTAAAATGAAACAAAAGAGCTTGTGTATTAAAAGTGACGAACAAGCCAACCAGTCATCTCCACTTTTATTTTCTGTAGACATCTGATCAACAATTCAGTGTTTTGTTTTATACTTTTTTAGTGTTTGTGCCAAAACAATTCTAGCCTCGGAATTCACCAATGGAAAATTACCTTTCAATTGATTCATACTTCAAAAAGTTCGGTTGGAAAACAACGCAGTAATCGGTACCACAAAAATATGTATTCTTTTGATTTATCAATTTTACTAATTTTTGTTTCAATTATGATGATCTGCATCAGGCCAGTCAAAGTTACATTCCATTTAGACGTCAGTCCGGCATTCCGTTCAGATTTCATTGGACTTGCATTACGTTGCGGACGAAGAAAACCTTTTTGCACTATCTAAAGTTTTGCCACTTTATAAGCAAGTAAAAAAAGAAGTATAGTGCGAATGGTGTTTAATTAGACCCACTTGAAAAATAATCCTTTTTGAAACTGAGAACGAGTTTTCTCTACAAAAATTGGAAGACATGAAACATGATCTGGTTCCAATATAGCTCAGCTTCTGGATTGATCAGAAAAGGTCTTACTTCCCCATTTTGTTTCGTTTTTGCAACCGATTGGGTAATACCAAATGCTGTACGCTGCACAATCACTTTTTAATGAGGTACAGTTTGTGTTCAACTTTCTTTCTGCTAATAAGAATGCTCGACCCCGAATGCTTAACTTTGTAATTGAGCTGGCGAGCTTTCCCAGAGAAATGCAGATCATAAGAGTGAAGGTGGTGTTCTTGATGATGGCATACGTCTCTCTGTCTGTCTTTAGAGCTCATCTGAGTGCAGACCTTTGGATCGGGCATAAAAGTGTAAATTGGTAGATAGCTATTTGTATTTCGAATAAAAAGAACGTTACAGGACTATATTTATTGAGTTTGAGGACTATATTTATTTGAGTTTTATTTCTACTGAAATACTAAGACAGATAGGTAAGGAAGAAAAAGAAGCTTGAAGGAAAAAAAAAAACGTTCAAAATCAAAAAGTTTAGGACCTTTCCGTTCGCCCTTAAAATAAAAAAACTGATTCATTTTTGTATCTTTGTGTCTATAGGTATATACATTTCATCAATGGCTGAGAAGAGATGTACCTACTGTATAATTGCACACAACGGTTTACATCGAATTATGCAACAAATCACTAAACAACTTGCGACAGTAAATTTCGCAACGACGACTACACAGCTCTTTTGACAATCGTACCAGACGCAATATCTCATGAAAAAAAAAAAACCCGGCTACCATTTAACACCAACCGTGAGTCGAATTATTGTTTCTGCGTCAGAGAAGACTCCCGCATAAGGTCTACTTAAAGGAATTCCTTTCATTTCAAGTGGTGTTGAGTAAAATCTTTTTCCAACTGACCTTACACCAACAAACAGTACTAATTATGTGAATGCCACTCGGTTCGTTGTGTTCTCTGAACCTCAAGCGCATTGCGATGAAAACCGAAACGAAACACTGGGGCAACTTTTTTGGTTTCAGTTTTCAATTTTCCTTTCGGAAATGTATTTTTTATTTTTTGTGCTTTTATCGTCTTACAGATTCTGCAAGTGCACACTACGAATCACGTTTGTCCCTATTTCAGATTTCCGATATGCCACGCAGTAGACGTATCGTACATTTCGCTCAAAACGACACTCTCAGTGGGTGGCATTGGTACGAATATGTATGTATATATTATGTGCAGGAGAGAGATTGCCATTTCAGGTAATATCGGAGACACCACCTTATTTTCCGATGGTAATTCAAACTGAAATTGGTTTCTTCCACTGACACAGTAGTGGATATTGGTTTGGTAGTGGATACTCCTGGATCGTTTTGAATATGTCTCTCTCTCTGGTTGTCTCCGGGGAAGTAACATTCGGATAAAAAATCTATATGAGGTGTTGTGACGCTTGCAAGTTATTACTTTCCTATGCACGGAGGAATTGGCTGACTGCCGGGATTTGTATTGAATTTTTGCGCGCCTCAGCTGGGATAAAAAATCAATCTTATAGTGCAGCCATAGATGTAGAGATGGATGGGTAGGATCCGATCTCGATGTTGTGCTCGTATTTTATGGCCTCGAGCACAGGTATAGTCAATAGTGGCGGTATACGTTGTTTCTAGTTGTATGCTGCCAGCGGCAGTGAAGCGGGGAATTTCCGAGAGATTTATTGGAATATTTTCAAAGAGAATTTGCATTAGCTATTTTTGGTTATGAAATTTTCAAGTCAGTCAGTGGTATAGTTTGAATGGAATGACAATATTGACGATAAGACATTATTTGGCTTACGAGACTCATTCAATGGAGGGGGAGGTGGTAGCTATTCAGTGAATATTTGAAAATCACACATGTAGGAAAGTCGGTTAAGACCGACTGACGCAGACACATTTTTAGGCAACAGATGTTGTCTTGAAAGAGATGTGTAAAATGTTAGTCCATTAACTTTTGATTTGAGAATACTAGTACTTTTGAGAATGCCGTAGCAAATATTTTAAAATCGATAAAATACATAAAATTTGATCGTGTGATATTTTTGGTTAACTACATTACCTATATCGCAGCAAGCCAATTGATACCTCCAAATGTTTGCGGAAGTGTTGGCTTCATAAAGTAGGTACTATTTTAGGTCATTTTTCATCACTTCGGCGAGAACTTCGGGCGACAGATTCTCGCACTCGTGTCGAATGTTGTCCTTGAAGGCTCCATGGGTCTCGGGCTTGTTCACGTAAACAAGGGACTTCAAAAAAAAACAAAAAAAAAAAAAAAATTGCGACTATTAAATCGGGCGATCTTGCGGGCCAGTGAAAATCGCGAAAACGAGACCTAGGAAGGCCGCCTTCAGAATATCGGTTGTGGCTCGCGCAGTCTGTGCCGTAGCTCCCTCCTGTTGGAGCCACATATCCTCCAGTCCTAATACGTCCAATAACGGCAGAAAATCCTCGGTAACCATGACCCTATATCGCGTACCGTCCACTGTTGTCGTTTGACCAGCGTCGTTCTCGAAAAAAAATGGCCCGATGGCCACCCCCTAAGGTGGAAATGAGCCTCATCGCTCATTATAATTTTGGTAGAAAAATCGATAGACACGATTAAGATTATACCGCGTTCTTGGGGAGTGTATCGCTCCATGGCTTGTTCACTTGTATTCTATATATCTGTCTAGTCCACAAATGTCAAAACAGATTTGACATTGGCGGCCATTTGCAAAAATAAGACCATCTTCCAAAAGGGTGATCTCTTTTGGCCCACCTGTAGAAACACATTTAGTGAGGAACGTAAAGTTTTAAAAATTAAAAGCAGTTACAACCAACTTATAGGTCATTCAAGAATAATCGCTTTCATATCGTTCTAACTTGTTCTTGTGGGAAATCTATTCAGTTGACTTACCTATACGGTTTCAAAGGCACATCTCTTCAAGCTTACACATCCGTCGGAACAATAAAACTAAGTTCCATTTCCATTTTAAAGCTGTTTAGAATTCTAATGCCAATGGCAAGCAGCAAAATGTCAAAATGAAATAACAAACTTGTCCGATTTATTGCCTACATTGAGTAGACACTGCACTGATGAATAGATATTTATGCTCAGTCCGGTATAGGCATTGCCTAAGGTGTCACCGCGTGAGGCCCAAATCACACATATTCGTATGGAATTGCATACCCATGACGGTCATAAAATCGAGTGCTACGTGTTAGAATTCACAAAATCTGGACTTACTCTTTCCCCAGACAGATAGTAACAAAAATGCATTTTCAGGTTTCTGCTACTTATAGTACACACCATGTCAATGTCTTCAACGGAAATAAGTGAAGACCGCAAAGGAAGTTATTAAACTAAATGTGTTACTTTGAAGAAGAAGCCGGCAAAACCACTGATAAATGGCACAAACAGGTTATACAACTAGGAACGCATCCGAGAGCATGTGACGTGTCTGCTAAAGATTATAGATTAACCTAATTATTTGCGCTTTTAAATAATCTCCGCTTCATTAGATCGGATTTACGAGCTAATGATACAGAGGAACACGCATAATTTCACCAAATCACTGAATATCTGTCATGTGAAAAAAAAGGATCCCACTTGTAATGCAAAACAAGTTGACTACAAAAATACATGAGCACGATCGACGTGCTTAAAAGGTGTTGGGCCTCCTGCAGAGAATACATTTGAATGTACGGCTGCTAACCAGACGGGTGCTAAACTAGATCCAGGCTCTTTATAGGACTGAAACTGGAAATTAGGTTAATGATCGCATCGACTACAGTCGGTATTTTATTGGATTGCATAACAATCATTGGTGTATAGTCAAGCGGGCTTGCCTCATTGCGAAATTAAGCTCAAATTGTTGTTAAGGAAGTCGTATGTTATAAGCGAGATTTTTAATATAGGTACTCGTAGTCGGCTTGGACATAAAAATGTTCGTGTGTGGTAGTTACATATTTATTATTTTGTGGCGGCATTGTGGAAGACATCGTCAAAGTGGATCGTATAGAAGGATCTACAATCTCCCTAACTCTTGTTCATTCTCTAGTAATCAATGGTCTACTTAGGCCTACGAACAAACATTTTAGTATCTTCGCCGATGGCAACAAAGTGTCCCTGGAAGTAGAACTAATCTCACAGTCAAAGTTGCGAGCCAGTGATGAAAATTGGCTTTTCTCGATTGAACTGAAAACAAAAAAAATAAAAAATTATTACTGAGTCGTACAAAATATGACTTAATTTTTTAAACTGGAAGATCAGTTGGAATAATTTATGGGGTAAGGACATCGTCTCCTTTTAATTTGGCCTTGAGGATCGTCGCTTGAATTACATTGTTCATCCGTTTCTTGCCCGACAACAGCCTATACCGATGCACAACTTCGCATGATTCTGATTCGGCAACATGATTATGATCGATCCCACGTTCAGCTGTAAATTATGCGGAGGAGTTACTGGCGCATCAAGAGAGTTCAAAAATTCCGTCTGATAGTTGCCCGCTTCATTGTCGTCGGTCGCGCTGTCAACGGATTTTTACGAATGCAGTTCTCCAGCGATTTGACATTGAATAATGAAATTCAAGCTATCGACGCACGTCCTGCTAGTATTGCCCGTTCACTAATCCAATCGAGATTTTTATAATTTTGTGCAGTGCCGGACAACACTTTGGTGATGATTTCCTCCTTCGATGATGTGAACTCGCAAAAATCTTGCAGGGACCGATATCAATCTAGTCGAAACATCAACAGGAATTTGGTCATTGCCAAGCGCTATCTAGCAGTCGTCTCGATAATTCAGCAGCCGATGGGTCGTTCTGCAATGCGACTCTCATGTTCATGGTCGATTTCGACTTCTTGACATGCAGCCACAATGGCGACGATTGCAGGCATGCATTATGTTCATCGGCAGCAGTAGATTTCGCGATGAGTGGAAGCGTTTTACGAAAATCTCCGGAGAGCAATATCATAGCCCTACCAAATTGTCTCGAATCATTTCGTAGATCCTTTAGGCCCATTTTATTCAATCGAAGTTGAACACAACTTGGGGATTTTTATATGGGAAACTTCCCAAGTTGTGTTCAACTTCGATTGAATAAAATGGGCCTTAATCGTTCGGTCAACTGCCTCCAAAACTCATTTATGCGCATTCATCCCGAAATCTTGGTCATTGTCCACGTTGGCCTGTCAACCGTAAGAACATTGATTGGCAGCTTCAAAGCTGAATGTGCAGTTTGAACGCCTTCCAACAATGTGGCAGCAATCTCGATCCTAGTCTTGCTCCCGTTGCAATACGCGTTTGAATACATCGTGCATCGAATGATTTGGCTCTGGCATTCCCAATGTCGACAGCAAACTGCCGTACATGAGCATATGTCACAATTATCCGAAATTTTCCAAGCTTCAACAACGAATTTTCGACCTCGTACTCGGGAAAGTCAAATATTACTGAATTCAGTAGCCTTTTTGCAACTGCGTTGCGAGCAAATAGATTCTCGCAATGAATATGAATCGTAGCGTAGTCATTTTTACCACATGGTAGAGACGACCCTCGTATTGATAAAGAAAAATTCTTCAACTGTGTCATAAATTGAAATGGACGATCAGTAAGTTAAGTTACCTACTCGAAAGTAAGTTATACCTACTCATAATATAGAGCAAGCGAAGCATTTTCGACGCTCAGCTGAAAATCAAGTCAAAATAAAGTTTATATTGGACCGACAGCGTGTATATACTTTTCGGTCGTCATATAGCTTTTTATTACTACCACATCTTGATGAAATACGGTCTGTACATATTTCGCTAGGGACCTATGCCATGGTAGCCAAAGGCGGTAGAAGTGGAGAGAAATTATTGAGAATTTTTTTTTGAGAAATGACTTTCATATATCTGATTTTATCCCCCTCCCGATTGGTGAGGAATCTCTGTTTGAGACACTACAAAATTGCAACTTTTATGATCCGAGTTCGGCGACCTTCCCTTTCATGGAGGGAAGGCGTACTCCAACATTTGGTTACATTTTACCCGACAAAAGTTGCAAAGCCTATACACGGTGGTGCATATCAGCCTACCAACATCTTGACACTCTTACCCCGATTCCATCCATCCCACCACTGATATGAATTCCATTTCAGTTTATTTATGCTACCACAAGAGCTCGTCTCCGCCATTTAGATGCCACACATCGGAAGTTGCTTCAAGAATCTTTGAATATACATTTAGTCTTTCGTTGCTCTGGCCTGATTTAATGAGAAGTTGCATATCATGTCGCAGGAAGTTCACAAACTTCCCCCGCATGTCATTCACTGTACGCAATCTGATTCACGACGACGATACTGCATAGGGTAGTTCCAAAGAACTCAATTCCGAGGTTCCTATGGGTCCCAGGCTCCGATTCCATTGCAATAATTACTGCCGATGGCGGGTGGCCTAGTACAACTACGAGAACAAACGTTATGAAGTGGCTATGTTATGCCTAAAGTGTGTGAACGTGACTTTCTGTTTGATTGTTGTTTTTGTAACACGAGGCTATATTGTTACACTATATAGGACGCAGGGAATTGCTTTCATCCGACCACCCTATGGCATAATATTTGAAAGCCCCTAACGACGTGATATCCTTATCATCAAGTGGAAGAAGTAGCTCCTCTTCTCTATCATTTTTTCTCTGATTCTTGTTTGTGCCACCATTTCGACTTATGGCTGCTTAACCTCTGGAGATGTTTCGCCCAAAGAGGGTGACACATTAGTATAGGGTTTTGCCAATTTATAAACCCAAGGGAGGGCGCAGATCAAGGGGTGAACAAATAATGGATGTAATGACCTTCTTTAGGGAATTAAATACTTGACTTTGCCACTTTGTGTTCAGGGTGCGGGAAAATTTTCCTTTTTCTTTTTTTTTTCCTCCGGAGATTGAGTACCAAGGTGGAGATAACTTTCCGAAAGTCACTTGAGAAGTATTACATTTTTTATTATGTGTCGAGTGGACAATGAATGCATATTAAATATTAAACTCAATGGTGCGTTGAAAGTGCCATAGCGACAGCCACTGTTGATCGGTTGGTGAAAAGCGGATGAATGACACTACCAATTGAATGGAACATTGATGACATAATGGGGATTATGGTGGGACTAGTTATTGCTTTGTTATGGAAATAATTTCACAGTTATTGTTAAAATGTAGATATACATAACACATAAAAGAGGAAAGACCATGACAGTAGAGAAGTGATTCATACGTCGAATTCATTATCTGATGTGAATACTAATTTTCATAGCAAAGTGTAAATTGATTGTAATTGATCTTATGGCTTGACTGAGATATTGGGTATTCATATCAGGCTTGTGTGGCAGGTTCCCGCTGACATGTGTGGTAGTTAACAGTAATTATTAGTTTGTCACAAGCTCGCTTAGCATAGATTCGTATAATTGCAAGTGAGTAAAGGGAGGTGTCACCACGACAAGTCAATTTTTCATTTACTCCCGTGGAAGAATACAAAAGCCGGTACGTACCTATTTATAGACGCAAAGTTCTCGAAATGTTAACGCCTTCTGGGGGAACATTTGTGACTAAACAGTACGGGAATTCTGCTACGAAAACCGATCTCTCTTTTGTCCGATAGTTCATTAAAACCGATTTTGAAATAACGCTGCAATTGGTACGACAGAAAGCGTGTAGCCGATCAACACTTTATTCCAAACGCAACAGTTGGATTATGGTGACGAATATAATCTAATAGTAAATATCTTACGAATGGAAATCCGAATTATATACAACGCTGCATGGAAGTATTTTTTTTTTAGCTTTTGATCAGAGTTTTTTATAGACTTGCTACCAACCCTTATTGCTTGCATTTGGTCCATCATCTGTTGAAGGCTTATTTGGTTCGTTGTTTGACAGCCCATCATTCTGGCCATACTCTCTGGCGTCCGAGGTTTCGTCACCGTTGATATGGCTTACTTTCATAGGCATAGCCGTCAGCGTCAGGCGTCGTTCTATATCTTTTTGTGAAGACACCTCAGTTACTTTCAGTGCTCTGAATAAAGCTAGAGTTTCTCGCAAAATGATTCTCGCTCTTCCTTTTGATGCAATTTTGGCTTTTCCCACTTTTGACAAATTTTTTTCGACAGTCCGACGAATTTTTACCCGACTGGAAACAGGGAGGTTTATGTGTTTCGCGCGTATCCTATGTACTTTCCTACGTGACGCCCTGTAGTCCAAACGGCTTGACCGATTTAGAAGAGTGAGGTGTCATTGGATTCGTATTCTTCCCCGAAGTGTCATAGGTCATAGGCTAGAAAATAAAAATAAAAAAAAGTTAATTTTGTAGTAGTAAATAATTATGTGAACAAAAAAATGGTTTCTTGACATACGACTTTGTGACAACAACTTAATGTTTATAGCGCCACCATCGGTAAACCGAGAACTAACCTGTCAGTAGTGACCTGTTCCTTTCCTTCTTCTTTCTCTCGCTCTTGAAAAACTTGCGTAGGTAAGTAAGAAGCCATTTTTCTGTCCGATTGTGAAAAACAAGTTTATAATACTAAAAAATAACCGAGAGAACAAAAATAAAGTGTATAAAATTTAAAAAACCAAAAAACCCGGCACACTGTTAAAAAAAAAATTAAAAAAAAAACGAACAATACACCATACCTAACTATTTGGCAGTTGGAGGGTACTCATATTTTAGTTTAGCTGTGTAGGTATAGTCTCAGATTATCGATAAGTTAGGTATAGTGTATCGTTTGTATTTTGTAATTATTTTCTTTACAGTCAGTCGGGTTTTTAGGTTTTTTTAAATCAACTTGTTTCATCTTTTAAGTTGTTTAATTTTTTTCAACTAATTGTTTCGAAGAAAGAAATTTCGAGGCTGATCCGATTTTTTTTAGGGCGCCAGTCTTCATTTCTTTTGATCGCAGCGTGGTATCTTAACCAATCCAAAGTCACTGGGAGTCAAAGCGGCATATTTGTTTGAGCTTTTCTACACTCTTAATGTAGGTAAGCATTTTCTATACCAAACGGATCTACAATTGTATGCTGATTCCAAACAAAAATTAGGTTAAGTGGAAACTCTCCGATACATTCGAAACAATTTACTTATTGACCACATAATGTCCATTACCCCATAAACGGAGTCGGTTATGTCCACTTAATTTTTTTGGAATTACAATTATCTACCTTAAACTTGGATGTGAAAAAAATAATCTCTCCGCTTAGTAGTAAGAGGATTGGACTGGGATTCCAAACTGGAACCAAAAAACCAAAGAAAGTTTCAAGTGTCCTTATATTCTGCTTTCAACATCTTGGTCCGGACTGAAATAAGTCAAAAAAGTACTTGTTCCATCTGACATATCTGCCTGAGTAGGTACCTTAGCAATGCAAGTAATTTATCAAGCCCGATAAGACGGATCTACTTATTATTTACTAAGATATTTTGTTTTGCAAGGGGTCTGATTTAGGATGATTCGGATCCATTAAGTCGCACTGATTTTAAACTGACGCGAACAGATCAGAGATTTTACCTAGAATAAAAAAAAGTGTAAGGCCGTCGACCGGATTAACATCTGCTTTAACCAAATAAACCGATATTTGAGACATGGGCATTAATTTAAATTAATTGGTACCTATCAGTGATACGTAATAGGTCTGTTCCCTTACTTTCTGGTTCAATTTGGCAATATGTCACATTTCTCTCATTGCGGGAGCATTCGTTCACCGAAATGAAATATAAAAAAAAAGGAACGCGCTGAGCCACTAATTTGAAAAATGTGAAATTATTCTAGGGAATATTCAAATAACAGTAGAACAAAGCACAAATTTGTATTTAAGACCAAGATTTTAATGGCTTTTATTGCAGAAATTAGGGAGTTTAATTTATTTTCTTCTTATGTCTATTTTAATGCTATACCTACAAGCAAAAACTATACATAAAAACAATTAAAAAGTCAGTTACCAACAAACAGTTGAACGATTTGACAACCATCTGTCAGCAATAACCAACTAGCCCAAATAAATTTCTTGAGCGAATATTTGCAGGTTTTTTTATGGAGGGGAAATGTTTTGTTCTCTCTTTTTGGTTCTATTTTGCCCAACTTTTGTGTAAGGGAACGAAGTTTGACTAAATTTGGCTAATGTGTTCGAATGCATTATCGTAAGGGAACAGACCTAAAACTAAGACCGCCTGGCTCTTCATTTATCTGTCAGTATCTGTCACATATCGTACAGATTGCTATTGGGGCTTACCAGGGAACATTCTTAAGTTTGGTCGCAATGACTCAACCGTCCCATCAATGTTATTTGGACACAAGTAACTGCTTTTTCCTTTTTTGAATGCTTTGCAGTTGTATTCTTCTGCAAGGCAATGCTTTAATCAAACCTCCCAATCCCCATAGCCGCAATCGGAAGTGCCAAAAAGTTGCAACGTCCGTCGCGCATTTTAATCATTAGTTTCCTGCCGAATCGCAAACATTCCACCCAACCAACCGCATTTACAACTCGTCCACTAACTGTGGTAGCGCCTCGTATTTTACCTCACCGCAGACACCACATGAGACCCCAGCACAACACGGGGCGAGTCGCATAAGTCCTGTCCTGCATTCGTAATTTCCTCCATGTCAACTTGAGGTTCAAGCGTCATCTCTGTTGATGTGCGTGTTCCGGCAGATCTCTCTTCACAGCGAACCACTGGCGCTGCTGCTGCCGTTTGCTGAAAATTGCCTCAAGTTCAATATCCTCCGGCATGCGCACGATGATTGATCACCAAAATGGCAAGTTTCATAACCAGTCGTGTGGAAAATATACATGCATTGTGAGCCACAAGAAGCCCATCGTTTGCAACGTGAAGATAGCCGAAGTTGGCTTCCATAACAGATCCTTTCAATTTTGCCGCTATACAAGTGAATTTTTATTGTAAATGAGATTTTCTAATGTGATTTCCTTTTTATCATTCCAGGAGCAGTTATCCATCGTCGGTTAACCTTTCGGCTAAGACGAGCAATGACAAGTGAGGTGATATGCAAAGTTTAGATATTCCCATCCCCACTGGGGTGTAACGGCAGAAAATTATCAATAAAAAAAATAGTTGAAACAAAAAGAATAAAGTGATTGAACCAAGTGAAAGTGAAGTGATAGCCAGTGATCGGAGGAGAGCTCACCTATACTGTGCTGTTGGATTAGAAAGATAAATTGGTACAACTAGGTACCGCCACAATGGATAACACTTGGAATGCCCACAAAATGAGGTGAGTTTTGAAATATTTTTACTGAGTCACATTGGTGTGGGCTGGAAAGATACTCTCGATACTCTTACGGCGCGTTATTTCTCATTAAGGTTCGCAGATATTGCAACTATAACGAGCCGATGCAGTTTCGATTAAAATGGCTGATTGCGACATTGGTGTGTGGGAGTGTGAATAAAAGGTGTAGCGTGTTGCAGAAGTTAGACTGTGAATATGTTTTTGCTGAATATAATTTCTGTTAGAGATGATGTGGGCTTTTATTGCGGAAAGAGGAATACATTTTCTAATCGCTATTGGAAGCGAATCTCGAACAGTATTGAATTGGGTGAGGGGTTGACTATGCCACGGAGTTACTACAAAACCAAAATTGAAAATCCAAATCATAGCGAAATTTCTGTCAGAAAAATATTTCCCTACCTACGAAAACAATCACAACAAACCAATCATTCCATCAGAAAAAATAATCCTGATAGATGGAACAGTAAAGAAATGAAATATTTTTGTTGTGGAATTGACTGGGAAGTAAATCGGAAAAAGTTTTTCGTACGGAAAAATGAAAAAATTATTTTTCTAGAAAATTTAAAGATTATTTGCTTATTTTTGTTTAATAGACTTACTTTATAATTCATAAGCCACATTTTAAAATCAAGATTGAGTTCAACCATTAGGATTAATTGCTCTTAAAAAGCAAAAGAAAATTTTTACGGTTGCATTTTACGTACGGCTATAACTAGGGCCAAAGACGAGAGTGCTGAAAGTATCCAGCACCAGCCTGACACCAAAAGTCGGGTATTCCTGCAGACTGAAACAAATTTTAGTTTTCTATTCTAGGGCCTAAGACGAGAGTGCTGAAAGTATCCAGCTCCAGCCTGACACCAAAAGTCGGGTATTCCTGCAGACTGAAACAAATTTTAGTTTTCTATTCAGTTTAAGTTTAAGCAAGTGCAAAGTTCGATAAAGTTATATAAATTAAAAATCAGACAATGTGCGAATAAGTACTTTGGTTTGGAACCAGGATAAGAAATTAAGTAGAGCTGCAGAACACAATTAGCTTCATGCCCCCTTCATTAGGCTTATTAGAAATATAAACATAAATAGATACATAACGCCGAATCAGAAACTTTATTCAATACATAGAAGAAAAATAGTTGGTGCAACAAGTCCGTGTAGGTACCCCAGGTCTAGCTTCTCACAACCATTTCTTTTGGCAAAGTTTTTATTTTTAGGACGTGTTTTTCAACCTTCACTCAGTTCAACATACAGTTTATGCCATTTTTTTAATAAATAAACACAAAATTTTGTTTATTTATTTACTTGTATAGTGTTTATGTTATACATGTACTATTTGTGTTTATTTATTAAAAAAATGGTCAAAACCACTCGACCAATGTAAAACCCAATAAAAAGTCCCCAGAAGAAGTTGAAAAAACATCAACGAAACGTCGGGAAATGAATAAAATAGTTTTATTTCTATTTTGATTCGGAAAACATAGACCAGTGAGCTCTAATACAACTACTTCAATTTATTAAATACCTGGTCACCACTTAAAAAGAAAAACAGGTAGTTTTATTTTGATTTTCAATGTTTCGTTAGATATTTTAATGACTTTGAAAAAAAACAGCAGGAGCAATTTAAAATTGTATGTAATTAACTATAACTTCTTTTATATAAACATTTTTTTTAGTTTAGTTTATTCATTAATTAGATTACAATCTTTATAGACTAGATACTAAAATATAACTTTTGTGGGCTATATGCTTATATAGTAAAAATAAATTAAATACACACAAAGGTCAATTATTTAAACTTATTATGGTAAGTTACAGTTAATGTTATTTAATAAATATTTTTTAAATATATCAAGATATATTTACATCAAGATTATTCGTATATAGGCAAAGAAAAAAAAAAAAAATGTATTATAACATTTGAAACAGTTTACTATAAAGAATTTATGATAGTCAACAATTTGGCCAGAATGTAACTTGTTATGGTCATCAAAATTTCAAAAACGATTCTGCCCCAGGGTAAATTTAAATGACAACATGTTGAAACTCATGTTATCTGTACACATTTTCCAGACTTTTACATGCGATATGTAAAGGATCATTCACATGAGAGCGACCAACTACCTACGAACGAACGAATATTCGCAAGTTTTGACAGTCCATTCACATGATACATTTAATTTGGTCGCAGAAACCCGCGAATCCAATGACAGTCGCCGTTATTTGTCTATAACATTTTGAGTTTGAGGTTAAGTTCGAACGAAGGCTTTATTCGTTAGTTTGTGGAACGCGAATTGAATGATGTGGATTGTGAATAAACTTTGACAATTCGCGCCAAGGGTGTATTCGTTCGCGGCAAAAAGTTTGCAATTCGAAATTTCGTTATTTAAACTGTTTATTAACATGTTTTCTTAATACATTTTGATGGGATAATTAACTATCCTCCTCTTGGAATAGTAAAATGTACAATTTTCTGTTCATAAATGCATCAAAAGTGGTTTGTTCGCATTTCAGCAATTCGTTCGCTCGCTCTCATGTGAATAGTCCTTAAGACAGAAAGTCGTGTGATCCGACATATTATGAGTCAGCTCGATTTGAGCAGGAATTAGAGAGGTCTCGTGTGAAATAAACTCTGTAAAAAATATTAAATTTGCCTACAGTTCCATTTATTTCATCTGACACTTATTCACGAGAGGCTGCGCAGCAAAAAAAAGGTTCACGTATAACGGTTGTTATTTCTTGTGTTGACCATAAACCTAAAGTTATTTCTCTCTCAGTAGTTGTCCACCAGTTATCCCTGACCTTCGTTATAAAAAAACGTTTACATGAGAATTAGCTACAATTCTCGAGGTGCTTTAAAAGAAAATCTCTAGGAATAGATAGACAAGTTGTTTCTTGAAACGGTATAAAATCAATGTTAATAAAAGCACATCTACTCATTCTTTTGAATACCATCCTTTTCCTCTCTCTATGATGACAGTATACTTTTCTGAACCACTTCGCTTCGCACGTGTTCACTTTCCCACGCATTCCTCTCACATCTCACTTATCATGTAACAATGAATACAAAAAGCCAAATGCTGACCATGCTGATTTGCCCATCCCTAATAAACAAATTTCCATCACTCTTCAACTACCAACTTGTGTAGCTGCCAACAAAATGATTTCCCATCGTTTCAATTAAATTTACATTAGTTTTCCAATTAACCACCACAACCTCCTCCTTTTCGAAATTTAGGTCGCTTGCTTTTCGTTCGTCAGTAATTTGCAATACACCATCCATCCCGTTGATATGGATATGGATACTGTTTACTGTATCTCTGTCTTGTAGCGCCGTTCAATTAATTTCGATTAAAATTCCATCTGCCAGTCGTACGTATACTCGCAAACTGCTACACGCAAAAAAAAAAACAAAAAACAGATTTCTGGCTTTACCGATATTTTTAGATATCGCCACACATGCAAAAGTATAAAGGTCAGTCCCAGTCTGTTGCTGCTGAGACAGGCTTAACAAAAACAGAAAAATTGTCAAAGAAAATGACATAAATCGATACGCCACAACATACTCGGCTCGTGTCTCACGTCATTCATTGTTAAGCACTCCTCCCGCGTCACGGTAGTTTCTACTTACCACCCGCAGGCCGCAACTATAAATACATTGGTACTACCGCACCGACCTCACTGTATACGATGTATGTATTGAATCGGTTTCGACATTTTCGCAAAAGCCGATTGGGCTATCTATTCGAATTAGCGCTCTCCGCCCTAGCTATTTAAAGCCCATTAGCAGAGACTTAGCGTTGGCAAACAAAATCGAAATCGACAACTTGTTGTTAGAAGGGAATTGTCTGTCAAATTTGACTCGAGTTTTACTCGGCACATGTACGCGGGCCCGTGTGGGGTAGAACATGCAGGCGAATTAATCAGCCGTCTCGATTGCAAATTGGTTTCAGCAGTTAAATGCAACTAATCGACAGCTCAGCACAGAGGGCCCACGGTCTACGTCTGGTAATCTATCGCCAGTCGCGCAATTATCGCCCGCCAATTTGATTAAGTCGATGATTTAATGCGTTTGCGCCACACCGCAATGTTGGTTCTGCTTGATGGCAGCGCACGTTATCTGCGAGCGCAATCGGAATGACTAAACCATTATACACATTGACATTTCAGCACTCAGTCGACCGCTGGGACTTGGTTGGCGGAATTCGATTTCAACACTCTCGTTAACAGCTGAACTGAAACCGCAGCGTGAAACTAATTGATTTAATCAATTTCATGATCAGTGCCATGTACGCGGGCATGCTGTTGATATATTTGGACCACATGTATGTGGGTGGAGGAATTCCAACCATCTTGGTCTAGATATATCACTACAGCAGCACTCCGACTATCTATCTTCGCCATCATCAAAATGACCGCATAAACATAACATCTCTGTCGTTATCGTTGCGCACGTTCACAGGGAAATGGCCGTGTACTTACCAGTGTACAATATGATTCGAGTACGGGTCCACAGCTTATCATATTAGTGGTAGATTAGTTTTGGGGTGTTTTGGGTTTCTTCTTATTCTGCTTCTCTGTCTTTATGGTAGTGCTTCTCTGATGGGAGCTGTAACGAGGTGATAAGGATGCCTCCAACAGAAGAGTGTCAAAATCATGATGTAGTCTGCTTAGAGGTTATCGTGGGAAGAGGAGTGTTTTCTGTTTTGTTTCTTGAATTTGTTTGTTGTGGATTAATGTGATCGTGCAGTGGAATTTTAAGACAAAGTGAGATTGTGATGGGATTTTCTGTACCTGTATAATTTTTGGCGGGAAAATATTTCGTGTTTTTGGCACACTTCGTTCAATTGTGTTCTTAGTTAAGGATGAATTAGGCGCGCATCACATTCAGCATGGTTGCCAGCATATAGCGGGTTTCTAAATAGGGTTGAAAGATGACATTCGAGTAGGTATAATTTTTTTATTCATTTAAAATATTATAACTCACACTTCTCACATTATGTTGCTACAAACTGTGTAATTTTGAGTGTTAAAATCGGGTGCCTTACAGGTGCAATTCGCTTTTCATTTAAAAAAGAAGTGTACCCAATTCAGCGAACTTTACTGCCATCGGACAATGCATCAAGGACCCGATTGACAGCGTGAATTCTTGCCCTTACTTTTCAATCTGGGTGCGGTTTCATAAATTACAAAATTAAAATAAAAATCAACGCAAGATTTGCAGGAAAAGATGAAACCGCACTCTCCTGAAGACCAATATTAAAACAATTTAGCTCTCTGTTTTTCTCTGTATGCTTCAATATCACAACCCATCGTTCGAATTCCAGCACATTTTTGGAACGCCCAAACTTAACTGTCAAAACATCTCATGCATGCTGGGAACCCTCGCATGTACGAGTAGATCCATATTGTGATGCCTTTGGGACTTAAAACCCTGTAGGTTGAAACTATAAAAGTTCAAACAACCTCAAACTCAGCTCAAAATGTTCATAAAGTTGATGCCTCAAAAAGCCGAGTCGTCACGAATGAAAACTTTGTGCCTGCAATGATTCTGGACTAGAGCGTGACAATCACTGAAAAAGAGGAACACTGTTTGTGTCTCACGCAGTCATTTAAAATTGTATTTTTAGGGTCACCAAGATTGGCTTTCATCTTCTTAAAAATTGCGCAATTCGTCAGAGTTTTTGAAGAAAAGTTCAGAAATTTATATCTTTCATCACTATTCATAGTTGAGGTAAGACTTCCACTTAGGAAAATCATCCTAGGGGATGAAATTATTCGTTCAGCAACCTTTGCTGACATACACCCAGAGAAGATCCTTGTCTTCATGACTGCCTCTGGAGTGAAAAGATGGCTCTAGGAACCTACATACCTGGGTAGGCACAGTAGGCTACTTTAAGAAGTCGCTACGCCAGAGCCCCCTGTTGGCTCTCCCGCCCTTTAATCTAATCTAATCTAAAACTTCCACTCCTGGGCATTTTATGGACTCGCTCATTTCCGTTTATATTTTTCTAGGGAGAACATGTCTTTACGCAATCTCCTTAGTTGTTCGAATTAGGATAATGCTTGCCGATTTGGAATTATTTTATTTTTGTTTAAATTAAATTTTGAGCTTACAATTACAAAATACCTTTTTTTTAATAAAGGCAGCAGCACCTTCATACGCACTTTGCTTTCACTGATACTTGCTGACACTAAATTAAAAACCAAAAGGGGATTTTAAAATAACTTTAAAAATATTCGATCAAAAACAGCCGAGAATAATAATGAGCTATAAAAAAGTGTTTCTTATTTTCCCCTGTGCGCCCCCCAATGGTGGTATACATGGCTGCAATTCGGCGAAAAAAAAAAAACAATTTTTCTGCAAAATCCTGCACTTAGACCTCCCCTTGGCATATATTTACTCAAACGAATTAATATATCCAAGTACCTACTTTAATAATCAATCAGATTGCGATTCTTCAGACACTGACTCAGCCTTGAAGCTGAATTTCCCTCACACTGCACTTACGAGTATTATTCATTTCTCTTTGATGGAAAACTCTTCAAATTGGATTCGCAATCGCAATTTCGATCGATACGTTTTCATTTTCATTTTCATTTTCATTCTCATTTCCATGCGAACATAATAACTGATGGTCAGGGTTAACCGCATAGGGCTGGCTTTAGTTGTGCCGAGCATAAAAAGTAGTTAAGAACAAAAAGCACCTACTGTAGCACGCTTTTTCTTTATTTGCAATCAAATTGCGATATGCATTTTAAACACACCATTCACCATATACGTAATTTTATGACTGACTGAATGCATAATCCAAACTGGAGGTGTTTCAATATTGTATACATCAAATCGGTATAGAAAAGAGTTCGGAGAACTCATTACTTATCACGATATAAACGATGCATGTCACTCGGCTGCCGTGATATTCATTTAAAGTTCTGCTGCAGTCGAATTTACATTCTTAAGCTTCTTTGAAAACAAGTCAATTATGCAAATGGGAAGTAATAAATTAAATTAAATCGCAGTAAAGTATGAGTGTTATGCCATGTAAACGCCAACGATTTACTGCTGCACGTGGCGGAAAGAATGTACTTTGTTTTTTATTGTAACACTTAAAATTCTATTACTCTTTCTATCACGAACTTTGATAGTGTAGAATTTCATATATAGGTGTACCTACTCACACGTCACACCTCATCAAAGAGGAAGAATTATTGAGTGTTAAAAGTAACAAGCCTTGGCACAGCATTCTTCAGTCGCTCCAGAAATGTATGTTTCTTTTCTGTCTTTATAATCTACTAGCAAACCCGCTGCAGCGAAATCTGCGGGGCTGATTCGTGGAATCTAAACCATCCAGGGCGCTCCCCAAACGCATACAAAAAATATTCATTCAAATCGGTTGAGCCATTTAGGAGGAGTTTAGTGACATACACATACAGTAGAATTATATATATTAAGATAGGTATATAACACATTTTCCACATTCATTTTATGACTTAAAAAGTCCATGGACTGTTTGGACACTTTTATCAATTCGAAAAGGACAACAGCTATGTGTTTGTTGCTTTCTGAGATCTCTCTGTAAAATATGTAAACTTTTAGGCCCAAGATTAGGTCGAACTATAGTAAGACGCAGAAAAATCTCTTATTTAAAATCAACCAACTTTAGGTTAAGAACTACCATGTAATACCATGCTATGAATATAGCTCCTACTGAGTTAGAAGATCAAGAATAACCAAGTCAAGTTCTAGAAAACTCGGCTAAAAATTATTGATTTATCAATTTCCATTCCAAATTTTCTTCCCGGTCTTAAATAACAACCTACCTACATAACTATAAATTTAAATTTAACCAACTTACTTTTTTGGTTGATATATTAATCTATAATTGGTAAAGTGTGTTTTGCTTTTAACTGTATGAATTTAACCTTTACCATTTCGGTTGTTTTTAACCACGAATACCTACTAGTTTTTTTCAACAGAACAGAGACTTAGTCAATTTTAACCCTTTCTTTAACCGAGCAATAATCGCACTCAGTTAGATCCAGTTTGTCAGTGTGGAAGCTATGGAAGTACTAATACGAATAACTATACCCCTTGTACACAGTGTTGCCAGTTTGACTGTTTTCCCGTCAAATTTGACTGGATTTTTTCGGTTTTGACTGAAAAAAAAAAATCAAATCCAGCCGAGTGTTTTTTTTTGACTGGATTTTTCGTCTTTAAACGGAAATCAAGTCGACTGTTATTTATTTTTTTGACTCTATAATTCCTAAAAAAAAATGTACCTCCAATGCAAACCTAGTTTAAATGAGCGCAGTGCAATGAACACACCCATTTAGTAAAATGACAGAAACAAACAGCCTATCTACCACTACCAGCGGCATCAAGCCGCTAAAAGTACCATTCTGGTGTGTAGTTTTGTGCTATAGGTAAAGATGCTAGTAGAGAAAATCCATTTCAAGATCTCGCAAAATTTGCTATTACGGTTTTAGTTTTGCCAATTTTGAATGCCGCAGTGGAAAGAGTCAGTTAAATTTGGTCAAAACTAAGCGACGAAATCGGATGCAATTATTATTAACCAACTCTATTTTGGCAATTAGAAATAATTTGAGAGAACAAAAACATGTTGTACAAATTTTGAAATACCTGAGGAAGTTATAAAAAAAAGTTGGAAAGAATACTATATACCTATCAAAATATAGAAACGGAAGCAATAGAAAATTGCAATGACACAGACTCAGAAGACTTTAAATTAAGTACTACTTATTTTTTTGTTTTCGTTAGCTATAATATAAAAAATATTTTTGTTGAAAAAAAAAAAATAGCTGTTTTCATTTTCGACTGTTTTTTTGACTGGATTTTTTTTCTAAATGTTAGATTGTTTTTTTGATTGGATTTGGACAGTGACTAGCATACCCCCTGAGCACAATATTTGTGATTGAAAAGAGTACTTTCCCCGATCCAATGACAGTTCTGGCTTTTTCTTGAATTTATGCAGTATATTTTATCGTTTTTGTACATAAATCGACGTCTCGAATCACGAAACTGTTCCATATTTCACGAAATTCGGGTTTCAAATAAAACCGAAATTGATACGATAAAATACAAAATACGTGCAGCCTTTCAATATTAAGGAAAGTTATTGATACCTACATATAAGCTAGCTTTAACTAAGGCTACTTCAATTGGATTGGAAAACTTTAACACAAGTGACGAATACATGTGGAAATAAAAAGTGCCTGCCAAGTGTCGATTAGTCCAATAAATATTTATTACAGGTGAATGAATACCATTTCTAAAGTGATTTCAATTATTTACAAAACTCACCTACATGATAAAAAATTTGACAGTTTTTCGAAATATGTATTTGAGTATCCAATCGATGGAAAAATGCTAAGCGCGTAGGTAGGTGATATAGGCTATGACAAACGTGATTTGTATCATGTTAAAAAAAAAAAAGCCTTGAACTAGCTACATACAATGTGTAAATATTGAACATGAGTCCAGTGTATATTCTTATGTTCTCTACTCTCAAGCTAAACCTTGAATTTAGTGAAATAAAAAGTCGTCACTAAAAACCATTTGCATTTATTTGTAAAACGTGTCTCAATTCCACAATACCGTGTGCCGATTTTAAAATTCAGTCTGCAATAACATTTCGTTATGTTGTCGTGTCCCTAACGATGTACGAATAGCCACTTCGTAATTTTTATTCTGTTTTACAAAATACTCCTTTCGAAATTCAGTTTGCAAGACTCTGAAAATACTCAAATAAAAAATTGTGAGTTTTTTGTCCAATCCTAAATGTTGGAAGAAGTAAGTTCTCCCTTCTTATTTTTGAATGTGTACAAAGTTCCCATAAGAAAGTGGACTTAGTTCCCACCTTACAAAGGAACTAAGTCCACTTCAAGTGGTTTTATGTCCCACTAGGTCCACTGAGGGAGTTAGTTCCCGGGGACTTATTTCCTTAAGTTGGGAGGTTTATAAGCGGAGGCAGGGCGTACTAGAAAAGGTCCATAAGCTACATAGTAGCCATGTTACATTATGCAAAAGCGACAAAAGAAATTTCACTCTCTCACCAACTACCACCTTGCATTTGGGAGTATTGTCTTCGGCGTGTGGGTTCAAATGGAGGTTTTTCATTTGTGATAATCATATGTCTTGAAAATATGACTCTTCCTCTGGTAAAATATTGTGGCAATGTACAAAAAATAAAACCACATCGCATTGATTTCCGTTCACGGTCATAATCAGTTGATATCCTTCCACCTGGAGCCATTCCAATCCTTAGGTACTACAATAAAACTGCAACTGTCTTCCGATTAAAATGTGTCTTACAGAAATGGATTTAAAGACTACTTCCATTTGTCACACCAACATTTCAAACTATTCCAACTAAAAGATAGGTTCAGCTGCCCGCTGCTCAAAACCACATTGTCTTCGTCATTTTCGAAGCAAATTCGAACGACGCTGTAAGGAACCATATAGATACCATTACATCATCATAACCTAGAGAAGTATAGGTACGCAATCGATTGCAAACTATAAATTCGTCAATAAATCAATCCATGTGCGCTAAGCCGAACAAATGAATCTTAATAGCTCCGCACAGAACTTATTGACATTTTTGTGCCTTTTTGGCCTCTTTGTCGTTCAACTTTCATTACCAAGTCATCAATAGTGATCAAGAGATTAAGACTGCCTACCGGTGTTCCGTGTTAAGTTGCTCCTCGACGGATATAAATATAAACCACAAATTCCCACCCGGATAAGAGTCAATATCGGGAGATTAGGGCTCCTTCGCCATCCGACGGACAACCTACTTTTCTTTATTCTTTTGCACCCCAGAGGCTCTGGTGTCATTATCCAAATAACTCTTTTATCCTCTCTTCATTTGTCATCCTTCACTTGGCCAAAAAATGCTAGTGGTTTGCTTTTGCCTTCTTTATTCATGCGATGAAAGCAAATTGAGCCACCCTTCCCGTTGGTCTGTGGAAGTGACTCAGTGAGGTGCGGTATTTGGAAAGTTTGCATATATACGTACTGCCTGCCTAACGTCCGTTTATTAATCGCCTTTGAGATGTCCTTTGACGGGAGCCCCCGAGGCGTTATTTTCCTTCAGCTTGACAACCCGTGGAAACAAGGAGTAAAAACAAAAAAAAAACTGAAGAAACGTAAAGAAGAATAAGAAAACACTTCTTATCCGGAAATTTAATATCTCTATTCTAGTTTGACTATACGAAGAGGACTAAGTCAACGACGATGGTGTGTTATTGACACAACGGCAGTTGTCGGCCGCCAACCGCAGACTAATCTATAAAACATGACCACAGCTATCCGGAGACAGGGTCGAGATTAAATGTGAAAGATAGCTGAAAAGAAACCCTACGGGTTGTCTCTTGTCTGCACTCTGTGTTCCGAGTGAGCGATTCGCCCTAAGCAGACAAGAAGTGAAAAGGTGAAGTTATGATATCTTTACCTTGCAGTGCATCTTATTGTAAATTTTGCAAAGGATTTGAATATTTGTTTGCAACTGCAAGAGATATTTACCCAGCGCAACCAGACCAGAGATATTGGAAGTATTTTTGGAATGGATTTCTGGGATTTGCGCCTCAAAATTGAAATTTTTCTTCGTACCTCTGGGATTATTACGGACAATATAGGGAAGGCTTGGGCAAGAGAGTTTGTCATATCAACATATAGGTAAAAAATCTTACAGAGAGTAATAGGTCTTATTATTCTCTAGTCCTAGGCATGGAAGGTACCTACAATTTTACTCCATTTTTAAAAGACTGCATTGAAAAGCTGTCTCAGGTCAAGGCTTCTGCCTTGCTATATGAAGACGTGTTTTTAGAGGATAGCTCGCTAGGGAATATTAAAATCACACCACATAATAAAAAGTGTTATATTAGCTGTCATAAAGTCTACGAATAAGCTTGAGTTCTAATTTGTTTACTGAAACTGTTTAGCAAAAAGGAATCAGAACTTCTTTTCCACACAATTTTGCTAGCAGCAAAAATAAATCCTTGTCATTCAATTATTTTAAAGCTCAGAAGTAGTAACAATTTCGTGCAGTCTTCGACAGGCATCATCAATAGTCCCCAAGTGGATGTTACCAAAGTCAGTCAAATGGCACGAATCAGTCGATGAGAAGGGCTCCGCGAAATAACACGCCAGAAAATAAGGCCCCAAAAGTAAAAATTAAATAAGGACTCAAAATTGGGACACATTTACGAAATGAATTAATGCCCCACTTTAAAAAAAAAAATTAGTCCTACATGAAATGAAATAAGGACCCCAAAAACATAAAATTTCATGAAATTATGTCCATTTTAAAATGAATATTAGGCCCCGATGGAATGAGTATTCAATTAAGGCGCAGGGTCATAAGTTCACAGGCCAAAAGTCCACAATGGACTTTTGACCCACCTAAGGGGTCATAGTTTCATAGTTTGAAAGCGCAATCTTAAAATGATTGCAAGGCTGGAGAACTGTGCCTCGTGGGTTTTGGAGGCAAACATCGGAAATGAGGTCATTGCTAGAATTTTGAGCTTAGCTTTCAAACTCGTTGTCCTTCATCAGTGAGTCAAAAGTCCACAAGAATTTTGTGTGAACTCTATAGTTCTTATACTGTTACGCAAAAGTGTGCTTCGAGTTATTTTATCAATAAAAAATAAATTCGGCCCCAAAAATTATGGGCAGGTCTTAATTCATTGGGAAATAATTTTATTATGAAATTAATACCAATTGAAAAAATTAAATAAGGCCCAAAAGTGAAATTTCTGTCCAAATTTTGCTATTTTTTTGCGGGGTATATTTTATTTCTACTTTAGCATCTCATTTCCCGGGCGTTATTTCGCGGAGCCGATGAGAAAAACAGATGCTCTGATATTAAAACGTTCCTTCTGTTAGGACTTTTTGTCTTTTGCTGGATCAATTTGAACCCACTACAAGATTGGACTGGGTTTTACAATTTTTTTTGTCTTTTGCTGCATCAATTTAATTCCACTACACTGGATTTCAAAAATATTTGTGAAATGATTGTCTTTTGCTGGACTGATTTTCGACCAAGAAAAAAATAGTTCCAGAAGTTTCAGAGAATTTCATAAATGGCAACAAATCGGGCTCCAACCAGCCACCACAATTCTAAGTACCTCACAAAGGCAATGATGTCCATCGTGATGATTTAAATGGAAAACTGCCTTTTCCGATCGAAAGCACGACTGACTAAATCTATTGATTTATCGCATGGGCTTGTGCTTGATTTCCACGCAAACAAGGAGCATCTGTACAAAATACGGATACACTTCATGCGTATGCTCTTCACAATATACGATATTTCTATCACTTCCAGTACCTACTCAAGAGCATTCGCCTCGATGTCGATATTCGAATCGGTGGAGAGGACAGCATTGAACTTGATTTAATTACCATGACTTTCTGTGAGTGCACGTATATACGTTATACGTCCACTTAACCTAATTTTGAGAAACTTTGAGTGGCAGCGCCAATGATACGCGTCTGTTCTACATATTGGTTGCGCCGTTGCCGTTGCTATATTACGGGCTGCTGTTTTATCGATGCGTGCACAAGGTGAACACATCCATTCAGCCATGTGGTTGATATACTGTACCAACTTTCAAGTGCTTTGTGGTTATTTTCGGAGATTTCTTCGATATTTAGTTCTTTTTTTCAGTGAATCGATGAGTAAAGCTGGATTGTTAGACTAGGGAAATAAGGATGAATATTCTGCAAACTGTGAAATTTCCAGTAGAACAGGTACAGACCCATGAAAAATGCTTATGCAAATACAAAATTTCAAAGGACTACGTGTTTGTCCAAATCTTTCAAACTTAAAGTTGAAGAGCGAACACTCTTTTTGGCACACTAAAATCTTTGAACACGGTCAATTCACTCATCTCAAGGAGTATGAAAGATTTGAAATAGGTACTTTTGCAGGTTTCAGCTAAGTTCTTGAAGGTGGTTAAGTCCGTCATGGTAGACTTTGAGGTGGAAATCTCAAGGAAATCGAAGATGGAGCTTGGAAATCATATAAAAAACAAGCAACTGGTTCTAAGACAAGAACGCAGCTTCTACAAAACAGCTTTATCACCAAAGCACAGGTAGTAGTTCATATTAGACGTCAGACGTCTTCCCGCGTTAGTTACCGAACTAGGTCTGTGATGTCGGGTATAGGGATATCAGACATAATACGGTTCCTCAACTCCACAGGCTGGATATAGGCACCGAATGCTTCTCACCCTTAACAAACATCACAAACTAGGTAACACGAGTCGTGGTAACAAAAAGGCACATCACAGTGCTACTTGGGTTCCAGGCGGGACCGCCACTTCTACCTACCTACCTAGGTCTGTGATGTGAACGAAAGGGGTAAGAAGATGTAACATGTAATTGTAAACAAAGCATTTCGACGAAAATGTTTGGTGGATTAAAAAAATGCTCCAACAAAGTTTTCCCTTTATCCTCGTACCCCCGGGAACTAGGGCCTTGTCATTTTTCGTAACATGTGCCATTTTTCTGAATCGAAATTCTTTTCAAAGACGGTGTTTAACAAAAATTATACAATCGATCCTCTTTTGGACCGTTTCTCTTCTGCAGGCGGTGTCAACAAAAACATTTCTAAATAGATTCTCAATTAGCCGTTTGGACTTGGCATAGAACTGTAGATCCCTTCCGCATTCTCCCGAAAAGACACACGAAACGAAACAATGGTTATGACAAGGTAGGGTCCTTACGGACCAACTACTTTCATTTTCTTATTTTATTGAACGAGCTTTTTACAATAAAACTGCAACTTTGTTCCATCTGTAAGGTAATTGTCGCCTTGTCGGAAACAGATTTAGAAACTTGTCTACAAAATTGACTCCAGAAAAGAGTAGCAAATAATAGACTTGTACATTTTTTATCGTTATCCACTATTCCAAAGAAAAAATCAGAGCTTATATCTACGAAGGACTTATTGCCCTCTCGCTCCGGTCGTTGGAAACCTTGGCCAACTGGAATAGAACTGATTTCCTTATGATCGTTTTCGATCGTTTTAAATTGAAAAAAAAAAAAAACTGAACCAATTTTTTATCAAAGCCCGAGCTGCAGTGGAACTGAGCTCACTGACAAACTGTTCCATCGTTCATGTAACTCGCTTCGGAAAGATATTCCCCGTCGAATGAATCACATGCCTCACACGCACATCGATGAGGAAATATAACTTCATCCAGAGCTACATGCATCAAACTACACCACATAAAGGGCGATAAGGGCCATATAAAAGTTGTGTTCCGTCTCCAACCGAAGCAAACAAATTTCCCCAATTGCTGCGCTGAAATATGTACTTCCTCAATTCACGTTCCGGTTAATTAGATTTCTGGAATTCAACCACATGAAGATGCAACCAAAGTGTGCCTCAAGTAATCTATCTGTGTCAGAGTTGCAGCGAAAATTCCATTCTAAACACCCCTATGCCCTATTGCTACTGTACTGATGCAGTCTGTCTACCTATTACCTCCACGCATCCCTCCACCCATAGATAGATTGTTCAGCTTTGTCTGCCGTCAGCTTACTGTGTCACTTGCACTTTCCGTCTCGGTCGTTGTCGGCGGCGAACGCGAACGCGCTGCTGCGATGCATGGTGCAGATAAAGAGTGCTGGTGCTGGCTGCTATTCAATAGAGCAACAGCAATCTTCCAGTGCACTGGCTCGTCTTTGAGGTTCCCCCTTCTGATGGTGAGCAGCGCGGAGATGGTGACGGTGGTTCATTTCACGTAGTACACTGGCGTGGCAGTTGAACATGGCTTCACAGCTTCTTTGCAAAGCTTTTTGTTAATTTGGCATTGTTCCAATTTGTTGGCGCACTAATACGAGTGGCGGGGAGTTTCCCTCTGCTCGCGAATAAGCGTAGCTAATAAAATAGTGTAGTGTGTGATGGTGACGGGCATGGGCACGACCGACGCGACGTAAGCTATTTATAGACCTATCTCAGCTGTTGGCGCGTTGGTGCAGTCGAGCTGACTGTGGGCCGGTGTGGGGATGCCGGGCGAATATTGCGCACACTTTTGGGAGTGGGAATTTAAATCTTCTGCCGGTTGTTGGTTTGCATTTCCGCCATTTGTTGTTTGCCGGCTGCGCGATAAAAACGGCTAAGTATAGGACGATATTATGGTATGGCGCCCAATTAGCCGCTTATAATATATTCTGTTCCACTTAAAACAGCCAAAATGTCCATCTGAAAAGTGTGAATAAGGTGAGGTGGTCTTAGGTGCGTTGGCTTTTGGAAATGATATCAAATGGAGAACAGTGATGATGATGATGATGGTAATTAATTGCATTTGGATGCAGAATAAATATCGGACTGATCTATGGGGGAGTTAGTAGAGGTGTGGGCTTCGTTCTAACCGCAGTCTGTTCTTTGTTATCGAACAGATGATGGTCGATGATAACTTTTTGACAAGAGTCTTAAATTGGTGTAATTAAGGATGGTAGGAGAATATAGAGAAGAGATTTATTTAGTTAACAACAATTTTTCCAACCCATCCATCTACGTTTTGTATATTTTTTGAAGCTATGAGTAGGCAGACCAGAAATGGGTGCACTCCTTTCTTAAGCAACCTTTTGAGACTCGTTGTTAAGAAGACGGAAGATTTATTTGCCATAAACCCTAAGAGAAGTAGGTATAGCCAATGTTTAAAAAGTCAAATTTAAACATAAACTTAGGCAATGAGTGACTTTTTTGTTACATTTCTTATTTCTATCATATGGTTTTGGAACTTTTTTCGGAGTTTTTCCTAAATAGTTCTTAAAAAGGTTTTTATTTAAAGAACACTAGAAGGGACTGACAGATAAATATTCATAACAAAGTGCTGACCCAATTAGCAAGAAAAAAACTGCTATATTGCAATCGTTATAACCCAATTGCGAAAACCGGTGTCCATTTCGTGTAGCAGTTTTTTAAGCCTATCAAATTATAGGCAGGAAAAAATATACCGCTTAATTATAGTAAGGATCTTTTTTTTTAACACGGGGATGGCAAAATGTTTTGATTATTTTTAAACCAGACTCCCCACTTTGGGAGTATACTGTCCTTCTTCATTTCTAAAGGAATAGTCTAGAAGTTGCTTTTGAATGTACGTTCTTCTCACCAAAAGCGAGTACCAGTAAAACTACTTTCAAAAGACTGCATTAAACTTACGTTCATTGGCTATGATTTGTGGACGTTCAGTTTTTTTAGTTTTGTAAATATACCTTCCACTTGATTTTTTTTTTTGATTGACTAATAATCTACTAGCAGCGTTGCCAAATGGTCAAAATATTTCCCCTCAGATAATTCTGAAAAACCCACAGGTTTGGCTACTTTTTCCAAAAAACCCCCCCACTTTTTGTAATTATTTTTCTAAAATGTTTTTGTGCGACTTAAAAAAATTAATTTGAAATAAGTTTGGTTTTCCGAAGGCATCTGGTAAGAATTTACACATATCTTATAGAACTTTGATGAAGTTGTTGTTTAAAAAATTTACAGATGAGTTTGTTCCTTCAAAACGGAAAAAAAATATTTATAGGAACTACATATAATAGAAGAACTTAAACTTTTTCCTAATGAAACTGGCATAACCTTTTTTGAAAGACTTGTTTTGCAAATAAAAGTAGTTCAGAGATATTGGCATTGGCACAAATAATTTTTATTGCAAGTATATTGCTCGATTATTTAACTGCGTTTTTAAATAACACAGACATTTTAAGGTTACCAAAAAGGATATCATAACGAAGTACAAATACAACATAATTTAAAACAACCCAAGAGTTCTCCCTCAAAAATTTCTCGACCAAGATTTCCCACCATCGGCCAGAAAAATGCCTAAATCTTTGGGAAAAACAACCAAACTGATTGGATACTCAGCTAAAATTTCGAACTTCATCAAGGGCTCACAGAATCACGTGATAAACCAGCTCTCAAGCTCTGTTCGTGTAGCTATATACGAACTTATTTAAAGCAACAACTTGCGCAGCATGTTTGATTAATTAAATCAATATATTTCCATTTCTTAAAACACAGAAAGTCTTGAGATTGAAACCTCATAAGTCATAAGTGGTTTTAAAATTTAAAGTTCCCAACATTTAGAACTATAAAATTTGGGTCTGGAAAGTTAGTAATGATAGCTATGAATAGATTAGTAGATGCTCTTTTAAAGACCGAAATCATTTACATTTTGTACAGTTCTAAATTCAGAAGGATAAATATTTGATATCTTTGCAATCAAAGCGGAGAAAGACGGACATATTGTCGGAGTTGATTTTCTTTGAGAGATGATATGTTTTCATTGCCGAATATTTATTTAAAACTAGCGAACTAGCGATTTGTGAATCTAAACCATCCAGGGCGTCACCGAAACGCGTACAAAAAAAAATTTAAATCGGTCCAGCCGTTTAGGACGAGTTCAGCGACATACACACGTACAGTAGAATTATATTAGAATTAAAATAAAGTTTCATAAATAAAGTTGCTTTTGAATGCTCATTGATTTAAAAAGGTACTTGCAAATTTATTAGTCAATATAATGATATCAATGGAATACCGAAAATACAATTGCACAAATGAGATAGGTTAGGTATATGAATGAATCCATGAAATTCGCTTATTAATATTAAAATCTCTTCTACTAGATATACCTACAAGGGGATCTTTCACAGCTTTAAATTATTTTTTTCATGATAAAGATATTTGTTCTTTCTGTTCTTTCTAACCATTGTTTGAACTTGTTCATAAGAAGCTTCGTATGTACCTTTGCTTCGTTTTTCAAGAAGCTTCAAAAAAAAATTGTCGTCCGTTTTGAGTGACTTGTCGAAAATCACTTTCGAACTAGTCTTTAACTTTTCGTAAAAAAACTAACCAATCTTGGGCAAGAGAAAATAAATTGTTAAAGGGCAATTAATTTGCAACAGTAAACCCGCTACGTGCCAATTTCGAAATAAACGATTTATACCTATACGGTAACGGTTTTCACCTAACGGCAAATTTCAATACATGATAGCAGGGAAATACTCGCACATTTTACACACGACTTTATGTTGATTAGAGAACTTTAAAGTGAGGTATGCCATGGTATGTTAGGTATTCAGTTTCTTAAGGACTGACATTGATGCTGTTGAAATTGCCTACGAAGTATTTCAGAGGCCATTAGGGAACAGGTCTGATCAGCCGCCGCCCTTAAAAAACTCTGGTTTGGACCAACCTCTAATTAGACATTCTTCTTTTGAAGCGATTACATGATGAAACGGAAAAATATTTTTTCCGACCGAAAATAAACTCCTTCTTCCTTGCACGGGAAGTATTTATAAAGTAGCTTTGTACGGTGTAGGATGAATCTGTTGTATTTATTTTTAGAAGGTGAACTTATGCTGTTCCAATGTACAATTCGTTGATCTTCTTTCTCTGGCTTTGCTTTCCAAACTTTTTTTTGCAGTTACAGGAGGCTTTAGAAAGGTTTTTGTTTGGTTTCTTTTTCGAAAATATCTCTAAAAAGGACGTAACGATTTGTTAGTATTTTGGACGTTAATAAGATTGGAGTCCACGTCGATTTTTTTCTTTTTTAATTGCGTCTTTTATGAAGTGGGGTTGATGCCATTTTTTGAAGGATACTTCTGGTCGTCGACTATCACATATAGACATGTCACACACCACAGGTTCGAGCTTAAAGAGAAATAGGCTAAAAATAACCTGTACCTGTATCTAATTGGAAAGGTATGTACTCGTATCTTGAATGTCGCGGTATGCTTAGTGGAAATGAGCTAGCAATGGTATTATGGCCAACATGACCCTCATACAACTGCTCAAAAGGCTGCTTGACATATGTAAAAAAGCAAATCCTCACTCAAGCTAGAAATCACAGCCAACACTTTCCGGAATTATAACTTCTTTGCAAAGCCTGCAAAATATTTGAGGAAATAACAGGTAAATTCTGTCAGCTTAACTTATGACACAGCCGAGACCCTTTGTCAACAATCCACCTAAATGGATAAGGTCTAACATAAATTATGACCCATCTCATGCATTAAAAATGAAGCAGGAAATTACACAACTTACAGTGTCACATGCTCGATGCACTGCTGGGTGTGCCCCATTCAGACGAAAAGAATATGCCTATCAAGCCGTATCAATCTAATCGATTGTATCCGCCCAAGATATTTCCCTACGACTATATCATATGAGCATCTCCCACACGTCTTTACATCAGTTCATCTGGTTGTCACCCTTCCTCATTTTGCCTAATAAGGTCACATTAGTTCTTAATTAATCAACAAGCGTATTAACATGTGAATTGTTGAGTCAAAAGACTGATGGCATAGATACAAGTGGGGATTGCCCAAGCATCGAGTGTGTGTCTGCGCTTCTTTTCCGGAATCAAATTTCATATCTCACAAGATGAACTCATTGTGGCCATTTGTCTCTCAATGAGGTCATTAATCAGTAAATCGAGTGCCATTCAAATCACTTGGCATAAGAAATTAATTACATACTCACCAATGGAGCAGTCAGTCTGTCAAGAGGCGGCGTGCAAACTCGTCGACTTTTATTTGCAGTATTGCACTCCCGCGATCAGGCACCTTAAGCTGATTGAGAGGAGTACGTACGTTATATATGAATTGCCATTCACCTGAGGTAATCAATAAAGCAATTGTCCGTGTCCATCAATCACATTTTTATATTCATTGGCGGTGTGCACACACATTATTGCGTGCATGCAACATACTAGTAAATGTAACCACTTCGACTGGATCTTTCTTTTCATATGGACCCCACTTTGTGGCGGTATCTCTGCTGATGGGCTTCAAAATTGCCATCTAATAGTTGGCTAATAGCCAGCGCGCACTGAACGTTTAAGCATGAGAGAAAATGCTGTTGTTTCGAAACTAATGATAACTTATAGGCACTTAACTGTAGTGTTGAAATCAAAAGAGTGAGAGTGAGAGTTACGAACGAGATTCAGATTCAAAGGCGCAAAATATGAAGACTCATGCATATGGCGCTCAAGTGTGTGCACTAATTTAGCTGAGGGTCATTGTTAAAATACTTCTTAGCACCCACTTGAGCAAGCGACTGCAAGATGGATTTTGAGGGGAGCGTACTTACTTGTTATGATAGGGTAGTGGTAAGTGGCCCTAAACTTTCGAGTACTTTTTGAGACCGTCCCGTCATATCCATTGAGGCGCAATATACATCCCTTATGATTTGTAGTCACTTTAAACGTGGATATTTATTTTTCCTAAACTTCTGATTGGCGTTAAGTTTTGGATGAAAAATACACGTCGACCTTGACGTTCTGTCGCAATATTATGAGCCTAAAATATATTTAGTTGGGCTTTTGGTTTTCCTATGCATAAGGGTTGACCTTGAAATTGTTCTTTATAAATCGTCAAGAGCTGGTCTATCACTTATTACATCGTCAGCAGTTTTTTTATTCTTCGGGCATGGTAGCAACTCTTTGGCGTCGGCTAAAAGCTATAACAATTTCATTTGAGTAGTATCTTCAACCGTGGTGAATTGGGCTGACCTCGCTTGCATTGATTTAGGAAACTGTTGATATTTCTGCTTGGAGTACCTCATTTGGGCTTTCTCAGATATGTGTAAGATATTCTCAAACACATTCGAAGTGTTCCCCGATTTATGGTTAAATGTAGAAAATTACAGGTGACTTAGGAGCACAGCAGAATATCACAGGTGCTGTTATGGGAGTTCTAAAAAATCTTCCTCAGCTCTTCGGTTGCCCTTTATGTTTTTTCCTTCCTAAAGTTAAGTGCTCAAATAGTGAAAGACTGATTTGTAGTCGATGGTTGGTGAGATAAATACGTTTGGAGCTGCTTTAGTCTCCGTGACCATAAAGATGTGAAGACCTTTCGTACCATATGGTTGATTCATACGAAACGATGTCTGCTTGCTATATACCGCTGTTTGAACCAAAACACCAGCTTTTACCATATTTAAACGATATCCGCATACCTTTTTAAAGAGTTTTGATAGTTTGTCAGGTTATGCCAATAGCTTAAGGTACAAAACCTTTAATTGAAGCATAAGGATGGGATAGACCATGTCAATTTCGAGGCTTGAGTCTAGAAATATGAAAAGGCCGCCTTTCGTATGTGACGTGACTTCGATGGGACAGACCATGTCAACTTCGAGGCACCAGTTTGGAAATGTGAAAAGGCCGCCTTGCATATGTGACTTGACTTTGTTGGAGTCGCTGGCCCTTATAATTGTCAACTGCTATGTTGAATCTCGGCCTCTAAAATTAGATATTGTGCTACTAGTATATTCAGTATTGTAAGTACGACCTTGCCAGGGATATCAAACCCAAGTGTGGCTATAAAAAAATGGTCAGCGGAGGTTCTACCCAATCAGCCTTAAATCTAATCGCGGTATTTCCTGATGTAGTGGCTTTATGGTGCTTACATTCTTACCTGACAGTGGTCCGCATTTATATTGGAAGGTCGGACGGTTCAGACATCAAAAAGTACTGAAGAAGTGCTAAATATCGGAATCGTTCAGTTTCGTTGAACGTCTAGTAATCTTGCGACTACAAGATACAAATATGACTAGACCACTACGCTACCTCTAAAGACGTTCTATTCCGCAATGAATCAATCAGCCTAAGTCGGTTCTTAGACATGATTCACAACTAAGTTCTGGAATAGTCCTTATAAGCACTTGTGGCGATACATCGACTAAACCCAAAAGGTCATCGTAACATTAGTAATAAACTTGACTTAATTAGTTATGCTGCCTCTCTTTTCAGGAACCATTAACAAACTACGATCCCTCAAATCCCATTCAAAGCCCTTTTGGATTACTACCTTCGCAAAGAGTGTTTAAGACAAAAGCAATCATTTCCGTCAACTGGATTTGCACAGAAATGCCTAATGACCAATTAACAAGCTCTGAATGGAAAACCTCACTTCCGATGCCGTTGTCCCGGGGCTAATGGGCTTACCATACACCATTTCGAGGAGAACAGGAACACGGTCATTGAAACTCCATACCATACTCATACTCATATACATGAGCACTTACGCACGGTCTGGTCCGATAGGGTCGAATTTATGTCCATGGCCAACATGAATGCATCAAATCGAGACCTCTATTGCAGAGCCACCCTACAGCGGGCGGCATTTGGTACTCGGTTAAATATATATTGCCGAATCGCTTCCACAAAGCAAATGAATTTGAACGGTTGATTGATTGATTACCAATACAGAAAATGTTTCTGCCCTTTAGTTCCTTTATGCCGATAGAGGGTCTACTATGCGTCGTCGACGAGCCCATCTATCGTCCGTTTGAATTTACAATTTTCAATGATTTATGGATTCGGTTAGAGAGGGCAACATTGTGCTACCCCAGGGGTGATTGAGGATTAGCGTAGTGATTTAAGCGCCATGAAAACATACCCACTGGTGATTCAAGACCCCATAGCAATATAACATAATATGAGTCCTTTTCTGGTGTACAATCGCATTTGTAGTGCAAAAAAATAAAAAGAAACCCTTCTGTGGTAAGTTCCTTTGTCGAGGAAATTTAATTAAATCAAAGCAACCCTCGGACAGGTGTTTGGAACACTGAATAGCGATCGCGGGTGAACGCGAATGCATAACAGAAATTGTATGTGTACCTATCCTTGTGTGCTAATATATACTTAGTCCTGGGTTTTTATTATTGGCCAACCCCACATAATATTTAGGGCTTCACTTAAATAGACGCCGAAGGCACGCGTGATTTTTTGTAGCTTCCCCACATGACCGATGCAGCGAAAATTATTTGAGGTTATGAGTCTTATTTGCTGCAAAATAGTTGGTTGTATTTTAGTACGACTTCTGCCTACAGGGAAGACGTGGAAATTCTATAAACAAAAAACTAATCTTTTTATACCAAATTCCAGGAAAATTGATGGATATTCCTGTCTAGATGGAAGGTACATCACATAACATTTCATTTACTGCTTAAACACACTTTTCTCATGTTGGATTTTGCGTAAAACGATTGCAACATCAAGATGAACGCATTTTTCCAAAGGTATTAATAAAACTCAGTGGAACTCGTTTACGAGGTTCATTACTTTGGGACAGTTCTGCCAAGACTAGGTTACTTTTATGCACACTGAAGGGAAAACTAAACCGTTAACTATACTTCAATAAGTTAATTAGGTATCTTTTGAACTATTGAACACATCAATACCTGACCTAAGTAAGATTTAAAAATTAGGATAACAAAACGAACCAAGGCTTCTTTAAGCCCTCAGAATTGTACGACGAATTTTGAAAAATTCTCACAACACGAATGGTTGTGATAAGCTAGGCCTAGGCTCCCTTCCGACATCCGAGAACCGAGATCGAGAGCACTACTACGTCCAGAGTAACCTTCTCAATTTAGTCAGTCGAACTTGATTTTGAACTGTCAGTCCGTTACCCAGAAATTAAAATTCATACCTTTGTTATTTTTGTTGTAGAACATTAAAAATACCCTCGAATTCCAAATAGTAACCTACATACGATGACTTTACCGATCTTAAGTATCGCGTTAAAAAACCGTGAATATTAAAATTTGTGCATTTCCATTTAAACATTTTGTGTTATAATTTACCAGGTATGAGAGATTAAAATTGCAAACAAAATAATCTTTTATTTTAAGATATTTTTTCTTTTTGAAATATTTTTTTTCGGATTTAGAAAGATAAAAAATCTGTTTTTTTTAATGAAAATATGGCCAAATTTCACTTTACAATAGTGAAACAAGGTATTTTTTTGAATCTAATAGGCATTATTTAAAACAAGTTTAAAATTTGTTGCTAAATATACAAATAAAAGAGTTTGTCAAATAATGTCCTAAATTTAAGTTTTTTTTTTTTAATTTATGCGATTAGGTTTTGGAAAGAAGATTTTGGATTTTTCTAAAAACTATTTGCCAGCATATTAGGCACTTACACCCGTGCTAATAATAAACCCGAACTAGGTACTCTCCAACTCGTATGTTACCTACCACCTAGCTAAATAAATAACATAAATCTATTAGTTAAATATTCTTATTAATAAATGAAAATGACTCATATAATAACTAACTATCTAATATTTTCTATAAAATAGCTACATAGAGCTGGCATCAACAAATTGTACTGAAAACTGCTGAAAACTATTACATATTGGCTGTCATCACAACTGGCTAGTAAATTTCAGTTGTGACAAATGAAAAAGAACACAAAAAGAAGAACAAGCAACAGAACATTTTTATTTATTTTTCAATGTTTTATTTGTAGATATAAACATTGTCATAGGGTTTTCTCTTTTTTTTTACTCTTTTTTTTAGAATCCTTCCCTAACATATTCACCAAATATTTACACTACCTATTTAAAAACACTGAAAAACGGTCAGCCATTTTGTTCCACAATTTTTAAAATTTAAATTTAATTTATTTGTCATTTTGACGGGAACGATGTTTTGTAAGAGTTATTGACTCGCTAATAGACCTTCTACCGTTAGTTAGTTATTAGTTATTTGACAGTTACGAAGCGTTAGTTATCGTATAAAAATGTTTATTAATATCAATTTGAGCTTAACTAATGTGTTTGCCAATAGTTAGGCCTAACATGTAGTTACGTGACAATTATTAATACGGCTGTTTAAAATTTTTATATGGGTATATAATAATTAATAAGCGATAAGTCGTAAGTTTTATTTTACTGTGTCTTCGATGTGTTTGAAAAGTGTTTGCAACTTGTTCTGTGTCCTTTGTGTTGCCTAAGTAGTTCAACAGAATTGTTCTTTGACAAACAGAAACGTAATGGGCGATCACCTGACTATATTTAATGGAGACCTTAGATTTGCACATCCTTTTCCTTTCTGGGAAATTTAAACAAAGGCTCCAAAGCTTAATTTATAAATATTGCTAACTAATGATTATATTATAATGGTAGGTACCAACATTTTTCTTGCATATCAATGCATTTGTATCTATTTAATTTATTTGTTTCGATAAATTGTTCAAGCTCAGTGAATAATAAAAAAATGTTATATTTATTTCAGGATATGCCTTTTAATCTGCATGGCCTGGGGCACATTTAACGTCAAAGCTTTGGAACTGCGAGGACAATCCATCAAAGGTAAATAAAAATATGTTTAAACGAATAATCATTATTAAGCTGCAATGATTTTCACATGGAACCAAACTCTTATATCCCACGGCCGTAGTTTAATAAGTCTGCCAATCGCACAATGTGTACGTATGCGTATACAATTTAATTTCATAAAATGGAAAATCATCCTTGTGTTTTCGAAGGAGGCAAGTTTGAAACCAAGAATTGATTTCATTGCCTTTAGGAAAATTCCTGTATACCTACTATCGTCCTTGGAAGTAAAATTGCTCCAATTTTACGGAAATTGTAATGGAACAGAATTTCCCAATTTCATACAAAGGCAAAAACACAAAAGTAATTCAATTTGTTTTACCTCCATCTGATGCGGGTTGCGGGATGCATGCGATCCATGAATAGTTGTTTCTATTGTAGGAGTCCCAGGAACACAATAACAATTCTGTTTTGCAGAAGGTTGAAGTTGCATTTAATTTCATGTGCATTTTTGAACAACCTACATGTGAGTAAGCTATATCTACCTTATCTAAATATTCAAAGCAAGTTCAAATGCAAATGGAGGCATGAAACAATAAAGTGAAAATTCCCAGACTTTTTCTTTCCAGCATATTGATTCATTTATTCATAAACGTTTCCACTTAATATCCAATATCCAATATCCCTCTTGAACTGTTTCAATAAGTAGCTGGATTATCGTATCTTAAAATACTACCAATTAAAGTGACTGCGATTGAATATTATTACGCTCCAAGTCTCCATGGACGTGATTCATTGTCAATGGCGTTATAATATCTCAAGTAGACCGCAAAACAAGTTCAGTTTAACTAATGAAAATCACTGAGTAGAACAACTCTGCACCATAAAAGGCAAAGCTATTATGGCGTCAAACAGAAATCAAAAAGCAAATTTATCATTTTGTTCTGATAAGTAGTAACAAGGGTGTCTGTCTATACTGTAATGGGGCTGGAGCGCCATGCGACAATGTTGCGTGCACAAAATAATTAAACTACGTGTAGTATTACGTGTAAGATTAATTTTGTTGATACAAAGCTATCTCTTTGAGAACAATTACAATACGATGCAATGAAAAGCAGTGAACATTTCAATGTCAAGGACGATGAACAATGCATTTATAAGAGAATTATTGGCGCCATAAGTAAGAAACCAGTTCGGACGAGATTTTAATAGACATGTACCTAGTCAATTTATTTCAATTACCGCCATTCCAGAAATACTTGAAACCCTCAGCCATCAGTTGGTCTTGGTACTATTGTTCATAGGTAGCTCAATGCTTTTTGAACAGTCAAAAGAATTGAATCGGTCGCCGAATTCGATGCTTGCTTCGCCATTTTATTTGACTCACGAATTATGATGGTTTTCTATCAAAAATTTTAATATTTTTAATAATGACTCCCACCAATGCCCCTTTTCTCTTTTGTCTCCAATCGCCTAAGTCCTAAGAGATCGACGCGACGTGAGATGCATTGCGGTAAGTAGGATTAGAAAAGATGATAAGACAAATTGTAATTGGAACAAATAATAACGGGTGATTTTTTAAGAGGTTTAGAACTTTTTAAAAAAAAAAAAACACAAAAAATTCGAAAAAATGAATGAAATATTTATTTGAATCGATAGTTTGAACCTTGCAATTTAATGTTTAAAGATAACTTCATGCAAATGTTGACCGCGACTGCGTCTCAGGTAGCCCATCCGCTGAGTCCAATTTTGGCATACTCTTTCACACATATCGGCCGGTATCTCACGAATGAATGCATGGATGTTGGCTTCCAGTGCGTCAATCGAAGCGTGCTTGTCCCTATACACATTAGCCTTGACATACCCCCACAAAAAATAATCTAATGGTGTCAAATCGCACGATCTAGGCGGCCAATTGACCGGCCAGAAACGTGAAATTAACTGTTCACCAAACTCGCCTCGCAATTGCGCCATTGTTTCGCGTGCTGTGTGGCATGTGGCACCGTCTTGTTGAAACCACATATCATGCAAGTCAAGAACTTCCATTTCGGGCAAAAAAAGGTTTGTTATCATCGCTCGGTAGCGTTCACCATTGACAGTAACGCTGCGATTCGCATCGTCTTTGAAGAAATATGGCCCAATAATGCCGCCGGCCCTTAAACCGCACCAAACAGTGGCTTTTTCGGGATGCATTGGTAGCTGTTGCAATGCTTCTGGCTGATCTTCACTCCAAATGCGGCAATTTTGCTTATTTACGTACCTATTCAACCAAAAATGAGCCTCATCGCTGAACACAATTTTTCGATAAAAAAGCGAAAATGAACATTTCGAACCGAGCACGAATTTTGATAGTAATATTCAATAATTTGCAAGCGTTGTTCATTTGTAAGACGATCCATGGTTAAATTGCAAACCAAACTGAAGCTGTTTGACAGTGACACAAGGTACTAAACACACGTCAGCTGTCAAAACCAGTGTTGCCAAAACCAAACCAGCTAAACAATCACCCGTTAGTACCTACTGCTCAACTATCGAAACGAAAAAATTATTTTGTGTTTATTTTTCAAAGCTTAGGTAGCGAAACTGTTAATTCGTATTTATTATGCAGATAACAGACCTTTAGCATAATGTACGGCCTTAAAGTAGGCAATACGTTTTATTCGAGTTCTCAATCTTAACACACTGTTTGTATTGCATACTCTTGTGATGTAGAAGAACGTGTTGCGTCTTATTAGGCGTTTTTCTTTTTTAGTTCAGAGCTGAGCACTGAACAGAGTTCGAGCATTATGAGCGCGCTCTGAACCATGCGCGCTCAGAGCGTTCAGAGGATGTTTTGTTTTTCCTGTATTTTTTTGTCCTTCAAATGTGACTGGAAGTATGCATGTACATGTGTACTCAGCTTTTTACTCAGGATGCTCAGTCAATTTATTCTGAGCTCATAGAGCGCGCTCTGATCATGCTCTGAGCGAAAAAAGAAACACAAATTCGAGCTCTGAAGTGTCTGAGCTAGAAAAGAAACACGAACTTTTTGTATAACAGTTCAGGTTGTGCTCTGAACTAAAAAAGAAAAACGCTTATAACGGGTGATTTTTTAGCTGGCTTGGTTTTGGCAACACTGGTTTTGACAGCTGACGTGTGTTTAGTACCTTGTGTCACTGTCAAACAGCTTCAGTTTGGTTTGCAATTTAACCATGGATCGTCCTACAAATGAACAACGCTTGCAAATTATTGAATTTTACTATCAAAATTCGTGCTCGGTTCGAAATGTTCATCGCGCGCTTTTTTCGAAAAATTGTGTTCAGCGATGAGGCTCATTTTTGGTTGAATAGATACGTAAATAAGCAAAATTGCCGCATTTGGAGTGAAGATTAGCCAGAAGCATTGCAACAGCTACCAATGCATCCCGAAAAAGCCACTGTTTGGTGCGGTTTATGGGCCGGCGGCATTATTGGGCCATATTTCTTCAAAGATGATGCGAATCGCAGCGTTACTGTCAATGGTGAACGCTACCGAGCGATGATAACAAACTTTTTTTTGGCCGAAATGGAAGTTCTTGACTTGCATGATATGTGGTTTCAACAAGACGGTGCCACATGCCACACAGCACGCGAAACAATGGCGCAATTGCGAGGCGAGTTTGGTGAACAGTTAATTTCACGTTTCGGGCCGGTCAATTGGCCGCCTAGATCGTGCGATTTGACACCATTAGATTATTTTTTGTGGGGGTATGTCAAGGCTAATGTGTATAGGGACAAGCCCGCTTCGATTGACGCATTGGAGCCAACATCCATGCATTCATTCGTGAGATACCGGCCGATATGTGTGAAAGAGTATGCCAAAATTGGACTCAGCGGATGGGCTACCTGAGACGCAGCCGCGGTCAACATTTGCATGAAATTATCTTTAAACATTAAATTGCAAGGTTCAAACTATCGATTCAAATAAATATTTCATTCATTTTTTCGAATTTTTTGTGTGTTTTTTTTTAAAAAAGTTCTAAACCTCTTAAAAAATCACCCTTTAGATTTTGCAGTTGACGTTTATCGACCGGAAGCCGACAAATCTAGTCAAAAATATCCTGCCTGCATATACTCAGTTACAATTTCGAAGAGTCAAATTAAAAATAAACAGAGTGGCTGCTGCAGAATTCTGAAGAGCCAAAAAGGGCCGGTGAGAGGAAAAGGTGTCATTTCCAAGGCTACTCTTGTAATTTAGAATTTTCACACGATATTTAACAACATCATAACATTAGTTCGCTAAAGACTATAATAGTATTGTGATGGGCAACCGTGTTACATTTTAAATCAAGAGAATACAAAAACAGTAAGTTCCTTAGTCAACGGATTGCGGATGTGCGCTAAAGAAAGCACATACCTATATAGCTAGACAATCATCGATTTAAGCTTTCATTGGAGGTAGTGCTAAAAGTCACAATTCAGATGTTCAAAGTGAATGGAATTCAATGGCCGATTTCTTAGGTCCTATACAGTGAGTATCAAATAATTGTACTAGACGCTCGGCTGGCACTGTTTTCATATAGTTTTCAGCTAATTTGAAAAATTTAAGCAGTTTAGACCGGTGATCGACAGCCAATAGAGTCAGCAATCAACTCTACATCCCAGAATCGACGGTCTGCAGAAATTCGAAACAAGCTCTTATAATAAGTAGGTATAGCAGGATTACAGGGTCAGAATTCTGTAATTTAATTATATTAGGTACTAAAAATAAATTTATTAGAGTACTTATTTTCTAATGCCTTAGAACGCCTCAACTTCCGGTTACCTATGTCTTGTTGCTGGCAATGAAAATTCGATAAATTTTGAAATTGATACTGGTAACCTTGGTGAAAGAGGTGGCGATCACATAAATTTAGAACCTATCGTGCTGAACAACACAGACACAGAGTCCTGGTTTTATGGAGCACCTAACCTCGCCTAAGAGTTCAAAAATTTAAAAATTGGAAGGCTGCACGAAATAAAAAATCGTTTTCATTTTCGAGCAATATTTCATAAACCTTAGCTAATCAAAAAATAAGAATATTACCAAAATACTTCAGCTGGAATTCTAAACAAGACGGGAATAACTAAAACCATTAGTCGTCTAAGGCTAAATGAACATAACTTCGGGATTTTTATACGGAAAACTTCCCAAGTTGTGTTCAACTTCGAGTGAATAAAATGGGCCTAAATGTAAATGGCCGGAAAATAGGACAGAACAAGTTCGATTGGTCAGTGCCAACGCTGTGGAGCGTCGACTACATCTTGCGACACAGATCACCATTGCCGAGGGATAGAGTGGACGAAATTATCAAATCTCACGCATCTTCCCCGCAACATAAGTTGGGTAAAACTGTGCTCTCCGTGCTGTGTGATACCCTCAAGTCCCGAAGCCCCGATTTTTGTTATCTAACAACTCACTCCGTGATCAAATGCCATACAAAAACTCTGCGGTAGTGCCCGGAGTGGTAAAAGTCCAATTCACCGTTCTAGTGTGGTGAATTGCATTAGGTCAACCATGTGATATAAGACCGGTGGACCTGATTATGTTATTTCTGGTATCCTGCCCTTTTTTTTTATTTATTTTGGTCAAACCGCTGTTAAGCAGTTCTGTAGTGCTTCCCCACACGATGTTTCGTCAGAGTTTTCTTCCTCAGAGATATATACGATTTTAATGAGTTCATAATCATAGAAGATAAAGAAGATTGTTGATATTTTGAATAGTGCCGGTCTGGACAAATAATGCACCTTTTATCTAGTCCGAAAAAGAATAGGCCAGATACTAAGGCTTACGCAGTGCAGTTTTGATGCCATGGAAAGTACACAACATATCGTGTCGTGAGCGGTCTTCAGTGGATAAATATTTTGACCAACAGAAACTTTATTTTTTGTCATTGGATTTCATTGTGTAAAGTCCTTTTTCAATATGCACAGGACATATATTTAGCTCATTTTCAATCCACTTTCCTTTATCATTCCGCGACCACCTAAAAAAAAACTCCACACAGCGTGTATTTTAAAGGCAGTGAGGTCAAGTGAAGTCCAACTATTTGAATGTTTTCCAAAAAGAACGTTCTCCAAAATAATATAATACTTCAAAACTGTTCCCATTATATCACAAAGTTGCACACCGATGATTCCCCATATTTATAATATATGACAAAAGCTATTGCATCCTAAGCAGCAGCTGAACGAATATCTTTCTAAAGGGCAGACCACCCGGTTGTAAATTAAGTTTAATTTAATTTTCTCCTAATTAAAAACAGAATTCATCTCGATTTTCTGTGTGACAGAGATTACACCGGTAAGTTGGTCCTTTGGAACTATTTCTTTTTTATATCCCTCCAGATGCAGCGTCTCTGGTGTATCTTCGCCTCAGAGTCTGTCTTCTCCATGCACTGTCACCTCAGTTACTGCGAGTTTAATTTGAAAACGTCAACACATCCCCACATTGACTCTCTGCAAAGATATACAGTGTTTCGTGTAAACACCTTGGCGTTGTTTCCCCTTCCCCAGCACTACATACTTATACAGTATGCTGGTGTTGCAACCAAGGGATGCAATAATGGTTCAAACTGTATATAATTACACATTAAACTTCTGAGTGGTTGTTGAGTGTTGATAGTGTCTTAGAAAATCCCAGAGAAATTTACAATATTCTTAATTAAAGAAGTTTGCCCCAAAGTAATGGTAACAAGCTAAGCAAAAGTTTTCATCTAACGCGACTGATTTTAATGGCAGTACCAGTAGCAGCTTAACTGCGCGGTATTTGTGTGCTTTGCGATTTACTGTCTGTTGAGTGCATGGGTGACTTTGGTGCAAAGTGAGTCAGAACTGTTGTAAATTATTTATATTTGTGTTGTCAAATTTGTATGTAGAAGTGAAAATAGAAATTTGTTTCTCATTCGATTGATGGCCTTCGATACTGTATCATTTTCTAGTCCAAAAAGTCAACCAAAATCTTAACGATTCTTCGATGAAACTCTGAACATCAAAAGACGCTATATCCAATTTTTAAATACATACTAGCACACTACACCACAACCTGTTTAGGGAAATTTAAATGTCACCAACAGCCAGTGGCAATGTAAACTTGCCTAACTAATTTGATTAGGTGGGCCTTTGTAAAAATCTACATTTATGTCCTTTCCAAAACAAGTGGGCGGATAAATTCCAGTTCCCACACCATCGATAGAGTTTTAATTTGCCACGCTCCCTTCAGCCTCACTTCAAAAATCCCAATCTTAAGTCTCATTATAACAGTAGGTAGACCCAGTTACCTAGCAAGCAAGTATTGACTTGGTGAACATTTCGCCCAATTTAGGGAAATGCTTTCATTTTTGTTTATAACCGTTGTTTTCGCAGGAATTTTGGAAACTCTTCCCTCCACACTGACATTGTCATACAGCCGACAAGTACACGTTATACACATCTTGTACAATCAAAATAAATCAAGTGAATTTTTAACAAGCTTTTTCTATTCATAATATTTAAATGGGGGACTTTGTCATCTACAGGAAGTTGAGTTTGTTGATGATTACATTTCTTTTATGGGTTTTCCTTGTTTGTTGCCCTTTTAATATTGCTGTACAAAGTTACTTGTAAACAAGCAACAGGCAATTAAATTTGTATACGAAAAACACAAAAATAAAAAATGTTTGTACCTAAATATTTAGTGAACCAACCTCTTACGCCCGTCGTCACTTTTACAACGATTCAACTGCCCCCTTCATCGCACAAATCAATGATAAAAGAACAACTCTCAAAAGAGAAAGGACCAAACTTTGCAATTCAAATATGTCAGCATGCTTTTTTAGCCATTCAGGACGCAATTCGTTTTCTAGGACCAAGGCTAATTGCTTTCGGAAGCGATGAAATTCCCCAGTTTACTCCCATGTCGTCTTCCCTCTTTATGCTTGTCCTCATCGTGTCGTGTGATTCACTTAGAATGCAGGATTTCGTTTTCTGTTTTTGCTAGCAGTGAGAAATTCCATTTGAATTGAAATTGAAAAGGGGACCAACTAAAAGAAAAAAAAAGTACTCATGGTAGAAATTTATGAAACCGTCACTCCTTTTACTCCAACCTTTAAATACCATAATCAATTAGAAGAACTAGAACCTCACAATCTCCCACCCCCGCTTATTCCATTTGCAGATGCCAACATGGATTTCAATCTCATAGGCGCTGCAAAGGATCTCATCGGTGTTGAGTTTGTGGACGGCACCGATGGATTCCCCGCCTATGAATTCACCGCAATATCCGACATCAAGGACTCGTACCGTCTGCATTTGCCAGAGAAGCTGTATGAATTCGCAATTACAACCCTCTTCCGTCCGGTAACACGTACCGGTGGCTATTTGTTCAGCATAGTAAATCCCGAAGAAACAATCGTTCAGCTGGGCATTCATCTGAGTCCGGCAACTACAGGCAAGTGGAACATCACCCTGCTGTACACGAACTCGGACAGCCATCATACAAGCAAGAAGTTGGCCACATTCGAGATACCCTACTCGAACAACTGGCAGACTGTCGCATTTAGAATGCTCTCCGACCAGGTAACATTCTATCACAACTGCATCGAAACGCAATCGGTGTTGGTTAAGCGGGAGCCCATTGAATTAATATTTGATTCGGCATCGACCCTGTACCTGGGCCAGGCTGGCCCCATACTACCAGGCCATTTCGAGGTAAGTGCAACTTTAATTTGAAAGCAGCATGATGAGATTTTTGTACTAAGTCTGCCCCAGATTAGTGAGTGGTACGTCGCTTGAACGCATGCAGTAATCTGCTGCCGCCATGAATGAAAGGTGTATGGGTTGGGGTTGGGGGTAGCTAAATAAATTTGCTCTGGATGCTCAAGGTATTTGGAAAATCAATTTTCTTAATTAAAAGTTGGAAATGATTTTTCCGATACAGGGATTTGCAGTGAAGTGTTTTTTTTTTTTTATTTTAAACTGTTTCCCATGTACAGGAGCACTGCATCCGATGACAAATCTTTTCAAAGAGTATCCAATTACTTTCGGGGGATTTACTGCATTTAATCCGAATTGAGAGGTGAGTAAGTATGCAAACTGGACAAATTTTTTCTGCTTGGGATGAACAACAACAGAGGAGAGATATCTAATATGTGAACATTCGGTTAGTGTCAATCGGTTCTGTTACTGAGAAATTTCATCAGTCTTATTATTTCATTTACCTACAGGGCTTTGCAACTCATTTTTAAATTGTATTTTAAATGGTTAATAGTTTTATAAAAAATCTATTTAAATGTTTGCTATGTCAAATGTTAAAAGTTTTCAGTTTGCAAAAAAAAAAACTGGAAAAAAATCCTATTCGCCAAAGACGTCAATAAGGATGTACAGTGTACACATGAGGTTTTTTCTTACTGCATGCTCTGTAGTCTAATATTCGTTGACAACTTACTACTTAGATAACTGTTTAAGTCTTCACTTCTGAACAGCTTATGACGACAAGTGGGAAAACCGGAGTCAATTTTGTGCGGACGTCTTTTTTTCTACTCCGAACAGTTCGGAAAAAAGTAATATTCTCGTGATATGGACAATAATTGTTGAAAATTTATTACTTCAGGCTCGGGAGGTTCTACTACATATAGCCCTACATTCGGCTGAGTCGCTGCCCTATTTAAATCAGCATCATCACTCACATCCAGTGGGAATTGGAGCTCTTACGGAGGGTTTTTATTTATTACCTACGATCCTATGAAGCATATGATAAAAACCTTCGGTTGTTGGTCCTTGCCTAAAGATGTATTAGGTAAGTGATACACTTTTGGCTTAGGAATGGCTTAGCTCGCTGAAAATTAGAAAGCCCTGTATCTAGGAACTTGAAATATATGTTAGAGTGCGGGTAAAATGGTTTGATCCCTTGTACTCGTTTTGCATACTTGGTGTGCAGTGAAATGTTGAAAGTGTTTTTTTTTTTATGTCGGAGTATGGGTGTGTTTCACTCCTTTGGTAATTAACACGAGAACGATGTGAGATTAATAGCATATTTTTCCTTTTACTCTGCGAAGAAAATGGATTGCCACAGACAGATCTGCGAGTGCTTCGACGATCAGTAAGAATTTAGGACATACCCCGCAGAATTGTCCCTAAAAAATATAGACTGAGAAATATTGTATACACCTATTAGAAAGGTTAACACAAGCAACATTCGCACGGTTCGCGAAACTTTACGCAGACGGAAAATAATGCGAGGAGAGTTCCATCAGCTGGTACACAAGTAGCACTGTTACCAGCACTGGCTATTTATCTCCGATTTGGGTCCTCGAAGTTTTCACTAGATCTATAAAATTGTCATTTCGGAATTATCCTAATTTAGGCTATTCACTTTGAATTTTGTCGATTTTTAGGAATCTTAGATAATAGTTTGTAAAAACAAATCATACTTTTAAAACTTAAACTTTTTGCCCTTGCTCCAACTCCAATTTCATTCAGTTCTTAAACAAACTATCACGTCTCCGCAGTAAAATCATCTCACAAGATATGCATGAATATTGAATATGAAAGAACAATGTCCAAGTACCTGCGAATCTTTAGAGCACTAATTGGGGGAATTCGGGTCACCCACGACCACGTTTTTGTCTATATTCCGTTTATTAATAATTGATTTTAATTCTTTATTCAGGTAGTCCAATTTTTTGGCATTCTTCAACGTGATTACAGATTTTTGGCAATTTTTGAAGAACAAAAGATTAATTTCAAAGTTAGAGGTAGGTACCCAAGTTACCCCCACTTCTTAATTTAAGAAAAATATTTTTTAGTTTTGTTTTTTATGTAAAAATGGCAAATAGTCGATTTGTCCAAGTCTTTATTGGTTCTGGCGTGGGTATTACTCCCCAAAATTTATTTTAGATTTGAAATCTTTCCCTTGAAAAAATCCATATTTATTGCTGAAAAAACGTAACAAACAACTTTTTTTTATGAATTTAAATAAAAACCAACTTTTGGAAAATTTAATTTCTTAAGGTATTGCGGGTATTAACAATACTAAAATAAACTTGAATACATTTTAAACTCCTTCTCTTGGGTCGCAGAAATTACTCGATGCTTTAAAGGTTAACATTGTAAAGTAAAAACTTGAGATTGTGTTGTGTTTTTACAAGTAGAAAAATTTCTAAAAATTCACAAGTGAAAGTCAAAAATAAAGTCACAATTTGGACAAGTATGTCACAGTATTTTTTAATTAAACATTATTAGAAAGTTATAGCTTTCACTTAAGGAAAGTTAAAAAATATGAAAAATATTTTGAAACTACATAAATTCATTTATAATATGCGTTCAAAATATAGTTCGCAATTTGTAACGTTTTCGCTATAAAATTTAGAGCCAAAACTTATTTTTCGTTCTATTTTTTTCTTTAGATCCATACATATGTTTCAAATTAAAGCTTTCTAAATTATTGCTATAAATATGTATTAGCAAGTTAAATAGACATATAATATTAGTACAAATAAATTATTATTTATAAATTAATTATAATTAAATAAATCAAATATCAATAATCAACTAAATATTATTCTGTTATTTGTTTTAAAAAAATGTCTATAGTTAAAACAAACAAACATATTACACGACCACTTGTAATATCAAAAACGGATTAAATTTACAGGAGCTAGATTGTAGCTTGTACTTTCGAGAAACAGAACCGGCATTATACAATACCTTCTGACCCTACTGACACTAATACTCCTTTGTCCTTTAAAATCCAATCATTTTGCCCTTAATCGTCCATAAAACCCACAGTCAAGCCATTAATTCTAACACAAAGGGTAGGAAAAACTTTGAAATATGGTAGTTCTACAATAATTTAAATAATTTCACCTTGTAAAGTTGACGAGTCTATTTTGGGTGAAACACTATAATTATTGTCTGGAAAGTTCATTTTAATTTGGGGTTAGGTATTGCTTTTCAAATTCAAACTTCGTAAATCAACAAGTCTTATTCGAATCGATTTCAAATGACGGCTGGTAATTGTATGGGTTACTATTCTATCTATTCTAAGTAGGTACGAAGGAGTGACAAGCACCTGTAATAAGACATATATTAGTTTGATGGGGAATGTGTAGTGGATTTTCAGTACCTACCCGAATGTTGCATAACTCATTTGATGTAATTATGACAGCCTACTTAATTTGTGTCCGATATCGATCTACATTGTATTTATTACTGTGGTGGTAGCGGTTGTTTTTCAAACTCATTCTTAATGCATAAGAACTTACCTCCCCAAAGGCATTATTTTTAACTTGTACGAACAGCTGAATTGATAAGCTTTCGCAGACAGTATTTGAGAGATATTCGAGTCAGACCACCATTGACCGGTCTCTTTTCGTCTCTCTACCACTATAAATCTTTACCCAGATAGACTCTCTGAATTTCTCCAGAGTTCTTCCCTGGGTTCTATTTCTAGTGTTACCTCTAGCATCTGTTTTTTATGTGAAAATCTGTTTCATCGACTGGGTCTCCACCCAATGATGTCCCAGGATCTTCATTCTTCTGCCAGCCAATCCCAGTGCCAATGATGTTGTAATTTTGCTTCATGTGTCTGATCACCGCCTGATTGTCCAGTGCAAAGTTATTTCTTCCCTCACCTGACTATCAAAGCAAGTAGTCCAACGTATGCAGCACAATGCAATCATCTCAGCCTGGTGAAATGCCAACGACACGCGGTGTTCCCAAAGCGGTCACCCTTCTAAGTACTAACCGCACCCAACTCTTCCTAATTTCTCTGATCTGATGAGAACCGATTTTACCAGCGTGGTATGGTCATGGGCCATTCGCAGATAGTTGACCTCTCTAATATTTTTCCAGATAAGACCTAGACCAAGAAATAAATCTTGCTGTGTAATCTGTGTTTTTCATTTCGTTTATTCAACTTGGAGCCTTTCGGCCTTGAAATCAAGCACATCCATTGTTAACCCCTGCGCTAAAATTCAAACTACACCCTTCAAAATGTACACGACTACAGCTCCAAGAAAGATTTAAGTAGTTTATGTCCTCAAATCCGAAATTCCCATTAGGATTTTAGGGTGAACTAATTATATTAACTGCGTTGTAGAAACTCTTTGGCCGGCGCGACTTATAATGCGTTCATAAAATAGCTCTGCCCCTGACGACGATAACGATGAAAACATTTTCCTACAAGGTCAGACTAAAGCGACTTCTTCAAATTTAAACGAATCGAAATGATGTATATTTACTGCAAATGAATTTGACTGCCTCTGCATTTCAAGGCTCAAATCTGCTCCCCTTCCCTCTGAAACGAAAACACACCACTCAGCTCATTAAAAATAATTGGAATTGTAGTCCTATATCAACGTTGTTAATTTTAAATACTTGCAGCCAAGTAGGCTTCAAAGAATGGGAAAACATTAATTGTCGATTCAAATTTAGCGAATACCTACATGTAGACATTTAAGGAAAAAAAAAAAAAGTCTCCTTAATGAAATAAAATCATACATCCCCCACAAGCCCATTATTGGCCACTCACACGAATGTCAGTTAGGCAATCACCATCATCGTTAGCCATTTAGCCCACATTTCTCGCAGGCGCCCAAAACACTTAACTTTCAGGGTTGGGTGGGCTTGAAAACAGCCACAAATACCCGAAAACACATCGAACGCTTGTCGACTGAGAATCTCTCCGATGGAAAAAAAAAATACCCAACCACAACCTGAACATAACACACTCTAATTAGGCGCATTTGTCTAGACTTGCAAAAACTTGATTTGTCTGTACACCACGCCATTTGTAACAAACCGATTCTTCTGCCAGAGGGAAGTAAAAAGAGAGTTTAGTTATTGGTTGGTGTCTAAAGCTTCCGAAGAGACAATCATGCGCCTTTCGAGAGCTTTCTGTCGACATCAGCGCTGGATTTTCTTTGGCGGAAAAATTCCGAAACTCTATGACAAGAACAAGGACCTTATCACCTTATCACTCAAGAGAACGCAAAAAATCATCCCCCAAAGAGAACTTTGTCAGCACTCTGTGGTTCCGAAAATAACCACCGAATCTCACTGCCACCGGAATTGAGCGCTGCAATCGTTAGATTTTCACTATTTGTAAGCCCATCAAACCATCCACCCACCACACAGCACGCTGGCACTGAAGAGTTGAATCACCCCCCAAAAAAGAATCACATCCACATACCATGGGAAAAAAAGGAAAATTCTTATAGTGGAAATTTTCGAGTGCGATTACCTCAGTCTGGAATCGTAACACAACCGGTAAAGATGTGCTGAAGCCATCTACGTCCTGCAAATCGTAACACGAACTCTCGTCGGGATAAAATAAGTTTTCCAAACACCCATACCGCAATGTAAGATCGAATAAAAACGAGTAAAAGGATGCACGATAGAAAAACGCAATCGATTCGCGATGTTAAAACTCGGGGTGACTTTGGAGAAGAGTTAGCTGAAAAATACGCGCGCGGAAATCACATTCATCACTGATTGAATGGCTAACAACAACATGTGGATTAATCCTTGGAAAAAGCACAGTCAATTTATTATTGTCAGCATATTTTACTGTCTGCGCTTTCAATACGGATAGATGTGGTGGTTAATTAATGTCGTCCTGAAAAATTGTGATACTCAACAAATTGAAACTGTGTATGTGCAATTAATTCGAAATAAGGATCTATGGGGATTTAATCAGTTGCAACTTCCATTACATGGGATTGCTTTTTGAATATCATTATACTTACTCAATATTGACTGCGGAGAGGTGGACCAATCGAAATAAAATACAAGTTGAATTTAATTGAGAAAAAAAAAAACAACACATATCACAAGACATATCCTCAATCGGGTCCTCCTCATCCATTTGGATTATTACTCGCAATCGTTCTCGTCATCGTCGTCTTCGCGGTTGTGGTTGTTGCCGGTGCAAAAGTGTCTCGTGTACACTCGCAGGAAATAAAAAAGTCGTAACAAAAAAAAAAACCCACATACGCCACCGTATTATGCCCCCACTTCATCCCATCAGTGGCACCACCTTCGGTCTCAGTCGTCCCCGTGCTATGAAATGACGATTCCTCTAACAACTCTCACACTGTTTAGGCAAATTCTATTTACATAAATTATTAAACAAATTCTAGATTTAATTATATTTAAAGCGTATTACGGACGACAAGCTGTGATGAAATATTTTATTTCTGTTCTTCAAACAAATTCAATTCGTTTGCTCGTTTACATTTTCAACAAAACTCTATATTTCGCGTTAAATTAAAAAAAAAAAAAAAACCTAAAGTTAATTATATAGTCAATTATCTGTTAACCACACATATACATATATATATATAAAATATACAGCAATTGTGATATTAATTCTAAGTTGAGGTGGATAGTTTTCCTCCCCGTGAACTGCTCTGTTTTGAACTGGATTTAGTGCAACCAAATATCCCCGAGGGCTCTATGCACAAATTCTTCTAACGAATGCATAGAAAATCTGCCGGAGACTAGATCCGATTTGTCGGAACCACCTTTTGTTCGTGCATTTCTCTGCCTCAATGGGGGCTGGCCGTAGTCATATCTGCATTTGAACAAAGTATAAAATATTAACCCTGCCGGAGTGTACAATCGGTTCTTTTGTGTTATTCTTTTCATTGCGGGTGCCTCCACTCGAAACTTGATATATTTGTTTGCGGTCTATGACTTACCGAAACCATATCAAAGCAGGTGCTTCCTACTCGGGTCTGCTTCACATATCAAATATTTTGGCTCGACTCTGACAAAGTCCTATCAGACTTAAATATAAGAAAAAAAACATCAAACAAACCAATTATCTCTTTAAGCGAATTTAATCACCCTACCGTCATCTACAGCGTCGTCTATACAGAATTGCTTCGAAGGATAATAAAGTCATATCATCTCGTTGTCGTCGTAGCTGTTGTTTTCCATTTATATTTACATCGATTTGTTCTTAATTTTTTGTTGATAAAAGAAAATAGAATCTTTTCATCCGCGCGAGTGAAGAATTGTTGTAAGAAATTCATCTGCCGTTGAGAGTCCTCTTTGAAAATAATATAAAAGGATCCCAATCACGTGCAATATTTCTGTGTGTCAGAGTGTTCTGCTTACGAAGAGTAGAAAAATAAAAAATAAATGTTGTGTAATTGTGGTGTTGTATTTGTATAATCTGTCGGCTTATACGAGTAGTCTTACAACGGCTAAAGTGTGTTCGGTTTTTTTTTTCTCTCCCTTCGAGTGTAAATTTGTTACCAGCTGTTACCCTCGCGAAGTGCGTATTATTTGCTGTCGAGCGGAAAATATTAACTCGGCGTTCGAATCCTTAGAAAATAAAAAATAAAAAAAAAAATAAATAAAAGTTCCTTATAATGGCGATGGTAATATCGGGTCGGGCGAAAGCTGTTATCACAGCATTGATCAGTTTCTTCCTTCTTGGAATTGTGTTAGTGACCGGTTCAACGAAAGGTTGGTTCGTCCCACAACGATATCACGGCGAGAGAGTTGCTGCTAGGATACAGGTAGGCTTGTGGGTGGATTTATTTTGATTCTAGATTTCTAAATTTAATTTTATTAAAGTTGAAGAATGCTTTGGGGAATGAATTTTGTTCGCAGGAAAATAATTAAAATTGCTCCAGTAAATGTTAGGTATTGAAATTATTCGCCAGGGATGAATATAAATTGGAATTTACTCTATAATTTCCGTTTGAACAGTGACTGTCAATTTTGGCTATTTGTAAGTGGGGTGATGAGAAGTCGTAATTATTGTTGGATATTGAAAATGTTTGGGTCCGCTGTCTACTGGAAGGTGGTGGAATGTTGAAGGTGATTGCGAATACTTCAAGCATGTAGCCGATATTTTGTCCATCATTACTCATGGCTATGTTAGTTGTTTGGAGAGTACCTACCATATAAAAAGTAGTTAGTTATCATCAATCACTGTTCGTGCTTTAAATTAGATTTTCTTCAACTTCAACAAATTTCACCCAACGCAGTGCAACAATTTTTTTAATGCTTTTCAATAAGTATTACAGAAGAAAATGTACTTGAGAGAATTATTTAAAATGGATTTATTCGTGGGTTTACTAGCTTTCGGTTTAATTAAAAAAAAAAAATTACTTATACTCATTGTCGGGGCGAGAGAAAATATCCACACCCACTTAACAACCACAAACTCTCATCAGAAGTTAAAAAGCCTATGGAAAATTAAAGCCATTGGGTCACATCACGGCGGTCAAGTTGCCAAAAATATGCAATATTATCTTCATCATGAGTTAGATTATAAAAATCGAAACCAATGATGATGGTTGTAGTGCAACTCAAGGATCTTCATGTAAATTCTAGAGATGAGTCGCATTTCCGCGATTGCGAATGTACGGAGAAGAACAGATGATTGATGACTAATATTGCCGAAAGGCCAGCCTCGATGAAGGCAACTGGCAATTCATAACTATTAACATTAAGTAGGAAAATAAATAAACTCCATCATTTGCATTGTTTTCCATCAGAGGCAATGGCGAGTCGATTCAGCATGCGAGACCGTTTCAAAGCATTGTTAAAGCTGATAGGTCGTCAAAAGCACAAACAAAATAATCAGCACTGTGCTTAAGCTTTGATTTAGAAAGCAATGGACCCGTTTTCTATATTATTTTAAAAATTCGGGAAAATAAATTCTGCGCACTAAAATGTTATCGACAGTACAGCTTTCCATTCTCGTGTTGCGAGTTGTTAGGGACAGACAAAGTACTAAAGCATTCATGTTGGCATAGGCATTGAAACGGGGGTTCGATCTTTCTTGTCGTCTCGAAACTGCGGCAAAGTTTTGAAGAAATAATTTTCTTCGCTCGATGTTAATTGAATGCTCATCTCATTAAAATAAAGCAAGACATAGTAAAGTAGATCAATGCGCAATATTCACAGTTAAATTAGTGCTATAAATTGGTAAATTTTGTTTCGTGTCTCCATTTGAAAATTAATTTAAAATTATCCCAGTTCCTTTAGTTCTAGGCTTTTAAGGCATTTAATTTATTTATTTATTTAGATCTACGAAATATTAATATCAACAGATCGGGGAAAATATTAAAAAAAAAAAAATGTACAAACTTAAAAGTATAATTGTCTTAATGTTAACAATACTAGTTCCTTAAATCTAGATCTTGGCAATACTAAATCAAGCTGCTCATAAACGATATTAAATAATCTACAACAAAGCGTAACTGGCTCATTGGCCATTCAAATACACGTTAAACATGAGCTACTGCTGTGCAAGCAATAAATTCCTAGTACCTATTTTTTAGTAATGCGTATTGAAACAACGACAACACTGTGGGACATTCAGCTGCTTAATATTTAAAAAAATTAAAATCATGGCTAATTTTGCGTCTATAATCTGCAAGTATTTTTGTTTATACCCTTTGCATAGCAAAAACAGTTCGCTATAGATAGGACCGAAGAAATTACTTGCACAAAAAATATGTACCTACCAAGGAACCGAAGTCCCTTTTCTCCAAGTATACTTTGTTTGAACAACATCACTAGTAAGGGAAATCAAGCTTACTCATTGAACTCACAACGTAATGCCAAAGATTTATGAGTAGCCGCATTAAATAGCTAGTTTTCCAACTAACCAAATTTTTGAACGTTACATTTAAGATTTAGTATTCAACTTGAATTTATTTCAAGCAATCTTAAAGTGTTTTACAAAAGCAGTTTCTAAGTTAATAGGGAGTGTGAAATAGTACATACAATCGGTTGTTCAATTACAAGTGTTGAATGTAGGCCACTTAACTCTAAGCTGATTTTTTTTATTTGTGTGAAACTGAAAACCACAGTTTTTTTTCGTGGATCAAACTTATTGCTATAGTTTAAATTTGATTACAGCAATTTTTATACAACGCTATTGAATTCAATAAAAATGCAAGTGAAGAGATCGGATAATAACTTCAAAAAGGAACAATATTAAGAGTCTCAACTTCCAAATAACAATTTATTAAGATTTTATACACCACAACAAAGTGATATACAAACTGCTACCTATTTATAATGATTAATCAACAATGATTTTTAGAACAATGGTTGCACCCACAATTTAAATGAAACTAACAATAAAAAGTTCTTTATTTCTTTTAGTGTACAAGTTCTTAAATGTTAAGTAAGAAATATTTAAAAATGTCACGACAATAATGTAACAATCCAAATGTTATTGCTAAATGATTGCGCTAACAACTCAATTTAATTCTACGTACTCCGCTTAAGCAGCTATGATTTGTGACCATAGTTTTGTCACAATTGGGCTCTTCTGACTCGTAGGTAACTCGCATCTACGATTCTTGTGAAATATCCCCTAAATTCCGTTATCGAATCACTAGCAAATGGTTTAAAGTAAGCACTAAACAATGAAAACCCCTACGCGGTGTTAATATTTTAATTGTACCACAGAAGATGCACATTTAAAAATCAACCTCAAGTAGGTATAACAAAATTCTTCCCTTATATAAAAACTCCATTTAAATTTTCACTGCCACCCTGGGAACACCAAACAATGCCACTTTTTCGTTTGTAAATTACATAAACATAAATAAATCCCTTGCAAGTTAAATATGAAAATTAACAACACAACTAGGTAGATTCGTGCGAATGGTTGCCCCCTTTTCTGCGGTTAGCGTGTTAAGCAAAGTTTTTCTGAGGCTCCGATCAAGGCTGAAAGTTCAACGTTCAATCGCACTTTGGTAGACATGCTGTGGGCATTTCCAAAAACACTTCCTACCTGTGATTTATGTTTCCCAAACGGGTTCCATTCACTATGCTCCAATTAGAGTCTAAAATAAATACTCGGAAATGTATTTGTTCACCATCCCATAAGCGAGTATAGTAGCAACCACCCACAACAATTATGCAAGCGTTTTGGTATTTCTAAACATTACTGTTTGCGGTTATCTGTTTTCATTTTAATATTAACCTAGAAAAACAGCCCGAACTGAGTTGTTGTAAAACATGTCAGATTTATCCGTGCACAGAAATGATTGTAGTACCAACAACCAAAAAACATAATATACTACTAATAAATTACTATGGAAGTAGCCGCCAGCCGTGGGCATTATTTACAAATTAATGTGGAAAACAAGCCAAACTTTAAATGTCAAACAGATAGGGTAAACTGAATTATTAATGATCCCAATTGTCGGTAATTAACGTTATTTTTGGATGAGAAATTTTATAAAATAATTTAAATCGGTTTGGGTTTCCAAAAGGAACGTATAATGAAACGGTTGAAATTATGCGTGAAAATGCCTTAACATGAATATTTTATTATAGTTTTTAGACAGTTTTTATTAAAGTTTTTAGACGTGAGATTGTCCTTGCTGTGCAAAAGGGACATCACTTTTATATAGTAGGTAATTGGAGAAACGTGCTTCTGCGAAGTTACTATCTACTCCAGGTATTAATTGGGATAGAAAAACAGAAAGCCTAATGCTGACTGTTTTAGAAGGAAAAGTTTTGAATTTATTGGTAAATGTATCTTGCTCTGTGGCCGGATTAGGTCAATATTTTTGTTTGTGGGTAGGTAGGTATATGAATGAAAACTAATGAAGAATTCCTTGGCTTACTTTATATATTTTTACGAGATGTCTGAATACATTCCCAGTTTATTTGAAATACAAATTGACGTCAGCACATGCTCCACACGTACTTTGGTAAATAATTCAATATTAACACTACAATTCCCGTACATCAATTAGCTAGCCACTCTGAAATGTTTAAATCTTTATTTAGTTAGACGAATACTGTTCCTATCTTTTAAATTAAATATTTTGTTTACTTGATTAGAATCACGCTGATATCTGGTAAACAACTTGGTATTTTTAAACTGATGGAGGTATCCCACAAACATTTAATTTAATTTAATGCTTCCCAGCAGTTTTAGGAACAACTAAGTTTTATACCGAATTGACTTGAGTTTTGACGCTGTAGTTTTGTAGTTCTTCATCTTCTTAATATGTACTGTACGTGTGTGTGTAACTGAACTCCTCCTTAACGGCTGGACCGATTTGAATGATTTTTTTTTTGTATGCGTTTGGGGTGCGCCCTGGATGGTTTAGATTCACAAATCAGCCCGGCAGATGGCGCTGCAGTGGGTACGATAGCCTTATATAAAAATGGACGAATGCGAATAGTTAGGAACCACTTCCACTGCCGTGAAGACAAAATATTCGATTGATTTTTTGTTGGGAAGGTTGTGCATAAATTTAATGTTATAATAAAGGATATTTTCCAATATTTTACGTATAGGTCCGGTCACTAAATAGAAGAATGTCTACCACTGGGCGAACTCTAGTCGATTTAAAATATCAAGAGCGATGTTACTTAATATAAATATACAGAAGGTTCTGTAGGGCGAACTACTCTCCTGCTTAAGGGTGTTTTTTTTTTTTCTTTCATTTCAAACATATTCGTTTATCACGGGGACACGTAACCTTTTATTGTTATTCCCAGAATTGCTGTAATATTTTTGCTACTATCGCTGAGAGATAAATAAAAGTTCAGATCGTACATCATAGTTCTTTTTATACAGTTCGTGTTTCAAATCCTATGCTAGTGGGGGCGAAGGCTCAGTAAGGTTTTTACAACTTAAGTTGGTGAATCATCGTTGATTTGGCACAAATGTATATATCTCCATTTGAAAGGACTTAGTGCTAATTAACTGGGATGTGATATTTCTCTGAAGGTACTATTTCTATGAAAATGAATATTGTGACCTTCCAATTCCACGAATGTAATCGAAGGCTAAAGTCCTAAGCCTACGCCGAAAAAGCTGGTTAATTTAATTCAATTATTGCAACAAAAGAGCACACAGAGGAACAGATCCTGGCAGGTCATTGGATTCTTTGTAAAACAAAGTTCTTTGCTTCGAATATACTTTTGTCCAAATGCCCAATTTTTAGTCCTATTGGCTGCATAAAGGAAGAGATCGATGAGGACACACCTCACCCGATTGCCCGAGCCTCTGTAACTTGAGGAACAGAACACTTGGAAGTCATTACTCCCATGACTTACGAGAATTTTCTGACCCTTGCAGGGTTTTGATTATATCAGAATTCCTGGACAGCATCGGGTAATCACAAAAAGGAAGCACATTAATATAACAATCTCTAACACCAACGGTTACCCTCCCATAGAAGAGCATCGCAATGGGTCCACAACAAACTAAGTGTAGGGTTCAACCAGCTCTACCGTTCCTTAAGCTTACCCAATCCTTTTGGTTTGATATGAGTATCATCAACCTTAACAGCGTAAATTTCTGAATCACATGTCCAATTAGGTACGCGTTTCCTAGCTCTATTGTATTTACCTTAAAATCAATGAAATTCCTGTCCATATCAAGTTCATACTTTGGAACAAAAATTATTGAGCTGTCAATCCGTAATCACCATTTTGTCAAAGTACATACATTTTATACACAAGTGGCATGACACACATTTGACTGCAGAATTGGGACAGAAAAACCCACCTCACAACTTCCTTCCTGCCCATCCCATCACATCTGGAGCCTCAAGAACCAAAAGGATATAATGAGCAATATTTTTCCGTCAAATACATGACATAATACCGACGACTTTGCCCACTTGGCCGGTTCATTTACATAGAACACAGCGTGGACATAATTCTCAAACTGTGTTTAAGTTGAATTATACCCACTTAAGCGTTATGAATAACTAATTTTTGTAAGTATCGTCTAAAAATAGTTTTATGAATGGATACTGAAATGTTTACAAGAACATAACACAAGAAAGCCATTTAGGGTTATACGCGTCCGTGTTCTAGACATGTAATAGATTATTTTTTTGTTTTGCTGTCCACGACAACAGTATTCCCTTGGTACTATAAATATTATTCCACTCTATTTGTGAGTGTTCCCCGTGGATGGTTTTATTTGTCCGTCTAGAGCGCAGAAATTGTTGCCCACCACTTGAGAGAAATTAAAAGTCGCTTGAGTAGGTAAATCATCCAACGCTGAGTATGATTAATTATTTAAGAGCTTTAGTTTGTTCCGAAACATACAACCGAAACAAAAGGATGATGAGTAACATCTAAAACATTTTTCCCCATTTTTTTCCTTAATGCGTGCCTCAAATTAAACGACAAATACCTACCGTACCGCACTTGAGGATTAGAAACAAATGCTCATTGAAATGTAAGTGCGGATGAAACGAAATGATTGTAATATTTAAATAATCATTTGTCAAATAAAACACTTGGGAAGGGACTAGAATTGGAAAATTCGAATGAGTGTAATTTTTATTGGGGGCAATGATTGGCGCACGCAACTCATGCTACGTGTGTCATATTAAAGGACATTTTTGTGATTTGGGGTTGTGCTGTTCTTGTTCCTTGTTCGGTTTAGTGGAATTTGGATCGTGAAAATTATAGATGGAAAGGTGTTCATTATTTTGACGAAACAGAGTTTTTTTTTTTGTTACAAAAATTCGTCTTAATTGAGAAGGAGGGTGGACGAGTAATTGAGTTTCATTGTGAATAGGAGACCATTCATTTAAAGACGTACAAATTGTTTTAGTATCGCATTATGGGCAAAATCATACCAACGACCATACCACGCTGGAAAATCGTCTGAGTAGTTACTGGACAATCGTGTAAGTTTTGACAGTATAATATGTCATCATAAGTTGAAGATGATTGCTTCTCAACTGGTTTATTTAAAATTTTGCTGGTGTACCTACACCTTAACTTATTACTGCGAAAATATATTAAGTAGGTTAGTAAAAATAATATTTGAAATATTTTACAGATTTTTTTGTAGATTAAACTGTTGAAAAATTGAACAATAGTGAAACAATAAGTTGTGCATTTGGTAGCTAGTGTACTGTATATTCAAATGCAAATTCAAATCTTTATTTAATAACCTTTACACAGTAAGATATAATATCTTATTTATTTGTGCAAGTTTCAGTGAGAAATTCTATTTCAAAATTAAGAGTATAATGTTAAGTTAATATGTATTATGATCGAGAACTACACGTTCATTTATAAAAAAAATATAGATTAAAATTCAAAACTGATTTCAAAGAATCGCTAGATAATAACTACTACATATTTATAGCTTCCTAAGATAGACAACAAAATGCGAAAAAAAGGACAGGACTTAAACAACCAAACATCATAATCGAAGTGTTTGCAGGTATTGTTTGAGTTCCACTTTGAACAACGTTATACAGCTTATCAACCTAATATGTCGGGGAAGGGAATACCATAGCAGCTTAGGGAAATAAAAATAAAACTGTTTCCGAACAACATGTTCGTTTTACTTAAAGGCTTTCACCTTTTTAGGAGTATTAAATAACGCACCTACCTTGCTAGTGGACGATTGAATTCAAAGGAAACTTTTGTATCCTTAAGCTATAGTTGATCGAATTCCATTGATGAGAGGAACGAATTATAGTGCACGATCTGTTGCTCAATATATTGATAAGTGCCTCGATAAGACAATGTCTCACTTCGACACTCGTTAAAAAAAACTCCCACGAGTATTTTGAACATTGAGAGGAATATTGAACAAATAGGTAGTTGAGTAAAAGCAGTTGTCAATATGTCAATGTCATACAATTTCAATGAGAAAGCAATTTTATAATTTTTCAAATATTTTTCCATGCTTAATTCACTCAAAAAAAAGAAACAAAAGGTCTTTTGGTGAAAATATGTAAAAATAGAGTAGGTACAAGAAATAAAAATCAATTTTTCTATTTCAAAAAAAATCAGGAGTAACGATAATTTCAGAGCTTAAAGGTAGGTGCAGTAGCTTAGTGGTTAGTGTGTTGAAATACTAAGCGAGGGGTCCCGCAAAAACTCAAATACCAACTCAGGGTTTCTATAACTCCACCACCTCTCGCGAACGTCTGAAAGAGCTTCTCAATTCTGCCGTTTGGAATCGGCATAAAATTGTTTATCCCTTCCAGTCGTTCCAAAAATGAAATCTCACACAAAACGAATGGTTTTGAGAAGCTATTTAGGCCTAGGGTCCCTACGGCCCTGTTGCGCCAACTCCAACTATTTATTTACATTTTAAAAGTAAAAACTCCGAAGTTGCCATTCTGCTTAGGATTCAAAGTAGGTAATAAAGTCGTTTCTACTGTTTGCGTAGTAGAAAATTTTAGAAAGCATTAAATTTATACATTTCTCAGAAGCCCTCCAAATTTGGTAGAAATTTCTGCACCTGTTCGTAAAAAAATTCAAATTTTATTTCCTTCTTCCGAGAATTTTCCCAAGTTGCTAGTTTGTTGCTGTTTAGTTGCTCGTCATATTTCGGGCGCAGTCTTAGATTAGATTAGAGTCGGGAAAACCTTCGAGGGGCTCTGGCACTGCGGCTTCTTAAAGGAGCCTATTGTGCCTATGCAGTCTTGGTCTAGACCTTGTTCTCCAAAGCTTTTGAATTTCTTGTCATTGTGTCGCTTTCAGTCAGGTGCAGACGAAAAGCACATCACACGCTCTGCTAAGACAACCGTGTTTTCCCACTGTACGGAATTTTTCGAGCCATTGCAAAGATACGAGTTTCTGAAACCACGAAACCGAGAAGATGCTTCTGTTCAGAGCATGATATTCAATTATCAATTATTATCCAGAATTTTAAACCTATCCTCACAACAGACAGATATAACATTGAAGTACATTCCAGAAATGATTTTGCAACTCTGAAATTTCTTTCGATGATTTTTTACTTCCAGCGAATTCCCAACACAAAAAAAACAACAAAATTGCAAATATTTGATCTCCGTTTACTTGAAAAAAAAAATTCTGAATTAATCAGCCGAGATGAGAAGACTTTCCCATTTAATTTGCACACCACTTTACTCATAATCAGTCTATATCCGTTACTGAGTATGGAACGTGCCTCTCCCAAAAACAGTTTTGAATGATTGACAGATATTCCCTTCTTCTTTCGCTGCTACAACAAATAAAAAGTAACATCCCAGTACAACACTACTTCGAGTCCTTGTTCACGAGTCCTACTATCCAATTTTCTCCAATGGCGCTGTAAAATGAAAATATATCTGTTAGCCCTATAATCCACTGCTGGGTAGTGTCGGTGGGAAAAACCTTAAAACACACTTCTTCACGATAGTAAACAGAGTTTATATCTACTCGTTCGCGCGGTGATAGAAAGTCCTTGAAACGCCATGCCATGCATATTAAATAGACTTAAACACTCAACCCCCCATTTAACCGTTTTATGCCGCACACATTATATCGAGTGCAAACTAGAACTTTCAAGAAGGAAAATATTTCTTGAGCAGGTATTCATCACAGAGCGAAATGACTTTAATTTTAAGTCGACGCATATTTCAAGTTATCGCACACAGGACCTACGTTTCTGCCACAAGTATCCCCCCGATTGGTATAAAATATGCAACAGTTCACTTCCGTAGGAGTTTCCTTGTGTTAATTTTTTTTTTTGTGCGTATTTTGAAAGCTGTTTGCCATACTCGAACACATCAGACTGCAGTGTAATGAAATAACGCCGGCATTTATCTCGTCCATTATATAAATCACACTCTCCTTGTTGGCAGAGACGTTGTTGTTGTTCGCCAAACGATGACGAGCAATGACGACGACAGAGTCGACAACGACAACGACGACGACGACGAGAAGACGGCACCAATTTGATGGGGGTCGGATGGCATATACTATACAAAACTGCAACAAAGTCGTCGACTCGCTGTACTTGTTCTTGTCCTTGTCAACGCGTCTTCTTCCAGGAGAGCCGAACAGCTGATATTATAAACATGCACATAAAGAATCCATAAACTAGCACACTTGCTTCAATTTTGCTTAAATCCAACAGTCATCCCTGAGATCTGCAGGGATTCAAATTTACCCGTCATCGTCCTTACGAACATTTGAGCACTTCAACATGATGATGTCATTTTAAACTGTCGTCGTCCTGTGCATATGCGATAGGGATGGCTTAAACGATTGATCAGCTATTACGCGGCACGATGACAAACTTCTGCACTGGGTGCTGCACTTTGCTGAACGATGTCCTGAGTGGAGCGCGTCTTCGTCCTGTCATCGGGTGTCTTTATGTTTCTCTGCTGCCGAGCATGTGTGTTGTGCATATAAATTATCCACTCAAAAATGCAATTTCCTATGAACGATTCCACCCACTCTCAAAATGGATATGACATCCTAACACTATGCCAGGCCCAGACACACACATAACGTTTGGCGTGGGCGATTTGTGAAAGGATCCGCTTTCACAAGACTCTGTACATCTATAGATGGGAGGGGATGTTTGCAATCGAAAGACACCCCCATTCAGAGTGAGTGGCCCGTAAAGTTAATGGTAAGGCTATTCACAGCTTTCATGCGGCTCAAAGACCACCCACCACGAACACCACCACACCATCGCATAGAATTAGGTAAATCAGATAGTTGTGCTGTGCAAATTGTTGCAGCACACAACACTCAATTCGAGCTGGGAGACGCTGCTTAGCGATAGATAAATACTGTGGGGATTCACTCGTCACGAGCTGTGCAGCATTCATCCATCGTCATCAAGCAGAATTTATAAGGTGTAAAATGAAAAAGCTTTTCATAATACACCACCCATACAAATGATCCGCTGATGGTAGTTGGCAAGTGGCGAATCCTTTAGTCCTTCGACGACGTCGTCCTAGCACACATTCTGCCAGCTGATGTAGTGGTTGTCCCTGGCGAAATGCGAAATGCGAAATGGGAAATGCGAAACGCGATAGCAATTGGAATTGTCAGGCTAATGTGTGTGTCACATTTGTTAAGTTTCTCGCTTCTTTTCTTTCGCTGACGCTATCTACTTTCGGTGATAAATGAAACGACGACGGCGACGACGACGCATCTTCTTGTAAGTTCTTATCTTTTTTCGATGCGGTACATGAATGTTATCGGGGAGGGAATTCCTGCCCGGGGATAAGCACACCCCACTCTACCTGGCTGTTTCAAAAAAGGATCGCACACAGAGAGAATAAATCTAAAGGAGTATAAAAGATAGATTTAGGTCAGGTATTATCATAGGGAAATATACAAAAAAAAAAAGAAGCAGAAGTGGACCATCAGTGAAGTGAAGCGCAGGCCTTGAGCTCCTTCAAAGAATTCACAGGCAAGCAGGCTGGGCAGGGGCACCTCACAGTTGTTGTTTTTGTTTTGTTTTCTTTTTTAATATCCTGTGACCAGAAGGCATCATTGTAAATGGGTTAAACGGTAAATGTGGGTTGAAATGTACTTAAAAATTCATTTAGATATTTATTCAAAAAAAATGCGAAGAATGTTTTTGAGATTGAAAAGATTTAGTGGGGTGAGTGGCTTCTTGAGAGAGATAATGAAATGCACAAGAGGGAGACAGATTTTCTACAGTTTCGAGCTACTCACAAGTACGTATGTGCAGCTATGTTAAAAAATTCAATAGACGGTGCAGGATATCGCAATTCCATTCAGTAAGTCCATAGAGGAAGGACGATCTAGTTTAAGTATTTACTATCTAATTTAATTTGTGGGGAACAAGCTTCAATCATTGATCTAAGCGAGTTGTAGTCGGGAGTGGAAAATGTGAAAATCACAGTTTTTAGTAAGTAGTACCTACAACTTTCGTTTCAGTTTAAATCACAACCCATCCCCGTCACTGGAGTGAGGTACACTTTGCTATCTACCATGTGAATGACTGGTGGCATTCATCCTTTGTCTTTGTTCTGACTTTGTCTTCCCGTATCGATACAAGGTAAGATAAAAGCGTAGCTACTTGTCAGTCAGTCGTTCTATCTGAAATTCACAAAGTTGACACACAAAGTGAGTAAGGTTTCTACTTCGGTCCTTGTCGTGTGATTGATTCGCTGCCAGTCTTGTGAAACAAATCAAATGTGCCCATTTCATACTGCTTGATGGTTATGCATTAGTTAGTCGATGTAAACGTTAGCTGATGGATTCTATTTTTTTAGAAATGGTTGCATGGCTTGGCTATGTGAGAGAGGTTTCTAAGCACTTTTAGTTTGGGTTATTTTTGGCAGAAATAAATGGATTTGGGCCTTTGGAGGAAAATCTCTCAAACCCATTGTGAAAACAGTGATAAGGACAATGATTTAAGCGTTTGATTGATGTGTTTGATCCTTTTTGTCGCATTAGTCGGAGGGAGTTACTATTTTTGTGTCAGTCATTAAGGAATGGTTGATTTTTCTTTTTTTAATATTTTAGTGTTTTATTTTATGGAGTTACTATTGAATATTTTCGAAGGTAGGGATGCAATTTTCATACGTGTGAAAACATTGTCTGCCCAACTAATTGAAAACAGGAATACTGAATGAACTCAAAACTCTATTGATTACTTCAAGTGATTAGTAAGCCTTTTGCTTTGTCCTTCTTCTAGGATCTCAGATGTAGACCAAATTCTGCAGCATGATCAAGAGAATTTTATTTTATCAAATCGCTACGATGTTTTTAATCGTGGTGTGCATGGTTGTATGTAGCTAGAAAGATAGGATAGTTTTGGACCCGATAGGTGGCGCTGTTGTCCGTTTTTTGAGAAACTCAACCGATCCCAATGAAACTGTGTATGTGTACTGTACATGGTTGTATGCATCTAGAAAGATAGTATATTTCATTTACAAATTAAATGGAAATTGTAATATGTATGTATAATTTTCGTAGATGAAAATTCATAAATTTCATTGGTAGATATTCATTTCGAAGAATACCAATTAATTATTAAATTCAATATTTCATGTATGTATTTGGAAATGCACGTTTCAAGCAATAGATTGCAATATTTTTATGTAAAATAATATGCATTACATTTCATGTACAATAGCGCTTTAAATGAAACTGAAAATTGTAATATAATATTTGTAGTAGTAGTTTATAATAATCAGTAAAGAAACACTTCACTTAAAAGTATTTTCTGACGATTCGAAAAATGCGCACGTAATTGTTCAAGTAATAACTTCTGTCGGCACTCCCGGAGTGCCTGTCTTTTTTAACTTTCTCCATTACGTAGTAAGAGAAAGATATTGGTTTCGTACAAAATTTCGAACTCGAAATTTTAATTAATTCTGATATTACGATGATAGAGGAACTCAAAAAAGTGGGTCGCAAGATTCTATGCGGTCTGTCCGTCTGTCCGTCCTTCCACGGGCCTACAGCCTAAAGGGCTTTCCGGATTACGTTCAAATCTCGGATTTGGAGTTTTTAAGCTTACAGTTCGAGAGGTGTTTTTTTTTTCAAGGTAACCTCAATATTAATGGTACTTCCCATATAAAATTTTCGTACCAGTTTGATTTGATCGAAAACGGCTATAACGATTTCAACCAAAATTGATATTTAAGCTTTAGTAGGTGAGGTTACCATAACCCAGTTTTTGGCTAAAAATTCAAACAACGGAACTTTTGAAATTTCGGCATATCTCGAAAAGGCTCTATACAATTGTAACAAAAATTAATTTCTAAGGAAATGTGGTCATTTATAACGTTTGCTAAACTCAGTTTTTCTCTATATTGTCGTACAATGGATATTTGAAAAAAATAATTTTTTAAAATTTAGTTTTTTTCAGTTTACCGGAAAACGGCGATAACGATTTTGACCAAAATGCAAACTTAGAGTTAAACGGATGTTTTCAAAATTATCCTGTCCTCAATTTTCGATTTGCTGCACACTCTTAAAGTCAGTCAGACTCGCATTAAACGAGAAAGTTTCGTGCGACCCAGTCGTGCACTTTATTTTTATTTTTTTACTACAGAAGTCGTAATTAAAGTGTAGTACCAGAAGGGCACTCTCAAAGGAATTTCAGGTCAAATTTTGAAACGGAGCCGGCGCGCTCTCACCAAAAACTGCTTCAACTCGCACCCACTAACGATGGATATAGGTACACATTAGACACACTCAGGCTATCCCTTGGCTCTTAGGTTATCCGCTACGGAAATGCATCGTGAATTCTATTTGACAAATTGAGTTTGTACATTTGTCTACTGCATCGGGTACACACTAGGCTGACAGTGTCAGGGAAATATAGCGAAGTTTGTACATCATCGTATATGATGGTCACTCAAAAGCGAGCTCTGACGCGTGGTAGTCAAAAAATGTGATGTAGGTATGGTGGTGTATTTTCAGCTTTATGATCAGCCAACCTCGTTTGCAAGGTTCATTCCACACTGCACTCGACTGAATGTGGCGAAAATAATCATTCGTTCCAGAAGGTTCAGCCAAGTTCATGCTTCGGTGGATCCATGAGAAGAGTCTTAAGCACTTCCACTATTTTCCCATAAAAGAGCAAAAGGTATAGGTAGATTTTGCTACAACATTGTGCACATTTCTGTAAAGGTTAAGTTCACCATTAACCTTGCAATACAAGTCTTACAGTGAGTAAGTAAGCACCTTTTTTTATTGACATTCAACTCCTCTGACAAACATAAATTTGCATAAATATCTGAACATCCATGCACTACAAAAGTCTTTACATCTCTTACAAATAGCTGCGATGATCACTGGTCACTTCTTCTTTATTGACCATCCAACCTGTCACAATTGTTGTTATCCCAACAAACCCACATGTCAATATAATATCTTCAAGCAAATTCTCGTTGTCCATAAATAAAACAATCTCGTCTAGACAATAATAATGTTCTTGCACCGGACACAGTAGCATAATCTTACTAGTACATGTACACAATTACACATATGTGGTGTTGAGTGTCTACCATTCGTAATACGATACATTTTATGAAGCACACTCGACACACAAGTGAGAAATTCCTTCAAATTAATAACACAACCTTAAGCAACCCCTTAACATTTTGCCAACACTTTGCCGAAGGATGAACTTTAGTACGGAGGCGTGTGTTTAACATACGATAGGCGTTTATTGTCAAATGCTTTTAAGAGCACAGCCTGAATGTCTGACTTGTCATTCTGACAAACATTGTGAAAAACTAATGATGATGATGATCGAATATTGTGTTCGCAGATGAGGACGAGGAGGTGCAATCTATTTATTACTTGGGTGGGAAAGTCGAAGAATCGGAGCATTTTCGTCACGGATGTTGGATCAAGAGAGTGTTTTTGACAAAGCATTGATAATGGGATGGAGTAACTAGAGATGGCAGTTGATGCAGTGTGAAGTGACATCTGGCAAGGCTGCATTTTTGGGAATGACTCTTCTTGATCTTCGCAAATATTTAGTGACTTACTGTTCTTGAAATTCTCCGAGCAAAGAGCTGACTCTTTGCTGAAGCAAATGTCAGATTTCTTAGTCAGAAGCCCAGCTACAACTAGAGTGTACAACAATGGAGATGGGTTTGTTGGCTAATTTTTTAAATGGACACTTCCCTGTCTGGGTTCTTGCCTCAAGTAATGCGCATTGATAAGCACGCAAATAAAAGGTTCCATAAGCAATATTTTCAATTTTTCATCCTTATATTGTCCTCGCAGACATACAAAGAATTATTGTTCGTTGAAGCCTTGAGATGCCACGAAGCAGGTTTACTTCAGAACTTGTAAAGTTCAATCATTAATTCTCTCTCCGACCTGCTATCCCCTGGGGCAGGAAATCCAGGCCTAATTGTTTTGCCCCCTTGATTAAAATGCAATTGAGCCTCAGAATCCTGTTTTACAGTCAACTAGAGAACGTATTATAAAGAAAACACCAATCCAACAAAGTAAAGCCGTCTGAACTATCCAAGAACCTCTACATTCCCTGGGGCAGAGCACGACAAATTGTGCCTAAGACCATCTGCTTTCACTTCTCCTTATCCAAAGTATATCATTTGAGTTTGCATTCCCATGATGCCATCCCGTCGGTGGGTCACTCTCCTCGGCTGGTAGTAAAACCAGTCATAAAATAAAAATTGGTTCTTGACCGAAGCGATATAAAAATTGAATTTGCGTGGCCATCGTTGCGCATTACTTAAGGCAAAAGCCCAGACAGGGCAATGTCCATTTAAAAAATTAGCCAACCAACCCGTTTCCATTGTTTATTCATGGATGACCCCACCCCTTCCCCTAAAACCTGACACCAATTGAGAGCAAACAAAACAAAAAAAAACCTTCTTCATTAGATCCGTGCAGAGGCTTCTATTTTTTTTTTATTCTCCACATAAGCTGTCATTCTACCGTAAAAATAGAAAAAAAAAAGCACAGAATTCATAAATATTAAATGTCAGCATAAAATATGTGGGAATATACTCCACCGACCCGAGGCTCTATCAAAGAAAATATTTTTTATACGACTCCTGTCCCTGTGTGTGTGTTTTTCTTTTTCCTATTTATTTACTCTTTTATCAAACGAATTTTCATTTGCGGCTCCAGCTCTGTGAAAATAGCCCTTTCATCCGTTTCCATAGGAAAATAAAATATCAGTTATTTTTCAAATTTTCACTGAGTGGATAGCCAGAGCCAGGGCCTGTCAACCGGTTGAATTGAGGCGCACGTACCTAAGGAAAAACTTCTAAACATACCCACAGCAACTATACTGAGATGTGAAAAAGTAGGTGCCCGGTATTTTTCTTTGCTCCTGTTTGCTTTGATGTTAGGGCTGGAGAACACACATTCATATACTACTCGTATAGAGAGGGAGACAGCGCCTATTTGGCATGCCTTCGTAAATGAGGTCTAAGTATGTCTCCAGGATACTGCGCTGCTACTGGAGACACTTAGGTATATTACATTCACCGATTGAATGGGAACGACGACAACAGCAGGAAAAAAAAACGGTCCCGGTCATAATATATGTATCTGGAGATATAAATTTTGTTTTTCTTTCTTTGCCTGCTCCAATCAAAGGACGTCGCAGGGCACACTACCTTCGCATTGTAATACGCTTGTGAATTTCAAATGAACCAGCATCAAACTCACAAACAATCTATACACATCAGGACTACCACCCCACTACGAATACGACGACGATGTACTTAGAACACGAGAAGAGAGGACTGTGTCCATGTCCAAGGGGTTGCTGTTGTACGGTATATCGGTTATTGGATATGAAAGTGGGTGAGAAGGACGGTGTCAGCTTGTGGGTTGGGTGTGTGCTAAGAGGCATATTCTCGTGGTTAGAATATTGGCGTTTTGTGGTGGGTCCAGTAGACCGGTCTGGAGAGAAACATTCGGTCGATAGGTTATTGGCCTCAAACCCTGTCCAGTGACCACATTCTGCCTAACCGTCAATGGCAAGGAATTGAGTTATATGATTGTATGATGTTGCCTATTCATCGAGCCATTGTATGGAGGGTTGGCAAAATAGAGCTGGGATCTGGAGGAAGGCTTCCAATTGTACAAAGAGGCAGAGGGTAGCTAAAAGATCATTTTAAATGGAAACTCGAAGGCATGTGTGACTTTCTACATATGGTGCACACATGCAAATGGGAGCGAAGATGAAAATGTGTTTGGCTTTAACTTTGTCAAAGGAATGTCTGAGAGAGAGCGACCCTTGACATAATACGGGTTGATAGATATAGGTACAAGTATAAGTACATGGAGACCATCAAGCCGCTAAGCAACGCTTCTTTTGCTGTTGTCAAGCTTAAACAAGCGTGTGCACTTATAGTTGGGCTTTCGGCCTTAGGCAGCTGTTTTGGTGTGATGAAATTATATTTGTACCCACATAACGCTTTAACAGATTAAATTACTCATAGCAATTAACAAGGGTGCTTTAGGTGTGTTTGCTGTGCCGCCATTTACGAAGCCAGCTTCAGTTCCAACGAAAACAGAACAGCTTACAGCACTTTTAAATACATCTAAATTTAAGCATTGAGAATGTTCTAAATTCGTAGCCGAAGAAATCCTTCTTTACAATATTTTCGATTAGGAATATTTGCGTGGTGTTTGCACCCGCTTTTTAATGTATTTTCAAAGTTTCAAATCGTAAGAAAAAGAAGCGTTTTCGTTTACCTGCAAGGGTCCTCATTTCTCTGGTTTAGATTACAAAAATGCACAACCCTTCAGTTGACTTTAAGGAGAAAGAAAAGAATACGTAATCGCATATAGAACTCTTGATACTCACTTGCGGGTCTTCCGATCTCAGACGTGGCAATTTTAACTCGCCAACACAGTAAACAACACGAAAATTCGCCTTGACAAAGACTTATATTTACAAAACACTCTGTTTGGGCAATAACCCGCACTCGCTCTTGAAACAGGTTTCTAATTTTTAAAAACGTTGTTCTTACTTAAAGTGATTCTGATTTTGCGAATATAATTATAAACCGATTAAAGCAGAAACCCATAATGGGACGGAGCTGTCACTGTCAAATCACCGTAATGATTCAAAAAGAAACTCGTATGTATACCAGAAACTAGACGATACGAGTCACTGGGTCTGTTAAATTGAAATGACAACGGGTTGTTTGAAATTGTTTGTTTATGATGGAACTTGTAATACAAATTCTTACTAGGAACTTGCATTCCGTCATTTCCAGTCTTAGGATTTTAAGAATAGAAAGTCCGCAGTACCTGCATTTTAATTATCGCAAAATAGCTACTAACTAAAAGTTTTGAATTTTTTTCTATATTTTTTTTTATCTTGTTTTTTACCTTTTTAAAAAGTTTTTTTTGGTGTCAAGAACTGGGACTGTAAGTCGTTTTAAAGCTATGATCTTGACGATATTCCTAAAAAAAACTTTCCTAGATGTAAGCCAATATCTCCGTTTGTAGACAGCGGATAACGACATCTATTTATTACTTGAGAAATTTTGCAATGCAAGTGTGAAGACAGGAGTCAATTCTGGTAAACGGTCACAAATTGGCTCTAACCGATTGCGATATTTGCTCGGTTCAAAAAGATAGTTTAAAATCAACTAAGTCTCTGTTGTAAATAAAAACCAACACTCATTGTTAACAACTACCGAGATAGGAAGGTTAAATGCTGTTAAAAGAACACACTCTATCAAATGTCAATTGATGTTTCTCGATTTACAAAGTTGCTTAAATTCTACAAAGTTTGTTTGTTGTTTACGACCGACAAAATTTTAAGGAAATTGATAAATCTGTTACTAAACGAGTTATCTGTAGGAGTTATATAATTTTTTTTAGTTTTTAACCGAAAGTTGGTTGATTTTATATTTATAAGTGATTTTTTCTACGTGTAGTTTTTAAACCAATTCCAAACAAACTTGCTACCTATAGAAAAGGTCGCGTGCGATTTTAAGAACCAATATCCCAAACCTCATGTTTAAGGTTTTGAAGAGGCTGCTAGCCGATTGGAATCATCCAAGGTCCAAACACTGAAAGAGTATTTTTCGGAATGTTACTACTCTCTATCAAGCATGGCTAGGTTTATATTGAAAATTTTAACAAATATTGTCATATTGCATATCCAGAACCACGGGATCAATTATTGTTGTTATATGTCCACAAGAAAAGCCTTATTTAATCAGAAGGTTTAGTCCCCAGGCCAAGGAAATCTTCACCCAGGAAGTAAACGCACACAAAACGAATGGTTGTGAGCTGTTGCGCGAACAGGTCATTGTTAATTTTAGGTGCTAGATGAATTTATTCTAGCGCTCGCTATAATTGTTAACATTGGGTAAGACTTTACAAAACGCCCCACTTGACAAGACGCCCCATGAGTCTGGCACGTACATCAGTGTGGTTATATGTCTCACTCTAAGCTTGTTCGAATCATGTTTCATTCACTGGTGAATTGCGGTAGTTGGCGGCTGTGTTTTTGTTGTCACTTTACGAAATATTTTGTGAAAACAATTTTTGGCGCGGTAGGTATAGGTACAATAAAAATTTTATTTCTTCAGAAACAAAAAACGTTGCCTCAAAGTTTCTTATATACCTGCTTATAAAGTAAGTTAAATTATAGTTTCGGTGCAGTTTTGCTTATCTCTTAGAAAGGGATGCGATATCCATAATTTGGGTGGGCGTTTTGCACTGCGAAATTTACAAAATGCCCTAGTGGAGTAAGTCTAAAACGTCTCCCCCAATATTTCGATAAACATCGTCATTAGAACTTCTTTCGATTCTTATTGTTAATAGAAATGCTGTGGAATTACAAAACCACTACACTGCGGGCATCGTGGCATGAAAAACACAACCAAGACGAAATTTCAGATGAAGATTGTAAAAGGTGTATCGAGAGTAAATTATTCCAAGACCGCTTCTTTAGGAGATTGGATCCAGTGTACATTGTGTCAGGGCTGGTTACATGAATTTCACCGAAAAGAAAAAAGACGGACAATGCAACGTCTTGTCAATAAAATGGGGCTTTTTACCTAACAACCTATTTACAAAACGCCCCACCTAAACTATTTAAAAAAAAATTAAAAACATAATAATTAAACAAATTTATAAAAATCTCAAATGCGTCAAAGTCAAGAAAAGATAGTATTTTATTTATATAATAATAATAATAATTTTTGGCGCAACAGGTCCGTAGGGACCCTAGGCCTAGCTTCTCGCAACCATTCGTTTTGTGTGAGTTTTCATTTTTGGAACGAATGGAAGGGATCTACAATTTTATGCCGATTCCAAACGGCTAATTGAGAAGCTCTTTCATGACAGTTATACTCTCGGATGTTTGTCAGACGTTCGCGAGAGGTGGCGCAGTGAAAAAATCCTGAGTTGGAAATTGGGTTTTTGCGGGATTCGAACCTGAACCCCTCGCTTAGTAGTCCAACACACTAACCACCAAGCCACTGCGCCACATTTTATTTATATGCATTTTCTTTTATTTTTTGTCTTTTATTGATGATTTCTTGAAAGTGGGGCGTATTGTATAGTTTTACCCTAGAGTTCAAAAAATTCACAAATCAATCTGGCTACTCAACACAACATTTTTTCATATACAAACTAAGAAACTTCTACTGCCTTGTGTGAACACATCGCAGCAATAATCATCGCCATCATTTTATTACTAAATTTTTGCCGTAATGTTTTTTAGAACCTCCGCAGCTAGCGCTCGCTATAATTATTGGCGTATATATTTTTTTAGTTGTTTGTGTAAATAAATTATATAAAAAAAAAAATACATAAACCAAATGAACAATTTAAAGATACAAAAGATATAATTTAACACAAATTCTGACCCGCACACCGCCATTATCATCGACAATGCAATGCCTTACACCTCCCACTGAGAGATGAAACCATTCCCTGGAAACAGCGAAAAACAAACACAAATATACCGCTGAAAAACAATTTCATAAGTACACCCACCGAGGAGATACGTTTAACATCAGCATGTTGTAGCTGAATGATTAAGAACATTTAAGCTGAGTGCACTCACAGATTTAACACCTGAAGGGATAAGATAAAAAGATAGGCAAAAAATAAAAAAAAATAATAATAAATTTCAAAACACAGTTTTCCCCGTGAGGCGTGTCGTTATGTGAGCACATTGTGCGCACATCGGACGTACCAGATAGCCGAGATATGTCGTGTCGCCCACACAGTTCCGCACTGCTATCACACCAAGTACCACCATCGGCACGCAGCGATGTATCTGTTCTCTGGTGGGAATTTGTCTAACACCCAAACGTTGAACTTTCTGCATGCGATAAGCCTGCGTTATATTGCATGTTTTTTTCGCTCTATATATATTTTTTTATTTTCTATTTTTTAGCTTCCCCTCTTATCGCAGCCCCTGGTTACCACGGTTGGTAAAAATGTGCAAACGCAAACTTCATCCTTGCTTCTGGTGTCAGGATTTGTACATTCTATCAGATTATAACATTCCCATATGCGAGTCACTGGTATGTGTGTCTTCACATATTTTAGCATAGCGAACAGAGCGCACACCATTTATGACACCAACTAGAAAGACTTGATATCAAACAGAAAAATAAAACAAAATCGCACACAGCTTTGGCTGTAACGTTGCATGCTCCGCTCATCCTTCTATCCGAAGTAGGTAGGTATACCCAAACGACTATGGGAATTTTTGTGCTGGAACTTTTTGCTATTTTTCCTATTTCTGGTAAACGGTATTCTGAGTTTTAATCCCTTAATTCCGGTCTTTTCTATAAATGTTGTGAGAGCGTTTTCAGATTTTCGGATTCTCCAGCTTTGTGTACCTCCCTATTAAATATTTCAAGAATCGGACGAAGAAAACTCCATACAAATACCTCAGTGAAAAATCCTATTTTCCCACAAATAAAAAAAATCCAATACACCCCCAGAAGTGAATAAAATGTCCATCGAATTTCAATAGAATGAAGGGTTTTGGAAATACTGCAACACCTGCAGTTGGAACTCGTAGTCATAGTCAATCCGTTGATGGCTTAGATGGTTGGTTGATTGACTGATTTGGAAAAAAATATTCGATGTTGTGTGTCCGATTCCGATCTACGTCGATAGTCAATTAGAGATATTGGATTTGGTTCAGTTTGATCCAAGAATATGTGGAGGCAGAGCCTTTTTTTCCCCGTAAATACAGCAAAAGAGGGAGTGGAGTTTAATGGGTGTTAATGCATGGATGCATGTTGCGATTTTGTACTGAAGCATGGTTGAGATTTTAATTACAACGGCGGCAGTTGAAAGGCTAATGTCACCTGACGGGCAGCATTTGTTGGGACATTTTTTCAAAGGGGGATGTTGTAATCGATTTTAGGAAGGTGTTATGATGTGCTTAATGCTTGGTTAGCTTGAATGGTAGCGGGGTAGAATCTGGATATATATTATTCCTTGCATACTGATGGAGCCTTCCTTAGAAAGGCATAAAAATAAATTTCCCTTCACGCTTGTTAAAGGAGTACATCAGGACAGTTATTTTGGTGTCACCTACTTTAATATTGTGGGTCTCTGAAACAGGTTGTTTAGACTTCGTGAAATGTATACGAGTTAGACTCTCTGTAACCTACGCGGAATCGTCGTAAAACATCAAATAAATTAGGAGTTGATCGGACCCTGAAGCTACCTAAGCCTGAACTATAAAGAAACAAAAGTGGGAAAAAGTACACAAAAAAGTGAAAAGCTCGAAATTGATTGAACACACACGCACATTTATATGAAATCTATGAACAAAATCTGAACTAAGGAAGCTCAGAGCCTTTTGTGTTTACATTTCAAATTTCCAGAGCAATTATAACCAAATTTAGCCGAGTGAAGTGCAAAATGTGCTATTCCTTTCGAAACTGACAGGAATTATAGGTTTGATATGAACGTGATCTGGCGGAAAATTGCTAATTTTTATTAGATTAGATTTATTTCATAAATATCCATTATATAATTCAATAATTGAGTGTTTTTGTTTCTAGAACTTTTAGAAAAGTGAAAGCTGGGACATGCTCGAGCTTTCCACAAAGTGAACATTTTAAATTGAGACAGAAGTATACAGAGTGTCAGTGTAGTGTACTATGGGACGAATCAGTACATCCGGTTTTTTCCACGTTTTTTGTACTTTTTCCCATATTTGCTTCGACGTAGTTCAGGCTTTAGCTGCCTACAACCAGTCGTTGGCTTGAACTTTATTTTTTTATTTAAATGGAGCGACTGAATTAAGGAGCCTTTTGAAGATTGTTTGGCATAAATTCGCCAAATTTGGCGCAGTGTCATAAATATTGAATTCACCTATGCAAATTCGCCTTTAATTTTTGTTCTGATGTGTTTCATAAGATTCGGCCTCGAAATAACACCTCAATCGGTACGACAAAAAAGAAGTCAGTCTATAAATTTAACAATGATGCCGGCTACATCCTGCGATGTAGAGTAAAATAAAAATTTAAAAATGATATTAGTAAGTTTGTTGAAGTGAAGTTATGCAAACTGATTTTTGGTATAAATCTGCGAGTTAGGATCAAGCTTTTAAAATTTTTTTTTGAAACTTTTGGATCTTTTGGGCAGACGAACTGACTCAGCGATTCTACTGCCAAATTATCGCCCTAAGCATACATTTTTAGTACTGCTTTCGGTCAAAAACTATTGGTCTTGAGAAACGTAAGTTTGGAAACAGACAATTAGAAATTGTATAGCTCGTATATCTAAAGGCGGTAAAAGCCGAAAGTGATAACATGAATCAGGTAAGATAAATCGTTGGTGTCTACCAAAACTACGGATATTTTGCCAGGCAATCGGAATCCAAAGTCCTAAGGCAACGCTGTGAGTCTATAATTGTGTCGAATATTTTTATGCTTTAAGCAATTATTTTGGATCAGCACACTTGTGAAGCTACTTCCACAATGCTCAACCTACTCAACAGATTTCAAGAGAACCACAGGTTGCTGCTGGAGGATCTTATCTGTTCGTGACATTCCACGACGCTCGAAACAAAGTTACTGAGCTAGTCAGCTACATTTCTAAGATGATTCTCATTATTTCTGTCATATGGTACTGAAATTTAATTTTCTTGCGCAATATATGCGGCAGTTAAGGACATCATTTCTGACTGCTTTAAATGTGGGTAGTATTTTTGGGTACAGACGTAGCATAATATACAAGCTGTTTGGAAAATTGACGAACCACAACATAACAGACTTTGACTGGATTTCTTATATCTTAGCGAGGACTTTTAGCGGGGGTTCTAACCCTACCATGTGCAGGAATCCATTGAATTGCAGGTCTAATGCATTATTTATCGAAGCACTTTGTTTTCAACGATTTCATAAAAATGTAAAAAAATGTCAAGCATACACCACCTCCACCATACACATACACCCACACATTACAAACATATAACCAAACGATGCGATTACAACCTTCAAAAATACAAATGGACAGCACTTTTGCGCCAACTCCCTATTTTACAGCCCTAAATCAAATGACTGTTTGTTTAAAAAAAGGACATACGCAAGCTGATAAATAAACGTTCATACGGCAAATCAAACATGTTATACCTTTCTATCAGACACACGCGGATACACCCGTTTTATATGATCGCATAAAGGTGAAACAACTTCGCCATACCCATATAGGATTCCATAAATTCGACACAATTTTCCATCGGGTCGAGCACACACCGTTTTAACCCACTGAGAGCGAACACCGCTACGGAAAGTGAAATAAAATCCTGAATAACATTAAACGTCGCACCATGAACATCTGCAATGACGTCGGCGCTGGTTCACCGTACCCCTCTGTCAGACATTAATGCATTATGTCAAAAAACAAGTAACATGCCAGCGAAATATCAAAATTCCTTTTTATGATTTGCCCTATTAGATAGATGCCTATAAAGCCAATCATAATAAAAGATACAAAAATAAAACCAAAAGGAGATACAAAACAGCGATGACAGCGCCCCGGTGGCATACATAGGGGGCCGTTTACGCTATATAAAAAAAATATAACGAACCAGAACGGGATACAACGCATAGCTAGGTACCTACGAATATAATATCCAGCAACCAGAGCGCCTCCCCTACAGTCAAACGTTTTGTGTGATATAATAAGGATGATTACGATTATGTGTATCTCATTACGTATGCCTGCGTCGGAATAGCGATCATCTGGAAAATACAACCGTATTTCGGTTTTTTTGTTTCGTTCGCTATACACATTTGCCTCGGAATTGATTGGCGGTTATTAAAGTTGTTCTTAAGTTAAATTCTGATCAAACCGACGCGCGCTATTATCTCTGCCACATTAATCACGAAGAGTCGTCTCCGTGGCTGGAAATAGAGCCGAAAATGTGAGCGAAATGACCCAGGTCAGAGGAGATAACTTCTTTGGGCAAATTAGAACCGCTTGTGAATTAATGATGAAGCAAAGAGGCGTGCGATTCCATAATGTGTACAAGTAGGTATATATGAAATGTGTGAGTGGGTGGGTAGATGGAGATCCAGCACTTAGCCTCGAACGGAATATATTCTATTGCTTAATTTAATGAAATGCTCAGAGGAACTATATGCTGAGGCAAAAGAATCGAAACAATCAACTTGGCAGATGAGTGCGAGCAAGGCTCTGTTGACCTACCCATTGTGGATGACTTTGCTAACAGAATCATTTGGAATAGATTAGGAATAATCAAGTCATAGGCAAACAGACCCAAATACACTCAACGAGTGTAGGGAATGAAACAAATTACTTAATCCCGGACCTGACTGATGGTGATTTAATTAAAAGAATGATGGGATGTCAATGGACAATTGCCGCACAGGTCCTTAGTTTTTGTTTTCTTCTTTGTTTATACTTCTGCGGGGGTTTTGCCCGTGTTTATTTTTCATTAATTGACAGTTGGATTGTCTAAGATAATTGCCACCCAGCTGTTGCAGAGGGCGGGGTGGCTTTATTTTCTTCTAAGGATTTTTATGTGCAAAATCTGTTTTGATACGAATTTTAATCAATTTTGTTTTTAAGGGCTCACGGGTGTGGAATAATTCGAGTGCGTTTAAGCCCCAGAAGACTCAAGCTTAATGATTTTTTCCACTATGCCACCTTTCATGAACGTCTAACAAACAAATTTACTGACCAATCTACGATGGGATGCGACAAAGAGTTGAGGATCTATTTCATTAGCCTCAAAAATATGTAGCACACACGCGAATGGTTGTTGAGCACCATACAAGTATTACGAAGGCGCCATCTTGCACGTAGACGCTTCAGTATGAAAATGCCTTCTTAAAAGCGACAAAAGATGTCCACGCAAACGAGCTTTAAAGAAAAATAAACTCCTTTCTGAACACAGACAATATGCAAGATACCTTTCCTTATTCTTCCCACTACCGCTTCGCTCCCAACAATGCACTCCTCACAAATTCCAGTAGTTTTTGCACAAATAATCACTGGGTTAGCTTATGGCATTGCCGCGAGCTTGGATTTGATAGTTGTAAACCCATTAATGCCATTACATACACTTACACCCCGTGTTCCCGAGGGCTGATAATATGGATACGAATCTACTGCAAAGTCGACGTGCACATAATCCTCTTAAGTACCGACCCGAACTACTTAATAAACTATAAAAGTAATCAAAGTAGATCCCGAGCGCATCCACGAACGGCTCATCCCCATCTCGCTTTTAACTTCGCCACACCAGAATGTAGCCACCCAAAGTTTAGCCCTCATGACCCGCCAGCGAACAATAATATTGTAAACTCTTTTGTTGTTTAAGCGAATTATGTAAAATTCCTCTCTTTCAATGCGCCCTTAAACATTTTGGCACGGGGCTAACTTTTACGATGAACAACAAAAATAATTCCCAAAAAAGAAGAGAAAAAAAAAAAACAGAAGAAACTTCTCAGGGTTGGATGGTACACTTTGTTGTGGAAAGGAGCAGGCGAAAATACCTCCATTCTAACTGCCCCTGTGTGTTGAGTGTTCAAGTTGGCTCCAGCCCACTATTGGGGCTTGTAACGTTTGCAAGAAGCCAACATAGAAATTCCCATTAAAACTCTTAAATCAGACCACCATTAAGTGGAGAAATCACAACGGAGAGGAGCCAAAGAAAAGAAAAACGGACGCGTAACTCCAGCAACTCCAACAAAAGGAAAGAGGTAATAAAACTGGGCTACCTTAGATTTACGAGCCGGAATTTGCCCGCCCACTTCACTCCCATTTTCGGATTCATTTTCGTTCCTCCTAAGCGCGTTCACTTTAAGTTAGTCACTTGTGTAAGGTGGCCTGGGAATCCCCAACACAAAACCAACACATTGAGGTGGTGGCAGCAGCTCGTATTTTCTAACATTTTTCGCTATCAACAGGAAAAAGGATACCGCCGAGCACAGAACAGGAAGGGCAAGAAAAAAAAAACGTAAAAAGGCCAAGAACACATTCGACTGGTGACCATTGTTTTGCCACTTCCAATCCAAACAGATAGGACTTACAGACGGAGAAATAAAGGCACGAAACTAACAAAATAAAAACAAAAAAAAATCACACCCCCACACATAAGGATATCCGCTGTCCGCCTGACGAAATGTGGAGGCAGGAATAATTCGATTCAATTGAATTACCGTCGATAAACCCTTACATTCGGTGTTACCCTGGCACTTCGCCGCGTCCGATGTCCGCCGTCCCTTTGCGGCGTTGTCACAAAAATTATCTTGCAATGTCGTAAAAGTGGAGAATTCAAGGTGAAATTACTGCAATGACTGGAAATTTAAATTGATTTGAAATCCCAGATTCCGATGTGTTTTCAACTCGATGACGGGCGGCAGCGTTGGGTATTCATTCATTCTGCCATGTACTGTCGCAAATAGCATACAGTTCAACGGCGAGCGGTGGCGATGTCCTTTGGGGGCTCCTTAAACTTTTATTGTGCCATCTTTTTTCGTGTTTTACTTTCTGGTGCTCGTTCCAAGCGGTTTAATGTCATTCAATGAGCGACCGTCGTCGTCGGGACGAATTCAATTTTATTTTATCGTCCTTCAATTGAAATCGATTGTAAAGCAATGGATTATGGAATTGGAATTTTATTTTCAAACGTATGCCACCCCCGACCGGACCTCAACATCAGCTAAGGACAAGGGTACCATGAGTACGCTGACTGTAAAGTGTAATGCCATCAACAGTAATGGGTATGGGAGGGGGGTCATTCAAAAAAGGAAACGCACCGCTCGCCGACTGCTATTAATTCAGTGAAATTGTTGATAACTGAAATATGTTTCCGATTAGTGACGGAATTGTCGGGCTTTATCAAGATTGGGCGCCTTTTATTGGTATACTTTGATGGTGTCGTGTAGTTCAATTGTGTAACCAAGTTGTTAATTAAACGAGTTTAATGTTCTATCGGAATGAGCATTGATGAGCTGTGTTAATGGGCATTTCTGCGGATAGATTGTGCAGGTCAATGGGGTGTAAAAATGGATATTTTTTTTTGTATCATAGCAATAAATAATTACGTGCCGGTTTTAGTAATGGGCCAATAGTTGATAGGGATGGTGACTATGACGATGGCTATTAAAGCTACGACAAGCGTCGTAAAATATTTATCACTAGATATTGTCAGCCAACTAGTTTAAGTTGGTGGGTTTTAGGAGGCAAGAGATTTCCTAGAAAAATTATAGCTGGTTGGTTGTTTATAGTTAGCTAGTGGACTAAAAATGTTTTTAGTGGAAATAAAGGAATATAATATTATGATAATTGCGGAGAAAACTCGTCCTGGATTCATTTGACTGAATGAATTCAAGGATCGCGCCTGTATGCTTCTGCTGCAGTTGATCGAATGCCACGATTTTCAATCGTCTCACAATGAAAGTGATTTATTTATAATGTGGTATTCGTTTGGGCTTCTTCAGATTTGCCCTCAGATTTCAGATTTCGTGTGCCTAATCGAACATAAAAACGTCTCTTGCTCTTTTTTGTGTTGATATTTATGCGATTTGAATATGTGTAGTCTTGGACACTTTTCTAAGCGATTTCCATTCACTACTTAAATTTTTGTATTAAAACATTAGAAATATCCGTCCCGATTGATTTCTTAATATTTATACATAAATAATTCACAAAAATAGATTCACCCGATGCAACGCCTTTCTTTGATGGAGAAAAAATTCCATAAAAATGTAAACAAACTCCATCAGTTGTCAAACTCAAACGCACTTGTATTGGTAGATCTGAGAAAATATCTAGATTCTCAAAAGTGCTCTGAAATCAGAAAAAGATTGCTTTTTCCTGTACCAAACGAACATAAAAATTGCTCTGAGAGCAAAAAAAGTGCTCTGAGAGCGCCCAATCGAATACCACATAAAGTACAAGGTGGGCCAAAAGAGAGATCACCCTATTGGAAGATATTCTTATTTTTGAAAATTATGTCAAATATGTTTTGACATTTGTGGACTAGACAGATGAAGAATACAAGTAAATAAGCCATGGAGCGAAACAGTCGCCAAAAACGCGGAATAATCGTGTCTATCGATTTTTCGACCAAAATCATAATGAGCGATGAGGCTCATTTCCGCCTCAGCGGGTATTCGTGAACAAGCAAGACTATCGCTTCTTCTGGGGCATGGTGCGCTGTTCAAACTGGAGGAGTCATCGGGGCATTATTTTCGCGAACGCCGCTGGTCAAATGACAACAGTGGACGCAATCTGTCGTCCGAAGTTCTCGCCGAAGTGATGAAAAATGCCATAAAACGAGCCCGAATGGCAATCAATTGTGACGGCGCACATTTGGCCGATATCATCTTCTCGACCTGACCAACAAAATACTAGAGGTTCAAATAAACATAATCAAAAAACAGAATCGAAGTTTTTCAGTTAGAAAAAAAATGAGAGCCAAACAACATCGGATGACTTCTTTTAAAAATTGGCAACCACATCACTTAAAACCTCACCGGTATCACTGATATATCTGGCATTAGAGAGACTTCAGGCTGTAGAACTTGAGAGGGTCAATATTGCAGTGGAGAACAAGCTGCCCAATCACCCAATCAACAGAAAATGAAAATGTTGCTCCAAGCTACTTTCCAGATAGGGAAACCAGTTATTTTGTCTAAAATTCCTAATTCCCACAAGTGAAAGAGAGTTTTCTCAAAAATCTCCACCCAGCAATGTACTTAGGGGAGACCGGGGATAGTTGGAATCAGACTCACTAACATTTATATTTTAAACAGTAGAAATGAATTGCATGTCCATTCCTGGTTTAACACACAATACATATATGTACCTGGTTAGTTTTTTTCTGTGCATGTCGTTCAAGAAATTTTAAGGAAAACCGTTTTTGCTAGCTTAAGTACCTAACTATTAATTTTGTTTTTTAAATCTCTTATTTACCTCTTTCCGACGGTTTTTAAACGTCTGACGAAGATTTATTTTTTGAGTGTTGATATACCTATATTAGTTGTCCAAGCATGTCATTTTTTTTTTTTTTTCGTTATTTGCTGTTTTTTCTAATGAAACATCTGGTTATTTGCCAGATACAGGGTGATGAATATTTCAATTCAAATAATTTTTTTTCAGTGTATGGAATTTATTTTTCTTTTATTCATGTTAAAGCTGATTCAATTTTATTAAGAAAATCTTATTCGTCGTAATTCTGGATAGAAAAACTCTCTCAATCTCAACTTCTCTCCAGTAGCCGTAATGGTGTGACCGTTTTCTTTGAAGAAGTAGGGCCCAGTAATGCAGCGTAATGAAAATGCACACCACACTGTCACACGAAGTGGATGCAATTCAGTCTCATGGAGTATTTGTGGGTTGGCCAATTTTGTTTGTTTATGTTGCCGCTTAGATCGAAATGGACCTCGTCCGACATAAAAAGACAGTTCAAGATGTTTCCGTCCTCTTCCACCATTTGAAGCATTTTCTGGCAAAATTCCAATCGAATGGGCAAGTCTGCTGCGTTCAGTTTGTTGGCCATTTGAATTTTATATGGCAATAAGTCCAACTCATTGTGCATAATTGACTGCAATGACTGTCTGTTTATACCCATTTGAACAGATAAGCTTCTTGTCGAAACTCTTGGATTGTTTTGTATGGCAGCAGACTTTTTTCCTACGTCCGAACTGAAGGTCTTCTTTAGACTGTCCCATGCTCGGAAAAATTGTTAACCCGTCTGATATTATGGTCCATCTGCTCGGAGGATTGCGCCAAACGTGCGCCTATATTCTCTTTGAACTGAAACTACGGACCCCAGTGCGTTATAGCGGCGGTCAATCCAAATTCTTGTTTCAGTGTCCCAGTTATCCATTTTTGTTAAATCTAAAAATTAATCTGCAAAGCAAAAATTTACCAGATCCATTAAATAATATAAAAACAAAATAATTAAATTTTTTTTGTTGGTAGCGGCTTTCATCAGCGACCTTGTATGACGGGATGTAAAATCTCTTCTGTTATATTCTCCTGAGTGAAATGAACACAACAACTCTGTGTGTTCTCTAATTTGTAATATTGGTGACGAAAAAGAAAAACATACGGGAATAGACCTACGAAGATTCACCTCTCATTTGGTATATATTTTAAAAAATATCGATTTCAAAATAACGCCCTAATTGGTAAAACAAAGAAGAAGTCGAAGCCTAAGCCTAATAAGGTATCAGTCATGGTATCCGAAAGAGAATCGCGTCGTTCCCTCGTCTTCAAGGCGCTGTAGGAATACATGGCTGATCAGTTCTAAATGAGGTTTACTAAGTCTTGAATGAAACTTTAAAATCATTATAAAAAAGACTTCAAATGAGGTCCGAATAGTGCCACCAGTTCTTAGACCTAGTATATTTTATTGAAATTAATTCCTTGAAGAAGAATGCATGTACGTCAAAGCAGATCGACAGAAATGTGCTCCTCACTTGATAAGCTTCCTCTGGCAACGTCATTTATGAGAATTGATCACCACCTTCAAATATTATCCTTTCAAACATTCACATGTATAGTTTTTGATATATTTCCATACCTACTAAAAAAGACGCAAAAACCCATTCAATAGCATTTTCTGACATTAGTTACGTATCGCAAAAGTTGTTCTCTGTGTATACATTCTACTTTGGAATCAGTCGCCAATTTAAGGAATTTATTCAAAGGACTTTCCTCAAATTAAACAAATTTGCTAACATCTCCGTAGAGACCGAGTCTAATTAGAAGAAACTGTAAACTCATATCCTTATGGCTGAAGTGAACTATATCAATAGAAAGGTGGTTGCCATCAAATTAGAAAACTTTCTCATATACACACACTTGTAATCGCATGTCTCAAAGCTTAACTCCCTACAGTTCCAGTTCCAGTTCCAGTTGCACTGTTGCTCCATTGTATACCCCTTCTCTCTCTCTGAAGAGGAAACTATAATTTCAAAGACTTGTACCGTTGTACGTTTCCTTGGCATCGAATTTATTTTATTCGCTTAACTTGACACTAAAGCATCACAGTCAGTGTTGAGCAACAACACACAAAGAGAGATAGACATTAGAGAGGCAGACAAAGAGATATGTGTTCAAATGATGTTTGGCTTCAGAAAATCACATCGTTTTGATAGAAAAATTCACCCATAGGGACTATCTGCCTGTGCATTCAAACAACTTTCAGCTACACCAACCCCACAAAACGCAGATAGGACAATGCATCTTACGCTATGGGTTGGTAGACATTAGAGATTGTGAACTTGATTTAATTTGGTAAAAATAACACAGCTTTCCGCCGGCGTGCATGATGGTAGAGCAAAAGAATGGCCTTACCTACTTGACTGCAAACCTGTAGAAAACTTTGCTGTTTCCCTTTGTCGTTTCAACCAGAATCCTGTTTTCTCTTTCAGTTTTTTTCTTTCCTTAATCTAATGAGAGTGTAGAATTTCGGTTTCTACATCTCTATACGTGAGGGAGTGGTAGGTCTGTTGTGTTTGACTCAATGGGGGTTGTGCATACGGCCGTAGAATCTTTATAGTGTAGGTACTTCCTTTTAAGGTTTGCGGGATTTGTTCTTTGATGAGAGTAGGGTCACTGACTTTGCTAAAACCCGAAGGGATCTATGCTTACCTTTCGATATTTGCCTGACTTGTTTTCCAGTTTTTGCAAAGATCATGTTTTTGACAGTAAAGTAATTACACTACCGACAAGCAGCACAAAAAAATACATCCATTCTCATAACATAGAAGCGAATTACCTGTAACGATTAAAACTCAGCGCAGAAGTGTGTGCCACATATATCTCGTGGCTTCTCCTCCTTTTTCAGGATTTGGTACCACACCATGCCAACAACGTTTTGTGATAATTGTTACAACACATAAAGACTACAACTAAGCCGGTGATGAGTAAACCGACACCAACACCGACGCCGACACCGGCATCAACATCCTTGCTCGCATTAAATATTTACACTCAATTAGAAGATAATTCGTACATTACAGCAGCTATACTCCTCGCCGTCAGTTTGCCTTCAACTGTATCTGCGGTTAAACACAAGTGTGCTAAGTATATGTGTGCCCCAGTTTTAACTTAGTTTAATGACATAATTTTGTACAATCATTCTGTGGAATGCCAAAAAAATATCACACAACACTGCGCAAGCAGCTCCAAAATTACACCGACAACTTTTCGCCTATTTAATTAGGCCGCGCGTACTGAAGCTGAGACATGCTCAACCAAGATACGGTATAATGCGCTTAATATCAGTAATTTTTATGACACGAGAACAATCTTGAAAAGAAGGAGTGGAAAAAAGAAAATCACGAAACAACACCGTACAGAGTTATGAAACAAAAATCCTCATACGATGACGAACAGTAGAGCAACTTTTTGTTGAGTGATGTTTTTTTTTTTTTGTATCTGTCATGAACTCACAATACATGATACAGGGAAAACTTTGGAATACTTAAAATCCTTTTTTCGCCTAAGGATGGGAAAAAAGAAAGAAACAGCACGCTCACATAGGATACACTTACAAGATTTAATACCCAGGGATGCGCACACAAATGCTGTCCAACCGCAACAGAAACTTTTCAACAAGTTCTCGCTAAGTAAAAGCTAAGAAGCATATTAGCCTGGGTGATGCGATGTCAAAAGGAGCCCGCCAAAAAGTATTCCTAAGTAAGGAAGAGGATCACCTTTTTGCACTTGTATACAGTAAATTTGATGGGATGTTCTGTGGAAAAGGATATGATATACGTGATCTGGAAATGGTGTACAAATTCGTGATGGAATTTAAGGACTTTCAGCGAAGCTGTATGTGCATGTTTTTAGACACGGAGCGGTAAGTCCCGGCGAAGCTGGATTTAACCTAGTTTTGGAAGATGTTTTTCTGTTTCTTTGGTAGATATTTTTGTTTAAATGTAAAGCATGGGTTTAAGATATAAGATTTGGAGATCTGAGTTCAGAGCTACAGTAGTTTTATTTTGACACAAGTTATCAGCATAGGTGTGTCAAAATGAATTGAGTCGTTATACGTAAAACGAGTTGTCGCTTAACTTAGGTTGCGCTTCAGTCCGAGGTGGACTGCTTTCGCACTGGCTTACAGAAAAAACCTTACCTCACTATAATGGCCACGAGGCACATTGCAAATAAGACCAAAACAAAATAATAATTGGATGCAGGGAAAAGTACATAGTACATATAGACCTAGGTATACAGTATGCTGCGACATCTGACTTCATTTTGTGATCGCATCAATTTGCTTTTCCAGTATTTACAGCGTGCGCCTAGGCTCATTTTTTAATGAGCTTTCTACAGTATTGGTTTAAGTCTAAGCTAGAAGTAAGATAGCTAAGACAGAGGTTGTACTGGTATCCTTTTGGCTGATACTGAGCGAAATGGAATTATGCCTTTCGGACATAGGTAAAACTGTTAGATCCTTCCATTCGTGGTAAAAAATGGATACTCATATACAAATGAATTGTTGTGCCCTAGGCTTACTACAGGTCTCTGTAGAGTTAAATATAATATTTTTCTTACCAATTTTCAGTACAAGCAAAAAACTCTCATTCTACTCGCAGCTAAGGGTCTGAGTCTAGAAAGATGATGTAGTCAGAGTACCCATCTACTTGTGACCCAAGCGATTTTTAGGTTCGGGCTCCAGCTGAAGCCTCAACTTTGCGGAGATTTGCTTGATAGTCAAATGAAACGAGATGCAAATTTGAGTGCTCAAGGTATATGAATCCTCTAAAAAAAAAATTATAATAAATTTTAGCCCACGCCTTAGGTTAATATGCGTAGGTATGCCTGAATATTATATTGACTGTATACAAGAGTTTGTCCAACAGCTGCCTATAAGTATTTTTAAATCTAACGCCTTTACAAAAGTTTTTAAAATCATTTTTAAAAAAATTTAACTGACTTTAGAAAGCTTCGATTATCAACAAAAAATATAAAAGATAACGACTAAAATACCATCTTCTCACCAAACTGAAATCGCGAGGTTTGATGAACTTTCGCCAAAACCTTGTAAGTCGTTCACACCGAATTGATATGAGTTCAAAAGTCAAAAACTGTCAAATTTAAAGTGGCTGTCAAAACAGCTGTTTGTTGACGCAAAATAATAATAGCAAAAATAAGTTCTGAACAAATTAAGGAAATAGTAATAATTGCAGCAAATAGGTATACGTGATTTCAAAGTATAAAGAAATCAATTCATTACAATGCTAAATGTACGAGTTCTTAAACTCTTACATCTAATAAGGAAAAAAAACTCAAATTCAAGAAAAAAGTTTTGATTGCTGTGGCTTTTATCTATTATTTTGACATCCACAAATGAACACAAAATAAATCAAAGTTCACTGTACAGGCTTGTTCGATTTGATAACCTCTCACCTCTCTGAACTCAGAAGGGTTTCAAATAGGTTTCGCAGAAAACCCGAGGTTTTGACACCTCAAAAATATAGGTACCTATGGCAAAACCTCGGAGGTTTGGAAAAATTTTACAAAACCTCGTGGTTTCATTTGGTGGGAACATGGTATAAGAATATAATTGATGGAGATCACTTACGAAAGCTGAAAATGCTTGCAGAGCATACGAAATCAATTTTTGCTGTTTAAAGTCAAGCCCGATGGTTATCGACGGTAACCAAATGAATGTCACTGTCAATTGAAAACTTTGTTTGGGCATCTGATCAGCTAACGACCATGGTTGCCACATTGTTCATTTGTGACCAAATTGTTTCGATATTTTTTCACTTGGTCACATTGTCAATTTTTATTCCATTTGGTAATTTTTGTAATGAAAATTATTAATAATTAAAAAAAGAATATGCGATCTGTGTACCTATATGAAGAATGTTTTGAAATAAATGACGTGATGAATTGATTGTTCTGTGTTTACAAATATTTTGGACAAATTGGTAAATTTCAGCTAAATGATAACTGTCATTTTTATTTTCCAATTTTGGACACAAACTTTATTTTCATGTGGCAGCCGTGCTAACGACTACAATAAAGACCCCCACAGAAAGTTGTGTATTTTTTGAAAGACTGAAATGTATTCTCCTGGAATAAGGCTGAACGCGTTTAGGTAAAAAAAATCAATATTTTCACTTGGAATTGGCAATCTCGTTTGTTTGCATTACATTTATACCCTACCATTTTTTGTCGTACCTATAAGTCGCTATTTCGCGTCCGATTCTTATCAAATATGGACCAATTAGAAGTGAAGCTCCATAGGTTTATATGTCACAAAACGAGACTTCGAAGTAGAGGAAAGGTGGGCTTGTAATTTTAGAATTAATTTGAGATGATTCATTCTATTTGTCATCATGTATGAACAAAATCTGTCATCAGCATTAAAACAGCAGCCCCATTGAGGAAAATCCCTCCAATACCATTATCCACACTTTTCCCATTCAATTTTCTATTAGAATTGGATACAAAATAAAATCTGTCCCCATTGCAACCACACAGACGTCTAAAGGAGAAAAAAATAAATAACAACATCGAACCCAAATCCCAAAAACAAAACAAAAAAAAAATCAAGACACATACCTACAACAATTGGAAGCTCTCTTCAGATTGAAATACCTCAACAAACCTCTAAGCCCGCCACAATCTACAATCTCCACTAACAACTTCTCCATTCAAATAGGTACCTCAAGGAAAAAGAGTCTCCAAAAATAGAAATCATCAACATACTGCTCTTTTGCTGCGAAAATTAATGACTCAACCACCCACGAGTTGACTAAAAGTCGTCGCTTTTCCGATTCACCACCAGCACACCAGTATTGCCGCTAGTCACTTTGACCCTCTTTAAAATGGATAATTGTAACATTCGCTGTGCAAACTGAACAGACACCGAACTGTAGAAGACGAACTTTTTTTTTTAATTTTTTTTTTTTCTCAAAACTTGGCCTCCTTCGTCACAGCAGCACAGCAAAGCATCACCATCATCAACAACAACAAAGTATAAACAGATACGAGTTCTACCCCACTCGACAACAATAATGTCGCACTAGGGGTAGCAGCAGCTGTCGAAATTCAGTCAAGCTCTTGCTTGCCAAGGAACTTTTTCCGTAATTAGTGTTGCATTTTTTTTTCTCTGTCCTTTCTGTTCTTTTTTCTCGAGAAACTTTTCGAATCTGCATAGCAGCCTGCAGTCTTGTTTTTGGAGAAATGAAACTATTTTTTTATGGTACTTTCCCACGAATGTGTTCGTTCATCGTTTATATCCCCGGAGGACACAATACACAAAACATAGTAGATATCACCAGAAAAAAAAGAATCTACAGTCGACAGGCAACTTTAACCTGATTCTGAATCTCCACTAGACATAATATACACATCCACCTAAAGCTGAGGCTGACATTCAAGCGAGCACTCAATGGGAGGGAATGTGGCACCCTGACTGTGTCGGGGAGAGGTGAGCCTTTTAATTATTTAAAAACCATGAAGTTAGTTTACCGCAGGGAACGCTAAAGAGTGTGCGCCTGTATCACTGTTGAATCAATTACTAGTTGCCTGGCTGTCACATCTGTCAGAATTGTGTATATAGATGCGGCTGGGTATAATGGCGGGGTCTGCAATAATTGTGGGTACCTACCTGTATAGTGATGATAGGTTTAATTTTTTAGAAAGCTTCACGTAGCAGTTGTCGTCCGCCGTGGTATGTAAATTATGCGAATAGTGGACGGGTATCACCTACCCGGAATGTGAAAGTTTTGTATGGGTTTTGCTTTCAACTCTGTCATTTAGAGCGAGAGTGTTTATTTTTTTAGCGCGCTATGGATGACAGAAGTTTGCAAACAATTGTTGCTTCTAATGAACTTTCTTTGTCCAACCGATCAATAGTAGAAGTAAACATCACAAATAAACGAGGATGTAGTCCTTTTCTCATTCTGTACGAAGAGATTTTTTTCTACTTTAAGTGGAAGATTATTTAAGCCTGTTGAAGTCCATTCGTTCTATTTGAGCCATCCCTTTGATTTGAAAGTTCGCTGTAAGATAACTTCTCCCAAAGGCAGTAAACGCACTCGTGACTGAATCATATTCACATTGCTGCACCATACTTGATTAATTTTGAATTGGACAATTTTTACAACCCTACCTCGTCAGACATGAAATTGACAGAATAAACACAACCCCCAGTGAGAAACCTGTCAGTGAAAATAAACATTATAATGCTTGATTTAATTTTGAGGTAACTAGCTATAGTGGATTGAAAAACGTAAATCGAAAATGTTAACACTCAGAGAGCGAAATCATCCACATAAAATAGAAGAAAAACTATAAGATTTCTTTATGGTTTTCATCCAAGAAGAAAGTCATATTAAAACAACAGAGAAAATCTTATTAAAATGATGGCGAATTTTCTATAAGAAAACCACATTGTCTTAAAAAGATATCCTATTTAATATTGATATGACGGCACCTTGAAACACTAAATGAAAACTAATTGAAAAGTATGTGAAAACCTCTTAGCAGCAATAGGGAAAAGGTTTCGAAAATATATGGAAAACTTATGAAAACTTTATTAAAAATATTTTATAAAAATGTTGTAATCAGAATTTCTTGAATTTCAGGGGTCGAATCGCGTCGTCCGTGAACGATCATTACGAGACGGAATTTGTTTTTGTTTCACATGTAAAATCAACATACTTCCATGAACGTATAGCTCGTTCACGGAAGTGGCGATTCGACCCCTGGTCTCAAAACGACAATTCTTGACTGCAGAATGGCAGCCTTAATGCAATTGGAGAAACAATATGCCATCTTAAATCTAAGAAAATATTAGATTTGGTAATGGTTTAATTTTTCGATTTATATTTATACAAAAGATTACCTCTTAAATTTCTTCAAACATTTTGGCAGTTCCTTGTTCCTTTTATCTTTAGTTTTCTCTTCGAATTACAACATCATTTGGGAAAACATTTTTCGTATTTAGTGAAAAGTATAATTTTTATCTCGGGATGAAGAGTTTCGAAATCTAAGATTCAAAATTGTTATACTTTATATATTTACTTTAAATGCATTAAGTGGGACTTACCACTTAATATCCATTATCTAATTCATCCGCAGGAATTTTAAATTGTTTGTTAAATAGATCTACCAATGATTACATTTATATTACTTTCACTTCGCGATACGTGGACTCAGCACTTTTATAAAATACTACCTGACCCGGCGAACTTTGTTCCGCCCAATTTCTTTAATGTAATAAAAATAATAATTTCGAGCGTGCACAATGCTAATGCTACTTTATGTAATTCGGTCAATTCAAATTCTTTTTTCAAAACTTAAAGTTATGCAATAGAAATAACTGAAGTATAGCAATGTCGAAGTGTTTCATTCGCAAACTTGCGGTGCATTGATGTTTCACAACAAAATTATTACTGGGCCGACTCACAATTTCAAATTGTGTAGTGGTAAGCACGGAATATCTAAAGAATTCAAACATTTAAAATTTTACATATTTTTTGTTGTACCTATTGGAAGTGACACTATCCAGTAATTTTTTTCAAAATGCGATTCTCCATACTAAATTCTATCCCCAATCTAATATCCATAACGAATTTTGTTTTCTCGACAAAAAGTAGCACAATATGTTCTTTTTTGGGCCAATGAGAATTTAAACCAAAAATCATAAAAATCGAACGATTTGTTCCCGAGTTATGAGTGCACATACGGACGTCAGTCTTTTTTATATATAGCTGTACCCACCCGGCTTTGAACGTACATTTCGTTTTAAGTCTTGCTCAGATTTCTCAAAGTGCTTTATTTGGACCATGTCCATTTATGATTTTACCCAATTATACAACTTTAGAAAAAGCTTTTGATTTGGTTTTTGAATGAAAGGTGCCACAACCCGTTTTCCGCTTATGGTTTGCAAGGTATCATCAACCCGGAACCAGCCATAAACATGCACAATATTTCATTGAAAAAAGTTGTGTGTTTTCGGAGATCGACGACAACACCACCTATCGGGTCCATAACCCAAGTGGAAATTCTTGGTTATAGTGTAAGCGGTGTTCCTACATTTCTCACATGCTTCCGTAACAGTAGATAACAGTGTGAATAGTGTTTCAGAGTGCTTACTATTTCCAGTGTAAAATGGAACGTTGGCCAAAGTGAGAAAAAAGTTTTAGCTTATAAAATTACTATTTCGGGAAACACATATAATGGTATTTTGGATATGACTTGTTACCGGAATGTTCCCGAATTTTAGTGAGCTGTCAAATTAGTTTTCATTTGTTTGCAAGTTGGTTCGCACGAAAAAGAAAATGTGAAATAGAAATACTGGTACCAATATGAAACGTAAGCACACAACCTTCCCTCTTTAATGGGGATGCTAAAGTACCTAAACGAACATGAAAATGGTAATTGAGGTAATATAATGTGAATTTAATAATAGCATACCTATCTCCGTACCCGAGTGCAAAATACTTTAATGAAAATCTGTTTAACTACAAATACCACGCGCCAAAGAAATATTCAGGACTCAGATTCAGCTGGCCCGGCGAAATACAATAACCGCAGCGATTTACTTGTCGGCCAACCTACCGCTTTTTTACTGAAGTGCTTATGGTACATAGCATTTTTCGTTCCATTTACTGGTGCGTACACGTACAAAGCGAGAGGTTTGCCGAGACGTGAGCACGCCACAAACAATTGACCATGTGAGAAACATGGAACGCTATGCTGTTGACGATTGTGTTGTTGTCTATTTCGGCCTCCAGTATGGACGACTGCATGGTATTCTTTCCTGAAGTTCCGAAATATTCTATCGATTGTTAATATTCCGATCCTGATTTTCTGCGACGTGAAACGTTTGACCTTCTTACTGGCAGCACGATCAAATTTGTCTTGGAATCGCCGAGTCCCAGACAAACTTTCATCCCCTATATCATCCTGTCAAAGCTTTGTTTTCGAGACATAAAGAAGCATATGGCCTTCCTTGGGCCCAATCGAAACTATAAAGCTAAAAATCTTTAAAAACTAACCATCCTGTCTCGAGTTATGCGCGTAAAAACTCAAAACGCTCAACAACTCCTGTTGACTGTCATCATCGTCATCTCAAACATTTCAACTTACTCACTCATACTAATGCAATGATCCTGAAACTACTTGGCAAACAAAAATGATGCATTCAAACACCATCAAACAAATCGAAGTATCTACTCCATTTCAAAAAGCTACTTAATGTGGCATAGTAACATAAGCAACCTTATTAGGTGTACATATTTAAAAAAAAGAAATTTCAAAATTGTTTGCAACAACAATTTGCTTGCAAAATCATTAAAATAATTGACAACAACAATTGGCATTAAAATTAAATTTTTTTTTTGTATATGAAGTATCACTACTCGATTTCCACCCCGTTTATTTTTTTTTCAAAGTGCATTTCCCCATACATAAAAAAAAAATTTAAGAGTGGACCACCCTTAACATTTAGGGGAATGAAAAATAGATGTTGTTCGATTCTCCACCCTAGCCGATATCCTTGCAAAGATTCACGAAAATCGGTCGAGCCGTTTCGGAGGAGTTCAATTACGCACCCCGTGACACGAGAATTTTATATATTAGAAGATTTAAGTTCTAATAGGAAATTCTTATTGATCAAAGAAAATAACGTTTAGACCAGTAGGTACTTTTAATAAGTTCGTCTTCTCAGAAACGAATATTAATAAGGTTTTCATATTATAATATCATGCAATGTGAAAATACCACTTACAATTAATGTGATATCTCCTTAAAATTTTAAAGAGAAATCTTATAGATTTGAGAAGATTTCTTTTGTGGCGTTTTTTTTTAATAAGTTTGACTTCTTAAAGCCAAATAGTAATAAGATTTTTCGATTATTAGTATTATTTAATATGATTTTTCTTTTAAAAACTATGTGAAAAACTCTTATAAAAAATTCATAAGATTTTCTTCATTAAATCATTAAGAATTCTCTATGGAAATATCATATTATTTTTTAGTTTTAATCCGATATCATAGTAAAGTAGTCCAATAAGGCAATCTTATTGATTTTATATAGTAATTTTTCGCTCTATGATTTAAAAAATGGGACAAACACCTACTTTGGAAACAGTGGTCTGGAACATACTTTCTATGTAGTTCGCCTCTTGATGTTCTCCAAACTCCACCTTCCACGACTAACATACAGATCGACCCACCCAAATTCATTATTAAATTTTAATTAATTTGAGCATGTTCATCTGAGAAGACCAACACGAAACTTTCGATATTCCAAGCCCAACCAATACCCCCTTTTATCATACTATTGCCAATAAAAACGAGAAAAATATTTTCATCGCCCATAACAAAGTCAAAACGAAATCAAGATCCGCTAAAGGGGAACTTACTTCGATTTAATTACATTTGCGTTTCCAATTAAATTAGCAAAATGAAAAGGAATCCGAATCGAATTTCCATCTTCCCCCAGCCGATTCACATCTAAAGATATCCTCAAAGAGTAGCCCTCACCACAATTCGCGACGATACCAAATTGTTATTGTAGACTGTAGGTACCATCTCAACAAAAACGCTCACCCTCTTCCTCTTACAGATTTGTATTTTATTTTTTTACTCCAAGATCTACGGAATGAATTCAATTAAGACCATTCGAGGTGTTTGCTTTTATTGAGTTAATAGGATGCCTGGAAATGACCAATATACCGCCTGTCCCGCGTGTGCCTAAGGAACCTCAAAATGGAAATGTTAATAAAGAAAATCCACCCCCGATGCCCATCCAGCCGCATTTTGTATTATTATTTGCGTTTGTTGGCCTATATACATTTTGTTTTTTTTTTTACGGAAAAGCAAAATAGAAAGGATACCGATGGGGATAAAGGAAGAGAAATTCAAAATTGGCCGCTTCGGAAAAAGCCAATCAATTGAGGATTTCTACCTTTTTCCCTTATCCTCCATCTTTATAATACGTTAAGGATTTCCGTTTTTTTTTTTGTTGTATTTTCTGCTCAGGGTGGGGGTGTCAGCGGGGGTTTTGCCTCAGGGTGAAAGACATATAAAAATGGTATAATCCGTTTTGAATGGGACGTATGATAACCTATGCATATATTTTTCTTTACCTATAATCCCTGAAACGGTCTTGGGTTTTTTTTTTTTTATGTATTTCGCTGAGGAAATGCATTGACAAAAATTTTGTTGGTGTATGTTGTTTCTATAATAGAATCCTTGACATAATCCAAAAGCCTTTCAGTGCGTAGTTGTTTCGCAGCAAAGCACCATACAACATACCACTACCTTATGTCAACATACAGAAAATGTGTCACCCTATCAGACAAGGGCAGGACTCCCACCAAAAGGACTAATAAAGTCAAAAAAAAAAAAAAAAACTCATCGATTGCCGAAAGTGTTGTCGTGTAAGCGGGGCGAATTGATTCTTGTGCCCGTCACCCTACTTGTTCTCATCTGTGTTCCATCTCAGTTAAGATGCTAAGGATATATAAAAGGTCCGCATCAGATACTTTTCTTATTCCAGCGGCAACAATAAAATCGTTCAAGAGCAAACACGAGCAGCATAAGAATAAGAATAAATAAAACTGGTAGGTCGATATAAAAATTTGTTTGAATACCCTTATTCAATTCCTTTTGTGATTTTGTTGGTAGGTACGTTTTACTGGCTTTCGATTTGCTTCTTCTCATTTGAGAGAGTGTTGGGTTTAAAAATTATGTTTGGCCTTGATTTATCTTTTGTAGCCAAAAACTCCAGTTAAGTACTCGCCACAAGTTTGTCTGGCAGCAATACCTACACTTACACTACACTTGGATGATTGGAAATGCGTGCGTTTGGAAGTTGCTGCTAATGTAATTCGATCGTAATAAAATCATGATGGGATTTGGTGTTTGGCTGGGGAATAATATTCTATACACAAACACGAGCGGTGGGGCGTCCTCTATAGAACGTGGGAGTCTCACTTGACGTTTGGTAAAAGATGTTCTTGTGGGTTGCGAGTTGCTGGAGTGGAGCGAGTTGACAGCTACAAACTGTTGTAAGTCTTGTGCGAAATATTAAAATAAGAGGATTTTCTTTTTCTTAGCCTGCGGAATAATGCAGGAATTTCCTAGTTTATAGAAGGAAGCACAAAAATGTTGGCAGTTCTGCGGAAAAGTGTGGTGCTGCTGTTATGGGGCTTTGATTGTTTATTGAAATTAATCAATTCGAGGAAATGGTCAACTGATCTGTTGGTTGTTATATATTGGTTTCTTGGGGGCCGAAAGTTGGGTGACGGACTAGGGCGAAAGTTGGTTGGGGGACTAGGTACCTATATATTGCGATCCATTTTGAAGAATTCTTCCGATCTCCGGTTTACTGCAAAGTAACCAGTTGTACAGCTCTCTTCTTCGCGATTTTGTTACTCTGACTATACTCGCTCCTGGTTTATTTATTTCATCATTCCGCTCGGACTAAAGCTAATCTAAGCTAACTGAGATATCCCACAAATGCGGCAATTGGCTCCCTCACTGAAATGGTTGCTGCCCAAAAAACCCTTCAAGTAAATTTCTTAAATAGTTCGAATTTCAGTTCAATTCCCGCATTTATTGACCACCAACACGCCATACACAAACCTATATTCTCATGAAAATTTCACTGTGCCTCCGAGAACTGTGCTTCATCCAACCACCTCAAGGGTGCTGAGCTGTTTGATTTGTGAGAGACGACTTCATTGGTGCAGCAGTTCGCCTTCGCATTGCATATCGCAACCCCCTCGCCAGACTGCATAAATGCACCTTCAACAACTACATTCCTGGAACTCGAACGTGAACGTATCTCTGTCTTAAAATACCCTCGAGGTATTTCATAACCCAGCTCTTGTTGATGCGCTACTGCGCTTGCTTTAATTGAACTGCAAGCAATGATTGCACTAAATATAACCAGAAGGTCCGATTAAGAATGAAATTCCCTCAGCTCAATGATATGAAAGGAAGTCTGGCATTGAATGCTAATTCTGTAAAGTTAACTAATTGGTAAGCGATGCCAGATGGCTCCTCTGGTGAAATTTACAGAAAAGATACCCCAAAAAGAGTTTAACCCTTTGTTGGAAGAAGGAGAGGAGCACCCGAGGCAGTGGGGAATTTATTCCGACGAATTGCAGGAATATCTTCAACGTAGACATACGTACACACAGGAATGCGATACCACAAGGATTTTTCTGTTTTTTTTTTTTTTTTTTTTTTCATCATAACACTAAGAAAACGTGACAAAGTGCTGAAACGAATGGTTAGAGCAAACGATAGTGGAGCGGAGAAAAATACGGAATCCTTTCGATAGCTTTTACCATGTGTACTTGTTTTTTTTCGTGCATTGTACAGCAGCATAGTAGTTGTAGTAGATATACGACACTGAAAGGGACATCGAATCGTGTCAATTGTGAACGAGTGTGGTGGGAAATGACACAGATATAGGCAGCCATGTATGTTCTTGCTTTTTCTATTTGATTTGCTCATTCTTTTGCGGGGCAATTCGGTTAGGGTGTGCAGTGTCAATGTTATCTTTACACAGCAGGATCATCTACACTTGCATGCACTCGAATGAAGGTACTACAGTTGGGAATGGCATCGAGGTGGATGGATATTGGAGGTGCTTTAGAACACAGCCTTGTCTGAAGCTTTTGGAAGGATACTGCGATGTGTAGTTCGAAGTCAAGCAGGTCATTTTCTGGATAAAGTTTTAGTGTCTTGCTATTTCAATCAAGTAGCTGGGCTTATTAATTTAAAATGAATAAGTAGTTGGCGCAAGGATCTAAGCCTGGCTTCCCACAAACCATTTCTCTTGTTAGAGTTTTTAATTTTTTAACCTTTTTCAACATCGCATACTTGCAATTATTCTTCTCGACGGTTAGCAGTTTATAGACAATTTCAAGCTTAAGCTACTAAACTTGGGATTGATTTTGCGGGCACACATAGGTAGATCCTTTTAAACCCTAAGTCATGTCTCGTAATGGAGCAAGGTATCGTGAAACTTTGCAGATCTCGCAAATAAAACCAAAGTTAGAAAAAAAAAACAAGAACTTTACCTAGACGTCTCGTTTGCTCAAAAACTGCTCAGCAAAATAAGACTGGTAATCCAGAAATGGACCACCACCACAAACCCAATTAAGTCCATCTTATATTGCTATAAAAGATGTTGTCCTGAATTCTTCCGATTAATGTGCTCACATCCATTAACGTGACAAACGATTTTATCAATAAGCGCCCCCATTCCAGCATCTACTACATCTAAGCTCAACTGGCTACATTCATGCCCCCACCCAGCTCTGTCAACTTTTTATCAATTTCATCAACGATGGGAAAAAAATGTCCTCAAAATCTCCTCTCAAAATTTTTTTACATTCGTCTTTGTCTCTTTTACCTCGGGGACACAAGGAAAACACCATCTTTCACATGATTGATGGACACTTGAGATACGAGTTAACAGATACTGTTGCACATATGTATGCAAGGTACCTTCAACCTTCTCATTCGCTTACCGAGAGCGACTTCTGTTTGAATGATAAATGGTGTCGATTTTTCTCTCGTTCTTTTTTTAATTTGTCATTTAATTTTTTTTCTCTTATAATCACGCTTAAAGTAGGACAAATAAAAATGAACATAGGTAGAAGTAGAGCGAGAGAGAAAAATCTCTTCTTGAGTATCCTGTAATTTTCTAACAATGCCAGGACATTCAAACATCATTTATCATTTGACGCGATGAGTGGTACTTTAGTCCAAAGGTGGCAGCGGTAATGTGCAAAAGAAAAAATTAAAATTGAAAATATATTCCGTCGAGAACAACGACAATCGGGTGGAAAACGCGGTTGTAGTTAGAACGGGTTGCGGGTGGCTCGAGAATAAAGAAAAATGATGACGCTCTACAAAAAAATTAATTCTAATACTCGTACCTTGGAAAAAATATTTCTTTTTCATTTAAGGTTGATCTGTCATTCGATGGTAAAGTCAAGGCTTTAATATTGTAGTCAAGGTGCTGTGATTGAAGGTCTAGCGTAGAACCTGAGTACACTTGGTCACAATTGTTTCGAAATTATCCTTCCAAACAATTTATTTATTTATTTATCATTCATTTTAATACGAGGATAAGAGTTTTTGCTTTTAGTGTTGACTTTGAACTTGAAGCTGAAATGTAAAAGCTTTTTTGTGTTTTATGTATCTTTGTGCTGCATTTGAAAGGCTTATCTTGAAGTGATTTAATGCATTTGGATGGGTCTTAAGGACAATGAAATCAAAGCATGCAGAAAGTGCTGTTGGTAACGACAAGATAAACAGTGAGGCTTAGAAGGAGTTCATAAAAGACTGGCGTTGTGGAGCTGATTTTGAGAAGACATCTGCCTTGATACAAATGGCAAGAGGAACCTCCTATGAGGACATAAGCTAAAAACCTTATCAATCAGCAGCAGAATTTCGAAGGTAGGATGCATAACGTTGGATCTCTGCTTCCTTACTGCGGATACCGATAAAATATGTCCTGTATCTTAATCGTTGTATTTACATACTTTGTTCAATGTATACTTGCAAGGTACAGCAACTTAAAATTCTTCTAGTTGATCAACTACAAGCCAATTGTTTGTGCATGCAGAAATGTTAACCTTAACCGAGTGGAAGTTTTGCTCGGTTAAAAAATTGGTAAAAAATAACTAAGTCTCTGTAGAAAATAAATAAGTATTTGTTGTTGAAAACTAGCGAGTTAAAAAGGTTAAATGCATACTTTTAAAAATAACACACTTTATCAGTTGATCAACCATGTTACTCCGTTGTTATAAGTTAATTTGTTATTTACGACTTATTACGAGAAAATTTGGAGAGGGAATTGATAAATCGTTAATTTTTAACCGAGTTTCGTTAAAAATGTTAACTCGGTTATTTTTAATCCGGAAAACTCCCCAAGTTGTGTTCAACTTCGAGTGAATAAAATGGGCCTAAATCTGTAGGAGCTATATTAGCAGTATTACTTGGTTGCTTTTAACCAAAAGTTGATTGATTTTAAATAAGTGAATTCTTTGCGCGTGTAAAGTAGCTCTATTAGGGACTCACTTTCCATGAACTGCCAGAGGTTTCACATATCGCATCAAAGTGAAGCAACAACCAATTTTTTTGCGCAAATTATTCGCTTCAGTTGTTGATTAGGTAGCGACCTTTTTTGCGCATAAAGAAATTCCGTCTACGAAATGTCGTGAACGGAGTAGATACAATTACCCTCTTTTTGATAGATAGTTATGTGCTCGCCTCATGAATTGTTTTTCCTAAATAATCTGGTTCAATTGAACGCATTCTTCTTAACTCGTACGAGTGAACTTTCACATTGGCTGTCCTGGACGTGAACACACTTAGACCTATCTCCATAATGTGTACACATTAACTTGCGAATTTTTCAGACAGTTAGACAATTTGCTCCATTAACCTCTTATACAGAATGATACATCCATGTAGATAGATACTGAATGTAGGGAGATTATGCCTACAGGAAAGTTTTACATGCATACGAGTTACTTACTTAGGTACATCAAAGGCTTAGGTACCTATAGGTACATGTGAGAATTCTAGTTAAAGTTTAAATTCGCGAAATAGTTACAGTCATCAATATACCTATCTAAAATTAGGTATTTTTTTTTCCTAATTTGCAACCACAAAAACTACCGCACATACTTGACAATTCTACTATTCGCCCTAGGTATTTGTCACAAGAAGTGGTAGGCTTTGAAGCCATCAAATTTCTCGTACGTACGTAGTACCTAACCTACATGTTGGCATATTTCTGGTAGATGGCTCTGAGCGCCATTCACTTAAAGGTGCTTAAAGGGAGCTGGAAGTGGGAGAACGCCAAATCCAGCTAAAAGTCGCGACACACAACGGCATGCACCAGTTTATCACAAATGTGTGTAGTTTTTTTTTCGGCAATCGACGACTTTTGAATGAAACTAATGATTCATTTTTTGAGAATTATTGAATTTCAAATACCTAGTCTGCAAATTATTCCGAACTTTCATCCGCTCTAGGGGGGATAATTATATGAAAAAATTATTGCATAAAATGGATATGGGAACTGTTATCTTATCGATTCCTGCGCCATATGAAGATTTTTTTTTCGAACGAGCTTTTCCTTCATTAATTAGCTTTAATCAAATTGATCCCCCACCTGAAATTGGTCGGTGCGACAGCCTTTAATTTCGTTGAAAGGTCTGCCTTCGTCCTTGTGCCTGACGGCCTTTTGCAAATGTAGTCTGAGACCTTCAGATAAAAACACATTTTTATTCAACATCATCATGATAATGATCTTCGATTCAAAGGATGCTGACACGAACTCCCAATTCCAGGTTTCTTTATATTTTCTCGATTGTAACGAACCAAATTCACTTAAATTAATTTAATTGAATTCCTCTCCCCATACGGATCAAATAAATTTCCCCCCTTACCGCTACCGACGCTTCCATCATCAGCATCAAAAGTGAATCATACAAACCAACAAAGGCAAACTTATTCTGAAGCTAAGTTTCCACTTAGAGATCACATCTATCTGTACAACGAAAATGGAAAATGAAATCAGCTTTCGTCCTGCCAGACTCTGAAAGGCGCACTAAAGCTAAACAAGACCAACCTGATGATACAACAGAAAAAAAAAATCAAACCTCACATAATACAGCAAAACGAAAGAAACAGACAGCAGAAAAAATAAAACCGAACACACATCCCACCCCAAATTGAATAACCGTGAAAATCCTCGAGGAAATTGTGATAAGGATTTTCCCTTTGGCACACACTCTCTGACGAGTATAAACAAACGGTTTGGTGAAGAACACTTAACATCTAACAATCACACTTCACTCGTCGGTACATCAAATATACGCCATCATCCCACCCCAGCCGACTCAATCTGCCGCCAGTGTGAGGAAGTCTACTCCATCGCCCCTAGATGGGAGAAGATGCCGACATACACACACACATACCCCTATTTCGGGGGATAGGATGACATTCGGATAGAAGAACAACAATCACGCTAGAGAATCCAGCAAATCAGCAAAACTAACAACGGCACACAATGACACGACACGAAGGAAGAAAAAAAGAAACTCGTCCGAACACTGAGGGATATGGATTAGGTAGACTGCGAGTACACTGTGCTCGCCAATCACTATAGCCCGGGGACGGCGAGCTCCGTAGGCTGCACAGCATCGTGCATCGCAGATTCAATTGAAGCGATTCCACCTAAAACATGAATAATGTTTTCTCAATCCTTGCAGAGAACCAAAAAGAACAAAAAAAATTAAATTGGTATGGGATCCGTATTCTAACAAAAGGTGAACACCAACACCAGCTTGAGACCTCTGCGCTATAGAAAAATGGGACCAAAACCGAACTGGCTATGTACTTGTGTACACTCACACTTGAATGCAGGAATTGATTCCAAGCGGCTATACACAAGTACAGATAGAAGAAGAAGAATCCAAATCCAAACCCAAACCAAAGACGACTCCTGAATTGGCCTTCTTGTTCATCTTCAGCCACCAGTGCCAAGTAGTATAAATATCGAACCGAATTTCAATAGAGACAGAACAGAAAATCCAATTCGTTCAACCGGAGCGTAGATACATTTGTCGGATTTTCATTTTTCTATTTATTTTCCATCTTCATAGTGAGAGGAAGTAAGAAGATACTTTTTCCAGCCGCTTGCAGGACATCTATCATACATCATGGAACATGTTAGGAATATCAACTTTCGACACACGGACACTGGCAAACTGTTAAGTGCACTTGACAGTAATCAAGATTAAAGAAATCAGTCGAGTCATTTGTAGATACACACACAGATGCATCTGGATAGAGGCGAGCACCCGAAGAGGTCGAAGGAAAGGATGAGCGGATACATCTCGAAGCACGTTATTGCAGTTTCGTGGTGAACTCATGCCGAATGTGGTATCTATTAGTTGTGTGGATGGATTTTTGCCCCATGGAATCGAATCTTTTAGTGTAGTACTTTGATTTTTTTTCCAACATCACACGGAACAGAGCTTCAACAACACCGACCGGGGCGAAGGATATCGATATTATATGGATTTATTCTGCAAGTATAGGATCATGAGATTTCTGGCACATTATTTTGTGAAATGAATTTTCAACACAGACTCGGTTGCGAATGGAGAGCGATTGTTTATTGATTTTGTGTGAAACCGACCATGTGCTGCTGTGAATTGCTTTACTGGAATAATTGCCAGGAATAGGTATTTGCTTCGAGATATAAATACCGCAAAGGTATGGAAGATATTTACTGTATTTTAACTGATTTTAAGAAAGTACATAGTTTGCTTAGTCTTAGAGCCATACCTACTGCAGGGTGGCTCAATTTTAAAAGCAGGTCTTCCTAATTGAGTCATAGAGTTGCCCCAAATTATTTACAGCATAATTTTGTAAATAGTCGTAAGGTTTGTTAATAAATTCAGTCTTGCACGCTCTCATTAAAACTGCTGTATTTAGTTTCAAATGCAAATTCAGCTAGCTGCGTTTAAAAAAAGCTATTCAAAGCTTAGGGACTATTTCACATCGATCCTTTATAACAAAACTATTACACGTTACTTTAAATCACTGAAATTGGCACAACTTAGTTTAGATGCGCTACTGCAAATATAACTAACAGACCAACAACAAATTTTGAAGCCTGCTCCTTTCAATTATTACTCTCGCACGCGTTGGACATTTTCCATTAGAGCGGACTTATGCCGCTTTAACTTTTAAGATAACTTTTGATACATAATTTTAAGAATTTCCTAAACGTACATAATATGAATGACTGGGTATCTGTCTGTCGCAACCAGTAGATATTCATACTTCAAGGACAGAGAGGGGAGCGGTAGAGCAAGATTCTTATCAAAACAAATGGCTATCAAATAGTCACATCGATTGATTTTTTATATGGGATAGGAAACTACTCGTAGTTGCAAGATTAGGAAGCAAATTCAGTGTTACCCATTTCATTAGAATTTTTCATTAGGCCGAGAATCCACTTCAGCGGGAATACCCTGTCTGCACTTACCAAATCAGCACCTAAGATCCGCAACCTGATTCGAGCAAACTCAAGGCAAAACGGAACGAAATGATCCAAGGCAGGGCTGTAGCTAGAGTCGAATTTGAGGTAGGGCAACATTGGTTACAGGTAGGGCGGAAGTAAAAAAATTATCATAATTAATCTGCCCTGGAAGCACAGACTCCTAAATCAATCACCATGTAAGTATATCATTGGGTGCCGTGACATAAGGCCAAGCGTCATAAGGCCAAATCTAGAAATTTGGCCTTATGACGCTTTGCGAAAGTGACACTAGGGACTAGGCCGAATTATTGCATTTGGCATAATGTTGCTTAGGTAAAGTGTCATAAAGCCAATTTCGCACTATGTCACTTTGGGTTTTGTGATTTTTCTTATCATCGTACTATACAATTAATAAACAATAGAAAATGTATGGGGGGGCATGCTGCCCCCCCGCCAACCCCCCTGCTTGAATTCTCTGTTATGGGGTGGGAGTAGTTGCGTGTTTGGGTGTATGCAAATAATTTGATTTTGTTTTCCAGTAAACATCAATAAATTCTCGAATTGTAGGTGGGAAATAATTTCATAAAATGTTGGTGATGCTATTACCCACTTCAAGTGGGTTGTTGTTGATTCATTTGGCCTAATGTCACAAACTAGTTTGGCCTTATGACACTTTCTCAAAGTGTCATATTACCAAATGCTAGAATTTGGCTTTTTGTCACTTTCACAAAGGGACATAAGGCCAAATTTCGAGATTTAGCCTTATGACGCTTGGCCTTATGTCACGGCACCATATCATTGACCTCTAGGTCAAAGACAAATAATTTAAGTGACAGAGCATGAGCATCGATCTAAGAACTATTAAATCCTCAAGATGGTTGAACTTCCAGATTTGGATGTAAATATCCACGTCTGAGTGAGAGCGATTTAATAATTAATTGTTAGGTGAAGTGATACGAGTAAACGGATACGACCAAAAATACCATTTAAATTATATTGTTTATGCAAACTTATTATAATAATTATGCAAGTTTTGTACAGGTAACATTGACCAAAAGTAAACCAACTCTTTATATTCACGTAACCTTCATTTGGTATAAGTTATGAATATAATTAAGTGTTTATAAGGAGTGCTATTTGTTCATAGATGGCGGAAAAAAAGATAAAGAGAAGCGTACCTGGCAGCGAATGCAGTGAATGTCCGTTTTGTTGAACTTCGCTACATGTGATGGCGCTTCAACTGCCATCTATTCACAGAATAAAAAATTATTATAATATGAAATGAATGTCACAAACTGTGGTATGTTCGGAAAAGTTTAGATATGTACTTATCGCTACAATTTTTTTTATCTCAAACTATGAACAAACAATTTAATTATAATTTATCTTAGTTTTTGGTATTTTTAAGGTAGGGCATTGTTGATTGCAAGGTAGGGCATTGCCCCACAATGCCCCCCCCTAGCTACGGCCATGATCCAAGGTATCCCCGACCTATTTACGAGATGGGATTGGTGTCACTTAAATATAACACACTGACAAAATTACCGAACCAAATGATTCCCGTGAGTCCCACAGCAAAGAATGCCGCTTATTACATACAGAAGTTGCGGCGCCCACATTGTGGAGAGTTCCCAGAAGAAACCCAATCGGAACTGAGGATATAAAACGCTTTAAATCTTATTCAAAAAATCAGCGTCTGAGCAATTTTATCGAAGTTCTCATTTCGCAGAATTCCAGTGACACTTGCAACCCAGACAAGCGACATATTTTGCTTAGGTATTTTGCCTATACATGAAAAACGTTCTAACCAATAATATTACTTGCGTTCTGGTTTTGTTTCTTTACTTTTTGGGGAAGGGAAACACTTTAAAACGCTTTGCCACCGCCCCGAGGTGAATGCTGTATGCAGATAGATAGTTGGTGCTTGGTGCTTCTGTAAAGTACAGTATCTCCAGTTTTAACGCCCAACAGACTAGCAATGAATAGCAACGATTCATCTTGTATAAGGACAACAATAGGTCCATGGAGTCAAGCACATGCCTCAAGTATTCACAAAAAGACCCCAAATACGTTACGCACACACAAAGGTCCTTTTGCCATTCAGAAAAAATTAGTCTGATGGATTACCAACTGCTATTGTAACTCAAACTCCATTTCAAACACTACTCACTTTGAACGAAGAATAATCTTCACTTCGATCTGGACTCTGACAAATTTCAATAAAGCACTTCAAGTGCGTACAGTCTCGCTCTCTGAATTGATTACTTAAATTTATATCAATTTCCCCTTTAAGACGACATCACTGAACGTATCCACTTCATACCACTTCTGTGCGGAAAATCTTTATCTCAAATTACGGTGTATTTATTTTAACAAAGGGATACAGATATTCGAGTATAAACACTCTCGGACCACCGAACAGCAGTTGAGAGAGACACAATAGGAAAATAAAATCTGAGCTTATAGAATATCTTTCAAAACTACCCACACCACACTCACAATTGAAATGCCGCACAATAAGCATTAGAAATACAAAAGTATGTACGGCATTGCATTATTTGTGAAATGGACAAAGACAATAATTGCATTGAAAGTACAGTACAGTAGATGTACAAAAGGACACCGGAAAAGAGGTAAAATATAATCTCCTTCTTAGTTTGTGTGTTCATGTAGTACGTTTTATTTGTGCTACCTATGTTCCTCCTTTTGTCTTTTCGATTGGAAATATTTCTCTTTTCTCGCCAGTAGAGTGCTTTTAGAGAACACCACGAATGCATAAGACAATGGTCTTTAAATTTTATGGGGCTTTCCTTACCAGTTGTCAAAGTTGGTACTTCTGGTGTCTTGCAAGAAAGTACATTTTTGATACTATCGCTAGGTTTGGTAGTTGAGGGCGTAGAAAACACTGAACACGAAATAGGAAATGATTATTTTTTTTTTGATATTTTCTTTCGTTCAGCTGACTGTTTACTATAGCGTTGACATGCGTCCTATTTTTGGAGGACATGTCCTGTTTTGAACCGCGGTGCAGAACGTCCTCCAACGTTTTAAGGAATTGTAATCTTTTTTCCCCTAACAGGTAATTTTGAAAATAAAAAAATCACCCAACTCTGAATTAAAAAGAAAACAGAGCCAATAAAAATCCAAATAGTAAAAAAAACATCAAATTAAACAGATCTTTTTTGGACTCCCATAATTATGTCAACCCTCTAAATTGTTTGACCTAGGACCTTGGACTCAGTTTTGGTTTTCATTTTGTCCTCTTTTTGAAGCGAATATAGCTTTTTTACGGACGGTCGGTGGGTCACGCATATAATTTATTCAAAAAGATGGCGAGTAAACCGAAAAAAAACGTCACCGTAGCGTTAACTTCCCCCTCCATGGCGCACTTGGAAGATGAAAACTCTAGAACGGCTCCACCGATTTGGATGATTTTTGTTTTGTGTTGTTCGTCTTGATTCAGGGATGGTTTAGGAAAAAAGAAAAGTCGAAAAATTCTTAAATATATGTGTGTAGAGAGCGAAAGAGAAACAGAGAGAGTAATCTAAACTAACTGGCACTATGGGCGCACTTGGAAGATTATGTAAATATTTCTTGTAAATATAAGTTAATTGAAAATACGATATAATATAGATAATGTAAATAACAGAAGATTACACCTGACTTTTCAAATTAATATGTATGTATTTATATGTATATATGTGTGTAGAGAGCGAAAGAGGAACAGAGAGAGTAATCTAAACTAACTGGCACTATGAAAAATTAAAAAGAATTTTAAATAGGCCGCCACGTAACACGGGCCAATACTTTACGTCCAACGATTCGCTTCTTTCGGCCGTCCCACGACAGCTCGATTTTTTTTAATGTTAATGATGCCCTCCAAATCCCGGGATCTTAAATCTTTTTGTCCTAAGCTTAGGCAGCCATGGCAACATCAAGCATGCGACTTTTCCCAAACTACGCGTCTGTGCGACCATAGGTCTTTCCATGTGCAAAGACGCTTGCTTGCATTCAATTTCTTCGGGGTGCATGTATACTCATTCAATTGTCAGCAGTACTTTCTCAAATTCAGCTGCTTAATTTAGAGATATTTAGTGGAAATTGGAATTTTACATTTTCCCTCTTTTCTAGTTTGCAGTTGCAAGATAACATGACATAGGTAGATAGAAGTATATTGCTGGTTCCAAATTAACGTTCGAAAATTTAAAAAACGGTCAAAGTTGGATTGAGTCGGCTTAATCGGCATTAAAATTATTGACATGGGGCTAAAAATGGCCAGGATCTCAATTATCTTTTTCAAAGTAATCACTCATTAGCTTAAGCTAGATTACTCTCATACTGGTGCTTATGGGTAAGACATCAGGCAATTTCAGGTATTTTCATTTTCGTCAATTTGAATAAAAGAAAATAGTGAGCCCATCAGATCCGTACAGGCACCCTAGGTTAAGTATGAATTTGTATCTTTGGTACGAGTGGAACTGACCAACAATTTCATGCAGAGTGCGAGTGCTGATTTTAAAAAACTCCTCCACGACAGTTATAAATATTCTTTCGGATATTTGTTCAACTTCGCGAGACGTTTTATAGTTGAAACAAACGTTGATAAGTAATTTTGTGTTTTACGAGGGACTTTACCTGAGATCGCTCGCTTACTGGTCCACCACATTTTCATTTGCATTCTAAATTCACTCAGACCAGCACCCAATGCCAATCACTTAACCATATCCGCCCACAATTTCCAGGTGTTTTTCTGAAGAGGAAAGTTATATTGTTTTGATACTCTGCTATAGCTTTTCCGAAGTATTTGTTGCCTATAGTTGGGTACCTATACTCTGATGCGGGAAAGAAGCGCCGCTCATGCATAGTGTATATTGTCGCCCCTTGAAACAAAAAATGCAATAAGTCCGCAACTCTTTTCACACTGCCTGCCTCTGCATTCAGTTTGTCATCTGTCAGTGACAGTCAATCATCCTGCGAATGCAAAAAAAAAGTCTAAAAAAAAAGTATAGATAGGTACGGATTTAAATAAAATTCTAAACGTATCCTCTTTTTTGTTACACTTTAATATGTTCCACTCGTCCGTCCAATCACTGCCTCCAATCTATGCCAATATCAGGAATTGTATTCCAAAATCTGTCAGTTTGAATTGAAAACAATTCACCATGAGTATACAGCGTAGCGCATTTTCAGCAAGTCCCACCTGCCTACGTGATCCTGAGTTGAGTCTGGTGTCCTGCACGTTATTTTCGAATTCCTTTCATTTGCTTCTACCCAAAACAAAAAAAAAAAACAAAAATACAGGAAATATGTACCAACAAAAAATCTCCTTTTCATTCGTTTATTGATTGTATGGAAGCGTCTATATTGTATGAAGCATCTAGGTGCGTGCGGCTTTCAGGGCGAGAGAAGTTGTGTTTAGTTGGGTAAACCACTCATGCTTGCACAAGATATTATTGAAATTACTCACTCCTCGTATAGTCTCACACACAGCCCGGTTGCCTCTCCAACGAAAGAACACATTTTCATCTGAGTCCTTCATTTTTTTTTTATTCAACTTTTTTTTTGAATGGCGAAATTATTTCCCCACGAAAACCCACGACTCGAAATCGGTTCACCGAGACAGTAGTTAAAGCAGGAAATAAACTCACTGCTGCATTTCCATTAAATCACAGACAACAAAAAAGCAATAGTTACATATACGCTCAATACACACGCACGTACGTGAAAAGATCGTTTCGTGGGAGAGAAATTAAAAATGGATTACGTCTGAACAGATTCGTATTGTTCCAAGGACTGTAGAGTGGATTTTCGGTACGTATAAGTCTGCCCTATGGGTGCTGAAAGAGCGCGCCATTGTTTTGAGCATTTTGTTTAAGGATTATTAAGCCGATTTTCTGACGGATTAATTTTCCATCACTCGATATTCATGCATTGGTCTTTTATTGGGAAGTGCACTAGACTTTTCCATCTCTTCACAGAAGGTATTACGTGTCAGAAACAGGTTATCGTAATTCAGATGTAACGTCATTTGTCATTCAAAAGGGAGTTGGAAATTCGGAGGAAATTTTGAAGTTCCATGTGTGAGCGGTAGATCCCGATTGTAATTGGAGGGTGACTGTTTGCATGTCATTGAGGTAGTCCGAACGTATAACAGCTGCAGATATGACTCGTTTTGAGAAATGTGACAAATTTAATGGTTCTTTCATTGATGGTCCGTTTGGCCTATTGGATCATGTTGAGTTCGTTAGAGTACAAAGAAATAAATTGTTGGCGCAAAAGGGGTAAGGCCCAGCTTCGCAAAATCTTAAAGGCTGAATTGAGAAGCTTGATTTTGACAGTTCCTTTGTCAGACTTTCGCGAGGGGTAGAGCGGTTGGAAACAAATTATGAGTCGCAATTAGAGTACTCCTTCTTTAAGTTTGAACCTGGTAGTCCGGCATACAAACTAATGACCTCACACTTAAATGCTTGTCTATGTCCGTCAAACTGTAGGCGCAGTGACTTAGTGGTTGGTGTGGTGGACTATTAAGCGAGGAGTCCAGGTTCGAATCCCGCAAAAACCCTAATTCCAACTCAGAGTTTTTTCACTGCGCCACCTCTCGCCAACGTCTGATATACATCCGAGAGTGCATATAACTGTCTTGAAAGAGCTTCTCAATTAGCCGTTTGTAGATCCCTTCCATTCGTTCCAAAAACTGAAATCTCACACAAAACGAATGAGAAGCTAGGCCTAGGGTACCTACCGACATGTTGGGCCAAATCTTTATACACTACTACTATGTCCCTCAAACTTGCTTAAGGTTTCTCGTACTTTAATGCTTTAGGATATAGCTATTTGTCTTGTTTAGTAGATTTTCTTCAGTCTTGTTAGCTATCTGAGCTACTGCAAATAAATTACCTATTCAAGCTGAATTTTTCAGACATAATTCGGCTTCCGGTGAGCAAAATCGTAGCTTAAATATCTGGATTGTGCCCCGTTGATGACCCTCAACCAGCCACCGCGACGTTAAGGTAACAGGGTTAGCTTCAGAGCTATACGAAACAAAAACAAACTCGGTCAACTATTGCTATGATAAAGAACAATTCGAACTCCAAATTTGCTCATTATGCGTGTTCTTGAAATCATAGTGTTATCGGGGACAGTCAACAGTTTCTCTTCAAGTGGGAAGGTACCTATATCTTGTGGTTTTTCAAGCTTTCTACGCCTTTCATCCGTTGGGTTCGAATTCGCCTCCAATTCTCGATGGTAATTTACCATTCGCTGAAAAGAAGGAATAGTCAAATGAAGGTAGTCTTCCCATCTCTTGATTATCCGATGCTCCCACCACTAACACCACCACCCAGAGCTCTGAAATTAAAGACTAACAAAGAATGCTGAAAAAACACACCACTTCCCGCACTGCAGTGCGAAAAGTTGCAGCTGCTTTAAACACAATGGAAACCATGTTCCTTTTTACTTTATATGTATGTTTCAGATTATTAAACAGTTCCAACTCCTACTTGGAATAGGACTTGTTCTGTACCATCGCAATCAGGAGCTGGCAGTAAAATATATCCATTAGAGGTGGGACATATTTAAACTTAACGAATACAAGAACACTATGCTTGTCGTCCTCAAATTAAAGGATTTTATTTCCTTGCAAACGTCTTATTCGATTTTTTTTCGGTAAAACACTTAAAGCATCCTCTGTCAAATTATGCGCAACTGCATTTGGCACCACCATTCCTTGGCACCAGTACACAAAATTTAAAAAAAAACACGGTGCATCCTATCGTCGCTGCTGTCTACCTGTTCTCATAATATTCACCACCGCACAAGAAAATTCGTACCCCTACCGAATGCTAATGCTCTGCGATGGTGCTTGTGCTTATGTGTCATGAATGTTCCTAAACGAAACAAATTCCCCTTGATGGTACAGCTTTTGCAGCGGCGCGCGGCGGGTTAAGCTGCCTTGTTTTATCTCCTGTCGGGGGTAATTTGCGCTAAAATCAATTTAACCAATGGAAATTATCAATTTACTTAATGATGCTGTGATAAAAAAGAGAACCCTGACAGGGAGAAAAAATGGGATAACAAAAATTAAATCACAAAAGGACACTATTTCAGTTTGTTTCCGATTCGTCGATGGTGTGGGGTGGGACATTCAGTTTTATGGTAAATCCCTTTGTTTATCTATGCTTTTACCCTTTTCTTATGCAGCGTGTCTATGTGTGGGTACCGTTGCCGCCGAACATCTCCTGTCAGTTGCCATAAAGTCCTTCTTCACCGTCATCAACAGTATTTGCAATTCGTTTTCGGTTCTCTTCTTCGTTTTTGTTGCTGCCATCATTTATTTTTATCTTAAGGGCTCGCATTTTGCCGTCGGTCGCTCGGTCGGTATTCGCGTGGGAGTATATGCACGCGGTCCTTTTTATCCTTTATCCCATGTTTTAGTGCGCTACCAACAACGTCGCCAATCATTAGAATAATACGACAGAGAAATTCCTTTTGATTTTTATGATTATATCCCATCCATTTTGTTTTTCTACAAAATGTGACATTTTCATCTTCCTGCAGGTGCAGATAGGAATGAACGATTGAGCAGATGATGGGCAGAGTAAAAACAAATGGGCGACACAAAGTGAACGCCGAATGGATACAAACGAAAAAAAAATTCCCCATCAACAACAAAAAATCGGGAGGGCACTTCAATCTGGCTGTGCCTTTATTTTCATCACGATGTCATTTCATTCTATTTGGTTTATTTTCGGACACATCAACATTGGGACGTGATAAGGATAAGGGGTTAGGTTAGAGCTGTTAGAATTGAGGACTGCGTTGCCCCGGAGAAAAGTTAAGATAAAACGTGAGGTCCTTCGGTTGGCATAATTTTCCGTGCGGTACTTACGAAAGCATTCGCAGTTGGATGGGAGTTTTATTTTTATTAAAGACCGAAATCGATAGGATCATCACACGGATGCCATCGAAGCGATGTTGTAGACGTAAACTGAATGGGGAATAGTGTAATTTGGACACATTCGGAAGTGACCAAGTGGAGAAAACTGTACATACGTTATACGCTTATCCCAATAAGGTAAGTTGAGGTGTTTGAAATGCTTAAAGGCTCCTATAACTTGGGGTTAAAGAATTGTTTCTCTGCGATTTGGATATTTGTTAAGTTAAATTGACCATCATCCAAGGATTTAAGAATACGCATTTACATGTAGGTAGGTACTCATGGATGTACCTATTGGATTTTTGTAAATTACAGTCATGCCCGCCCGGATGTAAGAAACCTCCTTAATAGCAAAAACCCTTTTTATACCAATAAATTATTCAGTGACATGACTCACAAACGCCATCTTATATAATTGCACCTACTTTGAAATTCGTCCTCTTTGTTAATAACAGGTTTGTTGTGCGAAATACTATAGACATATTTTAAGCTGCACATATAGACAAAAAAATGGGGGATTGGATGGCATTACTCATGTAACAAAAAGAATGGGGTCGAATCGCGTCGTCCGTGAACGAGCATTACGAGACGTAATTTGTTTTTGTTTCACATGCAAAATCAACATAATTCTGTGAACGTATAGCTCGTTCACGGAAGTGGCGATTCGACCCCTGAATTGCATTCATGGTGATGACTCCGAGAATCGCCTTCCATGTTGTTTATCCGATTTCCACTCTCGCCGACGTCGATTTTCCGCATTTTCGACGCAGCTTAATTTGGAAGGGTGGTACCTATATTATAAAACGTAACAGTTTCTTTATTGCAAAAGAAATTTAAAAATCGAAATATTTGCTTAGTTTCGATTGAATAAAACCTGATTTGAGTAAACTCCAATTTTTGATATGTGGAAAGAACTGCTTCACTGATCGACACGAAGGAAACATTTCACGTGGAACTCAAAAAATTGGAGCCATATCCAATTTTTTGAGTTCCACGTGCATGGATAAAAAAAAGTTGACTTTTACGTAAATTAACGTACCATGTGAACGGTTCGGCAAAACACTTTAAAAATTGGTACGTAAACTCTTTATAAGACTAACTTCAAGTTACACAAATAAAAACAAAATCCTATCACACGGTTTCGGAGTACCTAGAACGCAAACCTTTAAATGCGTTTTTCTCTGAAAAGTGTCAATGACGTATGGAACAAAACAATTTGGTGCCGTGAAATAACGCCGAGAGAAATAACGCCGAATTCTAAAATTCGGCGTTATTGCGCTTTCACAAAGTGAAATAATGCCGAATTTCAGAATTCATTAACACATTAACAAAGTGAAATAACGCCGAACATTGTTTGTGAAATAAAGCCGAAGCAAATGGGTATCATGACGTAATCTCGAATGACAAAAATCTCGAAGTCTAAAAATCTCAATTTGAAAATTCAACAAAAAACATAAGTAGAAAACCTCGCACCCACCCCGTAATCCAACAGTAAACCCAAGCAGGGGGGTTGCAGGGGGGCAGCATGCCCCCCCATACACATTTCATAATTTGCGCAAATTACTATTGTCTCAAAAATAAATATTAATTTAAGAATGTATTTATAAATGCAAAGTGAAATAAGGCCGACTCGGCTTTATTTCGCTTTAGCAAAGTGAAATAAGACCGAACATTTAAATTCGGTGTTATTTCGCTTTCACAAAGTGAAATAACGCCGAATTTTAGAATTCGGCGTTATTTCGCTCGGCGTTATTTCACGGCACCAACAATTTTAAGGCGACGCATTGGCTAAATATAGTGTATTTAGTTATTTTTACATAAATAAATCCAACACATTGTGAATTTTGTATGTTTCGTTTATAAATAGTTAAGTTAAATTTTTTTTGTGTACGAAATTCAGCACGTTCGCCAAAAACGTACCAATTGTTTCGCTTTACCCTTTCAAGTGTGGACTATTTGGGTAATTTTTTTTCTTTTGCAGGTTAAAATGTTGATACACATTAGGGAGGTATATAGGCGATCCGGGATTTTATGCTAACCTCTTTGTATTTCATAATTCTTCTTCAACTACTTGGGAACCTTGTGTGGAAAAGAATATTTATAAAAAGGCGATGATCGGGCACAATTCCCGACACCTGAAAAATGAAATGAAACATCAGCAAGTCAAAAAGACAACAAAATTGTTTACATTATTTGCAAATTTGCTGCAATCGTTTACCCAAAGAAAATTCTTTTGACTATAGTATTGCTTTTCTTAAGCTACATTTAAATTCTTTGAGTCTTTACTAGATCTTGTTTTTTTGTCGTATATGGATTAATATGGCATCTTTCCCAATTTGAATTCGGGCAGATAAATACCCAAAAAGAATTCCGAAACACAAATTTTGACAGCTAGACCATATCGCCGTAAATTTTGCAACAGTTTGTCAAGAGCAATATAAATTCTATGCTGAAATTCAGCTGACTAGTATGATCCAAGAGCTTGTTACCATATCTAACTCTATGCTCTATATGGCGGCAGTATTTGATGTCGTTATATTCCGGTCTTTTCGAGACACGCAACTTTCTGTATGTTTCTGGCGAAGCAATCGACCAGCGAATTTTAGTTCGAAAAGTTTTCTTTTTTTTTAAGAAAAAATGTTTACAATTCCATATTTTTTTTATTTAACTATAGGTAAACTTACACAGTTGGATAGAATATATTTTTTAAATATTGCCCGCAGAATTATTGTTCAGAGAAGAGACCAGACTGCGCATAGAACAGTGAAATGTAAAAGCCTAAAGGGCTTTTCACACCAAGCTCGAAACCGCGCTTTCCTCGAAAACTCCTACCACCAACTCGTTTTCGTTTGACGTTTCAATAAGTTGTGAGACACTAGTCGTTAAACTTCGGTGGAAACTTTTTTGGTTAAAAATTTCGATCGTATTAATTAACAAACAAAATGAATTTAGTTCATTTAAAAACAATATTAGTCCATCAATTAATTGTGGAAAATGATTTCAAGTTGTGAGTTGTGACATTTGTTCGGTCGGCCATTTTGCTGAATTTGCTGAATATTGCTGTTTTTGTTCCAACAACCCAAAGATTGGAAGTCGTTTTCGTGGTGTTTTCGGGGAAAACGAGTGCAAACGACTCGTTTTGGAAACTGATATAAATGTGTTAGATATAAAGAAATCAGATGCTCTGTGCCAAATATACCATTGGCTTACTCCCTTCACAGTCCAAAACTTATTGTATGTAGGTAGGTACTCCAGGAGAACAGATTCCTTCTTTTTATCCTTTTCCTTAATGACTTTTCATAAAATACAGTTCAATGAGATCTCAATCCTAAATTCAGTAAGTTGATTACTACAAGGTACTTTTCAACTATAACATATGTATGGGAAAACTTCTGTTTTCGATTGAAGTGTTCGTTTGGTTCGGCGAAAACCCGGTTTTGGGCTTGGTGTGAAAAGCCTATTACAATGTCCGAAAATGAAACTAATTATGGTCCGTCGAAACCTAATGTTTGTGTCTGGTATTCTGGTCGGAGTGGATATTATAATTGACAAGCATATACCTACCTACCTTTTTCTGTCTATACGCACACCTGGCATAATCCGTTCGTCATCGGTGACCTCGTCACATCTGTTCGTTGTCATGCTTGTAGCGCACTGTCTGCTTTCATATCCCACAATCCCACGCAAAAGTGTAAATTTTGCGGAAAAACCAATAAAACCTGCTTTCCCAAGACCTGCTTAATGCCTCACTTACACGCCGCATCAGTCTAAAAGCTTCTGAGAACTGTGCTACCTACCTACCTTCAATGCTGTAATCCCGCCGACGAATTTCGAAACTTAGCAAACACCATTAAATTTATCAACTTGTACCAGACACAACATCCAGCACCAGCACTTACCCATCAAATTTAAATAAATACAATAATTCTCGGGCCATTGGCGTATCTGTGAAATCACATCGCACATCCATTAAAAGCGACATATCTCGGCTATATTACAAAACATAAACAAATTTGTTTTTTATTTCCCAGTGTACTCGTAGGAGGTATGTAATTCCATCTATTCGATCACATATGTGTACATCGAATCCCCATTTGGATTTGGAAAAAGTACAAACGCCCTCCAACCTCATGTGCGGCACCAATTCGTGTGCGCCCCATAAATTCCTAAGCACTCACTTACAAACCCCAAAGGAGGACTTCCTCCAGTCAGACATTAAGCACAAACGCTTTCGATGATTTATGAACACTCGGCGATGAATGAAGTGTGGGCGAGGTTTGGTTGGGGTTGCGATTGGAATACCGACTCCATACTTCTACCGTACATATGGTGATGGTGGGTACTTCTCGGCCTAGAAAATGAACAGCTGACTGCACAAGAAAGGAGATTTGAATGAAAATGGAGATTATTCAACAAAACGCTTGATGGATATGAATTTTTGAAAAAAAAAAAAAATGATTTTTTTTGTTCATCACTTCCATATGAATTAATCCATCCATGCGATGAAATGTGCGGCTGGGTGCCAAATGAAAAATTGTCCTTTTGGCCTGCGGCGAATAATTTGACTGTCCTTCGGATGCGCACGAGTTATTACAAGAAAAAAATGCTCATTTCCTTCAAGAGTCGATTTTTTGTTCTTTGTTCGTTTTTAAAACGTTTTCAACCCCCCTCCTCATTAGAAGGATGTTGTGGCTTTCCAACAGAGAGACAGAGAAAGAGAGTTTTTCTTTTATTATTTCCTTTGGTCTTATTTCATTCTTTTTTATTTGCCAAGGAAATTTCACACAAATGCGCGTCCATGCGATGACGTTTCAAGGGAAAGCCACCGACAAGCGACCGACCAGCAGAGTAATCACCAAAAAATGATTTCACAATGAAAATTGGTGTCGAGCACGCAAGGATATCATTCGAGGCGTACACAAATCCCGGATGAATAGACAGAAAATGCGTTTAGCAAAGCGATGAGAAATGAAAGAAAAATATGAACCCGAATGTCCTGACCCAATTTCGTGCAGAGTCGCCACAACATGCTGTGTTAAGCCGGGATAATGTTTTATATATTTTTTTTTTTGCTTCCTTTCCTTTAAAGGTGTGTAGTGTACGCTGTATGGGTATTCTTGGGTTCGTGGTCGTTATTACAGTAGGAGACGGAGGAGTTGTACTGGGTACAATGGTCGGCATGAGGCGTAAGAAGATTATTGCTGTCAACTGTAAATGCTTTTGCGTTGATTAATGTTGTGGCACTTTCAGGCGCCTTAATAAGCACACACCACGAGAGTCTGATGAGGTTGATGAAGAAGATGTATCCACAGATATAATAAAACGTTGGTAGTCCTACCTACCTACGGAGCGGAGCTTTCGGTTTCATTTGTTTGTGGCCAAAGGTGACGCACCACTAAGATTGCGGTGGACGGTGGTGGTGGATGGAGTAAGCGGTTTATGACGCAGTTAAATGAAAAGCATTCTTCATTTAATTTATTTGAATCGTTTTGTCAAAAGGTGAGAGGGAAACCAAATTTGAATTGGACATTTCGCGGAGTACATAAAGTGTAATGTCATTTTGTAGGACAGAGACAGACCGCGTGTGACGGACTAAGTTGGGCTCCGCTTTGGGTGAAGTGGCCTGGATGGTGTTAAATTACATTTTAGGGTTTTCGTGAAACTGGCGATTTTGTTTTTTAATTGAAATGATATTGAAATTCTATTGAAACAGCGGAGCTCTATTTTTATCAGCTGCTTAGGAGTACGTGTCTTTGAGTGTGAAGAGGGAACGTGCAGAATAGCTTATTGGGGAAACTGACGACAGTTTTCGTCAACGGTTGAGTGGATTCATTTGAGATGATTAGCCGTCTTTTCTACAAAGAACTGTTTCCTCACAAGTTCAATCTTTGTACCTATCTGGAAATAGGAGATTCCTTTTATTACTTTTTTTTTAACGCTTTTGGAGATCCCTATATTTATTGAAGCAAAATTAATTCCGTGTTTTTCTCCAAGGCTGGGGTAAGCCTCTTCAGATGCCAGAGAAACACCAAACTGTGTGTCTTTCATACAGAGGTTGCTTTTAATCTGAAGAAATACTTAACAGGTCCTGCTGATAAGCTATACTCAAATTACCATAAATACGCACATGTTCAAGAACCTAAACTAAACCACCGAGGAAAAACTGGAGTCTGGACGATGACTGTTGGCTTACCATCGGGTTACCGCCATTCGTGGCAGGTCATAGTATTTTCAGGATGAGTGGAAAAGAGTGCAGTGGCAGCAGGAACATAAATGTTGCCAACGTCTCCAAGGAAGTGGCTTATAAGTTCAAGACGGGTAAAAGGACTGGTCTGAGTGTTTATTACAAAACAGCTCATCCCAAAAAATTCCATAAAAAGTGCCAAGTCTGTCAATCAGTGACGGAGTAAAGAAACAAGGAGTGAAAATTGTAGCACTTCGTTACGCCATTGCGCCCACCTTCACTGTAATTCCTGACCAACACCTCTGTGAAGACCATCGCCCTGTCGAAAATTTCATAACATAATTCGAGTTAGGTGGCCATGCACTTAAGCTTTTGGTCGTTATGGAAATATGAGCCCATAAAACTAGCTGGGATCATCTGTAAAGACAGAAGGACAAACTCAACCCCAGCACAAGGCTAATCTCGCCCTAGGTATACACGCTGCAGGTCCATAACCATAAACATTTTACGACTAACAGTGTGATTTGGTTTAGGTGGCGCTTACGCAATATTTTTTCTTTATTTTTCAAATTTCCTCCCTGCAATAGATCTTTTCCTATAATGACCCAGGCTAGTCGGGACTTCTATTTATTTTTCGCCGAAAGGGACACAATACCTACGCCATTTCAATATGACACACCAATCACCGTCAGCTAGAAATCAGACCAAATGACACTGCACAGCAACTACTTTGTGCCAAACTCATGAAATAAATTCCAATAACCATTCCGACAAACTGTGTATTAAAAAGGAGAACAAAGAACACAGCCCAATAAAAATAAAATCACCACAAATTACAACTCACAAATCTCGATACAAGAAGAAACCCAAACAGAAACTGACTTGCGAGTGCACGCGCTCTCCACCAACAACTGAGCGATCCCCTTCAGTTTGCAATAAAAATCATATTTCTTTTTGCCAAACTCATAAGGACAACACTAAGCGCTATGAATTATGGTGGTGATTTCCCAAATGAAAAAAGACGAAGCAAAGCTTCACCAACCCATTTATGAGAGGGTTGGGTGGAAACATAGTCATTTATAGCACCAAAATCGTTTGAGGGTGCAGAAAGGAAAAAATCAGAGACACCCCCCCCAAAAGATCGATTGCGTGCGATATTTGATTTATGGCCATATTTCCAATGTCACGGTTGAAAAGTATATTCTATTTGGGTTATCCGTGTGTGTGCGGGGGGTGCGGATGGTTATATATTTTCGCCATGCACCGCGCCGTTCCAACAGAACTCGAATAGATAATTCAATGAAAGTTTATTAAGCATCTCGTTGAAATAAAACCACACAGCAATGGCAAATGAATTGTCCAATTAAATTGCTCATTGGACCGCTGATAATATTTTGGATAATTCATTTGGGACGCCGTAGACCGTGCTCTGTCTTGCTAATGGAATAGTTTTGTGTCGCGTTTAATAGTCATATGGGAGTTCGGAACACTTTCGTGTGATTTCAATTTAATGATGGTTAAGTTACACCAGGACCAGGACTGGGATATACACCATCGTATGGCGAGGGTGTGTATTGGCATTTAAAATTTATGTCCCATTCTAATGGCGATTCGTTATTCGCGGTCATTGGCGGATGAGTGAAATTAAGCCAGCTATTGACGGGCGTTTAATTAAATTGTTATTGGTATGGAGGTGGATTTACGCGGCCATCGAAACAGCAAATTAATTCGAAACTAGCGCTTTAACTGTGAATATTTGCTTTATAATTAGATTTATCATTCCTGAAAGTAAGGTCCCTTGAAACAGCTCATAGCGGTTTTTTTTAAATTCCTTAACATCACTTTAATGGAGGTGCAGTTGCAGGTGATATTTGTTTGTATATCTATCTTAACGAAAGTTTTCAGTTATTAGTTCAACTGGCCAAAAGATTACACAACTAGAGAGATGCACAAAAATTGTCTTAAAGCATCATGGCGTCTGTGTAGGCCTGCAATTTTCTGGCTTCCTTCTTTATTTTGTAAAATTTGTCCCATTTAAAGGTTTAAAAAAAAACAGATAGGCTGGAAAGTCGCCTTTCATTTGTACTTCCTAAGAATCGTTTCTTAAGAAACGCCGTAGTCGGTACGACAAGAAAGTCTCTCTGAACTGTACCCTAGTCAAATCTAAATTCATTTACTTGATGCAATTACGAAGAACTTCTCTCATTGAATTACGTTACCTGTCACAGGTAGCAATCGAAAGTCCCAATTGATTTAACATGACCTTGTCAGCGTAAATAACTCCTCTTCGTGTTTATGATTTTCTCAGTCAGACAAAAAAAATGTTTCGAATGCTAACTGAAGCAAATAAAATGAATATTTTAGTTCTCTCTGCTAGAGTATTTTTTTTTCTTTTTTTTTTCTTTTTGATTTCATTTCACGCTCGCCATAAACTGTCATCAACGAAAGCGAGTAACCAAACTCATCAATCAATCGAACCAAGTATGTGGCAATCAAAAACTTGCTCAACTACTTTGGTCTTGGGATTTGATTTATTTCTAACTGATTTCGGTTAACTGGGAAAAAGTTTGTGAAATGCCTTTTCGTTTGCTTAATCGTATGGAGCTTATTGTAGAGAGAAGAGTGAGTGCCCTGCATAATGGGCTGAAGTCGGCAGCAGTTCTTAAAGGTTATTATAGTGTCTTTGGAAATTGTAAGTGTGGAAGTAGGATATTGGCAATATGATTTGACAACGTATGATCTGCGAGCTGTAACCTTAATGAGGCATGAATTGAACTTGACAGAACATTCTACGAAAAGTCTTTTATTTGGTAGGAATGAGGTGAGATATTTTTTTTTAATGCAGTACAACTTCTTTTATGTTATATTAAATTTGGCTGTCAACTTTAGTAAAAAGACAAACAAATTCAATTATGCTCCCAATTGGGTATAAATACTTTGGCGGCATTTCCTAAAGATATACCCAGCAAATCGAAGAACGCCAAAAGACCAAAACCATATGCGTACGCCGACTGCAGAGCTCAACAGCATAAACCTAGTTTTACGAAAACGAAGGAACCGCATGAAACATTCTCGTTCTTAGGAACTTCATTTAAATTGGCAGCTTGTCACAGTCCTTCTCCTGTGAGACTTTTATTTTTTTTACTTATTGTAAAAAGTGGATCAACAATTTTATACCCAGCTCGGAGCATTCCTTACCTTTCATGACGGCTGAAATGAGAAGCTCTCTAAAGAGAGTCAGAACTCTCTGCTATTTAGTTTAACGTTCGCGAGAAGTAGTGGCGCAGTGAAAAAAAATCTCCCTTTCGGGGTTCAATAAGGTATTTAGTCAAATACTCTCTGCTCAGCTATATGGAATAAAAAAGTTATTTAAAAAAAACCACAAAGAATACCAATTTAATGACACCTCACTATTTAAAATTGGTCAAGTCGCTTCGGCTTCAGGGTGTCACGTAGGAACGTACACAGGATACGCGCGAAACACATAATCCTCCGTATCCGAGTTTCTAGTCGCAGTCGGGTAAAAATACAAAATAGCATTTTAAGTCTTTTTGGACTGCGTCTACTTACGCGAAGTTCTGAAAAACATCCGAGAGTATAACTGCTACGATAGTCGATAGAGCTTCTTAAATATCCGCTTGGACTCGGCGTAAAATTGTAGATCACCTGCACTCGTCCCAAAAATCAAAAACCCACACAAAACGAATGGTTTTGAAAAGCTAGGTGTAGAGTCCCTACGGACCTCTAGCGTCAACTATTTATTTATTTACTTTTTAACATAACCGCCTAGATCTCCACTTCTGTACAATGGATGGCAGTAAAACATACCCAGTCTTTGCAAGGACACTGTGCAAACCGAAATCGATTTCTTTCCAGTAAGCTCCAAATCTATTCGGGACAAATACGTCACAGTCACAAACAGGTAAAGGTCTTATTAGAGTAGGGATAAAGCAAAAAGTCAACGCTGTAACACGGTTTCGTTCAAATGACCACCGTACTCGTTCCATATCGCTCGAAATATTGATCCCTTAATTTTCTGGTGAATAGACGTTTTTTATATTTGTAAATAATTTCTGCTGCATCACGAAACCGAAAATCATACCGAATATTCTCTCAGCTACAAATAACACCGAACATTAATTTATCAGGATGCGAGAAGAAACCGTCAACCCCACTATTAAAAAAAAAAACACGTCCTTCAAAAGTGTTTCAAATAAAAAAACAGAAACACGTTCAACCCCGAACGGCCAATGTTCAATCTTAATCTCCACCTATGCATCCTGTTTACCAACTTTTCTTGCTAATCTCACTGTTCCAGTGCATACACCATCCTATTTCCTTCAACATGCAAATTTGCCAAGGGAATCCAATTTAGTAGGGATTATTGAAAGGGTTCCTCTAGCGTTGATGGTGCAAAATACAGCGGAGCGCTCTATACGCTTAGTGTTGGGAAATCATGATGAAAAGTAGGGCACCTCCAGCTGGTAGGATGATGTGGAAAAAAAACTAGTGAAAAAAAAAAAACCGAAGTAAGCAACCAATTGGATTGTAGGTAATTAACAGAATTGCACTTTCAATTTATATAGAAGAGGACACTAGAAATTGATCCGTGTAGCTCGCTGTTGCAGCTCTGTTGATACACGCGCATACAACGAGGATATACCTACCCAAAAGCAATTGTGCTGGATTAAATGAATCGACATTTGAATCTCTCCCCCATTTCGTCTCTACTATTTTTCGGTTGTAGTTCTTTCAAGGTAGGTAAGTGCTCATTGTTGCTTGCCTGCCATATAGATCGGTATGCTAATGCAGTGGTAGTGGAAGGAGTACCTTCTGGGATGAAGCTCTTCTATAGAGTGAAACTGTATTGTATGCATAGATGTGGGTTAACCAGTAACCACGTAGTCGGAGTCAGTGGATGGAAACTTTATTTCTCCCTCTGTTTGTTATGGTATGCAGATATAGAAATTAAATTGGTAATTCGGTGTAAATTCCAGTGTGTGGGTAACTGAATTGAATTAGGATATTACCTATCGGGAAGAATTTTTTTCCAGTGAATATAAATTATGCTCATGAAATTTGAGATTTTGTGCAGAGCCAACTCATTCCAGTTGAACTTATTTCAACGGACGTGAATATTGAATAACTGGCTATCGGAGTTGTTGAATTTTGAAGTGACTTCTTATTCAGATTTGTTTTCTTTAGAAATAAATAGTTGAAGTTATTCCCAATACTTTGAGATGAGTTCGCTAAGGAGACTGCTTAAAAAGACGGCATTTCCATTTCTTAAACAAATTTTATCTAGCTTACCAGTGGGATCGTATAATATCGAAGTCCTTTTAAGCCATTGAACAAATTTAATTACCGTCTAATACATTTGAGTAAAGTCTTAACGGGCCAGTGCCTAGGGCCCCATTCCTAAGGAGGCACCGAATAGCCGACATATTCACTAGCGTACTATCATTTTTTTTTCTATTTTGGAATAAATATATCTTAACAAAAAATTAAGAAAGCATATAAGGCCGTTGTTAGCGACTTTATGGCAACAGATATAATCCAATGGCATTTATGTAGCTCCACATTTCGCCACCATCTTATCATTAAGCTTCAAACTGAATTATATATATTTATTTTTTCACCACCATATAATATGTAATATTAAAAATGGAGAAAAACTGCAAGGTATCTACATGGAGGCTTTATTTTATTTCGTGGTTTAACGCTAAGCCTCTTAAAAAAAAATTATTCTCGCAGCTAAATCTACTGAAAAAATATGTTTGATCCACAGAAATTATTTAAGTTTTGGACAAAATTTCTGACAACATTTACATTTTCAATAACTATGTATAACTAAACCATTCGTATTATTACTTAGGTATGTACACAATTTTTATTTAAAATGTCATAATCTTAAGCTTACGCTTCATGGATATAAGATATTATTAATGATTCAATTACTTTAATTCTATTTGTTATAATTTCTAGCTGACCCGTGCTCGAATTTTATATAATAATATTATAGCAGAATACTGTTTCGTTTATTCTCCTTTCTTACTTTCCAATAGGGTTCCAAACTCTTGTAGGCCCTAAGACGGCCCTGATGACAATGTATGTAGATAGTTAATTAGTAGTGGATGTCCCTTTTTGTTACCATCACGACTCGTGTGACGTAGTTTGTGATGTCGCTAAGGTCGTCAAAGAAATACAAACTTGTTCAGCCTTTTTTTTCCTAATTAGGACAATTTTGTGGGCAAGGGCAGTGTTTGAGCTCTGTCAGAAATTTGAACCGTTTAATGTTCACTCTCCTCGCAAAGGACTTTTGCACTTTCCTCGTTACAAGCTCAGTTTATTTATTAGCTATAAGTACTTTTTCATTTAATTACTTTTCGAATTGTATCACTGCCTCGATTCGTTTGAAGTAAATTAATTAAAAGCCTTTTAGCATAATTTCACACAAAAAAAAAAAAAAAAAATACCGCACAAGCTAATAACAGACCAAGTATAGTGTAGCCTGTTTCGTTGTCAAGGGTTACATGAGTAATTGTGAAGTGGTCGCATTAATAATGCCAATAATCTGATAGGTAACATCACAAGCATTACATTTAAATGGAGTTAAACGTTTCTGGTTTAGAGAACTAGGATTTGTTGCACCCGATCCTTCGAATTAGAAACAAAGCAACCTAAAGTTGCTATAATAAGCATTCTGTGCAGGTACTGTTTACGATGGCAGTAGCTTTATGTGTTGGTCAAGTATATCTAATGGTTTTTGAAAAAAAAGATAAAAAAGCGGACTTTGCCTTAATGCCAAAGTCAGAGATGCAGGAATAATGCGGGTGGGCCATATTAAGTGAGGCTATTTATATGTGGTCTTTGCAATATCATCTAGACTCCAAATCAAAGGTGACATCAGACGTGTTAAGCACCTTACTTTACGGGCCCTTTGCTTTAATGATCTTTCAAGTATTTTGTTACGAGACCTATTTAAAAATCGTCGGGTAAATTTCCGAAGACTATGCATAGGTAGACGGGAGCTACACAAGCTATATGTATAGGATATACCAATTAAAAATTCCATTAATAGCCTTAATCAGGTCTTGTGCAGCTATACTGTGAGTACACAGTAGTACACCTAGCTCTGAAAAAGGAAAAATGTAAAAGCGGGTAGCTCGAAAGATAAACCAAATTTCGGATTTTGAATGTGTAGAATTATTTTTGGAGACGATATGATTTTGCAGTCAGTATGGTTGGCCTTAACCCTTAAAAAAGGATTTTATCATGAAGCAAATCTTAGCTAATTTCAGTTCGAACCGACTATAGCAATGCTTATGATAAAATCAGATGATGGAATGAAGCCTCATGTTGCACTTGTTTTTGCTTCAGAGGATAGTAACCAGATTTTTAGATTTACCTACATGTGACAATCCACCTGCATGGGGATGACGCAAGTCAATTGAATAAAAACTAGTCCAACATTAAGTCAAAAGTTTACAGTTCTCGACTTCCGAGTTTAGAAGACTGTAACGTCTGGATCCTAAAAAATGTTTCTTTGGTACGAAGCATGTTATGGGCCTTTCACGATGTTATCATGCACATATAGTGTCTCTGGGTAGATATTATGACACTATAGTCCATAGGTCTCAATCGCAGTTCGCTTTCAGAAAAAAACACTCTGATTTTTTGAAAGAACCCAAAGGTCACCTAAACCTGTTCTTAAAAATGTCAGATATGTCACTATTGGATGTTGGAGGCATGCCACCAATTCAATTCGACCGATAATATGTCCCACAATCAACTTCTCTTACACCAAAGAGCTTAACAACATTTTTACGGTGTCAATCCCTCAAAAAACCTTTTTCAGAAAGCTGCCGAAATAGACTGTTTCATAACTTTTTACATTTTGCTTTTATTAGACTTTTTGTATGTTAACTTAACTCAAAGTAACAAATGGTGGTGAATATTAAATATTTTAATGCGATGGCTCAACAACAGGAGCCCAGCGGTATACAATTTTTATTTTCTTCAATCTTTTTTACATAAATTGTGTCTGTCTCGGATTCATACTCATGGTATATGCATCGCTGTCTAAGTTGACCTCAGGGTGTTCAAGTCCGGCTGTTGATGATCCCCCGATCACTTTCAATTTATAACCAGAATGTCCATGTCCACGTGATTGCCTCTCTTTTAATTTAAACCCATACATCCTCCTCCGTGATGAGATAAGGCGCCTGACACTCTTCTATATCATTCGCGTGGAGCAAAGATTAAGTTTCAAAACTGAAACAATGATGGACCTCGAAAGTTCTTACAGTGGGATCAGATTCCTTTTGCTTTAATGAATTCGAATATAATTTTCACGCCATTTCGCCCTCCACTCTTTGCAAAGAGCGGACCATAAAAGTTATATTGCTCCCAAGCAGATAATAAAATTTTCAAGTTACGATTTCCTTCGGAATGCAGATGAACAAACTTAAGCGAACCGCGCGCTTCACCGTTAATATCGTTTCCGAAAAATTTGCATAACAAACCTCAAAACATTCCATTGCTGGTGGAGCTCTATAAATGTAGGAGTAGGGAGCAGAATGAGAGCCGCGTACAATTCAATTACTGTATATATGCCTTCGCTGGCTGCTGCAGCTTGAAGTGATTTTATTTCCTTCCCATAACACAAGGATGGCATAATAAAATCGCTGAAACAAAAGGACTTGCACCTGATGACACTGGCGTCAACTGCATAAATTATTTCAAACCAATCGCAGACGATAAACGCTATCCTTTCTCACTGCAGAAATACGAGTACAAAGTGAAGAGAACTGACGACTTTGGCGTCCTTCAATCTGTTATTTATTTCATAGATATTATTATGCAGTAATGCTGTATCATCCCTGTTGTTGGTTTGTTTTATTTTGGCTGCGAAAAGTAGGTACCACCTCGGGATGGATGTCGATCTTCCATTCGTTGCCATATAGGTAATGGGACTTTCGTTGTCCTCTTGTATTTTGTTTGCAAGAATTTATGAGATTGAAAAGCTTGACGAAATAAATCATTAAGCGATGTGAAGAAGTCTGCTTTTGGTATGATAAAGGTACTTTCGGAAGGTATATACATGTAGGCAGACAAATGGAGAGTGAGTGCGGCTTTATTGACGGTCTTCCGATATTCGCTAAAGTGGAAAATTTAATTGGATCTTAAGGTCTTAGCAGAAGCTTGCATGTTATTACAAATTCTGTCACAGAGATGTCAGATTGTCAGTTGGTATATATTAAAAGGCGACCATCGTGAGGACTCTGTTTATGGTAATTAAGTGACGCAATTGCGATTTTGATCACAAGCTGAGTGGTTGGATAAAGGAAAGCTGTTAAATGGTCAAATATACATATTTGGGAGCCAAACAGATATTCTGACAGTGTAGATACCAAAGCCGACGCCTACTCAACTTGACACAATGCCAACTCAGGACAAATTCGGGGTGGGGAACTCTACTTGGATATCTCTTTGTTTGCAAAATGGACAAGGTAAAGCTGAAGATCCAAAATCGGATGAATTTAGAAAAGAATCGGAGGAACAAAAAGCGACTACTTGCAACTACGGTTAGGATATGAGATGGACCTAACTTCGACACCAAATACGGTCCCGCAAACAGACGGACCTGGTTGTCTCAAAACCAAGCTTTCAACAAATCTCAATTATTACTCCTTTCATCACTCGGATGCATAGACAACTACTTATTTGAAGTCTTGAAGCCACAGAACTAACGACCAACATTTTCTATCTTTCCGCATTTATGTCACAGCTAAGGATGTAATAATTCATAGCGGCACCTCCCAAAAGCTGCACCTATTTCGTTTAAGAAATTGCAACTCCAAATCCATTCCATAGAGCCTTAACCAAAGACTCGTATTAGGTTTATGATTCATACAAAAATGGGCTTAGTGGTGAAGGAGGCATAAGCCAGGCTTATGCTCTCATCAAGAATCGGACAGAACATCACAATACACAGCTGCATCTATATGAGGGAGTCAGGAACTTCCTAAAAAGTCTAAGAAATGACACCGTAGCAGAAACAAAGCGAGGGGTTACACTTGCCAATTGCTGTTTCTATCTCCTAAGAAGGAGACTTCATTTTTGCTTTAAACATTTAAATAATAAAAATAAATAATCCTCATCCACAGTAATTGTCAGCACCGTCACCCTCATTGCTTCAATTTTCCACTCAACCAGATTGAGCGAAAATTAAGAGAAAAAATAATTCCTCCAAGATATTTAATTAATTCTCAAAAGGCAATTTTCCCCTGAAATTGAATAACGTTAAACATTTGTGAGGCACCTGCATCCTTTGAAGAATTTTTTTTTCTTCCCTTTTCTTAACTATTTCTCAGAATTTGAAAGAAATCATTTCAATCAAGGAATTTCTTTAATTAAAAGTAAAATCTAACACCGAGCCACCGGCACTTTGATCCATTCATCTTAACGAGGTATTTAATAAGTCCTTTCAATTTCATTGACTCGACTCATTGTCGTCAGCGATTGAACTGAATTAAGGCATGGGGGGTTTTTTTTTGTCCTACCTACCCACTCTAAAAACGCTTCTTCTTCTTCTTTTTCTTGGTTTTGTCATAAATGTCTCGGATCAAGGACTAGCTGTGCGCAAAGAAAAGGACGAAAAAAAAAACATCAAAAGAACAAATTAAAGACATTCAACAGTGATAATTATGATTTCATGTATAAGGCGACATAAGACAATTAATGCTCCTCGAAGAAAAAAACAAGGAAAGAAAAGTACACCCCCTTCAACGAAAGAACAAGAGCGGTCAACGGATGGAAGCTGTACGATGACGTTGGAATAAAATGGAAATCTCTGTTGCCGTCGAACGTTTTTCTACGACAAATTTTATTCAGATTTCATAAGAAAAACGAACGAAACTTCTAAAAGGATTCCGCACTATTCTTAGTCGTCTGCTTCTACCAAGGGAAACGTCCGCAATGTCCTTAAAAGTTATTCCAGTGACAATTTCATTTCTTATCGCTGGCGTTGTGTTAAAAGTTCCTACTCCCACTGACATCAACGATGATGATAATGATGCTGTTCGGTCTATCGTAGTGGAATAAGTTGCGCGGTTAACGGAGACTTCGCCCTCGAATAGCGTCGCCTACGACAGCTTTTATTCTCATCAATTAAGGGTGTTTTGTGGGCTCCCAGCCATCGTTCTCATTTTGATTGGATGATTTTTATTGTTTCTTGGCCGGGACGAAAATGACAGGGCCTTGGCATTTTCAATTTGTTGTATACTAATGCTGAACTTGAATTAATTAAATTCCAACAGTAGGTCCGGCAACGAAACATCATCATACTACTACACCCAATGCCGTGACGGGCTGGCAATAATTAATTTTAATTGAGTCAACTCAATTCGGTGTAATCCAAACAAATCTCCACCGTGGCAGAGGAAACAAGCTTTTGCACGGGTTCGAAGGTCGAACCCACAGGGTAAAAAGAAAAACCCAACCAGCCCCCTAGAACAGTGTAAACGGGATTAATAGCACATTAAATGGGGGGAAATCACTTTGCAACTGTAAGCGCACTCTTCCTCCTCAACAAAATTAGTTGTCAATGGCACTCCTTGAAAATAAATAAGTGTCCCGTCCATTGTATCGATCACCCCTATAATCCACACTATATACAGATTATATTCCTTCCAAGTGGCTACCTCAGCCGATAAATCATACTTATCGTCAACCACGTGTCCACACAAACCAACAACAACAACAACACCATCGGTAGGACATACAAAAATACATCAAGTAACCCAAATGGGTATTCAAAGCAAATGACCAGGCCACAGTATGCCCATCAGGCCCACTGCGTAGGGGATTACCTCTTAGAACTATTTCACCCACCAACACACACATAGAGGTCCTCTTTTGTTGGTTTGTTTTTGGCCAGTGGATACACTCGATCGTGAATACCTCTCATTTATAACGTCTGTCATCTGATAATATCGAGAGAATTAACTAGAAATGGAATTAAACGATTTGGTTTTTGTTTTCGCCCAAAGTCCCGTGCGGACAATGTTTTTGTGCGTTTAGCCACCCCGATTGACCCCGGAAAATAGTAATCATCATTACCGAGCGACCGACTGGACTGACCAGTTTAACTACGGTGACCATATATATTTTGTCATGCCATTCAAATTTTTGTTGTCGTATCCTGTGGAAGTTATTAATTAAAATATGAGTGCGATAGCGATTTTGCGATAAATTTTGAACAACAAACAAGGAAATATTTGAAAGCCCTTTTCTCCGGTACGAACGTATGTAGAGTCTTTTGCTGGGGTAGGTAGGTAAACAGCTCCATCTGGTGATTATGCTCTATTGTCTAGAGGGAATTACAGCAAATTTGTCAGAATAATAATAGTCACGAGGATGGGAAAATGAGTTCATCCTTTCAACACGGCACGTGATGATTTGTCATAATTCCGTATTGAAAAGAGGAAGATCGTTTGAGAAATGGAAGTTGTTGAGGATTGCTAAGCTCGGACCTTTGTGCGCTGTCACTGTTTAGTCGGAGGAATTAGCAGGGCGACGAGATAATACCCTAATCGGCAATTCAGATGCGGGTCGTCTGTCCATAGTTGGGGTAATACATCGCAGTACAAGATATTCACCAGGTGCGTTGTCAAATTAAAACCAATATTATATAGCATGGGAATTGTCTTTAGATGGAAGAATGTGTTTTTTAATTTCAATAATTTTAAAATAAAAATTCGATCAGTGATGGAGAGAGGTTCCTTATGCCATTGTCTTGCTCCGTTTCACTTTTTCACTTTGCGACTCGTATCCACTTTTACCACCATCTACGTTTTTCTAGAAAAATCCCCATCCTAACCCTCAGGACAGTTTAATACTACCCCCTTCCGGATACAATCGAAATGATGAGTTCAAAAATAACGATTAGACCTTAAAGCGAGCAATATTAATTTCCCGTACACCAACCATCATGAACGGATAAGTAAAAATTCGCAAAACCTTTAAACTGTCATTTAAAAACGCATTTAATACGCGATTACTATAACACAACTGCCATTTAAAGTAACACCCGTGAATCATTGACACACTGGGATACCTTCTGCACACACTGTTGGTAATAACTTTTCAATGGACATTTTCAATAACCGTGAAAAAGACCCATTTGGCCGGCATTTATGGAAAATTTATAAGCAAACTCCAACAGTATGTCAATAGGCAATGCCAAAGGACGAGTGAGAGTGACTATAAAAATTATACATTATGCATTCCATCCCCCGGTTTGGACGTGGCGTGGGGCGTTTAAACAAAGCGCAAATTAAAAAAAAAAAAAAAAAACATAATTGCCGCTACAATAAACAAAACATGAAAAATTATTATAGATACGAATGTAGGAGCATCCATCGGAATTTCTCGTTAAAAAAAATATATATTAATTTAACTTTGGCAGAAAAGACGATGGCACTTGTATCCATGTTGATGCTGAACCAACCGGACCTTGCGATATGTCCCAGTGCCGTCCATGATGGGTTGCTGGCAATAACTACGCGATTTTACTGAAAATTAAAAATTATTATACCCGCAATAAATTCAACGGGACAGTGCATGTAGTATAATGTAGCTGCGAGTATGGGAGTATACGACGAGCGGAATAATAAAGCACGTACTATTATTATGATGATATTCCCGATGCTGGGGGTGTTGCTCTCTTCCGTTTTGAAGATATTATTGGATGTTGTGCGTTTTTTTTTTTTTTTGCTTTTTGTTTATAACTTAATTTTATATTATGGCTTTGTTATGGTTGCGATGGTGATTTCAGGCACTGATTGCATTCGAAGAGGCAGCGCTATGAATGTTGTATACACAATTCAATGGGCCGATGTGGGCAAAAGCAAGTCATCTGGATACAATGTGTTTAAATTAACGGCCAAATGCACATAGGTGGTTGGGTTGGGTTCACTATAAGGGTTCAGTGCCATCCATGGACAGGGATTCCATGCGCATATGATAGAACGTGGTTTCAGTCTGTTACAAGTGTTTTTGTGCTTTTACAGCCGGAAACAACTCAATCGAAAATATGTTTTAATTAATTTAAATTAAATAAAAAAGTCACGGAAATATGGAACAGCATTTTCGCAAATTGGGGGTATTTTATCACAAATGGTTGCATAGTTTTAGGCTGATTGCCCATGGTTCGGAAAAAATACTATGGATTGTTTTTAATGAATAATTTACCTACTTTTCAAATGAAAAAAACCTTTTTGGACCTTTCTGCTTAATTGTCATTTTTGAATTTTCTACAAACATTTATTTTATTTTGCTGGTAGTCAGAGAGTCAAACATAAATTTATTTTTACCTCTATGATTTTTTACTTGTTCGTTTAAGTGATGTAAAAACAAAATAATTTCAAACAAACAATATTTTTTTAATTAAAATCAATTTTTGGTCTTCAACCTACTGTTGTAATAATATTAAGTGTAAACATGAAACTAAAAATTTGGCGGTTAACGAAAACATCAAAGAAATCAGAATTTGTAACCTTTCTGTCTATTTCCGATTGATATTGTTGCGCTCTCACTTATTTCTGTGATTCTCGATGAAATAAAATGCCGAAAAGAATTATAAAGAAACGAGCAAATGAAAACGCCTAGTCAAAAAAAAAGACGAAAAAGAAATTGACAGCAGGAAACTGTCAGACTGACAAATAGTTCTTGGCTGCGTTCACGGGTATGCAACAATATTTTCATTTATAGAGTCGGTGACTCTAGTTTAGATGGTTGCGAAATGCGGAACAACTTTTTTCCTACCTACAATAATGTCACGTTTGCTGTTGAACCCCGCGTAGGAAATGTCATTGGCTTATCAATGTTAATTTTTTTGTCAAGCTATTATGTACCAAAATAAAATAAGCAATGTTTTTTGATGAGTAACAACGAATATATCAGCCATTCCTAGAACGCTTCTGGTCGCAGTGTACAGGGTTATTACTTACAATAGGTACAATACAATCAGCCATTCGGGGCCCCCGTGCCTTTATAGTAAAGAGGGTACCGAACTCACGTTGAAACCTTTCTCTTTTAGTTGGCTTAGTGTTTATTTGTCATATTTTCACCAACAAATTATATTATTCGTTAATGTCCTTCCAAACGATTATAAAAATAATAATAATAATAATTTTTGGCGCAACAGGTCCGTAGGGACCCTAGGCCTAGCTTCTCGCAACCATTCGTTTTGTGTGAGTTTTCATTTTTGGAACGAATGGAGGGGATCTACAGTTTTATGCCGATTCCAAACGGCTAATTGAGAAGCTCTTTCATGACAGTTATACTCTCGGATGTTTGTCAGACGTTCGCGATAGGTGGCGCAGTAAAAAAACCCTGAGTTGGAAATTGGGTTTTTGCGGAATTCGAGCCTGAACCCCTCGCTTAGTAGTCCAACACACTAACCACTAAGCCACTGCGCCTACTCCAAGCGATTACCTTTATACTTCTTTGTAGGTGGTGCTACAGACGCAGGACATGTGCCTCAACTATTAACCTACCTTACTACAGTTGCGCAGTGCTTAGTTTTGGTTGAGGTCCCGTTACAATTGTGCCATCTAAGCCGAGCTGTTTCTTAACTGCCTTGCCTATCTAAGTCTCTGTAAGATTTGTGTCCATTTGGTCTGAATGTCCCACCCATCTTAGAAGAATTATACGCAACCTTTTGGACTGTGCATGTATGCGTATAGCAAACGAGACCGAAAATTTGGCGAAGTCTTTTTTCATATGACTGAGGGTATTTTCATTCATTTTAAATAATTTTATTTTCAATTTTCTTCCTTTTTTGAAGTATTGTAATATTCCTATTAAAAAGGCGAACTTACAACTCTGGAAAAGCGCTCTTAATACTTCCAAATGTATGTACATTTGTACATTACCTCCGCACATACATACATTTTTTTTTTATAGATTCCAAGCTTTATCTAAAAAAGTAAGACAGGTGTGATCAAGTTCAAGGTAAACGGGAATCGTTGTTCTCGAAAGGACTTATATTTCTCTTCAAAAAATAAGCCATTAGTACCAGGATCTTTTCCACGTTTGATTTTGTTTCTTACCATCACTTAAAGCGGAGCCCAGGTAGGCAGAGTCCATTTCTGACATTCTGTTCAATTCCTCGATGTTAATTGTACCTTCTTTTTGTCAGCATATACTTGTGGTTTTCCCCCGTAAACCTCTTAACCCAAAACCCAGGCCAATTATATGCAGCTTATGTTTCTATAATAGCAAAGGTGATAGCCAACTGTGTTCTACCAAATCTGTTAACGCTTAATTGATGTTTGCAAGTAATTACATCAACGACATTTTGAAAATTACTCCGTTTCACACGATTTGCTTAAGTTGAAAGAGCTTAAGTTGTCGCGTACTATTCTCTTAGATTTCCAACCAACTTGTGTACAATTTAGACATTGGATGTGCGCTGTTTGAGAGAAGCACTTTGCAAAATGTGGGTATCGGCCTTTGGAAGCATGAAGCAAAACGTGCGCGAAAGTGGCCAAAGCGGGCGCGTTGCCCCTTATACAAAAAAGTTTCTTTTAGCAAGTCTACCTTATCATTTTTGTAATTATGACAGTATCGCTTTCAAATCATGTAAATCGACAAATTAACTTATGGAAGCACAATTCGGTCACAGTTTGACAATTTGGCGTGGCAGTCGCTTGTTAAATAAGAGATTAAACCACCATATACACCAAGCAAATCTGCAATGCTCCAGTTTTCAGTATTTATAATTTCTCTGCCATATTTCCGTGAAAGGTGCAAAAAAAAATTGCTTGAGAGGACTTCCATTTTTTGTAGAGAGTGATTTCAACTTCTAATAGAAAACATCAGTAATCCAAATACCTACTGACACTGAGTACTGAAAATAAAACTGACGTCTTAACACGTTCGCGCTTATTATGGCTATAGCCTTTACATTTTAAGGTACATAATAATAAATAACGTCTATTACCGTCGTTTGAGTTTTGTGTCCCACGTAATCAGGTTTCTAGTTTACACTATTCAGTACGATACCACATTATGTGGCAACACTTGTTAGGTACGTTGAAGTTATGTTCGAATGTGTTACCTTATCCTCTAAAATGGGAATTCCGCTATGTACAGCGGAAGTTTAAATTTTAAGTTGAAATTAATGCATTAGCCGTCATATTCTTCATATGAACTAATGCCTGTTGGAAAAAAGTGTGTTTTTTGAGAACTTTTCCGTCAAAAATAAATTTAAAGATTAATACACACAGGACTTAGGAAGTAGATATTCTATTTAGGCCCATTTTATTCACTCGAAGTTGAACATAACTTGGGGATTTTTATTTTCAACTTGAGAATTACTTTTATTCACTCAAAGTTGACCCGCTCAACTTTGGATATTCCGAAGTTGAGAAAACCGAAAGTTAATCAACTGTTTGTTTTCTCAACTCCCCGAAATAGTAGACGTTGTAGAGCAAACTTGGGATTTTTACGTCAAAAATGTCAGATTTTTGGTTCTCATTTGTACATCGGAGAGAGAGACCGCATGCGGGAGATAAGAGTCGACATTACAATAACACAAAACACATACACAATGCACAAGGAGATGTGTGGAGTGTGGCTGAACGGCATTGTAATGGAGAGGTAGGATAGTACAGACGTAAAGAGCATTCATAATTATTGTTCTTTGTGTTTATTGCGTTAAACATTTCTGTGACTGTGCGAACTTCAAATCAAAATATTAATATTTGAAACTTAAACGATGTATCGTTCACACTATTTTTGGGAAGATTGGATATCGTCTGATTCGCGCACCGAAGAAGACGAGCGCAATTTCTGTTTTCCGTTTTATAATGCTTGCAATAACATCTGGAAATGTTTATGATCCTTTATATGGCTTTTTGTTTTGTCATTTGTAGATATTCTTCCTTTTATGACCTTTGCAAAAAGATCTAGAAATATTTATGATCCTTCCTAATAACTTTTTCTTTTAGGTATATTTTGTATTTTATGTTTTATGATGCTTGTAAAAGTATCTGGAAATGTTTATGATCCTTTTTAGTTGCTTTTTGTCTTATCTTTATTGTTGTTTATTTTCGCTAATATTAAGATAAAAACTTTTTGTTGAGAAATTATTTTTAATATAAATATTCTGTGGAAGACATAAACTAAACTATAAAATATGCTGTCACCATAGAGTGGTGCGATCATTACCACATGCATTCCATCCACTGCTTCAATGCAGTTTCGAAATTGCCACAGTTCGTTAAATTTGGTAGCAACAGAATCCCAGGCCTTTTGTGTTTTCTGTGCATTGGGTACATTGAATCAGGTATGGAAATGAATTTACCGAAAATTTGCCCCGATAGATAGGGGAAGCATTTCAGCCGCTCCGACGCTGAAATGCTCGCCACTCAACCCTTCGTCCAAACACGCCGAAGTTTGTGTGTCTATTCATCTTCCTCTCTGCTTTCAAATACGTACGCGGTCAAAATAATCGCAATTGCATCTTTTTGTTGCATTTTTGCATTTTTATTGTTTTATTATTACGTGCTTCTTAATCAAGACTTCACCACCGAATGAAAACAAAAAAAAACTATTAACTGAACATACCTAGCTTAAGATTTAAAAGTAAAAGAACAGACCTATTGTGTGTCATCTGTCACAAATATCCCAGGGATATTTTAGAAACTGCAAGTAGACCAACTTTTGAATTTCAACAGCGGAGTTGAGAATTAAAGTAGTGAATAAAAGCAATTTTCAACTTGCCGCTCAACTCTCTCTTTCAAATCAACTCCGAAGTTGATCAACCTCGGAGTCATCGGCAAGTTGAACGATAGTGAATAAAATGGGCCTTAGTTATTTTGAATGCAGAATCATGGATAAACAATACAAAGAAAGAATATCTTAAAAATGCTTTAAGAAGTGGACAGTAACTGCCTATCAGATGTAGCTGTCAGACGACACACATTTCCTTGATTTCTAAATAAGGTTTCCGACAGCAAAACTTTCTTCCAACGATCGTAGAAAGGGACTTTGCAATTCAATTTTAAATAAGTGTAATTTATGATAAGCAAAGTACAGCCGAGAGAAGTTTTGCCAAAAGTAACAGTTTTGGTGATGACTAGAGCTCTCATTTTGCTGCAAGTTTATGATCCCTCTGCAGTTTCATTTGCATCTGTTGATAGTAACACGTGATGAGTAGGCAGTGCTCTAAGAATTAAATTGTAAGACTTGTTGTGCAATTTTCCAGACAATATCCATTGTAGTTTCTCCAGTACAAAATCGAGCCAGTCTTTTCGACTGAAACAACCCCTCTCCTACCATTTACCTGTATACGTGTCCTGCGAATAATTAATTCAAACGAGTTCCATCGGCTTCTAACAACGAGTTATTGGACAATTTCCCAGAACCTTCCCCGTCCAGTGATAAAAATTAAACAACGGTCCCCCAAAAATTTTCATGACATGAATATATCAGTAGGTATGTGTTTTTATGCCCTTTACCAAGTTTAATAGCACTGCCATACTTCCAGGTCCTTTCATCGTTCCCCTAATTTATCTCAATAATTTCGGCTTACTCAAACTAATTGCGAATAATTTCACCTTACAACTTGGCATCAAAGCCTGCAGGCAATTCCTTCCTAACGCTTTCTATTGCATTTTTGCGAACTTTAAGCCATTGCTCGCTCTAATTAAATCGCTATTCACAGCGAATAAGTCAACGGTAGATGTAAATGTATGCGTATACCCGCCAACTTTCTTAATGAATCTGACGAATCCAACTCCAACCCCTATCCAGATCTCATTTACACGCAGCCAACGGCCTTCATCTACGTTCACGAGCCGCACATAAACCATCTCAAACATTTCCCGCTTTATTTCCGTATACGAGTATTAGCTGCTAACTCTGTGAACAAACATTTTGACATAAAAAAAAAGCCCTTCGCCCAAAATGTATCTATTTACGAATCTCAGCGCGTCAGATAACCCTTGTGATGTGGAAATTCTGGTAATGACGATGACGATGATGATAGCAATGGCGATGGTGACGATGAGAATGGCGATGATGTAGCAGCGATATTTAGGGATGCTTACCCTTTTAGTTGAGTATCTATAAAAGTTATTCTGTTTTTTTTACTACACCACTCGAGTCGTATACGTGAAATATATTCATTTGCCTAACGTCTTGCTCTCGGAGTTTATTTGTCCTCAATCCGAGTGTGGAAGGTACATTCCTCAAAGCTCAATTTCTAATTTGGAAAAGTTTCAGCCGTAAAGCGTTCGCGTTTTTGCACGCTTCCCTGCACCGCACCGCCTGGGAGTGAGTGTGAGTGTGAGTGTGAGTGGGAGTGTGAGTGGGAGTGTGAGTGTGAGTACTCATCACAGCCGTTTCCTTTGCTATAGTTGATTACGTTGTTGTAATGTGAGGAAGACTTCGGGTCATTTAACCGGGTGCTGAGGCAACTTTTCCTAGCCTAGAGTATAAATTACTAATCACTGATATAGCACCGACTGGTGGTACCAGCTACCGTCAACACTAACATCCCCCCATGCTATTCCAGCACTCACCGGTTCTACTCCCATACATATGAGAACTCTCTGCAGAGTGGAGTGGCTTTGCCTGGTTTTGGTTTCATCTGGCAAAACTTAGGTTTCTGCTGACTTTGTGCAACACTTACGGAAGGATCCGACATCCGAGTCTTGTTGTTTTTCTCTCGCCCTTTTTCTCTATTCTTTTTGTGAGCTAGTGTGCTTTTTTTTCCTTCCTGTGTTTAATGTTCCACCTATACTTGTGTTTCTGCTGGCGTAGCATTTTAATCCGCAATATATGCGGGGAGGGATACAAGAACACAGGGCAAGGATGTTTGGCTACACAATGCAACGGATTCATTTTAACCTTCGGCATGGTCCACAGCCAGAGCCAACGAACCAAAGCAAGTCTGCTGGGTGTCCTTTGACTCAAGTAATATCGGTTGTAATATTCTACGGCTGCTGCTGCTGCTGCTGCTGTTGTTGATATCCTTGAAAATCCCTTCTCTCGTCTAGTGAGTGGAGAAAATCCCTTGTTCAATATGGAATTTATGTGTAATTAGGCAGGACTTAAATTGCAACTGCTTATTGCGGCTTTTGTAGCCTGGTATTGGGTCGTATGAATAAAACGTAGCAATTGCTTTTACTCAAGAGAAATGTCAAAATCGAAGCATTTGCTACGTTTCGTATGAATAAAAACCAATTTGAGTTAGTTCCAACTTTTGACATGTTCGAAAGGCGGCGGCACTGACCTTTTACTCAGATCGGTATGAATAAAACTTGTCAGACAAAGCAAATGCTATGCAAATTCTGAGTCTGCTATTTTGTTGACTCAGACCTTTTGCTAAATATTTTGTATGCTCATTTTTCAACATAAAACAATCTAAATATGTATTATTAATAGTTAAGTTGAATTCTGTTTGTACAGGAAAACCAACGAAATACATACGGAAAAAGCAGCAGTTGTTTCGTCTCAAGCGAAGCTAATATTTCTTTCAGATGAAAATATTTAGGCAGAATCATTTGTAAGGTAGGTATATTATAGCGGAGATCTAGGTCGACTATTTGTAACTATTTGTCTAGTTTGTTAACAAATAAATATTTCCAACAATATCGGATACGATTCCCGGCACCTAAAGTAGAACGGAAGCATCAACAAGCTATTCGGCAAACAAAAATCGTATTTTCAGGTGAAATTGAAGATAAAAATTGCATTTATATTTCTGTATTTATTTTTTTTTAATTTCAATTTCCACAAAAGTCGTTAGAATCTTAAGAAAAATTCAAAAATTCAAATTTACTGGTCAGGTTTGACAGGAACTGCAAGGCAAGTACACGTACAGCGAAGTAAATGCTATGTTCGAATTTTCGACTTTACTTTAGCAAAGTATATTTTTATTCATACCGATTCAAAGCATTTGCTAAGGGCTTTTACTTTGCTACAACCTTTTGCTCAAAGCAAATGCTAGTTTTTATTCATACGACCCATTGTGTTTTCGAGTTCATTGTGATCCTTTTTTCCTTTTTTGTATTTGTTTGTTTTTATTTGTTGTGCCAACACGCTGTCCATCTCGGAGGGAAAAGCCACACGAAAATGTTCTATGTGCACAATATGGCCACATATGGGAATAGGAGGTCGATAGCTTTGAGTGGCCAGTGAAACTAAAACACTTCATTATGCCGGAATTCGGGGGGAGCTAACCGGAAAATGAAATTACTTTCATTAGTACTGAACGGTAACGTTGGAATGAGTCTCTAAGTAGGGTGTGCGCCATCAGTTGCCACATGCGGAATATTCATGCAGGTATAAGGTTTTAATTTTTTTTTTTCTCTCTCTCTGTCTGTAAAGTGCAACTTCGAGGTGCTTAGGGGTCCTTTTTGGCTTCTAATTTTTGCTTGTGGTTTTTATTTGTAATCAAGTTTCTTCCTGCGGTTGAAATTGGTGCGCGCTGTATATATATGCGCATTAATGGAATTTGCACAGATGGCGGGAGAGTGCATTATTGGAAACGGTGGTAGTTAGAATAACTTTTGCTTCCGACAGAGGTGAACCGAAGTATGTTTGGGGAATTTCATTGAAAGGCTTGAGGTGGTGAAATTGAAGTTAATCATGGGTGTTTGTAAGGAATGCGGGTCTGGGAAGTCGTGCGACTGGGATGAGAGGAAGAGAGAGAATTTCTTCTTGGAGCCTTTAAGTTGAAGATGTACAATGTACATAAATGCAGCGATAATGTGTAGGGAATTTTATATCGTAGGGTTGGTGGGTTGGTTATGGTGGACAGTGGATGAATTTGCACTAGGCACTAGATCTAGTGACAAAGGCGGTTTTTATGTTTCGATTTTGATGGTGGATGCTCTGGGAATGTCTGTTCCCATGTTTGGCCCAAATGTGTGATTTGGTGGTCTAATTTTTTAATATATAGTTTCATAACAAGTTTGGAAAGAACTTTTACAAACAGGGTGACCAATACACGTCCTTAAGTTGAAGTTGGAACTAGCGCTATCTAATCGTTATCGAAAGATGTTCATCGACAGATTCTTCTATCCGACGAATCGTAAACGTGCGATTTTCCGTGCGCCGTTGATCAGAATCGGAACAATCGGAATCTCGTCATAGGATGGTTAAGGACAAAGCAATAAACTAAAGATTTCAGACCAAAGAGGTGTTGGAATCATCTTGGACATTTAGCCAAGCATTTTTGATTTTAATGATCCACTCAGCCGTTCCTTTACCAAAACAAAGATGCTCAACTATAATATAGGTAGCACGAAATCAGTTGCAACCCATTTAAAAGTCTTTTTCCTTGTATAAGTAGAAGCAGTCAGACCTAGAAATAATTCGGAGATGTCCCGCTGTCGCTGACACACCATAAAATACGTTACATCCCAGTTAAAGTAATTCGCCTAATTTTTCTCTGTCATATAGACTTTCAAATCGCAAATTTATTTTTACTAATTTTAAATACCTACCTATACCTACTAGAAAATCGTCCTTGGTGAATCAACATACCTACAGATGGAGATATTAATAAATCATCAGCAGGCTCTTTGTTCTTCAGAGAGTTTGAAAGTCATCTTTCTATCTGAAAAAAACCTCATTTTCGTTGACGAAATTGAAGATTAATTCGAACTTCGGATGATGTATGACCAAATCTTATATAGGTAGGTAGGTGCACCTCCAGTTGAAATTATGGGGTTGTTTTGAAGGTCATCAATCCGTAGTTCCAACGTCCAGAGCTTTCTAAGAAGCTTCTCATCTATATTTGGACCTTCACTCGCCTCACTTGTCAGGGCTGTCCCTTCTTAATACATTTAAAGCTAAGTAGTAGCACTGTATGAATGCGTTCCATCAAACTGTCTGATAGGAAATCAACCATTATCGCTTTAGCCGCCACAGGTTCAGCTAGCAACTAATATTTAAGCAAAGCCAAAAAAAAAAAAAAAAAAAACACAGCGTAATACGCACGAAAGAATACTAAACAGATTTTCAAACAGCAGACTAACACTATATCCAAAAATCCTTGCCAAAATAGCAAAATCCAACCTTTAAGCTTCATTTAAAACTATCTACCTATTTGTTTTGTTGAACTTATTATGAATTTAAATTTAATGTCGAGAGCCACGATGTTGTAATCACCTTTAAACCTCTTCCCCTTTTGAACGTCAAAATATATAAATAAAAATCCAGTGAAGCTTACCAATTTTCAGTGGCCAAACGCAGTATAAGCTCTTAGTAGGTAAACCTCTCATTGCAGACAAAATATTTACCTGAATTAGTAACTAAACCAATCAACCATAGTAGGTGCACGTGCAAGCACACACATGATTGCGCTTTGCCACATGCAGATCAGTTGAATAAATTTCTCAATCCACTTTATGTTGGGTAATATTTTAAAATGATTCCACACATCATTCCGAATATGGTTATAGAAACGCCTGTCACTTTTTTTCAAAGTTGTTTCACTGGAAAGCTTGGCAAAATTAAATAAATCACACCCGCCAATCGCATTCCCTATACCAAAATGCGAAAAGTGTTATCAGAAATCCTATTTCCGACATCAGTTGAATAAATAATGTGCCTGACACAAAAAAGCGGATGTCAAGCAAAAAGCAAGCCTTTCGACTTCTACTCCAAACACCGGTAAACTAAATAAAAAGTCAACGTCCCTAATTTAATAAAATCCGGGAAAAAAAACTGAAGTAATATACAATACACCTGCACTCTCCTCTCCAGACCATCTGACGCCTCATCACCACCATGATGATGATGGTGGTGCAACATCAAAAATTTAACAGTTTCCATTTTGGATGGATGTCAGGAATAATAAAACGGAAAAAGAGACCAAAAAATGCACCACGCTCAATCGCAATTAGCAACACTGTCCGCCACTAAAGTGGGTCACAGGAATATGTTCTCTTATAGGTACAATGGTTAAACGGTGGTAAGCAGACAACCTACACACACAGAGGATACAGCAGCAATGGCAAAACTGAACGCACTATTAGCTGGGACTGCCGGTTGCAGCCAACACGATACGAGTACCACGTACCAGTACCAGGAACTGTACTTCATCAGAGAAAGACATATCCCACCCCATCCCTCAGCCAGCCATAAATTTCTGTTTTCCTCTTTATTTTTTTTTGTTTTTTTTTTTTTTTGGAAGGGCATTCACTTTTTCACCGCCCAACTTTTCAGAATATTAGCATTGGCTGCTTTGTGGTGGTTTAACCGTGACTGACGTGTTGTGAGATTTTGCAGGACTACGAATTGTCATCGCTGTATATATGATGATGCTGTGTCCTGTTGGTGGTCGTTCGGTTTCTGTTTTTTATTCTGTGCAAAGGGATACCAACTACCAAGTTTCATTAAAATTAAATTGTTTGCTTCCTGATAGCCAACAGTAATTAGCAATTTCCACTGGGAAATGTCACCATACAACGAAACAAACAAACCGACCGACCGACCGACCGACACACACATGTATTATTGCGGAAGACCGAAAATTGAAAATTTTTCATGAAACTTTTACGAAAACCACTGCACAGCAGCTGCAAAATTGACCGACTTGAGTATTTTATACAAATATGTCCTCTTTTCCACTTCAGAAAATAACTGTTGACCTAAAAAGAGGATGGACGAAAAAAAAAGAAGAAGAAACGAAACGAAATAAAAGTACATACAAAAGGAAGCTGTGCAGATGACAAAAAACCCCAAGAAAATCTGGACACTATTGTGTCAAAGTTGGGGATATTTCGAATAGCATCTGGTTCACTTTTGAGTTGACATCGCACTCTTTTATTAAATTCCTAATTTTCAGTGACAATTTCGGGTTTTAGTACTCACTTCCGTTTAAAGAGCCACACAATTGCTTTTGCTTCGTATTCGTGCATTGTGTAGGTGCAGCATAATGTGGGCACAGGGTGTAAAATAAGTGACACACAGTGGTCTATATGAAAGTTAACGGATGAATGGAAGTTAGTCTATATAAAGTAAAAGTTTTTCCATTTGATTTATGTAGCAGTTGTGCCTCTTGCTTTGACAGCGACTTTGCAAGCTTGTTTGCATTCAAAAGTTATAGAAGATTTCTCTACGACGAAGGTGATCTGTTGCGGTTGCTATTTTCTTCTTCCGGTTTCTGGTAGAGGATCGGATATCAGTACGAAATTAATTTAAATTGACCTCTTAAGTTTAGACTCTTACAAAGAACCTGCAAAAGTTGCGAACAAAAAGAAATTGTTCTTCGAAGTCGAATTTCTCGGTCAAAACTTTGTTTATAATTTTTCTCCGTCACTGAAAATAATTCCCTACGACAAACTTGTGTATGAATGACATTGTTCCACATCTTATTGCACCTAATCATTTTAACTAGTTGTGCCTCTGTCTAATTTTAGGCTTCGCAAAATTTGTATTTCTTTGTTAAAATCTTTAAGAACTGAATTTACATTAAGTGAGTAGAATATTAAAACTCAAATCTTCCTTTAGAAGTTGAGAATGGCAGAAAATAGCCTGTTACTCCTTATCCTGAACAGTGAAGAAATGTTGCTTCTTTTCCCGTGTTATGTATATAGCCCATTCTCGAATTGCAACGCCTTCGTTTGTCTTCCTTGACGATACTTTGCCGAAGGGTTGGTCGTCCAAGAGGTTCACATGGATTATATTGATCTCGGAATGATCGCCGAGTTTGTCTATGACTTGTAGAAATAATCAGAAATTTTGAAGAACTTTTGAGCAAGAAACAGACCCTTTCATTTCGGTTGAAGGTGGTTTTTACAAGGCACTTTTAACGAACTCGTGCAACCGCTTTTATCAAAACCAGAGATTTTTGAGTTGCATTCATGAAGATAAAGATTGCAAAAGATTGCAATGCCATAGAAAACGTTGTCGAGACGATGTGATCAATCGTGAAATCAGAGGCATCAGTAGTGTTTTCTTGTAAGAAAAGATCACAACACATTCTATTGCCTTTTAAAGCTTCGAAGGACGTCGGCATAGATCGGACCGAATGTCAAATAATCTATTTGTTTAAGAGCAGCAGAAATATTTGGGTCTGCCAGGTAACCGACATATTACTGGGTAAAAAAAATAATAAAATTAAATCCGGGCTACGGATCGGATCCACGAAGTCAAACATACTAAGAACTAACATAGAACTTTACCCAGTGCAGAGTTTTTTTTTTTTATTATTTAGTAATGTTTAATTTAAACCTTCTAACCTCTTCAAACCATAGAACCTGCTTTGGAAGAGAAATGGCTTTGCGTGAAATTGATTTCAATGTTAATACTTTCTGATACTATGTTTTCTCGTTTTAGCGGCTTTGCAACTAGATACGGTCCAAATTTGATTTCCATTGAGTTATTTTTATATTTTTCTGCAAGGTTTACCTGATGTCACTGAATTTTAATATGATTCCCGTTCCACAAAAGCGTTAAAATTAAATTTACTCAGTAATGTTCTAAAAAAGTTGCTTAAAAATGTTAATAATTAAATCAAAAAACAAAATTAAATACTTGTCGCAAGAAAGGTTACCCTACCAAAAGCGGTTCTGGAGGCTTATATAGTTCCGCACTTGAATTACTATCTTAGTTCCTTGAAAATATTTTTGTTTTAGCTACAAACAATTACACGCCAAGTAATAAACCCGCATTTTCCAGTTTTACAGTCTGAGCTAGGTATATCGATTTAACAGTTTTGTGATTGTGCATCGTTACGAAATAGTTTTCTGAAAATTAAGTTCCAAATATGGGTACATATTATTTGACATTTTGACACCAGCTTTATACCTACCTATTTTCGTTTAACATGTACCATTGTACCTATTTGATTCTTGTTGCGAAATTGAGAGACATTTTTAAAGAGGTTTCTGTTCAATTCAGTTATCTCAGCTGAATTTTTAAAGAGGTTTCCGTTCAATTCAGTTATCTTAGCTGAAGATTAGATCCCTGCTTGTGGTAAAGAGATAACGAAAGACCCTATCCCGTTCTTGATTCGCAACATTTTATAATCCAACTCTAAGAACCGGTGTCGATTGACCCAGTTTTCAAACCTATTCCGAAGAAGCACCTTCGGTCTTGGGAAAAAATAGCAATTTTATTATGGCAATTGTAACGAGTCTTAATTGCATCACGAAGAAGAGTGCCTCAGTAGGATATAGGTGATTTTGAAAATGTCGTCCTTGTGATATAGTTAAACATCCACTGTTAAGTTTAAAATCAGTCTTAACCCAATATCAGAAATTTTTACATGGCTCGATGCAAAACAGATGAAAAAAAAGTTGTGAGGACCAAAGATTAATATTTCTAGGAACTATATGAGCTGTTATTGCATATAAAAAACACCTAGCTACAAGAACCTCTTGTTTCGATTTATTATGAAAAGTTATATTACAGTTAATTAGATTGACCACAACATTCTTACAATGGTTTTGCTTTTGAGCTCCTCATGGTCCCTCACATGGACCGATCTAAGATGCTCAAGTTAACAGATTTCCTAAAACTAAATTATTACCAGACTAATTCACCATAATGTCAAACTTGATCCAAGAAACTCCTCCTGAGCCTAACTATAGGACGTCTACCTTCTTACCCAAATTGATTTCCTATGCCTATTGGCATATTTAAATACCCATCATCTCGCCTGCAGTCAAATACAAAAATGTAAGCCTAACAACTGCACAATTTGCAACTTTCAACCGACCGTGTGAAGTACTTGCCTATTAAAATTTGTATAAACATTCAGCCAGTCACTGGCCGTATTTACGTAACAAGTTTGCCTTGTATAAAAATATATTTTTTGTTACTACGACACCACTTTTGTGCGGAGAACACCCTGTCATTTCTATGCTGCAAAACACCTGACGTCATCATGCCATTCAACAACAAAACTCTGCAGTCCATATTTGCGAATACATTGGTTTTTGCAATTTGAACCCTCCTGGTCCTGATTTGAATGTACATTCAAACTGGCTGTGGGTGGATGGAAATTCAAAATATCTAACGCACGGGATGCTGGGGGATGAGCGGACTCTGTCTAAAGGCCATATTGGTAGATTGCAGATGTTGAGTGGCAACGGAAGTGACATTGATTAAAATTGATTAATATTTACATTAATTTAGTTTACCAGTTTATTTGAACAGAATTTTCATTGCAAGTCTGTGTGCGCCACCAGTTTGTTTTCTATTGGATAGGGTGGGGTACAGAGTAGAGTGAGAGGGTGGCATTGGGAACGCGCCACTTGAGTCGAGTATGCAATTTGCTAATGTCAATTGGGGATTAGATGGCACTGATAATTTCAGCTGCTTCGATGTTTTGATTGTTTATTTTTGTTTGCATTGGTGTTTGTTTTGTGTACTGTTTTGCTGTAACAGCGGCAGGTGGATAGGGAAGGAAAATTGTGTTATGCATAAGTTTGGATGGAAATTACGTTTCGTAGTGATTGGTAAAATATTTATATGCATTAGTTGCTGCCGCATAGATGAGTAGACTCGAAGGGTTTGCCAATGGAAATGGTGTGGCTTAATTAGAATTTTATAGTGGTTTCGCATGAAAAGTCCCCGACCAACTGTGTAGCCCTTGAGTGATTGTCGGGCATAAATGGTTTTACCTTTATATTGAATAGGATTTGAGTTGTGCAACCAATTTGTGGAGATGAATAAATAATGATTGCCTTTGGTCATGACTCATGTCATGAGAAGGGGTAACTACTGACTGAAGTAGGACGATCGCCTACACAATGAGATTTCATTGTTGAAATGCTGGGGTGACACTGAGACGTTCGTGAGGAATGGAAGAGAGGTATCGAGTTTTGATCGGCTATTTCTTATTCGAAGGCTTGGCGGCTTGTGCCAGGAGAGCCCCAGAATCCGTAACATTAAGCAGGCAACCATTACGATATGATCATTCCAATACCACTTCTTTGAATTGAAGGAGGGTTGCCGTCCATGATGAAGTTTGTCAGTCGCCAAAGATCGAGAACAGTGGAGGTTCCACTTGAGAATCATTTTTGCTAGGTATTTGCAAATTATGCCGCAATAACGATGAATAAGCAAAAGCCTATTTATGTCCTTTAAGCTGGTACGCAGTTCAAGTGAAATCCAATTTTTCATACAAATTTGAACGTTCCAAATGAAAATTTCACTACTCGGTACGCAGTTCGAGTGGAAAATAGCGCTTCCAAAACTGAGTCGTAGGTGGCGATACTAAAATCTCTCCACAGCTATTTCACTTAGTTTTCATTGAATATAGTGCGATAATGTTAGGAGTGCAAATAGTTGGTGGCATGAATGACCTTTTCCATGAGCAGGGTGCCTCATGAATATTTTTCCACCCAGTTTGGGTGGCAGATGATGTTTGAAAATGTGTATAATTTCCATGCACTCTGCTAATTATTGTTTAAATTTGACGACTGTCCTTTTTATTTTACAAATCAAGCATTATTTGCCAAATTGATAACTATTAAAAATGTCATGAACAAAATACGAAGCAATTTTTTTTTTGTGTGTTTGAAGGTTGAAGAGAAAATCATCGAAAGTCATTCGAGAGCTAGTAGGTACGCGAGAGATGCTTCGACAATAGGGAGGGAGGGACTTTCAAACGATCTTAAACACCTCCCGAGAGCACTGACTTTTGCCAACCGAATGTGATTGCGCTTAGCCGTTCAACTAATCGAAAGATCCCTCGTTTGTAGAATGTCTGAACGTTTTTTGTTAGAAAATATATTGACTTAGCTAATTTGTATAGATCAACATGTTTTATCCGCCTTAATCTTCTGATTACACTGCCTGTATTTAATAATTCGGTTATTTCTAAGCTAACGTGGTTGAGAAGCTCTGCACATTTAAGCAACTTGTTCGACTTCTTTCTCCACTGTTTCGATATCTACATAGATCCGTATGAAGATCAGCGTTAAGCGTGTACCAAAGTGCTGTGACAATGTTCCTTTGTAATATTTTTGAAAGACCTTGATTTTTTAGAAATACGTTTGGCGTGATCATACCCACAACTGTTGCCAGTAGGTCGATACTTGGTGAAATTTCTAATTTGTTTCTTCCAGCTGGTTACTTGTCTAGTAAAATAAAAGTAAATATTAGGGAGTATTCTTTATTTTATAGGTAACCTAATGTCTTCTTGAACTGCAACAAAAAAAAAAAAAAAAAAAACTTTTAAGCTCCAGTCACCCTGCATAAATTTCTCCAACTAAAATCTCCAACAAAATATTTCACTTTCTTTTTCACAGCACTTTTTGAAGAGGAGTGAAAATTTCACTTCACTCGCCTTTATATTTGACGACTTGACGTAGGGAGATTTCTTTTTCTAAATCGACTTTGGTGTAGGTAAGTCGCCACCAGATGGCGCTCCTGTATATCACTTATATTCCGTTGCCATAACTACTGAATCGATTGAACTGAAATTTACACACTTTCTTCGGTATTTAGCAGAGAGTGCTCCTGTGGAGTTTCCTCAAAACAAGTCAAATCGGCGTAGCACATCCCATTACAACGCAAAGGTTATTTCTCGACACGCAAACGTTGGCCGTAGGTAAAAAAGTTAATGGGAATAAAAACCAATATCATTCACATAATATATCTTCACTTGGGGCTAGTTAAAGTGAACTTTCACTTATGATGAGCGACGTCAATTAGTCCCAAGCAAAGTTCCATATAACGACAACTGTGCGTCAATACATTTTTTTTAAACCAACCCGTTCACGTAAGTTTGGAAAGGAATTGTAGCTGTATGCATGCATATTGGTGTCATTGCTGGAAGTAACTATTTCATAAAAATTCAAAGTTCAAAGCTTCCTAGCTACCTACAAATAACGTCTTTCATGACAACCACATTCATCGATCCCTTCGAGTTCGTCCTGAACTGACACTACTGTAATAGGAGGGATGATGATATTCGAAACGTTGTATCTAGCATCATTTTAATCAAAACGTCATGCTCACGCTCCATATAAGCGACACAGTGTCAAAAGCTGTAAAGTGGCATAATCAACCAACCTCCATGCGTGCAGCTATAAAATATTAACAAATTTTATGCAAGTTTGCACACACTATCCTCGCCATCTAACACCGGGTAATAGTCTATTCATCAACTCGAATTCATTTCGAGCAAACTGGGGTAAAATGATGAAAACCAAAAAAAAAAAAAAAACGAAGCAGCAGGAGTTCATGCTGACTTTTGGGAAACATCAAAGTACACATTATGCATAAGAAGCACACATGCAAACATGCACACCTAAGTTATGCCCTGGTAAAAGTATCCAACACAGCCAATCCAGAATGTGTCACAGGACGAGAAAAAAAAAAGTTACACACAGAACACTCATGCCTGCATGCCTGCATAATGGCGGGTCTCGTTTTAATGCCGTAGCAAACAGGGCACTTATGTAGTTAGAGTGCTTTCTCAAACTCCATCCGCTCCCAACCCCATGTCATACAAAAACCCTACACACATATATGTACGTAAATTTTTAATGAAATACCTCGAATGAGTCCTAAGGCAATTTCGGATGTAATATGCAAACACAAACACATCCATCGTGTGTGTACTCAACGTGCAACAAAACAAATAGTTGTTGCCCTTACGCCTTACGCAAACAGAGATAGGTATTAGAGCAGCACATCCATCTCTAGCCTGGCTTTGACAAATTTCCTAAACGAGTTGCTGCCATCCGCGCGGGTGTTGGAAGTCAACTGAAAAACTTCGATGCAATAAACTATGTAAGACAAACACTAAATTGCACTGAGCAAGGACTATGATTTCCAGAAGGAGCAGTTCCTTCGGAAAAATTAAATTGCAACGATTCGAGTGAAAAACTAGCATTCACGTGTTTGTTTGTTTGTGTGTTTCGAAACGAAGATAGTTATTTCAGCTGATTGGGCAATACATACAAGCCTGCAGTACCCGTTCATTGAATTAAGGATGCTATAATCAGAAACCACCAGGATCATGTCCTCACACACCATTTGAGACGACACCAAAGCGTCAAAGAGAACGAATGAAAGTGGGAAAAAAAACCCAAAGCAACGTTAAATGCTCTGACATCGAAGTAATCAGGCGAGATGAATCCGTACGGATAAAGTCAGCTCTTCACACCTGCACAAAGCCGACAACTGGGTGCGGGTGGTGTTGGTATAGTTGGTGACTGACTGCGATGCTTGGGGTTTTTGAGCAAAATACGGAATTGGAAGTTAAAACATTTTCTTGTGCTTCTTCTGCGCCGCCACAGCCACAGTTCCCTTTACCCATTTGTCAAGGCATGTCTCTGACTGTGTGTAAGGTGACGTCAGGAAATCTCACCACCTCTCTCTCTCTATATATAGTGAACAAACAAAAACATTAGCCAAGTCAGGCGTGTGGAGGCAGAATGAGAAACCCTGCAATGAATGGAGGAGAAAAACGTTTGTCCTTGCATCCTCCTACGATTTTGTGCTGCTACAGCACTGGGTAACTGTGCAGTTGACGATGACAGTTCTGGAATTGGCAAAGCCAACGAATGGAGCGCAACTAGAGGGAGAGAGGAAATTTACCCAGCCAAACTTACGTTCCTATACTATTTGCATACCCTGCTGACATATATACGTCACCATACGGCTGGGGATGAGGATGGGGATGTTTTTCTTTGTCATGTAACATGCAAAAAGCTAAACAACACGGCAGCGTCTGCCTTTAAGGAGTAGGTGTATCTGGTGGAAATGTTTTCGAACGTCAACACGCAGAAAGTGGTGAGCCAGTAACTGTGTGGGGGGTTGTCGAGATAATTAGATGGTGGATCAAACTTTTTGTCTGATTGTGGTTGAAAATACTGTTTAATGATACTGTCTATGTCTACTGAAAGTCTTTTTTTTTTCTATAGGTAAGACCTACCTAGCCCATACCCTTGAAGGGATAAACTTCAAATTTGACACCTATTATATCTTCAAGGCGTTCCATAAGAAAATTTTTTTAGAAAATTGACGTGTAGACTTCGAAAATCAAGCTGACAACTTTTTACTTTCGATTTTGCACGAAACAAATAAAAACAAAAGATGCAGAAGCTTTAAAATTGACATAGAGTTTCGATAGGTACTCGGGACAAAGAGATCTTGAAGAATTGTTTTTTAAAGGCCCGGAGAAGGGAGTACGATGTTTTTTCAATGAATTTTATCAAAACATCAAAATCAATCAAAAAGACACAGTCAAGTTTCTATACCTAAAAGCTTTGAATATATAGGAATAGATTGAAAAATGCATCTTCGAATGTTCTTAAAAGTTCGTCGCAGACTTACGCAACTTTTCATTATAATATTCACTAATTTAAATGAATACAAAAATGATTGAAGACAATTTTAGACAGTAGACGACAGTCTTTTGAGCTTTTTATCATTCATCAGAGCTGAGCTACAATAAATTGAGAACAGATTTGATTTGATCAAATGCTTAAGAATATGTAAAAACGATCTGCTATAAAGTGTTGAGCACAAATATAAGGTATTTTAAAAACACGCACGGATTATTCTGAGCAATGTTTGAGTAACATTGCGTGACCGACTGGCTGTAGGCCCCACCATTCCACACACAGTACAGTTTTTTATTCTGCTTTCTAAAGAAAATGGACACGTAACTGAGGCGTGAGGCTAGGTATGGGCAACATTTTACAAGTAAAACCCATGAGGGAATGCCAAATTTAGGTAGAGGCATTATTACGATATTTTTGGTAGTGTTTTTTTTTTTTTTTCATATTTTCTGTAAAGGAAAGAGAGGTGTATAATTAAATGTCATATGAGCCATATCGACATTTTCATTGTAATTTTACGTCAATTCGAAATCTTCCATCAATTCGTGTGCTCATAAATGTATAAGAGCTATTTAAAAAAGAAAATATTTAACAAGCTAATTATTTCTAATTCCATTGAAGGTTTCCTTCTGCGGTCTTTCTGCCTTTTACAATTTAGAGGTTTTTTCTTGTTAAATTGAGAAATGACGAGGGTAACGTACTTGCCCAGAAGGGACCTACGAGTACTTGCACGTTTTTTTATTAAGACCTTTCTATTTTGATCATGAATTAAAAAATAATTAAACTGATTGATTTTTTCCCCTTTAATTGTTATTACGTTTAAAAGTGTAATTCTACCCATTGGTGCTGAATATTTATTTTAAATACGACCACGTTTAAACTACTTTGTTGTAAGTGAGGTCTGTCTGCTGATTGACGTTAGTTCTGCACTAAAATGTAGGTATGTTGGAGTCCTCCGGAATTATGTCTCGAAAAAGCAAATTCCAAAGTTTCCTTGTCGGGCTTTTATAAATGTGGATTGGTTATGAGTTACGACGAAACAATTGTATTTATATAATTTGGTATTATTCTTAGCGATATTTTCTTTTTTATAATTTTACAATTGACATTTCAAACACATATTACTATACCTATGTGTGTGTACCCACGAAATAGTCAACCAGAACTACTACGATTCTACTCATTCATGGCGACAATTTGCGTAAGCGGCGTACCACAAATTTATTATCCTTCTCTAATTAACTGAAATTTATTTTGTTTTTTGTTTTTATTCTTCAATGTTTTATATCTACAACAGTTCGTTTTGCAAAGCCTAAATGTATACGCTAATCCAGATGTAATCCCTATTATGTGCAATACATCATTGATGGTAAGTCTACAAAATAATCTATATAACTTTCTCTATATAGTTCTGCATATTGTTTTTATTCAAATATTTATATATGTGTATCAAAACCACCGTTGGTTATGTTAATATTAATGGCAACGCTGTTTTAGTTTTAGAAGTACATCAATTTTAATTAATTCCGTACAGAACAGTGTTACATGTGTCGAACTATGGACTTTTTATCTGCTGCCTAGTAGATTATAAATATTTATTAATGAAGATTATCTTTCATATATGGTTATTGGTTATCTGTTTATAATTTTAAATTCTCTAAATAATGAATACCTAATTATGTTGTAATAATAAAAGAGTTGATTTTTAATATTTTTGGATTGATTACATTCCGGTTGTAATGGAAATATTTGCCAACCATTAACATTAAATCAGAGAGTTGGAGAAATTTAATTTATTTAAAGTATTTATTTATAAGGGGAAATTTAATAAATCGAGAAATATTTTTAATAATGTTCATGTTCATGTAGGGATATTAAATTTGTTTATGAAGAATCATCAGTGTACACAAATCCATCGAAGATCGAATATGATTTGCATTTTTTTTTATGAAATTCCTTCCTTTTTTATCTGAATCGGTTGAGAAGGTTTCGTTTTTTAAATTAACTGATCAAATCCAACACTTGTCTATAGTTGCCTATTAAAGACCAGCATCTTTTCACTCCAAACTAAAGACCGTCAATTCGAACCCCGATTTCTTCCACCCACTTGGAAGCTTATTGCAATTACCATATCATCCTCCACTGTATTGTTAAAACCATCAACTATTTGCGTTTCTAAGTGCTTATCATTGCGATTTGTGAATATCCTTGATTGCGCTTAATCTCCCTTCTGAAGCCATAAGCGTCTTAACATACATTTCCCTAGAAGGTTACTTAAATTATTTAATAGGTCCCTGGCATAACTTCCTTAAGCTGATGCCCCCTCAAATGGTATGGTAATGCCAAGAAATTGTGCATATCCTCAACGGCTATTACAAAGAGAATTTATATCAAAGCGACAGCAAACCGATTCGTTGCCTCTCCCTTCCACCCAACATTTAATTGCTTACAATTAAATTCTTCATGCAAGAACACGTGCATTCGGTGGTTAGCGCTAGAGCATTACTCCAAACGTACACAAAGCATTGTGTGCGGTGGCCACAGCAATAGCGCTCTACCCTTAAGCCTTAACAATGTCCTGCACTCGAGGAGAAATATTTTTTAAACATATACACGTGTACTTTCAAAGCGAGAGGTAACTGACTGCACTCAAGCTGAAGTTCATAAAAGGGCAGGAAAAATATACAAAAAAATATATATATATAAAAATATCAACAGTAGTGAAGAAGTGGACCTCCACTCCACCCTATATGTCGTCGTTGTCATTGAATGGGTCTCACATATATAAGTAGAGAAATTGCCTTGAGTGCATTTCCGTTGAAACTCTCAACAATCCGCTTAATATGAAAGCAAATATTTTTGTTGTCATTATCCCTTTGAGCGGTAGAAATTTTCTAAAGGACTTGAATATAATATTCGCATGTGTGTGATGTAGTGTTCGAGGGCGACGGGGAAACAATTGCGCGTAGGAATTAATTGAAGCAGGTCTTTGAGGAAATTTCCAGCATTAGTTGAGGTGAAGTTATGCAATTTTCAGTGGTCCAGGAGGTCACCAAAAAATTGATATATGGTTTGTATACGTTATTAGTGGATATGGTCTTCCATTTGAACGTATTCTGACATCATCTGGGAGCTGTTTGGTTAATTTTGATAACTAGCCACGAAAACCGGGATTGTTGGAGAAATTTTGTAGTTCGAACTACTTTGAACCTTGGTGGGACAGTTGATCAGGAACTATTCTAATGAGGATGCGAAGGTCTGATTTGCACTCGTTGTGACTTAACAAATTAAAGCCAATGTTACAAAGAAGGCGTCCAATCAAGAAATATAATGAAAGCCAAAGAGAGTCAGATGATTCTAGAATGCAAACTAGTAGGCTTGGAGTGTTTTTTTTTTTTTTTTTCAGGCTAATTTACGCCGTATTGAAGCATGACACAAGATGTTACATTCATATACTTATCGACGGCATTATTCTTATAAAATTAAACTCATTTCTTGATTCTTCTCCTTCTGCACTCATGCAAACCAAAAAAAAAAAAAAAAGGACTCCAATTGGCGAGCAAACCAGGCATTTGGTACAGAAAAATGCGCAATATTGACACGTTTATAATACTTCTTCGTATATAACAGCATACAGGTACGCACTCAACCGGATTCTTAAAGTTAACAACGACTTTTGTAAGATGTCCACACAGAGATCCCTTTGGAAAATTAAACGTAAGAACAACTCCGCGACTAAACCAGAGGTCTGGGTATACATATGATTAACGAAACTGTCGGCGACTTGCTTTTATACTCTGCAGTTTCGAATAAAACTTCGCGCATCGTTCCAGACCAAATAGTATCAAATAAAGCTTCCCGCATCTATCTGGACCAAATAGTATCAAATAAAAACAGATAAATTTACATTTTTACTGATTACAAGAAAAAGGTTACGTATACGCCCCGATGATTGATTTTTTATCTCTGAAGGGCTATTCGAAATCCACTCCCACACAACAACAATGGCTTATGGATTCTCCCTGAAAGAACCACATGCAAATCCGCATAATCCTTGGGCTATTGAAAAACAATTCCTGGTCCTAAAAGTTCAATCCGCTCCACTTCAATGGAAACACAAAGTTACTTCCAAGAAAGCGGGATGTAATTATTTACGGAATACCACATGTGTGGACTTACAATACAATACTCGAACATAGCCCTTAGGCACAGAGCATTATCCTACACGCACATTTCAGAAATCTGTGATTTTCTCAACCCAAATCCAGCTTAATGTCAAATAATTGGTCCTACAAATGAACAACATCTCGAGGAGACTACATCGTTTTGCGTGCTTTGGCCTGAAGACAATAACCGGCGAACTGTTATATACATATCTGCTCACACATAGACTGCATTGTGTATTGAATTTCGAATTAGTTTGGACTTAGGGGCGACATTACACACACGATTACCAAAGGAAGAGCAAACACTGCGAGCCCAAGACGACATCGAAATTGTTTCTTTAATTACGATCCCATACCGCACAAGCCTTGGGGCTTCTGGTTAAAAATTAAATCCAACCAAAAAGGATTATCCTCTTTAAGCGCACCCGTCACACCATCATCATCATCGTCGTTTGCCCTGCAGCTAATATACATTCTATACACACATCATCACCCTTGCATGAGCATGACCGCAACACCACTTAACTTCCACATGACAGACTTAAGAAAGCGAGAGCTCCTGCTCTGCGTGTATGGGTGGGTGTGTGTGTCGGACTGCTGGAACGTAAATTCACTGAAGCTTAAGTGCAAAAATCCAAGTTAATTCAAATCTTTGTTTAATTGCCAAAGGATAATGGATATATACGAGTACGAAGAAAATATGCCGCACAACTTATCCGCACATGAGATGGGTGATTCGCTGCCATATGAAGAGAAGGGGTGTGGAACGGAACAGTGTAATCGAATCGAGGACAAGAGTTTGCTCAACGGTGCTGCCTGTTATTTCCTTTAGCAGCGCACAAAGAGGTTCTCTCTTCTCTTTTGCCGCCGCCACATCATTATTCACACATTAACGCTTCAATCACATAAACGGGGAACTCCAAACAAAAGCGGCATGAAAGATCGGTGGAAATCATATTCCGCGCTGCGGTAGAACAGCGGATGGAGATAATAATGTGGTCGCCTGCTACTCGGATTTTATTATACCGTACAGGTGTTATGTATTTGCGGCGAAAACGCCATTCGGGGGGCAGGGTGCGCCGGTTAATATAACTTTGGGTATTGTAGCCGGGGTGTTGATTGTCATCCTTTGTGCTTTGTGTGTGCGCGCCAGTGAGGTTTCCGCATTATCAAATTCTCTTTTGCGCTAAATTATTGCCATTTTGTTGGGTTATATGGTCCTTTGGTCACGTATTACAATGCGAACTATAGCATTAATGCTTATTTAATCGATGGGGTGGTTTAGCAATTAAATTTAAGCATATACCACTGCACATATATTAAACAGGGATATTATGCCAAATGGATGTGCGTGCACCAACTCAAACAGGATTATGGCCGTTAAATCGGAAAACAAGGGTCCGCTTCGAGATTACACTCTTTCTTACATGCACTTGTACAGAGGATTAGGTAGGTCGTACCTTTGCATTAATTTTTGGAAATAATGAAATGAACTCTCTACGGAGTGGGTGTAATTCAAATAGAGTTTGGTGTGTTAACCTGTGAGGGGACGTGGTAAAAATTGGGCTTTTGGTTGGGCAGTAAATGGAGGAAGTTGCAATGTCGCAGTGATTGTAAAATCTATTTACTTTCCCCACATAAAAAGTTGTGGTGGGCCGCCAATTCCTATTAGATGATAGTTTCCAAATATTTTATTTTACAAAGTTATGCAAAAACTTTGCTAATAAAATGATTGCTGTTAACTCTCCACCTTTTAATAGACTGTCAAGTCTTCAAAGTCTGAGAAAAGCTGTTGCTGAGAAGGAAGTGGACTACTCATATCTAGGCGGTCTTAATTAAAATCATTCCCTCTGAACGAAGATTTTAAATGATTTGTTTAATGAATGCCTAACAAACATGTTACACTCATAGAGGGTCTACTGTATTTCAGAAAAGTTTAACTTCTTGTGAGGGTGGACCTAACCAAAAGCAATTAATTTTTTCATTCTATATTGGAAACTTCACCGAGTCCAACTAGGAGTAAGCCGAAGAAATTTGTATATTCCTCTCAGACATACGATGTACGATTGGCCTCATATTTAATAACAGCACAGTTGGTTAACTTTAAACAACAGGGGTTTTACAATTCCCCAGCCTGCCTGACAGTGTCCTCTACATAAGTTTGCATAGCACATCCAATTGGGATAGGTATGGGGATTTTTTCAATAGCTCCAACAAACTTTTATTAACTTTAACAGTTCGTGCTAAAATTGTTCCCTCAACAAAGGTTTAAATAAAATAGGAATCAGAATGTTTCATATCTGGCGGTGGGTGAGTGAACAGTTGAGAACTTCCATGAACGATTTTAATTGAATTTACTGAAATTAGTGTTGGTGTAGCAAAGGACGTATACCTAACGATTCCTTGAATTATCAAAATTGATTTCTGTAAGAAATTCGATTGTTCACTGATTGAAGTTTAATTCGATAACTGCTCAAGAAAAAGTAATAACTTGTGAAATATTTTACATACATAAGGAATACAAACAACTATATACATTCATATAGTTACAGTACCTACAGCTGGTTCATATGAGTATTATATATGATATCCCCACTGAAGAACTGTCTTTGAAGTGGCTTAGCCATCTGAAAGGATGTACTCGTATATTGTAGGACAACTTATACTCTTCTTATATACACACCTTTATAAGTTCTATGTCATATATGGCTCATTCTCTGATAGTTTCCTTCTATTTTCACAGATCGCTTAGAGCGAACACTACGTCACTGCATTTTGCGGATTTTACAATGAACACAACCACATATTCAGTCAAGTAATACTTGATCACGGGTGCGGTAATTCAGCTACTGGGCATTATTAATTTTGTCCTATATCGACTTCCTCATGTCAAAAAAGTCCCATCTAAATTCGATCAAATCAGTTTTTATTGTGATACATACAATAGTTACTATAAAAATTATTTTAACAACACAAATTATATATATTAATTATTTTTCATGTAATTATCATATCTTATTATTTACCAATCACTAAACTACTGAATTTTTCACTTGTTATCTTTTTTTAAATCATCATTTTATTTTTACCTCAATATCATTTGCCAGAGAAAATTATTTTTTTAATTTAGATTACGCTATTCTTTCATGTACCTAGGTAAAACCACCAGAAGAAGCCAGTGGCTGGGGTGAAATTCCTTTTGCAACGGTATGCCTTCCAGTTTACATTTGGTATTTTATTTAAATAATGTAACTTATGCATGTGCGCTACAAAACAAAATAACAACATTAATAAAAAAAAGTAAATATATCTTTATGTTTTTAATGGAATTTTCTAGACTTTATTTTAAAGAAAAATAGTTTGTAACAAATATTCCATGGTGATGAGTAACACGTTTTTTTTTAAAGCTTTGCTGACTAACATATAAAAGAGTAACCTCACCATATTAATACCTTTAAACTAACTGCTTTTGGTTGGGCGTTCTTGAGGCGAGAAAAATTTAATAGGAATACGGAGTGGAATATCTTTCACATATTTGTTTGAGGAGTAGTTAGTTCTAAGAATCAAATATCAGTCGAAATAAATCAAACCCGAACAACAATTTATCCTATTGTAGACTTAACTTTTAAAGTGGATATTTTGTATATAAAATACCTCTGGAATATTACAGACATGTTGAATATGTAAACTGTTATTGAATCGTGTCACTACTTTTATGAGTAAAATTTAAAAAAATCCTAAAATTAAAATTAAATGAAATCACAAATTGGCTTAAGAGTGATTACTCCCATGAAATACCAGTATGGTTCTCTCTTCAATAGATCAACATTTAACAGGCTTTTAGGTAAACACCCACTGAAAGACAGTATTGAACAGTTCTACCGAAGTTCATACTTTATACTACGACTACCAAAGACTGCTCTTTGAGCAAAATCTAGAATCCCGATTGTTCAGAAAAAAATAAATTAAACGAAGTAGGTATACAGGGGCATAATGATTTCTTGATACCTACTCATTGTGTGACACTTCTAGTTATGTGTGTGTATGCTTATACTAATTTTTATTTTTTCTGATTCTGTTCAGCACACAACATTACAAATTACACGCTGATTTTGCTACTAAATCTTTGGATTTATATTTTCATTTGCATAGATTTTTGAATATTATTTTGTTTTAATTTTTATTTTTACTTTTTATTTGAAATTGAGGCAGACAGAATATCCAGAACTCTCAACAGACGAGGAAAATTTCTTTGGTGATGATGGCGGTGATAATTTTATCATGGTACGTTTTTCTTTTTTGATTTTTGTTTTATTATTTATATTTTATTTTAATTATTTTAGATATTTTTGTATTTTCTATTTTTTTTTTATTACGGTAAACTTTAGATTTTAAATTACGGGTAGTTAGTATTATTTTTTGTTCACATAGATAATTCACTCCTTTTAATTTAGCCCGGCCGAGCTCAAAAGTAACACCACTTTGTTTGTTAAGACGAACTTTATGTTTAAAAAAAAACTCATACAAATTTTTGTTCTTACAGTTCTTATAATATTATGTTCTTGTAAGGAGTCGAAGATACTAGTAACTCGTAGTCCGAAGTAGCTCGTCTCGCCGAGAAAGTTTTTTTTTTTTTCAGTAAGCCCTCCATGTTTGTTACAAAGAAACACATTTTTAGTCAAAAGTATTCGAGTGGGTAGATTCGAAGGTCTTTTGTAAGGCAAACCTCTGTGTGCTCCATTTTATCCTTCACATGGACTTTTAGAGCTTCTACAAGCTATCGTTATGAAGCCTGTGGATAATTTTTCGAGAGACACAAAGCCCGTCTAAAAACAGAGTTTCGGTTTTGTTCAGACCAAGATTGGTACTTGGTCCCGCGTTGAACTAACTTCTATAAATTACAAATGATCTATTTAATTTTATTTTGAAAACAATTCGTACACTTGGGTTGCAAATTAACAAAATACTTACGACCACAAATATTGACCCCCAAAACCCTTTACTAATCCATCTTCTTCATATGGGTAATTCCCAAGATAACGTATACCTACTCTTAATATCGACATCCACTTTGCCCACAGTCTCAACGTCCCATCATAAACTATTCAACTACATTCAACTTAAAAGTCACCCAAATCACCGACAGCAGCCCACCCTTTAATTTGTAATCAATAAATTCAATTCAACTTGCTTAACTCCCCTAAAGACCCTGGCCTATCAAAAGAATTAATTTAAATTTTCCCTAAAAGCTGCAACTTTATCTTTTCACTTTCCCCCAAAGCGCTATCAAAGGACATCAAAACTTGTGTGTACAATAAAATAAGGACCGCAAAAAAAAAAAAAAAACAAATGGCCCAGCAAAAAAATGTATATAAAAATAAAACGAAACCTAAAGCAACCACACACATCGTATAACAAGTTTCGTAAAACTTTCTAAAATACAGGATATGAGGAAAAGTTTTATTCCAACCTAACATACGAGTATACTTAGGGAAAAATGGTGAAACAAAAAACGGAGAAGAACTTCTCTCCTTCCACATTTGGCAAATCGCTTGGGAGGAGTTTTCCAAACGCAACTGTCATGTCGACCACATAAACTTTTGACATTCGGAAAACGCTTACCCAGAACTTTTCTCTACTCCCAGTCTATGTGTCGCATACTCCCCGCATTATCATCGCATGCATGCCTTCGTCGTCGTCGTCAGAATCGGTTCATAATCGAGGTCGTGGCAGACAAATTCCATGCAGACATCCTATGTCCTGGCTTGCTATACCTACACTACACTCCTATACCAAGGCCAAGTTAAAAAGTCATTAAATCGAACTCAAAGGGGGTCCGTACGAAATAAGAAAGCGGAAAGTAACCTGAACCTTACAAAAAGAAATACAGACACACGAAACATATGGGCATTCAATAAAGGCAACGGTCTAGGTTTTGCGCCATGGGAAATGGGACATACGCATCGTTTACACAAGCCCTGGTCAACTATTGCAAAATTCTCATAAATTCATCTGACAAGTTTATTTTCCCCATTTGGCTTCCTTCCTTCCTTACTTCCTACTGCTTTGCTGGTCCCTATGTAATACGTCGTGCCTGAGACGGCTTTGATGTATTCCAGATATCATAGAAAATACAATTTGTCAAAATGTCAGGTAGCATTGCATGAGGCACTCTATGCTGTCGACATCAAGCGGTCTTGGCCGACACACAAACTCAGCAGCAGCAGTTACGTAAGCCCAGTCAGGGATACCAATTCCAAATCGAAATTGATGCCCTTTCGGGGAATTATCTTGGTTGTGTTTTTGTAGTCCCTTAGTCCCGAGATCTCGGGCAGACATATAGCGGTAGGAATAATTGTGCGACGTGTTGTTATTACGATTTGATGGGATAAGTCATAAGAGCTCACTTTTTTATTCCTATATTGTTTTGGATTCGAAATGACACGATAACGTCCCTGGGGAGTGAAAAAAAAAATACAACGCTCATGACAGAAGATCAGGAAGACAAATTGTTTTTTTTTTTTGCCAGGATATTTAATAAATACTAAAGCAACAATAGATGATAGAGTCTCACATTTTGACCGACGGGAACAATGAATCCTTCTACGGATGTGAAATGGGAATGCGAAATCCCTCTGCTACTTTACATGTGAACGAAACGAGAAAGTTGAAGCATTCCTGCAGCCTTGCTCCATACATGTACATATATACCTATACAAGTCAATAAACTACTGAGCCCCCCAATAATCGACATCGGTAAAAGACGATAGCTCAGCTGAATGAACCCGGCACGAAGGACCGAAACTTTTTTGTATTGAAATCGCAAGGAATACAATTTTTGAGAGCACTCTTTTATACCTCCTTAACCGATAATGGTAACGAATGAATGGCATAGGGTGGGCGTTGTATCTCTTAGCGCTGCAATGATTGTTTGACCCAGTTTAGGTCTTACAATTAATTTTTTTTTCTCCTTCTTATACATTCTATTCAAAATAAATTCAAAGAATGAAAAACTATCGAGGACCATTATGAACAGGATACAAGAAACAGAAATGATATAAATAAGGAGAACAACTCTAATAGAATGTTGAAGCATAGTCTTCGGAGGAGTCTTCTGAGTTTCTGTATTATAGGGGAGAAAAGTTTTTTGTGAGAAAAAAAAAAAAAAAAAACCAAAACGAAAACGGTAACGGAAATGAAATGTTACACTCCTGCACAGAGGATAGCATAACGCAGACACGACGAAGAAAAGAACAAAGTCGTTAAATAAAAACTGTTCATTTCCCTGAACGGTAATGCTGTGAATGGGTGAATGAAAGAAAGAAATTCATTTAGTCCATCGTTGTGCATCGTTGTGCATCGTTGCCACGCCCTCCGTCCGCCACGCCGCCCACATTGAATGTCCGCATGCACACACAATATTGCTTTATAGTTGTGTATCTGCGAATTACACGAGAATTGTAGAAAAGTGTTTGAGATTGTTGTACTGTCTGTTGTTATTACAATTGCAGTAGGATAATAGAATTTCATCCTTTTCTTTTGTATAATTGTTCCTTCTTCTATTATTTTGCGAGTTTTTTGCAATTTTTCTGTGTACCTAACTAAGTTTCTTTTGTTTTACGCTACACTTTTGTGTGCAATGTTGCTTTTGTGCGGTGCAACGCAATAAATGTAAGTGGATGTTACCAGTTCTTTTAGTTTGTACCTATATCGTTGGTGCTTTCTACTCTTACGAAGGAAGAGCAACTGTTTTCATTTGAATCATAATTGTAGGTGTTCTGTTGTAATTGGACTTGAGGTTTTTTGTTAAGTTCGGGGGAAATTGCAGAACCCAAGTAAATTCACGGTTGCTGTGGTTTCTGATTGTTATTCTGTGAATTTTATTAAAAGGAAGTTTTCTGTTGATAGTTAGCATAAACTTTTTGAAATGAGTTGAGTAAATGCTGTGTAGTGGGCATCAGTTTTTTTTTTTTTTGGTGTCAACCTATTTATGTGTCACATATTCGACAATTGCTGGTCAGTTTTTCCTTTTACTTGTGGAAACGTTCCACGGAGGTTTTTTAATTAATTTTCCCAAGTCCCCGACGTGTTGTAGAATATAAAACTGATTTAATATTGTGTATGGGAGGTGATACGCCCTCTTCATTATCCATCCCAACTAAATTTCACAAAGTCGCTGGGTAAAAACAGTAACACCTTTCTATTCGTTAAGGGTAATACTACGACCGTATGTGTATCTTTTTATGTATTCACAGTGCCACACCCCTTTTTTGGAATTTTTCCTTTATATATATCGCCTTTGACCTACTTAAGAAATTTCTAATTCAAATGAACTAACAGACACCTTCATTAAATTTTATAAAGTTCCCATTTACGTCTTCAATTCAGAAGAAAATTTTAAAAATTAAGAGCCTTAGGTGCGGCTTCAGTGCCGTAGCCAGGATTTTATTTCGGAGGGGGCTTGCTTCCAAATCTTATGATATGAGGAATTCTTTAAACAAAAAACTATCATAGGTACATTCCAATACATTGAATTTTTTTTAGTTTTTAAATTGTATGTACTCAAACGAACATACTTCAATTATTTTTGTATACCTACACTTTTTTTTTAAAGCAGAAAATGTCTTAATATTTTTTTAAATGAGATCAATCACCTTATTTGGATCCACATTAATATCCGAATAAACAGATAGCAAGTGCCATTCCCCATAACGATTTGGGACACTCTTTTAATCCTTTTCATAGCTGATAACCTTTTTCAACAATACCTGTGGTCACTGGAAGTGTGGCCAAAACCGACAGCAAAAAGTTTATACCTTCTAAAGTAAATCTTTACACATATCAAGCAATTTCAAAACTTCGGTAGAAGGATCATTCGACATTTTATATTTTTGTCGCACCAAAGAATGTACCTACTCTTAAGCTTTAACAGCTGACAACGAAATTGCGTTATCATAGTAATATGTTAGCTTTTATACATATTTCATTCACTCGCTCAACTACAGCAAAATCACTTTTTTGGATCGTTGCCAAAAGTGGCTTTCGAAGACATCGCCCACGTTCTGCTCGTTACTTCTTCAAGACTTATTCAGATGCATTTGAAGAGCTCTTAAAAGGAAATAAAACTGTCCTGCCTTTCAATGAATCTTGTTTCACAAAGGCGTAGAAGTCGAGTTTTCGGCTCTTTGGTGCGTGTTTTTTAATAAGCTTGTTATCCACCTCTATCGGTATTTACTTCATCCGCGGATTTTTTTTTTAAGTCATTATGTGCGTTATTTTTGCAAAAGCTGTTCCGCAGGGAATTATGCCTCGAAAAAATGTCTACGAGGACAGAAAAGGACCTTCTGTCTTCTCAAATGAATCTCCGTTATCTGATTTTTTGAAGCACGGTCATACATTTTTCTTTATAACGCAGGTTTACACTTTTATTTTGCTGAAGCGTAAAAGGAATATTTTCAAAAGGATCGGACCGAGGTATCAGGTTCAATAACCCACAAAAGAAACACAAAATCCGTCTTAATTTTTTTTTCTACTGCACCACCTCTAGCGAAAGTCTCTCAAACATCTGAGCAGCCCTTCCTCCTTAACACCCTCTGGTAATTGTAATCTCCCTCGCATGTCTAAGAACATCTTGTTTCCAACTCATACCACTGTCGCGCCCTCATATATGTACGTGGGGCGTATCAAATTCGTGACAAACCATCCGATTGTTCGAGAATCCAATCGAGATATTGTCTCTTCCGCCAGACGGAAATGCGACGTCCTAATAACGTGCCTCTGCTCTATATGGCTCGTTATGAATCCACAATTCGCCAATTCAACACAGGGAAACGCTCAATTCAGCGAATGGATTACCATCGCTCGAATCAATCGTCTATACGGGATTTTGACGACGGAAAATCTGTACGAAATCAAAAGCCCAGGCTTATTGTTGGCCACTCCTTCCTCCTTCCATGATGATGATGATCATGATGATGATAATTGTGAAGATGATGATAGATTGTAAGGTTGATTTTCCCTTTTGGCTAAATGATTTCACATACGGACATGATGTGCGCTTGTGTGTGTGTGACAGTGATGCTGGTCGCCTTAAAAACTGCAACGGTAGTTAGCTAACCAATTACTGGATGCTTGAGTCTTGTACACAGATATCCGTCTAATGGTTCAACCAGTCGTCCACATATCCAACCGACATGAAAGGTAGGATAGGTGTATCTATCTCTCTGGCTATAAAGAGATGTCCTGTGTGTGTGGTCGAAGCGAAGCTAACTGAAAGAGGTCGAGGCAATCGAAATGATGTGAAACTAATGAGACATCCCAAACGGGAATTGCTCTGGTTGAATAGTGTAGTTTGTTGGACATGAGGGTGGGGGCTAAAAGCCAATACGACTGCCATACTTGATAGCATCGTGATGGTCGAATACACGGTTTCTGGGTCATTTGGGGAGTGCTGCTTTGCGGAAGAGCAGACATGAAATTAAATGAAACAGATATAATTGTTAATATCTGCAATAAGTCGACAACGACTACGATGACGACAATTCGAATAGTGGCATCTGGTATGCAGTATGCGGCAAAGTACGAGTAGGTATCTATTCAGGTAATAATTGGGTTATTGGCCAATTACCTCTTTGAGGTTAGAGTATCTTTCCTTTTTACGGCTGATACCTTTGTGTACACACAAGTGCGTTGAGGTTGCTTTATAAAGTGAATGGGACACTGGTTAATGCTATGCTTGCCTGATTATGAAGGGAGTGTGTGGTTAACTTAGCGAAGGGTGAACTGTGTGGAGATAGAAGTCAACGGTGAATTAGATAGTTCACAAATGGACACGAATTTAACTGAATTTCGTCGATCTCTAGCGTCAACATAGAAGGTTCCATGTTCTTTGTTGCAGGTTGACGTGGGAATTTCTAAAAAGATTTCGATGGAACTTTTTCTGAATTGAGACTCTGAGAAGACTATAGGCTCTGTCGTTCTTTGCCACGCCAATTTTTGTAGTTCTTAACCTTTTTGGAAATTCAGCTTAATTGTCTCTTTTGTTTCTGATGTGTTTTAACATTTAATTCATCCTTGCAGACTGCGTTTCGTCGGTTTTTTTGCCAACATCGGTAGGGTTATTTTTTTATTCCAATCCTTGAAATGATTTTTGCTTCATCAAGAAACTGAGCTACAGACAATTATTGGTCTGAAAGGAATTTAAATTTATTTAATCAAATTGATGGAGTAGGTAAATTACTTTTCAGAATTTCTGAATCCTTGTTGTGCTTTGGTGTGGTGGGCGAATATTGAGTGGCGATTTACTTGAACAGGCGTTTTATCTGTTAAACTGCAACGAAGAAGGGAACTTGTAGGTATTCGGAATGATTTCTTTTACACCAACGACTTGGTTCTGCTTTTTACAAAGAACGGATTCATTGAGTGATTTACTCTTTCAGATTAGATTTTTCAAGAATTTTAAAAGAAAATTGCAGGCGCAGCTTTTTTCTAGCAACCCAGTGACATTCTTGCACAATAGGTAACCTACAAAATTAATCCCGCATATTTTATGAGTTGCCATTATGCAAAATGTGTCAGGAACGCCAACCCCACACACACACACACAAGACCTTGATCCCATTCCAAGAATTGATATATGAAACTCTTTCCAAGTATAATTCAAAGTTAATGGAGGGAAAAATTGTGTCACCGATGGTCTGTTAGCGCATTTCTATTCATCATATACGATATACCTATGACTAGGTATTTACTGCCTGGCTATATTCAAAGTGTACAGACGTTTGCTTTCACTCTCAATACGACTCATTTCACCCGCAATTGTGATTCATATCAACCTATGTTTGCATGTGTGTTGATGGTATATGACAGACTTAAATATTGATTTATCCTTTTTTTTCTACATCATCTTTATGTGAGCGACGGTTATTGAACAATTTATTTATTTATGAATAACATAATTGACAGAATTGTTAGATGGAGCGAAAGGGAGTCACCTGTATACCTTATTTACAGTCTGCATTCTGGCGCTGTGTATGAGCTGGAAAATATGAATGATGGCTTCGAAAACGAAAGGAAATTTGAGAAAAAAATATCAGTGACGGCGCTTTAAATGGCGTATTAGAATACTACGGCATTATTGCCTTTAACTGTATATGATAAGCTTTCAACTGTCAAGCTTGTATTGGGGTCTTGCGATTTTATCGAATTTAAGTGGCAAAAAATGTTGGAGGGAAATCTCGGCCAAACCATTGACAGAAGAGGTTGTTTATTTGACTTGTTGCTAGAGACAATATTAATAAAGACTTTCAATATAGTTCTTAAATTACATTTTTATTAATTTCCCATTATTTTTTTGTCTTCTTCCAGGCGACGGAATTCGATGGTAGCGGAGGACAACAGCCACCAATACCTCCACCACCACCAGGTAAGCAAAACTTTTTGCATACAGTTTATCGATTAAGCAAAAGACCAAGAAGACTCCAGCTTATTTCTAGATTTTTCTGTAGTTGTTGACAATATTTATAAAAAGATGTACCTACGTATTTTATTTATTTTTTTTTTTTAATTTCGGATCATGGTCTTCTTAAAATATTCAGCAAAAAAATTAGGATCATTCGAGTTTGCCGTATAAAAGGGGTGGATAAAAGACACTTCCGAATATACAAGAGCATTACTCACCCTTTTTGAGAGGAGTGTGACTGATACCTAGTGACGGCGAGGACAGTAACAAATACTCAAATGAATGAAAGACCTTGGATTCAACCAAAACGATTCTCTAGTTAACGCGTTTTCCGGATTTCTCTCTTTAACTGTTGAACTTCAAGTAGATTTAGGTCTCCTTCCACTTTGCGACACTCAAAGCTTTATTTCCCTACAGTTACTTAGGCGGCTTTACAGATCGGTTTGACGTGTGAGCCGAGTAAATAACAAATTACAAAACTCTAAGGTATGCAGCCAGCTAAAGACAGCGAAACTTTTTGTTTAAATAGTTTAACAATTTTGAATTAAATAAACAAATTCAGAGTTGCAGCCCAGCTATAGACAGCGGGCTCTGCAGTTACTCTTCAATCGGATTTTAGAGGAAGCACGGGCTGATACGTAACATTCACGTAAACATTTCCATTGCTGACTGCGTAAAGTTAAGCACTCCAAGTTATTTGACATCACCTTCTTCCTATGCGCCTCACATAAGACGGGGTCTGATTTGTCCCTACGGGTAAAACTGGAAGTTCGGCGTACATTTCGACGCTCACATCTTTACCAAAGCTTGTTAACACAAACATGAACGACAATTTTTACGGAGGATCCAGTGCTCAGCATCATAGAGCAGGCATAACCAAAGCCTTAAGGAGAACATTAGTTTGGCTGGGGCTTGACTGTAAATCAGGATGTTAACGAAGGCTTTTCGGCGTTTTCACAAGATGGTACATAGGATCTTGCATGCGAAGTTAAGGCGCCTGATACCTCTGTTGTAGTTGGGGCAGCTGAAGGGGTCTCCTTTTTATGTGGACCGGTATTGTTTCATCAGATATCGATTTATAAACCCTTATCTTGGAAATAAGTTGGTGGATGGACTCAAGTCATCTCCCAGGTACTCTATCAAACTCCGATGGTTAACCGTCAGAACCTGTTTCCTTTGTTTTCAGCTATTGATATTGCTATCCTTGCTTACCTTTGATCAAGACGAAAAAAGTTTTGTATGGTATTGTATTGTATTGTATTGTTTTGTGTATTTATCTTTAAAAATAGTTTACCTCAACATTCTTCAGAAGTGACCTTCCTCAAAATCGACTGATAATCCACTATAAGGTTCCCTTGCTCATTGATACAGGTCTATGTTTAAGTATTTTGGTCTTGAAACGTTCTTTTTCCCTTTTGGTAAGACTTCCAAACCTAGTTCCTGGAGTAGCGGCTGCTTTTACTCCTGAGAAGGTTATGTCCTCTCCTACTTTATTGTTCGTAGAACTGACTTTATTGCCGATTTATTTTGTTGCGTGAGCTTGTCGGGAATTTTCGTCAAATCAAGGGTTCGTCCAGTTAAACATCAGTCTACTGAAACAATTGAGCCAGTCCATGTGAAAACATATTCCCGTAGTAGGTAGGAGATACCTCTGAGCTGACAACTAAAATTTTTAAACTTTGTGAGAAAATGAAATCGAAAAATGTTACATCTGTGCCATGAGCGACCGACAATGACATCTACCCTCTTCAAGAAAAGTTCATATAACTTTTAAGCAAGTTGGCCGAATTCGGTGAAACAAAAACTAAATCCCACTCAATTTAGGTGCTGTCTTAATTAATAAATGCTTACAAATAAGTTGGATAGTTTAAACGCTACCCAGCTTCAAATCCTCAAACTGAGAGACTTACTTTTCCCTTCATATGGTCAAATTTCGACCCTTAGCTGGGTCCTTGTCTAAACGAAATTTCATCAAACTTCGCTCAGCCGTTTGTGAGGATAATTTCAGTCAGACACATAAGGATAATTTCAATGAGACACAAGCAGGTTGGAATTTAAAATAATCCAATTAATCCAGTTTTGAAATAGTCCGGTGGATATTCTTCCCACAATATCTTCCTTAGCGACTTTGCTTTCATAATGCTGCCATATTAATGAACAAGCTGGAGTTTTCATGGTTCGCCCCCCGAAATGCTGATACCCAGTCAGCGTCTGATATCCTTAACTGCAATTGATTTAAACTTTGGTGGGCAACTTCATTGACCACACCCTGAGCGCTGAGCTGTTCATCAAAGGCATCGCATTTAGCGCATCTCATTTTGTTCGCCTTCGGCATGCTGAAAGGAGAAGATTTTAATTTCCGGATTAAAATGTAATTAGCAGCATCACAGCATGTGGCAGATTACCAAATTTTAATTCCAAAAAAGTTTCATATCGCTGCAGGAAATCCAAAACTATCACCGCTATCATAAATTACGCTGGGAATTTTTGTTGAAACATGGAAGCCGCGCCGCCCCCCAAACAGAAACCAACCAGGATATCCTTACAGGAGCTTCATGACGACCACCACCAACAGCAGCAGCCATGGGAGCATGCATAAACATATACTCAATCACAACTCTCTTTCGGTTTTGATAACTTTTCGATTTTTTTTTTTTTGCTCCTTGTTGTGCTGTTATGATGGTCCTTTTTCTACCATTAAACTTTGTCTATGACATTTTACCATAAATCGGTACAATGAGGATATTGCCTCCTCGACGCGACAGAACGTCAATGCATACACAAACTCGCACACCCACACACAGAGAGAGACAAAGAGTTAGTGGATGATTTTAGTAGGGCGGGTCGGTAAAAGTTTTATTAATTTTTCTCCCCCATCCCCTGTAGCGCTGTCAGAGAGCACTTGGCTTTTGTTTTTGGCAGCACAGTGCTGAACGGACTTTGTACAGTAAAAGTCTGGCTGGCTGGCTGGTTGTTTGATCGGTGTATGTGTGGTCACAATATTTATAGGGATATTGATTGAAAAAGTTTCCCGCTTAACTGACATAATATGGACCTTATATAAAAAAAACAAACCCCACCGGAGCTGGCGATGCTAAAACAACAGCCGTATTGTCTTCTTCCGTTTGCTATACTTTAAAAGGATACAACGTATGCATCATGCATGTAATAACGTGTGGTGGGGAAAAAAAATGGAAAAAGGACTCAGCTTAGCACTGCTGTTGTGATGATATGGTTGGTGGGCTGTGTGCATGTTGCCAGAAAGGGAATATGCATGCAAATCTAGGGCATATCTTGTAATCAGGATCCAGGGTCCTTAGTTGTTTTCACGCCATTTAGAAGAATTCCCAGCTGAATGTGCAGCATAAGCCTTGTGTGCAGCCACAATTAGATGGGGGATCTGGGGCTGTTTCGGTTAGCTGGAGTTTAAGTAGAATTTTCAAAAGTTATGTTCTGTTTTTTTGAGTTATGTAGTCCTTGGGGATACAAATCGAGAGTAAACTAGGTAGGGAAATTAATTTCGCTTGAATTGCTTAACGCGTTGTAGTTAGTTGTGATATAAAACGAGCAAGTATACTTACTTTGTGATGCTGGGGGCCAATGCGGACTTGTGGTCTTGCTGTTTAATTCTGGGATGAAATCTCATTCGTAGAAAGAAGGTACGCCACAATGGAATTCTCCGAAATGTTTAGGCGAGAGGGACTTGAAAAATGTGAAAGAAAATTATGTCGGTCGCTCATCAGGAGAATTACCATCTATGTACTGTAGCTTTTCGTCAGGTTTCTTGAAATGAAAAAGTCGTGAACGAGTTTTTTTTCTCCAAATCAATTGTTCTGCTTGAGTTTATGCTACTTATTTACAGTTATACTTATTGTAAAACTTTGTAAAACCTTGTAACACGTTATTTTCTTTATTTGCAGCTTTCCGCGGATCAAAGGGTGAAAAGGGCGAGCGAGGGCCAAAGGGACCACCAGGAGATAGCATACGTGGTCCACCAGGACCACCTGGCCCACCTGGTCCCAGAGGCGAAGCTGGCCCCATAGCACCCTATGCCGACTTTCCAAAATCAGTGGATGGTGTAAGTTATCACTTAAAATTAGTTGTACCATTTCATTCACTGTTGCATACACTATATTTAAAATTAAAAAAAAAAAATTGTATTTGTATATAAGTCGAGACGTGAACCACAGATTCCCATTTGACTTCTTTTGCGTTAAATTTATTTTTTAACTAGCTGATCCGGCGAACTTCGTTCCGCCCAAATTCGTTAGGTAATGTAATGAAAGTAATAATTTCCAGCATGCACAATGCACATGCTACTTTATGTAGACGCTTAAATAGCTCTTTCGTTGGGACAAAATTGCAAAAATTCCGCGACAACGAAATCGATCCATTCGATGCGTCGACAGGAACATGACCATTACCAATACTTAGCAGTTGATTGGAGAACACTTCGGCAGATGGATCATTTAGCAAACATGCGATGTCGTCAGCTGAAGTTTCTTCAAAGCATTGATCTCATCGGCAGCGGTCGATCGTGTTATTGCTGGAGAGTTTCCCGGAAATCGCTTGAGAGTAAAATCAATGCACCCCCAAAACGTCTTGCGTCACTATACAGATCTTTCATATTGCGATTCAGAGCTTCTAACGCACGCTTATGCGACATTGTGCATTCGTCCCAGATAATAATTTTGTTTGCTACCAAAACTTTGGCCATTGCTGAATGTTTCGCTATGTTACACATTAGTTCTTCAACCGCTTGAATGTTTAATGGCAATTTCAATGCCGAATGAGCGGTTCGGTAACCTTCCAGCAGCGTAGCCGCTATTCCAGAAGATACCATCGTTGCCAGTGATGGTCTCATTAGTCAAATTTCGTGGATAACGCTTGGAACACTTGCCGTCGACCATGCACGGTGATTGTATGTTAATGGCGCCACACGGTCCATGAATCATGTTTGTAATTATGACATCATGCAGGTCTGGATCGGTTTCGGGACCTGGAATCTCGGCACATATCTTTCGACTAACCAAATGAAAATGTGCGCCTCTTTTTTGCCATTCAATCGAATACATCCAACATCGAGTATGTATAACCAAATACACGATGCTTAGCAAAATAGTCCATCAGCGACCGACGAAATATTTGTAACTTTAACAGCCAAGAAGAAAACTAACCGCACCTATCAACTTGGTTGGTAAGCCTTTTCGCTGCTCTCTCTACACCGGTACCGAAGGTGTTATGGTACCTTTGAGTTGCCCTCCCCATAACCCTACTCACGAATGAGCAGAATACGACGATTGCTACTCGCTCATTTTTCATAACAACCCTTACGTGCAAACTCAAAACGCTCCACAACTCCTGTTGCCTGTCATTATTGTCCATATCATCTCAATCACCCCTACATTTCAACTTACTCACACATAGTTATGCAAGGATCCTGAAAATACATGTCAAACGAAAATGATGGATTCAATAACCATGAAATAAATCAAATCTACTCCATTTCAAAAACTTACTTAATGTAACATAGTAAACATAAATAAACGTATTAGGTAGGTTACATTTAAAAAAAAATTTAAAAATTGTTGACAACAACAATTTGCTTGGAAAATAATTAAAATAATTGACAACAACAATTGCTTTGAAAATTTAAAATATTTTTTTTTTGTATTTGAAGTTTCACTACTCGATTTCTACCCATTTTATTTTTTTTTTCAAAGTGCTTTTCCCCATGAAAAACGAAGTTTGTGCCTTCAACGCCACTGGTTGAGAATTTTCCGACTTTTCTTTTTTCATAAACCATCCCTGATTAAAGACGAATAAAACACACCAAAAATCATTGAAATTGGTTGAGCCGTTCGTGAGTTATAAAGTCACAACGCACTTGCAACAATTTTATATATATAGAGATGATCTCAAATTGTTTCTAAAATTAAAATCTAACCTGCTCTTTGCTTTACCACTGAGTGGAAAAAATGTGACAACTCATCTACCGATCTTTTGTTGGTCCATGTTGGTCCATAACAATTTTTTTTATAACTATCCTGTCTTTCACCAACTGGAACCAAACAGACATGATCTTCTGGGATACTTTTTTAAGATGGAAAAGGACCATAAAAATACCCACCGCGGTATACCGATGTGCTTATTCAATTTGAAGAAATAATTTCTTGCTTCAACTTCAATCTGTAAAGAGGGACGTATTTTTTTCCAATATTACCTAAACGGTGACCGATTCACTTGTACTGCAAGAACTCTGGCAGAAGCGATTGTTCTTTGGGCAGCTTTCAACGCCAAACTTATGTTTGAAATGTCGGAAATATTTCAGACAAACCACGGTCCTAATAATCATTTTTAGTGTCCAGACTTAATTTTTCAAACAACTTTCCATACAAATCTGTATATTGTGACCTTGAAAATATTTAGTGTGAACGTTGAAAATGATAAGTAGTAATGCCTAAGGTATGCAATTCTGAGAAGAACAACATGACCTACTTAAAAACGGTCTACTGGCAGTATTCACCGTTCGGATCGATAAAGAGAATTTCCATTTGCTCCAGAATTCAACCCGAAGTGCGAAAATATCGTTGTTGACCTTTTTTAACAAAAGCATTTGGAGCGACCATTAAATTGAAAATAACGAACGAAGTGTGACATTCATACTGCCAACAAGTTTTTTTTGCAAAAAAATGTCTCCGAAGTTGTCACATCTTCAAACGTATTCATATTTACGAATATGACGCACGGAGATTCCATTTGTCGGCAAAACTTTTATCCGAACAAATTTTTGCAAATCAGTTGATGCTATAGTCATCTATACTGCTGTATTTAAAATAAGTGACTATTTGGTACAACAGGACCGTAGGGAGTGGGAGTGGGAGTTTTTAATTTGTTGGACTAATGAAAGGGATCTACAATTTTAGAGAAACTCTTTCGTATGAAAGTATGAATGTATGTCAGACTTTAGCGAGAGTTGGCGCAGAGAAAAAAAAAACATGAGGCACTCCGGGAGTTCCGACAGAAGTTATTACTTGAACAATTACGTGTGTATGTTTCGAATCGTCAGGAGATATTTTATTGCGCAGGAAATAGCTACTTAAAACTGTTTTGGGAGTAAAAACAGCGAACAAAAACATCGACAACAGCGCCACCTATCGGGTCCAAAACTATCCTATCTTTCTAGCTGCGCTGCATACAACCATACACACAAACAAAGTTTCATTGAGATCGGTTGAGTTTCTTAAAAAAATCGACAACAGCGCCACCTATCGGGTGTCGGTTTCTCGGTGACGATGACGCGGTGTCGTTTTAAAGGTAATGCGAATTCATTAATTTCTTCCCATCTAAAAGTGCCCAATGCGCGTAAAGAACTTTGAAATCTCTTTACCTATTCATGTCGTTGCCGAGCACACCAAGTGTCAAGGCCTTGCCAGTGAGTGATGAATATCTATAAAAAAAAATTGATCACTATGTCTACTATCAAGAGCTCACTTGCTTATGGACCCCGAAGTCGTCACCCGGTAGTGCTCACTGTAAAGCATCGAATTTAATTACAAATTGACTTGATTGTTTCCATTTCGTTGATGATTACTGGGAATCGATTTTTAATCAGCTGTTCATTAGCGATGAAGGTGCACGTTCGCAATTCTAATATCAAATGTGTTCCGTATAATTTAATATTCCTCTCAATGCGATCCACATCATTCCATCGCAACAGCCTCTTTCCAATTTGTATTTTTATGGATACTTCTCTAAATCAACTTTCAGTTCAAAGGGCTAAGCAGTAGGCACCTGCAATCAGTTCAAGTCCTTGGGCGCAATAAAATAAAACATTAACTCGTACACACACTATGTATAAAGTACAACACATCTATTACATCTTATTTATGCAAATGGCTGCCATAATCATTGAGTTCGTAAAAGTATTATTAAGCTCTGCATTTACCGACGCACAATATGTTAATAAATTCAAATTACATTTGCATTTAGTTAATGTTCAACTATTATCCTTGACGACCGCCTCTGCTATTCGTCGTTTCCCATTTAGGTATTAATTTACCGCAGCGCACCAACAGTGCCGCACCGTCATGTAGCCCCCACTCCACTTCTATCTGCTCGTCCTGAACTGTGGAGTAATTTATTCAAATTGAAATTACCCTAATTACCCAAAATAATTTAAATGTTAAATTATTTCCACAAGTTCATTAATTTATTCTTGTTCCAATGTTTGTGGCGCACAGCAAGGATATTCGATGAAATAAATTCGAGAAGGGCGAAGGGATTTCATTTTACCCTTTGACACCGTCACCCAAATGAAAATGAATTATCCCCGAAAACAAAGACTGAAATTCAAAGTTGAAGATTCTATTACGCACATCGCACATACGAGCAAAGGATAATATGCCAACGGAATACACTTGTAACATACTAAATTCAAATGAACGCAACCCCATCTGCCACAAACCCAGAACCATAATCATCAAGTTCAAAATGAAATTTCGCTTATTCGTATTCCGCTATTCCGCAAACGTGGGCATATGCGAATGGGCGCACATATGCCTGGTGCCTAGCCCACCCAATGTCGACTGCGCGATTTTAATTGATCGTCTCAATATGGCGCTCGACTATTTGAGGTGAGTACAAGCGAATGTGTTAAGTACACGTATGCGGTTTCGGTTTAGATTTAGATGTTACGGCTGTGTGGAATGTGATTTCGCATCCCTGTTGCAATTTATTAGAAAGCGGTACCTACCTGTGTTTTTTTTTTTTTTTTTTGTTCCTTGTGTGGAGGGATAACAAATAATATGTCACCTTGGCGACTGGTTTATGTTGATGTGTGTGTGGCAGCAATGAAATGCAATATCGCGATTTATTTGAACCAGTTGACTGATGTTTTATTTCTTTTGCAGATTTTCAGCGGAAAGTGTACATGCAACGCGTCTGATATCCTAGAAGCAATAAAGGACAACGAAATTCTACGTGAATCAATACGAGGCTCCCCCGGGCTGCCGGGAAAGGAAGGAAAGACAGGTGCTCCTGGGCTCACGGTAAGAATGGAATTCCATTTCACATTCATTTTCATTCATTAATTCTTCGTGCATTGTCACCATAAAAAGTTCACATATTTCATATAAATTTAACATTTTTACACTATACACCTATCATAATCGCTCCTCTCCTGCGCGGTGACACACTTCATGTGTTTGTCATGCTCCAGTTCGCAGTGGTGTATCAAGTTTCATGTAATTAAGACAAATGAATTAGATAGTAGTAAAGTGAATTTTTTTTTCGGTCCCCCGAAAGTAATCTTGGGAAATAGGTAGGTATGTTTGTAAATGTTTGCAAAAATTATGACGCAAGACTTACTAAGTGGAAATGAAGAGGATAATGTACAAGACGTTTAAAAAGTCCTTTTGAGAACGTTTAATTTTTTTGGAAAGCTCTCTGATAGGATAAGTTATTTCGAAAGAACTAGGTTTATGAAAATGTAAATTCTACTTGAAGTTGTAGTTAATGATTGGGTTGCTATCGCGTCATTTGAAGTTGAAAAACTTACTCACAAAATTAGACTACTCAATTTCAAAATTTATATTAGAGCCAAATAAAGGTTGATCTTGCTGTCTATTTTTTTATCGGAGGACCTTACTCTGGATTCTTCACAAGTGGAGACATCAATTATCACGAGCATAGGCAAGCTGGGCAGGATTATGGGGTTACGTGCCAACAAGCTTAAATATTAAGAGTAGTAGAGCTATGTGAGTCCTGGACCAAGAAAATGACGCATCGTTCATTGCTATGTGAGTTCTGGACCAGGAAAATGACGCATCGTTCCATTGATAAGACATATGTATGTATGTATGTATGTATGTGTGTGTGTGTGTGTGTGTGTAGATAAGAAAGCAAGACGATATCTCTGTCTCTGTCTAACATAACGCTGTCTCTGTCTGATAAGGAAGTTAATAAAAAAAAATGTAAACAAAAGAAATAAACAAGTCGTTGTTGTTGTAGTTGATAAGGAAATAAAAAAAAATGTAAACAAAAGAAATAAACAAATCGTTGTTGGTGTAGTTGATAAGGAAATAAAATGGTTGTCAAGGTTCATTAAGCGAAATCTAAAAATAGAAATCATGAATGAAAGAGTAAAACTAAGCGAACTTGAGATAAGAAATCATGGATGTAAACAAAAGAAATAAACAAATCGTTGTTGTTGTAGTTGATAAGGAAATAAAATGGTTGTCAAGGTTCATTAAGCGAAATCTAAAAATAGAAATCATGAGTGAAAGAGTAACACTAAGCGAGAAATCATGACTGTAAACAAAAAGAAATAAACATAGTCATTGTTATTGTAGTTGATATGGAAATAAAAAAATCGTTCAAGACCAATGAATAAAAAATTGGATAAGAACATTATTAAAAGAAATAAAAATGCTAGATGATTAGCACACAGAGGTGAATATGTACTTTGGATGTAAACAAATAGGGCGAGCGCAGAAAATGAATCATGAGTGAAAGAGTAACACTAAGCGAGAAATCATGGCTGTAAACAAAAAGAAATAAACATAGTCATTGTTGTTGTAGTTGATATGGAAATAAAAAAATCGTTCAAGACCAATGAATAAAAAATTGGATAAGAACATTATTAAAAGAAATAAAAATGCTAGATGATTAGCACACAGAGGTGAATATGTACTTTGGATGTAAACAAATAGGGTGAGCGCAGAAAATGAATCATGTTGTTTGAAGTGGGGTTAATCATGTAAGGTGATGTTTTGAATGGCTTGTTTTTTATAATCTTCAATAATATACAAATTATATAAAAGGAGATAGTTCAATTTTGGATCAGCATACATTGTGTAATGTTTTATGAGAGTAGATCTCAAGAAATTGATATTCAAATATTGGAAGTAAAAAAGGGCGATTCATCACGACGTTTGAAGAGGCATTTGAAAGAATACAAAGTAAAGTTCAGGTTGACAGTGAAACCGATAAGAAGAGTGTTGAAGATAGTATTGGATATATTTACAAAGCCAAAATGTTTTGGTGCGAAGTGTTGAGGGAAGGTGAAAGCCTATGTTCTTGCGAAGCCGGTTGGACTCAAATAAATTTCTCAGATGTAATCTTTCATAGAATGATTTGTGAACTTTATGCAACACCTGAAAATGGGAATAGCTGTTTAATCTTTCGTTTAAGAAATGGTGAATCTATAGCTTCTATTTCCAACAATTGGATGAAACTTCAAGCATTTCAACATGTCAAGTTGCATGTAGTGGGTGGCGAAATAACATTGTATGGGACGGTTTTATCAAATTTAAAGGCTAAGAGGAAAACAAATCAATTTCCAATAGATTGCCCCTTTGGTGATGGAGTTGAATCATTAAAATTGATCTCAGTTGGAGGTCATAAATCAAATGGTCGAAAACCCAGAGATGTGAATGAGGGGGTATATGAAGAGGTTGTGAAGGAAGGAGTTAACGAAGAGACTGCGAAGGAGGAAGTAAATAAAGAGGGTGAGAAGGAAGAGAGAACATGATGCATCTGTCAAATACTTATGTTATAATTCACAGTAAGTGACATGATTTTATGTTTTAAAACTAGTAGTATAATTTTCATTGATTTATTTTAGAACCAGTCTTCATCGAAGTAAGACTTATAGAATATGTTTTTCATACATCAACTATCGATTTTAATAATTCTACCAATATTCCTTAATGGACTACCGCTAGAATTCGACTTAAAAAACAAAAATTATATGGAAAATGTTACTTTCGCATTGAGTTTACCCAATAACGATACTGTACAAATTGGATTATCATTTCGCTTGCTGTCGGTTTCATCAAATAATAACAACAACATCACTACTAGAAGTCCATCTCTGAATAATGATATCATAACTCCAACAACAGAAAGAATTGAGAAGAAAAAATTTGTAACTGTGCATGAAGCGATCGAGGGATTTAGGCAAGATTTGATTAAAAAAGAACTCGAGATATCTGGGATAATTGAGAGCAATGATGTTTTTTATAGGCATTTTAAATTGCAATTTGATGATAATAAGGAGCTAACTATTCGTTGCACATATGACAGCAACTATAAACTTCGTTCTTTGAGTATTTCATGTTTTGAATATCATGAGTATGAACAGGAAAGAATTTTAAGTAATGGTGAAATTGAAATCTTTACAAACCAAGAATTAAAATATGAACCAAACGTAGAACTAGTGAATCTCAAATCCATGAAACAAACATATGCAATGAACATTTCATAAATATATATTTATATTTTAATAAAGCAAAAATAAAATCAAAGTGTGTTATATCAATTGTTTTTTATTTATCCATGAATTTTGAGTGGGTGGAAAACCCAGCCATTTAACATAAACTTTTTCATTTTTTGCTGCTATAACCTTTTCCACAAGATATATATCAGGAAATTTGGATTTTTGTAATTCTTCTTCATAAAAACAACCACTGATAGGCTGGCCCTGGTAGTCCTGAAGGAGATAAGTAGCAGGATTTGTTAAATTTACTTTCCTTATCTTGAATATTTCAGTTGTCCAATTGGGTGTGTAACCTTTCTCAAAAGCATGCTTGAACTTGCTAATCCGAACAGTGTTACCAACTTTGAATCTTCCCTTAGCAGCAATTTTTATTCGATTATAAATTGTTGATAGTAATTCTTTAGCATTATCATTATTTATATCAACGGGGCGTCTTTTTATTGTTCTATGAATCGAGTGATTATATGCATGCATCAAGTCCTTGTAAATAGGTAACCATTTGTAATTACCATTGAAACTGAAATCTTTCCACATCTTTTCCTTGAGAGTTCGATTAAAGCGTTCAACAATTGATGCTTTTAACGTGCTGTACGTTGAGTAGTGATTAATTTTGTAGGTCTTCATCAGATTTTGAAAGATTTTGTTGAAGAATTCTTTACCGTCATCGGTCTGTAGGTTTTTAGGTGTCCGATTTGAATTGATAAAAATTGTTCTCATAGCTTGTGTTGTAGCTGATGCGGTCTTATGTTTCAAAGGAACGGCCCAAGCATACTTTGAAAAGGTGTCAATTATGGTTAGTAAATAATTGAAGCCTTCATTCTCATTGCTGTACGGTATCATTTCAACCAAATCTGCTTGCCATAGATCATCAAACCCCTTAATAATAACTCTACGTCTGGAGAAATTCCTTCGGGCTGGCCTATGCAACTCATCAACAACATCTCGTTTACTCATCACAACAAAGAATGGATAGAAACAAGCAAAGTTTGTATTTTATTAAAAAATATTTTTATTTGGTCAATCGTTGATAAAGCAACATCAAACTCTTATTTTGCTAATAATATAAACTTTGTCGTCAAACTGTGTTTAATATATGATATTCGATTCACGCAGCTCTTCCACAATTGAGTTTATTTCATTCTGATGATTATTATTGCCAGCAGTTTGCGATGCAACTAAAAGTCTAAGTCTATCAACAAGTTCATTAGGATCATCCCAATGTACATAATCGATGGGGTTCTCAGAATATACCATATCATATGATTTACCAATTTTTTGGTGTGATTCTTCTTCTTCATGCATATCTTTAATTAAAGGTTTAATAATTGTCATATACTTTCGACCACGATTGCCCTTTACTTGGGGATTAGTGTCATAGTTCTTCATATGTGCTCTAGATTTTTGCAGTATTTGACGATATTGTTTTAAATCATATTTACTATATTTAGACTTTCTAGGATTTTTCCTAAATACTAGCTCATATAGTCCACTTGTTGCAGGAAATATTTCATCATCAATTACAAAATCTTTTTGAGCATTAATTTGGAATTTTGATGTTCCCATCTTCGTAGAGTTTGTTCCCGCATCGAAATATGGACCATAGGTCTTATCACGATTCAAATCTGATGGCGATGGAAGGCTGACCGGTGTGCTTTGATTATAAACTTGTGAATTAGTGGGTGTTCTAAATGAAGCATCTTCTTCTTCTGCTTCTGTTTCTGCTTCTTCTTCTTCTTCTTCTTCTTCTTCTTCTTCTTCTTCAGCCAGACTTGAGTAGGGTAATGGTGACTCCTTTTCTATATCAGATTTAAACTCTAATTTTCTTCGTTTCAATGGTTTCTTTATGTTTTCAATACTTTGAGTTTTGTTTGTTTTGGCATTTTTCACAATCTCCTTTAAAGGCTCAACTATTGGTTTAAAAGTATTTTCAAATTCGGTTTCCTTTGTAATTCTTCCAGTTTTGAGGGACATATATTTTCTCTTCAGGGATTTTTTAGTTTTTATGAGGTCTTTGAGTAAACTTTCATCGATATTCATTATTGCATATGAAACAGGTTTCATACAGGGCAGTTTTATTTCATACAGGCTGTTTACAGGGCTGTTTCATACAGGAGCTGTTTCGAGCTGTTACAGGGCTGTTTTGGGTTGTTTCATACAGGCTGTTTATAGGCTGTTTACAGGGTTGTTTCATACAGGGGGCTGTTCTAAGGCAGGTGTGTGTGTGTGTGTGTGTGTGTGTGTGTGTGTGTGTGTGTGTGTGTGTGATCACGTAGACAGTTGTTTAATAACTGAACAGCTTTATAGAACAGCTATTTCTTTAAAAGATCTATTGTACCGCCCCTTATCTACACTACAATCTTTATTAATAACTAAAAACCCATATGCATCTTTCCAACAATTGGCACACAATACTTTGAATTGATTGAATGTCATATCAGAATTAACATGATTATTGTAAACATGTTTAAGATTAAGTTCATCTTGTCTAAAAAGAATTATAAAATTAGCATTGTCACGAATCAAATGTTTTGGTATGTGGGTATATGTCTGGCATAAGTAGAAACTATCGATGTTGTTATGACGCCCCATGCAAAAATAGTCTTGAATATTATTTTGTTTATCACATGCTACATCGTCAAATATGAATACTGAATTTGGTTTTGCTTCAGAAGGTGCCATGATATCACAATTATTTGAAAATTCATTATACCCCATCCCCGAAACAGATTTAATAAGTTTTCTCAGATATATATATTTCGGCTGTTGTAATGACTTTGAATAAATGTAAACATTTTCAAATTTTAAACCATGAGGTTCGAGAAGAATGCTCAGCATTACATTTGTTTTTCCACAATTTGAGGGACCCACAATTATTCCGCGAATACTATTAGGGAGAAGCGATCCATGTTTGCTTTTCTCATAGATTTTAGTATCAAAGTTTTTCACGTTAATAAATTTGGGTTGCTTTATAAACTGCATCTTACTGAATGAGACTTCTATATATAAATTAGATGATTTTATAGATTTGATTCATAATAAATCAAAGCGTGTTATATTGAAGTTCTATAAAAATGATTGATTATAGAATGCAGCCTGTCAGTAAGAATCATTCATTCAATGGATATGGACTAGTAAACTCTGTAATCAATAAGTTACCATTTGAGCTACATTTTCCGTCATATAACTTTTGTGGCCCTGGAACTAAACTTAAAGAACGTCTTGCCAGAGGAGATAGAGGAATTAATAAATTAGATGAGGCTTGCCGTGAGCATGATATAGCATACTCTGAGGAAACAAAATTGTCCGATCGACATAAAGCTGACAACATATTAGTAGAAAAAGCTTGGCAGAGAGTTAAAGCTAAAGATTCATCAATAACAGAAAGGTTAAATAGCCTACTAGTTACAAACCTGATGAAGGCCAAAACCAAACTTGGTATGGGTGTAAAGCCCAATAGAAGGAAAATTCGAAAGAGGAATTCATTTGGAAAGTGTAAAAAAGATAATTTATTTAGAAAAGCTATAAAAGAAGCAAGAAATGCTATTAAATCCCCCCTCACTGAAGATCCTAATGGAATTTCTCTAACCGCTTTGAGTGCAATCAAAAATGTTATAAAGAATAAACGAAAGCCTGTTGCAATACCCCGGATAATACCACTTCCAAAAGTTGGTGGTTTTCTCCCATTGTTACCAATCTTTGCAGGTTTGTCAGCACTCGGAGCATTATCTGGAGGAGTTGCAGGGATATCTAAAGCAATAAATGATTCAAAGGTTGCTCAACAACAATTGGAAGAGAATAAACGTCACAACCTAGCCTTGGAAGGAATAAAAATCAAGCACGGTAAAGGGCTCTATTTGCAGCCATATAAAAATGGATTTGGGCTATTTCTTAAGCCGCACCAACAATCAAAAAACGAATAGAAATGCTACCCAATCGAGCTCTCACCAATATTGATATTGATAAATTTGGAAAAATGTATATTAATAATTTTCGTGGAGTTTATATGAGAGATACACTACCATCAAAACCATTCATTAATGAATGTGGAGTAATTAATTTAGATATTAATAGTGGGTCTGGTACACATTGGGTAGCATACAATAAAAATCGGAATGCTGTTGATTATTTTGATAGTTTTGGTAATTTAAGACCTCCTGTAGAAGTTGTGAAATATTTAGGAAATCATATAAAATATAATTACAAAAATTATCAAAACTATAATACATTTATATGTGGACACATGTGTTTGAAATTTTTGATTGCCCAAAGTAATAAATAAGTATAAGCATATAGCAGCAATTTGTTTCATTTCAATTTGATTAGCAATGTCGTTAACACTTACATTAAGCGGAAACCAATCTACTCTCACTGCTGAATATTTTCCTCCAATACTTCTCAATTCTGATTACATATGCGGTCTCGTAGACTTTCAGACCTATAACTCTATACCCAATATTGATGTTATCAACAACTTATTTCACTTTGGTGATGACGTCATCACATTTCCTGTAGGTTCCTATGAGATTGAGGATATCGATAATATAATTCAAGATGCTTTCAAGGAAGATAAAGAAGGTGACAAACCATCAATCAAAATAAAAGCAAATAATAACACTTTAAAGTGTGAAATCTTAAGTACTGTAGATATTGATTTTTCACAAAATAATTCAATTGGGTCGCTATTAGGATTTAGTAAAAGAAAACTATCTGCCAATATAATTCATGAATCAGATTTATACGTTGACATCAATAGAGTAAATACCGTACGCATTGAGTGTAATTTGATTGATGGAACATTTATCAACAATAAAGCTGTACATATGCTTCATGAATTTGCTGTAAAAGTTAGCCCCGGCTATAAAATAATAGAGGTTCCACAAAATGTTATCTATTTACCCATGAACGTGAAGAGGATAAGTTCAATAACCTTAAAACTATTGGATCAAGACGGAAATCTCATAAACTTTCGAGGCGAAACTATTACAGTACGATTACATCTAAAACCTCAGTAATGATTATCTACAACAGTTCATTGAACTATAAAAGTGGTAAAACATATAACAAGACTATCAATACTTCACCATTAGTGCCCGACAGAACAACAACAACAAGACAACTTAACAAAGCAAATAAACAATATCTGCAATCAATAGGATACAAATTAAAAAACTAAGTGCGAGACTATGTTGAATATTTTCGAAGAACCAACATTTGATGATAGCATCTCAAAATATGAGTATCACACTCACTCTCCATTCTTAAATAACTTCGATAAAAATGACATTATACAAATTTGTGTACAGCATCAAAATCTTAATATTTTGCCTTCAGAAAGTTATATATATATTGAAGGAAATGTATCGACAGATAAAGGGGTGAAAGTCAACAAAACAAAGCTAGTAAACAACGGAATAGCCTTCCTATTTGATGAAATACGTTATGAATTGAATGGGGTAGAAATTGATAGCACTCGTAGTGCCGGTCTTACCACTACTATTAAAAATTATCTTTCTCTCAATAAAAATGAGAGCGAAATGTTATACAATGGAGGTTGGTCGCCCGATGCTTCTATTGATGTTAGCGGATTCTTTTTTAATTTTTGCATTCCGTTGAATAAATTATTGGGGTTTGCAGAGGATTTCAAAAAAATAATTCCTAACGCTCGACATGATTTAATTCTAACAAGATCACGTATGGATGATAACTCATTGATTGTTGATGGGCAGGATGATGAAAAAGCTAGGATAACTATACACAAGGTACAATGGAAGGTACCACATATTACATTAGCTGATTCATACAAGCTAAATCTATACAAATCTATAAATAATGGAGAATCGATGAAAATTGCATTCCGAAGTTGGGATCTGTATGAATATCCTGTGTTACCAAGCACCACTCATCATATTTGGAATGTCAAGACAACATCACAAGTGGAGAAACCACGTTACATTATTGTAGCTTTTCAAACCAATAAACGTAATTTGTTGAAAGAAAACCCTACTTACTTTGATCATTGCCATGTTACAAATTTGAGAGTACATTTAAACTCTGATGTATATCCATATGAAGATTTAAATCTAGCATTTGAAAAAAATTATTTAAGTACATTGTATAATATGTATGTAGATTTCCAAAAATCATACTTTAATCGTTCAATTGCGGAACCCCTATTATCGAGAGATCTATTTAAATCACAAGCTACAATCTTCGTAATAGATTGTCAACACCAAATGGAAATAATAAAGACCGGACCAGTTGATATTCGGTTGGAAATCAAAACATCAGTTGCAATCCCTGAAAATACCTCGGCATACTGTCTTATGTTGCATGATCGAATAATAAACTATAGCCCACTTACTCAATTGGTGTTTAAAGATGTATAGAATTACCAGTTGAATGTTAGCATTTGATGAGAAAACATTATCATAATCATCATCATCATCATCATCATCAATAACAATGTCCTTCTTCATTATTGATGTGCAAGGTTTCAAAGGGCATAATAATAAACTTATTGCAAAAGAAATAGCTGTATTGCACAATGGTCACCATCATCACTTTATCTTAAAGCCCCCTTTTAACTTTAATCAACTACCACCATCGCTAAAGAGACAAGCTAATTGGCTTTACTTCAATCATCATGGACTTGTCTGGGATGGAGGGTTTACAGAATTTCATGAAGTTGTAAAATACATCCGAGAAAAAATTCAAAATGCTGCTGTTTATATGAAAGGAATGGAAAAAACTCAATGGATGAGTGAATTACTACAAAATGGAAATGTTGAACTTGTAAATGTTGAAGAAATCGGATGTCCAAATCTGAAAGAATTAAAACTTCTCAATCCTAATGAAATCAAATGTTCACTTCATAACAAATGTTGCGCCTTGCAAAATGTATATTTAATAAATAAATTTTTATCTGAAAACAAATAAATAAAAAGTCTTTCAGTTCATCATCATTGTTGTTGTTTTTGAAGATTATAAAAAACAAACCATTCAAAACATCACCTTACATGATTAACCCCACTTCAAACAACATGATTCATTTTCTGTGCTCACCCTATTTGTTTACATCCAAAGTACATATTCACCTCTATGTGCTAATCATCTAGCATTTTTATTTCTTTTAATAATGTTCTTATCCAATTTTTTATTCATTGGTCTTGAACGATTTTTTTATTTCCATATCAACTACAATAACAATGATTTGTTTATTTCTTTTGTTTACATCCATGATTTCTTATCTCAAGTTCGCTTAGTTTTACTCTTTCATTCATGATTTCTATTTTTAGATTTCGCTTAATGAACCTTGACAACCATTTTATTTCCTTATCAACTACACCAACAACGATTTGTTTATTTCTTTTGTTTACATTTTTTTTTTATTTCCTTATCAACTACAACAACAACGACTTGTTTATATCTTTTGTTTACATTTTTTTTTTATTAACTTCCTTATCAGACAGAGACAGCGTTATGTTAGACAGAGACAGAGATAGAGCTATCGTCTTGCTTTCTTATCTACACACACACACACACACACACATACATACATACATACATACATATGTCTTATCAATGGAACGATGCGTCATTTTCCTGGTCCAGAACTCACATAGCAATGAACGATGCGTCATTTTCTTGGTCCAGGACTCACATAGCTCTACTACTATTAAGCTAAAAGTTAAATTATTAAGGTCTTAAAAGGATTAGGTACGTTTGTACTCGTATTGTAATGCAGAAATTTCCACTAACAATTTTTGCACTAGGTTAGCACGCCTAATGTTAAATAAACAATTTCTCCGGACTCCGGTTACCTAAGCATGGATTCGGAATGACTAAATCGGATTCGAAACTAAAAGAAGAACACGACAGTTGCAAGTTTAAAGTTTCAGTATATATATTTTTATCTAATTTCGAGGATGCACTTCTCAATGAATGCTAATCTTAAAAAAAAACTGATTTGGAAAGATCCCGAATAATTTTTTAGTCGAAGTATTCTAAAGGTGTTCAGCTGAATAATGAACGTTTTTCAGCATGCGGTATACCTACTTGCAAAACCATTTTTCATTTGGTACTGGTACCCCATTAACGGGGGTAAGTTTATAAAAATATTTGCTTAATATGTTCGCACGAAGTTTTACAATTTTTGTTCCCAAAACGTGCGCTAAATTAACCAAGAAGTGCCTCAAAATATTCACCAGCTTGCTTACAAACTCCCAAATTGTCAACAGGTATTCACTCTCCAAACGAATGGTCATCTTCGTTATCCATTTATGTTAGATGAGGTTATGTGCATGGTTGTTATATCATCACAAAAGACTTGCAATGAAAGGGGGCTTATCACCAGGGAGCCTTCAAAGTAATTCTCCGATCCTATGTGTGGTCTCAATTTCGTTCGAGAGACCCACCACTTTTAAATTTTCGAAGAAGCAGGTTCTATGTTTATTTGACTTCTCCAAGCTTAATTAACGCAAAATTTAACCTTTCGCTATTTAAACGGCCATTGAAATCTGATTTTTAGTGCTCATGCTTCAGACTTTTTAAGAAGGATTGCAGTTCTTAAGGATTTTGGCAGATCCTCCTTTGTTTTCGAAAAACGGACTGATTACTAAGAAGTATATAGCCCGAGGAAATGAAACCTACTTCCAATATAGTTTCAGTGTTTGATTTCTGATGCCACAAGTCTTTATTTAGCACAGCGGTGATAGACGAAGTCTCTACCTACCTCAAAAACATGTTTACAAAAGTAGGTTCTTACACGAAATAATTCTGTCATTCAAGATCGTTTGAAGCCAGAATTGTGTTTGTTAAGAACCAGGTCCAATCCGAAGAAGATGAGTATAGCTAGGCTATATGCTGAAATTGGACTACTCAAGAGTAGTATATTATGAACTCCTTCACATTTTTTCCCCAATGGATATTTTTATAAATTCCTATTGTTAGCATCACACACTTATAAAAATATAGGTAGTAAACTACGCGAACAGCAATAGGTGGGTACTTCCATTTCACTTAACTTATTGTTCTCCTGAGAAACCATCTCCCAACTTTCAACTTTCCCTAAAGGTAACCGAAGGACTTACCTCCATAACAATAATCCCAATCCCCACTTTGGTATCTTTTTGCAAATATTTTGTTTCTAATACCTATGGACAACCAGTTTCATCTAATCCCTCGCCAAACTCCACAACACTTTCATGCTCCATCATAACCCTAATCCGGCCGCACTCATATTTAAAATGCAAAAACACTAATCTGATTATACTCTTCCTTCCGTAACTCCTCCTTACAGATGGACAAAAGTCTGCAACACTACTTGAAGAAAAAATCGGTAACACGTAAACTCAATCCAAAGAAATGCGATAAACTTTGAAAGCTCCTCACGACTATTGTGTCCTTTGTCGGAAGACAATGTCTCATTATTCTCAATTACCATAGTGTAAACTAATTAAATTTGCTAAAAAGCTCGTTGATCCCAACTGAAGGATGTACACGTACAATCGAATACAGCCCCAGTTTGAAAACTCTTTTAAAGTTGTTTGGAACTACCTTTCCCTGTAGCCCGTCCCCATCCCATTTGCAGTAGAATCGCGCCAAGTTTAATTATATAGTACCTACCCAACCCATATATACCAAGCCATATTACACACCCACTTAAAGGACGGAATACAACGACAATGCCAGAATCGAAATTCCGGCGATAATCCCGTTGTTTTCGGTGGAATTACATTCGCAATGATGCCGCCCCGAAACGGCACGCATTCGGCATTCGGGTGAATATTTACGCAGCGAATTTAGGCAATTTTGGTATAAACACGCCCGCCAGATACCTCTAAGCAGATTGAGTATACACCGCCTTGTGTTTTAGATCCTTTTCGCCCCACCCCTGAACCCCAGCTCCATAAATATTTTAATTACACAGCTAGATGAACAACAAAACATTCGTTCAGGTGTCGACGAGACTAATGTTTGTATTTTCTTTTGCATTTACAGGGTGCTACTGGGGTGCCAGGTGAACGCGGTGCCTCCGGTCCAAAGGGTGACCGCGGCGATAGAGGCGATCCTGGTCCTCGGGGTCCCGAGGGTCTTCAGGGCATCAAGGGTGAGCCCGGCCTGGACGGGATGCCCGGCGTGGCAGGTCCCCCAGGCCCGGCCGGGCCACCCGGTCTACCGGATAACTACGATGTAAGTATTCGCATCTACTGCAATTTTTTATTTCTTTTAATAATTTTAAATAATTTCCTCGTTTTGATTTAAATTACTGTAAACGGCTACAGTGGGAGTCCCTTTAGCATCCCGCACACCCAACCAAGCCCATCCGTCAAAACGAATTAGGACTGCGCCGTCAAATAAATCATTAAACAATTATTTCCCATACCCACCTACCTCTGATTCGCGAGCGCACTAATGTCATTCCTTTCTCGAAACAAATTGCTATAAGAACAAGGACACAAGGAGTCGTGCCGAGACATGGGGCGCAATTTTATAAGTAAGTTGTAAAATCGTTTTTTTTCCTCGTCGCGTTCGCTTTCAACTTCCGTTCACACGGCGAAAACAGTTAAATTGCGAAGAGAAAAAAAAAAACATTAGGATATACCTATGACTGGAGAGGAAGCCATTGGAAAAGGTTTTGTGAATTTTCGCCTCACCCCCAGACGCCTTACGTGCTTTGGGTGGTAGAAAAAAAAAAACCAAAAAAACAAGTAGCCGAAGAAAACAATTTGCCTAAACTAATTTCCCTACATTTTGCTCAGCTAGCTGCTGTTGTTGTTCTTCCGCCCGAGAGGGGTGTACTGTACAGTGTACACTGTACAAGTCAGTCGGCTGATGCCTATTTTGTCGTTATCTTGATGTTATGGTGCGCAAAAAGGGTTCAAAAGGAACGTCGAACGCATACAGATTTTTTTGTTGTTTGCTGTTATGACTATTTCGTCCCTTCGTCGATAGCGGACTTAAGTGATCGTGACCCTTGGTTCGTATAGCTCTTTGAGCACCTGCAATCAACGGCATGATGGGACATTTAAATCGCGTGAATATGCCTGCCACTATGCCCGGTCCACATTAAAAGGGGTACGGACGTAAGGATTTTTATGATTATAGTCGAAAATCCCTTTAAGACTCACTTAGACTCAAATGAACACACACACACCCATCCATATAGACCGAAAAGGAAGAGCAAAATTTGCATAAAGAAAAAACTTTCATATCCTTCGTGTTGTGTTCAGCTGGCTTTTGCTCATTCCGCTCTATAGCTACTGCCGCCAATGCCTAGTGAAAGTATTTATAGTGCACATGCTGAGTGTTTATGTTTGCATGAGGATGTGCGCGTCTATTCATTTTCTGCATAGATATATAGGTACTCGCTTTCTCTTTAAGCTGAAGAAAACTGCTTTTAGCCTAGCGGAAGTTATTTTTGTGCTTAATCACGGGGTTGCGAGGGTGAAATTTCATATGAGCACGATAGACATTCTGTAGATATACGATTTTCCATTCCCAGGCATATGCCATAAGGTCAATCCCTGTTATGGGGTGGCAAAGTATGCAAATTGTTGAGTGGGTTCTTAAGATTTCAACTTGTATTATTCTGACTTCCACCCACCGGCGCTATGTTTTCACACCCGTCAAGCGCCAAGCTATACTCCCACTGCCACTATACCACGGTCTCTGACGGAACTCAATTTTGATAAAACATGGGAAGTTAAACGGTCTCGCTGCTTTCCCCGATTTTTGGTGTATGGAGTATGGAGTGCCGTCTGCCATCTCTTCAGACATGCTGAGTGTGTGACAGTAGCAATTATTTGAACATGTCTCATTATTGAGATGTGTACGTGATGGATTTAAAAGGAGTGTGTAGATACGATGCGTGTACGATAAGCGTACCCTGTTATAAGCGGAGAACAGAGTGAGCCCATCATAGAGGGAAAACTTTTGAGTGTATGTCTCGGAAGTGATTTAGTTTTTAGCTAATAGTCGCTTATGTTATGTTTAGCATGGGAACTCAAACGTGCAACTTGCGAGTTTATGTCTACGAGGGGGTGGTGGTAGGCATTAATGACGACGACTTTCTGCGGGGGGTGGCGGGAAGTTTCCATCCAACTTTAAATGTAAACATGGTACTCAAGCAGACAGTCGGATGGATAATTAAAAAATGTGGTTTGCACACCAATTTGGGGATATGTCGAAGAATGAATTTGGCTGCACCCCGATTTAGACATTTATAGTAGGCACGCCGCGCAGGGTTTTAAGAAGAGACACCTGAGGGGACAAGCCGCAAGCGAGTTGGGGGTTTCAGTACATGAATATCCTGCCTCTATTAATTCCGGATGCTTATGAGCTCTAAGTCCGATCATTTGTAAATTTAGTTAGGTATTGGATCTAATTTACGGTATTTGCAAAAAGGCTGAAGGTATGAAGACGAATAGTGGTGAATATATAGCTATACCCACTCTTCCATCCTTCAAACTTCAGCAGTTTGGTCAAGGGAAATTTTAAAATATTTGGACTAAATAGTTCTAAGTTTTCCAAGTCCCGTCGCAATAAATCCACCTACGTTGATGACTCCTTCAACCATACATACAAATTTCTGGCAACATTTTGTAATCTGTATTTTAATTAGTCAGCAAAAGTTTCATCTAACAAGGTTCGCTGATTTTATAAAAGAAAACCTTTTTAATCGCATGCAATACGAAGCAAGTTGAGCAGAAAAATGTGCGCCATCTGTTGGTTTCTTTTCGAATTTGCTGTGAATAAGTCGTCGTTCAATATTTTGGAAATTTATTGACCTTTTCTAAGCAGTATATACCTTCATGGTATACAGCAAGTAACTACAATTATAGGACTGCTTTGACTAGATCGACAGTGGCACTTTCTGTTGCCCAATTCTTCAACAGTACTCCCCTCGTATGGGTATAAAATTAAGTGCTTATAGCCGGGTTTTCAATTAAATTCCTATTAAGCGGGGCCCTTTGAAATGCATACGATGAGTTTTTGAATCAGAGGACTGACTTATTTGTTGTTATTAAAACGGTTTTGCTATTAAGAGGGTTGTACTATAGATTCAGGGATACTGCAGTTTCGATGGCTTGGAGGCTTTTTTCGCGAACAGCTCGACTAGCAACTGCCCTGACGGTTTCTCTGCATCCAATCAACATTTGTGGTTCCTCAGACGTTATACAATTTTGAAAAATCTTAATGGAAAAAGGTGTTAAAGTCACTTAACTCATTTTAGTACTGTGAAAGTAATACGAGTGTTTTTATTTTTTGCTTAAATGAGGTACATATATGCGCATTTTTGAAGAAAAATATTTTTCGAAAAAAGAAGGTAAAGACCAAAAAAAATGTACATATTAACATATGACTTTGACTAAATAAAAACGTTACTCTTAAAAAATCATATATATTTCCTGTATTTTGCCACTCAGGTACTAACTAGTCTGAGTTGTTAATACAATCAAAGTTACAGTTCAAAAACTTTCTCGAAACTATGCAAATGTCACATAACTCCTTCTTCATCTAAGAGCTTCTATATTGCTTCTAGAGCGGTCTTCGTTGGGCGTTATGCTGTTGTCGTAGTCTTTTTCGAAGGAACTCATGACTCTCCCCCAAAACCTGTACCAAATACTCGGTGGGGGAAATTTGCTCCCAGAGCAAATGCAAATCATTAACGCTTCAAAATGACTCCACTCTTTTTTGTCGGACCGTCTACGGCGTTATTCCGAAACCGATTTTTATAAAATTTTGACCAAATGAAAAGTGAATTTTCATAGGTGAGTTCTAGATTCACATACAAGTATCCATCGGACAAACATCCTAGAGTATAACTGCCTTGAAAGAGCTTCTCAATCGGCCGCTTGGAATCGGCATAAAATTGTGGGTCCCTTCCATTCGTTCCAAAAATGAAAAACTCACACAAAACGAACGGTTGTGAGAAGCTACCCAGGGTCGGTACAGACCTGTTGCGCCAACTATTTTTATTTTTGTTATCTACTCAACAAAATAGGCAAAGGAATTTGGATACATCTCAACCACAGTCAACACTGTTTCAGCATTTGTTTTGTATATATCCAGCGTAAAACAAAGCTGTCTCGAATCGCGGATGTACATAAAAACCGTCAGTTTTCAAATGTAATTCAAAAGCAAGTCATACCTCCTTAAGCCATCTTGATTTAGGGCTAGTTGCCACGTAGTTTGATATTATTTATTGTGCGTGGGAATGACGGATTGATATAATTTTGTCGAAGATTTTCCAGCGTACTCACAAACGTAGCCACTGGGGTACAATATTATATTTGCCTACTTAGGTAACTACTATTTTCCCCTGAAATTCTATCTCCGCAACTGTCCTACGTCATTTATTTCTCGGCCGATCAGTCATTCGTCTATATTGCTTCCATCGCCTATTTAGATATGAAAGTGCCGCCTTTTCGAAAATTTGTGCCCACATTGCAATATTCGTTCCCCTGGTCTTGTCTATTATTTCCTCATTCGTTCCTTTTCGAAAATGTACACTAAACTCTCTGCTAATTGACCCAGCAATGCCAAACTTGATACGACTACTACAATTACCTACTCCCATTGTCTGAAACTCTATAAGTGAGTCACCATTCGTCGCTAGATGTTTGATTTATATTCCATGAGTCCGTGAAATTTTTTTCTCTATCCCTATCGGTATACCTGACATCTAAGCGCTCATCCATTTTGATTCCATCAGAATGTTGCTACAAATTGGATAGACCGACAGAGAGCTGTCTCAATACTGAGCTCCCCAGATTCTGTACTTGAAAACCTCCCAGCAAAAGCATTTCTCACGATAACTAATGAAGGTAAGGTACTCGTATCTTTCCGTTTTTATATCGCGAAGAAAATGCAATAACTTAGCGCTGCAACTACCCTCCATCCACTGGAATCCATAAATTCCACTTACCACTTATTGACTCCAACATACAGACGAGTCTTTAGGCAGAGCTTCGCATTCCTCTCCATCGAAAAGAACTCCATTGGCGGCAGTCGTTGCAACGAAATTCCACATGTTCTCAAATAGGAACAGTGCCCATAAATTACCGTCCTTCGCGTACATAATTCTCCATTTGCAGAAGAATAGTTTATTTAATTCGTTTCCTTGTTTCAGCTCCATCTCATTTTTTTTTTTTTGCACTCTCTCTCCCAATCCCATGTTTAATCCTCCCTGTAGCCAGAAGTATTACTATTTTTTTTTGGTCCTTTTTGGCAATTCACATGTACTATATATAATGTATATATTTTTTAAGTTCTTGTATAAATATAGTCCAACTTTATTATATGTGCACAAAGTGCGAGTTAAAAGTTACACTATATATCTATAGATCAACACCGAGCCGGAACGAAGGGTTTGGATCTGGATCGAAAATTCAACAGAATAATTTAGAACAGTATATCCTCGAATGAGTTTTTCACAAATGAATCCCTTTTTATTTGGCAAATAAAAATTGCTGCCGTTGTTGCTGGAATTATGTCTTCTATTTAAATGTCCCTATTTGTGCGGGTCCGGAAGGATGTGTGTAGTATCAAAAAAAAAAAAAAAGGGCAAAAAATCATCAACTAGAAAGGATATCATTATGTGAAAGTACTCGTCGGGGATATGTTTTTTTTTTATTATTTATTTAATTTGTTTGAGAAGAATATAAATGTTTCCTTTCAGTGACTATATATATGTAGTACTATCAGTGCAGACTCAAAGAAGGCTGACGATTGTCAGTGTATTGGTTAAGGAATATTGTTAAGCTCCGAATGAATTAAATTCCTAACAGAAGTGAATATTCCTTCGCCAATGCTGATAGTTGACAGCAGTGTTGTAGTTAAAAGAAAAAATATTAAAACAAACATCAAAATGAATATTTATTTTGCAAGTTAAAATATAATTTCACGCTATCTTCATGAAAAATATTAAACAGATTAATTGGGACCCATCGAGGACTTTTAAGGTATAAGAGAATCACATATTTACTTGCCACAGTATTTATGGTACTTTGTATGTTAAAATATAAATAAATAAAAAATAAAATCAGCGGAGAAATTAAAATTAAAACCACATCACATATGCTCTGGCCGCCGCACACACGCTCATTAGGGTTTTTTTGTACTTTTTTTGTAGGTAAATCTCCTTTCCACAAGCTGGCTTATCTCAAGAGTTTTTTTTTAATTTTTATTTTTATTTCGTTGGCCACTACAACAACATTTACAACACAGTAGCATAAGCACGGAGATTACTTGTTGAAGGATTTTTGTGCTGCGTGTGTTTTTTTTTGTTATCATAGAGAGTAATACAGTTTTCAGGAAGGTTTATGTTTAATGCTATTGTGTCCGTTGCACAAGCAGTTGCCGGACGTGAAGTACCTACTCACAGAAATGACAACAGGAAAACAATGAAAATAACTTTGTGCTGACAGTATGTTTGACAAGATGCGTATCTTTATAATTACAATTTTTTTTTTAAGTTTATTCCTGCCTTTGAATTATGAAACATTATCAAAATATTTATATCGCCTACCTTAAGTCGCAGGCGCTGGGTTAGTACATTTTATTGCATAGCTCTTATCATGGACATGACCATGACCAATCCTGTGTCTGTCTATGCTTCAAAAATATACATTTTTTCTGACTCGATAATAATTATACCTCCATTTCGTTAGCGAAATTTGGAGAATGGATCCAATGTACAATACAAAATCACCCATATTTTCACGTAAAGTATACGAAGTACAGGGTGTCCGCCGGGAAGGTATACTACTTTGTTTGGCCGTCATTTTGGTAAACATTAGTCTTGACAGTCCATATTTGGAAGTCGTGATGTAGACACGTGGCAAATTTATTATGGAAAAATATTCGATAAACCAACGTGTTTTAATCGTTAAAACATTTTATCAAAATCAATCATCGATTACTCTGACGATGAGCAGATGGAATAAGTGTGTGAGTCTCCTCCTGAGAGCCAAAGGTCCCTATATTGTTGAGATGGTGGGATTTAAACTGCCTGTGGTCGCAGTGGCTCAATGTTTATTGTGTTGGAATATACTAATCAAGTTCGACTGTAAAAAAATATCAAATATGTCCTTTCATCACTCCAACTGCGGTTTTTTAAAACAGCCTTCCAAATTTGCCCCACCAATAGATTCATTCCTCGCGTTCGTTGCCAAAAGAGTGACAAGTTCAGCTAAAAGTTCTATATCAACCGGATACACCTTAAAATTTGATAACTGTAATTAGCAAACATTTTTCCTAAGCTCCATATTCCATCCACTGTCAGACATACTGCTCAGCACGATGACGAAACCAAGCTCTTATGTACCTTTGCAAAACAAATCATTAAACAGAAGCAAACTCCAGAAAATATGTCATTCCGAAAATATTAGCTTTAGTGGTTTTAATTATAATGTTGCTTATGTAAGTGAAGCGGTGGTGTGGTGCGACCTTAAAGAGCAATTTACGTATTAACTTCAACCACAGATATCTACGCATTTAGTTTTACTATCCTTCTTTCATTTTCATTATTAAATGTCAACAAATTTTATTCTAATTTTCAATTTTTCTTTTATTTTTTATTTTTTTTTTTTCAATTTCGTTCCGTCCTTCGTTGCGTTAATAATGCAAACGCAAACATACACCCACACCGTTTCGCTATATCACGCTCCGACGAAACAGGAATCACTGATGTCAAACTCCATGGCTGGCCTACGGAGCAGTACGCCTGGACCAAAGGGTGACCCTGGCGAGAAAGGTGACATCGGACGGCAGGGCGAACGGGGACAACCAGGATCCAAAGGTGAACGTGGTGGCCCAGGAACATCCGGTGGAAAAGGTGACAGGGTAAGTGCTGTTGCTTGATGAAAGTTTTTTTTTCCTTTCTCTCTTTTAGCATTTGCCCTACTTTAATTTGCGTAAAGAAGCAAACTTCCTACCTTGGAACAGACAACAACAACAAAAAAAGAGAAGCCCCAATTTGTCAGTCATGCAGAGGTATTCTTATCTGTTTGTAGGTATAGCTACTCTATACATGTGCCAGTGGCAGTTGAAATAGAAAAAAAGGTCAATGAGGTCCTTACATCATCTCGTTATCTATTCAATTTCACACTTAATTTATTGGATGAGAACCTTTTGCAGTGATGAAGTTCGACGGGCGGAAAATACCAAAAATCAAAAGGCACTTCTAGTTACGCTCTGCGATTTATTTCGAATTGAGTGAGTGTGCGTTCATGTGCTTGGAATATTTTTATATTCGATCAAGTTGCAGACTTTTGTGTACGCAAAAGCGTGACCGAATGAATATAGAAAAAGGATATATTATTTTTAGCTATTGCCCCTGTGGTCCGCTCATTTATATTCCCAATCGATCACCGGACCGGGATACGTTTTAATTCGTACAGTTTTCGCAACCGAAATGGGGAGGCGAGATAATAAGAGCTCGCAGTTATGGCCACGATCAAGTTGATGGATTGTCAGGGATAGCCCAGTGAGGGATAGATTCAGAAAATGCAGAGCCATTCATAAACCATGAAATTGGAGTAGATTTCCGCTTAGCAGTTAAAGCGTTAGTGGTAGTACATGTGTGTCTTTGAAGAGTATTCTCTTGTCTGTATACCTATACCTACTGAATAATTATTTATTTTGACTTGTATCCATTGCGCCACAATCGAATCTTCCGTTATAGGCTTTTAATTGACATCGTATGCCCTTCCAGAGCATGCATTATGGGATAGGTAAATTGCATTCCCCAAAGTGTGGTGAGGTGGGACAATTGCTTGAGTGAAGGATTGAGTGACAGTTTTGGAAACAAGCCCAGATATGCCCTTGAAGGATATAGTCAGTAGTTGAATGTCAGTGATTCTATTAGCCTTGACTGTTAGAAGTTATTATCAAACTGGGTCAGTTGCAAATTTATTTGGGAAATGTATTCGTTCGAAAAGTTGTCACGACTAGTTTATAATTATTATTTTATGTCGTGAACACCACAATATTGCCTGCTTTTAAGTGGCAAGGAGTTATATTGGGCCTTTTCAGATTATGGACCTCCGTTCTTTTGTGCGTTTGAATTTGAAGCAAACCTTGACCTTTCATGTACTGAATCCTACTTGTTGCACCTCTTTTGTGGTGTAACCTCTCTTGGGGTTTAAGGTTTTTTTTTCGGAATAGATTTCAAAACTACTTCACCAAATTTACTCCCTTTTTCGCAGCTGCACCGCGGTTAAAAGATAGGGTATGTTCTATACCGATCTCCTTTCTACCGACGAAGATCTAAGGTGATTTTTGATCAAAGAGTACTTACGGAATACCTTTTAGCTTCAAGCTTTGAAATGCTTCAGCGGTTTTGTTTTGTTTGTAATTATGGTTCAATGGTGTACAGATATTTTAGGACAGCTGCTTGCTCAAATATTAGGAGTGATGATCTAAGTAAGTCAGCTGGTGTTGGACGCGATAAGTATTCTTTGGTAAACAATGAGGTAGAATGAACACAGCTTAGGAAGAGTAAGAGTAGCAGTCTCCAGTTCGATGGCAATGAACGCACAACAAATTATGTTTGACAGAAATGACCAAACGTCTTCTTGACTCAATCAATGTACACCTCAATCTTGAATAAAACCCTCAGAGCTGGTTTCTGTAAGCATGCACCAAGTTGGTTTCATTGGGTTTCCTAATTGTGCGCATAGGTTAAAATCTTTGTATTCGACATTTGCTTGAGATATCGCCTAAAAGATGCCAGGGTTGCTAAGGTGTGTCCTAGCAGTTCCATTTTAAGCTGTTTAGCATGAAAAATTCGTTGGTGAATTTGCTGCTACAGCACACTTCACGGATTCAGACTTGAGCGAGCATCACTGCGATGGAAGAATCTTTCTTGAAGATGAATTTCATCCCATTTGGACCACGTCCATTCCGCAAAACCATGTTTAGACTGTCTTGTATAATACCTGGTGAGTTCTGTGAGAGATGGCTATCGCTGTTGGATACCTTCTTGAGCCGAATTAATCACTCTTCTTTATGCAGATAGCTCTCGCGGGCTTGATGCCGAACCCCGATGGACTAAGTCGAATACTAAGTAGAAGTTGAATCTATCCATCGTGAAGGTTTCGACTATGGTGCTCTAACATTTTGTCGAACATTTTCAAGAGGTTCAAAACTTGGTTGATCGGACCGATGTGTAGGTACTGATAAATTTACTCGAATTACACAGTATCGCCAAATCGATCCTTTATGCGTCCTACATAAGAACACTTTGCTCCAGAATTGGCGCAGAAACTCCTTTTCCAGTTCCGGTCATATGCTTCATCTTCCATCTTCCCTTTGAAATTTCGGCCGGCACACCACTCATTAAAGCAGCATTATTGGACTTATCTTAGTCTTCCTATTTCTGGCTACGTGGACTGGAATTTTGAATATGACTGCCCAGTTTAAACGAATCATACTGCCTGAAAGAGTTAGACCACATTGTCTTCGCATGGTTGGCTTTCTTCCTCAGCTCCGACTGTGGACCTGCTATACCGTATTTGCATTCTTATTTCTTCAGGCTTTATGACTTGCCGCAGACAACTCTAGATCTTACTTAACTACATATGTGCTAGATGGTACCGACTCCTCATTGAACCAGGGGCTCATTTTGTTCGCCTAGTGATACCCAGGGTATTGGTGGCCGAACTTCTGAAGCCATGTTGGGTGGACCGCTTCTGATCCTCTGAATGCTTGTTGAGAGAGACAATGACATCATTCAATATAGTTTAGCTTTTCAAAGTCAAATATTGTGACAACTCCGCCAATTTCTCTCCTGAACAGGGATACCTTTTTGAGATCTGTCGCAGCTTTTGTGCCATCGGGCCAGGCAACCGATTTACTATGTAGTAAAGTACAATCAACTATACGATATCAGAAAGACATGACTCATGTGCGATTCACCCTGACAAGCCGTAAACACTCATCCTTTCGCGTCTATTTTGCCTCATTGACGAAAACCCTACAATAAAACTGAACTCACTGTGAAAAGTATCCTCCCGAAAATATTGAATGAAAGCAATAAAAACTTTTCCAACAAATCACTGATCTTAAGATGCATGTAGTCGATGTGTCTCATCACATTCGCAAACCGTGCAAAACTCGCCCCTTTCCATTCACAACGAACTCCTATACAGGCGGTATCTTATGAAGAGATTTCCATCCTTGTGCAATCCTTACAGTCAATTCCACGTAGGTAATGCACAAATTCTTAAGGCAAGCCAACACAACACCCCCTGCTGAGTGTGTGCGAAGGATTTTGACAAAAGGTGTGGGTTAACACAACTACCTATCCATGGGCAGCAATGTATAGGTATGTTCACAGCAAGAGCGATTACACCCACAATTTGCTTCCTTCGGATCTGCTCGACGATAGAATCAAAAGAAAGCAAATTAGTCATTTAGCACCAAGTGAATGGAATGGAAGGAAACTTTTCCCAGGTCCTCGGCCTCACCTTCACGTAACACAATTAAAAGGCTTTCATATCCTTTCAAGAACTAATTTGGTTAAATCTACATATGCAGAAAGTGCAAGGATAATTTGTTTTCAACTTGATATTTGATTGACATCGACGATGGGGCAGGGCATGAGAGCGCAGGATATCGGCTTCTGAGGAGCCTGGCACTGCGGTTTCTTGGCTTCTTTGAGCAAACACGACGCGTCATGCCTTCGAATGCTTCAATGTTGGGTGAACCACTCTGAGGTTTCGTTCCGTTAGTTTACATCGACGACGACGGGATGCGGTGCTGTTGTTTCAGGAGCTGCCAAGCTATAAACTTGCCACTATATGTGCACCAAGGAGATTCCACTTTAATAATTCATACGTGTAATGTGCACCGGAGGAGAACGGTGTTCTGCAAGGACGATTGTAATAAATTTATGGCTTTCAAGGAGTGAAGTACATGTTGTATCTGTAATTGTTTGCTTGAGGGGGCGCATATGTGCGGAGGGTGGGGGCGGAATGTGTCTCGGTTGTGTGGAATTTAATTTGTTTCAAGGAGGCTCCTGCGACGGAACCGAAACGAATTTCAATTTGAATTTCATGTTCGTTTCTTGTTCGGTTTGTTGATAGATTTTAGGCGTCCTTTTGTTGCGGTTTCATCCTTGTTCTGTGCCGACGACATGTATTAGCATATGATTTACATTTGTTGTTGTTGTTTCGTTGCAGGGTCATCCGGGGCCGCATGGATTGACTGGCATGAAAGGTGAACCAGGGCAACCAGGGTTGCCGGGACTTTCTGGGCCGCCTGGTTCGACGGGCTTGAAGGGGGACAGAGGTCTGCCGGGAGACATTGGGCCAATGGGTCCGGCGGGACCCCCAGGAACCGTCATCTACACGGACACACAGATGAACATGACGCAGTGCACGTGTCCGGCGGGGCCTCCAGGACCGCTCGGTCCTAGGGGGCTAACTGGACTGCAGGGCTCGTCTGGAGAGCCCGGGCCGGCTGGACCGGCCGGACTCACAGGTTTGCCGGGTATTAAGGGCGAAAAGGGAGAGCGAGGCCTCAAGGGCAGTGGCGGCGCAAAGGGTGACCGCGGCCCAGAGGGCCCTCCAGGACAGGCGTTCTTCGGCGGCGACGGCATGATGCTGAACGGCACCAAAGGCGAGAAGGGCGAGAAGGGCATGCGCGGTCGACATGGCAAACAGGGACCAAGTGGGCCCATCGGCCCACCTGGCGTGTCAGGCCTTCCTGGCGACATGGGCCATCCGGTAAGTTATCACTTAATTTGCAAAACGAGCGCAGAAACAACTCATTTTCTCTTCAGGGACGTCCCGGCATCAAAGGAGACTTCGGACCAAAAGGACAAAAGGGCGAATCCGGTGGCAAAGAAGGGGTAAGTACTGAAATTATTCTTTTCTTTATTTATGTACCCTATCCCACCCATAATCACCTCAGAGTGAGAAAATCTAGAGTAAGTGCAAAGGATTTGGACCACAAACCACCTGAGAAAGAATCTTTCATAATTTCAGCTCACACACACCCAGTTCAAGGTTCCACGGCTAAGAAGTACCACCAGTAAGACACAGAGCAGAGAGAACATTTCTTTCCAACTAAATTGCATGCTTTCACGTATGCACGACTACAAGTGTGCCTTGCGGCCCCTGGCATGAAAGCCTTACATGGAACGCAATCCTGAATTGTTTGTAATTTTCCCCTATACATGTTGTATACGCCGGCCGTACGGTTGTTTGTGCGGCGGAACGTTATTAATTTAGTAAAAAGGTTGTTTTGTGGTTTAAGTAACTTTAAAGATGCGTTCCAAGGTCGACAGGCTTTCACTTTTAATTGGACATTATAACCACGAGAGAAATTTACTTTGAAACCATTATACGAAGGATCATAATAATTTGTTTCGTTTTTTGGGGTGCGTAGCATACGATTAATGATGTTTGTATGGTAATGTGTGTGCGTGTGTTAAGATCCTTTCGTGTTGCCTCAGGTATAAGGAGATTTGTTACAGCAGCCCCCGTGTATGGTGGGTGTCATGTTTTATTTTTGTTCATACAGACTTGGATTGTGTTTGTTTCTTTGCGTTAAGTTGAAGATTGAAAGGCTGTAGGTAGTAGGTACCTCACAAAAAGATGAATGAACATAGTGTTGGTTGAGGAATTTTTAAAACACAAAAAAAAGTCCTACACAAGGACGTATGGACAATTGAAAAGCCTTGAAAACTGCAAAAGACCAGTCGGCCTTACTAATAATCAATCACTAATGTCGACAACTAGTTAGATGTCAGCTTTAGTAAAAATGTACAGCTTTTGTGAAATGGTACCAATAAACAATTAGACCTCCACATTTACTAGTCCTACAACTTTCTTAGAATCTATTACATTTGTTGTCATTGCAGAATTCAAATTTCATATTTTGTTTTCGTGAAAAACAAGGTCAATGGTCTCTTTCACAAGGAGGATTTTATTCTAAAAGAAGGAATACATAAATTGCAATTAAATTTGCCCAACACATATCTTTCCAATGCTCTTTGAGACTTATTATAAGCAAAAAACAAAACACAAAATAGGAAATGCACAAAATATCCGCTGATCTGTCAAATATCACATGCAAATCAGTAATGCCCTATCGTTCGATCGGACACAATCTTCAATACTTTTATGGTACGCTTTCCATTGTTTTCTAATACTACCTCGCGATTTCTTTATGAGTGCATTTGTGTCGTAATGACATCTCTTTCAAATTATTCAATAAACGGAGCACAGTTTATTTGAATGGTTTCATTTATTCGTAGGCTGACGATGCAAATTGCAAACTTGCGTCGTTAGCAAGTGAATATTTTTGAAAATAGAAATAATAGCTGGCTCATTCATTTCAGAATAAATTATAATAGCACATAGGAAGCGTGTTTGTTAAGAACTTATCGCTTCCGGGTTTGAAAATAAATACAATTTAACCTATAAAAAATTGTAAGGCTTATATATTACTGAATTCGGGAAATTTAGAAACCGACAAAAGTTGAAATTCGAACTGAAAAATATAAAACGCACATTTTTATGCACACATATTCTCGTACTACCTGTTAGGCTGTTACCCCTCCAGAAGATAATAAACTTGTTTTTTTGCATGTATTTTGCTGAGTGCTCATAATTCTATTGTTATAACTATATTTTCCGCGAAGTGAACCTTGTCACACCAACCATTGTCTCATTAGAGATCCTCATTCTCGGTAAACAAACTCCTTTTGCAAAGAGTTTTAATAGGGTTTGAATGCAACAAAATATCTACCTGATTCGCCTGAGGTACTGAGAATTGTTGAAAAATTGTATGAGCCGTCCAAACTTAGGTAAGAAGATATTTTTTTCTGTTTGCGACGACTGTCGAGAAAGTCTTGGAAATATCCCAAACTTATATTAAATTAATTTCGTTGCTCGCAAACTATTTACAAAGGATAACCAATCAAAAAGCAAGAAATAGCGGTTAAACAAGATAAAACAGAGAAAAAAATATGCTTCACGTGTTTAGAAATAAAACAAAATAGCAATATTTTTCAATATTTTGCATACATTTGTACAAATTTGTGATTGTTAGAAAAGCCATTTGCATTGTTGTATTGCAATGAATAAAATTAGAAAACATTCACAATTTACTAAAATTAATTAATAATTGTAAACGCTCAGGATGAACAACATCGTATTAAATTCTTTCCTATTACGAAATTTACTATCGTGATTTTGGATGGTTGGGCAACACTTGTCTTCAAAATGACATAAGGGAGGATTTATTTAGCTAATGCCCGAGATAAACATGGCTTTCTCAACACTAACATTTAACCCTACAGTTAGCGATAGTCTGGCAACTATATTTGTTTATTGGTAAAGGGATTTTGGAAAGTGTGGAGTCTTTTCGTAAAGTGCCAGACTAAAGTTGATTATTGGTAAGGCCGAGTGACTTTAGTTAGAATGCTCGTTATACTAATAGGTCAAGTGCAGCTGAAGGTTAATGGTCTTATAGATTGATACAAAGTAGACAAGGTTGACAGTAGTTCTAGGTGCATGTGACTGACTACCAAGAATGCTAAAATAGAAGCAGCTGCTACCTTATCACTGGAAGCAGACCTCGACTAAAGGTGCGATGATCTTTGAAATATCAATCCGATTCTTAGTTGGCAAGTGAAGCCTTAGATTGGCTCACATCCCAAAGTTTTACGAACTTCTGTATAGGAGAGTCTTGGCTAATCCGTAGGCAAAATGTTATACTAAGGCATACATGACATGACATCTGTTACTTTTGACTTGACATTTCGTAAGAGGTATCAAATTTCGGAAAAGAATGGATGTATAAGGGACGGAGAAATAAATTTGAACTGGCAGTATATACAAACATCTTAGAAAAATCGGCAGGCACGGGTCTTGGCAGATCTATGTAAACCAGGATGGCTATACATCGACCGGATACAAGCAGCATCAAAGTTACTGGTAGTTAGCAATGCACCAGAACTTATGCGGATCTATAACTCGAAGGGATAGCACCATCACACAATGATATCCCGACTGTAGGTAGGTAGGAGTGGCGGTTTAACTAAAAACCCAAGTAGCACCATGTGCCGTTTTGTTACCACCGACTGTACTCAAAGAACTCGCATCTACTAGTATCAATTCTTAAAAAAAAAACTCACATAAACCTCAAGGCTTAACGCTTTCCGAGCTGAGTAAGTATTTGTTAAACATCAGGAGACTATACAGTAGAGAAGTTTTGAACAAGCAAGCTTTCAAGAAATTCGTGGAATCAGAAATATGGGAGTCCGTGCACAATAAATCTCCAAAGTGCATCATAAAGAGCACTATTAAGAAAAGAAATACAAAGACAGCCGACCGGAACTCGTTGGACCCTACGATAAACCTAATCTCAAATACATATTTTTTTTAGGTTCAATTTAATATAGGGAAAGATCTATCGTCAGGTTGTTGTCTTTTTGAAAAAGCATGCCAAAAGGCTTAGGCTGCCAGGTGCGGACACTTGCAGACTCTGCCACGACCTATAAGTCCAGGAAAATATAGTACGCCGACCGTGCGAATGTGAACCTATATCTCGAAAATTTCTGGGAAGGTAGGTATAGATCTTGCAGCGTTAATTGGAGATAAACTACGAGAACACTGATTGGTTTCGTTTCTAAAGGAACATTGCGTTTTTATAGTTTTCCAAATATGTACACCTAATGCAATATCGCTATGATACCTACCTTTTGGAGCCAAGTCCCGAATGACACTTAAATCACTCAATACACCGCTAAACCCAACCTCACTTACAAAGCAGATTGAAGCCATTGCAGTTGACGTATGACGCACAATCTGCTCTGCTAACATCGGCTCCGACCACCTCCTTTCGCCAATCAAACCACGCTTTTAAAAATTCATAATCAGGTGAGCGTCGAAAAAAAATACTTAGGAGCAGATTGATTTTGAATGGCTGCCATCTTATCAGAATGTCACAAACCTTACTTACTGAGTTAGTCGCATCTTCTCGGGAAGTTTCCCAAGCATCTTAGGGCGCTGTTGATGCGTTATAGGTTCTCCGCTTCGTAGTGAAGTATTTAAAAAGAAAATCACTATCTACACTTTCAAGCTCATAAAACGTATGTCAAACGTTCTGCAAAACTATCAGAGCGTCCAGAAGAGCAGAATTTAGACACATCAGTCTGATATGAGCCCAAGTCTCACAAAAGTAAAAAGTGTTACAACAAAATAATATTAACGCAAAGATCTTTGGAAGCAACAGATTGCTTGGTTTAAATATGAAGAACCATTGGAATGGATAACAGATACCCTGATAAGAAAACGTCAAAAAAATATCCCAAGCAAGACCTTAAAGTTACCGCAAGTATAATTTTAACGTCCAAAAGGCGAACCTGTCCCGCCCTTTGGTAGCTCAATCGGTGAACACAGCCAATTCAACACATCACTAAAAACACAATTCAGGTCAAAGCCATTCGTAGAATAATTAGAGTGCAATTGGAATATGTGTTAAATTTAAAAGAGCATCTAAAGAGCATCTAAAGCGCTAAAGCAACTTCACCGAAATCTACCTGCGGCAGTACAAGCAATAAGCATGTAAATCCTCAGCCCCCCTTATCCACAAATAGTCTCCGCAACACGCTACACTGGCAGATCATCTGTTTGCACCATACAAACTTTTTTTGTTTAAATATGCATCCGCACTACTCAAGGCAAAGTGGTCTCATCGTTCTATAGTCTCAATGCCAAGCCATCATCCATCCGAGGCTCTCACTTTGCAAAACAAAATTACCCTTTGGGGTCACATTACAGTCCATGATGTGCACAACTATCCATACGCATCTCAAAGCGAAACTTATCCAAACGCACTTGGGCAAAATCTGAAACTTTTCCTACCCCAAAACGAACCTAACTCAAATAACTGCTGTAACGGAGCACTTTTGGAAAACAAAAAAAAAAAAAAAAAACACAAATTGGACAAGAGAAGGGTTCACATCGAGTACCTACCTCCGCACACAGCGTTCCAACAGCCCCGGGAGTGCAATAACACTTCTCCCCATGCACAATTAATAGGAAAACTTTCCATAAACCAAGCGCCTATTCCGGGATAATCTATCCCGTCACCCACCCACTCGCTTCAATAGCGGGTGTGCTAGTTTATCCGTAGCGTGTTTTCACCATCGTTTTGCGTTGTGCAAACTAACAACAGAAAGAACACAAAGACAGGAGCAAACTTTTATTATCGATCAGGCTCAACCCACTTTGTCTTGTTGTCCAATTGAAACTTTGCTCGGCTATAAAACTAATTGATGACAATAATTGTGCCACTCTGGGGAAGGATTCGTTGTTTAGCAAACAATGATCTCCTCGCAAATGGTTTTTTTTTTTTTATTGTCTCTTTGTGGATGTGCGAAATGGGTGAGCTGTGCTCCAATTGACAGACTGCATGTCACTTGTCGCTAATATAGCCTGTGCGACGCTAAGCAGCCGCATAAGACTATAAACTAAAAAGGCCGAAAGCACACTTCAAATATTCAAAGATACAAACACAAAAATGATGAAATGCATAGTTCCTCCATATTGCGCATTGCAGTGCCTCTGAGGCGTTTGAATGCGTTAAAAAAAAATGGATTCACGTTCCAGCACCACTACCGCGCCAACATCGCTGTTTCAGCGGGGCGAAAGGTAAGACGAGACCAAACATCGTTTGAAATTGCCAGTCACAGGCGTCACAGTCGTCGGCGTCTTCGTCTTCGTCTGTGACTGTGACTGGGAAGCAAACAAGAAGAAAGAAAAGAAAAAAAAAATTCTAAGAAGACGACGGAAACATGAAAAACCCCGTAGTGAATGATGTGATGCTGTTCGAACACTGTACACCGACATGAAACACCCCCGGCAGGAGCTCGAAAAAATGTTATCCCTTCGGTATAGTATGAGATGAGAGATGCTTTCGAATCTGTTGAGGAATTTGAAAGATTGATGAACTTCTGTGAGTTTTTCATCTAGCGCCAATTCAATATTTTCCGTCTTCCTTAGAGCGCAAAAATTGGTGGAATTGGGTGGATAGATAGAGTCGGTTTGGCTTGAAGTGGTATGTCCTGTGAGGTAGGTACGTCCATAGAGATGGTGTTTAGTATGACGCCGATGGAAACAATTGATGAAATCAATATTTGAAACGCGAAGCTCTGTCGATGGGGTAAACATTAGCGATTGCAACTGATTTAAGCTGAGGCACTAATTGCAGATGAGAGCCTGGCGCGGGAGGGCCCATGGCTTTCCATGGATGTGCAATACAAATCCCATCGCGATGATGTTTATTAATCTGCAATTAATTGCACTGCATTGGATGGTTGACGTTGGTCGTGGTGTAATTGTTTGAAATGAAAAATAGTCCGCTGGAAAATTCAGCAAGCAAGCAGAACATATAGAAGAGTGTCTGTCATAGCGGAGTGGAATCGATTTCAGCTGATTCAGGCAGTGTGTACAGATTGCCAACTTAAACGTTGATGAACATAACTCACTGGAGCTTGGAAAAAATTCCTCAATTTGCTCTAAAAAATGTGGGTTTCAAGTATCATTGCTTAGGTATAGTATGCCTTTATTTCAAGCTCCAAGTTCGGTCTTGTCAACTTTTCAACTGACAACGATGTCCACTTCATCCTATACGATCTGAGCTCGCTCCGCGATACTAATAATCATTTTTAGTGTCCAGGCTAAATTTTTCGAACTCATAATGGAGAACTTTTTCATACAAAATTGCATATTGTGACCTAGAAAATATTTAGTGTTAAGTTAAAAGTAAGGCCCTTTCTGGCGAACCGACTTTTACCTACGTACTTAACTTTAAAGGATTTTTTTGTTTCCTAGTTTTTACTAGCCCCTACTCTTCGACCTCGAACCAACTTATATAGGGATTTTTATGATTTTAATACAATGGATCTTTTAGGTTGCAGTGTCAGCCATTGGGTAGGGAACTACGAAAAAAAAATATCCTGGCATGGGTTAGGCAATGACATAGAAACTGCAAATAAAGAGTTCACGTTTCGTAATGTATTCGGCAATATCCACGTATCAGTTGCAAGGCATTTATGTACCTACATGATTCTTATGCAGGCTCTTCACAGTTTTCAATCTTCCAGGTCAAAATTCTAGATATTTTTTTTTATGCCGGTCAAAAATTGAGAATTTTGTTAGCTTGAGAAATATTTTAACTTTTTCGCAAGCAAATCAAAAATTTTAAATATCACGATCCAGTTAAATTTTCTAACTCTTTTTACACCCGGGCTTAAAAATATATATAATTTGTTATACGGGAGCTAGAATTTCCTTTCCTCTAAATCCTGTTCAAAAAAAAGAAAAATATGTCAGGAAAGAAAGAATTAAATTTTGTTTTGAGCTAAAGTTTCCATAACTTACCATAGGTATTCGGGTCAAAAACAAGAATTAGACTTGACGTTCGAGTAAGATTCTGAAACTGGGTGTCAAATGAAAATATTTCGTATTACGAGTAAAATATTCGAAACATTCGATATAGAAAATTAAAAACTTAAGACATCATCATTTAAGTCGTAATTTAAAACATTTCCTTAATTTGTGTCAAAATAAAAAATTGTATAAACGTCTAGTTTTTGAAATTTCTTAAAAACTTCATATTGGGATAAAATTTTGTAATTTTTTTTATATGAAAATCAAAATGCAAATGTTTGACACCCATACTTCTAGATCAAATTTTCGATTTGTTGTCATATCTATGTCAAAAGGAAAAAAATCGTATTCAAAATGAGGTTTCCTCCAAACCGCCCATTTCTATCTCAAACCTCTTTCCAATTTCACCCGTTGCATTATAATTATAGCCACTGATCATCCATTTCCATTACCATTACCACGCACATTCGATTTACACTACAAACTTAAAAAAAAACTTCCATTTCCATTTGCAGCTGAAAGGGGAAAAAGGCGAACGAGGCTTAGACGGACGACTAGGATCACCCGGTCCACCAGGAATGCCATCGGCAACACCTCCAATACCTGGCCCACCAGGTCCCCCCGGACCACCCGGACCGCCCGGTATGCCTGGAATTTCTATAGTTGGGCCAAAGGGTGATCCCGGACTGGAGTTCCGAGGTTTTGGACGTTCAGGTAAGACAACCCCACTACCTTGGCCATGTACTGTGCGTAAATTTGTTCGTGACTCCCACTAAAATTTTACAAAAAATTAGAAAAAAATTTCCGCCCTATCCTCAAATTTGTGCCATATCCCCTATTGCGTGAAATTTCATTTTCCCATTAAAAACAAACAGGAAAAACATATTTTAATTTGCTTTTCTCCCTTAATCACACGACGCGTGTAAAAATGTTCACAAAAAACAAAAAAAAAACGCCTAAAAATCATCACACGAAAACGGACGATCGCCCTTAGATGAAATCAAAGAAATTAGAGAACTTCAGAACCTAAAGGAATTTCCTGAAAGTACTTCCGGTAATTTGCACGTGTCCTTTTCTTGTGTTACAGAAAATTACATAAACAAACCTTAAGTGAAAAGAAAAAATTAATGTAACGTAAAATAACATTTAGCAACACACAACGCGTTTGCAGTGTTACATTGTTATATCCTGTTTCACGTTCGCATTTGAATTTATTTGCATAGATGTCCTTTTTGTCCCATGCGGCGGGAATTTTTGTTGTTTCGTTTATTTGCTTTATGTGCCTTGCAAATGATTTTTCTCCTTTGCTTTTGTCAATGTAAATTGCACTCACATTACGCACACATTGAAACTATTGCATTTTATGTATTTTTTTTTTAACTGTTTAGTTATTAGTGTATGATGGAATTTCAATGATATTGTATTTATACTGTATACCTACAGAGGAGGTGAAAAGTTTTGATGCGGCTTCAGATTGAATTGTGTAAGTTTTCAAATTTGTTGAGGTAGCTTAGCTGAAGAAGATCTAGTAGTAGGGCTGTAAGGGCTTGTAGTCAGTTGTGTTATTGGAAACATTTATTTACAAGTAGAGACAGAAGTGGAGTTGCCTTTTACAGCAGCCAGCTAGCCAATCCTCTATACCTACGTGTACTAGTTCTGCAAATTAATTTTTACTGGGAAATCCCAGCTGTCAAAATGGGTTTTGACAAACCAATTATTCTGGAAGTCTCCCACGGAAATTATTTTTTCTTATTTCATTCATATTTTATAAGCATTCGTCTTAAAATACAGCTGTAACCGGTACGATAAAAATAAGTCCGGCCTATTGATTTACTGATTTCCAGATAAAGACACTCACCTTAGTTGGAGCAATCCCTGGAATGTTTTCTTGAAATTTTGGTCCAGTTAACGCAGTTTAATAATGTCCAAATTTTTCGTTTGACCATCGCCTAAAACCACGACCCAAGGAATCCATCGCCACACATCACCAAGCTCTGAGAAGTCTTTATCGGTAAAAGAAATACATATTCGCCACCTTGGGACAAGTGTTTAATTATATCTTTCTTTTTCGTGCAAATTTTGAACCGATGGCCGAAAATCAATGCCGCGTGGAAAAGGAAAGAGCAACAAAATTGTTAGAGTTATGTAAATAATATGACCTGTTAAATTCATGAGAAAAATTGTGATGTTTTTCCTCAATCTTCTTAAATTCAAGTGATTTCTAAAATAGAAACCCTTAAGTCCCTCCTAAACACCAACTGCACCAACCTACGCATATCTTAGCTTATGAAGCACCCGTTGGCAACAACATAAAGTTCAAAAATCACGTGTTTCAAATCAGAAATAGAAATCTTTTCAAGGGCTCCATGAAAAGATGCCCCAACGAAAAATGGCCCAAAAAATGAAAGGAGGCCCCAAAAAAATGAAAATAGGCCCCAAAAAATGGGGTAATATTTCATAATGCAAAATGACCCCATTAAAACTATGCAATATTGCCCCAAATATATGCAGAATGGGCCCAAATTGTTAGCATAAAAAATGAAAAATTACACCAAAATAATGCATGGCTAGCAACAACAAAAACGATGACAAAATTGGGGAGTATTTTCATTGTTTTGGGGTCTTCTTGCTGATTTTTAGGGCATTTTTTCATTTTCTTATTTTGGTATCAAAACTTCTCGTCATATAGGTATGTCGAATATTTTGAAAAGGTTAATCTTTACATATATATCTATTCGCGCGAATTTTTAACTTTTATTTTCTCAAAATTTTCTAAAGTTATTTGAAAACCTGAGCTGACTTTAGCTTTAGAAAATTAAAAAAAAACGTAAGTAAGAGTCAGCTCAGTTTTTCAAATAGGTACATAACTTTCAATTTGAACTTTAGAAAATTGTTGAAAAAAAAAAAATTTAATTCGTGCGAATTTTTATTGTAATTTGAAGCTCTGTACATTGTATTTGGAGCCATTTTTCATTACTTTGGGGTGATATTTCTTTTATGGCAAACTGTTTTTTCATGCATTTTAAAAAAGACCCTGACAATATTACATTTGGGTATAATTTCACAAAGTGATACCTACTCATTCGAACAATCTCTAAAAGACGTAAACTTCTACAGGCTCAGCTTCATTGGAAAGTTTGAATGGTTTATATACTGGGGCCAAATGACCGCAGACACACGAAAAGCCAATTCCGTCGTGTACACGGTGTACTGCTCGTTCACGGATGAGGCGATTCTGCCCCTTTATGATTTTAATTGTATTCTCTGTACATCGTCATGGAATTCCTGCTCCGAAAAAAAATGTTTAATAGAAAAACAAAATTATTTTCTTTTAAAACGAGAAAAGGAAAACTGTAAGTGATGTATAACTTTTCACCTCCAGTGTACATAATCAGAGATGTACTCTACTCTTTGTTTCGTCAGCTAAATCTACGTTCTGTTCGCAAATATCATTTTGTCTTCTATAGTTTTCTTTCTTTTTTTCGGAGAGTCAATTGAATTTGCACACCCAATGAAGCGTTTAAATCGTTGGGTTTTCAGCAGAAGATAAAACACTTTTTTTTTAGTTCTATGAGCCAGCAGTGTAGCTTGCACTTTTTGTTCATAAAATGCACACGTACCTATATGAGCATGAGATGTTACATAATTTTTATCTGTGTGCACCATGTCTACATTCACCTACTATTATGATTGTGAATTTTTTTCGACATAATCACTCCCTTGCTTAAGTTTTTGTGTAATTAATATTTTTTTTTCCTCTTTTCCTTTTTTCCATTGTGATTTTGTAGGACCACCATCGGGAAGACAGGAAGAGGTGCCCTCAGTGTCCACATCATCAAATACGAAAATCGCGTCAGGTGTTTTAATATTTGCCAACATTGAGGATATGACCAAGGTAATTAATTTTGCCGGGAAATAATAACAAAAGCGAATACAAATTAGAGAGAAGAATGCTTTCCCGGAGAAAAATGAGTGAGCATAAAATGCGTATTACGATGACGAATATCCTTGAGCTGTGCTACAATGTAATTAATGTTTGGATACATCCTGTATAAGATACTGTTGTAATTTAGTTTCCTCCATAATTTGCTTTGTTGTGAGGAGAGAAAAACTGTTTTTATTGAAATTAATCACTGCACTGATTGCAGGTGTGTGTGGTTTTCAATTTGATATCACCTGTCTTGCATACATTAATTAGCAAGTTAGTGGAATACAAATCCACGTATTTAATTGTGCATTCTTACTCCATAATTAGCGATCGTAATTCGTGTATTCGCAAATTACACTGCGCCAAACTGAAATATGATCTTCAGGCGGAAAATGCAAAATTGCACGCCGAAAAGCTTCGTAATTATGAGCAGATTGACCTGCCTTTGCCTCCGTTCAAATAATATCGTAATAGCTAGATTTCAATTTACTGCACCGCACCGTTCGATGCCGTCATTCATCACATTACCGATTAATCCAGATTGCGTTCTAATATTCACTCAATGCAAATGCAAAGTAAATCACCACCACAATCCAATTAAAATCCGTACGGAAACTATTTCCCGTAATCACTGTACTCCATATGGCAGTTGTTGTACAAGCAGTATCCTTTGGTTCTGCCTCGTCGCATCCATATCGTTTGGTGTGGTGATTTCAAATTGAAAATTGACAAATTAAATCGCTTGTCCTATTTCGAATTGAAGATTAAAACGTACAGTTAATGGAGAGAGAGAGAGAGTCGTCGTCTATATAGTGGCTACCCACACAGTATATACTGTTCGTCCTTCTCTCGTCGCAATTACAACACATAACGCTGACTCAAATTAATAACTTTATTAAATATGAATATCAATATTTCCTTCATTCGCATAACAGAAGTCGGCAACGAGTCCCGCCGGAACGGTAGCCTACATCACAGAAGAGGAAGCGCTCCTGGTGCGGGTCAACAAGGGATGGCAGTACATTGCGGTGAGTATTGACCAGTAAATTGTCCGCGACAACATGCAGTAGTTATATTATCCATTCATTCAGAGGACTACGCATGCCAATATGATCTTCATATTGACGGAATTCAATTACAGCGATTGGAATTTCAATCGTAGTCAAGACAGAGAATCCTGAAATTGTGCTTCCTCTCTGACATCGTCCTTTGACTATGGACAGACAGTGCGGATGGTAATCTATCGCTTTTGTATCGATTTGTCAGAGTTAATGGTATAATAGCTGGGAAATGTAACTTTGAATGCTTTCATGAGTGCATTACTGGTGTGCCCTGCCTATTTGGACTTTGTCCTTTCGATATTCGATTTCCAGTATTGCATTTGGAAATTATAATTTCGTTTCATTATTCATGGTCAGTTGGTAAGTTTGGGACAAGCCGGATGGGCTGGTATTGTCTCTTTTAGCTTGTTCATTTAGTTAGTCTCTCAGAGAAGCTAGATTGTCGGTTATGATTCGTCCGGTTCCTGCATGGGATTAGCAACTAATTTTTGTTCAATTATCAGGTGATTCATTGCATTTGCTGGTTATGTGCCCCTGCATATCCCTTACGTATTCAGAAGCCAATACAACACAAGACAAGATATTATGAAGCTGTGAGGGCGTTTGAAAAACTGCCTATAGTGTGTTGGGATGAAGTCTCGTAGTCTAACTCTAATGTAACTCAACAGTTTTTAAACATTTTACTGCTCGATTATTTTTGAAGAAAACAGCGAAAACTCAAAGGTTAAAAACCAGCCCTCGAAACAAAAAATAAAAATAAAACACCAACTAATCTCTAATTTACAACACCCAACAGACAAGTTGACATGTTGACGAATCTTACTAAATTTAAACAGCATCTAAGCGCCGAGAGTTTTTATCTAGCTTCAGGTACAATTTAATCCCGCTTAGTCCTTTCATTTCTCCGAGAAACCACTCCCGATTCTAATAAACAAACAGCCCTCCGACTAGAGGAGCTCATTTGCCGAGATCGAATTACAAAGTCCCCCATCCAAAATCTGCCTCCCTCTCTGTTTCGGGATAAACTTTCTTCCGCTGATTTTAGTCATTCAGTTTGGTGTGATTTTTCCCCGGCAATAACCCAGTTTCCGATTTCAGAAACTTCTCCGCAAAAGCTTTTAAAATTCTTAATAATAGCTCAGTCCATTTCGTGCCATCGCAGCCGCCGTATCTCGATACCGTTTTCCTTCTCATCATTCATTGTTCTCCATCTGTTTACCTGATGGGTGGGGCAAATCTCCATCCCTAAATTCGAACGTGATCTAAAAACTTTGGTCTTTAGCATGAGCCATGAACTTAAATCAAATTAAGAAACAACTTATTAACTTTGACTGTTTTGGCTACTCATTTCACTTGTGCAGACATGTCCTCTGCTTTATGTCCGGCTGGCTTCATTCGTCGTAAATAGATGTCAAGCGGTTTCATAATTACCGCTGGCCATTCGGCTTTAAATTACTCGGAAGAAGTTGCTAAAGTTTATCCACCATTTGAGCTTTATGCTATCTATAGTCTCCGACGTGCCGAACTATTGGGGTGGAATACATTTCACTGCGCTCCATTCATTTATAATCAATTTTTCCATCGAAGATAGAAAAACAAATCCCGTTCTAATAACCAGCTACAGGAATGCCAATACACATACACACACAGATGTATTTGTTTACCAATATTTTTCAGTTTCGATGGAAGTTTATCTGTCTGTGGGTAAAGTTGGCCGCTCAGACAAACTTTTAATCACCCTTAAATTGTTTATAGGGACATGCTTTGAATATCGCTCATTTTGCTACCTAGGTATAGGGTTCTTTCTTTATTATTTTTACATTTTCCGAATTGATTTGAATAGACTTTGGTCGGCACCTGAGGGACAGAGTAAAGGATTGTTCTTCTACACAGAGCTGGTTGGTATTCTGTCGCAACCATCGATTAAGAGGGATTTTCAGGGAAAACCCTGAACGACTACTGCCAGTGCCAGCAGCTGAAGAAAGTTCTGAGCCATACCTAACCTAGCTATATATTGAGACGATGTTAAATAGAGTATATGGGAGAGTTGGGCGAGACATTGTTTTTATGGACTTTGCTTGAATTGATAGACATGTAGTTTGTACATTCACACAACACTGAGCAAGGGAAAAGTTTTTTGTGTACTTGGGTTGCTGATCAGACCGCAACACAGTTTGGGTGGGATTAATTAATAAACTTGGGTATTGATGAAAACATGAAAATGTAAACTCAGTCGGGCTGTGAAGACAATCGCAGCAGATACTAGAGGCTGTGCACGTGCAGTGTCCGTAACTTTGTTCGCGGCCTGGAATTTTTGTCTGTGCTTAGATTGTTTTTGTCTAATCATAGCAACTGAAATGAGTAATCTTACGTAAAAGACGTAATCTGTCCCCAAAGACATTCACTCCGACTGTAGGTATCACTTGGAATTCGACAAAATTAATTCAAGCAATGAAATTTTCCCTCCAATGGAGATGGAAATGGAATATAAAAGGAAATGGAATGGAAATTAAAATGGAATGGAAATTGGGTAAAAAAAACAACCTTTTGAGTAGAATCTGTCAAGGAAAATGTTTTACTAAGAACACACAATCACTAAAGAAAAAAACTGCGAGGTTTCAGTACTCTATGAATAAGTGAATAAGAGATTTTCGTTAAACTTGACAAAAGCAAATTTTACTAAGTCGGGAGTTTCTACAAAAAATCTGTGGGAAAACTTCCACCTTCCACCACTACGTGTCTCACTCGGATCTCCGGCCCTATAGTGAAGCAAATTCTGTCTAAGACTTTGCGATTCAGTCCTGAATTATGTCGCTTAAGCATGAGCTTTGTCTAAACCAGATTGAGGTATCCTCGATTGCTTTGAATGAACGATTTTTCGCGAAATGATCGATCCCGTCAACGTCAACGCAAACGGTCTTTGGAGAAGAAGATTCAAAGGTCGATAGACCTGGTCAAGAAATTGAAATGCAGTTGTCTAAGATTTTTAGGTCATGTACAGCTAATGAATACAAATGCTTCGGCCCGCAGAGTCCTTATGTCTAACCCGACGCGAAATCGCAGTAGAGGAAGACATCGGTCATGCACAAGCAGAAGGAGACTTGAGGCAGTTGGTTGGTTGGTTGGATTGTGTGGCTGTATTTCCCGTTGGCTGAAGAGCGTAGAGAAAAAAACACAAATAAAGCATTGAGCCTGAGCGCCGTTTTGAGACCACAACGGAACCTGAAAATAAAGGGGAATGAACGATGTTAAAGGAGCTTAAAACCAGAATGTGGAGTTGAGAAATTTAATGATCTTGTTAAAATGGATGCTTTGAATGGCCGAAAGGTCATCATAAAAGGGATGACCTAGTGCACAGCTTAAACCGAAAAATTATTTTATTCATTTAATTAATTTTTGTAACCAAAAATTTGCCCGAAAATTGCCCGGACTTGCCCAAAAAAAAATTTTGTATGATTTGTTCAGACTTCTATATATTTGAGATCTATTTGGTACCTATGTGTTCAATCAATAATTAATTATAATTTAATAATACATTTAATTTAATTTTTAGATAAAAAATTTTAAACCGACTCTCATTTATTCGGAAAAATCTCTTTTATTCGGGAATTTCATTTTTTGTATTTCGTTATTTCCTGTTATACCTACATTTTGCGTTCCCGCGTTGGCTGCTCTCTAACTAGACTCCTGAACTGTCAAAACTTGAACGACTTCTAAACTATCTACTAATGGGGTGCGTTCAGTGTTACAACATTTTTAGCTTGTATGTTACAGTTTGTGTCAGCACAGCTACGGCAGTGGATGTTATGGGGGAGGCAGATAGCTGAGGCTGTTTGAGGGCTTGAGGCCTCGGTTCACCACGAACTGTTGTGAACTTACTGACTTGCACCTTGCTAACCTAGTAACAACGTGCATAGGTACCTATATGACAAATTAAGAAAAAGAAACATTCCTCAGCAGGAAGTAAAAAAAGGCTTAATCTTGAACACATTTCATCCTCAAAAGCCCACTTATATATCTTTCTTTGATCACAAAAGAAACAATACGAGTTCTCAGAACTATAAAAATTCGATGGGATGGGTGTTCATCATTCCATTCAACTCCCTAGGAAACGTCTACTCGTACATTCTTCTATGAAAACCCTTTGATTACCTCAATCTCTTTGGCCCATTCGAAAGCATCAGCACCCAAATAATACCATAAATTCCCAAAAGGCTCCTTGAGAGGGACAGATTCCATTCGTCCTTCTTCTTCCTCTATATGTTTTACACATTCCATTACAAAATTGCTAATTGATTTTAACAAACATAAAATAATAATTTGTTTGGGAATGGCGACCTTATAGCACCAGCACCATAAGCATCAACACATTTTTACCGACGGTATAGGCATAGATTCGTTTTGCTTATTTATACCCTAAAGACCGAGTAGGCGAATCTCCTAAGGCCGATCCTAAATATAAGCAAAGCCAGATAAAACAAACGAACACACTCCAGGGACGGTCGGATAAGTCCAAACAATCCACACCTTCGGGGCCGGGCACGTAACCCTTGTTTGCCACATGTGTTTGTGTATGTGCCTCCAAATCTGTATATCTCTTGCATTAATTAGCAGAATAATGTTTGCCCAGAATCATCGACCTATTGAAAGTCAGAGATCAAAGTTAGCCCCGAGCGATGGTAGCCGGGGGTGCGGGATAAGTTCCAATATAGGTAGTCACCTAAGCGCACAAGTATAGATAAGCCAGCTCAACATAAACAACAAGCAATCGAAATAAATATGCCGGTGGACTGACTTATTGTGTAAATAACATGTTGTGCACCAGTGGAGATGGATCTGATGAATAAACGATAGAGTTCAATACGAACTCGGCCACAGGCTAATTTCATACAAAAGACTGGATATGTACGTGACATACAGGTAGTCGGATTCTCTTGCTTATCTGCCTTTTGAACTTACTAAGGGACTTGTATGGATTCATAGGTGAGGTCAATCGGGTGACAGATATAGTCATCTCCAACCTCTTTAAGGCCGAGACTAAGAAGGCGTAATTCGGTGACAAAGTGCCACTTGCGGATGTAATAAGAGTGTGCGGAAGGTCCAAGAAAATTTGTTATGTGTCAACATTATCCATAACAACTGTCAGAATGGTTTTTACATTTCCGCTTCAATTTAAATCAGGTCGCAGCTAATCAACCATCGAGCAACGGGAGCAGCGTTATTTCGAAATTTCACAGCAGAGCTGGAAATTTGTTTCCTAATTTGAATAAAGCTTAAACAAATCAAATATTTTCCAAGTACCTACCTATTCCTGGAAACCGTAAACGAAATGCCTTACAGAATTCTAATTCACACACACACCCCCTCTCATCATTAAGTAGTGAAACTTGGTATAAACTGACTTGAAAAGGACATGCACAAAGTTGGAAAGCGCCCGCCACGCAATTTGTCCTTTAAAGGAAATAAAATATACAAATTTTCACTCGGCCACGAAATTAGCTCCAAAGAAAAATAAATAAATCTGGAGGCCTGGAATAGAAGATAGAGAAAAAACCCCGACGGTGTACCTATGGGCAATGTATTACGTAGGTAGGTACGCTGTTAGGCATCGTCCGCCGTTTGGCAAAACACATTCCAGTGCCTCGGCCCTTTTTTTTCGGAAATTTGTTCAAGGTGCCTTGAATTGACTAAAGGTAGACAGTGTGTACGCCTTAATATACTCCACTCCCATTCATGGGGGACACCCACGCACTGGCAGCCACCCACGTCGCTTTATTACAAATGGGAGACTTCAATCAATGTGATTTGAATTGGCAATGTCCTGACATGTGCCTGAAGTGGGGGCGACAACTTTGCTTTGAAGTACCGTAACAAAATAGAAATTCTATACCGAAAAGAGCAAAAAAAAAGAAAAAAAGAATCGGAAAGGACACTTGAAGATGATTCCGTTTGGAGTTGATGGAAAATCAAAAATAGGAACGAACAAAAAAGACGCTAACGACGACAGTCGATATACTTAGTATGTTTGATGACTTGTAGAAACAGGATGTGTTTTGTTTATTGTTTTCCGGGGAGGGATTTCCCCCCCAAGACAAATGCAAACAGAATTCGGAATAAGATGTGTGTACTTTGTGTTTGGGGGGTTAGAGGAAGTCGAGAGGGGCCACTGGAGCGTGTTTTGACATAGAACAGTGGAGTCACTTTTGACTGGAGTATGTTTTGAATTAAAAAGATTAAAGGACAATGGATGAGAGGTGGTGGGGGAGTAGCCTTGACTATTTTCTTCATTGGGAATAAGCTGGATATTTGCTGCTTTAATTTTGATCTATCGATATAGCTTGAACATTGAAATGTCACTTTAGCCGTATTGCGGACACTTTTCCTTGAATGGGGAAAATGGTATCTATTTACTTGATGATGCTGGAGGCTCTATTAAAATGCAATATAAAAGGGAATTCTATACAGCAGACCTGCTCTCAGTGGAAGATGTAAAGTTTCTTTTAGATTTGGCCAACGGTGTACACCATTACCCACCCTCTAATGAAGCTAATAAAGCCAGCTTCGGATACTAAAAAGTCTGTTAAATTGGGTTGCTATACTTGCCTACGCGACGTGAAGAAATAAAAAGAATTAATTAATTCGACGACTGATTTATTGATTAACAAATATTTTTCCATAAATTCTGAAGTGTTTTTGGAACAAAGTATTATATACGAATAACATAAGCTACCCTTCAGCTTGCAATTAAACCATTATGTCGGTCAGGGATACTTGCACTAACTGCCAATATAGATAATAAATGGACTTGCTCTATTACGAATAACAACAACTCAAGGCAGCATAAAGACACAATTATCGACACGTTGCTTAGGGCAACTGTTATCCTTGGAGATCAAAATAAAGTCTTCACTGAATGGTTTTAAGACCGTATAATTATTTTTTTTTAATAATTCATACGTTGAACAAAAAATCTTTAATTAAATTTTGAGGGAGCCTGCTCCCCAGCACAATGTCGAGAAAACTCTGGCGATAAAAAAAAAAAAACGAGAACAACGCATGCGGCGGCGTAACCATATTGCACTTGACGAATGCGACCTGACATTCCCTATGGTTACTTGAATCTTACTACACACGAATGGAAATTAGACACTACACAACCTGCACACTGAAGCTCGAAGCTGTAAAAATAGTCACTGAAGAAAAAAACTTCCAAGAGACTATATAGAAAAATAGAAGATGCCTTTTACTCTGAACCACAACGATTCAATGATTAGAGGTATAGGTAGGTATCATATGAGTAAAAGGCACCTGACTGGATAAAAACTCAGCAGATGCTGCGGTGACGAGGGAGTTCTCGAGGTTTTGATGAAAGCACAAGACCCTCAGTGAAGAATGTCTCCCATAGATGTCACGTGTCATCAGTACACTGCAGAAGTCCTACACTCAGGGAACTGTATAGAGCTAAACTAACAAAAATAATATTATCTCTTTTTTTTAAATCCACCAAACTTTTGATTAAAAACTACAAAGTGTAATATACTATAGCTGCAATAGAGTTAGGCCCATTTTATTCACTCGAAGTTGAACACACCTTCGGGATTTTTATATGGAAAACTTCCCAAGTTGTGTTCAACTTCGAGTGAATAAAATGGACCTTAGTGGATTGCAAAAAAATAGTCAACTTGTTAATGGAAGCTCGGTTCAAAATAACTTGTTTTTCAAAACTAACTCTGTAAAATTCAGCCAACTAGTTGATATTTGTCTAGAGACTGGTTAATAAGAACTGATAGATTGGGCTTTTTAACAATAGCCTTTTAATCTCTGCAATTTTTAACAGCAAATCGTGGTTTTTTTTTCAACAGATACTTAGTTAATTTAAACTTTTTTAACCGAGCAAAAATCGAACTCGGTTACTGGCAATTTGTAAGAATGTACTTGCCTACATTGCATTTAACAGAGCTACTGAAACAAGGAAACAATATTTCCGGACATCGAAGCTTTTGTACATAGAGCTCCTGGAAGTGGAAGCTATTATTAGAGCCAAAGCTCACTCATTGCAAACTGTTTTAATATGAAGTACCCATAGGTATACATAGGTGTAAGAAATCATTATAAAAAAAGGTATAGCCTAATAAGAGTATTGTACTGTCCAAATACTCGTAGAAAGAGCCTACCTGTGTCATTCATATTCGAATGACGTGGCCTCTATACGAAAATATGTTAATTTTCTTAGTTGCCGCCTAGCCGTTTTACAAAGATCCAAGAATTCTCTATTTTCGCCTTCAAAAATGTTGGCAAAATTGGATTGGCAGCAAATTTTTTAAGCAGGACAAAGTGACGCAGCTGATAATGGGGCGTTATAATACAACGCAACTAACTTAGCTGATACAGTGCAGCGATTGCGTAGAAAGTGTCGAATACAGAGATCTTAGGAGATGTATAGCTCTGTACCAACGTCTTGATCATCCTTGGGCCTGGCCCGTACTCCATATTATGTTTTTACTGTCATGTCGCCTGTGTTTGAAGCTGCTATTAGGTGAAAAAGTTTTGGTACATTTTGGTACAAATATTAGATCATTGATTTCTCGGAGCTAGTCGCAAGAATCGTACAGGCAGCCCCGGTGTACGTTACTTCTACGAATGGAGCGGATAATGGATAAAAGGATCAAACAATCTCAACACAGCGTAAATAAACAAAATATCAAACTCATCCAACTGCTGAGTAAGACCCATTCAAGTGTACTATCTAAATTTAAGAGCTTAGCGTACGTAAATCGGTCTGCATTTCATCACTCCCATCCTAATGGAGACTGTAAAAGCACAGATAAGTAATATACAGATGTCTCACGCCAATGTAAAAAAATGCTGTACTTTTTGCGTTCGTCCAACAAAGATCGTCCAACAAATCGATGGTGAAAACAAAAACCCACCACACCTCATTCGAATAGTGGTTGATTTTTTGTTTCAATGAATGCTACTTTTAGTTGAATTATGACCGCACGCAGAAAGGCATGTGCGCAGCATGATGCTTTATTTAATTCCACACTGAACAGTGGGTTAAAGGGTAAGGAAAGAAAGGATACAAGGTAAAAGGAAAGCGGAAGGACAAATATCGTCTTTCGTTCTTTCGTATTGTCAATGCCTTATGATTGTGCGCCGGCGGGGGGATGTGCAGTGAGGAAATATTCGGTGATGTAATGCATGATGGTTTTTGTTGGGAAGAGCAGCCGATTTGGTTTTGGATTCGTTTTGCTGAAAAAGTATCTAAAGCGATATGAACAATTTATTTCCATTTCGGCTGGGGATACAATTTTAATTTTCTTGTTTGGGTAGGTATGCATTCACATTATTTTTAGGGGTTTCGTTATGCAATGCTCGATAAAAGAAACAGTTTATAAAATATTAAAAATGAATATTGTTAAATAAAATAAAATAAATAATAAAAATCGCTTTTGGGCAGTGCATACCTACATATCAATAATAACAATGCGAGTTTTTATAAGTTGAAGCAATTGAACTGTTGCAAGTTCTGGCTAGAGAGTCTTAAAAACTCGTACACTTTACAAGAATTTTGACTTCAAAGCAAAGTGTAGTTCGTATTAGTCCGATATCTTTACATATGTATTTATATGTAAGGTTTTAGAGATTTGTTTTTTTAATTTCCACTAGCAGTTATAGACCGAATATGCCGATGGACGTGTGTGGGGGTGCAAATGAAGTGGGAGTTTTTGATTGTGTAACTTTCCAAGTGGTTGGAATTATCTTAAGGTCCATAATCAATTATGATTGAAAGAAAGAAGAAGTGGGAAATATTTGCTAAAAAATGCGTTTTTTTGCAGTTGTCATTACATTTTTATTGGCAGTACGGTGTTGAGTTTTATAAAAATATGTATACGGAGACAGATCGGGATTTGGGTAATCATTTTGAGAAATAATTAAAAAACCGATTTATTCGAATTTTTTTGAGAAAAAAACAATTGGAGGATCTTATTGAGGATACTTATTTAAACTTAAATATGGATTTTGATCAAAATCGTTAGAACGGTTTTTGTAAAATTTTGCAGACCAACCTGTACCTACCTACCAAATATTGCAATGCTTAGTTTGAACAATACTATTGCTTATTAATTTAGCTTAACATCTCCAGTTCGAAATTCTAAACGAATACAATATCTTTCTCTTACTACGTAATAGCGAAAGTTAAAAATACGTGATTGTTTTATTATTATAATGTTAAAAGGCATTCATGATACAAAGTCAGAGCGTTTTGATTGATTTTCAGGGATGAACAATACTATTTTTTATTCCTTTTTTTCATAGTGATTACAGGCATGTAAATGAAATAAAGTGCACGACTGGGTCGAACTAAACTTTCTCGATACTAGATAAAAGAAAACAAAATCCACTTTTGGATATTCATCTCATTTGGCAGTTATATCAGATAACAATATAAGCCTTTAAAAGTTAAAGCTCTCAGTAACAGGCAATTGTCGAAAGTAAATAAATTGAATATCCCGATGCCCGTGTGTGGTTGCACCCCAAAGTTCGATTTTCTTATTGTGTGAACCCCAAATGGTTGGCATTATTTTAAGATATACCTATTCAATATTGTTGGAAAAAGAGAAGTATTTGCTAAAACTAAGTTTGGCGTAGCTATGAGGCATTAAGCCTATTATACAAAAATATACCGTAAATATGCTAAAATACATAGATCGTGATTTCTGTTGTATTTTTTTGAGAAATAATTAAAAAACTGACTTCGACTTTTTTGAGGAAAACTAAGTAGGTACGGGATCTTGTTTAGAATACTAACGCTATCTTCAATATGTATTTTGTTCAAAATCGTTAGAGCGGTTTTTGTAAGATTGTTCAGATAAAACAGTACCAAATATTGTAATGTTTAGTTTAAGAAATAACATTGCTTAACTATTGAGCTGAAAGCTGATTATAAGTTTTTGTTCGGGATGTAAGCATTACTTCGTTTTTTGAGTTTTCGCGAAATCGAAGATGGGGTTTTCGAGATATAATTTTTGGCGCAACAGGTCCGTAGGGACCCTAGGCCCAGCTTTCACAACCATTCGTTTTGTGTGAGATTTCATTTTTGGAACGAATGAAAGGGATCTACAATTTTATGCCGATTCCAAACGGCTAACCGAGAAGCTCTTTCAAAACAGTTATACTCTCGGATGTTTGTCAGACGTTCGCGAGAGGTGGCGCAGTGAAAAAAACCCTGAGTTGGAATTTGGGTTTTTGCTTAAAACTTAATTTTCACAAAATTACTACTATTTTCAAAAATTCATTGAACGATAAGAGAAAAATTGAGCTTGGTATTAAGTTATAAATGAACGCATTTTAATTAGGAATGCATTTGTGTTACAATCGGATCGACCGTTTTCGAGATTTGTATGTTGAAATTTCAAAAGTACCGTTGTCCGAATTTTTAGCCAAAAACAGTCATGGTAACCTCACCTACCTAAGCTTACCTAAATATCAATTCTGGTTGAAATCGTTGGAGGCGTTTTCGATCAAATCAAACTGGTACGAACATTTTATACGGGAAGTACCTACCTACCATTAATACCTATTAAGGTTACCATGCCAAAAAAAAAAAACCTCCCGAACTTAAGCCCAAAAACTCCAAATCCGAGATTTAAACGTAATCCGGAAAGCCGTATAGGCTGTAGGCCTGTGAAAGGACGGACAGACCGAACAGAATTTTGCGACCCACTTTTTTGAGTTTCTCTATCATCGTAATGTCAGAATTGATTAATATCTCGAGTTCGAAATTTTGTAGGTACCTAGTTACATAATGTCATCTATACAGACAATCTACGTATTTCCTACAACAGGAACTTGAAAACGCAGAATTCTTTTTTCGTTATCCTACTTTATTTATTAACAGGGAAGAAACCCCAACAGTTGTCAGTTTAAATGTTATTGATCCTACCTAATGGGGTACCTATTAATTAATTAATTAATTATATTCAAAAGAAAATTATATACCTAAGTCTAAAATTTGATATACAATTGTATCGAATATAATGAAAGCCCTAAAAATAATGTGAATGCATAGGCATACCTACCCCAACAAGAACATTAAAATTGTATCCCCAAATTGAAATGTTTATATCGCAAAGAGGTACCTTTTCAGCAAAACGAATCCAAAACCAAATCGGCTGCTCTTCCCAACAAAAACCATCATGCATTACATCACCGAATATTTCCTCACTGCACATCCCCCCGCCGGCGCACAATCATAAGGCATTGACAATACGAAAGAACGAAAGACGATATTTGTCCTTCCGCTTTCCTTTTACCTTGTATCCTTTCTTTCCTTACCCTTTAACCCACTGTTCAGTGTGGAATTAAATAAAGCATCATGCTGCGCACATGCCTTTCTGCGTGCGGTCATAATTCAACTAAAAGTAGCATTCATTGAAACAAAAAATCAACCACTTTTCGAATGAGGTGTGGTGGGTTTTTGTTTTCACCATCGATTTGTTGGACGATCTTTGTTGGACGAACGCAAAAAGTACAGCATTTTTTTACATTGGCGTGAGACATCTGTATATTACTTATCTGTGGTAAAAGTTTCACGAAACTTCGTTCCAAACAGATGCACCGTCAGTCGTTCAACAATCAAATTGAAACAAACTATTTATAACTCATAATCATAATCACCCCATAATGCCACGTGAAGATACATAATTAAATGTATGCCAGCGATACACGAAGTTGAAGTTGCTACAAGCAAACGAATAAACTTTCGACAAAAAACAAAAAGAATGCAAATTTTCCCAGTAGTACCTATAGTGCTAATGAATTCTGGAGAAAGTTTATTTTTTTTTGTTTTGCAACTTTTGGAAAACTTTGATTTTTTCGCCCCTTCCTGTCTCCGGTCTGGGTGAATTATATTATATTTTTACCGTCCAATAAAGCGAACGGAAATCAGCTTAGAAAAGAAGACGAAAGTTTACCTGATTTTCACGGAAAGTAGAAAGCACTGTACGGTGTACGTACACTATTTCCAATGTAGGGTATGCACATACCTCTCCGGTTCATAGGGTATTTTCGATTTCCCGTTCAGCTTCCGGAATTTTTTTTTTTTTTTTGTTCACTTCCCTTAAAATGAATGTGTGTCGACAACCATTTAATGTGGAAAATCCTGATTTTATCTAAAGGAAGAAGTTTCTACCTCCAGTGGAATATGCTGGGCTCCTCTTTTTTTTCGTTCATTTTTTCTCGTTTCTTTCATGTCGTGTGCTAGGATTGGGGGAGAGGGGAGAGCTCTGCGACGTACAGGATTTGTAGCGGAAGGTTAAATACACATAATATATTTTCAAAATCTCAAGATTCGTTTGGAAGTCGAGAGGACTCGACAGAGACCGAACAGAACGTGCAACCACACGATAGATTGCGCCAGGATATTAATTCAACAATTTCCACATATTGAGAGCAAAACACGGATGCAATGGGGGCAAAAAATCCCACACACATATCCTGCCATCTAACCATAATTTAGGAAATGATAAATTACTTTCAGGATATATGGCTTGCATGGTTGTAACACCGCCAACAAAACAATCATCCAAACACACACGCGCGCTCATGCAGATTAGACTATGGGGGATCATCTTCCTTTGAGATTGGCAGCGTTTGGTTTGCGTTTGGTTTGCGCTTGGGAAAAAGCATTTTACCAAATGGGTAAAAGAAATGAATCGCAAAATCTTTACGCAACGCGTCTGTATGGCTGAAAATACCGTAAAAAAAAAGTATGGGGTAGAGCGAGCAAATAAGATGAACAATATCTAAATAACATCAGTACCATGACATCTGGTTGAGAAAAGGTTGGAGAACATCTTCGAGGGAGAGAAGGCATTTTTTTTTTGGTTTCCTGACAATTTCAAGATAAAGACGGCCGGGTAAACAAGACTCGCAAAAAATAAGAACAAAGAAAGATGTGTGGGTTGGGCCAAAAGGAATTCCATTTCACTGATAGGGATCGTATTGTTGTTATCTCGGGATAGAGGGTGTTGGCTTTTGTCGGCATTTGTTGCTTATACGTATACTAATTGCCACTGAATGACTTTTTGTTTGTCTTCATTTAATTTGGTACAGTAATAGGGCTTGACCCAAACCGAGGGAAGAGGCACAATTGATGGCTTATCTTTTAGAGTAAATTTTTCTTTTCCAGCTTCCTTTATACATATTATATTATATTCTTTTGTGTGTTTGTTGTGCTTTCAGTTGGGAAGTCTGCTACCAATTGCGGTGCCAGCACCACCCACGACGCTATCGCCACCAGCAAGACCTGACTTGCAGTCTTCAAATCTGCTGAACAATCTGCCGCAGCCGTTAGAAAGTGGCCCGCATGTAAGTATTTGTTGTTTGTATAGAAAAGGGTGCGAAAAGGAAAATGTATGAAACAAAAAGGTATAATGGCCGGTGGTAAGTATTTGAGGTCGAGAAGGGTCAAAAATATTACCATCAATGCGCTTTAAAGGAGCCTTAAATATCTGGGGATTAAGTCACGCTGTTTAAAAGTGGACTGGACGATATCGTTTTGAAATGTTAGCAATAAGTTTTTTCCCAGATGAATTTGTTTTCGATTATAGGCAGTACTTATTACATAAATGTGTATGGACGAGGTGGCAATCTTACGCTCTTAACTCCAACAGCATTTGGACAGTTTCGAGATTCTCTCATTTAGAATGTGGCCTGACAGGCACAGAGACAGAGCTGCTTAAGGTGACGGAGAATTCTCCTTACTTAACCCGGACCCCGGCAGTTTTACTTAATAGTTCGACAGTTACCTACAGGATTAAATTGCTGTCCAAAATAGAAGTATTTCTGTTCGCGTATAGGTACTCAGCGTATATTTTAAAAGTGACTCCATGGTCGAGGATAACTATTGGCGTGTTTGACCATGAGTTGTTTGCAGAAAAGAATTGTGTGATATTTTCGTGTGGTTCCGGGTACTTAAATCTGTATTTCCAAGGCCAAACCGTCATCTGGTAGTGCGTACTACATCAGTCACCTTTTTTTCCCACTTCTGTATGAAGTTAGGCTTGTTTCTGTCGTCCTCCGTAGGAAGCTTGCAACAATGCTCCAAATGGTACATGCCTCACTCTCACATCAGGTATCACAATTGACCTACAAGTCCGGTCTAAGTGTGTCTTTCAAAACAGCCAGCTAGACTAATCCGACCTACTAAGTCCTTTACCGAACAAAGCACAGCTGTTCTTCTTTTTTTTTCTAGTTCATCTGGTACCTTAGAACATCTATACGTAGTCTAGATTTGTCAGCTTAAGATGTCTCTTTTGAAAAGTAATTCTGAGCCTTTTAAAAGTCTTCATTCCTTTTATTTTTTTACTAACACAGATTATTTGTGTAGTGCAGTGCTAAGTTTTTCCCCAGGACAACACAAATTTCGCATATTTCCAGACAAACAAACGTCTGACAAAAATCTGAGACCATAAAAGCGACAGAAGACCGCCGTGTTCATTGGAGCCCATTGGAAATTCGGTGACCTTGTCGTTTTAGGTCTATTTGCGAGGTCCACGAAGTTTCCTTCTTCATGTTAACCGACCGTATGAGCCTTCCAAGCTCATCACCTTATTGTTGAACTCGCTCCAATCGCATGACGCTTTCCCAAACGCTGTTGTACCGAAAATGGTGTTGTAACCTGAACACGGTGGGTATACAAGGTCAGTTACCATTCAATAACTTCAGCTTTTAACAACCGTTGCGTTGAGTTTTTATGCTAGACCGATACAGCTTCCTTTTTTGAATTTTTTTCTGAATTTAAGACCGAAAAGGAAACCACCTTTTATTCGTTTCCAGTTCCCTCAAGAGCAATAAAAACTGCACCACTATTGCAGTGTCGCACATTTCCTAAATCAATCGGACGAATTGAGTGCCATCTTATGCGTCACAAAATTCCCCCAACAATACGGCGACCAATATCCAACAAATCGCCTACGAATTGCATGACAAAAGCCCCCATTGTCACCGAAAGTCACATAAATATAAATTTCTCTGCGCCTAAAATTGGGTCATCACATTCAAATTATTTTCACATTTCCGGTCTCGCCCCATTATGCAAAAAGAGAAACCCCTAAGAATTGATCCGAATAGCAAACTTCAATTAATCACTCGAATTGACAGCCAAGGAAAGAAAAATAGCACTTAGAGAGGGGGACAAATAAAAAATCCTTCATCCGTTCAAATTACTTTCGAGGTGATTTCAGTTCAAAGTTACTTTCATTTTTCGCATCCCTCGAGGAGCACACAGTACCAGCTCCGTCTACAATAACTATTTCTTTTGTGTGTAACGCCTCACATCCGTTTTCTATTCATATTCATATGTGTCAACCTTCCGAAAAAAAAACCGGTCTTTCGGGTTCAGAAGTAACAGAAACCCAATTTAAAAATGTGACAGAGAAAAGCACAAAAGTCCTTGTTAGTCAGGTTCAAAGTGCTTAACTTTTGAGCAGCAGACGAATAAAAAAGTAGACCTTTGCATAGCACAAATGACAAGGCTCATTCTCGGCTCCAAATCAATGAACACACATATTATAGACCTTTAGGCAGGTAATTCAATTCAGTGCGGGACTCTCCTACCTTTTCTTTTTCTTTTCTCGTTGTATTGAAAGAATACTCGTACATTGCTGCCAATGCCAAGTTCCAAGTACTTTTATTCCATTTACATATCTTTTCGCCGTAATTCTTCTTTTGTTGTGCTCTCCGTCTCCGTCTCCTTGTTAAACGAAAAAATGCAATAATAAGAACTAAATAAAATTATGCGAATAATGTGAAAAGAGAGCAAAAGGGACAAAGCACAGCAAAAACAACAACAAAAAGATAAAGAAAAAGTAATTTCCAATTCATACGCTTGCCGTCGAGTCGAGGCCCGGCGGGGGTCTTAAATTCTAGAGCTAGTGCGGTGAAGCGCCGAAGAGGATCCTCCAGCAAAGGGACGAACGATAATCTAGAAAGGAAAAAAATTTTATAACTTTACGGAGAATGATTTTCTATGTGATAAAAAAAGGAGCGAGCACCTCCTCACCTCCTCATTGACGCAATTGGATTATCTTTTGAGGAAAAGAAAATTTCGATCTGGTGCACGCTTGGATGATGGCGAAACGAAGTAATACGCGTAAGAGTTCTGCATGAGTTGTCTCTTACATTTCTGCTGCTGCTGCTTTCTTTCTCTACTCGCTACCTACTTTTGTATGAGTGTACCCTCGTTTTAGGGTGCTTCTTGGTGAATTGGCCTGAATATGTATTTTTTTTTTTTTTTTTGTCTTATTTGTCTGTACTTTAGCCGCAGGAGTGGGTGCTGGCGCTTTGAGCTCCTCGGGGTCTTTAGAAATTTCTTTTCCATACATGTATAACATTATGATTACTATTACTACAGACTACAGTTCCTGTGGTGACTTGGATGACTCCGTTCTACCGTCTGCACTTGGTTCGTTTCGAGAGGAGTCTATTGTATTGGCAGTGATTAAGTTCGGTTCGGTGAATTGGGAAGTCAGGTGTGTTCCTGTTCATTGTAGGCGAATGCGATGAGGGTACTTGATATGGGAAAATTAAGATCTAGGAGCACCTTTCTGTTTCAGTAATAAAATAGAAAGGCTTGCTTTTCTTTACCTACTTTCCTGAGGCTTTTTTAGAGGCGTGTTTTTTGTAATTAGCAACAGCTTGTGATACACCTCTCTTCTGAATGAGGTTCCTGGTACTTTTCTTGCCACGTTGGTATAATTTTTTTCCTTTGAACGAATTTTTGCTCGTTTAACAAATATCTTCAGGTTAGGTCTATGGCATGATTTAAAAATGGGAAAAAATTCTGACTGGTCTGGAGGCCTTCAATGATCACCGTAAATACATTTTTCAGTACACGTCTGGTTATGACATCAATATTTTGGCAACTCCTCACAGCGCGCTGCCTCGATATCACAATAAAGGTCTTGAGGACATTTTTCACACTTTAAACCAATGAAATCAGTTGTTAAAAAAGAGGCCCTACGATTCACTGCACCAACGGTTGTTTCATATCATTAACCTCTTCTACTCTGCCAGAGGAACTACTGTAAACTATTTAGTATAATGCCAAATCTTTAATACCCTAACCATCGATCGCGATGAGATGGCTTTTGTGGCTTTTTGTCTGAAACGTCGACAGAATCGGAAAAATGGATCGTATTTCTTAAAATTGTATCCGACTAAAAAAGATCCTTGATCTGCCATAGAATGGTAGAATAGAGCAGCAAAAGGCTTTTTTCAGCGTCATAGCTACGCAAAAACCCAAATTCCAACTTGTAAAGTTTATGATAGGACACGTCTTTATTGTTGCTTGCTCACAGTCCAGTCTGTTTATTCTCGCAATCTGTCAAACATATTATTCGTATTCGACATAGTGATCATACACATTTTTATAATAATACAGTACAGATTTTGTGGATACTACACAACTCAAAGTTTTTTCACTGCGACACCTCTAGCGAACGTCTGACAAACATCCGAGATTATAACTGTCTTGAAAGAGCTTCTCAATCCGGCCGTTTGGAATCAGCATAAAATTGTAGATCCCTTCCATTTATTCCAAAAATTAAAAACTCACACAAAACGAATGGTTGCGAGAAGATAGGCCCATCAGGGTCCCTACAGACCTGTTGCGCCAACTATTATTATTATTATTAGCTACTTGTAAAATTCTGATTGTTCTATATTTAAAAAAAAATAATGTTTCCAAAAATACAAAATACACAAAATGAAAGACTGGAGGTTTTTGCTCGCTGCAATGGCCTCAGAGCCCCAACTTTATAGTACCTCACTTAAGGACATCATCCCGGACAATTATCGCCCAGCTTGCTTACTAAAACAAAATATTGTTTTTTTTTTCACAGCCAGGTAAGAAATCGAACTTTCTCAAGATGTCCTTTCGCTGTCGACTTCGAAACGTTATATTTGGAATTTCGGGCCTTTTGTGTTACCTTGCTGATATTTTTCCTTCCAGTGGAAGACTAAGCCATCAAACACTCCCTTTAAAGAGGTAAACCTGCTTGTAGAGCTTATTATAACTTTGTTGACAGACAACTCTGGCATATTCCATAGTTTTATGGTTTCCTATCAAACACATCATCCAAGACATAAAAACCTAATAATGCACCACAATTACCTTTATTTAGGGAAGTAAGTTTTAAAAGGTTTCATAGACCGCCCCGTTTTAGGTTTCTTCTCAATTTGTACCCCTCAAGCTCAACAATTGATATTTTTTACTACGAGGCGAAGGTATTTCCTTTAACTGCTTTAGTTTTTCTCACTTTTTCAGAAAGCCAAGGGATTTCAAAAATGAAATGATAGACTTAGAGCGTACCTCGAAATAGGTCCGTAAATGTAGCCAAGTCCTAGATTCTCATAATATCATTCGTTTTGTGTGACATTTTATTTTGAGATGATTGAAAGAGACTTACAATTTTATGATGAGTCCGAAAAGGCTTTTTATGATAGTTATACGCTCGTAAGTATGTCAAACGTTCGCGACACATGTCGCAGTAGACGAAAACTTAAGTTGGAGATTCGTAGTTCTTGCATATTATTTTTCGAGGCTTATTTAATGGTGCGGATGTCGATTTTTCTAAAGCTGACTTTCTAGGTTTAGTGAATAAATAATCGAAGCGATCTGTTTTTTTGTTGATTGCTTCATTACAACTGCGGAGGCCTATAGTATGTGGGATACACAAACTGACTCACACCCTAGTTACCTATGGTGATGGCTGTTATCTTAATCAAAGCCGTTTTAGTGTCACAAAGGGATGGCAGGCAACAATTCCGCGAGTGAATAAGCTATATGTTAACTCAAAATAAGAAATGGGAAATATTACCTACCCTTTCTTTGTATATGCAGAGGTAGGGTATCTTTTCAAAATATTATATCTTTTATAGCATTGTTAATTTTTGATTCCTTCTCTGCAAAATCAGCTTCTAGAGAGGTTTTAATTCTGAGTTAACATATAGCTTTCCCACCGTGAGCGAGTCATACGTGACTGTATTTGGTGGATTTTACAAGCAAAACAATAACACATTCAGTCACGTATTATTCGATCATATATACGGTAATTCAACCACTGGTTTAGATCTGTGATAAACGAGTGAGAACGTCAACTTCGCAAAAGAAGTATACAGCTGATGAGCTTTCCTATAAATTTCCACAATGACATTATTTCCTTGCGAAAGTTAATTTCGACACCGTTCTAACCTTCACAAGAGATGTAGGTCGTCTTGTTAAGGATAAAGTATTCATTATCCAACGATATTAAATATCCCTTTGGCGAATAAATGTTGGGAAAACACCTATAAAAGCGAAGTATGTTGCAGGTTTGCTAGTGTTGACGGAAGTTGTTTTGAAACACCTACATTTCAGTCTTCAGATGACATCATTTAAGAGGTACCTACAAAGATTTTTTTGATCATACCTATTGCACTTACCAACAAGTATGGAATGCTATAGAGTGATCCCTGCTAGACTGCCTAGCAACATTTTGGTGTTACAATAATTCAACATTTCATTGTCCTTTGAAAAAAAAACTATAATAACTTAGTTCATTATGAACAACTGAGGTAGGTACATCCTACATCATTTCGAAATGAGAATATTTTCTTAATTTAATTGCTTCCGAACCATGTTCCCCTTTTATGTTGTGACATAAACATTAAACAACATCTGGCGCTTTGTTCTTCCTAATTAATTAATGGAACTGTGCCATTGTTCCGATTCAAATGTATGTTCTATCAATCATACTCGTATCTACAAAAAAAAAAAAAAAAGAACGCTCCTTTTCTCCATAAATTTACCTTACCTACTCGTACCTATATACGTACCTATTGCAAGCTTTCAATAGAGACGATAGAATAACCCTGAAACCGAGCATAGAGGGAGAGAATGGCAAAAAAAAAAAACCTCATCCTCACTTACAACTTACAAGCTTAGAATCACAAAATAGAGTTTTACATGGAATAAGCTCTGACATTCGTCGTTAGGGCGGCTCGAGCTCGATACAGATTTTCCAATGTGAAAAACTCATTAGGACAACTTATGTATTCATGAGATAGATTAACTGAACTACCATCCTTAACTATAGTGTCTGTGTACTCAGACTGTGTTTATATATATATATATTTTTTTTTTGTAAAGGCTGCGCTGGAGATGTGTGCGCTACCGATATATGGTGTACAGCAAGCTGGATGGCATTACTCATTCAAAGTTTCGCCTTCGAATGGAACCGCCTCTTCATGCTTGCGTCTTCGTGAGTCAATTTATTTCTGCAATGAATACAGAATTGGTCTAGCCGTGGTCTCATTGATTTACGTTTCTCCAACCACCCGCAGTGCAGCAGCAGCTCATACTATACGTACTCCGATTCAGCGTTGCCGTTCTAAAAATGATCAAAATGACCCCTTTTTCATTTTAAGTAAGATTTTATTCCTTATTGAAAATGTGTTTATTTTTTTTTTTGCAATGAGAACATTTACATGTTTTTGTTAAACAGAAATGTTTTGAACTTTTTTTTGTTTGTTCTATATTAGTATTTTATTTGGTTGATCCTTTTTTTTTGACTCGGGCCCCTTTTGACATTTTGCAACGGCATCACTGCTCCGATTACCCATGATATTTCAAGCGATAGCTACAATTTCAACAAATTCACTTGGCTGCAAGTTGTCCTTCGCGTTTGCCGTTGTCTTCTCATTCTTGAGATTTATGTGTCAAGGTGAATGCAGTTTCGAGCAACACGGTCTGGAGGATGCATAGCATTTCATTCGCTCAAGCAGAATGGAGCTGTCTTCGTAATATATTATGAAGTTGACTATCTTTTCATGTATGTCTATTCATTTTTTTTTTTTTTTATTTCTTCTTTTTTTTTTGACTAATTAGATACGTCTGTGTTGAAAGTGGAAACAGTTTTGTGTATACAAATGAAATTAGTCTATTCCATTCAGAAATGGAAATGTGTGGGCGAGTCCTTTAAAAATATTCAATAGGCGTCAGCGACAAGACAAATGAGCTGGTTATGAGCGAAATTTACCACGCTTAACTAGCTGAATGCAATATTTAAGATCGATAAAAGGCATATTGTGAGTTCCTATTAAAAGATCTTATAAACTTTCACTCAGATAAAAAAAATAGTTATTATTAAAAATATTGTTAAGCAAAGAATTGTGAGGGTTTCAAAAAAATTTCAGCTAAAAGTTATTGCTTTAAATATTATTTTTTATAACGAGAACTCGTTTTAAAGTTTTCAAGAATCAAGTAGGTATTCAGCGTAAGAATAATATTTTAATACATCATTGCCAACAGTTTTATTTTTAAATCAAAAATGTTGATATTTGGGTTTTTTTTAATAATGTTAACCAACGAACATTGTCGGCATTTCTTTTTTTTTTTTCTGAGTGTTGTGATATTTTGAGTTGTTCTCAACCAACGGAGGGTAGTAATTTTTTTGGTGAAATACCGAATACTACGTGTAACACCCAATAATAATTTTCTAATCTAAATCAAAGGAGTTCAGTTCCGCAGTAGCGAGCTTCCATATATTTAAAGTCTAGACTAGGATTTTTTATCGCATTAATAGGATTAATTGCAATTTACTTTTTGTTATTTGTTTAAAAAGAAAGAACTATTGTCACAACGAACGTGAAAAAAAGTACAACAAGTCGGTAAAATTATAAAAACTCATCGCTACTTCCACATTAATATTGTTTTAATGAACTTTTATTTGTAAGCTGAGCAGGGTAACGCAAAATCATCAACTAAGCTCTACACTTTTGAGATTTAAACTTACTGCGATACTAATAATTATATTTAGTCTCCAGGTCAGATTTAACGAACTAATAATAGCGAGCTTTTCCATATTTTGTAACCCACAAAATCTTAAGTGTGAAGAATAAAAATGATTATTAGTAAGACCCTAAGAGTTTACACTTCTATGACTTTGGGACAACCAAATTTCTTGAACTAGAGGATACAAAAAATAGTTATTTCTATCCTTATTCTTTTACTTTGATTTTTGTTAGGTACATTCCCTCTAAGTAGATCCGTCAACATTTTGCAACCGACTCGAATACATGCCGAAAGAAATTCGCTGACCTGTTAATAACCAAGAGGGGAGCTACGCGTTACTCGTTAGTTATTAGTTTGCTTATTTTCGGTTTTCTTGACATTTTTAATGAAAATTTGTGCAGGATTTGTGCGATTTTGCGGGATTCAGACCGATATAGCTATTGCCTTTGATTCGAACTGAAAACGTGAAGGCCGTACCCCATTTTGTGTCAAAATTTGTTCTTAAAATAAATAAACTCTTACATACAGTGAATAAAATTACTTGTACTAATCGTTTTTAAAATGATTTCCAATGCATTTTTAATAAAATAAAAACATTTTTCTTCCTTCCTTTTTGGACAGTTTACAATATCACCAGAGTACGATGCGGTAAATCATTTAACAGTATCTATTTAGTTTTTTTTATATATTTTTGTTGTTCTCTTTATTTTGAACATTTAATTTTCTTTTACATTATTTTCGCATGGGGTTTGTTTTATTTTATTAGAATTGTAGTTGTTCTGTAGATTGTAACATCCCATTGAAAATCTTCAGTGCCACAAAAGCTGTCAAGTCCAAATGACTTTCGTTCTTTGCATATTCACAATTAAAGAAAATCCTAGTTTGTGAAAAAATTTAAAAGCATAATCTATATGTATAATTGTTTATGTAAAATGCTATTGAATATCTACCCTCGATGATTGTAAAATTTTAACTGACAAATGACAGCCGAACTCCAATGAAATTATAGTTGTAACAATGATTTTTGGGTTATACAGGGTGAACCAAAAATAGAGAATGAATTTTAAACAAGTCTTTATTTGTTAAATAAGTTGCGACAAAAATACGGAATTTTGAAGTTTAGTCTTTTATATTTAGTTGATGAAAAATCTTAGTGTAAAAAAAATATATGGTCAAGTTGGTGATTTGGTAACACTTCAGGCTTTTGATGGTATTTGCCATCAGCCCTTTTAAAGTTTATCAATTCAATTCCAAACCATACGATCTAATGTTCCGTTTTACGGTCTTCAAGATGCTGGCAGATCATTTTAGCAAAGTAGTGAGTTATTAGGAGTGCAAACAGATTATTTGAAGGCTCCAATTGCAAGAGGTATCAAAACTTCATCTTCGATAAGACACGATTCACTTCAACCGAAAAAAAAAACAGAAACCCTTGTCATTGTTTATGCCGGGTGAGTATACCAGCGGGTACGGATTTGTCGAAATTAGCAAAGAGATTTGCATAATATGATACACCCCCAGAGCCCAGACGTATTCTACACACTTGAAGCTTACAATTAATGAATCGTTAAATAATTGATGAGCATATTCCAACAACTTGTATGACATGATTACAGGTGATTAATATTCAGTTCTCTCTCTGGATGTGGATATTCGTGCGATGTCAAACTTGAAACGTGTGTGCGCTTTGCATGTGACGACTTGTGTGTTGTCATTAATTGTCAAAGCTATATATACCTCAAACTGAAATTTCTCGACTTAGTTCAACAACATTCTGAACTCGATTTGTGTCACGAAAATTACACACACAATAGTAGTTAGTGTGTACTGTAATTAACTCCACTAATCATTAGTTGTCTGTTTGAATGTAGAAATTTGATTAAGTCGCAGAGCTTACATCCTGTACACTCGAATGAGTAATGACTATGGGTTAGACAGCAGCGCACAAGGTTACAACAAGGTTCCGTTTCGAAATTGAAAATCCAAGGATTATTGGAATAATTAAAAACAACTCCTTCTGCACGCAACGGGCGGAAATTTATATAGCAACTTGAAAAGAAGCCCTCCCGCCAGAGTGCGCCTTTCGCAATTCATCATTCAAAATAAGTGCTCAATCTCATTTTCCTTAACCCCAAATGCCAAGGAACGGAATAAGAGAATAAAAATAATAAAAATAGAAAATGTAAAAAATAAAATATGCAAATTGATTGTAGGTATAATCTGGAAGATACACTTTAGCTTTGTGACACACAATTCGGTGACATCCTCTCGAGTGATTGTTGTCCTTGTTTCTTCTTTGTTGGCCTTTTTTTTGTATTGTTTTGTTTCTGTGTATTTTCTCCGCAAATCTGGATTAAACTTTATTTCCTGATGTGTATTGTAGGTGGGCTCTGTTTCCTTGTTTTGTGGTACATTTTGTTGGGCATACAACGTGTTGTGTTATATCCGCCAAGCTATTGTCTGTGGCTCCATGGTTTTGTGTTTGTTTCGCCTTTCAGGGGTTAAGAGATGGATAGATATACTATGCACACGGATGATACGTAAATTGTACCAGAGATCCGGGAAAGATGTGAAAGGACGCACATAAATAAAACACAAAATAGAGGAAGCCAAATAAAATGTGACATCAGTTGGAAATCATTTTTTTTTTAGCGTTTTCTTTCTTCAACAGGAAGAATTTATAATGAAATTCGAAAGTCCTTTTATAGTGTTTATATTTTTATTTTTTTGTTTTCTGTTGTCGGGTCTTATCTCGAGTGGAAAAGATAAAAATGGTCTTCTCTGAGAGTGCGGGAGAGAATATGATTTTTATATTAAAAGCCAAAAAAAACATCCACTGGAAAGTGGGAGATTACAATATGGGAAGCTAAAGTTGGAAGCAAAAGCAGCGAAAGCACTATAGACGAGGTGCTTTTAGTAGTTCTTGTTCTGCATGGATTTTCCTGTTAGCTGGGGGTGGGTTAAACGTAGCAGATGAAGTAATTATTAACACATTTTTAATTAACACACCTCGCGGATAGTTATTTTTTAAGCGTAGTTGCGATCGAAATTTTAGTGGAGTTGGGTACATTGATCCCTACTGTGGGGTCACCTGCAGAAGTGGATTGGACGCTCTTATTTTGCAAAATGTTAAAAATCAGCACAAGTGGGAAAAATCCCATGCAATAAACCCTTCGAGCAATAACAGAGAAGTCTTTCCCATTTACGAAAATTTAAATATCTATTATCTATGGTTTTATGAGCAGCAAGTCGTGACCGCATCTAAGGTATTTTGGAAGCTTTCTGCAGATAAAGTGGTACTACCACAAGTAAAAGCCAAATGTTGATAAAGCTGTTGGAAAACTCTTAAAGCGATTCGTTCTGGTTTTGGTTAAAAATATTTGACAATCTGCGAAGAAAGGTGAATTAAGAGAGTAAGAAGCTTCTCATTGTATCTGACGTTTCAGCAAGCCTTATCAAGGAACTCAGTTTACTAGATTTACCGACAAACTGTGTTCAAACAAAGCTTAGTACCTACTTCAAACCATGAACAGAGGTTCGGTGATAACTCTATTGCAAAAGCTAAAAAAGGAAAGGGCTGTTTTCCTCCTTTGGAATATCTCATTCAACAACATGTATTACTTGTCAGCAATGGCCTTACGGAGGTGACTTCGTCAGGGAAGTCTCAGGACAACCTTTTTCTTATTTGAGCGAAGTTATGGCACCTTAAGCCGTCCGCACTTATCTTATACTGTTTGGAATTACTGACAGCATTCTTCTTAGCCACTCGCCCGAAGATAAATACCTACCCAGATGTATTCAACTACGAATTAAACTGCACACAGAATACTTTGAAAAGAATTCAGATAGGACTCAGAATAAAGCCTTTCTGCAAGAGGGTAATAGTACACTGGTTGTATTCAGAGGCCCTTTGTAACCGGTGGTCCAGTAATTCAGTTGAAGACTGCTAGAAATAAAACTTACCTCAATAATATAAAGAACCTATACTGCAGATTGCGCTTACACTTACGTCGGCAAGCATAAATGGGTCCTTAACCCATCCAACTAAACACAAAACAAGTGGCAGTCAATGGTACTTTTAGGGCATAAGAGAGATCAAAATTTGACATCATTAATCAGTCCATATGACAATCATAACGAAAAACGAAATAACGACTGTGATAACACAATTTAAAGGCTACATTCCTGAAAGCACATGTTGGCTAACTTCAAGTACCACAATAAAAATGTGGATATACCTACCCATTTTAACAGATATCCCCAAGATGGAGAAAGCAACGAATTTTTTTATTGCTGCTGTACCATTTTCAAGGTTATACTATATTTCTTGAACCATACCATGTCTACTGTTGCTTAGAGCACGGATTTCACAGTCGATAGCTCAACTCTGTTTGACTAATTCTTTTCCTCCACAACCTTTAATTTGCTGATTATGTCCCTGTAGCCCAAAACTCACCACAACCTTGTCATTATCGAGACTGAAGCCACTTCGATCTAACTTCCTCCCGTCGTCCGAGTGTTTTTTTCTGCCTGGCATCTGTGATTTGTTTATATTCCCTATCCAATTACACATCTTTCCATCGTTCAAACTTTTGTCATGTTTATGCGTCTAATACCAGAACCAACTAAGACCCTCCACCATTGCTGATAAATTCTCATTCAAAGCCAAATCAAAATATGCCCCTTAAACTTAATATAACGACTGTGACTTGCTAACGCACAGATTAATGCTCGTAATTTCCACCCACGTTTACACTCCAGTTTTCTTATGGCTCTTTTCCAGTCGATAGCCCACGAAGGACGCATTTAAATGCGTGAAACAGCTCTCAGTTTCAGGATATTTCCTACGTTTTAACTTTTCTTTTTTTTTTTTCCTCCATTCGAATGCCTAGTGTCACAGGCAAATGTCAGATTTTAATGCCCAAAACAGAGCAGCAAACAACTCCCAAGGGTCCTATGTGGTGGCACGCATCAAAGGCACAGTACGGCGCACGAAACAAATGGCCGAAACGCGAACGGAAATCCAACGAAACGCGAAAATAGCTCCTTTCAATTTCTTTCAATCTGCTTCAGGAAGCACATACGATTCGGTCTATATGGATGACATACGAGTGTACTAGCTCGTTTCCTTCTTCAGGCACCGGAACAGCTTTTCGGGGGCAAACGAACAGCAACAACAACAAGAACAAAAAACACAAAGAACAGACATGTACAAATTTTGAACCCATTGCCATCCCACATAACAACTGGTGATACAAGCTAGGGTTAGCTACATGCGAGTATAGTTGCTGAATGAGGCAGATCATCTTTTGTATGACAGCTTTGTATGGTTTACAACCCGAGCGTGGTTTTGAATAATAACACGCACAAACGCACATTATTTTTTTTATTTTTTTTTTGGTGGGTGGGGCGCATCAACCACCCTTAAACAGGCAACCGCACAAAGAGTTTGCTTCTGGATTTCTTTTCTTTGAGCGAAGGGTAGCGTTTTCAAAAGGAAACACACGCACGAAGGAGTACGCACGTAGCATTCGGAAGTATACATGCAGCAGAGCGCGCTGCATAGAAGTCAAACGTAATATAGTCGACGATTATGAGATTCCGGAGCATGAATTGGGAATTATTCGTTGAAAATCATTTGATACGCTCACGTAAACAAAATAATTTGAAATTTATGTTTTATACACATAGGGGCGGTTAAGCACAAATATCCATCTGGCGGTGGTAGCTTGAAAATGAAAAAGTGAAGAGAAAAATTCGTACTTCCCCCATCATACTCTCTCCGGCAATAATGCATTGCGAAGGGCACAGGACCTCGAATTGGCAAATTCATTTGATTAGCCCGCACATGAGGTAGAGTGGTATTATTTCTGTTTAATTCCAAATGGAAGAGGATTCGGTTTGTATTCGTTCCACGTTTGTGGTTATTTTTGTTTCAAACGATGACTGCAGTGAATAATCAATTTGTAGGTTTGCGCACATTTGCCACCTGACAAGGAAAAGCACCCACTTTCACAAGAGCACAACTAATTCCCATTTCCTTCAGGTAGTATGAGGTGTGGCTCCAAGAAGGGCATTATACGAATTGCCTTGGGGATCGGCCTCGAGGCTCACAGAGTGCTGCAGAAGTTGAGTGCTCTCTGGAACAAAGCAACCATATTATAACAATGCACACAAGTTGAAGAAGGTATTGCATGTTTCCGATCCGTTTTTTTTTTTTTATATTCAACATTCCCGTTTTAGTCTTCCAACCAGTCCCAATTGTGTGGTACCTCAATAGGCCTATATTTTCTTGATCTATCTGTGTCTGTTGGACCTTACCACGTCTTTGTCCTTGGTGTGGAAAAGTTAATTTTCAATATTCAGAAGTTTTTCTATGCCTTCCGCAACCGCCGAAGCTTACCTACCTGAAGACTGATCTAGCTGCATAGCTTCCAACAAAACGGATGAGACGGGGCACCAAAATTAACACTACCTACTTCAGTCTTCCCTAGCTAGTAGACAGATCCAGGACGCAACCAAGCAGTAAAAAAAAATGTCACAAGCTTTGAAAACCTACAACTGTTTTAATAATTGGTATATAAGCTTTGCCTTAGAATATTTGCAATGCAAAGGAAGACTTACTCAAATACTTACGTGGAAGCTTTAATCCAAATAATGCATCGTAGTTGGTCTGGATGGCTTGGAGTCAGACTTATTGGAAATACTAAGGTCCCAAGTTCACCCTAAGCAGTGCAGGCATTTCTAAATATGAGCGAGGACTAACAGTCTACTTTCTCACACAACGATTATAAAGTGAATAAATGTTTTTGACAGGCTTTCACCCCCTGATCTGGCTGATAAGCTGCAACCTGCTATCCTTGGCGTCCCAGGTACTGTGCCTTCAGTTGTGCGGAACAAGAGCCCTGGTATCATATCATGGAATGACTTGTTCTTGGAAACGGAGGTTCAGTCTTCTGTCCTCCTTGTCGTCTAGCATGGGGACTAGAATTTTAAAACCTTCTTGGTTCGAGCATTGTTTTACATTACCTCGATCTGGCCAAGCCTATTTGGTCAACGTTTTCGGCTTTTTTAGACTGTAACCAAATTTTTGTGCAGTTGTACCTTCTCCACTTGGGATTTTAGTTAAACCACCACTCCTACCTACCTATACCTTCACCACTTTGTACAAAGGACCAAAAATCTGTCGAGAATTATTTTCTTAAGCGAACCCACAATCAGCTTTATATTCCCACCCATATCATACTCCACCTAAAGCCGTAAATAAGAACGGACTAACATCTTTTCTACAGAACACTTATTTCATCCTTCAAATCAGGAGTGTTGATCACTGCGGCTTACAAGTGATATCCTTTTCGTCTTACCACTAGAGTCCCATTTATGGAGTTCATCTTTAATCCGAGGTAGATGAGCTCCTTCTCTTTGATGACCCTTTCTTAGCTTTGCCCGTCCACCGAATAATGAAAAGGTTCACCTGATTCAGCAAACAAAAATCCCTTTTAAACAAATTGGCGCTGTTCACAGTCCTCTATTAAGCTCAATAGCATTCCAACTCCAAGGAGCGTGCTTGAAAAAGTACCTCTATAAAAGAACTGTGTATAGAAACTACCGAAGTTTCCAGGACACATCACTTTGCGAAGACATAACCTTCTGTTTTTTAAGTGTCACAAAATTCGCTTACATGCATTTGATGCCTTTTTACTAAAAAAAATATCCCCAAAGAAAGGAACAATCTTTAAAACAAAAATAAAAGCTGCCCTCCCGAATGTACTTTAAGCACTACCCTCTATGCACTGTGTCCTTTGAGTGTTTTCAAGTCCCAAACACCCTAATAACACATTAGAAAATGTCTTAAACGACTTTTCGGCGAAATCCTCTTACCTCGTTAAGAACACCGCATGCAAATATACTCGAACACACACTCGAAGTCCTTGCTCGCTAAGAAATCGGCTTATGCGAATTAAAATATACTCATTAACTCGAAATTGTAACATACACCCAATGCAGAGTCACCCCTACGCTTGTGTAGGTATATCCTTAAGTAATAAATTTATTATTCCTTAAATTCCAGTCTCAAGGTAACCTAACTTTATTACCAAAAATCCAATTTTACAGCTCCATCTCCTGGTGAAAGTACAAAATGAAATAATAAAGTCAGAAAGTTGATTAAAAAGGACTTTGTTGTTGGCGCGTGCGATCGTCTGTGTGCCATCTTATTAAACTTACCCAACGTCGACCTTAAATGTATATTTACAAAAGGATGCATTTGTATATTTATATATACGTATGTGGAGGGATCTCGATAACCGACTTTAATATTGAATCGCTTCGCAATGCGTAAGGGTAAACACCAAATTCTTGATGGCTACATCCACCTCGGCAAATGCGGGTTGTAGAGGTTCAATAATAACTTGGCCAATTGCGTGTTGACTCGTATGTACACAATGTTTGACCTTTGGTTTCCTTAATTATTTATCCCTTAAGGAGCAATCCCACCAGAGCGCACAACATGTGTGTGTGATCCCAGAACATCTCCACAAAATCTCAGTCAATTACCCACAGAGATTCAAATTCAATGTAATTTGGCTACAGGCGCACAGGGTATATACGGTTTTGAGTGGAATTAAATTTTACAAGCAGATTGAGGGCGCCCCGGTCTCTGACCTACATCTTGGTTAAATATTTGTACCTCCAGTGTGGCTGTGGCACTGTACGACATGGTGTACTATTAAATGTTTTTGGTTTCAGTCTCTGTTGGTATTTTTGGAAATTTCCTTTCTCTTTAGTTTGGTTTTATTGTTTCTTAAGATCCTGTTGATTGAAACAAAATCTATGGAAAATGTTTAGATAACATATTTTTTATTGTTTTCTTAAATGCTGCCCTTGGACTAAACACAGTGGTATCCACGGATGGTAAGTAGGAGTAGTGTTTGTGTGTGAAATTTTAAATTGGCATGGGTTTCATGAAACTCTTTATCATGTGAAGACCGATACTGGCAAAAAAATCGTATATTTCTGGTACATTAGGCGGGCTCAGTGCGACTTAGAAATACCTTTATAAGGCGGTAGACAGTGTGGAAGTTTTTCCTAAACTTTGCTTTGTTATGGTATTTATTCCTAATGTCCTTTTTTCTTTAATTAGGTATTTGTCCTGCCTAAATGGCTGATTTAAATATGGAGTAGTACGAGAAGTAAAAATAGTAAAGAGGTTAGGTGGTTAGATATTTTTCCCCAATTTTATAATTGGGCGAATTACGACTTTAACCTCAGTGTTTGCGTATAACTTTAAAGAACTTTAGTCTCAAAGATGGAGAAATGGTAACGCTTCAAGCACAGCGGTATTTTGGATATTAAAGCCCTAATTATAGCCATACGTAAAATGCAACAGAAAAAGTTGGAACAGTATATGAAAATTATTTTTTATGGTTTAGGCGGTCATAGCGAAAATTCTGTTAGAAAAATGTTTGCCTACGAAAACAATTACAACAAATCAACCACCACTGATTGGATTCCATCACAAAAAAATTACTGACAGATGAAAAAGTAAATAAAGTGCATGACTGGGTCGAACGAAACTTTCTCGATACTAGACAAAAGAAAACAAAATTCTCTTTTGGATATTCATCTCATATGGCAGTTATATGAAATAAAAATATACTTAAGTTGCAAATATTGCAATGTTTAGTTGGAAAAATACTATTGCGTAACTATTAAGCTGAAAACTGACTGTATGGTATTGTTCCGGATAAAAGAAATACTTCGTTTTTGACAATTTATCGAAATCGAAGATGGGGTTTTCGAGATATGAACAGTTTTTAAAATTAGCGTTTTCGGTGCTTCAAATTGAAAATTAAGGACACAATAGTTTTGAAAACATCCATTTGACACTTAGTTTGCATTTTGGTCAAAATCGTTATTGCGCTTTTAAGTTAACTAGACAAAACTATATTTTTAAAAAATTACTATTTCGATAATATAGAGAAAAACTTAGCTTGCTATTAAGTTATAAATGACCACAATGACAGAATTTTGCGACCCACTTTTTTGAGTTCCTCTATCATCGTAATATCAGAATTGATTAAAATCTCGAGTTCGAAATTTTGTACGAAACCAATATCTTTCTCTTACTACGTAATGGAGAAAGTTAAAAAATGAAATATTTCAGTGGAATGATCTGGTTTTTTGTTGTGGAATTAACTGAGAAGTAGATCGGAAACATATTTCGTACGGAAAAATTAATATGTAAATTATTTTTCAAGAAAATTTTAAGATTATTTGTTTATTTGATGCTAAACAGATTGCAAGGAGCAATTCCTCTAGCTGGTCCTACCGATTGAAAACAGAACAGCCGAAAGAGGTCTTAAAAAAGCTATTTGCCGTAGAAATTGAATTAAGGATGAACAACCTAGGGTCTTGTTAACAAGAATTGCAGATAAGATTTGTGTAGTTTAAGTCGACTTTAAAGAGCTTTAGTATCTTTAGTTCTTAGCCATCTTCGTCATAAGTTTCTATTTCATTTTGTGCGATAAATTGGAAGAAATTTGATTCGAAAGCTGATACTGAACTACCTACGATCGCCAGTGGCAAAAATTTGGCGCAAGTGGCTGGCAAGTTAACGATTCGAAGTCATTTATTAATTGTCACTAAAAAGTCTGTCCTTAAATATCTTTACAAGGCCATCGAAGTCAGATAGTCGAAGATTGCTACGAGAGTGCATTTTCGATTTAAAAAAAAAGACCCCTAATTTGTTGAATGAATATGGTGTTAAAAATAGGAAGTGTCAAAGCACCCGTGTACTTTGCCGGAAATAGACTTGTTCCTTCGAGCCTTTATGAAGTCGATATATATTATGATCTATGCGTATATAAGCAAAAGACTAAAGAAAATCTGAGGACAACATCGTCCACTAAATAGCCAACAAATATACGAAAAAGCCTTGTGAAATAGGCTTCTGGATTAACTCTTTTAAGGGTACTTCGAGGGCTAGATAAATTTAACCGAAGCCACACAATGTCAGAGTTTGCTACTCGTTATAGATGTGTGCTGGTGTCTATGCTCCAATGTAGCTATGGGGTATGCAATGAGCACAAATAGTATGTGACAAATCAGGAACTCAGAAATAAAGGATGACTGAAATCGCATAGTCTGGCTCACGGTAAATCAGATCACTGATTAGATTACAAGATTTTGTTCTCGGGAGAAGTATTTTCAGTGCTGTTATCTCTTGAAAAGTCCAGCGTCGGTGATAAGCTATCACGCAGTACTAGCTCTAATTGGGTTCTAACCTTTCGGGCTACAGAAAAGTCAACCAAGTTCATCCGGTTGTCGGGAAAAGGTTTTAAGTAGTCCTGCTATCGCTATAGTGACGAACGGGTGTCATCCACCACTTTTTTACAGAACACCTTAATGTGAAGAGTTCGACTTCAACAAGTTCAATGGTTGTAGAGAGGGTGCTGATAGACATCGCGTTGAACTTCCTCTGTCGTCCGTTTAAGGATTTTTAATAAGATCCAAAAACTGGATGTAAGTATGTAAAAGCCTAATAGGTAAGCAGTCCAACGAAGTCGGCTTAATTTTGATCCTGAAATAAAAAGCTCCGATACAAGCTTACAACTGTCTCTCCCAACACCTTTTTAATATACAGAAGCAAAGGTAATATGTGATCAATCTGCATTCAGTTAATAAGTCGGTCTTTTTTAGAAAAAGCCTCCAGATTTTGCCCCAATAAAATCTATATTGTATAAGCCAAGGATTTAAGAATAATATTTACCACCAGTACTTTAAAGTTGAATAGATTTTCGATCCACTTACTCTCCACAAGTAGTAGCTACTCGTTCTGACATAAAGTGTATGAAATCATATTTAAAAACGCTCGCCTTGGTGGAGCCAAGCTAAACCAACATTTTCTACCCCCCACTGAAGAGATTCAAATGAAATCCCCCAGCCGCATCAATACCATCCACATCTATTCAACGTCTCCGTTAAATAATAAAATTTAATTGATTCACTCTTTCTTTTCTTCCATTTTCAGCTACGAATAGCGGCGCTGAATGAGCCACACTCGGGCAACATCGAAGGTATTCATCGTGCTGACTTCCAGTGCCATCGACAGGCGAGAAAAGCTGGCCTAGTTGAAGAGGCTTTCAGAGCCTTCCTCTCAGCGAGGTATGTATACCTATACAATTTTATCAATTCCTACACTGTACAAATAACGATCCTGCCAATCACAATATCAATCAATGAGCAACTCAACAATCGACGTATTGTTTGTACCCTCAATTGAATTTCGCCATTACCGGCGTCAATTTAGTCCTACAAGCTGTGGATGTGATAACAGAACAAAGCAACAATGACAACCTGTTTGGTGTAGGTATAGTATCAATAAAATAGGTGACAAATGTCATATCCTGAAATGATTTTCCGATTTCTCAGCGATTTCTTGTTTTTCGTGCGGATTATCTTAGCTTTTACCAGACCTCTGATATCAGATGAAGTACTTTTTTTATACCTTACGAATTGACTGAGTATTGACTGAGAAAGTTAAGTGGAATTCGGGAGTTCCACGAAACAATTTCGCCACCCATTCCTCCCAGGGCAAACAAAAATTGTTCCTGCCTCTTGTTGTAAGTTTTCTTATGGATTTTACCGGGGAAACACACGCACATACAGCCTATTGTTATAGCACTCTCCACCTTGTGTCATGGGTGTAAAGTGTCCTTTGTCAAAAGGTCACAAGCACAAAAGTTGCCACCGCCATGAAATTTCATTCTATAAAAATGCTGAATTTAACCGCAGAACGTATGATGTGTATGGGTATACAGGATGTGCACTTGTCTTGTTTGTAATCTTTGTTCTGTACGTGTGATGAAGAAGGGGAAACGAGAAAAACTTTACGGAGAAACGTGTACAACACGATGTTTCTGCAGCGAACAGTCAAGTTGTCCAATAATGGTATTCTTGGAGAGCTATTCCATACTTGACTTGTTTTTTTTTTTATATGTATCCTATTTGCTGAAGTTTCATCATGGTAACACCTGTTTTTGAGATCATGGAGTGTGTGCTTGAGGTCTTAAGACAAAAGCCTCTGGCTCTGACAAGGGTGAAAGTCAGTTTTCGTTATAGCACTTTCGGAGAACATAAAAGTACTGTTTGTTGTTTGCTGAGATGCGAATGATGTACCTACCTTTCCATTAATGCTCGTGTGACATGAAAGTAATTATCTGGGAAAATTGCAAGCCAGGTATTTTCTTTCTCTCGTGTTTTTTTTTCGACTCGGAATTTTTGGAAACCGTATGCTATTTATTCCATTAATTGGATTTCATTGAAAGGCAGCAAAGTCGATTATACGTGAACTGGTGCTGAAAAGATTTGTACGCCTTCTGCAGCAGTTTTGATGCACGAGCAGAATGTGATTGATGCATCGTTTGGGATTTTCGGAGAAAGGTATAATGAGGCCTGTCAACGGCAAGTTCGAGGTTTACTTTATAAGTTGCAAGCAGTGTGACTTTTCAATAATTGACAAGCTAGTTAGGGGTAAGATAAAGGAGGACCAATTTTTGTATAGGTACACATTAGTATTTCTTTTAAGAAAATCAAGCAGGCAAAATCTGACTGTATTCTGGGGAAAGTAGGTTTTGGCTTCGGCTGCACATTTACTTTGCCCTTTTGAGGACATAAGGTCGTACTATATGCGGACAAAATTTCCTTCTGCTATAATCTCCTATTGTGTAGTCAACAACTCTTTGTTTTGTTAGTTTATTGTCGTTTTGTGATAAAATAACGCAGCTAGAAGTTCACCTACGGAAATTCACATTTCTCTTGGTCCATATTTTATAAAAATCGGGTTTGAAGTAACGCCTTGATGCGTACGACAAGAAGGGGATTGCCTAAAAATACAACGATAAAAAGATACAGGACACAATAACCTTAATTGATGGTCTAAGTAAAGCTGTGGCAACCGCCGTAAGAGCACCCATTAACCATGCAGTATTTTAGGAACTTCCAAATTGATAGAGGTAAGTTAACCTTCAGGAAGTCTCATGGTAAGATTGAAACTGAATCTGCATAGCTTAATTTAGAGCTCGGTTACATCAGCACAGTATTTCTTTCGGCGATCATTTTATTTCAATGCGTTAAGAAATAGGTAGGTATATACCTATTTGGAGCATTTTGTCCAAACAAATTTTGACATTTTTATTAAGGCACATAAACATTAACATAGACAACATAAATATAAATTTTCAACTGTTGTCACATAAACATAACCAATAAGAGCAGCCAATATTTGAGTGCAGATATTTTTTTTTATTTAATCTACCTACTTAAATTCCACTGAAATTATGGTAGTGCTAAACTTCTTCCTTTTTAATTTCCCACAAATTTTGTGAATTGAATTCCCTCGAAATTACCACGAAAAGATAAAATCTCCCACTGTTTGAGATTTAAAAAGCCATAAATAAATACAGGTATCCATTTACACAGCTGAAAATAACTCCATTTCTTAAAATAAATATATAACACATGTACCGATGTTCATAAAATATTTGTCAGCGTTGAGGGTTGTATTATTTCGTTCCGTAATGTCTCAAGAGAAAAATGCGAATTTGCTCGAAAAATGTCCTAAAATACGAGTAGGTACTTGAGCGATCCACAAGCGGAAACTAATATCTGCAACTGGTGACAGTTGTGTTTGACACATGTGTATTTTCAAAATCGAACTAAATATGATTAACCCTTTGCTTTGGAATAAAAGTGGAAAGAAGTGAGGTGAGCCAAATCAAACTTCCACTTCCAAAAAGTAATATTAGTCAATTTTAAATCCCTTCGAGAGGCTGTCAAGACTCCAGCATAATTTCCTTCGCAAATAAATTCCATTACCATTTTACAGTGCATGACTTTGCATACCCACTATTCTGGGATTTGCGCTGCGCCATTGATGAAAGGATTTCCATTCAAGTTGTTTGGTTTTCCTTTTTTTTCCATGTCAACACTTCAAATGACAGCCAGCAAATAAATAAGCTAACTACAAAATAGACCGAGCTATTTACATAAAATGTCCAATCATAATTTCAGGTCGTACAAAAGTGACATAAATATACAAAAAGTGAAAAGACAAAAGTAAATAAAATACACAAAAACTAGTAGCAAACAAAACGAAGAAAACTTTCCGGTATTTACTTCGATAAAAGCAAATAGCCGGCGTTTAGCGGAAAACCTAATCACTTCGACGCATGCTAGTATTTTTGTTGAACTGTAATTAACAGTGCCGACAGTATTGTAGGCGGTTCACTATTGGGCTGGTCAAAGTAATCAAAACAACGTGGGTGCTGAGTGCTGACATTATATCAGGTCATGATTAGAAGTTTATTATGTGATAGTGGATGTCCAAACACATTTCAATATAATAGAAGTACTTTCACAAATTAGAGTTTTTTTCGAGTGGCTAATAAGTGGCGGCTACTAATGATTGTTCTTTGAATTAGTAAATATGTATGGGTGGCCATAATACATGCTCTTGCATTATAAATCATAATGTGAGAATCTGAACGTACTTCGTAAAAGCTTTGGAAGATGTTTTTTAAATGATGCCCACATGAACTGAATTGAAAGGCTCATTTGTCGAGATGTTTCATGTTGTGAATACAACATGCAGTGGTCCCAGATTAAGGGGAATGCGCCCATTTTTGCAGACCGTTTCAGCGGTTTTTGAATGAAAAAGGGGGGGAAAGATCGACAACCTTTAAAATGGGGGGAAAATCTCTGTGAAATGTAGTAGATATGTTTAAAAATAAAATACAAATGTATTTTAAATAGGCAACAATTTCAGAGAACGTCTTCGAAAGACTTTTTGTGTCTGTTCATATACTAGATTCGCGTGCTTGTCCTTCCTTTCGACGAACCCAATGCCAACTAATTCTGAGGAGCACAGATTTTGACTGTAAAGCGTTATTCAATATGTCAGTCTAAATTTTAAAATACATACTATCAAAATCAGAGCAGGTGCTAATTGGCCCGCTCACCAACAGACGCAGTGTAAATTGGTGCGTGACATCGACGCCTGCCTGTTTATACATTGGCATCGATTAAGGCGGTTATGACAACCATTCACACGGTTAGTAAATGAAAGCATAAAATGTTCCACCATAGCTCTTAAAATTCGAGGAAACTATGCCGTGCAGCATAAATCCACAAATGCCAATGCCAATATGGTCTTATAGAATCGCTTTTCTATATCCCCGGCCTCGTATCGGAAAATTGAAGCCGCAAAATCCAAATCGCTATGAGAGTCGTACATCGATTTAAGGACCAAACCCCATAGTGATGCGATATTCACCAGCATGCATACCATGCTGGGGTGCATTTTGAAATTTTTGATTCAAAACAAAACCAACAGTGTATATAGACGCTGGATACACAATGGTGCAGAGCGAATTTAGATAACAGCTTCCAATGGTCGGCAACGAAAATACCACAGCACCTGTCCTGTGTTGGCTGTGCCAACATTTATATGGGTCAGCAGAGTCGCTCTCGCATCTGCCTGCAGCTGACATAGTTCTAGAGATGCGGTTTCATTTGAAATTCGATTCCACCCCGCCTTTCACTAACATCGACTGATTTATTGAGCAAATTGTTCTCTTCGTGAAATCAACTCTCAAGATCCTCCCTAGACTTCAGCCATTAACATCTAAACAGGTGCAATTTATCCACTCTTTCAACACAGATCACACACACTCGCGTCCTGGCGCACGAAAATATTTGTCAGTATTTTATTGCCGATTTGCATACAACCGAAAAGGAAGACGAATCGAGGGGAATTCCTCTTCAGATACACCACACAGCCGTGCGATTTAACCAACCAATGTGTAATAAATCATTCAAATTTCCTACCCCAAATGAAGCGAGAGGGATAGAGACGGAAAAAAAGTGGCAAACTGTTCAAACGTTCTACATAATGTGCGGCTGCCTTGCGGTGATGAAATCTTCAACCTCTTTCATCTCCCGCTGTGCAGCTTTTGGGTCAAGTTGTGAATTCTTCACTCAACCTTGCCAGCAATTGGGGAAGCACAATGTTAATCGGTCTTCAGCGAGGACGAGGAGCCTCCGTTCTCGCCACTGTAACAATTTTGTTCTCACTTTTTTAATTCGAATGCTTTAACTCGCTCACAACTTGTATTATGACCTGCACTCGTGGTATCTTCTGTGTGTTACACTCAGACTGCTCTAGTTTGAAAGTTTGCTCTAATTAGGTAAAAATAAGGTAGGTATACCTACTTGTCAGATACGGATACGGATACATACGAGTGTAATGCTATTTTCAGCTCATCGTATCTGGTGTTCCGAATATATGGCACAAGGATGCCGCACGGTCATAACAGATTCATTGCTTGTACTCGCACAATGTAGGTACTTTAGGTAAATATTTGCAGATTCACATATTTTTCTTTTTTTTTTTTTCGTTTTCTAGTTTTGTTTGCCTTCGCCGTTCTAAGTGGATGTATAATTAGGTTCATGCGTGATGTATGGGGACGAGTGTATGCTTCAGTTAAATAAGGCTGAGTGTGAATGGAGCTCACCGTTCAGTGACTGATGAGCATTTTTGCCTTGATTAGCGATGTAAATGATAGGTGAAAGGTCGGGGTCGGGAGTCGGTTTCAAAAGATGCTTAGGCGTTGATTGTTTTCAAAAAGTAGCAACGAAGACAGCGTAGGACACTGATAGCAGACTACAGGCAGGTGCTGGGGGACTGTCAGACAATTGCTTGAGTGACAGTTTGAAATCGGAATGAAAGATAGCTACATGCAGAATGTTTTCGTTTAATTACAGAATATGTGAAAAAAAAATGCTTGGTTCAACAGGTCGGTTTTGATGGGACCCTAGGCCTTGTTTCTCACAACCAGCGAAATGGTATCTTTTTGAGCCTTTGTTGTTTTTTTTTTTTTTGATAAATAAATGTCTTTGCTGTGTTTTTTTTTTTTTTTTGTTTTTATGTTGAGCCCCTGCAAATTTAGCACGGCATTTAACCAGTTCCGAATGCATGTTTAATTTTGATAGATTTTGCACCAAGATAAAAAAGATCAAACTAAAAATTAGCCCACAGCTTGAATCCATCGTTTTCATATAAGGGAGTAGGATCTTCTTTGTTTTACTTATCCACAGGAATACTCAATCTAGCCAAGGATATTCTTTACCATCGTATTTGTAAAAGAAAATGATAATATGACTTTCAAATTGAAAGTACAAGCTTCAGTTCGTCATTGTCGCCAATATTTTCTCCTCAAATTGTTGTTTTCTGTAGTCTGTAGTAGCCCAGGGGGTATTGTGCTGTACCTACAACTAAGTGAAATCCTTTGAAAATACATAATCGCACCTCAACACATTGGGGACGTTCGGATACCTAGTTTATGCAAAACGTCAACTAGGACTAGGAATCCGAACGCTTTGACTAGGCAACTTGAATTGTTTTTTGTATTCTCGCGGTCAGCGTTATCTTTGTTTGATTTTTATTCTTTTTTATTTGGAAAAGGCCCTTCATAAATATGTCCTTAAAAAATTGTTATTTTCAACTAAGTAGGTACATTTAAAATGTAACACGGATACCTATCACAACACCATTATAGTTCTATGGGAACTAATGGTTGTTAAATATCGTGCGAAAATTCAAAATTACCAGAGTAGCCTTAGAAATGACACCTTTTTCTCTCACCGGCCCTTTTTGACTCTTCAGAATTCTGCAGCAGCCACTCTGTTTTAAATTTGGCTCTTCCAAATGTCAACTGAGTATGCAGGTGGGATTTTCTTGACTAAATTTGTCGGCTACCCCTCCATAAACGTCAACTGCAAAAACTATACACGTGACCATTCTGGGCCAATAAAAGACAGCTGTCAGACTTACTAAACTAGGAATCCGAACGTCCCCAATCACTGCCACGTCAATTAAATATGGATGACACTCATGTTTCCGTGGGGGTCACTTCATTTATATTTGAATGACAGAGAATTCTATGATGCTTTGACATTCAAATAATGAATGACATGGTAGGTGTATTTCATTGGGATACCTAGTTCAAAAAAATATGAAAAGCGAAAAAACTTTTTGAGTGGTTTTGTCAGTTCTTTTTCTAAAATGTCATTATCAGCCATATTTTTCTAGATTTGCTATTTAATCCCTATTCAGTTTGCTCATAATGTCGTACATATTGAACGTCACGGCCTTATCTTGACCGTGTCCCGTCATACATATATGTATGAATGACACGGCCATTGCGGAAATTTTGGGTGTCATTCATATTCGAATGACGTGGCCTGTACTAACATATAATTTTTTTTAGTAACCGGTTACAACAGATCCAACAATTTTCTATTTTCGCCTTCAGAAATGTTTTGCCAAAATTGGCTTGGTAGCAAATATCTGAAGGTATTTTAAAATAAGTCACATCTCGTGATAGTCTGATAAACTGTCGAGAGTATTAAACTTCCTGAGTAAGCTCCTCAATGTGTCGTTCATATAGGTAGTTCGCATAAAATTGTAGGTTCCTTCTACTCAGTGGCGTAGCTATCATAGGGCCAGGTGGTGCAGTGTACCAGGGCCCCGGAGCTCAGGGGGCCCTCTAACTTCAGCTTTGAAAAAAAAATAAAAATTTTAAAAAATTCCAAAAAAATAAAATTCTTGTGAGCAGGCTCGAGAATCTTCAATTTCTATTTTTTTTATTCAATCAACATCACCAATGATAAAACTCCTTATTTTACATTTTCAATACATGAGCCAAGGTCCTCGATAAGCTTGTGCTGTTTGTTTGTCTGTTAACGTTATTTCAGTTATATGGTAGTTTGGATGAGTACGCCCGTAGCAGATTGGATCAGCTCACGTGCTTGACGGTCGTGAGATCAATTCGCCAATTCCGCCCATCAACTTTTTAAAGAAGTTTTCATTCGCTCTTGCCTTGCATCAGTTCTTATTTACAATATTTGTTCTAAACTCAAGTTCAATTTGACAAACGAGCTACTATAGAAACAATAATATCTTCTTATGAGTTAATATTGATTTTACCGCATCAAGCAAACCAAGCTGTTTTATGGTTCTTTTTTGTTGAGCTTCCTGTAATCTATGCTAAACATTGACAAGCAATATAGGAAAATCTCAGTAAGTACTCCGAATTTCTAAAATTTCGATAGTTAACATTTAAGAATTATGGAAAGAAAAAAGGAACGTAGCGCCAAGAAAGAGAAGAAAGTAAAAAAAAAATGCCCAAGCTAGATAGCTTTTTTACGAAACCGCTTTCTGCTAAAGTTCGTTTTTTCTCTTAATTAATAAATATTCTATATTGTCACGTGCGTCGTTGTTTATTTAATCCCTTTTTCTTCCATTGAACACATGAAGATGTTGATAGAGACGACGCACGTATGGATAGGGATGATTCAACTCACTGTTTCCTATTCTTATTCCCTATCAATAATTTTGAAGGACAATATAAGTTCAAACTACGCGGAAAGAGGGGAGGAGGGCCCGATTCTCTCCCTATGCACCAGGGCCCTTGTCCCCCTAGCTACGCCACTGCTTCTACTCACCCTAAAACATAAAGTCTTACGAACCAAATCAGGAGTTTAATCGAAAAGCAAAGTTTTAGTTCCTAAGGTCTGCTGCGCCATCTATTTTTTAGAAGGTTTATGCACAATCTAAGTTTACCTCCAGATCGCTGTTTTTTTTTTTATTAAAAACTTTTAGATGAAATATAGGGAGCAGAATAGAAAGTACATTTCTTTGAAGAACTCTACCGATTCCGAGATTAAAATTTGTCAATGGCGACAATTTCTGAAAGGCAGATTGAAAAAAAAACGAAAATGAGCTTCAAATATTTTCCGCATGCCGTAAAGTCGGTGTTCCCAGACTTTGAAGACTTTATTTTCCCATTTCTTCTTATGAGCAAAAACATTAGTTTCCCTCTAGAAAAGAATTCAATATTTTTCCTCCCGGGTGAAATTTGCTTTGTTTTCATATGAAAAAAAAAATGTAAAATGTAAGACGCTCTTATTAACAAGTTTAAAATACCTAAGCCTATAACATAAAAATGACAAAAGCATCATTTTCTATTAGACGTAATTGTCAAAACGAGCGAAAACATTCGGCTAAACAAAGACTATTATACGTAGACGTTCGATGGGCTGTTTTCTTTCGTATTTAGTCTGAACATTTCATTCTGAGCAAACTTTGACATTTGTTTGTAATGTAAATCCATTTTAATTGTTCTTTTAAGCTGTTTACGTTTTTAAGGAAACTTTAGATTTTTCTCTTCCATTTTTTTAAGCTTCTACCTCCTTTTCCATTATAAATTTGAATAATTAAAACTTTTCCATTTAATCTGGGATCACTGCGCTGTTAGTAGGTAGTCAATTATCGATTAAACGGGGGTGCTCGAGCTCATACCGGTAAATGGAAAATTCCGGGTTATCTAAAATGATATTGTCCAAGAACAAAAGAACTTTATACAATGTTTCCATTTAATAAAATAACTTTGAAACAGTCAATAAACACAAAACCATAAAATGAAAGAAAATTTAACCTTGCGTGTTAGGTTTTGCGTGTTAACAATTAAAGAAAGTTATAAATAATTATCACGGATAATAGAGTGAATTCCGTACAATCGATTTCATAATAAATTAATTTTTCAAAATAAATTTCCCGGTTAAAAGAATGCCTAGAGTTGACAGCTTTGTTTTCTCTCTTATTGAACTGAAATTTAATTTTGCAGCATCGACTCTTCGAATTTTGTACATACATTTTAAAAGGAATGCCGCAACTTTCACTATTTTTTATACACAAATTCGAACAGATGTCGAAATTATTTAAATACATGCTACCTACATGCATGTGGACATGCATATTGGTAATGACTCATTAATTTTAATGAGAACATAATGAAGCCAAAAATTAAATGTCATTCTCATTCAAACAGTTTTGCTTGAAGGACGATTTTGAGAAGTTATTATGTAATTTTTTTTTTTTTTTTTCAGAACACAACACATACATTCGATTGTTCGGGAGAGTGACCGCAATCTGCCGGTTGTGAATACAAGAGGAGATGTCCTCTTCAGTTCCTGGAATAGTATATTCAATGGACAGGGTGGATTCTTTGCACAAGCGCCACGAATCTACAGTTTCAATGGGAAGGATGTGCTCACTCATCCGCAGTGGTAAGTACGCTGAAATGGAATTATTATTACATTTTTTTTTTCTTTGAACCTCCCGTGGTAATGACCGAAGTAATTATTTCGGGACTTCTGAGCGTGCAACTTTTCTCTTCACAATTACGAGCGTATATTGTTGCGTACGGTTGTGTTGTAAGTGCATGACAGTTATTACAGCATGTTGGATGGTCATTATAAATCAGTTGAATTGAAAAGGAACGAATCGAAGTAGCTACAAACGGTCTGTAAATGACTTTAAGAAGAACTACAACCCCATGGCTGGTGCAGTTTTTGTTATATTTTCGGTTTCAAAAGTGTTCCGTTTCCCCCTAAAGTCGTAAAAAAAAAAACTCTAAACTAAGCATCTCACACAGGAAGATAAACTACTAAATGGGATATAAACCCTCCCGTTGGATAGTCTATCTCTATATATATTTTTACAACAGCTTCCAAGCAACAAAAAAAAATGGTGACTGAGAGCTATCCCGCGAGGTAGTGGGTCAACATTTGCATTGCATTGGGCCCATGAGAGGCATATCTGAACCTGACAGAAACAGAAGTTAACTTATTCACTTTACCTCAATTAGGATGCAGCCAGCTGCCGGAGAGGGATGGACCCGACTCGGTGGCCGGGTGCATATAGTTTCATCTTCTCTGCCGGCAGACTTTCAATTTATTCATTCAAGATGAGCCTCAGCTGTCGCTCGGAATGGAACCGTTACGTTGGTCCCTGTCGTTGTCGATGATGAGAGTGTAGACCAGACTATAGATGGCATACGATGGGTAATAATGGTAGCACCGACTTCTGCGAGGAAATACAACCGGCTTGTGCTGCCTACTGTTGAACTCTACTGTGTAGCCACAATTGCAGCATGTTAATCAACCGAATAGTGGTATGCCATGGTTGGACGGATAAATGCCTTCTGATGGCAGGCAACGCTAAAGGAGTTGTTTAGTGTTTTATGTTAGATCAACCAACTGTGTGCTCTGGAAGTCATAAATAAACCGCAGGAATTAATGATGCGCTTGCTGTAGATTTGTTGTCTAGCCTGCGCCTGCGATGCGGGTATATAAACTTTCAAACTGAGATTGTTTGGGCAATATACTATCGCTATTCCCTTTGAAAGAGCTTGCTGGAAACTTTCGAAGGATTCCCGTAACCGAGGGGTGGAAGGAAGATTTAAATGGCCAGTCCGTGGATGGGTATAAATTTGTGTTCTACGAGGAGAACTTAATGATTTAGTGCAATTGTTCAGTAAAGTGAACGACCAAAGGAAGCGGAGTACTTTGTTGTGATATGAAAAGTTGTTCGCCTATCGGTGATTAAGTTGGGAACCATTGCATTGATTTAAGCCCTCAGAGATGTAAGAGTTGCATGTTCCATCAAAGGAATGAGTGCGGAATGGCTGGAAGGATGTGATGAGAGCATATGACGTGTAGCATGTAGTGCAAGTAGTTGCAATTGACGCATCAACAGGAAATAGTGCAAACTGCCATCCTTAACTTAAGTCAACGATTTCATGAGTGAAGTATAGCAAGGAGCTCCGTTCTGGTATATCATCCTATTCCCAGGAGCAATTGTGATGTGTCTACTCAGAAACTTCAAGACGCTGTCAATAAAGGATAACGTAAATGGGAGGTTTCATTTAAAAAAAAAAGACTCATCAATTAACCGGATCTAGGAAAAGATTTCTGAGCTCAAATGACACAAATTTGTCTATTAATGGTTCATTGTCAAACATTACTGGGCATGATTTTGGAACAATTTTCAAAATTACTGCGCAGTTCGCTTTTTAAAACTCCATCAGCCCTCAAGAGTACTTACTACCAACCCTTTCATGCGCCATCTGAAATTCAAAAGAACATTATTCGAGATAATGGTTGCGAAAGGTACCTTGCACAATCAAGTCATACATGGATGCGATTCATACCAAAAACAGGTTAGCCAAGAGCCACCAGAGCTAAAGGCCAACTCGTCCATGGACATGTTAAGCAATTTTATTTATTAGGGGGGAGGGGGCACCTTAGGACCCTTTTTGCAAAAATCGCTTTAGATCCATTAAAAAGCGGAGTATCCCTTCTAATCTTGAAAATTATTATTGCATGATGTTTTATCTTTCAATATTACATCCAAATAAATATTTATAATAATGATGTATATACATTTTTTTAATTTTAATAAACTCTTTAAAGTCTCCCAATCTGCCCCTCTGGGGGGGGGCACTTTTAGACGACCATGGGGCAGTTTTGGACATGTATAAAAAAACGAGTTCAATTAGTTTTTATGTATTTATTTAACAAAAAAAAATCATTACTTCAAAGAATAACATCAATTAAAAAATAAATAAAATATAAGACTCTGAGTTTTATATGTTATGCAATGTTTGAATTTCAGTCTCAATATGAAAAAAAAAAAAAAACAATCTAATGACATTAATAGATATTCATATGCAACTGTTTAAACAATCATATTCTTTAAACCTGTGACCCTTTTTTAAACGAAAAACAATCATTTCGTTCAAAGTGATAAAAAGGAGCAGATTAGGACCTCTCCAAAAGTAGCCCTCGCGGATTGTCCAAAAGTGCCCTGAGAGGGATAAAAAACTAAAAACTTCATATTTTTTTCGAAACAATGTAAATTGTTAATATTTTGGTTGAATAATATCAGAACACATATAAACATAATAATTAAACACTTTTAACTTGTAAATTGAGCATAATTTTAGTATAATACAGTTACGCCTGGAAATAAAAAATAAATACAATTATTGTCGTCTGGAAACACACTTTTATTTTTATTTTATTTTTTTTTAAGTTGGAATCGTTTCAATATCTATCAGATGTTTGTTTAAGTGGAGTTGCCGAGGTAAAATTTTACTGAAGCATTAAAAAGTTTTTGTTTTATTACTTTTTTCTAATTTGTCCTAAGTTGTCCTAAACTGCCTCCCTCTCCCCTACTTATGAGCACAATCTTAAGAAAAATTATCGCGCTAACCGTATAGGATGATATGTTAAGTTTACTGATGAAAATAAAATACTTTTTCCAGCCATACCCACCGCGCAAATGATGGTCAGTTAAAACGTCTAATTAATGCGTTGACTTGAATATGAATTGTTTTGTGGACGAGTATAAGTTGTCAAAGAACAAGCTGAAGCACACTTGAACCGCAATTTGCCAATCCATTAACGCCCCCAAAGAGTTCTACCTTTTTGCGATACGAAGGTACTAGAAAGTAGACACTGTAGTGTCCAATTTTATACTGAACACCACTTATGTAGGCTCGAACTAAAATAATTCTTTCAAATGCAGTTGCCATTAAAAAATAGTAGCTAACTAAAAACACACAGTCAAATCCATATAACTTGCAAATATTAAAGTTGCAGCCATACTTCATCACTTGCCTGCAGCAAATTTGTGTTACTAACCAACCGCAGCATACATCTCACCATAAGTACAATATACACATAAACTCTACTCAATCAAAGCCATAAATCGTAATGGCACAACAATATTTGTATTCCAATATTCGAATGTCAACCATGTCCCGCTGGCATTATCCACTTTGGTCATACCGCCAAAATCAATAAACATTACCCCAGGTCGACCCACATTTTGTTTTCCAAGTTCTGTCCCATCATGGCCCACATATGACTATTGACCATACCGTATCAACACTCATATAATTAATCTCTTTTCCCATCTCTCGGATTAAATCATATTTTTCATGTCCTATAGCTCGGCCACAGAAAGCACACTTCTGTGCGAGCAAATAAATCTATAAACTCATGAGAATATCTAACTTTTAATTAAACACCATACCTCAAATTAAATAACCCAACTGGGTCAGCTCTCGCATATATATATATCCCGGGGACCTGACAAACGGAACTTTCGCCCCAAAATCAAACACAACAAACTATCCTTCAATGAAATTAATTACTTTTACGTCTTAGTCTTGCTTGCCGCCCAACACAAAGTATAACAAAAAAAAAAAAAACATACAACCAACATCCATAAATCCTTCCGGATGTGAGTGCCCCCCTCTATACACTCGTTTGCGTATGTCGACTTTAGCAAATCCCTTGTTGGGTAAACAATGCCTTGGCACGTCAAATCTTCCCAGGACCTAAATAACAACAACACACAGTAGCTCCAGTTCTAAATGAATATATTTTCCCAAATTAATTCGTAACGCTACCTTTTAAGGATAAGCACACTTTCATCTAATAATGTCCCTCGGCCGTGTGAGTCTGGCCTGTGTATTGTGTAAATACAATCAGAGCAGCGTTCAATTTGAATAAGTAAATTTCAAAACTTAATTTTCTGCCACACTCGATGGATAGATAAATACTCGTCGGATAGGAACACACACACATACGGCAGGATAGGACTCTGCAAAACAACCAAATTATAGCAACTTGATGGGCTCTGAGGCGCTCTGGCTACAGTTGAAGAATAGCCAGAGTTGCATGCATGTGTAGTGGCTGGGGCCAAACGATAAACTACTCTGGAGTCGTTTAAGCCAAACTATTTGTTTAACTGCATTTTCACAGAGTCTGTATATAGTTTCGCCCGCCCCGTAATGAATGTAACAAATTTCCAAACTTCAAATTAACTTTACGAAGGTGGGACCGTTAACAGCGGGGTCTTACTGTGGAACGGGGACTAATGGCTAAAATCCATTCTAAACGAGAAACAAGTTTAAAACCAAAGTCCAATATTTCGCTCTTAAGCACATAATAAATGCACAAATGCTAGTTGGGCGTTGGTACCTGCAATATATTGGTTTTGGAAGGGTTGCACTTGTTTATGTTTACCCATATACTCAGGGGAGCTGACAGTGTGGTGGGCAAGACGGGGTGCGCATTTGCTTAGAGAGTGTGGTAAAAGAAAACGATTTTGGTTGCGGATGCCAGACTTAGGTATAGGAGTACATTTTATAAACAAACATTTGGGAGAAACGTTAGGTCCTATTACCTACTTCTCCAAACGAAGCGGTCCGTGATTCATGTACCAAACACTGCTTCCAAGACTTGTCGAAGCTTCCGTGTCATGATTAATTTGGTCCTTGGGTAGGTCCATGACCAATTGATTGAAAGTAGTCGCGTAATTTAATGATTTTGGCGACGAGAGATCGACTTGAGTAGCCTACGCGACATTTGTAAGTGATGGGCGGAACATTTGCAAATTATGATATTTTTTAGTCATGTCCTACGTTACTGCGCATTCAAGTGTGGAATTTGCTGCCCTCGATGGACATTACTAAGTATTCGTAGGCCTAATTTCAATCGCAGAAGTTCCTTCGTTAAAATACAACTGCAACATGGTTTGTCTGCAGTAGGTGAGGCTTCATGTTCTTGGAAGTAGGTATGTTTAATTCTTTAAACTCTATAAAGAGACGTGTCAATGAAAAAAAAATACATTCCATCCTCTGGACCTCTAATAAAACATTCATTGTGCTCAATACATTCAGACACGACTCCTTGACATTGAATCATAATTGAATCATTTTTGGACAACCCATATGAGTCGACGTTTTATAAAAAACAAGTCCAGAGTATCCTCGTGATCGTATACGTATATATTGCAAAAAGCTGGCTAAACTCACTCTAACAGCTTCGTTCAACCTGGTTGAATGTGTTCCTTGTAAGGCTTGTGCCAAAAATTGTTACTGCACTTGGCAGGAACGATTTTTCTGTAGTTATCTTCAAATCCAAAAAGTGAGATTTTAGCGGCGCTAGGGAGTTGAGGGCTTGTGTAGCCCTACTAGATAGAATGTTGGGTTCGTATGGCATACCCTAGTGAAGACAGTCACCGCTCACATAGATAAGGTGTTTCAGTGTTCATTCCTTTTGTTGGGAACTCTGATCACAAGAATGGAGAGCTTCAACTTAGCCCTCTAGAACCTTGGACTATTTTTGGCTTAAATTATATAGGTATACAATTATACATATATAGTAGGCGTGGGGACCCTACCCCTAGCTTCTCACAACCATTCGATTTGTGTGAGATTTCATTTTGGGAACGAATGGAAGGGATCTACAATTTTATGCCAATTCCAAACGGCCGATTGAGAAGCTATTTCAAGACAGTTGTAGTCTCGGATGTTTGTCAGACTTTCGCGAGAGGTGGCGCAGTGAAAAAATCCCTAGTTGGAATTTGGGGTTTTGCGGGATTCGAACCTGGGACTCCTCGCTTAGTAGTCCAACACACTAACCACTAAGCTACTGCGCCGACGGTTATGATAATGCAGTTGCTTCATTACATCAAAGCTAACTATCCAGGCTTATAATCTCTTTGTAAGCCTTAGGTAATCGCAGGTGGCTGTTAATTTGTATGTCTTTTCAACTTGACAGCTTCTACAGTAATCGTGAGCCCCATACCCAGCAAACTGATAACAAAACTCTTGCCACTAGATTCTGTGATGTTCTGCACTGTTGGTACATTAGGGTTTCGTCAGGTGGCGTTCGTGATTGACTCCTAGCTTCCTACAACCAATCCTTACAAATGTCTATCTTCGGTTGATTCAGCTCATGTCCTCCGATACGTTTGTGTAAAATTACAAGCAGCTTTAAACATGATCTATGAATAACAAAATTGAAATTCGATTATAGCCAATATCCTTAAGGTAGAAGTCCCTCAATTTAAAAGAAAGCCATCGAGGTCCAATATCTCAGAGAATTTTTCGATTAGACATTCGTCTTTTAATGCTATAATCGTGCATCCCTAAGATTTCTGGGGTCCTTTCCTGAATTCATAAATAATTGGTTTCTAGAGGACTCCCAGCGAGACCAGTTTAGCCCCTTTTTGTAGCCTCAAAGCCCGTGGCCCTACTTTATTAGAAATTATCAAAATTGTCCCTTTTTCAGATCAGGTAGGATTTTGTTCCTTATTGAACAAAAAAGAATGCAAACAATTTTAAACATTTTGTGATGGTAACTATTATTTGTTTTTGTTATAAATTAATGCTTTGGAGCTGTTTTTTTTTTATCTATATTAGCACTTTAAGTTGGGGCCCCTTTTTGTTCCCTTTCTTGGAATTTTTAAACATCAACACTGAGAGGACTAACCTCAAAGAAGCTGATTGTCTTCCCTCCCCCTTTGCTCAAAAATTTCACAATTCGCTCTTGCTTTTTCGTATTGTATCAAGTTGAATGCGAATTGTCTTGATGTCACCAGTCTTCTTCAAACCATAAGTCAGGTGAACCCCTTCCTGTACTACAGTACACTATTTGCATTAAGTTTTTCGTTTTCCAAGTTTGTGTGACCTAGTCTTGTACATTATTTATACATCAACCACGCCCTCTGGCTAGCACTAAACAAAACCGTTTGACCTGTGAATCTATTACTGCAGCTAAGTAATCCGTCTATATCACTATATACCTCCAACAAACTCTGTTGAGCCAAAAATAATCAACAGACAACTCGACTCGACTACTATACTCCGAAGTCGAATTACCGTCCGTGTCCCAACAGTCATTTTCTTTGTTGTTCTTCTCGATTGGGTAATGGACATTGTAAAATATTCACTTTTAGTGCAAACGGCCAGCCTCTACTGTGTTCTTTTATTTCCCTGCCAAACATTTCATTTTATGGACAAAATGTCAAGCATTACGTATTCGTAAGCATACAGAATGCTATTTTGACAAACCTCCAGGCACAATACCGCCCCGCCCATCCATACATGCTGCAATGAGATGAAAATACATCCACGGATATATACACATATTCCCACAGGCATATCGTCCAAGCATCTAAGCGCATAAGCCCTCAAGAAAATCAAATAAACTCGAAGACACTTCGTCCACACGTTCGGGTGGATGCTCAGTTTGCAGCGCTTCTTCTGGCTTCAATATTCCACCCACACCTCCTGGAATTTGCTGCAGTGTCATTCAAAAGCGAATGCAAACTGTTCGGAGTCCCTCTGAAACTTTAAGGCGAAGATAGTGCGGTTAAGAGGACGATATCTAGACCCACATGCATATATTATATACCCTTGGCATGAAAAATTCCTTAGATGGAGCATTCAAATGAATATCTCCACTAGAAAGGGTTAAACTGGTTCAGCATCGTTTGATTTGCAGATACAAGTACTTGGATCGTATGAAACCGGTACCGCATCGCCGCAACCATGCAACTCGAGTGCAGCTAAAGAACATGGCTGCATGTAAACAGAACATCGTTGGACGTTCTTTTGGCCCGAGTCGGACAAAAGTGGCAATTCATTTGCGATATTCAGTTTAAGAAAATTTGAAATTTCTCCATCTTGCGGTGATAAAGGGATGTCCTTTTTTGCGTTGCGGGGTAGGAAAACTTTCTAAGCATACTATCATCGCTGGCATAGTCCCTCCTTATCATCATAATCAACGTCATGCTACTCATCATCATCTCCTTCGTCGTGGTCGTGTTGTAGTATACCGCCGAATAAAAGTGTAAAAAGAATCAAGAGTCCTTTCAAGGAAATTAAATGGCTCACTAATTACCAAAGGACGACATCTGGATCGAGGATTCGTGAATTCAATTGAAGCCACCTCCTCATCCTTCTCTTCGGCCAACTTTATGAACTGAACTGGGAAATTTCTTGTAAAACTATTTCCGACCATAGTTTCAGTTGATCATGCACAAACTATGCCGCATGTAAGATGACGGCTAGACGGGTTACACCAGGCACGGTCTATCGAAGACAGAGAAATTTGCCTGATAATTAAGGGCATGCCGAGGCCGACAATTAATCGCTTTAGCTGTCTGTCATTTCTTTTTTCTCTCTGTCGTCGTTCAACTAACAAAATGTATTTAAGAAGCAATTTTCAGCCTTAAGGAGAAACGGGTGGTTTCTTTTCGCCTGCGGTCCTGTAAGACAACTCAACAAGGGTCAGCAAGACGAGTGCTTTTGTAATTAGAGAATTTCCCCGTCTTGTTTTTGAATAAAAATTCTTCCAACTTGAGAATCTTAATCAAACTTATGCTGTGTACAGATAATGAAAGTGGTTTTTGTTCGCATGTCCTTTCTGGCTGATAATTTCGACTTGGTGGTTGGGTTGCAGTAAAAAAATGCAGTTTTTAATTAGATTCGATGGTCTTTTGATCTCTTCAAAGGCGGTGATTAAAATATGTTCGCATCTTGTCGAGTTTTTTGCGCATTCTTCTAGGAAATCCTTTGCAGTTGATGGAAATGGACAAAAATAAATAAAAAATATGTACACAAAGTGCAGTTAGTTGAGAGTCTGTATTGAGAGTGATGCTGTAAGGAATTTTACGAATTATGAGCGTTTCCTTTATTTTACAGTTAAATTGTAAAAGCTCCTTTTTGCGACAAAGATGATATAGATGGAATTTTTCATTTACCAGTCTTAAGTTCTTGAGGACTCCTTGTTAGGTTCTGGTAAAATTCGTTTGAAGCCTTGGTTTGGTGCGTGGTGCAATCAACCAGAATGCGAGGTTATAGTTCATAAATGTCCTATTGAATGCACTGAATGGCTCCCATTATCAGGCTGTCGTAGCCTCTTAAAATGTCGATAAAGCCAATATAATTTTTCTTCCAAAACCTCTTTATAAAGGATGTTTTTTAGAGGTACCTATAGACTTTGAAATGGTATAATACAAAGATGATTTTATTTATATTGACATGAAATTTACTTTGTTCCAAAGATTTCTGGCATATGACCGCCACGGCTGGGTCGGACGTAGTATATCGGCAATTGTCCTCCATGTGGTCAATCGTTTCAAGCTTATCGGCGTAGACTAGCGACTTCACATATCCCAACTGAAAATAGTCAATTGGCGTTAAATCGCACTATCTTGAAAGCCAATTCACGGGTCCGCCATGTGAAAATATGCGTTTACCAAACATTTCCTTCAATAAATCAATTGTTGCTCGAGCTGTCGCGTCGTATTGTTGAAACCACTACAGCTCCTGCACATCATGGTTGTTCAATTGATTAACGAAAAGGTCAGTAATCATGGCTCCAGTGGTCATCATTGACAGTAATGTTCGGGCCAGCAACGTTTTTAACGAAGTACGGACCAATTACTCCACCAACCCATAAAGCACACCAAACAGTCAGATTTTGTGGATGTAACGGTGTCTCAACATACACTTGAGGATTATCATCACTCCAAATACGGCTCCTTTGTTTATTGACGTATCCATTCAACCAAAAGTGAGCTTCATCGCTAAACAAAATTCGCTTATGAAAATTGACGTAGTACACGATACGTATATCGAACCATGATTTTCAAAATAAATTTTCAAAATTTGGAAGCGTTGTTCAGGCGTCAGTCTATTCATGTTGAAATGCCAAACCAACCTAAAAATAAATCACAGCTGACAAAATGGCCGGGAGTTAAAATAATGTTGCCAACTTAAAGTTCTATATATACCTTTAGTTATTCGCCCAAGAAGTTATCCTTTTTTAATTTTGTAAATCTGTCAAAGGCGAAAAAACTTCCTTTTTTCCAGCGGAGTATGAAGTTAATATATTGTTTTTCAATATCGATACCGAGAGCCTGCTTGGTCTCACATCAGCGTACGCGCTTTGCTCTAAATGGGTGAATGTGTTTCCTTGCAACTTTGCTGACTTAAACAGTTTTGTGACTTGTTTTTATTTTTTATTTGAGTCTGCCAAAAGGTTTACTACTTTTTTGCATTCTTTTTCTATAACTTTCGATCATATCGGTATCGGATTCTTTCTCTGCTATTTAACTTTCTCGATAAGGCACTTTATTGTTGTATGTTAGCCCTATTAGTAACGGTACTATGCAAATTTGATTTTTTCCGAAAATATCTTCAAAGATTTCAACCAATACTAATATTTAAGCTTATGTAGATGGGGTTTTCATCGCTGCAGAACTCAGTTTTTTGCTTAAAGATCTAATAACTTTACTTTTGAAAATCGGACTTATATCTAAAAAAAAAACCGGCCAAGTGCTAGTGTCACTCGCGCACCGAAGGTTCCGTATTTGGCTAAAGCCCAACACATCAGATATTATTTGAAATCTATATCATTCAATCTTTCCCCTCTTCATGAATTCATCACAATTTAGTTTAATTTAATTACTTAATATTTTTACTCTCAAAAATTACTCGCACATGAATCTCATTTTCTAATTATTACCTATAGTACCCAACCCACGCCAATTTTCCATTCTGTATGCGACCTGTCCCAATTAAAAACTAGCTATTGACTAAAAATATATTACTTTTATTTTGTTCTGTACTCCCCAAAAAAATGTATTATACTCCCCAACGAAATTAGCAAGCGGGAACCCTCGTGGTATACCACTAGTGACTCTCTTCTGTCTTTGATGGGGTTAATTGTGCACAACTGCGTAGTAGAGATTAAAACTTATGGGAGCAACGTATTTTACATGGTAAAATTATCTTTTTTGAAAATATCTTGTAAACTATTAACTTTTTGGCAAAACAGTATTCAGCACATATATAGATAAGAACATGATCTACAAAAAAGGAATTTATGTATTTTTTTGTGAATCAAGAAATAAACCGTTTTTTGGGCAAATGAAAATATTTTTTTCACCAGATTACTAATTAATCCAAAACCAATCGATGTATTGCTTCCATTGGTATTTGTCGTTTAACTAGAGGTTACACCGGATGTTGTGTGTAAATTTTAGCCTCCTATGTCAATCGGTTCTTGAGATAGACCTGGTAACAAAATTGGCTTAGTGGGTTCGGACAGACAGACAGACAGACAGACAGACAGACAGACAGACAGACGGAGAGACATCCGAGCGAAACTAATAAGGCTACGTTTTTTCCCTTTGGGTACGGAACCTTAAAAAGGTCCATACGATTGAAGCAAAAATTAATTCCCAAGGTAAGATGGCCATTTCTAACTAGATAGCAAACTAAGTTCTTACACTAAATTATCGTACAATCAAATTTTTGAAAAAAAGCATTTTACCTCGCATTTTACAATTCTTTATAGTTTACTTGAAACCGCATTATAACGATTTCGAGCAAAATGTAAACTTGGAGTAAAATTGATATTTTCAAAAGCGTTCTTCATATTCCAGTCGATTTACCGAAAGCTGTACTTTTAGAAATTGTTCATATCTAGAAAACCCCATTCGGTTATATTTTGAGGAAACTTTAAGAACCAGGTGTTGCCTACATCCTTAACAAAACCTTGTACTCAGTTTTTAGCTTATAAAAGTAGTTTTCCAACTAAGCATTGCAAGACGTCTATCGCTCTATCGATTTTGACCAAAATACACATTTGGGTTTTTAAATAAGATCCCATACTTCGTTTTTTGTGTAGTTATGCAAATCAATAACTCTGTATCAAATTAATTCCCATCGGTTGAAATAAATTACATCAGCAAGTAGACCCCCAGATACTCATTTTTGATTTGGTCCATTAAAAAAAAAAAAAAAAAAAAAACAATTTTCAAATATCACCATAATCAGTACGATCAACCAAAAACGAATCTCGTTTTGGGTGAAAGAGCAGACAATTGTCCGAATTTGCTACAATTTCTTCTAATTAAAAATGGTCGCTCGTTTACTGTTGATAACCATCAAAGGGGTAGGTATGCCATTTACTCAAAAATAACTTCAAATTCGCTTGAATACCAGTCCAACGATGCCCCAAATGCGGCGTCCCAAGGATTTCCCCAATAGCAACCATTTAGTATATGCACGCATATGCACATAAGAGCAATATCAGTTCCCTTTGGTATAGAGAACATCTAAATAAAAACAGAGCTGCACAAATTAGTGCGCTCAAGCCCATTGTCTAATCCTCTATGAATATCCTTTTACGCGTCCAACTCAATTATCGGTCCTATCCAAATAATTGCACCGAACCCATCCGAACTGTAACATCATAAACCGGCAGGCCGATTTCTCATTTTGTCTATGCCCGCCAGTTAGTCCTTCAAATTTTCATCTCAATTTCCATTAAAATGCTCGCCCTGCTGGTGCGCTGTGGGAACGTCCTTCACTACGGATATGTTTCCGAAGCAATTTTTCAACACCAAAAACTGGAAAAAAAAAAAAAAAAAAAAAAACACGAAAAGTCCTATTTCAACTTTTCCATTCGTTTTCCTCTCGTTACAGGTCACAGAAGGTCGTTTGGCACGGATCGCATCGGAACGGCGAACTAGCTCAGGAAATGTACTGTGATGCATGGATGTCATCATCCATGGACAAGGTCGGTTTGGCCAGCAGTCTACTGGGGAATAAATTAATGGATGAGGAGCGCTACTCCTGCGATAATCAATTTATTATTCTATGCATTGAAGTGGTGCCGAAGAACCAACGAAGGAAAAGAGACCTCGACAGTGAAAGGAGGTAAGGCCGACATCAGTATTGTATTTCTAATTCCTTGGGGTAGCCGAGATTCCATGAAATGGCCATCGTTGCGGCCAGTGCTGTTGCATGTCGCTTTTCTATGCCCAGTATATCATTCATAAGGACACATTTTTTCATGCCGCTAGATGATGACTGAAGTGAGCTAAACAAACTCAATATTTCATCGATGAGCGAATGGGGGGGTGACAGAGCAGAAACTTGTAAGGACGATGATGATTTTTTTTTTTTTTTTTGCAATGTTTATGTTCTCCGTCGTTCCTCCTAGTGGGGGAAGCTAAATTAATAACCGAAGAGTAGACAGAAAAAAAAGAGAAACAACCAAATCCCCGCTGAGATAATGGAGCAAGGAAAGTCATTATTGGATTTTGGTCAATCAGGTTTTTCGCCTCCTTCGTCCTACTGAGCCGTAACCACAGCATGCTCTGCTTCTTGATGTATGTGATGTACATATGCCGGGATTTTATTGTTGCTCCAATTATGTTGGGGGGGGTGGGTTGGTTGCGCTTGTGTGTTGTATACGTTAGTCCTGACTCCTGGGTGAAAATTAGTCCTGATGTAATAATGTGATAAAAAGTAATTTACCGATTTCCGGTTGTTAGGGGGTTTCCTGTTTTCGAAACGCAAACACAACACGGCAACATAAAACATACAGTATGGGTGCCAAAGCACGGATGGAATCGGAGATGAAAGAGTGTGAAGAGTGTGAAGAGTGGAAGTGGGATGTGAAATCAATTTTTCTCAACTTTTGGATTTGTTCGACTTGCTTTATGAACGGAGAGATCTCTGGCTAGAGATCTGAGATGTAATTTAGCTAGAAGCAATTATTTGCTTGTCTGCACGTGTAATTATCTATTGAATTTGCTGGGAAATATCGTGTGGATGTAATTAATTGCAGCTATGATTTATAGTACATATTGGAAGGAACTCTATAGCTGAGAGCGGAATATAATGAACATGCTCGTACTTCTTATCCTAAACGGAAAATTTGATCTAGTTTCTGGAAGTTGCCGATTCGATAATGATAGTGAATTACGAGAGTAGCCGGTAGAGCAAGAAGAAAGCGAAAAAAATGTGTAAGGACAATCAATTTAATAGATATTTTTCTAGGGAATTCAATTCAAGCGCAGTGGACAGAGATATGTTGTAGACAACTGCTACGAGAGCAGTATACCTACTCTAACTAGCTAACCCAGCGAGCTTCGTTCCACCCAAATTGAAATTGGTTTACAACAACAGTTGGATCACGTATTATTTTTGTAAACAATATGCACATCATGTGTGCATAATAAAAAATGTCTATTGTCTTCTTTCAAACTGTTTGTTTAAAAATACCCGCTGTTGTTCTACTACTACTCGTTCGTAATTAAAATACCTCCCTAATTAATTGCAAAAAAAAAAGAATCAGCTGAAAATATGAGTCTACATTTAGGCGCAAGCTAAAGGTATTAGTAGCGCAATGAATTGGCCAAAAATTTGTCTTACAGTAAAACTGCGCTTGGGTATTTTTTGGTACCAACAGAAGCGGCAGAAAGTACATTTTTAAGCGATGTTGCGAATGATAGGAATATAATGCCTATGCAGTTGTTTGGTTTTTTTTTCGCTGCCCTAGACATCATCTTGACTTCTAAAGACACCATTAGCCCAACATCCTAACTTAATAGATGTCACGTTCACTTTAGATTAAAAATCATCATCCAGATGATTGCTCTTAGAGGCGGTTTTCCAATCAAGGAACACAACTTTCTAAAACGACACACTGAACGATTTTCACTTCACTAAATTCTACGCAACTACCACTAATTCAAATGAATTTTTATTCTTTTCAATTTCAGAGGACGGGAATTTTTAACAGCGGATGAATATGCTGAATACCTTAAAGAGATTCTCACTTGAGATGATCCAACAAGTCTCAGGAATTTTAATTAATTAAAAACAACATACCAAATAAATGAAACAAACGAATCCATATCTACAGCAAAAGGAGAAATATATCGTGAATAGCGGACGAAAGGACTGTGCCATAGTGAGAGGACCAGCATAAAGGATACCAGAACAAATCAGTGTCAGAAAAACTTGCATTACCAACCCATTTCAGACGTCTGTCGTCAAAAGCAATAACAACAAAGCAAACCACACGAACTGTCAAAAGTGCTATAATCATAGTAGCTACCGAGAAAAAAGACAACTCTTTTCCCGTCCTTTTCTTTTTTAATTAAAATGAATGTCCTGGCCAACCAACAACATTCTGAAAAAAACAAATTAAAAAATAAAATGCATATACACAACACATAAGTCAATGTGTTTCCGCTAAGAGAGCATCAGCACTATTCACATTTATATTATTAATTTTCTGTGTCTCTCTTTATATTATTATTAAGTTATTTTCTACAAAAATATGTGAGCTATTAATTTTCGTTATTTCTTTTTATCTAAAGATTGCGTTTGCTGAAAACAAAAATAGACTCCTTGGTGAATCGTATTTTAATTAAAAAACCCTGAACAAAAAATAAAACACTGCATTTAACAACCAAATATAAACGAAACATAAAACAAAACTAAAGTTTAAAGAAAGGCAAATGAAAACAAAAGAAAACAAATGAAAAACAAATTAAGTAATATTTATAATAAAATTTAAATAAGTTTTTTATACGAGAATACAGTTTTTAGTTAGTATACAATAAAAGTTAAATATAAATATTAAAAACAAAAACAGCATGTATTTATAATTAACAATTAAGTATGTAATAGAAATGAAATTGTAGACAGAAGAAACATTCAACAAAGAAAAACTATTGTATTGTACATTTAAAAGATTAAATACTTAATTATAATAAATGAAACCAGTAGCTATAAATAAGAATGAAAATCCCGCAATGTATAGATCATTTATTTGTTCATCTTCTAGGGTAAACAACTTCATAATGTAATAATTATAATGAAACTCAGTTGGAAAACATTTAATTCTAGTCTTAAGGAGATTTTTTTTATGTTACTATAGTAAGACAATTTTGAGGAATATAGCGCAGCACACAATACGTCGTATGTACGTTTCTTTCTAAATTAATTCGAATGTTATTAGGAAATGAATTGTTAATACAAAAATTAAAAAAAAAAGAAGACAAACAACTATAATTACTGACGGTTTTGTATTTAAATTAAATTTTAGTGTATAGCGATGATGGGAACTTATTTATTTGTTATTTAATCTTTTGTTCCAATGAAGTGAATATTTTTAGTAATAATTGAGTCCTTGCAAGTGGTGGTTTTATTAAAACAAGATTAATGCTATAGATCGGTCTGAAATAAAGACAACAGTTTTTCAGTAAAATTGGGGTATTTCACTAGCTTAAAATTGTCCGACGGAATTTTTTGTGCTCGACTTGGTAATCAATAGAACTAGGTATATCTCAAGCAACATCTTCTAAGCCATGGAGGAAGCTACCTGAAAGTCTGCAAAGCTTTTGGAATGAAATGACTCATGCGGAGTTGAAATTTTAAAGTGAAATGTAAACTAAAAGTAAACTCCGGCGGAAGCTGACATTTAAAATATCTACTTCATAAAACTTATTTTTTTGAGAGAGCAAATTTAATTAAAAAACAACTTTCATGGATGAATTTTTTAAGAACGCCTTTATTTCATTTGCATTTTGTTCTTTTGGCGAACCCCCAGTGGTTCTTCCGTTGACATTCGACGTAAGTTATCTGTTTCGTAAGATAGCTACATTACATCGCCTAGTATTATCAGATGAATTCCTCGTCTAACGAAATCTTTTCCGCAGAGAACTAAAGGCGAACGAAATTCGAAAATTCCTTAGTCATTATAAACAAAAACTATATATTATAATGAAAATATGTATCAAAGGTGCCTACGTACCATTTTCTATAATCGTTGCACCTGGAGAATGAATGTAAGAAAGGCGTTTTAAAGGCTGGACCTACGGTGCCTAGGTACAGGGACCTGCTGCCCACAAAGTTATCTATATATTAATTTGTATATATCAATTTTACTTTTCGCCTTGCATGCACCGCTTATGATTACCATTATCGTCATTCGTCATCAGACATCTGACATGTGGTAATAAATTGATGCGTTTATTCACTACTGTCACTTAAGCTTAAAACTTAACTATAATTCGAATGCATTGCTTATCTGTCACATCAAATTTTCAAACTAATTATGAGAAGTAACGGACTGCAACTCTATTGAGTGAGTGATTGGCATTGTACCAACACTCGGGCGTACAGATTCATCATGTATGAGAAATCGTTCTCAGTTAATTTATTGAATTTGACAAATAAGTAGGCGGATGTTTAAACATATTTCGGGCAGTGTTATTGATTTGAAATTTAACTAGTGGACTGGAAAAACCTTCCAAAAGGACGCGCAATAAGAAGAAAAATATTTCATAAGGAACTTGGTTTGCAAGACAGATAGGCAGGCACGTTTCCTTCAATGTAATGCTGGGAAAAGGCGGGCTCAATATTACTTAGTTGAAAATTGTTGCCCAAATTCCTGAAAATAAATCACTTGAAGGATGATGTTAAACTTTAGAGGAAAGCATTCTACATTTTAAATATTCCTTATTTATCACTCCAAAATCGAAAATAAATACTTCTCAATATATATAGCACTACTTATTGGTCGCTACATACTTTAACTATCAAAGCAGTTAAAAATGTGGGTTAATTGTTTGAATTATTATGCTTTTTAACGGTTTTATACTCGGATTAAATGCAAATTTAGCCCGTCGCTGTTGTGGCTGATAAGGCATTTTATTATTTCATTTCTCTCATAAGGAAAAAATTGCTTATAATGAGATGGAAATTATAAAATTGACAGAGAAATGTTATTCCATCATTGCACTTTTTATGCAGCTGTTCGCGCCGCTAGGTTTTATATTGGAGCCATCCGCATGGGTAGTTATTCTGCATTCGTAGAGTAATAGTAATTTCTCCTGCCATTCTTCTCTTCTGAAAAGGCAACTATTAGTCTCTTACATAGTCTAGTAGCATTGTGTAAGAACTCTTCGCTGACGTAAAATCTGTGCGTCACAGCTTTAAGTTTGGTACCCTTTATAACTCAACCCGTATACTAATAACAAATTTAAGTATTAACTTTAAATTGACGGAAGCTTACAATTGCGAAGTTTGTATGGAAAAGTTTAAACTACTCAAATTTAGAGTCGAAGCTAAAAATTTGTATTTGTAAGGCCCAACATGTACAGAAGTTGAGGTGAATAAAATATACACAAATTTACACCGATTTACAAGATTCCACAATTACTGGGCTTTTTCGATGATCCACCCTCAGTTCGTGATCTAAAATTGTTGTTCTCCTTTTCTTACAAGACTACCAGGTCTGCCATATTACTGGCACTGTTCTCGAAAATGTGCGTTTTGAGCTTGATTTTGTTGTGTGCACTTCATTAATAAGAACTTACTTACTAGTAAACAAAATATTTTACGGATTTTTGTTCAAAAACCTAGAAACCGATTCGAAAACGTTCAGTCCGACAGTGAGTGTTTAGCTTTTTTCTATTATTCAGAATATATCTCTCTCAAATGATTCTCTTCAAACTGTCATTGCTGGTTTATGGTCAAAGTAAATACGCGCACCTCACCATACAAAATTGGCAATTGCTGCCAGTGATTGAGTTTATTTCCAAATTACATGCCAACTCTTTATCAAACTTTGGATATTGCCCAGTTGAAATACCAACATCTTATCAAGCCCCAAAACTTGCATGGATTTAATTTTAAAATATTTTAGTCACATCCCCAGAAAAACGTATATTCCACTTAAACAATAAATACCTACACATTATATAAAAAAAATTGCGCATTCTTACCACTGCCAAAAAAAACCGAATGATTACAAAAAGAGATTCTCCTAAAAATTAAATATTTCTCTTATAGCAAGAAAAAAATTAAATAAAAACTGAATAATAATATAAAATAGTTAGAATGACAATGACGCAATAGGTTTTGTATATATATAAATAAAAAAAAACTATAATAATTTCAATTCAGAAATGTATGTACATTTTAGTTTTAAATAAACACACACACATAAACCATATTTTTAATTTTTTCATCATAATTTTCCATCTTTTAGTGATACTCAATCCGATTACATTCCAAATATCGGATTTACATATATTAAAAATGGCAATAAACGAAGTAAAACAACATTTTTATCATAACAATAAAAGAGACAAAAACAAACAAAAAACAAGCGTAATAACAAACAATGAAAATATGAAGTAAAATGTTAAACAAAACTCAATAATGTAAAATACACTCACTCACAATGGAAGTCAACTCATTCTCATATGAATAAGTTTTTAATTGTAAAGAAGAGATTTAAAATAAATAAATATAAGTGAAATGAATATGAAAGCGTTTTCGTGTTCCTTTACCTCATTTCATTCAATTGGAAGCTCTCGATTCATGGGAGATGGGAGTCGTTTTTCTTCGTTGTTTTAGCAATCTGATATACATACGAGTGCGAGTGCAGCTTATTGCATTTCAATAAAGGACATTCAATATTTTTTTGACAATTCTTTATGGCGAAAACAATGGCGTGTTTTTTTTTTTTTTTTGTCATGGTCTATAGTAGGTAGTAGCGGAACGTTGTGTGTAATAGTTGAAGGTGGAAGGTGGCAAGAATTTAAATTTTTTTTTATTCTCCCATCAGAAAGACGAAATGTAAACGAGCAAATTATTCGTGCACACGAAAACGTTTGAATACTTTCGCCTTACAGAATGGCGACTCTGGACTTTCGCCAACAGAAATAGTTAAAAAAAAATTGAGGAACTGAACATAAAAAACGACACGAAAGACACTTTCGCAAAGCAAAAAAAAATGTTTCACTTGCAACTCACATCGTTTTCGTCTTCCTACTCGCAAACGTGAAACAGTCTAGTTTAAATTGCATAGTCTTATGAGAGTTTCCACAGTTCCAAGAGTTTTTTTTGAGTACCTAAATAGTAGAAACAAAGGAAATGAAATTCGTTAATGAAAATGCTGAAAGAAAACAACTTTCGTTTTCCAAGTTACATGACGAAATCGTTTAAGGTTTTTGTCTTAAAGATTCAGAATCAGAAATTGAAATTGTTGTTCAAATAAATAATCAATAGACACGAGTATTTCCGAGATTGTTACTCACTGCAATCTACTACCGACTTTAACGTCAACACCTTCAATTGGTGGAGTATAAAAATGAAGTCAATGCGCGATAGCTACTAACAATATTTATATCTAGTTTTCGAACGAGATTTTACGAACTCACAAAGTTAAAATTTTTCGTATTAAATCGTTAATTGTGAAAAAGTATTTAATGCGAAGGTTAAAAATGTAAGACTCAATCATTATAATAATAATTTTTATATAGAATAAATCACCCCAACATTATATCCCAATTCACACTATGTCTGTATAAGTCTCGGCAACAGAAAAAGTGTAGAATGTAGATGAATCTATTTAGTAATGGTTTGTGGCCTAAATACGCCGTTCAAAAAGTAAAGCTTTTCTATAACTTATAAAATATAACAACCATTTTACCACTCAATCTCCGCCTTCCTCGTATTTGAGCTACGTCACTGTCAGTGTATTCTGCGAACCACTGAATCTGTCAAAAGCTTTCAACTACACTTACGTTCAGCATGATGTCATATCTGGATGTCCATCGAAAGAGGAAATGGTTGGACATGGACAAAATACTGTTGTCGAGCTGCACAATTTAGTTAGTATTAAGAAAATCTGACACAACCCTTGTGTACTTATTGGATAACTTTTACACAGCCTCCATTAATACAGGGAAAGCTGTTTCCCAGTTCTTAAACCCATTTTAAAGCACAGTTATTTTACAATGATGCCAAAACCAATAGACTTGGTACCACTGTCCCAAAGTTCAGGTTTTAAAAGCTTTTTTGACTTCAAGCTTTATTAAGCTGGGTAAATAACCTCAATACAAGTTCGCTATAATTATAGGAACCAACAAACTTTAAGCAGGGTGCTTCTTTGAAGTAGCGTTTTTAAAAAATAATTTTAGTCCTTTTAAAATAGTGTTTCAATTTGAACCTTGCATCAAAGACTTTTCCATTTTTTTTCTACAATCAGACTGACAGCAGGCTGCCGATATATATATGGATGTGTAGCAATTTTATGCTGTTAAGCAGACATTACCAACTTAGCGCGCGAAACTGGAGACAGCTTGCCAAAGATCGTGCTGGCTGGAGACGCTTGTAGGTTGAGGTCCAGGTCCAACCCGGACTGTAGCGCCACCTTAAGTAAGTAAGCAAGCATTGCCTCGATAGTTGTTGTAGTTGGAATGTCTTAAAATGGTATAGTCCCTGTCATAAGGCTTGCTTTCTTCCACTCTTACTTAGGTACGTGTTGATGAGACTGAGGAGGCTGGTAAACCATCGCAGCCTTTCTTTGACAAATATTTTCTTTTTTTGTAAGGCTAAACCAGTCTTAATAAAATAATTAAACAGTTACTAGGTTCGGGGTTGCCTTATCACACGCTTCCCAAAATTCCTATTATGCAGCAACTGATGAGAACTCTGCCTTAGAGCATCGACAGTTCCCTGTAATAGGTTTATTTGGTTATTTTCGAAAGCCTGTGCCTCGGTAACTGTTTCAAAGTCAGCAGCCAGCTGCTTGGACAAACAAAAATTAAACGCAATATAGGTACCAAATGTAATCTTCTGACTTAACTTCTTAGTTCTGACAACCATTCACGTGTGTACGATTTGAATTTTTATACAGATGCCGAATTTAACCGGCTGCCTCGAAAAACTGATAAGTAAATTCTGACTGATCCCATTTGAAAGACCCAAATTCAAACACAAGTCCATAATCGCTTCAAATTCAAATTTAATTTATTATTTATCAATTTTAATTTTTTTTTATTATGCTTGTATAAATTGTGTAGATATCTTTTACTTTCTTAACGTTTCGTCATCAATAAACTAAAGAACATCAATAGGTTGTTTAACAATAATTCTGGTTACTTGGCATTCACATTCAAGAGTCAGTTGGTTTTGTAGATATAGTAAATATGGTTAGTACATTCAGATGGCATTATGAAATTCCAATATAGATAGGTACACATAATATAAATAAAATCCATTTAATATATAAATATGTCGGTATGTAAATAGGTTATACGTATTTCCATAAATGTTTATTGATAGTTGGTATATTGTAAAGATATATATATATTTGTAGTTCCTTTCAATTTGTGTCGGTGGTAATCGTCGCGATTGATAAAATATTTATTTCAATTCGTGAATAACAAAAATGAGTCTGCTTAGAGGAACAATCAAAAAAAAACACTCACATTCATTTATATAGTATTTTGTAGATGGTTTTTTTGGTAGCAAAATCTAAAACAATAAACATAGCAATGTACCGCTATCAATGACGACTATTCTACGCTTCCAACAATTTCTTTTCAATTACTATTATATATTTTTTTATTTTATTCTTATAACAAAATTCATAAATCACTTATTCATTGTGTATCATAGTGAAATATGATTTATAATATGTTTTGTTCTCTAAATTCTTCTTTTCTTTTCTTTTAAATATATATTTATGTATGTATGCATGTATTTATCAAATATTATTTCAAGTAACGTACATTAATTTAATTGTTTGATCCGTTCATATTCTAAATTGTGTAAATGTTGTTATTTACTCACTGTTCTTAAATAAACACATCTATTTAGTTCGATTAAATTTATGTAAATTGTAACAACTTGTGTAGTTATATAAATTAATTATTTTTTTTAATTCATTTAGCAAGTAACACAGCAAACATGTTTTATAACTATGTCTACAAATTGTTCTTTAAAAATGCATTCCCGTAAAAAATGCCTACCGCCTTATTGGGCTACATTCCAAAAATAAAAATTCCAGCTTTGGCCATCGAGTAATCGATTTTCTGTGTTCCCCACATTTTCTGCCATTACAATTTTAAAAACGATATTTTTATTTACCAATAATCGAAGCAAAAAGTATTTTTGTATACAACTCATATTCGCTTTTTTATTACTTTAATTCGCTTTAATTATAATGTATACGCCTTAAAAATTAATGATATGAATAAATAAAAATCGTCAAGTTAAATATATTGCACAAGTGTAAAAATAATCACCTATATAAATGTAAAGCAATGTTTTCGTTATAATGTCCAAAAAAAATTTAGTGTCATTTTTTTTTTATTGTCTTCCAAATTTCTTTCTTTAGTTTAAGGGATTTTATAAAGTTTTCTTTAAGGTGAATTAATGGAAGATAGCGATATACGAATGAGAGTCCTGCGAAAGTTTGGAAAGCTTGGTCAATATAGCTGGGTACCGAAACTCCTTTTTTGTTGGTTAGCTCGCTGTATGTGTAAATTTTTGTGGCTTCACTTCTTCAGCATGATAAGGAACATCCGAGTATAATTTTGCATAAAGAAAATTGATTTAGCTCTCTCTCTTTCTACTCTATCGGCAGCAATATTTTAGTTTTTAGGCTAGGGACATACTTTTCTTAACACACAAAATGTCCTTAACAAATTATCAAAATTATGTAGGTAAACTTAGTGCAAGTATAATACCCAATAATCCTGGAGCACAAGAGATGTTTTTTATAAGCTACTGAACGGAAACCTACATACCTAACAGCAACTATCCTATCCATGACTTTCTCTATATAGTATATATTCCCCAACGAGTTTTCGTGTTAAAATGCAAATCAGACATCCTCTCGCAACAAACCACGAGGGACATCAGTTGGAGGGAATCATAATTTCCATAATTTCCCAACCCTATTCCTTTCGGTTAGAGCCTCACCCAACCATATGCAAATCAGTCATAAATAAGACAATTTATCTAGGAAACCGTCCATAAAGGACCGCAAAAGGATAAGCTATTCAGAGAAAAAAAAAATAGCTCTTACATTTCCAGTGATATGTCAAAACAGATGGACCAACCAGTTAAAAATCGTAAAAAACTGTTCGCTTTAACTTCAAGTAATAGTGATAGAACAGAACCGAACTTACAGATACTTATAGATACGTATAATACTCAATCAAATTATATAGTAAAGTTATTGTAAAACACATCCACCCGCATTGCGTCCCATGAAACCGAAACTCGCTGCATCCGATCCGCCTCCTTCGCCCAGGGAGCAGGTTTTGCTGCGCATTATCATCAAATCCGTACGAATGCTGGGTCGTCGAACGTTGGGCGCCACAACACCACAGGCATCGCTCAGCCTTCGCTTAATCGACAAAGTGCACTTTTTGGAACGATTCGAAGCGGTATGCGGCGGTGGTAATGTGCATGGTGAACCAAATGCGGTGCTAACACGTTTGTGATGGTTTGGTGCCATTTCCAAGGGTAAATTCGCTGCCACGAACAGTTCATAGAACATATCATCGACACGGATGTTCTTCTTGGCGGAGCACTCAACAAATACACAGCATGCATCCTGTCCCGAACAGTAGGCGAGCACTTCTTCGGTCTGTACAGTTCTGGATTAAGAAAATCGTTTCAAAGTTAATGACTTTCCTTGGATGCACTACATACAAACACTTACTTCATTTCTCGGTCACATTTGTTGCCAGCAATAACCATTGGCACTTTGGGGAGATTCTTTTTCGACCGTCCACCCGATCCGGAAAGTGCACTCCACTTGGTTTCAAGAATTTGCTCTCGCAGTCGTACTACTTCCTCGAAGGATTCTCTCGAGTCCATGCTGAATACAAGGACAAAGATATCGCCTGCGGGATACAAAAGGATACTGTTAGTTGGAATGGAAATGAATAAAAATAAACAGGAGTTGCGACTTGAGGGCGATTCCCCGTATTGCTTTGTCCGGGCAACGGAGAACGAACAATCGCAATGGTTTTAAACTAAATTGAACACAAACCATTATAACTTCTTTTGTTGCAATAAAGCCGAAGACGGGGATGTGTTTTTGTGGATATTATTAAATTGAGTACAGTCGGTGCTGATTTCTAAGAAATAGCTTCTAAGGATTCTTCGGATTGGCATTGTGCACGGATGCGTGCTGAAATCGTTTCTGATGTATTTCAAATTAAATTTACAGCGACCGACGACATGCATGTTGGATACAAGCAGAGTTTTCCACCGATTGACAATAAGCAGGACTACCAAGTCATGGAGAAAATTCCAAGAAGACGCTGTTTTCCGAATTAAATTCCTATTTCCTTATTTCATTGTAGATTGATTTAAGTACTAAAGTCGAATTTTCAGCAAGCAATTCCATTTTACAATAATTTCATAAACTATAAAAACTTTCAAACTGAACTGCGATGTGAACGCCGTGTAACTAATGGGCACCAAAATTTTGGAACACAGTCGCCCCACTTAAATCACACGTCAAAAAGTGACGTTCCTCCATTTGATACTTCCGAGATTGACAGTTGGTGTTTATCCCCTCCCCAGTGGTAGTTACTTGACAGCAACAGTTCATATTCCCACCTCTTTGGCGATATGATCATGACGTTTCTAGTAAACTGTTAACAGCGCCATCTATCTAAGTCGGGTCATATATCAAAATATACAAATGTAACCGTGGATTGTTTTATTGAGCATTTGCCTGGTTTTATTTTCTTTTCTTGAAATGGGTTTAAATTAACACACACCTGCTATACGCGAATTCGTTTGTGAGACTGGCTTGATAATAATTGATTGCCTCGGGTTGGTTCAGTTTAGCAAAGGTTTTAAGAGGGGCAGCACTATACTATAAGCCTCTTAAAAATGAGAAGGCAGAAGCAAACAACGGGGGGCGATACACATGCTTGACAAATGCCTTTTTATGAAACAATTTAATAGCTAGAATTGGACAGTCACTAATTTCACCAAGTTGGAGCTACTTTCCACAAAAGCCAATTTGTGCACAAAATCAATCCTTTGTGCATAAAGATCAGTAAACGTTATCATCCGTTTTAGTGATTTCGGTTGGCCTTATTATTGCGATTGGACTTATTTGCGTCGAGCACTTTTAAAGAACAGTATTACATGTCAAGAGTTGGGTCTTGACAGAAAATTCCTTGCACGTTCAACATTCGTAAGTTAAACTTAGTGGATTAATTGACGACTGCACTCAGAAAAAAAATAATTGTAATGCCAATAATTTTCGTTGGTTAAAATGAACCCAAATATCAAAATTTTCGATTGAAGAATAATATTGTTGGCAATATTTTTAGAAAATAGTTATGGAAAGCATAATATTCTTAATCTGAATATTTGATTTTTGAAAACTTAAAAACGAGTTCTTTTTAAAAAGAATGTATTGTTTAAGTAAGAACTTTTTGCTTAAAATTTTTTAAAAATCTAAAAAATCTTCGCTCAACAACATTTTTTTCTGAGTGATGTTTGAAGAAAGTTTTTTTTTAAATCATTGGTTATTTCCCCAGTGAAAAGTCCAACCTAGAAGAAAGCTCCTCCGATTGAGATTTATATAACCTTCAGGATAGTTCATTAATTCAGTAGCCAAGGATAATTGATTGGAGTACATTTACTCCAAAGGACAAAATGAAAAGACTAAATAAAACAAATTAATGACAGGTCTCGTGAGCCAACTACTGACCATTGTGCACAATATCCCTTAAGACCACAAATAAAAACAAATCCCATTAGACACACCAATTCATTGCGAGGCAATTAAATCCCTAATCACCACTACAATAAGGAACTCCTGAGCCACCACCCACATGTTCATAGATGCGAACCGACTAATGGTCTCGTTAAAGGCTTCACCTGGGTCTGGATATACGTGTAATTAAATATAAGCCAGCTGATGCCGACGGTGCTTAAGTACTTTTCTGGTGCGGGTTGGGTTACGAAATCACTCAGCAAGATAAAGTTCCATTTCGGTTTGAAAAAAAAGGTATATTCGACCTATTTTTAGCATTTCACCCAACGACTCCATAACGTCATTGTTTAGTCATTTATTTATGAAGCAGGCATATACAGCAAGTGTTACAATGCCCACAGAGATTGGAAAGCGCTTTACCTGACTGCACACTCGGAACTGATCAATTTATATTCATTCTATGTATATATGAAATGGGTATACCAGGCCGATTGGGAAATCAAGCATCACATCACGAGAAATATGAAAAAAGAAATATAATAAGTTCGATACTCACCAGTAAGAAATGACAATCTTCGCATCGCCGGAAATGGGTGGTTACCAGACGTATCTAGAATGTCCAGCTGATGAACTTCACTTCGTATCCGGTATAATTTCCTGTGAAAATCTTCAATTGTCGGCGTGTAGGACTCCTCAAATTTTCCACCAAGAAATCTCGAAACCAAAGACGTCTTTCCAACCCTCGCCGATCTACAAAGGAAACAACAACAGTCTAAATAATCGAATCGAATGGTCCTTCCAATTAGTTGGTTTTCAAAACAACTTAATGGATTGATATAAGAGTATAACCTCTGTGACAGCGGTTTTTTTGTTTTGTTTTTTAGGTGCTTCCTCAGTCTATTTAATTATTTGCTGACTTTTTGCGAGTTTATTGTTTGGTATTTGTATATAACATACAATAAACCTTCGGAACGGTGTCTATCAAAAATTAAAAGCGATTTCTCTCGAGTGACTTTTGATCTGGGTCACAAAAGAGGTTCGCCTCTCACAACATCCGAAACGACTTGAGAGCAAAAGCACATCCTTGCGATAGATAGCCTTTTCAACAGCACGAAGCGTCTTCAACTTCCTTTTCCGAAATTCATCCTTAATGAATCAAATTTGCACCGGCCATGGGATACGAAAATTAAATCATTCACATTGATAATGAAATTTGGGGACGAGCCAGACCCAAAAAGACACGAACGAACACAATGCACGTTAACTGAAAGTGACTGTGCCGCATACAGAGCAGAGAAGAGTAGAGAATCCATTCATGTTCGCTCCTTAATTAGGTGTCCTGAGATTCTATTTAATTCAATTCATACACAGAGTGAGCGGAAGAAGGAGAAGGACACCATTAAAGTGAAGAGCCGTACAAAATTGAAGCAGTTTGTGATGAAAGAGGGTTTCAGGTGCCTAGATCCAGATGCTGGCTATTTACTATGAAAGTGGACCCACAAATGAGATCATTCCTACCCATTCCCATCAGTCAAGTCGTGCAGTAGTGATCTCTTAAAATTTGTGATGTACATTTCTTGTCCACCCCACTATAAAAACACCAACTTGGAACTTACCCCAACATAACCAGCCGATAGCAGTTCTTTGGTGGCGGTTCGCTCTCATCGCACGAGCCCGAACTACCCGGACTCGGTCCGGGACCTTGTACTATTTCACTTGTGAATGGTATCGGTTTTGGTCCATTTAGCTCATTGTTCCCGCTATTAAATGTCATATTGTTGTTGTTATTATTGTTGGTGCGGGCACAGAACCAAGTGCCGCACTTGTTCAACCGTGTGGAGCATTCCATTTTGTACGCCCCGATATGGTTAGCAATATTGATTAAATGGTCTTTTGTTCGGCACCAGAATGTTTTTGGCATTGATATGCAGACATTGGCCGGTCGGTGGTCAATTGGTGACATGAAAATCGATTTTTCTTCTACTTCCGTTTCTAGGTCCAGTTTGGTGATAGATCTTCAGTGTTGGTATGCACAGGTGGCAAAGTGATTATTTGTGAGCGCATGATCCAATTACCATGAAGTCCTTTCGGCGGGTTCGAGTTTGATATGAGGACTGTTGGGTGCAAATGGTGTGTTAACCAGAAAGTACAGCAGCACCAGATATAGATTGACGAATCTTGATTTTAATATGTGAATCGATTTTCGAGGCGGCACAAGTCGTGAGTATACCTGGAATTGGATCCTGATTGAATATGTTCAGCGTTCGTCTGTTTGGTTCTCTCTTTCTGTTCCGTTGTTCGTTGTAAGGGAATCTGGAAGAAACGGAATTTTGCGTTTTAATTGGATTTTTCAATTGTTTACCTACATTTATTTGTAAATTAGTTTCCCAAACCGTTAGGCGTTGTAATATGACGGTGCGATCACTGTATAGGTATATGTAGTGTGAAAGTGAACACATAATTTAAATATGAATAAACTCGATCAAGGAACCTTTTGATGAACGATGGCAAACTTATCTTCAGAAAATGACATTCAGCAGACTCTTTGAACAGTTTTCATTCGTCCCGAAATTGAAGAATGGAGTTTGTTTTCGTGCAGTTTTCTTATATAATAAAAAGTTATAATAAATTGCATTATTCCATTCCTAGAAGCTTTTGGTATGAACAAAACACATGAAGCCAGAAAATGTAATAACTTATGAATATAAATGCGTGCGCAAACTAATACCTACCAAATACGGTAGCGGTAGGCATAAGAAGTACTTTTTGTACTAAAAACCTACATTTTAGAAACAACTATCGCCTCGGCAAAAAAAACTGTTTTGGCCCATCCAACATTTATTTTATAAATAATTATCTTTAGCCGAAAACTTAAGAGTGCCTACAAAAAATGTCGTCCTGCCAAATCCAACACTCCTTTTATCGATAGTTCCAATACACAAAGTAACTTTGTGGTAATGAAACTCACCCATCGGTGTGTTTTCATCTCGTGGTTATTAGAGCACGGCGGACAGGCAAAATAACATTCAAACGAAAAGACAAACAGAAAACATAAAAAAACATTTCCCCTCATAAATCTACATGGCTTGGTGTTCTTCTACATCAAGCGCACTTCGTTGCAGTTTCATTTTCGTTATCTTTCCACCCTGGCAAACGTTATTGGAGCGTGTGCCTATTAGTGCACGAATAGTGACAATCACAGCCACCGTTGCCACATTGGTTGGTCATTTGGGATCAAATTTGGTCATTACTTTTTCTCTTGGTCACAGGTAATTTTTTATTTGGTATTTTTTTTTACGAAATGGAATATTATGAGTACCTAATAATTAAAAAAATAATATGTGATCTGTGTACATGATTGGTCTGTGGTTACAAATATTTCGGACTTAAATTATTTTGGTCATTAAGCTAATAAGCCACAGTTGGTCAATTTTATTTCCAATTATAAACACATCGATATTAATCGATCGAAATCGAACAAAGTATATACACGTTCTCATCAAAATGGCAGAAAAAGAGAAAATTAGCAAAATAACGAGTAACGAGTAGTTCCTCTCTTGGCTCGAAACAGCTCAGAGAATTTCAACGGGCAAGTTAGTATCTACTGATAAAAATATGTCAAATGCAAAAAGTTGACAAGAAACAGATTCAAAACATGCTCTAAAATTCAATTGCAAAGAAAAAAAATCGGTGGTAGTCGAATGCCTCCTAGAACGTTTCATATTTTGCAAAAAGGTGTGTTATATATTTGTGATATGGATTAGATATTTAATATGAAAGTGGTTTAAAGTAGCTCGAAGTCTATCCACGTGTTCTGACAGAGTATCGCTCAATTTTTTTATGCTTGACAGATTGTTAGTGTTTGGCTCGGAAAAGTACGCGAATAGACCTAGTACCTATTGAAGGTCGTGGAAAACTTACTTCTGAGGGTGATTTCGAAGGGTAAAAAAAATTGGAAAGGAGACAAGTTGTGACAGTTTAGTGCTGCGGGATATTCTGTCAATCTACAGAAAAATACATTTTAATATCAGATCCTAAGTTTTTTTTTTTTTTTTTTCTCAAATAACTAAACTATAACTTATGTTTTTCAAATTTAAAGGTGTCTCTTATAAATTTGCTTCACTTCAACTGCTATTTTTTTTTTTTTTTTGTTTTATTTTTTTTCAAACGTTCATGTAGCTTTGTGACCCTCTCCATAACATTTGACTAAAAAATCGATCTTAAGAACTTTATCTAATGGGAAGAAATCAGCATGACAGTTTTTGAAACAATAATGATAATGAATGTAAGAACTCGACACGTTTAAAAGAGATTTCTAACTGAATAAAGAAGCAGATATTTATGTGTAGTTTTTGTTCTTACTCCTATACCAGCTGTTAACAGTGGAGATTGTAAAAATCTGTATCGGGATCGCACCAATGCAAAAGTAGGTCCAGAAATCAAAATACGTCTCTCCTTGGTGGACGCACTTTTACGAATGTCAGTCTTAGTTTGGCAGACAACTATGGTTGCGTTCCGAAATCGAGAGTGATTTCGTTCAGTGTCCCATTATTAAATTTATTGCAACGTAAATGTAAGGGGGTGTTTACAGAGATAAGTAAGCAAATTAATGGGTGTAAGTGACTGCTTCTCTTTTTTTTTGTCAAGACAAGATTAACGGTAATTTTAGCTCTCTGCGGAGGAAAGAAGAATTATATGAGTAAAGAAACACTCCATTGATACAGCAACGCTAAATCCATATGTTAATGATATAGCTCTCTGTTATTGGTTATATTTTTTTCACGGTTAGGGAAATAATGTATGAGCTGTTTGTTTATTTCAAAGGCAGACAAAAAATATTCAAACTTTAAAGCTAATACCTCGGTGCACGTATCCTATTTAATCCTGATAAAGATAGACTTTATTTCGTTATCTAAAATTTGCAAAGGCTAGCCACCGCGATACAGAGATATGATATAGGGGTACATCTAGATCATTCAACTGTAGGAAAACAACGAAAAAATAAACAAAATAAAATATGTAGGTACCTATCTAAATAAATAAATAAAGTAAAATAAGCACAAATACAAATATTTTGAGGCGCCATTTTTTCGTAGGTGCCTATTTTTTTCATTTGATTATTATCAGAAAGAAATCCAAATCCTTGTTCAATCCAAACAACAGCTCGCTGACAACACTAACTGGTTGGCTATAGCACTTACTATTTAATCCCTTCAACACATGCCCCTGCAAGCAAAAAAGGTAATCCCAAGCATTATCCTATAATCTTGAGACATTCAATTGGAAATTTTCATCTACACAACATTTACCAAACACATTCCTAATTTCGCATTTCAACATCGTATTCTCTTCAGTCGCAGCACTCCGGGAAACAACTTAATTTGCAAGAGCAATTCCAAACTTTCATTAAGTCTGATCTTCATATACAATTATACATACGTCTTAACGTCTTATTTCTTTTTTGTGTGTCGTCAACTTTGCTGTTTTTTCCCCAAGGAACTTTTTCAGCAGCATGTTCTGTCACACTATACGTAGGTACCTACGTACCGCATCAATGCCGCGTGCCATTTCAATTTTAGCAGCATTAAACGTAAGGGCGAAACAAATTAAGCTCCCGCGCCTTCCGCCATACAACGACTTCAAGGATATTCCTGACAAAGATGGAGAATTTCTACGACCTGTGAACGATTCGAATTACGTAATATGTTCCTTTTAATGAAGCGAATTTGACAGCAATCGCTGGTAGTTTTTCCAAGGCATTTGAGATAGCTTACGGCTTGTGAAATTTCTTATTATTTGCATTTTCCGTTGTATTTGCGGCGGATTTTTAATTTCATATCTTAATAAGCACAGGTAATAAGGAGGGAGGGGGGGGGGGGCTTCATAGTGAATGCCTTCAAACGAATTATGAACCCATAAAACCTTATTGCTGTTTGCCGTGAGGGTGTGGGGGAATGTTTGTGTCCGTCCTTTGGATGAATAAAAATATAAGTGTCTGCGAGTCTACACTTCATTACTATTCCACTCTGGCTTCTGTTCCGACTTATGAGGTGGCACTCTTTAGTGGTGTCAGAATAACTATATAAGACAGTGTGTATTGGCAGGAATAACACGATTGTTTTATATCATTTTCGAAAATTAATTTCTGTATGTAGGTCACAAATAAGTACAGTTTTTTTGTCGTACCGACTACGGCGTTATTTAAATCGATTATTATGAAATACGGAACAAATTTGGGATTCATTAATTTCCGAAGGTAGATTCCTGCATGTCACAACAGCTCGATAATTTTTTTGGGCTTACTTTATTTTAGTATTCTCGACATTACCCGCCATTTCAGAATTTAGTACCGTCTTCAAGAATGTCCCGAAATATCAGATAACTTTACCACCTTTTCACCCAAAGAGAAATATCATTTTTATGTTGTACGGCACTCCTCGAAAACTCAGTAAGGCATGTAGGTATGTATCTTAACTTATTCATTTTTGTTTAAGACTTCTTAAAATATTAATTCAATCATATAGTTAAGAGGTGCAAAAACATTATTTTTCTTTCTGCTACTTGCAAAAGTGGGAAGCAGTTTATGTCTTAAGAAGAAGTATAACTTTTGAAACTACAGTCGAATCCCTCTACATAAGTCGAACCTCCTTTAACTCGAATTTCCCTCTAACTCGAATTTGTCGCCCCAATTTTTGCATTCCCTTCAATTTTGCATAGAAAAGTCATCCTCTAAATCGAAAATCCCTCTAACTCGAACATTTTATGATTCTTGACCTACTACAATGTCCCTCTAAGTCGAATTTTTCGTCTGAAGAAAACAAAATTAAAGAAAAAACTCGGAGCTGAAGAAGAGTTTGGCGAAACCATTATAGGTATTAACCATATGCCGGAAAAGAATGATATTGAAAACGCAATTGAAATATTGCAAACTGCAATTGAAATGACCGAAGATGTCCCAGAGGAGATTCACTATTGCCTATTTAAAATAGAATCATTTATTAAACGAGTGAGAACTGCTACTTTCACATCCCAAACAAAAATAACAATTTTGTTAAAAATGTATACCTACTTTCCTATTTCTTAATTTAAATAAATTCGATTAGAAATAAAATAAGTCCCTCTAACTCGAATTTTTCCAGAAATACCTCTTACTCGAACTTTTTGTTTAACTCCCGTGAAAATTCGACTTAGAGGGATTCGACTGTATATGTTATATAGGTATATAAAATATTGAAACCTTTAAAAGATTAGACCCCGTTTAAACTACGTTTTTGAAAAAAAAAAAAAAAAATGTTTTCTTCTTGAGGCACAGAATTTTTTTATGTAAAAATGCAAGTTACAAATTATTGTCTGGTATTAGGTACTAGTTATTTAAATACAATTTCGGGGATGTAAGAATCGCCACTAGGTCGTATATAACGCAATCTGATAGTCAAATGCCAAATGTAAGTCCAACAATGGTATCTTATTGTAAGCCGAAGTGAACATTTATCAGCTGTCAAATTGGTTATGGCTTGGTAAAGCGTTTCGGAAAACCAAAACATCTTCTACCAGCGGTGATTTTATTTGTTGATGAAAGAAATTGTGCGATATGAAGGAGATTAATATTTTAATGTTTGATATAGAAATTTTAATAATGCCTTCCTACAAATACATAAACATACCTATCGTTCAAAGGCGAAGTTGGCTACGATTTACTCTGGGAAGAGCGATAACGAGAAATGCTAGGTACCGCCTAGTATGTGCTTAAGTGAAACCGGAGCATTAAGTAAATAGTTTCGACCGTCTTATGTAAATGCTAGAGACGTCAACATTTTATTAACTAAAATGAACAAGAAGTCGACATATGTATAATATTAATACGTATTTTTTACTTTTCCATATATGTAATTTGAAAGATAGGTATGCACAATGCCCATCCCATTGTCGTAGTTCAAAATTACCCAATTTGTTTTACAAATGCTGAAGGAGGAACTCGAAAAGTGGGCCTTTTAGTTCTGTCTGTCCGTATACGTCGTATATTAATGGCTGCGAGGCAAATGTTTCAACAAACTTTCTTCATAAAGCCTTTATAGGCTCATACGGTAGTGGCTTAAAAGTCATTTTAGTTAAGTGCTAAAAAGCTTTCTGAAAAGTTTTATCTTCTCTATTTAAATACCGCTGCAAAACTAAAAGAAGAAATACTTTCGCATTTACCATCATAGTTGATATTTATTTTTTATCCAAATGTATGAAGCCTCTTTGAAAATGGGTTGGTTTCAAGGACCACTTCTAATGAAATGTTAACCTCGATGCCACACATCTGCCTGACCAATTATGCAGAAAACCATACATGCACAATGCACATCTGTGCATTTTCATGAAATAATGATAGAGAAATAATTATGAAAGTTGAATTTACGCAGGTACACATTATTTGGTATTAATCCTTCTCTACTAAGCAGATTTATATTAACAGAAATCAAAATCGCAAGTTGATTTTGGAAAAAATATCCCCAATGGCATGCTACCTTTTCACGAATTAAAGAAAAAAATAACCAAAGTTATTATTGTTATTATTTTAAAAAGTAAATAAATTACAGCAGTAGGGCCTTCGGCTAATCAAAGCTATCGTGCAATTCAAGTTCATACTACCAACTATTTCGGTAGATGTATTCCCCATAGATATTTATAAATCGCTTGTGGTCGATGGTAAAAATCGTCAACGCCGGTAAAAGATATTGAACTTCTATCTCATACTTATTAATTATTCGGAGACACTTCCTACCAAATGACAACATAGGTGCTAAAACATATATTTTATTCTTTTTTTTATACTAATAACGCAAATTATATGCGCAGGCGCACATATGTCGTTAATATTTCACACTACCAAGGTCAGATAGTCACTTAATAATATTCCGCTAAAAACATACGCACACAGCACACTTGACTGAATAAATTTCAATATATTAATGGCTTCATTCAGCTGTCACGTCAAAGCTGCTCAAACAGCCTGAAATAGGTATTCGTATTATTGCATTACACAGAATTTATCAAATCTAATGACTACATTTACTTGGAATAGGTACTGACACTTACAAAATCAAACGGTAACCTATTGTTGGGGTTGATGAACTTGTTTCCTGTCGTGGAACCTATCGACATTAACCGAAAAAGTAGTGTCCCCTGCACATTTTCAGGATGGGGTGGTGGTTGGTTTAACTGAGTTTGACAACACAACCCTACACTATTATGAGGAATGTGCCTGATTGCATCCGCCACAGCTTTTGTCATGAATAGCTATGTGAAATATTGAAATAAAATGATGGCGACGTTTAGCAGGTTTACAATATAAAACAATTGAATTCTTGGTGGTCCCTTTTTCTCGTGCAGAAATACACGACTTCGCCTAGCTTCCAGAATCACTGAAAATATGCATTTAATTTAGTACCTACAGCAATTGCAATCAGAACTTCTAGCCAGTTTCTATGAAAAATATAAGATACCGGCGCAAAAACCGGGCCTTAATTGTATACAATCTGTCGACTTCGGTATATTCTCGCTGGTTGATAAAATAAATCAATGTCTGCCTATTAATTTGTTCGAATAAAAATATTAACGATTCACGGTCAAAATCACAATACACATTTTACCGCCTCAACAGATGTCCGACCAGCAAAGGTTATAGCTTTTTGGCTATAAGAACCAACCGGTTGACACTAATCAATCAAACTTCACAGGTATTTCAATTATAAAATCTCCGTACACCTCTCCCGCATGCCGTATAGGTATTGATGAAAATTCTGACTTTTATTAACATTCCACTCGCTTTAGCTAATAAATCCCTCAAATAGTCCCATCTCCCATTGTAGGATCCGTCAGAGGACCAACGGGACAGTTGGAGTGTGGCTGACCATAAAATAAAAACATAGGTAGTATTCTTTTTCTTCTTTTTGTTGCAGTCTATTTGAGTTAACTTAGATGAGCAGGTAACAATGTATAAGGTGTCGTTTAACGAGAACTAAATATTTATTATAAAATGCGTATGTGTATAACAATAAAACAGCCAATGCCAGCCAGTGCCAGCACTTTTAACAATCCACTCATTGAGCATACTTCTGTCGTACCTGTCTGTCTAACAGTTCCTCTTGTGTTGGATGCTCCTCGATATATCGAATTGCCCTCAGGATGTGCTCTGGCACTGGTGGTGGGGTTGGCAGATGACTTGCCACTGGGTGGAATCCGTTGCCGTCGGCGGTGTATGCCAGTTCAACTAGTTCACCTTCGGGTGAATAGTGCCGGAAGCCACCGTTGGCGTATTGTCCTCCAACTCCGGACTCTTGAGCTGTCACTCCGTTGCTCAGCTCGTATTCGTATCCATAGGAGCCGTCCTCGTTCACCTGACTACCATACTTGACTACCTCAATATTGTCGGCGTTTCCGGCAATGGCGACACCCATTAGACAGGCAAGAGCTAGCTGAAAGGGTTAGAGATGTTGTGTTATTTCAAGCTGACAGACCGCAGACAGCACAGCATACTTACTACTTTGAACATTTTGCTGTTTGTTTAATCTCTGAAGATGATCGTTAAACTGATGCTGGTCAATCGATTGCGCATATCTTTTATATCGTTTAGTTGGGCATATGGGCAAACGCGCAACGAACTCTCATAGGCGCGATTTGTATTTTGGGCTCTCGATGAATTAACCTGCATCGCGGAATTTCACAATTTTTTTTTTTTCCTTTGAGAGAGCAGATTTACACATATTAAGAGTTTTGATTATAATAATCAATGATGGCGGCAATATTAACCCACTCATTCGATGCAAATTGATTTGAAATAAACTATTTCACAACTAAGTGGACATTTTTGATGGCGGAACGGACCGGTTGTAGAATGTGTGACCTAGTAGAACAATTTATAAAACTAGTTCGTATAAGAAGGTAATTGCTGTGCGGGTTATCGACTTGAATGGTGCACTCTGCGTTGGGTGGGGACTATACGCTTTTTAATGGCGGCGGATTTCGGGGTCGTTCGGCCGATAAGGTGCAGTTATTGAATTTGGAAGGGTTTTTAAAGTCCAACATCACACTAAGACAGGTCCAGGAAAAGATGCAAGAAGACAAAATCGATGAGCACTATATTTTCATCAATTGCTAAGCCGGCTATTACAATCTGTGGGTATAGAGCCTGAAGAAAGCTTGCTATTGTATAAAAATCAGTAACGACCACACTGAAATATTTGATGTCAAAAAGGGAAAACTATCTTGTATAGATTTTTTCAACTGACAATCCCAGTCCTGGTAAGATATAAAATAGATAAATAGGCTTAGCTTCCCACAAACATTCGTTTTATTTTGGGTTTTTCTTTTTTGGGACGAACCTAAGGGATCTACAATTTTATGCTGATTCCATGACAGTTATACTCTCGGACGTTTGTCAGACGTCGTATAGTGGAAAAAAAAATTTTAAATTTATTTTTAGGTATCTTTTTCATGGATCAAACCGAGGAGTTCCACTCGCTTAATCAACACACTAACTAGCCACTGCACCTGTTGATGGCGGGACTTTTTTTTAAAAGCATAATGAAGATAATTCTCGATTGCTTCGAGAAAAAAGTTCTTCGTAAAATTTCCGAGAAGATTTACCGCCTACCAAAACGATCTGTACAACCACATCGACTTGATTAGAAAATCGTCTTTGATGACCAACTTTGAACACCAACGATCTCCGACCCGAAAAGTTGCCAATTTCGTTGTCAAATTAAGCTTATCTTTTCAAAATGAAATCAGAAATCTTTGAACGGCAATATACGAACAATTTAAACTCTATCATGAAGCTTTTGGTAGCTTAGGATATTCTGAGATGACGGTAGGTAATGCCCCAAGTCTCTTAGGCCAAGGCCACGCACTGAGCGGCAAAAGTGTGAGCGGCAAAAAAAAATTCAAACATATGAAATTACAAGGTTGTGGACACGCGGTCGCTGAGCGGCAAGCGACATTCGAGCTGCAGAGCGGCGTCGCTCAGCTTTTAATTCTGTCCTATTATTTTAGTGTAGTACGCTGAGCGGCAAAAAATCGTCGTGGCAAAAATAGACACCAAAACTTAAATTTCAGAAGTTCAAAGCCGTCCTGCATTATTTATGATTTTAAACAATCTAAAAGCAAAGGCTAAATAATCAAAAAAATGTAATTATACCTAAAATAAGCCTCTGTTCTGCAGAAATTGCTTTCGTTTCGTGTTGTAATTTTTGGTACGATATTTTTCTAGTAGCAAATCAAGGGATTGTATTATCATACGTATAGATATTGTCTAAATCGGTGTTCATGTTGTCGAAGATTGTTATGCAAATGGTGGAATTCGCGAGAGTCCGAACTTTTTCGCTGCCGCTTAATAAATGGCCACTTGCCGGTTATGATCGCCGCTCAGAATTTTGCCGCTCTGCCGCTCAGAGCGTGTATTTAAAGTTATTGTAATTTTTTTTTTATTTTTTTTTATTTATTGTTACGTACCTGATTGAAATAGTTTTTTAAATGGTAAACGCATGTGTTGTGACTAGTTTCTTGTGTGTCATGTTTTAAAAAATAAAAATTAATAGAATCAATCTAGTACAACAGTTAGTACATTGAAACAACAGATTGGCAAATAATCTTAATTATTTAGCTCATGTTTCGGAATTTAAAAACTACCCCATACCTTTCTTTAAAAGGTTATATGGCTAAAGGGTGTTTTTTTAAAGAGGCATAAGACTTTAAATTGGCAACGCTATTTTAACCGGCGGCCATTTTGTCAGCTGTCAAGTGATTTATTTTTAGTTTGGTTTGGCATTTCAACATGAATAGACTGACGCCTGAACAACGCTTTCAAATTGTGCAAATTTATTTTGAAAATCATAGTTATGTTCGAAATACTTACATATACGCACTACGTCAATTTTCATATTCGAATTTTGTTTAGCGATGAAGCTCACTTAAATTTGATAAACAAAACTCTCGTATTTGAAGTGATAATAACCCTCAAGTGTATGTTGAGACACCGTTACATCCACAAAAACTGACTGTTTGGTGTGGTTTATGGGTTGGTGGAGCTAGCCGTGGCGGTCATATCTCATATGCCAGAAATCATATTTAAATTATAATGCATAAGATTTTCTTTCGAATAAAGTAAATTTCATGTCAATTTAAAAAATCATCTTTTTTTATTCCATTTCAAAGTTCTATACCTCTAAAAGAAAACACCCTTTATATGAGGAAAAAAATGCCTTTGAAACATCAGACGGATATTTTCAACCCGACGAATAACAGCAAAAAAATCGCCATATCTACCCACCCACCCAGCATTAAAGAGCCCCGATAATATCCAACGGCATATGAATCTCTATACATGCCTAAATACGAAGGTGTTAATAGTAACCTTTATAATTAGACATAAATTGCTTCCATTACTACGTCAACGATATGATTTGCATTTATTTGCATTCAACGAAAAGAAACCGAACACAAAACACTGTGCCCTTGTGAATAATTTATAGCATGACAAACGACCGGTTGAAAATGTATTGGTAACTTACCTAAATTGAAACCTATAAACTAAGAGATTTTTTTCGAAATCAAATTCATTGGCGATTGTGTTAATCAGTCACAACAATGCCAACAACTACTCATATTGCGATGTCTTAATGTAAATTTTGGGCACCACAGATGTTGGCATATATTTTTTATTGTGGTGACAGTCGTCTGTTTATGAATGAAAATTAGACCAGAACGTGTGGCTCAAGCGAAATAATGATGATAATAATTCATCAAGTGTAGCACTCATTTGTCTTCCAGTCTGGTCCGTCAGTCTGTAAGCTGAACCCGTAACTTTGACTAATAAAAAGTGTCTTATGTCTTTTGCAAAGGTTTGTGATCAGTTTGCGTCTTAAGACGACTTTGAGACAGTTAATTTCGTATTTTATTGCAGCATAAATAAAAGAGAAGCGAATAATCTTTTCGCAATAGTGTGATGCGTGACCCTGTATAGATTTGTAGATATACAGAAAACATTAAAAGAGATTGATGGATGATTTATTCCGCATTGTGGGAGAGGTAGTTATAGCAGAAAAATTATTCTGTTTATGAATTTCAATCAGATGGAGGCAGTAAATTATGGCCAATATCTTTCGTTAAGGCCGCCGAGACTGCGAGTTCGGTACGTGATGATGTTTTAGCATATTTCATTGAAGTCACCTTATGTTATAAAACTGTTGGTTCAATTAACATAAATACTTTGTGTTAGAATCATGTTTCAAACTTAGTTGTCTGTCAAAAAAAATGTATGTCAAAAATGGAACATTTTTTATGTGTGTTGAATATGGACACACAAGCTTATCTAATAAAAATTAAATTCTTGGTATGCTTGTACGTATATGTTAAAATCATCTGTTAAATTATTAAAAAATTTGTTTCTTTTGATTTGGTATCATGAATGGGATGAACTTTAGTGTTTTTCAAACGAGACAGATCGACGTTGACAGACTGTGGCGGACTGGCGGTCATGATGTTGTTTTGTTTGTGTCTGTTTAATTTGGTGTTTATTATTCAGTCAATGATACCAAGTCACTGTTGCAGGAAATGCAATTGAGCAGCACGTCCAAAAAAGTTTATGAAAATAATATTTCGTCAGTGCAAACGTTGCGTCAATTTTACGGCAAACGCGGTAGACCTTCAAAGTCGACTCTCCATGGCAAACTTCGAGACAATCGGTTCTGTAAACAAGCAGCCAACACCCGTCAAAGAAACGCCACATAAGCGGAGATTATTTCCGCCTTCCGTGAAAGTGTACAGAAGTGAAGAAGGGTCCGAAACTGTCAACTCCTCGCTGTTGACAAAAAGTCAGCCTTTCGCAGACTCCAACTTTGCGTATTTAGCATCGGGACTTGTGTCTGTACCCGTGTATGATTCAACATACCCAGACGGTCATAGACATAGACGGTTGTTCGCTGTCTGGGCTTCGGAGCCAATTTTGAACCGAAAAATCGTTTTTACTTAATAGGCGCATTTTTGGATAAATGGCTATGTTAACCAGCAAATGCGATGACTCCAACCACAGGAGGATCGCAAGGTGGCAATCGATCCACAATAAGTTACTTTTTCGTGTGTCCAGAAGCGTCATTGATTCGACATTCATTCATTCATCATTCAAGGACAACAGAACGATCTTTAACGATTTCTTTTGGCCCAAATTGAATAAGGTTGATGACATGAGGATCCAGCAAGACGAGGCCACTTTCCATACAGTAGAAGCCATGATAGATAATTTCCATGAACTGCTTGGGGGTATATCTCCCACAGAAGTACGTCAATTGGCTACCAAGATCGTTCGCGATTTAACCCTGCACGACTCTCTTATGGGGATTCCTCAAGTCGCAGGTCCAAAAATGCCAATCAACCGCAATCGACTGATGCCCTTAAAGCCAACATAACCAAATCCGTCGCTCAAATTCAGCCGGATATACATGCGGCAGAGTCATTAAAAATTGGACCACCCGGACCAATGCCACCGTGAGAAGTCGTAACGGACATTTGAACATTTGAAGGATGTTATATTCCATACCCCAGTGCATATATATTATGGCTCTTTCAAAAAAGCCGCATTTTGTTGATACCTGCCACACAGCTTGTTTTATTCCATTTTAACCCGTCTTAATTGAAAAGTCCCTTCACATTTATTTCTTGTGAACCGCTCTAATCATAAAACTGATCCCAGGGGCAAGCACTGTCTGTCTGCAAAGTCTTTTAGCCCGAAATCAGTTTTAAAGGTCATCTCATGATCATCATCACACCGTAAATATCCGCTGACATACCCAATGTAAAAGAATGAAAACAATTGTTTGTAGACCGTCGGCCTTTCATCGCAGTCTTATCTCTAAGGCGGTAGGTACTGTCAACGTCTGCCATATTCGAAGACCAAATCTGTCTCCCACACTCGTATATGCAAACGAATGTCTTTGGGATTCTTCTTTCAACATAATCTAATACAATCATATCTCCAGCAGGGGATTAATCTAAATTCCCGATAATCCCGACAGCGTTTAAAATTTTCCAACGTTCGCCCTCACGACACATCTTATCCAATTGCATAGAATTTACCGCACCCTAGGCAATACATCTCGCAGAGATAGAGACCGTGTTCGAAAATAATAAAACCCACCGACTCTGTGCGTTGGCCTTGGTTGACTGTTTGTGTTCCCTGAAACCGAACAAGGTTAACAATTTAGCAGGATTTACTCGCAGTGTGGGCATGTGATTTGGCAAAGTGGATTACTCGCCATCTACCACAATACTCGTAGTTTTCCATCAAAAAGAAAGTGCGCTCCCACCTCGCCTATGTACATTGGACGTCATAAATAAACTTCTATATTGTACTGGATATGATTTTCGGCTTGCAGGTGCCGCAATAGCATCATCCACCGTAGCTGGCGCCCATTTATTTTCAATCCGCCATACCAATAATCATTTTTAGTGTCCAGACTAAATTTTTCGAACTCACAATGGCGAAATTTTCCATACAAAATTGTATATTGTGACCTAGAAAATATTTAGTGTGGAGGTTAGAAATGATTATTAGTAAGGCCCAATGAAAGTACTAAATGGAATTGTTTTGCGTTAGTGCAATTCACTCGTGTGACAGAAATTTCATATGTTGCGCCATTATTATCATCGTGGCGGAGGCACAAGGCAGTATCAAAGGACGACCAACAAACAAAAGCACTTAGCCGTGACTCTGTATACACGTCCATATAAAACCAGCATGCGTATAGTGGCAAAGCTGGTATAGAACACGCTCTGCGCTTGTGACTATTATCGAGTCGAACCGTTTGTGCTGTCCCTATAAGCAGCCCGTTCCTAGTTGTTCTGTGTCTATTATCCCGTCGGAGGCGAAGAAAACCCGAAGCTCACCAGCGCCAGTCCCAGTTGCCAGGGCATTCAATTTGAGCAAAAAAAAATTTGATAAACGGCGCAGTCTGTAATATGAAATTGCTTCGCTTGTTTTGCATACAAGGCACGTATTATGAAATCATTGCAAAGCTGCTACCAGCGAAGGATGAAGGTGGCATGGCGGCCGGTGGCCGCAAACAGTAAGGAAACGGAAGACTTGAGAAGCTGTCCTATACTGTGTGTCGGCAAACATACTATAGATACATCAGGACTACGACTATACATGGAAGTGGGTTATCCCATCAACCGACGGCACACTGATAACGACATCAAGGGCGAAAGGGGCCACCAAGGTCATTATTTTCAGCATTTCACGATGCCTATGTTAAAGTTCGGCAGGATAGCTTCTTGAAAGAAATTTCTTTTGCCGGGATAACACGTACTTGTAACGCAGTAAACAATCTGAATGGAAATTAAATCAAGAGATATTTTTATGAGGTTCTAGATACGCTATGTGATCAATATGTATTTTGCGGGCTGAAATTTTGGGGAGATTTCCGTAAGCCCAAAGCAATGAAGGAAAGAAAAGTCGAATGAAAAGATATTATTACAGAATGGAGTGTCTCGTCTGTTGTGGTGGGCGGCGGTGGCGGGAAGGTCTTATGACTATGGATTTTGCTGAAGAAACGGGAGAAGTGAGTGCTCACTCTGGTGGAGATTTTAGTGAATCTATAAAGTAGCGAATACATATGACAACTTAACACGGCGATAAGGAAACGTGTTCCGAAAAGGGTTTGAGACCTTTTTTGCCATGGGAGAAGCGGAAGATTTTAAGCACTGGAGTGAAGTTTCCCAGTTCATGGTACCAACCTTAAGAATGCGATTCGGTTTAGATTGATTTTCAGTGCGGGTAGTTCTAATGGGCACCGTAATTTGGTTGAGATACTCTTCTACTTGTACACATCACCCAAGGCGAAGTCTGATTTGAATTTGAAAACTCTACCGACTGAAGCATTGATCCTTTTCTACTGTTCTACGTTCATCCCTAGGCAGAATATTAATGATTGATGATATGTCCTCCTTTGGCATGGGCAGACGTCTATGTGGGGAGGGTCACCTGAGCTTGGATCAAGTCGCAAGCGCTGCATAAGATCGCTCCAAGGATCTGTTTCGGTGCACAATTTTCAGACCGAATACTAGAAAATAAAGTTTAACACTAAATCAGTGTTACCGACTTTACCGCACTAAGGGTAAATAACTGTAATTGGCTATATGGAGTATATGGGTGTTATTTTTTTCATTGTTGTTATAGTTATATTATTATTATTATATATTGTTGTCTTATAGTTTTCTTTTTATTTCACCTTTCATTTCATCTTTCTCTGTCCCTCTTCATCTCCCACTTTCCCATCTAATTAACTCATTCCTCTGTATCTCTTATATTTTTTAATTTAATTTAAACTATAAATTTAATTTAAACATTCTTTTAATTGTGCTCCTAATTTTCCAAAATTAATTTAATGTGCATATTCTTGTGAGCTTTCTTGTACTTTAAAAGTATTTTGTTCTTATTTGCACCTTGCCAAATAAAATTGAAATTGAATTGTTGATTTTGTTGCTGTTGTGGTTGATTTGTTGTAATTGTAGTTGTTGCTGTTGTTTTTAGTGTTATTTTAGTTTTGTCATTATTGCTTCTTATAATTGTAGTTGTTGCTGTTGTTGTTGTCAATGTTTTTTTCGTTTGTGTTGTTGTTCTGGTTAATGTTGTCGTCATTATTTCTGCTGTTGTTGTTATTGTTTTTTGAAGTGATGTTGTTGTTGTTGTGTGAAATAATTCGCTGATGTCTGTTCGGTCAGTGGCATAAAATAGCAAAAATTTGACGCTTCGCTATAATGCTACAAAATGTAAATCAATACCTTACTGCTGCACTTTGAAAAAGGGAAATGGTTCAATTTAGGAAGAAAGTCCGCGTAATATATTAAAATAAAAACAAATATAAAAAGTAGCAGTACGCCCATCAGACTACTGTGCAAGAGGTTCTCTCTTGGTTCCAATATTTCCATTTATGAATATTAAATTCTGTGAGGTCGAGAATATATATTTCGAATTTCATATTAGTTAGATCGATATTTTCAACAATTTGCGCTTGACTCTAGGAAATTATTCAATTACATATCCACACAACCCACGCCAGGAGCGTTGGTTACAAACTATACGAGTATCAGATTGAATTAGTTTGCGCTTCCAACTTTTGCAATCAATCCTAAATACTCCTCACGTGTCTCAACGCCAGTGCGGTAATATTCTACAATGATCCGAACTGTGTAGCTGGCCTCCCATAGGTATGTAAATGCAACGCATGTAATTATTTCGGTTGCTTGTGTATTCAGTCTAATCATAACATCAGGTGTAAACAACATAATATAGTTCATCATCCGAATTGTAGCGTCCCCCCAAAGAAAACACCATGTGCCAAGTAATCATATTCCGCACGCCTAATTGCGGTAAACAAACGCACACATCAAACATGCGACGCCAAACCGAAATTACAACCAATTTCTGGTGATATGCGTTAATTTCCATCAACCAGAAGGAACGCCGCCGAAATAATTAAAAACTTGCTGTTAAATTGATTATAATTTTGGAATGGAGACAACAAACAGGTTCACAGGTTGTCCATTAAAATTCCAATTTTCCCCCTCCCGGGTCTGATTTCTGATTGACTCCGGGTTTAATCTAAATAAAAGGATATCCAATATTTTTGACAGAAGAATTTTAATTTGAAAGAAAGTAGCGCTTGCTTCAGGTTGGGTCACGCAATTAGGTCGTTTTATTGTGTGGAAATCGCATGAGGATGGCCAAGCGAAAATTAGAAGAATGTGTTCAAACTATCAGCATGTCCTCTTTGATATATCAACTTTTAATAATACGACATTTGCAGCATTTGACATTTTCCTGGAATTTCTTATACTACCTCAAAATGTAAAAATACGTTGTAAACTTTTTAGCCTCTGTTGATTCTGAGTTTCATATGCATTAGTTTGTCAGATTCTCCGGTATTTTCAAGAACCCGTTCAAGGGCGTATTCTCGGAGTTTTTGTTTATACAAAATTGAAGTGACTGGCGGGGCGTAATTGAATTCATGTAAAATATTAATTTATAGGACCTCAAACAGGTACATATTAAATATTTGCTTGTTATCCTCAAAAATATGTTTTTCAAAAAGGGTTGTCGAAGAAAAGAATTCAGAAGGGTCAACATCCTTATACGCTTGTTCGGAAAACAAACGAAACTTTGTTTTTTTTATGCTTACATTTTGAGCTTGGGTCAGCCATTTGGCTAAATATTGAGGAAAACTTGGAGGGTGGACTGCAAGCTCATCTATTTCTGGTTCATAATACATAATATCTTTGTTGGTTGAAGAATTTAGTCCTTTTATGGGTATCCACTTATAAATGATCTGTATTTACCATATTTTTGTCAAGATTGATGGATGCATGTTTAAAGTATTTAGCAAAACATAAATAACCGTTTTTAATTTTGACTTTAAGTTTGAGAAATTCACAATTTTCGATTCTTTGAGATGATATAAATTTAACGTCAAACGAGAACAAAATTTCAATAGGGCATAGGGAAAACTGTCCAACAGTGGACCAATTGTCGTTTGACTCGGTGTAGTTTTTAAACTATTGGTTTAATCTTTAAACGGGTTGAAGGTACTTATTATTAACTTTGTTAGCTTTGTATTTCACCACATGCAGCTTTAGAAAGATCATAGAAAATATTAAATTATGAGTTTTTAAGAACGTACCTGAATTGGTTCCCTGTGTACTACAGGGTGGACATAGTGAACCAACGGGTGGTTCACATTGAACCTACCTATATTACCTATAGTGAAAAATGGTGTAAAAAATGTATAGTAATTCATCAATTGAAAACGGCTGGGCCGATTCTGATCAAATATGTTTTCTGTTGTTCGTAATTGTCAGGAGAAGGTTTTTGTGAAAGAAAATTTCTCGAAAACCGTCCGGAAAAGTCGGGAAATTGGAAAAATTGAAAATTGATTTTTTGTATGGAAAATGTTGAAAATTTTTTGTGCAATTGTCCCGGAATGGAAAAATAGAAAATTCATATTGAAAAACTTGGAAAATATGATTTTTTTTTCGATGAAATTTTGCATTTGATGTAAGGGTGGAAATTTCGTTGTGAAGCTTGGAAAGGTTCGTCCCTAAACATTTATCGAAGCTCCTAGACCCAGCAAAGGAAGATATGTAGGTTGAAAAAATGTAATTTTTAAAGCCTAGCAAAGCAGGCTGGGATCCGCTAGTTTATTATACAAAAACATAAGTAGGTACCTAATAAAAGCAACGAAAAGTAATAACAACAATAAAAAAAAAAGAGCTAAACATTAACAAAAATAATTTTCAATAACTTCAGTAATATCACAAAACTTAAGTCACTTAGGCCCGTTTTATGATGGTACTCATAGCGATTTTAGTTCCACTTATCTTATGTGACAGTTTATGACAAGGAAAAAGTAGCCCATAAGCAGCGTTGCCAGTTTGGGGGTTTATCTGACCGACGGGGGGAAATCTGGGGGGAGAAATTGTTTAGGGGGAAATCTGGGGGTTTTATTAAATTATTTCTTTTCTGTCACTAAAAACATTGAAAGCTACGAAGCCACTGCACCACCAACAAACCAAATCAATGTATGTTAGAGTAAATCCGATGTAAAATCATCTATGCCAATTCCATTCCAATGCATTCCATACATATATGTACATTCAAAAAAATCATATTAATTCTTGAAATTCGTGCCTTTTCAATACCCTACACAAATTACAAAAAAATTGTTTTATTTGAAATAAAAATTGGGGTTTTTTTTCTTGAAAATAGCTAAATCTGGGGGTTTTTCAGATTTGCCTGTGGGGAAATATTTCTACCGCCTGGCAACGCTGCCTATAAAGTATTTAAGTAGAACTTAAATCGATATGAGTAGTATCAGCAAACGGGCCTTAATACCACAAAAGAAAGTTAAATGCTGATAGGTCGTTGCTTAGTACTTAATAAAAATACGGAATTCTGAAGCCTGGAAGTGCTTGTTCACTGCTACCATGTTAACCATTGTTTTACACCATTTGCGTACGACTATGAGCTGGTTTACTGTTTGGCAAGTGACTTTTGGGAGAAAAATATTTTTATAAAAAAAAACATTTCACATTGATTGACATACCTAATAATTTAAACTAATAATAATAATAATTAGCATTTTAAACTGTATCCCACAAATCTCATTAAGAAGATTACTTTTTTAAATGAAACAAAAATAAGAATCACGATTAAAAATGTACTTACAAGTAAAATAACTTTTTCTTGAGCACAGCCGACACTGACGAGCGCACTTCTTCAAACTCCCAGGTAAATTTACGAAGGATCGAAACGCGGATTATTTTCTCTCTACTTCGTTTTTCTCTAATAAGTATAGGTACCTAGAGGCTAGAGATTAAGTAAATTTAAAAGATGCACTGTGGGAAGTGCGCCACTATGGGTCCTTAAACACTATCTAGTGTCCTTAAAGTAGGCCATCCCATACAGTTTTCTGCTTCATTAACATTTGTTTTATATTTATAAGTATACCACGCACAAAATAGCTAAACATGCATTTAAGAAATAAATACTAAATAGGACCCTGGGCCTAGCTTCTCACAACCATTCGTTTTTCGGGAGTTTTTTTCATTTTTAGAACGAATGGAAGGGATCTTCAATTTTATGCCGATTTAAAACGGCCGATGGAGAAGCTCTTTCAAGACAGTTTTACTCTAGGGTGTTTGTTAGACGTTCGCTAGAGGTGTCGCAGTGAAAAATCCATGAGTTAGAACTTGGGTTTTTGCGAGATTCGAACCTGGGACTCCTCGCCTAGTAGTCCAACACCCTAACCGCTAAGCCACTGCACCTACAAACATGCATTTAAAAAAAAGTTTGATAGTTATGCGGTGCAAAACTTCACCCCCTTTTACCACCCTGAGCAAACAAATTGCGGCACCCACTGTAATCCATTTTTGTAATCAAATAAAACAGTCTAGTTCATGTCCATTATATTTTGTTAGCAATATTTTATGAATAAAATAATTCCAAACATGCACTCTTTCTATATCAAAGGATATTTTCCCAGAAAGACTTATCGAAGTAATTTGCTTCACTATTACCTGGCCAGCACATGTGTGTTGATAGCGTTCTGTATAGTATGCGCCATAATTTATTGAAAACCATATGAGGTTGAAATAGTATTTCATAAAAGCTATTCGCCGGGCAAAGGACTGAGTATTTCGTAAATTTAACTCAGCCCACCCCTTAGCACTCTAGGTACCAACTACGTGCGTAGGTACCTTTCCGGTGGTAATAAAACACCACCACTATTCCAAGTGCTAGTAGAAAATTTTATTCTCGAAATGTATATTTAATGGAATTCAAAAAAGTGAATGTAAAACACTCGTAACTCGTAAGTATAGGGTATGTAAATGCACACTGCAATATGACGGCAGGTCGTCTCTTTTTTCCCAACATCAGCCGGCGGCGTCGGTTTATTTGGTCAATTTGACGCTGTAAGTGTTATGTGTTCCTGTGTGGTATACACGAGACTGAATATGAGTAATGTGAGTCGTTCTTTGCATGAAGAAGTGCTTAAATGAAATTACCAGCATACACTTTTTAATAGAAAAATAAAACTCGTCTCATACATCGTCGGTCGGTGCTAACCTAGGGTATGGAGAAAAACCAAGGACACAACTCTAATATATAAGCAGATGCTATTAGCATTGTCAAAGGATATTTTAAAGGCATCCTTAAAGAATAGGCAACGATAACAAATTTAATTTCCTTTGAGTGCCGATGTAAAGAAATTGAATTAAGGATATGAAGAAATAGCAGGAAAAAAGGATATGCCATTCTTTCAAATGCATATGACGACAGGAAGAAGGTAAAGTCGTTGAACGGATCTAAAAAAAGGGTTCGGATTAGTCCTTATTCAATAAGAGTCATCAAATGATGTTTTTCTGATATACCCATGTCAGCACTTGATGTGACATATTTTTCGTGTGCCATAAGCTCGCCCTTAAAACAGAAAAATGTGTTTGCAAGTTTGAGGACTTTAACCTTCTCTGACAGAGATTTGGAGTTTTGCGTAAAGAACCTAATTCCTTTAAAAAATTTCAAAAGCTTTTCAAAGACACAAGACGGGAAATATTGCTACCCCTTTTGAGAGACCTCTTTTAACAAACAACACATGCACCAGTGATAATTTATTGATAATAACATCATTCACATTACAGGCAAGAGGCACCCACTCCCATTATGAATATTCTAAACAAATGCCATTAAAGTTTCGGGGAAACTAATTACATCCCAGCGGGTTAATGAAATCCAAAAATTGTCTAACTTCATAATTATAAGCGCCGCACAATTCACGTTGTTAAGTGCATTGTATCCATAGAGAGTTAATGAGTTAATTAAAAGGATACAAGTCGAAGGTTCTTGTCGTCCCCTCTCTCCGCTGGAAGCGTGCAAGAAGAACAAACAAATTAATTAGTAGTAACCTTTGAATGGTGCGAATTATCCATCTGTATGCGATAAAAGGCAAGGGAAGGCTTCTAAATCATTGGTGGATATATCTAAACAGTTGTGTCGAGAAGAGGCAAATAATTATTTCACATGATTCACTGGCTTTGGCTTGATGTCAACATATATTGCAGATATGCAAAGTTTTATAATATAAATCATTTTATGTTTGAAGGTTGTTTTTTTTGCAAGCTCGTGTGTGCCGACATGTGGATGGATACAAATTTCCGTGCCCTTCTAATGTGGAATTATTAAAATCTGTTATAATATATTATAAATTCTTTTGCCATATTTCACGAGCATTATAATGCCCCACTGACCTACTTCCACCCGTTGACTTCCGTTTGTGACCTCATAATGTGCTTGATGTGAAACTCAATGATGTGTGTGCAGATTCGATTTTTATTTGGGATATTGTCTGACCGGATACGGGCTACCGGGTTAAGGATAGTTCGGGCGAAATTGTTTCCAGTATGAGACAGTGGATGTCCAATTATCCTTTTCGAATATATAGCTTTCAATAATCCACAAAATGGTTTAGGTATATCGGATATTTTTCGGGGTCATCTGGATAATCATATCAGTTTTCTGGGGTTTGTGCAGTGGCGTCTTAAGGGTTAGGATTTCTCGAATTTATTAAAGGGAATTTTTCCTTAAAGGAAAACATAGGACCACTCTTGATGTTGTCTTTTTTTAATTGCACCTTAATTAGACAGCAGGATATATTTCATTGTCCCACCAATCAGTCTCTGTCATCGTGGGGTAGTTTTCTTTCATATTTCGTACATCTGTCTTGTGCCACGTCTGTGCCAACGCAGACATAAATTAATTAAAACAGATGTATATCTTTCGTACGTCTATCCTCCCAAAACCCATTTGTTTACATTGTTTTCGTAGTTTCAATCCCTGTCTGTGAATACGTGAAAGCTGCAAAAAAAGGCATGTTGTTAATGGCCGGCCACCAATCGTCTTGCTTTTATGGACATATCGTTGTTCAATTGTTTTGCGTTTCGTTTTGAATTGGTTTGGCTTTGATTATACTGAAAAACAAAAAATATGCATTAAAGTCCAGTTCATGAACTCACACAAAATATACTAGAAAAGAAATGAGCTGGTCTTCATGAATTTTTCGGGTAAACAGATTGTAGGCAGACGCATTTTAACTAGAAAGCTATGTATCTCTTATAATGTTAATCAAGCCGGCAAAAAAAAAAACATTCCTTGTACCACAGAGAGTGGCAATCTCTCTCCATAAAGTACAAAGACTGTCCGTCTGAAGTCCTTCATATATTCATCACTAATTTATCAATCTCAATTGTGCAAGTATACATCTATGTCAAGTCTTAACTTTTCAGACGGGTACCTATAATTATGCACTGTAACAAAATTGATCACTGCCATAAATAAAACTACATGGATCCACCTAAAAAGGACCTATAATTATAATCGACCGATCAGATCCAACTCCAATTGTAAACAATTCATTTTGTCATTGCTGCGCTGGCTCCCCCTCCCGTCAGCCATAATCAAAGCCATTTGTCATAATTTTCGAGAAGCAGGTTCAAAACGGAAATGTCGTGACCCTAATCAGCCGGCCTCCTACTTTTGACACTTTGTTCAATGGAATGCTACTCGCACAGTAAAGAGTCTCCTTTGTCGCCATCAGGAATAATATGGCTTTCCGCCCCTTGAATTATTCATCCAGTCGCCTCTGATAATGAAATCATTATATTCGACTATAGTAATCTAAATGGAAATGTCATTTTTTTACTGGCTACCTATGCCAGGGGGAGGGTGAACGCGGCCCCAACTTTCAAATTGGAGTAGGTAATTATACCTGCTAAAAGTGAGACAGACGGGTGGCATTATACACCTGCAACATCAAATTGTCGGAATATCTACTTTTTATTTTTTACTTTGTTAAGACGAGATCGAATAAGTCATTCATGTCCTGCAGCTTACGAAGCATGATTGATTCTTCTTCTTTGATATTACGGTCTGTTTGAGAATTTTGAACACTTCAAGAAGGAATAATTTTGCTATCATATCTAATGGTGAACGAGGTCATCTTGTGAACACGAAAGATCAATCGAATTAGGAAGAAGTTTGGTATTGAGTCTTTTTTTTTTCAGAAAGTCATCAGTTACCTTTCTATTTTTTGCCAGAACAAGCCAATCAATGGAAAGTTTAGTAATTATCCTTCTTGTTAAAGGAAGATTGCATAGACATTTCCCGGAATCGAAAAGAAACTTCGTCCACGCAGTGATGCGGCGGTGGGAGTTGTTGTGATGGTAATTGGCCTAATGTACGTCGGTATGATATAATTGGAACAGTGATGCGAGATTAGCGGAGTGAACAGGATTGTAAGAAGCACGTGATTCGATAAAGGTAAGCTGACGCATAACCTGATATAAATATCTGCCTATCCAGATGGGCGTATTTGTATTACAGAAACCTTTGGGTAATAAATCTATTTCTGAATAAGTAAAGTAATTTCAGTAATTCATAACTTGTGACGTCCTTGGAAAGGTTGGATTATAATTAACGTCTAATTCGTGGAGAATTGCGTCTTTTGTAGAAAATATGTTATGCTTAACTTAAGGGCTCTTAGTTCGGATAGTATTTTGAAATTGTAATCGGATTTTGAAAAATTGGTGTTTCTTTGACAGTCGTATAATTCACTCTTCACTCGTTCGTGACAACTGGTACTGGACTATTCCCACTGAGTCGGAAAAAATGTTGACTTACAAAGCTAATCACTGGTATTCATGAAGAACAGATTGTCCTTTTTGGAATAATTGAAGGCAATCCTGTGATTTTGTACGTCATTTGTTATCACTGACGTTATGATGGCTTTCCTGGCAGTTTTTAGTCCTTCAATTTGGGAAACAAAGCTTTTAGATTACTGGGACATTCGAGCCAGGGAAGAACAACTCTCAAGGAAGTGTTTCGATTTTTTCAGGTAAATGTTAACATCTCCGCAAGCGTGGCAAATAGGTTGTGTTCAACTTCGAGTGAACAAAATGGACCTAAGACACTTCGCAAAATGAAAGTTTCACGTCAGAAAGCCAAAAAGTTGTTTTGCCGTTTTTTCTGCTGAGGGAAAATAATGTAGCAGACTTCTTACAGACTTTCCTGACACTGACACAGTTGTTGTGAAAGTTCCAATTGTCAATCTACGCCCTGGCCGAGGACACAGAAAAACCCAATGAAGATGTTGGCCCTATGAAAAACATATTCTCTGAAGCCTGCATAGCAATGTTCTTCGATAACTCAATTCCAGCAACATCAGTGTGACCTGGGACCAGTGATGCCAGATTTTTGTTGCCTTAATTCCCCATTTTTGGCATGTCTGTAAAATTCCGCAATGTTTCCGTATTCAGTTTCGAGCTCAATCGCTTAGATTCTATAAACGCGGTGATGCTTTTTTTTGTTCGGGAGATATTTGGAAGTTAACTACACGAGTTTTATTTTTAAATTAAGCAAGATAAATAAACATGCATGGATTTCCAATTTCCCCATTTTAAGAGCACTTTTCCCCATTTTCCCCATAGAGTAAAAAATTTCCCAAAATGGGGAAAAATCCCCAATCCAAAACTATTATAGAGTTGTGACAGACTGTCGCTACCAGACACAGATACTACTACCTCTCCACTTGTTCTTTACAGTGTATTCGTCCGACAATTGGGATAACATAGATACTATATCTTTGCCTTAATGAGTTTCTTTTCTATGATCACTCCCATTCTCAGGTATGTAGCTTCATCAGATATCTCGGTTGTAATGCCTCTTAGCACTTGCTGAGTTAGACCAGTTAGGCCCATTTTATTGGGGATTTTTATATAGAAAACTCCCCGAGTTGTGTTCAACTTCTTAAGTCAAGGTTTAAGGTGACAATTGGAAATTGCAGAAATTCCGTAATAAAAAAAAAAACTTTTTAGTGGCCTATATTTATCAACCACTTGTAACTTGATCGATTTCAGTTTCTCAAAATATCACAACCGCTGTCTGGATAAATAGAACTTTAGCTGGGTAGACATGCTGTAAATTTTATCAAGCTGAATCAACTTTCGCTTCATCTCAAAGTCGCCATTGACTTTACAAACTTTGTAAAATCCAATGCCCATTTGCTGATAGCCTCAATTTTTTAAAAACGTCCACAAACAATCAAACCTTCATAGAGACAACCATCAATTAAAATGTCCACAAAAGTGGACTGCGGCGAAACTAATTCCAATAAGTGGATGCATATAAATAGTTTCAAAATGTTAAACACCACTTATCTATAAATTAATTTGCGAAATAGAAACATTAGCGATATTTATGCGGCCGTTGCGCTGTGGCTACAGTAATTATGTCTACGACAGATACCTCCATACCTGTTATATTAATTATTTATTAAAAGTCCAATCTACACTATGGATTGAGCAAAAAGCAGCTGAAACAAATTGGCTTGAATTTATAATTCAATTTGACGATACGAGTGATTGATTACTCCTCGTATGTGTATCTTGTAAAACGCTGGAGCGAATTCTGCTGGAAATATTAATTTTTTTTCATAAATATGATATGAACCATGTAATACGCTGAACTTGGTCATCTCTGGCGGACAATGTGTGCAGTACAATTTGCCAACCATATTCGCCCTCAAACAGGCGTTGCATTCAGGGTGATGAAATTCGCCAGCTGTCCTTTTCAGTATTTGGTCTCATTTGGTTTGCATTTGAGAAAGTACCACCAGAGGGAAATCCTCTCATTCCCCTCGTTTTATAAAGTTTCACTGCTGCACTACTCCACAAAGTTGTGTGCTTTTGGCATTTCGTTTTTGAAATATACGCCGAAAAATAATCCCGACCAGAGAATACGCAACTGATCTCATTAACTTTGAGCGACATGCACGATGCTGTTGACGAGAAAGCATCAGGCGGAAGTATTAAACTGAAAACATTGTTTTCGAGAGCGCAATGACTTTGATCTGGAACTTTTTCAGTGGGTTGGCATTTGCTTTATAGTGAATCCAGTTTTAATTTACAACCAAAAGTGAAGTTCCATAACATCTTGCATTTGAAACAAGCTACACCTCGGAGTGAACAATTTTTAAAACGTGTGTTAATCGACCTCCGAAATTCTGGTTCACTTTTATTTAATTGAACATTTCCAGGGATAAGCATCCGCAGGCACTCCATAAGACTGCCAATAAAATATCGTTGGCAAATTATTCGCCGCAGTAAATTTTCGAGTCATGTTTGGCATACGCACACCAATACGTATGAAAATCCCCATAGTCACCCCACCGTGTTCAGAAATATTATTACTAAGCATTCAACCGGAATGCGAATTTTTATGCAACAGGATTATAAAGCATATCGGGGGCCATTAACTGAATATACGCGCCAGGTGAATATTTTCAATAAAGCTGCCAACTTCCGGCACATGGAAAACGGCACACACCAGCTATCCACTATTTAATTAGACCACCGTACTCACGCTTCATTCGCCGTCAGACTTTTCCGAAATTCAATTGATATTAATGAGGACTAAATTTGATTATTTCCAACCCAAAATGTATATATGTCATATGCCACACATTCTGTGGCTCCATATTCCATCTTCGGCAGTCGGCCATTATGGTGAGGCCATCATCATCATCATCTCATCATATATATTTACCCTGCTAATAGAATAGCCAGTGTCAATATTTGTACGCAATAAAGCCGAAATGTTATTATACGGATCTGTGAAATACGGTCACGTTCATGCTTTAAGATACATAGATTTTGGCTAACCGAAACGAACACGAGAAGACGAATGCCAAGAACTGTATTGTCACGGATTCCCATACCTACACGGAGTCTGAGTCAAGTGTCCTATATTGTGACAGAGAGTGGTTTCCCTCGCATCTATCAAGAAAAAAGGAGTAGTGTGTTGTGTATTTGTTCGAGGGCCACTCGTGCGTATACGGAGCATTTTTCACAATTTCTCATGTGCGTTTGATGTTAAGGATGCTTATGATGATTTTATTGGCTCAAGTGTTTTCTTTCTTTTTTGGACCTTATTGTTGTGCTGGCACAGGTTCTGGTATAGGTTCCATTGTAACCACTCCACATTTCAATTTAATTTACTTCGGAGAAAAAAAAAAAACATTTCTCTGCTCACTGTCATTTTGTTGAGTTTGGCATACGCGCACACAGAAGAACACTTCGAAATTGAATGGAGCTTTGTATTTATTTTCAGCTTTCTTTCAAGCGGCTAGGAGGAATGAATTCTGATTTTACAATGTCCCATTTCCCATATTGCGAATCGACCTAGCAGATGCCTTTGTATGGTTCTCATGTTCGAATCAAAAGGAAATGCAAATAGACATCTTGCAAGGAGTGAGGTATAGTGGCAGATACAGTGTACACGTGTGGAAAGATTAGCTGGATCTAAACTATAGCAACGTTGACGTTGTCAACCCCATTCGGAGTCGTTGTCAGATATGGGGAAATGTGAATGGACACCTGCAACTGGTTTTCCCTTTTCCCTTGTTATTCATATTTCTATTCCGTTGACAAGCGGTTGGTGTTAGCTATTAATAAATTAGGTTGTAACGTTTTATAATTGAATTCGGAATTTAATGGAAAACACTTGAACACAGAGACGTTCTCACCCGTTTTTCGTCGAGGGTATTTTTAATTTATTTTAGCAGTCTATTGGTATAATTTGAAAATGGTCCTTACATTTTAAGTTTAAGGCGAAGATTTTTGTTGGTCTAACCTCAAGATGAAGCAAACATCCTCCTGTCGGATGGGAGAACGAGAAAGAAGACGGAACTTTGAGAAAACGATTTTACCCAATTAATGGTAAAGTGCAAGAGAAACCACATGCATGTTTAATTTTACAACGGGGAAATCACGGAAAAATCTTCCATAACAATCGGCTAAAAGGAAAAATTAATTATGTAAAAATCAACAGAGGCCTTCGATTTTGCCTAAAAGTTTTCAACGCGTGTGTTACTGATTTAAACTTTACCACTTCGTACTTGATGGACATGCCACGCTAACATCGACAGCCATGACGGTGCCATTTAACCCTTTCAAAGGAGTCGTTAAATCGTTCTCCTATTGTATAGATTCTCAGGCAATGTATACTCGTAATACTTGAAAATCGATATTCTCCCTTTCACGCATTTCAAATTATTTTCAGAAACGTTAATTTATTTTCGTGAAGCTAAACATTTTAAACTTTTATGTACCTATAAGTAGTAAGAGAGCGTTTTTGTTATTGCACAAAAATGTTAATCAATTATGTTTTTAACTTTATCCATTACGCACGAGAAGTAAGAGAAAGATATTGTTTTCGTACAAAATTTCGAACTCGAGATGTTAAACAATTCTGACATTACATGATGATAGAGGAACTCAAAAAAATGGGTAAAAAAATTCTCTCCGTCTGTGCGTCCTTCCATAGGCCTACAGCCTAAACGGCTGCCCGGATTTCGTTCAAACTTTTTTGCAATATTAATGGTGGGTAGGTACTTCCCTTAGAATACACAGTTTTCGGCTAAAGGTACTTTTGAAATTTCGACATACATATCTCGAAAACGATCCATACGATTGTAACAAAAATTAATTTCCAAGATAACGCGGTCATTTATAATTTAGCAGCAAGCTCAGTTTTTCTCTATATTATCGTACAACGGATTTTTGAAAATAATACTTTTTTTTTAAATGTAGTTTATATGAAAATGGCAATAACGAATTTGACCAAAATTATGTCCTTAATTCTCAATTCGAACCACCGATAAATCTTATTTTAAAAACTTTTCATATCTCGAAAAAAACCCCATCTTCGATTTCGATAAAACTTTAAAATCGAAGTAATGCTTACATCTCGAACAATAACTTCAGCTCAATAGTTAAGCAATAGCATTTCTTAAACTAATCATTGCAATATTTGGTACGTTTTGTCTGCACAATCTTACAAAAACCGCTCTAACGATTTTGACCAAAATACATTTATTGAAGATAACATAAATATTCTAAATAAGATCCCTAACTTAGTTTTCCTGAACAAAATTCAAAGACGTCAGTATTTTTAATTATTTCTCAAAAAATACTACAGAAATCGCCATGTTTGTATTTTCACATATTTAAGGCATAATAGGCTAAATGCCTCATAGCTACGTAAAAGTTATTGTTAGCAAATACTACGCTCAGCGTAGAAGCGTTAGATGCGTTGCATGCTAACAAACGTTTGCTAACGTAACACGGGCCAATACTTTACGTCCAATGATTCGCTTCTTTCGGCCGTCCCACGACAGCTCGATTTTTTTTTTAAATAGCAATTTTTTTAAAAATTTGATTTTTTATAGTTTGATTGAAAACGGACCTAACAGTTTTGACCAAGATACATACCTCGAGTAAGTTTGGTGTCAAAAATAGTACGTTCTTCGTTGTCCATTCGAATCACTTTCAAGAATTTCTCATACCTATCTCGAAAACACTTTTTTTAATGTAGATAAAAATGTAAATCGTAGCTAATTGATTGGTACGTACAAGTTTCGTGCTACCCAGTTGTGCACTTTAATTTTAACTTTGTTTGAGAGAGTTCATGATCAAATTACCCTAGTATTTGAATAGTTAAGGGAATAGTATAGAAAAATTCAATTATCATTAATTTATTTTCAATATACAAAAATCACTTAGCTTTTATATACCCATCAAGAAATGAGATGTATTTAAAAAAATCAAATCCAACAATAGAATAAATCAATATGACTACTAATTCAGTGACTTGGATTCTTTTCCATAGACCCATTTCTACAGGATGAGATGAAATCCAGGTGACGATATTTCGAATTAGAACTTCCCAACTCCACAGCGCAAGTACTCATTAAGAACCTTATATTTCAAAATATATTGTACACCCTGCTATTCCTATCCGTCCCATTAATTAAGGGTTATCCGTAAGGTTAAGTAAAATTTTACACACAGGTGCCGTGAAAAACTTTTCCTTTATCACACCCAAGAGAGCAACCAATTTTCGTGTACTTTAATCATTTAACGAATGTCGTGAGAACAACCAGCAACTTAACAAACTAACAAGCACCCAAAAATTATTTACACTTAAAACTTGAGAGCGGCACACACAGAAACATGTAATTACCTAGCCCCAGGTGTCCACAGGCACCGAGGTAAAGTGCCTTTCACAAGGCAGCGTCCATATAATTTAACTTCTCTAATATTTGAAAAATAAGAAAAACAAGCAACCAAACAGGGAGTCAAAGGACGACTACCACCTTTAATTACCACACCCCAGACATGTAATATTTAGTTGTCGATGTTTCTATCCTTAAATAAAAAAAAAGAAAAATCTATTTTCGACAACCTGTACATGAATAATTATGAATCGATAACTTTTACAAATAGGATAAAACCAGTTCGTGCAGCGGTGAGTCCTTTCCTTAATTGCTTTGATTGTTCATTTCATTGACAAAATTTCACTTCTCTTTGAGTTGCTCGTTCTAAAGCTAGTGCTGTGTAGTTGAAGTAATTATATCCTTCACTGAGTTGCAAGGAGTGGAGAATTTCGTGATGACCTTCTTTGCGATCAATGGGGATTAATGGGACTTGTGAACTTTTCGCAAGTGGGTGGGGAATAGCTGTCCAAAGTACCACAAGCTTTTTTTGCGAATAATAAACTTGTTTAATGGAAAGGATCGATTCTGTCACTTACTAATTCAATGAAGAGGTCTCAGTCATAAGTAATCGGGAGGACACTTAGCACTTAGTTGTTGGTTTTATTTTGTTTTGATTCTTTCTGGATTGGTCAATATCTTGCTCCTGGCATTTGCTTTTTATAAAAAAAATTGTATTATACAATTGGACTTAATTCAGGGTAACAAATGGTGGTGAATATAAAATATTTAAATGCATCGGCTCAACAACAGGGGCCCAACGGTATACACTGTTTGTTTTCTGAAATCAATTTAACATAAATTGTGGCTGTCTTTTCTCGGATTCATACTCGTAGTATGCATCGTTGTCTGGGTTGACCTCAGGGTGTTCAAGTCCGGGTGTTGATGTATCTTCTTCCTGCTGTCATTCATTTTTGATGAAGCATTTCACACGGCTGCTTCATCGATTCGAGATGTAGTGAGTGATGTATCGAGCATTATAGATTTTCATATGTCTTTGAATAGATTGAGTGTCCTTTTTACATTCAAAAGAATGATTCTTCATAACCAAACTAAAAAGCAATCAATCTGCAATATGCAAACCCACAGAACTTTGCAGCAGGTACTCGAATTAACCAATCAGTGCAAAGATCCATTATAACAAATTATGAAGTGCAAATACCTACATAAAACTATTTAAAAGAGCTGTGATAACCTAATCCAGATTTCGCCGGAGCTCTCCATAGTGCATATCCAATTATATGATGAAGTAGTTACCGAAAATTGCCATACCTACTCGGACAGGGCGGGATTTCTCACGAAGGATGTACTCCCCCCCAAATGGTGAGTTAATTTAAATTCAGTAGCGAGTGCAGTTTTAGGAGTGCTAGAGTTGAAGGTCTTACATTTTCCATAAATATGTATAGACCATTGCTGAGAGGATGAAGGTAGTTTCGAATTTTGATAATGATGCACATAGTAGTGTGCATTGTTAATTTATTATTCATGTCAGAAGCTTGCATTGACTCTGGGGAAGGGGGGCAATTATTTATGATTCAGTTGACTAATGGAAACAGATTGCATAGCAATGCATTAGTTTGTAAACCTTATCGATGATTGTACCTAATGGTGTGCCTTGTCGAAATGCCAGTAACATTGTAGCTGTACGAATCATTTCCATTCATGGACGAATACTGACGAAAAATTGCGAAAGAGGATGGTCCTTTATTGCAATAGATATAAATAATTTGAGAACGTCATCAATTCCAATTCCAATGACATTTGAGCCGTCACCTTTTTAGGTAAAGCAAACCTGCTCATGCTGCTTAATTTGAGCTTCTAGATTGCACCTTGTGCTTCATAAGACAAACTCCTTAATTCTAAGAAGGTTGCTCGAAAAAATGTTGTTTATATAATTACCGAACTATCCCCGAGTAGGAGTAATAGTTGTACGGTTGTGCATGTGTAATTGAGCATTTCCGATCAACTGTGCTTGCAAGGACAGTATGATCCAACATGAATACTTGAAAATGTATATGAAAACAGTTGCACATGTATGACGAAACAATAAAGATAGAGTTTGTATGTTGCCATTATTGGATTTTTCAACTCCACAGGTTGTGTTTGACCTACTCTCCCATTTTCAGCCCTTTATTTACAGGTCCCATGGTCATAAACCAAACAGCTGCTGGAAACCAGGCACCTAAACCATCCAACCATCTCGCTGCGGCATCTACACTCGCTTTCTACCCTACATTACCAACTAAGCGAATATTCCTTGCTAATAAAAGAAAAAAAAAAACATTTTAAGAAAACTGCAGCAACGATGGAAAGCAATCCTCTTAACATTTACTAGAGCAACCACCCAAGCACGTGTCCCTCTTTGTATTCCGAGAATTCAATTTCCAAACATTGTAAGGGTGCACCTGCACATACTTCAATTAAGCTATGTGATAAACTAAAAAAATGTAATTCCAAGAAGTTGTGCAATCCAAATCTTGAGGGGTCTTTGCACTGAATAATGAAAATATGCTGAAATACGCCGAACAAAGTTGTTTAATACATTTCAAAGAATTTTTCTAATAAAATTGTCTGTATTGTATATTTGAGTCATTTTCCTCCAAGACATTTTCCCTGATAATTGTCCTTACAGGTGGACTCAGATTCTCATCATAAAAGCTGCTAACTCGTATATTATACTCCTCGGGCATGATTCAATTTTATGTCTACCATTTTTTGGAACAACATTGCTCAAAAGATCCAACTTAAACCATCATATCAAAGACTAACAAATTTATCCTCTGACATCGAAATAATCCAGTTTTTTTATTGCACAACTTATTGAACACTTGAACGGTTCTTGTGTTAAAGACAAAGAACACACGAACAAGAAGTAACCCCGCCACCACCAACCACCATCATCACCATATCACTGAAGGAGGAGTCTTTTCGTTGCGACACGGCTATGTCACAAACAAGGAGCAAACAAAAAATCTTGAGTCCCTTTTCCTCAAAGCCAAATGGGATTCACTTCAAACGAGCGAATATAAATAGAGATCCTTTTACAAACGTTATATCTTTGTCTCGCACATTCTGCCAACAATAAAGAATGCAAACAGGACGAAAAAAAAATTATATTTTCGTACATTATTGAATTAGGATGACGCTGAACGAATGTTAGCACATTGCTACGAAATGAAAACAATTTTGTGGTAATGTTAGGCTTAAGAGTGTCAAATTTTTAAATTTGTTGGGGAATATTTTTAAGCGGCTTTATAAGTAATATCCCATTATGGTAGATGGGAGCCATTTTTGTAGATTGGGGGATACTTTTTGCCCCTGAAATTGTTCCTACGCCGTTAAAAATTGTGTGATTTAACTTTAAAACAAAATCTATTTTATGAGGCAATAGGTATTTTGTAGACCATTGTTGGTGAAATACGAGATTTCCAAAATAGTGATTGCGCACAGTTAAGGACTGATGCAGTGGGAACCGTTTTCGTCGCAGCTCTACTGGCAGAGACGGAAAATATTTTCTCTTTTGAATGACTACTTGCGGCGGAAATAATAATATATTTTACGTAAAGCACTTCAGAATTGTGTTTTATATTTCCTTCGTTTTATATTTTGAAAAAATCTTAAAAAAAAAAGATTTTTTATTTAAAAAAAAACAGGATTTTCTGATGTTTCATCTGGGAACACTGCTTGCGATAGAAATAATACATTCATAATATGCAGAGATATATAAACAATAAAGAAGCTTATAGCTTTTTTCAAAGAGTTTAAAAGGAGATAAATAATATCACGCTACCCAAACCAGGGTAACATCATTCCATACACAAACACATGCTGATTGTGGCACAAATATATAGATAAAATATTGTGGATGTGTCCGAAAAGATAATTAATTTTCCCACACAACTGAAACTCAGGAACTTCGTGATTTTCTACAATCGGAAAGTTTAATAAACTAAAATTAAGTATACAACTATTTATGAAACAAAAATGTACTTCGACTTCATATAAAACAGAGTGGATAACGTTTTAAAAAATGTGTTGACAAATTTCCATTCAGGATACCTATAAATAAAAATTCAGAAAACTGTTCAAAGGACTATTGTTAAATCCGATCGATCGAGCCTTAAAACAGGCAAAAGCCCGACAACGCGCTGTCTCAAAAGTACATAGTAAGTCTATTTAAGGCTGCACCTAGAAGATTGGTTACTAAAGGCTATATTTTTCCCGAGAAAAACATTACAAGTCGCGAGTTCATCACACACAACTGCAGCCGTTGATTTGAATTTTTAAAAAAGATTCTACCCCATCTGGTTGCCCATCTCCGATGTAAAATATGGTAAGGCCCTACGTCCTCTGTTTGGTAGCCAATTCGCAGTGTAACTTTGACCTACAAAATTGTTAGCTTGCAATTTTGACAACTCTTGGAGAAGATTAGAAATGTTTTCTGGTGTATTGACTACAAAAGCCTTGTTTAATAAAGCAAAAGGTTAACTTTACTGCACGATAGTTTTTTTTACATTTTCCTGTTTAGGTCATTTGATTTTTTATATTAATTTTTTTAACTTAATCGTAGACTATTCAGGCTACAAAAATGAATCTGTTTATCAACGGAGATGTGCGAGATGCAAGAATAAAAAACTGGACGCCCCATACTTTGAAAAAATAGTTGTTTTTTTTTTCTGCGAATTTGTGCGTAGTTCTAGAGTTTCTGATCCAGATTTCGAAAATTTCTGTTCATTAATTATTTTTTAAATATGGTATGCTGACCGGCTTTTTAAAAAATACTGAATTTTATTACTCCCTATAGAATATCCATAGTTAGGGGGCTCAGTAAAAAAATGAGGACCTGCAAAAGTTCTAACCACTATCGTATACTTCGAGAGTTCCCTAGCCAAACATTCAAGATCCAACTGAGTTGAAAGTAAAAGTTGATAAATTGCACACACAAAATTCAAATACTTTTTTTAGAGTTTCTAAAAGTTTTTAAAGAACCATCGATAAGCTCTCGATAAACTCAATAAAAAATAACCTTTTAAATGTTATATAATATAATTATACCCGAACCAAATCGAAACTGTTGTTCAGAAATGACTCGACATAAAAAATGATTGAAGAACAAGTTTCCATTATATTAATCTGTGTTTTTCCTTCTTTTTAAGGTTCCGTACCCAAAGGGAAAAAACGTAACCTTATTAGTTTCGCTCGGATGTCTCTCCGTCTGTCTGTCTGTCTGTCTGTCCGAACCCACTAAGCCAATTTTGTTACCAGGTCTATCTCAAGAACCGATTGACATAGGAGGCTACAATTTACACACAACATCCGGTATAACCTCTAGTTAAACGACAAATACCAATGGAAAGAATACATCGATTGGTTTTGGATTAATTAGTAATCTGGTGAAAAAAATATTTTCATTCGCCCAAAAAACGGTTTATTTCTTGATTCACAAAAAAATACATAAATTCCTTTTTTGTAGATCATGTTCTTATCTATATATGTGCTGAATACTGTTTTGCCGAAAAGTTAATAGTTTACAAGATATTTTCAAAAAAGGTAATTTTACCCTGTAAAATACGTTGCTCTCATAAGTTTTAATCTCTACTACGCAGTTGTGCACAATTGACCCCATCAAAGACAGAAGAGAGTCACTGGTTGTATACCATCAGGGTTCCCGCTTGCTAATTTCGTTGGGGAGTATAATACATTTTTTTGGGGAGTACAGAACAAAATAAAAGTAATATATTTTTAGTCAATAGTTTTTAATTGGGACAGGTCGCATACAGAATGGCAAATTGGCGTGGGTTGGGTATATTAGGTAATAATTAGAAAATGAGATTCATGTGCGAGTAATTTTTGGGAGTAAAACTATTAAGTCATTAAATTAAACTAAATTGTGATGAATTCATGAAGAGGGGAAAGATTGAATGATATAGATTTCAAATAATATCTGATGTGTTGGGCTTTAGCCAAATACGGAACCTTCGGTGCGCGAGTGACACTCGCACTTGGCCGGTTTTTTTTATATATTTGTTTGAGTAAATTGTTCTTAAAAACTTTCTAAACATATTTGTTTTTTTTTTTTTTTTGACTCTCCAACTTTTGCAGTTTTTTTTTTTTCTAATTTGACCTTAAACAATTTTAAGCAGATTTTTGAAGACATTTTTGGAATTGCAAACAGAACTCATGAGGACTCGATAGAACAATATTTTAGAGTTACTCGTTCTTTACATTAATTCTTTCGAAGTAGGTAACTCTCATTTGAACTGTGGCTGGTTATCCCTCAAAAGGCATATGTCCACTCGACTCTAAATTGTTCAAATTTAGAACCCTTAAAATATTTAAAGCGCTGTAGTGGTTGCCGTTTGTGTTATAGCAATTTTTAATTTTGAACACTGCAAACTAAAAAACTTTTACTACATTGAACCGTATTAGCCCGACTTTAAAGTGCTGACTCCACGCTCCCGAATGGGAGTAAAATTTTGATAAAATGTTGCATTTCGAGCTTTCTAACGTTGAGGGTTCGAGAAAGCCGAATATCTTAGTACATCTAGCATCGTTGGAAAATTATTGATACATGACGGAAGAGTACACTATTTAGAAAATAAGCAATTTCAAGGCTGTCAACAAAAGTAACATGCTCTCACTCTTTTTAAATAAAATTGGATTAAAGCAACAATCGCCTCTTCAACACAGAAGCTATCAGTTACTTTTTCTTTTAACTGAAAGTAAGCAGTCGCCTCTGCATTACATGGGAACGAATTTTAGTAAATGCGCCTGCATGAAATCCAAACTTTCCTCTACAAATCATTTCTAGAGAATTGGCCTCAAACCTTGTAACGTAAATTATCTATTAGGGGTGTTCAGAATAGCAGCCACAGCTTCTCAAATTACCTACTTACCGCACACCATTTGCAAACCTGGCAACCCTAGTTCAACTTAATACTAACTTAAAAATACTGATCTCTGCTTTTATACTAAAACATAGTTTTCCTTTTGTTAAAAACTAAGTTACTGTTCATTCGTTGTGAAGTCACGCCATCGATCAGTAATTCTTTATATTAAACTTATCTAAGAAGAAAAGTTAGTTCTTTTTAACTTTCTCCATTACGTAGTAAGAGAAATATATTGGTTTCGTACAAAATTTTGAACTCGAGATTTTAATCAATTCTGATATTACGATGATGAGTTCCTCTAAAAAGTGGATTTGAGTTCCTCTAAAAAGTGGGTCAAAAAATTCTGTCCGGTCTGTCCGTCTGTCCGTCCTTCCACAGTCCTACAGCCTAAACGGCTTCCCGGATTACGTTCAAACATCGGATTTGGAGTTTTTGGGCTTACAGTTCGGGAGGTGTTTTTTTTTTTCAAGGTAACCTCAGTATTAATGGTACTTCCCATATAAAATTTTCGTTTGTGTTAGCTTAAATCAATTGGTATCAGTCATTATTTATGGACAACTCATTGCCTGTGCAATAAAGCACGACAATCAGTGCCTATTAAGTGAATCTGAGAGGGCACTTAATCCCGGCGAAAACGTATCAAAATCGGGGGAATCCCTGCAATGTAACCCTGGCGGATAACCATCACTGTCTCTGAAGAAAAAAAAGAAACACATCTCATACGATATCGGTTTTGAGAAGAAAATACATAAAACCTATTTATCCTCATCTTTATTTCGATAATAATGTACAAGTGATCCTTCCCTCTATAAATCACTTATAATGTATCCAGTTAATCAAACAAGCACTTTTCCAAACGAAGAGCATATACCAAGGGCAATTCATTCAGTTTACACCCGCTCGGTCCCTGGATGTGTATCGCTGCATAATCATAGCAATCAATCACTTTGTCCCCATTACAGTCATGCACGTATTTTCCAATATAACCCTTCACAGTGCGAGCCGCACAACACGGATCATTTACACAATCTAAATACACTGAAAATTTGCACACAAATTAAAACTAGAAGAACCAGTGAGTACTTGATGTAACATGACCATAGGATACAATATCAAAGGTCGCACAAATAATTATCCCAAAAGCCAACACAGTATCCACCTTAAAACGTACCCTTCATCGAATCACCGTGAGTGTCAAGAGCTTCATTGTCCAGTGTTAGCTTTCCCGCATCGGCCCAGTAAGGTTGTGAGATCCTAAAGCGACCGCACAATTGACCACTCGAGCACCTTGATACTTTACACTGGGTCGTAGCGGAGCAGATACACTGTAGGCACTGCTCGCTGATGTGAAAGTCACCAGGTGTTGAGGTTTTATTACTTTCGCATAGGGCGTTGGCAGAAGCACTAATGACTGGAGCTGAATCCTCCAGCTCGTCATCGTCACTAGTTGTGGGTTTAGTATCATCGTTATAGTCACGTACTGACACTGGTGTTTCTGGAATAAAAGGATTCGGGATAAATCGCAATTTTGTATCAATTAAACCCACCTGAGGAAGTGAGACGCAAGACACTAGGGTTACGTTGATGATGGTGGCGAACAAATATGAGTCCGGTCAAGGAGAGCAGGCACAGCGCTATTGCCAGCATTCCAATTATTCGTACATCGATGTCGGCCATATTGTCTAAAGCAATTAGTGTTTACAAGCGATGTTCTTTATCTCGGCTCATGGGGAAACTAAAATACGAACAGTCTGTTTCACAGAGGCTGAGCGTATGAAGAAGCTGGCATTTGGGAGGGATTTCGCTGATAACCTCACAGTTGCTTATCAGCATGCATTAAAATGCTTACAAAATTGTGATGCTCGTGAGTTCGTTTTATTTATACTTAATTAATGTGCAACAGATTTGATTAAATGAACTGAGTATTGGTGGGACTAGTCACTGGGTCTGGGATACATGGATGTGATCTGAATTTTTTTTTTTAAACAACTACAAAGGAAGTGGAAGTAGAGAAAATATTCGTAAAAGTGTCGCTGAAAAGTCGTACTTCAACAACAAATTTTGTCTAATAATTATGTACTTGTAGGCTAGTTTATCTATAGCCGAGAAAGTTGCGAACCGAGCAAACCGTGCACTTAACTTCCTAAATAATTAAAGTAAAAACAAAAAACGTTCGTTGAAATTGACTTATGCACAGCTTAATGGCAGCTCATTAGGAAGGTTTCCGAACATGGATTTAGATAGATATTTTCTTTCAGAAATTTAATATTTAAACTAAATATATATTACCCAACGGACCAACTATTATTAAATAAAATTGAATTACAATAGTAATTGTAATTGTAAGTAATAGGCCCTGTACACTGCGACCAGAAGAGATCTATTGTGTTGGCCTTTATTATTTAACCAAGGGAGCTGTTGAGGCTCTTTATAAACCTCAGTACCCTTCTTGGTTCCATGTTTCCTATATCTGCAGGACTTATAAATGCCCCTTGCATGTGGAACATTCTGCTCTTTGCCACAGCAGGGCATTCGCAGAGTATGTGTTCCGTTGTCTCCTCCTCTTCTCCGCAGAGTCGACAGGAGTCGTCGTCGGATAGTCCCATTTTTTTGAGGTGGTATCTTAGTGGCCAGTGACCAGTAAGATAACCCGTTAGGATCCTTAGATCTTCTTTGCTTAGCTCAAGTAACTTTTTTGTTTTACTACGAGCTGGGATTATGAGTCTTTTTGCCTGCCTCTGTCCTTTGGATTTTGTCCAGTGTTCGGCAAGGTGATCATCTTCCCATTTCCTGAATTTTGAGTGTACGTAACTCAAAGGTAACCCGAAAAAGGGCTCAGGACCAGTGAGCAGGCGTGATGCGCCTCTTCTCGCTAGACAATCCGCTCTTTCATTTCCTTCGAATCCCTCATGGCCTGGTATCCACGCGACGGTGACTGTGTTGTCCTTGGCCAAGTCTTCGAGGAGGTTAAAACATTCCCAAACTAGCTTTGATCTGATCGAGTACGATCTCAGGGCTTTAAGAGCTGCCTGGCTGTCTGGGAGGATGAAGATGCGGGCACCCTTAGTGCGCCTTCGTAAGCATTCTCGGACACATATCTCTATGGCATGTACCTCCGCCTGAAAGATGTCTGGTGATTTTCCCAGTGCTATGGCTCGTTGGAACCTGGGCCCATAGACCCCAGCACCGGTCGCATCATCTTCCATCTTTGAGCCGTCGGTGTACCAGATTTGTGATCCCGATAATATTACGAATTGGTTGGTTCTCCAGATATTCCTGTCAGATATGATTATCTTGAATTTTCTGGTGAAGCGAAGTCTTTTAAGCATGTTGTCTGATACCTTGACCACAGGATCATCTTGAAGCATTTGTAATACCCGAAGGTGTCCTGTGAGGTTTCCTGCTTTAAGATTTGATATATCAGGGAGCCTCAGGGCACTAAGACCTGCTTCCTTCTTTACAGAAATATGTAAAGGCAACAGGCTGAGCATTGCCCCTATGGCTGCAGTTGGACAAGTTTTCATTGCCCCCGTTATACCAACACATACTAAGCGATATATCTTGTTTAGTTTTTGTTGGGCCGTTGTTTGTTCGGTTTTTGGCCACCATGATATCGCTGCATAGGTGATCATTGGTTTGATGATCGTGTTGTATGACCAATAGATCATTTTTGGTTTTAAGCCCCAGGTTTTGCCGTAAAGACGCTGGCACATATAAATTGCCTTTGTTGTCGAAAAGCTGATAAAAATTCGATAAAACTTGAAAAAAAATTGCTGATAAATCGCATCGCACGTCTGCACAGCACAATATTATCTAGGAAAGACTGTGCAAATGAATCAGCTGTCAAAAGTTGATGCACGCAACACCATCTACTGGCAATACCGGAACCAGCATTTGAAATAATGTTCATTTTTTTTGTGTGACAAAAACGTTTGCTACAATCTCAATTGTCACACAAATTTGGTGCAAAGCAACTGTCGCAAAAAATTGTCAAAAAGAAAACTGTCACAACGTAACGTAAATATAAACGTCATCTATCATGAAGATGGCGTTGTTAAATCGCTCCATACCAAATGTATGGGAAAATTAATTTTCTTGATAATTGTCGGGAATTTTCTTGGGTATTCTTCTTGTTTGATCGGCGACTACTTAGTCCGAATTGGTGCGAATCATCGAAATCGGCCCAGGCGTTCTTGAGTTATAGGTAAGCGTAGTCACTCTCTTTTCTATATATATTTTTTTTAAATCCACATAGACAATGAAGAGTAAGGGCTGTGTAATAACTTTTTCATGACATATCTTTGGCCCCATTCCTTCATTTACACCTCGGCTTCTATAAGTTATTTTAACACACATGTACACATAACCGATAAATTCAGATGGTAACAATCAAAACCGCATCCAAATCAGTTCAACAGATTTCGAAATAGCTATGCACAGTGAAACAGATATAAGTACTAAACGCTACAGACTAAAAACTGTATAAAAAACAAGGCGCCTCTGTCGAATTTCAATCAAACAATTCTCTGAACACTGCCACTAATAGAATGAACCAATTGCCTACTTTTTTGTGAAATCGGTTGAGCAGTTTTTGAGTCTATTGGCCATTGGTTTGTGGCGCCGTCCAATGCCTTTTATTAATAAAAACTACGTCCATCGCTAAATCAAAATTAAGTTTATACATAAACTTAAAAAAAAGAATCAAACTGAAAATCACTACCAAAACAGTTCTTTTAAATGATTTTTTTTAAAAACTTATTTTGAATTTAAAAAATTCAGAGCTCAGTTTGTTTTTTCCTGTAAAAACTGGAAAAATAGTCTTGAGACTAAATTTAAAATAATTATTTTATTTTTATTGTAAAATGTAAATGACATTTTCATACGACATTTAATTCGAAAAATGGGTGTGGCACTTCCTATACAACAAAAATTTATTTAATACACGATTATCTTCACATTTAACATGGCGTTAAATTTCAAATCATGCAAATGAACCTATATTGCATGTCAGAAGAAATAAACATAATGTGTGAGGTACTGGAGAAAGGGGCGTGACACCTCCCATATAAAAACAAACACTATTCTTCGTACTTTCAAAGAGTTGAAGTTGTAAATAAATTAGGGGTAGTGATTTTCGCGAATTAAGAGCGAGCTATGAAAATGTTCAAGAGTCGTCAATATGTATTACATAGGCTTTAAAACTTAGCAAGAGCGAAGTAATCATCATTTCAAAATCAGAGTCGAAAATTTGCAATGCAAATCTAAGCATGGGTCTTTGTTTGTGTACCTCTCGCCTTCGTTTACAACCCACATTATTATTTATAAACAAATCCATACATATTTTCATTGATTTGGAAAGCCATCCTAAACAATTACCAACCTTCCCTTGATTTCAACGCTATCGATCAAAAATGGGATCACGCTTTCAAAAAATAAAAATAAAAATAAAAATAAAACCATCGGCGTCGTCGTCATCACAGATTAAAGATTTTTATTTGCAGCTGATAAAAATATTCGTTTCTAGAATTAAAAACTGAACTTGATTTCTCACACTCAGTTGCTAAATAGTTCGTTACACAGCGTGATAAGCATAAGCATACAGTATGTCTGATTATCAAGAAGAGTTTCACAAAGGTCAGCCTTTTTGGCTGCGAAACAAATTCGACAGCTCACTAATAGCGTGCATACTCCCAGCCCAAGTTGTTGTAAATTAGTTTAATGGAACTTGGTTGTCGACTAGTTGTGATATTCGCGTTGTCACTGTTCCTGCTGCTTTTTAGTGGAATACTATTCATTCGGCATCTTATCTATTATCACTTCGATGGCACTTTAGGTTGGTAACACCTTAAGAACTATTTATTATGACGATATCGACGAAATTTTACAGTGTTGGGAAATAGTTTCCACATCAGCGAAGCCTGCATACAGTGTATCAGCGAAGCGGCAACCGAATGTGAACTTCCAGAGATCGAAAGTGCCGGCAGCTTGAGAATCTCACAAGCCTATTGGACTGATGCGGGAATGCCAAAGTTGGACGGGGTTCATAATGGATTTGATAGTTCAGCGGGTACGTTTCTATAGCAGTGGCTCTTGGATAGTTGGTGTAACTGGTGCGAATTTAATTTATATTTATAAAATCGGTGTTCACATTTTCAGCGTATTTATATTGTGTAAATAATCCACTTTGCGCTGCTCGGACTGTGAATGGTTACATTGGGAACCATAAGCGATACTGTGATGGCGATGGGATGATTAATTGCGTGGACTATGCAAAGACTCACATCCTCGGACATATGAATTGTTCAACTCAGAGTTTGCCTCCATTGGCAGAAATCCGTTTACGACTGTGTTTGGAGGAGTTTTACGTGATTTAAGTGTTTAAAAAGTATCAGACAGTGAAGGGAAATAAATCCACGGGAACTTACTCCATATATAGTGGGAAAAAAGTCCACTTTTTCCATGTGGACTTATAGAGAAATTATTTCCCACAAAAAAGTTTTTGCTCACTTTCAATGGGAAATAGTTTCACATAAAATAAGTGAGTTTATTTCCCACTCAAGGTGAAGTTATTTCCCATGTGAAGTTATTGCCCGTGAAGTTATTTTCCTGCACCTATGAGTTTTATAAAATTGACTCGATTGTGGAAATAATTTTTTATTGTAAAGGCAGAGCGAACACCTATCTGCAGCCATCTCGGGTAGTTGTTGAAGCGTTCTACGTTCGCCATTCCCGAGAAAGTATTTACACTAAAAATTGCGTGTTTTAAAATAATTTTCGAACTCATTGCGAAATAAAATAAAAACATTCAAAACTCCGCCTTTTGTAATATTTTTTCAACAGTAAAGTGTTTGTCCGGAATAAATTTCAAAACTGCAGCACGAACTTGATTCGGGTTTTCACACTTGCATTGCGAAATGTCGCGTTTCGAATATAGGATGCTGGGAGATCTAAGAGGTCTAGTGAACCAACTTTCAGTGTCACTTTCACAGACCATTAACAAATTTGTTTGAAGGGTATTAACGAACTTTACAGCAAAACCAACAAACAAAATGACCTACATCTATCTAAACTAAACTAAAATACATTCTCAACGACAAAAGTGAACCGCGAACGTCTAAGTTTTCAGCTGACACAAGAGTTTGGAAAATTTTACCTAAAACCGAAAATTCTTCGCATAACTTCTACACCTACATATTGTCAGCAATTTTATTTTTTTAATTTTACAAACTCTTCTTATTGCGTATGTATGCATGAGTTTTCGCCCACACATATATTGCTCAGCCCCCAAATTTCCCTAGATAGCGCTTAAGTGGGGCATTCGTTTCCACATAGATTCCTTGTAAGCCCGGAGAAACCGCACTTGGTTCGCCCGAAAGGCAGGATAACACACATAATACACACTTAAAAACAATAACTCTCGCACACATGGAAAACATCCTATAATTAAAACTTTCCAAACAGCTCCAGTCGTTTATTATATCGCATTACCCTGAGACTTCTCTAATACAGTGATCGCCGCAAGAGATTCCTCGAAAAAACGGAACGAAACTTTTCCAAATTCCATTTCCTCGTTGATACAATTCCCAAAGCAGCGCTTAAAGTCCTCCAAAAACCCTCCTACACACACTTATGGTGGTTAACTGCTGCGGAAATTCATTATCCCACACGTTGCCATGTGCGATAATTACCACAGCTGAGCAAATAGAATTTACATGGATTGAAAGCTGCCCGTGGCAATTCCCGAATATTATATGCTATTTCGAAAAATGTTTGCAGATCGACAAATTAATCCAAAAGACGGTATTAGCCGTCTGAGATGGGAATTATCCTCACAATGACAATCATATTTGGCATAAGCACAAGTACGAAGTACCTCATCCATATAGGTACGCGATGCGAGGACTTCCTCCCGTGTCAAGAATCCATTAATGAGCGGCATCTTTCTTACATCCGTCTTTTATCACTCCGAGTCTGGAACCGCGCACTCTGTCTTAGTTGACATAAATCATATTCACATGCTCATCCACTCGAGTATAAATAGCTATTAGCCCAACGGAAATCGGTAAAATAATTCCCCTCGCAGAGCAGGGATAATAATCATCGAGAGGTATTACCTCGAACCATAAAATCGTAGACGGATGGAAGGAAATTGCGACGATAATATCCCTATTCGTTGCACATGGGAAGAACAGAAGGAAGATGGGAAACTATTTATCAGCGCGTATGTGGAGCGGAAAATCGAGTGAGTTATTATGTGATTAGTAGAACTAGAGATGAAAATAACCTCCGGGCCGAAGTATAGCAATTTTCTTAGCGAACAGGAATATATTTGCGCTTCTCTTTTTGTGCTGCGAATTCAGAGAATTTTCTTCTCAGTGTTGTGAAGTGAAAATTTGACAAACGAAAAAAAAAAACAGAAGCCAAAAGGTGTCCATGCAGCAAAATGTTACATGTTTTGATTGTAAGTGTTTGTGTGGTTCCGGGAAACCATTAAAAGTTACCTTGGGCGAAAGTATGACCTGAGTGTTTCATCCTAAGACGACTTAATCTTCTTCTGTAAATGGAAAGACGCCCCAGGCATTTAGGACAAAGTTGAATAATTCGCTCTGACCCAATGATTTTAAGCCGATTGGATGAATGAGCAAGGCAGAGTGTTTTGTTTAGAATTAAATCCAATGGACTGGTGAATAGCCTAAGTGGGCATCTACTTGAGGGACGTGCTTTTCAAATAAAAGTTGTTTGTTTTTTGTTGCTCTCTTGGGTGAACTTGATTCAGGTTCTCACGAATCAGAACTTATATATACTGTACATTGATTGAACTTGAACAGGAAGTAAATTTTAAGACCTTGATAGGTATTTGGATTTCAGAAAACGACTTGCCAAATGCTTTCCAGAGTCTAATATGGTCCGGTGAAGAGATAGACGAAGGGCGGATGAGTACACTCTATTGAAGTCTGGATGGTACGTTAAATAGGGTACATCAACATATATGAAGCTGAGGCCTCAAAGGAGCTAAGGTCAGTAATATACTCGTCTGAAGTTTGTTGAACGTGGTTATGCACCAAGTGCTTTTTTATTCATCCAAAGTAGACAACTGACACAGAAATACCCGCGCTTGTAACGAATGAGTCATTATTATTTCCGGTCTTCAAGGTTGAGAGTCACCTATCGGAGCTAGCTGTCGACTTTGTCAAACAAACGGAAATTGGACACGAAAAGGATTCAAAGTGAGGGAAATTTTAGCGCGTACCCTAAAGCCGCAACTAGATCTGCAACGTCAATGGAACATGCCACAAGAAAGTAGGTATATCTTCGATTCCATAGACTCAAGGCTGCTCAAAAGCGTAGCTGTGACACATTAGATTTCCTTGGTCGACATGTCTTCCATATACCTTAGACCAGTCTAAAAGTACTAAAAATCTTCAGCCTATCATCATGCGCTATGCGGCAGCTGTCTTGACCTCACGAAAGTCCAAAACGGGGCTATAGTTTTCTTCATCAGAAGCACCACATTTTCCAGGGTTACTTCGACTTAGCTGAACCGTAGCTCAATTAAGTTGGTTGAAGGTACCAAATGAATGAACAAAATAGAAAGCTTATTTGAAAACTAGATATTGCTCATCAATTCGTTGAGTTACTAATTTTCCATGTCACCCTTATCATAATTTTTCATAGTAGGCTTCTCCAGAAGAAAAGGAATTAGCATGACCCATGATTCAGGATCCTAGTTGAGCACATGACCAAACCACCGACGCATTTACCAATCTGTCCGGAGAATTAACACTGAGTAGCTCACGTATTATTATTTTTTTATTCGCAAAAGGCCTGTTGTATAATGGCCGGTCCTAGGCGGAAGCTACAATTAAGAATACTGACAAAATATCGACATTTGATATTCCTGTGTCTCACGGAAGCACTGAGGACCGACAGTTACTTTGTAGCCTCAAGTCTTCCTCGACCAGATGTACCATAGACCAGAAAGTCCATTCTGAAATAAGAAGTGAGTCAGGCTGATTTTTAAAATGTTTTCCTTGATTAAACTGATAATTTTCGGTGTAAAACAACCTCTTTTAAAACTTATACAAAAACATCGCTCTATTCGTCATCAGTGAAGAATGATGGTGTTAATAAATAATCACGCTGAGGAGAGGTTAAAAACTGAGGACACCAACATAGGGGTCATGTAAGTATCCCTTTTCAGAGTCCATTAGATATGAACTTTTTATGAAAATCACTGATCACCGGTGACTTCAAAAGAAGGCAAGGGTTAGTCAACAGTCTGTTGGAAATTCTTGCGGATTTGCAGTTCAACAAGTTAAAGAAGAATCGGTCTTATATAGCGACAAATATTTTTGCCAACAGGCTCGTAACATAATTTAACTTAACTTTTCACAGGCTACAAGCCTTTCAGACGGAACGCCATCACCTGCTGCCCTTCTTTAACGACTTACTTTTCAGCTAGAATCCCAACCTTTTTTTTGACAATATTTCAAATACCTTTCGAGTCTAAAATCATTCCAATATGGCTTGCCCTTCTGTGATTAAAACTCATTTAACTCCCACATAGATAAGAGATGAGCCAGCAAAAAGCTTATTGGATAAATCCACACTACGCGCCAACCTCTCCTAGATACGAATTCAAAGAAACATTCCTACATTCTGGAGATTTGCTCCCGGTATCCCTGTGAACGACCTTGTCGTCTCCTAGCATTCTGTTGTTGCCTACCTACAGACGGGCTGCCTGTAGGTAAGCAATTTTTCATAGTAGGTATGCGCTGAGTGGATAATTGAAGCAAACAAATTCGTGAATACCTTTTTAATCTCTCAATTAAAATTAATCGCCAGACAAATGCCGAATGTACCTCATACAGGGGATAACGTGCTGCACACCTTGGGCCCACCATTTTGATAGCGCAGCATTCTGCCGCCAGAAAAATGCGTGCTCACATTAAAGCTGTAGGTAGTTTTAATTAAAATTTTCAGTTGGTAATTTTGGTGAATGTTAAAATATAATAATTAAGCGTCATGATTCTAAAAATGTTTTGCTTTTTTTAATGGAAAAAGGGACTGCTCTCACGCTATAGCACAAATTACACAAAAGGTCATAAAGTAAAAATCAAGTTTGGCCAGAGTTTTACGAGGCACAAATAAAATGGAAAAAGACGATAAGAAAACAAACGGGTCTGCCCCCTTTATCTGTGGCACGTTTAACTGCTGACGAAGCCTAACTAACATAAATATACCCAAAGACAAGCAACCTTATATCATCTAATGCTGCCTTACCTACCCGTAACGATATTTACCGGCTTTGCAGTGGGCTGAACAATATCGCACGTACTTAAGTGCCAACTTAACTGCTGGGAAAATTGGTTCTTAATGAAATCACCTATTTCCGCTGTTAGTCGGTAATTAATGTTTTATTTGCGCTTGGGATTCGTCAAAAAGATGCCATGTTCATACCTCTCATAGACTTCCAGCCTTTTTTATTTTCTTAGGAATTAAGCTGTTTGTTGCCGAAGCAAACGTGTGTTTGTGACATCGACCATGAATGTTTGGAGGTAGGCCGCGAGGCACGATACTCCTGAACATGCACAAGAAATACATGACTTGTCAGAAAGGATCTGCGAAGGTGTAACTAATGATGGTGTGTATTCTCAAATGGCGATTTGTGTGTGCTTTTATTTAGCAGAAAGGAAATTCTGGTCACGCATCCGGAACAACCTACTTAGGCTCCTAATTTGTTTTTCGTATAGACGCAGGTAAATACGTTGGCAATGTGGGTGTGCTATTTGGGACGTTCAAAAATCTATTTATACCTGGGGGAAGATGGGTGTGCATTGACAATGACATGTCGAACCAGTGTTCAAATGGAAAAGGAAATCAATATGGCACATGGAATAGGCTCTAACAAATGGTACTCATGTTTTTAAATGAAATAGGCTTATAACTATTAAAAAGCAATTGAAAGAGGTTGTACGTGTGTACTTATAGTTACTTGGGTATAATGTAGGGCCCGTGCGTGTGACGAGGGTTTTGTCATTTTAGTTGACATTCGAGGGGGAATGGTGTGGGCACGATTTTACAAAAAACGATTGGCTAAAAGGTTAATTGGCTAAAAGTTTAAGTTATCAGCAACGACTATTCGTGGAAGTGTAAGTTCTTTAAGTTTAAGTTTAAAAGTGTTTATTTAGAAATAAATACTATTTTACAAAAAATGCTTATAGCAATAATGATATCTTATACGAAGATGGATATTTAATTAATAATTATGTCTTACAAAGTTGATTACCTGCATATATTTAAACTTTAAAAAAAGAGTTCATTTTGTGATTTCTTGTTTCTGAAAAAGATTTAATAAAAATTGTTGGTTGATCTGAAATTAGTTGGCGCAGATCGAAACACCTGAACAAAGACTGTGTATCGTTATATTTATGTTGGAGCGGAACGAAAAAAAAGTAGGTATGCGATGTGCATGGTCATAAAATAAACAGCAATTATGTTTTTTCGAGGTCGTTATAATTAAGGAAATAGCTACGTCGCAGAAAAAACATACCATACCTATTTTTCGGTACCGGCAAGGTGTCAAATCTTACAACAGAAACAATTATTTATGTAACTCTAATGTTAGTATTTTCCCTTTATTTGATTTATGAGTGTCTAATCTAAGAATATACAGCCGGTATTTAAAAAGGTACAGGGAGAGCTAACTTCTATTTTTTACATGTTACACTTGCTTTACTATAGGTGCATGTATACGACCTTAATTTTAAAATTGCACAAGTATTTACTACTAAACTCGTCAAATAACTATAGACACACTCTTGAGTGCACTTACTTATGAACAAGGTTTTGGCATCAATAACATTTCATTAAAGAAATAATTGGTAAGAGAAAGATTTTTGTATTCGTACATAATTTCCAGGTCAAGATGTTAATCAATTCTGACATTACGATGATAGAGCAACTCAAAATAGTTAGTTTCCAAGTTCTGTCCGTCTGTTTATCCGTATGCTCCAGAGGCCTACAGCCTAAACGGCTGCTGGGATTTGGATCAAACTTCGGGTTTGGAGTTTGGAGGATTACAGTTGGGAACGGTTTTTTTTTTTTTTGCAAGGTAAAGGTAACCTCAATATTATTCGTAATTTCTATAAAACATTTTTATACCAGTTTGATTTGTTCGAAAACGGCTCAAACGATTTCAAACAAGATTGATATTTAAGCTTAGCTAGGTGAGGGGACAATGACTGTATACTCAGCTTTTGGCTAAAAAATCGAAAAACGGTAGACTTTTGAAATTTGGACATATCTCGAGAACTGTAGGAGTATACAATTCAATTAAAAATTATTTTCTAACGTAATATATAGTAATTTCTAACTTAACAGCAGGCCAAGTTTTTGTCAATATTATTGTGAAAGAAGACATTTTTTTAAAATATTATATCTCATGGTAAAATTTATGTTTTCAAAATAATTTCGTCCTTAATTTTCAATTCGAATCACCGAAAACGCTGATTTTAAGAACTGCTCAGTGCTCATATCTCGAAAACCCTATTTTCGATTTAACAACCAAGTAAATACTCAGTTTTCAGATACATAGTAAAGAAATAGCATTTTTCAAACTAAACATTGTTACTGTTTTATTTGTCAAATCTTACAAAAACCGATCTATCGATTTTGATAAAAATTCATATTAAATACTCGTAAAATGAGAATACTTACATAGTTTTTCTTAAAAAAAAATCGTCGATAGGCATATTTGGTTTATAACTGCTAGTGCAAATTCAAAACAAGTCTCTAGCATCGGTTCTCAGATTATTACCTACCTATACATAATGAAATGAGAAAACAACCAACCAAACTTTTAATGAACGAGAAAGTAGTCTCGTTCTTGTTTATTTCTTATCATAAATGCACAGCAGTTACTTTTAAATATACCTACCCTAGGTAGGTATCTGCTGTGTCTACTGAATTATGAAACCCACGTTGGGATTACGTAAACTTGATTTAACCTCAAATAAAATCATCTTAGGACTGAAAGCTTGCTAAATTTGTTTAATCACATGCAACAGTGCCTTGGAATAGGATAACAAATATTTATCGATGTTATTGAGTTGCTGTCATTTTTTTTTGAATCAGCATCAGAACAATAGGGATTATTTCAGTTCTTTTATTTTCTTCTCAGTGTTGTTTTCTTTATCCTTTGGAGGCAGTATTGAGTAACGATTCATCCAACCAAAACATAAAAAAAACTGAAAAATATATATTGAAAAAATATTGAAAATGTTGTTCCTCTTCGAAGTGTAACATATTTAGACGGGATTTTTCAAAAAGCAAGTTTTTCAATTTAGCCATTGGAAATTGGCATACAATTGTATATCCCTTCCATTCGTACATAATAAATGACTGTTGGGAATTTAACGTAGAGGAATAATAGGGACTTGTTGTGTCAACTGTTTATTTATTTTAAGCAAAGGGAAGTACACATTTAGCACTTCGAAGAACGGAAACTGTTCCAAAAAGTAAGGTACAACTGTTTTTAAGAAATGGTAAACAAGAACAATAAAAAGAACATGGAATCATATTCCTGAGCACGAACAAAGCCTCTGAAGTACGCAGTACGGCTACCATAAATAATGCTTTCGATGTTATGACACATCAAATGGGTAAAGCCTTTAGAAAACTCACTAGGTTATTGTCAAAATAGCTTGAACTTCCGACGTGATCTCCCCCAAACTTTAAGTTCTTCAAAACGATGTCAACTACTATTTTTTTTGTTCAAGGACACTACACACGAACCGTGAAGCAAAAATGTCCCCATCGAAAAACATGAAAAACGTTCGTCCCTCATGCAGCCAATTTATATTTGATAAAACGTGACTGAGCAAACAGCAAACGTTCCGAAAAAAATCTAGACCAAAAATGGTCATTGTCGCAGCTGTTGTCCTCTGGATATGTAAACGCTTCCTTTTCACAAAGAACGCTTTCACAAGCACAACTCCTTGCACAAATTCTACGCTACCCTTTATTGGTGAGGTACGATGACAGCGAAGCGAAATAGAGCTAAAAACTTTCCAATTTAAAAGCGGAAAATGTAAGGAAAAAGTTTCAGTGTTTTTAGTTTTTTTTTTTTTTTTCTGTTTTGTACACGGACTTATAGTTGCCTCGCAGGTCCCCAGGAGGGAGTACGGATAAACTACACAAACAAACAAAAAAATATACACAAAGTCCTGTATCCTGCTTGGCGGAGCTTGAAACTCTTTGTATCCTTTCGCGTAGCTTCAACACCCCTTTTTCTCGTACTTGTTTACAGTTTTATTTTTTTTTATTGCTACTGCTGCTGAATGAAAATTTGATCCGCTTTGGCGTTATGAAAGTTTGTTCGGATAGCATTCTAGTTTCCCTAACCATGGGGAATAATGTTCGAATATTGGTTGGATGCAGATACATCCTGTTCTTTGGCCACCTGAATGAAACATGATTTCGTTTTCACCCAAAAAAAAAGAAAAAAACACCTTTCTATGATTGAGGTATTTTGTACTTTGGAATTTTAATGTATTCCCATGGATGCGGTGTGGTTGAGCTTGAAATTGGATAGAGATTATTTATTACCCGTAGCTGTGGGTTCTTTTTGGTTCACCACACCTCTAGGGACTGTGGTAGTACGAGCTGATTAGGTGATTGATTATCTCGAAAACTTTCAATTAAATTTAAAACCGATGGCTTTGGGTTATTATGGTTCGAAATTAATTTTAAGGAAAAGCTGGGACATTTTAGATCCCTTTTAGAGGAAAAACTGTAATTGAATTAGTGGGAACATCTGTTTTGTCGCAGTGTGGGTATAATTTGTCTTGTGGATTTAACAAGAAAAATAGAAATTCATTGAAGTGAAGAATCGGTGAACTGATTACTGGACGTTTAGCTCAAGTCGTGCGTTGTTATCAAGAAGCCCAACATATGATGGTATGGTAGGCGCAGTGGTTATCAGAGACAGAGAGAGAGTATTGGTATTGTCTCTGGTGGTTAGTGCGTTGAACGACTAAGGGAGGGGTGACCGGTTCGATCCCCGGAAAAACACTAATTACATCATAAAGTTTGTTCCGCACTGTGCCACATCTGACGAAAGTCTGCTAAACATCCGAGAGTAAAACTGATGTCATCAAAAGGCTTCCGTTTGGACTCGGCATAAAATTGTAGATCCTCTCCATTTGTCAGAAAAGAAAAGAGTAATGGTTGTGAGAAGCTAGGCCTATGGTCCTTATGGGCTTGTTGCGTCAACTATCTATTTTTTTATTTGACATTACTATAGGACAAATAAATTCTTTGTATTTTAAAAGTTCTCACCCAAATATTGCGTCAACTGAACTGTAACTTTTACCAACTGCTGACCTTCCCAGCATTGACGTATTTTTAGAAATATAGTCATTTTTATCAAACATTTGCAGTGATTAATGTTCAGAGAAAACAATATTTGTAATTTAAGTTCCACATTTAATTTTGTAACCAAAGTCGAAGTTCAAGACCCTCTTTAGGTAAAGCTGTATAAAGACGAAGCCCCCGCTAAACTAAATAAACAATTCACTCAAGTAAACGTTTGTCGACCCAGCAGCATCAAAGCAATTCTACGAATTGGCCAGAAAATGCTACATTTCATTTGTCAAATTGCTTTCTTCCACTTTAGGCGATTCTTTAGAAAAATGTTTAATAACTTAAATGTGCCAAAGATTTCTTTAAAAGTTTCCTCGTCACCGTTGTAGGATGGGAACATTTCACGTGTGTATCCCAAGGCTGCGCTGTGCGAATGAAGCATTTACTTGAAATTAAAAACAAATGTCCATCGGAAGTCTTGATTTGACTTTAGTTTCTTTTCATGTCATGTTTACACTGTGCTTGTGCATAAAGTAGGTAGGGTAGGGCGGGGCTAGTTGGGCCACGGGGCAAGGAGGTCCACTCGAATAACTCAGAAACTAAAAGTCCTACATGACAACGATGACACACAATCGAAGTGTGTGACTTACGGCCACAAGCCAAACTAGTTGAAATTGCATTTTTACATTCAAAGGGGCGCGTCGTTTAAAATTTGTATTTTTAAGTGTAAAAACTAAAAAAAAAAAATTATTTCTTTTCTTTCTTTTTTTGTGAAGCGGTGCAAATATCAGAATAAGGTAAACATTTTTCATGTGTCCCGTTATTGTATTTTATTTTCTCGAGTGTGGAATTGAAGTGTTTGGTGTAGTTGTTTCTTTGTGAAACAAAATGTTCAACAAAGTCAGTGCGGGGTAAGTTGGTCCGCCAGTGGTGAGGAAGAAAAACATCTTGATTGGTTTTGTCTTATGTGTATGGAAGCATATTCAAAAAGTTTACCTGGGGAGGAGTGGGTGCAGTGTCACACTTGCCGAAAGTGGGCCCATTCAAAATGTTCCAAAATATGTCAAGGAAGCATCTTTATTTGCATAAATTGCAGTAACGATTATACGATTCATAATCTATAAAATAATATTTTTACTCTTATCTAAATTTATTTTATAGAACGTCATAAAGCGGTTTTTTATTTTCGTTTTTTGAAGTTTATGTTGTGTTTTTTCATTGAGTTTTCATTTTAAATACATTTTAGAAAGAAATTATAGCGTTTTCGTATTTTGTAAAAAATACTTTTCAGTTTTTTAGGTTTCGGACCAACTTACCCCACTCACTGGTCCAACTTGCCCCGCTGGTGAGGTAAGTCGGACCACTTGGACTTGGTGTATTTGAGTCAAAATAATTATTTAACTGTAAGATAAATTGTTTTTTTGTTAATAACGTTAAAAAGTCGAAGTTTCAATGTATCTATTTACTTTAGTTTCATAGCTTAATAATGAACAGATTGGAAGTTATGAAGCGTCAAAAAAAAAGTGGTCCAACTAGCCCCGCCCTACCCTACTCCAACCTGGATTTTACGAAAAACAAAAAAACAAAATAAAAGCATGCAGAATGTTAAAAGAAACCCAACTGCTGTGCATCGCAGCTACATTTTTACTCCTTCCAAGAATAAACTTAATAAACCCTGCTGACACTCTCCGGCAAAGTGTTTTAATTAAAAAGTCTAAGTTCTTGATGCCGCACTTATTTTTTTTTTTAATTCCCTGTTTGTTCATCCTAATTGTCTGAAGTTTTTCCTCAACTTTCCGCGGGATGTGGAGAAGTTTTTGCATAAATCCATGGAACATGATTTTTTTTCTACTTAAATCGTTGACATTGCAGTCATTCACAGGCGTGTTCGGAAATTGGATAATTGCAGTTGTAATTAAGAGACGCAACGGACTGCGATTGGGATTTATTATCAAACTTAGGAGGGAATTAAATGCGTTTAGTGCCATCAAGTAATTGGTAATTAGTTGGCTGGCTATATACCCATTATGAAGGAAAGGATTGCGACATTTTTTAGGACTTAGGTTGGCTTTACATTTCCGCTCAGTTTTGAAATGTGGTTCGCTATGCCATTGATGAAATTGAGGATTTGGTTATAAAAGATCAGATAAAATTGCTCCTGCAGGTTGTTGTGAACAAACGGAGTTTGCATAAAATTCTGATGAATTCACTGGAAATTGCAAGTGATAAAAGTGTATCCTGCCAGATGATGTTTGATGTAGATAATAAAACTTTTTTACGTGCAGCTACTTCATCATCTGAGTTTTTTAGCCCACATGCTTGGACTTTTGGTTTTCTTATTTAGATTCTTGTTAGCGGGGGTTTGTGATATATTTTTATTGTCTATTTTTATGGAATTTGTGAAGGTATAACTTATTCATAGAATAATAATCATTTCAAAATATAATACGCGTCCAAATGAAGGCATCGATACAAACTGGGAGGAATATTAGTGGCTGAATTTTTCTATCAAAGTGTTTCAAGAGTTTTTTTTTTTTGTTCAATTTTGACAGAGTACATGTTTCAGGAGAACCGGTATTAATAGGGTTTTACACTTTAGCTCTTTGTGTTTATGAAAGGGGGTTTTTCTTTTTAGATTCCTTGTTAGTCCTAATAGGCTTTTCACAGTTCACACCAAGCCCAAAACCGGGTTTTCGCCAAAACACACGAAAACTTCATCGAAAACCGAAGTTTTAAAATTATTGTCCACAATTAATTGATGGGCTAATATTGTTTTTATATATGAACTAAATTCATTTTGTTTGTGAGCTAATGCGATCGAAATTTGTAATCAAATAAGTTTCCACCGAAGTTTAACGACTAGTGTCTCACAGCTGATTGAAACGTCAAACGAAAACGATTTGGTGGTCGGTGGGAATGCATCGACGAGTTTTCGAGGAAAACGCGGTTTTGGGCTTGGTATGAAAAGTCTATAAGAAACGATGATTATTTGCTTATTCTCTGCTCCGATGTAGTTTAACAATGGAAAAATGGTGCCAACCCAGGTAGATATTAGCTGGTATTATATAATACTTACACCTTTTGTTTGCCAATAAAACCCATACCCATTTTTGCTACATCTTCTGAACTTCTGATAACTAAAAAGTCAGCAGCATATGCAATTAAATGAACTGACTTTTGACGCTCTCTTGTAAGTTTCGTTCAATATAATGTCAAAGAAGTAACATAATAGGGCGTCACCTTTTCGACATCAAATGTTTCGGTGGTATTCATTCCATTAGCTAAATGAAACTGCGAAATTTGTCTACCGTCATCCTGCAAAGATAATTGAGTTTCAAAGGCCTTCTACAACTAGCCGGAATATACCTACTCCATCGTTGGCGCCGTCAAAGTTGATAACGAAGTGTAGAATATCAATATGGAATTATATGTACTATTATTTTTTTCTTTAAAAATTTGCCGAAGAATCTGTCCATGATTATGACTTTCCTGGCTGAAAATATTGCAGACATTCGCCTAAGGTCTTAGGTATTAACAATGGGTGCAGGGAAATAAGTCCACGGGAACTAAGTCCACTGAGGGACTTAGTACCCACCAAGGGGGAAATAAAACCATTTTCGTGAAGTGGACTTAGTTCCCATATAAGGTGGGAAATAAATTCCGAAAACTCAGAGTGGTTTTATTTCCCTTTTAACGTCAAGTTGGTGTTATTGCGCTCTCAAACTATGAAATCTGTATGGGGGGGCAGCATGCAACCCCCCTGCTTGGATTTACTGTTGGATTACGGGGTGGGTGCAAGGTTGGTCTTATTACTCAAATTTTGTTGGCGTTATTACGCTTTGTCGGAGTTACTCCAATAAAAGATCGTGAGTTTGTTGTCCAATTTAGTTTGGACGTAAAACGTAAGTTCCCCCTTCTTATTTTTGAGTGTGTACTAAGTTCGCATCAGAAAGTGGACATAGTTCCCACCCTACATGGGAACTTAGTCCACTTCACGAAAGTGGTTTTATTTCCCATTAGGTGGGAACCTAGTCCCTCAGTGGACTTAGTTCCCGTGGACTTATTTCCCTGCACCTTAACAATGTATGACCAAGAAGATCTGAAACGTCATATTCAGGAGAGTTATAATTCCCTGTAGATGGCGCAGTTTATGTTATCGGCTTTCCTGTGTATAAAACCCCCAATTTTGAGGTTCCATACAAACATAAAATCGATGAGTTGTTTTTTTTTATTTCGACCCAAATACGCATCCACAAAAAATACCGTTTGCATCCCAAATCAAGTCTTAAGTCGAGTGTCTACTACTCTTTACAGATTATTTTCAAAGTTCGGAATAATTAAATTCGCAAAAAAAATCATGCCCTCACCATATAAATCCTTCAAGCCCAAGCACTTGAAACTCTGTCAACTGCTCTAAAAAAAAAACTACACCACTTAAAACCACCAGCAGGTGTTCCTTGTCTTCCTTCTCCATAATGATGTGAATTTCTTGCTAAGCCTCGCAGCGCCACACAATTTACAACACAAACATATGATATTTACTTGCCCCAAGGGACTCAACACTCAACTCAAATAAACACATATCCCCTCCTCTCTCTGTGGTTGACTTCCGCATTGAATTCCACAATTTTTAGTCTTAAACTTCCGAAACGAAAGTCATATATTGAAAATGACGTATAGGTCTGGGAGTTGAAACCACCATCCTTTCCACTTTCCAGTGCATTGAAAGTTGATAAAGGCGATGACGAACAGCAAACAAAGGAGTATTCTCGGTGTGTTTATTGAACGTTTTCGTTTTGTGAAATCGGAAATTTCCCCAAAGGATTGAAAAGTCAATGAAGTGGGGTATATGGCCCTTATCTCTCACACTCTCTTAGTGTTTGAATGTGAATTACGATTCATGTAGAGTGCGGGTACAACAGGACATGGATTGCATTCGAAATGTTATTTCAAATAATTCAATTTGCATTGATTTGCCCGGCTACATGCGGGGAGTGGATCGGTTCATGCTGAATGGGGTGCTGCACGTGGGTGTATAGAAGTAGCTATGTATATTACACTTTTCAGAAAATGATGAAGTCATATGCGATGGCCAACTATGGTTAACAGGATTTACAAACATCAGAGCTAATAGCAAAGTTTATTTGTATTGTTTGAAGTCGTGTGGGCATCAACTTCAAGCTATACGAGAAAGGAGATTGGCATAGTTTTGTGCTGGTAAATACAAACACGGAAATGAAGAAGACTCATTCTCATCAAATTGAACAGAATGAAGCCCTGCCGAGGGGGAGATTTAGATTTAGAGTGATCTGTGTGGAGTGCAAATTCAATCATATCCAATATGCATACGCATATTTGAACAAAGGCAGTGAGGCCCGTACGCCTTTGATTTGTTCATCGGTGGTTGTAGTTGCTATGGCTCAGTAACACTGAATAAATTCTGTGAGAGAACTATAGGTACCTTTTTTAACAATAGCTTCTGGAATTCAAAAAGCAAGGAATGCATAAATGAATTATTCAAAATTTCCGTTCAATGCTGCAAGGATTCAGTTTCGTTTCATGTCGCTGCGGTTGGGTGGTTTTTGTTTCGAAGGAGAAAAGCTTAAGAGTTTTTTTTTTCAGAGAAGCTACACCTATTCAAAAACTGAGAGAAAGGGTGATGTTCCGTCATATTTTCTTTTTTCATTTTATTTTTTACATCGCCAGAACATGCATGTAGCCTATAACTATGCAATGTATTATTTCCGTTGCTTTATTTTATGTATACCTATGGAAATTCACCCTTCATCTGGTCCATATTTCACAAAAATCGCTTTGAAAATAACGCCGCATTCAGTACAAAAAAAAATATAATGACTAGAGCTAGGGGTGGAGAATAGCCCATAATCTCCACTTTAAAAATCACTGCTTTTTCACTTCGCTGAAAAAATACAACAGCAACATAAATTTTCTCAAATGCTCCACAGTCGACATTATAAAATATCCATTTCGGAAGTTATTAGTATTTTGTGAGCTTCCTAGGTTAAATGACGAAGATTTGATTGCACAAAAAAAATATAAGAAACGTGGGTAATAGGTAATATAGTATTTCCTTGCGACCCATTCCAGCCATTAGCTGCTATATAGGCGTGGCGTACCATAATAAAACTGGGCCTGCTAATTTATGGTTATAGCATTTCCAACACCATTACCGCTAATATGTATATTCGACTCAATATTTGCCAGGCGCAAATTAATAAATTATTATGTATCCCGTCGTAATGTGTCAAATCTCTGGCCGATTGTAAATTTGTCAAGCTTTCAAAAGTCGTTACATCAACACAAAACACAATGGAAACGCTGCGAAGAGAAATATGGAATTTCATGGATAAAGCCGATTAAATATCATTGACCATCCCACCCCCCACCTTACTATAACAAACCTATATCTGTTGGCTTGCCTGAAGTCACACGAATATCATTTAGCCAGGGGAAGAAAACACATAACAATCGCACGGATTGTTGACAGCATAATAAGCGAAAGTTTGCTCTTCATGTCACTGGTTTTGTTCAAACAATTGTGCACAATCTTCGCTCGACGACAACCATTTTTGGCCATTTTCCTTGAAGAGGCGTAATATTGTTTAGCGTGGCCAAATAAAAGAAAACCCCAACCATACACAACAAGGAAAGATGGGATAAAAACAAAAATAAAAATACAAATAAAAGGAAAACAACAAAATAGATTTTAGCTGCGGAGAAAGGAAGCTCGCTCATCAACGGAAATACAAGGATCCATTAACTTGGCAAATTGGAATTCTAGGAACGGAGCGGTGTAGTATGGAGTTGAGGTCATAAATTGAGCACTGCCGCCCTATTCGCGTGGGAGATAGACGACAAACAATGATTTGATTGACACTTACACCTGATTAATTCGACGTTCCTTCGCCCATTTATCTGTATTTAGACGACGCATTATCGGAATATATTATCCTTTTCAAGTATTGTGAATGCATAATTTGATTGGTATTTTCAGCAAACAAAAAATAAGAAAAAAGCGAGAGAGTTCTACGCATTCACAAAGAGGCGATGGCATTTTGAGTAAAAAACAAAAACCATCGTTTCGGCTTTGGAATTTATAGTGCACCGAACTTCGGGAGAAAGACCTCGCTTTTCATTTGCATTTGAATATTGCGTCACAAATGAAATGCCTTTGGGTTGACGGAGGGAGGGAATTTCTTTCAAAGGAACAGAGAACAGTTTAAAAGGAGATGTGGAAGTATGCCAACATGGAGAAGGGCTATGTGAGTTGAAAAAGATGAACTGGTCACAGTCACAGCGTTGCATCGATATGTTATAGTAAAGCCTCATGTCTTCTTGTTGACATTGACTGAGTTAACCGAGTGGAGCACCGCTTATTGATGGTGTTGTACTGAGGGAACATAATTTAGACGGCAGACCTTCAGACAGACAGAGTAGTGCATGGTACGTGACATTCCCAAATGCGCACCTTAGCGCCCAAGATAAGAAAATAGACTAGCAGGCATGTAGGAAGTGGTCCCACAGATTGAGGGGGCAACGAGGAACAAGTCCGACAAAATGGAAGAACAATCCAAAATCTCTGTGAAACTTAAATTTCTTAGAAGTAAGAAAAAAAATATTAAATAAATAAATAGTTGGCGCAACAGACATAGACCTAGCTTCTCACAACCATTCGTTTTATGTGAGTTTTTCATTTTTGGAACGAATGGAAGGGATCTTCAATTTTATGCCGATTCCAAACGGCCGATTGAGGAGTGCTTTCAAGACAGTTGTTGTACTCTTGGATGTTTGGAAAAAACCCTAAGTTGGAATTTGGGTTTTTGCCGGATTCGAACCTGTGACCCCTCGCTTAGTGGTCAAACACACTAACCACTAAGCCACTATTATTAAGCTTATAAAAAAATTTTAAAACAATCTTCAAAGTCTGGTCCTTTTGATAAGTCCAAAAAATGTCATTCATTTACTTCACTGTTTTCTCAATTTTAAGTTGCATTTACAAATTGATTCGAGCTCAACAGCACTCGTAGCACCATTTCTAACCAAACAAAAGGTCTATATAATTGGACTGTCACTTCCAATTATTTTACTGTCATTTTCAAATCATTGCATTACTTTACAATAATTTTCGTTATTTTGTAATCTTTAGCATTTTCATTTACTATTTCTAATTGTCTATAGGATTTTGCAATCTCTTTACAATAAATAGCATACAGTTCCAATCATTTGCATTCTCGCCAATTATTTTGTAGTATTTGTTTTTAGCAGCGACCTAAATCATAATAAAACCTTGTTGAAGTTAGGAAAGTAATGTTTCACTTGTTTCAGTCTTTTACAGCCACCGAGGTCTGATGAACAAAAATGGAATAATTAGAACTATTTGCAAAATGTTTGGAGGAAAGAAAGCAAATACACAATTGCATGTGATTGGAAATGTACTGCTAATATTACAAACGATTAATTGAGATTGAAAAAATTTTGTAAAACAATTGAAATGGTTGGAAATAGTGACGATCTGATTAAATCTGTTTAGGTAAATTAAAATGCAAAATGAAGACAAAATGGAATCAGTGTTTCATTATCTAAGTGATTGCATTCCTTTTCAGCTCTGTATACTCCTTGTAAGACTTCTTTAGCATCTAACTCGAAAGAATGGAGCCAAATTCGCTAAACTTGCTCGTACAAGATGTTTATATTGACATCGCCACCGAACCTAGCTAGTAAGCTGTCAGCTGTCACTGTCACGCTTAAAGAAAAAAGCAGCGGAGCTAATCCTCGTAAATAAAACTAAATAAATTGTATCGATATTAGGGCGAGACATATAAGGTTCGTTCGTATGTACTTAGGTTAGGTTAGGTTAGGTTGAGTGGGGTTGTGAGTTCATCACAAAAAGACCAGGCACCATAGTGGGCCCATCGCCATCCCCAGGGAACCGTTACGGTTAAAAACCTAAACCAAATCGCCCAAACAATTAATTTCCCTGCAGAATTTAATAATGGTCCCAATATTGTTTGAGGAACCAACCTCCTCTAAGTGATTAAAGAAGTACCTGCCAAGGTGCTTCCTTCTACTCCGAGCGATTGCTTGACACTCACATAAAATGTGGAAGATGTCTTCCGTGACTTGTAGGTCCTCACAATACCTGCATATGTCCGAGCTAGCTAGTCCTAGTCTCATGGCATGCTTCCTTAGAAGGCAATGTCCAGAGAGTATTCCTACCGTTAACCTTAGTTTGGTTCTACTGAAGTTGTATGTACTTCGTATGTATTTTCAGCATAGAAAAATGAAAAATGTTAAATCTCAAAAACCAAATTTCAAGAGAAGTACCTGACCGGCTTTCTCACAAAAAGTTCTTTGGATTTGAAAAGGTTCTCTTTAAATTTTTTATAAGCCTACCATTTTGAATGCGCTGATATGTCAATCGAGGACAACATTCAATAACAACTTCTTCCTCCGACATCGTTGAAGACGAAATTAAATAGAGTTTTACTTGTCAAATGTTTGAGCTGTCACTTAGTTGCCAGTACTCATTTTTCATTTTTTAGTAAGTCGAAATTTTGCGAGCAGAAAATATTAAAAGATTGGAAAAGAATTATTTTCCTTTTTTTAATTTTCTCAGTACGTGGTCGCATTTGCACAGTTTCTAAGCAACTTTTTAATAAATTTACGTTTGCAAAAAAATACCCGAACGAACCTATATTCTGCCTTCCGATGGATACATTTTAGTAGGCACTTGTACACAAATATTCAAAATCTCAACTACGACTATGTATAATGATTATCGTTTTGTAATACCTACCTAATTAGGCATGGATAATCACCTGAATATGCAAAATAATGTAAGCCTGTCAATTTGAATAAACCCAAAAGTACCAACTAGGTACCCATTGATTTAAAAGCTTATCCGTAGAAATTATAATAAGGTCTGCTAAGTATGATATTTATATTTCCATGAAAAATAACACAAGTACCTTTACGTTTATAAATAAATTTCACTTAATATCAGAGAAATCAAATTGCCTACTTCATGTCATAACTAACGTAGCAATTTGCCAAAACAAATGGCTATAAATAGCTCAATGAATTTTTTTCCGGCGTTTTGTTTTCCAATTTTATTTAAAAGCCCACGCCATAAAAAAAAATAAAAATAATCAAAACAATCGAATTCAAATCGGATCAGTGAAAGAGGCTTGCCGTACGCGAATTCGATTAACGTTGCTGATGACATAAAGTACCGCAATAAGTTCAAAGTTGCCGGTTGTTGTTGAATTTTTTGTTTTGCGTTTAAAAATAAATTTATAGAATGTGGTTGAGGGTATGATGGAGTGTCCATTGAGTTTATTCCTTTTGATATTATAGGACACTAAATTCCTGAATATTGAAGGTTATAAATAGCATTCCAATGAAAATGGGACTAAATTTGTGCAAGTATTAAAAATTATAAAAATGGTAATAAAATCCAACGTTCTATAAAATTAAGTTTTTTCCGACTGTAAGGTGTTTTTTCTAGATTCGTAACATGACTGTGGCGCATAGCGTAGAACTCTATTTCTAATTTTTTTTTTAGTAAGATCTCAGTTTTGTCGCTCATTCGGTAAAATTACCCCCTGGAAGTAAAATTTCGTTAAACCTGCCAAGCTCGTTAGTATGTGGAGAAGAAAAGGGAAAAATCTCGACGTGAGGTCAAAGTTGGCGAAAAATCCACCAAAGCTGGACTATACGCGCTATCATTCTTTGACACTTGTCAGAGGGATTTTTCCCAAAAAAAATCCGTTTAACTGATCTCGTGCGATGATATTAACATTATTCCAATAATACATACGATACATTTTGCAAGTATTGAAGCCACGAAGGCCGGTCTGTAAGTGGCATATTTGCAAGTTTTGAAGCCACGAAGACGTTTCTGGTTGTTAATCACAATAAAATTCAAGATTGAAATATAGAAATCAATAGACAAAAACCTCAAAAATAATAGCTCTTGTCAGTTGCTATTTCTTCGGGCTCAATTTCAACTGGTGATAGCTGTCGACTACGAACTTTACAGAATATATACCAAAGTGAACCAACTCAAAAACCTTTTGCTAGGATTACCTACAAGGCCACCAAGAGAACAACACACCAATAGGACAATGACGAGTCTTTATATATTAATTTGAGTAACAACCGAGCAAGACCCACACCATAGATGCCGCACAAATCCCAAAGTGACATACCTATTGTGAACATGAGCTAACCGACACCAGGATGAGTTAAAAAGCATCTCCACTACAAAGACTATTATTCAAAAACCCCATCAAAACTGGAAAGTTTCAAGAAAACTTTTACTTTAGGAACCATCAACTCATACCTCTATACATGCAAATGTAATAAACCCAACAAATCAAGCGTACAAACTTTTCAGCTCGAAGGAAAATGCGACACCATAGCCTCCAGGTATGAGTTAAAATGTAAAAGCTGTTTCGGAGCCGAATGATTAATTACTCCTAGCCGAAGCGGCCCCGGATAATTGCTACATGACTATACGGCCATTTAAAATTCCATCAATAACTTTAGTTTTACTTAAATAATTAAAAAAAAAAATGTCTGTCTATTTTCTGAGAAGATCCAAAGTCACTGACACCGAAACCAACAGAATGTCACTGTGCCGCAAATCTCAACTATAAAACTTTTCCCATTAGGGTCAAAAACTTTTGAAAATACATACAGCTAAAGCGGAGTTAGTGATTTTATGCGAAAACTGTAAAATAAATCCGTCTCACTTCTCACTTATCCAACCGCATTCGTTGAGTTAAATCTGCCATTCACAAGGTCGCTTAAGGCATTGCGTTTACGCGAGACCATCTTTAAGGGTTGTTTACATCGATGCAACCCTTTTTCTGAATGGAAATAAATTCTCTTTTATAGAGAGCCCACCGAAAAGAACATATAATATGGCATATACCTCGATATCCCCAAATTAAAAGCAATAAATAACCGTGTGCCAAAGAAATAGCTGGTTATAATTTATATTTTCTTGTATAGGTAAAATCAAGCCCACTCGAATTCGCCCCCTGTGTTTGTATCAAGGTGTGAAGGTAATTTGATTGGTATGACGAATCTCACCTGTAAAGTTCTTAAAGATCTGTTTATCACCAAAATAAAACACACACAAACATCTCTTCACATTTTGCAAATTTATGGGTTACCCCATGTAGTAAATTGTGGCTGTATTCCTTTGTTTTCGCGCTTTTTTCCCAACTACACGTTTAACTTCTTTATTTCTTTTTCTTAGTACACCAATTCACCACACTTGCACTGTATAACGCAAAAAGGATAAGGAGAAAATTACGTTTGCAAACATTCAACAAATTAGAACAACTTTTCCCTCAACGGACTCAGATTTGTTCACTTTAACCATTACAAGGATAAACAGCAATTTTGTTTTCTCTGCAATTTCCTTAATTGCTCATTTGGCGATGGTTCACTCACAAAACAAAAAACAACACAAACAGATTTCGATCCGCTTTTTCTTGCTGGCCAACTGGAAATAAATGCAGAAGAAAAACTGTTTATAGTGTCAAGTACGGGAAAAAAAATCCGAATCGTCCTTATCGCAACGCCCGCTATCACAGTAATGATTGTGTCTACAATCAAATAAAATTTCTAAGGTTTTTCAACCCAAAATTTACTCTCCCTCTGTCTCACTTTCGGTCAGAGTCAGAGCTCAGACTCAGAGTGTTTGCGAAGAGCTACAAAACATTTGTGTATACTATAAAGCATGCGCAGAGACTTGCTATAAAATAAGGACCAAGAGGGATACATTTAAGGATAAAACAAAGCATTAGCTTTGACGGATTTTTTATTTAATTTTTTTCTTTAGCTTTAAAAGTCGATAGCACACAGATAGGCAACCATAAAATTTGTGCGAAATTTCTCTCCACACATTTTATCGTCCTTTTGTTTGTGTTTAGCTGAGTGGGAGATACTTTTCATGTGGTACCAGACACACAACGTAGAACTGTTGGAGGAGGGTGGTTGAAACACGAGTCACGTGCTTTCATTCACATGGCGGGGTGGTAGAGTACAATCCCCAGGATTGTGGTAGGTACCCATTCATAATACATATATGCAGGTTGCTAGAACATTATGTACACAATTCGGTATCGACAGGATCTGTTCGTGGACAAACGGAATAAATTTGATATTTGACAAGTGAATGGGATTTGTGTTATGCTCCCTAGGGGTGTCTGGGAAGCCGCAGGGATTTTAGCAAATCAATGAAGGGATGCAGGAGGAGACAATTCGGTAGTTGACAACGGTGGATGTAATTGACCACAAAGATGATACAAAATGCAGGATACGAAGAATTATTAACCACAAAATGAGTGAAAGATGCTGAGAAATTTCCTTCTCTCTCTGCGTTTACATATTCCGTTTCAGAGTGAATAATTTATGAGCGATATCAGCAGGGACGACTTTTAATTGTTTTTGCGATTGCAAACAGGTAGCTCAATACATGGAAGCATTTGTCATATAATGAGGGTAATAAGCGGAAAGTTGGAAGTGATAAAAACTTTTCTCAAGTGATAAATCAAGTCGGTTGTTGAAAGTTTGTGAACCCATAAAAAGGAGGTGTCGAGATATAGAAAGAAGAACGATCTCAGGATCCAATAGGGCTTAAAAATTCAATTTAATTTGAAAGAAAATGTATTTCTCCGTCTATACAGTGGGTTTTATTTAGAACCGGAGTGCGTTTCGTTAAAAAGCGGATTTGTTTTAATGCTTTTTATTTCGGGGGCGTATACGTAACATTTTTTGTAACATTGACTTTGAATTTCACAACCAAGTTCTTGGGTTACTAAAAATAACGCTCAGTCTAAGTTTTTAAGACAATGATTCCTTTTATTCATACATTAAACTTGCATTATTGGTATGTTGGCTTGTGACCCAAGAAAATTTACCAAAACGAAATGGTCTCTGCTTTGTAGTATAACGACCGGTATTCAAGTGGTAGTTAATATAAGGGGCAGAGGTGAAGAAGAAAACGTGTCGGTGGTAGCCCGGATCATACGCTTACAATTTAAGTCGTCAAATAAAGGGCAATATGCTATGAATTGGAACGAATCATCCTCACCCTGGAATAAATATAACAAAAAAAAAAATGGGTGGGCACCATGTTGGACCCTAGTGTTTTTCTTAAATTATGAACAACATTTAATGTTTCCGTTAAATTCCATGCAAATTCAGTGATGCTCATGATGCTTTGCAAAATGTTCATTAATGCAAACTATTGGCATCACTTTCAACGTCAAGTGTTCACTATTGCAAAATTAAGCAAACAAAAATCATCACAGAAATATCTGATGCGCTGTTGATTCGCCGGCAAAAAAGTAACAAAAATGTCCAAGGGAAAGGAAAGTAAGTAAATAAACATTTTTATCAATAGTACTAATGTCGTTTTCCATTGGGACCACGAGAAATCTTTTTCAGATCTCACATTTTACGCGGCGAATGGAACATGCAACAAAATTGATCTGCTTTTGTAAATGGACTAGTGCATTATTTGACAACAATATCAGCTTTTCAAATTACATTTGTTTTTGCGAAATTCACAAATGGATATCGACTTGAAAAATGTTTCTCCTATTGCACATACAAATGGAGTATTTTTGGTGATTCGTATTCTTTAGAATTTAGATGACGAGAAAAACTATGAAGATATTAGTTCCTCCTAAATTATATCGAGATCTGCAAAAAGTGCTCTGAATCGAAAAATAGATTGATTTTTGGTCCCAATGGAAAGCGACATAAGACACATGCTTTTGACAGAAGAATTTATAAATTTTTGTTGAATTCTTTATTTCGACCGCTTTCTTCTTGCTTCACACATATTAAAAATAAGTTTATCATCTTTACGATCTTAATTATCGACTTAAACTAATTAACAAAACTTCCATTTTGACATGGGAATATTTGATGTAGGTAAACAATGCGTTCTAAAACTCAAACATCATATTCAATCAGCAACGCATCAGCATATAAACTGTGCATCGCATCAGCATTGCAACTAAAGGTAAGATTAGACTATATGTGAAATGGTCATAAAATGTCAACTTCTGACAGTTATCCTGTCAAAATATGGTCATACTTTGTAATATGGGCATATCTCATAATGCTCTAATGACCTGAATGCCACAATGACCAGGCTTGTTTTGACAGATAAATATACCTAGTGTAATCGGACAATAAGCACGAATGCCAGCATAAAACCCTATATGCCCTTAATGCACTTTATTGAAAATTCTTTATAGCATTGATGGCATTTTTGATGGAACAAGAATTATTTGGTTGTCATCGGTATTTGATGAGTTCATAGCATTGGGATTTATATTCATTTTCTTTCTCTTTTTTTGTGGATTAATGAATTAATGAATTAAAAACCAATGCGCAACCTCTTTATTCATTTTTCACTACAATAAAATGACCACAATCAATTTCGAGCAGTAAACACCATAAACAAATAAGATAAAATAACACCTATTATTTTACTACCAGAAAATTACCAACTTTAACTTTTTTGCTTTATTTTTCTTAACAGCATTACCCTTCAACAACATTATGGGTAATAAATAACAAATGCCTTAAATGAACATCAAGGCAAATATGACCATATTGGTCATACAGTCTAATATACAGCTTTGATAATTGTGACATTTTCTTCATTTGACAGCTTATCTGGTCATTTGCCTTTTGGCATTCATATGATTAATTGGCATTCCGCGGTACTAATAATCATTTTTAGTGTCCAGGTTAAATTTCTCGAACTCACAATGGCGAAATTTTCCATACAAATTTGCATATTGTGACCTAGGAAATATTTAGTGTGAAGGTTAAAAATGATTATTGGTAAGGCCCATTGAGTCTAATCGTAGCTTAAGCATCATGGCGCGAATGTTTGACGTTTCTGAATTAACACTTTATTTATTAAATGTCCAGTTCCACTGACCACTACTGCTCAGTCACTCCGTCGCTGCGTTGTAATGCGTAAATTCCATTTGCTCCAACAAAAGTCCTTTATTGTAAAAGAAAGGAAATGTCCTCAATATCCCCTAACTACTATGTAGATGTAGATGGTTTTCAACACGGAATTAGCATTCTTCATACATCGCCCTATACATTATAACTGAATGGAATTACCATTTCGTATAAATACATGTATATGTTTATGGTACCAGCGCCAGTGTGGATATCAAGAGGATATCCTTATTGTATTACACATGAATGCCGTCAAAGTAATGCTCAACTTCGTATTGCTTCACTTCATGTAGCGGAATTAGGTTAAAAGGACTTCCCTTGTACTCTAGCCGGAGCTGAGGAGACCTATAGCAATTATGTTATATCATCACTGCTGTTCGGAGTTAAAGAAGGGAGATGAAGTACCAATGTAGTTCACCCTCCTTTTTAGATACACACAAAGTCGAAAACACATTACTGCACCATACCCTAATGTAATTACAACTGCACTTGGGTCGTTGCTTTTCATTGTTATCCAATGAGATTATGATGGTTATATGCTTTAAAAATAGTACTACAAAATAACGAGGCATCTCATCCGTTGACCTACTTGGCTACTTCACCTCAATTGTAACAAATGCCCTTACCCTGTCGCCATTCAATTGAAATTAAATATCCAATCCCTTTCTTACTCACTCTCTGCTAAGATTTAATTAAGAAACAAAGCCAGTCAAAGCAGACATGAATACGCACACTCTTATTGGTTGATCAAGATGGGGGGACTTTTGTTGGAAAAATCAACAAGCACAGTTGACAGCGATACAACTGTCGTTCATCATGTTGTGGTAATCGGATTACAGCTTATTTTTCTCAGATGATTTATATTTACCGCCGAAGGGTTGAATCTTGGATGTGAAACAAATGATTCACAAAATAATTCAGAAAGTTACCAAAGAGGGAATTAGTTGATTGGCAGGATTTCACGGAGGGCAACAGTATTATGGGATTTCCATCGTCGTCAAGTGCCACTAGCAGAGGGTTGATGTACAGAACACTGTGTACCTAACCACGTTTCTTCTTTGACGTCAACAAGTCCGAGTTTTGTGGATGGATACAAATAAGGATGTTTTCTATTTAGCAAATTCTATTTTTTTTTTTCTGTTCTTTTGTGGGTGTTATGTAGGACCAGAGAATTTGTATGATGATGACTGATATGGATGACGGTTTCACTTTCAGCTATGAAACCCCCGCATTTTTCTATTTGAAATTTATCAAGCTTCGGTTTCAAGCGTTGCCATTTCAGAGGTAGATATATGAAGTAAAAATATTTGAACAATTTAATCCGATAAGAGGTAAGTTTATATGAGGGAAGCATTTGAGGTTACGAAAGTATCGAAATCAAAATTCAAGTATAATCACCCCTATTGAGGCATCCGTTCGGAACGGAATTTTCTCCGATTTGTACGAAATCTGGAAAATTGCATTTGAGGTATCCGTTCTGAATTTCTGATGCGACTTTCGGAAAACTTCTCCGATGACATATAGCGCACCTTGTCGCATTGCGTGGAACCGCGTTATACCACTTTTGACAGCTACATATGGCACATTTTTTCCGAATCTCTCCGACAACTATAATTGGTGCGGAATATTTGAATGCGAAATTAACGCGTTTATGTGCTTCTTCAATTTTGTTCCGAAACGGATACTTCGAACGCAATTTTAGTTCCGCAAACTGTACAAACTTATCGGTGTATATCAGCGACCGATCGTTCACTATTCTTTGGTCCTCCAATCAGGAGTTTTCCGAGGCGTAATTTTCTATTGGATGGGAGGGCTAGGTACCTGCATAGGAGGTGAATAATAGTCGTCTTCTCCTTGTCCATGCATCTTCTACAGTAACCGCTTGTAGACAGGCTCAACCGAGAGCATATTTCCTAATGATGGAGTTTCCCGTAATGACTATTCTGCTTATAATGGATCTTTTTGTTGTTATAAGATTGTTGGAGCTCTTGAGATCCAGAATGGATGGCGAGTTCGTCGGCCATGCGATTACCTGTAATGTCCTTTTGCCCCGGCACCCATATAAGGTGAATTTAAAATTGTTACGCCATCTCGTTAAGGGATAAACTGGGGCCCTACTATGAAACTCGATTCTACTATTGATTCTATTCGAAAGACATTTGCGATTCTATTTGTAAATGGTACTCTCTATGAAAGTAGAATCGAATGCCGGTAATGCCAAACAGTTTGCCCACAAATTTGCGATTTTCGAACGATTCTCACATTATGGTTGACAATTGACATAACCCAAACGAGTCTCGCAGTTTGTTTGGAATATCCCAAAAAATTATCGTGAAACAATAAAATGTCGCAATTTCGTTGGAGTCTGAAGGAAATCAGGAAAAAATCAACAAGTTGAACGAAGGCTAAGCGAAAAAAGGTTTTTCTATTAAGAATTTATAAAGACATTTTGAATGGAATAAAATAACTTTATTTCAGCTTTGTTAAAAACTACCGCCTTTCGAAAGATGCCTTCATGTACTTTTTGAATAATATTTCAACAGAACGAATTCATTTAATTTTTTCTCAACTTGCCTTTAGTATGTAAGTATACTTTAAAATCAGCCCGAATCTAATGAAACAAAAATAAAATAAATAAATTTGTCAGTGTTGAAACTTTGTTTATCTTTTTCCATCCCGCTGCACCGTGCTGAGGTGGACCTTCAGCATTCAAATCTTTGGACAAGTTAGTCCACATGTTTTCGGATTTTTGAATGAAAATCAATAACAATGAAATGATTCCCTGGTACAAAAAACAAACATACATACATGTTACTATGTTTATAAAATATTCATGAGTTATTAATTGATATCTTTTATTTACTTACATTCTGAGAAAAACAAATCTTCTTAAATCGATCTCTCGCAAACACATTTGATGTGGAATGATTATTTACGAATTCGAACGAATTTGACATGAACTTTCGGAAAAGGTAGTGCCAATTTTGTACCAAGAAAACAAAAATATGGTTGGCAGTACTAGAGATGCTCGATTTTCGTTTCCATAACTTACTTATAACGGGTGATTTTTTAGCTGGTTTGGTTTTGGCAACACTGGTTTTGACAGCTGACGTGTGTTTAGTACCTTGTGTCACTGTCAAACAGCTTCAGTTTGGTTTGCAATTTAACCATGGATCGTCTTACAAATGAACAACGCTTGCAAATTATTGAATTTTACTATCAAAATTCGTGCTCGGTTCGAAATGTTCATCGCGCGCTTTTTTCGAAAAATTGTGTTCAGCGATGAGGCTCATTTTTGGTTGAATGGGTACGTAAATAAGCAAAATTGCCGCATTTGGAGTGAAGATCAGCCAGAAGCATTGCAACAGCTACCAATGCATCCCGAAAAAGCCACTGTTTGGTGCGGTTTATGGGCCGGCGGCATTATTGGGCCATATTTCTTCAAAGATGATGCGAATCGCAGCGTTACTGTCAATGGTGAACGCTACCGAGCGATGATAACAAACTTTTTTTTGCCCGAAATGGAAGTTCTTGACTTGCATGATATGTGGTTTCAACAAGACGGTGCCACATGCCACACAGCACGCGAAACAATGGCGCAATTGCGAGGCGAGTTTGGTGAACAGTTAATTTCACGTTTCGGGCCGGTCAATTGGCCGCCTAGATCGTGCGATTTGACACCATTAGATTATTTTTTGTGGGGGTATGTCAAGGCTAATGTGTATAGGGACAAGTCCGCTTCGATTGACGCACTGGAAGCCAACATCCATGCATTCATTCGTGAGATACCGGCCGATATGTGTGAAAGAGTATGCCAAAATTGGACTCAGCGGATGGGCTACCTGAGACGCAGCCGCGGTCAACATTTGCATGAAATTATCTTTTTTTAACATTAAATTGCAAGGTTCAAACTATCGATTCAAATAAATATTTCATTCATTTTTTCGAATTTTTTGTGTTTTTTTTTTTAAAAAAGTTCTAAACCTCTTAAAAAATATTGTCTTTCATGAACATTTTCTACTACCAAAAATAGTCATAGTAATGTTAAAAAACTGCGAATTTTTATCAATAAAAGTATCGAGGAATTTTTAAGGGAATTTAAGTATACTGTGAAATGGGAAAAAATGGGAAAATGACTACGCTTCGTGGGATAATTGAAGAGAGAATCCTAACAACACTGCGACAGGGCCTCCTTAATTGCGATGATTTCCGCCACAACTCAGCCTAACTCGCATCCATGATTCTGAACCATCAACCATGTCCATTTAAAGTGAAACAATTTTTATTTATTTTTATTTTACAACACTTCAGATAAATTTATTGAAATATATTATTTAAATTTTCAATTCAAATACTTTATTAAATAATAAAAAAAAAAAATAATAATAATAAAATAATGTTTTCATGACCTACGTACGGAAATGAAGTTCATAAAGAACCGGAAAGAAAAAAAACATACACAGGTTAGAAGAATACAGTAGTTAACACTTAAAGAAACATGTTTCGTATATAGAAATATTCATGTGTAAAAAAAATTACGAAATACGTATATAAAGATTTTTATTTTTTTATTTTTCTCTTTTTAATAATACACGCAAACATAAATTAATTTAGTGTGTTTATTTTTTGTTTAAATATCTGTTTCGTTAATAACATAAATTATACTCTTCACTTCGCCTTTAAATAAAAATATTTATAACATTTTATCTCGTTAATGTTTCAAATGGTTGTGACCAACAGGTAACACTCACTAATAAACACCTACAGAAAAATGACACTAACTTTGCATATATGTATAGAGACTTAACGCTTTAAACAAAGAACATAAAAATAATATATATAAAAAGAAAGTAATAAATTATGAGCCGAATTCGTACTTATTCAGCACGAATTGAGCGCGCGCTAACAAGAAGATCAAAACCAAAAAATGAAGATAGATTCATTTTTACTGTGGTGGCTGACTGGCTCTTCTCGACTTGTCCTTGTCTTTGTCTTTGCGTCCGAAAATTCGGAACATACCGCTGCGACGCTCCTCTTTGCTTTTGCTTCCTTTTACACCGGAAATGGATGAAATTGATTGTGCCTCGCTTTCACTAGAGCTCTCCGCCGATACGCGAGAGATATTGACTGAATCCGGTTGTAAGGATACGGGTCGTGTCTGTTCATATCGACTTGCACCCCAACCTAGAAAATTATATCAAAGCAAAATATATTAGTTATGGAACTGTGCCAGATTGGATGGGGGGCCTGATTTATAAGAGAGAAGGAAATAAAAAAAAAACATGCAAAGAGGGCAGAGTAGGGAGAGGAAAGGTTAGTTACAAAAGAAGCTGCGAAAGCAAATTTAAATGTCAAAGCAAGGGGTATCTACGGGAGTTGGTTCATCGGGGAAATGTAAGCAATCGCCTTCAAGAAAAGAAAAAAAAAAACACCAAAATATAATTAATATTAGTAGCTTGAGGGAAAAGTACGGTAAGAGTAATATGCTAGCTCTCTAACGGTGGTGGTGTTATTGACCAAGGTACCTTGAGCGCTGGTACGAAGGTATGAACGGGTCAATTTCACCGATTGACCTGAAAATAAAATGTTTTAAGTAAGAAATGCTTTTAAATACAGTAAAGAGGTAAAGCGAACTGCAATTTTGATTGAAGTATTGTTACAGTATGTTTTACAGGAGAGAAATTAATTTCTAGAGCGCGGATTGCGATGCTCAATATTTTTGGTTATGGTCGTCAATATGAATTGAAAAATACATATTGACGACACAATAATTGAACTCGGTTTTCTGCAAATCCTGCAGTTCGTTACAGAAGTAACCGAGGAAATTAATCTGCTAGTATTCAGATTTTAAATCTGCGTTATTCGGATCATAAAATTCAACGAATTGACTGTTGAGAATCTTCAATCTGTTGACCCGCTACTTATGGACCCATCATAAAGAGAATATTGTATTGTGATAAAATAAAGCAAGATCAGCGCCTCATTAACGGTTTAAGTTTCAATTATTTAACCTATCGAATCTCTTGTACTTGTATCACGTGCCTACGCCGTAGTTAAGTTGAATTTAGTTCTACTAACTGCCATTTGCGAGTAAGTTCACTCGCTTCAATGGCAAAGAGCTAATTTCAATTTGTTAACAAAGCCATTCGGTGAGACTTGTTTCTCTACTGTCCACCTTTACCTTCGTGCTAGACATACTGTAAATCATCTGCTGTTAAAAGGTTAACATTCGTGAAACTCACTCTTAAGTTCTAACTACAAAAAAAAAGATGACATAAAAATCAAAGTAATAATACATCGCACTAAAAGTTTAAAGTTATAAAACCATTCAAGAAATCGGAAAAAGAAAATATGTAACAACAAAAGAAAAAACCCAAAGTATCCGAACCAAGCCGTTTTAGAAGAAGAGATATATAAAATCTAACCAGCGACGTCAGCACTACTGATGCCCATGTAACTCGGATTTGTTACTGAAGTAGTTTCGGGTGAATAATGCCACACTGTACGGCTGGTTGTCGTTGTTGTGGTGCTTGTTGTATTCACATTATTTCCATTATTGCCATTGCCATCGATAGAGTGTGTTGTTTGGAGAGTTCTTTTCATAGAACCACCTCCTCCGCCGCTGCTACTGCTGCTGCCACTGTTCTCAAATCTGCTCGAATCAACGCGTTTTACTACCGACGATGATGATCGTTTGGGTGTTGAGAAATTTCCTTGATAGTTATGTTGCTTGTTGGGCGATGTTGTTGTCGATGTGGTCGTCGTACCGAATGTACTGATTCTTTGGTGTCCTCCTAGAGGGGGCATTGTTGTTGGTAATGGTGGTGGATTTTCTGTTGGTTAAAGTATTGAGAGAGGAGAGCCAACGATGTTGAAAGGTGGGTAGTAAAGGAGTAAGGGTTTAGACGAGATCAGTTAAAGAGTCTCTTTGCCTGGTTGCTTTGTACAGGGAATTTGTTAATTGAATGGGAGTACAGAGCTGTATGGCGTCAATCATCGTTCAAAGTAATAACTTTACAGAGCAAGATAATGAGTAACATATTCAAGTTGGAAGCTTTGCAGTTCTCAAGGTCAGGATTAACAGCCTCAGTGCCTATCCTCATCGGATTGTACCTACAACGTAGACCTGTGGTTTCATCACAAATAGTGCTACTAAGTGTTCACAATATTACAAAGTTACACAAATTTGTCCACTTCGATCGACATTGCTGCGCGTTTCAGGCAAAATTTAAATAGATCCTGTTTTGAGCTTTAGAAACGGCAAAAGTGTGTGTTGTGAATGATAGACCATAACTATGAATAGTCACCATATACATGAGTTGCAAACGACGCAAGTTTTCATGTTCTCAAGTTCTCAAAAAATACGCGATTTTTGGAAGACCTTTTAGCGGTGAACGCGGCATTAACGGACAGACTTAAACCTAGTCAAACCACCCGACGGCAACTCACCCGAATGCCTGATTTCGCTGTTCCTTTTGATCACTACGATCTCTTCGTTGGAACCGTTTTGGACGCCAGTTAGTCCGGCGGGAAGTGTATTCGATTGCAGTGATAATCTGGACATACTGCCATAATTTGAATTGGCATCTGTCATATCTACAACAATAACAACAAAGTCAACAACATCCACAGAGAGTCACGACGACATCAAGTACATACCACTTCCGCCACTAGTTCGATTCCTCATGACCACTAAATTGTCGGTACTCTGTCTATAAGGCACTGGCGGTGGTGCGCCACGCGGTGGAATTGGAGGTTTTTGTTCTGAAAATCCGTAGGATCCCGTTGGAGACGCAGGTTGATGTACAGGTATCTACAAGACAAAATGTTAGTACAAATCTTAATTGCGACTGCATATCCGTGTCTTACGCTGGCTTGCTGTGAATACTGTTGTTGTTGCGAAAACTGTAGCTGTTTCTGCAGGAAGTTCATTTGTGGCGTTGTCGAGCTACTGCCCGACAGGCTGCTGTTGATGGAATCGTTTCTACTGCGGCGCTGGGAATCGGGTGATGATGCTCTCGAGCTTAATGGTGAATCAATTTGACTAGCAATCTTGATGTCTGGGAAGCTATTTGATTGCTAAAAGAAAGACACTATTTGCGACTGTTGGCTAATAAACTGGAACAACTCACCTTGACAGACTCATCATAGCTGAGTAGTTGTAGATTTGGTGGGAGGCCAGCATGGAAAGATATTTTGCGGATCCAATCGTTCATGTTGTCGAGTTTCGGCGCTTCGAAGAGAAACTCTGACCCGTCGGGTAGTTTCAGCCTAAAGACGTACTTCTTCTTTGTGTAGTCCTCGGCACGTTCACATTTGGCTCCGAGAATATTCACTGGGGCTGTGGCGGTCTTCTGTTGAATGAAGTCATTCTCATCCTTGAAGAAGCACAGCAACTGGCCGCAGAGAACAGTGTGGAACTGCTTCCACGATCGAACTGGTGCCTTCTTCCCACCCGATTGGAGACCATGTTTGCGCTCGAGTGTTCCCTGAATTTCTACTGGTGGCAAATCGAAACCTTCGGCCTTGCCGCCGTTCTTGCGGAAACTTTGCGCACGACGACGTGTTGTGAACGATGGTGTTCGCTTGGCTTGCTTCTGAGGTACTTTCATACTTTCGGCGCGCTTGATATTCGTGTCCGAACCGCGTCGCAAGCGATCGCCAAACACTGGAGTGACTTGGGCACCTGTGGTGATCTTTGGTGATTGGTACTCTTCATCGAAGGGGCTGCGCAGAGGTGTTGCAACAGGTGACTGCGTCACCGTAACCATTGGAGACGAGTAGATTGGGGTCTTCTCGGCGACACCATTAGCACGGTTCTCGTTCTGTTTCTCGGCACGCCTTCGTTCCTCGTTCAACCTTTGCAGTTCCCTTTGTTTCAGCATTTCGAGGCGTTCCTTCTCCAAGCGCTCTTTCTCCATGCGTTTGGCAACCTTCTCGTTTTCGACTTGCTTCTTGAAGCGCTGCTCGAGAAGCGTAATCCGGCGGATGGCATTGAATTTGTCCTCCTGTGCTGCAACTGTCTTCTCAAAGTCCTGATGGCGCCGCAACAGGTCTTCGACCTGTGGAATAGAATCACCAAGTTTGGAGTCCTTAAGTAGCGGCTCCCTACTTGTGATCCAGTTCTCAAGGATCTCAGCTTCTTTGAGGAACATTCTAGTGTCCAAATTGAGTTCGTAGATCTCCTTTCGCTGTTGCAGGGTAAGCGTGAGCAGATCGTGACGCTGACGCAGTATGTGTATCTTCTCTTCGACTTCATGCGCCAAGAAGTGCTTCTCCTTGATCAGTTTCAAGCCATTCTCGGTGAAATTAGCAAACGTCTCATCGCGGGCATGAATTTCAGCTGAGTGTTCCTTGATGCTGGATAAAAGCGCCTCAGCGCCAGCAACGGTTGTGGCCAACTCTGGTGCGGTGATCTTGGCAAGCATTTCATTAATCCAAGCAATCAGCTCACGGTACTCGTCGAAGTACGACTGCATCTGCTCAGCCTGCTGCAATTTCCCACGACGAAGTTCGGTCTTCTCTTTCAGATCGGACCATGCGTCAATGGTTTCATCGCGCTTCACTTCAATGTGTTCCTTGGCGTCGGGGTAGACTTCTCCCAATTTTGAGGCCTCCATTAAGACTGTGTCCACCTGTTCCTTAATAGCAGAGAGCTCTGCATCGAAGACAGCATGTTTGCGGTTCAACGCCTGAATGCTCTCCAAATCTTGGCCGTAGTCCTCCGAAATAAGAGACGACTCCTTCTCGTTGATTAGCGAGATCGTTTCGTCAGCAGCACGATCATATACATGCACTTGCTTAGCACCAGCTAAAGCATCTTGGCGGGCATTGACTAGATCCTTGAGCTCTTCCCACAGTTGTTTGGTTTCATCGCGTTTGGTCTTGATAGACGACCGATAGGGATTGTTCTCCTTGATAAGAGCCTCACCACGTGCCAGGCACGCCTGGACTCTTCCCTCGTTCGCTGTTAGATTGGAAATAAAAGAGTCAAATGCCAGAATAAGCTGTTCAACATGTTCCACATCCTCGCCGTAGTCCTCGGAGGCAGTGACCGTCATTTGATCTCCGATCCATTCGTGAAGGTCTTCCGTTTCCCGAAGGAACTCAAAGAGTTTCTTGCATTCAGCTAGGCGCAACTCACGCTCTCTGCATAGTTTCAAAAGCTCTTGGTACTGAGCACTTACAGTGGAGTTCTTAGTATTTATGTTTTGACTGTCAAAGTGGTTCCTTTCGATCAGATTGTTGGCTAACGTGTTGACCTTTTCGATGGAGGAGTTGAACGACTGCAGTTCCCGCTGAATAACCTCCAGTTTCTTGATGTGTGATTGCACTGATGACTCATCGCGTCCGTAATCTTGAGAGGCAAGAATTGGACGTTTTTCTCTCATCCAGGCTTCAGCTTCGTTGGCTTCCACGTAGAACATCTGACTCTCGACGGCATCGAGCAAGCGTAGGCGACGAATGCTGGCCAAATCGCGTAGATTGACCAATTTCGACTGCAAAAGATCGCACTTGGACTTGACTTGATCTCTGGCAAAGTGCTCTTCTCTCATCATTTGCTGGCCACGCTGCAGCAGAGCAAGAATAAGCGGCTCTTGTGATAGAATGTCCGCCTCCAAGCTCTGATGTTTCTTCTGGAGAACCTGAACAGCGATCAAACTCGCGCCAAGATCAGTCGATCCAGCGATGGCTTCCTTTTCAGTCAACCACTGGAGTTCATCCTCGGCGTCGCGCATAAACTGCTGCAAGTTTAGTGAGTCATCGAGGTTCTCTCGCCTAATAGCGATCGGTTCGTGCAGGTTTCTGTAGCGCTTGATCGTCGCCATGGCACGATCATGGATCTCATCCTTCAAAAAGTGATCGGCTTGCAGGAATTTTTCCGCAATCAACTTGGTCTGGTCACAAATCTCATTGTGGTGGGTTACGTCGGCTTCCAAGCGCTCATGTTTCTTTATCAGATTACTTACGGCAGCGAGATCCTTGCCATAGTCCTCGTTAGACAAATGCGACTCGACCTCATCCATCCAGTTGTTGAACTCATCCATGCTGCGGTTAAACGTGAGCGCTTCGTGGGCCTGGTTCAACTTGTCCTTCTTCTCCTTTGAGGCATGAGACAGTTTCGCCCAATCGGCCTCCAGCATCTCTAGGTGTTTGGCGATTTCCGTCTTCGCGTAGTGATCGTCTTTGATCAGACCTTCTCCTTCCGCGATAACGTCTTTCACGCGCGACGCATTCGTCACCAGTTCACTGTCGAAGGCTGTGTGCTTTTGTATCTTACTCTGGAGATTACTTGGCTCGCGGTAGTTCTCGTCGAGAGCGATCTGCATCTTCTGCACCAGCCAACGGTCGATTTCGTACAAACTGCGAAGGAACTCTTGCAACTGTTTGGACTGAATCAACTTAGCTCGACGTTCCTGCGACATGGTGATCAGCTTCTGCTTGCGACGCAGAACATAAGCCAATTTGTCACTTATAATTGCAGCATCCTCTGGATCACTTTCCAGAATGGACTTGGCGAACTTTTCCAACTCATTCACATTGTCCGACTCCAGAAGCTTTTCAAAGCCATCGTGCTTTTTGATCAACCGATCAACGGCTTGATAGGAGTCTCCAAGATCGTCGTTGTTGAGGAACGCCTCCTTGGTAGCCAACCAGTGCTCGACCTGCTCCACCTGCGACTTGAATAACTGCAGCTGATGGGCCTCGCGCAACCTTTTCGCACGATCATTCCAAGCATCGTGCAGAGTTTTATGTAAGTCGCCTAGGATCTTAAGATACTGCTTAGCATCGTTCGACTTTTCAACATTCACTAGACCCTCGCCATGTTTGCGCAGTTCGAGGAACGCCTTGTCCCTACCATCGATCTCTGCCTTTCGCTCTTGATGCAGCTCCAGCTGCGTCTCACAGTCGGTAATGGTCATCGGAGCTTGAGCTGCATTCATTTTCTTGATAATGTCATTCACCCAAGATTCCAGTTCCTTAACGTCAGAGACGAACTTATGCACATCGTATGCGTCATTGAGTACGTCACGACGTTTGATACTGAGATCCTGGAGATTGTTCCAAGATTTCTTCAGCTCGTCCAGCTTTTTATCGATGTCCTGCAGGCGATCGGGGTATTTCTTCTTCAAAGCCATGGCGTCACGTTCGTGTTCACTGATCTTCTGCTTCACAGCCGTCATGTCACGCTCGAGAGCGTCCTCTCTGCGGATCAACGTCTCCACAGCTGTCAGGTCTCGGCCGGTATCGTCAGAGCTCATAGCGAGTGCCTTCTCAGCTATACGATCTGAAGTATCGTCTACATCACGGTTGAAAACATGAATTTCGTTCGCTCCTCCCAGCAGGGCACGGTAGGCACTAAGTGCTCCCTGAAGATGCCTCCAGCGGCTGTTGAAATCGTTTCTCCTCTTGTCGATGTTCTTCGTTTCGGCGGGCACTTCGCCCTGGTGAATAAGTTTGTCTGCCAGCAGATTGATGTGCTTCACTCTCTGGTCGTCGACTCTCATATCTGAATCCACATCATCGAGCTTTCTTGTCAAGGCATTGCAATGCTCCAGGTCCCGTCCAGTGTCGCTAGCTTGAATCATCATCTCCTTGTCGCGAATCCATGCCTCGATCTTGTCCAATTGGCTGTTGAACTCCAGGATATCCTGGGCTTCCTCCAAGCCTCTGCCGCGATTGTCTAGCTCGTCCAGAAGGCTCTTCCATGCCGACACCACGCTTTCAATCGCTTGCTTGATCTCAGGCGAAGATTCGTGCTTCTTTCCGATAAGGATCAGCCCAGTTTCTTGGATTTCCTTGATTCTTCCCTGATTGGCAGCAATCTCAGCTTGGAATGCTTGATGCTTCTGCAGCTTCTTGATCTTCTCGTCCAAATTGGATACCTCTGAGTAGTTGGATTCATCGGCTTCCAACTTCTTCTTCTTCTCCGATATCCACGATTGGGCCTCGGCGCAGTCTCTCACGAACTGTGCGTACAGCAGGGCATCCTCAAGCTCGTACCGACGCATTTCACACAGATCCTTAACCCTCTGTCGACGTGATAGGACTCCAGTAAGAATATTTTGAATATTGGCGCTGTCGTAGTGTCGCTGTTCGATCAGCTTACGTCCGTGGTCTTGCAGCAGAGCAACCTTATCGTCTTGCGTCTGGATCACACGTTCGAACTCGTCGTGTTTCTTGATCTGGTTCTGTACATCTTCAACAGTGTGGCCAAAGTCTGAACTTGTGAGTGCCGCCTGCTGCGAGCTGGATAGATTATCAATTTGTTTCGCATCGCGCAGGAAGCAGAAGAGATCGATCTTCTGTTCCAGCATGATCTTCTTCTTGTTCCAGGCAGCGTGCAGTTTCTGACGCTCGTCCAGCATAGCCGAGCACTTTTCCTCCACCTCGGTGGCGGCATAGTGCCCGGTTTGAACCATAGAATCACTGAGTTCGTTCAAGAAGCGGAATTTCTCTTCACGTGCTTCGATTTCGCCATAGATCGCGTCGTGTTGAATTTTTAGGGCTGTGGCTCCAGCCGCGTCACTTACATGTTCTTCGGCTTGCAGGGCGGCCCTTAGATTCGACGACCACGACATGATATCTCTGACGTCAGTCAGGAATGACTGCAGATCGGAGCTGGCGGCTAGTCTGTCGGATCTTGCACCGGATCTTTCTTTCAACTCATTCCACGCGGTGACCACTTTGTCTTGTTGTTGGGCAATTGCACTGGCATTTGATGGATATTTGGACTGCAGCCGAACTGAGTCTTCAACCAGCACCTGAAGTTGTGCCTCCAAGGCGACCAAGTCGTTCTCGAAGCCCTCGTGCTTGCGTAGCAGAGCCAAAGCGGAATTCAAATCCTTGCCAAGTTCTGAGGACAGCGCTGCGTTCTTGTCTTGAATGCGGGACAATGCCTCGGCGATGTCGCGGTGGAAACGATGGATTTCCCCTGCGGCATGTAACTTTTGTTCACGCTGGTTCAGCAGCTTGAGGAGATTCTCCCAGGATGATCTAAAAAGTACCTAATCGGCTTAGAAAGACCCACATTTTGCTGGTTCTAGACTTACCTTAGCTGTTCCTGACGTTTTTCCACGTCCGGGGCGTATGTACTCTCTGTTTCAACTAGTTTCTTGGCGAGCACTTCACATTGGTTGACCCGGTCAGAACCAACTTCTACGCGGTGTTTCAGATCGTCGAACTTGTTTTGGAGGAGCTAAAAGGAAAGGGAGGATCATTAGATTTGTTCAACCAATTTGTGGTTAGTAAACTCACCTGCAAATGCTCATAATCCTGACCATAGTCCTCCGATGACGCTGTCTGGTCCTGCTCCCTTATCCACTGTTCAACCTCGGCCGATTCCAAGAAGTACTCGTGCATATACAAACTCTCCATCAATCTCATTTGGCGCTGTGTCGCCAACTTCTGCAGACTCCTAAGCATTTTATCGATCAGCGTCTGTTTCGATGCCAAGATCTTGCTGTCGGGATGTCCAGCAGCAACCATTGCACCACAGTTGTGACCCATCTCTGACACAATACCCGAGTAAGTGTCCAACTCTAGTTCGATGCCCTTGTGTTTGGTCAGTAGTTTTGTGGCTGAATCACGATCTCGTCCGTAATCTGTCGATCGGAGGACATTGTTCTTCTCCCCCAGCCACGACTCGATCTCTCCAGCCTCCGAGAGGTACTGTTGGGCCTTCAAAGACATCTCCAACTTCTTTGCCCGATCGTTGGCATTGTCTTCCAGTTCGGCCCACGCATTCTCCAGCTTGGTGCAAAGATTCTTCACCTTCCCCTTTTCGGGATGGTTTTGGTCCACTAAAGTTTGGCCCGACTGCAAGGCCCGATTGATCATCGGTTGATGACCCTTGATCTCAGCCTCCAGCTTTTTGTGTTTCTTGTAGAGCGACTGAGCTTGATGCAGGTTTTGACCGAGTTCCTTTGACTTGGCCGCTGGCATGTGCTCGTTGATCCATTGCAGTTCGGCGTCCAGTTCGAAGACGAACTTGTGATAGTTCAGGCTTTCTTCGAGTTCGGCACGTCGCTTCTTGATGGGATCCTTCAATAGTTTGAAGCGGTTCTGCACATCCTTGGTCTCGTCCTCGATATTCGCGGCGTTGAAGTGTCCCTCATGAGCCATATCCTCACCAGAAGTCACCAGTTCCTCCACCTTTTGTTCCCACAGAGTGATTTCGGACTCCAGGATTTGATGTTTGTTGATCAGATCCTTGCAGCTGCGAAGATCGTGTCCGACATCTTTGCTCTTAAGAGCGCTGTCAAGCTCATCGACCTTCTTCTTTGCATCTTCGATTGCGCGATTGTGTTCGCGCTGCAGGAATGCCTGCTCTAGTTTGCGACCTAGACGAAGAAAGTTAATATGATATTAAATAGGTGAGCGTGTACTCACCCTTATCTTCAGAGATCGTTAGCAAGTCCTTCCATTTCTTGTTCAGGTCAGCGACCATGCCTTGCACTTCGGGTACGCGGTTCTTGGCAGCAACCAACGTCTCTCCGTCCTTGTTGATGTTTCTCAGTTGGCCCTCATTGGCGCGAAGCTCCCTTTCGAAGGCCTTGTGTTTCTGCAGTTTCCTCGGCAGGTTGGACAGGTCTCGGTAACTCTCATCGCCGGCAATTTTTGTTTTATCGTTCAGCCATGCATTGAGGTCTTCAGCTTCGGCGGAGAATTTGTGGAAATCCTTGGATGCCTGGAGAGAGCGTTTCCTCTCAAAGGCGCGATCCTTGACGGCCTTTCGCTTACCTAATACTTGGTTTCTACGATTATCGATGCTGCAAGGGAATAAATTGGTATACAAAAAGCATATCGGACAGAGAGAACGACTTACTATTTAGCATCGTAGTGGTCGTTAGCGATCAGCTTGTCGGCGTGATCGGAGAAGGCCTTCAAAATCTTGTCCTGTGCCATTAGGCTCTTCTCAAAGTCGATGTGACGCTTAAAGATCGCCTCCACTTCGTCCAGCGAGTTCTACAAGTAAGCATTTAATAAAAACAGAATAAAGGAAGAGTGTATTTGAACGTACTCCCAAGTTGTCATACTCCAGGAAGGCCTCATGGCCCTTGGTGGTAGCATCAATCTTATCCGCCTCCCGATTGAAGATCTGCAACTCCACGCACTGTTGAAGCCACTTCTGCTTCTCCAACCAGCCCCTGTGGATCGCATCCTGTTCGGCCTTAAGTCGCTCAATGATCTTCACAGTTTCAGCCACATTCGGTTTGCCGTCGGTCAGCTGGTGTCCCAAGTTGATTACCTCAGCGAACTCATTATCGTGCGCCTTGATGTCTTCACCCAGTTCGTTGTGCTTTTTGAACAAGTTGTTAGCTGTTTCCACATCTCTTGCTGTATCGTCGGCATTCAGCTGATCCTTGACCGAGTCAATCCAAGCTAACAGAGTCTTGGCGCTGTTATTGAAGATCTGTTGTCCCACAGCGTTCTCGATGCGTGCTCGCAGTTCGATTCCCTTAGCGTGCACCTGCTTCCACATGTCAGTGACCTCCTGCTGGCGAGCAGTAACATTAGCTCGCTCTGCCGGATAAGCGTTCTTTACTCTGCAAAACAATTTATTAGCTGCCTCCCATACGATATAAAGAACGAGATACTTACGAATTACCCAAGTAGTTCACCCGATTGACTTTCTCTTCCACCGGTGCCAATTCCCTCTCCAGATTCTGATGTCTTCGCTGCAAAGCTTGGACGGTCTTCAAGTCTGGACTGATGACCGCTGTGTCCAATTGCAACATCTTCTCGCTCATCCATACCTTCGCTTCGTCACATGTGCGGTTAAAAAGTTCAACACTAGACGCACCTTCGAGGCTCTTCTCTCGTTCAGCCTTCGCGTTGTTCAAACGCTGCCAGATCTGGTGAATCTGTTTTTGCCGCGCAACAATTTTGTCCAACTGAGAGTGTCCCTGGCGCGTGAAGTTCAGCACTGCAGTATCGATCTCTTCCACACGTTTCGAGGCTGCCGACAGATCGGTGAGGAATTTCTCGAACTTTCTTTTAGCGTTCTCAACACCTTCCGCGTCGTCTGACTTGATCATTTTTTCCTTGTCCTTCATCCACTTCTCAAAGTCATCGCATTCACGATAGAAGCCGAACAGATGGATCGAGTCCTCCAATAGTGCATGCCTTCGCTGTGCCATCTCTTGGAGTTCGTCGTAAGTAACGTTGATGCGTTTCTGGCGCTTTTCCACACTGTCAGAGTTGTCGTTTATGTTGGTGGACGAGCGTCGCTTAACCAGCGGTTTTATTTGAGACACACTCGACGGCTTGATGCGCCTCACAGGCACAACTTGCCGCACTAAGATGGTTTTCTTGACTTTTTGCTTGGTCTTGACCTTTTCGGGTTTCGTGACAATACAGGCAACGGGTATTGGCTCAACTTCTCGCACGTAGTTCGCCGGAACAAAGCCTTCAGTGCCGTTCTCCTTACGAACGCACCACCAGTCGTCGTTTGTTTTGCTTTTCAGAAGCATTATCTTGAAAATGAATGCCAATTAGTTTGGGCTAACTGTGGAATAAATTAAGTTAAACTCACCTCCCCTTTGTCCATCTTCATGCCCTGCCCATCGAAAGGGAAAAGGGCCTTGACGTGTGGCAACAGTTTGGTTTCGGTAACCTTTTTGTGTTCCAGTTTTTCGACAAGCTCCTCTTCCCACACTTCTTTTGGCACAAGTCGCGTTTCGTTCACCCACTCCTCTTGCTCAACCTCTGGCAGTTGTTCGGGTTCCGCTGATAGCTGTAAATGAAGAAATATAAGAGATGTTGCGGTTTCACGAAAACAATTTGTTGGCTTACTTCTAATGTGCAGATTCCAGCCTTAATCAACTTCTCCGCCTGTTGGTTGAGGTTCAGAATATCACCGGAGTAGGCGTTCAATTCACCCTGCAAGTCTCGATGCCGCTGCAGCAAAGCCTGTGCGGATGGTTCATCAGTGCCGTAGTCTTTGGAGTTGACAAGTGCCATCTTTTCGTTCAACCATGACTCTGCCTCATTCGCATCTGTGTAAAATTGGTAGGCCTCGGCTGCATCTTCAAGCTGCTTGCGACGCAGTTCAACTAGGTCTTCGAGCGCTTTCCAATGATCCTCCAACGAGTTGATTCTCAGTTTGATCTCGGACGAGCGTGGATGCTTGTCGGTAATCAACTTCTTACCAGCATCGGCCATTTGCAGAGACTTTGGCTTCCTCGACTTGATCTCGTCCTCCAGAGCTTTGTGTTTCTGTTGCAGAGAGAGAACAGCTCGCAGATCCTTCGCCGATATACCTGTCTTACAAATTCGCTGCTTATCCACCAGCCAACCCTCTTCATTGTCGTAGTCCTCCATGAAGTGGTAGAAATTTCTCGCCTCCTCTAGGCATGCGCGCCGCTTGGAACACAGTGTTAGTAATCTGCAAATAAAAACAACAGAATTAGCTACTTCATCAACTCATTCAACCAGTTTTCCCGCATACACTTGATATTCCTTGTCCAACTCCGCCAATTTCTGCATAAGAATCGCAGAGTCCTTCTGATCCTTGTACGCCTGTCCCAGTCGGGTGAACCTCTTCAGTGTCTCGCCAAGGGTGTTGACCTGCAACTCCTGCAGTGAATGCGCTTGCAGAAGCTCCTCCACTCCCAGCAAATGCGGCCCAACATCTTCGGAGGCAAACTGAACCTGTAACTCCTTGATCGCTTCGAGAGTACTTGCAATTTCTCGTAGCAAATTCATGAGATTGCTCATCTGTGACAGGTTGTACTTGTGATTCTCCAGCAGTTCCAAGAGCTTCCTCCACTTCTCCATGACTTCTGCTTCGCGTTTTTTCACCCGCTCCTTGCCATGATAGTTCTCCTTTTCCAGTTCATTAGACATCGCTGTCAGGTCGTTAAATCGCTCAACTCGTGCGAGAATGTCTGCAGATATTGCTTCGTGTTTCTTCAGCGTTGCGTCCACTTGCCGCAGATACCTCGGATCGGACAATACCTGAATCATTTCCTTCAGATAGCCCTCACGCAACACAGACTTCTTCTCGAACTTGTAGTTCAGCTGTTCCAACTTCTCTTGTCGCAGCAGTTCATCTCGCAGCGCCACCTCTCGGTTGTGTTCGGCATTCTCCAGCTGTTGCCACGCTTTTTCAATATCATTGACCAATTGTCCATCTTGTGGTGTGTACTGCGGTTGATTCAGCGATTTGAGCAATGTGTTTATCGTGAAATATAACGCTTCGATCTCACTTCGTTCTTTGTATCTGCAAAAGGCAAAAAACATTTTAGTCAGTGCGGGAGAGGTATGCAAACAACTTACTTTTCTGGTTTCTCTATAGTTCGGTATTCCTTGAACGACAACAGTTCTCTTTGAATGCCCTCCAGTGAATTGGGGAAATCACGTTTCGCCAATTCGATTGTTTTGTTTCGGATCCAACTGAGCAGAGTCGTCGTCAGGCGTTCGTAGTGCATTTTCTTCCGATCCGCGTCCATGAGTTGCCCAACGATCTGTTGGTGTAGGTGGTGGGAAAAAAGGCAGAAAATTCTTTAGCGGATTAGGTTTCAATGTCTGTGAGGCTGTCTGCGCTGGACATGGTATATATGGTGGTGTCAATGAATGATAGCTAGATGCAAATACCGTGGGCTAACTGGAGCATGATATTTATGGTTATTGATACCTTAGAGGGGGATTGGATACGAAATCAAAGTCGAAGTCGAAATCATTAGACCGATAAGTGTGGGACAGACTTAGGCTAGTTGTAGGGTCATTAAGGTAAATTGAAAGGCATTGTGGATGGCATTTATAGCTCTTCTATCGAAAGGAGTTCTCGTGGTGTAGAGAATTTATGTTCCCCGGGCATCGTTTAAGATTGAGGTATAGATAGAGGTACAGAAGCTATTTGTGTTGAGGTATCCGTTTGACTGGTTAACATGTTTTTGTATCAAGATGTCGGCATCAAATTAAGGTTAACGAAATAGTTGGGGGCAAAGAAATATGATTTATCCACCATATACAAGGTTTGTTCCCTTACGATAATGCATTCGAACACATCAGTCAAACTTCGTTCCCTTACGCAAAAGTTGGTTAGAAGTGAACGAAGTTTGACTAATGTATTCGAATGTATTCGAATGCATTATTGTAAGGGAACAGACCTAATCAAGACATCAATACGGTATCATGTCCGAAAGGACTGTAAGAACAAGAGTCTTCGTTGTACTGACTGCAGCTACAACTGAAACAATAAGTATTTGCTGACATTGACTGCAAAAACTATTCGCAGTGTTATTATCCGAAGAAATCACAGATCACACAGTGGAATACTAGGATGCTACTGTTTGCTAAGCGTGAATGTCCACATACTCCAAAGTAAGGTCGTAGTATTACGATTACGAAGTCATGCAAAACAGGGAGGAATGTATTTATGTTCTTGTACTTACGTTGGCAATACGTTTTCCACTCTTTTGTTCATTTTTCATGCGGGCAAATGTGTGATAGTATGACGCGACATATGTTAAAATTGACTTCTCGTCCGGTCGTACGCAGTCAACGTCTTCGGCATCAAGTAAACTATGCAAAAAAATAGAAGTAAATTATTAATGAAAATAATAAATTAAAACTAGTTTTCCACCCAGGTTTGAAAAGCGAAAACCATCACATCTCGTTTTTCAAAACTGCAAAGAGTGAGTAGTACACACATCCTCCTGGACGGATGTTCAATTTTGTTGAAGAAACTGAAAACAAACCTTGGAATGCCCAAATCATTGGCGGCAACATCGAACGCATGATTCAGATTGTCAATATTTGAATTCTTCGAATTGACAATCGTACTGTACTCGAACAGATCGGGACGATGAGAGTGAATGAGAGCATTGAAACCCAAACCAGATCTCCATGATGATGTGAAATCCTGTAATCAATTTTTTTTAGTATTTTTATGTTGAGTAATATTTGCAATAATAATTACCTGAATATTAACTCCTGGATAACCGTGAGTTTTTCTTTGACACCATAGTAAAAGAGCATCTTTGGCTGAACGTTTCTCTGAGGATTCGTTTTCTTCGTCCTGAAATTGGTAATTGTAAGTTTGAAGGTTAACGCAATTAATAAGGGCGGTATTTTATAAATATAGTTACTAGGGTAACCTAACTTTTAGGACGTTTTCAACTTACCACATCGATTTCGATTTCCTGAATTTGAAAACGAAGAATAATTGTCCAAATCAAACCGAGGATCAATCTGGGATTGCCATCGACTATGTCTTCAGCACCAATTGATTCCAGGCGAACCTATAACACAAGCAAAAAAATATATTAATACACGATTTTAACAAAGTACATGTTGTTTTACAAATATATTCGCAACTACTTGTTTCTTGAGTGTTGTTATAAACTGTGGGTCTTACCAATAATAATTTTTAACCTTCACACTAAATATTTTGTAGGTCTATAATCTATATATATAATTGGCGCAACAGGTCCGTAGGGAACCCAGGCCTGGCTTCTCACAACCATTCGTTTTGTGTGAGATTTAACCCCAAAAAAAAACCCCGAGTTGGAATTCGGGTTTTTGCAACCTGGGACCCCTCGCTTAGTAGTCCAACACACTAACCACTAAGCCGCTGCGCCGAAACACAATGGGAAATTTTATATGGAAAATATCGCCAATTTGAGTTCGCCAAATCTAGCTTGACCTTGGACACTAAAAAAAACTATGATTACGTTTTAGTATCGCTCTGTTTTTACCAGAGAACGAATCATACAAGAAATTTAACAGCAAATAGTCTATTCTGACTCTGACATAGGTTTATACTTGGCATCAATTTCAAAACAATTAACAATTAGAACAATAAACCAACCGAAACAAAAACGGGAAGAACTACAAAAGCAGGGCAATGGTAACGCAAGAATTGCCTAAAGGGCACAGCACAACGAGAAATCTACGAAACTTTTAGTTTTTACCGCGATAACACCTAAACGTCAGCTCGTTTTTATTTCTTACGTTTTTAACTTTCTCCATTACGTAGTAAGAGAAAGATATTGGTTTCGTACAAAATTTCGAACTCGAGATTTTAATCAATTCTGATATTACGATGATAGAGGAACTCAAAAAAGTGGGTCGCAAAATTCTGTCCGGTCTGTCCGTCTGTCCGTCCTTCCACGGGCCTACAGTCTAAACGGCTTCCCGGATTACATTCAAACCTCGGAGGTGCTTTTTTTTTTTTCAATGTAACCTCAATATTAATGGTACTTCCCATACAACATTTTCGTACCAGTTTGATTTGATCGAAAACGGCTATAACGATTTCAACCAAAATCGATATTTAAGCTTAAGTAGGTGAGGTTACCTTGACTGCGTACCAAGTGTTTGGCTAAAAATTCGAACAACGGTACTTTTGAAATTTCGACATATCTCGAAAACGGTCTATACGATTGTAGCAAAAATTAATTTCTAAGGTTATGTGGTCATTTATAACTTAATAGCAACCTTAGTTATTTTCTATATTATCGTACAATGGATTTATGAAAAGAGTAATTTTTTAAAAATATAGTCTTGTCTAGTTAACTTAAAACGGCAATAAAGATTTTGACCAAAATGCAAACTTAGAGTCAAATTGATGTTTTCAAAACTATTGTGTCCTTCTTTTTCAATTCGAAGCACCGAAAACGCTAATTTTAGAATCTGCTCATATCTCGAAAACCCCGTCTTCGATTTCGATAAAATGTCAAAAACGAAGTACAGTAGAAATCGGTTATAACAATACCTGATATAGCGATGAACCGGATATAACAATATATGTATTTCTATAATCCGGAACAATATCATACAGTCAGTTGTATTTTTCCAAATAAACATTGCAATATTTGCAACTGTTATGTCTGGATAGTTTTACAAAAACAAAAACTTAATTTGCACCGCACACACGAGCATCGGGATATTCAATTTATAGCTACTAATGCAAATTCACAAACGCCTGAATTATTACATAATCTTTCTAAAGATATCGGTCTATCACGAGCAATACTTCCAATAATTGAAAACTTTAATCATATTCCAATCAAAATTAAAAACATATCCTTAGGTCAAAAACAGAAACTGCTACTAGGTACGCTTGTCCTGTACTCAAAAATCAAGTGAGGAGTAAGACCTTATAAAATAGTACAGTAGACGCTTGCGACATTGCCAGTTACTGAGAGCTTTAACCTTTAAAAACTTATATTGTTATTTTATATAACTGCCATATGAGATGAATATCCAAAAGAGAATTTTGTTTTCTTTTGTCTAGTATCGAGAAAGTTTCGTTCGACCCAGTCGTGCACTTTATTTTTTACAGTTTATGACTTAAAAGTAGCCCATAAGGTAAGTAGAACTTAAATCGCTATGAGTACCTAGTATCAGCAAACGGGCTTTAAGGGTTTATGAAATCTCTACCAGCAGATTTTTCTTGGGTTTCTTTCTAACAATATTTTACTTGGAAGAGGCTTTTCCCGGTCTGTCAATTTATCTACTACCAGTAAAATTTCGAAAAAAGCTATCACTTACAGAAATAGTCAGCGGTTGGTCTATTCCCGTATTTTTTTCGATGAAACAACATTTGGACGATGGGGAAGACCTTGTACTTTTCAGGACGAGAACGTCAGTTGTTTTCAAAGGTTTTTGTGATTTGTTGGTAGATAATACGTGAAAAATTCCAAAGAGGAGACATTTTTTCCCTTCGAGGTTAGCTTTCATTTTATGAAAATTTTTGCGAATTTGTAAAATGTATTATAACGCAGTGGAACAGAACAGTCGCATGGTGACTGGACAGTAAAGGAGAGTTTCTTGGAACCAACTGACAGATAACGTACATGCCGTTAAAAATTAATAGTGTGGCTTGCCGCTGGGCATCTAGCGCGGCATCGCACACGGATTTGGTTGTATCGAATAGGATAAAGTTGGCATTGCAGCCAAGATCGACCTTTTGTGTTGCATTTCTTTTAAGAACTCGCACTGCAGCGTTGCCAGTTTGGGGGTTTTTCTGACCGACGGGGGGAAATCTGGGGGGAGAAATTGTTTAGGGGGAAATCTGGGGGTTTTATTTTGTTACTGCGTTCAATTATTTTTTTTGTCACTAAAAACATTGAATGCTGCGAAGCCACTGCACCACCAACAAACCAAATCAATTTATGTTCGAGTAAATCCGATGTAAAATCATCTATGCCGATTCCATTCCAACGCATTCCATACATATACGTTAAAAAAAATCATATTCGGCCCTAGCGAGGTATCCGTCGGAACGGAAAATTCTCCGATTTTATACGATTCGGAGGATTTTTGCTGCGAGGTATTCTTCGGAACAACTGTTCGGAGAATTGTTCCGATATTTTGCAACGCATATCGGCGAATTACGTTGAAGTGCGATGAAGTGCATTTTCTTGTTTAATTTTTGACAGCTAGGCTCCGATATCCTCCGAGAGAAATTGGTTGCGGAATTTGTTTACGATATCCTCCGAGTACAATGAGTCGCGGAATTTATTCACGATTTGCGGTAAAGTGTTAAATAAATTAATAATAAACAATATAGCAACGAATTTGTTTGTATTTATTGACTAAATTTGTGTTTCCAGTGCAAAATCTAGCGAAAAACCAAGCACCAAACAATACGAGGATGTGAAGTCAATGCGTCATCGCATTTCAATTATATTTTCCGAAAACGGATACCTCGAATGCGATTTGCTGTTCCGACAGAGTATGCGCTGCGGAGAATTTTCCGTTCCGACGGATACCTCGCTAGGGCCGATTAATTTTTGAAATTCGTGCCTCCACAAATTACAAAAAATTGTTTTTATTGAATTTGAAATGAATGCTTTTAAATGCTTTTAAATAAATTATTTGAAAAAAATTGGGGGTTTTTTTCTTGAAAATAGCTAAATCTGGGGGTTTTTCAGATTTGTCTGGGGGGATATATTTCAACCGCCTGGCAACGCTGTCGCACTGCTACATAAAAATCGATCAGAACGTCTTTGATGTTAGAAAAGGTCTTAAATATGTTAACGTGCTATCTTGTGATTTCAGAAGAAAAACAAAAGCTAATTCCGGAGCTGCATTACCGCTGAAAATTCTTAAAAAGGGGACTAAAAAGGGTACCTATCCGATAAGGGAACCTTCACATAAAATACTAAAAAAAAAAAAACAAACAAAAAAAGAGAACGGAGCATTTACAAACTTATTTTCAACAAAAAAAAAAACACAACTTTATTCATTACGAAACACTTCATTTCATATGTCTGCACTCTTTTTCGTTCAATAAAGTATAAAATTTTACCTAAACTAAAAAAGGGGCTATTTCGGTAATTTTTCAAAAAGCGATGGCCAAGGGTCCTGCGGCTCAAAAAGGGGCCACTTGGACAATAAAGCGGCCAAACGGCAACGCTGCTCCGTTTCGGTACAATTTTTTAATGATCACACATTTTCTTGCTTCTAAAACTTACGCGAATTTTATAGAAACCAACTCAGATCATCGAATGCTTCCTCCTCCAACATCATTGTAGTGACAATTGCAATAGATTTTTTCAATATCACAGCCAGCCACCCATATCGTATAAGCAATATAAGCTACAATGTAAACACAAGCCAGGTTTACGACCAGACACACCCTTTTCGGAAAACAAACATAATATAGGAACCCCCTCCCTCTGTTTATAACTTTATTGAGACGTAGTGAAAACGGTTTACAGCCATTCAAACCCAAACCCAAACCATAAACATATAAATAGATGCAAAACACACCAATTACCCTATACAACCTCGTTCCCATTGCCGAGTCCATACAAGAAAAATTGATCGAGTGGCTGCCTCTCGCTGCTAATCCTAAATCGATATAGAAAATAATAATTACCCCAGAACCAAGAATGAAATAATATATAATCCAACCAAGCAGCAGGTGGTAATAGTAGTAGTTGTAGTATAACCAGAACCACTACTACTTTTCCCAACGACTGCCACGCAAATGGATTTTAACATAAAGTGTCTGAGTGATTTCTTTGCAAATAATCAACCTTTCACGTCTCGGCGCACGGCTACGATACTATACGATGACGACGCGTGCAAGACGCAATTGTAGGTCGGCCTGAGCCACTTTCCTCTTTTAGACCCCCCCGGGTTGCCTCTTCACAAGCGAGTGCTCGTTCTTCGCTCTGCACGAACATTCGTTTCGCAGTGGAAGGAAGAATTTCTAGGTTAATCAAGGTTTGAAAGTTACCACCATCGTATATACACATTTTCGCTGGTTATTCATGTTTTGTTTTCCTTTTACTGTTTCACCGTTTCATATACTAGTATCTTGTATCTGGCAGTTCACAAGAACCATTTTAGTTACGCAATAATCGCTGGTTGCATACATAAACGTAGGGAGAATGCAAAAGCGAGGCTTAAATTTATTCAAGAATTTTATTACAAAAAAGAAAAAACACCAAACTTGGATAAAGAAAAAGAAAGATACAATCAACCAAAAAAAAAAAAAACTAGTGCCCAAGGTGTACCCTGTACACACCTGTGCGAGCCGTTTTAAGCCGCCGTGTGCCACATTATGTAGCCCGGGACGAATCGCGAACTTCTTTCATCTGTTCACCCGGTCGTCGGTCGGTGCCGCGAATTCCAATCAATAATCACTCGGCTCTGGCTATAAAATTGATTTCGTGAAATTATTATCCGCATATTACACTCTTGTGCTCCATGACGAACGGGCACACAAAGGAGAGATACTGTTTTGAGCTATATAGCCTCGCTGCGGTATTCAGCGGCGATAAATTTTAATGCATTTTCAGATTCTTTCCATTTTATTATCAATGCAACAAACTGGACAGTGGATTCTGGACAGGTGGTTTCTATATCAATAGGGGATTCTGCGTCTTTTTTTCATTTTTTTTTATGGAAATGCTGTAATTAATCTTATCTGTTTATTGTACAACTGGTTATCCACTTTGTAGGGGGTACACATTTAAGAACAAGTCTCCGCCAATATGGGTCAGTGAGGCTCGGCAATAAAATAACTATTTTAACATCCACGACCAGTTCATACTTTTACTGTAGTGTATTCAGTTTGTTGACTGGGTTTGGTTTGTGTGTTGGGTTGGGAAGCAATAAGCGCAATAATTCACTATCGTCACCTGGTGATCAACTATTTATGATTGAAAACTGTTTACGCAGGCTTTATAAAAGGTGAACCTTTTCATCGAGTGTTTTTTTTTTTTTTTAATTGTCAGTCTACGCCGGAAGTAGGTCACCGAAGACAGAGACCGACCTTCTCAGTGGGATAGGTTAGGTTAGGTTGAAGTGGCTGCCGCCAAGCCGACACACTTAGACCATTATAAGGTCCCTTGTGATACCACATGAATCTAAAATACAATTCTTCCTACTCGTTGAACCAATTGGAGCTTCTGATGAAGCAAAGGAGATTACGAATGTCTATGTTTTTTAGATCGTTCAGATCGTTATAGTAGAACGCTCCCAAATGGAGTTTTCGTCTTTGTGAGAGAGCCGGACAGGTGCAGAGGAGATGGAGTATGGTTTCTTCCTCCTCCTCGTGAAGACAGCTTCTGCTTCCCAGTGGGATACAACAACATCAATCTGCTAACCAGCACCGCAAAGTAATACCTAACTGAGAGTGGCTGAAGGTGCATTCCTGGCATCGATTATTCGGGTTTGGGCTACCGCATCTTCAGAAGCTTACCACATCCATTGGCACAACCAAGAAAAAAAAACAGCATCATTCTATGGACTTTTTGAAGTAGTCTTGACAAGCATGATATAATTTATTTACGCAATGAATTCCACAGGTAAAACAATTCACCATTTTGATCTCTGGGGAGACTATAAGGTGTTTTCTTATTGAACAGTGTTATATTGAACAGATCTATCTCAGCAACAGGTTAAGTAGAATATTCAGTTCAAAACTACAACAACTACACTCCATCAGATGAAACAAAGGTTGAAAAATCAAATTGTTGCGGAATGTTTTCCAATAGATGTGTCGCATCGAAAATGTGGTTGTTCAAATTGTTAATAATTTATTAAAAATTCACATTGTAATGCATTTATTGCCCCGCATGAATTGCAGATTTATCGCATTTTACATTTTGTTTTCTTTGCAAAATAATATGCAATACCTATCACTTTTGCACATATTTCAATCGACAAAGTTTTCTGCACAGTTTTGTAAATTTTTAAATGACATTTTGGACAAATTTACAACTCTGGAAGATGTAGTGGAGATGGAAGGGCTGCACGATCGCATCCAATTAACTCCGAATTTTAGAAATAATAGGAACGGGGAGCTAGTGCTTTTGAATAAACTTACTTCCTTGTTTAACTTATAAGACGAAATGTATTTTAAGCGTTTTCTTGTCTTCAATGTATTATTAAAAAAAAGTTATTTTGAAATTCCTCATACTAATGGGATAGATCAAATGTATAAAGCTACTGAGTAGACGTGTTCTTTTTGGCGGCAATTTCATTCGTACTTTTACAACCCTAAAACACCTCGAAACTTTTTGTAATTGTTTTGAAAGTTTACGAATTGTGGCTACCATTCTGGATAAGTGATCCTTGTTCTCAAATTGTTTAAAGGAATTGTCTAAAATATTGAATAAAAGTTCTAATATAAGTGGCTAAATATTTTTGTTCGTGACTGCGCGTTATATAAAGTTCCGAAATAAACGTTAAACTCATAGGTATTATTTGTTTCTAATTTATTCCGCTCCGAAGTCCTAACAAAGAGCGCTAGCGTTTATGTTGGAACCAATGCGAAGTTGGCTACCTACTTGCAGTCTCAAGCACGAGTATATAACAAGTCCATAAATAGAGCTATTCAACCAGTTTATATCACTTTATCAAAAATCTGAACTAATGCACAACATTCTTATCGTTGTCAACCTGCCTTGTCCAAAATCGGCGTTTTCCAAAAGGTCAAAGGCTTTATTTATTAAGCACCGCTTACGTCATTAACTAATGATCCTCTATCCCAAAAGACTCGCCGGCAGAAGTTAAAATAAACCATTTGTAGGCAACAAAATTTGTTGAGCTGCAGTAAGTTCAACCCACTGCTGTTATTTAATCATGATCTTAAGTAGACTTTCGACTTTCTTTAAAACCAGTTAACGGTTTGCTTAATCGCAGTTAAAAAGTTGCAATTAAAAACAACAAAAAAATTCAACAAAGAACCGACAAGTGTTCCGGCGGAAATCATGCTAAACAAACTTCAAACCACTCCAGTAAAAGTTGGCGATAAAATGGAAAGTAATTAACAAAAAAAGAGCACCGCCTTATAGCAGAGCTGTGCCTGAAGGAAGTCAAATATTAAACAACAAACAAGGAAGAATCAAAGTGAATTTTCATTCTCAATTGAACAAATAGATAAAGTAGGTATCTATAGTCTATAGAGCTTGTTGTTGGATATGTACTTATACCTACACCCACGATGGTAATTAAGCGAGCGAAATTCTACTCATCGGTGCACCGTATCGTTGCGGTGCTGCCTCTGTCAGTGGTAGTTACCACTTTTAATTAGCTCTCTAATCTACTAGACGAGGCCATAGAATGTGTGTCAACCTGATTTTACAAAACGCCTTGCAATGTGAAGTGAATTTTGTTGTTTTGCCTCTCGATGAACACTTGAATGGCGTGAAACAATACTATACCTAAGCCCCCGCTCAATAGCACGCCAAGAAGGCAACTATCTACCTATGTGAGTTGGTGAGTGAATGGTTAAGAGAAAAATTAAATTAAAAAATGAAAATAATGAGCAGCACGTCCCCCAGTTCCCATCGGGTGGCAAAATGATGCACACACGCTACCCTTTCCCTGTCAATCGCGGAACACCAACTGTTTATGCTCGTATATCGTTTGCTTCTACAGTTGGTTGGGATAAGTTTCACTTTTCATTGTCTGATCCGGTATATGAATGTTTTTATGTGCATTCAAGATGTTTTGGACTTAGGGTGCGGACTCCCGATGACCGTGTGTTCTTGGTCATGTGATCGTGAGGCAGAGATTGGTGTTTACGTTCCCGATCTTGACTTCTATTGGGTTTGGGTCACTTAAATGGCGAGGCATAATCCGGTTCCGGTTTGTCTGATCATCATATGTAGTTCTCATCTCGTAACATTGACATAGACTATTCAATATTCAATCTGGAATGATGGCGACACACAATTGATCATTGATCGTTGCAGAGCGATCCCAAACCTTCGGTAGATGATCTCCAATCTTGTCTAAACTATCAATCCTTCCATCAAAACTGTGCTATGACGGAACACCTGATCTTGTCCATTGACACCGATTTTGTTCCCGTCACATGACATTAGCCTTACATTGATCTTGCACTGATCCAAACATTGACTATGAGACGTGATTTTATCATGTACTTTCGATCGATCCTTTCAATTTCATTGTCCTCACCAGATACAGTCATTAGACAATCATCGCGATCATGCACCCTTGACCTTGTTTCTTGATCGCCATCCTAAACTTCCAACTCAAAGCTCTGCGCGATCATGTCTCTTGATCGGTCTGATGCCCAGATAGGAACTTATTACACAAAATTGAATTTTCTCTAACCAAGCGGACCTCCTACTCTTCTGATAAACAAATTTCAATTCATAGCTCTCATGCGTCAACTCCATCCACCTGAATGTCAAAATAATCCCAATCGAGATGATTGCCGACTACTTCCAAACCACTATAAGCAAACGGGTGATAGTTTACCTGCCAGTAGTAGTTTCTATCAAAGAACAGGTTTGCATACCTACAGCACTGGAAGACAACACACAACTCAAGAGACAAAATAATAAACATCACTGAGCTGAGATACCCTCTGCCAGTATCTGGTTGAAAGAATGCAACTTACCTTGGTGTGCAAGAATGCCAGACTCTTGTTGACATTTTCGATTTTATGAACACGCATGCGTCCACTATTTGGTTTGCCCAGCTTTTCCCCCGATATGATCTCCAGGAGTTTAAGTAGTTTAATACCGTCGGCTAGATCTGTGAAAAGGTCTTCGACCTCCATTTTTGCCTATATACCCATCGTGTTTGCGGTTAAGAGAAAAATAAATAAAAACAAATGGAAAAGTTAATTAAAAGCAAAAAAAAAGAAAAAAAACTTGTTTAAAGTCACTTGAGAAATGCAGAAGAAAAACAACATGCGAACACAACCGATAACAAAATAGTGTAGGTAATCGATTGTGTGTCTCTGCTGCTGCTTACCTTGATAAGGAATGAATTCATCCATTTTGTGAATGTTTTCTTTTGGATGTGAAGACGCTCCTCCTGGAGAGTTTTTATTCTTTCATTTTCAAATTTAATGATGCCATCGCGTTGTGTCATGTTGGAATTACGATTTTGTACTTGAAGCGCGTAACCGCCCGGCTCATATTGTGATGCTGAAAAGAAAAGAAAGTCGACTGGATTAGAAATGTACCATAGGTTTGGTATATGGTTAGGTGGTTATCTGTCGTGGTTCATTGTTGGATTGAATGCCTTTTGAAGTTGTTTCTAGAGATTACGTTATGTTACCTCACAAAAGACTTTTTTTTTTAATTTACGTTGACAGTTCGCGATGAAGTTGTCTAGATAAATGATGGACAAAACAAATGGGGACTACCCAATTCATATCAATAGAACTCATCTATGAGACAACTGAGCCTTAGGACAACTCATCCATGGACATTGTTTAAAACTGCAAAGTTTAGATTTAAGTTGTTTAAAAACAGTTCCAGTAAAAAAAAAACATACAAATTTATTTATATAAGTTCGCATAATCTATCCGCAAGTTTGCATATCGTTTTCCAAGAAATTCACAAATCTTTTCGTACTTCGTTTGGAATGGTGTTCGCAGTTTGTTCTTCCGCGTGCATTTTTAGTCAGTCGCAGGCGAGTGTTTTATATCCGCCATGACTGACTCAACCATTTTACATAAAATATATGTGTCGCCAGGGATTCTCAAATGAACTTGCTGGCAATCCAAACTCGTCTTCTGAGAAGCACGGAGTGGAAACATTGCGACCATATGCAAATGTTTCAGGAATACATTACTACCAAAATTCGAGTTTTGGGTTATCAAAGTTTGTTCGCTAGAAGGTGAATAGAACTTCGAGCCGTCAAGAGTCAGTGCAGACAAGTCTGTGGCTGTTCAAACGATTTTTGTTCTTGTTGAACATAGCTTCATTGTCCAGGCTTCAAAACAAATCCAAATTAAATTGAAATGTCAAACTATTGTCTTATGATAACCCTTAACAAAATACCCTACTGTTAGGTTAGGCTAGGTTGAGTGGGGTTGAGTGTTGTAAAAATTAAAACGATATCAAATTAAAGGTGCAAACATTATGTTGATAATGTCCTTGACCACGCCCACATATGAAGGGCGTTTTGTTTAAAAAGTCAATACAGATACATTAGTCGATAAATAACAATAAGTAACGATGACAACTAAGGCAAGAATTAGGCCGGCCCATCTATAATGCCGAAACCAAAACATCTGAGAGACGATAAATTTGAAAAGCTTTCTAAAAGCAGAATGACTGTCCTTTTAGTAGACAATAAGAGAGAGGAAGCCCAAGATGTAACGTAAAGTGTTTAATATTTGACCTCTCGCTAAGTAGTCCATTATTCTAAATTTATTTCTCTAAATAATATTTATACCATCTTGTACATCAAAACTTCTCCACTCAGTTATTTAGCAAAAAGCAAAATTCCATCACCAATTCTATCTAGTCACATTCTATCGATAGAATACCTCATTTAGATTGAGTACCTACTACCGCGCAAATATTTAGAAACAAATGTTTAACTGGAGTTAAAGATAATAAGCCCGCACGTGTATATCCGTAGAAGGCTTATGAAATTTTAATTCCTTCTGTGTATTAATTTCTAAATTTATTTGACCGTGATATAATTTAAGCTGCAGCAACCATCTTTCATTGATTTATAATACTAAAATTTTAAAAATAAATTTAGGCTAATCTTGGTACTGTTTGTTTATTTTTATTTTGTATTCCTCGTCAGCTTTGCTTTCACCAGTACGAATACAAAAACTAAAAGGTTATTTGTGGTAAAAATAGTATTCTCTTACGAGTATTTATTTTTTTACTGCTTCTCCGCTAAAAGTAAGAGGTAGTAAAAACGTTTAAGAAAATTGAAATGGAAACCAACTGATACCATACAAGTGAACAAATATAACAACTTTAGGTTGACGCTTCGAGAAATGCAAACAAAAAATAAAAACAAAGAAACAACAGAAAAAATGGAAAGTTATTTTTGTTTGACATGAAAATAAAATTAACCAGAAGAGATAGAGTAAGTATTTGAATAATTAGTACACATTTTTTAATTTGAGTAAGTAAATTACTCTGCGCTGCTTTTGATAGGTTGTGTCCTTCATCTGGAGAGAACTGAAGTTGAACATGGTCTTCTATAGTTTTCAATAAGCAAGAGGCGATCAGTAACACCTTGCACTGTGTTGTGCGAATGAAAAAAGTTTCGTTTTAAACAATATCTTTTGTACGAACTTTGATAAGATAAACACATAATTACATTTTAAGACTTCGCATTGCCGAAGTACGTGACAAAAACGAGAAGCCATTTATAGAGTTAAATGTTTAGAGGTTTGCTTACATATTTTCACCACGGACTTTGAGGGAGAAAATTAACATAAGTCCGTGATACGCGTTAAGTGGACTGCGTATCTAAATGATTTTTTAAAAAAAATTCCACTATATACAATATTATACATATTTGTTCGATTGTTGAACACGGAAAGCTGGATTGCGTCACGTGATGCGTAACTACAACTAAGACGTCGAACCGGGGAAGATTTTTTGAAGATTTGTTCGTATTTGAAACAGTTTTTTAAAATTAGCATAGATGCTTATAATTATGAAAAACAACATCAATCCTGGTTCTCCGTTACATTGACTTTTCGCTGAACGCAAACACTTTCATTTTTACCTTAGTCACCTTAGGTGTCACCTAAGTTTTCTGGCTTAATAGAATACAATTCATGACATACGTGAAAGGGAACAGGACACAGGTAGGTAGATGTCAAAATAAATGCTTAAGTGACTGAGTCCGAAAGCCGGAATCGCTAAGAATTATTTTGCCAGAGTTAGTGGACGTAAGATCAGAAGCAGAAGCGAACTCTGATACAAGGTTTGAATAATTTACAAGTTTTTTTATCAAAATGTATACTTTTCCGATAAAAAGTGCTTGAAGCCCGGAATATTCTCGAAATAAGACAGTTGAGTAGGACTCAATGCAATTGGGGAAGTTGGAGGGATTAGTGGCACAATAATACCAAGTGTCGCATAATCGCAAAGCGTATAATAGGTGCGTTGGATCGACAACGGAAACATGACAAGTCAGTCCGCGATACCAATAATCATTTTTTGTGTCGAGGCTGAATTTTTCGAACTCACAATGGCGAAATTTTTCAAATAAAATTGAATATTGTGACCTACAAAATATATAAGGTGGAGGTAAGACAAAGTTTAGCTGATTAAGGCACGTATTTCCTTAATTATTTATATTTACTTTCTGCAAGCGGAGGGAAAATGAATTTGTCATGTGCCAGGCTTTTCACTGATTTATTTCACGCAGAACGCTAAATCTGTATCCAAGAGGGGACCTAAAATATCCAATTGCTGTGTATTTGCTCATCTGTCATTTTAAACATTCAACTGTCTTCTTAACATACAATTTTGTGTCCTTTACCCTTACAAGAAAAGCGATTGCATCAAGAGAACAGAAAACCATGGCTTTATGAAGAAGAACCTCCACAGAGAAATTCCTACCTAGAAGACCTTAATTGAAGACTTTCTACGATTAAAGTCGATCCCCGCGTAAGTTGTTTTTACAGATGTTCGTTTAAAATTTAAGGCCACTGGTCAATTTTCTTACTTATTAAAGAGTCATGTTGATTCTTAAAATTATTGTTCTAAATTGACACCGTCAAAAGAATTACCAGAAATTCCCTTGAAGAAAATTTCGTTAAAATACCGACCAAACGGAAAAATAATTCGCCAAAAATATGATGTGCATACCAAATAGCCGGGTTACTCAAAAAACCGAGTGGACACAAAAATAAGCTAGATAACAAACGATTTGAATTAAACCATTAGGTCGTATTTTGTATACCATACACCGCCACAGGTGTAGCAAGATAAACCAATTTTAATGTTATCGCAAATTGCCCAAAGTTGAATAACAGCGATATAAGTCTTACAGATAAGGAAACTAATTGTTATTTATCTTCAAGTCGAAGCACAAACGTCCATGTTCATTTCAAGGCACCAATAAAAATTCCTCAACTATAACAATTCCTGGGTTTGTTTAACTCGCATATTACATGCAAATAGCCATCACCTCTAAAAATAACTTTGATCCTCTCTGGAACAAAACACTGATAAGATTGAGACAAATTCATCATTATTCATCCGAAGTGTTGTGAGATGTACTCGTACATGACATCTATCGTTTTCATTACACCTCGCAAACGATAAGAATTGAATTTCCTCTGTGTGTCACTAGAATAGCGGCCAAATTTCATTTAAATAGTACGACTATGACAATCACTCACAGAAACCTTACGTAAGAAGTCTGGAAAAAGCTTCTCGCCCAATATTTCTTTCCACTTTATAAGCCAATCATACAATTTATGTCTGATGAATATAGAGGTTTTTTTTCTGTTGCAACACCTACCAACGACGACGACGACTTTCTTCTCATAGGACGTGTATCTTTTGTACTCATGTCGGCTAAAATTCGACCTCATGATGGAGTCACTATAGTTTCTGTTACAGTTCACAACGGTTTTTGCATCACTTTTTTGTCGATTTTTTTTTATTCAAATTGTTTTCCGTTAATTTTTCTTTTTTAAAACTAAAATCAAACTTAATCTACAGGAGGAGAAAATTTGTGTATTTACAAAAAGTAAATAAAAAATAAATAGAACGTTCTTAACCGAACGTTAACCGATTAGCCACTGAGCCGTCCTTCTAAGTTAATTAAGAGAAAAAGCTCGCATCGTCACGCAGTTGGCTAGTTGGTGGCTTATCACAAATGAATTTGTATATACAAGATACCCTTAGTCTTTTCTTTACACACATGAAAATAAATAAAAAATTTGCGATACAGCCTAATTGTAATACGTATCTGTATCATGCATCAGCAGAATAAATTTTATATAGGTGTATATGGACAGATATATACGTAGGTACTTGCGTTCGCACCATAAAGATAGAAACAAAAATGATTAAACAAGAATTTTATCGCGCGAAGCTTTTTAAATGTTTTATCAACGAGAGGGCGACGTAAGCAGGTGGAAATATGTTGGGTACCTACCGAAGTTTGGAAATGGTTGATAGTATTTCACAAGAGACAGAATACGGGCACAGGTATGACTCATGAAGGGGAGAGATAACTTTCGGACTTGTTCCAGGTATTGGGTGGGGTCAAAGGAAGCCTAAGATACCTATTATAAACGATGGACAACTTGGCGGTACCTACAATTTTCATTAAATGCACCAAAACGACCGGCATTTGAATTTATGGCTTAGTCCAGAGGCGTAAGTGCTTTAAGTCCCAATAATCTCTTTCAAAAATTTATTGAATTTCAATGTCAGTTATGAGTATCGTGGAAGAAATGTTTGCCATAACTTATCAATAATCCATAGAAAATGCTAAATGTGCTTCTAAGTCAGCCCGACTTTGAACACAAATCTACGTAGTTGTGGTTGCGACATAAATAAACATCAACATTCATCCAAAACTTGCGTTAATGGGTGTTATCTCGAGTGTAATCTTGTATTATGCTTATCAGTAGTTTTTGGTTTAACGGATGACATTTGAAATTGGAAGGAAATTTGTAGAATATTTTTAGGCGTTGTAGCTACCAGGCATAGATAATGAAGCAGAGGGACCGGTGTATGAGTGAAATTGAAAGAAAATCGTCAACCAAAAGAGGATTATGTGGGCTTAAGCGAGTGCCCAAAATGGAGAACAATTTTGTTAAGTGTAGTCGAACTTCATAAAATGGGTCACGGATTGTTCTTGGGCTAAAATTCCGACCAGACATCGACTTAAGCTGGCTTAAGCTAAGAAACAACTGTCCGTTACAGGGTCGAACAACACTTTAGGCCACAAAGTCCATGAGCGAGCGCAGTATTTGTTACGAAATGATTTTTTCTTTTTATTTGATTCCGTATATTAAAATGTCCATATTCAGAAGCTTTTTGAGGACAGTAGCGGGCTGTCCGCACAAGGCAAAGAACAAAATTGAAGCTCGAGAAATATTGCTCTTTAAGGTCTATTCAAAGAATTGATGAGAATTTAACTCATAATTTTATCGCAAAATGTATAAGCAATCAACGAGTAAAGCAAAAACATAGTCTACCTTAAGGCGCAAGCTAACCAAAGCTATTGTAAATCTAAAAAGAACTATATCGTTTGAAATATTGTTCCTTGTGTAGTCCGGGGTAAAATTAAACGATTTAATTTTCTTTACTTCCTCGCCAGAATGCCGGAAAATATGCATATGAAAACAATGGTGTTCTCTGATTTCCTCCATTTTTCGTTAACTTGTTATATCACTGCCAGATTAACAGTTTTTTTTTTAAATACTACCAAGGAGAAACTACATTAAATAAAAAGAAAAGGTAACACTTGATACACTAAGTACATTTTCTCTTTTCATAAAATATGCAAGTGTACCTTTCACCACAAAAAACTTTTAAATTTATTAATCGATTTTGAAAGTTTCATAAAGAGCAAAAAAAAAATATATATTCTCTGACTTTTTCTACACTAAATTTCTGTTGAAAATTATTGGAGCTTGTAGCTTTAATATTCCAAGACATAATATTCATTCGCTCTACGAATTAGTTGAGCAACTTAAGACAGACATCCAAATTTTCAAAAAAGGAAAAACCTTATATTCCCATCAAAGATCATAAATAATTTTGTTTTAAATAATTGAAAATAACAAGCAATCAAATGTTACTTCATATCTAAAAAAAACAATGCGTGGTACTAATAACAAATTTTAGTCGACTTTACGGAAGCTCACAATTGCGAAATTTGGAATGGGAAATATGGCAGCTGTGAACTACTTGAATTTAAAGTCGAAACTAAAAATGTTTATTGGTAAGGCCCAAGTTCAACTGAGTTCAACTTATAACTCTCTCTGCACGACTATACTGAAATATCACGATCTGAACTTGAGACTATTTCCTTACTCATTTATTGAATTCGACGCTGATGTGCTCAAATTCGCCGAGACGCAGTAAAGGCGTATTAAATTGGATTGTCTGTTAAACTGTTATAATTTAGTTTGAAGAACGACAAGATAATTATAAAATGCTGCTGGTGTAGCAGTAAAAACTGACCCGAGTGGCTTATGCAAATTGAATGATCAAGCTTTATTTTTAGATACCGCTTACGAATAATTGACAACTGCAATAGAGAATAAAGAAGCACTGTCTGCAATACTGTGTTGCATGTAACTTTCTTGGTCGTTCTAAGTTCTTCGTACACTTACACGATCATGTACAATTTGTTGTATATTTTCTATGAAATGGTAACAAATCAAAGGCCAAAGTTTAATTTTTAAAAGTGCAGTATTGTCGTTGTTTATTTATAATTATTTAGTAAACTTAAGTGTAAAATTTGGTCTAAATTTCGTAACCCATTTTTCAGCAGATTACATTTATATGAAAAGATAACTAAAATCCTATTTCTGTTTTCAAATAAAATGGAGCGACTTTCAGGAAGAAAATTATCGACCTCATAGCTTAAGCCTTTAGGCATGTAAACGCTTCTGATCAGTGGTGCAATTTTAGCATGTTTTATGCTAAATCTAGCATATTTAAACTTTAAATTACATATAAAGTATAAACAAAATATGCTATATGCAATCTATCATATTTTCAATTTTTAAAATAAAAACTTTATTCCCACCATAAGAACATATTCGTGGTATATTTTGCTTTACAAATAACGAACGCATCCATCAAAATTTTCTACGTTTGGCATTACTGAAAATATGTATGACAGTTTCTCAATTTGAAGTATCAGCAGTCAAACCTCAAAAACAAATTCAATTCAAAGGTCTACTGCGAGTGAATTGCGGATCAATTTAATTTAAGTTGGACATATAAAAATGGAACACAAATGAATTTTTTAATGATTACATTTTGTTGTTTTTTTAACTTTGTTTCTTTTTGTAATAAAGTCGTGGTTTTTAAACTTTAGCATATTATGTTTTATTCCCCACATAATTTAGCATCTTTTTTTCTTAATTTGGCATATTTCGCTGGCACCACTGCTTCTCACGAAACAAAAAACAGGGTGGTCCACAATAAACAAATTTTCGGCTCAGCATTTTTTTTTGGCATAAAGGTTAAAAAATTTAAAGAAGTTGAAAAAATAGTTAGACATCAATAGATGGTATAGAAATCAGTGGAAAATCCTGCGTTGTTTCATAAAACTCAGAGATGAATGTTTACCACAAATTGCACTCTAAAAGACTCAACTGAGCTAACCAAACGGATCAGCATATTTTACGGCGTTTTTATTACCGAGCTCATGAAGAACATGGAATAATGTTTACTTTTTCGAAATGAAAACAAACTGAAGTTAACTTCATATACAAATCTATTTCCTTCCCCCCAGACACATTCTACACATACGCGCATGTGCGGTGTTTCAAGCTATTTACTCAACACTTCATCGAAAGATCAAAATTCAACGACTTGCCGGGTGAAGATGTGCTGGGAATATATATCAGCTCGTAATTGATCATTTTTTGACAAATCAATCCCAAATTCCGACTAAAGTTTATGTAAATTTGGTTTTGTGCTTCGTGGAATTTTTATCGATTCAGACTGAATATGTTTGCAGACTTTTTTTTTATCAGATCACGAAAACTGTGTAGGTACTTGATTAAAAATTCCGAGCGAAAATAAATTAAATCAATAGTCATGGAAAGTTTGTTTTGTCAACAAATTTATACAGCCATAACTACGAGTATGGTGTTGGAATATATATTGGAGCGATAAAAACAAAGTATCCTTGTCAAAAATAGTAGACACGCCAATTTTGTTTTGCATGACAATCGGCCCTAGCGAGGTAACCGTCGGAGCGGAGAATATTCCGCAACGCATACTTTGTCGGATATTCAATTTGTATTCGAGGTATTTGTCATCGGAAAAAATCATAAGGAAGTGCTACGACGCATGGTTTAACATGCGGCGGATTTAATAAAGATGTGCAAAATAATCGATATGTCAAAAAAGCAATCTATTTTCCGATAATTGTTGATAAACTATCCGAATGGACCTTTTAAACTATGAAAAATCAATTAGGAGGTAAAACTCATTGTTTACAACAAGGAATCTTCCTTTTTATAACACATTAGTGTCTATAAGGAACAAAATTGGATGAACTGATTTTCAATCAAAAGATATCGAATCGGTTAATATCGATATATTTTTCAAAAATTTCTTCTCTAATTTCTAACATATGTTTTGATATGAAGTGTCAAAAAAATACATTTTAAATTTGTATTAAACAAATTCGTGCATCGAAAGACTAATTTGTAAATGTTATATAAAAAAAACACTAAAATGGATGGAATAGGCTTATTTTTGGAAGCTGAGTCCAGAGAGCTAAGGACGCAAAATCAATCCAAAAGGAGGGCATTGCGGAACAGCAGTACATTTAATGAAATGTCAGATGCGGCGTAAGTTTCTTTATTTAGATTTTACTTTAAACATCTAATACAGCATATTTTTTAAACAGATTTAAAAAGAACTTTCGCCTCAACAAGGTTGCGTTTGCTTATGTTTTAGAGCAAATTGAAAATAAATTTAAGACCAACCATCGTTCTGACTCAATTAGTCCACAGCATAAGCTGGCATCTTGTTTAAGGTTTTTTGCGGAGGGAAACTACCAACATGGAGTTGGAAAGGATTGTGATTCTACTGTTGGCCAAACGACTTTTTCAAATATGCTCAAGGAAACATTGGATATCATGGAAGATACATTGTGTAACAACTGGATATCTTTGAAGATGTCAGATGAAGAATGTCAACGTTCCAAAAGCAACTTTTTTGAAAGGACAGGCTTTCCTGGAGTTATTGGCTGTGTGGATGGGACCCACGTTCAAATAAATGCGCCAGTGGAAAACAAGCATCTTTTCCTCAATCGCAAGGGACATTTCAGTCTTAACGTGATGATTGTAATATTTTAATTTTTGTAACGAAGCTTCTCATCCTCACCTTGTGTTTTGTTTCATTTTAGATTTGTGACTATAAAATGAGGATAAGAGCTGTTAATGCTAATTACCAGGGATGCAACCATGACTCCCATGTTTGGGCTTTGAGTGGAGAACGGCGACATTTTGAAAGAATATTTTTAAGTGGTTCAAGAGGTAGCTGGTTGCTAGGTGGGTTTATTTCTTTGCTTTCCGACTTACAGTATTATTTGAATTTTCATTTTATTAGGTGATTCGGGATATCCTTGTGAGCCCTGGCTCATGACACCATTTAGGACTCCAAGACCGCAAAGCGTTGAGAGTCGCTTTAACACATCTCACAAAAAAGCACGTAACATAGTGGAACGTTCAATAGGATTATTAAAAAGCAGGTTTCGTTGCCTATTAAGTGCTCGACAGTTGCACTACAATCCCTTAAAAGCGGCACAAATCGTTAATGTTTGTTGTGCCTTACACAACATATGTCTATACTTTGACATGGATTACGAGAACTTTCAAAATGAGGATATTGACGAAATAGAAGAGGATTTACAACCCGATGAAGCCCAACAAAGCTTGCTTCGTAGGCAGGCAGCCGTAATACGAAATGAAATAGTTCAACTTCACTTTCAAACAACATAAAAACTTTATTTAAGAAACAAAAAATGACAAATTAAATAATTCATTTGGTTATAAAAAAATGACTAGCCTGTTTGGCGTTTGTTACTATAAAAGTTAGCTAAGTTTAAAAACTACGATTGTAATTGTCTTTGGCAATTTCAAGTTCCAAGGTTTGGGCCTTTATCTTCAGTTTTTTAGCCGCAATTTTCCTCATTTCAGCGTTATGGTGTTGCGTTTCTTTAAGTTTTTTTTTTTCCACCTCACACAAGTCTTCCATCACCCGGTAAACCCGCTTTAGGTGGACCACTGAATTTTGATGGGAATATGTTGCCTCCTTCAGTGCTTTTGTGACTTCCTGAACGTTACTTTTTATATCATGGAAAAACGCCTCCTGGTTTTCAACTTGCTTCGTGAGTAGTTGGATGGATGAGAAAACCTTTCGATTGCGAGTTGTGGTTCTGCATGGGGTTTCTCTGCTCTCTCCAATGGTTCCATTTTCTTCATCTTCTGAACCATAATCAGCAGCTGCATTTGACGTTGAGGGCTCGCTCGGTGATTTTCGGATATTACCCGTCCCAAAACATGTTGCTCCTATGCCCTCGACAGAACTATCGATAGCTACAAGAGCTATCACGGTATCTTCTAACGGGGTAAATGATTTTTGTTTAAATGGGCCGCCACCAGTGCCCGAACTTTCTTTTTTGTTTGCCGATAGTTTTTTTTTTATGTAGGACTTCAAGTCACTCCAAACCTAAAATGAACATAAATAAATATCGATGTCGATAATGAATCCTCTTTACGAATAATGTACATACTTTTTTCCAGCCACAAGTATCTCTCTGGCGTGGTCCAAGTTTGTTAAGCTGCTCACTCAAATTATTCCAAAACGCAGCAACATCTTCTGGTGCTCTTTGGCTATAATTTCGAGCTATGTCGGGTTTTTCCTGTAGTAAGGTCACCATTAGCTCAAATTGTTGTGTGCTCGTTTTTTCTTTTGGCCTTAAAGACAAAGTATATTAGAAACACAAATATACATAATTTTTTTATTCCTTACATTTTTTTTCCTTTTGCTACCTGAAAGTAAACAAATTCCGCGACAAAATGTTGGCGGACGATTTCGGAAAAAAATATTTATGTGAAAATGTCAAAAACATGAAAAAATGCACTTCATCGTATTACAACGCATACTTTTTTTTTTGTCGGAAAAATGTTCCGAACAGGTGTTCGGAAGATTACCTCGAAGCAAATATTCTCCGATTCGGACGATATCGGAAAATTATCCGCTCCGACGGTTACCTCGCTAGGGCCGAATAATATACAATTTAATTTCACCATAGCGAAGACCCAGTGCAACATCTACGACAACCTTCAACTTTCGCGTCAAACAATAGGTATACCCACTGCTGCACTAATCTTCGCTTGAAGTGCAAAAGTTCACATTGTAATAACAATAAACCCAAGATCACCTCAATTAGCAATAAAAATCGTAATCTAAAATTCAAAACTGACAGAGGAGCAATATAATAGCGGTAGCCAATTCCCCGGATGATATCACGCTCGGTGAGCAGCACTTTGAATAAAAAATACGCGATGCGAAGCTATAAATCAACTTTCTGAGGGTTACACCCAAATTTGGCATTTTAATTCGTCGCCAATGATTTATATAAAAATAAATTAACTTTGTCAACAGAAAACCGTTGGGTTCTCGACTGTCATAGCCGATCTCGTTGGTGGCTGCTTAAAAATGCAAAGCTGCCGATGTGATGTCATAGCCTTAGCCTATGTGATTTATTAACTGATGTGATTGCATAACGGTGGGAAATAAATATAAATATATGGATGTGACATATAAGGCAATGTAGTCCTATCTTTATGAATTTTCATACATGTTTCCGTGAAATCATAAAACTCGCACGCAGGCATAGGATTGCACATAAACACAGTCTCTATACATTGATAGCACGCACAAATCAACAAACAACGTCATAAACAAATTCTGGTAAATTGGAAGCAGAAACGAATACGAGTACTTCCTACTTACAGTCCTTTGAACTATGCTGGAAGTCTCTCCTCTGAGTAATTTATATATCTTGAGGTGCTCAAATGAGCACGTCATAAAGGCAAACAGGGAACACAGCACAAGCCCTGTGGTAAAGTGCATGCTGTACCACTGTACGCAGTGGATATTCTATTTTCAGCACGCAGTTAGCCAGAGCAGAAGGCACCCCCTTGGGGACATTCAAAGTGCTAACAACAAACCCCGTATGCAATCTGGAAGCAGCGCAGCATCTCTGGAAGCATTAGGAATAATTAACACTACCGCTGCTGTATAGCTGCGCTATAATTAGATCATCGTTGAGGTTTGCACTCGTTGTTCTGACTCGTGTGCACTATGCATCGGTGGTGTATTATAGTCGGAGTCAGATAGGAATGTGTGAAGCAGATGTTAGTTCAGCGGGCTTTTGTTGCTCGATTCGGTTGATGGTTTCTTTTTTTTGGCACTGAAGTAAGTTCAAGGGCCGCCTATGAAGCGGTCAATGAGAGTTGGGACTGTCAGTGTTGTTTATTCAGGTGGGGGACTTAAACAGAATTCTGTTATTTATGTCGTGCGTTGCTTGTTCTGTTGAAATTAATTGAAAGCAAGTATTACAAGTTGATGGAGACTTTCATTTCGGGATTTGGATTATTTACAAGAGAAGGTGCGCAAACATAAGGCGATTATTTTCGAAAGTGTTAATAAAAATCATTAGACCAAGTGAAGCTAACTTTTTCGAAAGCGTTTTTGGTTCATTTTGAATGTACCTTCTACACTACATAAGTGTTACAGCTTCTTATATAGGCGAAAGTAGCACTTAGTAAGGTCAGTACAAATAAGAAAAAAAAAAGAAACAAACGGGTAAGACCCCACTTCAAAAATAAAATAATTAGTTGACGCAGAAGGTCCGAAGGGACCTTCAGTTTTTCATATTTGGGACGAAAGGAATATCAATTTTATGCGGATTCCAAACCTCTAAGTGAGAAGTCCTTTCATGACAGTTTTGCTCTCTAAGGTTTTACAGGCGTTCGCGAGATGTGGCGAAGTGGAAGAAAAACCTCAATTTGGAATTTGTGTTTTATCAGGATTCGAACGTGGGAACCCTCGATTAGTAGTCCAACACCCTAAAGTAATTTCCGGTTTTTGCAAAGGATTGAGCAAAGCTACCCCCCTACGAGGAGATTGTAAATAATGAAGCAATGAAAAACCTCAAGTGCCAAGGCTGTCCAAATCTGCATCAAACTGTTTTACCAGCAGTTGATGTAATTTTTCTGAAAAAAAAGTGTCAAATTCCGTAAGAGTTGAGGAAAAGCTACATAAAATCGGTTCAAGACCAACGCACAATCCCGATATTCGTACATTATCAAACCCTCTTATCAATTAAATATTACTCATGTTCTTTATTAACAACGTTGCATGACACAAGATTCGAATGTACTTTTAACTATACCTATCAGCTTGACCTAGAAAACTGTTTTCGTATAGTTTCTACATTATTCGCAATCGCTGTAGGTCGATTTTCTTTACAACTTTATCGCCAGTTATGCAAATAGAATTATTTAATCGTGTTGAAGTGGAATTGTTTGTTACTATCTGTTCTGTAGATATACTTTAGGCTTTCGTTGCGCTCAAACGACAGTACAAGTAGTTATAGATGAAATATATAGCTTGACCTAGAGCTATTCGATCGTGTGATTTTTTTTTATTTTTCAAACGATTGGAAGGGACCTACAATTTCATGATCAGATCGAGAATTTCGCAGTCACTTTATTAACTTCGTTGGGACACGTCTAAGTGCCTAACGTCCCAACGTCCCTGAGATAAAAGTCACGTATAGAAACATTTGACGAGTATTTTTTCGACATCCACCAGTCGCTAATTGCAGTTAAATATATCTACATCGGACGACCTTGGGGAGAATTTGAAAAAAATATGGATTGTGTATTCTTTTTCATACAAAAAATATTATTTAGTCAACTGCTGCTTCGGAAAGAGCCAAAGACAGCGCAAAGTCGGTTATTATTGACGCAAGCTTTCTGAAAAACAAAAGCAATATCTCTTTCCTATTTTCATTTCCTATACATAGTGAACTTCTGGGCTGTGGAAAACCAGTGAATAATACATCTACTTCGAGTTAAGGTTGGGTGTACTATTTCTGCTATAAAGTTGGCGCTCTAGTCCATTCTGCCCCAGATTATGCGCGAAATACTAATAACCATTTTTAGGGTCAAGGCTATAGATTTCACGAACTCACAACAGTGTCGCCAGGTCGTGGAGAATTTCCCTTCTTGTGGGGGATTTCAACCAAAAAATTGATGAAAGGGGGAATCTTCCCTCTTCTAGAACGAAATGCGAGGAAAATAAAAAAAGAAATTAAATGTCCATTCTTAACTTCAATATTCCATTTTTAATGGAACCAGGGCTGTACTGAAGTAGGTATCCAATTAGATAACTTGGCTCATGAATTTTAGCTTTGACTTAATGCTCAATGAAATGGCTCACATTTTTCTTAAAACTTAAAAATAGTTTTGTTAAACAATAAAATGGTGAAAAATAAAAAAAAAACCTGATCAGGAAATAAGAATTTACTCGACTGAGCGTCGGTCGTCACAAAAGCAAAAGATGGTTAAAATATTGGCCAAATGAACACTCCCAATAATTAAGCATTTTTTTAAAGATTTTTTCAAGAAATTACAAAAAAAAAAACTCGGAAAATGGCTCAACTCTCAGATTTCTTCGGAACAACGCTGAACGGAACCCGAAGTTTTTGCGCATTTGTGCACAACCACGTAACTGACATGACACATATATATTAATCGTGTAAAAGGTGCGGGTATCATTATAATTGTTATCGTAGCCATGTTCAATTTATGCAAAGGTTCATTCTATCTGCATTTCAGTACGTCTATTCGAACTTGGGTGGAAAATTTGTAAGAAGCCGTCTTAGCCGTTTACTTAGTATTTTGATTGTGGGGAATGCCACAAGGAAGAATGGAGAAAAAAGGGAATTTCAAGGTCTGTGATGGGGAATTTAATTTAAAATGCCTGGCAACACTGACTCATATATTAAACAACCTATTGCCACCTTGAAAATATTATGTCTGATGGTTAGAATCGAATATTAGTAAGTGATTATTCTTCGAAAAGTGTATATAACCTCTAAATATGATGGCTCTGATTAGCCTGCTGGTTTTCAAACCCCTTCGTATAGAGTTATCGGAAAGAAAAGTATAACGAAGACCTCAAACGCAACATTAAGTCCCACATACAGGCCTTAAGTCGATAAGCATTAAGAAAAGCGACGAAAAATTTCGTCAATAGATTGAAGTATTTCGAAAACCGAATGGTTCCCACCTAGAGGTAATTATTTTCCATCGTTTTTTCCATGCTTTTTCCGTGTTTAACATTATAAATGTTACTCAAGATGTAGCACAATATTCTCTTAATTTTTCGAAGTTCATTAAACAAAAACTCGAGATTAAAACACACTTTTTAGTTTGCGCCACCCTGTATTTGATTATATACATATTATTTACAAAAATCCATGTAAAAAAGTGCATTGAATAGGATCTAACTCAAGGGGGTTTGCAAAAAAACCTCCTACCCAATACTTAGCATTCCAAAGTATTCTTTTAATTTGTCGAAATTCATAAAACAAAAACAAACGTTGTTCGAGTTCGAATTCGTTCAGTTCAGTCTTCAGTCGATTTATTGATCGTTTCCCTGACTCGGTTAATTGGCCAATTATTACCAGCTCATCATTCTTTTGCCTATTTAATGGTGCGGACCTTTGCTCACATTACAGATACACTACAACAGCAAAAAAACAAACACAAAACACATTCAAGAGGACAATTGTTGTTGCCAATTAAAGGCACAATTTGGCCGTTAAAACCTATTAACGATTTTGCTGAACATGGATGCCCGTAAAATAATATACGAGTCTGCGTTTCCACGGTTCTGATAATAAAACGGAGTAGATAACGACATAAATTAGTTTACCATCAGCGAATTTGATTTAATGGCTTCGTTGTTGATCCCCTTAAACTGTGAGCTGGCTTAATAAAACACTTTGCCAAAAGTAAATATCCTTAGACTTGGACAAACTTCATTTACCGTGATTTATTTTTTTAGATTTTGTTTACCCAACAAGCGCGGTCTCTCACTTGCAAACTTGTCTATTGAGTGGCAATCGAAGTGACATCAGACAGAACCGAAAGTATTTGTTGATTCAAACAAAAAGTCCGTTGCGTTTAAAATGAAGACATATTTCCATTCAACAACAATGACATCATCACATAGTGCCGGCCGCACGCCGACTTGCTAGCTTGGGAATATACACAATAATTGGTATCGGTATGCCGCCCCACCACCATTTGCAAAAATGGCAAAATGTGATTTATGACATCATCCGAATGGCATTATAGTCTATTTCTTGATTGTCAACCCGGCAGAATATAATAATGAGGATGATGATGATCAGCAACAGCAAGACGGGCGGTCGGTGCTGGTGGTGTCAAGAATTGGACAAGAATACAAAAGTGAAGCGTCTGCCATGTGTGGTAGCATTGTTACCATACTTTTTGTTATTATTATTCACAGCTGTCACGGGGCCGGCCTGATGAATAATATTTTTTGTTGCGATTTTATTGATACACACATAAGTATTACATAAATTAATCATAACGCCAACTAGCATTTGAATTTGTAAATTATAAATAAGCGTCTATTAGCAAGACAGTATTTTTTTATTGGGACAGTATGGTGGACATGTAAGTTGACGTTCAGGTTGTACTGTAAATTTATAAGTAATGGAACATTTATGATTAAGTATGTGAAAATACAGTTTTTTTTCTTTTCTTATTTTTGTACATTTTGGGAGGTATTTTTTCAAAATTCAATAGAGCTTTTTGTGCACTTGGAATGCTAGTGAGCAGAACGAGTGGAAAGGTTTGGTAGGAAGGGTTGAGAGGACTTCGATGTCGATATAGATCTAGATTTATTTATTGAGTACATACTAACACAGTAAGAGTTCAATACCTATAATTCTGTGATAGTTAAACATGGCGATGTCGCTTTTACATTGATGCCAGTGAAAACGTATAACTTGACTCATTTTAGAGAATCTCGAATTGTCAGCAAAAATTGGACTGACGGGTTATAGTATATACAATTAAATACATGCCCGAATTGTGAAATATTCAATGCGAAGAAATTGTATTTTACGATAAATTTAAACTGTTTCGGAAAATTCAGCTTTTCATATTAATTTCCATGTCAACTTTCACATCTATTAACAGATCATAGCATTTTAAATTTTCAGTCGTGCTTCAACTGTTTTTAAACGTCATTATTCACTTGGAAGCGTATTCGAAGGTAAGGCTATTAGCATCAGGTAGGACGGAATGGTGATTTCTTTAGGGGATTTTTTACATTCATAAATCATAAGTCTTACAAATCAAACTCTAAACTAAATTACATTTTTGGGGGCGGTCATGACGTATTGGACAAAGTTTTTACGGCGTTGATATTCGAGCCCAATCAGGGAACAGCAAAAGCAATTTAAAATTGATAATTATAGGTTTCTTACGACCTCTTCTGTTACTAACGACATAAGACTGACTAAAAGGCATTGTAAAGGACCAAACACCTTAATATGTTCGTCACAAGAGCCTGCAACGATTGCCAAGCAATTCTTTCGTGATAGTCCTGCTCTTTTTGAAGGTCCCCCCAGAGCTGGGACATTAATGTGAATGCTGCACTTACACTTCGTATTTATGAAGCGCATTCTGTGTTTTTTTATGTCCAGAAGATTATCTAATTAAGTTAAAGTAGGTCTTTTTGGGCTTTGGTCTATCAGATATATAAAGCATCCGCCTCCGACTCCGAAAATAATTTATACATTTGAACCCAAGGTGCGACTTGATGCGAGATGTTTTTAACAATTATTGCCGCCTTGTGATGTAGACGATTTAAATCTATATCACTTAATTCTAGGTGCTTTTAGTTTCTGTTGTGACATCTTGAATAGCATCTACGGTGACCAAACGTCTCGCATTTCCCGGGACAGTCCCGTATCTCAATAGCCTGTCCCTGTTATTTTTTTTTTTTTTTTTTTAGAAATACGGGACATACAAATGTGCCGTATTTCTATCTTAGTCCCGTATGGTCATATATTTTATTACCTATTTTTTAAAATTAACAATTTCATGATCACTAATAAAGTGCAAATAGCCCCTTAATAATCACAAGAGAATCTACTACAAAAATAATACATCTATTACTACCATATTTGCATACCCGCTGAGCTGAATTTGTAAAATAATCTAATACGATTTTTTTGTTGTTATTTTTGGCCATTTGTGTGCTGTTATATATTTTTGTTTGTCCCGGGTTTCGCTGTTGAAAATATGGTAACCGTAAGCATAGCACATAGAGGTCAATATTTGTAGTGCTACTTATTAAGCAAACATCTGTCAGATTCAATCGTCCGCTGCGAAGCGAAGTCTGCTTCAGTCACTGCCTGTGGGCCGAGGTGATTTTGTTATGTGAATATCTCGTCACAGAGGCATAATAAACCATTCCTCATTCAAGCTGAACACAGTTTGAAATTCAACTCTAACGATACCGCCAAATTTCCAAAAGAACTCCTCATGGTCCACATGCAAAAGAGCAGATCATTCTTACCTGAAACAAAACGAAAATCAAATTATTAACTTTTCACTCTTGGTAAAGTATGTAAATTTTTAAAATTTATTTATCTAGCTCCCTGCAACACATAGTGTACACGCCAATATTGACATTGAAATGAAAAAAACCTCTCTATTACTCATTGAACACTTTGACGCGTCTGCTGGACTGGGCGTGAATAAATTAACATTTCCACAAGATAAAATCTATTTTATTGCTCAACACAAACAATAATGGCGCAAAAACAAATTTGAATTATAAATGCCTTCAATTAACCGACATTGGCGGGACGTTAACATTTTTTTGAAAATCATTCAGTGTGACTCAGTTCCAATGTGTATAGGATCACGATTATCACCATCATAGGTTATTTTAAAATATCTTTTGTAACAACTCGGGTACTTTATGCTTACCCCTGCGGTGGTGAGCTACCACTCATTGATTTTTTTTTTAATTAAGCCATGTCAGTTGGGAATGACACGACTGCCGACATATACACTGTTTTATTTTGTTGTTATCGTTCTAGAAATTCCCAATCAATGCGAACGAAACGATAATAACAAGAATTTAATGACGGGCTGTCTTATTAGGTCGTCTCACAACGGCCGATTGAGCTCGTCGATTGAACACGGCATATTGGATGCAGTAAACTAATTACGAGTGTTGTCTTCTTATCGTCGCTGATCTGGATTTAATTTGTTCAATTGAAAAAGTAATGTTTTCTACTTTTACGTTATTTGTTTGGATTTTTTGTTTTCTTTTTTTGAAATGGTTCGGTAGGAGTATTTCAGTATTGAGTTTGATAGATTATTGTCAATGCACAAGCAATGTTAAACCTTTGAGTTGTTGATAAGATACAAGTTGTTAATAATAATTATTAGAAATTGTGTCATTTAATTTGAGTGCAATGGAAATATTGTTTTATCAAGTTGTAGTGTTTTGATGTTGATGTGGATTGTTGAGTGTTTTGATATTATTCGACTGAAGTAAGCAGTGTCGAGATAAAGGGCAGTCGAGGTGGGAAGGTGTGACCTAAGTGTTCAGTATTGATCGGTGGCTTTGGTAATCAAGATTTACACCATCTTCTCACATTTTCAGCAAAAAGAAAAAAACGATGAGTTCGGAAAGAAGGTTTATCGTCATTGGTATTGAACACGTCAACGAAGCTTTAAGTGCAATAAAACCAAGCGCTTTCTTATTAAAAAGTAATAAACAGTTATTTACAACAATAATACAAAATTCCAAGACTCAATTTTCAATAATTACGCCTGCAACACGGCCTGTGGTGGTTAAATTGCAAACGAATCATGGTCGCAAAAATGTAAGTTTATCGACAGGAACTCTTAGTTTTACAAAAAGTTTCGTAAGTTCCAGTCGTGTAATTTCTTCTTGATTAAACCAATAAAACCAACTTCTGCTTCTTGTACGGAAATGATTTTTTTCCATATAGCTATGGTAGATATATATTGAAACCCCATCTTGGAGAGAACTATTTGAGAGCGTTCCTAGACATTGAGGGAGCTTTCAACAACATCGATGCAATTTTAAGAAGCAGGGGAATAGCTCATCTTAATTGCAGTGACTGGATAGGACTCATACTAGGCTCTCCCAATTAAGTCTTATTTTGTAGACGTAACCATTAAACGACGAGTCAGCTTGGGAACACAAAAGGACGTTCTCTCATACCTCTTGGTAGAGGACGAACTAGTCAAAATACTGGAAGAGGAAACCTTCAATATGAGCGCTTATGCTTACTATGAGGTAATCCTTGTTCCATTTAATTTCTCTCAACGCTCAAGAAACTGTTCATCAATAATAAATAAATGGCTTAGCTTTAGAGAGTATAAACAGTGGTCACCTTAACACAATGGTCATGCCTCAAGAGGGATAACATCCACAGAACTAACCTCCAACTTCGACTTTTTTAGGTGATTGAGGTACTCCAGAAATGGGTCAAAATAGCAGTCACAGATTAAAAAGAGAAGTTCATGTTGGATATACTCGTAGATATAAAGGGTCATTAATTTTTCGGTCTCGAAAGTAAAGCTAAATAAAACACACACAGCGATAAATTTTTGATGGAAATTTTGTTTCATTACAAAGTCTGGACCTTACAATTAAGTGTGAAAAACAATATCAATTAAATGGCAGCCTCGGGAAGATTCGCAGCATGCGATTTTTTTTTTTTGAGGTAATTTTTAAACGCTTTTTCGCACATTTCGGGCGGTCTCGGCCATGGCTTGAGTAATGTTGGTTTGTCTTGCGTCTAGAGTTAGGGGACTATTCACGTAAGTACAGTCTTTTTGGCCAATTGACGTCACAAAAACGTGAATGTACGCGACCAGGAAACTTCTTACGCAATGAAGCGATAATTAGTCGTGTTGAGTGGAACCACATATCATCCAAGTCATGATCATCAATCGCCGGTCAAAAAAAAATTGGTCATCATTCGACCATAGTTTTAGTTTTTGTTCCGCTCCGAATTGATAAATCGATAAATTCGGATCATCAGGAACACTTGCACTTGTAGCAGAAATATTTTCGACTGAACGTGCATGACGATGATCCTTACGACATTAGTAACGCTACCATTCTTTTAAAATTTCTCCACAATTTTACCGATTGTTTGAAGTTTTAGTGGTGATGTCTGAATTTTGTCCCTTGCAATGTATGGGGAAACTATTCTAAAAGTGCCCTATAATTTTGCGACTTCCATGCAACAAAAAAATATTATCAAAACGACAGCTTACACTAGACGTTTGTTAAGTATTTCCCCCCCTTAAAGTCGAAAGTTAAAAAATCCACCCAAACGGCAGTCATGTTGAATCATTTCTATTTACATTTTCATTTCGCACAAAACCAACTTCTGCTGTGCTAATCCTTTGGCAGTTACAAATCGCAAACACTTCTGCTTTGAATAAAATCTAAATAACTTTTCCCAAACTCATTCTTAAAAATCGTATAATTCTAATAAATGTCATGCTTACACCAAACATCGGAATTCACTCCGCATCCACTCAATTAGTTTTTGTTTACCAGTTCCAACCACGCACCGGTTTTCAATACCAAAATCTATGTCCAGTCCATGTCCCACCTAGTCAGAGGTAAATAATTCAAATTTAGGAGAAGAGCTGATGTTTGAATTGAGAAGATTTATTCACTTTTTGTTCCTGCACGTGGCTTGATAAAAAAAAAGCGAAGATATTTATTTTTCTCTTTAACTCAAACTGTACACGATGAAGTATAGCGAATGCCATTTGAAGATATCTTCACAACTATCTATACAGAAGCCGGTTTAACCGCAGTGAAGTAATTTGAAAATAGTTTTGGAGACGTCTTTTTATGGCATCCACTTCACATTCATACGGGCACAATGACCGTTGTCCAATCCGAAAATGAGAAAAAAAAACTTTCGCTGATTTACTTTTCATTTTTCTTTCACTCACATACAGAAAATAGTGTAACAACACGCTTATTATTTTCTGTGCACTTTTATACTCGTAGGAAGTCATTGTTGGATCAACGGACTGTAAGACTGTAGACTGACATAACTCTGTCACACATTTTGGACAGCCGCTCAAAAGGCGGATCACATTCGGCTGTGTGATTAGGTCTGTCTGTGGTTTCTTTTTAGAGATTGAGATACGAAAACTTTATTATTGCGTGCACAAGAGCGATCACATGAAGTTCGGATTAAAATTCATCAGAGACAACTGTTTTATGGGTTGTGAATAAATTTTGGGATTGAAAACAAATTCACTTTTCGTTTTACTACTCGAAGACTTTCTATTTCAAAACTTATCTAGATTTGTGGTTTCGTATTTGAATAGGAGCGCGCTTTTTAAAGGTTCAAATGGGGATGCCCCTCGAAACGATTTTTTTTGGGTCTCTATGACCTCATTCGAGTAGTTTCATTTGGAACTTAATAGCCGCAGGCGAAAACAAATTAATCCATCGTGTTCATTGAAATGATAGACACACGATTGAGCCAAGGTCACAGGGTTTTGGTTTAATCGGCAGTTGTTCATAATGGCTGCGTGTCAATTAAATTCAAAAGATGAAACGTGATAAACTGAAACTAAACGGTCGTTTGTTTAACAACTAATTATACAAAAATATAATACGAAATGGTGGTTTGTTGAAGGCGCGTGTTTTACTTAACAGCAAAGAACTATTTTCTTGGGGGGCATTGTCCTTTTTCGCTCCACTTTCTATGTACATAGTTGTTGTCGACTTTCGATCGATAAACTATCAATTTGGCACACTGTCAGTCTCTTGTTAAGACTATGACCTGTTGCTCTGACTCAACAGGTATTTTGACAAATTTTGAAACTGTATGTCCAATTGGTTTCTTTTCTGTTTCGCAGTTCTCTTTGAACTCGGATTTGATCAAATTAAAAAAGCACAGTCTGTGGTTAGCAGGCGGACAATAATTTTTGGTGTCATGGCAGTAGTTTAATAAATTGACTGAACTTGAACTTAACCCCGGATAAAAGCACATGCTCTTGGGAAAAAAAATTATAGTGCTTATAGCCGGGTTTTCAATGAAATTCCTATTAGGCGGGGACCTTTGTAATGCATAGGATGACGTTTTTGAGTCCCAACACTGACTAATTTGTTGCTTTTAAAAGGGTTTTGCTATTAAGAAGAATATCCGGGGAGTACTGTAGAAGCATTGTCGTATTGAAGTATTAATGAAAGCGGTTCAAAGAGTTGTATTACCTGTTATTTTAAAGCTTTTGACCACCGAGACCCAGATCATCGAGTCCCTTTCTCTGCTATGAACTTAATATAGTACACTCTGACAACTGAACGAAGTGATTTTAATTTATTTGGCTCACAAAGTGATATCGTTTCGAAAAGACGGGAATCTGTTCTTTTATTCTAGGGTACAGATTTATAGTACGAACTTTAACAGTGGGCTGAGAAACACTCTTACATTGTACTAACAGAAAGAAGCGCGCTTTTTGTTCTAGTTTCATCCTTTGTCGAAAAAAATTGCAAAACCAGCTCCAATGACGAGGAGCCCCTGAAATCAGCTTTCACCACTTCAGCACCAAAGATCTACCAGGTGTTATATGCAGAACAATAGTAGCGAAAATGTTTCGCAAAAGTCTTTGCAGGATCTTCCGATTTTAAATTTGCTCAGCTCGATTAGGTGTTTCAATGTGAGACTGCTCGTTGGCATGATCAGCTTATAACGTGGTTACATGATCTGTGCAGAGGTAGTGACAAAGATGTACATGGAAATACTACTCTTTGTCACTTCAGAAATAAGATCATTGAATGGCACTTCTTTCACAAATAAGAAATAGTTTTGGCCACGTCTTTAAATGACTTGCACACATTTTTAAAGGCTTCTGGTTCAAAAAAACAAAGGCTTTCACAGGTTAAGGTGCTAAAAACCAAGGTCTACACCAACGGTTGCAAGATTTTCTATACAATCACCTGTTTCACTTGACCTAAAGGCTGTTTTGCACCCCGAATGTAACGGCGTAATTGACGCAACAGGTCCGTAAGGACTCTAGTCCTAGCTTCTCACAGCCATTCGTTTTGTGTGAGTTTTTTAATTTTTTTAGGACGAATGGAAGCGATCTACAGTTTTATGCCGAATCCAAACGGTTAATGGAGAAGTTCTTTCATGACTGTTATACTCTCGGGTGCTTGTCAGACGCTCGTGAGAGGTGGCGCAATGAAAAAAAAAACCTTAACATGGAATTTGCGACCCCTTGCCTAGTAGTCGAACACACTAAACCACTGCGCCTCCTCCTTAGTCCCAATAGAAACAAAAACCTCCCGACTTTCTTTACTTTCTTTGATGGGGATCCTCCCAATGCAAGTCAAAAATGAGTTGAATTTCTGAATTTTATCCTCATAACAGCTAAAAATGATCCGTGAGTGCGTTTCCTACCACAACGTCAATTTGCTTTCCGCATTTTTACATAAATGTGAAAGTCCTAATAGGACTCATTAAAGTTCTAGTTCTCTCTCTCTTTCCCATCAGAAGTCTAAACTACACATATCTGACATTGCCGTTGCCATACATAAAAACAAGTCAACGGATGCCTGTCAAATGTCAGGTAATTCCAGTAGTTAAATTTAGAATTCACAGTAATTCCCTTCAGCTCTATGCACAGACACACTCTATCATATCAAAGGAATGCCCCTTAAACTTGACGTTGGCTGGAATTTCCCCAATGCCATAACTCGAATATGTAGAAGTAGATCTCAACCCATAAATACGTACATCTTTTATACATCTGGCATTCAGTACTGTTCACTTTGAAGTGATGCATTCTTAAGCGTTCACCTAACTGCTTCTCTTTGTTGGGTGCGGCGCCATTCTTCAGCCATTATCATTGTCATCGCATGCCGAAAGCCGAACTCAATCGAATTAAACAAATTTTACTTGTTGTCTTCTTCTTCTTCGATGGTTTCTATATATGGGAGGAGGTCTGTGTGCCTCTGGAAGAGAGCAGCAGAACTCCCACCCTTTGAATTTATGAACGCACTTCAATCATTCATGTTCAATGTGCGAATTGTGATTCGTTTAACAAACGTCAGAAGTATCAACACAATTCACAGCGATACAAAGGTGTTCATTGTGCATGACAACAACAACGGCAGCTTTGACAGCGATGATCACCGGCATATGGAATTGCCAATTAAAGCCACGGCATATATATAGAGAGCGTCTCCCGCGCCCATGGTACGAGTCTCTCCATCGGGCTGGTCTACTTTTTGCTTTTCATTTGAATACGAAATGACAAGACTGAGGTATGGACAGGGACACAGCACACAGATGCGTGTGTTGGACGCGTTCAGCATAGCAAAACATGAAATTCAATCATCTCATGCGTGTGCGAAGGAAAAAAAAAGAAAGCAAAAACAATATCCGTGTTGGGGGCCGTTCCAAGTGAAAGAGGTGAAACCCTATCAGTTATAGGAGTGTAGCCTATACCCAAAAAAGTGGACAAATAATTGAGCTAAGCCGTAAGTTGTACAAACAAACATGAAAGTCGCTTCCACGCTAGGCAATTAAATCACTCGTTGTTTAGTAATTACCATGTTGTGGGGTTTTTTTTTTGTATGTTCTTTTTTCAGTATTTTTGACAGTGCGTTAGCGGGGAAGACGCACGCCCGACAGTGAGTAAAGATTTTCCTGGGAGGGGGGCAGGAGCCTGCCTAATGGCTAATAATTACCCGTTGCCACTTGAGAATTATCGAATTAGCGTTGGTAGAGGCAGACCCATAGACGCGTTGCATTGTTTGGTAAATGTCTGCGCTTGCCTGGTGGGAACGCGCAGTTCTTATAATCGCGACAACTATTTGGTTATTTGTGGGAAGCAATCTGGGATGGACCTTGACCGGTCAATGACTTGTTAAAGTGCTTAAGCAAACTAAATTGCGCGAAAGCAACCCGCTTTGATTTATGATCTGAAGAGAAGGGCGATTCGAAATCGGCGAGCTATGTATGCAAAAACCTCTTCTCTGTTAGTGAAATAGGTATATGCATATTTGAACAACTTGATCAGTTGGTTTATAGGTCAGTAATCCATACACTCGTTGGGCCTACTAATCGAAACGTTCTTTGTTCTCTTTTATTTTTGCTTATATAGCATTTTGTTTGTCCGCTGTGATTTTTTGACATACCTATTCACATGTCAAGGAAATTTAATTCTTTTGACAAGTGAAACGGTTTACGTTCTGTTACAGAATTAATTTGTACTAGTCGGATAATCAAGGTAGGTATAATAGGTAGGTATAGATAATCATAATTGAACAAGTGAATTTAGAGTTGTGTTGCAGGCCCTTTGGATGTACTAAATATGATTATAGCATCACGAGTCAGTATATTCTTGAAATATTACGCGATCTCAATCAGCAGGTCTGGGCCTTTGTCCAAAGAATTTATTTAAAGCCACTGCAACAACCTTTTTACTGTCTTCATTTCCAGTTCATGTAAAGTGAGTGCCCAAACCAACCATAGGCAACTGCAATAATGGTAAAAATTAACAAAATAAAATAGCTCTAGGCACTGCACTCTTGGCATCTCTTTCTTCGGCTCCCTTTAAGAAGTCCCAATCATTCATTTTGTAACTTTCTCCATTACGTAGTAAGAGAAAGATATTATTTTCGTACAAAATTTCGATCTCGAGATATTAATCAATTCTGATATTACGATGATAGAGGAACTCAAAAAAGTGGGTCGCAAAATTCTGTCCGGTCTGTCCATCCTTTCACAGGCCTACAGCCTAAACGGCTTCCCGGATTACGGCCAAACCTCGGATTTGGAGTTTTTGGGCTTACAGTTCGGGAGGTGCTTTTTTTTTGCGAGGTAACCTCAATATTAATGGTACTTCCCATATAAAATTTTCGTACCACCTTGATTTGATCGAAAACGGCTCTAACGATTTCAACCAAAATTGACATTTATGCTCAAGTAGGTGAGGTTACCATAACTGCGTACCCAGTTTTTGGCTAAAAATTCGAACAACGATACTTTTGAAATTTGGACATATCTCGAAAACGCTCTATACGATTGTAACAAAAATGAATTTCTAAGGCCATTTATAACTTAATAGCAAGCTCAGTTTTTCTCTATATTATCGTATACAATGGATTTTTGAAAAAATGATTTTTTTTTAAATTTAGTTTTTTCAGTTTACCGGAAAACGGCAGTAACGATTTTGACCAAAATGCAAACTTAGAGTCAAATGGATGTTTTCAAAACTATTGTGTCCTCAATTCAGTCTGACTCGCACTAAACGAGAAAGTTTCGTGCGACCCAGTCGTGCACTTTATTTACTATGGACTCCCTCAAGAGGTTGGATTTAAGAGACTCGTCGATATCATGACTCGATCAAGTTGTGGAATATATAAAAACTGTATTTTGGCCGATTTGACCAGGCAGTAGCCTCTTCCTAACAGGGCCGGCTTCACGGTTAGGCAACCCTGGAAAGGCGCCGGCCGGGGTCAGACGGGCGCCTTATTCAGTACATTCACCTCTAAAGAAAAAAAAATTAGCTTCCCAGTTACAGCACTAGTTGCAAATATATGGCTGTTCTACAGGTATGTCACCTACCGGGGAACGTTACGATATTTGAGTATTTAATTTGTGTTTAAGATTTATTTAAAGCAATGAAACAATTTTAATAAAAATGGAAAAAAGGGAATTTCGTGTGATGATTAAGCATTATCACCGAAACCAAGGAAAGGCTAGATAAATACTCTGGGGTATCTGCACCATCAATTTCAATGGTTAAAAAGTGGTTTACTGAGTTCCGTTGTGGTCGTACCAGTACAAATGACGCCGAACGTTCAGGACACCCCAAAGAGGTCATTACGCCAGAACTCGTCGATAAAATCCATGGAATGATATTGAACGATTGGAGAATTAAAATTCCTGGGATGGCTGAGGCATCAGGCACCAAAGAAGGCTAAAGTGGGTCTTTCTGCCAACAAGGTCATGGCCACAGTATTTTGGGATCATTCACATCGATTACCTTGAAAAGGGTAAAACGATCACTGGCGTCTATTATTAAGAGCATTTGGATAGATTTGACACTGAATTGAAGCAAAAACGTCCGCATTTGGCAAAGAAAAAAAGGCTGTTTCATCAAGATAATGCACACGTGTGCAGTCAGCATGGCAAAATTGCACAAATTACGCTATGAACTGCTACCCCATCCAGCATATTCTCCAAATTTGGGCCATTGCGACTATTTCCTGTTTTCAAACCTAAAAAAATTGTTCGGAGGGAATAAAAAGATTGGAAAATCGCTGGGCTAAGTGTATCGAGATAAAAGGAGATTATTTTGAGTAATAAAAAACGTTTTGGCCAACAAGTCACTGACTTATCCAACAACCCTCGTATCTATAGCTCTGTACTGCATGAATTGATACTTTCAGTGTCAGTTGTAAAAAAAGAAATGTTTGTCACCATTCGTGTTGTGTGAGTTCTTAATTTTTGGGACGAATGGAACGGATCTCCAATTTTGTGCCGAGTCCAAACGGGTAATTGAGTTTTGCTCTGGGATGCTTGTCAAACGTTCGCCAGAGGTGGCGTAGTTGGACAAAAAATTAAGATGGAAATTATTTTTTGCAGATCGAACCTGAGACCACTCGCTTAATAGTCCACCACTTAGAGAGGAATACTGTGCCTATCCTTTGAGTGCCATTAATATAGGGCGCTGATAAAAATCACACTCAGGGCGCCCGAAAGGCTTAGGCCGCCGCTGCTCCGCACCAACCTATTTGATTCTTTTAGCTTCCATTGGGTATAAATTTTCATCTTTGAATGATACAAATTAAATAAAGCGAACTGCGACTTATTTCAATGTATCGCCACCGCTCAGAACGAGAATTAGTCGTAAAATTGTGATTTAGTCATTAATAACCCATTTGAACTTCTGTTCTGCACAATAAACGGTTTCCGCGACGAGTCACTTCACGACCTCCTGCCTTCATATAGACGTTTACCTACAACTATGTTTGGTGACACATTTGGCGGCTCCATTGACTTTGTTGCACTTTACGACCAATCGTAAAAAAAATATTACCACCAACCCCAACAGCCTGCAAGATCGTATAATTTCACCCACATTATGTGGGAAATCGTTTTTCAAATAGCAATTTCGAATTTGTGTCCACCACAACTCGTAACCAAAGGCTTAACGCTCTAAGCACCTGGCTTGGTCGTTGGCGCATTTTTATTTCCATTTATGTTTTCTACAACAAACAAACTAAATACACCCAAGGTTTGCACCCAACCCGATATCCAATCGTCGATATCTAATCAGCATTCCGATGAAATCAAGTGTTTTTCACTGCAATCGCTGAAAATAGCTATCTCTTCGGTATTGTCATAAAATGCGGCTGACGGATTGTGCAGGTATTCCTGTCATAGGAATTGTTCGAACGAAGCTGTTTTAACTCTCACCTTATCTCGGCGTCAATAATGGCGACAACTAAAAAAATTCCCGAACTATACCAAACATGCCCATAAAATAAACTTACTTACGTAAGACGCGTGTAATTTCCGCACTTGCGATTGTATCGCTTATCACTTGTGGTCGACTTCCTGAGACGAACACGGAACACCCTATCCACTATAGAACTAGAAATTTTCATCGATAAAGAAAGCGAACGGCGCTTAAACAGTTTTAGTAATTACTCAACACAGCTAATGAGGCGGTAAAATAATTACACATAACCAGAGCGCACGGCGAAACAGAAACACTTATGCCTATAGGTAGACCGACAGTGTGACGCTATCGCCACTAAACGCAACAACCAACAACAAACTCTTGCACCTAGGCTCGCGGGTTTAGTCATAAAATCTCAGCTCGAGCTTCGTTCAATATTCAACTCGGCCCGTTTGAGGTGTGCCATTATTCACAGACAACGACGAAATCGGTTCTCTTTGGAATGCGACTTTGAGCCGCATTTCTTGTGTCGTTGTTTAAGTATTGGTTGAGGTTTATTTATTGGTGACCGGACCAACTAGTAATCTAGAATTATTCCAATTGAAAGTCCAAGTGTCATGTTATTGGGACCAGCATGTATAAAAATGCACAAAGCCTTACGACGACGACGACGATGACGACGACACTGTTTGCTGGCTGCTACCTTATGCATAATAAACATGTGTGCATGCGGCTAGAGAGCTAGATTGCTCTTGCGGGGATGATGGGTTCGGGCTCAGTGCAACTCGTATTCAATAATCAAGTCCATTGGCTGTGTTGTGCTGTTGTTGCTTGAGTCAATCTTGGGGTATGTTTCTTATTTTTTTCCTTTGCTTCTTTCTGCAAATTTTCTAAAGTATGTGCTAGTAAATAAGAGGAAAGAAGTGCAACTGTCAATGTGAAAATGTATAAATAATGCGTTGAATATTAATTTTTAGAACCAGTTTAGTTAAGTTTGCGTATTCTTCGGCCTATATAGAACTGGGTTGTTGACTTTGAATTTGAATTTGAATTTGAATCTGGAATATTAGCTGCACGGCATAATGAGAAGGCTCCGTCGAGTTATCGATACTTATAGCGACGAGGCAATCGGCTGAAACGTATTAATGGGGTAGGACGTATATCAGTGCGAAACCAACTGCAAATCGCAACGCATTCAGCTTTAAAAATCACAGTAGGTAGTGGACATGGGGATGAGCTACAGGAAACAACATTCCATCGGTCTACCTAGGAGAATAATTCTGCAGCTTAACCTGAAGAAATGTATATGTCCTTCACAAGACGTCAATAAGGACCTATATAAAGGGTTTTTCAACAGGGACGCTACAAAAGTAGAGCGACAGGGACAGCAAACGACGCCGAATTTCTTGCCGCTCTTTTGACATTTCTCTACAGTAAGGTTTGCCATTTCATGATGGAAAGATATACGAGCCAGCGTTCCCTCCCGTGCTACAATTGTAGCGTTTTTTAGTTTTTGAGTACATTTTTTCTAACTGAGTACGATACTACTTTGGATCGCCGCGTACTACTTTTTATAATTGCATATCAATAACTCATTTCTTATTTTCCAAATTTTCCAAAAATTGTTTGTAACAACAGACTTAAACTACAAAATACATGTTCCAATTTAAATTGTCGCGCAGGATGCGTTAGGTTAGGATGGGTTAGGCGAATTGGCGTTTTCAAAGTTGTCTAAATACATGCTAACGCTGTGTTCACTGCCTCACAGCAGCGCTTCTGCTGAGCGGCAGTTCTCAACCTTAAACAAAATAAAAACAAAAGATAGAAATAGGCTGGAAGTAGAAACTGTTAACCGTCTAATGTTTGCTAAAGAGCTACCTAAAAATGATGTGTTTGATCCCACTGTGGATTTAATTAAATTTGCAGCAGCACATAACTACCATTCAAATGCACATTATTTGTAAGTATCTTCAATATTCGTGTGGAAGGCTAGACATATTATATGGGACTATCTATATCTTTTCAGGAAATAAACTTTAATCGCTAACTACAAAATCGCTGAATATTGAATTGTGATATGAATGTATAATTCACTACTTTATGCTTTTTATAAAAAAGTTTTTTTTTTTACATTTTTTAATGTTCAAAAATGATGACATAGCTGTGGAATATTTTTCTTTGTTTTTTTTTCGTTCATTTTTATATACATACTTAAGTTATAATTTATTCTTAAATATAAATAAACCTTAAAGGTTACGTTTTCCTTTATTTGTGGATGAATGAAATAATTTATGTTAAATTAAAATAAGATTTTCTTTGTGATATTTTTTTTAATGAATAAAAAATGTGTGTTCATATAAAACAAATATTTGAAAATGTATAGTAGTGAATTTTGTTAAACAAATTTCCGATTCTAATTGAAAAATACCATAAAGCCGTTTTCTTTAGGTACATTATTGCGTACTACCTTCAGACCCATTTGAGTACCAATTTTTACCGCAATGAGAACTTTGCCTAACGACAGGGGAGGGAACGCTGATACGAGCCTCGTTGACTACCGAAATTCGGAGTCAGTGGCCTCAACGTTAAGAGCGCTACGTTCTTCAGCGATGCGGCTCATTTCTGGCTAAATGGCTTCGTCAATAAACAAAATATGCGGTATTGGTCAGGCAGCAAACCCTTTAAACTTTATTATTGAAAAGCCCTTTACATCGCCAATGTTTTGTAGTGGTTTGTGCGTCAACTAGAAAAAATTTCCAAAAAATGATTGAAGTCAAATTTCTTATGGCTCTTTGTGCAGTAATTCCGCACTTAAATGAAACGAAAAAGCGACAGATGGTCTTTGGGCTTCAATACCTTAAACGTCTGCGAGAAACATCGCAGAGTCAATCTATCAATTCACTCGTTCGGATTCGGGATAAGACTGTAAGCTAACTTGCATTGGTTGCAAAAATCAAAAACTCACACAAAACTAGTTGTGAGAGTTGTGCCTGTGGGGAGGTAGATCTAGGAGTTCCCTACAAAGTTTTACACCGACTTTTGGACTTTTTAGACATACTGAACTTCAATGAAACGAAATAGCGACATGAAACCGGAGGTGGAATGAGGCATGGGCGAGGGAATAACAAGAGAGAGGGTAACTCGCGTAGTGTAGTGAGTCGCATGAGCTGTAAAGAGTGCACCTCTTGTGCTTATATAACCGAGTACAGGCACTTGGCGTCATAGCTGGTTTGATATGAGTAGGGCCAGTTCTCATGAGAATTCACATAGCAACAAGCCATACGGTGTAAACTTATACTAGCGCGTCTTCCATTAGTCGTACAGCATCATTTGTCTTTTATCTAGTATGTCAAAGTTATTCAGGTTAAGCGAGAAATACTCTCAAAGAGCAAGGAAATTATCAGAACGGGTAAGTCATGGGTCATGCCTAAATCATGTAAAGAATACAGAGAAAGAAATATGTACTTGTAATCTAGGGTTAGCCTACCCATGGAACTTCATGATCTTCCGCTTCCATCGCCTAGCTTTCGATAGATACAGCTCAACGGCTTAACAAATTCAATATAAATCTTTCCACCAACTCGCATCTCTAACTAAAAGCGAAATCCAAGTATACGCGTGCCCTCATTTCGATTCAAACTCTTCAGATTCCACACAACCATTTTGTTAGAAAATAAATCTTTTCCACCAAACATACATGCAGTCTACTTGTGTTTTTACTTTTTCTTGCATTGTATTCGTGAGTTTCGTGGACCGAAACAAATTTTCAAATTCAACACCAAAAAAAACAAAAACCTTTCCTTTAGTCTAGTTTTCACTGATTTACTGCGCCGCGTCTTGCTCTATTTGAGATGCAACGACACACACATGAGGTCAGAATCGTTCAGAATGTGCTTTCATGTACCGCCGGAGCTGCAGAGAAAAGCGTAACAAATTTTCGACTTCTATCTCAGCAAAAGAATTGTACATCGGTACCGGTAGTCGCAGTCGAAGTCTTAGGCCAGCTCTCAGATTACACCGGAAGCAATGGCTGATTGCATAAATCCATCAAAGTAGAAACTAATTTCTTGAACTGAAACCGGAATAAACACAGATCCTCTCCTGTGGTGGGTTAACCATACTTTCTGGTGGACTCGAACTCGGTACGGTATTCGAACAAATTCTGAACTTGAACGTTACTTACGCGAATTGTATTTTTCTCTTATTGTTTTTGCGGTTTTCCTTTTATGTTCTGATAATAATATTATATGTTGGCTGTTGTTGTTGTTGGTATTTTTTTATTTATGTTTTAAGTTTCATGAGCACATGTGTAACTAATACGTCCGCCATGCCTATGGACACGAATAAAATTGTCCGTGAGGGCGAATTAAAGAAAAAAAAGACTGTAGTCAGGTATTCTTGTGTTGTGGGTTAATTGTCAATGGTTTAGTGGGGGACAATGCTATTTAACTGCGGCTAGAAACAATCAAGAAACACAAAGATATAATATAGGATTTCAGTATGTGGGACACAATAGAACTACTATTCAGAATGTTGGTCTTGATCTTCTACAAAGAAGACCTTTGAGTTTGGTGACGTGAAAAAATTACCAGCGATATTAAGCCAGTCTGTGGTCTCAATAGAAAAAGTCAGCTTAATGTTATAGCGAAAGTTCTGGATTTTGAGCTCAGACGACCTTTGAGTTTGGTGGTGGAAAAAAATACCAGGGAGATTCAGCCAGTCTGTGGTCTTAATAGAAAAAGTCAGCTAAATCTTTTAGCAAAAGGTATCGTCTGTGTTAAATTAAATGTATGAAGACTTGAATATTTGCCAGTCACCATCCGGTGGTCTGACTTCTATTATGTGAATGAATGTACACCCAAACCCATATAGCCCACTGTTATTCTATAGTACAATTTCTTACTGCTGACTCGAAAACACCGCAGACCCACCGTTTTGTAGCATCATTCACTCTACATGCCACAGCTACACCTTTAAGTCCAAAGCGAGATCTCTTCTGACAAAATCGCTGTCGCTGTACAGCTCGTACTCGTACCTATGGCTGAATGAATCGTAACCTAAAAGACCCGCCTGTATAACGAGGTGTAAATTGTTACATTGATATCCCATGCGTTAAAGCTGAGGCGCTTCTAATCGATTTTGATGGTTCATTTGCAACCATTATTTATGTATTTAGGAAGTGTTGAATTAAAAACACATCAATAACTCATTTGTAATAAATAAAGCAGCTTGTGATTTATTTTTGATTGCACCCCTTTACCTGACTGTTTAACGTTTATCGGACAAGATGTGAAATTTTAAAGCTTTAGCTGTACGTGATGAAAACAATCAACGATCTCACGTGTGTAGGATGTAAATCACTCGAATTATATACACACATTGTACCTGAAAAAAAAAATGTTAAAACCTTTAACGTGAGTTCTAAAAATAGTGAAAGGGGAACCAAACACAGGCATACATTTGAAAAAAAAAAAAAACACCACTTTCAGGCAAGGATAACTGATAGATACGCCACACCGACACCGAGAACATCTTCAGTTTCCTCTTGAAGTGATTCTCTATTTCATAAGGACATTAACAGATTATATGTAAAAAAAACTAAATCGTTTGGTGGCAGGAAATTGCTTTCCAAAAATAACCTCAAAGTGCAGATGTGTCTGTGGTACAGCTCAACACCTTGTCCATATATCCCTGTTTATAACGAGTATTTATTTCCTCTTCACTCTGCCTCTGCCTCATGTGTGGAATGGATTTGTCGTCGTTTTTCCTTTCAGCACTCGTATAGGTACCTTTAGTTTTTTAAACAATGGAAAATGCGAAGCGTCGCAGTATAAATATAGCGGTGGGAGAAAATCCTTTGTATGGCTTCCTTCCATTGAAAAATAAATAAATTTAAAAACAAACAGAAATGCAATAACAGTCGAGGTTCTCCGAGTGGTGTAGGTCTCTTTTTGTCTCTCCCTTCACCACTATATTCAGATATATATAACTCACGCCAACCATTCGTCAACCTGATTTCGTTCTACTCGTGAACTGTGTATACAATAATCGCGCACATAAACACAAACTTGTATATCTTTATAAGTGAGACTCAGCTAAATTTAATTAGATTTTAAGTTCATCTAAGTTAAGGGGTAATACCCCGCGGGCCGAGTGAGTGTTTGCACTCTTTCGGTCGCCAAAATGTCCCCCGGAAGAGTAAGCAAATACAAATGTACGCACCTTGTCTGTCAACTTAGTAGCTCCACATAAGATAAACAACGTATAAAAAGATAAAAGGCAAAACAAACGGCGGGGGATACGAACAAGAAACCACGATGAACGTGAGGGTAGGATCTGGGGTAGGCTCTTAATCTGTTATTATTTAATTAAAAGCGAACCGAAATGGGTTAACAAACTGATTTGCGCCACAAATTGTTTTATATGTGTATCGGATGACATATAGAGTGGTGCACAACTATAGATGCACAATGTATCTGTGCGTTTATTGGCGTTTGGCCTGGAAGACTCTTTCTCGCGAGAGGGTAGATAGGGAATTAGCATTTTTATAGCTCTGGCCGGAGACTAAACAAATGACGATTTTATTAGGTTGCCCAACTCGACGGGCAAAGATGAAATAAATGTATGCGGACAAGGAGCGCGGGTGTATCCGCATTGTGCAGACGTTGTCTCATCGTCATTTGAGATTAAATTGCTAATCTTGGCTAATAGTGGGACATATACATTACGTGCGGTAATAAAATACGAACATCCGAGATGGCGCACGAATGCGACGTACAAGTCGAGTAATAAAATGAAATTTACAAAAAAAGATAGAAGAAAATTACTGGTAACTAGCATAGGGTACTTTGATTTCAATGAAAGATTGAGCTAACCACTGTGTGTTTGTTAAGGTCGCGGATGCGTGATAATCTTGTTAGTGACGTGCGAACAACTAACGACAGATTGAAGTTAATGCTATTTTGTTTTTTAATACTTTAGCCAGTAATGGAAGTATTTACAGTACGGGGCGGTAAGGTGCACGGAAAGAATTGAAAATCACCAATTGCAACATTTTGAGTTGTAATTCACGAATCGTATATTTTTCGCAAATCACAACGATTTTTTCTTGAATTGATATAAAAATTTGTAATTTGTCAATGAAAACGGCGAAAAATATCAAATGTTGTTTGTTGCATTTTGCGATTAAAAGTATTAATTCGAGCTTCTTTAATTTGTAGTGATTTGCGAGATTGTTTGGAGCAATTTACAACTTCAATAGGCAAATTTCGTAAACACCACTTTGCTATCTCAAATTGCGAAAAATATTTGGTGATTTACCACCACTGAATGATGAATCAATAAAATCGTGCAATAATTTACCACATTTAAATCGAAAACGTAAATTGACGTAGAGAAGTCGTAAATTGCAAAATATTTTTTGTAATTTCCATGGAAACTAACTACATAACGTGTGAATTTTTTTTATGCACAGGTAGTCGACAGTAACGATATAGTCCATGGGTCGAAATCCTTTTTTATATGGATCAATATACATACATAATATGTTTGTGGTGTTGCTGGACAGCTGCAATCATGGGCAGCGACAGACAGTCGGTATTTAATCTTTGCTTATGGCAGTCGTTTTTTAAGTAGTTTAAGTTTTCTCAGTGATAGTGAGTGTACTAACAATTATAAAGCATTCTGGAATAAGTATATAAATCATGTAAGTACCTATTTAATAATGGAAAAAAAATAAAGTAGGTTATATAAATCTATATTTTTATTTTTTTCAGAATGAAGATATGTCTCGCTATTAGAAAAGAAGTAAATTGGTGTGGATTTTAAAATGTGCAATCGAAAAGGTTTTTTAAGGTTCGTATCGATACAAGTTCTTCTAAACAATTTGCGTGTATTAACAATTTCAGCATAGACAGAAAAACCACCCCAGACAAATCCCGTTGTCTCCGGACGATATGGCGTCATATGATTCTCAAGGATATCAAGAGGAAACAAAAATATAAAATACGACTATGAATTCTGATTGTAAATCACAAGATATAAGTTGTAAATTGAAAATAAAGTTTTCTAATTTCACGATAAAATATTTTTAATTTAAGACGGTGATGCCTCAAATCACTACTCAAGAATCGTAAATTGCAAAATATGAATTGCAAATTGCAAAATATGAATTGAAAATTGATAAAAAGAATTTGTAATTTACTATTAAGAATTTGTAAATTGCAACTACAGAAGTAGCAAATCAGCACTAATGAGTTGCAATTCAAGACTAAATGGTTGCAATTCGGTAAGGGATGAAATCAAATTTACTACAGAGAAGTGGTAAATTGCGAAATGTTTTTGCAATTCACAACAATAGTAATATCAAATTTAGAACTCCTTGTTTAAAATTGCGATCGGTTATGGCAATATGTATTTCTCGTTTGATCATTATTGACAATGAGAAGTGTTGATTCACGATTTTTGGGGGTCAATATCTTCACTTCTTACAATTTCTAAAATTGCGAATAAGAAGTCGTGAATCAGTAAATCCTGAGCTAAGCTCTAAAACTAGACAAACTTTTCGTGATTCTGCGCTCATTTTTCTTGATTTGATCTTAAAATTTTTTCCGTGTGGTTAAACGTTTTGTTGCTGTTCTCTTCGTTTCTAAGCGAATTGTTTCGGATGTAGTCAGTAGACAGCGCTACACCTGAAAGCTGTTTTTAGGGAGATATCTGTGTAAAGTATTGCGACAACATCAGAACTTTGACTTATGTGTGGGATACCAAGTTTTATATAGATGCATAAAGTTTTCAAGTCATTTCAGAGATTAAAAAAAATCTGACAGCTGGACTACAGTCTCTACGACGTCTGGAAGGTTCTATCTGTCATATTTGTAACTTTATTAGCTCCTATCGGGGAAATTTAGGCCGAGTTATACAAAGCCATGCCAAGTTTTCTCATCCCTGCAAAATTTTATCCATCTGTGTAAGTTGGATGACGACCTAGTAAGCTCGCTGCTACTCTGAGGAATGTCAACCCAGAGTGTCAACGCAACGCAGTAGAAAAAGAAATCGTCGACTCATCAGAAGTTTCCCAAAGTGTTCCTAAAATGATGCACATTGAGCTTTCCCGAGATTTATAAGACAACATTTTCCAATTCATCGTAAATACCGAAATGAAAGTGACATTTGGGTGACTTGTCATATTCCTCTTATTAGTAAAATGTCAACATGAACAATATAAGATCGAGTTTCCCATTTAATCGTAAGGAACCTACAATATAAGGTTGTTCCCTATTTTTGCAATTATTGTCTGTAAACAGAAACAACAAACAGAGATGACAGATCAGTGTTTAAGAAGTAAGGTTATATATATGTCAAATGTCATTTGATTTCTGATAACAATACACTTTTTTTAGCTTCGATATCAGCAAAGCAAAGTAAAGTAGGATTTTCATCAAGCAATTATCTACTACAACTATTGCGAGTCTCGAAATGTCAAGTCTAGCGTAGTTGTTGAAATTGTGTTCTGAAAATCCTACTTTACTTTGCTTCGCTGAGATCGAATCTCAAAAAAACAGGGCTAATATAAATGTAGTCAAAATGCTTCGAGTATATTTATCACATCATTTTGTTATAGGTTAGTGCGCTTCCTGTCATAAATAAACACAGCTTGCCAGTCAAAAATGTCAGTCTAATATCAATTAAAACTGTTTCATAGAGAAGAAAAAACCTCATTCAAGTTTGTTTATCTGAAATATATCCGCAAACAGTTCAAATACCAACGACGCACTTGTCAATGTGTCATTTTCATTTGCTTTCCTTTAAACTATTTGACAGGGACAACTTTTTTCTCTCTATTATCAAGCCGCGTTTATAAATAACCTTTAAAATGGCATCATTAACTATTTAAAATTTGTATCGTCGCTCGGCAAATTATATCGTAAATCACCTGCATAAACACATACAGTCCTTTTGTTTATTTCTTTCTTGTTGTGTAATTTTTTTCGGGTGTCGGTTTTTTGCGTCACATATTTTCGCGAGGCACATTTCTGCCTTGAGGACAGGTTTTATTGCAAAATAAGACAAGCACGTTGTGCATAATTTTCCAGGAAATAAATCGCCTTGTAAACAATACCAGATTATGAATGAACGAATGAATGAATTCGGATGAGTAATTTCTTAAATATTTATTTTCTCGACTTTCGACAAGTGGTTTACACATAATAACGTCATCTTTGACCATGCGAATAGGTATGACAGCCAATGGCTATATAATAACTAATTCTATTCAAAGAAAATGACTCTTTGCCATATCTTGGTGTAATAGGTGAAAATATGGTACTATGACAGGTACTATGACAGGTACTATGACACATGGTAACATTTTATAGCAATAGGTGGCTTTCGAGGAATCTGACTGGAGTTTTCAGAGAAACATCAGCCGATGAATCGCTTACGGGGAAGGAAATGCGATACAGTAATCGATAGTGTAGACTGTAGATTTTCATTTATAATATTGAAAACTTGGCTACTAAAAGAATAGCACCGAACGAACCTATCCATTTTTTGGTGGTTTGGTTTGATTCAAATACAGAATATGGGCCATCAAACAGCGCCCTCTAGGTAGGCCCAAGTTGAGATAGCAAGCTCAAGTCTGGCATCTCTTCTCTACCCGTATCGCATTTCCCCTGACGTTTTATGGAGGGTCTACCTGAGGTTCCTACATATGCGACCCTTTGTAATAGATGGACGGTACATTAATGTGGGCTTTGTTTAGAAGCCGCGACTGTAATTCTGCAGAAGTCGGCGAATTAAGAAAGATACTCAAGTTGTACTAAAAGTTAAGAGCTAACAGCTTGAGCCTAATGATTTTTTTTCCAGAGAGCAGATCAATCTTGATACGCACACGACGAAGAACGCTTTCACATTTTTCTCTAGTCTTAATTAAAATAAAACCGAAAATTATATTACATTTTGAATTAAATAAAAAAATATTTGTGAATTCCTTATAAACTTGAATTGGAAGGAAGTTTTTATTCGGCAAAATCCTACATTAATGATGATTGGAATAATAACCGACTCGTTCCGTCACTGACAAATAGGTCGTCGCTGATCATTCCCATCTCCCAGTTTGTATTTGATTGCACAAAGCGCTTTTCTACTTCATCTGGCTTCAGTCAAAACGTTCGACGGCGCGCGTCCCTACGTGAAGCACTTGTTTTATTATAATGACAGACAAGTTATTACTCTGCCTTCACGCTTAACAATTAAGGAGACGTGTTGAATGTTAGCTTCGACATCGAAATTCTGTTGCGTGCGATCTTTCAAAGCACCAGAGTTTCAAATTTCTACGCAATTAATTTCTATAATCATGTAATTAGCTGGCCCAAAATTTGGAGATGCCCAACTCAACCGAGGTATAGTGGTCTTCGTGAGATCTGTCATTTTGTGGTCGCTGATAAGCGTAAAACAATTCCAGTTTATAGCGCCAACCAACTTATAGGTAAAATTGCAGTAAGATAGGAATCATAAAAAAAAATCTGTACCTAGGTAGGTTAGGTGTAATGGCCGCCTTCCTGCGCACCACACATATCAAAATCGATGGAGTTTAGCGCGTTTTCATTTGTAAAATGTGCACATAAAACAACTTACAACAAAATAAATAAATACTATACCTACCTAATTGTATAATTTAGAAGCAGAAAAAAAAAACAAAAAGCCAACAACAAAATGCCCAACCAACAACAGTAGGTACCGGTTTAAAATGCCACGCTATGTGAACTCGCTCTATTTATTTTTACACATTATTCTTTTAGGTTTCCCTCTATTCACACATACACAAGTTTGCCCTCCAAAAAAAAATTAAATAATAAACCTCTGAAGCTCACCCAACGCCAGCCACCACAGTGAAGACAAGTCAATACATTCATGTGTACCTACTACCCAACAGTAGTGCCAGAGTAAAATGTACAGAACGAGTAAAATTAATAAAAATGGAATATAATTGCACTAAGAGCGAGATAGAACAGATCGACATACGAGTAAGACAAAAGCATCTTGAAAACAATAAGCGCCTTCAGTTTACAGATATGAATATGTACTTACAGCTTCTACTACGCTGTAGACGCAGAGTCGATCGAGAACTTAAGCCTTATATGCAACAAGCAACAGTACATGAACACTAAACTATGAAAGATACACAGCGATCGCTGATCAGTGATCTGCCAGGCAAACAATGTAAGCACATAACGTATTGTATATTGTAATTGTAGAGCGCGCATTACTGTCAATTCGAAAAGAGTCGATTTTAACCGATTTGTTTGGTGAATGGCTTGGCATTGTGCTGTACCAATCGAAAACCTGTTCAAAATTACCCCCAAAGAATGACTGAGTAAACAGAAGATTCTCAAAAAAAAAAAAAATGAAGAACAAGTTCCACAAACAGAAAAATGTGAAAGAGGAACAGGAAGAGTATAATTTGCACAAAATGTGTGGAATCGAATTTGAGTTGAATTTTTTTTTTGGAAATTTAAATTTGATTACTTTCAGATTGGAAGCGAGACGGAGAGCGAACCACACGAACGAAAACAGGCTCGCCAAATCGACGTACGACGACCTTGAGCGAGTGTCACAATGAACGATCGCTTGTGTTCCCAATAAAAGCAAAAACCAAACAGAATCCGATTCAGAGAAACAACAAAACATGTTAAAATGTCTAAAGATATAAAAGAAATCGCCCAACAGTTGAACTTTTTTTTTACGACTCGAAATGACCTAATCAGAATGGAATTGAGTGCTACAAGGTATTATAGCTGCACTGCTTCTCGCCCAGATTATGTGCTTCGACTTAGCACGATACAGAGGTTAATTAGATTGGCTTCGACAGGGGACATATAACTACATATACACACGTCAAACTAACCGACATAGTTTTATTGAATTACCAGTTTTGTGTTCGATTATCCCGAGAGATGTGTCGATTGGTTATGAAGGCAGTTAATATGACCTATACCCATATACCCAGCGCAGATCGCATTCACGTCTTATCCATTACTGGAGATGCTCTCAACAGGTTTTTGTTGTGCCATATAGCCGTTCTATCACGTTCGTTAAATTACCCAAATCAACTAATAAATTCTCGACGATGTGATGTTATAAGCAAATAAAAAAATCTGATTATATATAGATTTGGGTTTGTAGTCGCTGTTTGCGTTTGAATTTTCAAATATAATCCTCCTTCGCAATGAAATATCTGAGAATTTATGGAAACGATTTCGTACTGATGATGATGACACGACGCTAGACGAATTTTGTTTTGAAATAAGTTGGCAGTTGGCAAAAGGTTTTTTTTTCTCGAAATTATTAAAATGTCATCAGACGGTGTAGTGGTTTTCAATATTTGCCATTGGAAACAATTTCACGAAAGAAAATTTTATTTGCTGATGGGAACATTATATCTTCTTGTCAACATATCGTTTCCTAATGCAGTCATAATTTTGTACTAGAATAAATAGGTTCGCATTTTGCTCCTTCGCGTCGGTTTTCGCAAATCGCTGGCGATTCATCCGTCCACATTCAGTGAGACGCGAGACGTCAACCAGTTTACACCACAATAATGTAGGTACATGTATTACCTGCTACTCTTAAGTTCTGGAGAACTCGAAGTGTACAAAAAGCGAATCGCATAGCTATCTACCTCAAATTAAAATAAAATAGATATCTGAAAGACGTCTGTGTTATTTTTTGATAGGAGATGTACTCGTATGTCTATAAAATTCTAAAAATGTTAAATCTTGTTTTTTTTTAATCTCTTTTGTGTGGTCTAAAGCGAGCTGTGCTGCTAACGGGTGTAAGTTTTTAAAACATTTTTTTGTACAAATTAAAAGAAAACACAACTGACTTGAATTTGTTGTGACACAAACTATTTCTGAAATAATTTTATGCGACAGCGACTGTAATAAGGAATAATGATTTATTAAAAAAAAAGAAGGTATTAGATTCTTTTAACAAGAAGAAAAATAAATAATGGCCACAACTTACACTAACTTGCCGCCAGTTGGTATGAACATTTTTCCATAGTCCTTAGCAATACTTTAAATTTGGCTATATACAAGTGTGCACTTTCTGTACGTTTTTGAGGCTAAGATGTATTGCTACATCCTACATTGATACAAGAAGGTTGGTAGGAAATAGAAAGAAGTTTCTATTATAGCAATGACATTAATGACAAGCTCATTTCCTTATTTACATGTGACCGGCTTTTAAAACTGGTGCAGATACCGATCCATAATTTATTGATGACTTAAGGATCATTCACATGAGAGCTACCAACTACCTACGAACGAACGAATATTCGCAAGTTTTAACAGTCCATTCACATGATACATTTAATTTGGTCGCAGATACCCGCGAATCCAATGACAGTCGCCGTCATTTGTCTCTGACATTTCAAGTTTGACGTTAGATTCGAACGAATGTTTTATTCGCTAGTTTGTGGAACGCGAATTGAATGATGTGGATTGTGATTAAACTTTGACAATTCGTTCGCGGCAAAAAGTTTGCAATTGGATATTTCATTATTTAAACTGTTTATTAACAAGTTTTCTTAATACATTTTAATAGTAAAATGTACAATTTTCTGTTCATAAATGCATCAAAAGTGGTTTGTTCGCATTTCAGCGATTTGGTCGCTCGCTCTCATGTGAATAGTAATTCATGTCTACAAATATTCGCAAGTTTTGACAGTGAATAGTAATTCACGTCTACAAATATTTACAGTAAGCGTTTGTCTGTCAAACAACTGTATTACACAAAGTGATGACCGTTTGTAGTTAGTAGCCATAAAGGACCATTCACATGAGAGCGAATTGCGAACCACGAAGTGGCGAATAGTAGATTCTGACATTTCATTCACATGAAAACTTTTTTAGTCGCAGGTACCCGCGAATCATTTGTATTGTTAAAGGTTAAGTTCGAGCGAATTTTTCATTCGCAGGTTTGTGGATCGCGACTGTTTTATGTGGATTGCGAATAAAGTGTGACAGTTCGCGGCAAGAATTTTCAATTCGCGGGAGAATTGCTGTAGTTGTAAATTTCGTTACATTAGTCAATCAAGTCTCGGTTTTTTTTAGGTGTTATAATAATTAAATATAATGCTTTTGTGGCAAAACAAATAGCAACTTTCAATTCATAAATACAGATAAATTGATTTGTTCGCAAGTTCGCGTTCATGTGAATGGTCCTTAATAGCACCAATTGTGGAAAAAAAGGTGCAAATTAGTAATCTCAAAATGTTGTTGGTTGGTGTTTTTAAAAAAAAAAAAAATATTTAATCATTAGAATAATAAAAGGGATCAACATAATTTCAGGTATCTCATAAGACTAATCGTCTTATCTGTTCGCTGCAATAATTTGAGTCGGTACCGGATGCTGACTCATCTTTTCGTTTGCGACATGCGATATTCATTTGTGTTGATTGATTGTGTCTGGAATTTTGAAACTGAGAAGATGAACCGCAGCCAGTTCTAATAATTGTTCACCATTTGTCATACCGTGTTACTGTTCATATGGAAATACAACCAATACCTACTTCAAAAATTGTAAATAGTACGAAAACGTAAGTGGTACGAAAACGTTGGAACCAGTGATGTCAGTTTGGGTTTTTTTTTTTTTTTTTTTTGTCGACGGGGGAAATTTTGGGGAAAGATTTTTTAGGGTGAAATCAGGGATTTGTAAAATTCTATTTTACTTACATTTCGCTATGATATCCTTTTATAAAAACAACAACTTCATCTAAGTTCGGTAAAGGCTGTGTAAATTCTTAAAAAATATTTTCAAACAAACAACATTGTGTTGCATTTATTTGGTGCACACTCTTGCATTCGGAAAACCAAACTTACATGTTCGCGTTTCAATTTAAAAATTTCTTCTCTAAGTCGTACAAGAACACGTTAAAAAAATAGATAATGACAAAAAGTTTGGGGCTTTCTTGGAAAAAGTAGCCAAGTCTGGGCTTTTTCAGAGTTATCTGAGGGGAAATATTTTGACCGTCTGGCAACGCTGGTTTGAACCGTGTCAGCCTTACAAAATGCCGACCTGGCATCTAAAAAAAAAAATTCAGCTGTCACTTGAGTTTGATTTTTCGAAGTTGACACTGACACGTTGTCGGCAACTGATTTATCAAACTACTTTTTACTCAACAAATTGCTTGTGGTACGAATTAAAAAAAAAAAAAACGAAACTGTCAGATGACTGACAGTTAACAGATTATTCTAAATTAATTCATATTCTAACTAGTTATTTATGCTTTGTCTTACTACTGCACCGCTCTCAGGTCAAAGTTGTAGACAACAACAAAAAGGCAGTGTCATTGTAAACACCGCCTTAACGTGGTTCAAAATAATTTTTCTTCAATCTCCGTTCAATGTTTTATTGAAATATATTCTTATCAAGTGGTGAAGTTCAAACAAAAGTACATAATTGATTATAATCACTAATATTTTTCGAAATTGTTTTTCTCGGGAAAGCCAACGCTTTAACAGCGCCCTAAGAACTTGTGGAAACCAATTAACTCTACACTTAAACTGTTGTCAGTTGTTATAAGCTCACTTCTTCTGTAATCTATAGCCTCGCTATTGTTAAGTGAACTGATATGATAAGTGATGTGCATTGAAAACATATTACAAAACAAAAGCTGAACGAAGTAAGACGGTCATTCGAATGATATTTATGACAACTCCTAATGTAGTGATACAGTAACTACATGGTCATTGACCAATAAAGTTAAGTATGCACATAAATGTAATAAAATAACAAATTAATGTTACGCCTCTGGCTTCGGTTAAGTGCTGTTTATTTATACATAACAAGACACCTATACCATTCCATTAAAAACAGTTCATGTTCTTTTTTTTTTTTTTTTGGTCACGGTCTTTCTGCAGCGACTTACAAGTTACAACCTGCCTCAATAGTTCACCCCTGCGGAAGATTGATTACAATTAAATTCCCAATGTTCGTTTATGTATTCCGAAAAACCTCAACATAAAAACATAAGTCCATCTTCACTGACCCACCGCCAGTGTACCGCAAGAGCAGCACACCACCAATACGACGCGACCCATCGACAGCGTACAACGATCGATCACCGTCACCATCAGCAGCAATGCCCCAAAAACCAGAAACAGGCCGAACCGGCTTATTCTGCGGCGACCTCTATCGCCCGCCGCAACATCCGTGGGCTGCGCCGCCGCTTGCTTTGGCGAAGAGGTGACTCCACTCCCGAGTCCCGATTCCGACTCCATGTCCACACTTGGGTTCTGTTTTGCTACTTTTATTTCGTGTGGACTACTTTTGCGTCTTGTTTTCGGCAAAGCAAGCGTGTTATTTGAGTTTCGCTGTGTACAGTGTGTGCTACATCAGCAACTTTGTTCCCCACACAACGAACTTCTCAGCAAATTTTTCTGATTGGTATTTTTATTCTTCTTTTTTTTTTTAACCACGTAGGCCAATTGACAAACGAATTGTTTAGTTACTGATATAAACTGTCATTAGCTTACACGGCTGAGTTCACCTGCGTGATCGGTGTCATACTCAACCGATCATTTGTGTCAACAATTTTGAAGCATCCATAAAACATTTAGCATATTTAGTGCATTGCATTCTTAGTTCTTACCTTTAACAGCTTCGTAGTATCCTAAATCCAGTGTGAACGAGTTGTAATGTCAGGTAATCCCAAGGGAAATGCACTCAGTTTTGATGTTTTTCACTTAGAAATTTTCGAATTCGATGCTAAATTCAGAGATTTTTTGACAACACGATCGCTGCACTAACACCAGTGTTGCACAAACGAACAAATTCGAAATTCTTCTTTGGTTGGAAAATCCGAATCAGATTCAGAATCGATGATGACAGAACTGGATCTATTCGAGTCGGAATTCGTTCGAATTCTCACACACGGCTAGAAAATATTATTTTTGTATTTTTCTAGATTTTCCCGTTTTAATTCTAATTTAACATTTAAAAGAACGCTGCAGTGGTTTGCTTGTCACACGTAGAGAGTATAGAACACACAGAAAAAGCACTAAATTTCACCTTTAGAGAGAAATTGTTGAAAGGTATGAGCGAAGAAAACTGGTTTATGGTGGAGAAAAAATGTGTTCACTTTTTTTTTTGTTTCTTCTTCTTTTGCTTTTATGAAATTCACTTTGTTGCGCGCGTTAACATTTAGCAGCAAATGCACATTCGCATGCCTTGGAAAACAACTCAAAACTGAAACTGAAATGTGAAAAAGAAATCGAAGACCAGTCATTCAGTCAAACACTCGAATTCGAGCTGGAGTTCACTTCACACACTGATACACATGCAGCAACAGTTGAAACGCACACCAGCAAAGATGCTGAACACCACAAAATGTTTGGTTTAAGGAGAAGAGGAATGTGACTGGATGATGGCAAAAGCCATCCATAGATTTGTCAATTGTCATGCATGCATGTGTGGGAAACAGTCCAGCAAACACCAACCTTGTGTTTATGTCACTCATTGGCAGTTGGTTCTTTATTATTTTCTTGTTAGTGCAATCAATGAAGAAATCACCGGTAGATAAATTGTGTAAGGCAAAGAAAGGCAATGAAAACAATGTGAAATGGAAGACGAAGATCGGCTTCGTGTTTCATTTTCAAGTGTTTCGATGACAGTTATTCCAGTTTTCCAGTGCCAGTCTTCATGTGGTGTTACAGCAGTTTATCGTTGCCAGTATGAAACTGCTAAATATTATCCATTGCAAAAGTGTTTGTTTTTGTTTATAAACGGCTTCGAACGGATAGCTTATGCGATAATAGGTGTGTTTTATTGAACATCGATATCAGCAGATTTTATTTTGAGTGAACTAACCTAGTAATGTTTAATGAAATGTTCACATATAGAAACATTTGTTTAAAAAATATTAACTCACGTAAACTGAGAAGTGTTTTACTCAGTCTGACAGAAATTTTACAGATAACAGCTAGTAGGTATAATACCTATGTACTATTTCTGTAAATTATTTTTCTTAAACTGGATGGTGTATTTGTTCGGCATAAATGATCATATCACGCCAACATTCCTTGGGTTTTGTATTTTTCATTTATCAATTTCTAGCCGTGCAAAATGTTGTTTCAGAACAGTTGATGGAAAAAAGATCTAAGAAATTTGCTAGGTAGGGGACCATTTTTTTTCGCAGAAAATTTAACGCTTGAGTTGGCCAATAACAGGATATTTCTTCCCACTGCATAAAATAATTTGTCTTCCTTCCGTAATTTTAACAGGTATTCGTTTCAAATGTTAAATCATTTTCTCTCAGTCCCGTATACATTTCCCTGTTCGCACCCTATCTCTTTCAATCCCACGCCCCACACGCCACATTCCCACACGCCAAAAGCCGATACAATTGTATCAGTTAATACATACATGTTCAATGAAATATTGAAACTAAGAAACGAATATCATAATTTTAAAATTGAAAGCTTTCTTTTACAAAAGAACTCACAAATAATAGTGATAAGTCTGTGAAAGTCTGAATTCCTTTGTTTTCAAAAACAATGTATTTTTTATTATGGTCATAAAATTATGTCACCAATAATTATTTCAAAATATCGACTTATTTTATTTAAAGGCCAAGGAGGCAACATATTTGTTTTTTTAAATCATGAGCTTAGTAAATATGTAGTAAACTCATACCCAGGTGAAAATCGCGTAGAAATGTCTCAAATTTCGCCTAGTATTTATTTAAAATACCAATTAAGTTATCGAGTTATTGGATATCCTATGTTGTACCTGCAGATGTCCTCTATAAGGTGGCATTTACTATTAGGTATTTTCGAACGCAAAGCGTGACAAAGAAAAAATCGAAACGAAACGACAAAAATTAATTACTCTTGTCCATTTTTTCCGGAATTTATTTAGTTATATAAATGTTGAAACAAATTGGAGATTGTGGGCCTAGGTATCTTCTATAGGCCTGTGAAAAATGCACCAAAATATATTAAGAAGCTTCTAAGATTTTTGCATTCAAATTCATTCTAAGTCGAACAGAACTACACCAATTTCTTTACAAGATTATCAATTTTAATTTGTAAAAACTCACAAAATCGCAATGAGGAAATCCGAATCTGTAATGCGCAATGGCCGAATTCACAAAGTGCTATATGGACGCTTAAACAGCAACGAATGAAGAAACTGCGCAACTGAATCAAATGGCACAGTCAACGTGGACAGCGCCACCACACATGAAACAAAATTGGCTTCTCGATTGATCGATAATAGATGGCGTTACGTTGCGTGTCTATCTGACAGTTCAATTGTGATACGATATGTTACATTAAAATTTGATTCTTTTTCTGGTTGTTGCCAAAATAAATAAAAACAAAATGAAAAAAAAAAAAAATTTTAAAAATCGAGAAAAAAATCACCCACAAAATAAGACTTTTTGAAATTTTAATGTATTCTCTTTTAAAACCCGTGCTGATACCTTTCCAACAAAGGGTCGTATGAATAAAACGTAGCAATTGCTTTTACTCAAGAGAAATGTCAAAATCGAGGCATTTGCTACGCTTCGTATGAATAAAAACCAATTTGAGTTAGTTCCAACTTTTGACATGTTCGAAAGGCGGCGGCACTGACCTTTTACTCAGATCGGTATGAATAAAACTTGTAAGACAAAGCAAATGCTATGCAAATTCTGAGTCTGCTATTTTGTTGACTAAGACCTTTTGCTAAATATTTTGTATGCTCATTTTTCAACATAAAACAATCTAAATATTATTAATAGTTAAGTTGAATTCTGTTCGTACAGGAAAACCAACGAAATACATACGGAAAAAGCAGCAGTTGTTTCGTCTCAAGCGAAGCTAATATTTCTTTCAGATGAAAATATTTAGGCAGAATCATTTGTAAGGTAGGTATATTATAGCGGAGATCTAGGTCGACTATTTGTAACTATTTGTCTAGTTTGTTAACAAATAAATATTTCCAACAATATCGGATACGATTCCCGGCACCTAAAGTAGAACGGAAGCATCAACAAGCTATTCGGCAAACAAAAATCATATTTTCAGGTGAAATTGAAGATAAAAATTGCATTTATATTTCTGTATTTATTTTTTTTAATTTCAATTTCCACAAAAGTCGTTAGAATCTTAAGAAAAATTCAAAAATTCAAATTTACTGGTCAGGTTTGACAGGAACTGCAAGGCAAGTACACGTACAGCGAAGTAAATGCTATGTTCGAATTTTCGACTTTACTTTAGCAAAGTATATTTTTATTCATACCGATTCAAAGCATTTGCTAAGGGCTTTTACTTTGCTACAACCTTTTGCTCAAAGCAAATGCTAGTTTTTATTCATACGACCCAAAGTATAAATCATCAAAATCGGTTCGGCCAATCTCGAGTTATGGGATAACATCGCTTCGGACACTTTCTTTTACATATATGTATATAGATTTAAACATAAGTATTAAAAAGCATCCCAAAAAATAAAATGTTTTGATTAAAAAATTAAATTTAAACTTGTCTAATCTATACGCATACCGGAAATGTACCAAGACACAACTGTGCTATTTTTTTTCGTACTTTCCATGTACTATAAAAAGAAAAAAAAATTATAACGATCTACCTATTTAACGAACCCATAGAGCCGATAATTAACAAAATGCTATGACAGTATAGATATAATTTTTTCTGCTTCTCACACATTTCATAAATTCCTCTCCCTACTTTCTTTTGCGTAAACAACTGTTCACATTTCATCTATCTTCATGGTTTATATGTTTACATCCTCATCTGGAACAGGACATTTTTTAAACGATCTTCGAATTGACTGACTCCATAGGAATAAAAGTACTGCAAGAATAAATACCGCTCTATTACAATATCAAATAAAAGCTATGCCTAAGAGTATGCACTATTCCTACAACTGTTTTCATGGAAAATTTCATTGCATAACTGGATGACATCAACCAACGAATACTTAAAGTGCACGCCTGGGAATACGCAATAAAAACAATTCGTTATTAACTGGAATTGCAATTTTACAATAAATCACGGAGATTTTGTTAATAATTCAGGACCGCAAATCCCAAAAATTCAAAATCTCCGATGCGATGCGAAAAACTGAAATTTACGAATCTGGAAATCCGTTTGAAATTTGAACATTGGTTTTTGATGGAAATTTTTCATTTACTGTCTGTCAAAATCATTTACTTGACGTAGCTTCGCAAAAAAGGGGTGAATATAATTTCAGTTATGCGAAAATTACAGGCGGAATTGCTCGTATACGAATTATGTTAGGCGCAATTTGAGAATTGGGGTCCAGATGGGAAGGTACTTTGCAGGTTGTGCATTTATACTAAAGCACTCTGCCGTACCTACCTACTAATAACAAATTTTAGTCTCGACTTCAAATTTACGGAAGCTCACAATAAATTTAGAGTCGAAATTAAAAATGCTTATTGGTAAGGCCTTCTGTCTCGTTTGTGGATACATATTCACCCCTATCGGGAATAATATTTCTCCCGGAATGTTTCATATTCAGCAATTATTTAGGTACATTGCTGACAAGGGAAACACTTCCAATCCATCGGAATTTATTTGCGATAGCCCTAATTATATGTGTTTACAAGAATTTGATGATTGTTGCAACATTTGCGACTTATTTTGATTGGATATATTGCTGGAATTATAACTTTATATTTTAAAATATGCAATCTAGTGCAGCCTTGCAATTTGCAACGTCAGACTTTCATAAATGCTTTTGCCAAATATGAACAGCGCACTGATGTCTTACATCGTTTGTCATTTGGTATTTTTGTGTCCACTTTATTTGCATCAAATGTGTGCAATAACAACAACTATTGCGAGTCTCAAAGTGTCAAGTAGTTGTTGGAATTACTTGGTGAAAATCCTACTTTACTTAGCTTTGCTGAGATCGATCGAAGCTCAAAAAAACACGCCTAATACCAAAAACGCGTAAACTCAAATGGGGATGAATGTCCTCTTAGATTATGAAAGTCTGCGCCTTTAAGAGTATATTGTTTTTAAAACTCGGCAATCGTACGTGTGCGTTAAATGTTGATATAAAATATATAACAAGATGGCTTAGGTAAGCAAATGCAGTATTTATCGTAAAATTTATCTTGTATTCTGAAGGTGTATCTTTTAAAAATATCTACACAGAAATCGTGTTGATGAACATGTTTACTACTTAGATAGATAGACTTTTAGCAAAAACAACCGTGACCAAGCGCAAAATTACTTTGGAGAGAATTATGGCAATAATAACACAAAAAACACCACTCGAACTTCAATAGTTTTAGACTTTCACTATAAAATATGTCCCTGGCATTTTAAAACACAGAATAAAACTCAGCGCTCTTTCATAAATATAAAAAACTCGTTTTTTATTCACACCACTATTCACTTAAAATACCTTGTTCACTAAAGTCAGCCTTCTCTGCAAACATTTTACTCTAACTAGGCATTATAAAAACTATATCACAGTACAATTAAATAGCAACAATTCCAATTCTGGCTTCACCAATGAAGTTGTCGACATATCCTCTACGTACCAAAACTATAAACGGACGAAAAGAAAGAAATAAAAAATATAAGTAAACTGTTAAAACATTGAAAATGTCATGTAAACCCACCTGGGTTAGATTCAGCAACATAGCTGCGTGGTGGTAGAGAAGCTGCATAGTATGAGGTCAGAGGACCAACATTTGGAGCCAACAATGGCAGTCCAATTTGGTATCCATAGTGGTCAATGAGGGCAGGATTCAGAGTCTGAACTTCAGAAGCTGTTGCCATAGCCGCATTATAGTTGGCTGCAGCGTTAGCCGCTGCTGAACCGATTGCGAGAACGGGGCTCATGCACACAGCAGAGATAAGGATTACGGCCTAAGTAAATGATTTAAATTAGTAAGCCTCTTCTTGGCAGGTATATTTTTTTGTATTACTTACAAAAAGCTTGTACATCTTGGCTTGGTTTTGTAAGACTTACTAAACAAGTAGACTAGGTCAACTATTGGTTAATTTGTAAATGTTGTTCACTTATATAGGAAGCAATTGGGTAGATATTTTTACGTGACAATAGCTGAGCGCATTGCCTTATCATGCCGGGGGTATAGAAATATTTCGATCGATAAGTACTGATCGACGAACATCTGGTTAGGTTGAAGTCATTTACTTCTTTTGTTTGCAATTCTTCGTTTTTTTTGTGGATCGTTATGTTGGGGATAGTTGAATATTGTCACTATAAATATTGTGCGCATGTGACATAGTTAATCGGTGATTTGACACCCACGAGATTGTGTAGAGCTACGTGAAGAAGAAATTCTTTCTTTCAGTTGTAATGTATTTTTCTTCTTCTGCATTAGAACCAGGTTTTGTGGGTAAAACAGTATTGCAGCTTGTCAAAAAGTATGAAGCACGAATCACAAGATATTAAAAATTCATGTAATAAGATTAAATTGAATGTTGAATACTATACTTACATTTGTTTTAATTTAAAGCAAAAAGATAAATGACAAAAGACGGTGCTTTTAACTTTTTTCCAAGTGGCGTTTTCTCTCAGAGGTATAATACCTCTCCTCTCCCTAGCACGGAACTTTTCCGATTTTGATCTGAATTCGTTTAATAGAGGTACCTATTGGCTGTTGCCATATTTATCAATAATTTTTCTTTTTTTCTTTGCATAATCTATCACGAAATATTTTATCAGTGCAGCTGACGAAAATGTGTCAATTTTGACAAGCAAAATAAATTGGGTGGTCTGTAAATTTTGTATTCTTCTTGCATATTTGGTTTATTAATTTCATTATTTATGCAACATTACATTAACACAAAGCTCTTATTGCTACGGAGAATATCACCTGGGCCTGGGACAAGCAAAATTATTTTAAGTTACGTGAGAAGTCAGTCCTGCGTTACCTACCTACAACATTTATAATTTTCAGCCTTATTTATAATCGAAATGTCAGTTTATTTGTCCATTCGAAATCGTGCAAGTATTTAGTTTAGTAAGTCTGACAGCTGTCTGACTAAATGTATCTCGGTTTTGATTCACCGAAATCGGTCATGTGAGCAGCTGTTTCAGTTGACGTTTATGGAGGGGTAGCCGGTGATTCTAGTTAAGAAATTCGTGACTGAGTAGGTACTCAGTTGACAGTTCGGATATGTGGATGGTGTAGGAAAAGTGACGTTCCCGACCAATCTAGTTTTTGCGTTCAGGTAACATCTTATCCAGACCAATCTAGTCGACTTAAGATGACTAGATTCTTGAATGTATAATAATCGACATCGCTATACATAGGTAGTATTAATTCTATAGAAATTTTTAGTTTCTCAAATGTCAGATTTCACGTCACCCATCGAACGTTAAAAATCAAATTAGTAATTTTATTGTAAGTAGGCACCTTCGTGTGATTGCCATAAATATGCATAGCCGTCTCTGTCACCAATTTTAAATAAAATTGTTGAGTTGGTTTTAGATTGAGGAACAAGAAAACTGTCTCTTGTCGACTGCACTTATTTACCGATGAAAAGTCAAAAAAATGTTGTACTGTTGATAAATGTTCTACTTTGTAAGGTTTTTGAGTGGATTTAGATACGAAGATTGAGATCATGCGTAAGTTACATAAGTGATTTGCTTTTTATATATCGGGCATTCCCGTACGATTCGTTTTGTCTCATCGATAATGGCATACCTTAGTGTTTCGATGCTGTCGTAAAATGTCGCTAAAGTGGAAACAAATTTCGCTAACTGTCAAACTAAATCAAGATTTAGAAAAGGCGATCGATACCCAACAATTTGATCTTTACTATTCAATCGAATAGCATGTTAAAAGAAGTTATCGAATCTGTCAAATACAACAATTCAAATACTTGGAACTGGTTTAAAACGTATTGTACCTTATTTTAGTACTTTTTCGTACAAAAGAAAATGTTGGTTATTCATAACTGTGAAAATATCAGATAATTTGACAACTTAAGACAAAATCCATAACGAAATCGATTCGGCAGTTGATAGAGTTGTGTATTCAAACGTGAAACGAGTTGGTCAATCTGTTAGAAAATAGAAAAAAAATATTGTGCGAGTTTCTGAGAATGACATATAAATGAAATATGAACATTTTAACAGAACAAGAAACTAGAATAACTTCTCGAACGATTCGAACGGTTTTTTTTATTAATTTATTCAAAATCGTCAAAATTGTTTTAAAAAGATTAATATCTCTTTGTATGTTATTTAATGATAAAGTTCGAAAAATTCTGATTCGCCTCGAGTTCTACACGAATTTATTTGTTATTAATCAAGCAAGAGTCGGATGCAGCTACCCACAAATGGAATTTAATAAGTAGCTAATCGCTTTTTGATCTTCTCCGTCAGCTCGCAAGTTCTCAAAAAGTCTAGCTCACAACAAAATACCAGTTGATTGACGTTGTTCAATTATTTGGAATTGACAGTAAGTTGTTCAGTGAACGATTATTGATACATTAAACAATGAAATCGTTTATCTAAAGGAAGTGTATGTAGGCTACTACTACTACCACTTCTATGCCCCAAATCCGTTTAATTCAAAACGATTGTCCGTGGCTAAGAAGAAAACTAACCCAAATGAAATAGGAAGGTAAGAACATAACCTGTAACTGAGGGACTTGGTCAATGCCAAATTGTGAGTATACTTTTCACATCAAAAACTGTTGTATTGGAGGTGTCATATTTTAGATCTGCTTTTCTGTGATTCGCAGACTAATGCAGATTTTACTCTTGGTTTTGCCTTCTTCTTTGTAAAATCGCGGTAACACACATTTTTGCGTTAATGAAATGCTCCGAATTTTTTTTCTGGCTATACGTGCGTTTTCTTTGTTAGCTAGAGTTGCCACTTAATGTAAGAGTTAAACTTCAAGCTTGGCGATTATTTTCGTGGTAGAAAATTGACATTCACATAAAGCAGAAATAAATTTTGGTTAACTGATGTGAAGTTTTAAGGTTTTTGCATTTAGCGCGCTGTTTAATTTTGCCATCACCTATTTGACGTTTCGTTCTCGGTAATAAGTTTCGCACTCAATTGTCTCTACATTATTCCGTTACTCACCTATATAAACCTGCTTAAAATTCTATGCTCCTTTGTGAAAACATAGACACTGTAGAGGTTAGTGTCACTCATTCAGTTTTGTCCATCAGATTTGTGGCAGATTTGTTAGCAATATCTTGTAATAGATCATTTTTGAACTTGGTCTCCGAAAAAGATTGAAAAGCTTGTAAAAAAAACTCTGTTTTGTAACTTTTTATATTTTATTTTCCATCATAAATATTAAAATGAGAGTGTAACCTTAACTTTTAAAATAGATATAGATTCCAGCTGTCAAATAAAACTCTACCGACCGCATTTGCTCCAAAAAAAAATATTAACAACTTAATCATCAATAAAAATCAGTCCATGTAACGTAATCGAAAAACCGCTTTGTTGTTACTTATGATTGCAGCAAGACATATTTTGAAAGAACACATGTTTCCGATGGCAGCTCGCTTCCGCGATACTACTTTGTTTGTGCATAGACACTTTTCGCACATGACAAAACGTCTCTTTAGCTATATGGTGGTGCCATTTGCTTTTGTCGACGATTGTTCTTCTATTTGCAAGCATTAACAAATGATTTGGGTTTCTTTATGTCTATCAATGAAACCAACTATGGATATAATAGAAAGAAAAGCTTTGTTTGTTTTTTTTTTTGTACTAAAAGTTTTGTTTTATTATCATTAGTATCACCAGGTTGTTTAAAAACTGTTTCCAGTTATTAAGTATTTAGTAGATGAGTCCTAAAATAAATAGAAATTCGCTGTTAATAAGCGTCTTAGATGAATTTACTGAATTAGTAGTTAGTACCTGGGGCAAGTGGGCCGAGAGCACCAATGTTGTATGGGGAGACACCGATTGGGGACATACCGAGAGTGGCGTATGGAGAAACTCCCAATGGGCCGATTGGACCAAGTCCAGCCAATCCCTGTTGCAGCCATGGGGAAGCAACACCCCATGGGGACAGAGGAGAAACCAATCGCTGGTTTTGGGCGATCAAGGCATTTTGGTTAGCTGCCGATGACGAAGCAGATGAAGCAGAAGATGATGAAGCACCTCCAGCTGAGCCGATCTGTTGGCTCAACAAGTCACTGCCCCAAACTCCAGCACCGTATGGCATACCAGCTAGACCAGCTGGGATCACCTGGCTGTTGGCCATGGTGGCGCAGAGAGCGAAGAAAGCGATGGCCTGTCAATATAACAATTCCTTATTAGAAATACCCAGCTTTGAGAGTCGTGCTTTAGGTAAACTTACGATGAACTTGTTCATGTTGCTTGGATTGATGTTGTCAGTTCGAAGAATTGAAACTAATAATTCAGAGATTGCAGATGTTCTTTATATACTGTGCTGTTGTCGGTTCAAAACGTGATTATTGTCCGAAATGCGAAAGCCAAAAATTAGCTCCCAAGTGGATGGGTAAAATAAAAATGCGTATCTCACAAAGATAATTTTATTTTTGTGTTGCTTAGCATGTTTGTGAGTACCTATAGTCTAGCTGTATGTTTTCATAAATATCAGAGTGGGGGAAGTTATAGTGCAAATGGCAGGTTAACCGTAATCAGTGGTGTTGATCAGATGTAAGATAAGAAATATCAGATGGACTATCTTTGGAATAGGGGCTTGGTATGTGTCTTAATTAAGCGAAGCTCGAAAATGAGAGTGACACAGCATCGAACATATTTAACCTTAAGGCGGTTGTTTGAAAAACTATTTTTTTATACATTTGATAGTTATTCTTTCATGAATAATTTCGCTTTTATAAAAAATGTCTTCCTTCGTTTTATGATTTAATTGAGTGGGTAAAATTGTTTAAAAAAAAACATATTTGCAGCATTATATCGGTTGTTATTGAAAGGCTTTACTTAGAATCACAGATAGTGTGGGTCTTTTTTTTCTATCATTTTTGTTCCAGGAACTCCTGATTCGAACGAATCTTACAATTCGCGTGAATAATATTTCTCTAAATCATTCAGTTTCTGTTTTTACGGGAAATAAAAAAAAATCTAAAAATTGTGTATATTAGCTCAACATTAATGGAAACATCGCAATATTAAGAATCGTCTAAAATTACAGAAGGCACGTCTCCGAAAAATATTTAACCACCTTCCATGTTCTTCCAATAGCAATCTGTCTACTTATTCAGCGAATATATTCAGTCTAGTCGTCTGAAATTTATTGATGACTAGATTAAAATGCAAACGAAATTGTATACAAAGTTCAGTTCAACAAACTTAAACTAATTTAGGAAGAATGGTGGAATTATTCATCAAAAACTTTATTCAGTGCTACAAAATTTTACATCACAAGTCATTATTCGAACTAACACTCCTCAAAATTTTTATTTCATAATAAAAATGACTTTAATCTGGTTTGACATGAACTTAGTTATGTGTCAACTGAATACTCACTGCTTGTCAGTTACCCCATCTTGCATGTGAACTCAAAAACTAATCAGCCAATCAATTCAGGCCAACAAAATCTCATAGAAACTACTTTCACTTATGTTTGTTTAGAATTATGCTGTAGTTTTTTTTTCTTATAACCGTTTCATGTAACAAAAAATATAAAATGTTTGCTTAATCAATTAGGGATACTTGAAAAATACAAAGAGCTCGTAATATAAAAGAAATAGATTAAAACACTCTCCGCCGTAATAATTATCATTTTTAGTGCCCGGGCTAAATTTTTCGAACTCACAATGGCGAAATTTTCCATACGAAATTGCATATTGTGACCTAGAAAATATTTAGTGTGAAAGTTAAAAATGATTATTAGTAAGGCCCTCTGCGAATTCATAAGCCGTGATACTGGTAATCATTTTTAGTGTCCAAGTGGTCAATTCTCGTTTTGTGAAAGAGTGAACCGAATAAATCGTTTTCACGCTTTGCTTTAATTTTTTTCCATTCACTTTGTACTAAATGCGATAGATACTGGTTCATTAAGTGAAAAATGTTGTGGTGAATTCAATATCGCGCACTGAGTTGTATGAAATAAGGTTTTCAATTTTCAAACTCTCACTAAAAACATTCACTTGTAAATGGGGTCGTGAAAAGAAATTGACCCCCAGGCAGAATTTTTCGAACTATATAAGGTTAATTTTAAATATGATTACTAGTAAGGCCCAAGGAGTTCTAATTAAGGAATAATAATTTTGTTCGGCCTAGTCGTGCATATTATAAATCAAGCTCTTAACTTGTAAGATAGTGTTAAAAATTAACCCTGTTTTACAATTTACCGGAGAAAAATAAATAAATCGCTGTACATTTTAAGGTGGAATTGCAGTGATTAAATTCCATCTACTTATCATTCACTTATTTCCAAGGTAGCTATTTTACTACATTGAGGTAATATTTTAAAAACCATTGGTTTTCGAACTACATACATGAATGCCTTGATAATAATAGCACTATTAATTCAGATAAAGCACATGTGGCACAACACCTCGTAGGAACGGATTGCATCATTTAAATTAGTAGGTATTGAAATTTGAAATCATTTACCTATACTTTTAATGTACGAACGAAATTTGAGTACGAATTATCATGAACAGTCAAGCGGCTCAAATAGCTGTTCTTCCATGCCAATCTTAGAATGCTCTGGTGATATGATGCATAGTTATGCGTTCTTAAGTGCATATTATCTAATGCCAGTTAACAGGGTGTCCAAGTTCACTATTTTTGACATGTCACACTTAAATCTATATTTAAACGAATTTACTTGTAGTTGCAGGTAGCCCGAAACAGTTTATAATGCTTAGCTAAAAACATGAATCAAAGTAATGGTGTCCGTTCTGTTTGAGACGCTTTTTTTGGAACATCACGGTTCTTTATTTGGATACAAGACTATTTAGTATATTTTACATAGAATTTGAATACATTATTTCAATAATGATGATTTCGTTTCAACAAGTGACACATTTTGATAACATTCCTTCATTCACACAATCTCCTAGAACAATTTGATGATAAATTCATTAAAGTTTTTGTTTAAAAAGGCTTTTATAGTTCTAAAGGAATAGAAAATATGTATTTTTGACAGTTGGTAACACTCTCAATTTGACAGCTAACAACTCACCGATTTGCTCTGATTTCGTTTTGCTATTTTACTGTACTTATAAGTAGAAGTAAGTAGTTTACAATCAAGCTTCAAACCAGAATTTCCTATAAGTCAGAATCGTTCTCTTCATTGAAATTCAAGTGTTAAGCTCAGTACGCTGCTCAAGCTAAACTAAATTTTATCTGGTCTCTCCAAACATCAGCTAAGGTCCTAGCTAAATTTTGATATAGAGCACGTTGTGGATAAGTGTCACAAAAAACTGTTATTCTCTGAAAATAAGTTACTTGAAAAATCTCTATTATTTAAACCATTCCCGATTCTAAATACTCCTTGTCAAGGTATTCATTAAAAAGAACTCATCCTTGCCTACTTCTACCGTTCTCCGCAATACACCAGAACAAAAGAACACAACGATCTGTCAAAATTTAGCTTGGGAAAATGTGCCGCCATTAAATGGGCACGCTACATTTTGACAAATACGCGATGTACATTCCGAAACAAAAGTTAACCCACTTAACTAAAAACGTTCGCTTATATTTAGCTCAGCTAGATTTTGGGGAACATTTTATATTGTCGCGAAAACTTAGAGCATACTAAGCTTTAGACATAAATGAACATAATATATTTTTTGTTGATTATATTCACCTTTTTAGGCCATAAAGCCTAAAATTTGCTTCTGAGAACAGCACAAAATTATACGTTTCTCCCTCAACAACAACTCGATATTGACCTTTTCTGTTTGCGAAGTGAGTTAAACGCATCAGTAACTATAAATTTGTTAACTTAAGTTGCGACGACTTATTTTATCACCAATACCTTCGTTTTTCTATGGTTCAAAATATAGCACAGTATATTTATACATTTCATGTTGATGTCAATCGTTTTATTTTATCAACCCACTTCAGTTTTGTTTTTTGCTTCTTCCAACTCATCCACAATCGAACATACTCTGAATCACGATTGCCGTACGGATCTTGTGTTTTGTGTAAAGTCTCAGCGCTAAATTTGTTGTTAGTTTGGTTTTTTGACGTTTGTGGATCAATTGTTTATCGAAATAATGTCTACATTATCCACAGCAATAACTCTTTTTGATTCCATCAGATGAAACAAAATGGTGTCTTATTACGTCCAGATTTTTAGACTTTTTTAGAAATGTCTTACCTCAAATTGAATTCTGAATGTGTTATTTGCAAAAGACGCGATTGCCTTGTCTCAAATAGTGGCTACTTATAAGTTGTAATGATAAAAATACATTTTACTCGTATCACCTCTATTGCTAAAAACCAAATAGCGATCACTGCTTTATCAAATAAATATAAGCTTAGTTATTTGACGTTTAAGAAAAGAGAGAATAGTTTTGGGGTTAGTTTAGCACATGAATAATTAATGACACCTAACTAGCAACGGGAGTTCATATTTTTGGAGCTGGGGATATCAGTACTTTTGTACGGGTTTGTAGTAATAGAAAAGAGTACTAAGTCAACCAGTCAAATAGTTAAAAAGTTTAGCTCGAAAATAGAAATAATGTGCAGTTCGACTGCTAGCCAAAGAGGCCGTTCGTGTTTATATTAGTTTTGAAGCATACCGTGCGGACACAAATATGTCATCCGCTTAGCTAGACTACAGCTTAAAAAGCGGCAGTATTATTACTAGAGTTTGAGTTGTAGAAATTCGACCATCGACCAATATTTTGGAAAACAAATTGCGTACAGTATTGCATTTCTGCATAATCTTCGAACAAAAAAAAAAAGCGAATATGTTGTGTTTAAGGCAGCGAAAGTGGCTCTTAACTATTTGCCTTCGCTTATTTATGTGAAATATTTTAAAAGCCGAGTTCATAGTTTAGTTGATGGATGAATTTCTAATAGATGTCGAAACAGATCAACTAAGCCTCGAACTATGCATTCATTTGTCTTAATTCGTATGAAACATAAAACAGTTTCTGTAGCATTGTTAAATTAGGCTAGCCTTTCAATGCGTTGCTACTTTTCATCATTTGCAAGAGGTATAACATGCATAGGAAGTCTTTGGGTAAAAAAAGAGTTCTTTTTTACCATTACTCATGATTTTGCTCTACAAATCTTTTCTTTGACCATTTAACAGCCTACATTTTTATAACATTATTTATTTTTCTTGAGGCATTTGCTAAAAATGACTCAATATGCTGAAGTTGATATGAATCGGAATCTGGTAGTCCGATTGCCGAACATTTTGATTGTGCTCTACGATCTTCAACACGAAAACTTATTTCTGTTTTGCAGAATCTAAACTTCAATATCGTAGCTTTTTCCAATTCGGATTCAGCCTAAAGTTCGACTTTGCAAATATTCTCCATCTTAATATTTCGTTCAGAATTACAAATTAGACAACAGCTGCATTCGAATGCAAACGTGGTCAAAACTTCGTAAACTGTGACACACGCATTCATTTGTATGAAAAATGCAAAACGATTACTCATAGCATACTAACCGAGAAAAAAGAACACAACTTCATTAAAATGTCTATCTGCTTGCATAACATGAAACGCGTTTTGTCGTTTGTTTGTGCACTATTTTCGCTTGGCACATTTAAATTGCAGCCGGTAAAGAATTCAGCATATTATTCACATACCTACTGCACTAATTTCAAAATTTACTACGCCGTAGAGCTTCAATTGTGCAATGTTATTTATTAAACTTATCAGCGAATGAAATGATTTTAAATACATGGATGGAAAGAGCTCTACCAGCTTCTGTTTAAATGACCAATATCCTTCAAATTATAATATTGCGCATACGCAACAGTCACCGCCTATTTTCTTATATAAGTCTCCATATGGTTATTGAACTTTCTAACAAAAAATTCTTGGTATTTCTTAAGCCTTGAGGTACTGGAATATTGCTTGTTCTTGAGAATACATATTTGCAAATGTAAAAAAAAAATACTTTTCAGTTCAACTTGGACAAATTTCAAATTTTATTCAAAGCTTTTCATTTTCATTTCCAGTTTCACCAGTCTTAGTAGGGATATCCAGGCATCAAACCTCCACAGAGAGGACCACAACCACCAAGACCTGGATAGCCTGGAGCGATGCCTGGAGCGATGCCTTGAGCGATGCCTGGAGCAATGCCTGGAGCGATGCCTGGAGCGATGCCTCCAGCAATACCTGGAGCAATGCCTGGAAGGATGCCTGGAAGGATGCCTGGTCCATAGGGGTTGTCTACAAATTCAAAACAATAACTTAATACCTTCATGGGTCTGATTCAAATTCTTTTAAACTTACTTCCATACAGTCCTCGTGAAGCATCAGCCATACCGTATGCGGCAGCACCACCTCCGCCATAGATTCCCTGTGGCCCGTAAGGAGAAATGGGTTTTGGTTTCGGAGCACCAACAGCCAAGGCGAAAACCCCACAGAAAGCAATAACCGCAACCTATTAACAAGTAATGTTTATTTGGATATCCTTTTTTTTAGAGCAACAACATTTGATTGGAACTTACGAGGAATTTCATATTGAATTGTCTGTACGAATAACTAGATTTATACTAACGTATTCGATTTCATGGTTTGCAGTTTATATACTTAACATGAGTTGTCGAATTCCCGATTATTACGTGATGTTGTACCTGTACGGTGACGAAGTTCGGTATTTGATTGATTATTCGCTAAATAGACTTGGAAAGGTTTATGGGTAAGCTGTCTCAATAAATATAAAGTTATTCAGCTACATGTGCTGGGCTCCGGGAGATTACAAACTGCATGAATAAGTCATTGAATTTAGGATTTCCTTCCTATACATATAATAACCAACAGAATCTATTCGAAACTAGGTTTACTTTAAGGAGGGCAAAATATTTTCTGTGTACAGCTACACACACAATGCTTTGTATATTTAAGGAAACGTTTTCAAATTTAAAGACCCAAAAATGAAAAGTTCTTGTTGTGTATAAGTCAGATGTAGCAAACAAATTTTCCATTTAAATGAAGCCTAGTAATAGAATAGAGCAGTTGAATTGAAAATATTCTTGAATAAATAAATTTAAAAAAAGTCGAAGGAAAAAGCTATGCAAAGCAGAAGAAATGCATTTTACAAATCAGCTGCCACAATTTAAATTCCAAAAACCTTGGCTTGTAGAAATATCAATGAAAGATTTTTATTTCCAGATGATTCTGCTCTAAAAGTGCCTACAGGGTCATTCCGAAAGTTCCAAAACCAACATATTAAATAAAATGGATTTAAATTTGTATGAATTGCAGCTTTAGAAAATTTATATATGTAGTTTGAAACAACTCAAATAATACCAATGAACAATTAAAACTATACACAACTTTATTCAAAGGCTGAATTCAATATGAAGTCTTTTCAAGACTGTAAAGATGGTCCGTCGATCTTGTAACTTGCAAGGCATAAGAATTGGAAAATCACCAAAAAGATTGGGATATGTGTTTCATCAATTCTATTACCGAATTTTAACTAAATCCGAGCAAGGAATAAATTTATTTCCTTAAATTGTATGTCTTAAATTAAAATGAATCTCTATATATATAAAATTGTTGCAAGTGCGTTGTGACTTTATAACTCAAGAACGGCTCAAACGATTTCAAAGATTTTTGGTGTGTTTTATTCGTCTCGAACCAGGGATGGTTTATGAAAAAGGAAAATTCTCAACAGGTGTCGTTGAAGGCACACAATTCGTTTTTTATGGGGAAAAGCACTTTGAAAAAAAATAAACTGGATAGAAATCGAGTAGTGACACTTCAAATACAAAAAAAATATTTTATATTTTCAAAGCAATTGTTGTTGTCAATTATTTTAATGATTTTCCAAGCAAATTGTTGTTGTCAACAGTTTTGACATTTTTTTTCAAATATTTTAACCAATAAGTTTGTTTATGTTTACTATGTTACATTAAGTAACTTTTTGAAATGGAGTAGATACTTTTTTTAATTCATGGGTTTTGAATCCATCATTTTTGTGTGACGTGTATTTTCAGGATCCTTGCATAAGTATGTGTGAGTAAGTTGAAATGTAGGAGTGATTAAGATGACGTGGACAATGATGACAAGCAACAGGAGTTGTGGAGCGTTTTGAGCTTGCACGTAGGGGTTGTTACGAAAAATGAGCGAGTAACAATCGTGGTATTCTGCTCATTAGTGAACAGGGTTATGGGGAGCGCAACTCAAAGGTACCATAACACCCTCGGTACCGATGTAGAGAGAGAAGGGAAAAGGCTTACCATTTACCAACCAAGTTGATAGATGCGGTTAGTTTTCTTCATGGCTGTTAAAGTTACAAATATTTCGTCGGTCGCTGATGGACTATATTGTTAAGCATCGTGTCTTTGGTTAAACTCGATGTTGGATGTATTCGATTGAATGACAAAAAAGAGGCTTGCCTCATGCGCACATTCTCATTTGGTTAGTCGAAAGAATGAAACCAGACCAAGTTGATGACATCATATGCGCCGAGGTTCCAGATCCCGAAACCGATCCAGACCTGCATGATGTCATAATTACAAACATTATTCATGGGAAGGTTTTAAAATGGTGTCAGTATTTTCATTTCACATTTTCTGTTTCGTGCGAACCAACTTACAAACACATGAAAACCAATTTAACAGCTCACTAAAATTCGATCATATTTCGGTAACAAGTCATTCCCAAATACATTATACACACTGCTACTGTTACGGAAATATATGTCTGAAATGTAGGAACAGCGCTTACACTATAACCATCAATTTCTACTTGAGTTTTGGACCCGATAGGTGGTGCTGAAAGATAGGATACCACAACATAGGTGGTAATTTGCAAAACATAAGCGGTATAGGAAAACGATTTGTGGCACCTCCCATTCAAAAATAAAATCAAGCGCTATTTCTACAGTTACATAATTAAAATTATAATGGACATTGTCCAAATATAGCACTTTGCAAACCTAAGCAGATTCCGCTTTTTCAGAACGACTTGCCATTGGTATTTAAGCGTCTATATAAAATAGCATGTGCGTTGTGCATGCTCGAAATTATTACTTTCATTACATTAACGAATTTGGGCGGAACGAAGTTCGCGGGATCGGCTAGTAAATAATTAATTAATTGGCGCAACAGGTCGGTAGGCACTCTAGGCCTAGCTTCTCACAACCATTCGTTTCGCCCATTAATGTTCAGTTCAAAAAGCGGTTGAGGAGAATTTTTTTTGTTTTAAATGGTGAGTTATTTAACAAGACTTATAATGAAAGTAATATATGACTTAGTGTCACACAGAATCTACAAACGCTCGTGAATGGATGGCTATGAAATGTGAAACCTCCCCTATCGTAAGACCTACAGCTGAACAACAATAACCCGGCCCGATCAGTCCATTGAGCATGCATTCTGCCATTTAAATGCACTTTAAGCTATAATCAAAATGTTTCCTTCAGGCGCTTGTAATATTGACACTTTCCGTGTACTTTAAAGTTCAATTTTTGTCTGTTTCGGCAAACCGGCATAATACATTTAAAATGATTCAACTAAGAAATTGCAACCATAACAATTTTGATTTGATTTTTTTGTTTGTTGTGAAACCCAATATAACCTAATCCTATTTTGTCTTACGTTTCGTAACATTATGCAAAAACACTCGAAAGATTCTGGTATTCAGATGCAGTAAAATTTCTATGTTCTAAACAAAACGTCAAACGTAAAAATTACTGAACGGACTATTGTTATGTAGGCATCACGCAACAACCATAAAGTCAAAATCTATATAATAAGAACTTGAGATCTAACTATTTATGTTCTAAAAATATGTGACAGATGTCAATATTTCTGTATACATGGTGTTTAAAAATAAGTAATGATAATAGTTATAAGTAGTGAAACTTCTAAACAATAAATTTTACTGCTTAGAGAAAAAACAACGCTATTAGACGTCTAGAAGTCAATGTTACGAAGTCATTTTTAAATGGTGTTCTGCTAGAACTTTAACTGTTAAATAAACGTGTCGAGCTCGGTTTTTCAGGCAAAAACAAAAGTCAAAACATTTTTTTTTGTAATAGACATTTATTACTTTGCTTTCATTCCAATTTTTATTTGTTTACAGTTTAATATGGAATGTATGGAGTGTATGGATTGTATGTAGCATATGGACCATAAGGATTGTATGGTGCTGGAGCTAAATAACCTCGTGGTGGAATATAACCATATCCTCGACCTCCAACTAAATAAAAATAAACAGAATATTCTCAATAACTGATTTAACTGTACGACATTAATTTCAACTTACGTAGAGCACCCAGTAGACCATAATACTGTGGAGCAGGTTCTGGAGCTGGTTCTGGAGCTGGAGCTGGAGAAGGAGCAGCCATGGCCATTGCAACGGCAGCACAGAAAGCAACAATAGCAAAGTAGAATTTCATGATGGATATTGAGAGGTCTTACTATGAATTCGATAGGTTTTTGTCGCTGTTTATATACGAAATATGAGCTCCCCAATCTCTGACATATACGTGATGTTACTAAAGTATGTTAATGTGGCAAAAGTTTAGACGCTCGCTATTTAGTTGATAAATTGTTTCAATTAGGTAACTCGAACCGAAAACAAAAATATCTGCCTTCAATGAATAAACTCGAGTTGTAAGGAAGGTTTCAGTTGATTGACCTGAATGTTTTAGATGATAGAGCATGAAATGTGCGAATAGATAGAATTTGATGAATACTAATTCTGTTCCTAGTAATTGGCGTAAGCAGTCTTTTAAATTTAATGGCACCGATCATCTTCGAATAACTTACATTTTTACTACTCATTTCATGACATATCTAAATCATACACATCAATCTAGCCCTAGAAAAGAGTAACTACATCTCTGTCAATAAGAAGTTGACTATTATACTGATCAGCTCTTCTGGTTACATTTATTTTATCAGACTATGCAAAGCAGAGAATATAATGGAAATGTGAATGGAATAATGCGGCAGAATATAATTCCTGTTGAAACACATCTTACCAACAAAACCAACACAACCAAAATCTGCTGCCATTTTCTAGTGGAATTATCTGTCACTGTCAGAGGAAACGGCCGACCTTTAAGCGCTCATGTGATCTCGAACTAGATTAACAAATACTAGATCAAAAAAAAAAGTTTCCTATTCTACAGAGCAAACCGAAAACAATAAAATTATTCAAATATTCGCCAGCTTACATAACAATCACTGCATTATGTCAGTATCTGCATATTTTACGCATCACTATTAAAATACCGGTATCACCCCTGAGCAAATTGTCATTATTTAGGTATTTCTCAATAGGGGTATTCACGATTCGATGCAACTCGTCTTGTATCATTGCGAAAATGCGAAAGTGCAACTTTTTTTCGCACTACAACAACAAAATATACAGAATAAAATTTCGCTAGACTTTTGCACTTTATCTATTCCCTGACCCTATTGCAACCGAAAAATACAACTAGCCTAATGAATTTGACAGTTCATTTCAATTCTTGATTCCTGTGTGTAGCTATCAGAAAAAAAGAGAATGGAAAACATAGTAAGCAAATTTTTCCCTTTCAAAAAATTGTACAAGTTTTTTTTTCAAAACAAAAGCCAATTGTCCAACTGGAACTGTCATTTGTTTCAGTTTTGCTAGACATAAGAAAAAGTGTGTTCACGATCTGATAAAAAAAATAAAATTTCTTCCATCAAATCGTAGCAATTTTCTTAGCTCATTGTTGTCAAATTTCCTACACACTAGGTTCGTTCGGGTACTTTTATGGAAACGTAAAATTATTTAAAATTTGCTAAGAAACTGTGCAAATGCGACCTCTTTTCATTTTTTCGTAATTTTCTACTCGCAGAATTTCTCCTCCAAAGTTTGACAAGTAAAACTATTTATTTTCGTATTCAACGACGTCAGAGGAACAAGTTAAAACTGAATGTTCTCCTAAAACATATCAGCGCAATCAAATGGAAAGTTTAATAGGTATTTAGCTTGTAAAAAATAAATTCCATTAAATTCATTTTGTAGATGCTGCATTTTACGATTATGTCAAAATGACATTTCTTCAACTTTTTAAATTGAGAGAATTCTCTCTCGATTTTAGAGGTTTGACATTTTTCATTTTTCTATGCTGAAAGTATACACGAACGGACCTATTGAAAGATTGAATTAAAACATTTTTTTTTTTATATATCACTTTGCTTTCATTCCACTTTTATTGAGGCAAATATTTTCACATTTGTGTGAATTCACAGTTTAGTATGGAACGTATGGGCCGTATGGAACATATGGACCATATGGGGTGTAGGCTGGGGATGGTGGGACATAGCTTGGTGGCATATAACCGTATCCTCCTCCAACTGTGAAAACGAAAATAAATAAAATATTTTTAATAACTGTTTTCACTGGGTGACATTCGTTCAAACTTACGTATAGGTGGCAAGTACTGTGGAGCCGGTGCAGGTGCTGGTGCAGGAGCAGGTACTGGTGCTGGAGAAGGAGCAGCTGCAACCATTGCAACGGCAGCGCAGAAGGCAACAAGAGCAACGTAGAATTTCATTGTGGATGTTGAGATGACTTACTATGAATTCGGTTAGTTGTTTCGCTGTTTATATACGAAAATGAGCTCCCCAATTCCTGATTGATACGTGATGTTACTAAAGTTTCTTGACGTAGAAAACAGTTAGACAATCGGTATTTAAATGATAAATTGTTTCTGTTAGGTAATTCGTCACGAAAACAAATATTTACCGCAAGTAAAAAAAATTACTGCTCTATTCGCATTTTCCAATTTTAACTAGTAATTTGCAAAGCTGTGTAATGAGAGCAACAAAGTAAGTGAGCAGTTGTTAGGCCCTCCACTCTTACAAACGCCAATCATCACCCATCATCCTAGACCTACATAATATCTAGTGTTTTTCATGAGATACTAAACGTGGTCGCGTAACATTATTTAAACTTGACAATACTTAGGAAGCTTCCAGACGTTTCTTCTTCCTCTATGGATGACGACATTTGTTCAGATGAAAATAATGTTAAGAAGATGAGCGTTGCCAATAGTTTACCTGCAGTGTAGTAGAATAGTTTCCAGCAATGTCAGTGATAAATACGAAGATGGTTAAACCAACTGACTTCTAAAAAAAATTGTAGTAAAACAGAAACAGATTTAATACGGCTTTAACCACAGAACACATCATGAAGTCAATGGGCACATTCAAAACTCAATTTAACTCAAAAATTGGCCAGTATAACGTCACTAAACGTACAGTCTGTCAACTTAGTACTCATTCATAAAATTTTTGTCTACATTCATCGGGTATGAATCAATATCAGAAAAATAGAGCACGTGATGTTAGATTGGATAAAATAATAGGTCTATTCGCGTACTTTCCCGAGCCAAACACTAACAATCTGTCAACCATAAAAAAATTGAGCGTTACTCTCCCAGAGGATAGACTGCGAGCTACTTTAAGCCACTTTCATCTTTAACATCTAATCCATATCACAAATAAATATATAACATAACTTTTTGCAACATATGAAACATTCTAGGAGAACATTCGACAACCGTTTTTTTTGTTTAGTTTTACAGATTTTTTGTTTCTTTGTAATTGAATTTTAAGACAGATTTCGTTCTTGTCAAATTTTTGCATTTGACATATTTTTCAATATACTTGCCCTCTGAAATTCTCTGAACTGTTTCGAGCCAAGAAAGGAACTCGTTTTCTGACATTTTTGATGAGAACGTGTATAGACTTTGTGCGATTGCGTTCGATTTAAACCGCGTACGCGAATGTACCTAATATGTCAAAGCAACAAGAACCAAACATATTCAGAGAATTGAAAAAGAAACCGTTTAGTACAGCTGAAATTGAATAAAAAAAGTCGTCAATATAAAATGACACAAAAAAGACCCATATTTATCTGGGAGGCAGAAGATACCTATAGAAATAATTAAACTTAACTACAGGTCTACTGTTTGGGCTTTTTAGGGCAGCTGCATACACCAAAACCAACGCATCTCCAAAAGAAAATCAGCTTGTAAGTTCTACTCTAACAGCATTTGTCCGACAGATTTTTAGCTGCTGTACTGTGTAAACGACTCAGGCCATTTGTCAAATGCGTTTTAGCCCTTATAAGTGTACAATCGATCAAGTAAGTTCTGGAGAAAGCCCCATTCAGTCCAGATCTATAATCTTCTTTGATTTTGATCTCACAAAATGACCACATTTATTAATTCAGACCCAGTCTTAATTTAAGCCCCCTGCATAAATCATCAGCTTGTGAGAAGGCATACACTGCTACACAAACGTCAGAGACATTCTTACCCGTGTCTTTGGGGTTAAAACATATTCCGCGATACCAATAATCATTTTTAGTGTCCAGGCTAAGTTTTTCGAACTCACAATGGCGAAATTTTCCATACAAAATTGCATATTGTGACCTAGGAAACATTTTGTGTGAAGGTTAAAAATGATTATTGGTAAGGCCCATTGTTTACGAAGTTGACGAAGTATCATGTGGCTTCTTCAATATGATGGATTAAGTTTTTGAAAAATCTGTCCAACTATTGACATACGCATACGGACATTAACATCATTGGAAGAACTCAGCGAGCTGTCACTGCTGCAGTTGTTTCGGTTAAGCAGAAACAACAAATCTGGAATTGGTTGTGAATGAGGGGAAGCTAAGAAGTATTGTCAGCAAGAAGAACGCCACAGTAACAGCTAAAACTTGGAACTACGTAAATGTCCTTTTTAAGACGTTCAGATTTAAAAAGCCGTAAAAATGACTGGCCTGCGAAAACTTAAGCAGCTGAGAAATTTGACAAGATCGAAAATTCCGTAAATGAATATTGTTTTTCTAAAAAAAAAGATGTGTGGTACTGCTGTTTGTCAGTTATCTGAACTACAACTTTTGACACATTGGTTAAGTGCAACCAGGTTCAAATCCACTTACTGTAATCGGGCTGGGTTTCGCTGTCTTCTAGTCGACTACCGACTACTAGTAAGTAACTATTTAGGTGTGTACCAAGTCAAGAAGAAAATACGATCAACCAACTGCATTTTTTAATTATGTAACTGCTTACATGACAGGAAAAGCGTTCTGCCATTCGCTGCACATTTTCAGCTGCGCTGACGTTTTCATCATATTTCATACTTCTCTGGCGATTTTTTAAGGTAAATGAAGGTACGAGAGTGAAATGCGGAGGTAACAGACACGTGTACCAGATAACCAAGAAAAAGTCTACCAGTGCCAAGTGGAAGCATAAAAAAATTCTACAACATTTTTGAGTTTAGTTAAAGCTTGTTTATTCATTGATTATGTTTTCGCCTTTAGTTGTCAATAAGAACAAAATCTATCAATTCTTTTTACATCATTCCAGTTGTATCATATTCACAATTTAGTATGGCATATATGGGTTGTATTGATTATATGGAGTATAAGGATTATAGATGGGTGGACCGTAGCTTGGTGGCATATAACCGTAGCCTGGTGGAGCATAAACGCCTGGAAACAAACAAGGTGATATTGTCAATAACTGAATAAACTGTTGCAAAGGCATTTGAACTTACCCGGTCCATAAGGTACTTGTGGCGCTGGGGCAGGTGCTGGTGCAGGAGCTGGTTCTGGTGCTGGAGAAGGACCAGCTAAAGCTGTAGCAACGACAGCGCAGAAAGCAACGAGAGCAACGACGAATTTCATGTTGGATTTTTCAATGTAGCTATTACTATGAGTTGAGTATCTTGCTCTGCTGTTTATATACGAAATATGAGCTCTCAAAATGTTCAATTGTTACGTGATGTTGCTATAATGTGTTGACGTAGCAAAAGCTTAGACGCATGGCATTTAATTTATCAATGGTGAATGCAACTGCACTATATGCAGTGCGGGTACTTGTATTGTAGTATAATGATCTAGTACTTTTAAAAGTGCTTGTTTGGAGAATTCTGGAGTCTTATATAGATAATGAAGTGCAAGTACTTAACTGAGATGAGACAACAAAGTTTGTTTTATGGTTTGCGAATTACGGCCTATTTCTAGGCTTGGTTTGAACTTACGGGGAATTTCGCAATATTTACGTTTAGGGACTGCTTAAACTGGCCCTGCATTTTAATTATAACGATATTTTAGCTGAAGACCACCGACAGTTTATTTATTTTCGTTTAAGAACCTAAGACAGCTTTTGTTATGTCAGTGTTCATAAGACAGTTGTCGTTGCATGTGTGGTTTCAACAGTGACAATTTGTGAAGAGAAAACAATTATGATAGGCACATTCAAGAATCTAGTTATCTTTAGTCGGCTAGATTGGTCTGGATAAGATGTAACCGGAACGCAAAAACTAGGTTGGTCGGGAACGTCACTTTTCCTACGTCATCCACTCCACATATCCGAACAGTCAACTTAGTACTCAGTCTTGACTATATTCGTCGGCTACCCCTCCATAAACGTCAACTGAAACAGATGCTCATATGACCGATTTCATCAAATGGAAACCGAGATACATCTAGTCAGACAACTGTCAGACTTACTAAACTAGATAACCTACTTGAACATCCTCATTGTCAATCAGGTTGTGTGCGTCGTCAGAATATATGTCTTTGACAGCGAAACCAATCATACTCGGAACGCTGAAGTTTGGCGTTCAAGTTTCTAGATAAATATACATCTGGACCCCAATTCTCGCAAATTCTCGCATACGTTTAGGTATCAGTCAAAATCTCCGATGTGATGCGAAAAACTGAAATTTGCAATTCTCGAAATCCGCATACGAGAATTTCTCTTCGAATGTATGCTTTTCACACCAAGCCCAAAACCGGGTTTTCCTCGAAAACTCGTCGATGCATTCACACCGACCACCAACTCGTTTTCGTTTGACATTTCAATCAGCTGTGAGACACTAGTCGTAAACTTCGGTGCAAAATTTTGTGGTTACAAATTTCGATCGCATTAATTAACACACAAAATTAATTTAGTGCATTTAAAAACAATATTAGCCCATCAATTAATTGTGGAAATGATTTTAATTTGTGAGTTGTGACATTTGTTCGGTCAGCCGTTTTGCTGAACATTGCAAAAGGTGTGTTTGTTCCTACAACCCAACGATTGGAAGTCGTTTTCGTGGTGTTTTCGCGGAAAACGAGTGCAAACGACTCGTTTTGAAAACTGAAATATGTATGGGAAAACTTCTGTTTTCGATGAAGTTTTCGTGTGTTTTGGCGAAAACCCGGTTTTGGGCTTGGTGTGAAAAGCTTATTACCTACTCGACTGTGTTTTCCATGCGGATTTGCATCTCGTATACGGAATTATGAGTTCGATACTTCAAAAAATTAATTGTTTTAAGATTTGTGTGTAAGAAAATTAACGACAATTTAAAATAAATCAAACAATTTAAATGAAAGCACTTATCGAATGATATCTCTTCGCATCGACATAAAAATGTTCGGAAAGTTTGGTATATTTCGATTTTGCGATACATACATCAGTATTTCTTTTTTTTTACAATCGAAAAAAAACAATAAATTGCCAACCAATTCAAATTTGAATATTGTTTTTTTTTTTTTATTACAACCTGTCAAAATGGTTTTCTTGATGTGCTGTAAAATTCTAACTCATTCGAAAGGTTAATATAATTTTTGCACAAGTGAAAAAAAATCCCGAACAGCTTTGAGAATACCGATTCTTTTCCTATGCGAAAATTTCAGGCGGATTTGCTCGTATACGAATTATGTTATGCGGAATTTGAGAATTGGGCTGACTTTATGTATCTCACTTTTTATTGGCTTAGATCAGTCATATGAGCAGCTGCTTGATTTTATTCTAGTCAAGAAATTCGTGACTTGACTGAGTACTAATGTCGTTTTCCATTGCTTCAACACGGCGATCCACTTATTCTGTAATACCAATTAACAAAAAAAACTACTTCTGATGTTTCTGAAAAAAATACTTGTAAAAAAATACATAAATTACACTTGTGTGCGTGGTTGTTGAGTGCATTCTGACTTCAAATCGAGAAGCGAAATTCTATTTTCTTTTCAGAATAAGTGATTTTTTCGAATCCGGACTCTCCCGGACGCTTAATTTTTTGTAAAACGACATAAGGTAAAAGTTTGTATATGTGGATGACGTACGAAAAGTGACATTCCCCACCAATCTATTTTTTACGTTCAGAATACATTAGGTTCGTTCGTGTATGCTTTCAGCATAGAAAAATGAAAAATGTCAAATCTCACAAATAGGTAGAGAAAGAAATCTCTAAATTTCAAGAGAATACATGACCGGTTTTCTTACAAAAAGTTTGAGAAATGTCATTTGGACATAGCTGCAGCATCTACTAAGCTAAATACCTATTAAACTTACCATTTTGAATGCGCTGATATGTTCTAGGAGAACATTCAATTACAACTTCTTCCTCCTATATCGTTGCAGACGAAAACAAATAGAGTTTTACTTGTCAAACTTTCGAGCTGTCACTTAAGGCTGGTACGCTGATCGAGTGAAGTGAAATTTGCACTCCTCTCCAAAAAGTGCTGTGAAATAGAGAATATTTTGTTGGAGAAATTTATGCAGGGTGACTGAGCTCAAAAAAAATTGTTTTGTGGCAGTTCAAGAAAACGAAGAAACAAATTGGAAACTTCACTTTTTGTGAATCATGTGATAGGTACCTACAGTAAAATGTATTCACCTATTGGAAGACATTCATCCGTGATCGACCACAATAACAATAAGTTATTGCCATAAAACCAAATTCTGCAACCAGTAGGTATGGACCTACGGGCACCAGTTGTGGGTATGACCGCTCCAAACATAGCTATTTCTAAAAAATTAAGGTCTTTCAAAAATATTACAAAGGAACAAAGTCATATTCAATGCACAACGCTGATCTAGATATTGAATCAGTATAGAAAGAAGTCGAACAAGTTTCTTAAATGCACAACGCTTCTCAACCACATTAGCTTAGAAACAACCGAATTATTAAAGGCAGTGTAATGTAAGGCGGATAAAACATGTTGATCTATCAAAATTAGCTAAGTCAATATATTTTCTAACAAAAAAGTTCAGAAATTCTACAAACGAGGGATCTTTCGATTAGTCGAATGGCTAGGCACATTCACATTCGGTTGGCGAATGTTCTCTCGAAGCATCTCTCGCGTACCTACTAGTTCTCGAATGACTTTCGATGATTTTCCCTTCCAGCGAACCTAAAAAAAAAACACAAAAAAAAAAATGGTTCCTATTTTGTTCATGACAATTTTAACGGCCATATTATTCACTCTGGGTTAAACTCGAGTTTAAGTTAATTTTACACCCGCACATTAATCCGCATTTTTTAAACCCGACAATTTAAACCTATGTCCATATTATTCACTGAAAAACAGGCGTTAAACCCGCTGGATTAAAGATGGATTTAAATGCGGATTTAAAACACTTTAAACCGTTTTTAATCCGTTTTAAACCTACGTAGTGTCAAAAGTCACATATAACGACATTTGTTTCTTGTTGTTTGTCAATTCTTTTCTTGGCAAATAATGCCTGATTTGAAAAATAGACAGGACAGTCGTCAAATTTAAATAATTAACAGTGCATGGAAATTACACATATTTTCAAAGATCATCTGCTGGTATTGCTTGAACAAATCTGGGTAGAAAAATATTCTTGAGGCACCCTGCATATGGAAAAGGTCATCCATGCCACCAAATATTTGTACACCTAACATTATTGCACTATATTCAATCCGCGGTACTAATAATCATTTTTAGTGTCCAGACTAAATTTTCCGAACTCACAATGGCGAAATTTTCCATACAAAATTGCATATTGTGACCTAGAAAATATTTAGTGTGGAGGTTAGAAATGATTATTAGTAAGGCCCAATGAAAAAACAATTTTATAAGTGCGACAAACTTATTATTCTCTTAAGGAAACATCTGAAATTCCAATAAATTTCTAAACCACTTCCTACAAATCATTTTTCACGCTGAAATGTCAAAAAAATAATGCGACGGACAATAAAAACCAAGTGAAATAGCTGCGGAGAGATTTTAGTATCGCCACCTACGACTCAGTTTTGGAAGCGATATTTTCCACTCCAAGTGCGTACTGCCTAGTGAAATTTTCATTTGGAAAATTCATTTTGACATTTCGCAGTGAAAAATTTGTATGAAAAATTGGATTTCACTTGAACTGCATACCGGCCTTAAGTTGGGAGTTTTCATTTTTCAGTAAGCCGAAATTCGGCGAGTAGAAAATTACGAAAAGATGAAAAGAGGGTTAATGGATTTCTCTCTTATTTGTTTGCAATTTTCTCAGTACATACGTGATCGCATTCGCAAAGTTTCTTAGCAATAATTTTAATTTAGCAAAAAAGTACCCGAACGAACCTATTTTGTTCAGGCCAATCTAGTCGACTTTAAGGCTGGTACGCTGATCGAGTGAAGTGAAATTTTCACTCCTCTCCAAAAAGTGCTGTAAAATAGAGAGTGAAATATTTTGCTGGAGATTTTAGTTGGAGAAATTTATGCAGGGTGACTTCGCTCAAAAAAAAAAAAATTTGTTTTGTGGCAGTTTAAGAAACCAACTGGAAGAAACAAATTGGAAACTTCACTTTTTGTGAATCATGTGATACCTACAGTAAAATGTATTGACCTATTGGAAGACATTCATCCGTGATCGACCGCAATAACAATAAGTTATTGCCATAAAACCAAATTCTGCAACCAGTATGGACCAACGAGCACCAGTTGTGGGTATGACTGCTCCAAACGTATTTCTAAAAAATTAAGGTCTTTCAAAAATATTACAAAGGAACAAAGTCATATTCAATGCACAACGCTGATCTAGATATTGAATCAGTATAGAAAGAAGTCGAACAAGTTCCCTAATGCACAGAGCTTCTCAACCACGTTAGCTTAGAAACAACCGAATTATTAAATACAGGCAGTGTAATCAGGAGATTAAGGCGGATAAAACATGTTGATCTATAAAAATTAGCTAAGTCAATACCTATATTTTCTAACAAAAAAGTTCAAATATTCTACAAACGATTGATCTTTCCATTAGTCGAACGGCTAGGCGCAATCACTGTCGGTTGTCAAAAGTCAGTGCCCTCGGTAGGTGTTTTAGGTCGGCTGAAAGGTCCTCCCTATTGTCGAAGCATCTCTCGCGTACCTTCTAGCTCTCGAATGACTTTCGATGATGTTCCCTTCCAGCGAACCTCTAAACACACAAAAAAAAAAATGTTTCGTATTTTGTTCATGACAATTTTAACAGTTTTCAATTTGGCAAATAATGTCTGATTTGTAAAATAAAAAGGACAGTCGTCAAATTTAAACAATTAACAGTGCATGTAAATTATACATATTTTTAAAGATCATCTGCTGGTATTGCTTGAACAAAACTCGGTAGACAAATATTCTTGAGGCACCCTGCTATGGAAAAGGCAATCCGTGCCACGAACTATTTGTATACACCTAACATTATCGCACTATATTCAATGAAAAAACAATTTTGCAAGTGCGAAAAACTTATTATCCTCTTAAGGAAACATCTGAAATTCCAATAAATTTCTAAACCGTATCCTAAAAATGGTGTCATCGCAACTCATACCCCGACTACTCATACCCCGCACCTAGCGACATCTACATCCCAACATTACAACTGGACACTTACCTTCTTACTACTCACCCTTATCGTTCGAGTTGTAGTTTATGGCATTTAGTGTCAAAAATAAGTGTTACCATATTGCAAATCAATATTTTTTCGAAGTTTGGTGGTGCCTTGTGAATCATTTTGTGAAATTGAGTAGGCAGGTTATATTCACTTATGAATACGGACACACTTGTATGGATGAATATTTTTGCGAATATTTGTCGTTTATTTTCTCATATTTTCTAAAGTTAAAATAATAAGTTTTTGAGAAAAGAAATTGACTTTTAGCTTCAGAGAATTTGAGAAAATAAAAGTAAAAAATTCGCGCGAATTTTTTACTTTTATTTTCTCAAATTCTCTGAAGCTAAAAGTCAATTTCTTTTCTCAAAAATTTTTTTTTTAGGTTGATAGAAATAAATTTATAATATTAACCGTCTTGGAATCGTATAACTCCATTTCATTTACAACACACATAAAACATTTCCCACCTTATACCTTCTACTTAACATTACATACATTTTTTACCTACCTTTTTCCACCATATATATATTTCCAAATTCCACAAACATAATTATTAAAGAAACTTTAACCAAGCACTCAACATAATTCACGATTGATATGGTAACACCATATTCTAAAGGTGAGTGATGAGATTATTGGGTGTCATCGCAACTCATACCCCGACTACTCATACCCCGCACCTAGCGACATCTACATCCCAACATTACAACTGGACACTTACCTTCTTACTACTCACCCTTATCGTTCGAGTTGTAGTTTATGGCATTTAGTGTCAAAAATAAGTGTTACCATATTGCAAATCAATATTTTTTCGAAGTTTGGTGGTGGCTTGTGAATCACTTTGTGAAATAGAGTAGGCAGGTTATATTCACTTATGAATACGGACAGACTTGTATAGATGAATATTTTTGCGAATATTTGTCGTTTATTTTCTTATATTTTCTAAAGTTAAAATAATAAGTTTTTGAGAAAAGAAATTGACTTTTAGCTTCAGAGAATTTGAGAAAATAAAAGTAAAAAATTCGCGCGAATTTTTTACTTTTATTTTCTCAATTTCTCTGAAGCTAAAAGTCAATTTCTTTTCTCAAAAAATTTTTTTTTAGGTTGATAGAAATAAATTTATAATATTAACAGTCTTGGAATCGTATAACTCCATTTCATTTACAACACACATAAAACATTTCCCACCCTTATACCTTCTACTTAACATTACATACATTTTTTACCTACCTTTTTCCCACATATATTTCCAAATTCCACAAATATAATTATTAAAGAAACTTTAACCAAGCACTCAACATAATTCACGATTGATATGGTAACACCATATTCTAAAGGTGAGTGATGAGATTATTGGTTGTTAGTTGTAAAGTTGCGATGTAGATGGCGCTAGGTGGCAAATTTGGCAGGGTATGAATCGTCTGGGTATGAGTTGCACCCGACCCAGATTATTGGTTCTTAGTTGTAAAGTTGCGATGTAGATGGCGCTAGGTGGCAAATTTGGCAGGGGATGAATCGTCTGGGTATGAGTTGCACCCGACCCCCTAAAAATCATTTTTCACTCTGAAATGTTAAAAAATTAATGCGACGGACAATAAAAACCAAGTGAAATAGCTGCGGAGAGATTTTAGTATCGCCACCTACGACTCAGTTTTGGAAGCGATATTTTCCACTCGAAGTGCGTACTGCCTAGTGAAATTTTCATTTGGAAAATTCATTTTGACATTTCGCAGTGAAAAATTTGTATGAAAAATTGGATTTCACTTGAACTGCATACCGGCCTTAAGTTGGGAGTTTTCATTTTTCAGTAAGCCGAAATTCGGCGAGTAGAAAATTACGAAAAGATGAAAAGAGGGTTAATGGATTTCTCTCTTATTTGTTTGCAATTTTCTCAGTACATACGTGATCGCATTCGCAAAGTTTCTTAGCAATAATTTTAATTTACCAAAAAAGTACCCGAACGAACCTATTTTGTTCAGGCCAATCTAGTCGACTTTAGATGACTAGATTTTTGGATTTACTTTCGTTTATTGTTCCTTTAGTTAGATTTCTCATCTTTGAACTGTCAATGCTGTTATTAATTTGGTTGACAACGACGGAACTTGGAATGTCTTATTATGTGAGATTGTCACTAACTTATTACAATATTAAATACAAAATTGAACCTAATGCTAGTTATGTAATTGCAAACTTTTATAAAGTGCAAGCGTTTACAATCAAGCCACGACCAACAAATACAAATCGAAAATTGACTGAATTGTTGACTCTTGACTGAAGGTGTAGCTGACAGCTTACCATTAATGTGTCAAAATAACATACGCTTGTGGGTAAAAGTTGCAACAAGTGTTCATGCAAAAGTAGCGATGATTGTACAAACTGTAAGGTATTTGAATATACTGAACGTCAAACCTTAAACAAGAAGTGTCGTCGAAATGTAAAACGTATGTATGTATTGATTAGTTGAAAGCACACTGTTGTGTTAGAAATCTTCTATATATATAAAAATGGTGTGAAAAATGGTGCCGTGACATAAGTCCAAGCGTCATAAGACCAAATCTCGAAATTTGGCCTTATGTCCCTTTGTGAAAGGACACTAGGCCGAATTATTACATTTGGCATAATGTCGCTTAGGTAAAGTGTCATAAAGCCAATTTGGCACTATGTCACTTTGGGTTTTGTGATTTTTTCTTATCATCGTACTATACAATTAATAAACAGTGGAAAATGTATGGGGGGGCATGCTGCCCCCCTGCTTGAATTCTCTGTTTAGGGGTGGGAGTAGTTGCGAGTTTGGGTGTATGCAAATAATTTGATTTTGTTTTCCAGTTAACATCAACAAATTCTCGAATTGTAGGTGGGAAATAATTTCATAAAATGTTAGTGATATTCTATTACCCACTTCAAGTGGGTTGTTGTTGGTTCATTTGGCCTAATGCCACAAACTAGTTTGGCCTTATGACACTTTCTCAAAGTGTCATATTACCAAATGCTAGAATTTGGCTTTTTGTCACTTTCACAAAGGGACATAAGGCCAAATTTCAAGATTTGGCCTTATGACGCTTGGCCTTATGTCACGGCACCGTGAAAAATGTATAGTAATTGATCAATTGAAAACGGTTGGGCCGATTTGGCTCAGTTGTTTGTAATTGTCAGCAGAAGGTTCTTAGGAAAAAAAAATTTGGGAAAACCCTCCGGAAAATTCGGGAAATCGGAAAAATCGAAAATATATTTCTTGTATTACCTGAACATTCAATGTTTCCGTTGACTTTTTTATATTTATTATGAATTAAGGAGAATGAAACTTATATCATTCGAAGGGTACTGAGCCACAGATGAACACAAACAAAAGAATTTTGTTGACATACAATTTGTCGTTGCCAAATGACCATACTATTGGTCAAATGTGAATCATATTAGATTAGACACTGTTTTCAATGGAGCGTCTTATTTACCTACCCTTTACTTATCTACCCCTAAAAGTAAGCAATTGTATAAATTTAATTCATTGGTATCACATTATTTATGTGGTATTCGATTGGGCGCTCTCAGAGCACTTTTTTTACTCAGCTCAATTTTTATGTTCGTTTGGTACAAAAAAAAAGCAATCTTTTGTTTACGTTTTCGTGATTTTTTTCTGCAGCAAAGAGAGGCATTGCATCGGTTGAATCTAATTTTGTAAATAACTTATGTATAAATATTTCGAACTCAATTTGGACGGATATTTCGAATGTTTTATTATAAAATTTAACCAGTGAATTGAAATCGCTTAGAAAAGTGTCGAAGACTACACATATTTAGATCGCACAAATGTCAACACAGGAACACAGGAAGTGACGTTTTTATGTTCGATTAGGCACACGAAATCCTGAAATCTGAGAGCAAATCTGGAGAAGCCCAATCGAATATCTACCACATTAGAGTCACTCTCGGTTCAATGATGTTACCTACTGTGGAAAACGAACATTTTTGTCATAAATTTCTTGAACATCCAAAGTTGCCACTTTTTTATCTTTTATTACAAAGAAAAGCAAACTAAACTAGTACCTACTTATTTAATAATAAAGTGTTACATACTTATGAAGTCGATTTTCGAAAACAAGCGAGATTAGTAAAAATGTTGACATGTAATCTGGTGGCAGGCCAACTTAAGAACGCAATAACTATCTTTTTACCTCTTTGATTGTGCGACAGACTGATTAAGTACCTACAGCTTTTCAGATTCTGATTCTAAAATTTTAAATCAACACAGTGCGTGCTGAAGGTAAGTTGCTGAATTATAAAAAGCAAACCAAGGGCGCATGTAAATAAAAATAAAGTGCACGACTGGGTCGAACGAAACTTTCTCGATACTAGATTAAAGAAAACAAAAAATTGGATATCTATCTCAAATGGCAGTTATATAAAATAACAATATAAGTTTTTAAAAGTTTAAGCTCTCAGATCTGGTTAGAGGGCTATAAGCGGCTACTGTGCTATTTTATAAGGTCTTACAACTCACAAGATATGGGGCATTAAGCCTATTAAAAAAATATACCGTAGATTTATGTGAAAATACATAGATCGTGATTTCTGTAGTATTTTTTGATAAACAATTTAAAAAAACTCACATCTTCGAATTTTTTGAGAACAAGAAAGTACGGGATCTTATTAATAATTCTTATATTATCTTTTATATGTATATTGGTCAAAATCTTTTGGTTGAAATCGTTAGAGCCGTTTTCCGGTAAACTGAAAAAAAACTAAATGTTCAAAAATTCCTTTTTTCAAAAATCCATTGTACGATAATATAGAGAAAAACTGAGTTTGCTATTAAGTTATAAATGACCACATTACCTTAGGATTTATTTTTTGTTACAATTGTATAGAGCGTTTTCGAGATATGTCGAAATTTCAAAAGCACCGTTGTTCGAATTTTTAGCCAAAAACTGAGTACGCAGTCCTGGTAGCCTCAACTACTTAAGGTTAAATATCAATTTTGGTTGAAATCGTTAGAGCCGTTTTCGATCAAATCAAACTGGTACGAAAATTTCATATGGGAAGTACCATTAATATTGAGGTTACCTTGAAAAAAAAAACACCTCCCGAGCTGTAAGCCCAAAAACTCCAAATCCGAGGTTTAAACGTAATCCGGGAAGCCGTTTAGGCTGTAGGCCTGTGGAAGGACGGACAGACGGACAGACCGGCCAGAATTTTGTGACCCACTTTTTTGAGTTCCTCTATCATCGTAATATCAGAATTGATTAAAATCTCGAGTTCGAAATTTTGTACGAAACCAATATCTTTCTCTTACTACGTAATGGAGAAAGTTAAAAATAGAATTCCTCTTGTATTTGACTGATTAGTTTTATCAATCCAAGTCTTGATCGTTGTACCACAAGCTACTCCTACAGTTAAGGTATTCGGAAAACACGGAAATAGCTCATTTCGCTACTTTTTAGGTTTATCCAAACTTTGGCCTTCTTTTCATTCGTACATGAAAAAAGATTCGTTTCGTAAGAATTAAATTGTAAGCATCCATTATTTCTACCAAGAACCTGCTGCAGCATACCCCCACAATAAAATTATCAGCACAAAAACATCGTTATTGTATTTTGAACAGACATAACTTGCAAATTACTAATCGCACGAGTTAAGTGCTAAGCCTACTCAATTTTTTTAAAAGCACGTTTCGAGGCCTATGGAGTATTTATATATTGCCGCAAAAATAAAATCACCATTTCTCCATACAACCAGTGCGTATCGAAACCTCGGGCATTATGGCAAAATTAACTGTAAGTGTTGAGTGAATTTCCCTTAAGCATTTCAAGTAACACAATAAAATCTACTTAAAGGTTCTCGTTCTCGTCATTGTGGCGTTAATCGCTGTAAGCACAGCTTTTGCAGTTGATATCTACGATACGCGGCCATACTACAGTTTCTTCAAAGGTGCACGCCAACCCGAACCACTGACCCCCTGTGGATGCGGCGGAGGTGGCCTAGTAAATGGGCTATATGGGCGACTGTGAATGGTATGAGTCAGCAAAAACAGCGACTTGTGATATAAATAAACGAGTATTTTGTTAAGGAAAGCATTATTGTGTGTTTATTATGTGCCACTGAAATGAAAACCATGTCAATAGGTCGTAATAATGCAACAGAGTGTGGCTTTGAGTTACCAAAAAGTGTTCCAATTTCAATTTTATTTAGTGACACCTGCTTGGATAACAACAAAATGTTAACAAGTCATACGCCAGGCGCAGAATACATTTTTTTTCTGTCACTTAAAGCTGCACATTGATAAAAAATAATTTAAAGCTACGATAATATAAAAATATTCAGCAAATTGGTATTTTTCAAATCTAACACAGTAGGTACACAAACAGAGCTGCAGCAAAGTCGCACATGGACATAATTACAGGTGTTCCGATTCGATTTTAATCAATTTGTCTACAAGACCCAGTAGGTATTGGGCCAATGCTCCACCTTCATTAGTGGATGGCGCCTTGCCCTTTAGGCTTTCGATATACATTTTCTTGTAGCAGTCAGCCATTTTGCGAGGATCTCTTCCACTGAGGAGCAATTTTATAAGAGTCTTGAGTGCGTATTGTAGTCGGCTCTCGAAGAGAGACAAATGTCGTTGGAAATCTTGGTTCACTTGTTGCTCCATGTTCGAGTTGGCGGCATGCTGGAATATAACTTTCGACTGCAGGCACAGTTCCAAGGCGACTTGCATGTGTTTGATTTTGTGATATAGATTTGTAGAAACTGTTAGAAATGGGGAAAAATTCGGACGTCTGTGTATAAGGGAAAATAAAATGAATGAAGTCTAAGAAGAACTTACTGTCTGAGAGGAACTCTTGCAAAGATATCCGCTCCAATTGAACAATAAGGTAGTCGCTGGCTTCTTTCAAGCCATCCAATATATTAGCTGCCTTCTCATAATGAATCTTACAGAGTTGTAAAGATGTTTTCGGCAGGGCTGTGATGTCGGCAACAGTCGCGCGCATTTGACTGTAGTAAAACGATGCTATTCTGTTGGGTAGAATGAAAGAACCGATTTAAATTGCGTTTAGTTGTTGGAATGGTTCTTTTGTTTGCGCCTGAAACTAGACTTGTATTTTTTTTTTGCAAATTGGTTTAGGCACGTGCTATGGAAAGGAACGAACAAAATATAAGAAAGAGGTTGGTGCACTCGGTGTCGTCTCGTCTCCATGCATTCTTATCGAACGCTTACACTCCCAGGTGACTGTGTAAACCGTGTCTGGCGGTACATTGCAATTGTTTGATTGAACTTTCTCGTTTGAGAGGGTCTTGATACTGAACCAGAGCATTTTCAAGCGAGATTTTACCTCGTATTTTCAACGATGCAAACTACGCACTTACAACAATCTCACCCCTGCAATTAGAATTCTGTTTGTCCACGGACTATGCCTCTTCAGTAATTCCAAATTAATTGGTATTCTCACATAATTTGTAAAAAAGGTCTCACCTCTTGTGTAAGACACCAGAACGATAGGTGTACAAGACTTGTCTCGCCCCGGGACTCTCTGTGTCACACAGTTTTAGGGATTTCTGCAACAGATCCAGCACCTCCTTCTCCAGTTCGGGTGAAGTCTTAAAATTTACTTTGCATTTATCATTCTTTTCGTTTAATCAACAAAGTAACTAATAAAACGTACGGTTGGGCTGAAATCCTGCAACTGCTTGGTTAGAGAAAACATCGCCGTCGACAATTCCCAACTGACCAGATCCCATAGATCGGGATTGCACTTTCGCGCCCCCAGAACTATTTTCGCCTTCTCATAGTACTTAAATGCTTCTTGATACAAAGTCTTCTGCTTCTGTAGATAGTCAGTGCTGTGGAAAAAAGAAGCACACCGATTGCGTGACAACCTAAAAATGAGCTTCACTTTACTTACTGTTCGTCCGATACGAAGAGATGTGCCTTGAAACGCATGAAGCGTCCCATGTTGCAGTACAAAAATGCCAGATTGACATTGTCTTGGACCATGCTAAAAGAGACAATTCCCCTGGAAAGGCAGTCAAACGATTTCGTAGCCAAGACCTCATAAAGACGATCACTCAATGCCGTGGGCTTGGTACCATTGTTCCCATTTTCCGGTGAAGATTCGGGTTTGCTTTTCGATTTACAGGCTTTGGCCGCTGTTTCTTCCAGGTACTTTGTAAAGTCCTCTTAAACACAAAGAAATTACGGTTAGGTGAGAATAATAGGTAACTAGAGTCGTGTGTTAAACCTTGAGCCCAGTACATGTACTTTAGTCCAAGTTCATTGCGCACGTTTCCCAGGCGTCTGAGCAGTTCATTCTGAGCATTTATTTCGTCGTATGAACTGACACAAAGCAGGGCTGTCTCGTAGCACTGGCAGCTGGCCAACATGAGTTGCTCCACATTTTTTGTGGGTGCAATGATGTCGCCCGCTGTGGAAGAGTTAAAAAGAAGTAAGGGCTGCAAGTTTATTTCCATACCAGAAGACCGTATCACTCACCAATGTGATCCAAATCCTTCTCGATCTCACTGTAGATCTTCATGTCAACTTCGTTCTGCTCCTCATACTGAGCCAGGTACTCGTCGAGCACCTCACCACTCTTCGCCATCTGGAGAAAACAGTCTCCGGCACGACCCAGCAGACAACTCTTCTGCGACACCATTGTAGTCATATACTTGATGACAACCTCCTGACATCGATACGCCATGTAGATGGCTTTCAGGCACAGACCAAACTTCTGTGCCAAGTAGTTATGTTCAGCTAGAGTTGCATAGGAGAGACATGCCTTCTCCAACAGCAACAGCTTCAGATGGACATTCCACGACCCAAACAGCTGTGAATTGAAATTAGTCGCAATTTGCTTACTACTATCATCATCGGCGGACGCACTCGCCGAGGGAGAGTCTTCTTTAGTTTCCTTGGTTTTGCCTTTCTTCAGCTTTCTCTTTCTCGACTTTGCACACTTCTCCTCTGCCACTGGAAGAGCAATATCAATGTCTGGCATTTCCTCCAGTGAAGCAGCAACTAGCGTCTCGTAGGGAAGCGGTATCGGTTTGAATGGCTTCGCCATGTTTGGGTGTTGCTCCTCATGCAGAATACGGACCTTCTCCTCATCCTTAGCTCGTTCCTCACTTTCTTTGATGAATTGTTCCTCATTGCTATTGAAGTATTGAAGGCAACTGATACCCTCGGCGATGTGTTGCAGGGAAATTCGACATCGCTCCTCAACAGCCGCAACTAGCGGCGATGGCGGGCGTGGATGCTTCCCATTGTTTTCCACATGAAGTTCTTTAAGGGTTTCACAGATGTTTTTCACTGCAACGTCGCCACTATAGTCAAAGATGTCGTCCTCAAACGGATCACAGTCAAAGTTGTCGTCCTCGTAAACGGATTGTGTGTCAGAATCTAAATCGGAACCGTCGAATTTCGGACACTTCGGATCAATTCCAGCCGGAATGTGGAGATCGGAAAGAATGTAGTGGGATGATGTGACGATTTGGGGGTACTTCTCTTTCGGCAGGAGCTTAATACAGTTGTCGAGAAGGGCCCTGATTGAACCGGCCTTCTTGGGCGATACCTTGGGTAATGTATTTTTCATGTTCCGAGCTACGGTGTAGAGCAACATTCCCACGGGCACAGTAAATGGATTCTCATGCTTGGGATCGCAGTTGGTTTGGTTCTTGCAAAGCGTTGTCAAGTCGTACAGCTTGACAACATCATCGTTGCGACCCTTAAATAACCAATATGTGTGCCCAGCTTTGGTTGCTTTCGCTTTAAGAAACGCCAGAATATTTTGGGCAACATTCCGCACAACTTGCGGTGCAAACTGTGAATTTTCCAGATACGGGAGGTCCTCTGTCTTGATAATTTCATACTTCTGGACAATTCCATCCAAATGGTAGCACATGACCACTTCGGGCACGTTGCACATGAGGTTATCTAGCCAATAGTCGATTCCGGTCAGCACATTGATCGGTTTGGACATGTCCCGAAGTCGAAGGCTTATGCATGGCCGATTGGGCCCCCCAAAAATTGGCATGTCGGTTCCGATTAGCATACGGATGTCCTCAAACGTCCACACCACGTTCCGGTTAAATTCGTGGGACGAATTGGGATCGGGCACATTTTCGTCAATTTTCGGTTCGGGCAAGACGGGCCCCAGAGTAATTGGCAATGGCTTGTTTTCGACTTGCGGCAATGTTTGCGGCTTTGGTGATTTTGAGTCCGCTCCTGATTGCTTCAGACTGTGGTACAAAAATTTCGAGAGTAAATTTTTTGTTTGAATGGCTTCACGGCTTTTGTCCTTCAAGCAGAAATTGCGATCATTTCCGTGATACGAAACAATGGTTTCTAGGATGAACGTCCGTAGCCATCGCCAATCATCGTCGGCCTTGCGGAGTAGGTACTTCTGAATGTCAAACTCATCGAGGAGTAATGTGTTGCCCACTTTGTGAACCATCATACTGACGGCACTTTTTCGAGAGTACGGCAGTTTTAGAAGTTTCTTAATATTCTCCGCATCCGAAACGACATCAACTTCGCCCACACAGTCGGGGAACATGTGCGCCATGCGAAAGCTTAAAACAAATGAATGTCAATAAAAAGGCATCTTAACCTTCATATTTACCTTGGAAAGCCCGATGAGTGATATAAGGCCTTATGCAGTCCATAGCTACTGTCCGAGGTCGTCAACCAATTCGATGGTGGCAAGTTCAGATCGGTGTTGCATTCCAATCGATTGAATTTAACAGGCAATTGTACGGCTGAGAATTTAACCACAGCCTTCGACTTGATAGACGCGGCGACCTCATGTGGACCAACATTTGGGCATATTTCGATCTATGTGAAAAGAACAACAAAAACAACAGTTACGGCATGGAGGAAAAAAAAAAGTTCTTGCTGTCGCCACATACTTCATCATTACAGTCATCCATCATTATTGGAAAAATTCAACACATCCCGATATGGCAGCAATGATAAACACTAAATTAACAATTATTTATGATTTCCAAACGTGGAATTTTAGTAATTTCTATTAAATTCCAGAACAACCTGCGAATAACCATTTGGTAAACAAGAAAGACCGCAGACCGAAATGCGATTCAGCCAAAATATGATGACAAATGTCAAAAAAAATCAGTGAGTTTTTGGAACAGTAGCGGCCGAGGTTTTTTTTTTCCAATCTAGTACAATTTAAGGGCGAATGCACAAGAGGTTGAATCAAATTTACTTTTTTAATAAACCAAAAATGCCCACGACTGCGTTTTGTTGGCTTTTTCTGAATATTGTTAGTTAGTTAGTCGATACACGCTTTGTACGAAATCTTTGACCAAGCGGAAGATGAAGAACATTTATAGAAAACTCATGCGAATGCACAGGAATATTTTTTGCTGCGAAATGAGGTCCAGTGCCAGCATTCGTTGATTCGAACTAATTTTGTATTTTACAATAATTGTTAAGCCTGAATCTCGAACGCCGTTACCTTCGTTTCATTCCGAATTAAAACACAGACCTAACAACTTGTGATTGCGTTAATGCTAATATATTTATTGAATACCCACATATCATCTGAGGCTTTCCCCACCACTATTATTCCATTTTCTTCCTCTTGGATAATGATGGCTTGTCAAACACTTGCTTCATGCCACCTGACTTCTCATTGTGAAACTTAATATTGTTCGATGACTCGGCATACCAAGGCGAATCGAACTTGGTTGTATCCTGATCCACTAAATGGGTGTATTTTGTCCTGCCACAACGTCCAAAGTTCTTAACCTGCATAACTTTTGGCAAAATCGTCTTATCGAAATGATCTTCCAAAGTGGCCTGTGCAAAGTCTCGCTTAAATACATCGTTCTCCTCGTCCAAATAGAAAGCACCACGATGGTAGTACTTCTGTAAGAACTTGTACTTGCCCTTGGCGGCTTTGTTGGTGATTAGTTTCGGGTTCTGGCGCAGCTCTTGGCGACGCTCCTCTTCGGTGAGGTTGCGCATTCTGTCAATTTCTAATTTTTCACGCTCAGCACTGAAAGAAAAAACATTATTTCTGGAAACATCAACAGTCATCTGACATACTTCTCCCTCTCCTCCCGATCACGCTTGATACGCTTTAGTTCTCTCAGCTTCCATGCTTCGTATTCGACTTCGTCGTTCTCATCGTCGGTGCACACGTCATCGATATGAGGCTCGACAGCGTCGGGCTTGATTTTGTCCAAGTCCTTCTTTATACTGTCCTCCACTAGGCGTAGTGTGTAACGCCTTCGTTCTTTTGCCGCTTTCTTGGCTTCTGTTTCGGCCTGCTTCTGTTTGATAGCTTCACGCTCCTTTTCTATGACTGTGGCGCGATCACGCTTACGCACAAAGAGTGGCTTCAGACGTGGTTCGTTCTCCTCTTCGCTTTCGCTCTCCTCTTCGTATTCAGAGCTGTCGGAAGCAGATGATTCCGACTTGTTTTCTTCCTCTTTTAAAAGTACCTACAAAAGGAATTATATATATACTGGAAAAATGCCACACTATCAGATCTTACTAACCTCTTCCTCCCTCTGCTGCTGCAACATTCGCTGACGCAAAACCTGTCTGCGATTTTCAATTTCAGTGTCACTTAGATCCGCATCGGACTCACTGTCGGATGCTAGGGTGATCTTTCGCGTAGTAACCCCTTGATTTTCTATTTGTTCCTTGTTCGCTTCCTGTTCGTCTTCTAGTTCTGATTCTTCAGATTCAGATTCAACAATTTCTGGCTCATGGATGTGACGATGTCGCTCCATACGAATATCACTCGCATCTTCTTCAATATAACGCGATTTAAGACGTCGCAACCGGGGATCATCCACATTTTCATCATCTCTGTTAGTATAGTCTAAATTGGCTGCTGCTTCTAGTTCAGCAGATGCAGCGGCGGCAGCTACTTTCTTACGATTATCGATGAAATCTTCCAAATCACTATCTTCGTCGGAGGACTCTCCTCGAGCGTATTCGGGTCGCTTGCCGGATATGTACCTCTGAACTTTAACTTTCTGCATGGACAGCTCGCCTGCAAGAGTGGTTTTTAGGTGAGCATTGCGGTTAATCACTGATAAATGGAATTTATTTACCTTTTTCGTTCCGAATTGGGACGGCGCCCGCTGTACAAACTATGCTAACGCTCATTATCGATATTTATTGGAGTGAACAATAACCGAAAATATTGTTTTTTTAGGATATAAGATAAACAATTTACTTGTTTGTTGTGTAGAGTATGTTGAAAATGAGGAAATTTTCCCAATAAATGACAACTGGAAAGGAATTGACATTTGAGAACGTTAAATGACATTTGGAACGATGGGAAGGTTTGTGAGATTCCGAATAACATCAACCAGAGGTGGCCGGAGTAGGAAATTGTAGTAGATACGCTGTCTTGAAGTTTAAGGCCCCGATTCACCAGGGATTTCACCATTTTCCTGGCGAATTTTCTAAAACTTGCGGGTTTTTTTTTAATTTTTTTTTTATTGGACGCCCTGGTTTTTTCCATTTCGGTTCATGCAAAAATAAGGGTTCTCCCACCGCTAAACCGACAGAAATATAAAATTCTAAAGATTGGTTCATTTTTGTTGTAGGACTTAAAACAAACATTCTATCTGAGCGAAAATAAGGTACAACAACCAATGTCACCTCCTCCCAGTCAGTCTGACATTATGCTAGCATTTGATTAAGTCTTATGTCGTTTTCCATTGGGACCGCCAGAAATCTTTTTCAGATCTCAGATTTTACGCTGCTCATGGAACATGCAACGAAATTGATCTGTTTTTTAAATGCATTAGTTCGTTATTTGGCAGCAATATCAACTGTTCAAACTGCATTTGTTTTTGCAAAAATCACTAATGGATATCGAATTGAAAAACGTTTCCATGTAGTAACTACAAATTTAGTATTTTTGGTGATTCGCAGTCTTCATATGATTAGGAAGACGCTGAAGATAATAATTCCTCCAAAATTATCCATGGCTATTTTTTTTATGTATTTCGTTATTTTGGCTTTCACGAAACTTTGCCCAAAGTTCTTAAAATGACGTAAAACAGCTATGCAAGGTTTATGGTATACCTATTGTGGAAGAATGTGTAAATCTTAAAGAAATCGAGATCTGCAAAATGTGATCCAAATCGAAAAAAAAAAAAATGGAATTTTCTGCCCAATGGAACATGAAAAGTGATTTAGATAAAAAAATATTGATTTTTTTGTCCCAATGGAAAACGACATTAGTTAGTTATCTCGGTTTTTGCTTTTTTATCTCAATGTAATATAACTACCTACTTCTATACTGAAACCAATGTCGTGGAAAATTTCAACATAGCTGGACTCGCATATAATAATTTAAACCATGGCGGATAATTTTCTTCCTTGAGGCTGTCAACAACTACTGTCGATAAACGGAGTAGCGGTTAAAACCAAGTACTTTTGCGTCTCATTCGAGAGGTCAGAATATCCTTATCCTTATCCTTATCCTTATCCTTATCCTTATCCTTATCCTTATCCTTATCCTTACTAATAATAAAACTGTAACTTTTTTCAGGCTTTAAATAGTTTGTGTGCTAAAGGCACAAGAAGTACTGCACGAAATTGATTTCGGTTTTCACAATTGCATTGGAAATTGTCGATATTAGAATTTAGGATAATGTTTAATCATTATCCGCTGTCCGGAAGCGGAGATTTAAGCTGATATCTAACAAAAGTTGTAATTCTCGAATGCCTTCTAGCTCCTAGCTTTGGAATGACTCAACCGAATAAAATAGGTTTTTTTTTAATATAAAGTTCAATTATGTACAAAGATTTTAAGATATAAATCATCTTTGTACGTAGTCCTGAAGCTGTACAATAAGCATTAAACTATAAATTTGATACAGCTCAAAAAAGTAAAATGTTCGATTGAAGCTAGATCGTTGGATTTGCCCGGCATTCAGTGGAGGAAATTTTGTGTGTGTGTGCGGCAAAACCTGTTTCTCTCTCTGCTGAATGCTGTATGCTTTTTGTTTCTCTTTTTTTTCATACACCTTTTGTGCTTTGTGTTGTTTTTTTTTTTTCTCACTTCTTTTAAATTGAAATTGAACTGGTGATAGTGGAGAGAGTGGAGTTGTGGCCTTATGGGTGGAGTATTAATGTGGTGCATGGGTGGGAGGGAGATAGGTCAGGTCAGGTATGTAATGTAATTGAGATTGGGAGGGAGTCACACTCAATTGTGATTTAAAATGCGCTATATTGATTGTGATCTGATGATGCATGCCACGAACGAATCCCGTTTGTGCTCGGTATTGTTTTTTTTCGTATGCATGCATATGCAACTGCACCTTTTCTGCCTTATGTTTTTTTGAGGTTATTATTTCTTTAGGCGCGTTGGGCACTTTTAGATAAGAAGAAATTAATGAATTTGGGTTACTTTGAAAACGAAACCGCGTCATCGACACCGAGCGACCGACACCCGATATGTGGCGCTTTTGTCGTTTTTTTTTTTTGAGAAGCTCAACCGATCTCAATGAAACTTTGTTCGTGTGCATCTTTGTATGCAGCTAGAAAGATAGGATAGTTTTGGACCCGATAGGTGGCGCTGTTGTCGCTATTTTTGAGAAACTCAACCGATCTCAATGAAACTTTGTTTGTGTGCATGGTTGGATGCAGCTAGAAAAATAGGATAGTTTTGGACCCGATAGGTGGCGCTGTTGTCGTTTTTTTTGAGAAACTCAACCGATCTCAATGAAACTTTGTTTGTGTGCGTGGTTGTGTGCCGCTAGAAAGATAGGATAGTTTTGGACCCGATAGGTGGCGCTGTTGTCGATTTTTTTGAGAAACTCAACCGATCTCAATGAAACTTAGTATGTGTGCATGGTTGTATGCAGCTAGAAAGACAGGATAGTTTTGGACCCGATAGGTGGCGCTGTTGTCCGTTTTCTGAGAAACTCAACCTATCTCAATGAAACTTTGTATGTGTGCATGGTTGTATGCAGCTAGAGAGATAGGATAGTTTTGGACCCGATAGGTGGCGCTGTTGTCCGTTTTCTGAGAAACTCAACCTATCTCAATGAAACTTTGTATGTGTGCATGGTTGTATGCAGCTAGAAAGATAGGATAGTTTTGGACCCGATAGGTGGCGCTGTTGTCGCTATTTTTGAGAAACTCAACCGATCTCAATGAAACTTTGTTTGTGTGCATGGTTGGATGCAGCTAGAAAAATAGGATAGTTTTGGACCCGATAGGTGGCGCTGTTGTCGTTTTTTTTTGAGAAACTCAACCGATCTCAATGAAACTTTGTTTGTGTGCGTGGTTGTGTGCCGCTAGAAAGATAGGATAGTTTTGGACCCGATAGGTGGCGCTGTTGTCGATTTTTCTGAGAAACTCAACCGATCTCAATGAAACTTAGTATGTGTGCATGGTTGTATGCAGCTAGAAAGACAGGATAGTTTTGGACCCGATAGGTGGCGCTGTTGTCCGTTTTCTGAGAAACTCAACCTATCTCAATGAAACTTTGTATGTGTGCATGGTTGTATGCAGCTAGAGAGATAGGATAGTTTTGGACCCGATAGGTGGCGCTGTTGTCGATTTTTTTGTTCGCTAGGGAAATTTAATAATTTGAATGTAATGTGGTATTCGATTGGGCGCTCTGAGAGCACTTTTTTTTCTCTCAGAGCAATTTATATGTTCGCTTGGTACAAATAAAGCAATCTTTTTCAAATTTCAGAGCACTTTTGCAAACCAAGATATTTTTTCAGATTTACCAATAACAAGTGCGTTTGAATTTGACAACTGGTAGAGTTTGTTTACATTTTAGTGATTTTTTTCTCCAGCAAAGAAAGGCATTGCATCGAGTGAATCAATTTTTGTAAATTATTTATGCATAAATACATATTTAATAATCAATCGGGACGGATATTTCTAATGTTTTAATACAAAATTTAACCAGTGAATGGAAATCGCTTAGAAAAGTGTCGAAGACTGTACATATTCAAATCGCACGAATAGGTATCAACACAAAAAAGAGCAGGTGACGTTTTTATATGCGACAACTACATAATTAAAAAATCCCTACTATTATAAAACTAAGTCATTCTTTCCTTTGTTTCTTGCTACACGTCACTTACAGCACCGAAGTGGGTTTGTATAGCTCTTATTATTTTGTTTTAAATTTGAAAAGTGGAACTCTGGCGAAGCAAGGCGAGCACGGGTCAGCTAGTTTTAAATAAATCCATAAAGGTAGCGTATCCCTCTTGCTTGTCATTTGTGAATGAGTAAACAAAATATTTTCAATGGCGTTTCAATTGACATTGAAAACGGCCGATGCCACTATATCCTCTTTGGAGAAGCTAGATAAAATGCGTCATCTTTAATGGTTAAGGCATTATGTAGCTACGGCATGTCATATCCTCCCGACATTCATACAGAGCTTACAGTAGGTAAGTCATCTAGCTTGGCGCAAATTATATAATATCGTTTTCCATAAATGCAGTCTATGATTAGCGATACTCATAATGTTGCATCTCTTTTTTTCTGATGCATTGTACTATGTACACTGAAGGCAACTTCTAAGGTACCACCAGTCTTTACAGCAGTTCTTCATCCGCATATAACCCGATGACACCGGTTCAAATCGGACAGAACTAGATTTTTGCAGATCTAACCGGCCATCCTTCGTTCAGCCTTAACCAGCTAACACAGACTTCAACCAGTACCAAGTGTGAATGTACGGTACTGCTATATCATCCGTTTTCTGTAATGGAATTACATTTGCGTCATAATTACGACGTTGCGCTACCCGTAGAAAGTGTGCGGTGGAGTCAATCACTTTAAAATCCGTCGACTCCGTACCAAACAAACATATTCCGTCCTCAGACAAAAATTAACGCGGACGTTATCTTTCTAAAATCTGTCAACATTTCTGTTCGACAGTGGCGCTTCTGAATCATTTCATTATAAATTGAGTCTGAATGGTGAATAATGTTGTTTACTATACTTTGCTTCGATTGAATTAGATCTGAGCGAATAGAAGTCGCGTTAAGCTTTGATCTCGTATTCTCGTGTTACATTCGCGTTTTAGGGCGGCACGACACCACAACGCAGAATGGATATGTAGGTAGTCGTAAATGTAATTAATGTTCGCGTCTCCAATTGCTTGGCATTTATCAGATTCTGGTTTGTCTGTTTTTGTTTCTGTTCATTCATAGTTTGTTTACTTCCCCATATATTATATTGGTCTAATTATTCCATGTTAATTAAGGAAATAATTAATGGGTGGAGGAGGTTTCATAAATACAAATCAGTCTTCCGGGGTGTTTAAATTGGCCCTTACTAGTAACCACTTTTAGTGTTCATAGTATAAGTAATTCGAATTCACAGGCATTTCCAAATGAAATCATCTGTTGTACACAACCCGCGATACCAATAATCATTTTTAGTGTCCAGGCTAAGTTTTTCGAACTCACAATAGCGAAATTGTCCATACAAAATTGCATATTGTGACCTAGGAAATATTTAATGTGAAGATTAAAAATGATTATTGGTAAGGCCCAACAAATTCCTTAAGGGTCATTAATAAACTTCTCTTCTTTTCGGCTATAAGTCCAAGGAATTCACAATAATTTAAGAGCCTTTTTTTATTATGGAACACTGGCGATTGTGAATTCGCCAAACTTAAACTTGACTGTGACTCTTATGGATTATGTTAATGGACTTTACCAATAAACAGTTTTATTCTCGATGTTAAATTTCATGAGTTCACAATGGCTATATTTTCCATACAAATTACGGTCGAGACTCGAATCGGTTATAATTTCTATTATACTCTCAGCTGTTTTCCGTTTGGCTTTGGCAGCACTTTACCGAGTAAATGACAATGGGCCTTACTAATAATCATTTTTAACCTTCACATTAAATATTTTCTAGGTCACAATGTGCAATTTTGTATGGAAAATTTCGCCATTGTGAGTTCGAACAATTAAGTTTTTACACTATAAATGATTATTAGTACGGGAATCCTAATATACCTTATAGTGTGTTCACTGTAAGATGATCGTGAGTTTTTCTTATTTTGACATAAATCCAAGCACGACTCACTAACTTAAATGGATTAATCAGTTAACTGGGTTGCAATGTTTTGTTAGTTATTTTTTTACTAGATATATACGTTCCCTACAAAAATCATCTTAACACAAATTTCCATTTAATCATGAATCCCTTGAATACTTTTCTCAGATATTGTAGTTGTAATAAAAATGTTTTTTTTCTTAATTGCATCATTAAAAGTGTAATTTATGTGTCCATAAAGTAATAGCTGCTGTAAGAAATAAAAAACAATAAAAACACCAACCGCGTGGATCGACTTTATTCAAGTGGGCTTAATTTTTATAAACCTCTACGTTAGTAATTTATTATCGCAGAAACGTACATTCGTAGCATTTCTGCTAACAATTCATTCACAATTGGCTATCTTACAATGATTCCTGAAAATGTTCTTGCTTGTGGATTGAAGTTAATTATTTTATAAATCGCAAGTCATACAAATGGTCTGTTTAATTTATTGCAATTATATGTAATGCAGAGTGACTAATGTTATACACATTTTTTACTAGGTTCATCTGAATGTCATTCAGCAGTTGGTTCAAGCAAATAATGTAATTCGTGCCGGTGACACTATCAGCGGGATGCTGCTCCGAATCTTCTTCTTTCCTGGACCATACTCGGCTAAGGTCAAATACGGTTCAACAGGTCCCAATTACCGAATTATTGGATGTCTGGATGGTCTAGATAATAAAAAAATACTGTTGTCAACAAAATTGTTTATACATTATAATAATTATAACTTTATATTTTTAGAGCTTAAATATATTTATTCATTTAACTTTAACAATAGTGTATTCAGGGACTGTGGAAAATATTTGCATGGAGGATTGTCCATGCCTTGGGATATTCAAAATCGCGGATGGAAAATCTCGCATGAAAGGTCTTAATCATTTAGATTTTTCATCCAATTGATTATTCGAATTTAAACTATGGCTAAAAGGTCCATATGGGAAAATGCACTGTGACCTGCGAAATATTTAATTATATATTTAACACTATTATAAAGGTGGAAACAAATTGTTAAACGAATTTGGATATTGTGAACTACCTACTTATATTTAGTGTCAAAAATAAATATAGGTGATCACTTAATTTAATTTTATGCAGTTTGTAAATTCATAAATTTCTGCAGTGCTTTAAGTGAACACCCCTTTCGGAAATGTCATTGCGTAATTCGCTGCAAATAACGATAAAGTAATAGAATAACTATCTATTTCATTAAATTTTAACCGTCATTGTTGCAACCCTGAAAACATGAAAAGTAATTTACACAACCGCTTGTCACAGTTTGACATTTGTAAGTTTGCATAGCATAACCTTCCGCAATCGATTTCCGAGCCTAATTAGTCGCGGAAAATTATGAGGTCTGCGTAAACTATTCTCCATACAAAATCTGACAGTTCATTTACGAGGTGGTAAATTTCTGCAGTTTATATGAGGGTGTTACGAGTTTAAGTGAATACCCTTAGTTATATTTAAATGAGAACCGTTGCTTAGAAAATTGTTAACAATTGGCCTTACTTTATAACCATGTTCACTTTTGACTTAAAATTTGAGCAGTTCACAATAGGTTTATTTTAGGTAAAAAGCTTTGCTTCGGTAGTTTTATAAAACGAAAGGCTGAAATTCGTTATCATTAACCCGAGATAGTTCCGTGACAAATGAAAAATGTGATAAAATTTCTTCAGAAGATCAAAATTTCTTGTGTTTAAAAATTTAAAAGGAATAAGCTTTCTCATCAGTAAACAAAGACCCTAGATCGATACGATGAGTATCGTTGTTATTGCTTTCGATAAGTGGTCGCTATTGTTGTTTTAATTATAAGGAACCATTTTAATAAATTATTATTATTATTATTACAACTTTATTGTTACATAAATGAATTAAAATAACAATAGAATATAGCACTAGCTTCAAGGGCTTTAGGCTAATAATAAATTAATTCGTGTATGCTCATGTAAATTATGCATAATGACTGCAATAATGTTTCGTTAATTTATTTTGCAAATCTTGACTTTATATTTATATTCTTTGGATCGCGATTAGCAATTTCGCTTTTATATATTAAGTAGATACATATCAGGTATTTAAATGTCGTTTATTAACCCCATAAAAGTCTTTGGTCAAACTAAAGAACAAAAAAACAACCGAAATAAAATTAAATGCGCCTTGAAAAACGTAATGCGTACCTACGCTCTATTATATACCTACGAATAATTAACACTATAATTAAGTTATTTATTAGGCTGGAATTTAATTTACTATAAAAGTAGCTATAAAAAACCAAAACAGAACACGTAAGTAATAAAAATATGCGGTTTTTGTTGTCCATTTTCAACAATTATCACATCGATGCATTTATCACTAGACTTCAACGAAAAGGCACCCGATCTTAAACTAAAATCGATGCATATAAGCCGCCCATTTATGGTAAGAATAAAAGAAATAAATAGTTCGCACTGACTGTCATCCCAAAACGCTGATTTAATTTGGGAATGGTTACTGGTTTTTCCTGTGGTCCAACCTAAGACCAAATTAGAAAATACTTCGACTACCCGTTTACCTAGTTTTCCAGTAAACCAGATGTCTTTACGATATCCATCGAAATGGACAAAAGCCCATATGGCAATAAGGCAGCTTTCACCAAACATACAACCAATCTCAACTCTTTATCCGATTTGAGACATTTACATCGAAAACTACTCAAATCGAGAAGACGGCGACGATTGCCTTTTGAAGGCCGTCTTAAATGGTAATTTATTTAAATGTATAATCAAATTCTTAACACACATAGTAATCGGTGTGGCTACAGACGAACAATTGTGAAATGGACCCAAGTTGATGTGGGCTCTAGAAAAGGGTTAACCCAAGTCGACTCGAAATTGAAATGGAAACCGAAAGTGACAATTCAGATGAGTTTACAAATTAAAACAGACTTTCATAGAGGGTTTTAAGAAAATCACAATTCAGGTGAATATACCAATTAAAATAGACTTTCAAAGAGTGTTTCGCGAGGCCTTTCCTTTCCTTGGTTTAAAAACTTGTAGGACAACAAAGCGGGTTTAAAATGGCTACATTAGTGTTTTGTCCAAGTATTGTTAAAAATCTCACAATTACCATTGCTTTAACTTTACGTCTCTTACCTAATACATTCGATAAGCATAATTTTTTTATGTTCAAGCTTTTATTCTGTTTATTGCACTTTATTATAGACTTTTCAGTCATTTTTTAACTTACTTTAATTACAGCCATATAAATTCTGTTTTGAACTGTCACTTGGTTCCTTCTTCTTCCTATTTGAAAATTGACACTGACGTTGCTGGGAACTACCCGATTGAAAGCAAACACGCGACATTATTTTTGATTGAATCTCCCATTCATTTGAGCAGAGTCTCGTCAAATTTAGGTCAGGCCACAGCTAAAGCTCCATTCCGATTACCAGCAGTAAACAAACTACATGTATTTACCTTTAACACCTTTTGTGGTCATTTTGAGCACCTTACCATTGTTAGTAAACAATAATGCCGGTACAACTAAGCGTCAGGGTCGCGCGAACAGCTGCGTAGCGATACCAACAATAAAAGTTTACCCCATTGGAAGCTACTCACGTGCTGCGCGGACTGCATTAGATTCAGTAGTTAACAGCAAAACGTAAACGGGTTATGGAAAATTATTGAGTTTTGTTTTATTTTCTGTTTTACCGCCGACAGCTAACGCGTAGATCTAGCCCGTGGCTAAAGTGGATCTTTGCCAAACCGATTAGAACTGCATTTGGGCGGTTTTGCCTTGACTTTGTGTTTTTGACTATATCGACTATCGAGTTGTTGTGTTTACGCATTCCTTTTCCATTGGCTGGAGGGCTATCCGGTTTAAATTATATTCCTCGTTTTTGTTGGAGTGGAGTGTTTACATGTATGTTTATGTCTTATGTACCTAAATGTTGGTTAGCAGCGTGGAATGTTTTTGCTTTTGTTATTGCGTTGATGGATTTTTTTTTATTACAATTATTATTGTGATAAATTCGACTTTGTCAAAGGGAATTGTTGTAATTTGGATGATGATAGGTACTTAAAATGGCGGAACGCTGTAAATATAAATTCAGACATTGATTTGAGGGTCTTTGCAAAGACATATGTCAGCCTGATTTCAATTGCTAATGTGTTCATTGGTGTGATGCGCACTCGGCACTTAAGGACCATTCTCACACGAGAGCGAATTGCGAACCACGAACTGGCGAATATTCGTAGATTCTGACACTTCATTTAACTATATGAAAACTTTTTTTAGTAGCAGGTACCCGCGAATCATTTGTATTCTTGAAGGTTAAGTTCGAGCGAATTTTTCATTCGCAGGTTTGTAATCGCGACTGTTTTATGTGGATTGTGAATAAAGTGTGACAGTTCGCGGCAAGAATTTTCAATTCGCGGGAGAATTGCTGTTATTGTAAATTTCGTTATTTTAATCAATCAAGTCTCGGTTTTTTTTTTAGGTGTTAGGTATATTAATTGAATATAATGCTTTTGTGGCAAAACAAATAGCAACTTTCAATTCATAAACACAGATAAATTGATTTGTTCGCAGTTCGCGCTCATGTGTGAATGGTCCTTTAATCGTGGCATGATTTTAGCTTCCGAGGAATTTGTTTGACTCGCTATTGTTGCTTGTGATGTATTTGAACTCCAAAATTGTACGAAAAGCTATGCGACTTGTTTCACTCAATCATACATAGGTACTGCAGGAGAGATCGATATTGTTTATTGCACTACCGGTGCGCACGCGTTAAGCTACTATTAGACGATATGCTGAATCAGCATACGTATGCTGAAAAATGTGTGTTGTGATTGGGGCACATTTTTCAGCATACCTACGTATGCTGATTCATCATATCGTCTAATAGTAGCTTTAGTCTTAAAAACATCGAAATCCTGGGTAGTATGTTGAAGACTTTGTAGTTTCCTATTAAGCTTACAAATAAATGTGTTGCATAGGTACCTAACTACTTACTAGAAATACAAGTTTCTGAATTTTGAATATTTAACTAAATTTGAATCATTTTAAATGAGGTTAAGTATTATGTAACTTTCTTTGATCCAAGAAAAAGATAAGGTGGTTTGCAGATCTTATTAATAGACATTTTGTCAGAGATAGCAGTTTTAGTAGAATAAAGATGTTATGGAATTGATGACGCCAAAATGTCGTCGATAGACGTAGGAATGTGTAAAAACAAGCTCTTCATTCCTAATTATACGTAGGTAGGTACACGCCAGTAGCTCTTGCTCTTCAATTGTAAAATAATTTTTGTTAATACATAATATTTTCATAATAAAATTTAAATATTTTCCATTGGTATTGCCTGGTGCAATTAAAAAGCAAGAAATCGAAGTGCCTATACTGATAAGTTTAGTACCTATTTGAGTTGTTACAACGAACCTAAAGGTTAGCTATGCTTGGTTAGTAATAAAAAATCAAAACCTATGACCCAAAAACATAGACTGATCGATCATTTCCGAAATAGCTGCACAAATCATCTCTTCATAACTTACACCGAAGAACTTATGTTATAATGGGAACATGTTTGGTTTTCTACAAAAGTGTAACGAAGTCACAAAAGTTGAGAACAGTGTTCACAGGCCGAATAAATTCGGTGTATGAGATGTCACAGCTCATTTAGAGCAATTATTCTTCACCCACTTGGTCTCTTATTGAGAGATGGACAAATCAATTTGTGTCTTATAGCTAATTTGTGTGAAACGCGTCTTAGCACGACTAAGCGAGAGATTAGTATCTGCTTTTAACTGCCAGATGTAATTAATCGTCCATTAGAACTCATGTTACGTATATTTCTGTGGCGCTTAGGTTCTTTAAAATTGACTTGCCAGTTCACCGGCTTACCCTAAATTGAACTGCAGTAGCAAAAGTGACATTTATGTCATTTGAGTACAATTGCGTTATTTGCACACCATTTCGTCCAGTAGTAAGAGCAAACCAAAATCTGGAAATATCCATACTGATCTGATCTGATCCTACAGCACGTCAATTATTTGTGTAAACACTACAGCCAGACTGGGTCCAACGAATTGTTTACTGATAGATTAATTGATGATACTTAAAATTTAACTTAAAAGTACCAGACAGTCAACCTTCGAATCATCTGTCCAGAGCTTGCTTTCAAATCTTACGAGCAGTTCTTTAAACAAAAAACTATACGTACCTATTCCAATTCATTGATTTTTATTAGTTTTTAGATCATATATATGCACCTAAAGGAACATACTTACTTAAATTGTTTTACTATTTTAAATTTGAGCCGAGAGCCTCTGCAGCTAGCGCTCGTTAAATTTCGTTATTAGCAGTGTATTTTAAATCCATTGTTAATAAATTAATAATAATAATATTTTTCTACACACATTTTTTCCAAGCAGAAGACGTCTTGATTTTTTTTTGACATTATTATACCCGAATGAACAGATATAGAGTGAGCAAGTGAGCTTAATCTTGCATTCCCCAAAACGCTTCGGGACATTTTCGTAGTTGAAAAGGTTCTTTCAACACTAGCTGTGGTCACTGGAAGCGTATCCAAAACCGTAAGCAAGAAGTTTATACATTTAAAGTAAGTCTTTTAACATATATAAAGCAATTTCAAAACTTCGGTAGAAGGATCATGCGACAATATTTTTGCACACCAAATAATGTACTCACTTTCATAGCTGACAATCGCTATCATTCATTATCAAAGTCACATGCTAGCTTTTCATTTCGTTCACTCGCTCAACTGCAGCAAAACCTGGGAGAAGAGCTTGAAACGATAGTAGACAGACCGTCTTCGTTGACCATGAATCAAGATTTTGTATTAACGAATCTATGCAAGGAATCAGTATAGACGCTCTAAAATATTCTTCAGCAGAAGAGGTTTCTAGATTTGAATTTATATTAGAAAGTTTTAGTATTTTGTTTTTTATTTAAATTTGGACCAGGCTATACGTGCCTCGTCCAGAGCGAACCTATTGACATAATTTTACTGCGGCAATAATAAATATAGTCAGCTGTACAATTATGAAAGTAAAAACAAGCACAGGGAGCTATCTCCCAGACCTGACTTGTCGAAGTCAATTGCCAATAAAAACAGTTAAATAAATCGTATGTAAGCCACAACCAATTAAAATATCTATTTTCATCGTTGAAGTGGCTAATAACAGATTTTAAAAACAGTTAAGCGCACGTAAACTTTATAAATAAATTTGAATTCAAATTAAAGAGTGTTTTATTTTTTGTTTACTTAGCGGTTAGTTATAATTGTGGAATTAAACAAGTCACGCAAGCTTGTAAAATGGGTGCAAATGAGGCAGTAGAGTTGAGTGCATTTGAATTGGAGCAATATGTGATCATATCTACCAATATAGGTTACGGACGATTATTTACCCGATGGATGAAATCCTGTTTATTGTATCTTAAGCTAGCGGTGTCTAATATTACCACTTCACAGAGTTTTTGATAACTTTGCAACTGATCTTGAGTCAAATATCGGTCATTATTAGCTGCGGGAGTTCGCCAAAAATTTGAGTCAGAAAATTGCAATACTTCTGAATAGAGTTACTGCATCTTGAGAAAAGACTCTTACCTTGAAATGTAGTTGAGACTGAAAACTCTTCTGAATATTATTCACAAACATCGTCCACTCTAGTTATGAGATAAACTTTTCACACGATCTTCCCTTTTGCCTTACGTTACTTCCATCAGTTGGACCCACTGTTAGGTATATTTAAAACTGGGCCAGATTTGCTAAAACCCCATCAAAGACAGTATTCTACAAAAATGTATGAATATCGAGCCCGTCTTAACCTTTTGTAAATACATTTTTCGACCTTTAAAGAAAGAACCGCTCTCCTTCTATCACGACCGCACAAACTGATATCGCTTTTCGGTAACCGACTAACCTATACAAGATCTTTCCAGATAGTGCCTAGTATAAGGAAGTTTTGCCAATGGAAAATAAATATTTAAAATGTTAAGTGCAAGATACACACTGAGGATAGCAACATATTATCAATTCCCGACTTGATAGTCTTACGAAATCAGTTTCGTACGAGTTTCATTGCGTTCTTTCTAAAGACAATAAGATTTTTCCTTGTCTTCTCAAGTACCTATCTAGTTGCACTTTAGAGAGACTGACACACGGAACACTTTTCAAACTAGCAACATACTTGTCATCGTATCTTTTGATTGCCTTATATTTTGAAGTGTAGACGGTTTCTTTAAAATGCCGACATGGTATTGAGTGAAAAGATAATTCCTTCCAAGGCAGAAAACACTGCACTGGATGAAGTTATACCGCTTTGATGCGGATAATCATTTACAATAATTGTGGACTTTAGTAAACTCTCAGGTGGTTCGGCGATATGTCCCGCAGTAAAGACAAGTCCGTTTTCAGACGTTTTTGTAGCGCAGCATATGTTTTCCAAATGTAGTACTATAACCTGTGTTGTTTAAACCACAGTGATTAGCGAAATCCTGCATGTGAGCTGTGCCCTGTTAGACCGCGGTATTTAACGGAGTCGCTAATGAAAGACCCTTTACCTCTGTCTCCAATAAAAACTTGAAAACAATGACCAGACTGGAATGCCAATGACTCAAACAAAACCACGTGGATAGGACCAAAATGGAAATCATTTACCGACTGGCTGCTGCCCTAATTGATGACGAACTTCGAATGTTTAATAAATTTCCTCGTAACTCTCATCAAAGATCATTGTGAACCAACACAATATTGATGAATGTTACTCATACTCACCCTACAATTGAGACAAAATGCATCGATTTTTAACACATGAATCATTATCCTTCAAAATTAAGACACATCAGTTTCGCACTCGTACCGAACTTACATAAGTTGATCGACTTTAATTGAACATAAGCACTTGTCATAGATAAGTTGTTAAATGTTTTTTCTTAAAACCCTTAACGGTGGGTAGATATATAATTTTGAAATTTCCATCATTAATTTAAAATCATTGCTCTGATCAATCATCCCCCACAGATACCAATGTATATAAATGTCTCGTGTCGTAGATCACATTAATGTAAACAAACGCAGAAAACCATAGGCTGCACACTGTAGAGGCGACCATTGATTGGTCAGGCCAAACCGATAGTTGGTTGTTATTAACTGCCACTTTGCTCCGAGTTCGACACAGACCAGCGACAGCGAGTCAGAAATGATACTATGCGGCTACTATAGTGTGCAAGTATGTGTGATGTGTGTGCGCCATCATACTGCTCTCTTACAACATGGGATAAATAAATGTTGGCCCGATGCGGAAAGTATCTTTCTCATTTCTCGCAATCGACTCTCATTTATATAAAAAGAAAGCCGATCACTTAAAGATACTCATTCGTTAAAAGTTTTCTTAACCGTCTGGTTAACTGGCAAAAATATTTTTGTTTGCCACTTTTGTCGAAAGAAGATTGCTCTTATATATTTTAACTTAAGGATCAAGTGAAGTGTAGATCAGTGAACCAGTGAAAAAGTGTTTTCCCCTCGTGACGATCGGAAATTGATTTTAAAATTCCATGTCCATGTGACAGATCCCCAATCAAAAAGAAAAAAGAAAAGGATAATTTCCAAAGTTAATGAAATACAAAAATAACCGCGGAACAATACTGCAGATACAGTTTCGGACATTTTTATTGCCAACAAAAGGATACGACGCGTATTAACATTATTGAGTGAGTACTGAGCGGGTGTAAATAAAGTGAGAATGTAGGGTGGAAATAGTTTATTCTCCTAATTCCAAAGATGTGGGCTTTTTATTTTAAACGGTTCTACTTTGCACTATTAATAATTTTACACCTCATCCGGCAGTTTAAATATGATTAACAAGTTAACAAAAAAATGTGCTAATCGTGCTAACAAATGCAAAGTGTTTGAATAAATTCGACGGGCAAATATGACAATCTGCAGCAGGTGTCAATGACAGATTTAACTGACTCAATAACAACCTAAGCCTTTTAAGGTTTATCCAGTTTTGACGCATCTGTACGTGCGTCGGTACTTATATTGTCAAATATCCCAAACGAGAAATAAAATAAAATCACTGTGCTGTGATAAATGCTTCTGCTGACATCTCGAGTCAAAGTTTGAAAAATAAATCCATTAGTGTCATGTCGATTCTCTGTCAAATTCACTTAACAACTCACTTGATTTGCAACATATACTGCCAAGTGGTAGTTCTGGTTCTGGTACCTTACTGGGAACATCAAAGTTTTTTGCTAGATTTCTACGTCTGTGGGGTTAATACTTTTTAATGGGAAAGTGTCAAACTAATAACGCGAAATCGGAGCTGTTTGAAAATAATTCTGGTGTAGCAATTATTTTCAAACTCAATTGACATAATTCGATTTGGGGAAATCAAACGTTCTAACGAATTCAATTAAATAGCGAAAAGAACAGTACAGCGCTTGCTATGTATACTCTACGGAAACAGATTTTAATTTCTTTTAAACAAGAAAAAATGGCAAAAAAACTAGAAAATCCAGTTTGATCGATGTCGAGGATAGTTTGGAAAATATAAATGATTGTGAGAGAGGTGCCATACGGAATTTTGTCTCGGTTTCGATATTTTGTTGTATCATAATTCATAAATAATGTAGTTTACTTTTATGACGTACTTGTAGAAATAGAATTCGTACAATAATAACAGAAGTTACTAAAATATATATTTCACAAATTTTATTGAAAATTCAAGAATACGATAACTTATATATTTTTACCACATTTGGTATACATATTAAAGTCCAAATTCATTTATTAGCCGTTAAAATATTCGTAATGTATGGCTTGTAGGAAAACAGCGGCAACACTTTAAATTTTTATTTTACCAACTGTAACGTTTTCTATATATAACAATTTGTCTATATACATTTTCGACACTTTTATCATGCGATCTGTTAGCCAGTAAGTCGCGTAACATACGAGTGAGTTGAATTTAGACAGTATACTTAAGAGAAGTCGTGTGTTAAATAAAGGCTGAAGGAAAACATTAAAATTGTGTATATTTTCTTTTATTTCCGACCGTCCTTACAGGCTTAATAAAATAGGTTCGCGAATAATTTACGGATTCCAATTTGTCTTAAGCAGTAGAACCAAGAACATTCGTGTTAAGTTGCCTATTACTGGCATTCAAATTTCAAAACTATACCTACTCAAATTGTGCCGATAGGAGTGAAGGGCTTTTTTGTCGAACTATTTTAAAACAAGTATTTTCCACGCGCTGGAATTGGGTCATCGCTACTCTTCCACAGTCAATTGAAATAAGTTTTTATTTTTATGACTAAAGTTGCAATTTGTTACATTTTTCAGAGTCTGCCACAATTTTTTTGCTATTTTTGTACTTTTTAAGTAGTAGGCAAATTCGCTTCAACCACTTTCCAAATGCTCTTATTTTCAAATAAAACCATTAAAACTGTACCGCAGTTGCCTATCACAACATTGTTATAGTGTTTAGCGAGTTAAAACATTTAAATATCACGGTAAAATTGTTAATTTGCAGAATTGGCTTAGAAGTGACACTTTTGGGTCTTTTTCTTGGGACTTTTTAGTATTTTGCAGCAGTCACCATTTTCGAGGTTTCCACTTTATCTCCCGCAGTAGGGGACTTAGCTTCATGAAGCAGAAACATCAAAGGTTTGTTTCAGTGGAACAGTGTGCATTTATTTCTTCCTTTTTTAGCTGGCCATCTGTCCTGCAACTATAAGGTGGCAGCAGATTCCTAGGGTAAGATGTTTCTACGATCACCACTAGAGTATCATCCTCGTAATTAACTCCTGGTCCCAGGTAGATAACCTTCCCAACTACCTCGAAGTTGCTGCTGGCAGGTGCAGCGTCGCAGTGTTGTCCTAAACGGCGAGGAAGGATGTTTGTTTTCCCTTTGATACCCGTAGCATATACATAGTATACTTAATGGACAACACAGTGTGCATATTTTTTAAAGATCCTGAAAGCAAGTTTCATTCAAAAAGTGACAGAAGATTATCTCATTTTGGATCGTTCCGGAAAAAAAACACAATTCACTTGCTAAGTGCGGCGTACATTCAAAGGCACTCCTACCTTTAATATGACTCGTCGAAGGAAACATTTTCCCACAATTTTCCTGCATGGCCAACTCGATGTGGAACATCCTAAATCGTGGTAATCAACTCAGACAGTTTGCGCTGCATTGGCTTAACAAATTTTTGAATTATTTTCCAAGAGTACCTACTATTTTCAGAAATATTCCTAAACATAAATAGACGCGGTAGTTGATTGGACAACTTGCGTTCGTCAACCCAATAGGTTTTACCCCACGTCACTCTAACAATCGAATTTATTGAGATGACAATGACGTGGCTATTAACTAAATGACAATAATAAAATCCCGACATTTGTTTAGTGCAGGGTATTGCTGTTCGTTCATCCATAAGTAGCCCCAATACCTACAGTAATTATTATATTCACGATGTAAATTTAAATCTAAATTTTAATGTCTTACAACGTGAACACCAATAAGTTATTTACTTGTGCTTTTGCTGTTTTCCTTAAGGTTTAATGTTTCTGTCAAATATTAAAATGAGCTGAATATTTCCATGTGTAAGCATTTTTAAGCTTCAAGCGTGATATGACTTAAACAAACTGGTTTTCACCATTCTGAATGGGGAATGGAATTATTTAATAGTAAATTGCATAATGCTAAGTTGACATTTCGTCGAATATTTATCAAGAGTTTTATAAAAACCTCAATGTGTCGGAACAATTTTTTGTTAAGAGAGGAACTTAAAATATAACTAGTTATGTAATGATTTGACAGACAGAATTGTAAATAATGCTGACGACGAATTATAATTTGAGCGTCACTTTTCCAGCAGAGCTGTCACGAATTAAATGATACTTTTGGTGGGAACTTTTGCTGGGTTATCAGCAGAAGTCAATGACTTCAGGTCACAGTATACTAAAAGCAATGGCAATATATTGCACAGCTATCATGGCAAATCCGTTGGATATCCCTTTATTAAGAAGTGTCCTTTTTTGAAAGATGAGTCAAATTTAATAACAATATCTTTGCCTTACTACGTAATGGAGATAGTTAAAAACATATGAATATACTTGGCGGTCTTCACTGCAAATTGTGGTTTTAATTGAACTATTTTAAGTGCTCATTTGACAGACAAATAGTACGTTATAGTATATAAGTTTGATGTCCAAAAATAACCTATAAGCCAATAGGTGGTTCAGTTTTGGACAGCAGTCTATAGATAATTAGGATCAAAACAAAAACCTTTAGAGAGGTTTTAAAGGAAAGCTTTGTTCAATAAATAAAATTGCATGACATGGAAGAGTTGCCAAATAGTTCAAATAGTTTCTTGATTAGCTGTATATTGTTCTAAAAATTAAATTGAAAGTCGTCTCTGTCGATGAATTGTGAATGCAATATATAGGTACTTCACTAATAGTTACATGAATATAGCAAATCTCTTTGTTGCAAGTAGAATGCAAAGGAGAAAGAAGGTTCTTCATGGTTTATGAAGGAAGAAAAAAGAGACTGAGAAGCCTGCGATCCAAAAGGCACTTGCTGCTCAAGGTATAACAGTCCTAAGTCTTACCAAAAGTTAAAAGGAACGTTTAAATTTAACAGGACCAAGTCGGCGACCTTTGACGAATGAAGAATAACCTTGTTGGAGAGTCGCAGCAATAGAATATTGAACGGCAAAGCAGCAAAATTTCGCTGTCAGAAAGATCGAACCGATAGTCGATGAAAACCAACATTTTCAGTCAATGGGCAAAAATTAATTGAAGATGTCTATTCCTATGCCTAAGCTTAGCTACATTATGTTTTATTTAAATAAAAAAAAAGAAAACTCCCTCCACGGTGGTAACTAAAGGGATGTCTCCTTCACACTGCACACACGATCCCAGGTTAATACCTTACACTTCCAATCAACTCTAAGTCCGAACATGCCTGTCTTATTAGAGGAAATCTTTACAGAGTTATGTTATTTTGATATCCCTGCCAAACTTGTCAGATTGTTCAGATTGACGGTGGTTTCTCAATAAAGTTCAGAAACAAACCCATAGGCCTTTGATGTGAAAACAATATTCCTCCTTGGAAGTCGTTGAAGGAGCTATCTTCATAAAAGTTAATTTGCGATTGACCTCTAAAATATGATAGCTACAAATAAGAACGAGAGAGCTGTCTCTCCTCATTACCGAACATTATAATTTAGTCCCCCGCCATATGGAGACATCAATTAATTGAAAACAATGACTAAATCTTGACCTCCAGTAGAAACATTATGTGTTTCATTTCCGCAAAACTTGTTGCTTACTGGTAACCGCAAAAAATTCCAAATAAATCATTGAACCAATTGCAGACGCTCATTATAGGGAGAGCACACCCAAAGTTCTCAATGTGCGCCAAAAAGCCTTGTTACATTCTTAGCAAAACTGTCATCAAAACATAAATGTATACAGAGTGCCAAGTCCTACCCTGCCGCCTTTGATTAATTTGCGCTCATATTTATGTACCACACATCGGGAGAACTGTACACTCGCGTTATAAATCTTATTGCCGTTTGTCCAAACAATGAACAGCTTCAATAGAACGAGACCGACGCAAACCAATTGCCCCCATCTTGGCGAACACGATCAAGACGAAAAGATCTGCGCCCCTTTCCAACAAACGAGTAACTCTGTGTTTGTACGTATATTAAATGAATGCATACTTTTTACCACGTTCAAGCTCAACCGGATCGCGCCGGTAAGTCTACCAATATCTGAACCAAACCAGAAATATTCGCTCTATTCGCCTGATTTACGTCTAAACTATAAATACTCGTACAACCAATAACAGTGCGGTCGGACGGGACACGACTTGCATTTAATGCTGGCAATAGTAGCAGTCGGTGTTTTTGTTGTTGATGGTTACATGGTGGCTCAAAGGGACAACGTGAAATTGAAAGTGCTGCTGAGTTCAATTTGACAACAGTTGTAAGACTAAATGCGCTTCGCCGGGCACTTGTTGCATTATGTGAGGTTATACACATTGGGCGCGACTGTCAAGGGCCAACCTTTGGAGACATTTCACTGTCGAAATAGAAAGACTCTTAAGTCACACACGTTGTAAACAAATCGATTGAAGGCGTGCACCGGGGGTTATATTAATTCTAGTTACCTACGTGAAGAGAAAACTGGATGAGAACTACATTAGTCACAGTTACAGCTTTATAGATACATACTTCAAACTTAGTAGAGGTGCATCACGATGATTACCAAATAAATATTTATTTTGAAATATATTATCTAATTGAACACCCAGCTGAGATGGGGGTGTTGCTTTATTGAATAATTACCGCATTGCCATCGATTTAATCAATCGAACTATTATTGCTAGAAAAGGCGATCGTGATGAGTTGAATTGGTATTACGATTTAATTGCGCGTCTCAAAGACAACGTCTCACCTACCTATTTATTTGCAGTTTCCTGTAATTAAATGCACAAGCCGAAGAAAGGCATCAACGAAATAGTAATTCAGTTTTAACCTCTAATAAGTTTGTGAGGTTTGACCTTGAACTTGGTGGAATTGTTGATATAAGCGATAGTAGCACTGCATTCGTTAAAGAGAAATTCACATTCAAATCATAAAAAGAACAGATAATGCAGCCATTTGTGATTTTTAGCGTACTGTATATAAATTTGAGATTCCTGCCAAACCTGTCAGGCTGTGCAGAATGGGCTTTACGAATACTCGCTTGTCCATTAAATTTTAAATCATTCCCATCGAGAACTATTCGTCTGATGCCAAAAAAAAGTTTAGTGTTAGATTCGTAAGCCATAACACCAGATCAATGTGTCAAAAGTCTGTGCTATCAATTACATACTATGATGACATTTCGAGGTATGAGTACCTACTAATATTTTTTTTAGTGTTCACATTAACTTTTACAAATTTGCCGTGTAGGTACAAATTTTCCTTATAAAATAAGATGTTTATTGCAAGCAAGAATAAATTGAAAGCGAAGGTTAAAAGTTATTGTTGGTTGAGTCTATTGACATCATTGACAGAACTCAGCGAGCTGTCAATGAAGCGTTTGTAAAATGTTGAACCATGAACTAATGCGCAGCACGTTAGCAGCGACGACTTTGAGTAAGATAAAAATATACGTCAGTCTACCTCTGTCCATACCTAAGCGTCAGTTTGTGCCATCGAGCAATCCCTTTTCTGCTAAAGCCCGTATGAAACAAACAAAAAGCAAGAACAAAAATGCCTATATTTTGTTTTATGTCTTAAGCCCGTGTGACACTTGATTTTTCTCTCATTTTTTTCCTCATTTTTGTCACATTAAATCATGTTGAAATGTCAGCTTCGTGTAAAAGAGACAAAATGTGTACGAAAGGGATAGAAATTATTTGCGAAGAAACCACACATTTTCAAAGGAAATTGAACCCCAAACTTCAAGGGGGGAAGGCAAACGCCATATAATGTCAAAAAAGCTGCCAGCAGCTTAAAAATGTGAGTTGAATACATTTTTAATGCATTTTTTTTTTACATCTCTACATTAATTAGGTTGGTGTGTACGCTCACTCCCATCGGGAATTTTCGTAGTAATCTTTCGTATTACTCTAGTTTCATTTTAAAAGTCTGAAAAATGCAAAAAATGTAGTGTCATACGGGCTTTAGAAGAAGAACCAATTTTTGTTCAATGCTGATCCGATTTTTGTTGTTCTCTTTCCGCACGCCACGGTAAAATCAAAGCCAAATAACAGTTACAATAGCTACATAACAACGAATCGGGCGAAACGGCAAAATTCCTCAAGTACTTTGTAGGAGATTGAAGACTAGATTAGATAAGATTAATCATTATCCTACATTAAGCTGTCATAACTAAAACGAACCACATTACCCTGTCGATAATGGCGACCGAAATAAATTACAAGCAGTTTCCTTGAAAGAATGTTGAAAGAACGTTGCACTAACTGAGTCACAAAAATATTATAAACTAGAATTGAAATTAAATGAGAAATCATAAGCCTGAGCGCTGAGCGATAGGTTACGGGGCCTTTTTGGTTTAACTCATTTCAAGTACGTAACGCAGTAGCGCATATGTTTATTTGCGACAAATTCGTGCACTTTATTTGCAAACGACCTATTATTTCATATTCTCCTAAATTACCTGCATTTGATATAGATAGATTTGATCAAAATAAAAAAAGTCATAAATATTCGAATATTTTATACATCAATTTAGATTCTAAAATTACGCTCACAGCAATGCAAATCGATTAGATAGAACAGTTCAAACGAATCAACGGCAATCTGCAGTATCGTATGCAGAGTTTAATTGACTGTGATTTCCCTAAGGTTGTCAAATCAATTAACAACCATTACACTTCTATGCAAATTTATTAGCTGGCAATTTGGCATATGGCCCTTAATTGGGTGAAGTTTTATTGCCTGAAACAGGTGCAGCCAAAGTTTGAAAATCAAGGCATACAATTTTTGGAATTATTTGATAATGCACTTTGACGCATCAACTGTCACCTCACAATAAATCTGTCAGACATAATGATGTAAATCGTGTGAGGTGTAAACCTGTCATTCATGTCATGGGGTTAAAAGTCATTGCCTACTTCTAGGAGAATCTAACTTTTGCCACACAATTTATTCAAACACTTGAATAAATCTAGTACTTTTTACTCACGTTACGCCTGTTGAATTAGTTTCCCACGATGTGTTGTGTTAATAATAAATCTGTTATCCAAAGATCCATTATTAAGCTCATTACTGTTAATTACATGCAAACAAGTAGCTACTGCCAATATTCGTTTAATTTTGGCACGTCTTAACGTTGGACAGCCGAAACATGTTTTGACCATTTTCAGTTGTTATCCAGTTGGAAGCACACTTTCCATCGATGAAGTGGATGGTATTCGTTTAGCTGTTATGACACATCACGCCAGTTGTAACTGGCTAAATCTGTCCAATTTTTTACATTTTATTTTCGCACAATAGACATAACAAGTTGAGAACTTCTGACTTTTGTTGTGTGGCTATTTTTCGGAATTTATTTTTTCACGCACGCACTTCTCACCGGATGTCAATGGGCCTTACTAATAACCATTTTTAACATTCACACTAAATATTTTGTAGATCACAATATGCAAAAACTTCGCCATTGTGAGTTCGAAAATTTCGTCCGGACACAAAAAATGATCAATTGTAGGTATCGCAGAATAACTTTTTCATCTGATCCACAAAGATGCTGACAAACATCTCACACCCAACACTAAACGCTATTAACCGAGTTAAACGACGTCAACTATTCAACTTATCACTTTCGACTGAATCGCCTGCACCTGCGTTTCCCCGGCACAAACTCAAGATCCGTTTTCTCTCGGTTTTGCCATTTAATGTACCAAAAATATTCGAAACTATTATATTGGCACAAAAGTGCAACCGCTCCACAAGCGTGTTAACTGTGCGTTGCCTCTTTACTATCTGAATAAATAAAACGCGAAACAGCCAAATTTCGAGAGCATACCTGCAAAACATGCCGAAAGCCGGATCAAACCGACCCAAACCAACAATGCAGCAATTGTTGGCATAAAAGAAATAACAACAAAGTGGTTAATGATCTTATACGCTCAGGTGAGAAGAGAAATATCACAGCTTGGAGGTTCAATCTAGAAATAATTGGTTAGCGGCGAAGTTTCGAGGCGGTCTCATTTGCAATAGGCATAAGATGAATGGAATTAATTATTGCTCTAACTGCCTCGATGAAGAGGAATATTTGTTGGGTTGTGCTGTTTATATGTCAATCAGGGAGTTTAATATGCACTTTTGAAATGAAATCGACTATTTGCAGCCAACAGAAACAAAACAAAACGAAAAAGTTTGCAAATCCATTTGCCTCTCCAAAACACGCCTTCTCTAAAGCATGTAATGTTACTTCAGCCCTTAGGTCAGCTGGAGATTCCGATGTCAAAATTTGATTTTAAATATTTCTGTTAAATAAATAAGTTTGGTAAGTTGTACAAAGATACACAAAGGTGGCGCAGTTGGCAAATCAAGATGTTAGGTTAATAATAAAATGTAATACGCCATCTTATGTCATGAAGACTTTGACATTTATAACCCAAACGGAATTGTCTTAGAAATGAAACGATATACACACTTCAAAAACGTCGATTAATTGTGGAAATGTTTTTGACAAATAATAATCGGTCGCAGACTGTCATTTGCCACACGTTTGCTAAATTCTTGACGCATAGATGGCGTCCGAAGTTGATCCAAGTTCTTGATCCACCTGGTTTTGGACATTATGGTTTTACACGCGATGCTGAAGAATTCGGCAAGCGAACAACTTCAAAAATTGTATTACCTAACTGTCGTTATGTCTGACTTTGACAACTGATTAAATTTCTCCTAATCGGCAAGTGAGACATCTGAATAAATCGGCCTTGTCCATCAGTTCAGACCTAACACCCGCACATAGTGGAAAATAAAATTATGAAGTGCCTGACTGGGTCGCACGAAACTTTCTCCGCAGGCTCTAGTTGTTTTTCCTTTAATTAGTTGCATGCTTTTTAGGCTTGGGTCTATATCATTTTCAGCTTCTTATAATTTTAATATAATAATAAAAGAAACTTCCAAATGCTTTAGGTACAAAACTCTAACCCGAAATCCTTTCGATTTTTCCTTACAGGCTGTAGATCAATACCATCCTTTATAATTGTAAAACTGCTTGTAATAAATTCGGAAATGTAAATAATTCGCTCCATCGATTGAATATAAAAAGCCGAAACTCTCAGCCCACGAAACCGAAATCAAATCATAAGAACGAAAGAAACGAAACTGCAAACGATAATAAATACAAAATGTCCCCTCCCACAAGAATCGTCCTCATCACCGCAACTATTCTGTCGCTTCATGCTTTTTACGCCACCTCTTTGCCAGTTGAAAAAGAGTTCGACAACAGCATACTTAAAGTAACTGACTACGCTGAGATTATAACTCCCACCTCTGCACCAATAGAAACCAAAGAAAACCGTTTCCTAAGGACACTGATTGATGCCGCAAGTGAAACTGATGACAAGGAACAATGCAACGATCCCTCACACAGGCCCGGTTTCTCTGGCTATGACTATGCGGTACTTGTTCTAATGCTGGTTGTGTCTCTGGGAATTGGTAAGGACGAGACTTAAACAATTCAATACGATATTGATTTTTTTCTATTCCTTAAGGCGTGTTTTATGGATTCTTCAAGAAGTCTGGCTCCTCATCGAATGAGTTCCTTCTGGGCTCAGAGATGTCCATTTTCCCAGTGACCCTAAGTTTGACAACGAGTTTCATTACCGCCATTGAGCTGCTCGGCAATCCTTCGGAGATGTACTTCCAGGGAACGCAATTCGTTCTGATTGGTAGGTGAATGTTATATAATCTGGAAATCGCCTCTACAACTATCCTTTCGACAGTTATCCCAATGATTTTAGTTATCCCCGTGGCTGTGAAGGTCTTCTACCCGATCTACTTCAAAATGGAGCTCACCAGCTGCTATGAGTATTTGGGCATTCGATTTGGAAAGGAAATTCGAGTCCTAGGAGCGATACTGTACATAATTCAGGTGAACTGGTCCGCCATTTGCCATAATTTATTTTTTTTACAACTCCTCTCCTCCCACAGATGTGCTTCTACACCGCCGTTGCTGTCCTGGCTCCGGCAATTGCTTTATCCAAAGCAACGGGCTTAAACACGACAATCGCAGTTGTGCTCATCTACCTTGTGTGCATATTTTATTCCTCACAAGGCGGCATGAAGGCTGTCGTCATTGTCGACACCTTCCAAGCGGCAGTGCTGGCCTTCTCACTGGTGCTCGTTATCATCCTTGGAAGCTTTTACACCGGGAGTGCGGTGACGATTTTTGACACTGCAGCCAAAGGAAATCGCCTTGAGTTCTTCAAGTAAGTCTAAAAAACTCTTGCCGTTTGGCGTAACTGGGTTTACTGACTTTTCCTCGACAGCGTCTCATTCAACCCCACAACACGACACACAGCCTTCTCGGTGGTCATTGGCGGATTCTTCTACTGGACATCACTGTTCTGCACAAACCAAGCATCCGTTCAGAAGTGCATGTCGCTAAAGTCCCTGCGATTGGCCAGGATTGCACTTGGATTCGCTATCCTTGGTAAGATGTCACTGTCATAAATTTGTTGAACTAGAACTCATTTGTGTTGAATGTACAGGTCTTGTTGTTGTCTTCCTGTTGAACTTCTACACCGGCCTTTTGGTCTATACGCACTATGCTGGCTGCGATCCCATGACATCTGGTCAGATCACCGCCACCGATCAGTTGCTGCCGTACTACATCATGAATGTGTATGAGAATATCTACACGATTGCTGGAATATTCGTGTCTGGAATTTTTGCCGCTAGTTTGGGGTAGGTTTGACGAAGTTTATTTCTAACTTTCGAAGGCTCATAAGTGTGATTTATATTTTCTTTAGAACGGTGGCATCGGCTCTGAATTCACTATCAGCTGTTACGTGCGAAGATCTACTTGTGAACGGCCTTAATATTAAAATTTCATCCGATAAGGGCGCTTTGTATGCCAAGTGGATGTCATTGGGGTAAGTTGCTATTTTTTTTTTGTTATCTTATCTTTGATCTAGATTGTAGAAAGTATTTAATGGTTCAAGGAACTGTGATTTTGAGATAGCCAAGTGTATTGTGTCTTATCTTAGTTGACGTCATTTTGTTGTTCATTCATAAAATTTTAGCTTCGTTGGATTATCTTTGAGGGTTTTAGATCTATTGAGGAATGGATTTCAGTGGCGATATTGATAAGGACAGCTCATCCACAGCCGTTTTATATCCAGGCAACTAGCCTTCAAGACAACTAAGCTTATTTATGGATAGGGAAGTGTTTTTAAGGACCGAAAGGTGTGACCGAATCGTATAGGATTGTGTTCGAAAATGTTTTTTCCCCTGATTATTCATGCATTCCCAAATGTCAAAATAAAAAACTTTGCTACAAAAAGTTCTCCAAAAAGTTTTCTTAGTCAATGCGCAATTAACACTCATATGTCCATTTCGATAACAACATGCTTATTGAGGTTTGATTTACATCTTTCCAGATACGGTTTACTGTCATTCGGCTTGGTGTTCATTGTCGAGAAACTGGGCGGTGTACTACAGGCCACATTGACACTGAACGGACTGATTGGTGGCGTTACATTGGGTCTGTTTCTTCTCGGAATCGTCTTTAAGCAGGCCAACACAAAGGTGAGTGTCACAAAACCACACGGTATTTCAAAATCTCAACATCCCTGCTTACTTACATTTGTTGCTGATATCTATTTACTTTCTAGGGTGCATTCTATGGTGGAATAATTTCCCTCGTCCTAGTCGTCTTCGTTGGGGTAATTGCGCAAATATCTAATGTCGACCCAGATCCACTACCACTGGTTACAACAGAATGCAGTTGCTATGTCAACACAACTATGTCCGAAGTTCCAGCTGTTGTAACCGCAAGTACAGGACTCACGTAAGTTGACATGAAATTCTCTTTTTCAGTTGTTTTCAAAAGTTTCTCTCTATTTGACAGATCGTGGCCAATTTTCCGAATCAGCTACATGTGGTATTCCATGATTGGAACACTGCTAACTGTGATCCTGGGCCTAGTTATCTCTGTCATCATCAATGTGATACAAGAGAAACGCGTTCTACAAATTACCGACAGGCCGACCATTGACCAAATCAGTACCTACAACAACAATGACAGCAACATGTCATCGCATTTCGTTGTCGATCCACACATTGTGCAATCGCAAAAAGTCGGATGTGAAAATCCCGCCGTGCGGATAGACGATGAATAGAGCAGAAGATGTTCCAGTGTTAACTATTAGATAATTATTTTATTTATGTACATGTTTTATTTTTTTTTAAGTAAGTATATACGAAACAAAAGAAAATCAAGTAATTTTAAGACACCCATACACATATAGGTATATAGTATCTAATATGAAATAACTTAATACCAGTGATTTATTGCATCACCCAACTAATGCTCTAAGAAAAAAATATGAAACTTCTGTTAAGGATGTTTTTACGAATGCTACAGGGACATTTTATAGCTAATTTAAGAGTTCCTTTGTTGTCGCTTTGAAGAGAAGCAAATTGGAAATTGTACAAACAAACTTATTAATATTTAATGCAACACTTCAATGAGACTATTATAGTATTTCAAAATCACAATCAGTGCGTAATGCGAAGACGATAGAAAAATATGCTAGTAACGTAAGAAGCAACAAAATAAATGATAATTTAATTTATAATACAGAATGAGTTTGTTTTTAAAATGTCAAGTGTTTTCCGTGGAAAATGAAATGTGGATTTTATAAAAATATTATAATTCCCTTCTTGGCTTTTTGTAAATTTCCCATCAGCGGTGTCTTCTATATTACGCGTGTTTCTTTGAGCTTCGATCTCAGCAAAGCAAAGTAAAGTAGGATTTGCAGCACGCAATTACAACAACTACGCTCTACTTGACACTTCCAGACTCGAAATAGTTGTTGTAACACCTATTGAAGTATAAAGTTCAAGGCCAATTAAAAAGAGCTTGCGTTGAGTGAACTGCGCTGTTATATTATTGCAAAAGTCTTATTTTTCAACATAGAGAGCTTCTTTGACATTTTGTTAGATTCGAAAACATTTTAACTTCAAATTGTTTATTTTGTTTCTATTTTTATAGGCAACCGGCTTTATCCCTCCGACTTTGACCGTATCTAGGTATTTACTGAAGTTTTCTATATTCTATCATAACCTAAAAAAGTATGTGACTTACCTTTCGTGTTAAGTCCAGCTCGATTTTCATACAGTTTTTTTTCTAAACTAAATTTTACCTAGTCTCCAACTTTTCTCTCCAAACTTCAGCTAAAGTCCCACCAAAATTTTGACATAGAGAGTGCTGTGGATAGATGTTACAAAAAACAGCTGTTCTTTGAAAATAGTTTCCTTCAACAATTCAATTCAATTGAGCAAAAATTTAAACTTGAATGATTAACAAGCATGGACACAAATAAAATTGGAGAAGACTTGGTTATTTGCGCAGCTGCTCAAGTTAATGCAATAACTGCAATAAAACAAAAAATAAATGCGTTGGTATTTATCTGCAAGACTCCAAAATCGATGGATGTTGCTCCACCCTCCACCGGCATCGCCAACTACTATTTTTTCTCCTCGACGCTAAAAATCGTTTTATTTTTGCGTTTTCTTTCGTTTTTAAGGTTCCGTAATCCGTACCCAAAGGGAAAAAACGTAACCTTATTAGTTTCGCTCGGATGTCTCTCCGTCTGTCTGTCTGTCTGTCTGTCTGTCTGTCCGAACCCACTAAGCCAATTTTGTTACCAGGTCTATCTCAAGAACCGATTGACATAGGAGGCTAAAATGTACACACAACATCCGGTATAACCTCTAGTTAAACGACAAATACCAATGGAAGGAATACATCGATTGGTTTTGGATTAATTAGTAATCTGGTGAAAAAAATATTTTCATTCGCCCAAAAAACGGTTTATTTCTTGATTCACAAAAAAATACATAAATTCCTTTTTTGTAGATCATGTTCTTATCTATATATGTGCTGAATACTGTTTTGCCGAAAAGTTAATAGTTTACAAGATATTTTCAAAAAAGGTAATTTTACCCTGTAAAATACGTTGCTCTCATAAGTTTTAATCTCTACTACGCAGTTGTGCACAATTGACCCCATCAAAGACAGAAGAGAGTCACTGGTTGTATACCATCAGGGTTCCCGCTTGCTAATTTCGTTGGGGAGTATAATACATTTTTTTGGGGAGTACAGAACAAAATAAAAGTAATATATTTTTAGTCAATAGTTTTTAATTGGGACAGGTCGCATACAGAATGGCAAATTGGCGTGGGTTGGGTATATTAGGTAATAATTAGAAAATGAGATTCATGTGCGAGTAATTTTTGGGAGTAAAACTATTAAGTCATTAAATTAAACTAAATTGTGATGAATTCATGAAGAGGGGAAAGATTGAATGATATAGATTTCAAATAATATCTGATGTGTTGGACTTTAGCCAAATACGGAACCTTCGGTGCGCGAGTGACACTCGCGCTTGGCCGGTTTTTTTTTTTTTCTTATTAAATTCGCAGGACCTCTCTGTTAGCTCTAGTGCACCTCGTTCATTAAAACCAGTCATCGTTTGAAGACAACAAACAACAGCGCAGAACGATTTGTCAAAATTGAGCTTGAGAAAATGGTTCCGACCCATTAAATGGGAGCGCTAAATTTTGACATTTGAAGGACATTCCGAAACAAATGTTTGATTATTAAGCTCGAGTTGCGTACCTACCACTCAGCTATTGGGTGCGCTTAAATTTAGCTGAGCTAAATTTTGGAGATTGTTTTGTAAAATGGAAACTAGAAAAGTCTCTCAGTTACGAGTTTGTGTTGTTTTGTTTTAATTTAATATTGTCGTCTTTAAAAACAATTTAATCAGAATAAGTGTGCATATGAATTTAAAAAAAAATGCATTTTTGACCTTCATATTTGAGTTTGGGTATATTTGGCTAAAAAAAAATTCAATTTGGTATCGTACATCTTAAAAAAACTGGCAACACTGCAATACAAATGTCAAGCATGTAATGTCCCAGACAATAACGTGTGGAAAAAGAGAGTGGAGAATTGTACCCAACAATCTACTACAATTACTCACTTTTCCGAGATCATATCGCAGCAGCTGCGTACAGCAAAACCAAAAGGAGAGCCCGTTTTTTCGTTCATGATTTCGTTGTGTCAATTTTTTTTAGAAGTTTTCGTTACGGAAAAGGTCCGTACTAGTCTTAACGCTCTGTCGCATAGAAAATGCGATGTTCTCAGGTTCGAACCACACTGTTATATTTCACCACGATCAAACCGTGTACACAAACCTTATCTCAAGCTTAAGTTGTTCGAGCTAGGATGGCGCTCATTCAATTTAGCGTCATAACTTTGAATTTGAAAGTTTTATCACAAGAAAACTCGAGTTCTACGAGGATAACAAAGGTAACCTTCGCCACCGTTTGTAAAGCGAAAAATAGGTAGTACAACATTTCCATCCAAGGAAATTCGCTGAATCAGAAAACCGGCCACCATTTAATGTGTGATACACTTGGGTAAATTTTATTTTTCTTTTCATTTAAATTCCTGTTATCAATAAATATTACAATAATTCACTTAAATTTACTTACAGGTATAACATAATAATTAATAAATTACAAGGGGGGCATAACCAAAACCTAAAATTATACATTCGCTGCGTTTCAATTTCGAAGAGTGATCTCGTTCCCAAAGGACGAGTGAATAAACTAAAGAAACTCACGATCCGCATCGGAATCTCGTCTAGAACTAAGCGTGGTTTACTATTTACAAAATGCCTGATCACTATAGTGTGTCAAATTTGCAATTCAATTCAATTCCGTCACGTCACACTGATCTCCTCGTCACTGTCCGAATTCGAGTCGTAGTCATCGTAGTACATCTTCATGAATTCCGTATTCTGAAAGTGCTGATTCAGACCTAAGGCATTGTCCCGGTTAGCACCCTCATATAGATCACTGATCATTCGCTGCCTCTGTTGCTGTTGTTGTTGATGTTGCTGTTGCTGCTGCTGGGCATCATTGGGTTCGAATTTGAATTTCCTGTCCATTGAGAGATGTTTTTGCATCTCAGCGTTGAATTTTGCCTGAAAGTCGCATACGGCAACGGCAGCAGCGGCAGAGGCGGCAACAGCGGGTGATTGATCATGGTCCATGATATGCACTTTGGCAAGGGGAGGCGGAGTGAGCTGCATATTCTGCGGGAATTTTCCCGACGTGCTACATAGTAGGGGTGGAGACGGTATTGCCTCGACTCCAGCATTCGCCTGTGGTTGCTGTTGCGTGCCGGATGAATGGTTTTCCGGCGACAGTGGCGGTGGCGAGACTGACGACGCTCGATCGCATTTAGCGTCCGACAGATCCGGATTGGGATTGTTCTTGTTTGGTAGGGTCTGGTCCCGAGAGCCACCGTTGGCCAGTAGTTCCCGCTCCTTGGAGTTTCGCCACTTCATGCGGCGATTTTGAAACCATATTTTCACCTAGAAATAGAAACAAAAACCACTGTTAGAGCGATGTACATAGCAGTTTGAGAGGTATGAGCACAGACATCATTAGTATTAGCAGAATTAACACGCTCCTGAAGATATTCCCATATCAGCTTTCAAAGGGATCATCCCCAAACCTTTCAACACAATTAACAATTTGATTGATTTGATTCATCCCATTCACATAGCATGCGTGACCAATGTGACAAGTTTTTTACCTCTCGCCTCATGCCCATTGCCGCTCATTATCATCATTCCCCGATTGAGGACAATTGATCAAAACCATCGCAATAGCTGCAAATTGATTCCTAATTTTTGTGTTAATGATTTCCCGATGATGGATTGAATTGTGACACAACTCTGTGAATGGAATTTGTTACGCAAATTTTGTACAAGCCAATGGTTATACCAATGTGCAAGGACAAAGCACAAAGGCGACTGAATGAATGCGCATATTTGTCACAAACACACATCGGAAGGGATATTCAACCAGAAGGAAGTCGGAACAGATACTTTCCGAGTTCTCTGGCGTGTCTATTAATTGAATTATCTCAACTCTATTGTTCCTATGATTATTCAATTTATATTTTGTCACCCATAGAATTTGCTGGCGAAGAATGGACATTTTTTCTTCTTTCTTTGTGTTAAAATACTTTAATTTGTGAATTTTTATTCTCGACTTTCTCAAGAGGAAAAGTTGGGGTGGAATGTGAATGTTAATTGAAAAAGTTATCCCTGTGGCTTTATAATTGGAATGCTGGGGAGGGGATGCCAAATGTGTTCCGGTGTCTTGCACGAAATGTGCGAGTTGGGTTATTCAAATGCATTTAATTAAAGTGAAGTGAAGAATGGGGATGCACATTTGGGTAAAGTGGTGGCGGGCTTATAATGCAGGGATGGTTGCCTGCAGCAATATTGTCTCTTTTTTGGCAATGAGTGGCATCTGCAAGGATAATATTGACTACACAATACATTTTGCAATATGTACTGCGAGGAGAGTAAGTATTTTCAAAATTGGCTTGAAATAGAAGAGAATGTCATAAAAGTCACGGTAGTATTCAAGAGAGTGTCCGGATTCGATGTGATCCCGACTTGGTTCTCATGGAAGCCATTATAATTAGAATTCACAGCTTTCCTAGAATAGGGGAAAATCCTATTAGGGTGCAAAAAGCAACGGGGGAAACCTCCTTGCTTTCAGCATGATTCCCTAGTTGGGAAAAGTAATCGAGAAAATTATGCTTTAATAAAAATAGAGAAGTTTAGCCAAGCAGAATCCAGTTTCGTATTCGATAGTTTGGCTTCAAAAATACATGAAGCACATATTCCATGCACTTTAATTGCGGAATAGAATGCATGTCAAAATAGCAGGAAGTGAAAGGGTCGGAGTCGGGGAGCCAAAGTAGTGCAGTGGATGAAACTCGACATTAAAAACCTTTTCAACTCTCACAAAAAAAGTTGCATAGTAAAAAAAAACTGAGAAACCACTAATTATGCGCATTGGAGTTGCAAATATAGGTACTTCGAAGATGGAACACTCTTCATGTGCGTAGACTTATTTAAAGGTGAAGAGGTAGATAACATCAATGATTCTGGTGACATAAAAGTATTAGCAATTGCTAAAAATAGAAGGGGAAAATACACAAAAACGGCAAACACCAGTCTTCGAACTATAGAGCACCATCAAATCGAATCTGTCCGTAAAAATATCCGCATGAACGTCGTATGTTTCACACCATGTGTATACTGAATGAACGCCATCGAAAGCATTTAAGGCATTCATATGGGAACGCTGTGAGTCGAACAATGAAATATATGAATAGCTCAGAATTGCGTGAAAGGATGATACAAGCTAGATGGTCTGAGTTTTGCGACTAAATTTGCAATTTGACACTTTTATTGAGAACCTGCCACAAATTTGTGCTATTTGGACTTTTATTTTAGTTGGAGAATGCGCTTCAAAAAAATGTCAAATTCAGTTCGAAGCACCGAAAACGCTATTTTTTTAAACTGCTCATATCTCGAAAACCCCATCTTCGATTTCGATAAAACTTTATAAACGAAGTTACGCTTACATCCCGAAGAATAACTTATTATCGGTTTTCAGATTGTTTTTTTCAAACTAAACATTTCAATATTTGGAACTGTTTTGTCTGCCAAATTTTACAAAAACCGCTCTAACGATTTTGATCAAAATACATACATACTCCACTGCTTGAGAGCTAATTGCCCAGCATATTATTGAATTTTATTTAAAGAAGTCTCAACTCTGTTTGTCAAAAGGCTCTTTTCACTCTGATATCTTTCACGTAAATAATTAACAAACAACAATTGTCATAACTCAAGCCCTCCTTAACCTTATTTTGGTTTCATCAATTCTTTATTCTTGTTATGCGTAAGTTGCAGTCAGTACTTTTCAATGTTTTTCATAACTAACAAGATGATTTTTTGAAAAGCTTGAAAAAAAAGCATCTTTTCCAAATTTCGCTCTTTCTGTTTTAAATATTTAGCGAAAATATTGTTGCATGAACACTCTCCGCGATACTAATAATCATATTTAGTGTCCAGGCTAATTTTACAGACTCACAATGACGAAATTTTCCATATACCTAAAATTACCCATTCTGAGCTACAAAATATTTAGTGTGAAGGTTAAAAATAATTATTGGTAAGGCCCTCGGTTTTTGTAAATGCATAACACGTCTAAAATATAAAAAAAAAAAAAGAAGACATAGGTACCTACCCCTCTCAGTAGCATTCTATTCCATATTGAAGTCGAAATTTGATGTAAAATAATCTCTAACAGTTTTACTCTCAAGCGACAAAAAAAAAAAACACTTCTTCTCCACATCAACTCATTACCAGAAATACATACATAGACAGATAGATGCGGAAAAAAGCTATTTCTACTATCCACCCAAATCATGGCGCCCAAGGCTCCTGCACGGAAGAAAATAAAAATCCAAAATGCTTGCCCGAAAACTTTGTCGGACGGATTTCCTGATACAACAATTACAGGACGCGCTATATATACGCTCTGCATACACACTCACACCGACTTTGATATTTTGCTACACAATAATTACAGGACAATAGAATTTGCAAGTGTGTATACAAATTTCATGGAAAAGTTTTCCACTCCCGTCCTTTAACGTTCCAATTTGGTATACTCTTCATGCTGTGCTGCTGCGAAGGCAGCGTTGTTAAATTATCCTTCGTCGCCGTGGCCTTACGAATCTGCTCCTGACAGATACGAGAAAAGGCGGGAATTGTTCCCAAAACTGTTTGTGAATTATTACTGGGTGTTATACTGTATACACGTACAGGATAATTCTATATACACCCACCACCCGGCAATGTCCTCCACCAGCATCATTGCCGGAGGAGTATAGAGCGAAATGTTAACTTTTACGAAACGTCGGCGCATACTACAGTTCATCCATGCCGTAGGGCTTCCAGGGAGGGTGGTCTGCCCGCTTTTAAGTGGATTGTAATCCTTGTTGTTCCAATATATGGGATAAGTGTGAAATTGAGAAAGAAAAAAAAAAAAGCTGTTTGCCCAATGCATTTAATCAAGGCGGGTGACTGTGGATGATCCTTGAGAAGCAAACAGCTCGCGGAACTACTTAGCGCGAGTTCAAGCAGAATTGAATGCAAACTTCTGGTTCGCATTAACCGCAAGCGGTCACGTGCCGTTTTTCTTTCCAAACAGGATATTATTCCCGGTCATTGATTTTGTTTCGCTGATGCGGATTGTGGAGGCGGCGATAAGATTAATGATTATGAGGTTTGGCTGAGTCTGCTTTTGATGGAAATTAATTATTAGAGTGAGATTTGAAAATTGAAAATGAAAAAGGAAAGGGTCGATGGCGAATTATTGGAGCAATGAATTTTTTTTTTTAAAGAGAGTGAGACGTGATTGTGAGTGTTTGAATAAATCTGAAAGGATGCCTGGATAAACGCAGTTGAAGTCAGAGGAACCTTCGAAAAACAAGTGTTACAAAAGGCTCGTGTTTCCGATTTGTAACCTTTCACTATCTAAAATGTAGGCATGGAAATATTTTTATTGGATAAATAAGCAAAACCTATTATACAAAAGGCTTCTTTAAGTGCGATGTGTCATAAGGATCCCGTTGATTTGTCGCAAAATTGCGAATGGCCGAATATCGTGTCGCCACATTGATAAATTATAGAGTTAGAGTTCTGTTGGCCTTGATTTTCTCAACTCAAGTGGATAGGAGTAGTGACAACTGGCAACTCAATCAAGCTACCTTACAACTTGGTGAACACGAAGCACAATAAAGCACGTGAGTTGTACTATCTAAAAGAAATAATGAAGCACCGACTCTCTAATAACAATCGCCCGATTCAAGTCAGACCTGTTTCTGCACTAGTACTTAATCTTCGAAAATGTTATCAGAAAATAAAGTAACCTACACACGAACGTTGGCGCTCAGAAACCAACAAGGAAACATGATTAGGTATTGCTTAGTGTTGACTTTTAGCAAACCCATGTCAGGCAGAGCTAAGAAGGCAACACAAAAAATAAAATGCTCTACTAGATCGAATGAAACTTTGATCAAAAGATTTTTAAATTGGCAAACAAAATAGTTACAGCCTCTCCGAAAGGTACCAAACTTAGACTTTATAAACAACCATAACGCGCGAGATTACAAAAACAATTCAAGTTGCCTAGTCAACGAGTTCGGATACCTAGTCCCGATAAATCTAGCTGACATTTTACATAAACTAAGTATCCGAATGCCCCATTGTTGGATTCAAGTTTTGTCCAAATCGAAAATGGGGTTTTCGAGGCACGAACAGTTTTTATTTTTTTTTAAATTAGCGTTTCCACTCTGAGCATGTTTATCAAAATAAGAAGAGTCAGGAAAACTAAAGAAATCGTAATTTTTGAAAAATTTGGCTGTTTTTTTAAAAATAATTTTTCAAAAATTGTACATGGGAAGAACCATAAAATGTTCTTTTTGTGCTAACAAAAAAACTGTCCCGAAAAAAACAAACAAGTACGAAGTTTAAACCAAATTTCTCGTCTGGACCCAATTTTTTGAGTTCCGCCATCATCGTAATGTCATAATTGATTAATATCTCAAGGTCTAAATTTTGTACGAACACAAATCTTCCTCTTACTACGTAATCGATAATGTTTCAACTTCTTCCGACATTTTTACGCGACTTCGCTGTAATAAGGTTTATGATGTCAGGCTTCTTCTACGATTTGGTTTCTACATAGCCCAACTTTAAACAGCTTTTTGGGTGATCCATTTTGACGGTAGACTGACTTTTTCCGGCTTCAAGGCTTTCATGTGGTTCAAGGTTTTCGATTTTTGTTATGGCTCGACAATTTTTTGTCTTGCGATTTAACGTTATCCGACGGTTTTTAGACTGATATCTGATCAAGCTCTTAGTCAGTGCATTCCGACATTTTCGTGACAGTACCAAGTACCATGGTATAGTTATGCGAATTTTGTTTAAAGGATTTTTCCTAGCCAGTAAAAAATAATAACACGGTACAATAGTCCAACAGCGGCCATAAAAGTTGCAAAAGAAGACTACCACAAAATAGGGGAAGCCTCGGGCTCCGGCCATAGAAAACTTGAGATAGCTCTCGCTGAAAATATTAAAAGTAACGACTTCGAAACTAAGCGATGACGCTTTCGTCTAAGTCGATTCTCCTCAAAGTTAGTTATACATAAGAAAATAGCCAGTCGCATTCTGCGCGTTCCTAGGTGATGACTGTATTCCTACGCGCAATAGTACGTACACAGTTTTAATCATACAAAAAAATCCTATGTCCTTTAATTTTCTTTTTAGGGCAGAACTAACCTATGTCCACTACACGGACTTGGGACTTAGGTTTTTTTTACGTCAAGTGTTTCATAAAATATTTTGGGAGTAAAAACATTTTCCAACTTAAAAATCGCTCTACTGATATTTTGTAAAAGTGTGACTTAGTCTAGTTCTGCATTGTAGCGACGATGTGTCTTGTGACTTTCACCTTAATGAAAAATACAAAATCTCGATTGTCCAAACCCCAACATTTTTAGTTCTCATTAGAGATCTAAATGCATGATCGGACTAAGCCGCAAAGATATTCGCATACTCACGGGGGTCATTACTGGACACTGTGCGATAGGCGTACACGCGGAACGGCTGGGGATACTGCATAATGATTTTTGCAGAAGCTGCAGGGACGTTGAAGAAATATAATCTGTTCGTCACCTACTCTGCGAATGCCCAGCCCTTAAAAACAGCAGACAGAGGATACTCAACAGTTACTTCTTCGATGAAATAGATGATTTGAAGAATGTTGATCTCAATGCACTCCTGAGATTCATACTCAAATCTGGGTGGTCTAGCATACACACAAACTTCATATCATTGGTCACTCGTAGGACATACTTCAGGATCATGATTCAACGGAGCTTTAGGAACCCATGAGATTCATACCAATCTATGTGGCTTCAATATATAAAGCGGTTTAGTTTTTCTCCTTCAGCAGGTCACACTGGATGGTTCCCGTAACTGGACACAATGGACCCAACTGATGGTCTAAGTGAAGCTGTGGCAAACTGCCACAATAGCACCCATTTACCTACCTACCTACCTAGTTCTCATTAAAGATCTCACAGGAACTTTTAGTGTATGAAACCTCCGCCTACTTGAATGCTAATCGAAATAATTTGATTACCCAACCAATTGGTGCGGCTTTGAATAATGTATTTCGAAAAACCTTGAAAATCCCCTCAATGAGTACACCAAACAATCACAAACTCCTTGAGGACCTCTTAAAATCAAATCTTACCAGCCAATTATACGAGCATTACTGCAGCAATAAAAATGCCTCCAGGCAGAGTGCTTATATATATTGAAAGAGCTCTCTCCCACCACCAGACCGCAACATACCACCCAAGGCCCGACAAAACTCACTACCACAGCTCAACCTAATTTAAATAATCGTCTTGTGGAAAATGCCATTTAAAACGATTTTCTCCGAGCACAAGACGAAGAAGGAAGGGAAAATTCGATTTTTCTATGCCGCTGAGCAATCTTCACCGAATGGGGTAGCTAGTATATCAGACTTCAATCGAAAAGCCCCGATCCTTACGAGATGTCCAAAACATTGTCGTCTGTTTTTGATTTGCCAAAAAGAGGAACAAAAACGAATTGAATGGAAAAATCTACGCCCTATGCCTAGATGCGATGAGCATACGGGGGGTGGCTGGCTAAATCACTTAACACCCTCATTCAGAGTTTGGCTTCTTTTTTTTTCTCTTTGTGTCCTTTTTTTATTGAATTTAAAAGTATTTGTTGACTGCAAGTGATTTATTCTTTGATATTCGACTTAACATGCCTAAGCCATTGGTTAAGCCCTTAAATTCAGATATGTTCTGCATGACAATGTAGGACTACGTGTACGTGGGTTATTCAATATCCTGGATATAAATTGTTGCAAATAGCTCTGTAAATAGTCCTGTGGGAATTGGCGCAATGCGGTCTGGCAATTCATCACTGAACTTGCTGTTTATTTACTATGTCATCAACTCTGTGGTCGATTTGCATTGTGTTTGCGCTGTCTCGAAAAGTTTGAGTCAACAATTAAGGGGGTATACCCACACCCACACTCCCGAGGACAATTAGTAAAGTCATGCATATCGGGTGTATCTTATTTCTCCATTGGTATCAGATTTCGGGGTTCAAGACTACGTTCCCCCCGTTAAGCACTGAAAGAGACATCTCATTAGGAAACATATGTCTCGACTCTGAACCCGAATGGGGGAGGAACGAAACAAAAAAAAAATATCAATTTGCGAAGGACACTCTATCCTTGCAGTGCGCATAGCAGATTTCAGACTTTCTCGTGCCGTAGAAGGGGGAAGAGAGCCCGTCAGAAAAATGTGTTACACATTAATCGTTATTTGGTTTACACAAGCTGTGTCCAAGGACCAAGGAGGGAATATCATTTAGTAAGTATGGCAGTGTGTGCCGAGGATGAGGATGGGTGGGAAGTTTTTTTCATTCTTCCGTTTTCTCTCGACGTTAAGCAGATTTGGCACTGTGTAAAGGGGTTTTATGGAAGAAGTTCTGCCTAGTAGTCTGTTGAAAGAGGTGTGATTGAGGTGGAAGAGGGAGTTGCAGAAGTTGCGTCGGAACCAACTACTCGATTATGTAAATTGCCGATTAAACTATAAGGCTAAAACAATTTTTTTTAAACTATTACTCGTTCATGGATGAGGTGAATTTAACTAAAAACGGATCTATTGATGCGTATCGACTCAAGATAGGCGAATATTTTTCGGAGTGGATGTACATAAGATAAAACGGAAGCAGTTGGTTAGCAAGAGGGATTAGACTACCATCGTGGTAAGTTTTGGTCCTGAATGTGCACCAAGCAACTATGATCCAAAGCTTGCCCGATATCTGAACTGTCAGATTCGTATACCCGATGCATACAAAAGATTCGACTGGATGTTCTAAGAACGAGATGTTCGGACCTGAGAGCTGGCAGTCTCATGTTGCGATATATGGCAATAACATAAAGAAAGGTAAAGGTTATACCTACTCATACTTAAGGCTGATAAATCATAAGTTGTTTTTGCAATCAGTTTCACCTCTTTTATTCGAAAACATTGGAAAGACTGATCTTAAGTTCGTATTAAGGTATACCCATGAGGTCTAGTTTCGGCCAATAGATGTGCTAACAGCAAAAGCTAGACTGAAGGTTGTTGGTTCACTAGGAAAGTCCCTCAAAGGTCTGCAAGTCGATCGGCAAATTTTCGACAGCTTTAATAATAAATAAGCCGTGTAACATCATGGAAGCTATGAGCTCGGACAGTTCCCCTATAGCAACTGAATTTTTATTATACTTGAAGTAAGACACTTAAAAAGCGAACCTGTGTACCTATAGGTTGCAAGCTGAAAGCGTTCGCCTCTAGAGAAAATCGTCAGGTAGAGTAAATTGTCCCACTGCTTTGGGTGAAGACAGAACCTACCTTTTAAGACCAAGCATATCACAGTGTTTGATCAGAGCGTTTCCAGGATAGCAGAGAATGGACGACTGCAGTATCTCAGTAAGTATAAGCTTTGGGTCAGTGTTACGAATTAAGTTCTTTCGTAGCTTGGAAACAGTGGTGCCAAAACCATCGGTTATATGTGCTGACGACTGACATTATGTGCTGTTGTCGGTAAGTGAGTTGACGGAGTTCTTAAGAGTCTTGGGCCGAATTCACAAGACAAGAAAGACAAGCAATTTAAGAAAGCAAGATACCGCATAGATGGATATATATTATATACCTTAGAATTTCTGACAGCTTGCGCAAAATATTTACGTCTTTTACGTGACTCAGGTATGATGAACCTATTTCCTGCCATGAAAATAAGCCGATCAATGACCTTTTACCGACCACATCACGCCGTATCTGACATTTTAAGACCGTAGCCAGCAGTAAAGAAAGTGGTCCTATACCTTGGGACGCGGTTGATTAGGCACCGGTGAGTTGTCTGCGAATCACTGAAAATCTGTTAAAGCTGTCCGCCTACCAGATCATATCAGTGCGTCTTCCAATCTAAGGTTTTGTGACTGATGAAACCAACAGAATGTATATCTTTATTTATATCGACATCGACAAGGAAGTGTCGCCGTATAATTGAGTAGGGAAGACATATCCCCATGAAATTAAGGTCCATTTTTATATGGAAAACTCCCCGAGTTGTGTTCAACTTCGAGTAAATAAAATGGGCCTAAGGAGATTCTTTAAGACCTTGATCATTTTCGTACCTAATTCTAAAAGATATCCGCTATGAAGATATCAGTTCGAGAGTAAAATTATTCGCAATATTTTCGTTCGCTTTTGTTCTGACAGGAGTTGGTTCAAACAACAGAAAATAGAGTTTTCCGAAATGTGAGCATTGTATTTTAATTCATATCTTTACAAGAGTGCTAAATTTCCTATGATTACTAAATGTTAATCATATATGATCTATTTTTATACTAATTCAATTTTCTTGCGTTTACTTTTTAAGGTTCCGTACCCAAAAGGAAAAATCCTAACCTTATTAGTTTCGCTCGGATGTCTCTCCGTCTGTCTGTCTGTCTGTCTGTCTGTCTGTCTGTCTGTCCGAACCCACTAAGCCAATTTTGTTACCAGGTCTATCTCAAGAACCGATTGACATAGGACGCTAAAATTTACACACAACATCCGGTATAACCTCTAGTTAAACGACAAATACCAATGGAAGGAATACATCGATTGGTTTTCGATTAATTAGTAATCTGGTGAAAAAAATATTTTCATTCGACCAAAAAACGGTTTATTTCTTGATTCACAAAAAAATACATAAATTCCTTTTTTGTAGATCATGTTCTTATCTATATATGTGGTGAATAATGTTTTGCCGAAAAGTTAATAGTTTACCAGATATTTTCAAAAAAGATAATTTTACCATGTAAAATACGTTGCTCTCATAAGTTTTAATCTCTACTACGCAGTTGTGCACAATTGACCCCATCAAAGACAGAAGACCACCAGGGTTCCCGCTTGCTAATTTCGTTGGGGAGTATAATACATTTTTTTGGGGAGTACACAACAAAATAAAAGTAATATATTTTTAGTCAATAGTTTTTAATTGGGACAGGTCGCATACAGAATGGAAAATTGGCGTGGGTTGGTTACTAGGTAATAATTAGAAAATGAGATTCATGTGCGAGTAATTTTTGAGAGTAAAAATATGAAGTAATTAAATTAAACTAAATTGTGATGAATTCATGAAGAGGGGAAAGATTGAATGATATAGATTTCAAATAATATCCGATGTGTTGGACTTTAGCCAAATACGGAACCTTCGGTGCGCGAGTGACACTCGCACTTGGCCGGTTTTTTTTTTAATTATCATTAGTTCGTCTTTATCTTGTATATAATAGTTACTACGTTATTTAACAACCTTCAAGTAAGTTTTTCTTCGTCTCCTAACATCTATTCTCCTACTCTTATGCAAGTTATTTTCCCTCCTGTCAGACGTCATCATGTCGTGGCGCTGTCATTCGAGAGTGCTGCCAAGTTTGACAACAATGGGTTTGAGAGCAACTCCATGGTGTTTTTATAAAAGAATAATAACATCGACTCATAACAATGCGAGTGGCTCCGGTTGAACTATCGGTTGTAAAAGGTTTCTTTTGTGACTGCATGAACAGGATAAACCATTTTTGTAATCCATATACCTACTCATTACTACCACACTCGATCCTGCTTTTATCTAAATAGTGAAGCTGTCATCTACACCAATTTGGGGTTTCAAAGCCACTGAGAAAGGCAATTTGAGTCATACCTACCTACAATTCTAAAATTCGCTACAATTTTCAAACACATTGAAATAAGTCCTCATACAAATATATTGCTTAGAATTGAACTTGTGTCAAAAACAACGCAATTAAGCAACAATTGAATTGATTTAGCTCTTTAAAGTCCTTAACAGCTCCATCCATATGCCAACACTCCACAAAAACAATTGCACTCAATAAACAAAGGTGCTGGCGCCCTTTCATCTTCACAACCAGCAAACACGACCATAATAATGATGACTACAAAATGCATAACAATGAATCATTTCCAGCCTCCTGAAGTGCAATAATTCATCCATGCACACACACATCATGCCGCCCAATGGTATACTTCTTCAATGCATCCCGCGTCGTCCACATGAGTTCTTCTTCCTTGATGTTTTATCTGTACTGCCTTTTTATTTCCTGAAAAATAAGAGGCAAACAAAAAATCCCAGCCGGGTATTTTTATACACAGGCATTGTGCAATGAACACAGCCACACCAAAAATGATGGCATGACAGCCTTGCAAATGATTTGTCATATGCATTTGCGGTTGTCAATCTCTGAATTGAGCCAGTAAATGCAGCCGGAGTACACTAAAAACGGGGGCTTGCTCTGGGCGAGAGGGACTCTGGCAAAGTTTTTCTGTGTCTGTCTCGCTGCGGACAGTTCCTCCAGATAGGTGGACATCCTTGGTGTTCCCTTTTTTGCCACCAAAATCCAGTAAAAAACATTCGCAACCAAATTGGAAAATGCTCTGCGACGCTTAATTTTTTTTTTTTTGCCTGATTGGACACTTCACACTTTCCACTATAAAAGGACCACCACTGTGGTGTTGTCCTGCGAAATGTCCTGCGGCATAATGAAAGCCGCAAATAAAATGTGCATATATAGAGGGGACAGTGCTCCGGATTGTTCGATACTGGTTTGAGGACAAATACGAACATGTCGTCGGCAAGAGCCGCCAGCGATTGGTAAAGGACATCGTCGAATGCACCTACCCACATGCAGATATAATAAATAAAATCTCAGCACAGCTACACGGGAATGGGGTTAGGACCCTTCCCCATTGGAATATCGTTCATCCTTCGCAAAAGGGTTGGTTGGGGTTGAAGTGCTGCCGTCCATGCTGCATTGCGGTCAGTGCTGCAGTTATTACCATGTTGTTGGGGGGAGCCATTCGTTTTGACAAACGGTGCAATTCAGGTGATCCATCATTTTTACGAGCACATCTCTTGAGAATGGAATCCACGTATACAAACAATTACATTGTTTTTAAACTTTAGTGGATTTGCTAAAGTGCCACTCGAGGATTTGGTCGACGATATTGACTTTAATTGATTTTTCAGGAAAGGTGTTTGTGACTTTAAGGAATCAACATCCTAAGCTGATATTTTTGTAGTTAGTATTTGGTGGGATGAGGCAGGAGAAGATTGGTGATGTGATATGGCTTTTAAACTTATTGAAGGTAGGTATAGTTGATAGCGTTCGGAGGGACACTGGAAAATTATTGTTTGACGATATTGACTTTAATTGACTTTAACTAACTTTTGAAAAGAATTTGTACTTGGCTTTAATGAATTTAGTTCTGAGAGTGGGCTTACTCGGAGTTTGCGGGGCTAACAGCGCCCGTATAAAGATTTACTGCTATGGGAAAACAACTAGACTTAGCAACAAGTCACATTAAACGACTCTCCTTAACAAAAAAAAAAGAAGACCAGCGGCTTTTAGCACGTGAAATATTTGGACCCTGATTAGACCGAAACACAAACGATTGGTTGAAGTGAAGAGAAACAGCAAGCTAGGAAGCGCCTTTCTGGTTTCTGCATAGAAGAAAGGAAGCGGCTCATAAGGGGGCTAAAATCAGCTTCTTGAGAAAATAGAGAGAGGTTTTCCTTCAGGTTCATCGTTATAAAGCTTGAAAGATATAGGTACTTAAAGGGAGCAAGAATAATGATGACAATAAGAGATTCCGAAGAGATGGATGAAGACACCTTGTTGTGGGTGTTGAGGCGAACAAAAAAAATCCGCTATCAGAAGGAACAAGCTCAATCCGAATGATGAAAACTTGAGCCTTGCTGGACGAGATCCATCAGCGAACTCTATGGGCTGTAAATCGACACCTAGAATGGTCAAAAAAGCGTAGTTCCATTAATTGATCTGGTTAAGTGGCGCAAATGAGACTGAGACTGAGCCTGAGACTGAGACTGAGGCTGGGATTGAGACTGAGACTGAGACTGAGACTGAGACTGAGACTGAGACTGAGACTGAGACTGAGACTGAGACTGAGACTGAGACTGAGACTGAGACTGAGACTGAGACTGAGACTGAGACTGAGACTGAGACTGAGACTGAGACTGAGACTGAGAATGAGACTCATGTTCATCTTTAAAGGTTAAGTTGAGAATCGCGACTGCATTAGGTGAATTGTAAATAAAGTGTAAAAGATCGCTACAAAGATTTTCAATTCTCTGGAAAGTTGCTGTAATTGTAATTTTTACTATTTAAATCAATTTAGACTCAGGTTTCTTTTAGATTAGATGTTGGCTTAAATAAATATATCGCTTTTTTGGTTAAACAAAAATAGCAATCATAAATTAAAAAATTCATTTGTCTTTTCGTAAAATTTGCAATAAGTTACCTATACGAGTGATGCCGATCGCTTATTGAAATGGCGGGTAACATTTTTATATTTCCTTGCAAAAGCTTACATAGCTTTGAACCCAGACGCCGAAAGCATTTCTGGACTTCCAGCATTGAAATCATTCTCTAGTCAAATGAGCTACCTATTTGCCTTTTGAAGAAAAACAAAGAACCCAAATGTGGTGAGACTCAGAAATTGATCTTTAAAAATCTCCTTTTATTATTCTAGACAAAGATAAAGCGGACCTTTGTACAATTAAACCCGGTCCGACGTATACCTACGGAAACACCCCTAAAAACCAAAATGCTCTAAACAGATTGACCCAGAAACGTCAAAAGCAATTTCGTCATCTAGCACAAAGCTGATTGAAAACATCCAGCGACAAAATCCATCGCCTGAAAGTAAGCAACTAATTAAGATTGCAACTGATCGCAACCCATGTTGGATAGGGTTTCTACTGTCCAATGACTTCAATTGTCAACGTACAGTAACAGTAAATTTTGCCTCCTATCCTACATTTAACTTAAGGCCCTCTTAAAATAAGCGCAACCTATACCTAATTTTCAAAATCTCCTTAGCGTAATGCTGGCGATTATTTACGACTCACTCAAGGAATCATAAATGCATTTCCTTCCCAGCTTAATTTTTTTTCTGCTCGACACTGCCCCTCCACTACATATGAGTCTCCTTTTTCTCAGTCGTAAATCGTTTTAAATTGCCTGACTGCTTCTTCGACCTAACCCTACCCGCACACCAATTACTTAGTTGCATCACTTCCCCGTGCACTTTCAAATTGATTTTTCTACTTTACATTGTTTTGGTTAGTTGCGCTCGCAATTCGTACAAGGATCTCGCCAAAGAAAGCGACTGCGCGTCTAAGAATAGGGATGGTCTGCTGTCAAAAAAATTCAATCCTGATTGCCTCTTCAACCTCCCAACCTTCAGCAAAGATTCCATCGTAGTAACACCAACGAATTCGTGTGTATATGGGGCGGAGTTTTATATCCAAGGATATTCTGCGCAACCTCTTGCCCGAGCGAGAGCGACGATTGTATTGTACATTAAACGTGAAGAGGCATGGCTTCGTTCCACACAAAGTCGCGACCAAAAAGACTAATAAAGGAACTCCATAACTGGGGTACATAAACATGTACCCACTTGCGAAGGGTATTTTCCCCGTTTTATAGTTTGTCGCCATTTAATGTGCGCTTTGTATGATCCGTCAATGGACTGTGACTTCGTGATATGATTACCAAAAATGGAGGACACACACATACCTGTGAATCCTTCAGTCCGAGCCGTTCGGCGAGTTTTTTCCGATCCGGTTTGCTGATGTACTTTTGCTGTTGAAAGCGCTTCTCGAGTCCTTTTCGTTGGGAGTCTTTATTGTGGAAAAATAGTCTTTAATTAGGTACACGGAACTGGGAACAATTTCAACTGTACAACGTACCTGAGAACACAGCCCGCCGCATCATACCACGTCTCGGTTTGCCACGTGTCGAGTGTGCCCACGGGAAGCCTTGTCCCGGCGGCAGGGGAAAGACCTGAGCTCCAACTGGAACAACATACATGTAACATTTTGTTAATTACCTACAAAGGGGTTAGACATTTTTGTTGTCATTGTCACCGACGGTTTACTTACCACCCATGTAAGGATTTCTGCAGTGCGCCAGTAGCGAATGCAAATGCGGATGATTCAGACCGTGTGGGAGGAATGGCGTTGGCCTACTTGGCATTGGTTTCGCTATCACTTGCTTCTCCGTGGTGGCGCCCTGATGTCTTCGGTTATCCTCGCCGTAACTGCCGCCACCCTGATTGCTGTCATTGTGCAGATGACTGCTGCCATTGTTGTTGTTGCTGTTGGTGTTGCTGCTGCTGCTGGTGTTACTTGGATGATTGTCGCTATCACTAATTGTACTGCCAGGTGACGATGTGGCTTGTGGCTGACAGCTATTACTATTAGTAAGGAACGCGGGATGTGGGAATTGGGTGTGTTGTATAAAGTTTTGTTGTATATAAGGCCAGATATGTTGGGGTTGAATAAATTCTGAAAAAAAAAAGACGAAAATTTTATTTACAGATAAATTGAAAATTGACTAAAGTGGAACAGGGTGGTGGCGACATGTTCTACTTATGAAAATGGGATAACGGAGTTAATCGGAAAATGAAGTGATGAATATTTGATCTATGTTCAAAATTTTGGGCCATGCATATACCTACATCTAAATGCTTTTAAGAGTTGCAGAACTATTATATGCCAGTTTCTTACTGCGGTATCATAATGAACTAAACCTTGGGCCAAATTCGCTGGAGTGTCCCCATGACCAGGTTTCCAGAGATTTAGTTTTTTTGGAAAAGCACTGAGCTGACTGAGATCATAGAGGTTCCCTCTCTAGGTTTAAAGAATATGAACGCATTTTGAACATTAATGTGCTCCTGCTTTCAATACCAAGACGGGCATTGAAGAGCAAGCTATTTGTCAGTCAGTAGTCCTACATCGAGCGAATGGACGACAATGCTCCAGCTAAGAGGATCTTTGAATCCCAGCCCCCAGGTTCGAGGCGACAAGGAAGACCGAACCTCCGTTTTAAAGACCAAGCCATCGCGGATGCCAGAGCGCTTGGTCTGGCAAACTGGAAGCAGCGTGCCCGGGATCACAGAGGATGGAAGGCTGCAGTGTCTCAGGCAGAGACTCTTCACGGGTCGGGAGCCCGTTAAGTAAGTAAGTAAGTCCTACTAAAATTTTATGTGGAAATATAGGTTTGGACATTTGGTTGCACGATACACTTTTTTGGAACTATACTTGATCGGTAGTTTATTTTTTAAAATCAACCAACTTTCGGTTAAGAGCTACCAAGTAAAAGTGTTAATAAATCTCCTACAGAGGTAGTGGATGAATTTATCAGTTCCCCCTCCAAATTTTAGGGGTTGTAAATAACAAACAAACTCTTTGGAATTTAATCAACTTCAAAAATCGCACTGGGTTAAGCCTAGGTAGTTTCTCGACACCAAAGACAAATATTATTAAACATAAAATACCTAGTTGAGAAAAAAATAACATTTGTTCATGGCAGATGTCAGTAAACATAATTTTAATTATGCGCGTAGGTAAGTAACTAGAATTTTGCGAATTTCAGACTTCAAAGACATCGCAATACTTGAATATCTTTAAAACAATGGATATCTAGAAGACAAATTAAAAAAAGATCTTATCATTGCAGCAGCAGCTGAAATAATTTCTGTAGTAGAAAGTAAATAAATATTTACAGTGGGATGTGTTAGGCAAGTGGGATTTAAGCAAGTTCCTCCACAAACAAGTGTTTTTGTCTGTTTACATGGCATGAAAAGATTTTTTTTTGTGCTTCTGTCATTTACCACTTAAACGTTCTCTGCGGTTTCCCCCAAGAAATCCAAAGTAAAACAAAGATTTCCTCCGTTGTTTAATGTCAAAGCTTATCTTTGATTTAATGTGCCCGACATTTTATTCGCTAGCTAAATGAGTGGAGCATTTTGTCATCTGCCCATCTACATGAAATTTACTAATAGCATGCGAACAGAATAATTTGCTTAAATTTTTATTGATCTGTATTTTATTGTTCAAAACATTTACTTGGACCACCCTATAGGTACCTCTTACCTAATTTTAATTTATTTGTAGTGACAGATCCACGTATTCTTGATGGAACTTCTTTACTTTCTTTTGATCTGTTGCGATTGTTGACATTGGAAAAAAATTATGGGAAAGTTCTGCATACGTTGATATTTTTATAGCAATGGCTTACAAAACCTCGCTTTCCTATAAAAAAAAAAACTTCCGGAAGTGATGAACGGACAATTATTTATTTATGTCCCATAGTTGATTGATGAATTTTGTTGGTTTAATTTACTGACACTAATTACCACTGTCATTTCACATGTTTTAAATCAGAAATAGAAATGTTTTCAAGTGATTGGAGGAATGTTGGTCGCCGGAATTTGTGTGGAGTTTTACATTATCTATAATTATGCGTAGAATATCCATGACACTTTAAACGCCTGAATTGTGATCTCATTCTTACGTCGTTATTAGCTTTGATTGCGGACAAAGGGAACTCTATATATCTCTGTGATGTTCTAAATGCAGTTTATGTTAAGCAAATGACATTTTAATAGATTTAAGCTTGTCAGTTATCCCCGTATAAAAATAAATATACTTAAATAATGTGCTGTCAAAGTTGTTTGCCCAATACTTTTTCTTGGTTTCCCTGTGTCTTGTAATATTATGACTATTAAATGATTTAGTTCTTTGGTGGCAGGTAAATAAATAGTTGAACTGACTAATTATGCTATACTTTGCTTCAAATCTTGTTTGTCAAACCAATTCTTCCTCTCTTCCCACTGCTATGTACTATGTACTATGTACTAAAACCTTCTATACCCTCCTTTTATTTTAACTGCATATATATTTTGTGATTCCTCGCCTTTGTTCTGAGTTGCAAAGCTATATAGATCAGCGTCGCAAGATGAAATGCCGATTTCAATGTCAGACTGTGCCGCCATAATTTAATGAGACAATACCGAGACCCCCAACTCCAAATCCTCTTCAATTTTTTTTTAACTTAGCCATTTGTTTTCCCGTTTACAAAATATATAAAATAAATGCTGACAGCCGCTGCCATAACCGTGACCGTGGGGGAATGTGATAGAGTTCGGGAATATTACAATTTGACATTACGAATGCTACTGTCTATTTATAAAATATTTTTAAAAGGCGAATTATATAATGTTCCATACACTAAAAACATATTAGGACATATGAAACTTCGATTTAATGAGTATTTTTTTTTTTCTGAAGGAAAATTGCTCAAAATGTTTTTATTTTCCCTCAACCCATCTAGATTGTTGCTTTTCCATAAATATTTTGAGCAAAAGTACACTCATTCCCAAGAAATTACCTACTAGGTATCCACACGTAACGAATAACATCAAATTGAGCGTAGAAATTCTATGAACGCTGCGGGCACCAATTCGTGACCACTCCGTAAAAATATAGCTTGTATGCAAAGTAACGGTAAATCGGAAGAAGTGTGTTGTCTCAGTATTTTCTGTGAAAGTTTTGTTAAAAAGTTAATTCTTAAAATGACGTACCTACGTTTTTTCAAAAAATCTTAACTTCCTGACTAGAATGGACATCAAATTGAAACCACCTGTAAAATCCCCAATACGATTATAGGCGCCAAAAAGAAAGTTACTATCTAATTAATTCATCATTACGAAATTCATTGCAGCACGTCTCCCAAAAAGAGACCCACAAATCTGCCATCGTATGCCATCGCCCATCATACCAACAGAAATAATCGCATATAGGGATGCTTACATTAATTCCATTTTCAGGACTACTTTGAAAACGTTTTAATCAGGCGGCAATGGTTACAACAGCAATTTCCGTACATCCAAGCACTGATCACAGACACTACAGGGGGGGACCACACCTTCAAAGCCTTATGTAGTGCTCCATAAATTATATGAGAAAAGGGATGCTAACACCACACATCAGGATGTATGTGCTGCTTGATGTTATATGCACATCGTCTGTCGAGAAGGTCCCTGATTTTAATTAACAGTTTGTGCGTGTGAAAGTGAATATTGTGTTTGAAAGGATATAATGGTGTTTTGCCGCAAGTGGTATACCGTACACCACATACTGCTGCTGAATGAGGAATCATTTAAAGCACAAAGCTTACTCCTTTGTAGTGTCAAGTAAACAATTATTTCAAAAGCTGGCAAAACCCCTTCAGGCATAAACACACACCTAAGAGAGCAGGCAGACACGACAATCGCTTTTGAGCTATAAAGTTTTACACATCACACAACGAATGGATCTGACTCCTATATGCTATAGAGCCATCATCTCCGAAGCCGCCGCCTAAGGAGCAGTCGGATTGTTGTTGAAGAACAGAGGCAAAGGCACTAGGCGCAGCCCCATACAGGAATGGGGAGATTTTAATTCGATTAGACAGAGGCAATTAACGTATTAACGCGTCCTTTGAATATACGAGGTGAAAGTGAATTGCTGGAAATGGAAGGTATATCCTGGAATATGTCGGTATATGCCTGTAGAGCCTACATGCGTGTGCGGTTTTTGGCGGATGTGGAGACAAATTAATTGCCAGCTAATTGAAGTATAAGATGGTGCTTAATCGGTTGGTAAATTATAGGTTTAACATTATTTTCATGGTATGGTGAGGTAATAGTAGTTGGAAGTGAAATTACGTGATTGTTGCATTAACAATAGGTCGCACAGTGCCTTTTTGGGAGAAGATGATATACGTAGACTTTGTATATAACATGTGTGGCTTAAACTTTCTCAGTTCATAGCACAGTAGGTATAGCCACAGAAAATTAATTGCTTGTCAGATTCCCTTAAGCTATTAAACGGTTTTTAGGCGTTGTAGAAGTGCAGGCATCAATGTCACTGTCATTGAGGGCAAATGGCTTCCGGTTCCATTGCCGGTACTAAGCCTAAAGCAGAGAAATTACTCACCAGCTAATCACACTCAATCTCCCTCGACAACAAGGCAAAATGATTGAAGAAAAAACAGTCAATATCTTTAGCAGAACTGAGAGCATATGTGTATATAAGAACGTCCTTCATTTTCAATCGAACTCTAAAAGAAGAAGTCGAACAAAATTTAATAACTACACCCAAACATGGAGCTATAAAGTTCTCACAAATTGGTCAAATTCGTCTTAAGCTTATGCCGCTCTGAAAGAAGAATTTCGTCCTCTAAAGGTCGAAAGAGGGTGTGCAAACTTGTTTTGATTGTTTACTTTACTTCACATTCTTTAACTTTCATTACAGCGAAATCTTCCATGCAGCTTCCTTGGACGGACACTTCGCTAAAACGAACAAAATTTGTATAGCCAAGAATTTATATAAACCTTCCCGTAGGTCGACTTGTTCTTAACCGCACGCAAGTATTTAAAATAAATGTCACACAATATTTAATTTAATTCCCTAAGACGAACAAAACACCCTGAGTTGATTGACAGTTTGAAACTTAAACCTCTGGTTGACATGAATTTTTAATTATTTAAATTAAGTTCCAACAAGTTTTTCTTGCAGGAAACAGACTTATTCTGCTCTTTCCAGAAGCTGGGCTACACTAAATTTAAAGCAGATCTTTTCTTTTATCATACTAGGAAATATTCAAACACGACTGTTTGATCTTTGAAGTGGAGTTCGTTCGTTGTAAGCTTCATACCAACAAACAGCGTCTGTCTTTTTTTTCGGAGATGAACACCCGCCGGAAGAAACGAGAAAAGTGTGTGATGGGACTGAGTTCATACTTAGAAAACTGTTTTGCACTTCAACATGTTTAAGTCATTGGGCCTTACCAATAAACCTTTTTAGTTTCCAGTGGCTCTACTTTCCACACGAATTTTTCAATTGTGAACTTCCGTAAATTTAAAGTCGAGACTAAAATTTCTTACTAGTATTAGACAGTGCTCGGACAGCGGATGAAGCTGAAGCACTCCCTTGAGCTTGATATGAGATATAGGATTTTTTTAAATCAAGAAAAATTATTCCGAAGATGACAGAAAAATATACCTCTTCTGAGTTATCGATCTTAGAATAGAAAGCTTGCTGAAAAATATGCATACTTCAAGTCGCTGAAATCCACAATGACTTGTGAGTTTGTGTCTCTACTAGTCCTAGTTATCTTAGAAAAACTTGTTTACCATTTTTTAGCTTAAGCTCAGCTCAACAAGCCAAAGATATGAAGGAAGACATCTATCAAAAATTCAAAACATCCTTCCATTTTTAAATAAAAACTTTGCAGTTAATATTTACTTTTAAAGACTAAAATTTAGTTTTAGTTGATTTTAAGGATCAAAATTCTTGTATCAACTCTTTTTTTTAAAGCGTGTACCACATAAAGCGTTCTTTTCAAGTTTGGTCTGTTTTTCAACTGTTTTTATATAGGTTTCTTAAAATTATTTAGAATTTTCGTCAAATGTTCGATTTTCGAAAAATCGAAAAGAGACAATCAAACATGAACAGAGAATTTATTTGTTTGAAGATTGTTACGCTTCTTCGCAATTCAGCTGTAGTCGATAACGGTTTCCCATAAAAATACAGATTCTGAATCAAATGCGCCCACCTAATATAGGAACCATTTAACCGCCTGCCTGATACACCCTTTCCCATAATAAGTCGCCCTATACTAAAATCCACTACCGCCAATTAATAAAAATTCAATTCATATTTGAATTCAAAAATATACAAGGTTCTCGAAACCCCTCATACTCAGCCAAATCCAAAACAAAAACAAATCACTTAACAAAGGCGACTTCGGTTGGAAAAGAAAGAATTCGTTAACACCTTACATAAACAAGCCGCATGAACTTATATCCGCTTGTGTTTTTATTGTATCTGCCAGTGTAACGACTTAAAATGACGCACAATCGAGCTCGAATTCTTTCCTTCCTGTATAGTCCTTGCAAACAATATCTGTATACAAAAAAATAACGATTGCCCTAAATTTCCTTTTGTGCCATACAGATTTCCTGAACTCAAAAAGGCGAGTTGAGGTGAGTTTTTTGCAGCACATCTACGAGGGGAGGCTGTAAAAACACATTTCTAATCATGTTTAGATGTTCGCTGAATGAGGTTGTCTGGCGATTAAGGAATCCTGACCGGGAAAAATCCTTCAACTGGTTTTACGTTGTCTGTTCGCTTTATATCTCTCGAGGGTTAATAGGGGAAGCTATCTGCATTTTTTTATGACAGCCAAATGGGCGTATCAAATCAAATCCCATTGCCAGTGTATCTATCTTTTTTTATTATTATTTGCCTGTGGGCTGGACGAAAGGATCAATTGAATATGTATTTTTATTTGGATTTTATTAAATTCATTATATTTTCTATTAAGCGTGTTGCTTTTTTTTTTTGTTATTGGGAAAATAAAACGTGTGACTCGTGTTACAAATGGGATTCTTTTCTATGTAGGTAATAGGTTTATAAATGGTAGCAATAGCACACTTGAAGGCGGGTGCAGATGGTTTGATGGGATTTAGCAATAATATCTTGCGGGTATTCTTAAAGTTACAGTATGAAGGTCAGACGCGATTTTCGTAAATAAGATAACCATATTTGTTTAAACAAATGTTAATAAGTAAAACATACTAAAATTGATTCCGCATTAAAGAGAATATTTATTTTTAACGCTAATTTTTAAAAAAAAATTGCTTTCTTTCAATATAATCTTAAAATGTTTTTTTCTTAGCAAAAACCAATATGACAGCTAACCATCTGATTTGGCCTCATTTCGTATTGCGATTTTACCAACTTTTTTTCAATTACCTACTGTTTTCGAACTACAGCCAACTTGACCTACGAAAACTGAGTTGGACTCACTTCAGTTTCCCATTTTACCACGTGACTCTACGAAGGGGTTATTTTATGTTTGAGTTCGATTTCAAGTAGGTGCAGCATAAACCGCGTCTGGAATGGAAGTCAGACTTTTGACAAGTTTTTCAAACAACTAGTATATCGTAAGTCTCTAACTCATTCTTAAATTGTGAACGTACGTACCTACCAATAAGGTTTTGATTGGAAATAGAGTTATAGAGATATTTCCAGCAAGCCCCAGGTATAAAATTTGAAAGAAATTACACAATTTTAAGTACATTCAAAAACTTATCGAAAAGATTTCATTTTAAATGGTTGTGAGATGCCGATGAAAACTTGGCAGCTTGGTCAATTATAACTCTTCTGAATGAGAATGGGTATGAGGAGGAGAAGGGATTGAGGATGAGTTGGACTGGTTATAGTCAAGGTGATAACCAAATAAAATTAAAATTAAATAAATTATCGCGAAGTCTTTTATTCGCACGTTCTAATCATCTGAATTTGACTTCACTTAATTCGCTCATTCGTTTTTTTAGAAAAATAAATAAAAATGTTTGATTCAGGAGCAAAACTTCCCGCAACCACTTTTTTGTGACAAATTGTATGTAAACGGGCCCATAATAATATTTATGTGAATGAAACTAAACGGCCTCCAGAGCGTGTTGTTGTTTTCAGGAAATACATTTGCATTTTGCAGCAAAGAAACTTTAAACCAATTGAAATCCATCAGAAAAATGATTTGCAACATATAAAAGTAAAAACCATTTTCCAAATTTTAGTGCGTAGATAACGACTCATAAATCATAATCCATTTTTGACAATCAGTTCTTCAGAAAAATATATGTATGGTTATTCACGTTACAAAACTATTTTCCTAAAACGATCAAAATTTAATGAATTGCATTGGTAGATTTGTCTTAAGATGAAAGGTCTTTTTAATATTCATAACTACAATTCAACAGTAAAGGGCTATTCACATGAGATCGAACTCCGAATAAGCGAATTGCGAACAAATCAATTTAGCTGTAATATTACCATTAATTAAAACAATGTTCCTGTGAAAGAAAAATTCTTACAGCGAATTGTCACACTCTATTCACAATCCATAAAAAAATCGCCATACACTTATATTTGTGACACTGTTGAAAAACGGCATACTATTGTACTGATTTCTGTACTATTTGACTTTCCCGAGTATGCGAGCTCCACTAACTTCTCTATTTGTATTATTTTTAATTTTCGGAATAAATCAAACATGCGAGTATTTATGAGGTTGTTTCACTTGCGGCCGGCCATACTATTCACTCCATTTCCACTTGTGAAGTGGATGAAATTCAGAGCACTTTGTTGTCAGAAGACAGAACAACTGTGGATTGTCGGAAATATTTCCGACTAAACAAAGAATCATTTTGGAGACTAAATCGATTAATACAATAAAAATGAAACTCACCACATCAAATCAAGTCAATTTCCAAGTGGCAGACAACAAAAAAATAATGTCATTTTATGTGAAATTTGACATAACGTAGGTTTGAATCAGGCTTTCGGGCATATAAATGCATCTTTATCCACCGTGTTTAATGCATGTTTGTGAGTGAATTTTGTAAATGTAGATTTAAATCATCGGGTGTTAAAAATTCGGATGTGAAATTACATCAAACCGGATTTACACTCTGAGTGATGCCCGTTAGATTCAATAAAATATGTGTATTTTATAGCTTGAATACCTACATATGTTATTTAAAAAAATATGTACTATTTTACACGTTTCTGTACTAATTCTTTTCAGTTTTCAGTACAATGGAGAAAAGTCGATTTGCATCACTGATTCGCGACCAAAAAAAAGTAGGTATTCGTGTGAATGAACGTCAGAATATCTATCTCTCTCTCATATGAATAGCAGTTTTATATTTGTCAATGGGCCTTTTAGGCCGCGGGCTAGGGACGGCAGCGTCCTAGGGGCGACAAACTTCATAGGACGCTCACTCGTTTTTAGAGGATAAAAGTCAAACAAGTTTACTGGTTTTCTCATGGATTTTTATAATGACACGTTAACTCCCTAAAGAAACTGATAGATGATAGTAGGGATTAGCCAAACCGATTATATCTCAAACCGATTTAAACCGGTTTAGAATTGAAGCAAACCGAGTTGCAAACCGAGTAAGCCCACTCGATTTACAAGTTGCAACTGAGGTAAGAAAACGAACGAAAGATATTGATATTGAGGTTGCCACAATCGATTTGGTTCGAGCTAGCTCGTCCCGCAAAATAAGGCACAGGGAATTCGCATCAAATTAGAAAACATAAAACAGCGCCCATGGTCGTATTTTGGAATGCTATTTTGAAAAGGTTAAATAAAGTGACTGAAATTCAGAGCTCATCTTATAATACCAATGAGTACGATTTGGTTCAAGAACGTGTGCATTTTCACAGTCACATTTTCTCTAATAAAACTGCTGAGTGTGCAGTGAAGCCTGGATCCAACTCACTACTCGGTCTCTTAACGTTTTTGAGGAATCAATCTCTGTCTAATATGTACTCTAACCTGATGGATACAGCCCTCCGCATCGCACTTTCCACTCGGGCTACAAATTCTTCGGGGGAAAGGAGTTTTTTCTGTTTAAAACGCGTGAATAATTATCAAAAGTCTTCATTGTCTCAAAAAAAAATTAATTCTTTAGCTCTTCTCTGCATAGAAGCAGAGATAATGAACAACTTAAACTATGAGATAATTTTGGCATTATATTAAGAGATCTCGTTAAAAATTTAAATTTTTGTTTCATTTTTACACTCTTTTTTAATGATTAATTCATTCGATTATTTAACTTTAGTGCCTTCCTTACTACAAATAGAAAATTATTATTTTAGAAAGGTACATGGGGCGGCGGATATAAAGTGGCCTACACCCATAAAAAATATGTAGGTATAGTCATTTAATCCAATTTTGCTAAAGTTCAATGACTTTGTTTTTACTAAAAAGCCGGAGTAAAGAGCAAAATTTTGGTATTTCTACAAAAAAAATACCGGACCTTTTTGGTTTGTTCCTTACGTTTTAAATGAAAAAGGAGTTTTCCTTGAAAGACATAAATAGTAATTAATAAATAAAATAAAATTAAATAAAAACAAAACTAAACCAAACTAAAACTAAGTTAAAAATGGAATGAAAGTAAACTGTCGACGGAGTTAAACGATCACTATACGATCACCGTACTTTCGAGCGAAGAAACGTGAAGGCAATTTTTTGAAGCATCATTAATTTAGTTCATGAATTTGAAGAATTAAGGAAATGGCCCCCTTTATTTTTACCTAAATCTTAAGAATGTTTCTTGGAACTTTCACGCTAAGTATGGGTTTGTTTTCTTCTGCTCTTGCCTTGTTCATTGCAGCGAAAACGCGTTTGACTGAAGTTTCAATTTTTGGTTTATATGACAAAACGTTTCGGAACGGAATCCTTTCCATGCGTCATGCTTAAAACAAAAGTATTATTTTAATTTGCGACGAATTGTGAAAAAATTGTTTTAAGTTTGAAATGTTGTTGGACAATTACAGGATAATATTGCAGATTTTTGAACAAAATGAGTATTGAGTAAGTAATGTCCTAATATTCCCTTTGCGGAGAAAATATTTGAAAATGGGTGAATTTGTTTTTTTACTACGCAAGTGGTCACAGTAAAAAATGTCAATTCCGCCCAAGGCTCACAATTCATACTTGACGCTGAAGATCAGCACTTTTACCAAAAAAAAAAAAAAAAATCAAGGTAGGTAGGTAAACCTATACCTATAACCAACTAATTTACGTGGTTGTACCTATTTTGTTCATCGAAATTGAGTAGATAAATTCGGTGTGCATAAATAGAGAAGCTTTCGGATAACGCAAGTTGAGCTGAAGTACCTACCTATATTTTGTGATAGTTTTCAAAAATATGTTGGATATCTCGGATAGGACGGAATGTCCCCCAATTCAATTTATATTGACTATACACGAAATATACGTACTAGAACAACTTGCGAGGACGAAAAAGAAATCATGGCGTTGTCGGAGTGAAATTTTGTATGAAACAGATCTTTGAATTTTAATCACGAGGAGCCTACAATGAAGAATGAATATTTATTTCGATCTGTGCCATCGGACATTTATCGTCTGTATGTAAACCCATTTCTCATAGTTATTCAAACTCAGAAATCAGAAATTTTACAGCGCTGAAAGACATCATGAAAGTCCTACATAGACTGGTTAAGGTTAATCTAGTAACAGACTTGCTTATACCCAACCCAATCCACCTGAGTATCGTTCTTACCATTTCTCACTCGAACACCTTCCCGGGTATCGCCCAATATTGCCGATACGCTAAATTTCAATATCGGCTTTGTGCTATCCTTCAAGATGGTCTCCTTCGTGTCCTCGTGGGACAATCGAATTTCACTACTTCTACCACAACACTTATCACATTTGAATTCGTTTTCACGCTTCAGCAGCTCATGATTGGACATATTTCTTGTATCCACTACCACTTGATTGAAGTTGCCACAAATATTACAACACATCTCGATGCGATCACCATCCTGATCTTCACTATGTCGCCGTATCATCGAATCAAACGCATTGCGTCCAGCTACGAAACTATGATCCTCGGCAATATTGAAATTATCCTCGTGCGATGAAACCGACGAATTCCTACTCAAAATCCCATTATGCGGCGAATCACATATCGAATCCTTCAAATCGGAATTACTTTCACTTTCACTGTCCGAGAGAATCGCCTCCACATTGGTGGCATCTTTGTCGTTCAGGATATTGTCAACCATAAAAGCCGTCGACATTTTGTGAGTTTGAATTAATTTTACACCCCCGGATATATTGTTAATGAATCAAAATATTTACACGCGTCTCAATTGGGTTGGTATTGAAGTGTTTGCTCATCAATTAGACCGAAAAACGATAACCGCAATAAAATCACGAATATACGTATGCACATCCAGCCTCAGCAAGGATCTTTATTGGACTGAATGCGGGAAATGTGAAATGGGTTGAACAACTAACGACGGCATGTCCTGTGTGAATCGCAATGGTGGTAGGTTGTGAATTCTAGTTCCAATCAGGACAATGTTTTGGGGTTGATGAGGGTATTCGATTTGGTACAGTACGAAGGGAAAATGTTTCTTTTTTTATGTATGGGTGTGTGCTTGTGTGAATCCTCCATAGGGTGAAGTTGTGCGAGAAGGATGTCTTTCGCTGTGTATGGCCATGGAATATAGAGGGAACTTTAACGACGTCCCTCTTTTCTGGTATACACACCATGGAACACGGGAACAAAAAGAAGAGTCCTTGTAGTGTAAGTACCTGCGCTTGGTTGTACTCACACTTGTGCACTAAAATAGTGCTGCTTTCTTTCAGTGGGCGACACAAAAAAAAAATGGAGTCTCGTTTTAAGTTGACTGCAAGGAATGACAGTTGTGCAGAAAAGTTTGCACGCATTTAAATGAAATAAATAAATAATTAATTGTATTAGTCCGTGGACAATTGGACATTTGCTGATTATAACCTATTTAAAAGTAACAAACTTTATCTACAATTTTAGGTCAGGACCTGCGACGAGTTTTTAGGATAACATACCTACTAAAGTTTAGGGGATCGATTTTCGACCATAAGCGAGACTATAGTAAATATTAAAGTGCGAGCATTTGCTTGGAAAAAGTATTCAGGTCCATCAAGGCACCCTTTGTGAATCTGTTGCTGTACTTTATCTTGGTGTTATGGGATATTTGGAAGTTTCTACCAGTCTATATTCATTTTGTCGAACACGTTAATTCTCTCAACAAAGTTGATGTCTTTTTCCGCGGTTTAAAGAGTTCTTTGCTAAATTTCAAAAGTTTATAATTGAAAAAGGGAAAAAAATTGAAAGTAGCAAAATTCAATTTTACAGAAGAAACTATATTTGCTAAGTGGTTTATGCCATCAAGCTTTAGGACGATATAATACGTAACTCATTCACAAAAGAGTAAGGGGAATTGTACCGCTTTTAAAGCGTTTGCAAAGTAATCAATGGCTGTCGATTTGTGTCGGTTGACTTAAATTTAGATAAAGGAAAAATTAATTAAAACTTTTTAATATGTTTAACTTAGGTAAATCATTTCACAAATGGCTATTTTATGATCGGGAATGATCCCATGCAGAAGTATGGTGGAAGCTGATACGATGCAATCAAATCACTGTTGCAACTTTACGAGATATTCGAATCAGGCGTCATACATGACGAATGGGCCAATATAAGATGCTTGGATAAGATAGACACATATAACAAAAAAGCGACGCAAGGGTTATATTATACCTATTTCTGATAATTCGGGAGAGCGCTAGGTGCTCTGCTTTGTATTAAAAAAAAGAAAATGTTTTCCTTGAACAAAACTACTACCTATGCGACTTGCGGCAAAGATCCACTACAGGTCCACCAAGTGTTCGCTGAAGTAGTTGAAGGTTGCATATCCAAATTTGAGCGGATGAAAAAAATATATAGAGGTTTCAGCTTTATAGAAATTACATTTATTTTACCTGCCCTACTTTTTTTTCCAACCATGGAAATCAATAACTTTATAGGGTGATGGCCCCTAAGTTCAGCCCCCTCCAGTAGTCAGCCGCTGACATACAAATCAAAGCGCAATAGTAAACGGTTTTGCCTTTCTTCCAAAAAAAAAATATTGCTCTCTTGGGTAACACTTCTTGACACTTGACACAATACACTTGTTACTTCGAGCGTAACAAATATAAGTCTGCGTACAGTTTTCATAAGTGCAGGATACGAGTGGTTTACCAAAAAAAGAAATAGTTGAAGTGACTTTGTAAAAGTGATATAATTACGAATATGCTGAAGGCATGTGCAGTTTATGATTATTATTATGATATTAACACTTTATTTATCTTTTTTCTTAACTTAAAATGTTAAAAATATTTTCGGTTAAATAATTAAGAGGGGCTGACCTTATGAGACATTATTTGTATGATTATCCTAAGCTCAGCCCCCCCGGCTGGACTACTGGAGACTACCTTAATTTATTATTTTTCATAGCTGAGTATGCAAAATGAATGGAAACTTCAATCAGTATTGATTCTCGCAAAAATTTCGATAAAATTTTTTTGATTTCCAGTAGTCAGCCCCCCTGTACATTTACTTGAGAAATGGGGGCTGACCATGAGAGACACGTTTCTTTTAAACGTTCTCCAGTCGTCAGCCCCCCCTTCTTATGAAAATTTGTAATTTACATTGGGGCTGACTACTGGATACTTGCGTGGCCGACTACTGGAGCTGAGGGGGCTGACCACTCGCAACTCGTACCTTTTTCACTTATTTTGCAAATAGTTTGCTTTAGGTAGTTCATATCCCTAATAAGCTTAATATTTTCCAATCCACAGACTTCAAACATTCGGAAAAGCCAAATACTTGATTAAATAGTTGAAAAATGGATTTTTAAGAACCAATCAAACTCAAAAAAAAAGTTAAGGGGCTGACTACTGGTGCCATCACCCTATCAGTAGTATTTCCATAGTTTAAATTAGGACCATAGACAACTCTGCAATATACGTGGCAGTAGCAGTGCTAACAAAGTGTGATTCTTAAAAAAAAGCACTCGCTACAGAGATTAATACGCTAAAAGCAAACCGTTAAAACATACTTCATCAGTTGTTACCAACCAAGTTCCTCAATTGTCAGGAATGTCTAAAAAAAATATTTTATGTTGTTATGTTGGTTGGTATTTGCCTAATACGATACGCTTAATCCGAATGTTGGTCGGGGTAATAACTGGCCACTGCATAATTGGAAACATGGCTGAAAGTATAGGCATCTTTACAAATGACTTCTGTAGAAGTTGCAGAGACGAAGGGGAAATAGAATCTTGTGTCACTGCCCAGTCATCCAAGAACCCCACTTCTCTTGTTTGGAAGCACGGTTCTTCGAAGGCTTTTAAGAGCTAGCAACGTTACCTCTACCGTCTATTCAGATCTAAGAAGATTCATCAACAGATTTAAATAGTTTTGTTAGTTGCATTTCCTACCATGCACTATAAGGGTAATCACAATGGGTCTTTATGGCCTCTTTGTTCATTTTCATTCAATGCAAACTGCCCATCTAACTTAACGTATTTTACGACAGACAAAAATTGGAGGGGAAATTGATAAATAGGCTATTTTTATTTGTTTAGGTTTCCTTAAACAAGTTGACTAGATTATATTTCATACTCTTGCTCTGTAGAAGCTTTGTTAACAGTATTACTCAGTAGTTTTTAACAGGAATTTCGTTGATTTTAATTAGGAAAGTAATTTTTGGCGAGTCGCATTTATGCTTCTTTATGGCCGCATTAGTATCTAAGCAGTTTTTTTTCTTAAGCTTAAGTCCTGTACTACCTACTTACCCACCTATTTTTTAAAGACTTGGTCATTTTGCTTGAATTTTTCAGCTACCGCTTGATAAGAAAATTCTTTCGAGCTACAAACACATTTTCTTAACTCTTCTGATTTTTTCTTAGAGTAGTTACTTCCATATTACCTTTATAAACTTAGTCTTCTATACCGTACAAGTTTGATTGTTTCACCTGCATTAAGCTGAAGTCTTTAAATTTTACAAACTTGTTTTTTTTTTCAATCAAACTAGTACATATTTCTGGTACCGTTTTCTATTTTCCTAGATTTACGGAAAAGAATGTTTTGTTTCTGACCTTGTGATGGGCAGTCTACTATGGTTTCTACGTCTTCAAGGACTCGGGTCCTAGTATTTTAAAACTTTTAGTCACTAATTCGATTGTTCATTTCATTGGTTTTCTGGTTTGCGACCTACCTATTGTAAAAAATTGTTTTCCCATTTTTGTTCAGCTAAAATTAAGATCTTTTGCCTGCCCTACCTATTTCCCTCCACAAAACACATCCCTATATACTTATGGCATAACAAAATGACCTTTCTGACATGACATGTAGACATTCAGACTCACCTGTTCTCCTACAAAGATTTTAAGTACGTTAAACCCTAGACTGTGGTAAAGTTAACTACTTAAGATTGAATTTATGTACATAGGTACCTACACATGAGGTTAACAATAAAAACGGAGTAAAAAAATTCCAGGACAAGTTAAAAGAAACACAAAAAGAACAAACTTGTTAATCATGTATATCCTGAATGCTAATGCTAATCGTTATCCTTATAATGTGTGTGTATGTGTATGTCAACCACCCTTTTCTTGGACCGTTTTCATTGTATTGTAGTCATAAGGAGGGGCGTGGCATCGTCAAGCAAAATAATCCCATTCGAGGCAAGAGGGAATTTTTATTTTTACTTATTTTTTTTTTTCCGAGTCACTATGAATATTTTAGAATGTAACTGTATGTATGAGTACCCATTTAATAGTGTTAAGGTTTGATAGCAGCAGAAGCAGAAGGGATGAAATGAAATTCTCTTCTGTATCCTGTTACTCCATTCTGAACTCTGAAGTGTCTTAAATAAAGTGATAATATCTATTTAACTTTTTGGCATCTATGCAAACCTCTTGAAGTGGATGAAAAGGATGCGGAGGTGGTTGGGTGGGTTGGGTAGGTATGTCGCACAAAGCAATAATAAGAGGACATCGAATATTTGGTTTGGAATTGTATGGTTTAGTCATTTATGGGTGCCAGTTTTTAATTGTTAAGGTAGTACCTATATAGTGAGATTGGGATTTGATTTTTATGGATACTTGAGCTAGAATATACCTTCATGTATATAATATGTATGTAGATATATGTAGTTTCAGGAGGTTCTTGCCTTAGCTTATTAAAATTATTATTATCATAGAATGACAATTGTTTATTAGATGGCGTTTACTGACGACTGATCCATAATCCTTGGTTTAGCAGACTTGTGCTTTTAATTTTAATATTTAAGTCCGTTTTTGTATAATGTTTACACCCAGATATATTCATCGCGGAAGTAAGTCTTTTGAAACAATTAGTCAGATTAGCACTTTCGTGAGCGAGCAATATCTACGCCATCGATTAATGTCGACTTTTGAATGCAAAAAAAAAAAAACAAAATCGAAGTAGGCAAAGGTACCTAATACATAGGTTAGTCGTTAGTAGATAATGACTGCAGTTCTCCTATGCTAAGAGCTGAGCCCAGTTTAAATACTTTGTTTTCGAAAATTGGCAAGAAAGCAAAAGTGTGCCAATCATATATCGGTTGAGCTCTAAGATTACATCAATCTCCTTCCTAATCGCACTAATTATAACAATACAGGAGAAAGAAAGCAGACTTGTGGGTTACTACATTACCTACATTACAATTAATTCTTACAACTTTCATTTATGTATAATGATATTATGGACTTGTCTTAGGCATGTGGTCTTGCTTTTGTTCATAGGCTAGGTAGGTACACCTCTATTGTGCAGTCAAAGTCAAATAAGCTCTACTAACACTATAGAAGAACCTTCCAAATGTAATGATCGGGGAGAGAGATTTGGTGACATCGCTTGGATTTTTTTCTCTTCTCGTTTGTTTCTAAGCCTGCCGTGTTTCCGAGCTACAAGCATTTAACTGAGTACTGTGTGGACCTACGACTATACCTGGCAACTCATTAGTAATTTTGTAGACGGTGGTATGTAACAATTTTCTCGGCGCTTCCTATTTGCACTTGCATATTTATTTATTTATTTATTTATTTATTTATTTATTCATCTACAAGTCAAACTTACAGACTGCAATTTTACATAACAGTACAAAATAAACAAGATTAATTTATGTATTATAAATAAATAATATACCTACCAAATAATTATTACAATTTAAAGTTCATTATAAAGCAGCAAAAAAATGATACTTTTAAAGCTGTCTCTTTGAAATGCATTGATAGGATGAAATAAAATTAAAAAGTGAATTTTAAACGTGAATAAAAGAAATAGCAAGTCCATTGTATTGACCCTAGGGCCAAGGTTCTCACAGCCATTCCTTTTGAGTGAGTTTTTAATTTTTGGAACGAAATAAAATAGCAAACGTCTAAATTTTAAAAGACGATTAGGTACTCTCTTTCCAATTTTTTGTGAAGACAGGTGACCACCACTTTGGTTTTTACAATCGAGTCTCCTGATTAAATTGTCACCTACAATATTCTCGTTTTCATGTTTGTGGGTTTAAGTCAAGAGTTTGGATCACTTTCGGTAAGAAGCTTTTCTTTCTTATTCCTCCATAGGAAGAAGGCTTTAATACTAAGGCCTCAGTTATAGCCATACGTAAAATGCAACCGAAAAAGTAGGAACTGTATGAAGATGATTTTTTTTTCGTTTATGCGGTCATAGAAAAAACTCTGTCAGAAAAATTGGTCCCTACAAAAATAATTACAACCAATCAACCACTCCTGACCTGATTGGATTCCATCAGAAGAAATATTTCTGACAGATGGAACAGTAAAGAAATGAAAATATTTCAGTGGATAATTTGGTTTTTTGTTCTGGAATTGAGTGAGAAGTAGATCGAAAAAAGTTTTTCGCACGGAAAAATTAATAAATTATTTTTCTGGAAAATTTAAAGGTTATTTATTTTTTGATGAAATAACTTTAGGTACCTACCTATAATTCATAAGCGACATTTTGAAACCAAGACTGGATTAAGTGGTATAAAAACGCGAAAGAAAATATTTACGGTGTCGTTTTACGTATGGCTATAACTAGGGCTAAATCTGGGAACTGGAAAAAGTTGAGAAATTTCTAGAAACACCATCTACTTCTTGTTCCACCTTTTACTGGTCACACACTTGGCGTTTTCAATCACTCCAAACTATGACTTGCAATGCTTGCATTTATTACTCTCGACTTATTCGGTGGGTGAAGAGCCCCAGAAATGAGCTCTTACCTTATGATGAAGATGTTGCCCTGAAATGGGCAGCGTTTGACAAAGTCAATATCCCAATTTAAATAGGGATATTCAGCAGCTAATATTCCAAGCTCGTTCCACAAGTCTTCTCAGAAAGTTGCAACTTATTGTATGACTGCCCTCCGGTCGAGCGATAATTCCTTCAACACCAGATATAAACCCATGATTTTAAATTGTGACAGGCGGATTTTTTCACTTAACACTGTGAGCAATCTAGCTGCACTTGTTGAGAAATCGGACAATGGGGAGCTTGATCCTACCGACCAGTTGCAATCCATCTGTTTTTGTGTCGGGCCTTGAGTCTGAAACATGTTGCCACCAACTTGACTCTAGTCTGGCATTATAAATTTGTTCGACATAAGTATAAGTACGATAACTAAATATCTGTTTCACTGCATGCTATTTTGGTAGTTAAACCCTGTAGGGTAATAGGGTTTTTTTCATTGGAGATAAGTACCTACTAGCCCAAATTTAATTTTGTAGTTACAACCTATATATATCGTAAATTGGTAGCAAGTTCAAGCGGTCATGAATTTCGAGGAACACAACTGGGCTGGGTCAAACGGACAGTTTTTATAAGCGGTCTTCATTAAGCCTTGAGAATAATCGCTTAGCATTAAATTTTCGAAAAGTGACAAGCAACTAATATTCCATCTCCTTTGAAATGTTTAACGAATTGGCCTGATGTCGACAGGTTTGAATCTGTCCTACATTAGGTATAGAGGCCATGAGCTTTTGGCTTCACTTTGAACTATCTCAAATCACCTAACTTCAAATTCCACGTTGTTTACATGTACTCAATAGGGCAGCCACCTTTTGTGCAATAAATTGCTGGCTCACCTTCCTAGTCCTCTGTATTTGAATTTGACACATAAAACACATTTCTGTTAAATAAAAACGAATTTAAAACTGCGCCAATATAAGCGTTGACTCAAATGGAATGGAAATATTTGTTTAGCGCACACAATTCATTTGAAAAGCTAGTATGATTTGGTCAGTGATTTCTGTAAAACCGCGCTCATCAATTTTACTATATTAAACATAAAAAATAGCAGCCTCAAAGAAAAAGTTCCACCCAGTTTGTGTGGAGTGTGGCGCTTTGGAAGTTTTCATTCGCAGACTCGAAAACAATAACACCACCACTCTGTCATTGCAGTTTTATTTGCCATTCGTTAATTTTATGCATTCAATCGATTGTGCTAAAATTGTTCAGTTTCGGGATTTTTGTTGGTCGTCCTCGTGTGGTGGATATTTTTATTATTTTTTCTGCCCGTTGATCGGCGGTTCTTTTTTTTTTTTTTTCTTCTTTTTTATTAATTCGTTCTCCATTCAGACATCCTGGCATTGATTTATGCATGATAGAGCATATCAAGCGATGTGTAAAATGGGATATTTTTCCTGCTTTATATTCGTTTACTCTGCTATGGCTGTAGCGGGCGCAGTGAGTCCATATGTGGATCCTTTATTATCTGCCACCAAACCAACTGACTACACACACCAGGTAGGTTGGTATGATGGCCGCTTTATCACATGCATTGCCCTGCTTGCTGCCTCCCCCGAGCCTTTAATGTTTTCCTGATCCGGGCAAAGACAGCAAAAAATGGAGTAAATAAAAATCAACATGTCTGCAGCATAATCGCAAAACATCTACAAAGGGGAGATCCACAAAAAAAAAAAAAAAAATTAAAAAAAAATCCAGTTAACACAAATATGTACAGCGATTTATTTGGCCATGTGCTACCAGCAGGCAATGTAGAGAAAAGATTCCTTGAACTCGGCACGATTTACATGTAAGGATTGATTTTTGGCGGAACGATTAATCAGAAGAATTGTTCTTGTTTGATAAATCCTCTCTCAAAGGTGTGCCTCGCCTCTGATGTACCTACTTGACTTCGGCTGGAGTATATGTCGTGGAAATGTCCTTCGACCCTAGGAACTGATTTTGGTCTTGTTGTGACATCCTTTGTGAAAAATTGTGCGTCCACAATTAATAAAAGCGATATTGCCTTTCAAGAAAAAGGGGTGACTCTATTACGTACATCTACAGTCAAAACGTGTGAAAGGACTCGATTTTAAATTCGGTGTCAACCCTTAGGAAGCCTGGTAACAAATTAATTTGTAACACGTTTAGGGCACAACGGAGAATGAAAGCATTTCCAAAACACCTCATGTGTTATGAATGCGAAAATTTATTATCGAGAGGTGTTTTGAGTTCGGGTGTTCTGGTTGAGGTAATTAGTCATTTAGAAGCTGGGTAGTGTCGGCTAAATTAGTCAAATTAACTATTGATTTATTGTTGCTGTGGATGGTATTGCTTGATGCGCCTACCTAGCTTGGTGATTGCATCTTGTATGGTTCGAATAATGTAGGTAGGTACATGAATTTATTTTAAATAAAAATAGTTTAAAAATACGTGTGCAGTGAAAACGATTTGTTTTGTACTGAAAGATGTTACCTTTTTATTAATATTTTAATAGTTAATGCAAGTGAAGTTTGAATTCAATATATCTACTCAAAGAAAATCGACTATCGACTTGCAAATATTTGGCATTTACAAAATGATTCGGTTTCTAGCTTTAAGATGCACTTTCATCGTTCATTCAGGATCAAACTTGAGACCCTTCGCTGGGGGTTTTAACACCGAAGCGATTACTTTTCTTCAAAAGTGGTTTGTAAATTACGGGTTTGGCAAAATATATTTTTATCCGACACTTAGGATCGCCTTGTTTTATTGGGTACTAGCTGTACCCCCCGGCTTCGCCCGTGCAAAATGTGGTTTCAGAACAGTTGATGGAAAAAAGATCTTAGAAATTTCCTATCTTGTAGGGGGCCATTTTTTTCAGTCCCGTATACATTTCGCACCCTATCTCTTTCAATCCCACGCCCCACACGCCAAAAGCGGATACAATTATTGTATCAGTTAATACATGTTCAATGAAGTATTGAAACCAAGAATTTGTTAAGAAACGCATATCATAATTTTAAAATTGAAAGCTTTCTTTTACAAAAGAACTCACAAATAATAGTGATAAGGCGGCCTAAAAAGCCTGAATCCTGAGGTAAGACTCGACTATTATTATTATTTTATCCTTTGAAAGTCTGAATTCCTTTGTTTTCAAAAACAATGTATTTTTTATTGTGGTCATAACATTATGTCACCAATAATGTTTTCAAAATATCGACTTATTTTATTTAAAGGCCAAGGAGGGAACATATTTGTTTTTTTAAATCATGATCTTAGTATATTATGTAGTAAACTCAACAAATTGGAGATTGTGGGCCTAGGTATCCTCTATAGGCCTGTGAAAAATGCACCAAAATATATTAAGAAGTTTCTAAGATTTTTGCATATAAAGACAGGCAGTCAAATGCATTCTAAGTCGAACAGAACTACACCAATTTCTTTATAAGATTATCAATTTTAATTTATAAAAACTCACAAAATCGCAATAAAGAAATCCGAATCTGTAATGCGCAATGGCCGGCAAACGTTATTCGAACGATGAACGAACAAAACACGAATTCGCAAAGTGCAATATGGACGCTGAAACAGCAACGAATGAAGAAACTGAGCAACTGAATCAAATGGCACAGTCAACGTCGACAGCGCCACCACACATGAAACAAAATTGGCTTCTGGATTGATCGATAATAGATGGCGTTACGTTGCGTGTCTATCTGACAGTTCAATTGTGATACGATATGTAACATTCAAATTTGATTCTTTTTCTGGTTGTTGCCAAAATAAATAAATACAAAATGAAAAAAAAAAAAAAAAATTGAAAAAAAAAAAACGAAAAAAAACCTATCGAGCACGCTGGGTGATCAAAATAAGACATTTTGAAATTTTTAAAATTGTTTTCTTTTAAAACCCGTGCTGAGAAAATACCTTTCCAGCAAAGTATAAATCATCAAAATCGGTTCGGCCAATCTCGAGTTATGGGATAACATCGCTTCGGACACATTCTTTTATAAATATAGATTAGTCTACCTATTTTATTTTATTTTTTCTCTACTTTGCAGGTTTGCAGAGATAGACGTTCAATGGAACGGGCCTATCACACTTATGCCATGAACTTTCTCCGAAATTTCGTTCACTTTTGTGCTATTTTGGATTATATTTTTCTTTATACTTATTTTGATATTTATTATTTTTTTTTATTATTTCTTCATAACCTTAAGCTAACATACAATTTAAGTAAATTAAAGAATTAGTGTAAAATGGCACGTCGGCAGTTTAATAAACAAATAAAAATAAATCTGATGTGGAGGAAATGGTTTATATAGGTATTTATAAAATTATTCATTGTAAAAACTCATATACAAATCAAGGAAAACGGAAACTACCATTTGATGAACTATGAAAGGACTCGCAAGTTTTATAATGGTGGTTGAGCTCGTTAAATTTGAGTTTAGCAGAGTATTTTAAAACCATTGTTAATAAGAAATAATAATAATATAACAATAATAGTGATGTTAAGTATAAAATAAGTTGATTCTACTGAAACGCAAAAGTTTCAATTAGTAATAAGGAAAAATTTAAACAAAACTTGTTCGTATAGAGAATGCTTGGGACGAAGTAAGTAACAAGTAAGAATTGCAATACTCAGTGCTGCCATCAAGATGTATATTTCAACACCAAAAAAATTACTTTTCCCACAACTATGTAAACAGAATTTTTTTACAATCATAACAAAAGAAGCATAAATTAAAATCATTTAAAACGACGATCGTTGTTTTGAAACACATAAGTTTAATTTTATCGCTGAAAATCAGTTTATGTTACGCAAACCAAAGTCTCAAAGTTTCTAGATCTTCCGAGATCTTTGCAATACTTTTTTATACCGTATACTAGCGGACCCAAACCTGCTTTGTTAGGCGTTAAAATTTGTATTATTTTGTCCACTAATAACCATTTTTAACCTTCACACTAAATATTTCCTAGGTCGTAATATGCAATTTTGTATGGAAAATTTCGCCATTGTGAGTTCGAAAAATTTAGCCTGGACACTAAAATTGATTATTAGTACCGCGGAGTGTGTACACGCGATAGGTAGGTACCATTACTAGTACACCATTTTTTTAAGGACAATATGACCTAATGGGTCTCACTTGAAGAAAATCGTTGGAAAACAAAACTGTTCGGATATGAATTTTCTGTTGATCTTCAAGGACATTTGTTCGGTCTGCTGTAAGCACCCAACTTCGCCCTCTTCTCTATTTGCCCTCTACCCTCTGCAATAATTTTCCGCGATGTAAACAACCAGAACATCTTCACACTACAAATGAAACAGTTATTGTTTGCTCTTGTGTCACCTTTCCCAAAGAACAACATAGCAACCCCAGGGCATATCACACTCGCCGTGCAAAATTTCACACACCACCTAGCAAGGACACTGCGAAAGGGTTTTTAACGAAAAACGATGGAATTTACGACCCCACAAGAGTCCCATTAGAGGTTAAACTGTTTGTTTGAAAAAAAAAAAAAAAAAATTGCACAAACAGCATCCTGGTTACATAGGTACCCTAGCATAGCACACATTGTCACTTCTATAAAATAACATAAAGGATGGCAATTTATTGCATCGCAGATAAAAGTCGTCATGCCCTCCCCACCGTCTGGCTGTCATCTTCACACATCCGACATCCGCTATGCATAGAGTCACATTTAGGCAAGTTTCGATATAATAACATGTCCGCGCTTTTAGTTGCTTTGCATTTCCTTCGAAAATACTGTCTGGCACGATTCCAATTGCTTAGACGCACAGCATGGTTACAACGATATGACAATTGGACTCTTTGTATATACCTTGAGCTGAGCCTCACACCGCCCACACCTACTGTCAATAAAATGACAAGATGTGTCCTTGACTGCGTATAACGTAGGACGTAGCACACGTATTTGATTCTATTACAATTTCACTTTCTAACATGTCTATAAGGATTTCTCAAAGGCAGGGATATCCCTTGGTATGATGATGGAATGGGGGTGGGCGCTGTGTGCGTACGAGGAGGGAACAAGTAAATTGCACCCAAATTGACTAACATATCGATTTTCATAATCGGGCAACATTTGCTGCCGCCACTGCTGGCACTGGCACTGCCACTGCCACCATCCTCCATCCATCCTCCTGCTGGGCGCATATAAATACACTTTGTGTCACGATGTGGAAAGAATACGATAAAAGATTATACGTGGCGACATCTGTTCCAGACATCTTTTAATAAAATTTTCATCTTTATTACTGAAAGATTGTTTTATGCTTTATGCTCATGCTCTCCATGCTGTATGTGCGAGTGGAACGATTATTTTTACCCCAACCGAATGTCGAATGGGAGAGTGGTGGTGGCCTGCCGGTGGATAAACTCGTCGTCGTCCTTGTTGGGCAAATTGCTTTCACACTTTAGTGGGCCCGGGATATGTTGCAAAACTTTTTATTGCAGCATGATTTGTGGAAGCATAATATCCAGTGTTAATGGCTGTGAGTGGATTTTATTGTATTTATGGCTAAACGATGGACCCCCTAGCCCATGTAATCGAATTCGATTGTGATTGTGAGTTTGAAACGAATGTTGAGATTTATATTGATAAATTAAATTTCAATATAAAGTGTGATGTTTCATTTTGGGAGAAGTAAATTGGAAAACTGAGCGGCAAGAGTGATGGCAGCAATTTCGGAAACAGTCTGTCAATCAGTGGCTACTGCTTGTGGTTGGGGTTAGAAATATAACAGAAATTATAATGCAAACTGAGTTTAGCTATATGTTTTATAAAATAAAGGACTAGTGGTCACTTTGTTAAGTTTTTTTACTGCACGTGGTCGTTATTTACAGTCGCAGGTAGGTAACCGCGAGTCAGTTTCATTGATGAACGCATAAGGCTCGAACGAATTTTTCTTTCGGAATTTTGTGGATCGCGATTTGCTGTATGTGTTCGCGGTAGGAATTTTCAATTCACGGGAAAAGTACTGTAATTGTAATTTTTGCTATTTAAACAATTAGACGCAGTTTCTTTTCAAGCCGCAGTTTTCAAATCACAAATAGAATTATTTTGAATCGTGTTTATTGGTTTTTTAAATTATAACTTTTATTTTATAAATAATTGTTGTTAGGAATCTTCGGGATTGACCACGCGACCTCAAAATTCCATATGCTTGTTTTTTTTCTTATTTTTTTTTTTTTTTTTTTTTGCTGCCATATTATTAAAATTTATTTGAGGAGAATTCCCCAAACTCTGTTTAGTTTCTCAAACTGTAAATTCTTTGGTCTGTTTGACAAAAAATTTGCGTCGCTCCCGATTTAAGGTTAGTTAGTATTTATATTAATCTCTCCGATGTCTATAATTTTGCGTCATTGTTTTGGTTTTGTTGTAAGCCCACTGGAAGTCCGGATTAGGTGAATAGCCGATGTGAGCTGGGTGTTTGATAGTTACTGTCAGGCAATTGACCTCCTCCCACTATCAAAATCCATTTGTGTGCAAGTTTAAGAAGCCGTCAATTATTATTGAATACAACAGGTTGCTATGTAGCAAACTATTGTCGGTCTTTTGAGGCTTCCTCTCCTTTGTTTCTTCTTTAAAAATCGTTTCATTCGACTGACGCAATATTAAAACCTCGTGAGGTTTCGTCGCTTCTTTACAGGAAGAAAGGTCTTTATTGATGGTACCGGCTTTATAGTGATGCTTGGGTCGAATCAGTCAGAACTTTTTCTGTAAAAACAAAAGAAAATAAGGGCCCCCGAATCAAAGGCTTTACCTGTCTAGGCATAGTTCGATTGCAACTGACAATGACAATGAGCTTGGGCTGCCATTCTGTTATTAATCGTATAGAAAGGATATCGTCGCGGCAGTACAAGTGCAATTGCAATTTTATTTTGTGGCACAAAGCCGGACATTGACTACCTTTTATCGCAATTGGAAAAGTGGTCTCCAAGGAAAAAAAATTAAATGTCTCGTTTTCTAGAAATGTTGTCTCAATCCCGATTAATTAGCAACAACTTTAATTATCCAGTCAACTTGTTATCCTTCAAACGTTCAGAAGTGCAAAAGTACTACCACCGTTCCTGTAGCCTAAAATCTACTTTGAGTTGCAACTACCATAAACTTGTTAACCTCATTTCACTTTGTTCCCCCTTTTGCGAGTCCGCCTTAAGATATTAAAATGCATCGACGCTCATACTTTTTTTCTGTTAAAAAGTCACACAGGATAAGCTACAATGGTATGGATCAATAACTATACTGAACAAAATAGCGAGCAACCTAAAGCACAATGCGGAGCGCCGGACCCAAGTCGGCACCAATGGCAGGTAAAATCTCAGACATATTGCTGATTGATTGACTACCGTTCAGCAACATTCATCCGATGTATACCCTTTTCTTTCGCCATTTAATTAACTCCCAATGCTGGCGTTCTTTTAAAGCATTTCTGCATCCCTCAGTGTGTACGTCTGTACGAGTACCGCAAACTTCCAGAGATCGACCGTAAAACCGCTTTTCACGCCCGTGGGCCAACTCCTGATTGACCGTCCGTTAACGAAGCCTTTTACATGTCAGTCTTGGTAATTAAAATGTTTACCGTCCTCTGTCGAAAAGCAAAATCCTTGCCTCCACTGCAGAGATACATTTGTTCAACTTAGCCTTCTGGGATATGAACTGCAGTTGACATGGAAAAAACAACCAAAGTCCGCTCGACCACTAAATACTAAATAATTCTAATTAAAATAAAAAGACATACATAAATCCTGCAGGCAATAAATACGCTCGCATGCATATCAGGCTTAGACGAATAGGTGCACTGGACTGACAGGTCATACGGAAGCAGATGCTTCATAATATTTTCACGTTGAAATTAAATTTTTCGCCGCATCCTTGCGCGCACCGTGATCCTAATCTCATTTACTATATATGATAGCTGACACGTGACCATAACTGATTTGTTTTTATTGAAACTTTTCATTCGGCATTCGAATAAAAGTTGCTAACTACCCAGAGCCACCCCTTTGATATTTAATCCACCGATACGATGGCTGGCTGCCACTGGCACACTGCTACGGCTGTTACTGCGCCTATACATCGTTCAACGTGATATTTGAAACAAATGATGATGGTAACTAACCCTCTGAGTGTAACTAATGCACACACCCTTAACTGGGGAATCATAACAAAGCATAAAATTAGGGCAACTTAGACCGTCGTCGACGTAGCACCGATGAGGACGACAAGCGACGACGAGATGACAAATCTCGTTATGAATTGGAAAATATGTTGTTTTGTTATTTCATTATAATATAAAGTTGGCGACGCAGGCCGTGCCGCGATGTGCCTAATTAGGCATAATTCAGTAAATGAGCGGAGCCTTGCACAATTTTCAATGGGAAATCAACCGCTGTGCGGGATGAATTTTTATTGCATATTTACAGGAATGCAGTGTAACTATATCTAAAGGTATAGGATTAGAATGCGTGGGTTGAGTTGCCAAAAATTACTTGGTTGGAATCCTCGAACTATTGCCATTTGAATGACATCAATGACTCTTGGAATCGGCGTTGGAACTTATTTTCAGGGAAAATATAAGCGCATCGTTCGGATTCAAAAGATATGCATCAACCTTTATGAGGGCTTGCTCCTTGGGCTCTCTACTACATCTATGCACGAATGCTACCCAAGTGTGTTAAAGACGAATTTTGATTGCCGTCAAAAGAATTCAACAACGAAGTTTGCTGAATTTGTAGTACAGTACTATTTAGGAAAAAATTCTAAATCCTTCGATTGGTTGACGGAAAACAATTCATATATTATATTTGGGAGCAAACTTTCGGTGTGCAGTTATTGCAAAGGCCGCTTACACATCAATTTAGCTTATTGTACATCCTCCGAAGCAAATGGCTACTGATTTTATATAATATGCAGACTCGACTTGATTAACTTACAAGCACAAGCGATGACCACGAACAACATAGCAACAATCTAATGCGCAGTCAGACTTGACTAAGCGAATAAGTGAATAAAGACTATAATAAGTGAATAACTGACAGGTGCATAAAACATAAACCACAAACAAGGAAGGAGACCAATAAGCGACGCATTTATGACAGATGTGACGGCTGACGGGTGAAGCAAGTTCACTTTCGGCTTTTGTCTCCGTTGAATGTGAATCCATTGACAGTTTTTACAAATCGAAAGTAAAAACATCCATTTGTTAAAAAATCGCGAGAATCAGTAAAACAATCCAATGAGTTTTGAGTACAATGCTAATCATTAGTTTAAACCTTGAAATGGCAAAGGCAGTTCAATCACACAGGATGCTGTGCTGTATAAATGACTCCACGAATATGCAAAAGAATTTGTTGCATGTGGCTGCGGTTAGTATGTTAATGTGAATTTTTTTGTATGCGATGAGGAGTTGAGGGATTCTGAGAGTTAAAGTCCCTCAGGTCTCAGAAGTCTAAGATAAAGCTTTCACAGTTTTTAAATAGCCATGTAACCAATTGGGGGATAAGTTTTTAATTTTTGTCCTCTAATGGTTTTGGAAAGAATCAACCTTGAAAAGAGTGCGTTAATCCAGTCGATAAATTTTTAAAATCGGTCGAAAATAAATAAAATTAAGATCCAATAATGATGTCTGATTTTGGCATCTAAATTATAAATACTCGACACTTTTTTGTGTCAATTAAAACTTTGAAAATCAAGTTGTTAAAGTAGACATCGCACTTAAAGCATTCAATCTGCTAGAAGTTCACCAGAAAAATATTAACAAGAATTAAGAAAACAGCGGTTGAATTCCAGCATCTGTGATCGAGCCATACGTCACTGAATTTTGTGGATTTTACAAGCAAAACAATAGCCAATTCAGTCACGTATTACTCGATCACGGATGCGGTAATTCAACCCCAGATTCAAACCGAAAAACTAAGTGCAGACAAGTACTTGTGTCCAGTTTAAGTGGTTTTGATCCGTCACTGATTTCTGTGCTATCCTAATTTAGATTCTTATTCAATTTTGTAGGTTGGCTCTGTTAGTAAAATGTTTTTAAAAGCTCTGCTAAATATGACAGTTGCAAGAACTAGATTCAAATGCCATTCATACATGATGGAAGCAATAATTAAAAATAATATCTGCGAAATTGCAATGATTTGTATATACGACGCGGCTGACATAAAATAGGTGCCTACATAGCATGCTGTCAACAAAAAGAGACAGTAGGCTTTAATGACAGCTATTGCTTTGCCGTTACATTGGCCCAATGCGTCAAATGAGTAGGTGGGCATTGTCAGCAATTCGAAGGAGACTTGATATAAGACACTCATCACCTCAGTTCTTCTATAGGTACACCAAAGAAGCATTTATGGTATTTAGTTATAGCAGGGGCGAATTAAGGTACCCTTGAGCCGTTTTTCTTCCCTCGACTGTTTTTCAGTCTGCTTGACGGGATTTAATGCAGAATATTTAACGAATTAACGATTTAACGATGAACGGCATAATCGAAAAATTGCGCATCCAGTCATCTAAAATGACAAGAACATGTTATTCGGCTATAACCTAGACGAGAGCTATAACGCAGAAGAGGGATACCTCATCTTAGACTGCAACTAAAAACCATTATTATGGTTGAGGCTCAAATCAAAACAGTCCTGTAGCGCCACCTATTAGTCCGTAAGTAAGCATCGCCTCTAAATTCAGGCCGTGATAAGTCACACATTTCCATTTCATACTTTTTGGTGTGTCATCACTCATCACACTTTGCGCGGTCTAATTTTTAAATTGCTTGCTAAACTATACTATTTTCCAAAAATAGCTGTCGCATTTGGTACTCTTAGCAACGCAGTTTAAGTGCCAAGTTACGGTAACTTAGACTTAGGAAAAAATTCCAGTCTACCGGTGTAGAAGAGCCAAAAAAGTTTTTCTTATCTTTAAGGACCATTCACATGAGCGCGAACTGCGAACAAATCAATTTACCACAAAAGCATTATATTCAATTAATATAACACCGCTAATCTAAAAAAAAACGAGACTTTATTGATTAAAATAACGAAATTTACAATTACAGGAATTCTCCCGCGAATTGAAAATTCTTGCCGCGAACTGTCACACTTTATTCACAATCAACATAAAACAATCGCGATCCACAAACCTGCGAATGAAAAATTCGCTCAAACTTAACCTTGAAACAATGCAAATGATTCGCGGGTACCTGTGACTAAAAAAAGTTTTCATGTAAATGAAGTGTCAGAATCTACGAATATTCGCCAGTTCGTGGTTTGCAATTCGCTCTCATATGAATGGTCCTTTAGAGTTAAAAAACTTATGACATTTAAACGCCACTGATAGTCACAAAATGTTTGCGCACTTTATTCAAATAAAAATAGTAACTTCCGAGCGATTCAAAACGACCTTCCAAAAATACTATAAAATAGGTATCCACCCCTCCGATGTAGAGATTTACTCTTGCTATATGCATATCATCCCCATCTTTTGTATAATCATCCCAAGAGATATACACTGTCAATCATATGCATCAAAAAACTGTCAAATGTTTGTCAAAATATCATTGTTGGTTAGGTAACCCTTTTTGCGTTTTAAAAATGTTTGTGTGTGCATACGTTCAATGCCAATGTTTGCTTAGTGTTTTCGAATATGCAAAATGTGCTTATATTTCAATAATAATAAAGCGTAAGTCAACAAATGCCAGCAACTATAACATTTCCATCTCTCTAATGAATTTATGAAAATTATTGTGACGTTGATTTGACAGCTGTTATGGACTTTGCAGAATTATCCATGTTTTCGACTCAATCGTTATGGTGTTCTAAAATTAATTATTAAATTATTGACATGCATAAAATAACTGATTGCACAGCGTAATGGTTGAAAATTACAGCCCTGAGAAAAAAGCAGGGATTGTGTGAGCGAAAATGAGTGCAATTTAAATAGTTAAAAAGTTCTATCTGCTGGCAACACAATTGAACACAGAAAGCAGTTTAGTAACAACTTTGTTATGGAAATAAAATCACTTACAACGTTGCTGAAGGGTCAAGTGGATTAGCTTTGCAATCTTTAGGATCTATTATATTGCATAGTCATAGCCTTCCTTCGAAGATATACATACATATACCTATTGCTATCAGTGGGTCAAGGATCGAAAACAGCTCTAAGAAAAGTTATATGGTTCTTGACTAGCTACAGAAAAATATCAAAAGCTAATAACTTAATTACGGAGTGTAATCAGTTTTTGGGGTTAGGGGTTAGAAAATATGGGAAACAAGTTCAATTTTGGCGCATGACTCCCAAGGTGCTTAAAACCCATTTCAATAGACAGACATCGCCTAGAAAACAGTTGATGTGGTTTGATTAAGTTCGATGGAACTCTCCACTACCAGCAAAGGTATTGCCTCTGATGACTTATAGTGAGTAGCGAAAGACCATTAAAAATGCAAGGTCCACTATCGAGCATGACACGATCTTGTACAATTTATATTTGCAAATAGTGATGAAATCTGTTATAAGAAATATGAATGTAGGCTTTGTTTAGAAGCCGCTTCTGTAATTCCGCAAAAGTCGGCGAATTAAGAAAAATACTCAAGCTGTACTAAAAGTTGAGAGCTAACAGCTTGAGCTTAATGCTTTTTTTTCCGAGAGTAGATCAACTTTGATTCACACGCACGACGAAGAACGCCTTTATCGGAGCACACTTTACTCTAGTAATAAAACAGAAAATACTATATTTTGAATTAAATAAAATAAACTTGTGAAGTCTTTACAAATATAAATTTACGTAAATATAAATCAAATATTGGAGAAAATGTGAGCACAGTTTCTTGGTGGTTATGCTGGACTATACTGAGCGAGGGATTTCAGGTTCGATTACCTCATAAACACAAACTACATCTAACAAGCAAATTAAATTAGATTAAATAAAAACTTAGGAAACGGCCTTAAAAAAGGATTTTTTTTTATTTTTACATAAATTTATTTATTTGTAGTATATTTCATTTATATTTATATTGATTATGTATTTTCAGAACTTCCATAAGTCGCTTCCTTTTATTTTTTTGTATATAACTCTAGCCGTATATTTAAATTTTAGCAATTTCGTCTCTTATTTTATTTGTATAGCATTTTTTTTTTTTTGTTAAAACTATTTTTTTTTATTTTACCGCTTATAGACAAAAAAAACAAATCGACCGATTTCGGTGAATATATAAGTTCGTTCTTATTTCTTATTGTATAAAAAAATTCTTTGAATATAATCGAGGGGGAAGTAATCAATATTTTTGAGTGGTCCTTGAATACAGATTTGCTACTTGTGATTGCATGTGAATTCGTTTGAATACACTGTGATACACTGTGATTCACCATGAATACGCACAGAAAAGTACCTTGAATACACCTGATTACTTCCCCCTCGAATATAATCCAGAAGGTGGCGCTGTTGATTTAATTGAGTTCAATTTAAATAAGTCTGCATTTTTCGCGAATGTGTATAGAAAGATGATGATCTAATTTCATCATTTAAAGGTGATGACACAACATAACTAGAGCTTATTGCATTTAAAAGACATGTATGTATTTCGAAATTGCGCTAAAACTGAATATTGTCACGAACAAGCCTACCATTCACCACAAATCCACAAACAAAATCACTTTCTGCTTATCACCATACTATGAAATTACTTTCAATATTCCGCACAGATAATTTCCATCAATTTATCTCCTGAAGTCTCTTCTAATGTCAACCCACTAACACAATCTTTTTTCGATACCTACCCCCAGCTGAACTGATACTGTTTGCTCATCCGCAACTTGTGCACTTGTTATGCTGCCCCATCTGCAGCAATGATTTGTCTTTTGTCTAGCAGATGTTAATTCTAGGTACGAAAATCGACTACACGCTAGCATTGAACTGAAAGTTCGCTGGGGATCAATTGGTCCAAACCAAATTAATAGTAATAATTGTTTCACGGCTGTTTTATTTTATTAGTGTTATTTCTCTTCTTCTTTTTTTTAAATTCATAAAGAGCTGTAGTCTGCGCTCTTATATGTTTTTGACGTTCACACATCAATGAGGAATCTGCTAGGCATTCCCACTGATGGTTAGTTTAATCTGTACAGTTTTCTGTTGAGATCGATCACCCGGGCGACGAACTGATCGATAGTGGTTATATGGAGCAGTGCGAATATTGCCATGTAAGGTGTAATGCACCCCGAAAAGAATAAAGTAAAGCAGCCTCTGAGCAGGCATTAGAATTTATTGTCTCTGACATTGGACCTTTTAAAAAGTCGGCAAATAAAATACAGTTTGAATTTAAAGTAATGTGGTGTGAAGTTTTATGAATGCTACCATGAGAACGGGTCGAATGTGGATGGAACTATGTGACACGTGACAACTGACAAGCAACTCAATCGGAACTCCAAGCCAAGTGAGTGTGTAAAAATAAAAGTATTTATCCTCAAACGATATGCGGTTTATCCTCTGTTGCAAAAATATTTTATAGCTTTTTTTAACAAGTGTGTTGGTATTTATTTGTTAAGTGGAATGGAAATATAGGCAATAAATTAAGCAACAAGTGAAAAATAATCGTACAAAAGCCAATTCCAATGAAAACTTCAATAAACTCTGAAAACAGAAGGCATAGTGATTTTTATATTCTTCTGGTAGAGAAAAATATTTAAGAGAGCTCAAAATCTACGAGAAAACTATAGGAATAGGTGCAATTCCTTTCTCGGAAAAAAGACGTCCACTTTACATAAATGAACTCCATAAAAAGTGCATATTTTTTAAAGCTGAAGATGGTATTTATAACAAAATCTATATGATGAACATAAGGTGCTTGATTTTCTTTTAGAATTTTCACTTTTAAAAAATGCGATCTACTACCCACTCCGAAATACATTCATAAAGTGACAGCACTATAATTTAAAGAATAAATTGGTGACTGAATGCATTTTTTGAAAAGCCTTCCATTTGGCTGATTGCACAAAGTCTGGCGAAAGCAGGCCAATTTTAACTTTAAAACAGAATATGACTGTCAAAAAAGTCTTATTTTGACAGCTTTCTGATCAGAAATGAGAATGCTTAAAAGAAAGTGGATTGTATGAAAGAGTAGCCGACCAAATGATTACAACGAATAGTATTCACTTGGTGCATTTTAGTAGTCATAATGACAGTGACAGCTATCTTTCATAATTCTTTTTTTTTAACCTAAATGTAAATATTCTTAACTATCTATCGTAGCTATAAATTGAACAATATCACGCATCTCGTGTCCGCAGTCAATGTTAATAAAGACGTAAGAATGAGATCTCTATTCAGACGTCTAAAGTGTCATGGACGTTCTACCCATAATTATAGATATGTAAAACGGAGATAAACACAAGTTCCGGTGACCAACATTCCTTCAATCACTTGAAAACATTTCTTTTTCTTATTTAAGACATGTGAAATGAGTGTTACTAAATTATACCAACAATTCATCAATCAACTATGGGACATTAATAAGTATTTGTCCGTTCGTCACTTCCGGAAGTCATTTTGTTTTATAGGAAATAGAAATTTCCTAATCCTTCGATATAAAAATACCAATATTCTGAACTTTCCCAAAATTCCTACCACGTACACAAGATGGCCGACCATTTCGGTCAAGTGTCACGTACTTTCGCGTGCTAGGTAATGATGTCCTCCTTCCAGCATCCGTTTAACCGTTCGTGTTCGGAATGTGTAATATTGCTAACTGCACAAAAAATATATAAAATCCCGCGTACCGTTTAAAACATAAAATTCCCCTGAACATTAGTTCAGTCGATGGCGTCAATATCTAAACTGACACTTCAAGGCAAACCAATATTGACTGACTTACGCAAATTGGTATTGGCGTCATTTTAATCTTAAACATGTTCTAATCAACATTACAACCAATGACTTACTAACTAATATAATTAGGTATCCATTTATCTGTTTTACAAGGTAGGTACCTAAATGTTCCTACCTAGTAATTGCTTTGTTTATACAAGTGCATGTTGACATTTAAATTGCCCGCATTTACCTCCAAATGGGGACCTACTCTCACCTCGAAACTGGTTTTCAAATCAAGTGAAGGAAAATTTTCCTAAAAATGATCAATTAAATGTCAACAAATAAATCCTTACCCTACAGTGCGGTTTATGCTACCGCGTTTCTGATTAGCCTGGAAATATACAACGATTTTGCGAATAAACTTTGTAGGCGACAATTTAAATTGAATTCGCCTGTCAGTTTGGATGGGCTCAAACTTATCCTTTTACTTTATACTAAGGTGCGGTGTGGCTACTTGTACAAATTAATCTTGAAGGGTACCTACTACATATTTTTTTTTGAACGATTGTGGAACACGTTGTCGGCTCAATGCAACAAATATTTATTGAATCGATTAACTTGTTTGTACTGCGGCTTATTAACCAATTACATTGGATTTGCGTATCAACATTCTGGGGTGAGTTACAATATAGTCACATGAAAGTGTTGTTATATATGATTTGCAATTTGTAATGTATGACTTTATAGTGATATGTACAAGACACACGGGCCTCAATGTGATGCCACATTGGAGAAGTCAAATCAATTTATAATGCGAGTCAGACCCAGAAATATAACTGTGATTAATGGAACCAGTTGCACCTGAGCGATCGCGACTACTAGAATTCTGTGGGGTCAGCTAGTAGTATAAGAGGGAATGACCTTGACGAGAGAGAGAGAAACCGTGGGTAGAAGGGGGTTTTTTCTTAAAAGCCGGAAACAGGACAAATTTGCAATACAATTTTCGATATAAAGAGGCAATCACATAGGTTAGGTACGATTACGATGAAGGAAAAGAAAATAAAACAATGCATTTTGTTTATCATATAAAGAGACGAGTGCATTCTTGTATTATGGGCGCTGGACTATACTGAGTGGAGGGTCCCGTTATTAACCATCGGAAAACACAAATATTCCACTCTCCCGCCTCTCGGTTTGTATTAAAGAGATTTTCTTTCTCTTGACACTCTATTTTTTTGGTTAGGTTGGGTAAGGTTGGATCATGGTTGATTCAAGGTGATTTTCCGAGGAATGAATTGACAGCACGATCTTTCTATATTTTGCGGTTCTGTTTGTCATTATAGTGGTCCTTCTGAACAACTTGTTTGTTGCTGACGATTGACGTCTTGTTCATATGATACATACATTTGTTTTGCGGCGATTTCATTGTGTACTAGAATCCAAAAGGTGGCGCTGTGGATTTTTAGATTTTTAATCTAACTTAATAAATTCTAATATGAAAATAGATGTGTACTTTCTGCAGATTTTGGCAGGATAGCTGAGGTATAAATAAATATTGTTGCAGTCATAGATATATTTATCAATCGAATACTATATTTTAATGGAAACAACTAGACATTTTGATGGCAGCATAAGTGAGATCAAACTTTAGAATGCGGAAACACATAGAAGCCGTTTATTTTCAGGGTGAAAACTGATACAGTCGTTTTCTGATAAAAATATTGTCATATGCTCGAGAGTTTCCATAAAACGATTCAAATAAAAATTGATTTTCCTTAAAACCCGTGTAGGAATTCAATTATTTTATTTTCAGTCTAAACTGGAAAACATATTTCCACCGAGTAAATTTTTTGACAGCGTTAGATTCACGTCCCCTGGAATCTAAAGGTTACAGCTTAAATTAAACAGTTTCTACTTGCAATTCAGTATTTGATTTGAAATATATTCCATTTTCCAATAAATTCCAATGTCAGCCTATAATGTACACTGTTCACTGTGGAGCCCACACAAATGTGATCAATTTCTTCGGTCAAACGTGCATCCGATTCGACGCACTTAAACTAAACTACACGCTCGGCATTATTGCTGCTCACTGTCGGTTATTCACCCCAGTAACACTCTAACGCACACCAGCCTCGTGCCACGTAACGCACAATGTCAGATACGACAAACGAACAGTTTTATTGCTCAATATTATATATTATTCAAATAGAAAAACTTCTCGCAATGAAAACAGACTGTGCTCACGTTTCTGTCAAAAGATGAGTTCATCGGAACGTTTGTCAACCCACCTCACAGATACTGAAAGATGCAATCGCTCTCGATCGCCCATTTGCATAGTAGTTTAATAAGCTACCGATCGTTAATTACATGTCATTGTTGAGTGTCAGAAATACCTAAGGATCGTGGAATCCATTGCTGAACAATTAATCAATTAGAAATTTTCCAAGAAGTCTACCTAATTATTATGAGCTAAAGGAACATTAAAATGACGTTGATCATTACGAAGGTCCGCAACCCAAGAAAGGTTAATCACTAAATACGCAATGAGCTGACCACAACATGACGACGCTTAAGTGTTTAATGTGGGCTATCAATTACACGAACTGGACGCGAATGGTGCTCTTTCGGTTTTCTGGAAGAAACAATAATTTTGCATTAAAATGACGGACAAATGACATTGTATCACTGTACAGTACCCAATGGGCCTTGTTGTCAATTGCGATATAAACGCCAAGTTGATTCATGCTCGCTCTATACAGTGACCGTAATGGATAGTTGACGGCGCAAGTGCGGCATGGTCTACAGAAGCTAAGTGCTGTCACATGCCATTGTTGTTATCTTAAATGTTTGGTCATGTTTTTTGTTTTATTTATTTTTTGTATTTTTTTGATTTAATTGCGCAGATTTGCTGTTAAATTTTTGATTTATCTGTGCTCTTTGACAGATTTCTAAAAAAAACGAGGCAGTGTTTGAGAAATATGACGAGATGTTTAGCGGGTCATGAGAAGTCACAATGTGAAGAGGGTAGCCGCATTGCATACTAGAGCGTAGATGTAGCCTTAAATTGTGTGCTAGTAACATATTTGACAGGTGACTACAAGATATGTTTATAGCCTTCACCGACTTATTAGGCCGTTGACTTCGTTTGGGTTACCTATTAGAAGAAGGAAAGGTATCCGTCTTGTCCATTTCTTACCAAATCGGATCTTTCATCCTAGGACCTAGCAATTGTTGAGCAAATTTCACCATCCACCATCAACTCATATGCATTTATAAATTCAATTTATGTCCTTTTTGCACGGGTGAATAAGATTTTTCCCTCTTTAGCACCAACTCTCTTACTTTGTTTGGTGAACATTTGGACAATTTCTTCAGTTGCCTACTGTAATAATTGCAAAACCATGTTTCCACTGTGCGCTATTTATCTCCCGCAAATTTAACCGGTATTGTGTGCACTACATTGGTACACCGCAATTTACAGAAATTATTTAATACGTTTCAACAAACCAAACGATCCTATTTGCAATAATTAGTTTTGAGTAACCTGCTGTAAATCCAAACGGAGCCGTACCTTTGTTAAGGTCATTTTCAAATTTGAAATAACATAATTGAATTACGACAGCGGAAAAAATAAACATCCTCTGATGACCGAATAACCGGTATCTAAAGTTTATGATCCAACAACGCGTTGCGCTCGAGAATTGCATCAAAACGTACTTTACGAGTGGAAAGTGTAGCATAGTAATTGCCGTTTGCGTCTTCAATGACTTATTTTATATTGATCCGACTTAATTGTACTAGTTCAGCGGCTTAATACATGTTCTAGGCACAATGTTGTTATTAAAAAAAGTAACTGCCGAGACTTAATGTCGCAGATTTTATGCATGTCGGTGGGTTCCCTTGAAAAATGCGTTTTACCATACCTATTCTGATTGAATTAATAAACGATCACCTCTCGTTGACTGACAATTTCGAGAAATCGAGTTCGCAACAAGGTTATTAGCTTCTAGCAAAATTGCACAATTATCTGGTAAATTTTATCGTAGGAAGTGTTCGCTTACAAAGTAGGGCAATTTGTTTATAGGAGCACTAAATACTTCGACTGTGAATAACAGTAGGTACTATTGTCGGGAATTGTCAAAGTTTATTCACAATTTTCGAAATCAGTTCGCTTTCCAAGAGACCGGTGAATAAATTAATCTTTTGAAGTACAACTTCAAAACAGATCCGCTGTTAGGAGTCCTGTGTTTTTAAAACTGTTTACACCACAAATAAAGCCAAGAGCTACTTATTCTCTGAAATACATTGTTTAACTCACATTCGCACGTTTGTTATTGATATGAAAACATGACTTGTCAATGGGCAGCTGAAATTCGCGTGTATCTACAAACGATTAAACTGTGTTGTCTGTCATATGAATGGTTGACAGAAGTATGAAACATGCGATAATTGATAGGCAGTTGGTCGAACCCATAATAAGCGTTTTTCTTTTTTAGTTCAGAGATGAGCACTGAAGTGAGTTCGAGCATTATGTGGGTGCTCAGATCGTTCTAAAGTTTTTTTTTTGTTGTTACCTTCTGTCAAATGTGACTGCAAGTGTGCATCTGCATGTACATTAATCAGCCTTTTATACTCAGCCTGCTCTATAAGTCTATTTATTCTGAGCTTATAGAGCGCGCTCTGATCATGCTCTGAACGAAAAAAGAAACATACACAAATTCGAGCTCTGGGGTCAATTTTCGTTCTGTGAAAGAGTGCATCGAATAAATCGTACTCACATTCGCTTTCACACATTGCTCTCATTTTTTCGATTCACTTTGTACTAAAATGCGATTCTCGTTTAATAAGTGACATTTGGAACGAGAATTGACCCCCAGAGTTCGAACACGAACTTTTTTTTATAACGGTTCAGGTTCTGCTCTGAGCTAAAAAATAAAAAGGCCATATATATACATAGATATATCAATGTTCATACTTAGAAGTAGCCTTACAACAATTTGCTTTGCTAGAGTGGTAGAGGAAACTAAATTTTAAAAGAAGATTTTATAAATTCAAAAACGCAATTCAACTCTAAAACAATAAAATTTCACCTATAATGGGTATACAAGGCAACCACGCAAACACTGTTTCTTTTCTGCAGTCACTCCAAGTCCAACTTGGAAAACATTTTTTTGTGTAGCACTCACTAAACAATTGTATAAGAATAAAAACGGCAGGTGGATCACAAAGAGTAGAATTTGTTTATCAGAAAAATGTTACAACACTTACCTGGCATATTTTCCGACAACTTTAGAGACTTACGAATCTAACACAGTTGCTTTCCGTCATCATCATAGGGCACCGAGCCCAATTGTACTTGCAAACGCTACAACCGTGATCAATATGTGATGCCACTTTTTGTTTTTGTCATCAGGTCCTTTTTTCAAATTTTCCAATTTATTTAAAAAGTGAACACAGAATGAAAGCTAGCACGAACTGAAAAGTGACATAAATGCACGAAATATTTATGTAAGCTGTTATAAGTTCTGTAAGAGTTTCCACACCCGTTCTAACTAAATGGGAACACATTTTACTTACATCTTAAGTAACTATTGACAAGCGTCCTTACTCCACAAAGCCCAAATTGAGCTAAAAAAAAAAAAACCTACGCCCCAGTGCTAATTCAAGGAATTCAATGTACCGTCAGGAAATAAAGTCAGGCGCTCCCCTGATGACTCCCACTTTCATCCGCCTTTTCACTAAAATCGAAAAAAAAAAAAATACCTAGGGAAACATTTGCAAATCTGACAACTCTAACCTCTAAATGTTAAAAATGAATGTCACATCTAAGTGATGTGCATTGACACTTGTGTGTCTATTAAAATGAATAGTATGCTGTCACGCATTTATGACATGCAACGATTTGTGGGTCACATTATGAGTTACTGTTCAAATCGTATGTGTTTCATCTGGCGATTCAAGGAAGTATAGCTGCACTCACGTATTCAAATGGTTTGCCTATCAATCAGCTTGATAAAATATGAGCTTGGAAAGATCGTAAAGTATTCATATTCCAACAATTAAAAATTTAGTTTTGCTGCCGTCACTTGTTTTGTGGAACCGGATGTGACAGGTGACAACTCTTTTCGGGTAATGTCACTCCAAATAAATTTTACGACCTCACTTCCATTGAGTCCAATTTAGGTAGACTTTGAGCAACCAAAGTATAACCCTGCGCCCATTAAACCAGATCCCTATAATATATGCGCGGTTTGGGTGATCCCGCGAGTGTCCAATGTCAATGTCAGTTTTAAAACAAAACAAAAAAATGGTTTCGTCACTACTCATTTGAGCGATAAACTGGAGGTGTTTGGACAAAAACACATTCATTAGGGAGTACCTTTCGCCCATTATAATTGCAAGTTTAGCAACTTATTCTCATATACACTTACTGTGAAGTGTAAGGCAAGCACATATGGCCACTAAACTTAGGTTTGATGGTGCCATACGTTTAATTAATATACTTTATAACATTTTTTTGATTATACCATTAAATGGTTTATTAAGGTCAAAATGAATGTTGGCCTATCCGTGGTACAGTGTTGTGAATGTCAAATTTTGTAAGTTGGTTACACTCTGATTATTATTTTTGTCTTAAGAATAAAATAGAGTTTCTTAAATTTTAAGAAATTTATCATGTTTAATGATTTGTCATGCATCCTTGGATAGTTGAGGGGCTCACGATATTTTATCCATGAATACTTTTGTTCATTTATTCATACGAATTTCTTAACAAAACCTGATGACTATCACTTATTCCTGCGGCTACTACTGGTATCAGCTGCCAAATGCCACGCCGATTACTAAATAAATTTAACATATTTGAGCAATAAAAGGGAAATAATTAACTTTCAGATAATTAACGAGAAGAATCCAGTTGGCAATCAAAATCGTTTAATATCCTAAAATGCAAGGCGGTTTAAAAGTCACAACTAATTGGCCAAATATTATTATGACATATCTCAGAAATCCCAATTTTCTCCAACTTTTGGACAAATAGTCACGATGGACAGATAAAACTTCGACGTACCCCAATCGCGTCCCTGTACAGCTGAAGTATAGAATCGGTCAAAATCGGACCTAATGAGATCTTTTGAGGGAAAAATTCTTTGGTTGATACTCAGTCCAGTTTAAACTGAAAATGCAGCGGTTGAGATATGGACAGCTATGCTTTAGCCCGACGACTCTTTGATGTACGTAACCGGAATCAGCTAGATACTCCCAAAATAGGGCGGACAGGCTTTTTGGTTTAAGTCCACTCAGCAGCTCGCGTTGCTTGCCATACTCACTTCAACAATTCAGTGTTTAGAAGCGAAATGACTGAAATTAAATTTAAATGTACCTATGTATGTAGAAAATATAATTGTCAATAAATTTATTATATTGAACATTTTTCTCAGCACAGAAAAGTGAAGTAACCAAATGAACAGTAAAATAAGTCGAATGGTATGGCGGTATGCAAGTATTTGGGTTGAACTGGTATAAACTGTTATATTTATGCAACCGTTTTTCTGGCGTGAACTTCTTGGTTGAAAAAGAACTCAAACTCAGCATGTGATCAGCAGTAAAATTGCCCATTTGAAAACAAGCCAATCTTAGATTTAAGCCGTTGCTATTAAGACGACAAGACTGGAAGCAATATGTCGCTCTATCCAGTGACAATGGACTTCGGAGTTCGGACCGGAGGAAATCGCCTTTTGAAATTCATCCACTCTGTGTTGCAAAATAAAACGTTGGCACGGATGGCTTACAAGAGGAAGGTTTATTCACTGCTGGAGTACATTAAATTAAATCCGCGGAACCAACCGGACACTTTTAGTGTCCATGTTAAGTTTTTCGAACTCACAATGGCGAAATTTTCCATACAAAATTGCACATTGTGACCTAGGAAATATTTAGTGTGAAGATTAAAATTGATTATTGGTAAGGCCAAATAAGTATTTATCAAAATAATAATTCCAACTTACCCCTTTTTAGCAATTCCTTGGCTCAGTCAGATTCCGATTCCGATGACAAATGAAAAATGAGCTGGTTTTGGCGCGTATTCGAGAACATTTCGCGGGACATTTGACAAATTCATGATCGCGTTCAGTTTATTTAATGTGTCAGATTGACGGCTAGCTATTTTTGTTTTGGAATCGGACCTGATCCTCGGTTACATTTAAAATTTACTTATAAAAATCTACTACACAATCCTTAAACTAAACCAATTTAAGCGATCGAGAACAACATACTACAACACTACAAGCAATAACGTAAAAACCGATGAAAGGGAAGACTTTCCAGTGGGCCGATTTTTGATATTTCTTTGTTTTTCCCGTTTTTTTTTCCCCAGTCAAATGTGACTGTAGGTGTGTAGGTATAAGATTAACAGCTTCCTTGTCAACCTGCTCAGTAAATTTATTCTGAACGAAAAAAGAAACATCTTCATCTTCAACATCATTCTTGAGAAGATTGTGCGAAACTCGCAAGCCAACACCAGAGGCACAATCTTCCAGAAGTCTGTGCAACTACTTGCATACGCTGACGACATCGACATCATTGGCAGAACACAGCGAGCTGTCACTGGTGCGTTTGCAAGTATCAGTACAGAAGCGGCAAAAATGGGTTTAGTTGTGAATGAGGGCAAAACGAAATATATGCTGTCAACAAGAAGGGACACACAACATCGACGAATCGGTCAGAGCGTCACGACAGACAGCTATAATTATGAGGTAGTTAGGGATTTTGTCTACCTCGGCTCCGCTATAAATTCTGACAACGACATCACATCAGAAATCAATCGAAGAATCACACTTGCCAACCGCTGTTTCTTTGGTCTAAGAAGGCAATTGAGAAGTAAGGCCTTGTCAAGAACCACTAAGGAGACTCTATATAAGACCCTCATCATCCCAGTCCTACTCTATGGCGCAGAAGCATGGACGCTATCAAAGGCGGATGAAGATCTCCTTGGTCGTTTTGAACGCAAAATTCTTAGATTGATTTTCGGTCCCGCTTGCGTTGACGGGCTTTGGAGGAGGAGATTTAACAGCGAACTCTACGAGCTGTACAGCGACATCGACCTGGTCAGAAAAGTGCGCATCAGTCGACTAAGATGGCTAGGACATGTAGAGCGAATGGACACCAACGCTCCGGCCCGGAGGGACAACGCAGTAGAGGAAGACCTCGCCTTAGGTGGCGCGCGCAAGTGGAAGGGACCTCAACCAACTTGGAGTGCGCAACTGGAGGCAGTTAGCCAAAGATCGCGCTAACTGTAGAGGCGTATTGGTTGAGGCCCAGGTCCACCCCGGACTGTAGCGCCACCTAAGTAAGTAAGTAAGAAAAAAGAAACATAAATTCTGAGCTTTAGGGTTGGGTTCTGTAAAAAAACGAAACGAAAACCACTTTCGCATTTCAAAAAACGAAAAAAAAAATTAACTTCTTTCGTTTCCTTTTTCTCTTTCGCATGGGTTTAAGAAACAGCGTGACGAAGAAGTTAAGGTTTGAGAAGCTGAATGGATCATAATAAGCTTATGACAGCCAATAGCTGACAGTTTCAAAATATTTTATTTGTTGGCAGCTTGGGTTAAATAGATGAGATCAACATTGTAGATAATAATGTAAGTTCAATTCAAATTCAAATAATTACCGGCACACATACTCTTCATTTGAATTAGTTACATATTTACAGCACATCAACAACAACACAAACACAGCAGAATAGAATGAATGATTGAGTGGATGGAGAGGTCTTATTTTCTAGCTAAAAATTCGCAGGACAATGCTATTATGCGATACTTATGGTCCGCTATCTGTAACAAGATGTTTTGTTTTTTATCAAATAAAGTTTTACTTAATATCATAGAGTTAATGCTGTGATGGATTTTCCTGTTAAAAAAAAAAAACATTTCCTTGTTCGAAATGATTAAACCATTAAACATCGTTTTACATTTGAAAAGCTGTCACTTACCGCTGGGTATTTTAAATTTCTGGAAAAAGTAACTCTTAGTAACATTCTCTTCCAGTTCTGATGGCCATTTCATCCATTGAGGACACAAAACATTTTCCATTACATTAGGAGGTTCGTGTAGTATTTTCGATAAAGTACTATATGCGAGAGCAGAAACAAAATTGGAAAAATCCCAATCCCAACGTAAGGCCGAATTTGCTTTGAAAGAGAACAATATCTGTAGACCTTGCGTCGTTGATCATTTATCGAAAAGCAGTTCCATTCCAAAAATATTTTTTTGTTTAAATTTGTCAACTGAAAATGTAGGCACTCAAATCAAAATCCACATAAAGTTTGTACTCGGTCACCCTGTACTAAAAACAAAACAAATTACTTGCAGAATGGGACCGTAAATATAAATTATTTAAAGAAAAGAAAAAAAAAATGTTTCGTAGTTCTCGTTCTTCATCTGCAAACTTGGATACACCCTTGAAAACGGAATGAAGAACGAAGCACTAAATTCATCAAGCCTCTCCACCGCTATCCTTGAAGGTTTACCAGTAAATTTCCGCAGTTCTTGTAACCAATTATTTCCGGCTGACACAATGACATTCAATCTGGTTTAAAGGTTCCAAGCTGGGTGTGTGTAATGACCATAAACCGATTCCACATTCCAGATCACCTCTTAACATGCAATAAGCCATTAAACACTACCAGTTAAAGATACGAGGATCTTCCCATGCGTCACCTCGAAAGCAGCAGACGCACGAAAAGAAAAAAACCCCACAGAGAATATCCATCGAAAGGGAATAGGCTACCCGTTCACATATCTAGTGTCTCCAGTCAAAAGCAAACCGACAACATGCACCCCTCCTTAATTCGCATACTATCACTAAATTGGCCATCTATACGCTATACCCACTGCCCGTATAAGAGAATATAATTGCATGTATCAGGCCAAAACAACCGATCGAATCGCTCGACAGGAATCGTACGCAAAAAAAAAAAAAACCCTCGCATAAAGAAAAACTCGCAAAAAAGATACACCACACAGTGATATGGAAAATGCGAAGAAAATAATAAAACAAACCAACTAACAGCTACACTTAAGGTGGTGGTAGTAGTTGTGGGGCTGACTTTAAAGCATCTTGCTGCGGGTCCATTCGTATGAGCTTTTCACATTACACGGCGATAACTTTAGATCAACAGACACGTTTTTTTTACATGCGCGCGCGCGCCTTGTTATAGCCTGGGCAGCTCTTGAGAAAATTTTTAAAGACAGCAACAAACGATCTCGGAGGCTTGATACTTAACGGCGGGTACTTCAACGGCGCGGATACTCTTAAAAGTTTTCAATTTTCGTATCGTTTAGTATCGGTTTTAAAATTCGTTTCCCGATTGTGGGTATGGGTTTATCGCTGTTTAACGTATCCTTGTGCGAAAGTTCTCTTCAGTGAAATACCTACCACGTTTGTGGAAAAAAAATAGTCCTCTTGGCGACTTGATAATAAAAAGTGAATGTGTGTCGAAAAAAGGATATTTAACGAAATTATACACACTATAACAATGATAACGAATAGGAGCTGATTCTTGACATCCCAAAACAAAAGGATACATCGCGCAGCAGCCGCAGATATAGTTCGCGCACTGTCGAGAGTACCTCAACGTCTACGACATTAATTTGGAAGTAAGTAGCAAGATCGTTGTGGGACATGCCAAATTCCTTGTAGAAATTCCGATCGGACGGTTTCGTAATAGTTTAACTGGCCCAATGAATCTAGTTAGTGTGTCAGCAACTTTTCTGGCCAAATTGGGAGAGACTGTGTTCTGTGTGGTATATTTTGCGCGCGATTTTGTCCATCTCTCTTGCAATGTTTCTTCGTTTTGGACGATTCGCTTTCGATTGAGACGGGGGTTACATAATCTGATCGATTTCTTGTGTTTTTGGGTGTAAATCGGCTTACGGATGGTAGTCGGCGGCGGAATGAGTTTTTTTTAATGTATGCATAAAATTTGCACAAAATTACTCTCTGATTGAGCCAGGTAAATTATTGACAAAAACCTTTGTATTGGGTTTGAGTTTGTGTACAGTTTTCGTTGTGTTTCTCCTCTGTTGACATTGACTTATATTCGCATCGCATAAGATGTGCAGTAGGTAAACAATAAAGTGTCCGTGGTTGATTTTCTTCGATTTGTTAAATAATTAAAAATTTATTATGATTTTATTTGAAATTTATCTATGTATTTCTCTCGGCCTACGGTGGTAGTTGTTGTTCGCTTGTGAAATGAGCTTTTGCAGATGCTACTTTTAAATTAATCGATCGATATTATGAAGGTTAATCGGTTAACGGTGTGGACTAATGGCGGTGCTAGAAAAGGAAGGATTGTTCATTGGATTGTGTGCATTTTTTCATGACAAAGTTACATTTTTTACATGTAACTTTCGGTTTGGATTATTTAACAAACTCAGTTTGGTTGATGTCCCTTGTGTGGGTTTAATGAAAATGGTATAGTTTATGGTCGAAAGAAATTGACTGTGTTTAGGTACCATTTTTAGTTTCAGCTAGTTAGTTTTAAATTGTAGGCTCACAATTTTTTAGAAGTACAAAGTGAATCTCTAAATTGTTCACGCTTGTCCAAAAATATTTTCCACTTTATATTTTTAGTAGCGCAGTTGATTGATGGTTGATAGATTTTAAATTTTCATGAACCTGCTTGAATTGAGCGATACCATATCGATCACAAAATGACGACCAACTTGTTTGTAAAAATATTCTGGTCCCTTAACGTTTTTGCTGGAATATCAACACAAATGAGAAAGACCAGATTTCTTTGTAAAGAATGGTTTCGAATTTTGTTAACAGAATTAGCTTTTATTATTGCTGGAACTAAGTGTAACAAAAAAAAGGTGTCAAGTTAAACATTTGCCTGTAGCCTCCATATCTACATCGATTCGTTATACATACTACATAAAATTATTTAGCCAATATAATCAGTAAAACATGTCTGCCCAAGTATTTTACCAAAAAGAAAAACTCAATAACAAAAACAAATAGAAAACATCAGTTCCAAATCTAATTTGTCTCATTTGACAGATCTTATGCTTGAATAAGGTCATGGAGGAGCTTTGTAATCTATGCGACACATGACATGGGTGTGGTGTGTGACTGGGTGACATATAATTTCGGGACATTTGTTTATACGATGTCTACATGTAGGTGTTTTCCCCCGGCTTTATCTGAAGTCATTTGTTATGCCATACCATGGGTTCGGCAATGTTAAACGCAAATATCATTACTCACATAACCGATTCGGTAAAGAGAATCCATATATTTTTCAGATGTGCGAAGCACAGCACTTTCTTCCACCAGACAACTTCAGGATTACTTACTTTCACTGTACTATTTTATTTATTATGTTAAATCCGTAAATTGCGGCTGAAATCTAAACCAATTCTAAATTATGACTCTTTGCAATAAAGATTTTTAGTTTCGACTCTAAATTTAAGTAGTTTACAGTGGGCCTTACCAATAATCAATTTTAATCTTCACACTAAATATTTCCTAGGTCACAATATGCAATTTTGTATGGAAAACTTCGCCATTGTGAGTTCGAAAAATTTATCCTGGACACTAAAAATATTTATTAGTACCGCGGAGTGGCTATATTTTCTATACAAATTTCGCAATTGTGAGCTTCCGTAAATTTAAAGTCGAGACTAAAAATGTTTATTGCTAAGGCCAAATAACATTTTAATGAACTGTGATAAATTCTGTCTTATCTAGACGAAATGGATAACTAAAAATAAATAGATTTTACCAGTTCGGTTAACAATTTTGGCTCACAATATGAACCTTACTAATTACAATTTTTAAATTTATTATTAACTCATTAACTATTTGTGAGAGCATTTTTTTGTGGTATGACCTCTCTTCAAAGTGCAAGCAATTTAGTTACAAAGGGCAACATTGACTTCAAACCTAAAGCGCAACCAACGAAGGTTTAAGGTTCAAAACCTTCAAAGTTACTTGTGCTTCTACACCGGGATAGGTATAGGCGCCAATAGCGAATAAACCGTGAACTTATTTTTTCAGCTAATGTTCGAAATTATGGTCATTCGTTAAAAAAAAAAAATAATCATTTAGGTACCTACTTAATAAATGTTGTACTAACATTTTTTTAACTTTCGCCATTACGTAGTAAGAGAAAGATATTGATTTCGTACAAAATTTCGAACTCGAGATGTTAACCAATTCTGATATTAAGATGATAGGGGAACTCAAAAAAGTGGGTCGTAAAATTCTGTACGGTCTAACCGACCTCCCACAGGATTACAGCCTAAACGGCTATCCGGATTCCGTTCAGACTTCGGCCTTGGAGTTTTTTGTGGGCGTTCGAAAGTTCGAGGCGTTTTATTTTTTATTTTTTGCAGGGTAACCTCAATAATAATGGTACTTTCCATACAAAATGTTCATACCAGCTTGATTTGGTCGAAAACGGTTCTAAAGATTTCAACAAAAATTTACCTGGAAACGGCAATAACGATTTTGACCAAAATGCAAACTTAGAGTCACATTGATGTTTTCAAATTTATTTTGTTCTTAATTTACAATTCGAAGCACCGAAAACGCTTATTTTAAAAACTGTTCTTATCTCGAAAACCCCATCTTCGATTTCGTTAAAACTTTAAAACGATAAAAATCGAAGTGATGCTAACATCCCGAACAATAACTTGTTATCGGTTGTCAGCTAAATATTTAATCAATGGTATTTTTCAAACTACATAAAACTACATATACATTGAAATATTTGGTACTGTTTTGTCTGCTTAATTTTACAAAAACCGCTTTAACAATTTTGACCAAAATGCAGTTTAAAGATAACATAAGTATTCTTAATAAGATTCCGTACTTAGTTTTAGTAAAAAAAAAATTTTAAGACCTCAATTTTTTAATTATGCCTCAAAAAATACTACAGAAATCACGATCTATGCATTTTCACATATCAACGGTATATTTTTGTAGTAGACTTAGGCCCAGTTGAACACAACTTGGGGAGTTTTTCAAGTGAATAAAATGGGCCTTAATGCCCCATAGCTACACAAAACTTATTTTTAGCAAATACAACGCACTTCTTCTTTTTTCAACTAAATAAAAAATCATCCAAAGAAAAGTAGTGAACCTCTTACTTTTTTTTGAAAATTATCTAAGGTAAACGTGGAATTTAAAAATTAGGAAAACTAGAGAAAACAACATTTTACAATTTTTCCAAATTTTCTTAAAGATTTCGTGCAACAATTTTGCATAGTTTGAAGCCCAAAAAGGATAATTGTCACTTTTAAAATTCATTTCGTGAAGAATGATTTCTGGTCCCAATACATTAAACAAAATCAAAAGTCATCCTACAACCTACATAAACAAGACATTATGTTCCAGCCACCTTTTCGAATTGAATTTCCCACGACGATTACCAAAAATGCTCCTTTCGCCCATTCCTATACGTTAAAAGACAACGCTAATTTTCCGCCCCTTTAGCTTATTTTGAAAGGCAAGATAACCACGAAATGGGTAATTACCGACCATCTGATATCACTCTTTCGGACTATTTCCCATTTTTTTTTTTTTTTGTTAATTTGGCCGTTTATTTCGAATGAGAAATCAAACAAAGTTATGATTTACCAAACAGTTAAGAACTAACTAATATTTTGTGTCCAACTTTTCATTGGGATTTTTCGTTCGAAGTTTCGTTATTCACAGTGGTGCAAGTATTCCTCATTTTTTCTAAAAAAAAAAAAATAAATTAGGCGTCTTCTTCTTTTTCTATATTCCAATTATAAATTGATGTTGCACTGCGTGAACTGAAGACAGACACTAACTACGTTCTAAGTCCAATACGTCTGACTCACTTCACTAGTTCCATTGTGCAGTCCTATACTAATTCTATTATATACATTCCTTAGAGCAGGAGGGATTTCCCTGTTCAATGGAGCTACCTACTTTACAGGATAACACAATATTGACAAGTTCTCGCCGTAATCCATTCATTTCCTCGTTCATATGGTTTCAATTCAAGCGTCTCTTAAGCTTTTAGCCTTATAAAAATCGTTGTTGACTGAACCCCGCTCATTATATTCTACTCAAACAAAAATCGCATTACATTGAAAATTGCATTAAAAAAGCTCATATCGCAATATACGAGTAATAACCATTGCGCCGATTCGATTGACTGGGTCAAAGCCCACAACAGCCACTCACCAATAATTACATTGGAATTCGGCAGTCAGATCGACTGCGACTAACTTTTATCGAAAGCAATATTCTTTTGAAACTCCACAATGTGTAGCAACTATTTTCCGATCCGCACACATTCATAATGTAACCAACTAGCATAATAATACAATTACAACAATATTAAATAGAAATCATTGGTCTCTGTAATGCTTCTTAATTAACCGTCTCTGTCTATCGCCGGCGAGCGGCCGCAGCAAAGCAAAATACCTTGCAAAAGTTTACCTCTTGCCATCCATTACCAATTGAAATCAAAAACTCCCCAGCAATTGGATCATTTAAGAAATGGCCCATTCTATTGTGCTCCTTTGTTTACATAATCAATCAAGAAATAGCGAAAACGCAAAGTAGCATGAAAACATTTTCCACCGCAGATACCTATTGGTAAACTTGTGTAAAGCGTCATCTATCTGCCTCCGACGGATGAACGCACGCTCACCGTAAGTGGTAGAGAAAATTATGCTTTTGTCAAAATGTAAAAGTAAAGAAATGCAATGTAGATTGCAGCATTTAACACAGTTAATTAGTCAACAGATGTAGACGGGGGCACACGATTTAATATAAGCTCAGTTTGTACGTCAACTCTTTGGTTTTCACAATTCGGTGGTACTTTTTCCGGGGCAATTAAGATGATGGCTCGTAAATCTTGTGCAAAACCTCAATAATTGGCTGGACAAGTTTTTTTATTTGTCTTATCCCAGTGGACATCTCGGCTTCAAATTTTTTTAATTATACATAGAACATAAACTTTTAAATTGTGTCAGGAAGATTTTTAATTACCGCTACTCGTGCAATGCATATGACCATTCCAGTTGGAGTTTCAAATTGTCATCATAAAGTAGAACTGCAAGTTGGCAATTATTTTCAACTTTTTTCTATCCGTTGTTGTAGAGGGGAATGAGATTTAAATAATTCTTACTGCGTCGATTAGATTAAACACTTCAAAAGACTAATACGTGATTCATTTTGCTCCAATTATACCTGCTTCGCAAAAGTGGACAGCGCCAACCCACGAAATCAGCGAGACATATTTGTCGCAACCAGCTGTAAAATACCCTACATCACAAAGATTAACACACCACAATGGGGACTGCGGGTGACACTGAATTGACTGTGTAAAAATAGGCAAAAAAAAAACAAAAACAACGAACTTTCGATTTCATTACCATGCGTAAGAAATGAAATACAACACCTACCTCAAGAAACAAAGAAGATCATTTTGAGCGATACTAGATATAAATGATAAATACTGCCTCGAGCGATCTTACATAAACGGGAAGAATACGTTTGATTCAGCGGCTCGACGGTGACTGTATAAATATTACGATACGATCGCGCATTGATAGAGAATGGGATTCCCTTTAACGAAAATTATGTCGTCGCGGTTTTTGTTGGTTCAAGATGAATTGTTTTCTTATAAATAGGGGCTTCTGTTTAATTGGGTTTGAAAATGCAGAGCTTTTATATTTGGGTAATTATACCTGAATGACTGAATGAACAAGTGCTAAGCGCTTTGGATTTCACTTCCATATGAACTGAACGTCTGCAATGTATGAAAAAAATGCGAAGACCTTGTGTAGGCTGATCCTGTTTTCATTTGAGGACAACAATTTAGTTCAACAGCACAATTTAAGTAGATAGATCTGTTGGAGGATATAGTAGAGCATTTTCACAGTCAAAGACAATATGGCGGGGATCACAGTGGATCGACACATTGGGGATCATGCTCATCGTGACATAAGGGTCTGGTGGACTAAAGACACCTAAAGGAATAAAATAGTAATCTTAAACATCTTGAATGTCTGGGTCTTTCTTGATCCATGATCTTTTGCGTCAACAAACGGAGTTCCCAAGCATAGAAGCACGGCCTACCCAATAGACTGCTATATATGTATATATAGGGAACAGGATCGATGTCTCAGATTGTATTGCATAAATACCAATGGAAGAAGCCCAGTGTATTCCTGGCAGAGCTGTCAAAAAAAAATATATCTTACTTGTGCAGAAAATTCCAAGTGCTTACGGTCCACATGAGCTATAGTCCTTGAATAATAAATATGATTTTAAGGAAACGTTTTCATTATGTCAGCGTAGTGGTTATTGTGTGGGACTACTAAGCTAGAGATCCCAGGCTCCCAACTTAAGTTTTGTTTTTCACAGCGCCAATTCTCACGAACGTCTGACAAAAATCGCACAGTATAACTGTCATGAAAGAGCTCCTCAATTAGCTGTTTGGACTCGACATAAAATGTAGAATCCCTTCCATTCGTTGTCAGAAGATAGGCATAGGGTCCCTACGGACCTGTTGCCCCAACTATTATTGTTATTTATTTATTTATCATAATATAAGGTCAGCTCTTCAAGTGAAACTGAATTTGATCTGTTCTTCAAATTTTCTTTTCCAGGTTTCTTTTTTATTGGCAGGACTTCTCTGCACTGAATTATTTCAATCCAGAAATTTTTGGTGGATGTCATTACTTTTCAATTTTTACATAAAATACAAAAAAAAACAATTAAAACTTTCAGACAAAATACATGTGGTTTCCGAGTTAGCTGAAACGAGTTGTCCACATTTAAACCTTGTGCGCAGCTGTTTCGGAACGAAATATCCCATAAAAAAGTGAAACAACGAAATCATGAACGAAAAATTTCGCAGTCTGCTGCTGCGAAATGAACGCGAAAAGTGGGTAATTGTAGTAGATTGTTTGGTGCAATTCTCCACTCCCTTTTCGCACGAATTTATTGTCTGGGACATTAATTGATTGCGAAAATTTGACACTTGTATTCAGTGTTGCCAGCTTTTATAAGAGGTATGCAGAAAATCTTGGAGCCAAATTCAAATATGATGATTTTGTAATTCCTTAACTTATCTTGACAACATTTTTTTTTAAGACAAAAATATTAAATTGAAAAAAAACTAGACATTTCAATTTTCCAATGCCAACAAAAAAAAAAGAACCTGAATATCTTGGGAGATGATTTTACTGTTGAGATGTGAGAGTCTCATTTGCAATTATCTGTTTAGAAAGTATTATACGAGTACGTTCGCAATAGAAGTATGCATTTTTTTTATAAATTCCTATGGAGCCTAAAACTCGCCAATCCCTTAAAATTGATGTATTCTAGTCGAAAACAAACATTTTTCTAATTTTATTTATTTTTTTGTCACTTGTAAACTTTTTCCAGTAGAAAAACATAAATTGGTCATATTTCTGTATTTAAATTATGTAAATTGTGCTATAACAAATTGTAAATTTTAACGAAAATAAAATTTCAATTTCAATTTCTTAAAATCGCCAAACTTTGAACTGAATAGCCTGAATTAGAATCGATTCATCTCAAATGAAAATTTTAAGGAGCTAGTGAAAAGTTCGAGTAGCCAAATTGGAGATAAATATAAGGAGCTGGTAACAATGCCGTTTTTTCCCAGAAGTTTCGCTGTCCATTTCTAGACCGCCGCAAAATTTCATTCCGAAACAGCTGCGTACTAGACTTGAAAAGCAATTAGTTAGTGCGCTAAATTTGTTGCCACATATTATGTACTACATTACATACAATCTGAAACAAAACTTGATTTTTCAACTTGCTTTGCGTACAAGTGACAAAGAAAAGTTCATCCTTCCTTACACTTCTGCAATATAAAAAAGCAACAGATCACATTGATCTTTCAAAACTTATAGCTTGAGAAAATATGCCGACCTATCAAATGGGATTTCCTTAAATTCATCTCAGGTTTATTTAGGTAAGAATTACCTGCCAAGTTCTTATTTTTAAGAAGTTTCAATATAAACAAAAAATTTTGTTTTCAAATTCGTATATATTACAAAGTTTTGATCGAAAAACTGGCGAAGTAAACGTACCAATTTTTTGGCATTGAACCTTTCTTAAAGTAAGAAAATCGAAAGTTAGAGCGGCGGGGTCTAAAACAGCTCGACTTGGCTCCTGTAACTGCTTAGAGCGTACCTATAGTACAGAACTTGACTGGTGACTACCGTGTCCTTTGAATTTCAAGCGACTTTTGTATAACTAAAATTAAGGTTAAAAAGCTTACTACACCTTAACATAAACAGCTTACTGATTAGTGAAACTAAATTGCTTAAATTTAACTTTAGACCCATCCTCGCATGGGACCTAACTCCTATCGCGCTCAGTATGCCAGACTTAAAGTTTTAATCCGCAAAATTTGTATAGTCAATTTTGCACTAAAATTTCGTATAAATACATAAATAATAATTGCAAGTGGTAGGTATTCACTCAACAATGAGACAGGTTGTACATCTGCCCACCACTTATGTGTGAAATTACCCTCAGAGGTTATGGCACACTTAAAATGTTGAGTACCTACTTTGAAAACACCTACCCAAAGTCATACGTTCATAAATACCTTTGCTTATTAGCTATTAAATCGTGTTGAAATTAACAATGTTACAGCTAAATTCACAACTCCTTATCAATCCACCTTGATCTATTCATGAGCAAGGAAGCAAAATGTAAGGATTTTAATGAGTAGAGCCTTCAATATTTCCAAACGCAAGCGATCAAATAACAATGGCGCAAAATTATAGACATCGTGTATTAGGAGAGATTAGTAGATACTAACTAGCACCACTCTAACTTTAAAGCCCATGCCTAACTTTCTAGAAAATTATAAACGCTTTGTAACCTGCCTACAACTAGTTCCAACTTTTGAGCGGGCGCGACGCAAATTTTTGTCAAACAGACCGAAAAATGTACAGTTTGAGAAACTAAACACAGTTTGGGGAATTCTCCTTAAGCAATTTTGTATGAAATGACAGCAAAAGAGAAAAAAACACCAAAAAATTAAAAATGCAGGAGTGGAATGAAAAAAATTGTATTGAATCTGTAGCTAGAAGGCAATCTTCCTAATCAAAATCTTAAAAAGGATTTGCTCAGGTTTTATTTAGCTTTTCTTAGAAACACAAAATATTTAAACATTTCGAGATCTTAAAAACTATAAATATCCTGGGAACATTTCTTTCAAAATTTTGCAAAAAAAAAATTCAAATTACAATTTTTCAATAGAAATGACAGATGGGAGAGGATTGAGAGTCTATACTAAGGGATAATATGTACTTTTGTTGGTTTTAAACTTATTACCAGGTTATAACTATAAAGTGGGTATTTTGTCGACTATAATTAGAAAAATACTAATACGGACATTGTCACGTACTAAAATAATCATAAAGTGGGCTTTATCCGACTATAATTTTGCGCCAATATATTTATTTATCGATACTACAGCTAATTAATAACACCCAATAAACTCAGCAATAACAATAGTTATAACAACGGTAATTATCACATCAACCTAATCAGTGAGTGATTAATGTCATCGATTTTACATATCATTAAAGCCTCAAATCTCATAAGTGACGGGATGAAGATATAACGCAGAATGAGTTACTACACAAGTTAAAGCTACCTATATAATAAAATTATGCCGTGAGTTGAGAGTTTTGAAGGCGGATTTGTTCATTTGAAATTAAATTTTGTGTGTTTTTGACTGCTGACTAAACATGGAAGATCGCCAATCGCTCTTGTTTGACGAAGTGGACAATATTGAAATAAATATAATGTTGTGGTAAAGGGCATTATATAAATTGAATAATTAGATGGGAAGTAGCTACGATCCTTGAGATTTATTTCGAATTTAGACAGAAGACTTGTTCGAATGATTTCTTGCGTTAAATGGTATAACTATGGCGGTTGAATTAAGACGTATTTACTGGGCATTTATGTACTCTCAGTTGTTAGCGAAAGGTCGCTAACGAATGAGGTAAAATATTCCTCTTCTTTTTTGGAATTCATTCGAAAACACGGTCCAAAATGGAACGTAATGGCAAACGAAACTACCAGCCGCAATACTAGAAGCAGTGTTCCCAGGTGATTTAATTGGAATTTATTTCGTGGTGACATTCCCCATGGATTCCCCACAATCAGAATATTGAGTAAACTGTCTTCTTCTTTCAAATTGTTCACCAATGCAAAAACTCAAAATCAGAAAGAATTAACACATGCATATTGTATATTGGTGACTTTTCAATCACTCATACGATTACAGATTGACAACTGCTACGCTCGAGGAATACACTTCTGACATCTCAGTTAAGGACTGTTCACATGAGCGCAAATTCCGATCAAATCAATTTAATTGCATTTATGAATAGAACTGCTGTTGTGTTTAAAACGGAATATTAGAGTTAGATATTGACATTTTATTATTTTTGTTAATTCACCAAATTTCGTACTAGAAGAGGGAAGATTCCCCTTTCTTCAAATTTTTGTTAAAAATTCCCCACGAACACTGAGTAGAAGCAGGGAAAGTGAAAATGGATTTCCGAAGGGACAAAGAACGCAAACTCCGTAGTGTTCTTAATTAAAACGGGCTGAAATGCATTGCGAATTTCACCTTTAGCCAAGAAAATTTTGCCCAATAGCCACCAGGCAACAAAAATACTACTCTTCCTGTATGGTACTACCCAGCGGGCTTTAAAAAATTATTCCCAAGATTTTGCACGGCCTCTGAAAAACCTCTCCAAATTGCCCATACCTTACTTTTTAATTTTATTATATCCGCAGTAAAATATTACTACTTACTTGTGGTTTTACTTCTTATGAAAGATATACGACAGCAAGCCACCGAGTAATATGCCACAAACGATCATAAATTCAACTGAAACGTGATTTATAGCCTCAGCCGCCGTAAAAACTTACGAGAGGCTAAGCTATTGGTTTCTATTCAAATTAGCATATCTCACATGGGCCAAAAAAAAAATCAAATTGACTTTTTATCGAGTCGACTGTTAACCTTTACATCTTTCGATCAAAGTTGAAATGACTGTTATAAAATCTGGTAGCAAGTCATGTTCATCAAAGTCACATAATGTGTATCTAATCATTTGCCGGATGGGCATTCGCATAATCGTATGTGTCATTTTCATTTTGACAGCAATAAAAACAAACGTAAGCCAATTTCGTGCAGATTACTGACCTTCGATTATATCTTTACATCCATTCATCCCCCGAACCGGTCATCCATCAAAAAAAAAAAAAAAAAGAGAAGAAACCCAATGAACACGTGAGTATGGCTACTCCATTATTGTTTGCGCACAAGCAACAAAATGTTATTTTTCGCATTGTGGAAGACAGGTGTACCTACCCACCAACCCAGTTCACCTAGCAACCTACTTATCGTGACCGACTGTCGGTCTTACCTTTCTTGATCTCAAACCAATGCGCAGACACGCTTTTCGCTTACTGTGCCAGTGGTGGACCAACAACTTGTATCAATTATTGTGCACGGTAAAAATAAAGCTGCCTGAAAGGTAAAAATATCCACAGCGACAAGATACAACGTTTCAAGCCAAACAAACTGGCTTCATAGACGACTGACGCGACACGGCCTCTTGGTGAAATGGAGATAAAAAGAAAGCAAACTCGCTGATCTCTGCCATTTCGATACAGGGATGTCAGGAGGGGGCACACAGCACACGGTGGACGGTACACGGTACACAGCTGAGGCAGCAATAATTGCAATTTTCATTTTCATTTATTTTTCTCGCTTCTTGAATGTAACTGGGTAAAATTTTTGACTTGCATTTTTTCAAATTGCATAATAATAGAGATAGATCTAGCGAGAGAGGGAGAGAGCGGAGGCGCAACCAAAAAAAAAATCACAAGAAACGTGTTTAATAAGCCACTATCCATATGGTCTTGTGCATGTGCATGGACGCGACTTATGCGCGGACCAACTGCAGAATCGACTCGCAATAATTTATTAAATAACAGAAATTATTATTATTAATATTATTTTTTCTTCGCAATTATATCACAGCCAGTGGCATATATACGGAATGAGTAACGAGCGTCTCAGATTAGCTGTGAGTGTGATAAATTCGATATACTCGACCAAAGAATGCGCTGATAAATGATTCGGGCTTATGCTGCACTTGTGTTATCTACCTACGGTGGCTGACTTAATAATCCTGTCAAAGGTTAATTTTTAGCACATAAGTTAGGCGGGCTCAGGATCAGGATAGAGAAGAAGTTAGTCGACCCAGTGGGGGCCTCAAACAGTCGACGATTAATTTTACGTGATTTGATAAAATTTTGCGTGGAAGTTCTAAAAAACTGTTTCGACGTTAGGTATACCTATGGTGCTGCGAATTTTAAACAAGTTTATTGGTTTCGAAAAATTGCGTATTGGAAGGCAGGCGAAATTAATCATAAATCATAATTACCAACAGATGGCAGCACCGTCTTGGGGTCTGTGAGTTCAAACTTCTTACCCTGGGATTTAGTTGGACGGTAAGAAGTGCATTGAACGGTTGTGCTAAAAAAGTTTAAACAGCTGTGTCCAAAATTGCTGCGAAATAAGATAGATTAAGTAAAATTGAAAAGTGAGCTCTATTGTCGTAAATTGTGGAAGGTTTTGTCTATGAAAATAGTGGTCAATATCGACTATGGTTTTGGAAACGTGCTTTTCCAAATGGTTGTCAACTATGTCAAAGTAGAACTGCCTTAGAAAAGCTTACCGTTTGGAATCGGCATAAAAATTAAGACCACTTCCATTCGACCTAAAACAAGATCACACTCAAAGGACTGCTCGTGCAGAATGTTGGAGTCGAGTATGTTTATTCCAAAAAACTGGCGACTCACTCGCACTCCGGGTGTCTCATTAGCGGCATCAGCCCACTTCCTAAAAAAATATTCTCGCACACTTCACACTTCGCGCGATCAAATTTTCATGGCCTGAACCTGGAGGATAACGCATACTAACGTTTTGTTCCGCTCCAACACAGAAAACAGCACTCAGCGCTTTCAATGTGCACCCAAAAAAAAACAAGAACAGTCGTTACTGATATTTTTCAATTTGATAAATCAACTCTAGTTTGATCATGGTAGGTTTTAGTTGATAGCTTCATGTGAGGCAGAAAGTTGATTACTACCTTAAAATATTACGGGTAGTCTCGTCTTCTCTACATGTTCTTCCTTATTTTGCACTGACTGAGAATTGCTTCACATGAAATGAATAAGCAAATGATATATTTCTTTCAAAAATCCTCCTAAAAGTAGGCGTGCCACTGAGCTACGAGTACATAGCCCAATGCCTTCTCGGAGTCTTTAGAAATATTTAAAAAAAAAAAAAACGTTGTATGTGCTTTATACCCTATCCACACCGGGATAACACTCGAAAACTTCATCGAAAACAGATGTTTTCCCATACATATTGTTCAATATAGCCTGTTCTGTCTTGTGGACTGTATTTTACCTGTTGTTATTTGCGTTCGAAATCCTCTATAGGTTAAAGCTAAATTGTAATTGAAAAATAAGAAGAAAAAAAACTATAACAAGAAAAAAAAGCTTAAAAATAAAAATTAAATAACAAAGTCAAATTGTGCTCCGCTACTACGACTTTCATGAGTCGGCGTTACCACATATTTGAAAACGTGTCGTTTAAAGTAGTTTTCCACGCAAAAACATCCTGAAAACGCCTCCCAATCGTTGGACTGTTAGAACAATCACTCATTTTGCAATATTCAGCAAATTCAGAAGAACAGATGGAGGAACAAATGTCGCAACTCACAACTTTAAATCACTTTCCACAATTAATTAATTAGATAATATTAGTTTTAAATGACCTGAATTTATTTTACTTGTAAGTTAATGCGATCGAAATCTGTTACCAAAATAGTTTACACAGAATTTTCAGTCGTGAAAATGTGAAAATGTGAAAGCATCGACTGGTTTTCCACAAAAACACGGTTTTCGGTGCGGTGTGAATAAGTTTCAGGCACTCGAAAAAGACACCCTTTTGAAATTCATATAGCTATGCCTTCTGAATGTCAGGTAGTCAAGTTTTTGGCATTCTTAAAAGAAAATCAACGTGATTACAGATTTTTGGCAATTTTTGAATAACAAAAGAATAATTTCAAAGTTAGAGGTACCCAAGTTACCTTCACTTCGTAATTTAAGAAACATTTTCTTTTAATTCTGTTTATTATGTAAAAATGGCAAATAGTCCCTAAATTTTTTTTAAGTTAAAGTCATAGAATTGAAAATTTGCATTTGAAAAAATCCATATATTGCTAAAAAAAACATTGCAAACAACTATCATCACAAAACTACAACATTTATTTTTATGAATTTAAATAAAAATAATCTTTTGCATAATTTCATTTCTTAATATGTATTGCGGCTGTTAACAATACTAAAATACACTTGAATATAGTTTAAACCTGGCTTTAATTAGGGGACCTATGGTACCCCACTCCGTCTCTTGGGTCTCAAAATTTACTCGGTTCTCTAAAGGTTATAAAGATAAAATCGTTGCGACTCTTCGAGCTGCAGATAGAAACAATATATTTTTCGGTTTGTAAGAAGTTTTCCTTATAATATTTTTGACTTTCTAGAGACAGGCCACCGCGATTTTAGCAGGATACTTTAATTTGTTTTGGAATTAATTGACATACACATATCTTCCACGATGATACTATAAACAAAGCTATTTGCGATTGTCCTAAAATGAAGGATTATTTATCCTTGATCAGTAAAATAAGTTCTTTACTTTTTCCAAAAATTCAGAAAATCTAGTCTGCCTTGGCCCATAAAAGTCTCATCCAGCTTCATCTTCATCAGCTACACTTATATATTTATTACTAATTACATTTTTTTTCCTCAGCTTAGCTTCAAAAATTCTATACAAGCTCACGATTTGTTATCTAAATTGTTATATTCATAAATTAAAATAAAGTCGTCAGTGATCAAGAAATTCTCTCATCCATTGCGAATTTTTAAACGAAGGTGTAGTGTTTCCGCTTCAGAAATAAAAATAGCTCCGCACTAAATCACATATTGTTTATTTTTTTTTAACAAGATTCAACGAAGTGACGCACTGTGCTTACGGCGTTATATTATATCATCGCAGATGCAGATATAAATTTAGTATTAATAAGGCTTAAAGCATTTTTTTGTTTTCTATCCAAAATCGCTCTGTTGTAATAACGCACTTGAAGGCTCACCATTTTAGTGAGGATTACCACATTTCGCCAAGTTGTTTCTATTTTCGATTGTTAAACGGATGTACAACCATTCAATTTAGAACCGCCTTGTTAATGTATTTACGTTTCCATATTATCATTGCTGCAGTGAGTCATTTTCCGTAGCAAGCCGCCCATGGATCAATAGATTTGCGTCGCGTTTCTTTTATTTTGTAACAATTGTAAACTTGAAACTTCAAATCTAAAGCATAACCTATGACGAAAGCAATGTTTGTTGAAATTTTAATTCACTAAAGTAAAACAAAGTACGGCACGAGTGTACTGCCACATATTATATTCGTTAACAATTAAAATGACCACGCTCTGGTGCCTTCCTTCAATTATAGTTATTAAATGTACATACTACCTAGTTTAACAATTTTTTTTTGTGAATATGTAACGCAATGCTAAATCTTCATTTCAGAAAATAATTTTGCTTTGATTTGCCAGCGACAGGTTCGTTTATTGTTTATTAAGCTGGTTGCCCAATCAGAGGGGGTTTAACCTGTAAACATGTAAAATTGTTGGGGTGGTGTGATTAAAAAAAATGGCCCCTGTGGATCTACAAAATGTATATGATGATGACAGCATGAAATTTTGTATTATCTTATATTATACATCTATTGAGAACGGCTGGATCGATTTGGCTTAATTTTTTTTTTTCAGTTGTTCGTAAATGCAAGGAGAAGGTTTTTACAAAGGAACATTTTGGGAAACCCCTCCGGAAAAGTCGGGAAATTGGAAAAGTCGAAAATGAATTTTTTGTATAGAACTTTATGTAGATTGTTCCCGAATAGCTTTTCGAATGCAAAAATAGAAAAATCTTGGTGGAAAACTGTTCTTTTTTTTCGACAAAATTTTGCATTTTATGACAGCCAAGAAATTCGACATTTCGTTGATTTTGGCAACAATTCGGTCAAGAACTTAAATTGCGATGGCTGTTACATCCTCTGGCAATGCTGCCACATTGTTGGAAGGCGATCGAACAGCACATTCCGCTTTGAAGCTGCCGATGAATCTTCACACGATTGACAAGCCAACGTGCACAATGACCAAGAATTCGGCGACAGCGAAATTGATGCGAGAATGCAAAATCAACATTTGGGATGAATGCACGACGGCGCATAAGCGGGGCAGTTGACCGAACGATGAAGGATTTACGAAGTGATTTGAGACAATTTGGTGCGGCTATGATACTGCTCTTCGGGGATTTTCGTCAAACGCTTCCCGTCAACCCGAAATCTACTGCTGCCAAGTGCCAATGAATAATGAATGGCTGAAATCGTCGTCTTTGTGGCGGCATGTCAAGAAGTTGAAATTGATCACGAACATGATTGGCTGATGAATTCTCTAGACAACAGCTGGCGCTTGGTAATGGCCAAATTCCTGTTGATGTTTCGACTGTTCCCTGCAAATTTTTGGGAGTTCACATCGTCGAAGGAAGAACTCATCAGTATAATCACCAAAGTGTGCACAAAATTATAAAAATCTCGATTGGATAAGTAAACGTGCAATACTACCATCGAAGAATAAGGACGTGCTTCGATGGCTTAAATTTCATTATTCAAAGACAAATCGCTGGAGAACTGTATGCGTACAAATCCGTTGACAGCGTGACCGACGGGGATGAAACGACCACCTATTCGACGAAATTTTTTAACTCCCTTGATATGTGAATCTGAATCATCCAAAATTGTGCAGACGGTTTCTGTCAAGAAACTGATGGACAATGTGATTCAAGTGACGATCATCAAGGGCAAATTCAAAGAAGAGGAAGTCCTCATCCCACGAATTACAATTATTCCGCTAGATTTATTTTATTATATACACATATATTGGCGAGATTTTAGTTACTAAATCTTTGGCCTATCTCTTGTGGAACTCTGACAAGAGTACGAGAGTCTAACGTCAACAGAAAGCTTCTCACTTCAGCCTATTGGAAATCGGAGACTCCTTGGCACAAAATTTCGTCGAATGTGTCTTAAAAATATATCTTTGTCATTTTGTTTGATAGATAAAGTAAGGTAGATTATAGTAGTGTCCACAATTTCTTCGACACCAAAAACTATAACATTTTTATTTCGAAGTTTCTTAAAAATACTATTTACGCATATTTTGCCCATCGGCATCTGCGCGTCACTGAACATAAACATTTCCTAGAAGCAGTCAACAATAACTACATAATTAATTGTTAAAAAAGATAATAAATCTCACTCCTAGCACGATGTGGGTAAGGTAAGTGATTATTGCATAAAAAATTGTTGACAAAGTTCTTTATTGCATCGTGACAAAGAGATTGGGATTTGCCGGCTTTGTATACTTGACAAGAATTTCACTTAGGAAATACTTTAGGTTATATAACAGTTTCTATAACAATCAATACGTTGCGTCGTGTAAATATTGTCAAATCCAATTCAAACACCCTTGAACCGTGTTGACTTGCCAAACAATTTCGAACCCACCCAGCAATAATGCATTTTCGGTTACAGTACTCGTATCTCGTATAATTCGCAACTTGTTTACCTTTTAAACGTCAGCAAGGGAATTCCCGACCACACTCTTGCAAATCGCTGCGCTGTTAACTGTCATTAAGTCAAGAACGCCGCTTATGCGAGAGAAACATTTTAAAGACACATAACACATCATAATCATCGTCTCCACCAATAAAAGCGAAAATTATGAAGCATTCGCACGATGCACCCAAGTGTATCAGAGAGATGACTGCGTTTGCGTGCAAAGAGGCTAACACGAGGCACGGCACGGCACAAATGTGTTAAGTGTTACTGTAACCTACTTGGCCGGATGGTTATGTCATCCTTTTACAGATGACTGGGCTGACCAGTTTGCATCTTGAAACAAAAGTGAATGTGCATGTGCATGTGCATGCAGCATTTCCTTTTCAAGGAGACAATGCAATGGATATGTGTATAGATGTGTATAGAGCTACTTACCTTCGGAGGGAGTAACATTCAAATTTTATAGGAATTTAATGGAAATTAGAGCAAAATGCCGTATTTCGAATTTCAAGGTTAATTTTGTCCTCCGTTATGTATTTCTCTTCTCTCTTAATGGATGTGCGCAATCATGGTGCACTGTATAAATACCGTAGCGTTGACTGTTTATTTTAGTGGGAGTGCACATGCATCGGTTTGTTGAATTTTCATATTAATATGTCATAACATATGTGGGTCATAATGATATACTGTCAGGCGATTGTTTTCGAAGAGATCGTCTGGCATTGGTAATGCAGAGAGGACACGCACAATGTAAGCAGTATGGCTATATGTAGGTATAGGTACGTTTCGTAAAAATTGTCTTTGGGGATTTTCAGATGTAAACGAGGTACGGTTTTGTGTATTTTTAGTTTATGGTCATAATTTAATTGGTATTGAGTTTAAATTATATACACATACGAGTTTTTCGGAAGAATGTGAAATAAAAAAGAAGGCAGATCTTTCTTTAAGAAGAACATGCCTTCCAATTGGATGGTTCGCCTTAAATCAGCCCTTCTTCGGAAACACAGTTTGGACATTAACTATCCTCTATTTTCAGGCAACATTATAAGAGAACAGCAATCGATTCTTTGCAAAAAAAAAATAAAATAAAATAAAAACAAGCACAAGCTTTTAAGTTGTTAATTTTGGCCTGCCAACGAATTTAAAGTCACCCAAATCGCATCACAGTTACGCTCAACATAGAATTTTCGAAAGCACAGCTTTCAGCCGAGCTCTTTTCTTATACTAGAAACCAGGACCAGTCTTTGCTATTCGGACTACCGTATTTTCCCGTTATGGCGATTTCGCATGGCCAGAAAGATCGCCCGACTTAACCATCCTAAACTTCTTTCTCTCTTGCTACTTGAAGTTGCGGTCTTATACCAATAAACCTCAGACAATCCCATCCCTTAAGAAGAATATTCGACAGGAATGCTAACAGTTATCACCGGAAATCTTGCAGAAAGTCATGGAAAAATGCCACAAATATGTATCAAAACTGTTGCGACAGCCACTTGACGCTTGACGGAGATCATCTTTTAAATTTAACAGAAAAAATTGTAAAGGTCCAAATAAAGATTTTCATCAATCAAAATCACTTTTATTCATTTAGTAAAAAAGTACGAGTAATTCAAAAACAAAATTGAATGATTAATTTTGCGCCACCCTGTAAAAGTGCACATAGCGAAGAAAATTGCGTCGCTTTCTGAAATTTGATGGAGAACAGGGATTTTGACACTTTAAGAACTACTGATTCTATGATTAAATAAATATGTAATTGATGACGGTGACTAAATTGGGCTTATCGTGTTGCCTCGCGTAAAAATACAAGTTCTGCTCGTGGAATTGTTGGCGCTTAATGCATACAAGGGTAGTAATGGACGCCTTTCCGCTCACCGTTCAGTTAAATATAGGCTTCGAGAAAAGTGTTTCAGTGACCGATGGAGTAGTTGCAGAAAGTCAACGATAAACGCTGTTGAACGAATATATTAGTGCGGTAGCACAAAGTGAGCGCGAGCTTAAGCTCGTTTCGAGTCTTTCTCATGATTTTTAGCGCAAGGAGTTGTAGATATACATAAAATCAGAGCTTGGTACCAAAATTTAGCCTCTCGGTTGACCGATGTTGAGCAGAACTGTATTGGACATTCACTGTATTTAAACATTCACCTTCCATTTATCTACAGTGGTAGCATGGTTTAGGACATTCAAACATTGGACTTGCGGCGATACTCCCACACACATTACGCCAAGAGTTACTTTGTGACTTTCTGTAATTTTTGTACAGTTTTTATTTAGCAGAAGTGTTCTAAGTTCCTAACTCTACTAAAATGACTTCGGGTCCCTTTTTGTTACTTGGGGAGTGGACAGAAGAAAGGTTTATCTAGCAAATAAGTTGATAGCCTATCAAACCCATCTTCTTCTAAACGTGCACCAGGAGGCAATTTGTTATGTAAATAAATAGCTTGACAAAGAGAATCGATTTGTGTCTAACCAATTGCGCAAGTCCGATACTCTAGGCATGCGACTTCACCTCAAAATAAATTATATGTACACAGTACAGCACAAATATTGCAAGAAGATCATCCACACTATTAGAAATTTGAAAATTTGTACAGAGCAATAATTCTAGTTCAATCCTCTACACCCCCATGAATTTCATGATTCTAGTAATAAAAGTTTTCAGCTCAACTCTTTTATTTTTCTGATTATTATTATTATTTTAAAAAACAAATAAATTACAGTTTAAAATGTCTTACGGCACTAGCGACCTAAGCCTTCGGCTAAATTATTTTTCTGAGATAAGCCTTAAAAAAACCTACATCTAAAGCTTCATTTCGCTTTGCATAAGATATCACCTGAACTGACAGATGAAGTGAGGCTTAGCTTAATATATGAGCAAATATGGAAAATAATTGTTTAATGTAACACTTGCCCTATCATTTAGACGACGCGACGCGACATCCTAGAGCTATGCAACTAGTTCATAATCACTATCGGGTGTAATGATAGTGGAAAATATTTCCTAGAATACGATTAAAATGAGTTAAATCTGCCAACTGGATTACCACATTTCACTTGACTGACCCATGTCAATTAAAATGAACTTCCGTCAGTACGAGATCAATGATCAAAACGCCTGATTGACAGCTAAGAAGTGAAGTTGCACTCTACTTATCATAAACAGAAGCTGTAATTATAATGAGGCTCGTTAGGTATCTAACAGAGCTACCTACTCCATGTCTTAATCTGGAACTTCCTTCCTGTTTGTAATATATGTATGTACACCTCTGTATCATAAATAACAATTTTTATTCACCTCCCATTCTAGTTTCACTTGTTTGTACTTCACACTAACTTGTTCTGTTGTTGTTAATTTTTCAGAAATAAATTATGGGATTACAGAAACACTACCTGAGATATGGTCGCAGTGCAAGGGATCATTTATTTGGGCTCACTGGAGGCGGTGGTGGAGGTGGAGGAGTCGGCGGAGGAGGCGGTGGCGTTCCGGGACACATAAGAAATCGACCGACACCTCTGTCGATGCTTATATCACAAGGAGCTAAAATCAATAACAGTAAGTGACCATTAATTAACTTTGCAGCGTACCTAACTATAGCTTTTTGGAAATATACGCCAGAAGTATACTTTGAGCCCACCTATGATGCATTCGGGCTCAACGGTGTAAACAAAAAATGCAATCCTTAATTAGGCAGTCTGCATCAACAACCGCTTACTCAAGAAGTGTATCACGTTGTTGCAGCCGCCGCTATAACCAACGGTAGACGGTGCGCGCTGTCAGTGCGGTTCGGCTCATATTTGATCAGCTGAAGAGTCCGGTTTCGGAAAGAACTGGCTACTTGCTGTTGTACATGTGTGTAAATGTCGTCGATGGCTATGTACACGTTCCGAAATCAGTTTGTTTTGATATTTTGCAATGCACGCTATGAAGATATTTGTTCGCTTCTAATGGTCAGGCTATAGCCATGGAATGGCAGCAACCATCATAGCCATACTAACTTCAACTTTAGTCAATGGTTAATCATGGAGTTTTGAATAGAATATGCGCCGTAGATGCAACAAGCTACAAGCTTCATGGTCAGAATGTGTTGGTTCATTTGTTCAGCTGTGCATAGCACTTGCTTGCTTTGCTGATTTCTGTAATCGAATTCCGTTTCAAGTCATTTGTAGAATGGACAATTGATTGATTGAAGTGCATAATGAAATACATGGAAGTGAGAAACAAGATGGAGGTGCGCTAATGGGCGATTTCTCAAAATATACTCGTATATAAGATTGATCTTTTTCAATGTAGGTAGATCATTTGAAACAATGTGTGAGTGGCTATTTTTTAACCCATTAGTGGTTGAGTTGATGACCCCCTTCACTGTGGACTAATGTCGTGTAATGTGAGTTCTAAGAACCACGTCAAGGACATAAAATTGCTCGAACTAAGGCTTGAGCAATTTGTTTAAGTTCTCTAAAATGAGTGGTCTTACATTTATGTAAACTGCATTAGGCGGCATTCACATGCAGCAAGTGTTGCCTTGGCGAACTCTAATATAAGTGTTGGTAGTTCGGGGGAAATGTGCCTTTTTGTGGGAATTTTATTGGTAGGAAATGTTTATTGAGAAATTACTTTTTTGCATAATTCGTGGGGAAATTGGATTAACTTAAGTATAGCAGATTCGAAGATGCATAAATGCATTTAACGAAATGCCGTCAAAAGTGTAGCGAAAAAAATGGAATTAAGTATACGTGATTAAAAATGACAATCAAAGTATTACAGCAGTCCACGCAGAAAATTCACTTATTTAAAATCAATCAACTTTCGGTTAAAAACAACCAAGTAATACTGTTAATATAGCTCCTACAGAGTTAGTAGTTTAAAAATAACCGAGTCAACTTGTTTAACGAAACTCGGTTAAAAATAACCAATTTATCAATTTCCTCGGTCGTAAATAACAAACTAACTAATAACAACATAGTAACATGGTTGATACCAACGATAAAGTGTGTTATTTTTAACAGTAGATATGATTTAACCTTTTTAACTCGTTAGTTTTCAACAACAAATACGTTTATTTCCTACAGAAACTAATTTAATTTTAACGCATTTTTTTTAACCTAGCAAAAATTTCACTCGGTTTAAGTTAAAATTTCTGCGTGAGATCTGCTACTTTTTTAGCATATCAACGGACCCGGTTTTGGACTTCACTCATGGCTGTCGGCTACCCTGAAATGGTGGACACAATAAATAGATTTCTGGTTAAAAGTTTGAGCAAAAAAAAAAACTTTTAAGGATTCTCAGTTAAAAATTGTCTACTGAAATTACTGAAATATGTTCTTGTTGGCTTCTTTATCGGAAATAAACAGTTGCAAAAGTTATAGGAATTTTTAGAAATATATGGGTAACAAAATCTTTTTCTGAGCGAAAAACTTGACGACTGTCAAATACAACACTGCCCGTTTGTGGGTTTAAAAAGTCCACTCAGGAAATTGTACAATATATCACAAATTTTTAGTTCGCTGTGTATAGTGTCAATTGTGCTCGTCATCTGTCACAATCTCAGGTCAATACTTTTGAGACTTTTTTGGAAGGCGAAATTTACAAATATCGCCATTAGTACCCCAAGTAAACTTGTTAAAAGGACCAGCAAACTTTTGAATTCGAACTTTGTTTTACAAAATTCTAGCGCCCTTGTTTCTGGTTTCACAGGTTTCCGATTTATTGTATCGAAACAAAGAGATAGCAGGCGAAAATGGTCCACACACGATCATATCTTGTCCAAAACGTCTTTGGTTCAAAGGACAAGCAAAGTTTGGAGCTCGATTCCTTGGGACATATTTCCTGAGAGCTACAACTTACAACAACTTATGTGCTGATCTAACAGCTATCTACATGAATCTCAGGGTGTTTTTGAAGCGGAATTGGCTCGACATCCCTGATAAAAGGATTTCAAAATAACAATTTAAAAGTTGGCAACAAATCGCTACTTTTCGTGTGTGCGATTTTTTGTTTGCCACAAAATGGAGGTTAGTACTTTTCACTTTGAAAATCGGATTACTGGTGGATGTAGGTTAATCTCCTTGGTGATACCTACTACAGGCTCGTAAATGTATAGGCTCTGTACATGATAGATGGGTCTGTGCGCAAAAGTGATGATGCATTTTCCTGCGATGACGAAGTCTGCATGTAAACTAATTCGTGTTTGGCAGCTCACTGAGTCAATGCGCCAAACTAATAACGAATTTTACTCTCGACTTTAAATTGACGGAAGCTCAAAGTTGAAAAATTTGTATGGAAAATATTGCCACTGTGCACTACTAAAATTTACAGTCAAAACTAAAAAGATTTATTGGTAAGGCCCAATGTCAATTTTTATTAACACTTGCAAGACAAAAAGCCATCCTTTTCTTAACCGGAATAAATGTCAATTCCTAAACCGTTTCCATTTAACTTTACTGTCTCGTTTTCAAGGGCGGCCTTTGTATCTATCTTTACTCCGACTAACCTATTTGTAGGCTCTGTTAAATAGTGTGATGGACTCCTGCGCGACAGGTCTCAGGTTCGATCCCCGGATGATGATAGTCCATATTTCCGTCCATAAGATATTGTTGCTTTTATTTTGACACTTCCATAGTGGATTTGCTTTTGGGACTTAACGACTTTTAAGCGCCCCACAATAGAGATACACGACTTACCATTCACACACTTAACAACATTCAAATGTCAATTTTGCCATAGGTTATGTTTTTGAGCCCGCCTTCAACTCTCCAATTTATTATTGTCGGTTTAAAATTGCCTTTCTATACCCTCGATCTGGAGTTTGAAATGAAGACGTTATTGCTGAATATCGTCGTTACTTTCCCGCTTAAAGTGCAACGTGGCAACCATCTGTGCAAATAAATTCGCAATATACTCTGACGTCTGGTCAAAAGTGCACACATATTTTTTTTCTCAACACAGTGTATTAATGGCTGAAAGTTAAATTCATTACCACAATGATGCCGTGGTTTGTGCCTCCCATACCGACAAGCTCTCTTCTTCTTACACAAAAGTACGCTCCAAATTGGCCTCACACTTCACATGCACTTTCAGCTTCAGCCGCATGTTAGCTTAAATTTGTCGACATGTTAACGATTTAATTGAAAGTCTATTTCAACTCATTGAAATTTGAATACCCGCAGCATGCCCACAGCATCGACCAGTCTCTGTTCTCATATAATAAACGCGATACGTCTCAGCCTCCTATCGAAAACTCTTGATCACAGCTACACCTTGCTTTAAAAAAAAAAATATATGTGGTAGCTTAAACTTAAAGTAAACATCGCAAAATGTTTTCTTCTTGGCGCAAATCTTGTTCCTATGGAATCAATTTGGCAGTTGCCGCTGCTGCTGCTATTTCTTCCACTAGGCCGTTTGGTATCACCGTGATAAATCTGCAAGCAAAGTCCTATCCTCATGTGCAGTGCTGCGAACCGCCAAGCCTCTCCCTCCTCCACCATCTGTTTCTGTGTAATGAAATGCAATAAAATGAGCTAGAGAAACGTTACATAACATCATCGCACATGAGGGGCTTAATGCCATGACGATTGCACCAGGAGGATTTGCTTTTCGTTTAGCAGCTGGCTTAAACAAAAAAATAAAAAATCAAGGCACATTTTTGGTATGAAAACATTATACCACTACCTGACTAAAGCAGAATATTTCACATCGGGTGGACAGCTTTTGTGATTTCATTGCACCGTTCGACCCTATGCCAACTTCATCTGTATGTTCTGCAAAAGAAAACCAAAAGAGGGGGGAAAAAGTTAGTAATTGTGTTAAGTGTACTACTCGTTGAACGAAATTGTTACCATAAAATTCAGGTATTTACACAGGCGACCGGGCCAGTGATCACTCGCTCAGCCATGTAAAGATGGCATTCTTTCTCAATGTTTTTGTTGCTGTCTTTGCATTACTTTTTTTCTTTTTTTTTGTTTATAGCAAAATTTGTTAAGAGCATTGAATATGTATTTTAAGTGGTGGCTCTTGTGACAGTGTAGCTGGTTTTGTTGTCATCATGTCCTAAATGCCTACCGCGGCATGACGTGTATCAGTCAAATCGCATGCAATATTTTCGTCTTTAAAAGTAAATTGCGATTCAAATGAATAGAGAAGATTAGAGAATTGATTCATTTGTGTTGAGACAGGTTAGAGTTAGATACAGCATTCAGGTGTAATGAGCATTTATCGTTGAGTATGTGTGATGGGAACACGCAGATCAGGCGAACAAGAGAACCATCACGTGTGCGACATGGTTGCAAGGGGAAATGCATTTTCTTTTGTTTATTGGACTACTGGTCAAAAGCGGATGGTTTTTTTTTTCGACAGCTGAAGAATTCCTATTATTTTAAAATGGTCTTCAAAAATTATGAACCTTGTCCTTTTGAAGACTGAACAACTTAAAGGCTTAAACTATATGAAAAGGCTTGTTCGTGACTTAGATTTCCTTCTACGATGTGATAATCTGCAAATCGTTTATAGCAGTTATGCAGAGGTCTCCAAGTTGATGTTTTTAAAAACAAGTTGACTACAATACTGAGTCATATTAGAAAAACAAAGGTAAGGTGCAGCCAAACAAACTGAATCTGCTTACAATTGTACACAAGGTCAAATTATCAGAGACAACTCTGAGTCTTAGTCAGTGTTACCTATGCATTTGCTAAAGTTGTAACGTTTGTACTACTTTTATAATAAATATTTACTATAGGTTTTGAAAACAATTTAAAGAGCTCTTTGTTTCTGATAATTGCTTAGTAAAAAAAGTCAGAAAGGCTCCATACACGTTCTTGTAAAAAATAACCAAAGAAGTGAAAACTATAAAAGTAACGAGTAACGAGTGATTCCCCATCTTGTCTCTTAACAGATGCATTTCTTCAGGCTTTTATTGAAAACTTTGCCTAGTGCACAAAGTAAATAGTAACGCCAACAAGAACATATTTCCGAAGCGTTTGCTGCATAGGTTCGCAAGTTTTCAAGCCATTTTTTTTTTCAGTTTTATAATTGCGTTTTTGATGGATCAAAATATGTTAATTTTCCATTGGCAAGACGAATGCATTTGTTTGTTCTATGTCACTTATTAAAATTCTTGATCTAAGAAAAGGTTTAAAAATCCTTTTTTTCATTTCATTTTTTTTATTATTATAATTTTGGTTCGAAAAATGATAGAACCATCAATAATATGAACAAATTTTATCCTCTAGGTATATGCTGTCATAATGTCAGATAAAAAATAAATCTGACCCATTTACGTGAAAGAAAACGAAACTTAAAATACAGGTAGATCTTAGAGTTGAAAAGTGCAAAAGCCTTGCGACTTTCACCCTACAACTAAAATCCTATAAGTCTCGCTGTTGAAATTATGAAATCCTCCGTCTAATTATAATGTACAAGATAAAGTGGCAACCTTGCCTAAGTCTGCCAGTCACATAAATATAAGTTGCGGTTAGCAAAACGAAATTGAGGTCAAATTTAAAAATTTCAAAGCAAAGGAATAAAGTTATTTGTTAAAAACAAAGTTTTCATTAAAAATTGCTTGAGAACTTCAGAACTTGAAAATTAATTTGAAGACATCAGTCAGTGTTGCAAGACTGTCAAAATATTACCACCCTCAGATTTTACAGAAAAACACCCAACTTTTGGTCTTTGTTTTTTAAACAAAATTTTTCTACGATTTTAAGGATTTTCGAATTTGAAACACGAACATGTAGGTTTTGCTTTCCGAATGAAAGTGTGTGTCAAATAAATAAAGCGCTAAATTTACAGATGAATTTGGAGCTTAAATCCAGAAAAATATTTTATGGAACTATTACAAATAATGTGCACTACTGGGTCGCACGAAACTTTCTCGTTTAATGCGAGTCTGACTGATTTTCAAAGTGTTCAGCAAATCAAAAATTGAGGAAACAATAGTTTTGAAAACATCCATTTGACTCTAAGTTTGCATTTTGGTCAACATCGTTATTGCCGTTTTCCGGTAAACTGAAAAAAAAAACTAAATTTTCAAAAATTCCTTTTTTCAAAAATCCATTGTACGATAATATAGAGAAAAACTGAATTTGCTATTAAGTTGACATTAGAAATTAATTTTTGTTAAAATCGTGTAGAGCGTTTTCGAGATAATGTCGAAATTTCAAAAGTAGGTACCGTTGTTCGAATTTTTAGCCAAAAACTGGGTACGAAGTCCTGGTAACCTCACCTACTTAAGCTTAAATATCAATTTTGATTGAAATCGTTAGAGCCGTTTTCGATCAAATCAAACTGGTACGAAAACTTCCCATATGGAAGTACCGTTAATATTGAGGTTAACTTGAACAAAAAAAAAAACTCCAAATCCGAGATTTGAACGTAATCCGAAAAGCCGTTTAGGCCTGTGGAAGGACGGACAGACCGACAGACCAGACAGAATTTTACGACCCACTTTTTTTGAGTTCCTCTATCATTGTAATATCAGAATTGATTAATATCTCGAGTTCGAAATTTTGTACGAAACCAATATCTTTCTCTTACTACGTATAATGGAGAAAGTTAAAAACTATAGCTTATTCCAAGGGAATACATATTTTTTAAATGACTTGTTTCGTAGAAAAATCGTACAAAGATATATTAAAAGAACAAAATTTTATTGGCAATTATAGCTTTGGAGGATCGACCGAATATTTAACAGCATTTTAAAAGAATAAGCACATTTTAAGGTTACCGAAAAGGATATTATAACGAAATACAAACAAAATAGAAGTTTAAAAAACCCCAAACTTTCCCATTAACAGTTTCTTTACCCAGATCTTTCCCCGTTGACAAACAAAAAACCCTAAATCTGGGGGAAATACCAAAAGAAATTGACAACTCTGAAAGCAGTTGCGATAATTCACTTGTGCGGTCGGTATTTGCTACGCCGGCCGTTAACCAATGCACTCAAAAGATGTGTCGCCGAAGATTCGCAAATGAACTCAGTGGCAATCAAAAATGCGAATCGCTGATAACTTATCTAACTAATAACTTATTATATAAATAAAATGGGAGAAGAAGTTAGTATAAATTATTTTTCCATTCGAAACATCACAAATGGACTATAATTATTCAGCTGAATGCGCAATTTATGAAACTTGTTTAAATTCTTCTTGGAAAACATGTTGCTTCTGATTATATTAAACAGCGTAAGGTAAGGACTCCTATTTCAGAAAATACATGAAATGGTTGTTACATCTCAGCCTCAATTAGCTTGCCCAATTTAAGGGCATTCTTGCTAATAAAAATGAAACGTTTTCCGTCTATCGCGACGCACGCCAGTAATTGGAATACATCTGCAAATATATGCAACTCCGATGCGGAAATTCCTAAGACATAGCATATCCAGATAGAGTAGATATAGATTGTCCATTTGAAACCTGTTAATCCAGAAAATGAATAAATTCTTCGCGGAGACTTATACTGCCGCGGAAAAGCGAATATCCCTTTAAAAGCAATCATGATCCGTTCTCGGTACCAAGCGTGCCTGCATCTATATGCTTCAAATGGCCTTGTACTAACATGACACTCGGAAAGAGAATAAAGCGTAACCAAAGGAAGAATTCAAGGTCGAGCATTTCTGCTCGGTGGTTTCTGACTTCGCATGACTTCATCTCCATTTATAATAATTGAGATGAAGTTCCGCAGAAGTCTAAAAAGGTTTTTATATATATACGTATATCTACATTGGCGAAGGAAAACCTGCCAAAAAAAAAAAAAAACAACAACAAAACGTGCCAATTGTAACAAATAGTTACATATGTACATGCTGTGCTCATATGGGTGGTTTTAAATGGCGAACCACTCGAATGGGAATGCGTATCTTTGCGGTTGGAGAAAACCTGAAATAATCTTGTAAATGCAAATCGATTGCACTTAAGATTGTCATAAGTGCTTAGGGAACGCGTTGATCCGTATACATTCGCTGTGTGTTTTGATTCATGCCTGGCTGTCATTTTGACATGTAGATGAGGATTTAAAATATGAATGCTCGCGGTATCAGTTATGAGTGTCTACCTTCTGAGGATTAAGTCAGGTCGATTATACCTCGGTTGTGGTGATGAAATGGTTGTCACTCCAGCAGAAGGATGTGGTTTAGTTCAGATGAAGCTATGTTCTTACTGTCGTGTGTCGTTGTCATGAAAAAGAGGAGAAGCAACGACAGTTTTTTATTAAGCCAGGAGGTGGCCATAGATATGAGATTGCTAAACACAATAACCGCCCTAACAAAACAATTTAATTGAACTCTATTTCACGTACCTAAATTGATACGAGGTCGGTGACAGTGACAGCCGACAGTGCCGTGAAAGCGAAATAACACCCAAAGCCGAGTCGGCCTTATTTCACTTTGCATTTATAAATACATTCTTAAATTAATATTAATTTATGAGACAATGGTAATTTGCGCAAATTATGAAATGTGTATGGGGGGGCATGCTGCCCCCCTGCAACCCCCCTGCTTGGGTTTACTGTTGGATTACGGGGTGGGTGCGAGGTTTTCTACTTATATATTTTGTTGAATTTTCAAATTGAGATTTTTAGCCTTCGAGATTTTTGTCATTCGAGATTACGTCATGATCCCCATTTGCTTCGGCTTTATTTCACAAACAATGTTCGGCGTTATTTCACTTTTTTAATGTGAAATAATGCCAAATTCTGAAATTCGGCATTATTTCACTTTGTGAAAGCGCAATAACGCCGAGTTTTCCAATTCGGCGTTATTTCACGGCACCACAGCCGACTATCAAATATCCTAAATTTCTGTGAGTGAAATGGGCTGAAATTTAAAAGAGCAGTAGCAATGATGGTGCAAATGGGTTTGTTTTATTTTGTTTTAAATCTTTATTAGTTTGAAAAAAAAAACTCTTTTTAACAATTCATTAACTACAAAAGTAGGTATATCAAGAATTAACAATGTGCTGCGCAAACGGTTCCTTGAATATACATATTAATATTGCTTTGGCTTTTAGCATTTAAACATTTTGGTTCCTTTGTATAAAATATTATACTGACAACTAGATCGCCCATGTAGACGAAAATCTCCTGCATTTCTTAAATTATAATATTTTCCAACATATTGCAAGTTTTTCTTTATGTATCTACTACATAGGTTACAATCCATTTTTAAGTTCAAAAGTTTGTTATATTTGTAAGATACTAGCAGTACCCGACCGGCTTTGCCCGTGTTGAAAAATAAATAAAAAATAAATTTCCGTAAAAACAATCTACTAAATATTAAGATTCATGTAGAAATTTTGACAAATGCGACCACACTGTATATTGCGAACAAAATTTTAGAAACGTACGTTATGTATGTAAAATAAAATCTTACGAATTTTCCAATTTCCTTTTAAAATTTAAAATTGTCTCGCCATATGAACCTTCCTTAGACGAAGAAAAAAACACAACAAGGAAAATATAGCTCAAATCGGGCGATACGTTCTCGATTTATGAGCGATCTTAGGACTGCAAGTTTGTTTTATAAATGTAGACTATAGCAATAATTAAAATGTGGTCAAATAATAGAGTTACTCGTATATTGACAAAGTATACATTTCTTTGAAATTAATTTTCATATTGTATATATAAGTTTTTTTTTGACATTTTCGCACATACAGAGTCGACATACTCGTAAGACCTAAATATTTAATTTGATCAACACATTCAGTATCACAGCTAACTATTTTTAAATCAATTTCATAATTCATATTGCCAAGGCACATACTTTTGGTTTTTGTAACATTTAACTTTAATTTATTTTTACATATCCATTTATACAACGAACGGGCATCTAAATAAGGCTTGTTTTCACTTTCTCTTATTTTTTTCCAACAAATCAGCATTGTTATGTGATCGTATTTATCGTAAGAGAGACGATTTCCGAGAGCTAATACGATGTTCCGATTTTTGTTCTTTTCTTCCTAATTTCTACGTTTTCGTAAGTATTTAAACAATTTTTTGCGATACTGTACAAACATAAAAAATGTGCAAAGGCTTTAAATATGACTTTACCTTGCCAACACATCCCTTTGCAATTAGCCAGCATCGATTAACGAACGTGTTTTTTTAACATAACACAAGTTAGCATATAAGGCTTCAGTTATAGCCATACGTAAAACGGAACAGTACAAATTTTCTTTTGGTCTTTTTGACCACTTAAACCTAATTGTTTAACTCAATCTCGGCCTTAAAACGTTGCTTATGAATAATTCAACAAGTTAGTTTATCAAAAAAAAATGTCTTCATTCATTCATTTTTCCGATCAACTTCTCAGTCAATTCCATAAAAAAAAAACATTCCACTGAAATATTTCATTTCTTTACTGTTCCATCTATCAGGTTTTTTTTTTTCTGATGGAATCCAATCAGTTGTAGTTGGTTTGTTGTAATTGTCTTTGTATGAGTGTTTCTAACAGAAGCATTTACTTTTCTTAAGGGATATATAAATACTTAACCGCTTGCCATAGGGATGTGCAGTTTTACAAGGTAATAGTAGACCATATTTATAAAAAAAAATATTTCAATAGATTCAATAGGTTTCGGGCTTAGCCAAATAACTTGTTTAGGGGTGGAAACCCCTAAGAAGGTATAAATATTATTTGCAAGAACGTAAATACTTTTGAGGTTAAATTTGCTTGAAACTTGGAAATAGTTACAAAACTAATAATGGAAAAAGTTTAAGATTGAAGTTCAAACTGATGTCCGATTTCTCACGAGCAAAATAGCATTCAAACTTAGTATACATATAATATGACCTCTACGCTCTTAAACACATTTTTTGTACCCGTACAGTTAGAAAATACGCGAAATACGTTTTTGAACCGAGAAAATATTCGATTCTCAAACAAACAACACTGCCAACAATGTAGATTTATGTATGATCCGCAAATAAGGTTACCTTTGAAAATGTAAGACATTATCTTTGATATCATTCAGACATTCACATAAATTAGAAAAAGTATAACTCCAAGAATTATTGTTCCCTGCGGAACACGGTAGCCTTTACCGATGAACATACGATTACTCCTCCTAATTTTACCCTTTTCGTCCTACCTACCACATAGGTAGGATATGACTCAAACCACCTACTGAACTGCATATTTTGATAATTTGAGCAATAGCATTTTCCTGTCCACCATATCCAACGCTCTTTTCAAATGTAGAAAAAGTGCCAGTCGTCGAATGGGCCTTCCGAAAACCAGGGATTGAATTACTGCATCCGTGATCGAGTAATGCTTGACTGTATTGTAAAAATATAAAAAATTCAGTGACGTATGGCTAGCTCAAGGATGCTGTAATTCGGCCCCAAATTGCTCCTCGCCTTTTTGAATGAGGTGACTTTCCAACTGGACATACACAACTTGCCCCAAGATCTTTTCATAAACAGGCATCATAATTAGATGGCGAAATTGATCCATTTTCTTTTGAATTAACCAAAAAGAAAAACTACTGCGCAATCGCGGAACTAGATACTCTCTCAAGGTCCACCGATCGATACGGATTGGCAGACATGTCTGATTCACCTGCATTGTCACGTGACGTAAACATCTGAATTTCACTATAGAATCCGCTACCATTCGTAACTCATTCTGCAACGTTCTTTCTCATTTTTTCCGCCTACTTGAACGTTTGATATCGTTCTCATCTTTCAGCGTTGGATATCATTTACCTTATCATTAGCATAACTGAAGAAAACCGATCCATGCCTAAAGTATTTCTTTACTCAACATCGCACACGACACTTATTGCGAACGTTTCCTTTTTTCAGTTTATTTTTTTGTTTGTTGTTTTTTTGCTAACTTGTAAATATTGTCCAAAGTTGCAGTGCACTTTTTTGCAATTGCAGTTGCCTACCACAAAGCAATTTGTTGCTTCCATTTCATTCAATCAAACTCATTCGCATTCGATGGGCAGAGCGATATATCACCGGCTACTTTTACATTTCAAACAATAACTCTATTGTTGAGCTGTTGTTTTCCCATACGCACGAAGTTTATATTTTGTATTTTTGTTCGGATAAAAATAAAACCAAAATGATGTCTTTTATCTAATCGAGGAGTGTATTTCCTTCATAATGACAATCAAACTGAAGGACGAAATCGCCCGTCGGCATTCCTTTTTCACACGCGGAACCGTGCCCAAGAAAAACAATACAACGCCATGCCTAGTGAATGCCCATTGTCAGTTTTGTGAATATCTATCTATATACTCACCCGTGAGTAGTTTGGCCAACGCAGGTGGGTGTTGACTTTGTCATTAGTATGTATATGAAGTCGTATTATGTCTTTAAGCCGGCCGGTCACTTGACCTAGACCGAATTGGTAGTATAAGTCGGACCTTTTTCGATTTTCTGTGTAATCTTGCCTGTGTTATCTGTGTGCCATGAGTTGGAGTGAAAAGAAAAAGTAAAAAAAAAAATTAATAAAAGGTGAATAATCACCTAAAAAACAAGCCAACAACAACGGCGCAATAATCTGCTATGTGAGTGTGTAAATATTTGTGGTAAAACAGTTTTCGTTCCGTTTTGAGGTCCGACCCAGTGATGTGACGGACACAACCGTACGGTTGATTAATTTGTGTGCAATTTACATCTTTCCCGGACATACCTACTATAAGTGCGTAAAAAAAAAAAACATTTAAAAAAAAAAACCGACATAATGTTGTATGCTCTACAACCGATGTGTAATGTTACAAAGGTACGAGTGAGTTAAAAAATATTATATAGGTATATGGGTCTATGTAATTAACTGACCTGAATGAAGTAATGAACAATTAAAAGAAAAAAAAAACCGTCCGAGACTCAGTCTATAAGCGAATGAAGTGTAATGCGATTGTAATGCAGGATGTTGCAGTTCAAGGTTGTAACAGTGAGTTGCGATGTGTAAGGAGGTGTTACAAGTAACAAGAAACTTAAACGGCTGAAATTAATGGGCATGCAACTTGAAGGTATATTGGGTGGTTGGGTCCTTCAGAGGCTATACAATGGATGGTTGCAGTTGCAGTCTTACAAAATGTTTTACACGGTTTTCTTTTTTTTTTCTTACGTCAAGTTACCGGTTATCTGTTTTAGGTGTTCCCACCGATGGAATTTTAATTTATTCCTTAAAACCTACCCAATCTACAGGGTGAGCTAAAAGAGATATAAGTGGATCTTAAACTTGTTTAAAAAACTTTGACAAACTTAGAGGATTACTGAAGAATAGTCTTTCCTATTCGTTAGGACATTAATGACCAAAAAATTATATTCACTTGTGGTCTTAGCAGCTCTTCAGTCTGTGAGAGGAAATTTTTGATTCATGATTCTTAAAGTTGTTCGATTGAAGACTAGAATCGAACCTTCCTTTTCTGAAGGCCCCTAGGACAAAATCTGGAGAAGGATCAAGCCAATTAATTAATTTTCCCTTGAAAATTTAATTTTCTTTAAAGAGCTACCACCTCATCTTTAGCTGTATGACCTGTAGCGCCATCTTGTTGAAACCACTGGATATTATGGCTAAATTGCGGATACAAAGGATATACTCAAACATTTCTTTATAATCATTATAATTTAATCTTACTGGATCCCCATTTCTGTCTTCAAAGACAGCTAAGCTCATGCCATGAGATACAAAAACGACACCAAGTCGTACTTACGGGTTTCTCGCCTCAAAATTTAAATTCGATTATCCACCAGTGTGCGGGCAAATATAAGTCGGTTTAGTCGGCTTATGAGTCATTTGGTGAGCAGTTAGAGACTAAACAGAACTTTGGATTGACGAATATTTATTTATTTTATAATTAAATTAAATTTAACAAAGGGTGCTCTGGACTTGTTTTGTCTCTGAAACGTGCAGACGATGTTTTCTCTTCGACCTATAGATTGGTCTTTCCGAAATTGGGATAAAAAACGCATTTTAATAGTGTACTTCTCATATTAAAAACCTTGAAATTAAAGTCGGCGGAGCTATAGGCGCATCCTTATAATACCTAATTGAGGAGTTGTAACTATTCGACCACGAAGTTATGTTTTAACGAAAATCGCAATATTATTTTTATTTTGTTCTACAGATCTAAATTTGTTAAAGTAACTTAATATTTTTTATTGTCCACGCTTTATTTCAGCGTAGAACAAATCCTTACATTCAAAAAAAATAGTATAATTTTTATTGGATACACACAACTGCACATGACATTACCCGGCCAGATTTAGAGGTCGCTGTGACCCAAAAGTGAGTTAAGGAAACAAAAAGAGACGAGAGTGTACTTCTGTTTATGAATTTAAAGCTTTCTTTTAACATAAGCATTATGTTGTTCATCTTGCTCGTAGCGTTTCTGCATATATTCCATGTAGGAACGAACTTTTTTCATTAATATTGTAACCGGAACTCTGCTAACCATAAACAAAGAATGAATATTAAGAATGGAACTAATCCGAAAAGTTGTCTTTAAATTGGTATACCACAGGGTTCCATTTTCGGTGCTATTTTATTTAAATACAAAGTTAACTTCCTGTTCTTGCGAGTAGGTAGGTAGTGGTTACATCTTTCTTAGATGTGAACGCTTTTTCCTGCTTGAATTTTTAAAGCACCTTCTTTATTTAAAAACTTCTTAAGAATCGTTTTTTCGTATAGGTTAGATCAGGCAAAAGTCCAAGCAAAAGGTCAGGTAGGCTTTTAAAATCACAAATCAGCTAAAATATTTCGACGTTCGCGAGATCTAGGTGCATGCTTATCAGAATGTGCTATTTAAATCTGGCTGATAGTGGAATGCACATTACCTACTTACAAACACTTGAAATTCCAACGATAATGGGAATCTTCAAGAGGAGGTGTGTTTACCTAATAGGGAAATCTATCTACCTTGGTACTATATATTACAACTTCGATAGTAGCTCAATGCATCTGTTCATTACCAACGACGCACAATGTCAACAAAACTACAGCTCTTCCCAAGTAAAATGAAGATGTATTCGAAAATTGTTGCTGCGATGAATATTTTTGTAATTTTATTTACAAGAGAACGTCAGCACAAATATGTAACTTAAAATACTCAAACCCATTTTCCGATTTTGCAAAGCACGCGTTTTATATTTTTGATTGGGCACACTTTGAGTGTTATTTGCTGCGCTATGGAAAATAATTGGAAGAGTTTTTGAGTTCAATGGAGTGTAGGCACCTCCTGGAAACTCCCGACTCATACATACATTTTCGGTTGCTTAATTTGTTGTGGCTAATTTATGTTAGCATTCTTTCTTGTGTCAACATTTTCGAATTTTCTTTTGTGTCGTATGAATGTGGATACACGCTCCTACCTGTATTAAGCTAGCTATGTAAATATTGGGTTATAAATAGGGTTTGATGTACGGAAGGTTGCAACTGTGATCAACATGATGGTTGATAATTTTTTTGTTCCTTTTTCTATTTTTTTTTTTTTTGTAAACTTTGCATCAGTTTTCTCTTAAATTTATATGTGATTGTTGTGGTACTACACCATTTACTTATGACTTGTTGACCGCTTCTTGGCAGCTGTCTTCTAAGCATGCAAATGTTTGTTTTCTTTTGTTAAACCTTTATGTTTATCTTACTATAATTATTTTTCCGCAATAACAAACTAGCTATAGTCACTTGCTATCAATTCAGTTTTTAATCGAACAAATATAAGCGTTACACAAGATATTGGACCGCTAAATTTTAGATGCTTACAAATATTTCAACCGGTAAATTCTATTTGAAACTCAACTTTTGCTTGCTCTTTTGGTTTTCAAACATTCCATCGCGTGATTTACTTGCAAAAGAGTTGACCATTTCGATTTCACAAATCATTATTATTTCTTGTATATTATTTCTCTTTGCGAATTTCCATTTGGCAAAAGACACATTCCAATTTAAGTAAGTTAAATTTGTCCTTATAGCTTAGTACTAACTTTTCGCTGCCATAAAAAATTCTCTCCAAAATTAAGCTAAGTTTTGGCGAACCTATTTAGCTGAGTGGTACGCTGCTTGAGCAAACTTTTGTTTCAGAATGTGCTTCATGTATCTGTCAAAATTTAGCGCACCTATTTAATGGTTCGGGACATTTTCTCAAGCTAGATCTTCACAGATCGTTGTGTTCTGGTGTTTCGTTGCGTTTTTGTATTGCGGAGAGCGGTAGAAGTAAGCAAGGATGAGTTTTTTATAATAAATTCCTCGACGAGGAAAATTGCGAGCTACACCTTCCACCCAACTCAAGAAAAAATACTGTTTATGTTTTTAAATCAATCTTGGCAATAAAAACTCAGACATTTCACAAAGCCAGCTGTCGGACTTAGTAATCTTGCGTTTTGATCGTGCCCAATACTAACGCACCTAATAATTTCCAACTGTAGCTTTTTTATATGGAAAGCAAAGAACTGTCATTTAACTACCTACATGTCACTACACATGTATTTCTTTTGACAAATGTCACAGCAGGGATGTGCATTCTTCAACCTCAATTTGATTATTTTTATTTAATTTGGTAACAACTGCACAAACTCTAAAACTTTCAAATTATTTCCTTACAGATCGACTTGCTGTGATAATTATTGGGATAGTTACATTAATTTTAGGCATAATTTTATCATCAATACCATGGTTAGATTATTTTATTCTAAAGGTGAGTACATTATTAAATGCCTTGCTTTTTAAAACACGGTTTAACTATTTTGAGTGAATTTGTTTTATTTTCTTCATAGAATCTTCGACTGTGGAACGATACTTTAAGTTTCCATTATTGGCAACGCCCGGGCGTTGTGCGACTAACTCGAGTTTACATCTATAATGTAACAAATCCGAATGGATTCTTAAATGGCGAGAAACCAAGACTACAGGAAGTTGGTCCATTTGTATACAGGTAAGTTGCAACATTTTTATATACCTACATTGTGCGGTTATAGTTGGTAGGTAATTTTCGTAACATTTTTGATTGCATATTATAATATATGAAATAAATTTCAAATTAGCATAAATACTCGCACAGCAAAGTGAGAGAAGGAACGATGCGGCAAATTGTGTTGAATTCTTGGTGGTGTAATTAGCATTCAAGCCAACTGATTGCTTTTTTTTAACAGCAAATGCATATGGTATGGGCATGAGCTTACAAAGTAAATAGTGGTTTACAAAATTACAATATACAATATGTAGGTGCAGTTGTCAGAAATATAATTTTAAAAAGAACTTGCTCGAAAGTTGTGGACGTGAACAGATGACTACCTTTATGGTACTCACTGTCATATGAAATTTCTTAGCAAAAAAAGAGAAACTAATTACAACAAAATTGAAAAAAAAAAAACAAGGACCAACAAGCAATACTCAATATTTGCGGTAATGGTTATTTTTCTAGACAAAACTGAACGTAGAAGAGTAGATAGTGTTTCTTTTTATGGCATTATACCTAGTTTAAATATGATTTCTGGCATATGACCGCCACGGCTGACTCGGACGTAGTCTAATCTGGAGGTCAAATTTTCAATGACTTTTTCCAATATTTGTGGCCGTATATCGACAATAACGCGCCGAATGTTGTCATCCAAGTGGTTAATCGTTTCGGGCTTATCGGCGTAGACTAGCGACTTCACATATCCCCACAGAAAACAGTCAAGCGGCGTTAAATCGCATGATCTTGGAGGCCAATACAAGGGTACGCAACGTGAAACAATGGGGTTACCAAACACTTCCTTCAATAAATCAATTGTGCGAGCTGTGACATGTTGCGCCGTCTTGTTGAAGCACAGCTCCTGCACATCATTGTTGATGAATTGATGAATGAAAAAGTCAGTAGTCATGGCTCTATAGCTGTCACCATTGACTGTAACGTTCTGGCCAGCATCGTTTTTAAAGAAGTGCGGACCAATTATTCCACCAACCCATAAAGCACACCAAACAGTCAGGTTTTGTTGATGTTACGGTATCTCAACACACACTTAAGGCAGTTTTGTTTATTGACGTATCCATTCAACCAAAAGTGAGCTTCATCGCTTATGAAAATTGACGTATTGCGCGATATTTCGAACAGAACCATGATTTTCAAAATAAATTTGCAGAATTTGGCAGGCGTCAGTCAATTCATGTTGAAATGCCAAACTAAACTTGAAATAAATCACTTGACAGCTGACAAAATGGTCGCCAGTTAAAATAGTGTTGACAAGTTAAAGTTGTATACCTCTAAAAAAAAAAAGCACCCTTTATATAAATAGGAAGTTAAATAGTTAAGAACCACTTGCACTGCCTTAACCACAACATACTCGCGTGATTTACTTTTGTTGGAAAGATGCAATGCTGTCTGTAATTAGTTTTCCAATTTATTGTGCATAAGCCAGGTCAATATGATGGTAGAATTTCTACCACTGGGCGAACTCTTGTATATTTAATTTATCGCAGAAATAAATCCCGCAATGAATGAATTAAGTTCGGTGTTTTTATACCCAAAAGTGGCAACACGGTTAAATGAATTACATTATCGTTTATTCACTATGTATCTATCTCTTTCATTACATGAATTATTTCTATGTGTTATTATTTTATCATTCATTAAACTCTTTTCGTACTTAGATGTTGCGTCTATTAATTAACTCTGGGATTTACAGGATTTGTAGAACAACATTCGGTGTAATTAGAACTCCCGTCCCAGACATTTGTACTCGCGAACAATTAGAATGCAGTCTCCTTAGAAATTATAGTCTCCTCCATAATAGAACAACGCAGATTTATAGTTATGGCTGGTATCACAAAGGACCTAAACTAATCTGGTCTAAGTGTGTCTTTCTAGAAAGCCATCTTACTTAACCTAACCTAACCTATAGTTATGGCTTATTTTCCTAGATTTTTCTACAGAATTTCGACTAATATTTAAAAAAAATCATTGGAGTAGGTTCCTACTAAACTTAGAAACAAAAATATGCTTTTAGTTTCATTTCTTTTTTAGATTTAAGTCGAAAAATATTGGTCGCGAACAAAAATTATAAAAAAAAATTGTATAGAATTTGATTTCCTATAAAATTTATGACATTTAGGCTTTTGCGATAATTTTTGTGCTGAGCTTTTAGAATTCAGCATTTGTGAAAGGTGAAAGATGGACGTGCTAATTTGCTCCTCAGTATAGCTGAGGTAACGCGACTAATATTGATATCCGCTACTAAATTGTGGTCATTATTTTGCTGGCTGTCATTTTGCTGAGCTCCAGATCCCACGCCCTAAATCAGTCATGTCACATAGATAAACATGTCATATTTCCTGCATGCTATCAAAAGACGAGCAATTTCAACGCCTGTTCTTGTCCGCTGACTGGCTCTTTTATTGTGAATCTAGCTCATCTTAAAACTAGATCCGAAAAACCATATTCCCAGACATCGCACTAAAAGCCCATCAGCCTTTCGCTTTCCATAACAAAACAATTGCCATAATGCATTTAGAGGTAGTCACAAAATGACACATTAACATTAAGGAAGCACACATTTCTATGTTATCCGCCCGTAAATTTCCCAACACCTATTCAGCACTTGGTGGAAAACCATAAGACGTAGGTATGTATAGAGAAGCAAAAGGTCGAGATCCGTGGTTCCACCTTAATGTATCTCACTCGTGGTAATGGGTGCGTTTCTCGCAGTCACTTTAGCTTGTTGTTTGTTTTTGTTTGGTATTTTTAATATATTTTTTTTTTGCTTTTGCCGTAAAGTTTTGATTTATGTTTCGGCACTCGTACGACTTACTGCGCAGGGAAGCTCAAAGGTAACTCTCTTTCGATCTTGACATTCAACGTGAGCAGGCTCATGACTCTTAAGTACTTGTTTCATAATGTGTCAACTCGAAACACACACATTTCGGAATGCAATGACGAGTTCGGATCTCTGCCTTATTTTTAACTTCAAATCTTCGCTGCAAGGTGATCACAGTCATTAATATTACGTCTCCCCATTGAGGGGCATCTGGGGCTTTACACACATCACTCAAAGTAGCCGAGGCTGACACTCTTTTAAGTGTCAATTTGTGTATCATTTGTACGGGTCGTAAAAGATTTATTGACACGATTTTGTCTCTCGCTCAAACAGGGAAGACATGGAAAAGGTTAATGTAAAGTTCTACGACAACTTCACAGTATCGTATCAGCACAAGAAGATCTTGCAATTTGTTCCTGAACTGAGTATTGATAAGAATACGAAAATAGTCACACCAAACATTCCTCTTTTGGTGAGTGAAAGCGGACACAAGTCGCCCAGCAATTTTGATAAGATGCTTCTTTATTTTTGGCAGACACTTACAAGCTTGACTCCTAAACTAGGCTACTTTATATCGAAGACAATATCGGTGGTATTGACAGCAGCAAAGTATGAGCCCTTCATCAGTGTGACAGCTGATCAATTAGTATTTGGATATGATGACGCACTGGTTAGTTTGGCGCATCGATTCTATCCACGGCATATGCGTCCAATGTCACAAATGGGACTTCTCATTGGAGTATGTATTGGGATAAAGTTTTGCTATACTCCTCAGCTGACTTGTGAATCTTTTTTTTAGCGCAATGGCACTCTTGAGGAAGTCTCAACGATTAAGACCGGCCACACCGGAATGGATGAGTTTGGATATATTGATCGCCTGAACGGACTTGATCACTTGTCGACTTGGCGGGCGAAGCCATGTAGGAGTATAACCGGCTCGGAAGGATCGTTCTTCCCGCCGCGCGATATAACCAAAGCCAACACAGTTTATATCTACGACAAGGACTTGTGTCGGGTTATACCCTTGCAATATAGTGGAGGTGTGCAGAAGGACGGTGAGTTGACAAGACTTTTGAGTTTTAAAACGTTCTAAATATAAGTTATTTTTTTAATTCATTAGGTATCGACGCGGATTTGTATCGTTTGCCTGAGAACGCGTATGGAGATTCGACAGAAAATCCGGAAAATGTCTGCTTCGATGCTGACGACTATGAGCCAGAAAAAGGACTGCAAAATATTAGCCCGTGTCATTTCGGCGCACCGGTATACATATCAAATCCGCATTTCTATCAGGGGCACCCGGACCTTCTGGACTCCGTCGAAGGACTGACACCCAATCGAAGTTTTCACGAAACTTATTTCAAGATTCAACCTGTAAGTTGCTATTTCTAGAAGAAAATTGGTCTAAAACTTCAGTGGACTTTAGTAAATGTCGAAAAGTGTCAAAACGCAAGCTCATTCAAATACGAACTCTGCTTAAATCTGCTGTGCGCCCAAAATTGTCAAAAATTCTCGCATACGTTTATCTGGTGATTAAGCTTAGTTCGGTTTTCAACCATTTGTGACAGTTGCTTAAACCCGCTTCGTCGCGAGATTGAACATCGGCAATCGCGTACGTTGCCTTAAGATCCATCAAACAAAAACACGCTTTGTCATAGTCGCAGGGATATTTTTAGGGGCATGAATGTTTCCATAAGAGCAACAAGTTCTCTAATCTTTTTCGAGATCCCTGATCAAACGCATTTTTCATATTCATTTCATATCGCCGTAAGATCATAAAGTGCGTCGCGGCTCCATAATTCTAACTCTGATTTTCCTGTTATTTATTCCAAAGAAACTTGGTGTCCCGCTCGAAGGCAAAGTACGTATCCAGTTGAACTTCAAAAACACCCAAGCTAAAGACATCCATCCAGTGAAGCATTTCCGAGATTTCATGTTTCCCATAATGTGGTTGGAAGAGGTAATCTCATTTTGTCACTAATTTAAAAAAAAACACACACACACACATTACACAAGGTGCATTATTTTCCAGGGCATATCTGAGCTGACTCCGTCCATTCGTCGCTGGATCTACTTGGCCACGGTTTTCGCGCCACTTCTGATACCAATCACCGCCTACTTCATGATCGTTTCCGGAGCATTCGCCATCATATTTATCTTCGTTCGTGCCTATCAGAATTTCGTATTTGCCCGTGACCCCACGTTGGAAATTCTCGAAATGGGTCGTCGGTCCCTTCGACGTGGCAGCAGCTTCATTGTCCAACATCAGCACAAGTTAATGCAAGCACACCATCAGCGTGACAACTATTCGCTGCTGAAACAATCACCGAGTGTGGTTGATGAGGAGAAGAACGACACACCGTCATATTGACGGTTATACTCGTAGCTCTCTTGTGCAATGAGATCCAAGACGGTTTTGGTGCAGGGAAATAAGTCCACGGGAACTAAGTCCACTGAGGGACTTAGTACCCACCAAGGGGGAAATAAAACCATTTTCGTGAAGTGGACTTAGTTCCCATATAAGGTGGGAAATAAATTCCGAAAACTCACAGTGGTTTTATTTCCCTTTTAACGTCAAGTTGGTGTTATTGCGCTCTCAAACTATGAAATCTGTATGGGGGGGCATGCTGCCCCCCTGCAACCCCCCTGCTTGGATTTACTGTTGGATTACGGGGTGGGTGCAAGGTTGGTCTTATTACTCAAATTTTGTTGGCGTTATTACGCTTTGTCGGAGTTACTTCAATAAAAGATCGTGAGTTTGTTGTCCAATTTAGTTTGGACGTATTATTTTTGAGTGTGTACTAAGTTCCCATCCGAAAGTGGACATAGTTCCCACCCTACATTGGAACTTAGTCCACTTCACGAAAGTGATTTTATTTCCCATTAGGTGGGAACCTAGTCCCTCGGTGGACTTAGTTCCCGTGGACTTATTTCCCTGCACCGACGGTTTTTATTTAATTTCAACCATCTTATGCGTAATTTAAGCTGGGGTTGAATTACCGCATCCGTGCTCGAGTAATACGTGACTGAATTTGTTATTGTTTTGCTTATAAAATGCAGAAAATTCACGCACGCCTCGCTCACGGATGCGGTAATTCGGCTCCTGAATTCATACAAAGAAAGCAGAGAGAAGGAAAAACAAATTGTGATCTAGGCAATTGATAATTTATCTTAACAAACTCTCATCTCCAATATATTATAACAGAAAATGAGAAAATCTAAAATAAATACATTAAACTTAAGCCAAATGTAAAAATAAAACTAAATTCCTTATAAGTTATCATTATCTTTAATGGGCATACTGCATTTCGCATATATATAAATTTCGTACTCATTTTTATAGTAGCTTTAGTTTATGATTTATTTATTTATAGGCGCATAATCATAATTGTAAATATTATATTCACTAGTCATCATTGTTTGAGGACAAACAAGCCCGACTGTAGTCAAAGTCATTTGTTGCAGGCATAGTTCATTTTAAGTTCATTATAATTTTAAATGCGATTCACATGGACTTTTTATGTTGCAGCTCACATTTAAATAAATTAAAACACAAACCGCCGTACTAATCACAAATTTTAGTCTCGACTTTAAATTTACGGAAGCTCACAATCGCGAAATTTGTATGGAAAATATAGCCACTGTGAGCTACTTAAATTCACAGTCGAAAGTAAAAATAATTATTGGTAAGGCCCAAAGTGTAGACACGAAAGACCAAACATCAAGCGGTATGTCAGATTGAAGTTTGAGAGCAGTAGCAATGCAAAGTATACATAGTTTGCTCCTGCATTTCTTTCTAACAATCGTGTTCATATATTTGACAGTGATTACAATTGATTTGACATATTTCCTTTTTCAAAATCTATTTAATATTATTGTCTATAGCCGTGTTTTTTTGAGTTCCAATCTCAGCAAAGCAAAGTAAAGTAGGAAGTGTCAAGTATAGCGTAGTTGTTGTAATTAGCGTGCTGAAAATCCTACTTTACTTTGCTGAGATCGAAGCTAAAAAAAACAGGCCTTATATAAGAAGAACATGTGGATCGACCTTTACAGAGTAAATGTAGAGAGAAAATTTATCACAAAAGTTAAAAAAAGAAAAAGTAGATTCCATAGGTTGTACTTTTTTAGAAATATGTATATTTAAAATGACTGTAATTGAAACTTAGGTAGAATAATGAAAATTGTATAAGGCACTTTTTTATACAGATCTATTTTTATTTTTATTGTTTATATATTTTATTGTAATCGTAAGTATGGAATGAATGAATTGTTTTTATGTAAACAAATGTAATTGTGGGAAATAAATGATTCAGTTTTTATTTGCTTAAACAATGTGTGCGGTATCACTACGGTGACCATATTTTCAAGAGCGAAATCCGGGACAAACAAAAATATATAACAGCACACAAATGACCAAAAAGAACAAAAAAAAAAATCGTATTAAATTATTTTACAAATTCTGTTCAGCGGGTATGCAAACATGGTAGTAATAGATGTATAATTCTTGTAGTATTTTCCCTTGTGATTATTAAGGGGCTATTTGCACTTTATTAGTGATCATGAAATGGTTAATTTTGTAAAATAGATAAAAAAATATTAAAAAAAAAAAAAATTATGTACATACGGGACAAATACGGGACTAAAATAGAAATACGGGACATTTTTATGTCCCGTATTTCTAAAATAAAAACCAGGGACAGGCTATTGAAATACGGGACTGTCCCGGGAAATACGGGACGTATGGTCACCGTAGGTATCACTGATTTTGGATTACTGAAACATCTACTACTTTTTTTGTTTCTTTATAAATATAGGTACTCCCCTCAATCTTTAGTTTCACTTCCTTGCAATTGAACAACTTATTTGTTGATTGTTTATAGACGAGGTTCTTTTGTAGAGTTTTATAGACTTGGCACCATTCTTATCTTTTTATTTTTAGCTACTTTACACTTATGTCGATTTCCATTGGGATAGAGTCAGAGCAGTTTTTCTGCTCTCGAAATCAGCTGGCTGTCAGATTTCATGTTCCATTGGCCGCAAAAAAAGCAGAGCAATTTTTCGAATCTCGATATCTGAGCAAGATTCACATCTACTTACACTAACACCAAAACATTTGCCTTTTGTCAAACTTTAAAGTGTGTATTAATTACGTATTTAGAAGACCAGTCTGTGAAAAATAAAGAAAAATTTACATTTGGCCGGCGCAATGGATATCAACACAAATTGAGTGGATTTTTATAAGCATAAATTGCAATTTAAGTTTTATGTTCCATTGGGCACGAAAAATCTGAGATCTGAGAGCAAATCTGTAAAATCCCAATGGAAATCGACATTATTTAGCAGGAATAACCGATCATGGAGGTTAATGGATAGATAAAAAAGAAGAAAAGAGGGGAAACGACACTCAAACTATAATAAAATGATATGAGACGTATGACCGAAAGGTCGGCCATCTTGTTTACGTGATTAGAATTATAGGAAAGATCCACATGTTGATATTTTTATAACTTCCGGCTTCCGGAAATGATGAACGGACAATTAGATATTTATTTTTTTTCGTGTAACTGATTGATGAATTGTTGGTTTGATTTACTAAAACTAATTACCACTCTCATTTCACGTGTTTCAAATCAGAAATAGAAATGTTTTTAAGCAATTGCAAAAAAGTTGGTTGTCGGAAATTGTGTTTATTTCCGTTTTGCGTAGATATCTATAATTATGGGTAGAACATACAGGACACTTAAGGCTTCTGATTTCTGATCTCATTCTGAAGCCTTTAAAGCATTTGACTGCGGATAAACGGATGTCTCTGTCCCGTTTCATGCAAAAATTCACGTGCGTGATGGTGTAAATGCAGTTTAAATTTAGTTTGTGTGATCTATTCAATTGATGAATATCCAATAGCCAGCCGCACAATGTTAATTTTTCTCTATTTTTCACAGACTAATCTTCTTAAAAAACATAAAATAAGACACTATACAGTTTGACAAATGAAAAATGTTTAAATGTTAGTGTAAGTAGGTGTGAATCTCACTCAGAAATCGAGATTCGCGAAATTGCTCTAACGCTGACCGCTTTATTTGTGGCTGGAACATGAAATCTGACAGCCAGCTGATTTCGAGAGCGGAAAAGCAGCTCTGAATCTAAAAAAAAAAGTATTTTTTCTGTGCCAATCGAAAACGACATTAATTGTTTTTCAAAGACAGCCCATTCTTTGTCTAGAATTATTTTCTGTTTGAGTTTTGGTGAATCACTTCTTAAAACGAAATTCGCTGCAACATTTACTACTTCACACTTAATAAAGCATCTCTTGGGAATATTAGATGAACACACCCACGAATGAAGACTTCCTCCCGCAATCAAAAGCGAATAAAACACGAATCTGAGCTGAAGTTCACTTGGAGCCGAAAATTCATCAGAGTCATTAGAGATTAGAGTGTGGTGGAAACCCTCAATGACGGACAGTATGTATATTTTCAACAGCAAAGTACAAATTTGTTTCTATTATAATGCTTTGTTAGGTTTGAGGTTTCATTCTAACCACGTTCGTCGATGACTAATGAAATGACTATAAAACAGCAACAAACGTTAAGCCCAGTATCGATTGCAGTTGAAGCGCTTGCGAACGAAACAGAGCTGTATTCATTTCTTTTTCTATACCAAATGGATACAACCAAATGAACAAAGCAGCAGCAACTTTATATACATATAACGCTTTCATTCCTGCAAAAAGTCCGCTTCTGAGAAGAGATGAAATAAATTATTCATATCTTTTGCGCAAAAGGAGAAGTAAGATTCGCAATGAATGAACAGAGGAGCAACAACATCGCCTTAAAGGTTTCAATTTAACTAAATGTCAGCGCCAGAAATTGAATTCGAATTCGCAATTTGGCTCGTATCTGCCTCTTCGCCTTTATCCTTTAATGTGAAATCCATTGGACCAAATGATAATGTTCATTGGCAATTCAAGTGCTATAAATGCTTTTGCCAGGAATAATTATCTCCCGTTCATTTTATTTTGTGTCATCATTTTGAGAACAGCCATTTTGTTATGATTGACTTTTTTTTATTCTTTTAATGTGTTAATAAATCCTTGCCACATAGAACTTCTTGCATAAATTAGCCATTTCACAGTTCGTCATCCGTTTATTGCTGCATGTGTATTCTTTTCGCCTGTGTAAATCTCACTTGACAATCTGTTGAGTTGTAGATTTGTCGTAAATCATTTCTCAAAATTGAGCTATCCTTTGAGGCGCACCCATTTACAAGGAATAAAAATGAAATAACTGAGAAAAATGCTGTCAATGCCAACCATATTGTAGTAAAAGCTCGCTTCCATTGCAGATTTGGGCGGCAAAGTCAAAAATCACCCCAAAGATGAATGTAGAAAATATGAGAAAAAAAAAAGAAAAAACTGAAATAAGGACGAAAAAAGTTGGAGGGATAGCCGAAGAAAAAAACCGGCTCAGGCAGGCATAAAATCATTATTTCTTTCTTATGATTAAAATACGTCATATCCAGATGAGGCCCAATATATACTTTTTTATTGCGATTTTCCGACTGATTTAATGCTCTTTAAGGACCTGGCTGTCCGCTCCACTGTTCACTTTCTTTGCACGACGACAAATTTTCCACCATAAGCATCAGCCACCCCTCACCGTTCATCATATAGCGCCGACATTTTGTTAGGTTTACGCATTTAGCTCTGGATTGGGTACCGGTTTCATTTGGCCCATGAAAAGAATATAAATTACACAAGTGTTTGGCAATACACACGGCATCGCACAACATATTTATACAGTTGAGAGATGCCTGACGCTGGGCGGCTGGGTGGAGAGTGTACTTAATTTACGAGGCGTTGCCTTCCGCTGAGCGGGCATTATTGGAATTTAATATTGAAATAATGTAGTTTTAATTAATTACCTGGACGGTTTTGTGGTTGGTGGGGATCGATTTGAATGAATCTCTTGCGCTGTGGGGAGGTGTGATTGTGGGTCGAACTGGAGTTGTCATCTCGGTTCTGAAGGAGGCAAATATACAATTGATTTTGAATCCCTATACCTACAACGAAGAGCTGCGGTTTGTTTTGGAATATACGAATGGATATGGGAGGTGCATTTGGGTAGAACCTGAACCGAATCCAGTATTGATGCTGAGTATGGACTCCGATTCCGAATTATTAACCCATTTTGAGCAACAAATCTTAGTTGAAATAAACGAAAGAACCAACATTATTATTATTTAAAGGTTCAAATCTTAGAAAGTGTGTTTGTGTGTAAGTGTGTCTAAGCAATACCTATTGAACGTCTGTCTTTTCTACTTTACCCAGTTCTTCTGCCAAAAGCCCAAAGCTAACAAAGATCTAGGTATAAGTATAGATATGGCTGAAATTGATAGAGATCCTAAGTGCAGGGTCAAGTGACGGTTTGAGCCAAGATCTTAGCCAGGAAAACACAGTTAGCTGCCAGTTAGGCGGTTCGTCTGAGCTTTGAGGAGACTTCTGCTTCCGTTCCGTTCTCTGGTCTTTAAACCTAACAAATGGTAAGTTTGATACCTTACACCTTTAATGACAGTGTGCCTTACCAATAAACATTTTTAGTTTCGACTCTAAGTTTTAGAAGTTCGCACAGTGGCCATATTATCCATACAAGTTTCGCAATTGTGAGCTTCCGTAATAGACTTTTCACACAAAGCTTAAAACCGGGTTTTCCTCGAAAACTCGTCGATGCATTCACAGTTCACACCGACCACCAACTCGTTTTCGTTTGACGTTTCAATCAGCTGTGAGACACTAGTCGAAACTTCGGTGAAAACTTTTTTTTGGCTACAAATTTCGATCGCGTTAATTAACAAAGAAAATGAATTAAGTGCGTTTCAAAACAATATTAGCCCATCAATTAATTGTGGAAAATGATTTTAATTTGTGACTTGTGGCATTTGTTCGGTCATCCATTTTGCTGGATATTGCAAAAGGTGTGTTTGCTTCAACCACCCATAATGATTGGAAGTCGTTTTCGTGGTGTTTTCGTCGAAAACGAGTGCAAACGACTCGTTTTGAAAGCTGAAATATGTATGGGAAAACTCCTGTTTTCAATGAAGTTTTCGTGTGTTTGGTTTTGGGCCGGGTGTGAAAAGCCTATAAAATGTTACGTCCAGACTAAAATGTGTTATTTGTACGGCGCAGTAGATATGTTGAAAAACTTTTCATGTCAAAACTCAGAGTCTACGGAATATTTGCTTGTTCACAGTTCGCAATTCGCTCTCATGGGAATAGTCCTTTAGTTTAGTACTGTTTCCGCAGATCTATATAGGTATATGAGTGTTATTTACCTCGAGTGTTCCTTGTGCGTTTGCAAGTATCAGTACAGAAGCGGCAAAAATGGGTTTAGTTGTGAATGAGGGCAAAACGAAATATATATGCTGTCAACAAGAAGGGACACACAACATCGACGAATCGGTCAGAGCGTCACGACAGACAGCTATAATTTTGAGGTAGGTAGTTAGGGATTTTGTCTACCTCGGCTCCGCTATAAATTCTGACAACGACATCACATCAGAAATCAATCGAAGAATTACACTTGCCAACCGCTGTTTCTTTGGTCTAAGAAGGCAATTGAGAAGTAAGGCCTTTTCAAGAACCACTAAGGAGACTCTATATAAGACCCTCATCATCCCAGTCCTACTCTATGGCGCAGAAGCATGGACGCTATCAAAGGCGGATGAAGATCTCCTTGGTCGTTTTGAACGCAAAATTCTTAGATTGATTTTCGGTCCCGTTTGCATTGACGGGCTTTGGAGGAGGAGATTTAACAGCGAACTCTACGAGCTGTACAGCGACATCGACCTGGTCAGAAAAGTGCGCATCAGTCGACTAAGATGGCTAGGACATGTAGAGCGAATGGACACAGACGCTCCGGCCCGAAGAATCTTCGACTCCAACCCGGAGGGACAACGCAGTAGAGGAAGACCTCGCCTTAGGTGGCGCGCGCAAGTGGAAGGGGACCTAAACCAACTTGGAGTGCGCAACTGGAGGCAGTTAGCCAAAAGATCGCGCTAACTGGAGAGGCGTATTGGTTGAGGCCCAGGTCCACCCCGGACTGTAGCGCCACCTAAGTAAGTAAGTAAGTTCCTTAAATACTAACATTATGTCTATTTAGAGTCGCGTTCTAGTTTTTTTTTTTAAGTGAAAGGATGACAAACTTATTGACCTGTAATGTTCTACGCAGTTAATTTTAATGTTTCAGACTGGTTTTGAATATAGAGCGGTATCTCCATCTCGTGGTTGTTTTTAACTTACCAAAAGCTGTCATTCACATTTAGGTGCAGTGGCGGAAGGGGCTTTAGCTAGATTTTTCCGTTTCTAGCAATCTAGCAATCTAGTTTTTGTTTTCTTGTTTTAATCACCGAAACCTCTGCGATCCGCCTATATTCACACAGTCTTCTTCGGCTCCCACCAGTCTTGTGCTCTTAATAAGTTGCCTAACTTTTGTCCTCAGAAGTCAAACTTACATCCATAGTAGGTATACCTACCTTGTCCATTTCTGTGTCTACCCGCAAACAAAGCTGCATTCTTGACACAGTTTGATATTTATATCAATTTACCTACACTTCATTTAGATCCTAGGTAGGTAGGTACCTACATACCTACCTAAATCCCTGGAAGGAGATTGAAATGAATTTCCAATTATCTTGAAATCCCTGACACGACGTTTACGTCCAAATAAATATACCTACCTATAGCCCCCAAAACATGTTCCAAAGCCACATAATCCTTAACGTCATTATTTGAATAAAGGACCTACCCTAAAGTCAATAACTCCTGAAATTCAACCCCCAAACTTACCCGTAACAGATCATTACAATCTGCGTCGAAAAATGTTCTTGTAATTATTGCGATTCCCGAAATACATCAACATCAACCTACCCCCGCGCTTATCAATTGGAAACCAATTGAAATTATTTCGACGCAATTTTCTGTATTTGAAAGCCCATAATAACAGTTATTGACGCATTATTATTACACAAACACACACGCACACAAAACGAGAGAAAAGACTTTCGCATTCCGTGCACGTTAAATTCCGTTTATGGAATCATAAAAATAAAATAATATTGTATCCAGAGCAATTCGCCACCACATTGAAATATACGAATAACCCACCAATAAGGTTTTCTTTTCCTTTTGTCGTTTTCCTACTCCCCGTCCCCGTACGCCAATTGACGGTATTTACACCCTCGTCATATCCATTATATACACGTCTAATAGAGCAAGCTGCTGTTACGAAAGCATAATCTACCCTTAAATGTATATCCTTCTTCGCCAGAAATCTATTTCACTCCGGTTAGGACAATATGTCTACCCGCCCCTAAAAGTCAAACTTATTGTTCCATGGATATGCTGAAGGAGCAATACGAAAACGAACAAAAAAAAACAAACACACACACAAAATATAATATCACACAAAAAAAAAACTAATGAAACAACAACAACATCGACGAAAAAGGAAACGAGAGAATCTCCTCAAGTAAATAAATAACCTGTGAAGAGGAAGTAAAAGAAAGTTCCTGGGGGATAATCCAATAAAGCGCGTCAGCTGGCTGCCCACTTAGGATATTTTAACGCATTCTGTTCGCGTTGATGGCATAACTTATGAATTATTATTTTCTCCTCGCACATATAAACATATCTATTAGGGACGGTGCATATATGACTTTGTTTCTTCTTTTATTTTTAGGTAATTACAGATTGAGACGTCATCCGAAAGAAGTTATTATGAACATTTCTCGATTAATAAAAACACTCGCACTCTAATTGTCGTTGTCTTACTAAAAAAGTAAAATATATTTTATGTATAATTAAATTAAGTCCACCTAGGGTATAAATATAAATACAATATTATAATTACTACTGTACAGGAAAAAATTTCAAAGAAAAAATTGCATTACAGCCGTTGGCAATATGAATTCAAAAAGGAATTCAGTATCGCAACAACGCCTAACGAAAGCGCAAGCTTTTATTTATGCGAGATTCGAACCAGTGCGTTGGGCGGTATTTTATTTGAACGCGCCATCTATTAGAATTGATGCATCGAGTTGTGGTAGTCGGGCCGATTGTACCGATGGTTTGGAGTTCGGCTGGAAAACTGCGAAATTGTGTCGTCGCCATTGTTCATGTGGTGTGGTGGAGCTACTAAGAGAATTGGTTGCAGATTTAATGATTTCCGTGAACCGGCTAAGCTAACCGCATCTGTTATGTAGGCATTGTTGATTTCGCCTGAAATGTTATTGAATTAAAAAAGATGGGGTATTAAATAAATTTTATTTGATTTTTGTTACCTTTGTACAGTGAATTCTGGTAAAGCGGATCGGGCTGTAGACGAACATGACGAGTAGCAAGAATAAATGCGAGTGTAGACAAAACTAGTCCGTCAATGCAACCTGCGAAATAGTTGAAATGTCAAATGATGGCAGATTTAAATGAAATCCTATTCATATAAAATACAGAATTGGCAAAGCTAGTAAAATAACACAAGATAGGTACTGTAGAATATATTCTTTTCTACAGCTAAATAAGATTAATTTTGATGGGCAGTAAGTTAAAATTTAACAAAAACAATCATTGGAATTGGAACGGCGTTTACTTAGTTTGAGCGCGAACAATGTACTAGGGCAGGAGTTCCCTAACTGTGTGTCGCGACGCCCTGGGGCGTCGCAAGACGGTACACACAGGTCGACATTTCTATCACTTTATTTTTATTTTTTCACAGCTGTCAGAACAATAGTTAAGTCGACTAGATTGGTCTGGACAATACGAAACCTGAATGCAAAAACTAACTAGATTGGTCGGGAACGTCACTTTTTGGAGTGGGACCTAAGTGGGGGCGACTGTGTTCCGCACTTTTGGTGCCCAAGGGCGTCGGAAAAAAATTACAACCTGCAAAGGGAGTCGCGGTATAAAAAAGTTTGGGAACCCCTGTACTAGGGTTTAAAGTAACATCTTTGGACGAGCAGTTTATAAGGACGCTTTATATAGATCTACTTCATAAATTTAATTTTATAGCTTACCTATCACAGCAAGTGGATATGCCCATCGTATTCCACAGAGTCCCAACTCAAAACGATTTGCTTCTGGTCCACAGATTTTCCTGAATTCATCTGAATTCCATCCAAATGGGAATGCTACACACGCTACAATGATGCAAATTGCTGAAATTAAGAATGAAGTACATTACTCATGGTTTATACTATGTTTCCACCGGAGATTATCTGCGAGATTTAGCAAAATTTCCGTAAATCCCGCATAAATCTCGGGATTTATCATACAAAAGTTAATCTCATAAAAAGGAGATTTGGATTTAATCTCCTAAACTGACCAGATTTACATGTAGAGTCCGGTTTGTGAACACACTCTCTACAGCTCGGAATGTCAAAAATACCAAGCAAACAGAGCTTTATTTGACATTGTGTCATAAAAAAAAAAACATATCCGAATTTTTTTTCTGTAATTTTGCGATTTTTTCTAAAAATGCAACAATCAAACTTTTCAGTATATTTTGTGGAATCAAATTTTAGCTAATAATATTTAAAGCTTTCCGGAACTCATGTTTTATCAATTTAAACTTTTTATTTTTTTCCTATTATCACAATTTTGGGTTGTTCGATTTGGCAGAAGTTGACAACATCTGGTGAAACGTCAAGTTAATCTTGTTTTTTTTTGGTGGAAACACCTCAGGATTTATTTGTAATCTCTTGACCTAAATCTCGCGATTAGTGTCCGGTGGAAACGTAGCATTAAGAAACGAATCACAACTAACTAAAATTATTCTCTCGGAGATTAATATAAATTTCTGTTAGCATTGCACCAACAAATTCATAGTTTTATCATACAAGATTTTATTTCATAAATACAAGACTAAAAATTAATGTCAAAAGTCAACCATGCGTTTATAGTACGGATTGTGAACACACTCCAAAAAGTAAAAAATACAGAACAGACAGAGCTGCACGAGACATCGGGAATATTTATAAATCTAGTCATTTAGACCAGATTGGTTCGGTCTAGATGAACCCTGAACTTAAAGAAAAAGATTGAAAACGTCACTTTTCCTACGTCAGCCACATATCTATACGAACTGTCAACTTGGTACTGAGTCACAAATTTGCTGACATCGTCTTGTTGAGTGGACGTTATTAAAATAAAACGAAAAGACCTTAAGAACGTTAATGTGCTTTAAAACAAAACAAAATCAATATCTAATTTGTACAGCCTGACCAATTCTAAGTCGGTCAAATATTCCTAAGTAATCTTAAGTGACTGTGTTGTACGAATAGATTTAAGAAACAAAAGTGTATAAAAACCAAATCTCAAAAATTGGTAAATCTGAAGCAAATTTGAGAATAAATCCAAATTCGCAAAAGCGCTCTAAAATAGATTTTGGTTTTGTTCCAAACGAAGATAGAAAGTGACAGAGCAAAAAAAAATTCTCTGAGTGTGTCAATCGAATACCATATTAAGGTTTTGAAGTTTTATCATTTGTCATAATTTTGTGTCGACTTCGTTTTTAACCTTTATCAGAATGCGTCTTCTCATTTTCTGTTGATGAACGATACATATCTAACTATTGTGTTGTCAAATTAAATTTGCAAATTTTATTCAACTTAACAACGTACGACTACATACTTTTGGCTAATATCCCTGTTTTTTAAGCTTCGATCTCAGCAAAGCAAAGTACCAGTAAAATTTTCAGCACACAATTAGAACTACTACGCTATTTTTGATACTTCGAGACTAGCAATAGTTGTTGTAATTGAGAGCTAAAAATCCTACTTTACTTTGCTTTGTTGCTTTGCTGAGATAGAAGCTCAAAAAAACACGTCTAATGCAGCGAAAAAGTAGTGTAAGCCGATTCTCTGCATAAAATATGACAGTCTGACTTGTCCGTCTCTTTGAAAGCCTTTTATGAATTTCAAATGTGTATTGTAGTAGTTTCCCTACTTCCGAGCCGTCGGCGGAGAGAGACGCTCTAAATTTTTGTTCAGACTTTCTAATGAATCTAAGTTTTGCTATAGAGTCAAAAATTATTTATTTCAAATTAGGTACTTTGCAGTTTAGTTTTTTACGCGAGTAAAAATGTTGTTTAATGTCGTTTTCGATTTGGCTTTTCAGATTTTGATCTGAGATTTCAGATTTCTACTGCCAAATCGAACATGAAATCTGAATTATATTGGTATGTGTGTGTGTATTGAGTTGGCGGCAAAAAAAAACATTTCTGCATATTTGCACTCGAAATCCATTTCAATTGATTTTCACACATTTATAGTGCTGCATTTCGAAATCATTTAATATAAAAAGTCGATCCCATATACGTTAAATAAATAATTCAGTTAGAAAAGCAATCCTTCCAACGATAAACAATTCGTAACCGACGCTGTGTGTCATAAACATTGGTGTTAGTGAAAGTATGTGTAAAATCTGAGGAAAAATTGAGATTTCTCAAAAGTGATCTGAGATCAAAAAAAAAGATTGATTTTTGTGGCAAATCGAACATGAAAAGCAATCTCGATCAAAAAAAATTGATTTTTTGTCAAATCGAAAACGACATAAGTTAAAAAAAATCACAAAAAAGTCAATACAAATTATTAATTATAAATGCCCTTTATTTTAGAGAATGCCAGCAAAAATGTCGAACGTAAACATCAATTTCACCCAACACGCATACGATTCCTACTTTCAATTATGACAGATTCAATCTCAATAATAGGAACATAAAAACAAGGGCAAAGCACTTAAATTCATTATATGGGCCTCGTTATATCAAGTATATCAAGTAGCAGTCAAAATCACCACTATTTATTTCAACATTATTAATATTGCGCAAGTCACGGGAAGATACTCCCTAAATTAACTAAAAGTGGCAGCACTCAATATTTTCTTTTCCATCTTTTACTTCTTGTGTCTTCTTTCCAAAGATAATGGAAATGGAATACATCTTTTTATTCATTTATCTCTGCTTTTTTCTTTGTTTTGATCACTTCCAGTATCCATTTCCAATTTTACTCCAACTGAAATGGAAGCCAATCAAGTTTTTTTTCTGTTTTCTGTACCATTACCATATGAATGTGTTGAGATTTGCATTTGATAAACTCGAATGTTCGTTAAAAGAACATAGTAGTAGTAGGTATACACACATCGACCGACACAATTCACATTTCACACCACAAATACACAATTTCCAACACAAGTGGTTGGCGAAGAAGGGGATTTCCCGTTTAAATTCCAACGCAACACAACGAATTTCTTCTTGCGAATCTTGAATGGAGAGTGTGGACCGTGGCTGTGGAAGTGTGGATTGCTGTTTGGCTTTTCATTTTCTTTTTTTTTATTTTATGCACGTTGAATGGAAGTTCTCATTGCTTGCTTTTAATTAATATTATATAAATAATCTCTTGCTATAAAGTTTTTATTTTTGAGTACAAGAAAAAGAAGTTAAAAGTGTGTGGACAACAAAAGTCACTAAAAGGTTGCAATAGTTTGATGTTTTCTGCGTAGATTGTAGACTTCCAAGAAAAAAAAAGCGCAGAACTCTTCGGCGTCGGTATGTTTCATTCGTGTTTATAATATAAATGTATATAATTTGATTGCAAATCGGCCGATTACGAGAGGAAAGGTAAACTCAAGTGTAGACATTTTTTTTTTTGTGATTTCCTTACATGAGTTCAGATTGCAGGAGGCTGTTTACCTTCCGATTCCTATTTATGAAGTGCCTATATGTACTTATATATTGTAGTCTCGTTTTTGAGAGACTACAAGTGATTGTACGTCAGGGGAATTGGGTTTTCGCTACAAAAAACGAGTATCACCCGTACACGTCTCCCATAGCGAAAGTAAACTGCAAATTAACTATAATGTAGTCTATAGATATGCTCATCGCGCCGGCTGCGGCTGCCGAGCAACACACAACTCAGAGGTAGTACATACCTACCTAATGGCAAATACATTTTGGGTTGGAAAGAAAAGTAATCCAACCAAACTAATTTGTAAACACAGGTGTGGATTTCTGTGCACCTTAAAAGATTCTCTAATAAATACCGTTTCATTGAAGTGCACTGTTTTGTTTAGCTCCCAGAGCAAAAGTCAACTGTCAGAATTAATGGACTAATTTTAGTCATTTAACGCTCTATTTCGTCTTTTTCTGCGAAGAATGCAAGGCCACAGGAATTTTTCAAAGGTCCACTTGATATATATGGGTCACTTTCACTTGTTAGGGATTAGTTACGTATCACGATTTTGATTAGATAAAAACAAGAGGCTATTCGTCCGTTATTTTCAATGAAAACTTATCTAGGTAGGTACCTACATGAACCTCTAGCATTTTCTTCAGACTTGTTGCACACTTACAGACAGCTTGTGAACTTTGTTGTGTTCACGTTTTGTAAATCATAGCCAGCATTCTGAAAATATTGCATCTTTTATTATATACCTACAGTGGACGTACATTATAACGAGTAGCGAATTTGGCTAGGTATGCCGAACGCTTTTCAGATTTACCTACATTAGTATCTCTATATAGCGAATCGTGCCCACAGCTCCGCCAAGCTGTACTTGCGTTTGCAGCACCCTTATGCTCAGGCAGTTAAGTTCGATGCATTGGTGGAACTTCCACTAGCATCTCAACCATTTTTATTGTCCCATACCCTCATTGGTATCACAACCAATCGGACTTCACTCAGCTATCGACCACATCTTGTTTTCTTGACGTGACAGCGATTGCTTCTTTAGTGAATAGACAGCTCTCGGGAAAACAAATGTCCGCCAAATCATTTCATTATACTCTATTTGAAGAAACCGACTGCTGGCAAAAACCTTAGTTACTGCATACTTAGTAAAATAATTACGCAGATAAGCCATTATACTATTAGGTGTATGTGCCTGGTATTGTCGCAATATGTAGGCTCTTAATTCAACAATTTACTTATCTCTTGTATCCCTTATTTTCCATAGATCCTGCCTGTCGTACACTTTAATTTCAAACTCTTAATCATCGGCAGATTGAACTAGAAAAGAAAGATGCTAGACATCGTTTGCATTATTTGTTCTGAATCATTTACGGAGTCTCATGAAGTGTACATAACAAGTTGTGGCCATTTATTTGACCACAGATGTCTCATGCAGTGGATGCGACGGTAAGTGTGTCCCTTAAAATCAGAACTTCTCTCGAATTCAAATGCAATTCTGATTAATGACAGTTCAAAGTCGTGTCCCCAATGTCGGGAATTTTGCACTGAATCTCAAATCCAAAAGGTATTTTTCACGCTCAGTGAAAGCTTGCCCAGCACCAGTACTGCCTCCAGAAATGTGATCTTAGAAAATGATCTCCAAAACGAAGACGATGAGGATATGTATGACCTTCTTTTGAAAGCCGATGAAGTGATCAGAGTTCTCGCCGAGACGGATTATGAGGAAATGTAAATTATTTAGATTTTTGCTGTGCTGTAATTTTATACATTTAAAATACTTTATTTAGAGAAACTATCTTCGCACTAAAGGAAAAAGTACAGGAAAAAGAAGGTACTATCATGTCTTACGTAGAAGAGGTATGGGCATCTAGTTGCAGTAGATCTTTTTTTTTTTTAAATGAATCTCTTTGTTCTTGTTTAGGTTAACCGTCTGAAAGACGAAATCACAGCTTTGCAAGTTAAGGTTTCCAGCATCGAAAGGTAAAACAGAATTTTTTTTGCCTTGTATAGATAAAATTTAAAACAATTCAATATTTCTAGCGAACGTGAAAGATGCGAGTACAAGGGAACTGATTTAAACAACATCATGGGAACTCTAAAATGTGATCTGCAAACCGAAAGTCAGATAAGAAAGTAAATTGTAGTGATTACCTGTCAGTAGGAGACTAATTCACACCTCTTCTTTAACTAGGGATAGAGAATTACGCCTGATTCAGTTGGATAAAATATTCTTGTCCCCAGAAGATGAGAAAAATGTGCGCAATGAGGGTACAACCAATGCCAATAGGTAAGCACAAGAGATTGTCTTTGGTTTCATGCTAAGACAACGCATCTGTAAATATGATTCCCAATGCAAATTATAGCATGAAGATTTGCTGGTTTAAGGTGTGTTTGCTACAATGTGAGAAACACCAAGTTTCACCATTAAGATTGTACATACTAGTTGTTGTCTAGAGTTTATATTTTTATTTATTGAAAAATCAGGCCAAATCAGGATGAGAGCCCAGTGCCAGTCCCGAGGCAAGTCGCCCAAGCCGTGACAGAGAAACAGGTGCCAAACAGGTAAACAAATGTGAATAGTTACGCAATATACGAAAGCATCAAGTCTTATTTGTAATATTCTCTGTTCTTTACCCAGGAACGGTGTAAAACTGCCGAATCTTGTGGGCAGTGCATTGCCAATCACTGTCCCAGCTGTCACAGCTGCCCCAGCTCCTCAAACTCTGACAAGCGAAGGGCTGACAAATAGGTAAACATAGGAAAATAATCCAAATGATAATTTTTAACATGAATAATTATTGTTAGGACAACTGGGCAACTACTGAGTCTGCTACCATCCACGTCATTAGCGGGTGTTCATCCAGTACACCAAGATGCAGATAGGTAAGCTACTACTATGTTGACAAACATTTTTGTAGACACTAATTGTGTGCAATATTTTGAATAGAATATATGAATGGGTTGGCGCGTATTCATTAGCTCAGCCGGTCCAGCTGATGGAATCGGATGGGTCCCAAGTCTCATCTGATGTTAACAGTCGATCAGAACTTTCCAAGCAGTTGCTACGTTTAACTAAGGAAAGAGCCCGTACCGTTGGGTGGAAGTTTGTGTGGAGGAAATATGGACAAATTCTTGCACGCAAAGAAGAATTTTCAAAGGTTATACGCATTAAAAATCTCGACGATTTACAGAAAATCGAATAACCTACAGTGTTGACGTATTTAAACCATGCTAATGATTTTAAATGTACAATATAAGAATCTGTTCTTTATGAATTTTTTTTACTTGTTAATAAAGTGCACATAGCTTTATAAGTTATGTACTTAATGTTTTGCGTTTTTTTAGTTGTGGTTTATATTTTATTTTAGATTATTGCATTTGGAAATTTAAACGAACTGTGAATCATTAATGGATGTTATTGTTGAGCTGTTTTAAACACTGCAAACATTTTTTGCGGATTTTCGGGCAGCTTTCGATTCAATACCCCGGGAAATGCTTTTTTATAAGCTCTACCATTATGAAATCTCAACAAGGAAAATCTTGTGCGAATATGGGACGGGAAATCTCTGTCGGAAGAGTTTCGTACGACGATGGGCGTTAAGCAAGGATGTATTCTAAGCACCCTTTCCTTCAATTTGTACATAAACGACATAGCTGACTCGGTGTTATTGTCATGGGAGGAAAGAATACTGCAGGACTAATGTTTGCTGACGATATAGTCTTCCTAGCTGAAACTATAGACGGGATGCAGCTGATGATAAATAGGCGCCAGCTCTCCTGCAAAACCTGGGTCGGCATTCTGTAAGGCGAAACGTTAAAACGTTTTCGTTTGCACGAAGAAATTTGCATGTGTACCATAGGGCAAATCATTCGTGCGCACGAAAACGTTTGATCGTTTCGCGTTACAGAATCTGGAATTTATCGGTTAACCTTTCCAAGTCAAAAATTATGTTATTCAGAGACGGCGGCGGAAGATACTCCAGAAGGGAAGAGTGGCCTTTTGAAGGCGAGTCAATAGAAATAGTTAAGGAGTATAAGTATGTGGGAGTCTTGATCGCTTCTAACCTAGATCTACAAAAGCATCTACAAGTCAAGTTAGCGGAAGCTAAGCCTGACATGTGTTCTGTGTGGAGAACTTGCATACAACGTTTCTCACGTAGCTAGGTATAAAGTCTTTATTGCAACCGCAATACTGTTTTACGGAGCACAGGCATTGGGACATCGTTCTTTTGAAGCCGTAGAAAAGTTCCTTCGTTATTTTATTAAAGCTACCTTCAGGCTGCCCAGTACGTCGCCAAACTATATGCTATATCTGAAAAAGGGAGTAGCACCGCTCTTTTTGGACACCCTTAAAATAAATGCATTTAACTATGTGGTAAAAGTTATGGCGATGAGCGAAGAAAGGATTCACGATTGATACATACTAACATAGATTATAAATTCGGGTTCAACTTGTGTAAATGAGTGGAATAAACCCAGCAATCGAATCTTCAGAAACATTTTCAGTATCAGGCGACGAAAAATCCCATTTCACTTAAAACAAAATTTGATGACTTGCTGAAGAAAGCCGGTAATAATGATGTATCATAGGTAGGTACATTGCAAACGAATGGAGTAAGGAACTACCCAGAATTGAGCACATAAAGTTCAAAACTAAGTCCTTTAGCTTACCATTGCTATAATAGGAGTCTTTGAAAATTCGCTTCTAGGAGCGTTGCTGTTTTTTGTTGCAATAGTTTTGATGGCAAATTCCATGAATGTGGTGCTTTTTGCATAGGTATGATGCACTGCATTTTGTCTTGCATGATTGGTTTGGACTTCGAAACATACAAATCCGGATTAAGACGCATGGGGAATCGGTGTCTCGTTAAATCTGCAAGTATCCAATGCAGATACCACATCAACAACTCAGTGTCTCCTTATTTAAAATGGTAGATAATGTTTGTTAGGGAAATCAAGAACATTTCAACAACGGAAGGACGATTAAAAATGTAAATGAGGATCCAGAGGCGTCCGCAATGAATCCTGTTTCGACCACACTGCAGATCATTGATGAGAAGTGGGTTAACATCAATTGTGAAGAGGCATTATACGATGTAAGCAGAGGTTCGATTTCACTTGGATAGTAGTTGTTACCATAATCAATTCAAACTTTTGCATTTAGGAAGCTTGACAATTAAATTTAAAATTGTGTTTGACAATATTTATTCTTTAGTTAACAATTTAATGGACTCTTGCATACGCAAATCAACTAAACCAAGTCGACGACTATGCTGACGTTTTGTTTATAAGGTTAGCTTCACAATTACGAGGTTATGAATGACTAAATATAACTATATGACCCTACTCAACTTGAAGAGAATGGGTGTAACTAGAAAAACGAACCTAGCTACAGGTAACAGAATGATTTTTATAAATTATTGTAGAAATTCACCTTACTTCTTAGCTACACTATTATTTAAAGCTTATGAAAACTAGATTAATTTCTTACCTGATAATATCTGCATCCATCCGCAAATATGAAAAACCCTCGTTGACTTCATAAAGATCATAAAAACTAGGAAGCATATCGTCAGAAGCGCTGTTACCACAGACACGGCCATAAATATTGTTGCCAACTAAAATAGAGATAAATCACAAATTGTTGATTAAAAAAAAATAAAAAAATAAAAATTATACGCTAGGTATATCTACCTGAAATGAAAACGCCGGAACTGCTATTATGTCTTCCCATTTCCTCTGGCAATTATTAAATATCTCCTCCTTCTGGCAAACTTGCCATAAACCTAATCGGCCAGCACTTTCGTTATCCGGATCACCGACCCATTCTGTAACAAAAAGAAAACATTACCATTAAAATACATCAAATTTGCACCATCCATCATTTCTAATGGCAACAACCAACAATTTACCAGGCGTAACAAATGCAACAATTCCAATGATGGCATAACAAATCGTAAAAATCGCCCATAACACCGCAATAGCCTTTGAGTTTCGAATATACTTAGTCGCATACAATTGCGATGTGTCCACGTATTCGATCTTGGTACCCATATTCACATTAAGCTCTGTAAATATAGGTATACAAATAAAGATTAACATAAAAGTAGTTTTAAATTTGCATTCAATTAGAGAACCGTTAATTTAGTGATAGTCGTTAAGAGATATTTATTTCTTGCGAATTTTGCTTTAAGCTACTAAAATAAATGTTGCACTAACTAAAAGATTGACGTTGAACATTTGAAGTCACAAAAAGATGATTGTGGCGATAGATGGCTGAGCTGTTAATCGCTCATACTAACTTGAATCCTAACCGTACACTGTTTTTCAGTCGCATGGATCCACTCTTTGTTTGAAACAAATTTAGTATGATTTTTCCCAAAAATTATCTAGTAAGCGAATTTATTGAACCAAAAGCTAAATAGTTTCATTAGTAGCTGACGAAAAGCCCTCACCCACATGTTTTGCCACTTGAGTGTTTCCTCAATTCGGAAGCGGTTTACTGGAGGTAGCCGAATTTGGATCGGTTTTGTCATATTTGATAATTGGTTGGCAGTAATCTCTTCAACTATTATTTGTTTTTAATGTCGTTTTCCATTGGGACCAAAAATCAATCTTTTTTTTTTTTGATCTAAATCACTTTTCATGTTCCATTGGGACAAAAAATCAATCTTTTTTTCGATTCGGAGCACTTTTTGCAGATCTCGATATTTTTTCAGATCTACACACACTCTCACAATACCAATATACTTTGCACAGCTGTTTGACGTCATTTTAAGAAGTGCTTTGAAGACAAATGGGGGGAGTTTCGTGAAAACCAAAATAACGAAATACTTTTAATAGCCAAGGATATAATTTAGGAGGAACTATTATCTTCATAGTTTTACTCGTCATCTGAAGACTACGAATCACCAAAAATACTCCATTTGTATGTGCAATAGGAGAAACATTTTTCAAGTCGATATCCATTTGTGATTGTCGCAAAAAGAAATGCAATTTGAACAGCTGATATTGCTGTCAAATAACGCACTAATCCTTTTACAAAAGCAGATCATTTTCGTTGCATGTTCCATTCGCCACGTTAAATCTGAGATCTGAAAAAGATTTCTGGTGGTCCCAATGGAAAACGACATAACTTTCTCCATTACGTAGTAAGAGAAAGATATTAGGTTTGTTTGACGTGGCTAGCACTAGTGCCCACTAGTGCGCACTGAGAAGTGTCAGCTGATTTTCTCGCCTACCCAAAAACCTGCACAACCCTGAAAATTCGGCTATCATATCGAACGCAAAATATGTTGCCCTGAAGTCTGGCAGTTTTTGAATTTGAAAAATACTTATGTTTTGGTGAACGAAGTACGAAGATGATAACACTTTCTTCTGTTTATTGTTAAAAATGAGTGAACTCAATTCTGATCTTGTGCTTGCCATAATGCAAACAAGTTGATAAAACTGTTTGCAATATATGCGATGCACTAAAAAATGTAATCAGCTTTGATTCCAGATTTTTTTCATTCCATTTATCTTTAAAATAAGGTTTTAGTCCATAAACGTTGTTGTTTTCAAACAATTCCCTTTTCAATATCAAATTTATTGTATTTACGATATTCAAATAAACGAATAACAGCAAGCGAAATGACAGCGCAACTCAGCACTGAGTTCTTGCCCCGACAAAATAACTGGGGTCAGTTCAGTGCACAACTAGGGCGCCCTAGAAGTCATGTCAAACACAGGTTTTCAGTACCAGGGCGAGTTCAGTGCTATATCGAACACATTAGGGTTAACCCAGTGCGCACTAGGGCCCACGTCAAACAAACCTATTGGTTTCGTACAAAATTTCGAACTCGAGATTTTAATCAATTCTGATATTACGATGATAGAGCAACTCAAAAAAGTGGGTCGCAAAATTCTGTCCGGTCTGTCCGTCTGTCCGTCCTTCCACGGGCCTACAGTCTAAACGGCTTCCCGGATTACATTCAAACCTCGGATTTGGAGTTTTTGGGCTTACAGTTCGGGAGGTGTTTTTTTTTTTCAATGTAACCTCAATATTAATGGTACTTCCCAATACAGCATTTTCGTACCAGTTTGATTTGATCGAAAACGGCTCTAACGATTTCAACCAAAATTGATATTTGAGCTTAAGTAGGTGAGGGTACCAGGACTGCGTACCCAGTTTTTGGCTAAAAGTTCGAACAACGGTACTTTTGAAATTTCGACATATCTCGAAAACGCTCCATACGATTGTAACAAAATATAAATTTCTAAGGTAATGTGGTCATTTATCAAACTTAATAGTCTTAATAGCAAACTCAGTTTTTCTCTATATTATTGTACAATGGATTTTTGAAAAAAGGAATTTTTTAAAATTTAGTTTTTTCAGTTTACCGGAAAACGGCTCTAACGATTTCAACCAAAATTGACATTTAAGCTTAAGTAGGTGAGGTTACCAGGACTGCGTACCCAGTTTTTGGCTAAAAATTCGAACAATGTTACTTTTGAAATTTCGAAATATCTCGAAAACGGTCTACCTAGACTGTAACTGTAGATTGTAACAAAAATTAATTTTTAAGGTAATGGTCCATTATAACAACAGCGAACTCAGTTTTTCTCATTATTATCGTACAAAGGATTTTTGAAAATTGTATTTTTTAAAAAATGTTGTTTTGTATAGTTTACCTGAAAACGGCAACAACGATTCTGACCAAAATGCAGACTTAAAGTCAAGTGGATGTTTTCAAAACTATTGTGTCCTTAATTTTCAATTCGAAGCACCGACAACGCTAATTTTAAAAACTGCTCATATCTCGAAAACCCCATCGTTGATTTCGATAAAACTACGAAGCAATGCTTACATATACCGAACAATAACTTATAATCGGTTTTCACCTAAATATTTACGCAATAGTATTTTTCAAATTAAACATTGCAATATTTGGTACTGTTTTGTCTGGAAAATTTTACAAAAACCGCTCTAACGATTTTTACCAATATATGTACATATAAAAGATAATATACGTATTATTAAGAACTTGCGACAATTGACTGTTACTGAGAGCTTAAAGTTTTAAAAACTTATATTGTTATTTTATATAACTACCATTTGAGATAGATATCCAATTTTTTGTTTTCTTTAGTATCGAGAAAGTTTCGTTCGACCCAGTCGTGCACTTTATTTCTTTACATTTTGTATCTTTTGATTTTTTTTTTCTACTTGAGTTTTACAACACCAATTCGTCAAAGTGCTCGTCAAAGTGTCACAAGACTAACTACCTATTCTGCACTTGAATTTAAAATAGGTCTTTAACTATTTATGCCCACGTCTTATCGTTAAGAGAAAACTGTATTTAAAAAAAAACAGGTGGTTATAATGGTTTGGGACGCAGTGTACCTATATGTGCGTAAGTAGATAAAAATATCACGCTTTTTCTATAAACTCTTATTAAGACGACCTTAATTGAGTATGGCGGCTTTCAGCATTTTTGACAACCCACACAGAAAGCTGTCTGAAAGGTACAACGACCGGGTAAATATACAGGTTCATACCTATTCCTTCTTAACAAATGCGTAAGAAGCTTTGCATTTACGGTAAGAGTTTGCAGCTACAGCTTAAAGGGTCTTAACCTCATTATTCCAGTAGCTAAGTAAGATAGGTATGTACAAAAATATACGACTATATTTATTTTATGTTATGTACATTATACGTTATTCGCCACTGGTTTATTAATATCTGCCTAGAAACATGTAATGCAGAAACAAATGGACAAGGTCGTGACAGTTCGTTGTGATATCTAAAGCAAAAGAAAATAAAAAACAAGTATAAGTAAACAACTTACCAATCTAGTTTTGTCTCTTTAAACCTGACTCAATGTCATTCAAGTTCGGTACACATAACGAAAATGACTGACTACTGACATTCCCTAGACTCTCCACTCCCTATACCTACCTACCACGCATTCCTATTGCAGATGCAATATGCGTTATACCTGCAGACGTCTTCTAGCGGTATTCTTGGGTAGGTATACAATAAAACAGCTGTAGGTAATTTTTTTTTTCCTCAAATTATGTTTTGCAGTCATCAGCACAATTCTTAACTGACGCTGACGTTGCGTTGTTATCTACTACCAAGCGACGTGTTAACAGATATTTTCGCAATGACTCAGAAAACACTTCTTTCCAAAAGCTGTTTTCCTTCACTTGAAGTCGCTTGAGATTTTATTTTAACCAGTAGATTTCGGCTGTGTTCAATTGCGGGACTTTATTAGCATAAGGCCCGGTTTGACAACGATTCCTAACTTGACCATAACCAGACTTTTAGCACTGTCTCACTTTGAAGATTCGCAGAAATCATTTAATTAGAAAATTATGCGGACGCTGCCTATAATTGGGAGCTATACATGGCTATGACGAACGACAAGTTTGAAGTAACAAATGATGGAGTTGATGAAGGTGAGAAAGTGAAAAGAAAGCAAATAATAAATTACTAGTAGTAAATAATAAAAAAACATACTGTGATGGCTTGTTGTGTTGTATCGTCAGCGAAACACAATAGGAAACTTACACGCTTCTTAGCGTAATGGAAGAAATAATAGAAAACCCATTGGCAAAGGTTAGACACAGTCGTACTCGTAATAATGGCAAAAATTATAGAAAAAAAAAATATAATACAATTACGCCGACAAGGAAAACAATCCAAGAAAGGCGTCAAAAGTTCGTTGATTTTTAAAGAAAGTGGGCGGCAATGTTTGCCTTGTGATTTAGTGCTACCTCCTAATCGAGAAGGTTCAAAAAAATGTAAGCATGGTTTTTTGTTAAAGTTTAAAAACTTGTAGGTATTGCTTGAAGACTGTTGGAGAATACCTACAAGTTGTTTTCAGAGGCATGGTTACGTGCGGAAACATTGATGTCGTATTCCATTCATTCATTTATTCTTAATACAGTGGGTAGCTAATCATAAGTTTTTGTTTGGAGAAAAGAATTGCCCTTTCTATGAAAAGAGAAAATCTAGAAGTGCTCTTTTCGAGGCTCTTTCTATGTTTCCTATGTTTTATTGAAATGAAAAGTGCACTTCCAGGTCAATTCTTAACACGACAGAAGTGTTCGGGATATTTTTAAAGAATTGCCCTGAACTCACCAACACAAACTTGAAAAATGTCAGATTAATATATACGTTGTGTTGTTGGAAAAAAAAAAATTGCGCTATGTGATTCGAAAATATACAATTATGCGTGCAAAATGTGAGCATAAATTGAAATAGATTGATTTGTCCTATTAAAACATTCATATTTACTGTCGAAAACTCTGGATTTCAGGGCAATTCTCTCGGATCTTCAATCAAAAACGCCATTAAAGTCATGAAATCTAAAAATTGCTCTTTCTATGTTTTCCACGTTTTATTGAAGAAAAAAGGTCACTTCCACATCTATTATATTGCAACGGCAGGTGTCCGGGATATTTTTAAATAATTGTTTGAACTCACCAACACACGCTAGCAAAATATCAGATTGAAATGTTGTGTTGTTGGTTGTTGGAAATAAATTTTGAGCTATGTGATCCACAAATTCTGTGTGCGAATGTTAAGATTTAATTATAATAAATTGATTTGGCTTATTTAGACATTTATATATTTTTTTCTAAGAAAACAATAAAAGAGTAGCAACAGAAAACCAAATCTCACAATGTTGTCTACCTACCGACCAGTAGACGTTTTTTATTTTACCCACAAGATCTAAATACAGTAGAAATCGGTTATAACGATATCGAAGGGACCTCGGAATTTCATCGTTATAACCGATTCATCGTTATATCCGGTACAATGAAAATAATGAAAAAAGGAAACTTTATTAAAAAAATTGCTTCAAATGCTTAAGAAAATTGTTGAGGAAAGAAATCAGTAATTTGTGTTTGTTTTGCACATTTAGTTGAGCAAAATATTTTTCGAAGACAGTTGTCCAATGTTTGGATTCCAAAGTTTGAATTTGCATTCGAATCGGCCCATACAGGATTCAGGACCGTGAAGCGGTTTAGTGTTGCCACTGCAGTAAGTGCTTTACAGATGTCATAACAATGTCATATTTTTGGGCAATGGAAATTGATTTTCGCTTTATTGTCACCATCTGAACAATTCTACACTCAACTTGTTTCAAAGAAAAATTAATATGTACCTACTGAACTCTTCGGAGATATGGAAATCGAACAGGGCATGCCATGAAATTACATGTACAGACCAGTCACTGCAGTGGCTACAGGAAATTTAAAAATTTGTTTTTAACTATGTATGTATGTATGTATAGTATGTGCATACAAAATATCGATATGTACATATTTAGAAGCAGAATGAAAATAACAGGCAGTAGGCATGTAAGAACACGTTTTTTACCATCGCTATAAACAGTTTTTAGACTAAAATATGATAAATTTTCATCGCTATAACCGATTTCATCGTTATATCCGGAATCGTTATAACCGATAGCAAATTACCTTGAGTTAAACGGAGTTTTGCCGGGACTTTGAAAATATATTGTTATATCCGGTTCATCGCTATATCAGGTATTGTTATAACCGATTTCTACTGTATATCACATTCTGTGAGTGATTATGTGGGCATAATAATAAAAAGGCCTAGTATTGCAAATGTCAACGAATTTCATTGAAAAGAGCAATTCTTTCGGATCTACAACAAAACGCCATTAATAACTTTCGCATGCGATGTTTATTTCATCCAGAATGTGTGAACTAGATTTTGAAAACAACTTCACTAAACCTATACAATGGGGACGTTCGGATACCTAGTTTATGTATAACGTCAACTAGATTGGTAGTGACTATGAATCAGAACGCGTTGACTAAGCAAGTTGAATTATTTTTGTATTCTCGCGGTCAGCGTTACCTTTGCTTGATTTTGCACTTTTTTATTTGGGAAGGCCCTTCATAAATCTTTAAAAAATAGTTATTTTCAAATAAGTACATTTAAAATGTAACACGGCTGGCAATCACTACACTATTATAGTGTTTTGCAAACCAATGGTTGTTAAATATCGTGTGAAAATTCTAAATTACCAGAGTGGCCTTAGAAATCAAAAATTTTTCTCTCATCGCGCCTTTTTTCGACTCTTCAGAATTCTGCAACGGCCACTCTGTTTATTTTAAATTTGACTCTTCGAAATTTCAACTGAGTACGCAGGCAGGATTTTCTTGACTAGATTGGTCGGCTTCCCCTCCATAAACGCCAATTGCAAAAACTATACACGTGAATACTCTAGGCCAATAAAAACTGAGACGCATCTAGTCAGACAGCTGTCAGACTTACCAAACTACAAATCCGAACGTCCCCAATACCTTGTATTGATTTAATAAATACAACAGAGCCCACAAACAAATTAGAACAATTTTTTGACATTGAAAGAGCAAACATAGAGATTTAAGAAATACATGTTAGTTCAGTGAGGACATTCTTTGGACACAATTTAATAATTTAATAATATCTGTTTGTTTGCTATTCACATTCTGTGAGTGAAGCTGAACGACTTGTGTATGATGTGACACAAAAGTCACAGTTGAAGACCCGAGAGAACAGCCCCCAAATGCAGAATTATTGCTCTTTTCAATGAAATGAGTTGCAGCACTCTTACTACAGTGGTACCTATCTAAATTTTAATTAGTCTAGCTAGATCATGTGAACAGTTTATTCAGCTGACGTTTTTGGAGACAAATCTATGAACGCATTTCTCAACAGAGTAGAGAACGAAGTTGCCATTTGAATTAAAGGGCTAATGTTGTAAAAGTGGCGTAAGGTACTAATACCAACCAATCTAGTATAACTGGATTGAATATGAGCAATTAAGCTGATAGGCGAGTACTCAGCATTTTAATGTATGGATTTATGTAGTTCTTTCTTATACCATGTTCCCACCAAAAAAAAAACGTTCATAAGGTTAAAATACCTATTACACATTAACCTAATTCTGACAAGACACAGAACATTGACAACGCTCTGGGGAAATGTTTATGTGACAGGTAATCTGGCCATATTATATGTATTTTCCAACCATAGGTCGTACGAGTATGTATATTTATAATTTTTAGAACAAACAGATCTACCGTAGAAACGGATCGAGTATACTGCGGGCAGGAAATTGTTAATGTTTTGCATGTAAATTCCGCGACGTATTGCTAGCTAACGGATGCTGTAAGTCATCCCGTGATGTTCTGTTTATTTGAGTTATACCTATAATAATATTATATTTTTTATATGTGAACAAAAACCAGGACATCTATTTTAAAGAAGCTCATCATAGGTATTGCATTAATAGTGCACTTAATATTTATGTGTCAGCTTAATTAATGATATGTAATTATTTTTTAGCCGTCGGTATGGCATTGGCTAGAGTTCCCGTTCTAGCTTAACAAAACAACAAGTTGCATTCCATAAAAGCGTACCTACTTCCTTCTGTTCCATATTAAGTGCATGTGTTGTGCGTAAATTTCTCTTCCATCACACATGCGCAACGTCATTAGATGCCATATTCTCAAGTTTAAAAATTACGATGATGACAACGACGCGTAGTGGAAGCATGTCAGATAAATAGCATCCGTCTCAGATCTTTCTCTGGCAAAGAATAATTGGGAAAGAGAAATTCCCTTTCAGTACCTGTCCAAAATTGAAAGTAAACCGTCCATCCGCCTACCTGTGGAATTTGTGTGTTTTGAAAGGAACCAACACTTCATCTCAACCAGGTGGCACGTAAATGCAATTGACAAAAAGAAAACGATTTTTAAAAGTATGCCAGAGGCTAGCTATTCCACAGCGCATGGGTACGTTAAGTGCGAAACTGTATAGGTATAGGATATCTTCTAAGCCGGAATACCTTTACGGTTTCCCAAGGGATAATTGTAGGTAGGTATATTATATTCTTCACATACAAATATATCTGCATCAATTGCAACTAAAATGCGACACCCAACAAAGTGAATCAAACGTGACCTAATGTTTATTTGGATACCTGTGTTTTTGCGAAACGTTTTAAAAGACACGTTTTGGTGACTTAATTCTGTTTACTGTGAATCTGAAAAGGGAATACCAAAAAAACAACAACTGCTTACCTTTTGTTAAAACTTTACTAAGAAACAGTGGGTAGGTAATTTAAGCAACGTTATAAATGCGAATAGAAACTAGGATGTAGGTATTTGTAGGTTCGCACTTTGCACTGGCTGCTCTTTTATCCACAGGGAGAAACAAACACAAAACAGATAGACTTAAGATTTATTAGTCGCACTTTAATAAGCTTTTAACCAAATGAAAAACAGCTTCTTTCTTTTTGATCTAGTTTTATGCTGAAGATATAAATAAACGATTTAATTTCTTTTTGTTACAAAATTGCGGTCATGTGTATACACAGACGTACTCGTAGCTATATCTACTTAGCTGTGTAACACTTTGGCATTTTGTTTTTCTTTCTTTTTTTATACGTTAATGGATCACGACTTTCAGGTATTATGTGAACTCGAAAGATTGTAGCGCGCGATCGTGGGTTTAAGTTACCAAAATATACACAAACGACAAGAAAAAAAATCGAATTTGCAAACAGATGTATAGATCTTTTTGGTCTGAGATGAACTTTAGATCAGAGCAAGTGGCATTTACCTAGCTTGACGGCAACGATGACGGTCAGAAACGAAAGTGCAAATAGTGAGCAATGTTATTGGTATGTACACGATCGATGGTGATCACAGAGACGGAACACAAACTACTTAACTAAAAGAAACCTCTCTTATGCCAACTTATTCGTTGGTAAGTTGTAAAACTACTCTTGGACACGTCCGGTATTGGGAAAGACCTCGAAAATACTGAAAAGCCAGCATAGCCAAATGGTAAGATCACTTTGCTAAGGTAGGTCTTGCTTTTTAACCAGATTGTAGTAGTATTCGAATATGATAGTATGCGAAATGTAAGGTGGAAAAAGACAGATAGATTGGATGGTGAGTTTTGTGTTTGTTTTTATTATTTCTCTTAAATTGTGTGTATGTCTAATCACAGATATTGGTCAATAACGACTAGATTTGCGGATTGTTGATTCACATTTCTTTGTAGACAAAGCTGTACAACTCTACTACATAAAATGAGAATATCGAATTTTTAGAACAATTTTAGAAATTAGAAATATTTTCTAATAAATAATAATACCTACTACGATTGAATGAAAAAGAAAATAATTGCGTACATACATAATGCTTAGTAAATGAAGCATTTTTAATATAAAACGACCAAGCAGTGGATTTGGTAGCACTTAATAATAATTTGACATTACGATACGATCTAACCCAGGAGGACGTTATGTTACGATAATCTAGTTTCAATGTTCCCACTTCAATTTAATTGTACTTATGAATTGAAAATGAATTGGTGTTCTACCACCGGAAGCATTATATTTAAAGCTGTAATCTAAAAAAAACAGGAATCTCGATTGATTAAAATAGCTGTTTTACAATTACAGCAATTTCCCCACCAAATTGAAAATTTTTGCCTCGAACTGTCACAATACACATAAAACAGTCGCGATGATCCACATAAACACGAATGAAAAATTCTGTCGAACTTAACCTTGAACAAAGAATCTGATTCGCGGGTACCTGTGACTTAAAAAAGTTACCATGTGAATGAATTACTGTCAGAATCTTCGCTTGTTCGCAGTTCGTAACTCGCTCTCATATACCTACTCCAAAATTATAAACTTTTAAACAATATTTATGTGTACATACAGACAATGCATGTACGATGAATACAATTTACAATACCATTCTCCAGCCATGTGAAAAATCAGTTTTTATTTACCACAACCTTGGCCGTCACTTATACTTTTCTCACAAGAGTCAAAACTATGCCAGACACTTAGCAGTTCTAAAAGCCTCGCCTTCTGTCGTACCACTTCAAAAAGCCAATCTTAATACTTTCCGCACCACCCAAGATAACAAGTAGCAACATTAGTGAATTTATGAAAGTTTTTGTTATTGTTCGTTCGTATTGATTACAAATTTGGTGTCTTATTTTACATGCGTTTTCAAAAATAGGATATACATAATTTATTGGATAAAAAACTAGTTAATTTTGGATATATCATCGGTGGTTGCAATGTGTACCACTCTTTCACCTCTGTCTTTACGTGCCAGAATTTTGCCATCTTTAAACCACACAAACATCCATCTTGCTGTTCGGGCTTTCTCCCTAGCTAACCACATTAAATGTCTCTGATTTATATGATTTGGCTGATTACATGACAGGGTTGCCTCTCGATCGTTAGATGCGTCCCGTATTTGCTCTAAAAGCTCCTCGCTGAGTCTAATTAAATAACAAAAAACTGCAAATTTTCAGAAGTATTAATATCATTTCACCCAGTTTACTTTTTCAACTCGATTTCCTTTTGAAGATAACATTGCACCTTGTCAAGGGTGCTGCTTATATCGGTCCTCGCACGTACGCTAGCTTCTGGTTCACTGAAAATATTGTAGTTCGTTTACTATTCGAATTCTATTATGAATATTCATTTAGTACATTAAGCTTTTAACTTTTACCTTTTGAGAGTTGCTATTTCCGCTTTTAATAGACTTTCATTTTGTTGAATGGTTGACGTCATTTCCTCCACTTGAACCAATCGCAACTCGACATCTCTTATTAAACAAGAAAAATTAGTCATTATATGACAAAGACTTTGTAAAGAATTTATACTTTTTCAGTTGGGTCTCCTTGACCAAATCTTCTTCTACTGTTTTTAGCATGTTGCTTAAATCAGCTCTATTACGTTCCGATTGCTGGAGTTCACTGAAAAGGGCCCAATGATCGTATAATATTTTTTTTATTGTTGACCGCTAGACGACTACCGACACTTCAAACTCCGTTAAAATAAAATAAAAATAAAAACATATAAAACTTTTGCTAGACCTCTATAGCAGATATAGCTAGTTTTCAGTTTTATTCATATGGAGTTTGATGATGTGTAGCTTGTTGTCTAACGGCATTGTTTTTACCTTATTAAATATTCCTTTTCTTCTTTCATTACACGCTTTAGGAATTTAACTTCTTTTTCATTGTTTCTATTTAATCAAGCCATGTAAAATGCAATCTAGTCGAAATTTTTTTTTCAAATTAAAAAGGTTACCTTCTCGTTTCCGTTTCTTCACGTAATTTTTTTTCAAAGTTCATCGAATTGATGTTCCAAACCTCAATTTCTTTTGCCAGCTGGATGACCTAAGCAAAATTGATAGGTTTCGCTATATATGGCAAGCGGTATAACTATAGTAATAGCAATTTCATACCTGATCCTCGAGGGTTTTAATTTTGACATCGAGCTTTTTGTTGTCATCGGAAATAGTATTCCTAAAGAAATAATTTTGCATGCAAATATATATATATAAGACTTCTGTTATTTTATTGCTAAACTTACATACAGTCCTGGTGCGCTTTCGTGAGAAGCCTAATCTCTTCATCGGCTTTCTTTAGATTCCTCTCACTTTCTGTGACTCGAATGCTGGCACCGTCCAAGAGCTCATTTAATAATCCGTTGTCAATACTGTTGGGCGCCTCACCAGCATCCAAGTTAAAGTATACCCTGTGGATGTCGCGATTGCTGCATGGATTGCGACATTGTGGACACGTCTGCGACCTTTAATGTTACAGCGTAGGATTTAAATTCGTAAATACCGAACTTTATTTTGAAAGTAAATATTTTGGTATTTACCGTTGCAGCCATGAATTGATACAGGAATTGTGGAATAAATGACCGCATCTGGTAACCACAACTTCGCCAGTTTGAGTGAATATTTCAGAACAAATTGTGCAATTTAAATTCAACATTTCTTTACGAAAAATTATCTTACAATAAATGCAATTGCAATAATTAATGGAAACTTCAATGCAGCAGCGGATCTTAATGTGTGCTGAATAGCAGTACAAAACAAAACCAATAGGCAGAATTATTCAATTGTCATTGCAGCTTAAAGATAAGAAATCAGCAACAGATAAGAAGTGCAACTACAAAAAGATTGATAGAAATAACTTGAAATTTATTGGGCACGATAAAGATATCAATTTCCACGGAAATACCTACTTGGTGAGAAATATTGATGCAATGTTAATAAACTGACTATTTATTTGTTATTTTTACTTATTATGACTGGCACATAGGAATTATGATTGATCGCAAATATTAGCTGCATGCGATAATACATTAGAATGTATTTTTCAAAATTGGTTACCACCACCACGTATAGGCTAAGGTTGGGTAGTCAAGACTGATCATAACCTTTAAGAACATACAAATTTGAGTGAGACATATTTTATTAAAAGTTACAAATAAATGAGCTGCTTGCTTTGGAGAGAATAAAATGTTTTTGTTAAAGAAACCGATAACTAACGTGGGTAAATATAATTTTACCCCGTAAAATATATATTTTACAGAACTGGAGTGAATTTTTAATTTAAACAGTTTTTTTTTTTTTCATTTTAATCATAAAGTGGGAGCACTAGCGGCAAAAGTAATACAAAATTCCAGTTCACAATTCCTACACCAAATGATGTGACGATTCCTGACTGAGCATATTTATTTTTTTTTGCTGATTTTTGCTTATCACGTCAGAGATGAATGATTATTCCATTATCTTTGGCGCACGTAAACAGTTCCAATTGGTTCCAATTGCAGAGATAAACTTTTTTTCTTTCGGCTTTTTATTTTGACAGTTACGATTACGATATAGCTAGTCCGGTGTTCACCGCTCGCTGCCGTTTTTGACTTTTGTTTTCTATTCCGTAGCGTCCGTAGTGTACATAAGAATAAGAAATAGTAGCAGTAGCAGCTCAACTAAACCCAACATTGCAATACATTTTGACACAATATTAATAGTAAATTTGTTTAAAATATTATAATGAATGATGAACAAAAATTAGAAGTTATCAAAAACCACATTGGAGTGTTTCCAGACTTTCCAAAAAAGGGCATAATCTTTCGGTACGTCTACTTGTTCTTATCAATATCACTCGAAAACACATGGAAACGTTATCAGATACGTTATCGGTTAATTTCAGCGATGTATTCGCTGCCCTCACCAACGGAGAAGTATGCATTTATCTCAAGGATTTGCTGATTTCACACATTAGGAAAAATTATCCTGATGTCGAGCTTATCGTTGGTCTTGAATCCCGAGGTTTTCTGTTTAATCTATTGATTGCCACCGAACTGGGCATCGGCTGTGTTCCTATTCGGAAAAGAGGCAAATTACCAGGTGAGTGTATATCTGTGGAATATACTCTCGAATATGGAACCGTAAGTAGTGTTGTTATATTATGTGTTATACAATTATACATGTGCTTAAACATTTTTAGGATATCTTCGAAATGCAAAAACAAGCTGTGAAGCCTGGGCAGAAAGTTATCATTGTCGATGATTTACTAGCGACCGGTGGTTCCTTAGAGGCAGCTATTAAATTAGTCCGCAAAGCAGGTGGAGTAGTTCAGGAAGGTTTGGTTGTGCTAGAGCTGTCTGACCTGGAGGGTCGCAAGCGACTTGATTGCAACGTACATTCCTTAATTAAGTATGATTAGAACAACATTCACAAACAAAGTGTTTTAGTTATGTTTACTGAGTGTTTGTTACATTAACGCACACATTTTTTTTGTATACAATCTTAAACGTTCGTATTTAGGTATATACATTGTTTACAAACAAAACCAGTCTTTAATTGAACTAGTTGCCGTGCTGCACAAATAGCAAATGGTACAACGTACAAGTCAGAAATACACTCACCTTGGATCAACCTATTGAACTGAGGACAAACTGGAAAATTCTGATTGTATGTAAGTTGTAATCGCTAAAGTATGAACCTACTTGCTTTGAAGACATTACTGATATAATTTATTTTTTTAGGTTAGGCAATTGAAAGTTTCGATTGTGTCTTATCGCATTGATGATCACATGTTTTTAAATGCAATGTAATGAAAGTAAAGGATCTCTTCATTTACACTAACGTATTCGAAAATGCTTTGTCAAACTGTAATTTTGAAGAGCTCCGTAAAGAGAAAAAACGAAAACTTAAAAAGTTGAAGGGTGCTTTTGATAAGACATTGTTTTCACCATAGACAAATCATACCGAGCATTTGCCACCCCGTAAAAATATAGATTGTAGACAAGTAACGGGAAATTGGCCGAAGTTGGTTTTCTCAGTATGATTTGTCTATGATTTTCATCATCAAAATATAGTTCCTTGCCTCTGCCCGTTGATGCTATGATGAGACAACTAATATGGCACGCATCGATTGTTTGGTGAAATAGGTCTGACGTAAATTAAAGAACAAAAACTATGAAATACGAATGCACTTTAAGAGTTTGATAAAAAAAAAAAAAACGTTATCAGGTCAAATAGGTACTAAGGCCCATTTTATTCGGGGAGTTTTCCATATAAAAATCCCCAAGTTGTGTTCAACTTCGAGTGAATAAAATGGGCCTAAGAGTATGCACAGCACATCTGCATATCTGCACAATTCCCCAAAGGATGCCTATAGAAAACTAAAATTTTCTTACGAAGACTCTCAACCAGAGTCAATATTGCCTCTTGTCAATACAGCTAACTTATCGTAGCAAATTAGCCACAAGTATTCCTGTATTTATCCCGGCAACTTATATATATAAGTTAATAATCTAAAGAACTAAAGAATAAATTTCACTGGAGTATTTTACGATTCTACGATATTCATGTAACGCCTAGGCAACATTTTAGAAACTACCTACTCTACAATTTCTCACGCTACTCAATTGTATCCTTTCACTTTACTTTACAAAAACTCGTACTCGTTAAACTCGTTTAAATGTAGAAATGACACATTTATTCTTTATCTGAACACAGCATTTAGGATGTATGCAAATGAGTAATCGCTGATAAGAAACCAAAAATGAAGTCCGTCTTGTTCGACTTAAACCCACCAAAACACTGCACTGCACTGTTCACGGGCCACGGCGACGGTGATATAAGTTTCTTCTTGAAGAATATAATTATGGCGAATTTCATATGCAATATTTGTTTGAAAATAGAAAGAACGAGAAAGTGGTTTTTGAGTTTATTTTATCCAGCCTTTTCGCTCTTTATAGTTCCGCAACTTGTGCGACAACAAGAAATACGAAAGGCGTAGCTATAACCTTTTTAGTCTTGAGAATAAATGTGATAAAATATAGAAACATAGAAATTTATATTTGATTGACCATTTGATGATTAGCGACACATATTTAAAAGTTGACATTTAACACATATTATGGTTAGAATTCTATCGTAAATGGAAAGACGTAATGGCTACTTACAGTTTTTAACCCGTTATAGTTTGGCAATTCCACTGGTTTTTGTAGATTAATTGCTACAAGTAAACAGATTTTTCGGATGTCGCTTTCGGAGGAATAACGACCAAAATAAATAAATTCAACTTCAACTATTTGTTGCTCGATTTTTATATAGATTTGTAAACCTATTAGATATGCCCCTAATGATGTAGTGGCCAATGGAACTCGGACATTTTTGCATGTCCGCCGCTAATATCACTTTTGTTGTGTTTGATAAAAATTTAGTTTATAAATAATTGTTAAACCATTTTATTTAAGTCTTTGTCATTCGCAATGTGTAGCACTTTTGACCTGTCTTCCTTGCGAGCCAGAATCTTTCCGTCTTTTTCCCAAACAAACTTCCATCCAGTTATTCGAGCTTTGTCCTTAGCTTGAAATAATAACTTTGTAGTGTTACTTTCATGTGGCACATTTCTATCCATCGAAGAATTTCGTGAAGATTGAGCGGTTTGACTTATATCGTGTTCGATTGCTGCCTTTACGAGCTTAGTCTCCAACTGACCCAATCGTTCTTCGCTGTTCCTAATAAACAAGGAATGTTAAGTTAGTTCACAATATAAAATATTATTTTTATAGCTCACTTTCTTAATTGCGTTTCCTTGCATAGATCATCATGCACCTTTTCGAGGCGGGTGCTTAAGATCACCTTTATTTGTTCAAAAACTTTCAGTTTTCTGTTGAAATGTTAAAAAAATGAGAAATGTCAGTTTGTAAGTAACATTTTGTTTACTTTTTTAAGGCAGATATCTCCTCGCACAGTACATTGCCTTGCTCTTCAGTTTTGTTGGAAGACTCACTCTCCAGCTGGGCAACACGTTCTTCCATTATCCTATTAACAGTAAAAGAACAAACAATTTAAGTCACTTGTGTCGAAAATATTGTCTAAAGGACAATTAATATAATCTACCTTCTCTTTTCAGTTTCCCTGGATAGATCACCCTGTAGCGTCACAATAACATTGGTTAAATCAGTTTTTTGGCTTTCACATGTTTCAAGTGCACTAGAAATGGTAAATTATTCAAAATGCCCATCGACATTCTATGTATATAATTATGTATGGACTGTTTAGAGAAATGTATGTTAAAAAAAAAAACCTTCGAGATATAGGTATGAAACTTCTACTCGTCAGATTTTAGCTCTAAAATAGAACAAAGCATTTAATCCGCCCTCACACCATACACAACCATTTATTTCAATTTAAAGAACTTGAATTCCTTTTTCTTTGTTATGAGTACACAAAAAAAAAACTACTAATTTTGGTTAACTTTTGCCACCGTTAAGCAAGAGGGGTTATGCTTATGTTTCACAGCTCATGTGAAGTTGCTTGTTAGAGTTCCATAAAATACAATATGTCAATGGCTACTAAATATAAATAAGAATTATTATGCTTACTTTTCTATGCTAGAAACCTTAATATTCAAATTTTCCATTTCCTCTTTCAAGCGTGTCACCTGTAAGAAGAACAAAGATATTGGACTTAGTTTTAAAGTTATTCTATTTTTTTCTTTTTAAGACATTACCTCTTCTACGTAGGACAAAACAGCGCCGTCCTTCTCGAGTAAAGTTTCTTTTAGTACATCAATAGTTTCCCTGAAGCATTAATGTCAGTGCAAAAAAATTGCACCAATTGTATTCAATGTCAAACTTACGTTAATTCTTGGTTTGTCTGTGTTAGTACTCTAATATCTTCGTCGGCCTTATTTAGATTCCTTTCGGTTTCCAATGCTTGAATATTTGCACCATCTAGAAGCTCATTCACAGCTCCATTATCAATGCGGGTACGGGAAACGGAAGCAGTATCGTCATTGTCCATGTTGAAGTATATTCTGTGCAATGTGGCTTCGGTGCAATTGGTACGACATTGAGGGCATGTTTGTGCACTAAGATGATTAGAATTAAATTTAAATTGAAAAACTACATTATAAAACATAAAGAAGTACCAATATTCGGGTTTTTCGTTGGCCTAACTGAAGTTCGAGACACGGCTGTATAATTTACATATATATACCAAAATCAAAGTACAGAATGATGTCGGTATGTATTAAGCTTAGAGCCTTTCCAATGAGCAAAGCAAACCATCTTTTCGTTACGCATAGCCGTGCCTCGAACCACAGCCGAATAGAAGGAACCTTAATATTATGTCTTACCGCTGTAGCCAAGGTGACAGGCAGGCTCTGTGAAATAAATGGCCACATCCGGTGACGACAACTTCATCGTTGTGTGTGTATATCTCAGAACAAATAATGCAATTTATATTTGTCATTTTGCTACGGAGATCAAATAAACAAACGAAATAAAGTTTCAGTTATGTGTAGATCTCCGTGTACCATAGACTGCAATTAGAGATCGAACTCCATTAAATAAATTGTTTCTATGTCAACAAATGAATGAAATTATTATGACCAACTGGCTGTCAAAAAAGTCATCTAGTTGTGATCCCAGTCGGAGCGGTAATAGCTACCTACCAATCCCCACTAATGAGAAAAGTTGGAGGCATGAATTAGATTCATTCCGCGGTACTAATAATCATTTTTAGTGTCCAGGCTAAATTTTTCGAACTCACAATGGCGAAATTTTCCATACAAAATTGCATATTGTGACCTAGAAAATATTTACCGAAATGGTGAAATGCAATTTTTTCGTAATTTCTGCTAGTCATCTAACGATCAATAAAACGCGGCCAATAAAATTTCCTGCATTTTTTGGTGTCGACGAAGAGCTGCGAAATTATGTGACAAAAACAATGGGCCTTACTAATAATCATTTTTAACCTTCACACTAAATATTTGTCGGAATCGTAAAACAAGACAAGGCTATGTGTCATGCATATAATTATGTAAATATTTCATCTTTTGACTTTTGTAAATGTCCCCTTATCTGTCTATCTATCTTTCTGACATTTATAAAAGGCCCCCGTTCCGAAAACGTTGAGCACATATCCTAGACGGATAAGCGGATAAGCCTCCGCTAGAGCTCTAACGGTATCGGAACAAAAATGACATTTGAATTTGTTTACGTATCTTCTCACTCTAAAAATAAACGATTTCGATTTCCTCTTTTGTCTGTTTTTTTCAAATGTTTGCACTTTTGATCGAATTGCATTGACATCAGCTAATCTCGTCTCTTCGAGCATAACCGGGTACGGGTACGGAAAATTTGTTTTGTTTATGTTGAGACGGAATAGTATAACAAATAACAAGTGACACTTACACAATCGCACTCGTGAAAAGAATGCATGAACAGGATGGGCATATGGGCACTAGAGTAAACTAGTTGCAAACAACATAAAACCCAAAAGATAACAAATAAATTGAAATAAACTTGTTAATCGAAAATTAACTTTTACTTTACTGTTTTGACAGCCGGTAGCGTACACAGAAAAAACGGCACTTTCATCACAAACGCGAATTTGATGTTTCACAATGTTTTTTTACAGATAAATTCAAAATTATTACTATAAGCAGTTACGATCATTTAGCATTAATACATACAATGTTTAGGTTAATTGTTCTTTCTCTGATTTCTACTCACGCTCGGAAATCTGAGAAACAAAGTGTATACTTTATTTAAATTTCTTCTGGAATCGTACGTGATGTTTTCTTTTTAGTTTTTACGATCAAACATTAAAGTTTCCTGCCGTCTGTTTTTTTTCGATGATGTGCTTAATTGGATTGAGTCACAATGAACACAGTAAGCTACAGCCTACTTGGGTGAATATCTTATAAAATGTAAACAAATAAGAAATAACTACTATCGCACAAACACAGCACTTTTCAACTTCTTGTCTAGAGTTCTGCAGGTATGTATGTCGTATGTAACCGATGATAGTGCACTAGACGGCAGCGGTAGCGGTAGCGTGTAGCGTCTCGGTTTGCGTTGGGTCTTGGGTGTGCTGTGAAATGAAGACTGTTGAGTCAGATTTGTAATAGATTTTTCTGTCCACAAAAAAGAAAAAAGAAAAAGGGAAACCCCGGTATTCGAGTTGTTCGTTTGGCAGTCTCAAGAATAAAATAATGCAGGCGGTGCTGCCAAGTTAATTTAGCGTTGGACACATTCTTGAACAATTTCCATAGTTTATTCATTAGAAAAATAGTGTCTAAAGAAGAACGATTGCTTATATACCGCATTACTATTTAAAAAGTTGTTGTTTGTTTTTTGTATTAAAGTAAAAATTATCGGAAACGAATGCGTGTTCTATATTAACACTTTGTATGGTAAATCTAAAATCTAAACCGCGCTTTTAGGAGTAATATTTCAAGGAGTTGTATAATTTTAATTTTTTATATAGGTATTATATGTGTATGTCGTCAGCATACTTATTTAAAACTTACCCCTAATTTCTTAGGTAGGTACCTATAGGTATCACAAAAAGTAACATTTACGATTTACCAACTTATAGACGATAGCAATAATGTGAGGTATTTTTAAGAAAACACTATTGAGTTTACTGACAGCTGGCACCAATGAAGTGTCCGATCCAAAACCGATTGAACGGATAAACAGTTTTTTTTTTTCTGTTGATCTAATAAGGGCCAATTGCACCAAGTTACTGGATAATTAATGTGGTATTCGATTGGGCGCTCTCAGAGCACTTTTTTTTTTGCTCAGAGCAATTTTTATGTTCGTTTGGTACAAGAAAAAGCAATCTTTTTCCAGATTTCAGAGCACTTTTGCGAATCTAGATATTTTCTCAGATATTTACCAATACAAGTGCGTTTGAGTTTGACAACTGGTGAAGTTTGTTTACGATTTAGTGAATTTTTTCTCCAGAAAAGAAAGGCATTGAATCTATTTTTGTAAATTATTTATGTATAAATATTTGGAAATCAATCGGGATATTTCTAATGTTTTAATACAAAATTTACCAGTGAATGAAAATCGTTTAGAAAAGTGTAGAAGACTACACTTATTCAAATATCACGAAAATCAACACAAAAAAGAGCAAGTGACGTTTTTATGTTCGATTAGCCATACAAAATCTGGAATCTGAGAGCAAATCTGAAGCAGCCCAATCGATTACCACATAAATAAACTTCTGAATAGCTAACCTAAAATAAACAAATAAATATTCTAACTAGGTACGTAACAAAATCTTAAATAGTAGCGGCTATGCCATAAAGCGAACAAGAGCTTCTATTTCAACCCGTCTGAAATACCTATGTAATATTGAAGCTTCCCCTTTTGAAAAAGTATAATTGAAAATAAAATAAAGCAAATAAAATTGGTATACACAAAAATTTAACTTTCAAAAAGATTTTTTTTTTTTTTTTTTTCAATGTGACTAATACCATGTTCCCACCAACGTGATTTAGCTCATATGATTTATAAATCACGAAAGGCGTCTCCACCGAATTTTACGTGATTTAGTTTGACATCCAGCAGAAAAAATTCGTCCATTTCCGAGAGGGTAGTTTTTTTATTTCATAGTTTTTCTTTTGTTATCACACCTCTGCCAAAAATAAAACAATTTATGATTGTTGTACTTAACAAAAATACCAAAATACACCGAAACACGAAGAAAATTGAATTTGGGATAATATTTTTGACATTTGTGTTGTTTTTTTTTTGTTTGTTGAATAGGTAACATTGAATTGAATTGAAAGCGCTGCAGGTATGTTCGATTTTATTTTGTGTGGATTTGCGATGACAGATACGTAATTAAAAATTAAACACGTCTAAATCACGTAATCAGTAATCACGAAAATGTATGGTAAATCACGTAATTTATGAGATGATTTACCTAAATCAAGTGGATTTAGCTAAATCACGTTGGTGGGAACATGGTATTAAGCTACTATTAGACGATATGATGAATCAGCATACGTATGCTGAAAAATGTGCCCCAATCACAACATATCGTCTAGTAGCGAAATTTCTGTCATCGCTATTAGACGAAATGTTGTGATTGCGACACATTTTTCAGCATACGTATGCTGATTCAGCATATCGTCTATAATAGTAGCTTTAGTTATAAAATTCAATGAAATTTATAACCTGTTCATTCAAATCCTCTGTCAATATTTTTTTTTTTTTGATATTAATGTCAAACTACCCGGTGTACAAATCTAGTTAAGAATTTTTGGACTGCCTGTGCTGTGACTAGTTGAACTTTTGATTGTATTGCACTGACGTTAACAAAAAATCTATCTTTCCCATACATTTAGAAGATATAGGTATAGTGGAGCCCGGATGCATTATTCTATATATTTCTGTCCAACCCCTTTGGCCCCAATATTTGTAGGTACCTAGCTACAGAACCTACCTATTTTAATTTCACAACCCATTTGATCAAAACCTCAAAAAGGTATCTAGGTATATAGTGCTTATAGCAGATAAATGAATGACCTAAACAAAACAACAATACCTACCTATGCTTTGTTCTTTACAAAACCTCATTTATTACCTCGTCACCTCCTCTATCAACTACCACCACCAAGAGAAATAATGTAAAAGCCCAACAATCCCATTAAAGTCCACATCACAGTTTACTTCCAACGAAGATCAATGGTAAGGTTGGTTGACATAATTAGCTTAAAATATAAGTAAAAGGTGCACGCTATACAGATAGTCTGACTGCGTTCCTTCCCTTTCGTGGAACCAACAACCAGCCAACACTTCTTTGAAAGCGACAACAAAATATAGGCAACTAAGCATATTAAAACGAATGACACAAGTTCATGACAAAACTGCTGACTCTTGTTCAAATCGAATTACCTACCTAATAAAATTTTAGGAAAATGTTTCTCATTTTAATTTAAACTTTTGCAAAAGACACAATGTACTTATGTAAAGCACGACAATGCGAAATCTTTTCAATTTAAAATCCGCTCATAATTCTTAAACATTTAAATTATGATCTTATGATGTGTTTGTATGGTAGGGAATATAATACAAATTCAGCTGACTGACAGTATCCGTTGGGTAGATTCAAATTCCAAATACAATGGATTACATGTCATGATTCATGAACACTGTCACTGTAAGCTCTCATACTCCCCCTCACATGAAAGCATAAAGCCAACAAAAACCACCCCAGGCCCAGGCCAGGCCCCACTGCCCCACCCCAACCACTATCACAGTGGATCACTCTCTCTTTCTCCGGCGGCCGGAACACTACACAGTACACACTAGATTCATTGAATTCACTTCCCTTTCCTTGTTCGCCATTCTCTCACTTCCTTGTTGATGCGCTCATTCATTCGCTATAAGAATAAGAGCCACGTTGTTTGTATGACAAAACTTCCCGAAATAAGTGCACTTGAAAAAAACTTGTGAAGATTATGCTGCATTGCTGTAGGATAACCTAACACAAACACAGTCAAAAAAGCTCAATTCGCTCTCTGTTTATAGGGTGTAGCGTAGCGTGTAGGTACGAGAAGAGCCACAATCCCCAAACGAATAATCTCCACTTAACAGAATCGTATCCTACGCCTACCCCCACCCACTAAGAGGGTGCCCGTGCCCGTGCCCGTGCCCGTACCCCGTAGTGTGGTGCTCTGTGTCGGCCTCGGCATGTCATACTAAAAAGACGAAGCATTCTATGGAAATTCAAACAAATAGAGGGAGAGGAAGCGCTCTGCCTCAAGTTTTCCCAAAATGAAAGAAAGTGTGTCTTACAAGACTGGAAGCATAATTGGATAGTATAAGCGACTGAGCTTCATGCTTTGCTTGGCAAACCAAATATGTACCTACATAGCTCATTTAAAATTACCCATTTTAGTGGCCAAATTAGAAACGATTAAACGCAATGGACTCCTCGACATCTTCCCGATACCGATGCTTAACTGCACAACTTTATTTTATGCAGACCATGTCTACTCTTCTGCGTCATCAAGAGGTTTCTGTCAGTTTTCCTGAGCTTCCTTGTTTTCTCCAACTCCAAAATTGGCGGAAAATCTTAATCCATATAAATTTTCTGAGTTCTTTTATTTTAGCTGTCAGAAAACCCTCGTAAATTGTGAGCATAACGGAAAACAATTTTAGTTGTTATGGATATGTGCATCAGTTGTTATGATAAACAAACAAATTTTAGTCTCGACTTTAAATTCACGGAAGCTCACAATTACGAAATTTGTATCGAAAGTATGGCCACTGTGAACTACTTAAATTTAGAGTCGAAACTAAACATGTTTATTGGTAAGGCCCAATGATCTCCAGGTTAAATTTTTCGAACTCATAGAGGCGAATTTTCCATATACAAAATTTTAAAGATAGGTATTAGTATACGTAAGTGGTCGCAGTGGCTTAGTGGTTAGTGTGTTGGACTACTAAGCGAGGGGTCCAGGTTCGAATCCCACAAAAAACCCAAATGCCAACTCGGGGTTTTTTCACTGCGCCACCTCTCGCGAACGTCTGACAAACATCCGAGAGTATAACTGTCATGAAAGAGCTTCTTAATCGGCCCGTTTGGAACCTGCATAAAATTGTAGATCCCTTCCATTCGTTCCAAAAATGAAAAACTCACACAAAACGAATGGTTGCGAGAAGCTAGGCCCTGGGTCCCTACAGACCTGTTGTGCCAACTATTATTATTATTATTATTATTATTATTATTAGTATACGTAAAGTCGAACCTGGCCATGCCACTAAATATGATTACTAGTTGCTTAGGACTAGAGGCCAACCGAAATTGCAATATTTTTTAAAATATTTGATTGATAGTGTATTTTACCTATACACTTTTCTTGCCTACCCCACTGTCGAATACTGTATACTCTCTAAGTAGAGCTTTTATAGTCTCTTTTTTTGATAGAGCAGAAGCAGACCAGGAGCACCGAGCTCCGTGCTCCGAGCACCAAAAACAGAGCCCAACGAACAAGCTAGAGTAAAGAATAAAGAAACCAAAATAAACTTCCCCAGTTAAACACAAAATAAAAGTCATTCTGATTCTTGTTCTCAGTTTATATTCATCGTGATTCCTGAAACGATACGGTCTGGCATCTTCTTCCGTCACAATTTCGGTTTATTTTTTTCTTCTTTCCATTCTAAAGAACACTTTTATCGATTAAGTTTACAAATGAAAAATAATAGAAACATACCATCATACATTTTGAAGTTGTTATGATATAATAATCGTAAAACGAAGTGAATTATGACTTAGGATGTGGTAATCGTTTCTTTCGGGATAATCATCGATTTTATCCCTGCAAATCTGTGAACAAGAGTATCCCACTCCAAAGCATGCAATAGTGTGTGATAGCTGCATTTCATACAGTGATTATTATTCTGTGATTATAAAATAAAAATCAATAAACGATTATACTTCATAAGAGGAAGTTTTTTCGGGTCAAAGTTTAGTATATTAGAGCGCAGTGCATGCGACAAATTGATAAGAATCGAATTCGAAATTCAAAATTGAGTCCAAACACGTTCTTAGCACAATCACACAGCTGATAGTGTTACGCAAATCGGTCTTCCATAAAATGAAAAGAATAGAATAGATAATAATCGGCCTTAAGTGTAGCGCAAGCAACTTCCTATACTATACTTGAAAACTTCAAAAAATGCAAATTCGCCTGCAACAACAATCTACATAAATTAATCTATTTTTAAAAAGATCGCATTATTTTGAATAATATTCTATTCTTTGTATATTTAGCGCAAGTAATGAAAAGTTCACAGTTTTTTTCTTACACCTCTTTCCGTTTAATAGATATACAATACAAAAGAGACCAGGTACAATTATTAAAACGCTAAATCTGCATAAATAACATAGATGTCTAGTTAAGTGCGTGTGTGTTTTTTTTTTAAGTTTCGTCGATTCATTTGATTTTTGTGGTCTCGTTTGTTTATTTCGAAATCGATAAAATTAGAGGTGCTGAGCAATGAAATTGCTGCGCTTCCATGCATTTTTGAAAATTAAATGAGATCGAGCAAGACATATTGGCGCGCCATCAGGCGGTATTTTTTGTTCTTCACAGCGATTGCTTTGCTGCCATTAGCGTTGGTGTATTTGGTAACCAATGAACAGTTCTATAAGGTTAAAGGATTTGAGGTGAGTCAATAAGGAAACTTCAGCCGGTTACACTGTACACTCATTGATTATGCATTAGGGCAAGACTTTGTTTGGTCACCAAATTTGAGTACACGTTTTGTTTGTCTGACAGATAGCACACTTTTGTTACTGACTACATGAATAATAATGTATAATATAAGTGATATCGGTGGTGAATCGTAATGTAATTTGTCTTTAAAGGGAAAAGATTATGATGTGATTAGGAAAACATAATTTGTGGAACAATGTCGTTATCGATTGCGGATTTTTGGTAACAGAAATTGCATGAACAAGTTTTTTCGACAACTTACGTATGTTGATGAGTAGGTACATCAGAATATGTTTGTCTTGCATTTTTCAGTTTGGCTGGTTATGCAATTATAGATTTGTTTGACGTGGCTAGCACTAGTGCCCACTAGTGCGCACTGAGAAGTGTCAGCTAATTTTCACCCCTGTCAAAAACCCTGCTGACTGACTGAAAATTCGGCTATCATAACGAACGCAAAATATGCTGCCCTGAAGTCTGTCAGAATTTGAAATTGAATAAAAATTATCTTTTGGTGAATGAAGTATGAAGATGCAAACACTTTTTTCTGTTTATTGTTAAAAATGAGAGAACTCAATTCTGATCTTATTTTTACCCGACTGTACACAGGGAAGGTTATGTGTTTTTGCCATAGTGTGAAGAAGTTGATAAAACTGTTTGCAATATAGGCGATGAATTTAGAAATGTATGCAGCTTCAATTCCAGTTTTTTTCCGTTCCTTTTACCTATGATATAAAGTTTTGGTTTATAAACGTTGTTGTTTTCAAACAATTCCCTTTCGAATATCAAATTTATTGCATTTATCTCTATAACGATATCTCGACAAACGAATGATACCAAGCGAAATGACAGCTAAACTCAGCTCTGAAATCTTGCCACGACAAATTCACTGTTGTCAGTTTAAGGCACTACTAGGGTGCCCACGTATTCTATATACCTTGGGTGCCCTAGAAGTCATGCCAAACACAGGTTTTCAGTACCGAGTTGAGTGCTATATCGAACACATTAGGGTTAAACCAGTGCGCACTAGGGTCCACGTCAAACAAACCATATGTTGTAGTGCCATCAATGTTACCAGAAGAACACTATCAAATTTGTCTCTGATTCCAGGCAGATGGTTTATTTCTCAAAACTTTTGTATTGCAGGTGCATCCAACTAATAGCCTTTTCACACCAAGCCGAAAACTTCATCGAAAACAGAAGTTTTCCCACACATATTTCAGTTTTCAAATCGAGTCGTTTAAAGTCCACCACGAAAACGACTTCCAATCGTTGGGTTGTTGAAACAAACACACCTTTTGCAATATTCAGAAAATTCAGCAGAATGGCAGACCGAACAAATGTCACAACTTACAACTTGAGATCATTTTTCATAATTAATATTGATGGCTAATATTATTTTGAAATACACTAAATTTATTTTGCTTCTTAAATAATGCGATCGAAATTTGTAACCAAAAGAGTTTGCACCGATGTTTAACGACTAGTGTCTCACAGTTGATTGAAACGTCAAACGAAAACTAGTTGGTGGTAGGTGTGAATGCATCGACGAGTTTTCGACGAAAACACGGTTTTGGGCTCAGTGTGAAAAGCCGTGTTTGCCTTTAATTTCTAAGTCAAAATCTTCGCTTCCATGACATTTAATTTGAGATTCTTCACAATCAAATGCCATCTCCTTAAAAAAGATTCGGTTGATTGGGGTTGCTCAACAAAATTATAACTGAGCCGACTTTTGATTTCAAATTGTGAAGCGGTGAGCCCGGAACATCAAAATAACTTAAAAATTAAATATTCGAAATAAGTTTTTATTACATTGTAAATTAGGTACAGCTTTATTGAACAGGGAAATCCCTCCTGCTCAAAGGTGTCTTAGTATTAGTATAGGACTGCACAAAGCACAATGCAGCTCGTCAAGTGAGTCAGACGTATTGAGTTAAAATCACAGTTCGTTTCTGACTTTCAAGGGCGCTTGACGAGTTCGCGCAGTGCAATAAAAATGTTGTTCATATTTTGTTGTATTTTAAATAGCACTACCCGTTTTTCTATCCAGTCTGTACGGTTCCCATACTAAGTTCTATTACCATTCTCACCCCCTTAAACTTTTATTTTCACAACAAAAAGTAGCATCTATTATGTCCTTCCAATACGAATCCACCAAGGCAAAATCCTAAAAATCGAACGATCCGTTCTCGAGTTATGAGTGCACACACAGACTTCAGTCTCTTTTATATAATATGGGTAGGTACCCACCCGGGTCCAAAAATATACACTGCAGAAACTTAAGAAATAATTTAAAGTGGATATAGAGGGGATTAGTATAGGAAAATGAGAACAAAGAAAATAGTATAACGAACTGAAGTGAAGGGGCCTTACCAATAAACATTTTAAGTTCCGACTTTAAATTAAAATAATTCACAATATTTTCCATTCGCAATTGCGAGTTTCCGAAAATTTAAGGTCGAGACTTAAATTTATTATTAGTACCTACGGTACAGTATATTTAAACGCTCTAACAGATTTAATAATCTCAGAAGAACTTCCAGTGTTAATTATTGTTAACATTAAATTTATACCACATGCACATGCGATGTGGGAGTTGCGTTGCAATATGTTATTCCCATTCGCATAGAAATATAGTTCATAATATTCCTTGACAAAATAAAACTCAACAACAAGCCGTCCCCAGGTGCATAGTGTCAAACAATGTCCATGAAGCTCTCTTAATGCTTTATTAGAGTTTTATTTAAGCACTCCTGTGTTTTTATTCATATCACTCTCCTACAGAGGTTTCTTTATAAACTAGTAGTACCTACATACATACATACGATGTGCAAACGCAATAACCTCATTTAACTGCCTATTTTCAAATAAAACTAGAATTAACAAAGCTATTACCTAACAACTACTTGCCGGCTACTTGGGTTTTATATTGTGCGATAAATAAATAGAGGAGGAAGTTGTTTTTGATTTTATAACAATTGTTGTATTCGTAAAAAATAAAGAATTTGTATGTACAATGAACATTATATTATAGGTAACATTTCCGCGTACATCTACACTCTATACCTGCAATATTGAGAAGTTCTTTAGACTTTATTGATCGTAGACTGTCTGTAGCCTTGGATGAATACTCATACATCAAGCAATAAGACAGCAAATAGTCACAATGCATGAAATTCAAATAAGAACATAACTAACAAGTGTCTGGAAAAATACCGCGTAGCCCCATTTTGGGTCAAATTGACTTTAGAAAACAAATGGCTTTGTTTCTTCCTGGGGTACAGAAAAAAACTGTACTAACATTTTCAATTGTCAAACAAAAAATACGTGCGTAAGCATCATAAACACCTTTTATAATTTTTGTCTATTTTTGTCAGAGTTAATTTTTTTCTGTTTGCAGTTTAAAAAATGTGTTAAATAAGCAGTTGTTTGATTCCATCGAACACAGATGTTTCAACAACTTTTCTCATAGGAAAAAATTTAAATTTGTTAAATTTGGGATAAGTAAATTTTATTTAAGGAAATAGCGTGACTGACATTTATTCGAATTTGTCAGCTGGTATTATTTTTTTTAGAATGTATTGCAACACTACTATGGCAAGATCTGAATTTAATTTTAATTTAAACGAATATGATCAATAGTTTTATACATACGTCTGATCATGTTTTTATTTTTTGGAAGACAAATGGTTGACATTTCTGGGTTTCATTTCTGAGTAGCAGAAGTTGGCATTTCTGTTGAGCGGCCTTGTGCTTTGTATTTTCTTAATTCTAGCCATGACACAAATACGTAAATAGGTGCTATAAATTACGGGAATTTTAAAACTTTACTTTGCTGAAATTATTGCGTTTGCGATTGAAGAAAAGACTTGCCCTTTCTATCGAAACGAAAATCTAGAAGTGCTCTTTCTATATTTTCTATGCCTCATTGAAATATAGAATGTGCACTTCCAGGTGAATTCTAAGCACGACAGAAGTGTCCGGAATATTTTTAAAGAATTGCCCTGACATCAGCAACACACACCAGAAAAATGTCAGACTGAATTGTGTTTTGTGTTGTTTTGCGCTATATGAACTAAATTGCATATATGCCTGCAAATTGAAACTTTAATAGAAATATATTTCTTTGTCTACCACTATTGCAAAAGTGCTCTCGAATATTGAATGAAACACAACCCTTTCACCAAATAATATTGAACTATAGGCGAAAAATCAATAAAAATAAGAGCAATTTACTAATTTAAACAATTTCAAACTGAACTTTAAAAATATTGAAACTTCTGTTACCCTGTAAAGTAGGTACAGCTTCATTGGGCAGTGAAATCCCTCCTGCTCAAAGGTACCATATAGTAATAGTATAGGACTGCAGAATGCAACTCGTCGAAGAGGTCAGACGTATTGAGTTAAGATCGCAGTTCGTATCTGACTTTCGCTTGACGAGTTCGCGCAGTGCAACATGAAGTTGGGTTGATACTTCTTCATTTTCATAGCATGCTTGGAGATCAATGATAGCAAGTTTTTACTGTCAAAAGAAGCAGCAGAGAAAATAAGTCTAACATTAGGCGCACGCTAAAAATACTGTTCACGCTGTTTACCGCATCATAATTAGCTTATTGAGGCCAGCTCTGATATAAGCTCGGAATTTTTTCAAGAGTTTTAGGTTAGGTCTTCTCCATTTCCCATATCGCCAGTCTTCGGCAAGTATTTGCATATATATGTAGATTGTAGGAACTGCCATCGAGCTCGGTCAAAATATCGTTTAAGAACTTACTACTCACTAGAAATTATTTCACAAATCACAATGTCTTAAATATTAGTTACGGGCCAAATCTAGATAGAGAAACTCGAAAGCAATCCAGAATCTTGAAGAAAACTTGCAGACTTGCCCACTTTCAATGGGAAATTAGTTAACATAAAAAAGTGAAATTATTTTCCGTGTGTACCTATACTTATTTCCCTGCACCGGTATATTGGCAACAGACTATAAAATCTGGAAGGAAACTTGCAAACAAGGTCATAAACCTACCTCTATGTACCTTCACTAAATCTTCAGTTAGTTATTTGTAGGTAAACAAATGCACCAGTCATTCAATTCCAAACTTGGGTCGCATTAACTCAATCATTTTGGATGCGCTTTCTGTAAGCAAAAAGGAAACATTGCCCCATTTCTACGCATTCTTTAATAAAAAAGACTACGCCTAATTTGCATGCATAATGCCCGTTGGAAGGTGATGCAACTGAAATCGTTTGAAAACTACACATGACAATGACTTGGATGTACATTTATTTGATTGTGCATTTGATCGTCTCTATTTGAACTGGAATTTGAGTTTCCGTTGTTCAATGAAGCGTGACAAAGGAGTGAAATGAAAGCAATCAGTGAACAATATTTGCATTCCCACTAGAAGAGATCACAGTCCTACAAAACATTCCTATACAAATACTACGCAATCGTTTCCAAATCAAATAAATCAAATTGCCTGTATCAATTGGCGCGAATTAATTAACCATTTAGTTGTCGTTTAAATCGCTCATGTGTTTGCTTGGTTGTGGAACAACAAACGGGAACCCGAAATAGATTGAGGGGTATTAACTCCTCATTGTCATTCAATTTATCCCATTTCACTTCATTTGTCAGAATTCCATGCGTGTAGAACGTTACTTTGAATGTTATGGAGCCGCGCGAGCCCAATTCGATTTCTAATATTTAGCCAACTGGAAGCTCATTAGCATTTTTCTGTAGGTACTATTCTGGTAAACAGTTTTTTTTCTTTATTTCTTTCGAAGACACACCATTATTATTTCGACTATTAGCCATTAGCGCCGTAACGAGCAGGAAGTATGAGACGGACGGAACACGTACCCCCTTCCATCGATCGGGTAATGTGTAACCGATGTTATGATTAAAGAGTTATATAGAAGGACGCGCGACGTCTATATAAATGGGGCCATATCAGGCTGCAATTTTCTGTTGCTAATTACAGTCACGAATAAGTTTATTTCTATAGTAAGATTGGCTAGTAAAGGTTGGGTCTAATGATGATGACGCTTTGGTTTATTTTTTTTAACCTCAAATTTTATGTGATAACAATCGCAATAATTTGACTTTACTGTAAAACAGTGTGATTAATAAGTAATGTGTTTTTGAAGCTATGCTATTGAAATGAAACGCAAGTCGGGTGACAAATAGCACGTGATCCATGCATATGATAAATTCAAATGATAAATGTCACATGTGTGTGAAGGGAAAAACGATATCAAAATATTTGGAAAGCGAATAGATCCCCACGGAATCGAAGCTTTTGTTTATAGGCCCCCAAGGATAGCACGCAAATCGACTATAAGGTATAAAGATAAGGAAGTAAGTGAGAACATTTGAGTTTTAATTAATGAATTGGTATATTGCGATTGTATACTCATACAAAGTGTGTACATGTTAATTGGTTTCCCGAAGTTGTTTCAACTCGTGATTCTTATCAAACTTCGCAATTTGTTTTTGCGTTTTCTCTCGGTGAAGGCGAACATATCACACTTTTCAATAGCGCCTTCGTTTGGTGATGACTGCAGAGGGGTGTAGGGTGTACTTTTCGGCACTTAAATTGGTGTAATCACGGTTGGCACTCTTAGGCACTTAAATTGGTTTAATCACGGTTGCCGCTTAAAAATAAAATTTGTGTCAAAAATTGGAAATAAAAACTACCTACCAACTGTAGCTAAAAATAACCAAAATAATTGAATATGTTGAATAACATTTATTTCAACATATTCTTCATGTATACACAGATCCCATATTATTTTTTTAATTATAAATAATATTTCATTTCGTAAAAAAATACCAAATGGAATATCTACAAAATGACAATGAGAAAAAATAATGACCAAATTTGGTCACAAAATGACCAATGTGGCAACCGTGGGTCTAATGTGTAGTCATATGGAAATGGGTGTCTGTTCTGCAAGGTATAGTTCCAAGGTGAGCAGAGACAGCTCCGCTTTTCCAGCTCTGTCCAAAAGAAACAATTCAATTAACTAAAAAACTATTTAGACTCCGCAGGTCCCATACTTGTGTTTTTTCTAATGATAAACGAAACATGTAGACCGATAATATCTTGACAGCTCGCCCATGCAAAGTTTGTTGACACTTCTACTTTTTGTAGGCGCTTTTGACCCAAATGTCTGTAATAGTGACAAACATGCTAACGCATTCTATGGCCTAAATATAGTTATATATGTACACACAATTGGTGTCTGTATTTATGTAGATGCCTATAATATGAGTTATCAAAAATATAGAACAAAGTTTTAAAAATATAGTCAAGTACACCACATTTCGGTACTGACATAATTTTGAGTTCCAAAACGACTTTTGTAAAGAAAAGATCTATGGTACTATTGTTCATGTGTCCAGCTCAAATTCCGAGAGCTCTGACCCATACATTATTAGCAGTTCTGCGATAAATTAAATGCTGGTGTTAAATGTTTTTATTAGCAATAAGGCCCAAGCCAGTTTTGCTAATGATTTAAGGAACACTATAGCGTCGTTGAGGAACACTTTGACAGCTCCAGCAAACTTCGTGCAGCTGATGAGTGATGAGTCCATTGATATAACCACCGCAAATTTATTCCCCCCAATTTTTGTCAGTTTATCTTATCCGTGACCACCTTAAGTAAATCATGTCTCAAACACAAATATCCATCGTTTATAAATTATGCAAGGTAAACAAGTGTTCGTGTCCTCTGAAATCTAATCATATTTGACAGCTTCAATGAATTTTTTATGTGCTCTTCTTCCATTTCACCAATAAAAATGTGTATAAACAATAAAATTTTATCTGAGATCGTGTGTCTTTGTCTAATTTTAGAAACTTGCACATGAATGAAATTCCAAATTTTCTCATCTTCTCACTTAAAGCATTACAAAAATGCAGTGCACAAATCAATTTTTAAATATTTATAATTTTCCTTAATCAAAACTCTAACGAATGCTATTTTAGGGATATAAAAAGAAATCCTTCTCCGACAATTCGTTTCGATATCCTTTAATGCTGATTGGACCAATCAAGCAGCTGGGAGAGAAAGACTTTGGAAACCCTAGGAAAAAGTTCCCCAAAAAACAAGACGTAAATATTAATAAATAATTTAAGAGAGAGTGTACACTGTACACCTTGTTTGTTTGCTTCTTCTTTTGCTAAGCGAGTTTCAATTTTGTGGTTCTTCTTTTGTTTATGTTCATTATTATTATTTTTTTTTTTTTTGTTCTAGAAAACACCTTAAACTTGTGTTTGATTTGGGCTTGTTTTGTTTGTTTTGGTTTTCTTATAATTATATAGTTACAACTGCATTGACCTTTATAGCTATAAAAATTCAATATTTATGATGGTGATTATTATTAATTTGTTTAAATTTTTTCCATTGGACAATGGGGTCGATAATTATTGTGTGTCTTGCGGAATGTTTTGTTTCGATGAAGGAATGCGAAAGAAATGAAAAAAATGTGCGATAATGTACGAGTATAGGGGGATTCGTTGCTACTTACTTATACTGTCATAGGTAATTCACTCAATAATATATTCTGATGGTTGGAGGTCGATCGATTGTGATATGAATAAGAACAACTTTTTGAAATGGTAAATTAAGAGTACTTACATTTTAATCATAGGAAAACAAAATGTATTTTAAAATTTTGGAAGTATGTGGGTAGGTATTGCTAGTAGGTAAATGTTTTTATTTTCAAATTTATATCTAAGAAGTAAGGATAGGTTTAAATTTTCCACACAAAATTCCAAATTCTGAGCTCCTGTAAATTTCAACCTGAGGCTTTAAATTTTAGTAAGGCGCTGTTAGTTACTGAGAAAATATTTCTGCTGCTACAATTTTGAAACTTATATATTCTTTGGTGTTATTTCAGTTTTTTGTACAGCAATTAAAAAAAGCGGAGGTTTAGCATCACCATGATTCTTAATGTCATGTTCTTCTATTAAAAAGGGTTGCAGGTGGGTAGGCTCCAGAAAGAATTGGTTAAGCAAAGCCTGATGGATCAAAGTTTGAATCATAAAAAACTATTACATGGACTATTTGCAATCCTTAGCATATTTTTAAATTCAATCAAGCACTTTATAGGCCACTTATCGTATTGTGGCCGACAGATGCATTTTCGATGCAGTTGCACAGAATGAACTTTCACATGAAATCAGCAACAGACGAATGACCATTGAAAGTTCAAGTGGGCTAGATAAAACATACCTACGCTTCTTACCTTCTGTCATTTTTAATCCATTTGAATATTTCACTGTCGGGCAGTCGATTCATTGTGCCATTTGACATTCCGATTCATTTGGAATATATTTGATGTACTTAAGAATTACTTTAGTCCGAAGACCTGACGCTTTCTTATTTACCTCCTTGATACCAACTATAAATGGAACTAAAGCTGAAATTTTATAAAGAACACCTCTTGGCAAAAACATTGCGCCGATGTTTGTCTCCTCCATTATTGTTACAAGTCAGCGGTATATCTATAATTGTCATTATCGCTCAATTGACGTATGTGACGAGTGCTTGTTCAATTGACGACGAATTGCAACGTCAATTTCCAGACAGTTCGGTAAAGCAAAAATTAAAAATGTCGTCCCAACCAAGTGGAATTGGACGCAGAATCAACTTACAGATTTGAGCTATTCAATATTTAAAATGACATTAATGTGGTATTCGATTTCGTGTGGCCAATCGAACATAAAAACATCACTTGCTCTTTTTTGTGTTGAGTTGATATTCGTGCGATTCGAACATGTGTAGCCTTCGACACTTTTCAAAGTGTTTTCCATTCACTGGTTAAATTTTATATTAAAACATTCGAAATTTGCGTCCCGATTGATTTATAAATATTTATAAAAATATATTCACCCAATGCAATGCCTTTCTTTGCCGTAGACAAAAATCACTAAAGCCTAAAACCAACTCCACTAGTATTCACTAACGCAAATGCTCTTGGTAAATCTGAGAAAAAAATCGAGATTCGCAAAAGTGTTCTGAAATCTGAAAAATGTTGCTTTTTTTATTTGCACCAAACGAACATAAGAAATTCTCTGAGAGCGCCACATAAATGAGATAGATCTTATTGCAAAACCTAAATACCCGAAAATGTCACAAAATGTGACCATGAATGAAGTCAAAGAACACAATTTTCCGACAGGCGATCATTCATAAACTTTGTGGAGGCTGACCGAAGAGTGAAAATATAAAACAACTTTTTTAGAGACTCAGAAAGTGATTATAGTCGGCGTATCGTAGTACATTCTGTACTGTACTAATAGCAATATTTTTAATAAATGTTGTCGTTCCTAATTGGTCTAATCGAAATGTTATCTGCGAATTGTTATCTTTTGATTTTTCTGTCAAAACAAACATGTAGGCAGGTAATATCAGATATACCTATACTTAAACTTATATCGAATGAAACAGAAACGTTTATTTAATGGTATAGTCTAAGTACCTCCAAATGATAACGCGCGATACCAATAATCATTTTAGGGCAAATTTTTCAATAGTCAGATAGCCAATCAGATAGGGGTTAACTGTGAGATAAGACTTACAGTCCGTAACATATGAATAGCCTCACACATAATTTACTTTTAAATTAACTATTTTTTGTACCTTTTTGATCTGTACATATGTAATCGTATATTGGGTTGAAAGGTAGAACTGAGTTCTTTAGACTAAGAAAATGTTCAAGTAGTTTCGAAAAGCTAATAGAATTTTCTGAGATTATTTCGTTTTGATTCACTAAAATGCTTTGTTTTTTTGTAAAATTAGAATAGAATCCCTTTGTTTTATTAAGTTAAAATTAGCGGACCCCCAGCAAACTTCGCAGTGCAAAATAAAAATGTAAAAAATGCAAATTCATTTAAATCAGTGATTATAGTTTTTTTATGTAATGCTTTGCCAACACGCCAATAGGATACATATAACTGTCCATGTGAGAAAATTGGATAGGTACTATCAATTCATTCCCCAAATTCCTATCGTTTGCCCTTGCGCCTTATTAATAGCTACCCCAAACGCAAGACGAATAGGAAACTGCAGTCGTTTAAATTCAAATGGAATATCAGAAGGAATCATTGATCTTCGCCTTTCAATTTTCCAGTTCAAATAGTAGCTTCAATTACAAAAGCCATTAATCTTTTAACAGAAAGCCTTACCTTACACAAACGGGGTTGTTTAATATCCTGAAGCATAATAATAGTGACTCCTACCTGGTAAATCCAACGAATTCATAAATCCCGTCGGATAATTCACAACATCTTCTTCATTAGTAACTGTACCCACAGACTTGCACGTCAGGAATCTTGGATTGTATAGCCATGTTTATTTCACTGACATCTTTGTTCTTAGCAGCTAAAATTGCTCTATCACTCAACCACTCATGGCATTTATGCTGTTGTGCTATGTTAGGGAAAACACTTTCAATCAATTCCTCTTTTGACAGTAAAAAACGGCAAAAATCATTCGGCAATGTTATCAATCCAGTTTCATCAACTGGCATCGCACCATTTCCAATTTTCAGCAATTGCTTAGAGAATTTTTCAGCAGATGGATCATTCTGCAACTGAACACGAACGTTGATAGTAAGTTTCAATGACTTAACAAATCTCCATAGACATGATTACTTTAAGCAAGCGTTAATTTCATCAGCAGCTGTTTGTCTGAAATCGCCTGACAATAAAATCAATGCACCACCAAATAACTCTGAATTATCTCGAACATCTTTCATTGTTCTTTCCAAAGCTTCGACAGATACCGCAACCTTTCAATAATTTTGCCATTCCAGATGTTCTTGAAATGTTACATGAATGCAAACATTTTTGGTTTTCCAGGAATCATTTTGCCTAGATAATATTCTTGTGTATCAGGACAAACTTTGGCTTTGACTGTCAAAAAATAGCGTTTGCAATTATTTTGTTTTGTATGGGATGCGCCACACCCCTTTGTTCAGTATTGACCAATATTTACAGGCCAATACATTATGATTATTTATTTGTAAATTTAAACTGTATGTATGTATTTTTTGTATGGGAGGTGTGACGCACTTTGTCCAATTTTGACCAATCTTCAAAGAAATACTCCTGGGCCACTACGTTGTCTATTATTTTTATACAAGAGGGCCAGAAATGGAATTAGGGACGATGGCTAAGGAATTACCTATCTCTGTGCATCTAGCATTTCAGAACATCTAATTTTTATTTTACTGGCAACGTCAACAAGATTCTGAAGCCAAAAATTAAATAGCTTGGGCGACTGGTCATACAATAACTATGGAATCTGAGTACTATAACTTCTCGCAGGCATTTGTTATATTTTTAAAACGTAGACTGTTTCAAAAAAGTAGACAGATTTTAATTTAACTTACAAAACAAAACCTAAGCCAATAAAAAAAAAAAACAAAAAAAGAAAACAGATAGAAATTTGCTTCCTTGGAGCGTACTTGTTCAAATAATTCTAATCAGTTGCCTAATTGTTGAATCGCAAAACGTACGTGGCCATATTTTTATAGAAATATCTACTAAATTATTTAAAAGATCGGGCAAACTAAGCATGGACTGCCACATAGGTTTGCTCTAATTACAAACCTTGAACTTCGAACAAAGGCTTCAATTCTTTATTGTTATTCTCCGCATGTGTTGAAAAAGACCAAGTTGTCCTAGATATTGGAGTCTTGCTACCGTATATATATAGAAAATAAATTACCGCTTCATTTATAGTATTACACCTATATAGAACTAACTACATACACATTACACATCCCTCTTAAAAAAAACATACAAACCTACACAGTATTACTAGAGCTTCTATGACCACCCTAAGTCCAATTAATTATTCTCAAAACTACATATAAACAATTCTAAAACAATTCTAAAATGTGCTTAAATTTCTGCAGTTTGTCAATGACACAAAGATTCCAATTATTCCCGATGACTCCATACAAACATTATCACAAAGCGATATGCTTATGGTGGAACAGCGTATGGAGAAGCGACGAAAGCACATGACTGAGAAATGTTCCGAACATGGTCTAGACTCGCCGGGTAAGTAGTTCTACATGTCTGCTATTACACGCTTACAATAATATACCACACCTCCCATAGGTAACGACTCGTGGCACAAACCAAATCCGTGGGAGTTCTTAGTCAATCGTAAACATCATATTATTTGGTATGTAAACAATATTTTCTAATAATACTCGTGAAATCCCCGTTTGGCGGTCTTGGTTCATGATAATGAAATGTAAAATCTCTAACAGGTGTAATGTTTTCAAGGCAGCATCATCCTCCTGGATGTATAATTTCAACATCTTAGCGGGATACACGCCAGAGTTTCTGCGGAAGACAAATGAAGTGCCATTGGTTTTGGCAAGGAGACGATACCCCAGGGTATTTCTGGAGGAGGTACGTTGCTATAAAAGTTTGTTTCTTCTAAAAGTTGTTTGTTTTCTCAGAAAGTCGGTATTTTTATGTTTCGGTTGAGTTTTTTTCTCTCTAATTAGTTGTTTTGTATGCTTTCAGTTGCAAGAAGCACAAAATGATTCTGTGACGTTTATCATAGCGAGACATCCCTTTGAAAGACTGCTGAGTGCTTACAGGGATAAGTTCATGCATGCTGTTCCGCATTCGTTTCATGATAAGCTGGGAAATAAAATCGTACGAACGTATAGGAAGAAGAATGTAAGTACCTGCAAGTATAATTGTGTAGTGGGTTGTTCTACCGAGGAAGGGGCTTGGGATGCGAAAAATAATGAAGCAGATATAAACGGAGCCGATATGACTGAAGGTGGAAAATCTACGGTGTATATGTTATTTGCAATTGAAATGGCAATGACGACTTTCGAAGCACCACTAGGTCTGCGAAAGTCCGGCTCAATCTACAGGATAATGTCAAAGCCCCAGTTCAATGATAAAAAGCTGATTTAAAAATATATAATCCTACACTCTGAATCAAGCGTACCAACGCAATAACTTGCAAAAAAAAAAAAGTAGTGGTGTTGAACAACAATAGGTCCTCTTTCCCTGCTCGCCAAAGTTTGAAGCCTGAATAAAGAATATCCTCAATGGCAAAGCGAGTTTACTGACATGATGGCGATGCAATTTCACCCGGACCTAAATTACTGATTTAATGCTTTCTCTGTTGGACTATCAAGTGTCAATAACTCTTATTCATTTCCAAAACGAATTTTACAATAAATAGACTACTCGCCTGTTGGGCTAATTATTGTTATATCGGCTTAGGCTTGTGTCAAAAATAGACGAAAAAAATCATTTATATCCAGTCAAACAATTAACACCGAGAGTCAAAACGAAAAGGAGAGCGAAATTTTTCGTTCATGATTTCGTAGTGTCACTTTTGTATGGGATTTTTCGTTTCAGAATATGTCCTTGTCCGTGCTAGGCTTTAACTCGAAAAATTCGTAAAAGAGAGCGTCATCGATGGAGCAAGATATAACTCCTCCACTGAGAATCTTACGAATTTTTACTCAACAAATTGCTTAGTGTAAGAAGTGGAAAAGCTGTCAGCCACCTTACAGGTTTGTTCCTTTACTTTTGTAGTAAAAATGGAAAAGGCTGCCAAAATGGAAGTTGTGGGGATAAATTCTCTCTCCGAGGAGACAATTACGAAAAAGTTACGGAACGCTTTTGGAATAAACTATGAAAAATGACAGATACATAACTCAAATATTCAAAAAAGTGGTACGAAAAGTAGTCAAGATGTCTGATAAGCTCGAGGACTTTGCTAATTTATTAAGAAAATTAGTTACATCATCTAAGTTCCGATGAAAGTGATCTGAAAATAATCGAACTTCGTCTTGATGAATCCGAGTATGTGGAAGAGTTTGATTGTATGAACTACAAGCATTCGAGAAGAGGAAAAAGCGACACAGCGAGGAAGAATTTCGTTGCCACTTTTGAAAAGAATCTTGAGGAGAACATTTAATTTTATTTACCCGCCTGTTGATACCATTTTAATATTCAAATTAAAACATGCCAAATGCGGGGCAACAAATTTCAAATCAGCCTTTCCAATTCTTACACCAAGAAATTTGTTGAGTTAAAATTCGTAAGATTCTCAGTGGAAGGGTAATATCTTGCTCTCTCGACAACACTCTCTTTTACGAACTTTTTGAGTTAAGAAACAGCTTTGAGTAAAAATTCGTAAGATTTAAAAGTAAAGGAACAGACCTTATAATTAACAGATGATTTGAAATTGGTTGTCCTATTTGACATAATGCATGTATTTGTTTTGATTTCTTGCGTTTTAAATGGTATCAACGGGTGGCAAAATAAAACTGAATGTTCATCGTAGTTGCTGACATTTGTATGTACATCTAGTGCAGACCAATCTAGATTTAAGCTGTTTTTTTTAAATACTTAATGTAATCGCAAATTACATTGAGTAAGGCCAATTTTTTTTTTGTATTTATTTCGAAATGATTTTGCTTGCCTTTCAGAAAATCGATCGTCGCACACCAAGATATCCAACATTTCCCGAATTCGTTGCCTGGCTGCTGGATGAAATTCATCGTAATAATTTTATTGATATGCATTTAGTGCCTGCTAGCAAATTTTGTACTCCTTGCTTGATAAATTTTGATATCATAGTAAAATTTGAAACCCTAGACCATGATCAGGTCTATCTTATCGATAAGGCTGGATTAAAACATATTATTGCGCCCGAATGGCGCAACTCCGGTAAAGGCAAAAACACACTTGATCTCCTGCAAACATATTATTCGCAATTAACCCGTAAGCAGTTAGATGGCTTGTATGAATATTACAAGTAAGTTAACTACGGCTACTTTTAATCTATACAAAGCAAATAATTATTTACTTTCTTTTTAACTTTCTTCCAAGGTACGACTTTGAAGTTTTCAATTACAATGCAGCGCCATACTTTAGCATTGCGAAGAAAAACGAAGAAGAAACACCAAATCCTTCATAAGGTCCATACCCTTCCTTACATCACCATATGGAGCCAATTAAACGACTTAAATTAAAAAAAAACGAATAAAGCAGCGATATTAGAATAGAAAAATTAAAAAGAAATTTTAAACTCTGTTTTCTAATAAAAAATAGAATATGAATTAAAGTTAATCTTGTAGATTAATAGTTTTTTAAGTGCAAACACACAAGGAAATAATGTTAATTGATTGAACTGCAAAAAAAACTTTATCAACAACAAAAACACTAAAAATGACAATTAAAGAATAAATAATTATTCTTGTTTTTTGATTTTCTTTCTTTTTTGTTAAAAGGAAAATTTGTTATCAATATATTAGTATACACATTATCATAATGATAAGTTTGTTAAAAAAAAAAAAAAAAACAATTTTAAAAAAATTAAATAGAACTAAATAAAAAGAGTTTTATTTCTTAGCGAACGCATCTTTCGCCAACTGGTTCTTTTTTGAAAGATTAAACGACAATCTACGAATGGGTCTATCTCGGGCGAAAAGACGAAACAAATACAATTCCATTTAAAAGTAGGTATCACATCCCTTAAAAAAAAAATAAAAGAAAGCATTACAACCGTTCTAGATGTATAACACTATTGGTAAGAATATTGGCATAACGATTGTGTATAGCAGCAGTTTTGAAGTCACAAAATTCCTGACTATATTCGTCGGCTTTCCCTCCATACACGTCAACTGAAAAAACCGTTCATGTTATCGATCTGTGCCAATTAAAATTAAAACCGATATTGTATTAATTTTGCTTCTTCAGATTTGCTCTCAGATTTCAGATTTCGTGTGGCCAATCAAACATAAAAACGTCACTACTTGTTCTTTTTTGTGTAGATATTCGTGCGATTTCAATATGTGTGGACACTTTTTTAAACTATTCCCATTCACTGGTTAAATTTTGTATTAAAACATTCGACGTTTCCGTCCCGATTGATTTCTTAATATTTATGCATAAATAATCTATAAAGATAGGTTCACCCGATGCAATGCCTTTCTTTGCCGTAGAAAAAATTCACCAAAAACCTTAACAAACTCCACCAGTTGTCAAACTCAGTGGCACTTGTATTGGCAAATCTGAAGCAAATCTGAGGAAAAATCCTGATTCGCCGAAAGTGCTCTAAAATCTGAATAGATTGCTTTTTTTTGTACCAAACGCACATAAAAATTGCTCCGAGAGCAGAAAAAGTGCTTTGGGAGCGCCCAATGACATAAATTATGACATGAGACATATCAAGTCAGCCAGCTGTCAGATTTACTAAACTTGAACGTCTCCACCCCCAGCGTTTTGTTTATTATAGTTCACCTAGAAAAAAACATTTACGGTGAGGAGAGTGTCTTTCGAAATATGAAATGCGTAAAAAGTTTTCAAATATATTTGACAAGTAATCATGTTCCTATATCAGATACCTAATTAATTCCTGTCAGTTTCGCAAGAAAATGATCTTTTTTACTAGGCATTTTCACAATTTTGCATTTCATTTCTTCTGGAATTTTGAAATGGAAACAAAAGGCTTGGCTGAACTCCAAAACGTTAAAAAAAATACACATAACTTATTTTTCATTTGAGCAGCCAACAAAACGAAGATAAGAGACTTATGAGTTAGATCCTATCCAAATGACGCATATTTTACTCATTTCCACAAGGAGTAAAACTATATTTTCAATAAGTTTAATGATTTGATCAAAGAATGCTACAAATACTCTCGTTAGATTTAATTTTTAATAACTGCTTTCGCTTTGTATGATTGCAATCAATCCTTTGGTTTCTGCAAATTTAAAGAAATATCTAAACAATGATACAAAGAACAAAATACAATACTGTTATGATAATTGAATTTGCTTATAAGGCCGTTGACATAATCCATTTTTCTTCCCTGAAAATTTAATGAAATGTCAAGGCATTAGTGTAGCAGCTCCTTATGTTGTTTGCTTGAATTTGCGCAGTTGATTAATTTCCAAGCATTTTCAAACGGTATGGCTTGCATCACTGTGATTTGTTTACATTTTAAAAATCTTAATGTCGTAGTACTGCATTTTAGCGTTTTAGGGTAGATGATTCTCCAAAATAAATCTGGCGAGTCCCGGCGGTTGACAACCTTATCTGTATCTGACACATGAAATAACTGCATACTGAAGTAAACTGCATTTACACCATCACGCACGCGAATTTTTGCACGAGGCAGGATAAAGAGATCCGTTTATCCGCAGCCAATACTATTAGGGCGTAAAAATGAGATCACAAATCAGACGCCTAAAGTGTCATGGATGTTCTACACATAATTATAGCTACGCAAAAAGGAAATAAACACAATTTCCGGTGACCATCATTCATCCAATCACTTGAAAACATTTCTATTTCTGATTTAAAACATATGAAATGTGAGTGGTAGTTAGTTTCAGTAAATTAAACCAACAATTCATCAATCAGTTACACGAAAAAAATAAATAATTGTCCGTTCATCATTTCCGGAAGCCATATTGTTTTATAGGATTACGGAATTTCTTTATGTTATGTGGGCGCAGTGGCTTAGTGGTTAGTGTGTTGGACTACTAAGCGAGGGGTTCAGGTTCGAATCCCGCAAAAACCCAATTTCCAACTCAGGGTTTTTTTCACTGTGCCACCTCTCGCGAACGTCTGACAAACATCCGAGAGTATAACTGTCATGAAAGAGCTTCTCAATTAGCCGTTTGGAATCGGCATAAAATTGTAGATCCCTTCCATTCGTTCCAAAAATGAAAACTCACACAAAACGAATGGTTGCGAGAAGCTAGGCCTAGGGTCCCTACGGACCTGTTGCGCCAAAAAATTATAATTAATTATAATTATGTGGTATTCGATTGGGCGCTCTCAGAGCACTTTTTTTGCTGTCAGAGCAATTTTTATGTTCGTTTGGTACAGGAAAAAGCAATCTTTTTCAGATTTCAGAGCACTTTTGCGAATCTAGATATTTTCTCAGATTTACCAATACAAGTGCGTTTGAGTTTGACAACTGATGGAGTTTGTTTAGATTTACAGAGAATTTTTTCTCCAAAGCAAGGCATTGCATCGGGTGAATCTATTTTTGTAAATTATTTATGTATAAATATTTAGAAATCAATCGGGACAGATATTTCTAATGTTTTAATACAAAATTTAACCAGTGAATGTAATTCACTTAAAAAAAGTGTCGAAGACTGCACATATTAGGTCTGTTCCCTTACTTTCTGGTTCAATTTTGGCAAAATGTCACATTTCTCTCATTGCGAGAGAATTCGCTCACCGAAATGAAATATAACCAAAAAGAAGAGGAACGCGTTGAACCACAAATTTGAAAAATGTGAATTTATTCTAGGCGGGAATATTTAAAAAACAGTAGAACAAAGCACAAATTTATATTTAAGACCAATATTTGTATGGCTTTTATTGTAGAAACTAAAACCTTCAGTTCATTTGCTTCTTACATCTATTTTAATGCTATACAAGCACAAAATATAAATGAAAACAAATAAGAAGTCAGTTACAAGTGAGCATTTCAACGATTTGACAACCTTCTGTCAGCAATAACCAACTAGCCCAAAGAAATTTCTTGGGCTAATATTTGTAGGTTTTTTAAGGAGGGGAAATGTTTTGTTCCCTCTTTTTGGCTCTCTTCTGCCCAACTTTTGCGTAAGGGAACGAAGTTTGACTAAATTTGGCGAATGTGTTCGAATGCATTATCGTAAGGGAACAGACCTAATCAAATCGCACGAATATCAACACAAAAAAGAGCAAGTGACGTTTTTATGTTCGATTAGGCACACGAAATCTGGGCCAGATTCTGTAAGGCGAAACGAACAAACGTTTTCGTGCGCACGAATGATTTCCCTTATGTTTCACAAGCAACTTTCTTCGTGCACACGAAAACGTTTGATCGTTTCGCCTTACAGAATCTGCCCCCTGAAATCTGAGAGCAAATCTGAAGAAGCCCAAACCACATTAGTCATCGCTATAAATTTATCAACATGCGGAGCTTTCCTATAATTCCTACCACGTAAAAAAGATGGCCGACCTAAATACGTCTCAGGTTTTTTGCGTGTTAAGGGATGCTGTCCCTTTCAGTCCCACCGCTGTTTAGTATTTAGCATCCCTTTAATCTTCCGTTTTAATGCAGCATCAACAAGCACAATGGAGGCGAATGGATAGTAAAAACTCGGTTGCATTTGATTCTTCTTTGTTTTCTTTAATTTTTACCTAATATTTTTGAAATACAATTGTACATAACTTATAATTAAAACTTATGCAAACCACATTCGTTTCTGAATTGTTGTATGTATATTTATATATATATATTTTATTTGCTGGTTTTGTTTCTTCATTTACTTAACCGTTATTTAGGGTTTTATGCATTTTTCTCTATTTTTTGTTTTCTCTTTAATTTAACTTAATAAAAATTGTTTTTCGCGATTAATTACAAAACTTAGTCATAATTAAATATTGTAATTTCAAGTTCTGTTTGTTATATCCGTACTTCGGTGTTGCTTGTTTTGATTTATATAATTTTCATATTACTAAAAATGTGTCAACAGAGTTTTCCTTATTATTGTTATAATAATAATTTCATTTTATATTTCAATCATTTTTCGTTTTACTCTTGTACACTAACCGCTAATGGATATCTTAAATAATTTACATACTATGGTTTTCCTTATTACTTTTTTTTATGTTATTTCCTTTTTCTTGGTTAGGTTTTTTTTTTTTTGACGTATTTACGCTTTTTCGGCGGTTACCAGTAGTTTAATATTTATTTTTTTTTGTTATTTTTATGATTTTTTTTTTCTTTGATTCCTTTTTGTCAATTGATAATAGTAATAATAATTATAACATATAAACTTTGAATGAAAATTAGAAAATAACATTTGCTTTAATATATTTAATTTAATATTAATATTTAAAGATTTCCTTTATGTGGTTTAAAACCATTGAAACAATATAAAGTAATATATATGTCTATACACGGTATCGATAAAAAAAATTAAACAAAATTATTAAAAAAAGGAAAAAAAACAATAATTTTTTTTAAATAAAAAAAAAAATATATAAAAACGAAAATGTTAAATTTAATTTGTTTCTCTCTCACATTTTCAGACATATCATTTTCGATTTATTTTCATTTTATTTATTAAATAAGAATTAATTTAAATACTTTGTTATAAGGCCATACATTTCTATTATATTATAATATAAAAAATGAAAAGAAGTTCGCAATCACACATTTAGCGCTTAGCATGTTGTTTGCGTCTAGGAAAACCAATGTGCACATGAAGAGATTACGAAGAAAACTAGACAAAACGTTTCATTTTTGTTTTTGTTTAATGTTTAACTTAACATATTTACCCCCATCAGCCCAATTGACAGAATGCTATACTGTGGCACAGCGCGGTGTTCGATTGCTTTTGTGATTGTTTTTTTTTTGTTTTTTGCAGAACATGTTATACCTAACAATTTTTTGTTTTCAATTTGCACACGAAACTAGGGGGACATTGAAAATTAAGAAGCAACAAAACAAACAATGAACTTTATCTTCTATTACAAAAAATAAAATTGTTTTGTTAAAAGAACAGAGTCGAGTGAGGAATTAATTGGAAACAAAACGTAACCAAAGCTATGGTAAGTAAAAAAAAAAAAAAACAAGGAAAGGAAATTAAAACGAATATTGCGTGCGAATAACTAAGGTCCCTAAATTGTTGTTTGTTGTTGGAAATGATGTTAACAAGAAAACTATAGATCACTTAAGATATGCTTTGTATAACGTTTGACTTCTACACGTTTCACGTTCTTGTTCCATGAAGAAGAGCATATCCCTTAGATTAACACGTTTGATTCGCGGTCGCAACGGTGCCGGCGATGCCCCAGTTGTACCGATACCTGCATTTCCCGATTGCTGAAAGCGAAAAGCAGAAACAATTGTCATATTTATGGGGGCTCAAGGTATGGAAAATACTCACTGCCCCCACTGTAGTTACATCGCTGTCCAGTTTCAGTTTTTTTCTTGGTCCAATAGCTTGCAGCGCTGTCATATTGGCGTCTCGTTGCCGGAGTTCCTCCATTTCTGCTCGCTGCATTTCCTTAGCCTGTGGAATGGATAAATATGTAGTGAAAGCGAAGAGCAGTAGTTGAGAGACCTTTTACATGGTAGCAGGTACTAGTTGTTCTGCAACAAGGTTTTCAACTAGTTTTTGGTATGCAGCTGGTTCGATGGTTGAGTATTTAGAAAGTTTTGCTGTTGAGCAAGATGTTTGTGTTGCAATAGGTAGAGGGCACATTCGTGTTTCTATCCCACATGTGTGTCTACACTAGATTGTCAGAACCATGGGTAACGAATCAACCACATAAAAGTTCTTCTTTGGGCGAAGCAATTAAAAGTGGGTTAAGCATATTTTTATAGCGCTGGACAAACAGGTGTCGATCAGACGGGAAAAAAACATTCCATACCTACTTTTCGGTATCGACAAGGTGTCAAATCTTACAACAGTGTGCATAAAACCTCAACAAATGGGCGGCTCAGGATGAGTTCAAATTGGCTTGGATGAAGGAAACATCAGGACAGAAGTGGAAGATAAATCCACACAAGCCAGAATGGCTCTCAAGGTTCCAATGCAATGGTTGAAACAACGGCAAATGGAATAGTGGGAAACTCTCAAATATGAACAAGTATATTCTTGAGCAAATATCAAACAATACCCCATCGGCTGTGGGCCAGAACCTGCCAACTTACCTGTTTAAACCACTTTTTGGTATATAAACAATTTCAACTACTCACCTTGGCTTTAAGCTTTGCCTGCTCAGGATCCTCAATTTTCGATCGAGACTTTGCCGCTCGCAGCAGCATCTCTCGTTCCTGCTCTTCGTGCCGTTTCTGTTCAGCCTTATCCAGTTCCTCGAGAAATTTTATTTGACCACGTACATCTTTAGTTACTTCATACCTTGGATCCAGCTGCGAAATACAAAAAGAAATTGACAAAAAAGTTCTGCATGTAACTATAGGGAGCGACTCACTTTGATAATATCAATTCTGTGCTCCGCTATCACAGCCAACTTTTCAACTATGTTTTTCAGCCTTTCCTGACATGCATGCGAAATCAACACGGCCACATCTTGGTTGGGCTCTTCGAGACCCCGTTCCGCAACCATAGCACGGATTCGATTCTGTAGCGCAGGCAAATGCAGAAACACCTCATCTTTGCACGAACGAATCTGTGTGCCAATGTTTTCCGTTGAACCCAAAATGCGCTGTGACTCCTCGGCCAAGTTTACACCACCCATCGCAGCGACATCATTGATATCATCATCTCCATACATGGACGATGACATTGATATGGAGGGCTGTTGAAAAAACGACGACGCCGTTGTGGCTGCCTTCTCTTCCTGCTGTTGCTTCTTTTTACTCGATGCTTTGCTGCTGGATTGAGAGACTTGTGCCTTGACGGTGACAACTTTGTTGGTGGTGGCGTTTGCTACGATTGTGCCGGATGCTGTTGAATTGACCGTTGGAGTGGCCACACTACCAGCACTATTCGTGGTACTTATCGTGGTAACATGACCACCACCTATCGGTGCCATTGAATTACTATTCACAGAAGGAGTGATAGCGTTGGCGACGACGGCGGCGTTAGCTGAGATGGGCGCTGCAGTAAAATGGGAATTCGTTGAAGTTAACAGTGATACGGCAGTGGTGGAACTCGCCACAGACGATGGTGCTAGGCTATTCGTTTGGGACATTGGTGTGGTGGTGATACTTGTTGATGTAAAGGTCGGTGTTACTTGCTGTAGTTGCTGCTGTTGTGGCTGTACTATCGGCTGTAGCGTTTGGGGCGTCCCGATTGCTTTTATCTGCGTCTGACCCACTTTTACATGTGTTATACCGCCAGCGTTTTTCGCTTTCGACACCGGCGCTGATGTACGAATTTGAACGGTGGCCGGTGAGCGATTCACGTGCGCCGCCGGTGTTCGAATTTGAACAATATTCTGTCGGAGCATCAGAAATGGATTACTCGATTCGTATGGCGTTGGACCTAGTGGACTTACCGGTTGTGAGACGGGCTGCATTTGAGGTGGATTCGTTTGCATGGGCGTTGTGGTACGTATTTGAGTGTTCACTAACCGCGGACCGCTCGTTTGTATCGGTCCTTGAATCCGAATACCCCCAGGCTGTTGCTTTGTTATTGTCGTATGACCGACAGGTCTTGTGGCAGCCGGCGATATCATTCTGACCTGAGTCTGTCCTATTGTTGTTGTTTGCTGGTTTATTGGACGGATCTGCGCTTGGATTTTCTACAAAAAAAAAACAAACATAAAATAAATAAAAATATTTTCTCCCAGATTCCAAATGAACAAGACGCCCTCTTACGGGTAATTGTTGCGTTAGCGTTGTTGATCCAATCATTCCAACTACATGTTGCGGTGGCGGTTTAATTCCTTCGATGACGAGCTCTTTCGTGAATAGAGACTGCCGCAGAAGCGGTAGACTTTTCTGAAATCAAAAGCACAAAGTGTTAATATCACTGACAGCCACAAATGCACTTTTACCTTAAGAAATCCTATTAGACAAGGTTGAGGGCTAGCGTTTAGCAAACGCTCTAGCCTATCACAAAACTCCTCCGGCTCCACATTGGCATCGACCAGTTCCTGTATGAGAGTGCGCACGTTCTTTTCCACCGGTTTGGGTTCTCGAGTTGATAATTCTATTAAATTTGCTAAAAATTTTCGACATTTCTCTTTGGTATTTCCCTGCAAAGATATGCAAAGAAATAAAAAACGCTCTCTCCAAGTGTGAACCCGATGCGATTACCTGAGCCACGGTGTTCTGGGTCGTAGTGGTGACTTGATTATTCGACACACTGTTGATCATTGTTGTTTGCTGCTGCTGCTGTTGTTGTTGCTGTTGTTGCTGCTGCTGTTGCTGCTGCTGCTGCTGAACTATTTGCGTTATCTGCTGCTGCGTTGTTTGTTGCTGCTGCTGTTGTTGCTGTTGCTGATGTTGCTGTTGGATTTGGTGGTGTTGAATGGCAGTTATCGGAGCTACAGACGCAGTCGAAGTTTGGTGTTGTTGCAATGAGATATTCGCTTGGCTGGTAAAACACTGAGCAGCATTAGAGCCAGAGACTGAATTAACAATAATATTGTTGGCCGACGTCGCCGCCATGGACTGAAGTTTCACAAAATTCTCAATTAATAAATGGGGAAACCATATAATGCGAAATAAACAACTAAAATTAACACCTAAACATGTGAAATAAAGTTGCAAAATATTGTAATAAGCGAAATTAAATTATTTTTACGCTCGTAGGTAACTCTTCTGTGTGTGTGGAAAGTTTCAACTTTCAAGTTTACAGAGATTTTCGTTTCAAACAACGGTCGGATGCAAAAGTCATTGCCTGGTCGATGAGTGAATTGAAAAGTGCTATTATTTGCTATTTTAAAGTTGCAAAAGGGAAAACTATTTCATTTTTGCATTGGAAAGGAGTTTGTGTATTGTATGCTATCCATCCCTTTCTACACCGGGTGTAAACAATTCAAATTTGAATTTCCATACAAAAATTTTGTTGGCCAGTGTTACCTGTGGGCATTTTTAAAAAGAGCCCCAAATGTGTAGGCAAATGTGAAGAAAGGGTTCCAAACAACATTGAAGTGAAGTTCCTCATGAATTACAAAGAACATTACATTCGCTGATTTGATCTTTACCTACATGAAGGTACATAAAACATTTGATGTGCTGCTTGTTTACCCCTCATATTAAAGGTCTGTTCCTCCTCTTTCCAGGGATGTACAACATGTTGCTGTAGGTGTTACCATCTTTGAGCAATAAATTTTTTTCGGCTTATTGCAACAGTTGTTCAAAACGGTGGACCGAAAGTATCTAATAAAGAAGTGTACCTTTCGTTTTTTTTTATAATAAACACGCGCTAAAGAGGTTATGACTACTCTTATGGTGTAGTTTGAAGTACACAGCGCGGGCGTTAAGGAAATTGGGATAGAGAAGATAGGAGATTCCGATGCACATTGGTTTTAAATGTCTGCAAATTGAACCGAGGGGGAAAGACAGAGCCGGGCAAGGCATTAAACATTCGTGTTGTACGGCTTATGAAAGAATCTCTATATTTCATAGTACGACCGAAAGTAGGCTGGAGGGTAAACTGATGGGCATTCCTGGCTTGTCGAGTATTGCGGTTGAATTGTTGAAGGGGTGGAATCCAGCTGGCGATTTCGCTTGAGCACTGTTTATAGAAATAGCGATAAAACAATGAGAGACTTGTTACATTTCTGCGATGTTCGAGCGAATTTATAGAATTCGCTATATTTATGTCTCCAATGAGTTTTAAGGCACGATTTTGTATCCTATCTAGTAGGTGCAATGAGGTTTTGGGCGCACCAGACCAGATATGAGAGTTATACTCAAGTTTGGGGCGAATGAACGCCTTGTATATGGCAGCCAGATCAGAAGGGGTAAAATACTTCTTGCACCGTTTGAGGAAACCTAGACATTTCGCAGCGTTCTTGGCGACTTCGTGAATGTGGTCGTTCCAACGGAGTTTGTCATGGACACACATACCGAGAATGGAAAGTCTTTCGGTTTCGGCGATGCAAGTGCCATTCATGGATAATGGCTGAGGATTCTGGTTTCGCTTTAATGACAACAGACAGCATTGTGTTTTGGAAGCATTAAATTCCACTCTATTGGCTGAACCCCATTTTATAATGCTGTCGAGATCGGAATTTAATGAGCTTAACATACGTTGCCGTTCCAGATCTACGGCCGAAGAGCAGGGACGTGAGTCTTGGAATGAATATGAGAAGCTGAGGGTGCTGTCATCGGCGAAGGAGTGGATTGGATTAGAGGTTGCAGACAGGAGATCATTTATGAAAATGAGAAAGAGAGTCGGAGACAAAACGGAGCCTTGGGGAACACCAGCGTTTATATGGTGAATTTCAGACTTGAAGCCATCCAATACAACTTGAATTGAACGGCCAGAGAGGTAGTTTCTAATCCATTGAAGAAGAGACGCATCGATCCCATATGCACGCATTTTCGACAAAAGAGCTTGGTGCCAAACTCTGTCAAATGCCTTTGAAATATCAAGCGCAACAATCTTCGTTTCACCAGAGTGATGTAGCGATTGGTTCCACTTTTCGGTGAAATAAGCCATCAAATCACCACTGGATCTGTTGCCACGAAAACCGTACTGCCGGTCATTAATGAGTTTTCGTGATTCAAGATATTTCATGAGCTGACGATTTATCAGCGTTTCCATGACCTTAGAAAGAATGGATGTAAGTGCTATGGGTCGGTAGTTGGTGGGAGAAGAAGATTCGCCTTTTTTGGGGACGGGCTGGACAAATGCAGTTTTCCACCTTCTCGGGAAGAGTCCAGAAGAATAGGACAGATGGAAAAGCTTACGCAGTGGTTTTGCCAGCGTGGAAGAACACCTCTTCAGAACAATTGGGGAAATACAATCTGGACCAGCGGATTTATTTATGTTGAGATCATTAAGTACTCTTGCCACTGTACGAGTGCGAAAATGGATTTGTCCCATGGTGCATTCGACGCTTAAACTAAAGGTCCGAATTAAGTTTACTGCGTAGACAAAAAAATGTATACAAAATTGATCCGATTATGCAAACAACACCGATGTAACATTGAATTCTCTGGGATTCATTAATTTTTCACGATTTTGTGATTTGGAAATAGTGTACAATAGTTTACACGCACGCTTACGTTTCGTTACAGGCGCCGTACTAATAACAAATTTTTGTGTCGACTCTAGGATCATTAACATGAGAGCGACCAACTACCTACGAACGAACGAATATTCGCAAGTTTTGACAGTCCATTCACATGATACATTTAATTTGGTCGCAGAAAGCCGCTAATCCAATGACAGTCGCCATTATTTGTCTCTATAACATTTTGAGTTTGAGGTTAAGTTCGAACGAATGCTTTATTCGTTAGTTTGTGGAACGCGAATTGAATGATGTGGATTGCGAATAAACTTTGACAATTCGCGCCAAGGGTGTATTCGTTCGCGGCCAAAAGTTTGCAATTCGAAATTTCGTTATTTAAACCGTTTATTAACATGTTTTCTTAATACATTTTGATGAGATAATTAACTATCCTCCTCTTGGAACAGTAAAATGTATAATTTTCTGTTCATAAATGCATCAAAAGTGGTTTGTTCGCATTTCAGCAATTCGTTCGCTCGCTCTCATGTGAAAAGTCCTTAAATTTACGAAAGCTCACAATAGCGAAATTTGCAACTAAAATAGGGCCACTGTGGACTACCAAAATTTAGAGTCGAAACTAAATATGTTTATTGGGAGTTTAGAGTTAAAAAAAGGCCCAAAAGGACATAACGTGTGGCAAGGGTATCACTGGCAGCAGATTGCTCTGCTCATGTTTGTTAGGTGTCATTAAAAAACAATCCGCGCCACCGACACTTTCCTTTGTAGGGACTGACAATAAATTACTTATGACATCCCCTGTTGAGATTGCAGTGTTGCTTTCTGGAAAAGGGTCTGTCATTAGAAGCAGACTGAGGAAATAAATGCAAGCGATTTGTGCTTGGCGAATTAAATCCCAAGAAGATAACATCCATCGGGTTGCCAACATTAGTTGGTAATGGTTGAAGGCCAAATAGAGAACACCTCAACCAGTTTTGCGTACCAACACTGTTAGAAACACTCATCAACAGTCAGGGTAACATTATACAAACCACTAAGCTACTGCAAAAGACTGTAACATGATTCCAATTCACCAACAATTAGCAACCAACGAGTGAAACCCAACTCAATTCTATATATTTGTACTTTCCACACACACTAATACGGCAAACAATTTACCGAAACCAAACAAGAACTAAAATGTAAATTAAAACTACCTACATAAGGAATAATTACAATAATAAGAAACAGTAAATCAAAATGTAACTGAAATGCAAAATTATGCTCCAATTGTTTGGTGAAACACTTTGAAAACAATAACAAATATCAATCTACGGTCCATTGTCGATGACACAGGAAAAAGAACTCGTTGCGCATGCAGCCTGTGTCCAATAAACTAATCAAAATAAAAGTAGAATTCTGAAATTTCGACTACAACATTACAGTGCATATATAGTTCGCCGACAGACAAGTTCAAAAACAAGCAAAATTGGAAATAAAACAGAAAGTTACTCCGTTTGCGATTGCGCAACCAAAGAATAGTCTACTACTCTCCGCCAACAAGGAAACAAAAAAAAAAAGCGTCAACTTATTTCGCTTCATAATGAAACCAAAGGCACAAAATTATTATCAAAAAAGGTTGCATTTGCATTAAGTCTCAATTAAAGAGAGATCAGAGAGAGATACAGAGAGAGAGAGTCTAATTAATTGAAAACAAAACTGAACTAAAAACAATAATAACGAACAAAGAGAGACAGAGAATATTGAAGATTATAATGGAATGCTTGATTTATCGAATTACATTTTGTTTCTGTTTCTGATGCTGTGCTGAGGACCTTACAATCGTTTTACGTAGTGCTAAAGGTGGCCCTGTAAATCTACTTACAGCAGCTGGAACTGTTTGCAAGCGAATCGTGGAATTGGTTGAGTTTGTTCCCATTGCTTGATTGACCGGATTCGATGATGCCGTACCAACGCGCAGCAATTGGAATCCATTTTCAGTTTTTAGAATTAAGGCTGGTCCTGTCTGTCCCGGTGTTAGAGTGCTTAACGTTATCTGTGAACAAGAAATTTCCATTAATGTAAAATAGTTGCGCCATAGACAATTATTATAACCTACCGCAGGACTATTTGGTCTGGTCCCCACCATATGCTGTCCGCCAATAACCATTCGACCCAGTGTGCCAGTTCCAACATTTTTATGTTGATTTTGGTTCGGTGGACGCATTCCTACAACAACACTAGCTGGAATCATTGATGTTCCTAAAATATTCTGTTGATTACCCTGTTGCCGGAGAGATTGAGAATTGTTTATTAGTAAGTGTTGCAATGTTGTGGATGAAAGCAAGAATTTGATATTGTTCGACTTAGAACTAACACGAGAAATAATGGATTTAAAAATTGACATGCAGTCTGCAACCTCTACAGCGAAAGAGTCAAAAGTGCACACCTAGTGGCTAACATAAGTAGTAGATTTTAAATAATATCAAATGAAAGGAGTTTTCTTGTACAAACAATAATATAAGTTGAGATTATTTTTATTTTGCGAATAATATCGGAACCTCAGACGGTCCATTGCGCGTGGTACATATTTCGATATGCAGCTGCTTCAAGTTTGGAGCTGGGTAAAAGCTACACGCATCGATATAAGAATGAATAATTTATATTGCCTGTAAATTGTAACGGTTTTAGAGCAAATACCTAAATTGCTGATTGTTTCAGATGAGCTTGCGCCTAAGCACAGAAGAGAGGTGGTTTCTCTTTCACATCAAGACAAATTGGATAACAAGACTGGTAACGGAAGGAGACAATTGATATAGTAGTTTAGAGCGCCCTGGATGCTGACAGATAGGTGTCGAGTAAAGGACCATTCACATGAGAGCGAATTGCGAACCACGAACTGGCGAATATTCGTAGATTCTGACACTTCATTTACATAAAACTTTTTTTAGTCGCAGGTACCCGCGAATCATTTGTATTGTTGAAGGTTAAGTTCAGGAGTCAGGACTATTCACATGAGAGCGAGCGAACGAATTGCTGAAATGCGAACAAACCACTTTTGATGCATTTATGAACAGAAAATTGTACATTTTACTATTCCAAGAGGAGGATAGTTAATTATCCCATCAAAATGTATTAAGAAAACATGTTAATAAACAGTTTAAATAACGAAATTTCGAATTGCAAACTTTTTGCCGCGAACGAATACACCCTTGGCGCGAATTGTCAAAGTTTATTCACAATCCACATCATTCAATTCGCGTTCCACAAACTAACGAATAAAGCATTCGTTCGAACTTAACCTCAAACTCAAAATGTTATAGAGACAAATAACGGCGACTGTCATTGGATTCGCGGGTTTCTGCGACCAAATTAAATTTATCATGTGAATGGACTGTCAAAACTTGCGAATATTCGTTCGTTCGTAGGTAGTTGGTCGCTCTCATGTGAATGATCCTTAAGTTCGAGCGAATTTTTCATTCGCAGGTTTGTGGATCGCGACTGTTGGATGTGGATTGTGAATAAAGGGTGACAGTTCGCGGCAAGAATTTTCAATGCGCGGGAGAATTGCTGTAATTGCAAATTTCGTTATTTTATCAATCAAGTCTCGGTTTTTTTTTTAGATTAGGTCTTATATTAATAGAATATAATGCTTTTGTGGTAAAACAAGTAGCAATTTTCAATTCGTAAATACCGATAAATTGATTTGTTCGCAGTTCGCCTATTCGCAGTTCGCACTCATGTGAATGGTCCTTAACTTGGTAAATTTTTACTGCGGAGCTCCATACAACTGGGCAAAATTCAACCGGCTGTTTAAAATTGCTTCATGAAAAACTAAACATAACCTTAAAAACAAAATTGGAGTTGTCAGTCGACATTAATTTCTTCAGACTATCCACGTTGCGTGTCTAATAAACATGCGTATTTTAATATTAGTATGTATGTACCTCTCAATCATAGACCTATGAACAAGGACGATTATTTTCGATTCACACTTTCCTGTCATTTTATATTCGCATTGGAAATGTTTTCTACAGACATTCCATTTGAAATTCCACTAATAGAAGGCGTAAATTATATTGCCAAGGCAATCGGTGTCAGAATCAACACGACAAAAGGTACAATATGGGTGATGAACGTTTTCCTAATTGCTAATTATAATAATGCATTTAATTCATATCCTACCTTCGCACTGGACATTAGTGGTAATGAAAGGTACAACCTATATATATATATTTTTGCTGTCAGAGCGGAACAGAAATAGGTTTATCCAATAATAATTATAACAGTTTAAGAAGGCAAGTAATTATACACATGCACGGAGAATCTATTTCTCTTTGGGGCCAAGAAAAGGTCTTGACTGTGACCTCGGTTATAGGATGACATTAATCATTTAACAAAGTACTAGATGACATGCAAAGATATGTTTAGCACAATTGGATGCGCATTTTCTGACATGTAGAGCCAATGGAGCCGACCTTTCAGGGAGCATATCAAGACCACGCGTCAAAAAATAGAATGGAACCACAACCAACTTACAGTGCTGAACTGGAGATGATTTCGCAAAGACCGCGCTAACTGGAAAGAGTTATTATTTAACCAAGTTGGTATTCAGTATGAACGGCGTAGGTACCTATGTTTAACAAACAAAAAGTGGGCAATATAAATGAAAAGAAGTCCTGCAGTGCCTCGTTATTTTTAGAAACGTTGGATTCTTCTGAGATGTTGGGTTCGACAAGGAAAGTCGTGAAATATACAAAGAACAATTTTCGTGTTTATGGGAGACAACTCGTATACCATACATCGTTGAAAATCAACACTCCAAAACAATGAGTAGTCCAGTTCAACCAAGACACCATTAGGCGTTTTTCTTTTTTAGTTCAGAGCACAACCTGAACTGTTATACAAAAAGTTCGTGTTTCTTTTTTAGCTCAGACACTTCAGAGCTCGAATTTGTGTTTCTTTTTTTGCTCAGAGCGCGCTCTATGAGCTCAGAATAAATTGACTGAGCATCCTGAGTAAAAAGCTGAGTACACATGTACATTGTACATGCACACTTCCAGTCACATTTAAAGGACAAAAAAAACAGGAAAAACAAAACATAAAACATCCTCTGAACGCTCTGAGCACGCATGGTTCAGAGCCCGCTCATAATGCTCGAACTCTGTTCAGTGCTCATCTCTGAACTAAAAAAGAAAAACGCCTATTGATGGTGTATGGAAGTGCGAAGCGACCGTAATGAATTCGGCAAACACTGAAAGCCTGGTTTACTGTAAACTGTAGCGTAGTTAAAATTAAGATTAAATTTATCTTGGAGTCCTCTGAAGAAACGCAGAGATAGAATTTGTGAATGAGAAATGTCAAATTTACAACTCATTTCAAAAGAAACCTTATCATAAACAGTTGGCTAAATTTGCTTCGATACATCCTTCAATACCAGGCAACGTTAACTTTTTAAAAACGCAGCTTCTTCTGAGCCTTTAAATTTCCTCGACTTTCCATGCATGCATATCTATTATCAAATTTTTCGCCTGTTGGGTCTGGGTCTTCGCGAGGAAGCATTTTTATCAAGAGGACGAATTTTTCTTTACATTTGAAATCAGCCATTATTGTTTACAGTTCTCTAGCTTCTTCGAAAATGTCATGACATTTAGCCGAACGTAGCTGACAAAATAACTTGACAATTTTTTATGGTATATCCACTTTTGATTGAAGTCTTGAGATCTTGAAATTTTTGAACCGCTAGCTTGATACTATGGCGAACGAAAACCTCCAACATCTTTCGTGGCAGTAACGAAAATATATTTTTCGAGGTTTAACAGAAGGAGTTAAATAAATGTTTCTTGGATAGTATCCCCCCAACAGTAGGTACTTCTGAAATAAAGGAATACAATCAGAACAAGTTGCAAATAAACAAAATTTTAAAACAAAACTCAACAAATGTGTTCACGATCTCCTCCTTCTGTGTTCGCATCATAAAAACCATCTGTATATAAATGCATGTAAGTGGTGTTTGTGTATGCTTCAAGCGAATCTATAAGCAGTCTATTTAGGAAAAAAAAATCAACTAAAAGCAAAGCGATAAAGCAAACATAATTAAAGCTAGAGCAAGCAAGAAACTGAAATTTAAAACTGATTTAAACTCTCGAAAGGCGTGTAAAATTGGATTTCGTTTGGTCAAAACTGTCAAACTTTCCGGACACTCATTAATTTGGACAATTTTACACACAAACTTTACGTCGACGTAGGACGACGACGCTGACGACACAATAACCAAATTAAAACGCATAATTAAACAAGCACATTTTTTAAATTAAAAAACAATATATGTACCACCTCTTACCAGCAAGCACAACAAGAATGTAAATGAAAGGAAATCATACGAATCGAGTACATAAAACTAAAAAATGTTGTATTCCATTCCAGTGGTGTATACACACTACGAGCAACAAACTACACAGCGCGGAGGCGAAGACGACACTACTACGGATGTGTCCTAAAAAAAATTCGGGCGGCTTGTACCACCGCCTGAGACAATATTGTTGCGCATCTAGCATGTGATGGAATACCTGATTGATAGTTTTGGTCATAGTTACGATTCCTGGTGCACTAGAGACTAAGCCCGCCGGCAGGGAGACTGCGTGATTTTTAATTACCAAAGTTTGAGTTGTGGCACCTACTGTTTGGGCATTCTGCTGTTGCTGCTGCTGCTGCTGATGATGATGTTGCGGCAGTCCAGCAGCCGATGTTATTGTTTTGATTGTTGTCGTGTTTGGCAGCTGAGCGGTGGACACTGTTTGCAGGATGGAAGTCGCCTGATTGGGCGAGGCGATATTTATTGTGCCATTTGGTAGCGACTGACTGGTGAACGTGATACGATTACCGCCAGTCGCCTGGTTGCTAGAGTTCATCGTAGTCGGTATCTTGGTGGTGGTGGTAACACCCCCCAAAGTTTGTGTCCTAATGAAGCTATTGTTTGAGAGTTGATATTGGGTGGTATGCTGTTGCTGTTGTTGCTGATGGTGTTGTTGGAGCTGCTGCTGCTGCGGTTGCTGTGATTGCTGCTGCTGCTGCTGATGTGATGCTGAAAAAGCTATCTTAATTGGTTCATTGCTCTTTGGCATATTCAGCGGACTTGTTATATTTTCTCCGGGAAGTATTTGTCCAGCTGTCTGGTTGTGGTGGAGCTGGTGTTGCTCTACCTGTTGAAAATGCACAAATTCACCACGGCCACTTGATCCAATGTAATTGGTGGAATTGTTCTTTAAACCGTCAAATATAAGGTTATTATTTAATTCACTGGCCGATTGAAAAACACTTTTTTTTAGGTCACTGCCGATGGGTGATGTTGATGAGCACGACAACGACGACGTTATTGGGTCGCTGGCAGTTGTAACTTGTTCAATGCCAACAGAAGATTGTTGACCCTGTGGAACTGATTCGAGTGCGTTTCTGCAATTATTAACGTATTCAATTGAAGTGTTTTTGGTTAGGGAATTAGCACAATTGTTGAGAGATTCACGAAAAATTTCCCCGCCATTAGAAATCGCTTTATTTTGATTCTGATCTATCAGAAAATTGGCAGTAGGAGACGCCATTTTGCTTATACTTCAATACAAAACGATAGAGGGGAGCATGCACACATATTGAATGTACTAGATTTGAGGGTAAACGTCAGTGGCCGAGAAAAAAAAAAAAAAAAAAAAGATTAGCTGGCAAATGAATGAATTCCATTACAGAAAGGATGAACTCGGTGTGGTAAAAGTTGACCGAAGTGTTGCCAGAATATATTTAATAAAATGTGGAAAATGTCAAGTAGAAAAATAAACAAATTAATACAAAAACAAAGTGTTTTCTCCGGTTCGCAAAACTCGAATTGGCATTGATCTAAAAAAACAAACAGACACGGGAGTATATTTTCATTTCGACAAAGTTCTAGATCGAACAGTAGTCAGTGATACAAACTCAGTGTTTACTTTCTTTATCTCTTGAAAGCCTGACAAGCATAGAAAAGCTTCTGAATTAGCATGTTGACTCGATTGGTTGAGAGGAAAAGCTAAACCAACAATCGTGTATGCACCTGTTGAGTATTCCAACAGAAATCAATAAAGAAAGACATTGTTCGAGAACTACATTGAGTATTTATGTTATTCGTGACACATTCATGACACTTTAACGATCATCAGAGCAAAAAGGTAGAAACTTTCATTGTTCACAAAACCACATTTTTATTTTTCTGAGTAGGTATTGTTTATTGATTTAAAATACGAGTTAAGGACCATTCACATGAGAGCGAACTGCGAACCACGAACTGGCGAATATTCGTAGATTCTGACACTTCATTTACATGAAAACTTGTTTTTTAGGTACCCGCGAATCATTTTGTATTGTTGAAGGTTAAGTTCGAGCGAATTTTTCATTCGCAGGTTTGTGGATCGCGACTGTTTTATGTGGATTGTGAATAAAGTGTGACAGTTCGCGGCAAGAATTTTCAATTCGCGGGAGAATTGCTGTAATTGTAAATTTCGTTATTTTAATCAATCAAATCTCGGTTTTTTTTAGATTAGGCGTTGTATTAATTGAATATAATGCTTTTGTGGTAAAACAAATATCAATTTTCAATTTATAAATACAGATAAATTGATTTGTTCGCAGTTCGCCTATTCGCAGTTCGCGCTCATGTGAATGGTACTTTAGATCATTAAAAAAAAAAAAAGGTTTTATTGTTGATTATGGCAACACTCTAACAAAAAAAACTACTACGATAATGGTAATAGTCGAACACCAAATGTCAATAGTGCCCTAACGCAACCTAGTGGAACTCTTCCAAAATACTAGGATAACTTCAAAACGCCTGGAAAAAAGCGTTTCGTGTTCCAAACTTTGTCATAAATATACAAATTTCTAGCTCTATTTCATATCTACCAATTTGAGTCAGAAGAAAAAAACCAAACTATTTTCCCGGTCGTCGTCTAGTACATCAACAATTTCTTAACACACACACCCACACACCTCCCCCTACACCAACGACTTCGACTAGGTACAAGAACAAAAAAAAAAAACGGGGAAAATCTCTCAGCATTATGAAGCGACCTCTACCTTCGAATTGGTAAAAACTCTCTTTGATGGCATTATGGCAGACGGCGATTACCGCGTTACATACATCGCACCGAATTGATTTTACTGTAAAATGTGAAAATTTACCCGCAGAACCGATTTTATTAACAAAACTAAATTCAATGCTATGCAAATTGAATTGTAGATGCGATGCAACACACTTATACGCACTTCTAAAGTGGTTTTACAGCCGAATTTCACTTCTTCCTTTGACACTTGAGAATTTCGCAAAAAATAGAATCGGAGTAGGAAGAAAAAACACTCGGTATTTAGCAATTGCGATTACACATTCAAATTGCGATTTCCGCACGGATTTTTATCGGCAATCAAGAGGGGACACCTTCGCATTCATTTTTATGCGCGATTTGCCTAATTTTAATTAGAAATTTACGTTAAAATCGGTGAAAAACTTGTTTACTAATTACAAGCAGGGACCCGCACTTTGCATTGCAATCACACAAACTAATGTGTCGGTAAGGTGGTTTGCGAAGTAGCTGCCATTGCCATCAAATCAAAAGTGAGTGTCATTTCAAGGATTGTGGCTAGTGTCGAATAGATGGCGCTGTAGGTATGTATGCGTTATTGAATTGTTCCAAATTGATTAAGGGTGTTCTTTCACTGAGTAAAATAAAAAAGGAAGACATACCTAATCAATATTTTTATTTTTGTATTTTATTTTTACTAGATTAAGGTTTATTTTAATTTTAAAATTATTTCAATTTAAGAACAAAATTCCCGCATTGTTTGGGACGAAGATAATGGAATACAGAGATATATAACTTTCCAGTAAAAAGGCGGCTGCCTACAAGCTGTTTTCCAGAAAAATTCATGAAGTCACACACACTTGCTCATTTCTATTCTAGTATTATGTGAGTTCATGAATTGGACTTTAAGAATTCTGTATTCTCTGCTGTGTATTTCACTATTTTTCTTAATTTAATCAAAACCTCCAGAAAAACCAAACAAATTCAATATGAAAAACAAAACAATTAAACACCGCGATGCTCATAAGTAAGATGATTTGTGGTCGGCCATTAGCAGCATGACGTACGAAAGATATCCATCTCTTTTAATCATTCATCTCTGGTTTGGGATGACACCACATCGTTTCGAAGCCTTTTTTTTTTTATAGTAAAGACCACATCAATTTTCATTTCTTTAAATTTTATTTATAATAAAGCTTTCCTTACACATACAAACAAATAATTATAATCACAAATATATAGTTACATCACAATCCTGTACAACGAATAAAATGGGTAAAATGTAAAATGCTGGCCTTAACATAATGTAGGTTATATTTCTAGAATTAGTTAAATTAGTTCTTAGAGCTAGTTTCGTTCTGAGCTTCTTTCAATTTCGTAGGCTTTCGGTGTATAACACAATTTATTTGAGAACTTTATTCTCATCTTCTGGCTTCTTTCGTAGGGCAACGTAGAGCATCGCTGACACTAAGGAGATTGCAATACCTGCACTTAGCACCGACCAATGAATGATGTCGAGTTTCCTAAGTGAGTTAAGAAGCGTTGACTTGAAAAGCTGCACTGATTCAGCGTTCAATTGAATACCCTGTGAAAGAAAATAAAATCAATTTATTTATTTTTTTAAATTGAGTGATATGATATTCTTTACCTCGTCGACCCATATTGCGGGCATTAAAACCGTTGTTAGATTCTCTGTTAGAGTGATTCTGTTGATGCTTTTCAAGAACATGTTGAATTGAACACGTTTACCGCCTTGCAAAGGAGTTCCGGTTAACTGTGAAAGCAAGGTGTATTAAAGCACATTTTAAACGTCAGTAAGATAAATGTAAACTCACATGTTGAACGTCAACGAACATTTGATGTTTCTTTGCGTCTGGCTTGAGACCTCTTATCATTTTGGTGTACTCATTAGAAGCACCTAACATATGTGGAAGAGTAAGTATAACTGGCGCATCTGTAAATAAAAATTCATTTTTTTTATAAGTTCAGAGATGGGAAACTAGTTTGAGGTAAAAGTTTTGGAACATGTTGGGGTCTAGATCACAGCTTCTCCCAACCATTCGTTTGCGTGAGTCTCAAATAAACAAATCTACTAATTTCGTTATAGACGCTGATGCCGTTTTTTTTTTTGTTGTGGAAGGCGAGATCAATGAAGAAGATTTTCCTTCGTCAGGAAGTTCATCTGCAAATCCCAGCCGATAAACGCTTAGTTTCAAATGGTAAGGTTAGGTTAGGTTAGGAATCTATAGCCAAAATCAGCTTAAGTTCAACTAGTTAAATTCTTCCTCTTAGTTTATATGTATAAAGATTGCAGTTGTTGAAATTTTTAAATAAGGATTTATATTCAACGAAATGGTTAAAAGCGTTGACGCATTTATTAAGAAGTCTCCCATCCGTTCAGTAACCAGCACAATTATCTTCTTTCGTGAAAATAACTCCACAGATCATGGACGGTACTTCCAGAGCTGTTATCTGCACCTGCCAACCCACGAGAAATAAAAAATTAGTTACCTACTCAGTCCTTAGCAAACGTGTGCAAATTTCACTCGAACTTATAACTATTCGCTAGTTATTTGGAAACCATAAACTGACCACAATAGTCATTGGTTGAATGGTACTACTTATCTTAACGAAATAATCGTACCTAGCTATCCAGAAAAATTTGAGAAAACATCGTTAGCCATTAATAGCATCGTTTCGATCTACGAAAGATGTGTCATTCATACCAAAAAACAACACATTTCGATTCCACTCTTCATTTCAGAATCGGTTCCATAAGAACTGGTGGTTAAAAGTAAAAGTTTGCTCATCACGTTTTTTTTTTCTTTTTTGTTTACTTGATTATGATAAGTATTCGCATCCACCTTTGAAGGTGGCGATTGCTCTTTAAAGTCGCATATATCTCACGCATAAATTTGATAACTCGTAGACTACATCTATATTCCTCTTTATTGTGATGGTTACAGGGTGGATCGGAGAATTTTACGCACATGATTCTGTGTTGTTTTCGAACATAACGTGAAGTTGCCTTTTAAATATAAATATTACACGCAAAAATGTGCGACATGTATTTTTTCATCATCCATCTTGTTCATATTATACCAAAAGCGGCGTTCAGGAATCGAGTTTAGTAAGTCTGACAGTATTGGTCTAGATTGGTTGAGTCTTACATGCTTTTCACACCAAGCCCAAAACCGCGTTTTCCTCGAAAACTCTTCACGACCAACTCGTTTTCGTTTGACATTTCAATCAGCTGTGAGACACTAGTCGTTAAAATTCGGTGCAAACTTTTGTGGGCACAAATTTCGATCGCATTAATTAACAAACAAAATGACTTTAGTGCATTTAAATACAATAGATATTAGCCCATCAATTAATTGTGGAAAATGATTTTAAGATGTGAGTTGTGACATTTGTTCGGTCAGCCATTTTGCTGAACATTGCAAAAGATGTGTTTTTTTTATTTTCAAATAACACTAAATTGGCATATTTTGAATTTGCGGCTGACGTAGAAAAAGTGGCATTGCAGAATAATCTAGTTCTAAACGTTCTAATCTAGACCAATTTAGTCAATGGAACTTTGTATGATCATTAATGAAAAAATGACTTCCGGAAGGCATAACAAGTTGTTAATTTAAGTTAAGTTATGAATGAATGGTAACATTTTCCGAAATTATTTGATTTGGTGTTGACATATTTTAGATCAAACTATAATATCTATCTCTCTCTCTCATTAGTCTCTAGCAGATAATAGAACATCTGAGATCTGACCATTTATAAGTGTTCCTAACAAGTTGCATACACAACTTGGATGTCATTCATTATTTGCACACTAACTTCATATCATTTACAGACCACCCTGTGTGAAATCTAGCTCCATTACTGATTAGCACTGATTAGCATTATACTCTTAATAATTATTTGTTCTTCGTAGTCGCATTTGTAAATGTGAACCGATAAAAATTACCATAAAATCAACCATCAAGCAACAATTAGTAATCATTTTTGGTTTAAAAAATAAAGTGAACGAAGATAAGCAACGCGCATTCTACTGCCTTTGTGAAACAAAATTCAAATTGCACATGAATACAAATCGTAGGGAGTTGTTTTTAAAATCTTCGATCTTAATAATCGCAAATCCGTGCATCCTGTACTGATATTCCCAGAGGGGGGTGGTGCAACGACCACTATCCAATCGATCTTGAATATTCAATAGCTGCGAATAGGAAATCACATTCAAAATTTATCGCTATAATTGCGTGCGTCAATAATGTTTCCAGTTGAACACATGGCTGTAGGTGGATGGTTCCCGCAATTAGTGTATATTTTTGTTGTATACGATTTTCTATAAATACCTTTCTGAGTGGTATCACATTCAAGTATTAAATGGCTAAAGGCCATCAAAGATTGTTTACATCTATTGTGTTTTTGTTTTGCCAGCCGAGTACGATACGGACGTTTGCTCTAATCAGCCCAGCCCAGGCTATCGCATTCGACTTTTTGAATTAGTATGTTAATTTCAATGTGTTGTTTTATAAATTGTGGTTTACTCGGCGCGGATAGAGTACCGGAAAGAGTTCTCGTCATTAAAAAGCCTTTGGAAATAGAGTGTTGAATTACTTGTGAAGAGCTACTTGCTGTATGAAGATGATGAATTACTTGGCATACGAAGGTTTGATTGATGGATAAATCGTCAGTGCTAAGATCTGCTTCAGAATATCATTAAGATTCTTTCGAGAGGCGGAATAGCAGTCACAATTGCCTTGACCACACGCCTGCTTTTGGTGGGTATTGTGATGCGAAGTATTTTTGTTTTCTAATTGGATACGATGAATTAGTGTTGTTGGAATCCATCAAGATGAAATTAACATCTACTACTAAAATATTGTGGAATGTTTGTGATAATGTATCCACTAAGGAATTTGAAAGAATTGACATAAGTGCTGGTTTTCAACTGGAAAGGACATATACGTGAGCCCTGACCTTCTTGGAATACCTGCCTTGAATAATGGCCATGACGGGACCCTGACTTACGTGTAAATTGGTATTTTTGGTTTTCTCATGCCGGGCGATGCATGGTAAAATAAGCCAAGACGTGCCCGGCATGTCAATTGCGCACATTGGCGCAAACTAATAGACTTCACACATAAAGTTTTGTCTCGAAGCAAATTAGCTGTCACTAGAATGCCGATGAGGTGAGCGAATACAAAATCGCGTTTGGCACTTATATATTAATTCGATTAATCAAGTTCCTGAACTTGATTTAAACATGACAAAATATATACTTATCTCAAGTCAACTAGATTGGTAGGACTAGATGTGAAGGCAAAAACTAGATTGGCCGGTAAGGTGACTTTTCTTACAACTGCCACATACACGAAATGTCAAATTAGTACTTAGTTAAGTTCTTGAAAATATTCATCAACTAAATCTCCATAAACGTCAAATGAAAAAGGAACTTTTCACGTGATCGATGATCGATCTAGAGTCCAGGCCAATCAAAAATGAGACACATCAGTCAGCAAGCTGTCAGACTCACTAAACTATAAAAGAAATAAAACAGGTGTTGACCAAACTGATATGGAAATTGGACTGAGAAAAAGGAACATAGAAAATGGTAAAAACAAATAAATGCGAAGGTAAAGTTCGTCCATAAAAATTCAAATAAAGTGAAATAGTGAAAACAACAAAACAACAAAACAAACAAACAAAATCAAGTGTCACGAGGTCGATTACATACATCTGTTATAATATCCCCTAGAGGTTTAGCTGATAAATGAATGCGGCTATTCGGTCATATGTTGCTTAGTAATCAAATTAATTGGTTTTTAATAAAAAAAAGTCCGTACACTAATGTCACAATATTCATTCCATTTCAATATTGTACTTAGAAGAAAAGAAAATCGGCCTTAGGCCCTAGTTATAGAAATACGTAAGATGCAACAGAAAAAGTTGGAACAGTATGAAAATGATTTTTTTTTTCGTTTATGCGGTCATAGGAAAAATTCTGTTTCCATACGAAAACAATTACAACAAATCAACCACCACTGATTGGATTCCATCAGAAGAAGAAATTCCTGACAGATGGAACAGTAAAGAAATGAAATATTTCAATGGAATGATCTGGTTTTTTTGTTGTGGAATTGACTGAGAAGTAGATCGGAAAAAGTTTTTCGTACGGAAAAATTAATAAATTATTATATTTCTCGTTAATTTTTTTTGGTAAACAACCTTTATAATTCATAAGAAACATTTTAAAACCAAGATTGAGTTCAACCAATAGGATTAAGTGGTCTAAAAAAGGAAACGAAAATTTTTACGGTTTTGTTTTACGTTTGGCTATAACTAGGGCCTTATTAACAAGGTTCAATATATTTTTAAATGATTCGAATTGTATAATCTTTGGAAAGGATTGAATGTACCTGTTGAAAAAATGAAAATAAAATCTGGACTAATTTGTTGTCGTACAGTCAGGCCGAAAAGACTTTCATTTTAAAACTCGTTTTCGCCATTTACATTTTCCCCGGCCGCAGAAGTGGTTGCTCTTTCGCTTTCAATCCATATCTTAACCGAACTGGAGATTTTCCCGAACAAAGTAAAAAACTCGAATTTTCACGAGTTCTCGTGTGGAAATACCCCCACCCAAATAGTGGCCATTCTCTTAACCGTGTCACAGCTTTCTGTCATTAGAGGAAATTTTTTGTTCTCACTGAATTGATCGGCTTGTTTTCCCAACCCATTTGATTATAAAGACCGATCTTCTACAGATCTCTCCAAACTGCAGGAGAACTAGTGGAGACTTCACATTAGACAGAAAACATTCTCTCCAATTCCAATGCCAATAGAATCCATTTCCCCAAAGATCATTTAAAATATTCCACGATAATTATGCAGAAAACAAAGATTGTGTATATCAACAAACTGTGGAAAAGGTCGGAAAGAGTGCAACAAATACCATAGTGTGCTGTCATTACCACATCCATCACGATATAATTCGTGATTATGACAGTAACAAACTCAACGGTTCTTCAGTCTCTGACATTAAAACAGTCTGGCCAACGAGTTTATGCTTGATGAATTATTGTTATTATTCCAATCGCCTTGCCAGTTTTTTGTTGTCTTTTGCTGGCCATAAAAATTTAATAGCTGTATTATCGAATATGTCAATAACTTTGACACGTTATACCCATAAATTTGGAAAAAATATATCTACCTTAGAACTGTCATCGCAGTCATCATTTTGCAATATTGTTTTTCATAGAAAATATGCAATCGAAATTTAATTGCTCTTGTATAGGTTTATAGTCTTCCAATCAACTTCTGAAGTCCCTACCACAATCACAGTGGTGCCTTGAAAAATATAACAAAATATTTAGTAGTCGCGTAAAAGTCGAAAAATTCGCGGCCTCCACTCAACTAACTGCGTACCCTTTCGTTGAATAAATTCCCACAAACGTAAAGTCGTTTGCAATTTAATTGAAACGTCAGATATATAGACAAATCAAACTGAGATGCCCATGGATGCTGCTCGTTTCATCTGTATACAGCACAACACCAACGCCTCAATCATTTGCAATCAAACTCCAAGTTTGTGCGTTAATATCGCACTTCCATCGCGCAGCGCTCAGCTTCGCCAATTCGAAGTATCCCCCAATCGATTGCATCATTATTTGTGTATCTCGCATTGATGCAACAACAACATCCATTCAATTGGTATATTGTGCCGCTGCTTTATCTCTCATCTGAATTTGACACCAGGCGAGGTTTTCTTGTCGCGACATTAAACTGCGCCAGGTACCTCAGAAATGTCTATGCGGTCACTGGTCATCCGGATGAAGAAGCTTTTTGTCAGAACCTGCTTGACTCGGCCTGATGATCAGCCATCTCTGGGCTAGAGGTGGCGTTAGAAAGAAGATCCACCAGCCCGCAGTATCAACAAAACTCAGTTAGTATTTAATCGTGAACGCGAACGCAGGTCCCGCAAAAACTCCATCTGTCTACGAGTATCTTGGATCGGTATTTGCTGTATATTGTTTATTTTGTTTGCCACTTTTTTTATTTGCATTTCGTTGTATGTAACCGCGGTGCTCGGTCATCTGTTGTGCATAATGAACCGGGCTAGCAGGTATTTCGCAGACGTCACGTTATTGGCATTTGTTCGTGTCGTGATATTCGCGTTCTGCGTTTGTCTATGCCATCATGCCACACCAAGTGATGGTAAAGTTTTCGATCGCTGCGAACTGGCACAACTATTGAGGTATGGTCATGGCTTGGACGTGATCGATGTCGCTAATTGGGTGTGCATTGCGCAACACTCAAGTTCGTTGAACACATCGGCGTTTGGCGGTAATGCGCGCAGCGGTTCGCATGGTATCTTTCAGATCAGCGATCAGTATTGGTGTTCCCCGCCGGGTAAGGGCGTTGCGTGTGGGCTGACTTGTGATAGACTGCGTGACGACGATATTGGCGACGACTTGGGGTGTGTGCAGATGATCTTTGAGGAACATCAGCGACTGTCCGGGGATGGTTATAATGCGTGGGTTGCGTACCAGCAGTATTGTCGTGAGAATCCTTATGAGTATGTTGAGGATTGCTTTGGGGAAGAGGAACAGGCTTATCTGCATGAGAAGTCGATCACGGCGAACTCTGTTCAGTGTGATGACGACGCCGTGGAGGAGAACGAGTATGGCTATACGAAGAAAAGAGGAAAAGTCTACAAGAGGTGTGAACTGGCGAAGGAGTTATTTCTGCGGCACAAGATGCCAATGGAGGAGATCCCGACTTGGGTGTGTATAGCGCAGCATGAGTCGAACTATGACACGGCGGCTGTAGGGCGACTGAATACGGATGGCAGTGCTGATCACGGCCTGTTCCAGATCAGTGATCTGTACTGGTGTTCGCATAAGGGTGGACGACGGAAGGCGTGCGGGCTTCCATGCAGTAAGCTGCTGGATTCAGACATCGCCGACGACATGAAGTGTGTGAAGCAGATATACCAGGAGCACACGAGGATTTCTGGGGATGGTTTCACCGCGTGGACAGTATACAATGCGTACTGTCAGGGTCAGACTGAGAACTATATCCGTGGCTGCTTCGACGGCATTGATGTGGTTAGCGAGTCCAAAGCTTACGAGGAATACCAAAAACCAGAGAGAACAAGCAAGCTGGTCAAGCCGCACGGGAAGGTGTACGAGCCGTGTGAGTTGGCTGAGGAGCTGCGCACCAAGCATCGGCTGCCTGAGGATCAGATCGCCACGTGGGTGTGCATCGCAAAGCACGAGTCAGAGTACAACACTTCTGCCATTGGATACGGCGACCACGGGCTATTCCAAATTAGTGACATATACTGGTGCTCTCCTCCAGGAAAGGGCTGGGCCTGTGGGCTCTCCTGTGAAGATCTAGAGGATAGTGACATCACCGACGACGTGGAGTGTATTCGAAAAATTCACGCAGAACACACGCACCTGTCAGGGGACGGCTTCAACGCCTGGACAGTTTATCCTCGATTCTGCAGCGACGGACAGTCAGACAAGTATATAGCTCACTGCCCCGGTGCGGGCAGACGTCCGGCAGTGACATCGCCGCCTCACACACACTCGAATCAAATCAGTACGAATTCTATTGAAGACTACGAGCCCAAAAGTGGAAAAATCTATGGGCGCTGCGAGCTGGCCAATGAACTCCTGACAAAGTACGAGATGTCCATGGAGGAGATCCCAATTTGGGTCTGTATTGCCCATCATGAGTCGAACTTTGATACGTCCGCTGTTGGGCGGCGTAACACCGACGGCAGTGCCGATCATGGACTTTTCCAAATCAGCGACATATACTGGTGTTCCAAGAAGGACGGACGTCGGAAGGCGTGTGGATTGCCCTGCAGCAAACTATTGGATAACGACATCTCCGATGACATGCGATGCGTCAAACAGATCTACGACGAACACACGAGGATTTCTGGAGACGGCTTCACCGCATGGACGGTCTACGACGCCTACTGCAGGGAAAGGACTGAGCAGTATGTTCAAGGGTGCTTCGATGGCAGTGCATTGCCCGAGGACTTCGAACCCGCCCCTAGAATAGTAGACTACGGCTATGTTGCAAAGAACAAGCCAAAGGGTAAGATCTACGAAGAGTGTGAACTGGCAGCAGAGCTCCGTGACAAACATCGCATTCCCAAAAACGAAATCGCGACGTGGGTCTGCATTGCCAAACACCAATCCGAACTGAATACCTCTTCGGTTCTAAGTAACGGCCACGGACTGTTCCACATCAACGACGAGTTCTGGTGTTCACCACCGGGCAAGGGACAGGTCTGCGAGTTGCATTGCTCCGATTTGGAGGACAGCGACATCAGCGATGACATCGAGTGTGCTAGGAAGATCTATTTGGAGCACCAGCGGCTGTTCGGCGATGGATTCAGTGCTTGGGTCGTGTATCCCCAGCACTGCAGCCACGGCAAGGCCAACGAATATATTGACCACTGCCCTGGTTTCAAGACGACGACGAGTGGTGTTATCAAGGTGCATCCGAAATTGGGTGGCGGATCGATCGAAATCAGCAACAAACCTGTCTACGGTCACGTCTTTAAGGCGAATCCCTTCCTGAGACACTTCGAAACGGTGCACAGCAATCCTATGCCCACATCAGTCTATTCACAAGGCGAGCAGTACTTCAGCGCCAGTGAGGAGTTCAACGATTTTGTCCCAGTAAGTCATGAGTTCAGTTTGAATCCATTTTTGAAGCGGATTCCATCTGGCAAAACAGAGGCGCCCATCAAGACCACTGCAGTTTCAGCGCCAGCCTTCCATGACATTCCAATCGCACCGACTCCAGCTACACCAAATCGTGTGGCATCCTACGACCCTGAGGACGAGGAGAAAGCAAAGTACGAAGTTTTCAATTTGAATCCATTTTTGAAGCGGATTCCATCTGGAGAAACAGAGGCGCCCATCAAGACCGCCGCAGTTTCAGCGCCAGCCTTCCATGACATTCCAATCGCACCAACCCCAGCTACACCAAATCGTGTGGTAACCTACCACCCTGAGGACGAGGAGAAAGCAAAGTACGAAGTTTTCAAGGCTTTGGCCACCCCCAACCTACCCTCCATAGCGCAGACACCGAAGGCCAATCGCCTGGAGACCTACCATCTGAACACATTTAAGGCGTTTACCACACCACCCTTGGCAACTACAGCGACGCCATCGCCGACCAAGAATCGCCTGCAACCTTACCAGTTGAATACATTCAAATCGACTGGGCCAACAGTCCAACCGCTGAGCATAAAATTGTCCTCGACGAAGCCGTTTATTCTGCCAACGCTGCCCACAGTGAGGAGTTCAACGAAGCCAATCACGGTAACCACAAGGGCTCCGCAGGTGTCTAAGGACTATGGCAAGTATGACGCCGGAAAGTACGACTCTGGGCGATACGATTCGGGACGATACGACTCCGGGAAATATAGTCCGCAGAAAAAGCAGCACTCTCCCGCTTCCAGTTCCACCATAAGCGAAAATTCGATAGCAGAGCAACAGCCACCTCCAAAAACCTCTGGCCAGTATCCCGGACCAACGTCTTCCCTTGACTCTAAGACGACCTCAGGCTTTCGAGCTTCATTGACAAAACAAATTTCCGGAATCCCTGTTATGGAGGCAACCAAAACCGTGTCAGAACCTTCAACTACAAAACTGTCATCAGTTTCGGAAAATTTGGGCAAATATAAGCCATTCACCTCTACTTTGACCACGAAACTACCATCGACCAGCACCCTTAAATTGGAGCCCATCAAGCAACTCTCCACTCCGCGACCAATTACTACCAGCATCGCACCAAAAATCGGCCAGTACGTCCTGCCTGCAGCGATCAGGCATTCTGGAAAATACGTTCCATACAAAAATCCGGCAGCATCATCTCCCCCAGCCACTACACAGAGCGATATCAGAACAACAAGCCCCACGAAGAAGTTTGACCCATTCAAACCATTCACAACCGGATCGTACGATCCCTACAAAGTATTCAATAGCGCCAAGCAAAAGTCGTCGCTCTCCGGAAAAGGCGTCTCAAACAACGAGTTGGACTTCAGCCCAAGCTACAATTCAAAGCGCGAGACTGCCAGCAGCTCCACAGGGCATTTACGGACGAGCTCGACAATCAAAAGGGAGACCACAGCGAGTGGTGCAAAGTCTTACCAATCGGCAGCCAGCACATCGAAGTCAGCAGTTATATCAACGACGCCAGTAACAGTTTCCAAGGTTGGCAAAACCACATCAAGACCGCAGGTCATAGCTACCCCAACGAGACCGGGTTCGGCAACAACTTCTAGGTCGATAAAGTCAACATCGGTAGTAAAATCACAAGTAAATTCAAAGTCGTCTGGAATTTTGACACCAACTCGATCGAGCGCTACTACAACACGATCAGTTGCAACTACCAAATCAACGAGACCAAGCCCGACAAAAGCGTCAGTAATTTCAACACCGTCAAGATCAGTTCCAACGATTTCACCAACTAGATCAGTGGACACACAAAGACCAAGTCCATCGAACTCATGGGGAAAATTGACACCGACACGATCAGTTCCGAGCTCCAGATTCGCTGCAACCATTTCACCAACTAGATCGGTGGACACACAAAGACCAAGTTCATCGAACTCATGGGGAAAATTGACACCGACACGATCAGTTCCGAGCTCCAGATTCGCTGCAACCATTTCACCACAAAGACCAAGTCCATCGAACTCGTGGGGCAAATTGACACCGACACGATCAGTTCCGAGTTCAAGATTCGCTGCAACTATTTCACCAACTAGATCGGCTATAACTCACAGACCAATCCCGACCGGATCGCCCACCACATCACGATCGGTTTCAAGCTCAAGATCGGTTGCAACTAATACCCCACCAAAAGAGACTGTTGCCAAATCACTAAGCGCCCAACCAACTCCACCAATCACAGCGAAACCGACTATCAATTCTGCTCCGCCAACAAGATCAACGGCAACCGTAAGAAAAACACGATCCCTATCACTTAGCACCACCTCGAATACCATAAGAAGCGAAATCAAAAAGTCATCGAACCCCCAACTTATCCCCAAAACAACAACTACAACAATTTCACCGACAAGGTCAACCACAACAAGTGCAGCTGCCACCAGAAAAACCACACAGATAAGACCTACAAAGTCACAGCATTCTACCGATCTTCTATTCAGCACAAAACTCTTCGATCTCTACTACAAATTATACGGTGTCCATGTTCATCCGCCAATGGAAACCAGTTCCGGTGTTCCACAACAAGCAACCGAAACTAGCCAAACAAATGTTGTTCCTTCGCGTACGTCATAGCCGAAAACAGAAACTAAGTGATAAAAGCCGTTGCGCTCTGAGCTGTTCTAAGTCTTAAAAATTTAAATCATAAAACAGGTCAAGTTCTATCAATTAAGTTGACATTAGTTTAAGGGGGCTTCCGCGCGGTTAGACAATGTCGTTGTTAATTTATGTATTTATTTATCCTCCTCCTGTTTTGTCTCCATATATGGGACCGCATTTAAATGCCATATTAAAATACAAGTAAATAAATTGAATACTATTTCGATTTGGTTTGCATTAAGTGCCAGTTCATAGTCACTTAAAAATGTTGAACTATTAGTGACTAGTTGAATTATTAGTGATTAAGGAATTGGTGTAACTGTTGTTTACATTTTTGATTCTGCCAAGAGAATCATATTGTAGTAGAGTAATGTGTTCAATAATGTTAATAAAGTTTAATGAAACGAATCGGTGGTTGTGTTATATTTGTTCGATTGGTAAATACGTCAGGGGGTTTCTTGTGGTAGTGGTGTGGTGTATGTCATCATCGGAAAGACAGGTCCTGTATCGATTTGTGGCATCAAAGTCTCACAACAAACAGTAAACCTGAGAAAGGCGGAACTTGTCGCATGGGTTAATCTTTTGTTGAAATATTCAAATTGTTTCTAAATTTAAAAATGTAATCATATTTTTTTTTATCAGATGGGTATGACGTGAAAAAACTGCTATTGAAAGTTGAGATTTTATTAAAAGGGTTTTATTGGTGGTGACTCTAGTTATCGGTGGAGTTTTGTGCATTTTTTAATAGGTCAATTTTAGCCCGGGGAGTACCTACATTTGTTTTTGTACTAAATTTAGTCCGGCAAAACGATGACAAGGACTGACAAAGGTTGCGTGGACGTACGAACTGTCGGTCTGCTTGCAAACCCTGTTTTTTTTTTAGAGGTATAGAACTTAAAGTTGGCAACACTAATTTAAATGGCGGCCATTTTGTCAGCTGTCAAGTGTCAAGTGATTTATTCTTAGTTTGGTTTGGCATTTCAACATGAATAGACTGACGCCTGAACAACGCTTCCAAATTGTGCAAATTTATATTGAAAATCATGGTTCTGTTCGAAATACGTTTCGCGCACTACGTTAATTTTAATAAGCGAATTTTGTTTAGCGATGAAGATCACTTTTGAATGGTTGAATGGATATGTCAAAAAATAAAACAACCGTATTTGGAGTGACGTTGAGACACCGTTACATCCACAGAAACTGACTGTTTGGTGTGCTTTATGGGTTGGTGGAATAATTGGTCCGCACTTCTTTTAAAACGATGCTGGCCAGAACGTTACAGTCAATGGTGACCGCTATAAAGCCATGATTAGTGACTTTTACATTCATCAATTGAACCAGAAGCTGTGATTTCAACAAGACGGCGCAACATGTCACAGAGCTCGTGCCACAATTGATTTATGGAAGGAAACGCTTGGTAACCGCATAGTTTGACGTTGCGGACCCGTGAATTGGCCTCCAAGATCGTGCGATTTAACGCCGATTGACTATTTTCGGTGGGGATATGTGAAGTCGCTAATTTCATGTCAATTTAAGAAAATCATCATTGTTTTATTCAATTTCAAAGTTCTATAAAATCCACCGTTTACCTGCTGCTATAAGTGAACTTATCGTCATATGGATCCGCGATCGGTGGATATTCTGGAAGTTTTTCGATTGCAGTTCCTTTTAGGTCGTGGTTTTTGATTTTTAGGTTGCTTCTATGCCAGCAGGAAATGACCATGCAGAATACTGTTTAACTTGACCTCATTCGATGGAAATGTGGTCAATTTGGTTAATGGCTGGTGACAAGCTGACAGCCCTCTGCTTGCTTTAGACATATTGTACCGCAGAAAAGACAATTAAGACCTTTAACAGAGAAGCTGATAGAAGTAGGCTAATCAAAGGGCGGACTGTTAGAACTGTTGTAGAAGGCTTAGATTGTAATGGCATTAGCAGTAATAAAACTCTGTTTTGTGTATAGAAAAATTAGGTACGTTGTAGTAAAAGACATAGCAAGTATTTTCACATTAACTTACTAGGAGCGAAGGGTGAAAATGAAGTTTGAAATCGGTCCCGGGTTCGCAGTTTAAGTAATACACTTTCTGTACAAGGTTGGGCAGCACTTATTTCAAAATGTGAATTGCCTGCCTTTTTTTAGAAATAAATAAAAGTGGGCTTTGTTTTTTTATGTAAAGTTTATTTGAAGGTGTAAAAGCTATGCCATTAAAGCTTTAAATTGGTGATTTCTTCTCCTATGTTTGCTTTCAAAAAGTTCCCAAAGATGAACCAAACGGCCCGTTAAAATGCCAAAACAAGAGATCAATGGTGTGTATCTTGCTGTCAACTAATTTTCTATCTCTGTCTTCAGCATAAAAAGGGACAGTAAAAAAGATTTGTAAAGATTATGACACATTCACATTTGACATAAGGTTCATTCGCGTACGCGGTTTAAATCGAACGCATTCGATATAAATCGATCGCAATCGCAACAAAGTCTGTACACGATTTCATCAAAAATGACAGAAATAGAAAAAAATTAACAAAATAACGAGTAGCGAGCAGTTTCTCTCTTGGCTCGAAACAGCTCAGAGAATTTCAACGGGCAAGAACTAATAAATGTGTCAAATGCAAAAAGTTGACAAGAAACAAATTCAAAATCTGTCTTAAAATTCAATTGCAAAAAAAAAAAAAAAAAAAAATCGGTGGTGGTCAAATGTTCTCCTAGAACGTTTCATATGTTGCAAAAAAGTAAGTTATATATTTATTTGTGATATGGATTAGATGTTAAAGATGAAAGTGGCTCAAAGTAGCTCGAAATCCACGTACTTTGGGGTATTTTCTAAGGGTCTGAGAGAGTATCGTTGGTTTTTATTTTATGTTTGACAGATTGTTAGTGCTTGGCTAGGAAAAGTACGCGAATAGACCTATTACTGGTGTCCCATATTGTGTAGGTATGAATAAAGTGCAAGAAGGGGACACACAGGTGTGATGAGATAGTTGATGAAAATGGATGTGTTCGCATAGTATAGTACATATTCGTCCCGCTTCTTAATTATTTGTTTTTTCTTTGTATCTAGTGTAGGAAGTGCAAATTGAAAGCCATAAATAACGCTGTGGGCTGTCTAAAAATCGTTTGACGCTTTGCTTCGTGGTAGCTGGTGGCAGCGGTATTCTTTTACTACGTAAAACTTCGTTGAAGCAAAAAGGTCTTTCAATTTAGAATTTCATATTTTAAAATTCCTTCTCATAATCATTTTAAGTTTCAAGTTTAAATTTAAGGAGCTCGTGACCTATAAGGATGAGTTGCTTTGCTTTTTTATTTTCCACAGCTGGTTTTCTTCTTCTTCAATTATAAGTTGTTGCGGCAGCCCATCAAACACTTTTCGCACCCCTAGATAAAATACACATTAGAACGAAAAAAAAAAAACACCACAAATATGAAAAGGATACATACGCACTCCATACATGTGTTCTTACTTCAAGGAGGCCCAACAATCAACAGTCGAATAGCAAACATTGTATAGCAACAAAATATATTGGAATCTCCACAAAATTTTTCTCTACCAATTCGCTTATTAATTTTACAAACGAGATGAATTAATTTGCAAATTAATTGACTCATTACGGTAACTAACAGATGCACGCTGCTTTTCAAATATTTTCCCATTAAACTTGCAATTCAGTGTCAGCCATCAATTGAAACTTGTTTTTACTGTTTACCCTGTACAGTGCAATGTCTCTTTCTGACTTCCAGTTTTCTTGTTTATATTGCAGTTCGGTGCAACCTTAGCAATTTAAAACGAAATGTGTCTACAATTTGGTTGTTTGTTTATCTTATTGATGACAAAAATCATGTCCATGTGATTGGGCATTTAACTCGAGATGTTCTTTTATAAAGACGGCGGTGCAGAGTCAGTGGTTAGCTTAATGACCATGCTCTTCTCATTAAGGATACTTCGGAGAGCTGATCTACCGACTTTGCTGTATTTGTTTACGTATGTCAAGGTAGGTGTGGTTAGAGTTCTTTATCCCAGCAGGATTTTATTTGCAGTTTTCCGGACTCATTAGGATATCCATTTAAATTTTATTCTGAAAACTGCGCATACAGCCGGAATATAATACGAAAAAGGCTATAAAATACAAAACAGTAATTGCCAACAAACTTGCACATATGCAGGAATAATTTGAGACATTTGTAGTGTCTTATAAAGTTACCTAACAAACGTCACGCAATTGACGTTTATTCGTTTCGTGATTATCGTGTTTATATCGAGTAAAGGTGCATTTTTCTGAAAATTTATGAAACAGGACTCTAGCAAGTGAGTGTATAACGACATACACGATGACACATAACCTCTTGGCTTTTAGGAAATAACTATGAAGTGTCTTCTTCAGCAGCAAGTAAGCAATGACATATTATCCATATTAATTATTTGAATCGGAAGAAATCATCAGAGGAAATCGTTTATAGCCCTGTTTTTTTTTAGCTTCCATCTCAGCAAAGTAAAGTAGGATTTTCAGCACACAATTACAACAACTACGCTAGACTTGACACTTCGTGACTCGCAATAGTTGTTGTAATTGCGTGCTGAAAATCTTAATTTGGGCAAATAAATCTCTTTATTGGGCAAATACAAATACAATTTTCATATTTCATTCCGTGATCTAGATTATTTTTTTTCCGCTCTACTACAATTTTCATATTTCATTCCGTGATCAAGATTACTTTTTTCCGCTCTACTACAATTTTCACATTTCATTCAGCAGAGAGATATTCTTTTTCTTTACTTCGTTTGATCTTTTTCTTTTAAAAAACACTGTTGATAATAACAAAACAAGATGGAACTGTTGGTCATTGTGCATTTACAAAGGTCCTTAGCACATGCGAATCTAAAAAACTAATTCACATGATTATTATTCAAGCGACAGCTGATTATGATAAATTTAATTTTCGTTGACATTGCATTGGCTTCAAAATTTGTCCTCCGAGAGTTTTTAAAAAATATACTGAAGAACTTATGTGATGCTTTAAATTGCTAGGTAATTATGTTAATTTCTCTTCCCGATCATATTGAAGACAATTTTAATTCCTTTGAGTTTTGTATAGAACCGTTAAAGTTCAGGTTGAATTTCCTAATGCCAAATCCATTTTTCACGAAATATGTGCAGAAACAAGAGCAAAAAAACGAACAAAAATAATTTATTATCTTTAGATTTACTGTATTACCGACATTAAGTGGTTCTTTTGAGGTAGTAAAAGAAAAACTAGTAAAACAGTGAGTAAAAGCGAATAGTGAATAAAAACACATGAAATCATAATATTGTGAGCTGGACAGAAAAACAGATGGGGATTCGCATATATTTTAAGGATTCTAAAAATAAATGTGCAAATGACTTTGTCCGAAACACGTAATTAATTAATGCAACCATTCTAAACCTTCCTGGCGATACAAAAATGTATTTTTAACTACGCCTTCTCAAAAATTCACAACTCGATACCTATCTATCCCATCACTACTCATTCACATCTGTTAGCAAAGTAAAAGCCATAAATATAACGATGATTAATAGCACTTCATCAAGATTAAAAACTAAAATCTCCACAATAGTAAGTAAAAGAACTAATAAACATAACAAAGCAAACGCTCTGACAGTCTTAAACAAGTTCTATGCCATCTGATGTCAAAAAGTTATTCGAACTGGAGAAACCCCATAGAGATTTGCTGACCCTCTATAAATTCTTCATATATATTGAAGAAATTATTTATTTCATTTCATTCTGAAGGTCATAGCGCTTTCTGCATTATCTATCATCTATAAAAATAAACAACAAGCTAAACTAGTTAAAAGGCATCACAAACTGACTACTGATCACTTAATCGAACAAATTAATTCGCCAGTTAATAAATCTACTACAAAAACACCGATATACATACTGGAATACAATCGAACGTTTGCCCAATACAAAATCGACGTTAAATGATAAGACAGAGTTGTTAACAGTATAACACCCACGCGTCCGATTTAAATAATCCACTTTGCATAATGTTCATCTTGGAATCTGTTCGATGAGCTTGATTGCCTAATTTAGCAATCTAAATAGCATAAGCCCATTGTAATACTTGACTTAACGTCATAATCGGATCAAATAAAACTGATTGATGCGGCCCGTTAAAATAATCACAATTTTTTTTTAGAATTCGCTGCAGAAATATATTTCAAATGATTTCCTGACTTGCTGATAGAGTAAAAAAATAATTAATTGGCTTCTATGTCATATAAAAAATATTTGTGTCTTACCTTTGGCAATCGAAGATCAATTCCGAAGCATGATTGAAGAGCTCATGGGAAATGGGAATGCGGAAGACGTGTGCTAACACTCTATCTTGATCTGTAAAATTCTTACAAGTTTCTGGAACTAATTGCCTTGTTGTTGAATTCGGGTTTTGTTGCTTTTTAAATATATAAATTATAATGTGGTGGACAATCATTGACCTCGAACCTAATGAGCTGGATGATTAATTGCAACCTCAAGGATGAAAAACTGCGACATTACCACAGGCAACCGAATTTGCGTCTATTTGGGTGGATATATTTTTTTTAGGAAAAAAGGTACATATTCTGTTTTCGAAATGTAAGAGAATGATTTATGAAAATCTCTATCAAAAAGGATGAATTCGCCTGGTAAACGCTTATGTCCCATTGGTAGAGGTAATAGTTGAAACAGTCATGAGGCGTTTTTCTTTTTTAGTTCAGGGCTGAGCACTGAACTGAGTTCGAGCATTATAAGCGCGCTCTGAACCGAGCATGCTCCGAACGTTCTGATGCTTTTCTTGTTTGTTATTTCCTGCTTTTTTTTCTGTCAAATGTGACTGGAAGTGTGCTTGTACATGTGTTATCAGCTTTTTACTCAGGTTGGACAGTCCAGTCAATTTATTCTGAGCTCATAGAGCGTGCTCTAAATGAAAAAAGAAACACAAATTCCAGCTCTGATGTTTCTGAACTAAAAATGGACCACGCACTTTCTACCCGGCTGGACACAGGGAGGGTTATGTGTTTCGCGCGTATCCTTTGTACGTGCCTACGTGACGCCCTATAGCCCAAACGGCTGACCGATTTTAAGGAGTGAGGTGTCATCAAGTTAGTATTCTTTTCCGGAGTGTATTTAAAAAAAAAAAAACAATTTGTCACACAAACGTCAGTGAGAAATGTCAAGATATGAAATACACTGAACTGTGAAACAAGTTACTTTCTGATGTATTCGAAAAAGCGGTCTTGTGGAGTGTCTGCATTTAGTCATGAACTCATTTATTTTAATTAAAATGTAATTATTTAAAGTCAGTCGGGCTTTTTTTTTAATTAATTCTTATTATTGTATAACAGTTCAGGTTCTGCTCTGAGCTGAAAAAGAAAAACGCCTATAGAGTTTTTTTACGAACTCCTCGGCAAAACATACCAGCGAATTCCCAGTTATGACATTAAAACTACCCCTGTTGATCTTAAAGCCAACACGGGAAAGCAGGTACAATCGGAAAACTCAAAGCCTAGACGACTTTACTGTGAGACCAACAAAGCAGTTTCCTCAATAGTTATTAAGAAACATGTGGATCACCAAGTCTATTTAATTGTCAATGAAAGTGAATGGCATGCTGGGAAAGACGTAAGACATTTCAACAGTATTGAACTTTCACAATCATCATTGTCCACTGTAGAAACATATTCAAATAAATGTCACTTAGATTTTTAAAGCAAAAAATATACTCATTTGTGGATTTTCATGATATGCAAATATGCATTCATAAAATATGTGAATAAAATTAAAAACACTCTGTTGAAATAAAACTCACCCAAACAAGTCGTCAAGTCCATGGCACCCGAGTGCAGACACCCATTCTTTCGCTTCATCACATTGGTCAGCTTATCCACACAGAAGCACTCATTCGAAAACTCCGGGCCGATGTCGTTCAAAAAATTATCCCCAATCGAGTAGCGGAATCCCGGAATACCCTTGTACTGCACATCGCCCTGATAGAACAGCTCCACCGATCTGCAAATGTCCGCGCTAAAAATGAACATCGAATCGCCACGTTTCCTGAACGGCGGATAGGCGGAAGCATCGGTGCCATTAATTAAATTACAAATTGACGTTTCACTGTCACTGCTATTCAGCCAGACTTGAAGTGTGCTCGCTTCGTCGAGCTTTTGTATCTCCATCAATTTCATCGCATTACCTCGACCCGTATGAACCTCGTAAACCTCTTCACCGGTTCGATTTTTCTGTAAAGAAATAAAAACGCAAAGAAAAAACCCCACCCAACAAGATAAATACATCAGATTTATAGTCAATAAAATTGTTATTGGTGTGTGAGTGCACTAACGTACATGGTAAAAGAATGAAAACGCCAGACTGCCATCCTCAAGCGAGCGAATTGTCTTTGAACCCTGTTCTTTGATTTGCTTGCATATGGCACGTGCTAGTCCCGAGGGCTTTATGCAAAACCGGACTCCATCGAAGAGATACTGCCGAGCTGTTGTGGTAACAAACATCGATTTGGGATCATTAAAAACTTCTCGCAGATTTGCATTCAAATGCATTAGCAACAGCGATAGTCCGGGATCGTTTTCCGCTATCTGAAGGAGAGACTAATTTTATGGGTAAACTGTTAGATAAGGCAGATAGACACGGACGTAATTATCAGACTTGTTTCTAAGAGCTAAAAGCAATCGTAAATAACCAAAAACCGCTAATTACATGCGTAAATTGTTACTACTGTGGGTAAACAGTTTCTCTTGGAGTACAATTAGTTTGATTGCGCTGCAATAACGAGAATCACGTGAAGCCATCAAATTTAATGAAATGAATAATAGATGTGAAGCTATGCAGAGGCACGAGTAAATTAACAGATATACATACAAGTAGATTGACATCTTGGGGTGTCCCTCATGACAGTGGGTTCGTTTTGAACTTGGAAAAAATAAGAGTAAAACAATTGACAAAGTGCTATTAAATTATTATTTCACACTCGTCCTTAACTCATCTACTAGAAACTAGACAATAATTCTAATTGTTGAATCAAGAGAGTCGTTGGAGCTAGAAAGGGAGGTATGCTACTATATAAACTGCCTTTCTGTGACCTTTTGACACCATTTTCAATTTGAAAAACCTGAACAGGGATTTAATTTTAATCAAGTGACAGTGTGAACGGTTTGAATAACTAAGCTTTAACTAATTTGTTAGCCTTCGAGGGGGGCACATAAAAATAGATATCAGTTCATTTGAGCCATTTTTGAATCTTCAAAAAGAAGGTAGTTTAGTTTAACTTTAACTTTTCCGCATAATATTTAGTTTTTCGACCAATTTTTTGTTATTCTTTGTTTTTGGTAATTCGGCTTTTTTGGTCCATTTCTTTTTGATGCAATGAAAACACTTTTAATTCATCCTTGCACCCTACGTTTCGTCGGTTATTTTCCAACATCCTCAGGGGTATTCTTTATTCGTCCTATTCTCTTTCCGCATAATAGATGCAGCATCAACCCATCAACACTACGAATCTTTCGATATACAACTTACCCGACACTGACTCTGTTTTTAGTTCATAATTCCTATACTAGAGTCAAAGAAAGTTTAGTAAAAGTTTGATGTGACAAAGATGATACAGCTTCCATAGAACAAAAATGCTTCGTTCCAAATTCTAGTTAAAATAGAGGACCATTCAATTTATCCCAAGATTAAATGCAACTTCTTTGAGTTATGGTCATTTCGGTAACCCTTCTAGTTGAACATTCCGTTGCGTGTGTGTTATACACTTGTATAACAAAGGTAAGGCAATTTAAAAAACAGAAGAGAACACAAAAAAAAAAAAAAAAACAGTGGGGCGTATACGTAACATTTTGCGAATGCAATACTAAAATTGAAATATATTTTATTTATTCTTGTTGTAGATGAGTTCAACGAAAATATATTGCAACTCGTAAATTTTTAAGCTAACGAACAATTCGCTGCACTAGGTACCTTGTTTTTCAACGCCTTGTATACTTATCCATATATTCAAAAAGTGAGACATCAGAATACCGTCGTTTGTTGTGACTACCAGTGTTTCTATGCATTACACACAAGAAGTGAGAAGGGAAGATGACAAATTATTTCTTCCAGGACAAATCTGACCAGATTTGCAAACACAATCTTTTGTCATTATTTTCTTAACATCTTTTATGAACGACCTTAAAAGTAGGAATTTTGAATTTGAAACGAATGCAAAAGTGTACGGCAAATAATACATCCGATGAAAATGTCAACGCATGTCGCTTTTTGCAGCCATCTTGTAGGAAATTACACAATCGGGCTTACTAATAAACAATCACTAATTTTTTTATATATTTTTTACAATAAACACGCGCTAAAGACGTTATGACTACTCTTATGGTGTAGTTTGAAGTACACAGCGCGGGCGCTGCCGACAATGAGTTGGTTGTCAGCTTTAGTAAAAATGTACAGCATTTGTGAAACTTTACCAATAAACAATTATGTAGACCTCCACATTTACTAGTTCGACAACGTTCTTAGAATCTACTAAATTTGTTGTCGTTGAAGAATTCAAATTTCATAATTTTTTTTCGTGAAAAACAAGTTCAATGGTTTCTCTCACAACGAGGATTTTACTCTAAAAAATAAAACATCAATTGCAATTAAATTTGCCCAACGGATATCATTCAAAGGCTTATTATAAGCAAATAACTAAACACAAAATAGGAAATGCACAAAATATCCGCTGTTCTGTCAAATATCATTATGCAAATCAGTAATGCCCTATCGTTCGATCAGGCACAATTTTCAGTACTTTTATAGTACGCTTCAATTGTATTTTAATACTACTTCATGACTGTTTTATGAGTGTATTTGTATCGTAATAAAATCCCTTTCAATTTATTCTATAAACGAAACACAGTTTATTTGAATGCGTTTATTTATTCGTAGGCTGACGATGTAAATCACAACTTATTGGTGGTCTAAACATCACAATTGCATCGTTAGCAAGTGAATCTGTTTGAAAATAGAAATAATAGCCGGCTCATTCATTTCAGAATAAATTAAAATCTCACGTTAGAGCTAGGAAACGTGTTAAGAACTTACCGCTTCCTGGTTTGAAAATAAATACAATTTAAACTATAAAAAATTGTATGGCTTATATTATATTACTTAATTCGGGAAACTTAGAAAACGACAAAAGTTTAAATTCGAACTTTTTTTGCACGAAAGCTGTCATGTAACCTCTTCTATGGAATTCACACATATTCTCGTTCTATACCTGCTATTTCCTGAGTTAATAAATTGGTTATTTCGCGTCAAGAAAGTCTTAGAAATATAACAAACTTATATTTATTTAATTCATTTTTTAGTAAGCAGCCATTCGTTGCTTGCTATTTAAAAAGGAAAACGAATCAAAAAGCAAGAGCTAGAGGTTAAACAAGATAACACAGAGAAAAAAACTGAAGTATATGCTTCAAGTGTTTAGAAATAAAACAAAAATACAATATTTTTAAAATTGTTGCACACATTTGTACAAATTTGTGTTTGTTAGACTTAAAAACATTGTTGTATCGCAACGAATAAAATTAGAACACATTTACAATTAACTAAAATAATTTATATTTATAATTTTAAACGCTAAGTCTGAACAACATCGTATTAAATTCGCTCATATTACGAAATTTAATACCGTGATTTTGGACACATAACCTCAAAATGACAGTAAGAGGAGATTTGTTTGGCTAATGTCCGAGAAAAACATGGATTTCTCAACATTAACATTTGACCCCACAGTTAGCGATATTCTGCGCAACTATATTTGTTTATTGGTAAAGGGATTTTGGAAAGTGTGAAGTCTTTTCGTAAACTATCAGACTAAAGTTGATTATTGGTAAAGGTCGAATGAAATTTTTTTTTTAATTAAATTTACAGATGTTGCTTAGATCCGGAAAAAGGTTTAAGGAACTAGGTACTACAAAAACTTATAACTTTTTCCTACAAAAACTGGCAGAATGTTTTTTTTAAAGACTTGTTTTGCAAAAGTCGAAAAGTACTCAAACAAATTGTTTTCACTGCGAATCATAGCTTTGGAGAATTGATCGATTATTTTACAGTATTTTAAAATCTCACGCATAATTTCTATCCCCGATTGGCTGATTCAGTTTTAATTCATTTGTTAGTGGACAGAGCCGAAAAACGAGTCTCTAAATGCTACCTCTTTCTTAGGCTTAAGTTACTCAGCGTTTGTTAAGTTCATAAAATCCTATAATTGTTTTTCTTTGACCGAGCACATTTTGAAATTACGAAACGAAGTACAAATAAAATATTATTAAAAAAAAAAAATACAATTTCTCCCCAAAATTTAAAAGAAAAAACTCCAAATCTGGGAAAACCCCAAATTGGCAACCCTGAAAGAGCTGGAATGCTTCATGAAATCATCGTTAGCTAAGAGTAGCTTAATAACATATTTACAGTTGTTGAAACAAGCACCCTATAACCACACAAAACTTATTTTATAGTTAACCTCGCATTTTTTGATCTTTATCAACAACGAAATTTCTAAACACAAAACGGAGTCGGTAGTGCAGTAGAAAAAACACATCTTGGACTCGAAAAATAGGGAAAATCTGTCTTTTCAATCAGAAAACCTTACCCCACCTTAAGCAAAGCATAATGAACAATTGAATATTTCTCTCAATGATGAATTTTGAAGCCTCTGATGGAAGTTGCAATGTTAAGAAGAAACATGAATTTATGTACCTGCCCTGTCCAAACCAACATGAAATCTGTTTATGAGCAGCTTATTACGACAATTTATTAAGAAATGCTGCAGGATCAGCTGACATTCTTAAATTTCAGTCCATAAATTTCAGCCATAAAAATGCGCCCCACTTCGACCAATCGACCATGTTTCACCAAAGAACAACCCACGCACATATAGATTCCATTTCCAATGCGGAAATTGAAACAAAGTCACAGACCTACTACTGCGTATCTACCAATAAATCACCTCACTTCCAAACGACAGCTATCCATGAAAGATTAATGCTGTACATATCTCATCTTTGTCTACACAAACGCTTCACATAATTTATTCCAGAATTATCTTCCAGGCGACACTCTGCCTTTTAAGTACCAAATTTATCGATGTTTCATACAAAAAACAACAAATTAATTATTCATTCTCTTCAAAGCCATGCAAAACACAAAGCAACTAAATATTTCAACAAGTTTCCGGTACAGAACTCCAATTCGCATTGTCTGCCAACTTTATGAAACTGTTCCAATAATTCCGTAATTAACATGCAAAATTTTTAATTTAATACTAATCAAAGCGCTTAGTCTCTTAATGTGTACAGCAGCTACAACATTTAACTTTCAACCACCATAGTCCACAGTCCAAACGAACTTGGATTCCCAATGTTAACTCTAAAGGTGTTAGACTAAATCATGCAAATGCAAAAAGCCAATAGATTTTATTCGAAATAATTTAGGTTAGGTTCTGCGCCATTGTTTGTGGCTATGAGGAAAAAGAAAATTTAGTCACCAGCATTCTAAAATATTGCATATGATAAAATTACTTTACGTTTCCCTCGAATTCGCTCCATCAGTCGTTTGAGTAATCGAACACCGGGCGTTCGATTGAGTGTTCGGTTAAATCTATTTGCAACGCTTTGCAAAATGTCTGTTATTTCCCTTTCGAAAACTTGTAAAAATGCCTGAAATCACAGTGTGGTTTGTTTTTCAAGGACGTCCCTCTTGGATTGGGGAGGAAATGGATAATGGATAACTTACATTCATGTGCATATTTAATGCCACTACTGTGTCCGATTGAGAATGCGGGGCGGATGCCTCTTCATCGAATACGAAACGATAGTCCTGGAGATAGGTTACTTTCGATCCATCCCGAGAGAACTGCTTTACCCGCTTGCTTCTGTATTGCCTGTGTGGAGATGAACATTCAAATTCAGTTGGATTACCTGGAATGACTGCCATAAGCTTATACTTGTATATGTATGGACCGACTTCTTCCACAATTGGTATGGCTCCCTGTTGGATGCGATTGACGTTTGTGACATTAAAGATGTACACTTTGAATGAGATTGGCTGGGGGACTTTTACGAACCGCTCGTATTGTTCCGTGCCGTCTTCTATCACAATTCCCTGCAATGGAAAGAGGGTTAAGAATTTTATTTTACTTATTAATAGAGACATATAAGCTGTAATTTGTTTCGCACACAAATCGTGAGCGCAGCGAACAATAATCATATAATCAACTTTTAATTATCAGTATCATACATAATCACTTGATAATAATGTGTGAAATTAACTCGTCATAATTCGACGCAATTATCTGTTACTTCTTCTATGATTAGCAATAGAGTGGTGAACTTGCGGCAATTGTGTTTGATTAATCAATTTGTACGGCATGCAGGTGTTCTACACATTAATAATGACATTATTATCGCATGAGTGAGGGAGAACTCGTGACTCTAACTCTAGATGTTATAGGCATGATTGATACGCTTTTAAGGATTGAGGTGATTACCTTCGAACTTGAGCTTCACGCATAACCATAGTAGAGAAATTTACAGGGTGGGTATCTTTTATCTACAGGCAGCTAAGTGCTTGGTCATCCTTATGAGGACTCTCATTTTACACAATGCACATTATTAACATAAGCACTTTTCTCAAAAAGCACCAGCAAAATCTGAGCTACAGTCCTTTAGTAGCTGAAGTTAGAACTGAATTACCTTCCACGACCCTATGTGCGGGGTTTGATGATGTGTCGTTTTGACATAAGCTGCATATCCAAAGTTGTATTATGGTTCTTTGCCAGCAAAGCGTATTCAACATATTATTTTCGACCTATAAAACTCTTTCCAAAAGTGGGTACTCTTAGAAGAACAGACTTACAGACCGGACCAAATTTTAATCCTTTCAAGACAGAGCACCTATAGTCTGGCGCAATATGAGCCAATCCTACCGTAACTTTCCAATTGGTATTTTTAAAATGCTGTGAAATATCAACCCAATTTTCCATTTCACGCTTTAAGGCTACGCGTGCACATTTTCCCATCGCATAATATGTATTATAATTACGTTAACTCAAGGTGACCGCGTTGAGATTGTAATGTGCGTTCATTCACTGCGTGCGGGTAAGATAATATGTTGTGCTTTTTGCTACATTTAATAACATCATTTCAGAATTAAATTATCTATATCAACTGTTATTTGACAGAAGAAAAATTTAGACTCCGAATTTCTTGAAAATGGGTGTAGGTACAAAGTGGTCCATCTGAAACTTATCAGGGTAACAAAAAAGAATACAGGACTATACTAAAAGCTGTCAAATTTTCTTAGCAAACTAGAAATTAGTTCCCAATTCTTCGACTGTGATGGTGTTATGCATATGTATTCCACTACATTGGTCCCACTATTCTAATAAGCGAGTTACGAGTGCGCAATCACATTTTAATTACAACCTTTTACCGTCTTCTTCCTTTCTGACACTTAAACTGAGAGAAATCAACCTTTATAACAATTAATCAAGCAGCTTCCAAAAAATTTGTGAAAACCTCTTACAACTTTCTTCAGTGGTTCTTGATTAGTAAGCTTCCAAAATAACAGCTCCCCATTCGCCCGCGCATTTCCCTCAAAAGACCAAATGACAGCAAGGTGGTGTTCAAACTCAATTGACTTATTGACATTGCCTGCGTAAAATATTGTTAGCCCTCACGATGAACGGAATACGTGTTTCCAACGAAAATAACAATACTAATTTATCTGCTCTCTAAATCATCAATTTGACTGGTGAAACTCGTTGGCTGGTCTTTGTTGGCAAACAATAGGCGTTTGAACTTTTATTAAAAATGTCTAAACAAACATCCATATTAGAGTCAATTACTTGATATTTTTATTGCTTACGAATGCGATTCAAATCGGTAGTACACTTTGCATTTAACGAACTAGTTGTGTTTGTAAAAAAAATTTATGACCACACCGTGTGAATTTTGATATAATTTATTTAATTACCATTCACATTCGAAACTTCTATTGATGCAGTTATTTATGAGAACAAAGCATTTTTGACATTTTTTTAAATAAAAAAAACAAAAAAATATTGTTTGTTTATCGCGAATAACGGTACTTAACACTTCAAGCCTGAAATATTGAACTGCGGGTTTGAGTTGTTTGTTTTATTGTAAAGCGTGCAGTGAACTTATTCCACGAATCTACTGAGGTGGAGAATGTTTTCATATGTATACTCGTATCAGCAACCATGCTATACCTTGGGGCAGAACACATATCTGACAGCCCACTCAAAGATCTACACGGATTCATCGTCAAGTCCGGTATCATGAGCGATCTCTAAATGGAGGAAATAATGATGTGCCCACTTTTGGCCGCAGTGATATATGGTAGCTCGCTTTCATCTTCCCCAAACAATCTATCGATCTAGTTTTTATATAATGAGAAAAGGAGGTGTGCATTTGTGGGGGCTTCTAAATTCTAAAAAGTCGCAGAAATATATTTTCTTCCACAGCTCTCTAACTCAAATATTGTGAGATATAGTAATCGCTCTATACGTGAGTTTCTAAAAATTATTTATATAACCTTTTTTGTCGTCCTCAGTGACATAGTTTTAAAAAAAGATAACATTGTGTACTTAGAACTTATTTTTAAGAACAGATTCTTGGCAGTTTGTTCCAAGCTCTTTGGAAGCTGCATCAAGGATACTTTTTTTAGTTCATCATTCAGCCAACTGATTAATTTTCTACTTAGGAATTATGTTTAAACCATTTACTAACTAAGCAATATTGAAACAGAATTTTTAAATGAACGAAACTTCTATTTTATACTGTCTATATAAATCAGACTCTATAGATTTTAAAAATACATATTAAACAAAAATTTATTTATTTTCAACCGCTCAGACTCGCAAAAATTCATTGATATTATAACTATATCTCGCTGTTTCAGATACAATTTTTAACGCCAAGACTATTATACAAGTTTTACTAAATTTGGAATGAGCTATTTGAGCAATTAACTAAATCACAAAGGGGAAATAACTGCTATTTCTAATTCAAAAATATGGGGAATGGGTAGGGAGCTTTTTAACTTTCTCCATTAGACATTTGAGACTCCAGATGTTAATCAATTCTGACTTTACGATGAACGAGGAACTCAAAAAAATTGGGTCGCAAAACTCTGTTCATCTGTCTGTCCGTTCTTCTGCAGGGCCTACAACCTACACGGATGCTTGTGGGCTTAGACTTTAGGGTTTTTTTTTTGCAAGATAACCTCGATTTTAATGGCACTTCCCATATGAAATGTTCGTACCAGTTTCATTTGCTCGTAAACGGCTCTAACGATTTCAACCAAAATTGATATGTAAGATTAAGTTTTTTTTTTTTTTTTTTTTTTTTTTTTTTTTTTTTTTTTTTTTTATCCGAGGGTAGGTGAAAATCTTCCAAAGACACTATGAGAATAGCAAGCGCGTTCTCATAGTAGTGTCAGATTTTTACTGACTAAAAACACCACCCTTCTAAAGATTGTTAGATACTGCAACTAAGATATAACTTATCAAGCAATTTTTCTATCATGAAATAACAACTTTTGACAGGTTACTTTCCAATGAAAGATCCTGCGTGTTCCGCAAATTAAACGCGGTTAATCTTATCTTGCCAAGTCGAACGGTTTCGTTCGTTGTAGTCGGCGCAATAAATTGGTCTCGTCCAAGATTTGTCGGACTGTATTGTTGATATGTCCGATTAGTCGGTTTCTATGCTTTCTCGCGAAGCTTCTAGTTTCAGCTTCGATTGTTGGAATTCCGAGATCCCTATGGATATCGTCGTTTCTAATATACCATGGTGCCTGTACAATTTCTCTAAGAACTTTATTTTGAAAAGTTTGTAGAATATTGACATTTGTTTTCTTGGTACAACCCCAAAGTTGTATACCGTAGGTCCACACCGGCTTTAGCACTTGCTTGTATAAAAGCAGTTTGTTCTCAGTACTGAGCTGGGAATGTTTTCCGAGTAACCAGTACATTTCTCTATATTTGATATCGAGTTCTTTACGTTTCATTTTCACGTGCGAACTCCATTTCAACTTTGCGTCGAGTGTCATTCCCAGATATTTGGCCTCGTTTGCAAAGGGTATTCGGGCCATATTTAGGAAAATTGGCAAGTCATTGGTTTTCTTATACGTGAAATTCACATGTACAGATTTAGTTTCATTTAAGGCGATCCGCCAGTTCGTTGTCCATTCATTTATCTTATTCACTGCGGTTTGCAGTTTTGTAGTCGCTTCTTCGATTGTATTACCTACAGCTAGGATAGCTGTGTCGTCGGCGAACGTAGCAAGGGTAGTGACATCTTCCCTTGGAATATCGCGAGTATATAACAAATAGAGAAGCGGACCAAGGACGCTTCCTTGCGGTACCCCGGCCGAAATTTCTTTTAGCTCCGAGTATTCGTTTCCATTTCTAACACGGAAGAGTCTACTCCCGAGATATGATTCTAGAATATCATATAGGCTTGCGGGGAGAACTTGTCGTAATTTAAATTTCAAGCCGTCGTGCCACACCTTATCAAAGGCTTGTGAGACGTCAAGGAATACGCTTGAGCAAATCTTTTTTTCTTCAAATGCTTTCTCGATTACGTCAGTAGTTCTATGTACTTGGTCAATCGTCGAATGCTTGGTTCTGAACCCAAACTGGTGGTCAGGGATAAGATTATTGTCTTCAATAACCGGTTGTAGGCGCCTTAAGCAATATTCTCTCGAAGACTTTGGAAATGACTGGAAGAAGTGAAATCGGTCTATACGATTTTACTTCATTTGGCGGTTTTCCTGGTTTTAAAACCATTATGACCTCCGCGACTTTCCATTGACTCGGCACGTGTTTTAGTCTGAGCGCGGCATTTATAATATGAAGAAGCTTAATTAATGCTTTTCTTGGTAGAACTTTCAGAACTTCTCCGGTGATTAAATCATAACCAGGAGCTTTCTTAGGTTTTAGGGATTCGATTTCACGTTTTAGTTCACTTAGCGTTGCACTAGTGAGTGTTGAATCGTCAGATTGTAATTCCGCCCTATTAGTATTGTCGGGGATCGCTTGGCCATCGTACGGTTTAAAAGTTTCTTCTAGATGAGCGGCAAAAACGTCCGCTTTTTCCTTATCTTCCCTTGCCCATTCATTTTGATTAATTCTAATTGGCGGCGCGGGGATTTTGGGCCTTTTGGTGCCTTTTACAGCTTTCCAAAGTGAATAATTGGAATCTTTTTTCGCTGTTAAACTTTCAAGGTAAGAACCTATCGCACGATTTTTAAAATCCTTAATAACTGTCTTCAACAAATTGCACAAATAATTCAAATGTGCTTTATGTTGCGGAGCGCGACTCTGTTGCCATTTCTTACGCGCCTTCCTTTTTTCGTTGACCAATTCTTTTATTTCGGGAGGATATCGTAGCCCGTATTTGGCCGGCGTTTTCCTTGGATTAGGCGTATTATTCCAGGAGGCGATCTGTACGATCTCGACGAAGCGATCAACCTCAACCTCAAGTTCATAGGGTGTCGTAAGTGGAACACTCAGTTCAACATTCTCTTCTATTTCGTTCCTAAAGCCTTCCCAGTTAGTTTTTCTACCAGTTAATCTCGCTGGCTCTAGGTGATTGACTAGTTTTACACTCAATGTTAATATAACCGGTGAGTGGTCAGATGATAGATCAAAGCTCTCTTCAACTTTAATGTGGTTGGTAGGTATTCCTTTCACAACGAAAAAATCTATCAGGTCAGGTAGTTTTGAGGTATCAGTTGGCCAGTAGGTCGGTTTGCCCGTCGAGAGGAAATCGCAACTGTATTCCATACCTGCCCCATAGAGCATTCTACCTTTTTGCGAGATGTATCTGGAGCCCCAGAACGTGTGCTTCGCATTAAAATCGCCGCCAATAATGAAATTTGGTTTGAGCGATTTAAGCAGGTTAGTAAAATCACTTTTTTCAAGCGGCGCGGAACGCGGTGGACAGTAGATAGATGAAATTCTAAGAGTACGCTGACTATTTTTAACTCGAATCGTGCACAGTTGCATAGTTTCGAGCTCTATCTTCAGGTCTTCGTATTGTTCAATGCAGTCTTTAATAAGCAATGATGATCCACCTCTGGCGTTTCCCGATGGGTGACAAGCGTGGAAATCATTATATCCTTTTATTTTTAAATTCGATCCCTTTTTCACGTGAGTTTCAGAAATCAAGCAAATGTCAATATCTTTCTCGCGTATGAATATTTCCAATTCGCCGAGTTTTTGTAAAAGCCCGTTTGCATTCCAAGTGCATATTTTTAACATTGGTTTTTCATTCATGTTTTTTTTGAAGCACGCGTTTTCCGTGAATTATTTTCGAGCTTAACCAAGCGATCGAGAATAATTTTGTTTATTTTGCATTGTTCTTCAAGTTTCTCGAGAATAACTGAGAAAACATGAGAAACAGGGTCCGGCGAAGTTTCAACGTTTTTCGCTCCTTCGAATGCCGCGGCCTGGGCGTAGGTCTGGACTCTGGATGTCCGAGGGCCACTATTCGATGGCTTTCCCGATGGTAACTTTTCAGTAGCGTTTCTTATGACAACAGAGGTCGAGGGCCTTTCTGTTGTCTCTCTTTCTCTGACAATGCTACGCTTTTGAACCGGAGGTTTTATATTGCCTACAACCTCCTGGGCGGTCCTAAGGTGAGGTTACCATGACTGCGTACCCAGTTTTTGGTTACAAATTCGATTAACGCTACTTTTGAAATTTCGACATATCTCGAAAACGGTCAATCTTCCCGAACAATAACTTATAATCGGTTTTCAGCAAAATATTAAAGCAATCGTATTTTTTTAATGAATTAACCAGTTTTGTAATTATTTCTCAATAATTACTACCCAAATCCGATCTGTGCTCATAAATCCTTTTAAAACTCAATAGCGCACTTCCATTTAAAATGCAATAACAGCGACACAAAACTTTTTTTTTTTTTCTTTTTTTTCAACCATATTGAATATGCACCTTAAAATAATTCCAACCACTTGGTGCCTTACAAAGATAGCAGAAACTCCGACTACTCTTTGCCTTGTACTCAAAAATCCTATAAACTGTAAGAGCATGAAATCGTACAGTAGGCGCTTATAACTCTCTAACCACCACATGCGACAATTGCCAGTTACCGAGAGCTTCAACTTTTAAAAACTCACATCGTTATTTGATAAAATATACTGCCATATCAGATGAATAAAGCTAATGCGAATTTTATTTAACACTATTCCTTTTCCTGTATTTTATGAACCGTTACTTTTATTGCTTACCTACCCATCAGAAGGGTTCTCCCTGCTCTACCTACCCGTTTACCTCACCTACCTAGTAAAATAAGAAAACAACCAATCGACCAACCAATTCGACCCAGTCGTGCAGTTTATTTAAGTTTCGGAGTAAACAAATTTCCGGAAAATCGATTTATCTTACGATAGTTGGCTCTGGGGGTGTCAACATCTGACAGTTGATGTTGCGGGCAAAACGGAGCAATGTCAGCTAGTTTCCTATAAAAATAAGTTAGTTAAGTTGACGTACTTTATTGGCCACGCTTCTTTGAGAGTGTGCTCGAACTATTTTGAATATATTTAAAATAACCAAAAAAATGCAAAAATGTAATCAGCACGCATGAAAATTCCAAAGGCATTCGTTACTGGTGTGACATTTCATTTCGTAAATAGAGCAGTCAACTTCAAAACGTCAGTTCGGGGTTAATTTCGCGACACTGATTGAACGAAAAAATGACAAAGGAGAATGTGCCCTTAAGGGCTGCATATTAGGACACTTTTCCTGTCAAATATTAGGCTTATTCTTGTACGCGGTTTAAATCGAACGCAATCGATATAGATTCGCAATCGCACAAAGTCTGTACATGATCTCATCAAAAATGACAGAAAAAGAGAATATTAACAAAATAACGAGTAGCGAGCAGTTTCTCTCTTGAAAAACCTCAGGGAATTTCAACCGGCAAGTACTGATATGCCAAATGCACAAAGGTGACACAAATTTGAAATCCGTCTAAAAAATTAATTGCGCACAAAAATAAAATTTGGGAAAATAAAGGAAGCTCGGCGGTGGTTCAATGTTCTCCCAGAACGTTTCATATGTTGAAAAAAGGAAGTGATAACATTTTTTGTGATATTGATTAAATGTCAAAGAAGTAGCTCGAAGTCTATCCACGTACTTTGGAGCATATTTTCAGCTCCCTCGCTCAATATTTTGAGTTTGACAGATTTTCTTGCAGATTATCGTAATCTATAAAATCGACAAAATTACTTTAACTAAAACAAACTAGCTGGGAAAGAAAAATTCACCGAACACGTTCGAATCAAGTGACCTAATATCGTGTGCCTGACCCGTGTTTCTTCAACCATGCACTAAAGATGGGCATTTCAACACTCTCCCAATTTTCTCTCCATTTCGTTTTATTGCCTTGATAAAATGGGTATGAGAAGATTTGCTTTTAGTTTCTCCCTCATCGTATTATAAAATCACCCAAACTCAGTTTCATTTTCTGTTACTGTTCATTTTCTTCATCGCTCAAAAGCTTTACAAGCGAAAGAGAAAAATTCGGAACCGTGTTACAGGGTTTTATGAAAATCTTTCCATTTACCGCCACTTGTTATGCCGTCTTGTGGCCGGAGTGGCATTAAATCATTTTCGGCACAGCTGTGTTAATTTTTCCATTTTAGCACAATTTGTCATTGACAAAAGTTATTTATTTCCATGGATGCCGGTTGATAGTGCGAAAATGTGTCCCTCCTAGACTCCAACCACAAATATTTCAATAGCTTGAACTTGGGCTCCAAGACCGAGTAACCATTATCTAACATGACTGCAATAACAATAATTATTGAGCAACAAACACGCCAATGAATTTCAAAGAAGTTGAAAGAGAGACAGAAAAAAGAGACAGTGAAGAAAAAAATTGCAAGCCAAGATTAATCTGAGCAAGAAGCCGGATAATTAAGTGGCGTGTAAAATCCACGCGGCTCGTAAAGCGTGGTGGCACAGCTCCGCTAGTGGTCGCCCATAAAGCTAAGTTGTATTTAATTAAATCTAATTACCGAGGCTTAGTTGGAGTAAAACATTTTGGTCACGTCGGATGGGAACAAATAGTAATAAACGAAGACGCTGAATGGGCCAGAAATAATATTGTGGCTTGCGCAATTTCACAGTCTAGTCATTTATAAGACCACAATAAATGTCGGCCAGTGTCAATGCGTGCAAAAGTTTTTAAAAGCTTGTGCTTTGACCTTGTTGGAGTGGTCAGTGTCGTGATTCCGATCGGTTTGTGTTCTGATTGATTTTTGTTTTGGGAGTTTTTTTTAGCCGGCTGATGAGGGGCGTTTGGAGCTGTTCCAACAATTTTACCTATTGGACGGTTGTTGTGTTTATTTTTTGTTTTCGATTTATTGGCGGTCAAGAGGATTCTAATGGAGGCAATTAAATTCATTATTCAGCATATATTACATGCTTTTCTGACACTTTTATTCGACCTTCAGCAATTGAGTCACACTTTAATGTGCTGTCATTTCTGACATTAAGAATGACGTTTCTTTGAGAGAAGCTTTCTCTGAGTCTGACTTGCGACAAATGCTGTTCGTATTATGTGATACAGGCGAAACACAGAGTGTTAATTTTTCTTCGAATAAATTACGGTTTATGTAACATTACCAATAGTGTGCAGTGCATTGTACTGCTATACGTTTAGCACAGGTGCAAGTTGCTCACATTAAGTATGACAGAGATTGAGTCGTACTTATATTAATGTTAGTATAAAGATATAGTGTCTATTGCTGGGCTAAAAAGGAAAGTATGATTCAGTCAGAATGAATGACTCAATCGTTGGCAAACAAGTCTTGAGTATCGCTTAATGGATGTAATTATAGCGTGTTGTCTAGTTGACCTGACAGTAAAAAGTCATAGACAGTGTTTATTAGATGCTTAAACTAACTGCCCTGTTTAATGTAAGATCACGTGCAAAAGGTTAGATCTTTCGCTTCGGGTTTTGAAATTTGAAGAAGAGTAGCAGTTTTATGTCCACTTACAGTTTGTCTAGAGGTGTCAATACCTATGGATGAGGTGGTGAAGGTGTCTCATAAGCTGGAAAGTTGACTGGCCGAGGGGAAGAGGCCATCACCTCTCACCTTGAGTTAGTCACTTTCCGTGCCAAAGGATACCAGGGGAACAATGTTCCCAGGATCGTCATACGTGGTGTAGAGCCACAACCTGCAAGAGGTACCACTGCTTTCGACCGAATATGGCGGATCTAGAGCGGAAACTCGATAAAACCCCGTAATCCCGGGCGTCTAACAACCGTACCTAAGGGATGAATGGCACTACGTGAATGTGTCTTATAACGGTGAACTCCGGATAACAGGCGACCTCCGGTTTAAACTAGCCCTCCCGAGGTATGGAGCTCTGCCTCGGGCGAATATCTTTCTCGCAATTTCTAAAAAACATATGGATACAGAAAACATAACAAAAAAAAATAAGGAATGCACACCTTTCAAACTGCAACCAGATGTCACTTTGGACCTCCCAGTTTCTACAGCTAGGGCACCTGGTCCTGCTGAAGAAACTGAACACTATAACACCATGTTGATTGGTGAGGACTCGGTCATCGCTACTCCCATGGACGTTATATCGGCGGAGGAGGAAGCTGCGTTACTCGCATCCCCGAAATCATCGACAGCAATAGACAAACCATCTGGGTCAGTCGTGCCAAACGATGCAGGCAAAGTCAAGCTTTCAGGTGCTGGACGTAAACGCCTGAAGAAACTACTTGACGCTGGATACCAAATTGAAGAGGCACGTTCAATGGCCTTGGAACCCGTCAGGTGCAAGAACATCCGTCCCAAGAGACCCAGGGATGATAGCTCAACCCCAACGAGCAACACCCCAAAGCGTAAGGCTACTGAGGCTGCACTTTCATCACCTCAGCAAGCACCAACCTTTCGGGACGTTGTTGGGTGTATAAAGATAGGAGTAATACCGAGTGATTACCCTGCTACGTTATGGTCCACAGACCAACTAAAGTTGGTACAAAACAGTGTCCTGGACTGTATAGTAAATAAACAGGACAATGCCACCAAACCCCAGTTCCGCGGTTGCACTTTTAAACCTGGTTGGCTCGCCTTTATGTGCAAAGACCAAACGACAAGCGACTGGCTGGAAAAGATAGTACCAACCCTGGTACCGTGGAAAGATGCCAAACTTAAGGCTGTGAAAGAGGAAGATGTTCCTCGGCCACAAATCTTCGTCGGCTACTTTCCTGGGGAGGAAACCCCAACAAATAAAATACTTGGCCTAGTAAAAGGCCAAAACAACGGTCTAAGAGTAGATGACTGGAGGGTACTCAACCGGGTGCAAAGGCCCCAAATGACGGAGCTCACTTTAGCTCTGGACCCAATGTCGGCTAACACCCTTAATACCCTAAAGGGCAGCATAAGCTACGGTTTCGGTGAGGTACACCTTCGACCAAGAAACAGGGACATCCCGAGACCAACGGCTGATAAAAAGGAGACTGCAGCAACAAGTGCGGGGACTACTAAAGACCCCAATGCCAAAACATCTGCGCAATGTCCCCAAAAGAATGCGGCAAATGCACCAAGGGCCGCAATGGATGCTACCCCCAGCTGCTCATATAAACGCCCAACAACTAAGGCGGAAAGAGGTAGCACTGGCACCACTGCAAGCCGGGAAAAACAGAGGCAACGTGTCTCTGGCAGACCCCGCAAATATGAAAGGCGAGACCCAGAAGAGGCGGCCTTATTAAATAACAGCAGGGGTAGAAAGGTGGCACAGAGGGGCCACCAAAGAAAATAAATATGCGACGTCCATCCGCAAACAACACCAGAAGGCAACTTAAGTGCCTTCAAATAAATCTCCATCATGCTAAGGCAGCTTCTAGTGTCCTAAGCAGGAGGTTTATTAAAGCAGATCTGGATCTAGCCATGATTCAGGAACCATGGACCTTATCAGGAGCCATAAAAGGGCTCCCAAGCGAGGAAACTTGTAAGTTAATTTATGATAAACAGCATGTCCGACCAAGGGCAGCTTTAATGATAAATAAAAACTTAATTAAAACAACTTCTCCAATTTCAGAATTTATTCAAGGAGATCTGGTGGCGGCACTCATCACAATACCAAAAGCCGGTCAAAAGGGAGGGGATTTGAAGGTCGTTATCGCCTCTGCCTACCTCCCTGGAGACACTTCTGAAGCACCAACTTCAGAAGTAGCGGCTTTGATAAGGTATTGCGAACAAAGGAGACTACAGTGGATCCTCAGCTGTGACGCCAATGCCCACCACACGGCGTGGGGGAGCACCAACATAAACAAAAGGGGTGAGTCACTTTTTGAATATATTTGTGCTAATAATTTGGTGGTGGTAAACAGAGGTATAGAACCAACCTTCATAAATGCGATTCGGCAAGAGGTTCTTGATCTCACATTGGCAAGTCCATTTATCTATAATATCATCACAAACTGGCATGTTTCCGGAGAGGCATCCATGTCGGACCACAACCACATCAGATTCGACCTGGAAGCTTACTCCGTAAGAAACACAGTTTACAGGAACCCAAAATCCTCTGACTGGGAAACCTATAAGTTAGTCCTCGAATCAGAAATAAATCGTTCTTTAGTTCCACTATGGACCGTTCCGGAGTTGGAAACTGAATCCGAACAACTCCAGGAAGACATAATCTTCGCCTACGAAAGTAGTTGTGCCCTCAAAAACAGGAAAACACGAAGAGATGTCCCATGGTGGAACAAAAGACTTGATGCCCTTAGGAGCACAGCTAGAAAGCTTTTCAATAGAGCTAAAAACAATGGCAACTGGTGCCAATACAAAACAGCTCTTACTGAATATAACACAGAATTGAGAAAATCAAAACGAGTGACTTGGAGGAAACACTGTGAGAGCATTGAAAATCTCCCTGCAGCTACACGACTCCAAAAAGTCCTTGCTCGCGATCACTCAAACGGTATCTGCTCTCTGAAAAAGCACAATGGCGAATTTACAGATACTCCTGAAGAAACCTGTCAACTTCTTCTGGATACACATTTCCCGGAATGCATCTGCATAGACAATCCAATCGCACAGATGAGGCACCAGGATCTCACAGTATCAAAATGGGATTACAGTCTATCCGGGAAAATATTTCAACGAGACAGGGTTAAATGGGCGATCTCGTCCTTTAAGCCCTACAAATCACCGGGAACCGATGGCATCTACCCCTGCCTACTACAACAGGGTATGGATCTATTGGTTCCTCAACTAATTAGAGTCTTTAGATCCAGTCTATCTCTAAGCCACGTACCATTGAGCTGGACTAAGGTCAAGGTGGTCTTCATACCTAAGGCAGGTGGGAAATCTGAACAGTTAGCGAAATCATATCGCCCCATCAGCCTTAGCTCCTTCCTCCTAAAAACCATGGAGAAAGTCCTAGATCAATACATAAGGGATCAGTTCCTTAAAGGTAACCCAATTCATGCGAATCAGTTCGCATATCAAGCTGGCAAATCTACTGAAACTGCCATACATAGCCTCACAACGACGATTGAAAAGGCTCTGGCAGCAAAGGAAACGGCTCTCTGTGCCTTCATTGACATCCAGGGAGCGTTTGACAATACCTCCTTCGACGCCATAAAGAAAGCTATGATAAGGAAAGGCATTGCTCCACTAATCATAAAATGGGTTCTGAATATGCTAGAAAGCAGAATCATTAATCTGACGTATGGAGGCTCACAAAAGACTGTCAAAGCCACTAGGGGCTGTCCTCAAGGAGGAGTACTTTCTCCTCTCCTTTGGACATTAGTCATAGATGAACTCCTAGATCACCTCACACAATCGGGGTACACAATACAAGGTTATGCAGATGATGTAGTAATCACTGTTATGGGCAAGCATGACTCCACAATATCGGAAATCATGCAAAGGGCCCTAAACTTAACCTACAGATGGTGTCAGAACAAAGGATTGACCATAAATCCCTCAAAAACAGTCCTGATACCGTTCTCAAGAAAGAGAAAACTAGAACTTAAACCGATCAAGCTGAATAACGCAGTCATCGACGTATCAGGAGAGGTAAAATATCTAGGAGTTATCCTAGACAAGACCCTCACCTGGAATTCACATCTTGATCAAGTCACAAAGAAGGCGACAAAGGCAATTTATATGTGCCAGCGTCTTTACGGCAAGACCTGGGGCTTAAAACCAAAAATGATCTATTGGTCATACAACACGATCATCAAACCGATGATCACCTATGCAGCGATATCATGGTGGCCAAAAACCGAACAAACAACGGCCCAACAAAAACTAAACAAGATATACCGCTTAGCATGTGTTGGTATAACGGGGGCAATGAAAACTTGTCCAACTGCAGCCATAGGGGCAATGCTCAGCCTGCTGCCTTTACATATTTCGGTAAAGAAGGAAGCAGGTCTTAGTGCCCTAAGGCTCCCTGATATATCAAATCTTAAAGCAGGAAACCTCACAGGACACCTTCGGGTATTACAAATGCTTCAAGATGATCCTGTGGTCAAGGTATCAGACAACATGCTTAAAAGGCTACGCTTCACCAGAAAATTCAAGATAATCATATCTGACAGGAATACCTGGAGAACCAACCAATTCGTAATACCATCGGGATCACAAATCTGGTACACCGACGGCTCAAAGATGGAAGATGATGCGACCGGTGCTGGGGTCTATGGGCCCAGGTTCCAACGAGCCATAGCACTGGGAAAATCACCAGACATCTTTCAGGCGGAGGTACATGCCATAGAGATATGTGTCCGAGAATGCTTACGAAGGCGCACTAAGGGTGCCCGCATCTTCATCCTCTCAGACAGCCAGGCAGCTCTTAAAGCCCTGAGATCGTACTCGATCAGATCAAAGCTAGTTTGGGAATGTTTTAATCTCCTCGAAGACTTGGCCAAGGACAACACAGTCACCATCGCGTGGATACCAGGCCATGAGGGATTCGAAGGAAATGAACGAGCGGACTGTCTAGCGAGAAGAGGCGCATCACGCCTGCTCACTGGTCCTGAGCCCTTTTTCGGGTTACCTTTGAGTTACGTACACTCAAAATTCAGGAAATGGGAAGATGATCACCTCGCCGAACACTGGACAAAATCTAAAGGACAGAGGCAGGCAAAAAGACTCATAATCCCAGCTCGTAGTAAAACAAAAAAGTTACTTGAGCTAAGCAAAGAAGATCTAAAGATCCTAACGGGTTATCTTACTGGTCACTGGCCACTAAGATACCACCTCAAAAAAATGGGACTATCCGACGACGACTCCTGTCGACTCTGCGGAGAAGAAGAGGAGACAACGGAACACATACTCTGCGAATGCCCTGCTGTGGCAAAGAGCAGAATGTTCCACATGCAAGGGGCATTTATAAGTCCTGCAGATATAGGAAACATGGAACCAAGAAGGGTACTGAGGTTTATAAAGAGCCTCAACAGCTCCCTGGGTTAAATAATAAAGGCCAACACAATAGATCTCTTCTGGTCGCAGTGTACAGGGCCTAATACTTACAATACAATACCTATGGATGAGCTAAAATTAATTTTTCCACAATTTAAGATTATCGCTTAAATCGCTAGACTTAAGAGTGACAGTAAGCCCATAGTTGTAGAAATTAAAAATTAAGCGTCTGCAAGTGTTTCCTCAGTTATCAGCTGTAAAACTGTTGCGCCTGTGTCGATTTAGAACATTCATGAAGTTAAATGTTGACAATCCATATATAACAAATAAAAGTTGTGAAGTCACTTTGTGAATAGACTTAAGTTTAAGCTGCACTGACAAACAACAGAATTCAATACAGTTTGCAATAAAGACAGAATCAATGGGGCAACTTTTTTCTTGAATATGTACTATAAAAAAAAAGCCACCTGGCGGCAAAATCATAAATGTCATTTTATTTTTCAATGTAGTCTTACAGTTTTATGTACCTTCTGGAATGAAAACAGTAATAAAATTTACTGCAGAAACGAGAAACATTGGGTTCTTGTTTCTTATGTTTGCCACTAGATGGCTTGACAAACGATAGTATCAACGAACTTATTTCTTTAAGAAAAATGACGATTCTGGCTTAAAGATCAGTGGAAATTACCGATTTTTTGTTTAAAAAATTTGCATTTCAATGGGTTAATGGGTTTGTTCAAGAAACTACTCTTTTAAGGCGACAACAGTAGCCATGTAAAACGCTATCATAAAAGTTAGCACAGGACCTGCCGCCACATTTTTTTTTTACTGCGGAAAGCCTCATAGTGATCGAAATAATGTTTTATTAATAAAACCAACCACCAAAGTCCACCGACTGCAAACAATTTGTTAAACTCTTTGCTATGAATCGTACAGTAAAAAAAAAATGTAAAAATTTCTGCGGAACGATTTATTCCAGTTTTGCGTAAGTAATTGATCCAAAATTCTAACTCAGGTTTTTTTTTCACTGCGCCACCTCTCGCGAACGTCTGAAAAAAATCCGAAAGTATAACTTCTCAATCTCATTCAGCCGTTTGGAATCGGCATAAAATTGTAGATCCCTTCCATTCGTTCCAAAAAATGAAATCTAGCTAGGCCTATAGGGTCCCTACGGACCCGTTGCGCCAAATAATTTTTTTTTAATTGATCTTAAAAAGTTTACCAAACAAATAAATTACTTTTCAAATCAAGAATTTCTTGACTTAATACCCAGTTGACATCTCCATACTCCGCCCGACGTAGTAAGTGCTTCATTAAATCACTTTTACTACGTCGGTCGCGTCGTCCGTTTTTTGTATTCAGGGAAAATCTAGTCCAAACACATCTTTTCGACCAATTGTGATTAGACTTTTAAATGAGGCAATAATTCAGACATGATGTGGTGGTTTTGAAACACATCTGCTTACTGGTATTCAATTTAGCGAAAAGGTGATATCATGGAATAGAGCTGCCAATTCATCTTCAATGTCAGAGAATTGATACTTTGATACTATTTTAAGTGGGGTGTCATGAAACCTGGCTGGTGCTTGTAAACTAACAACAATTATGATTGAAAATTGTATTTTCTGACTATAATTCATCAGAACAACCCATTGCACTATTTTTGACAATTTGAAATTTTATCTGCTTGAAAAAGTCACAATCTGTCAAAAATTTGACACATAGGAAATTGATACTTTGTTGGAATTATATTAAGTCATTCTGAATACCTTATGGGACTAGAACAGTGACCTAATGGTCCCAGTTTCAACAGCCGGAAAAACGCACACAGCTAACTGCCACCGGGATATTTGGTATCAATCTATAATCTCTAAAGCTGAAACCACATGAGGAGCAAATACTTGATACAAATTTCAGTCTATGCGAAAAATTCTCATTTTCCTAAAGCAAATTCATCTATTTATTTATTCTACGTAGATATTTGAAGGCTTATTCACAGTAAGATATAATACATCTTTCAAAATAGTGATTCCAATTTTATCATCTCAACGGCAGCATTTTTTCGATCTCTTACAAAAACGCTTCACAAAATTATCTCCTCCAATGCGATTTGTCCACTCATTGTTCGCCTATACAATTACAGTACTTGTAACTTGTTACAACCACGAACACAGTCCCCTTAAAATTTCTGTGCGAAACAAATCAAAACATCAGCCCCCACTTACCTCTTCGACTTTTCTGTGCACCACTGTTGGAAAGAGATACCATCCCAGGAGAGCACCGCTTAACGCCACAACTAAACCAATTATGCCAACAATTATCGTCCAATGAACCATTTTGTGTAAACAAATCAACACACACTGTAGATCGACAAACTAGCACTTTGAAAGCAATTAAAAGAATTTAAATCTTTCTTCTAATTCGGCAAAACAAACATTCACAATGTTATGGCCATTAACTTTGAGGAAAAAAGCTCAAACTATATGAACTTCGCGAATATCTCGAAGCTTTTCCTCTTGCTATTTTCACACGAAACTGTTGCAAAATTTAAGGTTAACACAAGACGAGGTATTTTATTTTATTTCGGCAGCGGCAGTAAGAGAAAGAAGAAAAATCCAAAACCAGTTCCGATTGACTAGAGTAAACAACACACAAAGGTAAAGTGAAAGTGAAGTCGGTCTATAGCTCCGAAATCACCCTACGCACGCACACAGATAAAAAACCGCTGGTCCAAATTCGAACCAATCTCATCCGAAACAAAACTGACTATGATTGAGTTCATGTCACCGTGTCAACTGTAACTGTAAGTAATAATTTTTCCGGTAAAAAAATAAAAAACGAAGCACTATATTCACATTACAACGTCCGTATCCGCAGATGTTTATTTCCCCGAACTTATTGTTGTTCGGAAACAACAGCACTATCAGCGTGGATCTGTGGTAATTGACACGATATTATGGGAATTGATTTCAGACCAGAACGATGGCATGTCAGGCACACTCAGATGGACAGCATGTACTAGATTAATTGCAGTGAAAATAAAGACACAACCGAGTCCGCGGGGTAATTAATTCGGATTGATGCGGATCACTTAAACATGCAGTGTTAGGTGAGTAATAAAATATACTGCGCCAACGATTACGATTACGACGACTTTTGCACCTCACAGCGTGACTATAGATTCGACACTAGCAGTGCCCTAGTGCCACACTGGCGTATATTCCGCTGGCAAAGTTCACCCAACTAGCGAGTACGTATACGTAAGGCATATGTTTTCTTTTCTTTTCGATCGACACTAATGACGATCTTTGCACCAATGGGCGAAGAGCTTTAGGAGACAGTCCCAGTGCGGCGGTGTGCAAGTTTACCTCAAAGTTTTGGTTAAAATGTGACAGCTCCTGAACTCCTAAGCGAGGGCGGGCAGAGTATAACTCTCCTTCGACTAGGTATTGTGCGACGAGTTTTCATTCATAGTACCAGTGATTTAGTTCAAAAGAGTTCAGTTAGTGACTATAAATAGCACGCACGCTAATTACTCATGTATTAGAGTGGATGTCACGTTTTGGCCTGAAATCTGAAATCGAATGGCGGTGTTGCAAAATCGTAAAATATTCCTATCGATTTTGTTTTGTGTACACAGGGGTAACACAAATTATTCACAAAAAGAAGTCTGTCGAAAATTCTTTGACGAAAAAGTTGTCTTCTACCTTGGCACACAATTGTGTGAGTTGTTGCTTAATAATATTGTGCGGATACTTATGGGTGGGTTGGTCAATTGATTTGCACTTGTATGGTGTGGGGTTTTATTTTTTTTTTATTATTAATAGAGGTGTGTGATAAATATATGTGCAGGGGCCAGGGTGACATTTTATAGGTCTATTTGGGGAGCCTTTGAATGTTTGTTTAAAAAAAACATAACCTTCAAATAGGAAGTGCAATGGAGTCCAAAAGTCAACGAGAAGGCGATAAACACGATAAAATCAAAGCGTGTATTTTGTGTTGCAGAAATATGTAGCTTTTGCAGGAGATCACTTGTAGAGCAAGTATTTGCTGGGATTTTCTTCTATTATGCCGCTGATTTCCAAGTCTTTTTCAACATAACGAACGAACTTTTGGAAAACAGCTTAACCCTAAGCAAAACTGGACAAATTTCGAACTTGAAATTTGTGTAAATACTGAGAGGAGAAGAAGCTACTTTGATTAAAAGTATTTGGAAGTATGTAGATTAATATGAAAATGACCCCTGACAATGTGTGTTCATGTTCACAGATAAAACCATTCTGATCTCATCAAAGATTTATAAACGCAATTACGACGACATATCGATAGATAAATGTGACCGAATACTGTGATTTAACATAACGCGATGGAACTACCCAACCATAAGGACTTAATTGTCTTTTAAGTGAGGTAGGTAATCAGTTTTATTTTAGCGAACATGTACTTAATGAGTGATTACATTAAGATGGGAGAATAATTACTAAGGCATGACGAGATTTATTTAGATTTGATTTATCGTGGGAAAAGTATCCTCTTATTGCTTTGGAAGGGGGCTAAAAAATACGCTCGCGTTTAAATTATTTTAAGACATAAATCCACAATAAACAACGCCTCTAGGAGAATACGCCCTTGGGTGCGTGCATTTGTAACCCTTGCAAAGCCCCCGAATCTACTCAAATGCATATACCTACCTAGGCAAAAACTTCAAGTCCTCATAAATATTCGTCAATGCAAATGGGTTCATTTTTGCAGCCGGATGACCCCGAAGGTGAACTCTGAAATGGAATAGAATGTTTTTTCCCCATTTTAGTTGGCATGCAATCACACAAATTGATTGCTGTAGTGTAACAACCATTATCCGGTGGCACACTAAGCTAAACCTACAAACGAGCAGAAAAGAAAAAGTGACGCTGTCATATTGAGGCATAAATAATGTGATAGGGATCGTCTGGGGAGCCACAAAAATCGGTTTATGTCAAATTCATTTGTTGGCTTTATTTTGTTTTCCGTAGAACAACATTACAGAGAGGAATTTTAAAAACCTGTGGATGGATATGTACATTTCATCTTAGTGTAGTTTTTTTTTTTGTACCTGTTGTGGTCTTATTTAATGGGAGTGGGATTTTTGGGTTATGTTGAATATACGTTTGTTTTGCAAACTTGTTCATTGACCCTTTGTTTTTTTCAATTGTTAAGAAATATGTATGTTATTTAAAAGATGACATCAACCCCTTTAAAGAACTCTTTATGAAATGGGCTTTTAGGTTAGATAAGGTTAAATTTTAACGAAAGTCAACAGCGACTTGTGCTTTGCATCTATGGGGCCTTTCAGTCCACTTTTGTGGTCTGATGAACAAACAATAGGTATGTACACTTTACAAACTGGACTGTTTCCGTCAAAAGTATTTATCTGCGCTTTGTCGTGTATATCTCTATGAGCACGTTACAGTCGTCCAAAAGGCCGGAATGTCATGTTTCCATAATCCACAGGCAAAATGGAGCTAAAAAACTTAACAATTTGTTCATTATTTGTTATATACTCGCGATATTCCAAGGGAAGATGGCACTACCCTTGCTACGTTCGCCGACGACACAGCTATCCTAGCTGTAGGTAATACAATGGAAGAAGCGACTACAAAACTGCAAGCCGCAGTGAATAAGGTAAATGAATGGACAAGGAACTGGCGGATCGCCCTCAACGAAACTAAGTCTGTTCACGTGAATTTCACCTATAAGAAAACTAATGACTTGCCAATTTTTCTAAACTTGGCCCGAATACCCTTTGCAAACGAGGCCAAATACCTGGGAATGACACTCGACGCAAAGCTGAAATGGAGTTCGCACGTGAAAATTAAACGTAAAGTAGGTACTCGATATCAAATATAGAGAAATGTACTGGTTACTCGGAAAACATTCCCAGCTCAGTACTGAGAACAAACTGCTTTTATACAAGCAAGTGCAACTTTGGGGTTGTATCAAGAAAACAAATGCAAATATTCTCCAAACTTTTCTTAGAGAAATTGTTCAAGCTTAGAGAAATTGTTCAAGCACCATGGTATATTAGAAACGACGATATCCACAGAGATCTCGGAATTCCAACAATCGAAGCTGAAACTAGAAGCTTCGCGAGAAAGCATAGAATTGAGAGCAATTTATTGCGCCGACTACAAAGAACGAAACCGTTCGACTTGGCAAGATAAGATTAACCGCGTCTAATTTGCGGAACACGCAGGATCTTTCACTGGAAAGTAACCTGCCAAAAGTTGTTATTTCATGATAGAAAAATTGCTTGATAAGTTATATCTTAGTTGCAGTATCAAACAATCTTTAGAAGGGTGGTGTTTTTAGTCAGAAAAATCTGACACTACTATGAGAACAAGCTTGCTATTCTCATAGTGTCTTTGGAAGATTTTCACCTACCCTCGGAAAAAAAAAATTTGTTCATATATGATATTTTCACTAACGAGATCTAACTTTTTATTTTATAGATACACGATAGGTCTGAATCTTCATCTACATAAACTATAGGTTCATTTTCGTTCGCGGCTTAAATTAAACGCAATCGATATAAATCAATCGCAATTGCACAAAATCTATACACGATCATCAAAAATTACAGAAAAAAGAATATTATCAAAATAACGAGTAAAGCCTAGTATGCTGCTCGCGCTTAAATAAAGCTCCCATAGAATTATGTCTCCAAAGATAAAATTAAGCAAAGCAGTTAAGCCATCCAAGCAGTACGCAGTTCAAGCTAAATTTGTTATCCACTGTACGAAAACTCTCTACAGAATTTAAGTAAGTGTATTAATGGAAAAAAAATTTCCACTGACAGATCGGAGAAAATATCGGTGTTCGCAAAAAAAATTGCAAACGAATGCAAATTAACAGTGCTTATGGAGAATGGTTTGTTCAACAAAAAGAAATACGTTGTTATTAATTTAATTTCTTTTAGAATTTAGAAATTTCTTTAAAAAGTACCAACACAATTTTTTTTGACAGAACTTACTCTGTCAAAATTAAGCGAAAATTAAGTGAATTGGTGGTGGCTTTCCTGGAACAGTATACTAGGATCAGAAAATTTCAACCGGCAAGTAGGTACTGGTAAATATGCCAAATGCACAAAAGTGACAACTGACAAGAAACAAAATCAAAATCCATCTTAAAAATCAATTGCGGCCAAAACTAAATTCTGTGAAAATAGAAAAAATTGGTGGTGGTCGAATGTTCTCTTGGAACGTTTCATATGTTTGCAAAATCGTATAAGTTATATATTTATTTGTGGCATGGATTAGAGCTCCAAGCAGCTCGAAGTCTATCCACGTTCTTTTGATTTGAGTATATTTTCAGCTCTCTGAGAGAGTTTCGCTAAATTTGTTCGAGTTTGACAGATTTTATAGTGAATACCTTACCTAGACCTTACGAGTTGATATATTTCATATACACTCAAGAATTACAAGTCGCGAGTTTCAGTAAAAATAATAAGATTAACTCTCTGTCATAGCGGCTCATGCAGAAAATTATAGTAGAACTGCGTTCGTAACTCAGCTCGTCATTCAGCACAGACAAAGAGAACAAACAAATTCCACAAAAATCTTATAGACTCAAATCTATAAGATTTAATCTTGTTAAAATGTAGCAAAACCATAACCTTGGAAAAGTTGGCTAGCCTTTTTTAAATGTCAATGTCGTTAAGAGTGTCAAAAAACATTTCTTTTCCTTCAATTGAAACACCTAAAGAGAGATACAACTCGAAATCTTGTCAGTGTTACCTTCGTATTGGAAGTTTCCTTTTATTCAGGCGAAAGAGATATATTTTGACATTTCTAACGACATTGTCATAAACTGTTCAATGTTCTCATGAAAGTCTCCATCGTATTTTAACTATATACCTACTATTAATCTTACGAAAATTTATTGCTAAAAAACATTTAACGTGTTAAACTCACGAAACGTTTGGCCTCAGTTGTTAGCAATTTATAGCCTTGGTGTCTTTTTTGTGCTGAATTCCATGATATATTAGATGCGTCCGATATTATTTTGTGCATAGCCCATATTGAGAGATTCAGATTAGTGATTACTAAAGAATCTCGTGAATATATTAAGTCTGGTCTACTAAATGCCTTTGAAGATCTAATAAATATAACACACGGTCAGGCGGCAGTATTTAGACACTTTATCAAACTGTATGTAGATGTATGTAGATCTTCGAATCCGAGGAAGACTGCGCATCAGATGGCGCACGAAAGTGAAAGGGAACTGCGTGCTGAAAATTCTACTTTACTTTGCTTTGCTGAGATCGAAGCTCAAAAAAACACGCCTTATATTGTCGTCGTTTGTTTTCTTAATATGAGTATTCCAATCAAAACTAATATGAAAGTGTTCTATCTCTTTGGCAGAGTTTTATATTTGTTTCTATAATTAGAAACATTTCCTGAATGTCTACTTTATCAGGTTTATATCCCTACAAGCTCAAACTTACCACTACCATTGCTTATTTAATGAAAAGTGACATAAGTGACATACTGAAGAAGGACAATATAAGGTCTGACATTTAAAAAAAAAATATACCTACTATAAAGTATATACGTCAACATCCAACTACCTCTCTCTCACTATGTAGAGTTCGAAAAAAAAACTGCGCTCTAAAACAAAAATGAGGAAAAATGTTCGTGTACAGTATACTGAAAATATTTTTAATTTACCTAAGGTGGTGACACAAAAATGACATTAGAACTGAAAATCCAATAAAAATCAAGTCAGTGACCAACCCTACCCTACAAAAGTTGATCCAGAAAATATGCAAGCCTTATTTTGTAGTTGCGACTGATGAAAAGTATGCAACGTTTTTCTTTAAATTTACCTATTGCCTAAAAGCACATTTAAATCTTATATTCATTTCAAATCGAAAACCGTTTTCGTATAGATCAATTAAAAAATCAACCCCTTTTGGAATGAGGTGGGGTTTTGGTTTTCACCTTCCATTGTTGTTGGACGATCGCAAAAAGTACAAACATTTTTTTTTTTACATTGGGATGAGACATCTGTATATTATATCTATGGTTTTTGCTTTATATTGCAATGAATCGTTTACTTTGTCATTCGATTGATTTGATTGGCGTGAGTTGAGTTTTTATTTATAGCAGCTGCAAATTAGTTGTAAAAATCTAGGTAGATACTCAGTTTCTTTGGGCGTTAATATGTGTAAGGAAATGCCCCATCCACTTGAACAATTGTAAAAAGCTGAAAACCCTTACTTTTTAAACGCTCTACACAAAATAGAAGCATGTCTACAAGCCATCATCTCTATACCTACCTATATGACGTAGTACCGTTTAGTAAGAAAACATTGCCAACAGCACTGTGTTTGTACAAGAGCAAATGCTGCACTAAATTGCATGCATTTGAAATTACCCAGGGCTGTCGCAAAATTGGCAATAACAGCAAATTAGCTTACTACGTGCTGTACGGCATTTTTTTTTGTTTTACTCAAGGTTCATAATAGCTACCAGCCATAGAGAACAGATTCTTTGCCTTTCAACCATGAAGAAGGACTAAAAAACACTCTTTAGCATGTGTCGCAGTAAAGTATTTCTCCTAATTGCTTCATCTCGTTTCACTCCATCTCGCTCTCTCTTTCCGGTGATAGGGAGACAAAACACTGCCAGAAACCTTGACATTAATTATTGTTCGTGACAAATGAATTCTGTGTGATGAAAATGTTTAAAAACGTCTCTCCCTGACAGGCACACTAACGAAATGTAAACATTTGAATCGCATCCACTTCTGACACGTCCAATGGAGATTCGTCCTCAAGGGTAGGTAGGATACTTTCGTTTAATTTAGATTTTTCACATCTACTAAAATGTAACCGCATGGAAAATAGAATTCGTACATGTCCGTCACTCAAACAATTTAAAAAGGGAAATAAGGACGGCGAAAATCCTGCCTACACAAAACCACTTAACCAACAAAAGTGAAGGCAACGAATGGCAGAAAATGTGTCAAGCCAATGTACTTTGGTTTTTCCCTTTTCATTTTCTTCTTCTTTTTTTTTTTTTTGCGTGTTTCGAGGGAAAAATGAGGCCGGGGCGATTAATTCCCATACCCCAAACAAGGAAGTTTGATGGACACTCATGACTGCATAATCGCACCACCCCCGAGAGCATATTTTATGAGTTTGACTTTTTGAACCCAAATAAGTACTCGTGTCCTGTGTGTCGTCGTTGTTCCTCTGGCGAATTATCCTACAGTACAGCACATAGACCTAATGCGAGTAGTGCCAACATTGAATATGTTTGGGTTTCAGTTCTGCTCTCTCTCTCTCTCTCTCAACCACCCAACCCATTGATGTGAGGAGGGGGACTTTACCGAGCACGCAATCTCCCTAAACCACACCGGCACACGCAGCCCCATTGTAGCCTTATTTTTGTGGGAAAGTTATGTGTCACCATCACCATCACCAGCGAGCACAAAAGAGATACACGCTCTCTGCCTCTCTGCACTCTCGAATGGTGTTCCGTTTTTCCATACCAAAAAATTCAAATGCAGCACGGGACACATGAAGTAGCGGGTGCCACTGCCACCCACTGGGTGACTTGTAGAGAAGTTTCAGTGCAAAATGCAACGCCTCTCCCCAATATTCAAGGAAAGGAGTTGAAGTTGGGTGCACTGGAAATGAGAAAGCTTTCCCACCGTCGTTGTCGCTGTCGTCGTCGATGGAATACTATACAGCGTTACGAAGTTTTTCCATTTTCAGTCATTCGAAATCGTTCAAACTGATAAGTTGCATTTTCGGGTGTGTCCGCGCGCGTCACCGGTGTACATCCTTCGGAGTTCTGATGAAATAGTTTTATTTGCTCGCAAACACTTGCAAATATACGTCGCCTTTAATTGAAGAGAAAAAAATGTCAACTCTACCGTTCCTGTTGAGTGTAGCCGACGAGCTGGACAACTTAAACTCGCAAACATACATGGACGATTTTGGGTTGGGCTTCCACCCGCACCGTCACTACTACCGCAATCCGAATCCTTCGATTCAACTGTCGCTGCCAGCCAGCACCGATTGGATTGAGGAGAAGCAACGATGCCGCAGTCATAAATTCGTCGATGAGCCACAAAGCAACTGCGACGATGAGGGAAATAACGATGACAGTGGCGGCACACCCCCGTCAAACAGACCCGCGAATACCTCGAACGACCAGGATAACATCGACAACACTGTGCATATGTACAACTTGTCGAAAAAGTGCCGCAAATACAATCACGGCGATGGAGCAATGGCTTCCACATCGGCAAACATGCAAAACAAAGCGATCAGGTCTTCGCCGTCTCCATCTGCATCGTCCTCGGACGAGAGCCTTCACAAGACATCGACACTATCGTCCCTCGCATCTATAGAGTTCTTGACTTGCTTCCCTGTCAAGAAGAATAAGACGCAAAAGTGCAGCACCAGCCACAAGAAGTCATAGGGATTTTCCAGTTCTTCGATGACGCTCCGTGTGAGGTTGAGGCATGCAACCTTGTTCTACTTGTACGAGGGGGTGGGCCCTAAACCCCCTACCAAACTTTGGTTTTACTTTTATCGACAATTGTTGTTATTAACTTAGATTATAATGATTGCATACATATACATGTACTCGTACGATTTGCTAAAAATTTATTGTGTATATTTACAAAAAAAAAAAAAAAAAAACTAAGAACAACTAATCTCGCCCCCAAATGTCCTTGCACCGAATTCTAACCTCAAAACTGCACAAAAACAAACAAACTATATAGTATTTCGCACCAAAACAAGAACAAGTGAGTGTTGCTGTTGTGCTATTGCTGCTGCTGCTGCTACTGCTACTGTTTTTACCGATAGAAGCATACATATGTACGCACATTATATACTGAGAAATTAATTGCTCTAAGGAAAGGATACACCATCAAATTATGGAGGAAACTCCTCAAGGATTTGTACATTTTTAATACGAACTAGAGGACGACATGGGACAGAACACAAGGAGAACATTTTTTTTTTATTGTGATGGTGCTTGCTGTACGCTGCTCTCATTTCGCTGAGATTGTGAGTGGTGCGCTTAAAATTCAGGACAACAATGGACACAATGTGTATGCGCTGCATACATATACTTACTCATACATATAGGTATATACTTGTACAATTTGTTGCACGTTGGGTGAAAGAGGACGAGAACGTGAATAATAAGAAGATATAACGAAATTGAATAAACATAATCGCGTCTGCATTGCAGAATGGGGGCAAGGATTACTATACATGATGAAGTAGATGAATTTTTGATTGTTGTTTGTATACAAGAAAAAAAAAAAAAGAGGCAAAAAAACGGTAAAAACCAAGTGAATACGATTTCAATAAAACGTTATTTTGCATTAAATACATAAACGTTACTGTGATGGTTTTATTTGCAAAGGAGATTATTGTGTTGGTGTTGTTTTGAGTGCCATATTGAATGGGCGAGATGGGCTTTAGAGAAGTGACAATAACACGTAATGTTGTGTAGTATGTAGGTACTGGCACATACCTATGTGAACAAGGACCTTCCCAGTCGTTTCGTGGGGTTTTTGTTTTTATTTTTTATGGTCTTTATCGGAGACGGATATGGCATTGGAGATAAAGGATAAGTAGACTGAAAAAGGTTTCTTTCTGCAAAGAACAGCTACCAATGGAAGCGGTCTTGGGAGGCAAGCATTTTAGGGAATTATTGTTAAATTCAATGAAAATATCCACTCATAATTGAGATATTGTTCTTGTATAACGAAACCAACAACAGATTAAGTCATAATAATAAGGAATTTACAAAAATAAAAAAAAATTTTCTTACCTACCTATTTCTTGTAGCTGATTCAACATTTTCAATTGTGTCTTAGATTTGGTTAACTGCTCTTCTGTTTGACGTCAAAAAAAAATGTTTCCTGTTATTTCACTATATCTACCTACCTACTACATATTTAAAAAAAAATATGTATACTAGGGTTCTTGTATTAGACAAAAGATTCGTACAAAACACCAAATAGTAAACTAGGTATTACATCTACTAAAATGCACGACTGGGTCGCACAAGACTTCCTCGTTCTTTTTAAGAGTTTGGTTGATTGCTTAGTTAAAACACTCAGAAGCGATTCTAGAATCTAGTTAAACAAACCGTACAGAAAACATGGCTGAGGTTTCCATTATGCGCACTAAGCCAATTCATTTTTTTTTTTTATATAAATTTACTTATTCTAAGATGTACTGTAGAAGAATTTTTCTGCGGAAACCTTTAGAAAAGTGCATGTACCTATACAAATTGCACAAATATGGTCACGTTCACTTTGCATAACGTTTGTGCTAGGTGTTTTCTGTTGCTGTGGAGGCGGATGTGTGGGTGTGGGGTGGTGAATGTTGGAAAATATTATAGGTATTGTCATATGTCAAAAAGTTAAAACAATTTAGGTTAATTTTGCCTTTTTTGATTTTTTTTATGTACTGAAAATATAATATACTGCTAAATACCCCAAAGTAAATATATATAAACTTTAGCTCCAGGCGCCTGCCTTACAGTTGTTCACATACCCTTAGCGGAACGACGAAGCCGCGTGAGGGTTAAAATCCTGTTAGCGAGCGAAGCGAGCCACCCACCCCTACTTTAAATACACCAAACTTTCTTACAGGCACCTGCCTGACAGTTTTTGGTATACACTTATTACCAAACTTAGATCCCTTTGAAGAGTTGCTTCAAGCAGTTGTGCATGTGTACGGAGACTTCGGAAAAAAGTTTTCAAATCTCTGAGTATAAATCACATCAACATGGTCTCATTAAAAAAAAATTTAATAAAAAAAAATAAAAAAAAAATTTTATTTCCCCCCAAAAAAAAAAATTACATTTATGTTTTTTATGCCATTTTAAACTAGAAAAAAAAAAAATAAAAAAAATTTTTGCTTAGTGCGCATAATGGAAACCCGCCCCCTTAAAAGAAAAAGACAACATCACTTTGGTAAAGTCTTAAACAAAATTGCTGCTAAGTCCGGTCACAAGTGTGTAAATACAAGGACAAGAGTAGCAGAAGATTTTGATCTCTTAGGGCAAGTTCTTGTTTTTGACTGGACTATAGATTGGTGATCCTGGTTTAAGGTGCCTGTTGTTGGAGGATTGTCGAAGGTATTATTCTTGATATAACGAAATCTTTAAACCGATATGTAGGGTGACGTGGTCGTAAATGCACCACCCTTTTTTCAAACGACCATAACATTTTTAAAATAAGTTGTTTTTGTTTGGTATTTTGACATACATTTTATGAATTTGTTATGGAAATATGTATAGAGTAAATTTGTTGATAGCATGTCAACATTTTAAGTTAAAATGAATTGTTCAAAAAATGAGAAATGGTGCATGGTGCACCATGGTAGGTACTAAATGCACCAGCTGTATGTGTATAATGCACCACCTATTATTTTAAAAATTAAAACAAATATTTCAATAGATAAACATAGTTTTATTAGACAAAAAAACAGTTCATTGCAACTTTGAAGAACATATAAATAAAAATAAATACTAATGACTTCATCTTCACATCAACATAAAAATAAGTTAACAATAAAACAAAAATAACAAAAATAAAATAGGTATTTAAACATAAACAAAATAAACAACTTAAAATTAATTACTTAACGAATATTTAATTTATATACAGATTCTGAGAATTTGTATAACGACTGTTGCCGCTTCGTTGGCCCCGATACAGAAGGATCTTGGTGGTGCATTGTGCACTACTACGGAATTTTAGGTTAAAATTTAAATAATCTGCAGACAACGCATCAAGGTTATAAACTCTTTATTATAAACCAAAAATAAAAGGTTAAACAATCATTTTATTAAAGCTAAATAAAGAAAAAAGTCACTTCCACTGAAGAAATAAAAAAATTAACTTACCCTTTTTTTTTCGTTTTTCACTGAAATTGTAAAAAAAAATTCGCACACGTCCGCGCACAAAGAAAGCCACTACCAGACTGAAATCTACTATCGTTGCCGGAAAAAACGAATACTTTTGAGTGAGGTAGACACAATTACATCTGTCAGTTAGGCAGATGGAGCTATGGTGCGTGGTGCACCACTGGTGCATCTACGACCATGTCACCCTACGTAATATTTTGTCTTTGTTTTTTTTCATTTTTTTATAAAAACAGGTCGATTAAAGTATATGACAGTCAGAGCACGAAGTATTTTCAATCTTGTAAGCTATTGGTGGTTGCTGGTTATTCTATGGTGTATGTATGTTTGAGATAAGAGCAGAAGTGGACCATATTTCCTAAAGTGAAGTTTTGCGTGGTTGTTATTATATTTTCATTGAAACTGAGGCATTGAAATAAGTAAAAATATACCACATTTGAACACAGATCGGGATTTGGGAAGTAATTTTAAAAGAAGTATTTTTTATGCGACTTTATTTGCATTTTTTTTTAAATAAGAACCAAGTACGGGATCCTATTTATAGTTCTTTTATTATCCTAAATGTATTTCAATCAAAATCGATAGAGCTGTTTTTGTAAAATTATGCTAAGAAAATTGTAGCAGGTGTTACCCTGTAAAGTAGGTACAGCTTCATTGAACAGGGAAATCCCTCCTGCTCAAAGGTATCTTTAGTACCTAGGACTGCACAATGCAGCTCATCAAGTGGGTCAGACGTATTGAGTTAAGGTGCTTGACGAGTTCGCGCAGTGCAACATCACATTGATGTTTAGTTTGAAAAATACTATTACTTAACTATTATAGCTGAAAACTGAGCATTGATCATTTGAAATCGAATCAAATCGGAAATTTGGTTTTCGAGATATGAGGAGTTTCCAAAATTATCGTTTTGGGTGATTCGAATGGAAAACGAAGGACGCAAACTCCAAGTTTGAATTATGGTCGCAATCAGTATTTGCGTTTTTAAGTTAACTAAAAAAAATAAAAAAAAATATTTAAAATGCCTTTTATCAAAAAGTTATTGTACGATCATATAGAGAAAAACTTATAGTTTACTATCAAGTTGGATATGACTATATTGCATGAAGAATAAGTTTTTGTTGTTATCGTATGAACCATTGTTGAGATAAAGCCGATTTTCAAAAGTACCTTTATTACATTTTTTAGCGAAAAACTAGGTACACAGCGATGTAGACCCCAACTAAATTAGGTCAAATACGAATTTTGGTTGAAATCGTTGTAGCCGTTTTCGAAAAAAAAATCAAACTTGTTTGAAACGTTATATGGGAAGTACCGTTAGTAATGGGGCTAAAGTGCAAACACCCAAGTGACCCTGAACTGTGAACGAACTTACTCCAAATGCAAACTATGAAACAAATCCTTCCAGTCGTGTATAGGCTGTAGGCGTCAGGAGCCTACGAATATACAGACAGAGGCGGGCAGAAACGCGAAACCCACTTTTTTGAGTTCCTCTATCATTGTAGTGTCAAAATTGATTGAAATCTCGAGTTCGAAATTGTTTACGAATGCAATAATCTTTCTCTTACTACGTAATCGAGAAAGTTAAAAAGTTTCAACGAAGAACTATATATACGATCCGAATACCGACATCGATCTAGTCAAGCAACTGGGAGTTATTTATCAAATGCCATAGCAGGATCTGGAAACGCTTCTCAAATAAGCTTTTTAACAACAACGGGAAAGAGAAAAGCAAAAGTGATCTCAGATTTTTATAGAAGAAAAAATATTTTAAAGCTATTTTTAAGACAACATTAAAAAGAGTGGATTCAATGCTCACTAATTTAACAAGAATCAATCAATAGATGGATAGCTACCAAACAGAGCCTTGTCTGAAAGGTAAAATATCAATTATTCATCTATACCTGCATTAAAACTGAAGTGTTTTGGGTTAAAATTTATACGCAGTTAAATAAAACAACTCCTATATACAACTACCTATAGTCCTCCAGGAGTGTGTCGCTGATCCTTTGCCAGAAGTGTTCCTATAACAACTTCCAAAAACATGTCCGAAAGTTTCTTTTTTATAAGTTCCACGTCCCTTCTCCATGGGTTTTGGGTGAAAGTTTCACATGGTGCATTTAACCCTCCTAGCATTTGTGCAATATCAATCTGTTAAATGTAAACAAATAATAGTCCCAACCCCAAATGATAAATATTACATACAACTAATCCCAAACTAAGCACAGCTTATGAATATTCAAAGAACCAGTTCTGATAGAATACCTACCTCCAATGATCTAAAAAGTAGACCCGACAAGTGAATGCCTTTCTGCGGGGGATGCCTTCAGTTTGTTGTTAATTTTGTGCTCCAGTTGCGTCACCTTATAAGGAAGACGTTAGCCACCGTAACGAATTATCTGTCATTTTCGACAGAATACATTTACCACAGTCGGTTTGGCAGCCATATTTGGAACGTAATTGAAAGCACGCTAAATGTTCAAAATATGAAATTTCTGTTAACCAAAAATGTAGGTAGAGGTGATTTTAAAAATACCCCTCTAAGACTCCCTCTGAATACAAACACTTGTACACCACACTTTTTCCAGTAACAACAATAATTTTATTATTTTATATGAACAGTGTTAAATATTAACGTACAACTAAATATTAAATAGAAAAAAAAAAAACAAATGAACGCCAAATGGTTTGACGAAACTTGCAGCCAGCAACACTATCAACGTGATATTAGTCCTTAAAACGTGGTTTCTCCTCCTCCCCCGGTCTTTCCGTACCGTTGTAAAAATTCGCCAGTTAAATATATCCCAGGTTAGTGTGTCAATTCTTTATGCTCAAGTACGACGGTCCAGTTTGTCGAACATACACAATTCTTTCGTGAGCGGCTGGAGATGGTGCTTTGACAGTTAATATTCCATCGGACGACAGTGATGAGGACACATCATTTGGATAGAATCCCCGCGGCAGGACAAATCTCTTAACTAGATGACGACCAATAAAATTATCACCATCGCGACGTTTCTCGTGTTTCGCCTCAACAACCACCGTGTCGCCGACAGTCTTCACAGTCACCTCGTACGGCTTGAATTGATGAACATCAACATTCGCCTCGAAACCGTCCTTCCCCACCGTGACTCGACTCAAATCCGGCATCGATCGCATCCTAGATACGCGTGACCAAGAGGGCATATCCCAATCGATTAAGTCCCAATCTCTCCACAAATTGCGTCGTCGATAATCCCATAAATCGTAGTCGGTGTTATAGGCTGGAACTACCGCCATCTTGAGAGCGATTTACAATAATTGATTTAGGTTCGATTGATTTACACGACACTCGCACCTTGCACGCCGCGCGCCAGAACGTTCAGAGCACAAATAAACTGGAGGAAGGCTGCCACTGTGCTTATATAGCGCACGTCAAACACGTGTGTGTGATGGTAAACTACGAGTCAAGCCACTCGGTGTCGGCTATACAATGACTGAAAGAGGATTTCCTCCAACACACTGGTGTGTTTATGTTTCGGTCTGATGACAGCTCAGCATAGACCTTGTCGTCGTCGGATGTCCATTTGGGAACAGTTGAAAACAAAAGCTTCAAAGTTGCCAATCGTTTTCGGTTATCGTTGCGTATTTCTTTTCTTCTTCTTTTTTTTTTGCATAAAAGTGACGAACGGAACTGACCCGCCTACGGAAGCTATGACGACATTACACAACCGACACACATAATGCGAGTAGAACGTCTCAATTGATGAGTTCATGAATAATTGGACCAGTCGAGAGATTCAACCCATATACGAACAGTTGTTGACAAACAAACTCGGTGCTTTGCCCGTTTTCCATTACCTCCAAGTTCTCAGATAAATCTATCCATAAAAAGATTTAGCTGGGCTTAGGTTAATTATTTAATGGAACACTCCGTTTAGGGGAAAATCGACAACCGATTCGTATGTAATGATCGGAGTTTAACGATAGAGCATTTTCATCTGAAGATGTTCGAAGTCGTTCAAGTTTTATTGACTACTCGACGACAATTTTTGTTTATTTCGGGAATTTTTTTACGACCATCTATGAATATCTCCTAATGTCGGTTTGATAAATATACTATCCACATACATCGTCGGTGCGTCGAAAAACAAGAAGATTTAAAAAATTGCGTGTTTTTAAAATGTTTCCCAAAGTAGAACAAATTGGTCGTTTCTTTCTAACATTTGTGCTTAACAACAACTTTGGACCTGGGAGCTAGAAATTTCGCGTATGGAAATATGTTTAAGGCCCGTATGACACTACTTTATTTTCTGCTTTTTTCAGAATTTTATGATGCGAATAGAGAAATAGAAAAACTATTACGAAAATTGCAGGTAGTGCCTAATTAATGTGGAGATGTCAAAAAAAATACATTAAAAATGTATCCAATTTACATATTTAAGCTGCTGACAGCTTTTTTTTTTTTTTTGACATTTCAACATTATATGGCATTTGCCTCCCGTCACTTTGAAGTTTCTGGTTATAAGTTCGTTTGATAATTTTTGGTTGTTTTGCAAACAATTGCTACCCCTTTCGTAATATTTTGTCTCTTTTATACGAAGCTGACATTTGAACATGATTTAATGTGATAAAAATGAGGAAAAAATGAGAGAAAAATGTAGTGGGCTTAAATAATAAATCTTGTAAATTTAGCCTAAAGCCCTGGAAGCTAGTGCTATATTCTATTGTTATTTAATTTATTTATGTAACAATAAAGTTGTAATAATAATAATAATAAAATTGTAACTAGCAAAACGTCATTTTACAATTTTGAAAAGTGTCCATGTTGTAAATTTGAAAAGAATAGCTCAGGGGCTCCAGGAAATTACGTCGGAGGAAATAACGTCAGATTTTTTTTTTGGAAAAAATGCCAGAAAATGTTTTTGTTTTCTAATTAGGAGAATTTCGTTTGGAAAATATGCCAGACAGATGAGGAAAAAGCACCAGAAAGTACAATGGAAATGAGACCAGAAAACTAACAAGCTCTAGGCACTATTTAAAAATACAGGTGAGAATTAATTACACTCTCGATTTTGAAATAATAATGCGAAATAATGCCAAAACAATAATAGAAATTAAACTAAAGCACAATGCGTAAACAATGGATTATGTATGGGGGGCATGGTGCCCCCCTGCAATCCCCTTGCTAGGTTTCACCGTTTAGGGTTGGAGTTGGTGCGAGGAAGAGAAATATCGTTTCTGGCATTTTTTTACCAAACAAGTTCTCTCTGGGGATTTTTTCCATTTTCAGAAATATTTTCAGAAAAAAAAGGCCTGAAATTTCAGAAAGATAGCCAGAAAATTCTGGCTTTTCATCCTAGGAAAAGGAGCCACAAAAGATATTTTTTTCTCTGGCGTAATTTCCGGGAGGCAGGCGCAGGGGCTTGTGATAAGTGTATTGAATTACTTAGCGAGGAGGTTCCCGGGTTCCCCGAAAAAAATGACATCTTGACGTTTTTCATTGCGCCACATCTCGCGAACGTCTGACAAACACCCGAGAGTAAAACTGTCATGAAAGAGCTTCTCCATTAGATGTCTGGAGTCGGTATAAAATAGTACCTACATCCCTTCGATTCGTCCCAAAAAAGAAAAACCCACACAAAACGAATGATTACGGGAAGCTAGGCCTAAAGTTCCTTACGGACCTGTTGCGCCAACTATATTTATTTATTTTTTAGCACTGGGGTTGGTAAAGGTTCGTCCACAGTGTCACCATAGTTGTTGCTACTATTTTTCAGTCCGAAAATTGACTCATAGAATTTCCCCTTGTGTGATATCTGATTGACGAAATAAATCGTAAGAGGCAGTCCTTTAAATTTTGTATAGGAAGCTAATACCATCCAGAGAAGGAAAATTCTTGTCTGCCTCTTAAAAGGTGGCAAATCCCACTAGGAATTTTGTTTTATTAAAATCCGGCTGCTTCTGTGCGGTACTGACAGTCACACAATTCTTGTGGGAACTATTTTTTCGGGGTTATTCCACTACATTACCGACCTTGAAATAACTTTAAATTTTACACGTGCGTCGGCGTCGTTGGAAAAAAAGGAGCAACTCTCAACTCAACTCAACTGTCTTTATAAACGTAAAAACCTGAAACCAACGTAGGTATGTCAGAACAAAGAACAAACACTAAATACAGGTTAGCCATAAACTGACACTTCAAACGCCATTATGTTGATTCCACTAAGAGAATTGCAGTACATTTAACTAATACTCAGAAGAACCGCCCAAAAGTCAAGTCTGCAAAGTTCAAAAGTCTCATAACTCAACAACTTTACAAGGTTCAGCTGTCACTGCATGGCCCAAGTCTATTCACACCATTCCGAATGACTTTACACAAGTAGCTAATATGATCCATTCCATATTGACGTTGACTTCACAATACCTTAGAACAAAGTTTACCTACAATTTCTAATTAAATCCATTCCCCCATAGACAATACACAAAACAACAAATTGACATTGACATTGAAATGGAATTGCACTGTTTATCCAAACAGCGATCTCCCACAACCGACACACACTCCCACCGTATAAGAGCGTGTATCAAGCGGCAAGAACCATTTAATGTAAGCCGTGTACTCGTATAGTTGGTCGTCGTAAATCCAAAAACGAAACAAGCCACGTGGGTGGGGTTACGGACTCACTGTGCGCCCCCATTTTAGGAAGAGGAATGTTCGATTATACGAATGAACATTTATGGTTGAGTGACGGATTAATTGCGATGTTCTCAATTCGATCACGGGTGGTGCAAGCTGCAAGTATACTTTTCACACACTCGCCATAGACGCTATATACTGAGAACGTTAACTACCCAGCTGTTTTCCACTTGCACCACACAGTGTAGGTACGTGTTACTCAATAAATAATTGTTTGACATGAAATTGGATAGTTAACTAACTAAACTGCATTTGGGTGCATACAATACTATCAAGTCGATATAATTTGTAGACGCACACCCACACAATCTTTTTGGTTTTGTGAAGGGCCGCACAACTCTACGCGTCTCCGTATGTAACCAAACACGAGTAGGTTAATTAAATTCGATTGAAATATCGCACGGCGTATTGTAATTTTCCCATGAAATGAATTCTGGAATGCTCCCAATTGAATTCTTTTCGAAAATAGTTCCGAATAAAGTTTCGCCTTCGAGTGTTTGCTTGGAAACTGCATTGTGCGCGACATTTTTTCTGTGTGCGTGGCTTTGTAAAGGTATAGCAAACTATGAAAAGGCCGTGTGCGTGAATGGCTTTTCCATGGAATTTTCTGAAATTAAATAAATGATTTAAATGAATGGAGATGGAAATGACAAAAAATTTGCCTACTTTTGTACTATTTTTAGCGTTTAATTGGTGGTATTGTGTGCGGTATTTTGATTATTTTTTATTTTTATTTTTTTTTGAATTGAATTCGCTTCGGGGAAGTAGTGATTTATAGCAATAAATTGTCACGAACGGTATTAGGAGGAAATATAAATTTGTATTATGCATTATAAGCGTTTTGATATATGTAGGTTAGGCAGTGGGATTAGAGGGAACAGTTTGAGAAATGAGCGCATTCAATTGATGACATTTTGATTTGTTTCGACCGGCTTGGAATATTTTGTTAAAAGCGATATATAACCTTCAGAAAAGGCTTTGGCGTGACAAAATTATTTCACACTTAAGTCGAGGAATCTTATAATAATTGGCGTATAGCGATTCTGTGTTGGAGATGTGAAAACCCCTATCCTATATTTTTGATTGATATTATGGTGTCAAAAAACGCTCAAAAACACATACAACTAGGTACAAGATGGTCGCATTTATAGAAGGGCACCGTGATCATTCTTAAATTAGAGAGAGTCTGGATAGTTAGTCAATCTCAGTCTCAGCAAAACAAAGTTAAGATTAACCATAGGAGTACGCTGTGGGCTTTGCCATACCATGAGACTGGCCTTATCTAATATGGATACATTCAGGTACCTACTGTGACAAGTCGCAGCAAACATATCTCGACTTTCTCTATGAATGTCAAGCGATTGCTCAGATTAGAAGAAAACACCTCGGCTGATATTTCTTTTGACAATTAAGAGGAGGTTGGTTTCTCAAACAGAATTGAGAACTTGTATTAATTGGAATTGAGTATTTGCGCGAATTGGTTTAGGTCTTAACCGTACCCTGGGGATAGGAATGGTACCTGGTCTTTTGTGACGATCTCAATTCGACAATTAACTTCATGTAAATCGTCTTAAAAAAATTTTTACTGAGGGAAACTTCTGGGGCAATATAGGTACCTACTGGAAAAGATTCCAAGCTTGCATTGGCATGAGCAAAAATAACCGTCGTCTCCTAACGGGTATCCTGATGGGGTATTGTAGACTCAAGGAACGACTCCGGAAACTGGGTATATCTGAAGTGTCAATTCTGCGGTGAATCCAGTGATATATGCAAAATAAAAATGCTTGCTTCCAATTCAGAAAAGTGTCCCCATATACATTCGAATGTAAGGAATCGTTCAAAAGTGAAATTTTTAATGTTAAACTATAAGAAAGTCACCCAGCAGGACACCAAATCACTGGCGCAAAGATTAAAGAATTAATTTCTATCTTTTCAACAAAGCTCCCGTCCTCAGGGCCATGATTATTTTGCCTCATCGTAAAGTTGAAGAAGAAGTAAAACATGTTCTGAATTTTGCTTTTAATTTGAATACACAAATAATCTTTTCAATTAGTTGAAATGGATTTTCGGTTTATGTTCTATTCTGAGATAGGTATTGGAAAATGTAAAACAAAAACTAGCCAAATAAGAAGAGGTAGGTAACTGACATTTTAAATTCCAATCAGTTTAAAATAGTTGGTGCAAAGAATGGAGAGCTGCCTTTTTTATATTTTAAATATTTTTATCTCACAAATATATTTATATATTATTATTTGAGAGGGGTTATTGTACTGCGACCTTTTGGTCTATTGTGCCCCATATATTTATATAGGTACTAATAAAAATTCTAGACGATTCGCAAGCGTTTGGGAACATAGATTTCGAATCAGACCACCATTCTTGGTTCTCTTTTCGTCTGTCTACAAGTATTTGGTAAAATGTTGCATAAAGGCCTTAATAGTGCCAACTAAGACAACTTCTCGCCGAATGGTTTTACGAAAATATTATAGCCCCATTTTAGTTATAGACTTTTTGTGTCAAACACGGCAACAAACGCTCCGAATTTAAAGAAATAACGAAAGGAGTGGCGCAAATAAGCGTTCATTTGTCACTGTTTTACTTTTACCCGCAATTTGGTCCAAGTTCCGTCTCCAAATGGGGTCAATCATATGGGAATGTGAATGCAAAAGTGAAATGGAAGTCGGATGTTGAAAATAAATACGAAAAACTTGATAAAAAAAAAAAAATCGGACCTTTATTGTTATCGAGAATAAGCTCTTACTAGCGGACCCAGCGAACTTCGTTCCGCCCAAATTCGTTAATGTAATGAAAATAATAATTCCGAGAATGAGCAATGCTCATGCTGCTCTATGTAATTCGGTCAATTCAAACTCTTTATTCAAAAGTTTATATTAAATACAATATAAATAACTGAAGTATTGCATTGACGATGTGTTTAAATCAAACTGCAATGATTGACGTGTCTCCCAAGTCCCAACTTTCCACTTTTTCACTCACACGTGAGCACGCCACATACGATTGACCATTTGAAAAACATGGGATAATTTATGTCACAAATATCCTGCGATTGTCCTTGCGACTTATTATTTTTCATAGTGAAAGCGATACGCATGGGAAGTTGAAGGCGCTTGAAAACCAATAGCAAATCATCGGAATCCGCAGAATTATATAATGGTTGCTTGAATTTTTAGGTCAAAATCTTCGCTTCCATGACATTGGATTTGAGATTCTTCACATAATGATCTATCCAGTCTAATTTTTTTCAAAGTTCGGTTCCCACACTAAGTTCCATTCCCAATCTCATCCCCTTTATCTTTTATTTTCACGACAAAAAGTAGCATAAATGCCATTTCAATACGAATCCCCAAGCCCAAAATTGTAAAAATTTAACGATCCATTCTCTAGTTATGAGCGCACACACAGACGTCAGTCTCTTTTATATATTGGGGTACCCGCCCGGTTTGTGCGTGCCTTTCGTGTGGAACTATCGGATCCAAAACTATCCTATCTTTAAAACTGAACCAACCATACCCATCCACAAAATTTCATTGAAATCGGTTGAGTGGTTTCGGAGATGGACAACAGCGCCACGTATCGGATAGACCGTCAGCGCACCTACCCAATTCCCACGCAAAATTTTGAAAATAAAATTCTTTCTTAGATTTCCTATTTGGTGTTAAGATCTACACAATGATGATCAGGCCCATCATAACATACGCTTCTTTAGTATGGCGGACTAAAACAAAACAAAAGAAGGCCATTGCTATAAGCTTCAAAGGGTAAAGCGACTTGCATGTCTCGGTATATCCGGAGCCATGCGTAGGCGTACCTATCCTACTGCGACTATAGAAGCCTTAATATGACTAACACCTCTACACATATACATAAACAAAGGGCAATTCGCAGCTCGGCAAGTTTAATCGAAATGAAAGAGATAATTCTCAGCGACCATCCTGAGTTAAAGTATCTTTTCTCTGAAATTACAGTACTTGGCATAATCTGCGCGGTAACAGACCGCTTTCCAAAGACTTAATGTTTCAAAAAACGGTTATCTCTGCGGAGATCCCTAATAGAGAAGCATGGGCGTACAATAGCCCACCTACTTGCCAAAATGGTCGTAAGTGGTTTACGCCCTTAGCTCGCCTATTATTGCCTCCAAATCAGTACTAAGCTATTTCAACGGCCTTCAAACGCTCGGGCGTAGATCCCTTCTACTACACTCCCAAATCACACAAAATGTAGCTCGTATTGGGAGAATATCCCAGGTCTAAGACAGGCCAAGTGTGCTATTCAGCCGTTCAAAAAAGATGCCAACAGAAATTTAAATCTAAGAAGGCATGATATCGAAAATCTGGCTGGTTTCCTCACAGGACATCACAACCTACGATATCAATTAAATAAAATTAATTTAACCGACTCCTCACTTTGTCGGTTGTGTCTTGAAGAAGACGAAACAGCTTGGGCACATAATATGTGAGTGTCCAGCCTTATGTGGAATCAGGGGAACTATCTTCTACAGGGAGCTTCTGAGCCCTGAAGAGATGAAGAAGTCATCTGCCAGCAGCTTGATTAACTTTGTTAGAAAAGTGGAGAATCTGCTCGCCTAAACATTATTCTGGCCCTATGGTACAATAGATCTTATAGGTCGACGTGCCCTTCATCGCTCAGGCGTAGGCAGAAGGTTTTACATAAATCTTTACTGTAACTCTCTTCTACCGTCGACTCTCTTTCGTGACGTGCGTCGTTTGTAGTTTATGTGCATGAAGAACGAAAGAAAAGTATTTCCCGGAATCATAGTTTGTACACAACTGCGTAGTTGAAATTTAATGCAGTAAAATACATTTTTTTTTAATTGTTAATATTTAAAAAAAGTAAAAATGCAAAGATAAGCACCCTAAAAATATCTTTTTCTTGACACTTCTTTTGTTAAGATTGGTTGACCGTGTGAACTGCAAAAGGGAGAAACACACTACAGAAATTACAGAAATAATATAGAGGGGATTATACAGGCAAGTACGAAAGGCTCTGTTGACATATGCTATACAACTGGGGCTGCACCAGTCAAACAAATCTGTATACCCGACAGACTTTTCAAAATAAAATGATAAGATCACTCCTTCAAGCGCCGTGGTACATCTGAGATCAAGATCTCCATGGAGACTTATTCCCAAACTTAAAGACAAAACGGAGGTAAGTGTAGAAGTCGTTTAGTGGGTTTACCATGATCAGATTTTCCTGCGATTTCGACGTACTAAACCTTCCTCCTTACCCCATCAACTATTAAGCAAATTGCGGAACTAGCAGGAACTATCGCCAGAAAATTGCCTTCCAAACAACTTTGTAGTAAAGAAATTGGTTGATATGATAAGTCACAACTGGGTTCCAACACGACATAAATTTGTATCGGTCGGAGATGGTTTTAGTGAGCTAAAATGGCACACTACTTTGAGCATGCGTCGCCGGTCCTCATAGTGTCTTGTCGAATATTTCCACCTGCCATTGATACTCGCCAAGCTTTCAAATTATTAGCACTTGTTGAGCAACGATCTTCAACTACCTTCAGCGCGTCGGTAGGAAAGAGCCAGCAAAATCGTCTTTCAGAGTTAAATACGTTGACCTTGAAATTGGTGCTTGGCACTCGTAATGTATAACCACCAGTCGATTAGACCTTAGAATTTCCATTACCTGTATGTATTTCCCAATCACATTAGAGGGATATAAGAAACGTCCAAAGTCAACAAAAAAAAAATGCTTATTATAGGCTTTTCACACCAAACCGAAAAACGGGTTTAATCGAAAACACTCGAAAACTTCTACGAAAACAGAAGTTTTGCCATACATATTTCAGTTCTCAAAACGATTGGAAGTCATTTAAACTCGTTTTCCACGAAAACGACTTCCAATCGTTGGGTTATTGAAACAAATACACCTTTTGCAATATTCAGCAAATCCAGCAAAATGGTTAACGGAACTCCTCACAACACAACTTAAAATCATTTTCCACAATAAATTGATGGGCTAATATTGTTTTTTAGTAGGCGCAGTGGCTTAGTGGTTAGTGTGTTGGACCTACTAAGCGAGGGGTTCAGGTTCGAATCCCGCAAAAACCCAATTTCCAACTCAGGGTTTTTTCACTGCGCCACCTCTCGCGAACGTCTAACAAACATCCGAGAGTATAACTGTCATGAATGAGCTTCTTATTTTGTTTGTTAATCAATGCGATCGAAATTTGTAACCAAAAAAGTTTGCAGCGAAGCTTAACGACTAGTGTCTCACAGCTGATTGAAACGTCAAACGAAAACTAGTTGGTGATCGGTGTGAAAGCATCGACGAGTTTTCGACGAGATCAGATATTTTTCGGCTCGGTGTGAAAAGGCTTTTATACCCGAGTTGTTGTTATAAGCGAGTTTCTTACATCAGTTCTTTTTTATATGAACATCACATAACAAAAGGACACGATTTGTTCTTATTTGATTGTCTCGTATATCCGTGGTTGACTGTAATAAAAATTGTTTCATTATTCAAATGCTGAATGACCTATTCCTGAATTTCCTAATACCCAAAGACCCAAACTATATGTTCTTGTCGCATGACATACTTTTCAAATTTATATGCAAATGCAAAGTCCACGTGATTTATTTCCAAATATTTGTTTCTCATAATCGTTTAGCATAGATTCCATGGGTATTTTTTAACCTCACGGCAATAACAAACTAAACCTCAACCCTTCCCTCCTTGGACTCCGCCCTCCATTTCTAGCAATAAATAAGAAATTCGTCCGTCAACGAATGAAATTTATTATTTTCAATGATGCAAACTGCTCGATTTGTGACAACGATGCCTGGCCACCGAACTCTCAATATTTTCCGTCATAATTTGTCATCCGTGTCGGGAAATTATCTAAAGCCGACATATTAGTGTATCTCGTACGTGTGCCAAGCTTTGGACACAATACAGCGTGCTCCTAATCCAATAGGCAGCTGACACACCGTGGCGATAAAAACACTTTACGACGATATGAATCATCTAGATCTAGATAAAGAATCCCTTATGCTCATGGTCCAAGTGTAACGCACTCAAGAACGAGGAAAAATGTGGAAAAAAAAACTCTTTCAATCTATATTTACATAATTTTCTATTTTCCTCTCTTGGCTCTCGCTAGAAAGACAGATCCCGGCGGAGGCGGATATTTTATGAAACACTTCTTTCATCCACACCGTGATGATGATGATGTTGCTGCTGCTGCTGATCGCCACCGGCAACATTAAGATCACAGGAATGTAGAGCGGTAGCGCTCTGAGAACTGTTGTTCTACAAAGTATAGGCTTGGGATTTGATATCTCCTGCATGGTATGTGTATCTTTGCGATGATGTCGCCTCCATGCTCCTTATCTCTCTATCTCTCCGATGAATCAGTCGTCGTGTTTGATTTGGACGATTTTTCGGAGACAGTTTCCTTGAAGCCTATGAGCGTTTTCAAATGGAAAGCTATCTAGTATTTAACTGTCCGTTGGATGGATAAGTCCAGGTAGCTTGAAGAACTTAGATTTTGTATTTATTTTTTTGAACGCGATTGGCTAAGATTTTTAAGATTTATTAACCGCTAAATGAATTTTATGCTTTTTTTTTGCCCTAAGAAACATCGGAGATAGTCTGTTGTATTTGTGACACAATCGTGAATATGAAGTTTTAACAAATAAAAACAGAAGAAAAAAAAGTGTGTTGTGCTAAAAATAGTTTAAATAGTTAGCAAAATTTTTAAAATACAGAAAGAAAAAGAAATGGATCATAAATTAGCGGTTTTTTATTAGAACGAATGAATTTTCCTAGAATTTAATTAGTTTTATCTTTAAAAAAAAAAATGTTTTTAGTTTTGTGTTTGTCAACTTAAATTATTATTCGTAATAAAATCCGTATTTTTCTTTTGAATTTTTTCTCGGAAAGGAATACAATGACACATCGATTATTTTGGATTATTGCACTATCGTTGCTAAGTGGTGAGTTTTTAAGTATTTTCCAAAATAAAATCCTCGTAAACAATATCTATCTAAATCCATAAAAATGTTCTATAAGAAAGTCATGTGGTGTCCATTGACTGAGATCAGGACACAGAAATAATTGCTCAGCAAAAAAAAAAAAAAAAAATAGAACGAAATGCGGCAACGATTAACAAAACATTTATATTTAAGTATTTCCTACGAACAATTAGAAATAAAAGCAAAGTCCGACACCTTATGCTTTTATTCAGTATTTCAAAAGCAACGCGGCAATAATAGGTGGGATCATTGTAAGCCTATGCACAGTACGTGCTTTTTCCGCCGCACAGCTACTTAGTCACACGACGTTCGTTCGATAAGCAAGTTTTGCGACATATAAATATCATGTGCACTCATTCACACTGACAGCTATGGTGTTATTTTTTCTCTCGTGTTGGCCGGAAAATTCAGAGTCAAAGCAATTTTACGAATCTCGATTTCTGAGCGAGATTCACACCTACTTACCTCGTTTTTTATTTGTCAAACTTTAAAGTGTGTTATTTTATGTTTTGAGATACGACAAGTCTGTCAAAAATAGAGAAAGATTTACGTTTGGCTGATGCAATGATTGAATAATAATAATAATAATAATAGTTGGCGCAACAGGTCTGTAGGGACCCAGGGCCTAGCTTCTCGCAACCATTCGTTTTGTGTGAGTTTTTTTTTTTAATTTTTGGAACGAATGGAAGGGATCTACAATTTTATGCCGGTTCCAAACGGGCCGATTGAGAAGCTCTTTCATGACAGTAATACTCTCGGATGTTTGTCAGACGTTCGCGAGAGGTGGCGTAGTGAAAAAAACCCTGAGTTGGAACTGGGTTTTTGCGGGATTCGAACCTGGACCCCTAGCTTAGTAGTCCAACACACTAACCGCTAAGCCACTGCGACCACGCAATGATTGAATAGATTTTTATAAACACAAATTATAGAATTAAAGAACAGCTGACTTTTGAAACACGCACCACCACAAATGCAAAGAAAGAAAAATCTCGTTTTATGTTCCATCGGTCACGTAAATTCTGAAATCTGAGAGCCAAATTTTGAAAATCCAAATGCAAACGACATAAATCAATCTTTCTTTCCGATAGGGATAACATTTAAGCTGTTTTTTCAATAGTTCTTTGATATTTATATTCTTCACTATTTAACAGATAAATAAATAAAAATAGTGTCTCACAATTATTCGTTTTCATGTACAATATTATGTCGAGTCCAAACTAAGCTTCTGCGCCTATCAATGGTGATTTTTGGAAGGGCTTTACACAGACGTAATATCTATACATATGTATACCAAATATTTTAGTTCAATCTGCCCTAAGTTTTATAGCATTTGGCGTGCGGTTGTAGTGTCGCATATTCATAAAATAGGTAGGTACCCAAGCCATGGAGGAATGGCCTTTCAAAGATTAAAAACGATCGATTTAAGATTCTGGAAACGAAGAACAGAAAATCGGATTTACATGCAACTTTTTATGGTATACATATAGTAGAGGGAAAAGAAAGTACAAGATCCTTTGTTTGATAGTTCAACCTAATCTTGTAGGTTTATTTTTCCGTGCAAGAACTTCAGTTTTTTTTATGGTTTTAGCGGACCTTTTTATATTAAAAGCACCAATTTTGTTTGTATGTTTGAGGGACAATTGTCTCTTATTCGGCTTTTTTGGTCAAATAATTGTTGAGCTATGAAACAAGTTATTCCATTCGCGTTCCTATCCGACGTTTCGACAGAGGTTTCTGTCTTCCTCAGGGATCTTTATTAAAAAATTATTTTGGCAACTTTTTGCTTTACAAACCTTGATTACATGTCAAGATTGGCTGCGGGCACGAATCTAAGATGGAAAAGCACCATAATTATTTTTAAGTAGTCGTTCAAAACTCTGATCTTCCGCCACTGACTCTAAATCATCTCGTGCATGCAGGTGGAGAACAAATGTCGGTCTTGGTTCAGCTAACACATATTTGAACTGCCTTCGTAACGCATATCTGATGAGTTTCTGGTACACTTTTGAGACTCATAAAACAAGACATTTCTAATGTTCTAATGTTGAACCTATAAGTTCTTATAGAGTTAGGAAGACCGGTACTCACTGGCTATCACAGGGAGGTGAAGTAAGCACACACGATATTTCTTAGAAAGTCACTACCTCTGAGGTTCACAAGGGTTGAGGCGAAGCCAATTTAAAAATACATTTTAAGTAGGTACCTACTCTAGATCTGCAGTATATTTTTTGCCAACTTTTGGAAACTATTTCCCAAATACACAGAATTACTCAGATGTCATATCATTTACCTTTTCTCTACAGTTTTTTTTTTTCTTCAAATATTAATTGGTAAAATAATTTCTAAATATAACCCAATGACAAGTTCTAGAAAAATAAAAATAAATCAGAAGACATATTCTCTGGAATTAAGTGGCCATTCATATTTAATGAACATTTTTCACCGAGATAAAGTTGTTCCCGGAACCGAATCTTTGTCAGATGATACAAATAAATTGTTCGTTTTAGACGCACGGGCAGATATTTATGCATGACACTTTGAAACGCTTGAGATTTTTTTTGTTTTAGAGGAGAAATGTTGTTTTGTTTGGTGGTGGTGGTGGTGTTGTTTTTGTTGAAGAGTAAGGATAATATTTCTGTTTCATTATTAAGCCTCATTGATGAGTGACATTAATCTCGACAGGTTTTCTCTCACCTATATGTCACAGTTTTTACACACGGGATTTGGAAAGCATTAACGCGTCAAAAGCGCTTGATCCGGAATAAGCAACAAGTTGAAAATTATTCCTAGAGTGGTTGAAAATACAGGTGTTTATATTCGAAACAGCTGTTTTTAAAACTATAAGGAAAAAAAATCAATTGATAAGTTCAGAAGCCTCACACAATTCACTTGTCAGAAGTCAGTCCTAGTTCTCAGTTGCGATATAATATCTACTTCGAAAAGACTTGGGTCTTTTAATAAGGTTTTCCAATTTTTGAAGAAAGGCATACAATCAAATTTTTTAAGATGGACTGAGGGTCGGGTCGGGTTGTGTCATCAACTTTATTCCATCGAATTAGTCAACAATTGTGACGATGAAGTTGACCCTCTCCATTTCGGAGAAGGGTTTGAACTCTTGCCAAACAAACATAGATCATAGCAGGTCACTGTATCCGATAATTTGAAATTCAGTAAAACCTGGGTCTACCTCATAATGACTGAAATTTGTACAGCTCACGTAGGAAACAAAAAAATTGCAAACCAAACTCTCCCTCGCAGTCTACGACTTGTTTGGACCCGTAATTTACATAGCTAGGTACATATTTGGTAGTGCGACCGCCTATAAGTCGTAAATATTGCCGTTCCCTTAAGGGAGGCCCTGAAAAGGTGTAAATTTTCCAAGAAAATCTCATATCTATAATGACTCTTGAAGTTTTTTTGTTGCACTTTCAACAATTATTTGACTCGATTCAAATGGTAGAATTCATTTGACAAGTGTTGATCTAATATAAGGGTACATTCTACAATTTTATAAAGGTTCATAAATTTCGATTCATCGATTTTTTTACGTACCTATACAAAATCAGTGGTCGAACCACATCGTCTGTGAACGAATTTGTGACGGAATTTGTTTTTATTTCACATGTCTAACTAACTTATGCGGCGTTCGATTGGGCACTCTCAGAGCACTTTGTTTTTGCTCTAGGTCACTTTTCATGTTCGTTTGGTACAAAAAAAGGAATTTTTCTCAGATTTCAGAACAATTTTGCGAATCTGGATTTTTTCCAAGATTTGCTTCAGATTTACCAATACAAGTGCGTTTGAGTTTGACAACTGGTGGAGTTTTTTTTTAGGTTTTTGGTGAATTTTTTCTAAGGGTATGCATCGGGTGAATCTACTTTTGTATATAATATAAAATCAATCGGGAGGGATTCGAATGTTTTACTCAAAAATTTAACCAGTGTATGGACATATCGCTTAGAAAAATGTTGAATGCTATATACACATGTTCGAATGGTACGAATATCAACACAAAAAAGAGCAAGTGACGTTTTTATGTTCGATTAGCCACACGCAATCTGAAATTTTGGAGCCATTCTGAAGAAGTCCAATCGATTACCACATTATTCGCTTCCTTGAATGAGCTATTCGTTCACGGAAGTGGCGACCTCTGGATTGCGAAACTTGTAGTGTTTCATAAGTAGGATCCGCTTGTATTGACATTGGAACAGCCGACTATTACGTTCCAACGAAACACTTCGGTTCATCGCACTGCCGACAAGTTTTGCAAAAAGAAAAAAAAAAAAAAACTCCTTCCCGGCTATTCAACTTATTACCACCTAGTTCCCACATTTAACTGAATCATGTTAAGGACTACCAGTTGTCACTTGTCATACAAAGCACAACGTCAGTGTTGAATTAAAACACATTTACGACGCCATCAAAAAGTGCCTTTCAGCGAAACACATAATATCGCTCTGCACAATACCAGCTTCTCAGAATTCACTTCTGTTGCTGTGAACAATATTTTTCTTTTCCCATCAGAGTAAAACTTCTTTCATCTTTTTCCTCCATCTTGTTCCATTTCCTGTTTGATTTGAAAAGTTCTAAAGGTCATTCCCACACTTTTGTCAAATACGATAGAAAAGAACTTATAAATAAAATTGTACACGTGGGAGGAGGACAGATTTCTTTACGATTCCGAAACCAAAAACAATGAATCCATTGATTTATCTAGTCCACATACGAGTCGAGTAATGTGCGTCCCAAGATGAATTAGTTAAACAATCCGTGCCGGCTAGTGTTGGCGTGAAAATGCCACCTTCATTCAAAACGATCTTTGCACAAAATTGACACTCGGTCGATTGTCTGGCGAAATATTTACACTTTTTACGGTTTGAAATTTTAAATCAGTAAATTTATATTTAAAACAATATGTGGGTTATAGGGCTAAATGATTTTTTTATGTTTTCCACCAAAGACCATTAAATAACAACTTTCCAACATAAATATTTTATGTCCATGTGTTTTAAGGAAAACATCAAGAATTTGCCAAGACGTGAGAATGCTATCAATTTTTAAAATAATTTATCGTTCTTTTTTATTTCGTGTTTTTTATAATGCAATGCAATCCTGTTTAATGTTTGCTTTATGTTTTTTCTTTTTTTCTTTTCTAAGGAACACTAGCGCGTCATAAGGATTGTGAAAAGACACCCACAGTGAATTTCGCAACTGTTCGCATTGAGGATGAGGAGGATAGTGTGAGAGCGATTTACGCCTGCCACAGTGGATATGTGCTGGAGGGTGAAACGGAAATCCTCTGCGATTTAGACACGGATGAGTGGAACGATGAGCCGCCAAAATGTGTTAAAAGTAAGTGATTTTATAAAGGTACTATAACCATATCATATACGTATATCTACTAAGTGGGTCTGGGTATGTATGAATATTTTCGAAAGTTTGTGTCTGAAATAATGATGCCTCCAATGAACGTAGGTGTTTATATTTCTCTCCTGTTTTTTTTGTTGGTTACCGCTATAAATACTCACATTATTTAAAATTGAATGGCTGTCTGCTATTTTTGTGTGGGAAAAGTGCTATAGTCAATCGATCTTACTCGAATGGTAGCCAATATTTTTTTATATAAAATTGCCGCACTTCTATTTTTTTTTAAAGTTATTTTAGATCCATCCTCTAAAAAGTGCACCGTTCTTCACAAAAACCGCGGCCAATGTTGTTTATAATAAAAAAAAATATTTGCCACGCCCACTTCTTGGAAAAAATATCGAAATCAGTACAAAAAATAAATCATTTGTGAAAATTTAAAGCAAAGCAAATTTGTTTCCTACGCCGACTGTTTTTTAGAGAAAAACAAGAATTGTTAGCTTTTTTTTTTTAAATAAAGAGTGGGTGCAACAAGCTTTTTCATCAACTAGTTTGCGTTGGTTTTATTTGTGGAATGAGTGAAAGGGAAACGCAATTTGATGACGATTTAAACGGCTGAATTTATAAGTTTTTTCACGACATTTTTACGCCCGGAGTCAGTGTGGAAAAAAAGCTTAACTTCACATGAGACCTCGGGTTCAATAGTCCAGCTTACTTATCACTTACTCACTGCGCCCAAAATATACCTTCGATTTACAATAGAGAAATATTTGTCCTCCCATCGGTTGAGCTGGTTTACCTCCATATTAAGCTTTTCACCAGCTGTTGCCTGAAAACAATTTATTTATTTGTTTTTTTATTTTTTTTATATTTAAGTCCACCATTTTACAATTTACGGACTATATAATTACATAATTTTTAATAAACAAAAAAAACTCTTATAATAAGCGAAACAAATATTTAATAAAATAAAAAAAATATTGAATAAAAAAAAAAAGAGACTTTTACGTGAAACTTATATTAAACCGATGACCATCACTTCAGTTCTGTCCAAGTTTCCCAAAACTGTCAGCCACAAAAAAGACTTGAATATACCAATCAAAGAGCTAGCCGCAACAATGATGCACGACTGGGTCGCAAAAATGTGGATCATTCATGCTATAACTGGTATATGGGAAGTGCGAGTGAAATTTTAAGTTTCTATATTCTGGGAACTGAAGTCAGTCAGGAACGAAGTTTCTAAGTATCTCCGCTGCACGGAACTGCAATTCCCACATTCTTCCCATTCGTCTATCATTTTCTTATTTAACCCTCAAGACTGAAATACTTTTGGTTAGGTACTGGATACATTATACAAACACACCCCTGCCCTTTTAGGAACAAACATTCGACGGTCCTTACTCATATCCATAATAATAATTTCCATTTTCCTTCCGTCGTCGTCAGTTCAAACAGAAGACGATGTCGATGCAAATGAAGAAGACAACGACATCGACGAGACCAATCAACAAAATAAAAAGCAACCGCAAGACATACCCGAGGACCGATACATCACAGCTGAGTATGCAGAAAGTTTGGATATGACGTGCGTCAGTGCCCGGGTAAAGGCTCCAGAAATTCCCAATGGTTTTGTGCAAAAATACGATAGGTTTGTCTAATTTGGTTTTCTTATATATATTTCACACAACCATTTTGTGGGGTTAACTTTCAATTCACTTTACAGGAGGCGCAAGGGCGAAAGCATTTTCCTTGTCGCATTCTACACGTGTAGCGATAACTTTGAACTGGATATAGATTCCGAACGTAGTGCCGTATATTGCAGTAAAAAGAAATGGATTGGCCAAGCGCCAAATTGCATTGCCTTGGGCGACTACGATGAGGATGGTAGGCAAATTGAAATTAACTTTTATTTTCGCTGTCCACATTGTGGCAACTGAAATTTGCAAAACCAAAATAGGTTACGATGATGGATACGATGACGGTGGCGAGGAGGAAGACGAAGAGGAAGAGAAGCCACCTGTCGTTTTGGCACCACCGCCCTCGAATGCCGACACATCGACTGAGGTTGAGTACACTGTGAAAGTGAGTGAGGAAGTGCCCGATGCGGTTAGTCCAACAACGGCGGAAACCGTCACCGACGTGAGTACTGCTGTTGACCCAACCCCCGATCAGTACTCTCCGAGGGTGCTGGATCAAAGCTGTGGCCCAGATAAGGGTGGCTGTGATCATAATTGTGAAATGGTACTGTATCCGGGTGAGAATGAGCCACGCGTTTTGTGCAAGTGCTACACAGGATTCACATTGGATCCCTTCGACTATCGTCGGTGTCATGGTAAGTTGGTTAGGTCATGCGTATGTGCTGACTGCTGACAAAGAATGCCTTTGCAGATATCAATGAGTGCGACATAAACAATGGCGGCTGCGAACAGATTTGCAACAACGAGCCAGGATCCCATCAGTGCGCGTGCCAGGAGGGACTACAAATTGACACGGTTACTGGGAATACCTGCGTCGGTAAGTTGCCATATAAAGATTTCCGTCCTCGTTACGGAACATGGGCTTACAAGTTAATCTCTGGTGGTAGTATCTAGTAGACAGGTTGAACTAATTTTCTCAACTTTTGTATAAAGTTCTTCTCCGGCTGTTTAAAGTTTTCTCTGTCTTCTGTCTGCATGTCCTTGGTTTTGGTATGGCCCATATGGTTTTTTCGTTTTTTTTTTCTCCTGTAAACGTAAATCTTTATGGATTTATTTTCCAATTACACGCCTCAATCATGTAGATGTAAACGAATGTTTACTGCGAAACGGACACGGTCCATGCCAGGACACTTGCCGTAACACATGGGGTAACTACACTTGCTCCTGCGATGGTCTGCCTGGAACTAAATTAAGTGCAGATAAGATCACCTGTGAGGACGACGGGGAATGTGCAATAAATAATGGTGGATGCTCGCACATTTGCCTAGCAACATTGGGACGAGTATTTTGCTTGTGTCCAAGTGGTTTTGTTTTATCGAAAGATTGGAAGAACTGTCAAGGTTTGTAATTTATCAACTCGTTTAAATTTCCAGTTTCAGTGATTTGAACAAACGTAGCATTGCTGCTGAGGAGTTAATCAGGTTTTGATTCAATTAAAACGGTTTTTGTTTTAGGTTAGCTCACAAGTTGTTTAACATTTCATAGGTATACATGTATTTTTCTTAATAGGCTGAGGGAGTGTAGTTTCCTTAAAGAGTTTCGTCAATTAAACGATTTTAGAACAATTAAGTCCAATCACTCTGGCAACACTTTAAGTCCTTAGATTTGCTGCTGAATGTTCTAATTAGTTACCAAAAATTCTGAGATAGTTAAAATATCGTATCAGTATCAAACTTCCTATTTATGTTTCGAGCTTAATTCGAAAAGAGCAATTTCTGTGTCCTACAGGACATATTCAGAGTGCAGTATTATTTGAAGCTTCTTTTCTTATTGAGGGTTGTTTCAATATTCGAGCGAGGGCTAGATTTACTTTCAAACAAATCTACACGCTTAAAATACACAAACCTAGTAGCTGCCATATTGGTTTCGTTATTGACTGCCGATTTCGTTGCTCTTGCAAAATTAAATAATCAAACTATTGCGGAAACAAAACTATTTGTAAACAATCGAAGTGGATTGTGTTGAAGTCTAACCAAACTATTGCTTGTCACTTTTGGTATGAGTAGGTACCTACCTAACCTATAACATTGCACAATTCTTGGAGTAGCTATGGACTAAGCAAGAAGAAACTCCTTAAACAATTTGATGAGTATTATTTGTTAAGGAATTAGGTATCTACTTTGTAAATTGCTTGATTCCATTTTATACATAGCTTAATATTACAGTAATAAGATTTTACCTGACTTTGACAAAGAATAACCGCACTTGATAACAAAGTCGATAAGGTAGTTGCTATATTTATTTATTTGGGCCTCGTTCGAGTGAGCTTGTTTTTCTGTAGGCGTTCTTCTTTTTTAACTCAGAATAGAGTCGCAATTTTCAAACACAAAGTTCTTGTTTCCTTTTTAGCTCATATACCTACTCCAGAGAGCATTCTATAAGCGCCGAATAAATTCACTGAGCAGTCTGACGTCTTAGTGGGAATCTTCACATTTCCATAACTAATCATGACTGCTGAACAGAGTTGCCAAGTAATTCTGGCGTTTCAGCACTGTTTTTAAAATTGTCCGCGTTAATTTTGACCACTTGAGCACCAAAACTGTAATTTGTTTAAAAACAGAAAACAGTAGATAAAAAAAAAACAATAAAAACGAAAGTTTATTCATATTCAGTTATTTATGGCGATTGCACAGTGAAATAAAAATAAATAAGAATAGGTACAAAATTTCCATAAAACGTAAAAATTAGAGGAACATACATTTAAATTTCCCAACCGCTAAATCTAGTTTTTCGGCACTAAAATGAAATTTGGAGCACTAAAATTAACCTTGAAAGCACTTATTTGGTAACGCTGCTGCTGAGCAGGAATGCCAATGGTAAAAAAAGTAAAAGTCTGATAAAAAACAATAAATAAATTCTGTTCACATGTGAATTTTTATTATCAAATCCAAATGACAGCATTCGACTCTTTCGTGCTCGGTTCAATACTGCTCCGAACGATAGAAGTAAAACAACTTTTGTAATAAGATTGTGTCAGTTTTTGGACACTTCCACAAATAATACCTACATCTTTGCGTACTTTTTTGAACCAAGCACTTACAAAAATCTGCCATTCTCCATAGGTCTACCGTTAATTTGCTTTCGTTTGAAATTTTGTGGTGAATACCGATGATTTCTCTGATCTGTCAAAATTTAGATGTGAGAAAATGTATTTTGCATTAATACGCTTACTTAAATTCTGTAGAGAGTTTTCGTACAGCGGCTAACAAATTTAGCTTGAACTGCGCACTGCTTGGCTTAACTGGCTTTGCTTAATTTTATCTTTGGAGACGTTTTTGTATGGGGGATTAATTTAAGCGCGGGCAGCATGATCGGCTTTACTCTTGTTATATCCGTAGACCTATTTAAGAATTTACCAAACAATGGGACTTTTTTTTTTTGTCTATCTGTCAACTATTTTTGCGTTTACATAATAAATTTACGAATACGTGCTGCTAGAAGTTGGACACTTTTAAGATTCCAATTTAGTAAGTCTGACAGTTATCTGACATAATATGTTTTAGTCTTTATTGCCCTAGATTGGTGACGTTGACGTGAATACTTGACGTTTAGGGATGAGTAGCCGACAAATCAAGTCAAGAATTTCGCGACCGATTACATAACTCAGTTGACATTTCGATTGTGTATCAGAAGTCTAAAAAGCAACAATAATGATCGGATTGCTTGTGGCCATTAAAATATGCAAAATAATATTATACAGATTCATGTGAATAACATTCTATTTTGTTTCCCACACCATGAACTGCATATAGGTTTACGAACAGTCTGAAATTTTAACACAATTACATTCATATCAGAAAATGCAATTTGTTTCCAACCCTTAGAGCGTCAACCACAATGTAATTATTTGCGCTTAAGCTAAAACAAATTAACGAAAATCCATTTAAGTCCAGTAAAATACTTCTAATGGTTTACGCATGCGAAAATTCTCGTCGAAATGTTCATTTTTCAAGGAATCGCACATCAGCTTAAGCTGGATTACGGACAATAAACGTTTTTGCACTTCACGATTTCTCGATTAATTTGGCGCTGCTATTTTTATACACCTCCATTTGATAAATGATTTTTTTTTTTGTTGATTTTGGTATTCCTTCTGATACAGGACCTTCAAAGTATAATGGCTTTTGCAAACTTCATTCCACTTCCAGCGACCTTGTATATATAAAATGACGTCTCTTACCCCCACTAATATATTTTCCCTTTTTCCACAGACATAAACGAATGCGAGTCTCCCGAAATAGCGGAGCGTTGTCCTGCAGGTTGTGAGAATACTCCCGGCTCGTATGTCTGTCAGCAGCCACCACCAACCGAGGAAACCATAAGCAACGAAGTCGATTCCCACTCCGAAGTTGATTCTAAGCCCGAACAGCCTATTCAACACACTCTGGAATGCGAGGAAGGATTCCGTTTGAGTTCCGATGGCAACTGTGTGGACATTGATGAATGTGCCGAAGGTATCGCTCGTTGTGAGAATTGTCGCAACACCCATGGCAGCTACGACTGCACTTGTCCCACAGGATATGAACTATCCGATGATGAGACATCTTGCATTGATGTGAACGAGTGTGAAGCTTACTCCAATCAAGAGCAGGAAGGAGACTCTCAAACACCCTACCTATTGTGTTCGCACGAATGTGAGAATACGCCCGGATCCTTTGCCTGCAAATGCGGTGAGCATTTCCATCTCGATGGGGATAGAAGAACCTGTATCCAGGACTCATGCCATGATCGCAATAACCCTGAACTGAACAAGACCCGTTGCTCTTACTACTGCGAGGACACTGCCGAGGGGCCGATATGCACGTGTCCAGAGCAGTTCCAACTCGCGGAAGATAAGTACACTTGCGTGCACAGAGCCAGTGACGCCTGCCAGGACAATGGAGGAAAAGAACGTTGTTTTCCCGGAGGCTGTGTAAATTCAGACGACGGAAGTTACAAGTGCAACTGCCCAACTGGCTTCAAGGACGAAGTGTACTTCTGCAAGGATATTGATGAGTGCTCGGAGGGCACGCATAATTGCTCACACATATGCTTCAACACAGACGGGTCGTTTACCTGTTCGTGTCCAATCGGGTTCAGGGAGTTGGCTGGCGAGACCAGCAACTGCGAGGATATTGACGAGTGCGTCGAGAAAGCCGGTGTCTGCGGTGACAATGTGTGTAGGAACACCGACGGCGGTTACAGTTGTGTCTGCCCTAACGGTAGAGAGCCCGATCAAAATGGCGAATGTATCAGTGACGATCTGTGCGCTGCCAACAACGGAGGATGTTCGCACGAATGCTTCTCCTCTTATGGACAAATTAGCTGCCGATGCCCAGCAGACATGGAACTGTCCGCGGACGACGCCTTCACCTGCATCTACAAGTCTGTCTGTGCCAACAACAACAATGGCTGCTCCCAGATCTGCAACAATGAGCTTCAAGGGTCCTGTTCCTGTGAGCCGGGCTATGAGCTCCAAGAAGACGGCAAGACCTGCCGTGACTACGACGAGTGCATCGACAACAACGGCGGCTGTGAGCACATCTGTGTGAACAAGCCTGGTGGGTATGATTGTGTATGCAAGCGCGGCTTTGTGTTTATCGATGGCAAGTGCTTTGACATCGATGAGTGTGCTTTAGATTCGCATAACTGCGCTGCGGGCTTATTGTGTGAGAACCTTAATGGTTCCTATGCTTGTCAGTGTCCGCGGGGCTTTGCTTTTGCTTGGGGATCCTCTACAGAGTGCTCTGACTTGGATGAGTGCTCAGAAAATAACGGTAACTGCTCCGATATTTGCATAAATTTGCGCGGCAGCTTTCAGTGTTCATGTCCGCCCGGTCAAGTTTTGACAGACGACGAGAAGACCTGCGATCACGTGGACGGGTGTCTGCTTGATAACGGTGGCTGTTCCCATTCGTGTGTCTTTGCCAAACCGCTTACAACGTGTGCTTGTCCGTATGGCTATGCTTTGGGTGCCGATGCGAAAACCTGCGTCGACGTGGATGAGTGCGGCATGGGCATAAACAGGTGTTCGCATTTGTGTGTGAACGACGTGGGCAGCTTTTCATGTGCTTGTCCGGAGGGCTATGCACTTGCGGAAAATGGACGCGACTGCTTCGACGTGGACGAATGTGTCGATAACAATGGCAACTGTTCCAATATTTGCATTAATCTTCTAGGTTCGTTTTCGTGTGCCTGCGAGTCCAACTTTGAGTTGAAGGAGGACCTGCGGACTTGCACGGATGTGGACGAGTGTGAGCAGTCGCTGCATGATTGCTCGCATTACTGTGTGAATGTGGTTGGGGGCTACGAGTGCTCTTGTCCCGCCGGATTCGTCTTGGGTCAAAACAAGTTGACATGCAGCGATGTCGACGAGTGTGCTGGATATGCCAGCTGCAGTCACAATTGCCGAAACACCTTGGGGTCCTTTGAATGCGAGTGTCCGCCTGGAATGGTGCTCGATGGTGACAAGAGGACCTGTGTCGATGGGGACTTTTGCAAGCGCCTGCAACCACAATGCTCTCACGGTTGTGAGAACGTCAATGAAGGCTTCCAATGCGTATGTCCCGCTGGGCTGACACTCAGCAGCGATTCCCTGACATGCGTCGACGTTAACGAATGTGTGGTCAACAATGGTGGCTGCTCGCACACATGCACCAATACCGAAGGTTCCTTCAGTTGCCTTTGCCCGGCTAGCTCCAAGCTAGGCGAAGACGGTAAGACGTGTCAGGATATAAACGAATGCGACATCGACAACGGAGGCTGTGCTCACTACTGTATTAACTCGAAGGGCGGTCACTTCTGCGAGTGCAGTGAGGGCTTCGCCTTGCAGGACGATGGATTCAGTTGTGTCGAGAGCGACCCTTGTCGCCGCAACAATGGTGGATGCGAGCAACTTTGCGTAGCTGCAGGGTCTGGCGTCAAATGCGCATGCCGACCAGGCTTCACCTTGAGTTCGGCCGACAACTCCAGTTGCTCTGACATTGATGAGTGCCTGACGGGTGACGTCTGCCAGCAGCAGAGCTGTCAAAACACCCCCGGCTCCTACGAGTGCGTCTGCCAGCACGGCTTCTCAAAGAACAGCCACGGCCACTGTGTCGACATCAACGAGTGTGAGTATCAAAACGGCGGATGCCCGGGTGAGTGCGTAAATCTTCCCGGCACCTTCGAGTGCAAGTGCCCTCGTGGACAGCGACTAAGCGACGACCGAAAGTCCTGCGTTGAGGTACGCAACCGTTGCCAGCCGTTCCGCCAGCCGAAATATGGCGAGATTCACTGCACCACGTCGCGCCACAAGACACAGTTGTACTACAAGACCAGGTGCTCTGTGTGGTGCGTGCCTGGCTACAAGCTCGAGGGACCATCCGTAAGGCATTGCAGCGCATCTGGCCAGTGGGATAACTTCGAGAATCGCTGCATTCGTAAGTATCCTTCTATAGAATCACGTGTTCCTGTTTGTAATTCTGTTTGTTTCCAGCTCAACTATGTCCCGCTCTGTCCCGTGCCGATCATGGAACCATCCTACCGGCCAACTGCTTGCTTGGCAAGACCTACGTGGGTGAACGCTGCCTATTGCACTGCCACCCTGGCTACATGCCACTTGGCAAAAAGGTGGCCGTCTGTAATGCCGACCAGAGCTGGTCATACAATTCAACATTTGACTGCATTCCAATTGGGACTCCAATTTTAAACAGCCGCCCATTGGGTGCCCACCCCAGCCGTGGTCGACCACTGGCAGGACCGCGACCATACATCAAGTGTCCGCGCAATACCACCGTCCTTCTGCCATCGGGACACAAAACAGCAAACATTATCCTACAGAAACCGAAAACCAACTTGGACTTCAGATATGTGGAGTCCTTCCCGGCATGGTCGAGGAATTTACAAGCCCACCTGGGCACCGGAGTGCATGTCATCACATTCCGTGGAAAAGACCCGAACTCACGTCGTGGGGCTTCATGTCGCACGGTTATCACGGTGAAGAGTTCCGAGCCACCAAAGGTTGCCTTCTGTCCGACATCGTTTGAGGTTAGCTTGGCTACGAATCAGGAGAGGCGATCTATTGCCTGGAAGGACCCCCAATTTCAGAGTAACAGTCAGATAAGGAATATTCACAAGTCGAATGTGAGTTGGGGGTTGTCTAGAGAGAACTACTTGCGGGAATGAATTTATGAGTCGTCTTTTTTTTTTATTGTAGATCCCTGGACAACTGTTTGGAGAGGGAGTGCACAGAATCACGTATGAAGCCACCGACGTGGACGGCCTGACCGCCAGATGCGAGTTCAATATTGTTGTGAAAAGTAAGTCGGAGTGGGGTGGGGTATGTCATACTTTAATGGATGTGGAGAGCTGGTTGAGATTCAGGTACAGATTGAAACGAGAGTTGGGTTTGGGTACTATTATTTGGTTGAATAGAAAGGCGCACCGCACGCATCTACCATCTTTTAGACTCCCTGTAGATGCAACAAGAGAACGGCGTTATCTACTGCTTTTTCAGGGGATGCGTGGGTAAAAATGTACTTCAAGAGCTCTTCCTATACAAGGATTCACTGCTTCTAACTTACATTTGCATTTTTAAAAACAGCCTTGAACACCCAAAAGGGTATCAGTAGGTATTAGAATCATTTCCAACGCGTAGCACGTATCTCTTAAATTTTTTAGCACTCACATCATCTTTTAATACCTTCAACTTTCCATTGCAGCTCCTGCAGTTCAGTCAATTCCGTATTCTACCTACAACAACTATCCACAAGTAACACAAGTTGAAGGACGAAGTGCCAAACTCTTGGCACACCATGATTCCTATATCATCTGCAATGGACAAGCGCCAGTAAAAATTTATGGCAGTCCCGCTGTAAGTACCATTCCGTATTGGGTGTTGAAATATTTTGCCTATAATATTTAATGTGCTGTCATGTTTTCGTCCTCTTTTGAGAAACACTTTAAATAATAAATGTTTTTGTATTGTGTGTGTTTTGTGTTGTTTTTATTGATTTTTATTGTTTTCACTTTGTTTTCTCATGCGAGAAATTAGGAATGCACGTAAAAAAAATATTGTCATTCGGGAAGGGTTCCATTCACATTCAATCAATTCACATCAAGCTGCACCAAACTGAACACGCCTTAAGCAAGTTCTTCCCCTTTGTAGTTGTTCTTCTGATCGAGGATATAAATAAATTATTAGTTGGCGCAACAGGACCGCAAAAGTACCCTAGGTGTGGCTTTTCACGTCCATTCGATTTGCGTGAGTTCTTATTTTTGGGACGAATGGTGGAGATCTATAATTTTCGGCCCAAACAATTTTGATGGAATATTGCTGCAACAAAATACGATCTGCACTCCAGGAATTATAAAACAAAAGCAAAATATTGCCGCCACAACAGACCCATACACGGGTTTATAAAAAAAAAAAAAACATTTTGTTATTTAAGCTCAGTACATTCAGTTAATTTTAGCTCCAATACAAAATTCTCTTTAAAATTTTGATGACCTAAATCTAAGCAAATCTCTTGCCGAGTGGTACGCAAGTCGAGATAAACAATCAAACCTTTCATTCAGAATGTACTGCATGTCAAAATTAAGCGTGCCCATCTAACGGGTTCAATTTGTTCCTTTACTTTTGTACTAAGAAGGAAAAGACTGTCAAAATGACAGTGGTGAGGATAAATTCTCTCACAGGAAAAAGTTATTGAACGCGTTTGTAGTAATCTATGAAAAATGACAGATACACAATTCAACAACTCAAAAAAGAAGAATTTGCTAATTTATTAACAGAATTAGTTGATTCATGTATACCAAGCGATGAAAGTGATAAGGAATGACTCGAACTTCTTTTTGATGAATCCGAGCGTATGAAAGAGTTTGTACTGATTAATCTGCAAGTGTTCAAGAAAAGGAAAAAGCGACACTGCATTAAAAATGACATGGAGCAGATTGTCTCTTTTTACAGCAAGAACAATAACATCGTCGCCGTTATGCAAAATAATCTTGAGGAGAACCTAAAATCTTCTTGAACTGCCACAAAACAAAAAAACTTTTGAGCTCAGTCACCCTGCATAAATTTCTGCAGAAAAATATTTCACTTTCGATTTTACAGCACTTTTTGGAGAGTTGCGAAAATGTCACTTCCCTCGAACAGCGTACCAGCCTTTAATTGTAAGGTGACTGAGAGTGACAGCTTTTCCACTTCTTACACCAAGAAATTTGTTGAGTAAAAATTCGTAAAATTTAAAAGTAAAGGAACAGGCCTTTTTTCTAAAGCTAAATATTGACAGATGGTTATTTCCTGTTTGTCTGTTGCGGAAAGTATGCAAGAATAAGCTTTTTAATTACCTATACGATAAGTGCGGGTACCTATAATCTGAGAAAGTTGAATTAAGAGAAAATTGATTGGAACAGAGTTTTCTCAAAGAACAGGTGTTTTCTGTGACACTTATCCACTGCGTCAAAATTTAGCTACGATTTTTGCTAATGTTTGGAAATAAAAGTCGGAGAGCAGCTATAAGTATAGCTCGAACAGCGTACTAAGCTTTATTGCAAACATAAGTAGATACCTAAACTTAAAATTAACTCTAGTCTGCTATTCTAAAATGTTTTCAAATCAAAGGCGCTCTTAATGAATTATAAACACGATTTTCAGAATCTGGACCAACCAAAAAAATTAAAACATACATAGTTTTAAAACAGCCAAACTGTCTTTGCTTGATTTGGAATAAAGAATCAGCCCCAAGTATTGTGCACTGAAAGAACAAGAAGAAAACATTTCCAATACTTGTGAATAAAAAAGTTTCCGATGAAAATTTCATTCAGCCTTATCCAGTAAACATTTTCAGCTTCGACATTAAATTTTAATAGTTCAAAATGGCGATATTTTCTATACACATTTTGCAATTGTGACTTGTGAGGTTCCGTAAATTTTAAGTCGATACTAAAATTTGTTATTAGCACGTCGCATTGTTTTATAATTACTTTAAGTGTGTGGACAAAATAGTTGGTACCTATATTTTGAAATAGTGTTTGGTGGTAAAGGGAAAATTTAGCTACCCGCGGGGATATGTTTGCAAGTCTGGCAGAACTGTGCATGGAATTCAAATCCCGAGGTTGTTTTAAGTTTTTGGCACTTACAGTAAAGTGAAGTAAAGACGAAGTGCTGTGCCTAGATCTCTACCGACCTGCCTTGACAGTATACAGTAGGTACGCATATTGGAATCTTAAAAGCAGTGTTTGCCAAGATTCTCTCTTTCATCTAGTCGGAATCTGCCACCTCTGCGCGTAAGCTATACTTGTGAAGTGTTTTCGACCATATCAAGGTAAAGAATTCCCATTGAACCATGCCCTGCCCCAGCACTGATTTCATCACAAAAGCTCCAAAGTTTGGTGTTGCAGTTTTTAGTCGAAAGTCTACGAGGTAGTCCATTACAATGTCGAAGGTATTCTTGAGAGCTTGTGAAATGTTGCCTCGTATCAAATTGAAGACATGTTTCAAGTTCAAAGCTGGCAGTCTTGTGCAGACAGATCTAGTAGGACTCTAATTAAATTAAGTCTTTGCTCAAGGAACTTATTTTTCTATTGAGACTAAAGCGGAAAAATCAGCACTCCTTCGTTTAAAACTGAGACACAGCGATGTCCGTCCACGGTACCTACTTATAACTATAATCATTTTTGGTGTCTGGGCTAAATGGCGATATTTTCCAAACAAAGTCGCATATTGTGACCTAGAAAATGTTTAGTGTGAAGGTTAAAAATGATTATTAAAGGCCCATAAGTGTCTTCTAAATTTGAGTTCTGACATCTGACTGCCCTCGAATTATGCAAACGGTCTGCGTACTGCGTCTATTGCTGGTCCCCGATATTTTAAGAAAAAAGTCAAACTTGTGTTTCTATCTTTGTTTCTGATTGTGATGCGCTTTTGTATTACTATCATAAGTATAAGGAATTACATTAGAACTTCTCAACAAAATGGTAGCTCCTACCTCTCAATAATATCTAAAACACACCACACACGATACCTTATAATAAAAAAAGTTAATTAAAAAAAACAAAAAACCCGACTGACTGTAAAGAAAAAAGTTAAAAAATATGAACAAGACACTATACCCAACTAATTAAAAATCGGAGACTATACCTACCCACACATACAGCTAAAGAAAAATCTGAGTGTCTATACCCTCCGACTGCCAAATAGTTAGGTATAATGCCTGTTCATATTTTTTTAGTTTTTTTCTTTACAGTCAGTCGGGTTTTTCGGTTTTATGAATTTTTTTTTTAATCTTCAATTTATGCTTATATCACCCCGGGAAATAATACGAATCTAATGACACCTCACTCTTCAAAATCGGTCAATCCGTTTTGACTACAGGGCGTCACGTAGGAACGTACATAGGATACGCGCGAAACACATAACCCTGTCTGTGTCCAGTCGGGTAAAAAGCAAAATCCTGAATGCGGTCTACATTTATCTGTTTTAAAATGTCTTTCGTTAAAAAAGAACAGCACACAATTTAGTATGCTTTCTTATAAATTGTACTAGAACCACCTGATTTAAGCCAATCAAATGAATAAGACAACCAAGTGTATGCTCTTTCCTCCAACCACCAGAGCAAGAAAGTCTAATCGTCTAAGTTGTAAAAACCACCATTTCTGTTTATAACAAAAAAAAAACCTCAGCCGAAACTTTGTTTATTAGAAAATTAAATTTACGTTTCCCACTGATAAGAAAGGAAAACAAAAATTTATTTTTATGAATGGAAGCTTCTTTGGGGGAAACACACCCTATAGTGAGTAAGTCCCCACGTTTCTCAAATTAGAGTTTATTGCCTCTTTAACCTTTTACCAGCATAACAAAATGATTTCTATTCAACTGATAACATGTTTTTGTTTTGTTTTGAAGAGCACATTCGCTTAAGATTTACATAGATTATTCACTTCGTCTAATATTACGCATAAATGTTTTTCCAAATAATCAACAATGAATTGGGGTTTCCGCGATACTAATAATCATTTTTAGGCTGTTTTTCGAACTCACAGTGGCGAAATTTTCCATACAAAATTGCATATTGTGATCTACAAAATATTTAGTGTGCAGATTAAAAATGATTATTAGTAAGGCCCTTCTATGTATTGCAAGCCACTGTGCACATCCATAACTGTTTAGCAACATAATGATTTTTTTAATTTTTTTTTCAGATTAATCTCCCACCGGGCTGCGTAATTAAAAACGTTCGAGTTAATCCAGTCCGACAATATGTAAGGCGGCGATTAATTAGTACCCACAGATGGACGCCTTTCATGAGTTTTTAAGTCACTTTGGATGTTTAGATTTAAATCTTTCATCTCATTAAATTTGTAAAAAAAAGTCATCATATGGAGCTGCACTGCTAAGGTCCATTTTATTCAATTGAAGTTGAACACAACTTGGGAAGTTTCCCATATAAAAATCCTCAAGTTGTGTTCAACTTCGAGTGAATAAAATGGGCCTAAGTGTACTACAGGCGGGGAGAAAATATCGCACCTTACTTTTAAGGCAATTCAGTTCCGACTTTTAATTCAATAAGTTCACAGTAGACGCATATTTTATTAAAATTTTGCAATTTTGAACTTAGATAAATTTAAAGTCGAAACTAAAATTGGTTATTAGTACGTTGGATCGTGAGTTTAACTTACACAAATATGTTTTAAGAACATTTACATGTTTATCCATCTATTGACGTTTAGTGTTTCAATTTTAACTTTATTTTTAATACATTTCTTTTTGTGTACGGATAATAACGAACTAGAGTTGTAAACAGTGCTGACATTTCATTTATTTTTGATAATATTTTATATAGAGCAAATGATATTTTGTAGAATGAAAGTCTATTTAGTGTTTTATTTACCAATAAAATAAATGTGTATAAGCATTTCTTTTTTTTTCAAGTTTCGTAGCAGACTTTTGCTTCATGTAAGTCACAATTAATTGGGACGACCAAGTCATGCATTGACAATTATTTGGGGGAGATGAGACATTACCCAGTTCCATGCGGAGAACCCAACAGCATCCCTTAAAGCCTAAACTTATCTCTCAGTTGTGCTTCATCTATGACAAATTAATACTCGTAGCTAGCCAAAGTGTCTAACAATAAAACACTCAGCTTGGATCAACGGATCCAAAACTAGGTTGGAAAAGTTTTTGTGTTTAGTAAGTAATCTGACGAAAAGATTGCATAATCCAGCAACTATATACATCGAGAAATGGTCTAGTCATATAAATTCCAAGTTAAAGGCCACAGCCTGCATTTGTTTCCTTATTTTTTCATTTCCGAAATAATCGGCCTAATTATTTTTTTTTTGTTGTTGTTTCATAGTAAATTGTGTATTTGTAAAACTAAACCAACTTTTCATCATCCAATTCTGATTGACTACTAAATTGCACTTCTCAACAGATTTAAATTGAAATAATGATGAAACTTGAAAGGCGCAATGCCTCGAGTTAATGCCGGAATTGAAGTCTGTCGCTGTAAGATTTATTTCTTTAGGTATACTTGAATGACAAGCAGAAATCGACGAGAGAATGTCGCTATTATAATATGGACCATGCAGCCGCCTTCTAATAGCACTACTGTCTGTCTATGTCGTTTTCAATTGGGATTTTCAGATTTTGCGCTCAGATTTCAGATAGGTAGGTATTTCGTGCCCAATGTATGTTCAATTTTTCTTTCTCTCCATTTGTGGTGGTGCGTTTTTTAAAAGTCAGCTGTTCCTAAATTGTAATTTGTGTTTGTAAAAACTCATTCATGTTGATATCCATTGCAGCAGCCAAATGTACATTTTTCTCTATTTTTGACAGACTTGCCGGCGAAAAATGTAATGAATAAGACAATATGTTCTGAGCATCACAATGGAACATGAAATCTGACAGCCAGCTGATTTCAAGAGCAGAAAAACTGTTCTGAATGTGAAAGAAAAAGTGTGATTTTTCTGTCCCAATGGAAAACGACATTGAAAATATTACAAAGAATGCATTAAAGGCGTACATAGCAGTAAAGCCGTAGATAACAAATTTCGAACATACAATCAACGGAATTTTTAGTACCTCAATGGGATCGTTATAATTTCTAGCGTAGTGAGCAGTCGGGGAGAACTTTATCTTTCCGTTTGTCTCTGGTCAACGAACTTGTTTACTTTGTTTCATTTTTAATTTATATTTTGCTTCTTATTTTGACGCAGATGTATGCCTACAATAACAATAATCGTTGTTGGTGAAGACTACGACAGAAGCTTACGTATAAATAGCCTATACATGGATAAGCTATCTAAAACAAGTCATTTACAGTTTGGAACCTAACTATTCATCCATTCGTGCAAATAAGGAGAAATTGATCTACAATTTTGATATGGGCTTAGTAATCGACTTCTTTAACTTACTTTACTTACTTAAAGGACTCCCGACCCGTGGAGAGTCTCTGCCTGAGAAACTGCAGCCTTCCATCCTCTACATTCCCGGGCACGCTGCACTCTGGCGTCCGCGATGGCTTGGTCTTTCAAACGGAGGTTCAAAGGAAGCCCTCCTTGTCTTCTCGAACCTGGGGGCTGGGATTCGAAGATCCTCATAGCTGAGGCATTATTGACCATTGGCTCGATGTGGTCGCTTATAAGAAGCTGATGTCGTTTTCCATTGGTTTCACTCGGAGATCCACTCATTCTCTAATCCAATGGAACAAGAAAACTGCTTCTGATTGAATCCACAAAAGTATTGGTGAAATGCCAAAATATAATCCACGGCAGCTGTCAACTGACTTGTATAAAATACAAAAACTACATTTGGGTGAGTGCATCTTGAGTGGATTCTGACTTCGAATCGAGAAGCGAAATTCGCTCCTCAGAATCACCAGAAGAGTGTTTTTTGTGCCAATGGAATGGTTACAGAAGTGATTTTTTCGATTCCGAACTCTCCCGGATGCTGACATGAGTCTCTCTAGAGGGTAATCTATAAGGAAAACATTCATAAGCCGCAGGCTGCCACACGAAATATTCATACGAATATCACTTCTAATTGTTTATATTATGCAAATAAAATCGTATTATTGAATAACAAAATTGGTAAACAACATTCAAATCAAATGCAATTAAATTCGCAAAAAGAAGGAGCGTTTCATGTTTTGTCCAGCTTTCGACTCTAGAATATTGGTAAACAAAATATTCAAAGTAATTTAATTAGGTACTATTGGATTCTGATCGTATTATAATATTTGTTTATATAAGCATATTTTAGCAATCAGTTTCTGTTATGAAACCACTTGATAAACACGAATAATAAACAAAGTGTATTTCTCACTTAAGCTGTGCTTTTCTACAGACGTTGTGCGAAAACCAACCACTTTTGAAAACAACTTTATCATGTCATTAAACCCGTTGTAGTCAAGCACAATAGTTTCTCTCCTGCTATATCAGGTTTATTTTAAATAAACCAACTTAATAAATAATTCTTTATATAAGTGCTGAGTACATACAGTCGAATCAGAAAAAAGTGGAAATTCCCTGACCCATACCGTATATTTTTTAATATTTCATACTCATATTTTTTACAGCCCTATTAGAAACAAAAGAATATGATGGGTGAGCAAATCTTAAACAAAAACTGACACTCTTCTCAGAAACTAGTGGACAACTTAAGCCTAGTACGCTGTTCGTGTCAAAACTGAGCTGACATACAAAAATGTCTCCAAAGATGAAATTAAACGAAGCAATTAAGCCGAGCAGTATGTAGTTTGTATCCAACTATATGGAAGGTCTGTTCCCTTACTTTCTGGTTCAATTTTGGCAATGTGTCAAGTTTCTCTTCATTGTGAGAGAATTCGCTCACCGCAATGAATGAATGAATGAAATATAACCAAAAAGAAAAGGAACGCGTTGAACCACAAATTTGAAAGTGTCAATTTATTCTACGCGGGAATATTCAAGTAGCAGTAGAACAAAGCACAGATTTATATTAAAGGCCAAGTTTTGTATGGCTTTTATTGTAGAAACTAAAAACTTCAATTCATTTGCTTCTTACATCTATTTTATAAATGAAAACAAATAAGAAGTCAGTTACAAATAAACATTTGAACGATTTGACAACCTTCTGTCAGCAATAACCAACAAGCCCAAAGAAACTTCTTGCAGGTTTTTTATGGGGGGGGGGGGGGGGGGAAATGTTTTGTTCTCTCGTTTTGGCTCTCTTCTGCCCAACTTTAGGGAACGAAATTTTAGTAAATTTAGCTAATGTGCTCAAATGCATTATCGTTACAAGTAAAATGCTATCGAAATCAAAAACAGGCTTTGCTTGTTTTCCTACTGAACTTTGAAATGTCAAAATTAGGCAAACATTTTTCGGAGGGGTGGTGGTTTGACGCTTGGATTTACCTCCCCGGAATAGGATACTAAGGTTTTGACTGCGAAGTTCCCGATAGATGAGTTAACTTGATTGTCAGTTCCCTCATGGATTGAATTGAATCGATCGCAATCCCAGAAGCTTTATAAAAGATTTGATCGAGAATGATAAAATAGAGAGAGAAATCCCCCTTTTCATTTATAAAGAGTTCACTGTGCTTCTCCGGACTTGTACTTATACACTTTCTTAAGTCATGAGGTTGACAGTTGAACAAAACCAAATAAACAATTAAAAAAGAAATATTCACTTAGCTGAAAGGGGCTCGAAGGAGCTCAATAGATTTCGTAAGGTTTTGACAGAAGTATACGAAATGACGTAACTTGCCGATTAACTAGTTTGAGTTAAATTTGTTGAACAACATTCAACTGAGAGTTCAAATATGTATATCATGTAATCAACTATCGTGATAACAGTTTTATATAGCCACCTTTCGAAAAGCCATATTACTCAAATTTCTGTCAAAAATACATTTTTTTGTACCACAATCACAAAAGGAAGGGCTTCATCATCGGTTGCCTTTATCACGACTCGACTGTATAGTAATTGTAATTTGCGATTGCAACTTTCAACCAGCAGTTAAAACAAAAAAAAATAAAAAAATTACATGCAATCTGGATCACGTGTGGCTGGGAGTAAGTCCAATTAAAATATTGTTGTTGGTCAATATTTACAGTAATTAAAATGGTAAACATCAATAATGCATAAAATACGTCAGTTTATGTAGCCGCTTTGTTGGGGGTTTGGCGAAGAACATCTGTATGCAGTTGCTTTCTTCCGTAATTTATCAAATCGCAACAGTATATGTAATTGTACAATACTCACTTCCCAGAAAGTGCTGCAGTTCACCTCAAAACTTGAATTGTTGAAATGTTCATCGACATTCTTTCTTCTGGTATTGGTGTTATGATGACCACTGCTCACACCCATTCAACAAGATTGGCGATAACTTACCCCGATAACCTTTACGAAACGATTGTCAGAGCTTCGACTTCGGTTTTAGCCGAATCTATTTAAGTACCAGTAGTCTCGTTTGATTCTTTTAGTGTTTGATTTATGGTCTAGCGTTATAAGCGCGCGGTTGTGGTTTAATATAATTGCGCGATCTGTGAGAATTAGTTTGAATTTGTTTTGCTCGTGGTTAAGTGAACCTTTGCTGTGGTGAATTATTTCAAATTGGATTTTAAATACAAATAAAAAGAAACCGAAATCAAGATGATGTACGAGCGACAAGCATCATTTGAAAGGGTTAGTGCAATTGAGTGGATTTAAAATTCTCCGTTTAAGTGGGCATTTTTTTTTTTAAGGAGCAAGATAATTAATTTTGAGAGTATTTTACTATTTCCGTACACCACTGTCCGTTTGATTGAATGGGACACATTTTGACTTCGCATAGAGATCTATTAGGTCTAGTTCAAGACAGTGATGAAACTTATCGCAGTTCTAACCAAGCCAATTGCCATTTTACAGTTTGCGACTTTGAAAGAAGGTTTTTCCTGGTTTGGGTCAAACTGCGGAGATTAATTTTGGATTTCATCAGTTTTTTTAACGCAAGTCTGAGTTGAGCGAAAATGAAGATCCTTATGAGCAAAGGTTCAGTAAATAGTTTGGTGGTCCAAGGATTTCCTGTGATTTTTTTAAACAAAAATAAACTCTTTTACTTCCGCTTCCCCTTTCGGCACAAACGAATCTAAAATGGATGAGAAAATGTTTTTCTGAATTCTACATAGAACGCGTTTTAGAAAAAGACACCGCTTTGAAATTAGAAATTGTTGAAAATCATGTCCAAAACCAAATCAGTAATTAGGCCTGTTCATTTACTTTTGTAGTAAAAATGGAAAAGACTGTCAAAATGAAAGTGGTAGGGATACATTTTCTCACGTAGAGAGAGACACTTACGAAAATGTTAGGGAACGCTTTTGAAGTTATCTATGAAAAATGACAGAGATAAATATATCAAATATTCAAATAAGTGGTACGAAAAGTCGTTAAAATGTTTGATAAACTCGAGGACTTTGCTAATTTACTAAAAAAATTTAGTTACATCAAGTATAGTGATGAAAGTGATCTGAAATTAATCGAACCTCTTCTTGATGAATCCGAGTATGCTACAGCGAGGAAGAATTTCGTTCAGGAGAACATTCATTTTCCCGCCTGTTGATACCATTTTAATACAATTAAAATAAATGCACGCATTTATGCAGAATAGGGCAACAAATTTCAAACCAGCTGTTAATTGTATTTAAGGTGACGTGACAGCCTTTCCAATTCCTACACAAAGAAATTTGTTGAGTAAAAATTCGTAAGGTTCTCACTGGAGGGGTAATATCTTGCTCTCTCGACGATGCTCTCTTTTACGAATTTTTCGAGCTAGGGAACAGCAATGAGTAAAAATTCGTAAGAATTAGTAAAAATTCGTAGATTTAAAAGTAAAGGAACAGACCTATAACGTACATGAGATGTCAAGAACTGTTGAATTATGTGAACTTCGTCTAATAAAATATGGACTAAAATCTACTTAAATTGTGCCAAACGCTTGATTACTGTAGATCAGCTGAGGATTGATTACTTACTCAAAGTCAGCCCTTTCATGTGACTTCCTTTGGATTAATACTAAGAAGAAATTAACCTTTGAAGCTGTTGATTTAACTATATACCGCCCTCTTTTCGGCTATCTGGACTTGATTCGCGCCACCCACCACCAACTCTGTAGCTCTATTTAACTCAGTTTTGAATGAAAACTTCTGGTCTCTCATTTAAGCCCACTCGCGTGGATGGTTCCTCGTACATTGCCGAAGGTATAGAGGGTCAAGAAGCTCGCAACACATGCCTTTTGTTCTCGCCGAAAACTGAAGCCAGTGGCGCATTGGCCCAGATTTTGAAAATCTTCAAGAAACACAACGTCAATCTGGTGCACATCGAATCTAGATCATCGACTCGTCTGCCTGGCTACGAGTTTTTTGTCGAATGTGACGGTCGACTTGGTTCCTTGGGAAAGGCTATTGAAGATCTACGTGATAACTGTAGCTATTTCAATATCATCTCCAGAGATTACAAGGATAATACATCGGCTGTGCCGTGGTTCCCTCGAAGAATTCGTGACTTGGACCGTTTTGCTAATCAAATTTTATCCTATGGATCAGAGTTGGATGCTGATCATCCGGGATTCACCGATGCCGTCTACCGTGAGAGGAGGTTAGTCAGAGTTGAAAAAAAAACGACAGTACGTGCTCTATTCACTTTGAATTTTAGGAAGTACTTTGCGGATATTGCCTACAACTATAAGCATGGAGAGCCCTTACCACAGGTCGATTACACTAAAGAGGAGACCGAAACCTGGGGCGTGATATTTAGGAATCTAACTAAACTGTACAAGACCCATGCTTGTAGGGAGTACAACCATGTATTTCCACTGCTGGTGGACAACTGCGGATACAGGGATGACAACATTCCCCAACTGCAAGACGTTTCAAACTTCTTAAGAGGTAAGGTGAAGGTCAACAATTTACGAACACAATTACAGCTTCCATTCCTCTGTAGATTGCACAGGTTTTACCCTGAGACCAGTAGCTGGATTATTGTCGTCACGAGATTTCCTTGCTGGTCTGGCCTTCCGTGTCTTCCACTCAACCCAGTACATCCGTCACCCAAGCAAGCCAATGTACACCCCCGAGCCAGATGTTTGCCATGAACTGCTTGGACACGCGCCGCTCTTTGCCGATCCAGCCTTTGCCCAGTTCAGTCAGGAGATCGGTTTGGCTTCGCTGGGCGCCCCCGATGATTATATTGAAAAACTTGCTACGGTAATGGATGAACTCCCCACATAGAGGTTTCATTTTGAAAACGCTTACACCTTTGTCTTTTGTAGATCTTCTGGTTTACTGTGGAGTACGGTCTTTGCAGGCAAGAGAATGAGATCAAAGCTTATGGCGCTGGACTTTTGTCGTCATACGCCGAGTTGGAATACTGCTTAACCGACAAGCCACAGTTGAAGGACTTCGATCCCTCGGTTACAGGTGTAACAAAATATCCAATCACTAAATTCCAGGGGCTCTACTACGTTGCAGATAGCTTTGAAAATGCCAAGGAGAAGACCATGTAAGTTTTTCGCCTCCGAAAAGATGACTTTAATCTAACATTTGTTTGCTGTATTTTTATAGTAAATTTGCCAATTCGATTCCCCGCCCATTCGGAGTGCGTTACAACCCGTATACCCAAAGTGTTGAGGTCTTGGACTCAAGGCATCAGGTTGAGAATCTAATGAGTATAATCAGTTCAGAGTTCCAAGTGTTGCAGAATGCAGTGTCCAAACTTAAAATGTAAATCTATTATTTTCCCTTATATAATGTTTTTTCAAAAATATTTTATACATCTAGTACTGCAATTTTTTCTACATAAATAAATATTTCTAATCACATTTAAGCTGGTTTTATGGTTTTAAGATCAAAGTGAAGGAGAGGTCCCACATTAACTTGTTTTTGCCGAATAGACTTGTTGAGGAATCTTAAAATTGGCAAAAAAAAAGCTCTGTGTAACCCAACCCCAAGCGCGGCAGGTGGAACATACACAAGCTCACATAGATGTGTGACGGAACTGCTAAAATAGTTAGGTTATAGGTCACCGCAACACAGATTGCGTCGCACTTTAATTATATCATTATCGCAGTGCAACTATTCGATGCTGTTTTGCTTTCTAAAACAGATAACAGAATTGCAAGTTTTTTCTAATAAAACATATTGATTTCCGCCAAGTGGGCGACGCTACACATCCAATCCAATCCAACGTCAAAGTTGAGGGTTGTACCCAAGTTTGAAGTGGAGATGGTGGCTTAATGTTGTGTTTCTTGAACCGGTTTAGGATACCGGAAAAAAAAAATTGTAAGTCCACAACCACGCGGAGTGGGACGGCGAATGCCATATTCCATTTCGGCATCATTAATGAGCTGACAGATTATCGTAGTTCCACATAACACCCTGTGTAAAAGTTGAGAGGCACACGCAGTATCAAGTCACAGCTAGGGGACGTGAGCATTGAACGGAAGGTCAGTAGGGGAACACCTCAAGGTGGAGTCCTCTCACCGCTCATATGGCTCCTCGTAGTTGATGAACTGCTAGAAATACTGGAAGGGGAAGGCTTCATTGTGAGCGCATACGCAGACGATATCGTTATTCTGGTTCCAGGTAAATTCACTCCAGTTCTCAGCGAAAGACTTAGTTACGCACTTCTAACTACTAGCCAATAACTGGGTCTCGGGCCGCGGACTCGGAGTGAACCCATCGAAGACGGAAATCCTCATGTTTACGAGGAAAAGGGCGATCCCCGCCTTCAATCCCCCAAGGATGGGCGGGGTAGACCTTGAAATTTCAAAAACAGCAAGATATCTGGGAGTAATCTTAGATTCCAAGCTCAGCTGGAAGGAAAACATAGAGGATCGCGTCAAAAAGGCATACGTGGCACTATATGCCTGCAGAAGAGCATTCGGCAACACTGGGGATTCAGGCCACACGTGGTGCACTGGTTGTACACATCTATAGTGCGGCCCATCCTAACATACGGTACAGCAGTGTGGTGGAAGGCTATTGAGAAGAAATACCATCTCTCAAGCTTAACTAAAGTTCAAAGGGCAGCATGCATCGGGATTACGGGTTCCCTACGGACCACTCCCACCGCAGCTATGGAGGTGATACTAGGCCTCACCCCTCTGGACATCTACTGCAGCAGTAAGGCGGTCAAAACCGCAATCAGGTTGAGGGAATCTGGATTGTGGTCATCTAAACCCTACGGTCACGCCGCCATTGAAAGCCATTGGGACGCGGCGAAGGAGATTGTGACTACGGACTACATTCCCTCCACCCTCGTTTTTGGAAGGAGATTCACTACCAGAATTCCAAACAGAAGCGAATGGGTGAATAAAGAAGTAACAAAGGAAGAGGAGCTAGCCCTATGCACCGACGGTTCTAAGATGGATATCGGTACAGGCGCGGGCATCTTCAGCGAACCACTGGACCTGCGAGAATCATTCAGAATCAACGATGATTGCAGTGTATTTCAAGCAGAGGTAGCCGCTATCACCCAAGCGGCGAAGGACCTTAAGAGACGGCACATTGTCGGTAAAGAAATCACTATTTACTCTGATAGCCAAGCGGCCATAAAGGCCATGGAATCAGTCGTGGTGAAGTCAAAGGCAGTAAGTAGCTGCAAGAAATATCTGGACGAAATATTACAAGCCAATGCGGTGACCCTATGCTGGGTACCAGGGCATATGGATATTGCAGGGTAATGAACATGCGGACGAGCTTGCAAGAGACGGGTCGAAGATGCAAGCATGTATGGCCCTAAAATCAGTAAGGACTCCGCTAAGCACGCTCACAAGGAAGATTGACATTGCATCCTGGAGTAGAACTAACCTACGCTGGACCAATGTCACCACCTGCAGGCATACAAAAGAACTTTGGCCAGAGGTGAGCAAAAAGAGATCTAAATACATGATCGGATTAAACCGCAAAGAGATTCGCATACTCACGGGGTTCATTTCTGGACACTGTGCGATAGGCGTACATGCGGAAAGGCTGGGGATACTGCATAATGATTTTTGCAGAAGCTGTAGGGACGTTGAAGAAATAGAATCCGTTCGCCACCTACTTTGCGAATGCCCAGCCCTTAAAAACAGCAGACGGAGGATCCTCAACAGTTACTTCTTCGATGACCTAGAGGATTTGAAGAATGTTGATCTCAATGCACTCCTGAGATTCATACTCAAATCTGGGTGGTTCTAGTAGACAAACAGACTTCATATCATTGGCTAGTCGTAGGACGAACTAGCGGATCATGTTACAACGGAGCTTTAAGAGATTAATACCAATCTACGTGGCTCCAAATGAAAGCGGTTTATTTTCTTGTCTTTAACAGGTCACACTGGATGGTTCCCGTAAATGGACACAATGGACCCAACTGATGGTCTAAGTGAAGCTGTGGCAGACTGTCACAAGAGAACCCTTTTACCTACCTACCTACGTTGCTTATTGCAGATTGGAACCAGTGGCTTAAAAGGTGGACGGACGATTTTTCAACTAAAATTCGTCAGTGGCATTTAAAACACGCCAAACTAACTAGGAGTTGGCAAATACCCCGAATGTGTTCCACAACCCCTAGTAGATGAGTTCAACACTCCACTGGTGTCACTGCTCTGCTCTAACCTCTTTATTTAAACAACGATTTTGGGGTAAATAAAATGTGTTAAATAAACTCAATTTTAATACAACATGAATAATTACACAAAAGTTTCTGAAATAATTACAGTTACATCTAGGAAAGTAAAAATACAAAATAAACGGGCAACTTGAAATAGCTCGTCACACGCAACTTTGTATGGAGAAACCACTTGGCCAGCCTTTTGGTTGTCAGTATTGCAGTAATTATCAGTTGGGCCCCTGATTCGGTCCCATCGGATAACCCTGGGATGGTGGACCGACTTGTCCCATCTGCTGCATTGGTGAGTGCATCATTGGACCCGGACTCGAGCCAACCGGCGATGGGACAATCGTCTGAGCGCCCGACATTTGCGAACTGGGTGGAGGCACATCACTCGGCAGAGTTAAATTTGTCAGCAAATCCCTCACCGCTGGGAACAATGAGCATTCGCCTTGTTGCGAACCGTATTCTGCGAAGCGTCGCAGGAGAGATCCTGCTGTGTTGGCTGCCTGTGACGGCACTTGTTCCCTCCGCTCGGCTAGTTGGGTTATATTCGAGCTGAGGTCATAGATCATGGGTAGGACCAGAGATGGGCTGCTGCTGCGGTCCATTCCGGGGTAGGGGATGCGAGTTATTTGAAGCTGAAATGAAACGGAAATTAGAGAAATGATGGCGGGGTTATAGTAATGTGGTGGCTTACGAAAAACAGGATTTTGAGGCGGCAAATGAGTACACCGGGACTGCCGATGGGTACAATCGGTGGAGCTGAGGGCGGAACTCGCATGCACAGTTGCACGGTCCACTTGAGACTGCCCTGGGCAAGCTCGGGCATCATTTCGAGCCGCATTATCTGGATGAAATCCTTGAGAACAGTAATGGGACAGTTGAGTGCGCGACAGAAGCCATGCAGGGCGTTTGGTCGGTATGGTGGCACTGCAATGCGTGTTTCAAAGAACTGCTCGACCACTTGCAGATCGTCGGGATTCCATTGGAAAGTGGGTTTGCCATCTGGCGATGGAGGCACGGGGATCTGGGACACCTTCAAGTGCAACGACTGCATGTTGATCTGATTCAGAACCACTTGGCATTGCAGGCCGTCCACTTTGAAGAGAACCACGCCTGGCTCATTCGAAGTTATAGCAGTAAGCGATTCCTCTGCCTGAATGTTACGCTGCAACTGCCTTCGCATGTAAACACAGCCCAAGAAGCGCTCCAATGGGCACACCTCGGGCCCGCCAATCTCCTTATTCGGATGCGGACATGGTCGGCATAGGGTCTCAAGAGCTTCGTGGGTCAACAGAGTGGGAACGGCCCCAGCCCACGATCTATTCGGAAGCACCCGGGAGAGATGAGTCGTAGACACGGTCGACTGTGACTTGTGTTCTGGACTCTGGCCGGGTCTGGGTGACGGTCTCGGCATGCTTGGCGATCCGGGCCAGTTTGATGTTGCCGGCGACATGGCAGTGAATGGGCTGCCATCGGTGTGACTCTGCATATACATACTGGGACCGGGAGAATGTGCCATTGGCGACGGTTGCGGATTCAATGGCGATGATGGCATCAGACCACTTGGCGATGGGTGCGGCATGTGCGGAGCCGGCGGTGATGTCATACTGAAATTGGGGTGATTCTGTCCTCCGATTGGGTGAGGACTGGCCGGCGTGTGCGGATTGGAGCTAGTTGGAGGCGTGATCGGCGGCGGAAAACGTAGCCCACCATCGCGGGGACTCTGTGGGCCGCGCATGCCACTGCTCAGGAAGGGAGAAGATCCTCCAGCTCCAGGGCCATGAGTGTCTTCCATGGCGATTGGCGATGGCGGATTATCGTCCTCGCTTTGAGAGCGACGCCGATAGACCGCGTTTTCGTCGACATATTTGGACAGGAAACCCTTCAAGGAACGGCGTGTGAGCGAGTTTCTTTGTGACATTCATCAAAAACTTACCTTAAGGCCTTGTGTTGGAGTGAACTCATCGATGACATGGTTGCGATCAAAACGGCTATAAGCGCCGTCACGAATCGAAACCAGTCCGCCGGCTCTAAAGCGGATTTCAAGACAGTACATGGCTTGGTAGGCCAAGCGAAGCAGCGTCGGCGATTGTGGAAGAATGCAGAACGAAAGAACTGGCACTTGGGGACGCTGCAAACAAAAGAAACAATCAGATTGACTGGAAACGCAGGTGAATGGTCAGAATTTACAGGGATGCCCAGCTGCGGGATTATCGGCAACTTCGAAATGGAACTCAACGGCTGATATGTTTCATGGAGAATATGCACGATATGGGTCAAGTCTTGATGTCGATTGAGATGCGACTGCAACTGCTCGCGCATCATTGAGTGGGCATTTATGGCGGACAGACCTCCGACGAACACCAAGCGGAAACCTTTCAGCTGCGCCGACCAGTAAACATTGCAGGTGACCTCGTTGTTGGGACCGTATCCAAGGAGAAGGTTCACGTAGCTATACGACTTCACACTCACCATGGTGTGCAGATTGTACTTCTCTAGAAACATATGGAGGTTGATTACCAGTTCTTGGAGACTCGCACACAACTCACCCGACTTCACATGCTCGGAGAAGTTGTACACCAACGTGTAGAGGTACACGATCTTTGACCAATCCTTCAGCAGCTCATCGACTGTCTTCCCAAAGTCACTGTGCGACTGTTCGTACGTCAAGTAGACGGTTCGACGATTGCCCTGCTCTTTCTGGTGAGTACTTTGCAGCGGGGTGCTGTAGAAGACGAGCTCCACAACCCATGCCCGGCTCTGGTTGTTTTTGTTCATCTGCGAACGAATCGAGACTGAAAGCAGCCGCTTCAGCAGGTCATTCCAAACGTGCTTCTCAATTGTTGGCAGAGCAGTTGTAGACTGAAAGGAGCAAGAGTTGAACAATATTTGACGATGAACAGTGGTCTGACAAGTCACCTTTTGATTTGCATCAGTTGTGGAATTTGGCATGGGCAGTGTCAACAGCTTGAGCACCAATGATGTTGCATTTGATTCGACTTGCAGTCCACTGTGGGCTATGTTATGTTTGGCGAATTCCTGTGCCAAGTTGAGGAATGGAATCTTCTCATCGCACATTGCCACCACGTGAGCCAACTCGGGGATGAAGTAGGCCGGGAATATGGTCTTCTGCTGCTTGGATGGTGGTCCGCACAATTCCGATGAAGACTTGCGCTTGTGTGGAGGTACATCTGAAATAGAGGTCTGTCAGTACAAGAAGTTCGCGGGCAAAACAATGGATTGTCTGCTTGCATATGGAAGGAGATAGGGGATGACATCTCACTGGGTTGGTAAACACTTGCTCCTTACCGTCAACATACGTGCCAGGGCCATGTGTGGCCACAAATGTGTCGAACTCAATGAGCCGTAGTAGTTTTGTGTACATTTTCGGAACATCCGCTGGCGGTTGCTCTTCCGGATTCTCGTTTTCGGTCGCAAGATGACTGACGAAGCCCAAGTGGAAGGTGTACTCCATCTCACTCGGCGCCGATGGTTTCTCTTTCAACTGAACGACCTACAACAAACAGGTTGTATTCTCCATCACTGATGGAAGTAGCTCTTCACTTACCAGTATAACGTTTGGATGCCGGTTCAGCTTGACGAAGATCTTGTGACGCCCGGTAAGAAGCAGCTGGTTGTCCGGAATGCTTAGGAATGGAAGCGTCTCCGTTGCAGTAGCCGGCAGGTGTTGTAAAGTCTTCTCACAGCGACGGTGCGTGATCCAGAACCTGGCGGTGAGAGGTCACATAGATAAGAGCTACCCGATGAGTCCTCTTCGACTTACCTCAATTCCGAGATCAACTGCTGCAGCTTCCCACGATCCCCATTCAGTGTCGTCTGTAAGTCATTCATGATGGGGCAATCCAAGTGCTTTGGCACGTGACACTTTAGCATGCCAGTATGAGTGTCAATCGTAATGTGAATCTGTTCAGCTCGCAGACAGGGATTGAGCACAGGCACCGTCAGAATCGCTGGTGTTCCTTGTAGATTGACTGCGGAAGCTAACAATTTGTAGAAGAGTCTTTAGTGAGCTGAATTTGCTTCTTTGCACTTACAGTCCACGTCCTTTAGGAACGACTGGAACTCCAACTTCAGATCGCCCAGTCGCGACACAGAACGTATGTACACAGTGTGTACGATCAGTCGCTCCATTGAGAGATGGTCGGAGCGAACGGCCCGATCGGCGACCTCCGATGACTCCTTGGCGCCCAACGATGGAACATGTACAACAGCCAGAGGACGACCGATTTCGTTGGGATCACTTTGCACGGTCAGTCGATAGCCGAGCTCGGACTTGGGATCCATTCTGGTCAGTTCACGCCAGTAGGAAACGCTTACTTTGACTCCGGGCACGTACTCTTCGACGCAAATATTGTCGTCCAAGCGTTCGTAGCTCAGACGGAGTGTCTGCGTGTAGAGTACCTCCAATTGCAGCGACTGACAGAAGTAGTGGAGGCAGTTGTAGACTTCACTCAAAGCGTTGGGGTTCTCGACGAGACGCGCTTGGATGAGTTGATGGATATAGTTGACCTGCAGCGAATGGACCAGGGATTTCCCATCTGGAATTGGGTAAAGTGTTTATTGGGATATGGCCATCGGTGCAACTTTGTTAGATGAGGGGGTTTTCAACTTATCAGTTTATAACATGCATAACACTGCAATCTGACAGCTAGATTCCAATTCCAGATGAAGCTAGACACAAACAGATAACGCACTACGAGCTTGCACTTACAATACTTGACTTGCGGACAGTGATAAGGGATTGAGCTGTTTTTCAAAACGATTTCCGCGACTAATAGACTAATGAATGCGCTTCAGTTATATTTGCGTAGCCATAGACACAAGTTCAGTTCGAAATCGAAATGCTGCGTTTTGCGCGCTTTTGCATCCCCCTCTGTGTCCTACTGTCGAGTTTTATTTTCACTACCGCGATGGGGAACACGATTTCCTCTACACGTCCATCTTCGAGCAAGGACGGACGGATGAAAGAAATCGAAAGCAATTTGCGTAAAGTCGAAACAGAGATGTCGGACGTCCACAAGGCGCTCGAGTCCGGAGATACCTCCAACATAAAGGAACGACTGGCGACTCTCGAAGGCTTATTTCAAAATCTCAGGCACCAACTGGCTGAGGAACGACGTCGTACCTCTGCAACAATGGAGGAGTATGACGAGGAACTCACCAAGCTCACCAACTACTACAACTCACTAGATGCACAACTAAAAGCGTTGCAGGCAAAAGTACAAGAGATGGCCCGAAAACTTCTACCGTCGGAAACGGTGGAAGCCATTAAAAGTCGTCGCTTTTCAGCGGCTGAGTCGCTCCTCGTCAAATTGAATGACAACGCTAAGATTGCCAAGATCGTGCACGACGTGTATGACCACTCGCAGGACAATATAGACATCCTTCTGGACTTTAGCAAGGCTTTGACATCAACCAATTTTAACTACTATCTTCTGAGTGCCTTGCGGCTTGAGATGACAGCCAACGACCATGCAGATCTGTGCAAAACAATGGAATTGGCCAAAAGTTTAGCCAGCAAAGCGGGTGGCAGTACTGCATCGGATGTAAAGGCGAAGTCACAGGTCATGCTGAGGGAAACGATTGCAGAGATAACAGATACTGCAACGCAGAAACTGATCACAGCCATGAAGTCAGGAGGTTACGAACAAAACCATCAGGTAAAGAAATTCGCCACCACGATGGTGGGTCTACCCCTGCAAGCCTCCGATCATATAATGCGACGGCTGGCAAGTGAGGCATATCCAGATGTTCCTGCAGTACAGGTTGCGGAAAATATAGCCAGCCATGATTATATTGAACAAAAAGTCGTTGGACTGGCGGCATTATTCTTGAAGCTAAAAAGTGCCAATGATTTGAACAACTATGCTGTCCTACACATCGCCGACTACCTAAAGCAGTTCAGGGAGAATCGTGACTACTCCAAACTGGGCGAGGAGCAACGAGCATCTGTCAACAGGGTAATCGAAGGGCTGCCTGCGTGTGCGAAAAATTTAATATTTTCGTCGAAGGTTTGCTTGAAAAATAGACAACTGTCCAATGATACGATTTGTTTGTATATGCCCAGATCGTCTATGGTGTATGATGTGGAGAAAAATGGTCAAGAGTTTCAATTTAAAGCACCGTCTGGTGTATACTTGGCACCGGCGCCGAATAGTGAGCACTTTTTATTGTTTGCCAATAGCCCAGTCGAATATCGAGTCTGGACTGTCGAGCTTGGTGGTGGTGGGGATTTCTGTCACCTGAAGAACAAAGCGTATGGGAAACACTTACTTGCCAGTACTGTGGATGGTGTTTGCTTGATGAAACTCATCCGAAGGCGATCAACCGAGGACAAGAGGCTTCATTGGCAAGTAACGAATTGTAGTAGTGGTTGAGGTTATGTATTGCTCGATGTTGTAATGCGCTAGCAAAACAATAAAGAAATCTAAATAAGGTGGATAAGCTTCTTTCATTACATCTGTCAGCAGTGTCGCGTCAGTCTCTATGTAGGCGATAGTATATTCCCAGAAGACAAATACCCATTGTGTCCCTAGCAATTTGGCCATTCCATGGTTGCTGTTTAAAGAAACACTAGAGTCCACTTACCTCCGGTTTCCTTGTCTTCTACCAGAATGTCTATGTCTAACAATCGCCATGGAACTGTAGGTCCATCGCCCATCACAGTGAGAGACACATTAAACTCGTGCTTCACCTCAAATGTAACACGTCCATGTTTTATCTAAAATACACAGCCCACTCGCATTAATAAATCCGCAAAAGAAATTCCAACTCACCTTGAAATCTCTCATTTGCGGCAACAGTTTTCCAGTAACCAAGCGATGTTGAATGACTTGATTCAAGCGCAGCAGTGTTTGCTTCTTCTCGAGAGGAGTTATCGGATCTGGAGGAACAATTCGCTCTCTAATGCATGCGGGAAGGCGATTGTAAGTACCTGTCGTCAGAATCTCTACAGCTGCGGGGATATGAAAGTTGGGTAATCTAGCTCTGATCAAAGTCTCCCGTGACATGCGAGCCAACATATCTGCTGTCTCCACGAAGAGCATATTCTGTTTGTCTAAAATGCTCATTATGTGCTGGAAATACATAAATTCATACTCCGTGCCATAGTTTAGAATGACCCAATACTCACAGATGACTTATCCACTTTGGTTACAGAATTCGCCCACTTTACCAAAGCAATCAATCGGATAAAGAGTTGTCTGGTTCTTGCAGAGAAGTTGTAAATCTCAATCTTTCGCTCCATGTCGGTTTTGCGAGGAAGCCTGAAAACGAAAAATCAACTTGTTACTCACTAACGACGGTTATCGTGGAATTACTTACAATTCAGCCAATACGGTGAGATCATGGTAGGTCCTCTGGATTATGAAATCTATCAGTACAGCTAATGAAATTGTATTTCGACAGGAGCCACCTTCTGGGTTGGGTGGCAGAAACCCCGACATAGGGCCTTGCATGCCCTCTAATGGCTGTGGTGCCATTTCCTAGCAAAATTTTCAGTCTATTATGTAGTTGATGGAAGATTGTGTAATTTCACTTTAAAATATTACCAAATTTTTTTGCACAAATCTGTTGAGGAATTTTTCTAATTGTTTATCATTTGTTATGGGTAATTACAAATTATTATGAAAATGAAAACTCTTCACTGCATCGCAGTTTCACGGCGGCATCGATTCAACGTGACAGTTGACTGACAGGAGTAATTGCATTTTGGGTAGGTTCATAGAGTGCTGCGTGAATTCTCTTTTTCTGTCGATAAGGTAGGCTTATTATAGTGTACTGTCCGCGTGTTTGCCCCCAACTGGGTTGAAAATGTAGCGTGGGGGGCCGAATTCGCCAGGGATTTACCCATTTTCCTGGTGAATTTTTGAAAACTTACGTTAATCCGGAGTTTTTTATTCTTTTTTTATTTTTTATTTTTATTGGAGGCCCCGGTTTGTTCCACTTCGATCTATGCAAAAATAAAGATCCCAACCGCTAAACCGACAGAAATATAAAATTCTGAATATGGTCCATTTTTGTTTGTTTTTGGGTATATAGGACTTAAAAACAAACTCCAATCAGCGAAAGGTGTGGCAACGTATGTCAACAACCTCCTCCGAGTCAGTCTGACATTATGGCATTGCAAGTTGTTTTTTCTCTGTTTTGCTTTAATCTCAATTTGGGGAGATTTCTCGTGAAATCGTGACCGTTGTGCAATAATTAGGCACTTTTTTCGAGGATCCTGATCTCTCTCTCTCTCTCTCTCTCTCGGTTTCGTTTGTTGCTAGTATCCTTTTTTTTAGTTTGAAAAGGAACTTTGCAATTTTTAGAAACACTGTGATTTTTAAATGAATTTTAGTAAAATATAACGCTGCTGTTTATCAGAACACGATTATAGTGTTACGAGAGCCAACCATTGTTAAATATTGTGCGAAAATTCTTAAATTTCAGAGAATCTTTAAAAATGAAACTTTTTTCTTACACCGCTTCTGTTATAAATACGTATCTTCATAAAATAAAATAAACGGTTCGTTTGGTTGCCTTTTTATACCTTTTGTTCCGCGATGACTTCAGCCATCATGGCATGACATATGACGCATGGAGGTCAGTATTTTGTAAAGAATGTAAAAATGACTGCGGAATTTATCAAAAAAAATATAGTTAATTGATTTTGAAAAAAGGAGATCGTTTTTTCACCCGCTTGAATATGCCATTAGTACGTACAGTCATTATCAGACACAATACTGTCATTACATCAACATTTTGACGACTTCTGCAATTTCCTTCCGTATCGGACGTCGAAATCTTCGTCTGAATTTCCGCATTGTTCTTCGTGCTTTTTGCTGCTCCGGGTGGGTTTGAAAGAATCGCCAGCGAATATTCTATTGATAGGTATATGGAATGCTCCACCATCAAAAATTTCAAAAAGAGTCATCCTAAATTTGCTGCAAGTTTTATAATGTCACAGCTTTGACATGTCGGCGACAATTTATATTCCTATTTCTGCCACTATTTTAACATTTTCGATGTGCATTTTACATAGCTCGTTACAAAGAGAGTCAACTTCGTTTTGGCATTTTGAACTTCTCCTGCCTTGTCCAACTTCTCAGCTCCACGAAGGCATTTTCTAAATATAATCGAAGCTGTGAATAAAAGCAAAAAAAAAAACATCTTATATGCCAATGTCAATTCAACCACCAACGGGATAGTGCACGGATTCAACCACCAGCACTGAGCCAGCGAACAAGTCGTCAGCAGGAGGGAGACCCGGCACCGACCGTCGCACCTTCAGCATCTTCATCTGTTCAGAGACAAGCGTTGCCGATACCGTAGGCATTTCTCGAATCTCTTGTGCGTCGGTCCGTCGCAGTGGAATGCACGTCAGTCGTCAGCAATGAACCGCAGCCAAAAATAATTTTATCTTGCTTATTCTTGTTGGACTTGCACAGTCGAGGTATATACTTCTTTTTGTAAGTCTGCGTCTTGCCAGCATACCATAGATTCTATCTTTTTATAGACTTTACATCGCTGTGAGTTCATTACCTCCAGGAGTTGATGCGGCTGCTGCTGCCGCACAGAGTTACACTGAGGATATGTCCTCTTGCCGCGATTTTGTAAATTTACTGTTCGCTTCTTCTTTTTTTTGTACCCTTTGTTAGCCGTCATGTGGACAGATTTATCGCTCCATGTAATTTGCGAATTCGATTTCGGATTGAGATTGAGACTTATTTTCGGGAAATCACTGTCACTGGGCAGATAAAGAAGAACTTATGCCAGGAATGTGAATTCCATTGAAAATAGGCTGTTCATTGCGTAAATGGAGTAGGTCTTTCCTTTTAGAAGTCCTATATAATGCGCCTTTGGCATTTCGTAGACGTTGCGAATATTCGAGTTCGTCCTATTTTCGTAACTTAAATTGAAGAATGCTCTTTCAACGAAGTAAGACACTTTCATTATATAGAATAGATTCACTGCTTTATATTGGACATCTAGAACAGACAATAAATTTTAGTAAGCACGAATATTGAGTCCTACACTAATTTGAAGGGTTAGGGTTCGTTGTAAATTATTAACTACCTATGTACTATTAACACCTTCAAGTGACCAAAGTCAGTTTCTATAGGGGTGTGACGTGTGGCACATTTTATTTGATCAAGATTGCTTTTCATGTTCGATTTGCCAGAAAATCTGTCTGTTTTTTAATCTCAGATATCTTTTCATAAATCTCAACTCCTTCTCAGATTTACACATACTTTTACCAAGATGAATTTTTTTGACTCAGCTGGAGGTTACGATTTGTTCATCGTAGTCATCTTACGCGTATGAAATCGAGTTTTTATATTAAATTATTACATTATAATGTGTGAACATAATTTGAAGTGCAAGTGCGGCCAATTAAATACACACAAGACCCAATAAAATACAGATTTCATGTTCGAAAGGAGTCTGAAATCTGAAAAACGACATAAGACCTACTTGAAAAGCTTACGAGCTCAGAGCTGCAAGTCAATACCACTTTGAATTTATGCAAATATGTATGTAGGTGTTTATGACAGGTGACAGCTGAGAGTTTTGATGTATTTCAGTTTAAATTGTCCCAGATTGGTCACGTGAATAGTTTTTGATCAGGGAGGGGTAGCTGACAAATCTAGTCAAATAAATAGTCAGTTGACATTTCGAATTGTCAAAATTCTGAATAAACCGCAAAATATAAAAACAATTCAAGTTGACTAGTCAACGTGTTCATATACCTAGTCCAGACAAATTAAGTTGACATTTTCTTAAACTAGGTATCCGAACGTAACCATTCTTTTTAAATTTTTCCTTAAATTTTGTTTGCAAACTATGTAGATCTGGGCCCATGTTCTGTAATTATCACATCGATATATTTATCACTAAAACGATATAAATTGAAAAACATGTTACTATGTTTTCGATTGCGAAAATTTATCGCATAAGTTACATGTGCCCTGGGTATGTATGGCCTCAGCAAGTAGCTCGACTATGTTCTTCACGGCACACACAGGCGGATTTTCCAAAAAACGTGGCCAAAATTATTTTTTTGTTTTTTATAGCTAATTATTGCATGAATTCATCAGAAAAACACATTTAGAAGAAAAATAAGTTTTTTCAGAATGTAATTTTTTAAAATTTAATGATTAAAAAAAAAAAAACAAAAAATCACAGAAAATAAAAATTTTAAATTCTATGGAAAGTAGGAAAAAGGTAAGAATATATTAAGAAAAACGTAGAATTTGATTTAAATAAATAATAAATAATAACAAAATTATTTCATCGCTAATAATGTATAAATACCTATAGTAAGATATTTTAACCAATGCAAAGGATATTATTATGAAACTGATACGAACTTAGTTTCATCGACTACTGGTTTAGTTTAATATTTTTTTTTGGAACATTAAAACTTCAGAAGGAAACGCTTTAACATTTTTAGGATAAAGTTTTCTTATACTAGTAATGTATGGGTCAGAAGAAACCAACAGATTATGGAAAACATCATCCAAATTCTGTTGCCTTGAAAATTTTCTTGAAAAACTTTCTCGAAAAAGCTTGATATCTTTGTTTTGGTCTTCTTGGGCTTCCTCTTCAAGCTGTCCAATTCGAAGAATAGCATCCGACACAATTTCAGGGCCATGTATTAAAAGTTTATGCACTGTTGTTGACATATTGTAGGTTCCTTGGATACAAGTGCACAAACTTCATTACCGTATCAATGCAGTACTCCTTAAATTAATTTATTTTTATCGGGTAGCCACTAGATATTGTTAGTAACACTATCCGAAAGCGATTTATAATGTCTTGATCTAAGCTGGTTATTTGCGATGAAGTGGCAGAGTCATAAAAAAATCGGCGACCAATCCCATTTGAGTTCGGAATGCTTCCTGAATCCTTTTTTTACATTTTTCAATTTTTTTTTATTTTCTTCACCACGTGCTTGGCATTGTCCTATCACTAATTTATAGGACAGATGAATTATACATCCAAAAAAGCGGATTCACGCATGTAAGGATGATAACCCAAACCTCAATTTAGACTCTTATTTTCAGCGTTTTTGAAGTTTTACTTGACGATATTTTGCAAGATCGCAAAATATCGCAACTTCTTAAGGTGATTCCTTAATAAGCATATATTAAGGTAAATTTCAAGCTATTTTACATAACCGGAATACACCAGACAACAAAACTTTTTTCTTTATGAAACAAAAAAGTAAAATTTTTTTTTTGTCTCAAAAGGTATTGATTTGACCACCTTCCAAATATAAGTAAAACTCAAAATTATATAATAACTTTGCATTTTAAATATTCTACTTACTACTAGCAACAGATTACATAACAATTTATTTTATTTAGTTTACACAAAATATTTAAAAACAGCAAAGAATGTTAACCACTTATCAAACACCAAACTTGGTATTGCACGCGCTTCACAAAACCTTCCAATTTAGAAGCATCAACTGACGAAACGGTTGCAACAAAAATAGCGATATTAATCATATTATATGCTCATGTAATATGTTAACAACTTGGCATGAAAAAAAAACAAAACAATGGACTTTTTTTTTAAATAGTTTTGGCCATGTTTTTTGGAAAATCCGCCTGTGTGCGGCAGTTGGTAGGTAGCTTTGTGTCTTAGCTCTACTTTGTTAAGACATTGAACGGTCCGCTTAACAATTTGCTAACAGCGAAATAATATGTGATATTTGACAGGCGAATAAGCTGTGCTTAATGGTCGGGCCTATAGAATTCGATCTTTCTTACTAAAATACTTATATCGAATATTAATTTTGAACTAAAATGTATGGACAAGAGTTGACCAGTATTGTATTGTCTATTATTTTATATGAAGCTTTTAAGTACTACAAAATAATATTGAATGTCAGCTGTCAGATTTCATTAAACTCCATTCTCAGTTTATTTAGTAAAAGCTGCTCTTCTCTTAGTATTTAGTCAAATGAAAGTACTTCCTCTCACGCAACGCCAACTGTCAACGGGTACAACGGACGGAAAAGTAGAAAGTGAAACTTTATCCATCGCATCCGACAAGTGTGCAGCTTATGGATCACCATATTCATAAGCTGCTGTGTATATTCTATCAATCTGTCAGTCGGTCTTTTGGGTTGAGCCTTTCAGTTTCATGGAAAAAGACGACGAATGCGATAAAAACAAATATGGTACGTTATGCTCAATATCAATAGTCAATGGTAAGTGACAGCACTACCCGACATACAAATACGGTGACATTCTTTTTTCATCGGCCATGTTCTTTTACGTGAAACGAATTATTTCGTTAGGTTTATCTGGTTGGTATCTATAATAATGACAATCGGCCCTAGCGAGGTATCCGTCGGAACGGAAAATTCTCCGATTTTATACGATTCGGAGGATTTTTGCTGCGAGGTATTCTTCGGAACAACTGTTCGGAGAATTGTTCCGACATTTTGCAACGCATATCGGCGAATTACGTTGAAGTGCGATGAAGTGCATTTTCTTGTTTAATTTTTGACAGCTAGGCTCCGATATCCTCCGAGAGAAATTGGTTGCGGAATTTGTTTACGATATCCTCCGAGTACAATGAGTCGTGGAATTTATTCACGATTTGCGGTAAAGTGTTAAATAAATTAATAATAAACAATATAGCAACGAATTTGTTTGTATTTATTGACTAAATTTGTGTTTCCAGTGCAAAATCTAGCGAAAAACCAAGCACCAAACAACACGAGGATGTGAAGTCAATGCGTCATCGCATTTCAATTATATTTTCCGAGAACGGATACCTCGAATGCGATTTGCTGTTCCGACAGAGTATGCGCTGCGGAGAATTTTCCGTTCCGACGGATACCTCGCTAGGGCCGAATAATTGACATATTATTATTACAAATACGGGATTAAAAAAAAACAGAGTAGCAAAACCTCAAAATATAAACAGTAAAACTCATCTTAGTCATTTAAATAAATTTTAATAATCCCACTACATGATAGTCGTGTAAAAGTCATTATTTCATTTATCTTCTATCACCTATGAATAATGAAACCACCACCTGACCTTTTTGTTATTCATATCCCGAGGATCTGACACAACAAGGTTTTTTTCTTGGGTTTGAAATGGCGCACATAGCAAATGATTTCCTCCTCAAACAGTATTACAAATACAAAAGATCGCCAGCCGAATGGCTTTCGCATAAATGATCTTGAGACGAACAACAGGTGATCATCACTTGTCGGCATTTCATTACGAGCGATATTATTATTATTATTCTTTTGGCAAATTCATATTCATGTCGTCATTTCCCCCAAATGATAGATCTAAATTTAGACGCACCACTTGTGCTCGCACCCACTTGTAAGAGTACTGGGTCTTGCGGGGGCAGTAGCGACAAAAAAACAAAAATGTGTCCAGTGGTGACGTGTCAGCAGACATTTTGACTCTAGCTAAGTAGTTGTCACCCGGAACACACAGAACGAATTGGGGCCACCTTCGGCGGTGTTTCGAAATCAAGGAAACAAATTTACGCCGAATGCACATTCTGGATAAATTAAATTTTTAATTATTACCATTTGCAACAAAGGAAAACCATTTCGAGTGAACATTTATTTTATAGGAACGTTGCTAAGTAGGCGGATAGCTATTTACGAGGAGAAATGTGGTGAAATGGACATTAAAAAATAAAACCACCGCCAATGCTTGGAAACACCAGTGACAACGAGACGACATCCGTTTTTTACCCGACTGCTTCTTTATACGCTTTTGAATGGATTAACAGAATGGCACGCGCTAAATGTATTTTTGTGATCTCTGCTAAGTTTCAAGCGTGAAGACATCTGTCGCACTCTTGAGGACATCGTTTCGCTTTCTAAATTGTTTTTCGTCTGCAGAACATTCTCGGCGCATGGCGGTAATTTGTCAAATAAAGTATGTACATATAAAGTACTAAGTTATTTAAAGAGTTGGCTGGTTTGGCGCCAGAAAGGATGTTAAAATAAAGTACATACCTACAAGACTGGATATGAATGCATGTACCTATATCTTTACAATAGGTAATGTACAATAAGATACAAGTGCAGTATGAAATGAAAGCAATCTGTGAAAAAAAAACCAGAGACAATACTGATACAAGAAAAAACAACGCTTATTTGAATTGAGACTCCCCGTTCTTCTATCCAGTTGATTTTTTCCCTACCCATATCAACTTTTGTCCCCTTCAAGTTTTGTGTTCATGACAAAAAGTAGCCGCAGTCTTTCTTTGGGCCAATACTCTCTTTTTTTGTGTTGATATTCGTACGATTCGAATATGTGTAGGCTTCGCACTTTTCCAAGCGATTTCCATTCACTGGCTAGATTTTATATTAAAACATTCGAAATAAACAAATAATTTACAAAAATAGATTCACCCGATGCAATGCCTTTCTTTGCTGTAGAAAAAATTCACGAAAACTTATTCAAACTCCACCAGTAGTCAACCTCAAACGCACTTGTATTGGGAAATATGAAACAAATCTGAGAAAAAATCCAGATTCGCAAAAAAAAGTGCTCTGATAGTGCCCAATCGAATGCGGATAGCACACAAGTATTTGGTAATCGCTTTTGCCTGGTATGTATGTTAACACTAATATAACACTCTTAACACTCTATAAACGTCAAATGAAAAAAAAAACTGTTCACGTATTTAGTTTAGTAAGTCTAACAGCTGTCTAACCCGACGTATCTCGGTTTTGATTAGCTGAAATCGTTCACATGAACAGCTTTTTCAGTTGACGTTATGGAGGAGTAGCCGACGAATTTAGTCAAGAAATTCGTGACTGAGTACTAAGTTGACAGTTCGGACATTTGGATGACGTAGGAAAAGTGACGTTCCCGACCAATCTAGTTTTTGCGTTCAGGTTACATCTTATCCAGACCAATCTAGTCGCCTTAAGATGACTAGATTCTTGAATGTGCCCATCAATTCAGCCAGCCGTTCGGCGTTCGTTATCTCTTTCACATTTTCACAAATAGAAATTAAAAGGCAAGTGAGAAAACAATATCTGACAGTTGACTTAAGAAGCGGTACAAACTGAGAAGTGCTATGGCTTGAATGATAGATCTTATTGTAATGTTAGTACAAGCCAACCAAACGTATAATTTAACTAGTCTCGATTTGAAATATACGAAAGCTCACAATACCGAAATATGTACAGAAAATGGAGCCACTGTTGACTTCTAGAATTTAGAGTCGAAACTAAAAATGTTTATTGCTAAGGCCCATTATAAAAAGGAAAAATGTAAGCCCATTTGGGTGTTCTTTCTTCTTTCCCTCAATACTACACCCTTTTTTAGATAAATATCACTATCATTGTCGAAAAAAAGTGCTTAACAAAAACATAAGCGAGAATAGGTAGGTACGTGTTGTTGACACCACTGACCAGACCACATGTTCACCATACGAGTGCAACTTTAATTGAATTCGAAGATGTACGTGCAATTGATATTGGGGTGTGCGTATAGCCACAAGTGGCACGTGCTCTATACGGCTTCCTTCCTGTCAGCAATTAAGTAGATATTTAATATCCACTTTTAAAATGTTCATTGGGGTGATCTCTCTGTTCCACGATGTTCATATCTCACAAGTTAAAACATAATTCCTGCGGAGCGAAAAGAGTGAGTATACAGCTGAAATAAGATTTTGAAAATAAATGTCCGACATAAAGTATTTTTCACAATGCACTCCTCCTGTGGGTGCATCAGTGGATTTCTCGTCGAAAACCACCCACCTTACGAAGGGGAGACAGCTGTATGAGCAATTAAGCGAAGGAAGCGGCGGAATAACATTAAACGTGTTCTATTTATGCCTCGAAAACGGTGTAAAACTGGAATTATTCGTGGAAAGTTTCGCTGCGAGCTGTTGAGTGTGTTCAACATGGTGTCTGCGTCTGGGCCGTTGTTGCTTTTTTTTTCTTGTAGTCGGAAATGGTATTGAATGCATGGAGTTCCATTTTGAAGGTTTTTCTTTTGAATACTATAGGAACGTACATTAAACAGATATGCATTTTGACATCATACCTATTTCGGTTGACAGAATATTCTTTGTTTGAAAAAGAAAAGCTTACATAATTATCAACAATCTGAAACATGTCAAATATCTAAAAATGAGCTTCTTCAAAACACATCAGAAGTAGGTACCTATAATGCCGCCAAAGATTTATCATTTATAATCCAAAATGTCTCTAAATTAGATTCAGCTATTCTCAGAAAGCATTTCTCGTTTAAACAATTCCCGAATAAGAACCTTTTAGTAATTTTGTGGACCTACACATTTTATGTTAGATATTTTCGAATAATGTTGAAAAAGTACCAACTAAGATCGTGTGATTGGATTCTTGAACTTGTTTAGATAGCTTTTCTCTTTGCGAAGGTTACTGAGTAAGGTAACACATGAGATCAACCAGCCGTCTTCAGCTTATTGGTCATTTTCTGGAGAGAAAAAAACATTTTATGGAGTTGTGCGATTTTGGCGTTTGACTCTTCAGAACCACGGTAATGGTAGATTTTGGAACACGGCATAGAAACTCAATATTTAAGCCAACAGACCTACTGTTCTATGAGTTGGAGAACTTATTTTAAAAATAGATAATATATACATACATAAATACATACTTCAACTCCCCAATGCAACCCCAAGGATAAGCAGGGTCTTAATATTGAAAAGGATGTTTAAAATTTCTTTACGACATTTCCATGTAAAAAAAACAGTTTTGTGTTGTAGCCAAAACCCAATAACTAGATATGTCAATTCTTACATTCCAACTCAACTTATGTCGCGTAGGTAAGTAGTTGCAACAATAAAAGTAGGTGCTATTTCTAAAAAAGCTGCTTGACATATAAATCATCATAAATGTTTAAATGTCAATAATATTTATTCAACAATATTTCTCGAACCATTAAATGTTTCCATTTTAACGAGTGAAAATTGTAACCAAAACAAAAGCCCGTTAAATAAACAAGTGTCTCTCAACAACACACGAGGGCCACGGACAGGTGAACATAATATTAATTAACACAATCAGCTATGCAGAAAATTTAACGCTCAATCTCATACATTTTTTGACATAACAAAAAAACGCTAATGATGACAGCCGACATAAAAAGAGCAAACAACTTCAAGCTCACTGCCAAATTGTGTACGCAAACCAAAAACGAAGCAAAATGAGCATTTGTTTTACAAAAGACAGATGGCAAGGGTCGTCATCGTCATTCTCCTGCCAGAAGAGGCAGTGGTTTTTTTAGATCAAGCAAAAGAAAAGTTTATTTTTCATTCCATTTTTTTTTTGCTGTAACCTTGCCACAATGGAAGTGCAACGAAAATGCTTGTCATGCAATTTTTAGCGAATCCTTTGTGCGACGGAATTCAGTTGTATTTTAGCAAAACGCATTTATTTTCTGTTGTCTAAAGCGTGCTGTTGAAAACGGCGGAGTTTCTTTCTAAATATACTTCCGTGCTGTCGCATGAAGTTTAAAACATTTTAATTGAAACTGAAGTTTCCTACGCCCCAACGACACTTTTGCGACATGACAGATGGACTGAATACAAAAGTTGAAAACAACTGCGTTGCCGACTTACATTTAGCACAAAGTGTGCAGGCGAGCTGCAGGTGATGATTCTTTCTGTGGCAACAATGTAAACATCCTGTTTGTAATATTGCAGCTCTGCAGTCATTGGAATGAATTTGATTGCAATCAGTTGTGATTTAGCTGATTTTTAATTATAAGAATTTGTAGGCGTTACCGAATCCTCTCGCAGTCGAATCGATTTTCTAATTTTAGATTTAGAAAATAAGCTTGAGCACAGTTTCGCCAACCATAAAAACAAGAATGACGGTAAGTAGGCATGCATTATGCTTTGTTTCATGCAATAAGAATTGGGGGCTACCGCATTAATAAACAAATGGCAGGTTAGTTGGCTGACAGATGTCAGTTAGGAGGATAACAAAATTGACATAAGACATAACAGCAGCGTAATCAGTTGGGAACTTTCACAGTGAAAATAAGCATGAAGCTGATTCAATGAATAAGTACCTAACTATACTAAAATGTTCTGCAACTCCGAATGATAAATATTTTACTGTGTCCTGGCCTAATGTAGATTGGCTTTTGACAGAAAATTGTTTAACAACCGCAAGTTGCTTTCAAAAGCTCATTGTTTTTGAGTTTATTTCCCCCAAAAATATTGCGTTTTGGTAAAAACAAAAACTAAATCAGTATTCGTCCATAACCACAAATCCCACCATTGTTTCCGCTGGCAATGACAGTAATTAAACTTTTCTAATCGACTTCCACTAAGGAAATTCCCAAACAAAAACATTCGTTGCAACAACAATCTGACTAACAATCGGATTGCCTCGAAAACAAGATCGTTAAACTTAGTCACAATATTTTCCAAGTGACATTTCCCAATAATTTTTTTTAATTTGAATTATTCAACAACAATAACATTTCCTAAAAACACTTCCAAGAATGAGTTTATTTTAAAACAAAAACCCACTGAGTCACTTAAAGCGCAATCACCCTCACTCTATTTCGAATGCCCACACAAAAATGTGTCTTCGGGGAGCTTTTTTGAAAAACATGTCGAAAATATCTTCACTCTACTTATGTACGGCACCTGTGTGTAGAAAAATCCTAAAAGTGGTCCGGGGTTCAATGGCCATCCAAAAGCTTCCATTCGTTTCCTTTGTAGCTTGAGATTTCCAAAATTTTCCTTTAAAACAGAACCCTCCCCCTCCCTCTTCCTCCTATCAGATTTAAGCACAAAAATGTGTTTTTGTGTTTGGTGTTTCGAAACGACCACTAATTCGTTCATTCCACCTGTAGTGCACGGTAGAATTGACGGTGAAAAGTTGGCCGAGTTCAATGGCCGGCCAACTGGTGGCCACCATGCGTTTTGGAATACTCAACCCGACTGACACCATCCATCAATCTTATTTCCGGGACAGTTTTAGAGTGAAATTTTGAAATATTACGCTTTTTCGAAATGTCAAAGCTACGAGTTGAATACAGGTTTTCTCTTCTGACAAATGAGTGCGTCAAAATCCATCAATTAACGTGTTCGTTAAATAAGGACGAAAATAGATCAATGGCCCTCCGGCTATTGCGCTCTGCACGTTCTGTAGAGATCGTTCTCTGTCTCAAGCAAAGACAAGGACTTTTGCGCACTCACTTGTTGTGTACGAGTTGCCACAGCAGCGTCGTAGAGTGATGCCACCGCGCACTCACTAAAACATTTTTAGGATTCTATTAATAGCGTTTATTGGTTTCTGTCTGTGTTAGAATCTCAGAATTCCGCTTTTTCTGACTCGCGTTGTCGACAGGAGCGAAGAGCAATCTTGCGCACGACCAACGTGTTTTAAATTTAGAGAAGCATCTTCTCCACCCAGTATAGGGATGCTATTGCTTGGTGTGTTTTTGAAAGTGGAAGAACCGAAACCAAGTAACGAGTGCTGTGATGATCGGCATGGGGCTGTTGGTTCATGGTGTTGCTCTGTGTGAGGGAATAACAATTCCTTTGGTACAGAATATCGGCTGCTGCCAATGCTGAGTATACAGGAGCACTCTTTTTTTTCTCTGAGGTGGCAGTGACTTATTTTTAAGTACACTTGCGCGGTGGTATATTTGAGCGGAGCGCACATTAAAATGTAAATCTTATTTTCAAAATACCGATCAGTCCTTTACAAGATCTTCAAGTGGTAAAACGTACGCGTTCTTTGACCAAAATCATATGGTTTGCGGTTTTTAACTGAAAGTATTGAACAAAATAGCAAAGTGGTGAACAAACAAGTGACTATAAAAATTAATAACAAGTAAAATCGAATACAAAGGAAAGCCGAATATAAAATATAGAGTGTGATTGAAAAAATCGAAAAATGATTTAAGAAATATGTACTTAATGTGAAAAATCCAACAGTGGCTGAATCAGCGGGCTATAATTATTGGATTTCATATTGGTGAGTTGATTATTTCGAAAATTGATCGGACATCGGATCGAAAAGTTTCTACGTTTCGAAAATTTGAAAAGCTCCCGATCAAGTGCAAGCAAATGTTAACAAATTGATTTGATCTGTCAAATGTGCCAAGAGATTTGTGCAGATCATTAATTTTCCGTAGATAATAATGACTTTGAATTAGTCTTGACGTCTTTGTGTAGTTACACTGACGTCAGCGGACGTTCATATTGTAACATTATTACACTGTCAGATTATTTGATTCATTTTGTTTAAAAATACAATAGTTAGTAGCAAAAGCCCACTTTAATTGTTGAAAGATTATCGACTAGATTTGGGCCCATATAAAAAAATATTTATCATATATAGTTAATAAAATTCCTTATGAGTTATATGTTATATGTATTCTAGTCAAATTCGTAACATATTTAAAAAAGTTTAAGTACGGATATTTTAGAATAAATATCATTTTTAAATATATATTAGAATAAATATCATTTATTTAGGATTTTGTTTATTATTCCAAAAACATGTAGGTTCTATAAAAGACTATGTTCTTATTTGTACTTTACTTATAAGTAAATTTAATTGAATTGAATTAATAACAGATCTTTAAAGTTTTAATGGATAGTTAATTGATGACTAATTTAGTTGAACCAAATTTTCGGCTGTCAATATTTTTAACAAAGGTATTTCATGTGAAAAGGATTATTTGTTCTTAAAAGTAAATTTGTTGATGTGATGTGACCCTACCTTAATAATCGTCAAAAATGGTTGAATTTTTAAAGAGGAGTCGTCACCTTCAAATAAATAAAATATTCGAAAGTCTGGAGCTGCGACTATTCAGCTTCCCAGTCTTCTGCCATTCCAGTATCCATTAATTTAACATTTTTTGATGACAAATAAGTTGAAAATTAAGAAATTTCCCTAAATTAAAAATCTAATGTGTGTTTTACAATTAACGCGATTGAATGTCTACTGAGTGTCAGTCAATAAATTTTTGACTAGATTTCACACCAGTAGATATATATTTACGTCAACTGAGAAAAACTGTTCGCGCTATCAAACTATTCGCCTCATATAAAAATCATTTTTTAAAGAAAAATCCTTAAACTTAAATATATACATTTTTAAATTGCCCCAGCGTCTCAGCTGTTTTCGCCTGTCAAACTATTTAAAAAAAACCGATCGCTGATTTGATTGCAACCCGAAGGGATAAACGTCGTTGACGCTGATAATCTAATATTTGTATTCGTTTGATTAATAATGTATTATATTTATACATTTGTATACACAAGTAAAGTAACAGTGATATATTTTCTCTAAACTTTCTACGCCTAAATTAACAGTTTTGTGTCAAACAAGTATCCACATATACCTACTCAAAAAATTCCAAGTTGATGAAGCAAATTAAATAAACTGCATGAATGTAGCCGGTTATAATTTGTAAATTAGTTTAAATTAATGAAATTAAAGAAACAAAATAAAAAAAAATAAATTGTTTGAAGAAAGCCTGTTTAATAATAATAATAATAAGAAGAATAACAAAACATATTTCAAAAACCACTAAGAACAAATTCGTTTGTTTGACATGACGTCTATATGAGCTGAAATAACGAACATGTATCCAAATCGTTGGAAACGACACACAATTTTGTGTGTAACCAAATAATTATAATTATAAGTACAAAATTCTTATACCTCCTATTGCAAAGAAAAGCTGCGTTCGTGTGTGAGATGTGAGTTTACAACTTTCACGTTACCTTTTTTAAGCAGTTACATTAAAACCGCAAATATCGTCATAGACACATAGCTAATTTAGCGCAAAAGTGATAGGTATAAAGATCTTGTTCAAAAGGCTTCACATTTGTATAAATTTTCATGTTTTTTGACTTTTTTGTTTGGTTTTGTTTCTTACAGTTTATTGAACATCGAACAGTTTTTCTCTGGGAATATTGACACTTATTTTGTAAGGTGTTAAAAACGTCAAAAGATGTGTCTCCTTTCTTTCAATAGAAACACCGAAAGGAACTTGTAAATCTTGCTAGAGGAAACTTAGTTTTACCAAAATAAATTTCACACCACATATAAATAATACTATCTAAATCTAAAAACTAATCTAACTTTTCGTCTGGCTCAACTTTATAAATCCAGCTGGAGCTTTTTAGGTTTATGGGTGGGTACGTCAGAACGAGTCCTGCCACACCCTACTAAGGTCTATATGAACCCATTGAGTTGCCCTTGTTGGGGGTTAGCCGATTTTGTTGGCGATAGTGTAGCTGAAGCTTTTAAAAACTGCCTGAACCTGCAGCTGGATTTATAAAGTTGATCCAGACAAAAAGCTAGATTAGTTTTTAGACGTTGTAAATTATCAACGTAATCACGTAACTTTTCAGACGATTTTCGTCGCAATTGGTTATTTTAATAGCAGCATCCAGGTTAGTTTCCACAGACATTATAAAAACTACGGAGAATTGGCAAAAATTATACAGAAAATTGTTCCTTACGGGAGTTTAAAATTCGAAAACCACATGTTCCCCACTATCGTTGTCACATTATTTGATCCGCTCTCCAGATCGAGATCAGTTCTTGTCGATTTTTCCTTAAATCTATAAACTCAACATGTTAATTTACATGTAATGCAAAAGAACTTGTTTCTTTGTTATTATTCTGATTGTGAACTTCTTTTATTTCAAATCTTCCAAACTATGGGCTATATTTAAAAGCTGCCTTGAACGCTGATTTCGAAACAATTTATTCTAACCCCCCTACTCATTTGCTCACAGTTTTCTCCAAGAAACCTGTATATTTATTTAAAAAATATCTGCAAAATAACCTTTTCGATAATTACCAACAAAGCTTCTGCTGAGAACTGAATTGCTTCGCGAAAAAAGTCGAATTCCTGAAATTCGGCTCAAAAACCATTTCTATATGATTCGACTTTTGCGGAAAAGTACCGCACAAGGTGGTCGTTTCGTATATTTTGTGTATCAATAAATGTTCGCTACCGGAACTCTCGCACAAAAACACCTCACTAGCTACTCGAAAGATGTCTATAAATAATATTATCTTTCGAAAGAAAAAAGTTATAAAATGGTGCGGCGGCGTACGCCTTCTACTAAACGGAAGCGTGCCATCATTGATGTTTCCCATTCAATTTTGCTGACTAATCCAGAAAACAGAAATATCGTACATAACCTACGGGTAATCGTCTCTTTTTGAGAATAAGCAAGCGCTCGTTGTCAATGTGAAAACTGTCGAAAAAAAAAACAATTCCCTCTGAAAAATCTGTCGGAGCGAAATGGAAAGTGTTTATGCTATATTGGCCGGCCGCACACACAACGTCCTCCTCCTCATGCGCGTTTATAATATTATAACGGATCGTACAAACAAACGATCGGATGTATTGAAAACATCAATCGGTTTCACGATCGTTGTTCGGTCGATTTGTTTACAAGACTTTTCCATCGAAAATAGTTTTCCTCGCTACGAGAACAAGTATACAAACAAGCAACAGGCGTTCGTTCGACGAAACGAATTCACTACTTGTTCGCAGGATATTTTATTATCCTTTATCCCAATTGAGATTAAGATGTTGAGTAAATATTTACCGTACGCGTGATCGTTTTTTTCCGGCTAACGTATCTATTATAGACAAAGACAACTTGTTCGAAATTGATCTCTTTTGCTGTCATGCGAGCAATTGTTTGGGAAATTATAAATCTTTTAACAGTTGGTTCGGAATATGTATCTGTATGTGTGTGAAGATTAACATTTTTGAATGCGATACCTATATTTTTGGCTACGGCTAACGGAATGCCAAAGGTGGAGCACACACAAAAGCCACCACACGTAAATGGGTTACGTAAAAACGAACATGATTTATTCAAACATTTGTACCCTGAGTGCGATGCATTTCATAATCAATCTACGGATGCGATAGATGAAAGTCCAAATCAAAAATAATTAGGTCTTTGAATTCGATGTTGAGGCACGAGAGAATTATTGCAAATAAGTTTCCTGTCGGTCGTTTGTTCTTCAAATTAATGCCCAACAACCAATCAACCATGTCGTCTTGTGGATCTACAATTCTTCATCCCTACATCCACAACGATGTGTAATAGAGGCGAAATCGAGTACAATATTTGTACACATGTATATTGTAGACATGAAACTCATTTTGCATAGATCTGTTTAGTTTGTTCGAAGAGAATCGATTGGCCCCAATTCAAGAATCGAAATAAATAATGACGCACTCATTTGCTGCATGTGGAGCAGGTTGTTTCTCATTTTCTTTGTATACGATCGGATAATTAGCAGAAAAAGAAACTAAACTGCAGACTATGGCTTAAGTTTGAAGTATATTCGTGCGGTGGTCAAAGACACAGAACGGAAAATGTTTATGTTCGAGTATAATTGGGAGGGTTCTCGAGAATTTTAGAATAGCGCCTCTCCTAACAACAAGTGGGTGGAATTTAGCCTGTTTTTTTCCTCTTCTGACTTTGTTTTGTTTTATTTTTCTCATTAGCCTACACATGCTACAGTTTTCGACATGAATGTTTAAATCCCAGAGGAAAAATAATTCACTAATGATTTCACCACGCAAATGTTGCCGGCAGACACTTGCTTCGGTTTCAAAAAAATTAAATGTTTTTTTTTTTATAAATAGTATCTATGTTTTGATAGATGGCGTGTACGCAATGCGAAATGTTCTTCTTTTCGGCTGAAAAGTAAAACATGCCTTTCGGTTTCAGTCAGCAGTCAATTCAATTTGATTTCGCATGCATTTAGGTTGTTACATAATTTTTGTTGAGTGGTTGCTTATTCGCATAAGTCACAAATTAGTGGTGCGAGGAATTTTTTTTTGATTATTGAAAAATGCTAGAATATTCAAGAATTTGACCACTTACTTAGTGTTGATGTGAGTCACTTGAATATGGGGAGGGAATCTTTTTGGGGATCCCTTTGTAGGGATTATTATAGAATTGTTTTTTTTTTAAGTTGTGCGACACGTGGCAGCATTTTAAATCCGATTGCCACACGCTAAACTTGCCTTAAAATTAGCCCATCACGAGCTGTGTGAACTCAAATTCAGCTAATAGGAAGGGTCACAATGGATGAAATATACAGACAAGAAATTAAAGTTTAACAATTTCTTATAAATAAAGGTACAGTCTTGAATTCAGTAGTAAAAAAAAATATATGGCAGGTGTTAACGCAAGGTGACTTCTGCCCAGTGCTTTAAAGTAAATGACCGGAAACAAATATCGCTATCCGAAGTCGAGTAGGAAAATTTGTAATAAGTTCTGGCACTAACATAGGATGGACAGTGGACACCAGTGTACCAATTGGGACCTAAAGCAGCATTTGTCAATTTATCAAAGAGCCCTGCATAGTCCATTTCCTTTGTCCAATCTCAGCCCTTTTCAACCATAATACTACAGTCTTACGTATAATAACGAAAGTTCCATATTAAGGTTGTTTTCGTTATCTCTGGTAGAAGGCTTAGCCTAGGGTCCTCTTCAGTATGTTATAGGTTGCATCAATTTTTGATTGGCAGGTATCGCCTATTCGCAGATGAGGTCACTGGTGAACGAAATATTTTTCTGCCAATTTAAGGAGTAGTATCATTTCGAAAGCTTAGCTTTCATATTTAATCGAGTACTAATGGGTCTGAAAGTCTTTGCAGCTAGAGCTAGCGTATGCAAAGCCACCGAAATATGGCAGCTAATAAGAATAGTTTGGAGCAAAGTTCTACCCAAAAATATTTCTCCATTTTTGGGGTAGAATTTTAAACATATATGGATACGCTGTTGTTCCCTAGCTAAAAAATTTTTAACAATATTCCACGTAATGGATTACACTAACGTTATGAGGCTAGCGGAACAGAAACAGAAAATTGAATTTTGTACCTCACTTGCTATATTCGGGTTTGCTAATATATCGACTAATAATAATAATAATAATAGTTGGCGCAACAGGTCTGTAGGGACCCAGGGCCTAGCTTCTCGCAACCATTCGTTTTGTGTGAGTTTTTTTATTTTTGGAACGAATGGGAGGGATCTACAATTTTATGCCGGTTCCAAACGGGCCGATTGAGAAGCTCTTTCATGACAGTTATACTCTCGGATGCTTGTCAGACGTTCGCGAGAGGTGGCGCAGTGAAAAAAACCCTGAGTTGAAATTTGGGTTTTTGCGGGATTCGAACCTGGACCCCTCGCTTAGTAGTCCAACACACTAACCACTAAGCCACTGCGATCACATATAATATAACATATCGACAATATTTTTAAAGTACGCAAACGAAGACGTTACAATTAAAAATAAGTAATTCAACCTTCTACGTTTTCTTGAAATTTAATAAAAAATCATTCCTCCTAATTGCTGCTTCTGCCTTTGTTCGATTTATTTGCTTAACGCACACTTAAATTTGCGTTAAACTCCCCACGTGCCCTTAATCTCAGCACTAAAAGCATTTATATTTAATTTGATTGACCGACAAAACACTGTTCCGCCAACAAATAGTGTTTTCAACTCCGCGAAACTGTAACGAACAAAAAAGCATTAAAAATAGAATAAAACTAGAATTTTATTTACATAAGTAATTTTGCAATTGGAACACTTCACTTGTGTGCTTCTTCCAAGCCGAAGGTAAATTTATACATCGTTTAGAATATTTGTTCCCTGTCAAGGTTTTTTTTTTTTGTACATATTTTATGTTCCTCCTTTAAGCTAAAAAAAGCAAACACAATTCAAAATCAGTCGCTTTGCATTAAATTAAGCGTTAAATAAGCTATGGCCACGTGATTATATATCAAGACTCAACATTGAACCTTTTGAACTTAGTTTAATTAGATTTCACAACTATCCGCCTATTTGCACCTCGTCGTAGTCTACTTGCTTCGATGTCAGTGGCGACAAGTTTTCACCAAACAAATCGAACCATTGGAATGCAAAATAATAAATGCGCACAATTGTTTCTTTTTTTTTTCAGATTAAAATGACCAAAGAACAAACGACAACCCCCTCGGGTACTATACCCGAGGAGCTCTACAACCTAACCCAATTGGCGGAGGTGACACTTGCTGCCGGCCGGCTAAGTACAACCAATATTACGGAGATCACCGATTACATAAACAATAAAGGACGTCACCAAGACGATATTGGCTATGTGGACGATGAAGAACTTATGCACAAACCGCGATCGTCATCTCACCTGCAAAAGCAACAGGGCAATACCTTCTTCTCATCATCGGACGACGATTCAAACTACTATAGTCACAAGATCTTCGATCGTAAGAAATCGCGCCGATCGACGATTTCTGAACAGTCCCGCTACGATGAATTGTCGTGCAGTAGTCTTCATAGTAGTGGCGATGAACACTATTCCGGATTGGGACATTCCAGTAAGATTTCGGAGAACTCCATGAGCGGGGATGATGATCACGTCTGTCCGGAATGCGGCAAGAAGTATTCAACATCGTCGAATCTGGCCCGACATCGCCAGACACACCGGTGAGTTTTGCGGATGGTTTTTTAAAATATTTAACAAATTCTAAAAGGCCCTTCCTCGTCCAGATCAATTTTAGATAAAAAGGCCCGACGGTGTCCACACTGTGAGAAGGTGTACGTATCCATGCCAGCATTCTCCATGCACGTACGCACTCACAACCAGGGCTGTGAGTGTCAATACTGCGGCAAGTGCTTCTCCAGGCCATGGCTGTTGCAGGGTCACATCAGGACACACACAGGTAGAATGCGACCACCCGGCATTTTCCCCAACGAAAAACTCTAGAACGTTCCTCTTTCTCTTATTTTAGGGGAAAAACCCTTCAAGTGCACCGTATGCACCAAGGCCTTTGCTGACAAGTCCAATTTAAGAGCTCACATTCAAACCCATTCAAATACCAAACCACATTCTTGCGCCCGATGTGGCAAATCATTCGCATTGAAGTCCTACCTCTACAAGCATGAGGAGTCCTCGTGTATGAAAAACCATCATCAGAAGCCTGAAAAGACTGACAGGCTGAGTAAGTCGTCGAAATTTGATTCCACCAAATCTACACTGGCGTCGAAAATTTTGCAAAAGGAAGCAGCTGCTACCAACAGTTGTATGTCTTCACTGGAAATATCTGTGGAGGACAAGTGTGAGAAATCCTACACAACACTGACGAATTCCATGACACAAGAGGACTACGACCGTTTTAAGCGAATCAGTGTCATACGGCCGCCAGCGACGACAATTTCCAATTTTGACGGGCCAACACAATCGATGCAAATGAACTTCTACCAGGAGGCGCCGGTGGACTTTTCGCCAAAAAACAGTTTCACGCATTCAACGAAGACGAGTCCATTTGAGTTGACAGGAAACTATGCAATTGTTGCATAAGCATTACGCACACGTGAATATTTTCTTCTTTTATTTGTAAACAATAATATTTTTGCTGAAGCGGCTTTGGAAGAGGTACCACTAATACAGAGGACATTGTAGAACATTAAATGCGGGTTTACATTTTTGTCAGTTAAAGTGGGAAACGTTCAACGTTTTTTTGGTTGGTTTCGAGTTATCACTCATCATCAGCCTCATTTAAATGGTTGTTTACAAATTTTAAGTACTCTTCTTATTTAGTCTTTTATCGTGTTGGAAAGACAAAAGACAACATGCACTTTTCTGTTGCCTAGTAGAGACCTGTTCCGGTTTCCTGTAGTCTCCAAATGGACAGCGAAACGTCTGGGAAAAGGCAGCGGAAAATAATTTGTGGAGAGTTCCATAGCAGTGTTACCAGGAATTTGTCTCCGATTTGGATACTCCAACTTTTCACCGGCTCCCTATTATTCCAATTTAGGCTATTTACCTTAAAATTTGGCAAGTTATAGGCTCCTTAGGTATTTAGAAAAAAAAAATGCATACTTCCATTGCGAACGTACTCTTTTCGTATAGCTTAAGTTCTATACACTTAATTATAAATGAGTCAACTCGATTTTCATACAGTTTTTGAACAGACCCTATCATCTCAGCAGTAAAATCATGTCGCAAAATATGCATGAATATGAAAACACACTGTCCAAGTATGCGGTTTGTATGCCCCTTCGAGCACATTGGAAAATGGAAACGAAAAATGTCTCTTAATTACGAGTTTGTGTTGTTGTTTTTTAGTTAATTACTGTCAACTTCAAAAACAATTTAATCAGAATAAGTATGCATATGAATAACAAAACAAAATCCGTATTTTTGATGTCCATATTTGAGTTTGCATATTTTTGGCTCCAATTTTTTTTTCAATTTGGCCCTATACCTCTTATGAAAGCTAGCAACACCGCATTGCAAATGTCAAATTTTCGCAAGCAGAGTGGAGAATTGTACCAAGCAATCTACTACAATTACCCAGTTTTTCGCCATCATATCGCAGCAGCTGGGTGAAACCTTTCGTTCATGATTCCATTGTGTCACTTTTGTATACGATTTTTAAAAAGAAAATCCTGCGCTGGTAGCACAAGAAAAATAGCACAAACCTAAGGTCTGTCACAATTATTTTGAAGAGACTTTCTATAGTGCTTTAAATTTAGAATGCTAACTTTCATTCACATTGGGAAAAAGAGGCTATGACCAAATTACCGCATCCCTTGAGTAAGCCATACGTCACTGAATTTTGTGGATCTTACGAGCAAAACAATAATTACCAATGCAGTCAAATTTTGTCAATCCCTCTCATGAAGAGCAACATTTTTTGTGTATTCCTCAAAATAATTATAAGAACTAAGAAAAAGTGCTTCTGACACGACCACTTTTTTCAACCATGTTGTATCTGTTTCGACCTCCTTAAAAAAACGAAAAAGACAAATTGCCATTGTGAAATACTCGAATGTAGAGTGTAGACCTTTTTTGCGAAAAATTTGAATTTTTCAGACATCGAAAATCCCACAAAAATGGATAAATCCCACGATATAACAACACTGATCGTGCCAATTCGCCAAACGAAGCTGTTTTTGACATACCTGACTTTAGGTGCGTGTTTTACCTATATCGGTTGTTGTTACAAGCCAGGACAATTAAATGTACCTAAATCGGTATGGCCTTCCCAATCACCACAAAATTTAGCAAAGTATACTCCCCATTTCATTTATTTCACAAGCCCATATTTGTGTAGGTATATTACTTGGGTGGCGGTAGTATACAGGGTGGACCTCGGCCTATCGGTATGTTTTATTTAACAAAATAAAGTACCTAGGTACTTTATTTTTAACTTAGCCTAATATTTACGATAAAAATCCAAAGCTCTTGCAACATCAATAGATCTGTTTGATTCGAATTTATTATACGCAATTATTGCTTCTTTTTGTTTGTTCGACTGGAGTATAATCTCTGAGCAATAGCAACGCTTTCCAAACAATTTTAATACTTTTCCGATCCTATGCAGTATATATTTCGTAAAAAATGATCCCTACGCAAATGTTTATCTCCTACGATTTCGTTAGTCCATGTAAGAGAAGCCACAAAAAAAACTTTAAAACTATTTAGCAAAAAAACCCTTTTTTTCTTTCTTTCCAAAAGTTGTCAAAGCAAAAGTACAGTAAAAGGAGAAAAAAATATATATAAATTAAAAAAAAAAAAGTTATTGTGATACAATCTAGTAATTAGTTTCCAAATAAAAATGCACTGCTTAGAGAGTACGATTATTTTTATAAGCAAACAAAAAACCAAATTATATAAATGTAAACATTCATAAATAATATTTAGAAAGAGACTTTTTTTATCAAAAAAAAATAATATCCATTCAGTATTGTTATTTACTTTATAGACATATTTTCTCTTCATTATTATAATTATACATATCTTTATATCTATATATTAGTCGCACTTAGTTTTAAAACACAAAGCTACAATTTATTTAAATCATTTGTAAAGAGGAGTAGTTCCATAGGAAAAGGAACTCTCCCGCCAAAACAATGGACGAGATGGTCTAGTCTTTAAAATTATTATACCCCTATATAATAATATTATATATTTTTTTAAGATTCTAATTAAGCCAGAGACGGGAATTTGTTTATTGCGAAAAAGTGTATGTAGGAGCAAAAGAAATAAACATCTGGTGGTTTGGAAATTTAGTGGCCGAATTTGGTGCAATAATAATTTTTATATATTAAGTTGAATTTGTAATTTATTTTCTACCTTGTTAATGTATGCATGAAAATTGATTTTCTTTTTTTTTTTGTACAAACGATCTTAGAGTGTAAGGCTTTTTAGTAAGAATCACAGCATTTTTTTTGTATATTCGCTTTTTATTTTCTTTGTTTCTTCTAAGTACAGCTAAATAAACCAAAGATTAGAATAGTGATGAACACGTTTTGTTTGTTTGATTTGAAATATAAATTTAATTTACTTGAAGATACTTGTGTCGTGAGAGGAGATAAGGAGACCACTTTTTTTAAGATGAATGGGTTTTCGTTCGCACCGGGACACACTGATAATGTTTGAGAAAATCGCGAAAATATTCTTTATTCAGGTTCGCTGCCACAATCAAATGGTGGAAGTCCAAGTCGGGTGAAGTAACAAGAGTGCTTGGAAGTGGTTCGGGTACCATATGCCCATATGGGAAGCGAAGTGCTTATCTTAACCGCTTGACCCTTGCAAGAAATGAGTCGGTGAGAGATTGTTAATTTTTAATTATTTTTTTTTAAGTTCAAATTGTCCAACTGCAATTAGAATGCCGTCAATTACGAGAGAACCTACTTAGATAGAAATCAATAATTAATATGTGTCTCTGGTGACGTTTGTGCGGCGATTATGAGAAATTGATTCTATTAAATAAAATGAGGCGATGACCGCAAAAGTTCCCATCGTTGGTGATGAGTGGAGTGATGCTGGGAGTGATCCAATTTTAGATCCCTACATATGATAAGCTTAAGTGGTAATGGGCAATGGAATGGCATGGGGTGTCGGCATTAGATGAAGTGCAGCATGAGTACTTGTTGTGGCCATGGAATAGTTCGGGCAATGTGTGATTTCGGTGTCAACGAATGGATGAGAGCACTTTAATTAATGGCCTGCTAACGCAATTGCACTTATTATAATGCGAGTTTTAAGGCTCTCTCAAATTTGTTTAAAGAGTAGGTAGTTCTTGTACGAGTTTCATAATTTGTAGCTTCATTTTAACGTATGCCACCCTGGGGATGGCGATGGACCCGCTATGGAGCCTGGTCTTTTGTGAAGATCTGACCCCACTCAACCTAACCTAACCTAATGTATGGGACATTTCTAATGAGGAGTTCTGGGATCGAGTTTAAATTAACGGAAGCTCAAAACAGCGATATTTGTTACAAAAATAAGTCTATTTGCTAAATCCTAAAATTAAGTAGGCCTCATCATTAAATCCAAACTTCTATGGGAATGCCTACAAAAACTTAATGTACTTGGTAAGAGAAACAAAATAAAAATCTGCTGGGTGCCTGGCCACGTAGGAACAGAGGGAAATGAAATGCCCGCCTTCCTAGCATAAAAGGGAGCATCAGAAACTTTTATAGGCCCTGAGCCATTCTGCGGAATAGGGGATCACATTCTCAAGGAAGAATTTAGGAAACTAGAAAAAGAAAACAGGGCAAAAACCTGGCATGAGGCAAGCCAAGAAACTGCTGGGACAATACTGTAGACTCAAGGAACACCTTAGGAAACTGGGTATACCTGAAGAAGGTCTCTTCAGATTCTGCGATGAGTCCAGTGAAATCCCAGAAAACTTTCTGGGACCATGTGGGGCACTGACGCACAAATGACTGAAATACTTGGGCAAGTACCAATTATCTGATGAGGAAATACTGTCGCTGGAGCCGACTCTCGTCCTTAGATTCTTAAAGGAAACTGGACTGGAGTGAGTGCTATAGGACGGATTTCTTCCGCCATGGAGAAAGAAGAGCTTAAATGATTCCGAAACTAATTACACTATGAGGGAACTCTTTTGTTTGAATAGACCTCTCTGAGACGTAATCAGGGGGTACAGTAGACCAAAAGGTCGCAGTACAACAACCCCTTTCACATAATAATAATAAGAAAGACTCATGAAGTCAAACTTACTTTCCTACGTAGCTCTGCAGACCAAGGTGGAATTCTGGACCTCAAACAATATTTAAACTTCTCCAATTCGATCTTTACTTCAACTTTTCCAGTTCAAATTCCCCTTTAATTTGGACCCGTTTGAAATCGAGGAATTTTTTGGTCGTAACATCGTTGCCGATTTTTACTATAAATGTCTTATAGGAAACTTAGAAAATGACTCGTACTTTTCTGTCCGCTAATAGTGTCGAAGTGTAAATGTAGAGTTGGCTGTGAATCTCCTCCTCCAAGTCAACGCAAACGGGACAAGAAATATTTATAAATTTGTGGGCTCAAAACGACCATGGACGACTTCTCTCAACTTTGATAAAAAGTATGCTCATGCTAACACAGCGAAATCGGTATGTTGCCAGGATTTAATGGACCCTACTCAAGGTTTTTTTTGGAGAGGCCTAAGTACCAAAATGTAGGTCTTTCTTCAAAGAAAGAGCGATCGGCAAGGATAAGTTTCCACTTGATATCCGATGTACACTTAAAAGGATGTTATTTAAAACAAAACTTCTAAATTGCCCTTTCAGGCATACTTTTGTCTTCCACATAAAATAATGGGCTCAGATTGCCTATTTCTATAGACTACTGAGCGAGTAGGTTTCAGCCTCAGTAAACGACATATTGCAGACCTTGTTGTTTTTCTACAGTTTTTTTCTGTTATCCGTAATTGTCGGAAGAAGGTTTTTACGAAAGAACATTTTTGGAAGACCCTCCGGAAACGCCGGGAAATTGAAAAAAAATTAAAAATTGATTTTTCGCATGGAAAACGTTGAACATTTTATGTGCAATTGTTCCGGAATCCGAAAAGAATGGAAAAATAGAAAATTCCTAGTGGAAAACTCGAAAAATTCCGAAAAAAACACAAAAATTGTTGTTGTTTTTTTTAATCTTCATTTTATCGCATGATTTGATGTGGAAAATTCGTTGTGAAGCTTGACAAATTTCATCCCTAACATTCATCGAAGCTCATCCTCAACTCAACGAACCAAAAAATGTAGGTTGACGAAATTGAAGTTTTAACGCCTAGCAAAACAAGCTGGGGTCCGCTAGTATTTTATAAATATAAATTACTACAAAGAAAAAGCTGCGTTTTGACACGGATCCTTCACAATACGAGTAAAACTCCCAAAAATGATTCATCTGAGTGTGTGAAACTTTACATACCTCTAGCAAACAAAATTGTATGGCTTTTCGTGTCCATTAAATATAATTAAATATCCTTTCCCATGGTAATCACTCTGTCTGTGACAGCAATTATCATCAAATTAGGTGCATAAATGCACAGAAAAGCAAAAAAAAAAGTCTTTCCTAGAATTCATTTCAGGAGTTCATCTCAGATTAGTTGGCCAGACACAGTGGCCCTTCATCGCTCACCATTCAAACTCAACCGCAAACAACCCTATCGACGTGAGCCAAACAACACAATTTTCCAATATTGCACAATACTGAAACGCAAACCTATCAATTCAATTGATGACCTGCATTTGTTGCTCAAATTGAAAGCGAAAGTGGGTAAAACGTAAGAGAACCGCCTTCTTGTCTCATACAGCAATAATTAGCCGCCATACTCCACATGTGACATCAAAACGTCAAGTGTCTTCCCAAAAACAATGCACAATTCAATCAATAAAACATGAAAACAAATTAAAAAAAAAAAAGAAAAAAAAAAAGTGCCCCCGAAGCGCGCAAATTGTGTAATTCCAATTCCAAGTCCGAAAGGGTGGACCGTGGACGATATGTTAATTACACTCCATGCGCCATGCCATACCGATACCACCCTGGTCGAGGATGATACACCAGCGATTGTTGCTCTTTGTAATACAATTGCGTGCCGCATAATGTAATACACTCAACCGAAGCGATCACCCGCTCTCACAGTGCGTATACGCGTACGCGATTCTAAATAAAAATTAAAGTCATTGTAACGAACCAACGATCGGCTGTCTATATAGAGTACACATCCCTATTAAGTGGCCGTATAGGGGCCCGCAATACTATCAATGTATGGCTCTGTATGTTGGCGCAGTGGCCCCAACATTTCTTTTCAAAATGGGTCAAAAGTCTTCTGCTTCGTTTTATAAATAAGAGGGTCTCAGTTTCTTGTCATTCTTACGCGGACAACGGCCCGTTCAGCTCTTCCGAGTCACTCCCTATTGATAGACGGATTTATTCGCAAACTAGTAGTTGTCGCGATCGGAAGCAGGAACGTTCGTTCGGTTCCTGGCCCAATCTCAAAAAATAACAGTTCACCCTCGCTGTACTGCACAAGTAGTAGCTGTCCCTCTCTGAGCTGAAGATTTTTTCAAATCTTGTTATCATCATCCTCCTTAGAGGAGACAACGACATTAATTATTTTGTTGCACTGCCGATGTGTGTGGTTAATGTATATATTAACTGTGTGATGTGAAACGCTTATAATGATGAAAAAGTGATGATAATAGTGAAAGAGTATAGAGAATCAGTGAAGAATTGAAGCACATAGTGAGCACGCAACCGAAATCGAAACAGTGAGTGATAAAGTTCGACGAATAATTTTCGAAATTGGTGCGCGATAACGAGGATTTTCTTCGTAATTTTTTTTTTTTTTTTGTATTTTTCAGTTAATCTATCGAAGTGATATAGATTCATTTACGGAGCGGGTATACTCGCAAACGGATTTTTAAGCTAAGATTCAGTTTTTTAGTGAGTAGCCTCATCGGCGGAGGTCTTCTTTCAAATCGATCAGTGCTGTGATAAAAGACAACAATGTTGCCCTTCCGTTGGGCCGCTTTCATTGGGATTGTGTTGGCCGTTGTTTCCGTCAATGGAGCTGGATATTCGGTAAAGGATTGCATTTTTATTTTCAAAGCATTGCCCATACGAAAGACATTGTATGCATATATTTTTTTTACAAATAAAAACACATGTTAGAAGGACATCCACAAATCTTAAACTATCAAGAGAAGTTTCATCTGTTTGAATAATTGTTTTCTGCGCAACGTGCGTTTTAGAATCAAAAGTGACCACCAATTTAAGGCTTCGTTGGGAGTAGTTTTACCGAAGAGCTTCGTTGTCACCTCGTAGTCATTCAAAGAATCTTTTTTGAAATGTTAATAATGGAGTCCTGGCAAGACAATCTTTATAAACCTCAGGAATTTCTTCAAAAAACAACTCTTCCCGATTTCAAATTATTTTTGCTCACTAAGTCGATATCCGATAAAATGCTCATCTACAATAATAGTTGCCTTAAAAAGAACTGTCCCTGTACTACTTCATTGCCGTCTGGGCAGTCTTCCAAGTTTTTTCTACACGAAGAGCATTATCACTCCCGTCTTTGAAACGAAAGCTCCGACTTTTTGTCATCTCGAATTTTGGAATTTGTCCATTCCCTCGTGATCTCCATCGATTCTTTCGGATGAAAGGGTTGTTCGGCCGCTTTAATTTGTTGTACAGTCCCTACGCATCTTTTTTTTACATAGGGTGAGCTGTGTCGTTCGAATCTGAAAGTTGCATCTCGACATTCATTTAAACGCAGTTGAATCTAAGAATTTACAATTCACTGACAGAAATATCAGCGTCTTTCATCATTCTTCAGCATTTTGCAACTAGCGACTACAGATGAAAAGGAAGACTAACTAAAGTTATAGCTCCTTTGTCATGGATTAAAGTCTCTGCTCCGTACTAATACCAAATTTTAGTCTCGATTTTAAATTCACGGAAGCTCAAAATTGCGAAATTTGTATGGAAAATGTAGCCACTGTGAACTACACAAGTTTAGAGTCGAAAGTAGAAATGTTTATTAGGCTTAGAAATACATGTGTTTGAATAGGTGAGTTCCTCGCTGTAAGTTGTCTTCTCTGATCAAATAGATTGGTTGCGTCCTTTTTGGAGACTTTGACAAAATCATATCTCTGTTGTTCGACTAGTTGTTGTGACCGAGAGTACCTAAGTTATATATATATTTGTGATATAATATAACTACTTTGATCGTAGTGGCTCAAATTAGCTCGAAGTCTATCCACGTACTTTGGACTGGAGTACATTTTCAGTTCTCTGACAGAGTTTGGTTCAGTTTTTTCAGTGTGAGAGATGTTTAAGCGCTTGGCTCAGGAATGTGCGCGAATACTGATCTTTTAAAACTATAGTCAACACGACTATCGCCTTGTTACCTATAATTAAATTTCTGTTATGTTGTTGGTCACAATAGATGGTTTGCTATGAGACATTCAGAAGTCACAGATGTTCTTGACTTCTGAATGTCTCCATTCTTTATTTTAGCAAAACCTCACAAAAGTTCACTTAAGCCTAGTATGCTGTTCCAGGAAAGCTAAAATTAAGCGCCCCTCCAATGTTTCTCTCCACCACTTCGCTTAATGTTCACTTAATTTTGACACTCTAAGTTCCGACGTAAAAAAAATGTGTTGGCATTGACTTGCTCTGTTTCGTCACTTGGAACTTTCTAAAGAAATGTCTACATTTTAAAAGAAATTAAATTAACAACAAAGAATTTCTTTGTGTTGAACTAACCATTCTCCATTGGTACTGTTTCGTTTGAAAATTTATTGCGAATGCCGATATTTTCTCTGATCTGTCAAAATTTCGCTGTGGAAAAATGTATTTTGCATTAATTTGCTTGCTTAAATTCTGTAGAGAGTTTTCGTACAGCGGCTCAGATATTTAGCTTGAACTGCGTACTGCTTGGCTTAACTGCTTTGCTTAATTTTATCTGTGGAGATATTTTTGTATGGGGGCTTAATTTAAGCGCGAGCAGCATACTAGGCTTAAGGCCCAATGAGTAACAAGACTCAGCGAAGTAAAAAATAAAAATAAAAAAATCTGAAATTAGCAACAGCAAACTTACAACATTTCGCTGTGAAAAATAAGGCTCACATTCATGATCATGGTTTCAACAACCAAGACACTTCAAATGAACTTTTCAACTGGATCCCACATGTCCCCTCTATCCTGAATACTATCTGTTCCATGTAAGAGCAAAAAAGGAAATGGAACCTAACAATCTCAAAAGGTGATGAGGTGATAGACTTCCGTTTGGAGACAATAGAAGCCAAAACTTTAACTTTAAATACCTACCTTTTTGCAACATTTAAAACGATCTGTGCTTCCTTTTATTTTTGTGTGCAATTGATTTTTTTACCCTATTGACACCGCACCGAAAACCGTGTTTGCGACGAAAACTTGTCGATGCATTCACACCGAAAACGAACTAGTTTTCATTTGACGTTTCTATCAAATGTGATCTGTGAGGCACTAGTCGTGAAACTTTTGTGTAAATTATATTGGTTATCATATCAATTTCGATCGCATTAATTTACAAATAAAATAAATTCAGAGCATTTAATGAAATATTAGCCCATCAATTAAGTGTGGAAAATGATTTTAAGTTGTTAGTTGTGACATTTGTTCGGTCAGCTGTTCTGCTGAATTTGCTGAATATTACACAAGCTCTGTTTTTTTTTCAACAACCCAAGTCGTTTCGTCGTCACGGTTGCCACTTGAAAATAAAGTTTGTGTCCAAAATTGGAAATAGAAATGACCAACTGTAGGTATAAATGACCAAAGAAAGTAATTTAAGTCCGAAATATTTGTAAACTCAGAACAATCAGACGAAAAGAAATACGCTTTAGGTTGCATAAAAAATTAAAGTCGAGCGTCTTTTTTCATTTCGTAAAAAAAAAGACAAATGGATTAAAAAATGAAAATGCGACTAAGAGAACAAAATAATGACCAAATTTGGTCACAAATTACCTACTAATGTGGAAATCGTGCTCGTGGTGTTTTCGTGGAAGACTCCTTTAAACGACTCGTTTTGAAAACTGAAATATGTACGGGAAAACTTCTGTTTTCGAGTGTTTTCGAGAAAACAGGGTGCTCGGCTCGGTGTGAATAGGGTAATAAGACGGATTTTGAATTTGTTTGCACAACTTTATGCATTTGACATATTTATCAGTGCTTACCGGATAAAATTCTCTAAGCCAAGAGAGGAACTGCTCATTACTCTTTTTTTGATAATTTTCTCTTTTTCTGTCATTTTTGCTGAGAACGTGTATAGATTTTGTGCGGTTGTGATCGATTTAAATCGATTTAAACCACTTAAGCGAATGAACCTATCAAGTTACTTGGTGTAATTTTTTTAAGCTGTTTAAAACTTTCATTGTTGAATAGAAAAGCTCTGTCACATGACAAAAAATGTATGTTTAAGCCCTCTGTCATGTTAATCACTTTCGTTAGAAAGAACATGTAATCTGTCAAAAAATTACACTGTTTGCTAACTTTTTGAAGTTTCTTTAGTGTTCTGAAGAAATAAAACGTAGATCAAAATCATGACATTATAAAAAAAACATGTTTTAGGATTGAAGATTGGACACTCTCACCTCATGTGTGAGAAACTTAGCCAAATATAGTTTTTTAGAGCAAATGACACATGGCCCAAATATCATTTATAATTTTTTCTTTCAATTAGCTCAAGGATGAAAACTATCATGCTTGTGTCTTGCTAATGACGAGTAAACGATTATTAAAAGTTTCATGTCATAAATTAAAATTGGAACAGAGTTCAGTTCTAAAGTCAGCTTTATCAACAATCGCAAATCACGCCGGACTCTTCAGCTGCTCACTTCAGCTTCTTCTAAGGCTGTCATTGTTTGAAACTATTTTTGAAATAATGTCTATAATATTTTTATGTTAGGTACATTTATATATACTCGCGTTTTGCATACATGTGTATGTATTGCTTGTATTTAGTTTCCGGTGAATTATGTTGACCTTGTCATTGTGACATGCCTTTCTGCGATTAGAATACCATATGGATCATTGATCGAGCAGCGTTACAAGCTCATAATCGTGTATGAAAATTATTATACCTTATTAAAGGGTATGTTTTATTTTGTTAAAAGTGCTACAGGATATTTTTTAAATATTCATAGTGACTTAAGACAGAAGAGGCGATGATTTCATGATCAATTTTTCTGTAGCCGGGGTTATCGCACAGACAGAAACTATGTCACAGAACTGTTTGTGTTATATTTTGTGGTGCCTGACCTGGGACATTTTACCAAAAGATTATGAATATCAAATAAAACATGTTGATGGGATTGCTATTTGATTACTCCAGTAAAAGAGGGAATAATTGGACCATCATAAGGCGAAAAAGCTTGGAACTCGATTTTTTGACACATAGTATAGAATGCAGCAAATTATCATAGGTTGGCAATGGTTGATTTGGGACTTAAAAGTTCTAGGTTTCGAGTCTTTTCAAAAGTAAGGTCACAATTCTGGTCCCCTCAACTTTTACTTCTTACATCCGCGATAGCTGTTCAAGATTCGAACTGTTATTAGCTCCAATTTAGAACATACTGTCAACTATGAACACGCGCTTTTATTTACCTCGGAATCTCTTTTTAGGAGCAGAGTTTTGTTGACGAAAATGCTGTGGTCGGAAGTGCAGAGTACATTATGGCAGTGAACAAACTTCACAGACGTTCCAAACGTAGCCGAGGATAGTGAGTATAATGACTAGAAATCTGTTAATTGCTTCAAAGAGAATAAATCACCCGATTTTCAGTGCAAGAGGACAGACCCAATCTCAATACCTTAACTTTGGAAAACCAGAAACAGACGGAAAGGCTGAGGCAGAAGCGACTGAAACAGGGTCTAGATCAACAGTGGGTAAGAAGTCTGGAAACCTACGCAAGTAAAGGTGATTATGAGTGCTGTGTATTTTTAGCGGGATCACATGGAATGGGACAGGCTCAGAGTCAGTTCTCATTCGGTGACTGTGCCGACTGTACACCTTCATCTGGGACATATGGTAATATTCTTTCTCAGCAATTGCGTTTAACAAACTTTTGAATGATTGTCCTTAGAATATTCTCCAGATCCGTATAGAGTTCCTGGTGATGGAATCGGAAAACTGGTAAGACCTAATGGAATTGCATATGTTGAAACCCGACCGGGAGGAGCAGGTGCTGGGAGTCAGATAACACCAAGCGGGGCAGGAGGATATCGGCCAAGTACTGGTGGGGTCGGTCCCAGTGGTTTAGATGGATCTCGACCCGGAGTTATTCGCCCAGGTACTCCTGGTGCAGGTGGTTTCGCTGGAGGTGACGGCGGTTTAGGTGGAGCTGGGACGAGTGGTGTTCGTCCAGGTAGACCTGGAGGAGTTGTTCCCGGTGGTGTTAGACCAGGAGCTTATGGACCCGGCGGTGTAGAATCCGGTGGTATTGGTCCCGGTGGTTATGGTCCTGGTGGCGGTTCTGGTGGTGTTGGACCAGGAGGCGTTGGGCCCGGAGGCGTTCGTCCAGGAAGAACAGGTTCAGGAGGTGTTGGCCCTGGGGGTTATAGTCCCGGCGGTGTTGGATCCGGTGGTATTGGTCCAGGTGGTTATGGTCCTGATGGCAGTACTGGTGGTGTTGGGCCCGGAGGCGTCCGTCCAGGAGGAACAGGCTCAGGAGGTATTGGCTCTGGAGGTTATGGTCCCGGCGGCATTAGTCCAGGTGGTTACGGTCCTAGTGGCGGTACTAATGGTGTTGGCCCAGGAGGCGTTCGTCCAGGAGGAGGTTCAGGTGGTGTTGGTCCAGGTGGTTTTGGTCCTGGTGGCGGTACTGGTGGTGTTGGTCCAGGGGGCGTTGGGCCCGGAGGCGTTGGGCCCGGAGGCGTCCGTCCAGGAGGAACAGGCTCAGGGGGTGTTGGCCCTGGAGGTTATGGTCCCGGCGGCATTAGTCCAGGTGGTTACGGTCCTGGTGGCGGTAATAATGGTGTTGGCCCAGGAGGCGCTCGTCCAGGAGGAGGTTCAGGTGGTGTTGGTCCAGGTGGTTTTGGTCCTGGTGGCGGTACTGGTGGTGTTGGTCCAGGAGGCGTTGGGCCCGGAGGCGTTCGCCCAGGAGGAACAGGCTCAGGAGGAATTGGCCCTGGAGGTTATGGTCCCGGCGGTGGTGGATCCGGTGGTATTGGGCCAGGTGGTTATGGTCCTGGTGGCGGTACTAATGGTGTTGGCCCAGGAGGCGTTCGTCCAGGAGAAGGTTCAGGTGGTGTTGGCCCTGGGGGTTATGGATCCGGTGGTATTGGTCCTGGTGGTTTTGGTCCTGGTGGCGGTGCTGATGGTGTTGGTCCAGGAGGCGTTGGGCCCGGAGGCGTTCGCCCAGGAGGAACAGGTTCAGAAGGTGTTGGCCCTGGGGGTTATGGTCCCGGCGGTGTTGGATCCGGTGGTATTGGTCCAGGTGGTTATGGTCCTGGTAGCGGTACTGGTGGTGTTGGTCCAGGGGGCGTTGGGCCCGGAGGAATAGGTTCAGGAGGTGTTGGCCAAGGTGGTTATGGTCCTGGTGGCGGTACTGGTGGTGTTGGCCCCGGAGGCGTTCGTCCAGGACTAACAGGCGCAGGAGATTTTGGCCCAGGGGGTTACGGTCCTGGTGACGGTACTGGTGGTGTTGGGCCAGGAGGCGTTCGTCCAGGAGGAACAGGATCAGGAGGTGTTGGCCCAGGTGGTTATGGTCCTGGTGGCGGTACTGGTGGTGTTGGACCAGGAGGCATTAGCCAGGGAGGTGCAGGTTCAGGTGGTATTGGCTCAGGAGGTGTACGCCCGGGAGGTTATGGCCCCGGTGGTATTGGAGCAGATGCCACGCAACATGGTGGTCGTCCAGGAGGAATCGGTGGTACTGGTGCAGGAAGCTTTGGCCAAGATGGTGGTGTTGGTCCAGGCGGTGCTAGTACAAATGGTTATAGTCGACCTGGTGCAAGCGGTTTTGGCTCTGGTGGTGGTCCCGCTGGAATTGGTGCGGGTGGTACACGTCCATCAGGCTATGGTCAAGATACCGGTTATGGCCCTGGAACAAGAGGTACTGATATCGGAAGACCAGGATCCGGTCGCCCTGGCAGCTTTGGTCCTGGTGGTGTTGGCTCCAGTGGTATAGGTCCGGGAGCTATTGGTGCCGGAACAGGTGCTTATGGTCCGGGTACTTCTGCTGTATTAGATGGCTCACAACCGTCCGGTCGACCTGGTGCAACTGGTACGGGTCCATCAGGCTTTGGTCAAGAAAATGGTTATGGTCATGGAGCTGGAGGAGATGATACAGGAAGACCAGGATCTCGTCGCCCAGGCGCATTGGACTATCACCCAGGAGATGTTTCCACTTTTGGTCCGGCTGGCACTCGTCCCGGCATTAGTGGTACAGGCCTGCCAGGTATTGATCAATATGGCCGATATAGAGAGCCTGGTGCTGCAGGTGGAGCTGAGTATCATCCAGGTACAGTATATCCAGGATCCTACCCAGGATACGGTTTACCTTCCATTTCAACCGCTGATCTATTAAACCAACCAGACACTGACATTCAATTCGGTGCTGAAGGGAATATTAGCGGTCACGAGGAAGGTGGACTCTATCAGGGTAGCTCCTTGCCAAATACATATCCAAGTAATATTCCTCTTCGCTACACATATTTAGGTGGACATAGTGGCGCACCCGGCAGTGGCAACCTTGTTGTAGGTCAACAGCCCAGTCAATCTGGACAATTGGTAGCAGTCCCTGGTACGGGTGGTACTTACGGACCTGGCTATACAACAGTATTAAGACCAGAAGCTGGAAGTGATGGCTATGGTCCAAGTTCCGGTGCAATTGGTACAGGTTATGTACCTGGAGATGGTGCTAGAGAAACAGGATTAGCTTATGGTCCAGGTGCTGGTGTTAGTGGTACTGGAGGTGACGTCACAGTAGCAGGACCTGGTTCAGGATTGGGAGGCACAGGTTACGGACCAGGATCAGGAACTATTGGGGGTTTATACGGACCAGGAGATCAGTACAGTCCTGGAACTGGAGCAGGAGCGGGTGGTATCGGCTCAAGATTCGGTGGTGTTAGTACAGGCTATGGTCCTGGAACTGGAGGAGGACATAGCCCTGATGGTTCTGGTGGACGTCCTGGTGCTGGAGGTGCTGGTTATGTTCCACATGCAGGTGTTGGTGGCACAGGATCGGGACCATCAGGTGGTGGAGTGTATAGTCCTGGCGGTGCCAGTGGAGTAGCAACCAATCCAGAAGCTGGTGGTGGCGGATTCTACGGCCCAGGAACAGGCGGCACTGGTCCAGGAGCTGGCGCTGGTACTGGTGGTCTGTACGGTCCAGGTGCAGGCATTGGAAGTGCTGGACGACCAGGAAGCGGAATATATGGTCTAGGTGGTGATGATGCAAGTCTATACGGTCCAAGCGGACCAGGAACGAGACCTGGATCTAGTGGTATTGGTGGCACGGGAGCGGGAGCTGGTGGCAGTGGACTATACGATCCAGGTGCTGGTGCCGGAGGAAGACCAGGATCCGAAAGATTGTATGGCCCCACTGCGGGAGCTGGTGATGCTGGATTGTATGGCCCAACTGCTGGTGGATTAGGAGCAAGACCAGGATTTGATGGATCTGGTGGTACTGGTGGTGGGTATCCCGGCACTGGTGTTGGTGGAGCAGGAGCAGGAGGATTGTACGGTCCTGGAGCCGGTGGTGTAGGTGAAACATATGGACCTGGCTCTGGAACAGGTATAAGCTAATGTTTCATTTAAATAAAAACAAGTTACAATCTTTTCCAAACTGTTAAGGTCCTGTCGGTCTAGCCACAGTCCCTGGTGGTGCTGGAGGTATTGGTAGCATTGGAGGCATTGGTGGAGCTGGTGGTGTTGGTGGTGCTGGTGGCGTTGGAGGCGTTTCAGGAAGTGGAGCAGTGTCTGGTGCTGATGACGCCTTTTCACAGGCTGAGTCAACTGTGAAGGATGGCCAGGCTGCAGCTAGCGCTATGGGCAAAAAGAATGGCGGTACAGCAAAGACGCAAGTTTCTGGAACATACACAACTTCAGGCACATTTAGCGCCAGTGCAATGACATCTGATGCAGACCGTTCCGCAAATGCTCAAGTGAGCGGTAGCAACGAGGGCACTTTAACTCAATCACAAGGTCAAGGTGGTGCGGCCCAGTCACAATCACAAGTTCAAGTAAACTCCAAGACCGGCGGAACAAAGGCTTCCTCTCAGAGCGGCGGATTTGTGCAACAAAGTCAAAGCGAGGTAATTTCCAAAAAAAAAATTGCTGAAACATGCGACTGGAATCTTTGAATCCTTCTAGGTTCAAGCTAATGACAAGGGCGGCCTAGCCGATGCACAGTCAAGTGGTCCAGGTCAAACATCCTCCCAAGCCCAAATTGGCTTCAGACCCAAACAAGGCAATGAAGATAACTCGCCTTCTACTGGAGGCGGACAAGCTTCGGCACAATCGTCCAGCTTCTCTGGTCAGTCGCAGTCTCAGATTCAAGGAAAATCTAGGTACTGTCCCTAAAATACAAATTTTAAGGTCCATTTTTAAAATTACCTATTCTCTAGCTACGGTATTTCGTATCACGGAGCTGCACAATCAGCATCCGGCACGAAGGAGCAAGTAGCGACGTACAGGGAGCAGAATCGACAATTATTCCAGACCATAAGCAACTTCGGAAATACTGACGGGTTTGTCTACAGAAAGCCTATCCCATAAGCAAACCAATGCCAATGTTTCTTCTTCTTCACAGTATTACCGACAAAGTAGATAGCGCGTATGGTCCATCAGAAACACTCCCCAACAATGAAGTACAGCTCCGTTCTTCGAAATCAAGCGAAGGTAAGCATTAAACGCTCTACCCAATTAGTTCAGAAAGAATAATCATAGATTTCATTTACAGTCAAACCCCTTCCGAACCCATCTAACAGCAAGGATTCCGTTGATCCCGCCGAAGAAGAGGAGGAAGAAGAGTATGAATATGAAGACGAAGATGACTACTACAATGAAAATCCAGTCAAAATGGAGCAAAAATCCAGCAAGTCCGCATCAACAGTAACCACAACACTCAAGCCTGGCACTCTTGCGAAGACTTTCACCCAGAACACTCCCTCACAAAGCCAGCAAGCAGCTGTAGCAGATCCCAAAGACAAATTCTCACTTGTTCAAAAGCAAAATGGACGCACTGTAAACTACTCCCCCCGAACAACAACTGAATCCATTCCAAGCGGTTTCCGTGGCACAGTGAACGTCGAAAAGAAATTCCACACAAAGTCACTGAAAGCCGCCAAGGGCAAACCCGATGAGGGAGACGAAGAGTTAACAGATAAGTTACCCGGTCCGGATAGCTATGTGACGGTTACAAAATCCATCACAGGCAGTATGGACAACAGCAAGAATCCTCCTGCGGAGAATAAGAACTTCCAGTCGACGTATTACACAAAGTCCTCAACTTGTGGTTACTTTACATTCTCCTGCAACATCGTCTACGGAGCAAATGGACGAAGCAAAATCTGCAGACCCAAAGCGCCGGCGAATGGCAAATGCTAGAAGTGTCATATTTCTGTGTATCCGTAATTCTACTACTTAAGTCAAATTTTATTTTTGCTACAAACTCATATTTTCCAACAAATAATTTTACACTGTCAATCAGGGCATGCAATGCACTTAATTTTTTTTTTCATAACATATTCTATTTAATCTTCTGATGCCATACGCGTAGAATATTACTGCCATAGATTTTAACAAAATGTAAGCATTGTGCGTAAGTCGATGTAATTGTACAAATAAAATAAAAATTAAATTTTATAAGAAACGTTTTGAGGCTTTCTTTTTTACGAACACTACCATCAATTTGAATAGCGGATGATGAAGATGATAGAATTCTTATACACACCCAAATGGAAACAGATCGTCACTCCATCAGTCACATCTGGTTTTGACAGAACTGCCGACTAATCGAATAGAAGGCATGACACATTAGGTTTGTTTGACGTGGCTAGCACTAGTGCCCACTAGTGCGCACTGAGAAGTGTCAGCTGATTTTCCCGCCTACCCAAAAACCTGCACAACCCTGAAAATTCGGCTATCATATCGAACGCAAAATATGCTGCCCTGAAGTCTGGCAGTTTTTGAATTTGAAAAATACTTATGTTTTGGTGAACGAAGTACGAAGATGATAACACTTTGTTCTGTTTATTGTTAAAAATGAGTGAACTCAATTCTGATCTTGTGCTTGCCATAATGCAAACAAGTTGATAAAACTGTTTGCAATATATGCGATGCACTAAAAAATGTAATTAGCTTTGATTCCAGATTTTTTGCATTCCATTTATCTTTAAAATAAGGTTTTAGTCCATAAACGTTGTTGTTTTCAAACAATTAACTTTTGAATATCAAATTTATTGTATTTATCTTTATTACGATATTCAAATAAACGAATAACAGCAAGCGAAATGACAGCGCAACTCAGCACTGAGTTCTTGCCCCGACAAAATAACTGGGGTCAGTTCAGTGCACAACTAGGGCGCCCTAGAAGTCATGTCAAACACAGGTTTTCAGTACCAGGGCGAGTTCAGTGCTATATCGAACACATTAGGGTTAACCCAGTGCGCACTAGTGCGCACTAGGGCCCACGTCAAACAAACCTATTTATATAACAATTTGTGAACTACTAAGCAGTAAGCACTACCTTATCGAACTTCCAATCTTGGAATAGAGGTTACTTTTATTTCATTCAATGACATTTCAGTATTTTATTTGCTCTAAACAATTAAGCAAATCCCAACATTACGCCACCAAGAGGATTATTAGCTAGATCCGGGAGCTGGTAATTTGTTCATCAATTTAGTGTCGGAAAAGTAGCCAAGGATAATGGGCACATTCAAAAATATACTTGTCTTAAGTCGAATAGGTGGGTGTCTATTAGATCTTAGATGTTGTACACTGAACACAAAAAAGATTGATTGGTAACCTCACTTTTCCTACGTCTGACACATATACGAACTGGCTACGACTGACCAAACGTCAACTGGAAAAAAAACTGTTAATGTGACCGATCTAGACCAATCAAAACTAAACCACCTTAAGTCCGCCAGCTGTCACACTTACTAAACAAGATTTTTGAAAGTCTCCAATCAATTAGCCCAATTGACACCTTAAGGCTGGTACGCTGATCGAGTGAAGTGAAATTTTCACTCCTCTCCAAAAAGTGCTGTGAAATAGAGAGTGGAATATTTTGTTGGAGATTTTAGTTGGAGAAATTTATGCAGGGTGACTGAGTTAAAAAAAAAATTGTTTTGTGGCAGTTCAAGAAAACAGCTGGAAGAAACAAATTGGAAACTTCACTTTTTGTGAATCATGTGATACCTACAGTAAAATGTATTGACCTTTTGGAAGACATTCATCCGTGACCGACCACAATAACAATAAGTTATTGCCACAAAACAAAATTCTGCAACCAGTATGGACCTACGGGCACCAGTTGTGCTCCAAACGTATTTCTAAAAAATTAAGGTCTTTCAAAAATATTACAAAGGAACAAAGTCATATTCAATGCACAACGCTGATCTAGATATTGAATCAGTATAGAAAGAAGTCGAACAAGTTCCTTAAATGCACAACGCTTCTCAACCACGTTAGCTTAGAAACAACCGAATTATTAAAGGCAGTGTAATCAGGAGATTAAGGCGGATAAAACATGTTGATCTATAAAAAACTAGCTAAGTCAATATATTTTTTTAACAAAAAAGTTCAGATATTCTACCAACGATTGATCTTTCGATTAGTCGAACGGCTAGGCGCAATCACTGTCGGTTGTCAAAAGTCAGTGCCCTCGGTAGGTGTTTTAGGGCGGCTGAAAGGTCCTCCCTATTGTCGAAGCATCTCTCGCGTACCTTCTAGCTCTCGAATGACTTTCGATGATTTTCCCTTCCAGCGAACCTCCAAACACACAAAAAAAAAATGTTTCGTATTTTGTTCATGACAATTTTAATAGTTTTCAATTTGGCAAATAATGTCTGATTTGTAAAATAAAAAGGACAGTCGTCAAATTTAAACAATTAACAGTGCATGTAAATTATACATATTTTTAAAGATCATCTGCTGGTATTGCTTGAACAAAACTGGGTAAACAAATATTCTTGAGGCACCCTGCTTATGGAAAAGGTCATCCGTGCCACGAACTATTTGTACACCTAACATTATCGCACTATATTCAATGAAAAAACAATTTTATAAGTGCGAAATGTCAAAAAATTAATGCGACGGACAATAAAAACCAAGTGAAATAGCTGCGGAGGGATTTTAGTATCGCCACCTACGACTCAGTTTTGGAAGCGATATTTTCCACTCGAACTGCGTACCGCCTAGTGAAATTTACATTTGAAAAATTCATTTTGACATTTCGCAGTGAAAAATTTGTATGAAAAATTGGATTTCACTTGAACTGCGTACCAGCCTTTACCAATAAACATTCTTAAATTTTTGAAGTTCACAGTGGCCATATTATCCATAAAAAAAATCGCAACTGTGTGCATCCGTAACTCGGAAGTCGTGACTAAAATTTATTAATAGTACGGCGCATAATGTCAAATGTTAAGTTCTGCATGGGTTTTCAAATGAATTTGAGATCACGATTTTGCTTCTTCCGGTGTGCTTCACGCTACTTTGCCGACTTGCTTGCTAAATAAACGAACCAACCGATTACCTCGACTTAAAAACCAAATTCCATTCATCTATTATTATATCTGTTTATTTATTTTATTGGACACAGCATCAAATTACTTTATTTATTTTTACGTTTTTTTTTTTTTTGTTTTTCTTTTCGATTTAAATGTTGATAACAGCATTACCTATGTGTTGCGTCAGCTATTACAATTAATTTTTTGATTTTCCATGTTTCGCATATTTTTTCTATTGCAGTTTAGTTTCTACAGTAGTTTTGTTTTATTTTGCTGTTATTTATAACTACAATGATAATGTGTCACTTTGTTAAGTTATGTAGCTTTTCAACAAACAGAGTTGTTTCGATTAATGTCACTTTGGTTTTTATTGTAATACACTAAAATTGTTTAAACAGCCATAAGTTAAATATCTTTTATATTATTTCTTGATTTATAATATTACATTTATTATTAAAGTCTAAAAACACACATTACATTTAAAGGTACGGAAATATTTGTTCTTGGTGATTTGTTATGCTTTATTTGTTATAATCGTTTCTAATTATTATGTTTTTTATAAAACCAAAGGAATTCAAAAAGAGAACGCATGGTATAAGTATGTAAATGTTCACATTCTGTTTCTAAAAGTGTTACATTTCGTCTACATATCGAGCTAGGTTTTATTTCAAATGAATTTTTGTTAAAAAAAAAAAAACAAAAAACGAAATATAATTCCAGAGCGGTTAATTTTGTTTGTATGTTTTTTTTTATGTAAGAATCTATATGTGATATAAAATTGAAAATGTATTTTGCTTTAATTAATGAGTTTGTTGGTTTGTTTAAAAAGCTTTACAATTACGTAATTATATAGCAAATACTTAGACACATGTAGACAATGTATAATATTTCATTTAAAAACACAATTAGTACAAAGTTAAGTAGGTATGTAGTATAAGTAACATTTTTGTTTGTTCATTAAATACACGAAGAGAAATTTCTTGAAATTTAGAAACACATAGTTCTTTGCTAAGTTTATTTAACATTTACCAATCAATTTGTTGTTTTAAATGACATTTAATTTTATTTTTAAAATGTTTGGTTAGATAAATTTTGCTTGAAAATTGAAGTAAACATTTTACGTAAAACAAATAAATTAGTTCACCCGCACATATAGATGATAGTTTGTTATTTAATAATAAATATGCATGTTAATTGTTAAGTTTTTTATTTGTTTTATATAATGTATGTAGTTGTAGGTATCAAATATTTGTTTCCCCTTTATAACAATTGAAATGTGTTTTTTTGTTGAAAGTTTAATGAATTATTATTTGTTTCTGTATGTTTGCGTGTGTAATATATTCTAAATTTTATCAACTTGTACAGTATTTGCAATATAAAAATATTTATCAATTTACAATTTATTTAATATACATGTATATACTTAATTCACTACATAAAAAATATTTATTGTTATTCTTTTTTTGCGTTCTTTCACATTTACAAACAAAAGCTATTAGTTTCAACTATATACAGAGCTTGTATTTTATTTGAATAGATATTTGCACTACATCGATTTTTCTTTTTAATTTTATTTTAATGCAAGATTAATTACTTATAGGTTATAACACATTGATATTTCAAATTTACTGTTTATATCCACGTATATAATATTTGAGGGGAAAGGGAAAGTTTGCATATATAAAATTTCAGTACATTTATAATTCTTGTTAAATATTACTTGTTTTTAATTCTAAAATTAATTGTACATTTGTCTGTTCTTGTTCAAACACAATATGGTTACTATACACTATTTACACTAGTATAAAGAAAGAGACAGATTAAACACTTAATTAACTTTTCTTTTGGTGGAGTTATTTCTTGTTATAAAGTTTTGTGGTGATAAACATTGTTGTGATTTACTTATTAGTTTCAAGTATAATTATAATTTTTTAGAACTATTTTGTTTTTGTTTGGTTCAGCCTATTTTGCGTTTAACTATATCTAAATGGTGTGGTTCTAGCAGAAAAATGCGAACATCTATTTTCTGTGGTTTAGAGATTTTGGACTTTTTTTTTTTTTTGTTATTATTATGTTTGTTTGTTTTTTTTGATTTCAGATTTAATGCATATCATCATAAAATTTTCTTTTCATAACTTCTAGTACATATTGGACGGGTTTTTCAATCTTTTTTATGTTGCTTTAGATATTTAAATTTAATTCATTATTTTCTAAAGTGTCGGTAGTGTAGGATAAAAATAGGTTAATACAAATCAAAACTAGTTATTTTGCAAAACATCGCATAGAAGTAGAAAAAACTTGCAGTAAATATATTTGAAGCTCTTAATTGCATTGTTGGTCTTGTAGAATTTTTTGTTTGTTCTAAATATATTTTTCGATGGCTTGGTTTTTGTTTTGTAGAATCATTTTTTTCTTTTTCATAGTTTTACTTTCTTTTCTTTGAGGTTAGCTCTAGTGAGATTGATAGTTGGCTTTTATCTACATTGAACAATTGAACAAGCTTTTTGTTTTTGTTAATGTCAACAGGGATTTATTTAAACAGGTATAAATATAGTGGTGCAATGATCAAGTATTTAAGAAATTCCTTACTATCCTATAATGTTGTGTTTGCAAGATTCTCATAGTGACTTGTCAAAAAAAAAAATCATTTGCTGGATGACACAGTCTCAAACCGAAGTAGAATAACTAATAGCTAGACAATAGCTACAAATGAGCGAGGGCTCTTAAGTTGAACCTTCGCCAAAAACATGCTTCATTCACTCCCACGCCAATCAACGTCTGACAAACCTCCAAAGCAGTGTCCTCGTAGACAACAGCAGTATCTAAATTGTATGAAATCTTTTCAAATCGGTTAAATGTTTCACTTGCGAAGCAGTCAATTATTGAGTGTTAAAGTGGCAAGTTGGAAGTTGTCAGGTGTAAGGTTCGTGTCTAATTATAGTGTTGGATAATACTGAATACAGAAATATGTCCAATAAAACAGTGTTCCTTCCAAAATAACTCAGCGTGACATAATTTTGACAGCGGTTATCGACTAGAGTTTTTTTTTTTGCTGCTATTCGTACCACTTTTCAAACAGTTATGCTCCATTTACACGGTCACACATTCCTATCACGGAAGATTAAAGGGATGCTAAATACTAAATAGCCGTGCGACCGAAAAGGACAGCATCACCTAACACGCAAAAAAACCTGACACGTATTTAGGTCGGTAATCTTGTTTACGTGATATGAATTATATAAAATCCCCGCATGTTGATTTTTTTATAGCAATGGCTTAGGAAATTCTGCGTTCCTATGAAACAATATGGCTTCCGGAAATGGAGAATGGACAAATATTTATATTTTTCGTATAACTGATTGATGAATTGTTGTTGTAATTTACTGAAAATAATTACCACTCTCATTTCACGTGTTTCAAATCAGAAATAGCAATTGGAGAAATGTTTGTGAGCGGAACCTGTGTCTATTTCCGTTTTACGCATCTATAATTATGGGTAGAACATCCATGACACTTTAGGCGTCTGATTTGTGATCTCATTCTTATGCCTTCAAAAGCATTGACTGCGGATAAACGGATCTGTCTTTTTGGTTTTGTTGCACAAATGCGCGTGCGTGATGGTGTAAGTGCAGTTTAATGTTTCCTCCAATCATTTGTTTCGTGTGGTTCTATTTTTTAGAAAAATGGAAGGGTCCTTCAATTTACCACCGAATCAGCTGAGTTGAGAATGTTTGTCAGACGTTCGCGAGAGATCGTATAATGGAAGAGATAAACGTGAAATTAAAGTGTAATTCTTGTTTTTCCGGAGATCGAACCGGAGACTCCTCACTCAATGGTCTAGCACTGCGTTTATTATTAAATATACAGTGTTGCACCTTTAACACTCATGCTCATCTTCTTTGAATCGGGATATAAATAAAATAGTCTTGCGGGATGAAAGTCAAAGGATCTTAAGCGTCAACAATACAAATTAATCATATTATGTAAGGCTGTCGAAACCTCATTTAACTTCACTCATACGAACTCAACAGTTTCAATATAATGACACATTGACAAGCAGGTGAATAAAAACGGTCTAACCAGCTAACTGTCTATCTTGAAGTTTGCAGGAATTAGAACTGGTATTTTTTATTAATTAAATAGAAATAAGAACAATCTTTTGTCATTCAAGTCACTAAGAAATATTTAGTTTCCAATCATTTGCAATGTAACTTCTTCTTTCTAAAACTACGTGTGAATTCTTAAACTTGTTACTTTGAAAAATGTTCTCGGAATTATACGTTTTCCAAAAAGAACTCTAATCTTTACTTATTCAATGTTATTAGTAGGTGGGAAAATATTTTTACTTTTCTTAATTTTTTAATAACTATACTGATTTCAAATACAAACTATCGTAAGGTACATTATTTATGGAAATTGATATACGAAATTCTACATATAAACTTCTATCGTGCCTACAAGTTACTGTATATAATATATAACCCGCGCTCGGACATCCTGAAGCAATGATAACCAATGTATTTAATACCTACATAATGTATAAGTATATTAATGTATATTATTACTTTCGACAATAATTCTACTGCAAGAACTATATAATTTATCAAACTTTTGTTTTTCTTCTGAATATGTTGATCATTAAAGCGAATTTGGTTTTGAATTGTATAAATTGTTTTTTTCTTTTTGTTTTCTAATAATAATTAAAAATAGTTCTTAATCATAACATCTTTAAGTTGTTGTTTAAATTCGTGCAAAAAGTAATCACTAAATTGGTTTTCTGGATTCAGTATTTTGTTTTTGATTTTGATAGAGAGATGACTTAGGTACTTACAAATAAATAAATGTTGATTGTTTATATTTTTCAGTTAAATCGTCTTTTTGTTTTTTTTTTTTAATTTAATTTATCTTGTTTATGAAATAGAAGTCATTCGATCACCATTGTTAATTTATCAGAATAAACGTCTAAAGATAGATTTTAAACACAAACATTACACTATATACAAATATGTTGGTAGGAATTTTTGCAATCTCCGGCACAGAATCCCAACTTAAAAGCGGTTTTCTTTAGCATAAACTATTTACACTTTACTACATGGGTACAAAACAATTTCAGTAAAAAACATTGATTTCATCTTTAGGTTAGGTTTATGTAATGTTTGATCTACTTACATTAGAAGGCTTATGGCCGTAACGCAATACAGCTCAAGACTACTTATTTATGTGGCTTATATCTTCCATGGTATAGTTACTAATATTTATCTACGTTTTCCTTTTAATAACTTTTGAAACATGAAAATTCCTTTTTTTACGTGTGTGGACAAAATAGAGAGAGGAACAATAACCCACTTAATGTTTCAAATGTAAGTATTTTATTGATAAAGGAGAAGAATGTGCAACAAAATAAATTGTTGCGATAAAAAACTTCACGTCATTTTTAAATTGTTATTCAACATCAATATTTTCGTTACGCATTAAATATACTGATAACTTTAAGTCATATATATTTGTTAATTTTATGTAAATGTCCTATGATCTATTTGTGTTTTATTATTTGGAATTACTGCTACTTTGTATTTTTTGTAAAGTTTAGGTTATATTATATTTAAAAAAAATCACATATATTGTTTTATATTAATAACCGGACCACATGAAGATGGAACATCCTAATGTAAGTATTATTTTTGTTGTTTATATAGTTATTTATCAATTAATCTTAGTAAGGTAATATATTATTTGAACTTGTTTTGGTTTTCTTTTTAACTTTATATGGTTAAGGCATTTGTAAATCTACTATTTCTACTTGTCATTTAAAATTGAAATAACATATTGCTGCACTATAACTTTTCTGTAGCTATTTGTATGCATTTTTTTTTTTTTTTTGTGTTAGTTTTATGATAAATTGTAAAAAAGAACAAATTAAGAGAACACAAATTGAACTGAGATTCTTAAATGGGTAACTATGAAATTGGTGTTATGTATATTTATGGCGTTGTACGAATTCTATTAAAATAACAGTTTATTTTGTTTTTTAAAGATATGTCAAAAAGTTTTGTTAATTTTAAATATCAAACATTTATTTCAGATTTGATTTAAAATGCTTGGAATTACATTATTATGTGTTTTCTATTAACGCGGTTTTTATATGTATGTTTAAAGAGAATTATTTTAGTGTTTAATATGTAACAACATAGTTATACGCAAATGAAAAGAAAAACTACGAAATGGATTTAATGCTTGTTGGAAAGGCAAAGAGTAGTCCCAAAGAATACTCAAAACTTCAGTTAAAAAATAAAAAATAAGAAACATGCAATTGACCCGGCGCATTATTTAAAATGATTGTTTTTAAAACTAATTAATAACTGGTTACTGGCAGAGGGACTTAACTCTCGACATGTGATAGGGAGATGAAGAAAAGCAGCTTTAGTCGCTCGTTTAATTTTAAAGAACGCACTTACAAGAGTGTCAAGTCAGAAATACTTGATGAATGATAAAAATAATGTTGTTTACCATTGGGATTTTCGGATTTTGCTCTCAGATTCTAGATTTTTAGTGTCCAATGGAACATGAAACAAGATTTATCTTCCTTCGTGTTTGTGGTAGTGAGTGTTTTAAAAGTCTGCGGTTCTTCAATTGTAATTTATGTTGATAACCATTGCGGCAGCCAAATGTAAATTTTTCTCTATTTTTCACACACTAACTTGTCTTCTTTCACACCTAGTTGCACTAACGACTAACCCCAAAACATTCCTCATTTTTTGTCAAACTTTAAAGTGTGTTATTAATTACGTATTTAGAAGACAAGCCTGGGAAAAATAGAGACAAAAATTACATTTGGCTGCCGCAATGGATATCAACATAAATTGAGTGGATTTTCATAAGCATAAATAACAATTTAAGAACAGCTGACTTTTCAAACACGCACTACCGCAAATGCGAAGGAAGAAAAATCTCGTTTTCTGTTCCATTGGGTACGAAAAATCTTAAATCTGATAGCAAAATCTGAAAATCCCAATGCAAAACGACATAAACTACTAGTGTATGTTCAGAATGTTATACTCACCTCTATTCTGAGATCCGAATCGAATAGAAAACTATTCGATTTCCTCAAACTGGCATTCCTACTTTCGATTTTGATAGAGAATCATTTTTTGTTCATTTCTCCCGGCATTCTCAGTTTCGATTGATTTGAGTTAAATATCAAATTTTATTCGATCGGAAATTTCTGATCGAAAGCTGTATTTAAAAATGTGGAATTGCTTTTTAATAAATTGAAAGAAATGTTGCTCACTTTTATCACAAAATGTAGGTATATAAAACGCATATTATGAACTAGGAAGCAACATTTGTTCGTTTTATGGAAAAATAATAATTTATTTGTATTAACCGGCAGATTAAATGGATCCGATTTGTCTCGGAGTATTTTTGGATTCAATTTGACCGATTCTTCCTCCAAAAATACATATGAAGTTATTTTTATTTAACAAAAGCAAACCAAAAAATGTACAATCTGACAGCTAAAACCTTAAACAGCTGATTTCGAAAATCAAATTCATCACTAAAATCATTCGATAATGAATTCCTTTCCCTCGAATCTTAGAATGTGACGAGTTCATTCGAGTGAAAGTTTTAAATTCGAGGAATACTCGATTCGATCGAATCTCAGAATTAGCGTGACTATGTATTTTCTACTATGTATTCGAAAATAGCAATTCTAGTTCCGAATTTAAGCACACATTTCGTTACAAATTACTCTTGCGGCTTTTGTATGTTCTAATTTTGTTGACCAACTATATTTCAAGACTAAATGTCTTGAAATATACGTATTTCTCGTTAAATGTAAGTAATTGCTGAAAAATAATCACCCCTATCGTGGAATACGACGTATTTGAGATTCACTTTCACTTTCAATACCTTATCGACAGGTAGTTCCATTCAAAGTTGGTTCGAAAATCAACTGCTTTGCATTAAATGGCAGCAGAGCAAAGACATATTTGAGTAGAGTATATTATTTAACAACGTGGAAAGAGCATCCTACGGTAGTAAAACGCGTGCATATTAAGAGGAACTGCATAATGGAACTTTGGATTCGACGTGAGTTTTCTGAAATACAATAACTGTTTATAAAGTTCACTTATCTTCCAGAGTTACTAAGTGTTTTCGTTTTCATGTTTTCGATGCTTCGAAGTTACAAAATTTTTAGAAAATCACAACGAAACCGCACAAGAAACGATAGGACACAATGAATTACCTGCGTATTTGAAATGGCAAAGTTTGTATGGGGTGTTTCACTTCGATCGTTTTCTACGATGGTGTTAAACGCATTCACTTTACCGACTGGTGAATCTTTCACTTCGAATGTAATCTACGATGCAGAGTATTGAATTTGAGTGAAGAGTTCCCCTCGTCGTATTCCACGGTAGGGATGAATAAAACAAAAGCTTCCGACAAAAATACTTGTGTAGAATCATTTTTTCAAATCGTTGTAGAGTTATTACCGCAAGGACCCACCCACAATTCAACTAGTCGGAGATAATGCCAAAATTCATTTAACACACCAAACGTACAAACTGTCTTAATGCACTGATCACGCCGAGCTTACTGATTTCAGTGCCTTTTCACTTTGTTGCTGCTCATAATTGTATACCGGTTCCGAACATCTGGGGTAACAACAATATGCCAGCAAATTAACCATATTGAGTCATCGGGTTTAAATTAAACTACCAGCGCCGTGGTAATTTTCATGGTATATCTTCGGGACGGTTCTTATGATGCCTACTCGCGTGCAAGATACGCTATCAAGATATTGAAAAATATTTAAATTTTACATTCTGATCAACGCTTGGCAATGTAAAAAAATAAAACCGAAATTAAAAACAGCCAACTAAAGATTGCGAACCAAAATAAAAACAACTGAAATGTAATTTTTTCAATGATCATGCTTACTATTTATTGATGTGTTTTTTTGTTTGTTTTTAGTTTTTATATATATACTTTTTTTTTAAACAATAATTCCGTAAAATTCCAAAAGAAAAAAAAAAAGAGAAATAATAAAGCAATAATAACAATAATTTTGTTTATGTGTATATAACATGGTATAATTGTATAGTTTTATATTTAAAGTAGAGCATAAAGCAAACTAAACAAAACTGAAATAATAGCTCATATTTTGCAGAATATTAATTAAGTTAAAAAGTATTTTAAAATTGTAATAATATTGGTACGTATGCGTAGAAACTAATATATATATAATAATAATGTATACTTTTGCCTTTTCTTTAGTTAATTTGTTTTTCTTTGTTTCTTAGTTCTTAAAAATGTTTCAGTACATGCAAAATAATTAAGAAATATTTGTAATTTTAGTTTCTTTACGGTATTAATAATAATAAATCAGTATACAAATCCCTTTGATAGTTATTTTTCTTTACTAAATTATATATTAACACAATAATGACGTATAACTATAGTTAGTGTATGAAAAAGAGTTAAATAAAGTCCAGTAAATGGGAAAGCGTTAAATTTAAAATTATAGTAATAAAACAGTGTATTTTAGTTGAATTATTTTCGACTCTTTTTTTTTTGTATTAAATTTGTTTTTAGTATTAACCTCTACTATTTATAAACTATGCAAAGTCACAAAATAGTTATCTTTTTCTTTTGTTTTGGTTGTTTCTTTTTTTTTTTCACTAACTAATAAGAAACAAATATTTTTTAGTAATAATGTATAATAAATGTATATGTAGGTATTTAAAATAATAATTCTCGGTGTTCAATAATGTATTAAGCAGATAGTTTTATTTAATAAAATATTTTCTTTGTAAATTTATGAAATACATATTATTATTATTTTTTTAAGCAATAATCCATTTATAGCAGGAAACAAAAACGAAAGTATGCATTGTGAATAATAACAATAGTTATAACATCTACTAGACGATTATTTTTATTGTTAATTTGTTTGTAATGTTTTTCAAAGTCAAATAAACAAAAATATAAATGGTAAAATTGTTAAAACAAATAAGAAAGATGGTTTTAGTTGAGTTTAATGGTGTTTTTGTTTATAAAAAAAACTATATATATAGGTATTGGTAATTGACAAACGAAGAAGGATATTTGTATTTGCATTCTGAACTAAAGCTACGAATATTATGTGTTAAAAGTCCTTTTAAATGTATAATCTAATAAATATATATTTATTCGCTTTTTTTTTCCTAAAATATGAAAAATACTTTTACAGAAAAAAACTAAACTGATCAACCCTATAGTTATGGTATATGTATTCATATATATATATATATATATTTTATATGTGGTCCATGAAACCCTCTAATGTTCCGATGTAAAGTTACACAATTTATTTTCGTTTTTTTTTCAAGTTTTTAATTTATATCGTTATTTAATGCGGGACGGTCAAGAAGCGATAGGTATATTTTTGGGGCGACGTGTGAGATTGTACCTACTGATAAGCCGATTTTCAATACCGATAGAGTCGTATGTAACTAACACTTAATAGGGTGCTAAAGCATCGCGATTAAAGGCGCAGTTTCCAGTGTAAGCTCTTAACCTGGAATGTTTTTTTTTTATTGATGGCAGTCATTTTGTGGGTGGTATTGCCAACGTTCAGTTCAAGGCAGTTTCAATTTCATAACCAGAAAAGCTTGGATATTTATCAATCGAATTAAAACAAAACAGAAATTGTAGTGGATATTTTTAAGTCGAAATACGGAACCAATAGCAATATTTTGCAAGTTTATCCAACTCGACACGATTCGAACTAAGAAAAAAAAAATACAACAAACTTCTCAAATTGATAAAGGCAATTGTCGGATTTCATAAACCGCGGCATGCCAAACTTACCACTCTCGCTGGAGCTTTAGCACGAATTGCGAAATTTCCCTTTCAGCGATATTCTTCAATCTATTGGTAGACTTAGAAAAACGAAGAGAATAAAGGAACTGGAAATGCAATTCGATTTGGATAGACATTTTATCGTCGTTAAAACTCTGAATAAATTGAAATAAATATTCAAATTATTATCTTGAATCCGTCGTAGGGGAAAATTATTGCTACGAATTGCTAGAAATTGATGGATACGAATTTGGAAATTCCTAGCAAACATTTACTCTACGACGGATTCTATGATAGTTCTTTCGGGTCTCGTAGCAAAATTCCGAATACGACGGATTCTGTGATAGACGTGTATGTTTTATGGGAAATTTACTTATTTTCGTTCCGATGGCATAGGAGATTTTGTGCTAGACGCCTACCACTCAATGGTATACGGTCAATGACAGGTTTACAACTGTTTACATGAATGGGTGCCAGATTTGAAGTCTATCAAAAAGAAGCTCTCAATTCAAAAAATGTCGCTGATTTCTGTATTCATCTACAGATAGCTTTTGGCATGTCAAATTAATGTCAAACTCTATATAAAAATTGAACATCATGACAATTAGTTCTATGGAGTTTGACATTAATTTGAAGATCCTCTAGTTATGGTGCGGTCATTGGAACGTCTTCATTATTATTATTTATTATAAGGTAGTTGCAAATTACAGTGTAATATAATTAAAGAGCCTAGCTGCGGAGACTGCTGGCTCTGGAACACCTTTTCTTCTTTTCTTTGTTTGAAGCTGATTTTTCTTATTTGGTTCGCCAATGTGACATTCTTTAGTCCAAACAGAAGTAAGAAACAGAAGAAAGAAACAAAACCGCTACCACTCTGTGGTTGTTTTAAATGTTTCTGAAAAGTGCTTTCGACTGTGCAGTAGATGACGTATAGAATCAAAAGATAACGAAGCATTTGTCAAAAAAATATACAAAAAAGTAGTGCTTATTCGTTGAACAACTTTAATACAATTTACAAATTTGTTTCGATATCGACACATTTCATAATCATGTCCAAAATTTTCTGTTGAAATAGCTAATCGTCTTCTTTTATTGTTTTTTAACCAATTAAAGGATAGAAAGTAGAAAGCAGAAACTCAGCTTAATTTATAGGGAACTTTCTATAATATGTTTAAATATTTGTCATTGAAAGCTTGTAATAAACAGTTTCCGAAACAATTTAATTTTGGAAATATTAGAACAACATATTTAACCATTTCGTGGCTAGAAAATCTAGCTGTTTAGGGTGTAAAAATTCCGAGAAATATGCACATTCGGTACGCACTTTCCATTTAAGTTTCACATGTTTATACCGTTCACAGAGTTTTTGAGGAAAACTAAGTACATGATCAGACTGCCTTATCTGTTTACGAATGCACATTCTATCATCACTAAAAAAATATAAATGTGCTTGGCTCGTATGCAAATTTGACTCTGCACCAAACGATAGAACCATTCTCGGTTAGGGCATTCAAAATCGATTAATTCCCATTTTTCATTACAAGTGGTACACAACCCTGATTATGTCTTCAAAGCTCTAAATTGACCTCGTTTGAATTTGAACGAAGTTAGAACACCACCACACACCTATCCACTTCTGCGAACCTACCTTGCATCTTCTAAATAAACTATTTTCATAAATTACTATCCCGCTTTTTGTTGCACGCACAAAATTCTATCCATTTCTTAAATATTCTGTTTTTACCCGAAAAATAATGCAGGGTCACAATTACTAATAATAAATTTTGTTATATTCCTTCTTTTTGTTTGTCTACTAAATAGATTAAGTTTAATATATATAATATAATATATTCTATAAATGTTTTTCGTTATTAATTATTTAATGTCTTGTATTCATTTATTTCTGTTAATTATTTATATTCATACGTCAGCAGCTGTTGCCCTTTTCAGTGTTTGCCTACTTCTAATTTTAAATATATATATATTTGTATTTTTTTGTTTGTATATATAATAATAAGTATTACTTTAGACGATCATTATAAAACTACATCACATTAATATATTTCCATAGTTACGTTTAATTATATTCTCATTTAACATATATCTGCTTCTTTGTGTAGTAAAGTTGTCTACACTTTTTGATTCTTTTACAATAAAATTCTAATTTGTTCAAGACAAATACAATGCTATAAGTGTTTACTTAAAAATCAAAAAAACTGATTGATCTCTAATTACTACGTGGCTATTTGTTGTTTAATAAAAAAAAAAAGAAAAAGAAAAAGAAAAGGAAAAAGTTAAAAGCATAATTTTCACTCCACAATAAAATTGGATAATAATTCACATTATACATCATGTATCAGTATACTACTACAATAAAAAGCTAACTATATAAGTGTTCCTATTCGTATTAGAAAAAAGAAACAAAACACAAAGAAAAAAAGAACTCTTATCCAAACCATTTCTTACGTCCATTACTAAACTAATTCTACTTTTCGACCCCCAATGTTTCACTTATGCGCCAGTTTATGCTGTCCTGGACTTGAATTCACATTTGTGTTAATTTTATTTTTTTTTTGCTTAAAACCATACATCTATTTGTTATATTCTTTCTTACAAGCTACAACTCTACTAAAAATAAAAAATAAACATTTATAGCCCATTAACCCATTGTGCTCTACGAAATGTGTATCGTAATTTATTACAAAGATTATTAAAAAAAATATATATTTATATTTATGATTAAGAAACAAAAATGTTCTGTTATACTTATACTGTTACACGTTATCTTCCAGTAGTGGTTATTTAAATTTATACAATTTTCAAACTTATCAAGATACGAGTACCTAATTAAAAAAAAAAAAAAATATGATTAATATTTTACAATTAAAAAACAAACTTCACTACTCCTATTCTGTCCTATTCTGAATGTTTATATATATGTACCTAATATATAAGTGTGTGTGTGTGTTGGTTATATTTTATTCATTTAAAAAATAAGTATTTAGAATATATTGAGGAAATATACTATTATTGTATTGTTGGCGCCAACAAGAAAGAAAAAATAAACTAAACCGTACAAAACTCCAACTGAATGTTAAGCGATGTGAGAGATTGTTAGTTTATAAACAAATTCATTGTATACACTCTAGATGGGTATACTTGACAGTTGACACACACACAAAACACACACGTATACAAAATAAAATGGGCTTTCAAAAGTTTGTTTTGCCTTCCAAACAAAAGCAAAATAATAATAATAACAAATTTAATAATATAAATCCTTTTTTTGCGTTTTCCGTTGCCTATGCCAGTTTTCGTCTCACTTTATCGGTAGATTTCATTCTTCTCCTTTTCAATGTGGTGGTGGGATCTGCATTTTGTCGTTGACTCTTGAAATTGATCGTTTGTTGTAGCAGCGTAAACCACCATTGCGTTATTTGCAAATTAGTTTGGTGTTGATCCGGTTGCTGACAATTGTTGCGATAGTTTCGAAGAAATTCACCAAAAATTGCTGAACCATTCGGGAACGATCTTCGGATTGGAGAAGATAATAAAAGGGAAATTCAATAAATTAGTAATGCATGTGGTGAGATGGATATTTAAATATTATATTGGCATTTTTGTTTGGGGCGGTAAAAATGCGCTGTTAACTCACTCGATTGTGTGTCAATTTATTCTCCATACCATATGTTCGCGGGAGCGTAATGACCATGCTTGGTGGCTACCTGAGCTGGACTTAATGGCCCAAATTGACTGTACTGGGTTGGGAATTGAATGTGAGCCGGTAGGGGATGCGCTGGGAGTACCTGAAATGTAATCAAATATCGTTATGATATGATAAGCAATAATGTTCAAGGGAATGCAAATTAAGAGGGACACTCTAGATCTCGCCAAGACCTGAACATGGATTATTATTGAACATTTGTGTAGCACACGCAGGTGGTAGGTAGCAAAGTTCCCGAATTCGGGACACTCTAGATCTCGCCAAGACCTGAACATGGATTATTATTGAACATTTTTGTAGCACACGCAGGCGGTAGGTAGCAAAGTTCCCGAATTCTTCTCTTTCGTTCAAGTGGGCATTAAACAAGGGGGTAGTCGGATTTATAGAGAACTGTCTAACCTCTAACAGCAGAATCTGTTAAATGATTTTCAATAAAATGCTGGCGAAAATTTGTTTGCAGAAAAACTACGCGATCTCCACTGACTTCCAGTCTGACTGTAGATCAAATAGAAAACACCCCATTGTGACGGGGAGACACCAAAACAAGTTTCTGGGCTAATGCAAGTTGTTCTTGTGCCGTACTGTCGCCTATGCCCGCAGGAGAAACGATCAGTATAGGACTATTCACATGAGAGCGAGCGAACGAATTGCTGAAATGCGAACAAACCACTTTTGATGCATTTATGAACAGAAAATTGTACATTTTACTATTCCAAGAGGAGGATAGTTAATTATCCCATCAAAATGTATTAAGAAAACATGTTAATAAACAGTTTAAATAACGAAATTTCGAATTGCAAACTTTTTGCCGCGAACGAATACACCCTTGGCGCGAATTGTCAAAGTTTATTCACAATCCACATCATTCAATTCGCGTTCCACAAACTAACGAATAAAGCATTCGTTCGAACTTAACCTCAAACTCAAAATGTTATAGAGACAAATAACGGCGACTATCATTGGATTCGCGGGTTTCTGCGACCAAATTAAATGTATCATGTGAATGGACTGTCAAAACTTGCGAATATTCGTTCGTTCGTAGGTAGTTGGTCGCTCTCATGTGAATGATCCTTATGTGTGGAGTTCGTACTCTTTTACATCTTTTTTTTTTATTCTTTATTCTTTATTCATCTACCGAGCTTAACTCTAACAGATTAGGATTAAATATTTTAATAGTTCAAGCCAAATTATATAAAATATTCAGTAGTATTTCATTTAGGACATATTTATATTCAACAAAGATAATTTAAATTTCAATCACATAAATCTATTTCAGTACATAGAGAATTAAATTTTGTTATACACTTCGTTATCGGCTCATTAAGACCATAATTGTAAGAATGTTTAGGACTCGAAAAAAAATTGTTTCTTGTTCGAAGAATTCGTTCTGGTGCATAAAACATAAAACATTGAAGTATATCGGGACATACTATACGATACGAGAAAACATCATGAATAAACAGCATACAATGAACATTTCGTCTTTTTTCTAAGGTATCCAATCCTATTAGGGCACACCTTGTTGCATAAGAGGGCATAGTGTGAAGGTTCCATTTCATTTGCCTAATAACAAATCTTGTAAAGGATTTTTGTACCTTTTCAAGTCGCATTATACAATTTGCATAATTTGGACACCAGACTATAGAGCAATATTCAAGAAAAGGTCGTACAAGAGATATATAGACAGACTTTAGAGCATATGGGTTCGAAAAATCAGCACATGCTCGCTTAAGAAATCCAAACATCGAGTTTGCTTTGTTGACAACATAGTCAATGTGAAACGAAAATGTAAGTTTCGTGTCAAAAATCACACCAAGGTCTTTAATTTCAGTTTTTCGAGACAGGTTGGTCCCGGAAATTGTATAGTCATTATGTACTGGCACTAATGTATGGCACACAGAAAAGGAGTGACATTTACTTATGTTCAAGGTAAGTCGATTCAGGTCACACCATTGAACTATTGTGTTTAAATCGTTTTGGAGATTTTCACAATCAAAAATATTTTTTACACGCATAAATATCTTAAGATCATCAGCATACATCAAGCAGTTAGCACGATTTAGCAATGAAGGAATCTCATTAATAAAAATATTAAAAAGTAAAGGCCCTAAGTGACTACCTTGTGGAACACCAGATGAGACCTCAATTAGTCTAGAGTGAGAAGAACCAATCTTTACATACTGCTTCCTGTTAAAGAGGTAACTTGTTAGCCACTTAAGTAGCATCGAATGAATACCAAATGATCTTAATTTGTTTATAAGGATTCCATGACATACCCTTTCGAAAGCTTTCTTGAAATCAGTAAAAATGACATCAACTTGATATCCCGATTCCACAGAACCAAAAAGATATTTTGTAAACAGCGACAAGTTGGTTAATGTGGATCTACCAGATACAAATCCATGCTGTTGCAGTGATATTTGTTCCTTAACTGTAAAATAAAGTTTTTTTGTAACAACTGACTCGAAAAGTTTCGGAATAGCTGAGAGCTTTGATATTCCGCGATAGTTTTCAATTTTCTGTCGGTGTCCGGCTTTTAATACGGGTGTTATGAATGAATATTTCCATTCGTCTAAAAACACACCAGAAGCTAAGGATAAATTGAAAATTAATTTTAAAGGAAATGACAAAGACAAATTACATTGTTTAAGAAATTCAAAAGGAATGCAATCAGGGCCAGCGCTTTGCGACGAGTTCATGTGTTGTCAAACAAAACATCATCAAGTGAAAGATAGAGTGATCCTAAAGAGGCATTAGAATCATTTATATTGTTATGAAGTAATGGTCTAAGATTTGTGTGATCAACAAAAACTGATTCAAAAAACCTAGCAAAAAGTTCACAAGTTGAATCCAAGCTACAAGAAACAGCACCTTCGAACTCCATATTTTGTAGAATACCACTAAGCTTTCTTTTACTGTTGAAAAAAGTCCAAAGTTTAGGATTCCTTGAAATTTGAGACTCAGTGTTCATTACATATTGTTTATATAAACATTTATTTGAGTGGAATGGATTTCTTTGACAAATTACTACGAACATTCAATACGCTTCTAATTTTCGTGAAATTGTGCACGGCGAATACCAATCAAGTCCCCAACTACGCAAATTGTGACTTTCCCAGTCACACCCCGTGCGTCTAAAATGATTCTACAATTTAAAACAGTAATAACAAGAACTCACCTGTCGATTGGAGGCATTGTGTGCTGGTGGCGGCACCACCCGATTATAGTTCTGATATGGAGCCTGCGACACAAACACCGTCGGCCGCCGGTACATGTCCCCTTGGGCGTAGATCTCTTGCTGTAAGATAGCCGCGGGCGAACCACCAATTGGTGTATTCGACTGATGTTGTTGTCGATAGATGGGGGCACCCCAAGACTGTGGCGGTACAGCAGTGGCTGTGTTGTTCGCAGTCACCACTGTGGCTGCTGTTGAATTTTTCGAGTGCGCCATTGGTGGTGGTGCCGCCTGCTGTGCCACCATATACGACGAAGATGTTTCACGCTTGTGATGCGTATTATGATGAGCTGGTGGGGCCCAGGATGATCGCTTATCCACCTGTGGATATTCGTAGAACTCAACTGGTTCCTGCTTGGGTATGTGCAGTTGCTGTTGTTGGAGTGGCTGCTGCATTTGCTGGTGCTGTTGTTGCTGCTGCTGTTGTTGTTGGTTAGATGATGAATTCGGTACTACAACGGCTGCGGAATTCGATGATGATGATGATGGTGCCGCCGCCGCCGCCGACCCATTCGCCGATGATAGGAAACACTCGTTCTGGGCCATTGCGAGGATGCGTTTCTTCTGCGACTGACCTGGCTCGTACTTGATGTTCGCGTGTTGATACTTTGGGCTGCTCCCGGCACCCCGTCGATGATCCTCATTGTCGCTGTCACCTACGGTTACGCATGATATAACATTTTTGCGATGTTTACTTGTTTGAGCTGAGGATGATGATGAAGATGAGGAATTGTGATGTGGGATGGTACTACCACCTGGATTCGTGACATTCACGTGATGCGAGATGCCGACGCCTCCAGATGAAGAGCAATGACTACTTAAATTATTACTACTACTGTTATTGCCAGAACTATGTGGGTGTTGTTGTAGCATTTGTTGCTGTTGTTGCTGGGAACTTGCTACATGAGATACATGATTTAAATTTTGATTATTACCGTTGTGGTAACTTGTGCTACTGGCTGCATGGTGGTGCTGCTGTTGCTGTTGGTGGTGGGATTGTTGTTGCTGCTGCTGCTGCTGCTGCTGTTGTTGTTGTTGGTGGTGTTGGTGCTGCTGGACTTGTTGCTGCTGTTGCTGCTGTTGCACCTGCTGAACTTGCTGTTGTTGCTGGTGTGGTTGGTGCTGTTGGTGCTGCTGATGTTGTTGGTGCTGTTGATGCTGCTGTTGCTGCTGATGGTGTTGCTGCTGTTGCTGCTGCTGTTGTTGTTGCTGCTGCTGCTGCTGTTGTTGTTGATGTATCTGCTGGTGTTGCGAATGGTGCTGCACAATGTTAGATGCAGATGAAGAGCCCTGATGAGCCGGCTGATTGTTGGTTGGCATACCAGCACCATTGTTGTTGCGGCACGATAGCGATGACGATGACGCTGACGTCTGCAGCATAGACGAAGTTGTTTGCGATTGGGCATGAGCACGCTGGGTGGTCGCCTTGTGATGGCCACCGTGCGTCGTCGTTGGCACATCAGCCGATTCGTCTTCGCTGTCCGAGATTGTAATTACAGCAGTCGGTGACGGAGTATCATGAATGGTGATCGTCTGTTGCTTGACTATCGCACTGTGACCCATTGGATTTCCACCACCGTTGCCACATGAAACCACATGATGATTGCCACCGTTGCTGCCGTTTGTCTGCACATATGATGAGGCTGACGGGTGGCCACCGGCTATAAGCTGAACATTGCCACCGTTGCTACTACTGTGATGATGATGTCCACTAATGACATCTGCAAACAAAGACAAAGATAGAACATGCCAAAACTGTTACACTTCAGAGCACTTACTGTTTGACGATGAACCAGCGACGATAGCTGCACCACTGCCACTGTAGTAGTTGCAGTTGTGCGAACCGTGATTGTGATACTGGGGTGAAACGTGTGCACGATTATAGCGCTGCTGGTGTGGCGGAGAGCTCTCCTTGACACGCTTCTTAACCGGCGACAGCTGGTTGGCTTCCTTCTTCTCGTGCCGCGGAACTCTGTAAGAATTTCCTTTACTTTAGAAAGGATGCGTAAAAGATCGGAATAAGAATTATTGCCTGGCTGAAGACCACATGGACAACTAGCTACGAAAAGGTATAAAACAGAACAATCTGACTAGAGACTTACACTAAATGGTGCACCGGAGACTCCTTTTTGAGTTCGTTGCGCGGTATGTTGAGGTGGTGTTTCGGGTAAATCTCCTCCACATTGAGGAATGGCGCCGAATCAACGATCAACGAGTGAGCGGGGGCCTGTTGCGGCCAAGATGGTACCAGTGCCATTTGGCGGCCGGTGTTCGGCCATGCCACACCGCTGGCTTGTACGCGATTGGTGAGTAGCATTCGCTGGCCAGATGTTGGCTCAACCATTGACACCGGTACAGGTACATTCACGTACTGCTGAGGAGGAACCTAAAATTGCAAAACATAATCAATGCTCAGGTAATTGAACGGTGAACACTTTTTACTTGTAAGGGAGGCTGCATAGCTGCACTGCCGACAACGACGTGCTTTGTAGGACTCGGCATTGCTTGATATGAGGGCGGGCATAAAATGTTTGAAACCAATTGATGTTGGAAAGTATCCGTGCGTCCTTGAGCGTACTGACGGCCAACATTACGTCCGCCATAGATCTGGTAGAGACCCTCGTAGGTGATGGGTCGATCCCGTACCAATCGCTGCACCTGACTCGTCAGCTGATTGTTTATTGTGAACGTCATGTTCTCCGTAGTGTTGGGAACAAAGTTCGTGACTAACGTCGACGTCGGTTGGACCCTAAAACCGACACGGACAATAGGACAAAGGATTTTTCTAATTTCTTTGTATGAACTTACGTATGGAAATCGCCACGCCGACAAACTTCCATCATCTGCACAGAGGCCTTCACATTATTACAGTACACGTAGTCCACTAGATGTGTTAGCCTCACAAATGAGTGATTTAACGCTTCGGCCGGCGTTAACCGTCGCTCCTGATCAATTGTCAACATTCGCTTTAGCAAATCGATAAACTCTCGACGATCGGTCTTTTCTGCAAGCAGTTGACCACCCTCCAAGTCGGTGGGCACATTCACCTGGCCGATGTCGTCCAAACAATTGAAAATATATTTACGAGCCTCTTTGCTCTTTGTATTCGTTTCAGCCTCGTGCTCTTCAGTGGTTTTCAGTCTCCAGAATGGGTAGGTCGAATCGACGTCACGATAGAAAAATTTTGAGGTCTTCGATGCGCTGTTAAGCATATGCTCGGTGGGCAGACCTTGTGTCTGTGATATGTACCTGCGATAGAACATTCACATACCAAAAGGGTATTTGTACGAAATTTACCACCACCTTACCTTATTTGATCAAATTCAGACGATCCCGGATACAAGGGCCAGCCCAAGAACAGCTCGGCGACCACACAGCCCAGCGACCACATGTCGATCGCTTCGCAGAATGGCAGACCCAAAATAATCTCAGGTGCACGATAGTAGCGCGATTGTAAGTATGTATTGCATACGGTCTTGCTCACATGCGATGCGCTACCAAAATCAATCACCTTGACTCTGCAAATAGAAGGAATGGTTAGCTTTAGCAAGACACAGGATTGGAGTGAGGTTAGACGCACCTGTATGGTTGCCGGACTGGATCGACTAACATTATGTTCTCTGGCTTCAAGTCAGCATGAATTAGTCCGAGTTGTTTCAGTTTCAACAACGCCGTCAAGACCTTTTTGGTGGGATGCACAAGTGATATTAAAAGTTGGCTGAAAAACTAAATTTTCTAAACTCAAGCTTACCTGCTCTAGAATCGGTCGAATGTACTTCAGCGGTAGAGGTGAGAACTTATTCTGTTTGAGGAAATCATAGAGGTTCTGCTCCAGCATTTCGAAAACCAAACAAGTATGGTTCTTGTGCTGAAAACACTCGAATGCACGAACAAAGTTGAATTCGTCCGCATTCTCCTGACTGAGGCGGGACAGAATGGACACTTCAATTTGACCCTGACGCGCATACGAAGGATGGTTCTTCAGAATCTTTATGGCGACAATTTCTGAGGTACCACGTTTCCAACATTTCACCACTTGTCCAAAAGTGCCACGTCCCAAAAACTCCAAAACCTGAAACAATCAACAAAAGAAAAAAATTTACTTTCCCTCCAGAGATGACTGCAAATCGATAAGCTTACCTCATATTCCGCGGAAAGGGAATACAAAACTTCATGTTGTACCAACTGATAGTCGCCATCAGCACCACTACTCGACCGTTTACTGGGGGGCTGCGTATTAGCATGCCCCCCAGAGGTCGCAACTTTCGTATGCGCCGTCTTGGAGCTGTTGCTGGTGTTTGTCGTGTTTGCCGTTGAGGGTGCCGTCGTGCTGATTACACCGCCGGACGAGGAGTCAACACAACCACAGTCACAGTCTGCAAGAGAACCAAAAAGAAAATATTCCAAATTAATACAATAACATCATCCTTAATTAAAAAAACAAAAAGCATATCGATGGTAAGTCCGACACAAGGTTGCCATTGACATTGTATTCTCAGAGCTAGCTACCCATCATCACCACGTGAACTCTTTACGGTGCCAATTATAATTATAATGCAATAAATGAGAGTAAGAATCTCCCTCGTCACATGCAGTGTACATGTGTTTCGTTGTTCTGTTTGAAGGATAATCCGCCCAACCCCATGCATTCGATTGAGGAGCCTGAAGGCGGGCGGATTGTGTTTCATTTGTTACATCAACATGGAGATATGAGATTCTGTTGTCGGATAGCGAGACATACAAAACTGTGGGCAGATGCAGAGAAAGATATATAATGGAAATCTGGTTAATCACATCATGATTAATGCCTTGCTGATCCAATTATTATCAGCGAAACAATGTAGGAGTGCGTTGTACGTTATTAAGAGTCAATTACCGATACATTAGATTACATTTCATAGATGACCAATTTAAATTTGAATTATTGCAAATGAGATGTGTACCTACATGTATATATGTGTTGGTTTGTACTGCCGGGGGACATACATTCGAACATTTTAATCAATATTGAGAGAAAAATTGGGCGTCCACGCCCTTTGCCAACGTTAAGGTATGTACCTACATACGAGCTACGACTTGATGAGTCGACTGCGAAGAAAATGAGCAGTTTCCTGGAGCGACTAAGTGCCACCTTCTATCCAGCAATGCTGTGCGACACTTCAATGTCAAGGCAGTGGTATTACCTCAGACAGACACACAAGAGTGATTTATTATCTTCCTTTTTTTTTTTTTTTTGTCATAAGGCAGTAACCGACTGCTTGTAGGTGTTATTTGGCGAATATAATTTATTCTAAGCGCCGCAAGGTAGCGAGTGTTAGTCAATATATTAATCGGTGCGCAGTAAGAGCGAGTAGCACTGTGCATTTGTCGGTTCATTAAGGCCATACAGGCTGAGAGCTCTTTTCTTGGACGGTCTTTGCATACGGAAAACAATAATCTAGCCAATGGATTTCTGAGGTAATTGATGGCTCTCTAAGAAGATTTAACGACGGCTTTCTCGGTAACTGATTAAAGCATGACACGAAACTGATTTCCTAAGGAAGTAAAATACTTTTTAAGTAATTATGATATATTAAATGGAAAATCAAATCTTTTAGGTTAGGTCCAGCAGCGAAGGAATTTATCAAAGACCCAAGGAACCATCAAAGTGGAAGAAGGGAACTTATAGTGGCCTAACTAATCACCACTTCAACCTAACCTTACCTATCAAAGTGGAAGTTATCTGGTACGCCAGAGCTAGGTATGCAGACAGTTCTGAATCTACTCATTCGACAGCAGTTGAGAGACAAGTTATATTTTAATTGGAGGTATGCCCAGTTTTGGCTGTCAAAAAAGAGACTTTCGACATGTTCAGATTAGTTTTATGTCAAAAACACATGTGCAGAACTCACTGCGCAGCAAGATTATAATACACATGTTGATATGATTGTAGACACACGTAAATTCTGCACTCACTGCTGCAAAATTCAAACATACCACAACACAAAAGAAAATAAATTGAATTTTTTAACTATTTGGCATCATCGGCTTTTGACACTGCTGGTTGTGTTTGTTTTTGTTTTGGTTGTAAACACATCAGCTGCTTTGTCGGCGAATGACAGTTTCCATATTAGCCGATGCAATGGATGCCAAACAATTTTCTGCACATCTGTTTTACTTGCAGCACTGCAATCTGCGCTGCGTACAGAATTTCTGCACATGTGTTTTGGGCATTAAGGTAGCTAGGGACCTGCAATTTTATTCCAAATCCGAACGACTGACAGTCTTCATGTATACAATGGCCGCGTTCCACTGCCCGCTAGATGAGCAGCGGCATGTCAAACTCCATATAAAAAAAATTGACATTTTACCATATGCGCTAGTCGTCTAGCACTTTTTGTGAAATATCCCTTTCAGGGAAATTTCTCAATCTAGCGCAAAACTACCTGTCAAAGGAAATCGTTCAAACGTTTACAAAAAATACGACGATGAGCTGCAATTGTGATAAAATTGCTAATAGTAAGTAAAATAGAAACGTCAGATTATTTTTATAATATAGGTATAGGCAATTGTTTCCATGTAATCGTAGTGTGGAAATAATTATGCGGCACGAAATTATTTATGAAGAACAAGAAATGATTAGAAAAATAGTGACAAATGTCACTTTGCCGCTGGCGCTCTCGTTCCAGCGCAAGCGTTCCTTCAAATGGGATGTTTTGTGGTAGACGTGTAGCGGGCACAAATCATCAATTCTAGTTGAGACACCTGGAAACGACGCGGAATATAACTTGTTACGGAAATAAATTGAATTGTTCTTCCGCGATGACTTAACGAGATATATCAGCATGTATTTAGCGGAAGTATAGTTACCCACATCAATTGATTTCAGTCATTAGTAGTTCATGTTTGAAGCAGCAAAAGCATTTCTGAATCGCATAAAAAAACACTAAAAATTCAACATCCGAAACAATCATTCCTTTATCGTTACAAATTGATTTTGTCCCAGATTTTAGCTTCTTTGGCTTGTCGCGAATTGATACCAGTTGTGTGCATCTGCATATTTTATCGCTTGTAAAAGTGCGTAACCCACTAGTCAGAGTCACCTCAAGAGAAAGTTGAAACCATCCAAGGTGGCGGTGTTTTGACAGCGAGCCCATATTGCCTACACAATATTTACAAATTTATTCTTTGTTGCTATGTCGATGACTGGACCATTAGGCGTTCACAATTTAAAAGCTCATAAACAAAAAAGAAAAAAAAAATAAACACATTCGATGCCGTGAGACAATTAGCTTTGCTTACAATTGAGCAGTAAAACTAGTTTTGCTGTTTATAGAAAGTTGAAGGCCAATTTGATGATACATTAATGTTTACGACAGAGAGAGACGTGCGAATTAAGTCACACGCAGAAAATTATTTACAAACAAATTATACCGCTGGAGACATAAGTTTAGGTTAGGTATAGTATTAATGGCGGTTTTTGGGAAAAGGCTGAGGATTGTTTTTGGTGCAGAGACGGGGCAAGGTCGGGTGGAAGGAATTGCATTAAGAAAAGTCATTATTTGTTGAATTTGTCTGGAAGTGTGCCTAGTCACTGTTTGCCTTGGAGGGCGCGATAAGATCTGTATTGAACTTATAAGTCTTTGTTAAAGAAGTGTTTAGAAATCCCCTGTTGCGTTTTTTTATAGGCTCTGGACAGCAGAATTCAGCTATTTTTTATTGGTTCTTGTCATTGGCTAAGTCGGCAACTTCGAGGAGAATGACAGTTTGCAACTTTTGTTTTTCTTAAATTATAAGTATTTTTACATGATTTGACAACTGTGGCCAAACGTCAACAAATTATCTATAATCAGTAACTCTTTTGAACTTGGTAGCTTTATATTTTAAAATAAACATCTCACTCAGTTTCGCACCCCAATTTTATTGTGAATTGCGACAGCTTGTAGGTACAAAATTGTGCAACACAAAACGAAAAGTCCGTTAACACTGCGACAATTTTCGCTTTGAAAAATGACAAGTGTGATATTATACAATTTCAATCTTTCTGTAACAGAACACGACAAGGGTCGAGAGACACTTGTAGAACTGTGGTTCAATGAGGACAGGTGATTTGAGTATTGTCAAAAGCTGACAAGTGTTATATTAATGTTACGCCTTTGGAACAGTAGAATTCAAATATGTACAGAGATAAATCTATATATACATATAAAAATGGTGTGAAAATGTATAGTAATTCATCGATTGAGAGCGGCTTGGCCGATTTGGCTCAATTTTTTTTTCAGTTATTCGTAATTTAGGGAAAACCCTCCGAAAAAGTCGGAAACCGAAAAAAATCTAAGATTTATTTTTTTATATATAATTTTATGTGCAATTGTTGCCTAATGGCTTTTTGAAAGGAAAAATAGAAAATTCTTAGTGGAAAACTCGGAAAATTATTTTTTCTGCATTTTATAGCATGATTTCGATGAAGGTGGAAAGTTCGTTTTGTGAAGCTTGAAAAATTTCGGATAATTGTGAAATGTGCGTGCTCATATGCGGCGGTGTGGTGACGAATGTTGTCGGGAATGCCAGCGCCAAATCGTTCGATGCACGATGCATTCATTCGCGAATTGTAACGGGAGCAAGACTATAATCAAGATGAGCTGGCTGAAAGATTCCGCACAAATGTGCCGCTGTTGAATGTCGAGGTGCAGGGAAATAGTCCCCGGGAACTAAGTCCGTCAGTGGAAATAAAACCACTTTCGTGAAGTGAACTTAGTTCCATGTAAGGTGGGAAATAAATTTCGAAAACTCGAGAGTGGTTTTATTTCCCTTTTAACGTTAAGTAAATTCTCTAATTTCCCTTCATCGAATGCCGAGCAGAAGAACGTGTACGACTCGCTGATGAAGGTTGTTGACCACGGGAGGCATTTACTTTCTCGGTGCTCCCGGTGGTGCCTGTCTGAAATTCGTCATTTCGTTGATTCTGGCAACAATTCGGTCAAGATCTCATATTCAAAGAAGAGAAAGTCCTTATCCCACGAATTCCGCTTATTGGAACTGATCTTCCATTCCAATTGAAGCGGATTCAGTTCCTCGTTCGATTGTGCGATGACAGTCAATAAACCGCAAGGTCAATCGTCGGAAGTATGCGGATTAATATCGAATTTCTTCGTTTTTCGCACGTTGACAAACCGTCTTCGCTGTTTGTTTTTGCGTCGGAAAACAAATCGAAAAACATTGTTTATCATATCGCTCTCTACTGACTTCTATTCCATTCAAATAAATCACATTGAAATTTGAGCTATCTGTGTTTTATAATTGTCAGTCTGGAGTTTATCTGAAGGCGTTAAATTGGGGCGATTTATAAATAAAAATGGGTTTTTTTTTAATCCGACTTTGACAGTGACGGTGATAGTGAGAAAAGTTAGCCTCCGCCATGATTTTTGCCATCTTCACATGCCGAAGAATGCCCACAAGTAATTCTTTTGTTACAGAATTAATTTGTACTTGTTGGAAAAGTTCTTGTCGACTTGTCATTATGTCTTATAGGCCCCAGCTCTCACTGATTTCGAATACTTCAAATGACGTACACGGTATACGGATTACAAAGGAAAGAAGGACAGGAAACAAAATGTCGAATTTCGACAAAAATGTAGCGGAGAATGACCAGTTAAAGGTCTAAGGAAACCTATCCTCTGGTTACTGCTACTTTTCCAGATTTTCATATGTTCAATGTACACTAAAGGCTTATCTATTCGTTTTACCAATTTTCCAGCTTGACTCATTACCTAGTTTTAGACATCTTCAATTTCATATTTCAAAAAAATGTTCACGAAGCTCAGAAGCGAGTCAATGTTGCCAACGATGCACCTATTCAAGTGGCGCATCGAAAAAGGTCAATTTCTTTAATGAATGTTGGTGTTTTGTTTAGTTAGTTTTTGCTGTTTTTTTTTTTTTAATAAAAGAAAAATCTTTTTAAAAAAGCTCAACTTTAAAGCTGTATGTGCTGCTAAAAGCTCTAACATTCCAACAAAAATATGGACCTACAATTTTAAGTGACTCAAAGTGAAGCCACTCGATTCGCTAGAGAACAAACAAAAATTATTTCTGTCGTTCACCATAATTTGTCGGGTGATTCGCTAAGAGCATAATCGTGAACGCAGTGAACTACTTTCCATAAAAACTATCCCGTGAGAACAATAGAAACAAAGACGTGTGAATTGCACTAACTATTTTAGAAAGCTCCGATTTCTATATTATATGTCAACGGTTTATCACGGTTGACACAGCTTCGAAAATGTTCGAAAAATATCAGGTACTCCCATTTGTAAGCCCACATTGCGGTCTCTTAAGGAAATAAATAAGTCAACTGCGTAAATTCCGTGGCACGCGTTCGCGTCAGTAAAGTATTCAAATTATTCGTGAAATTTTATTCAACTTTCATGAATCTGTAAGAGTCCACCAATTATTTTTGCTCGAAAGTGATGTGGCGCGACAGTCGTCAGGCCCATCATTCCCCGCACTCGTCGCCAGTGCAGAAATAGAATTTCAGTGTCCAACTTCTGGCTGAGTATATGTAGAAAATTTGTCCGTTTTCGTGAATCTTTTCCTCATTGCATGGACTGCAATTTTCGTGTGACTTTTGTCACATTCCTGAGCCAAAAATTATAAGTATTTCACTATGCGGAGCGCCAGAAATTGGAATGCGTGTACAGGTTTCTATATAGAGTCTCTTCAGAAACAGGGAAAACCCACATTAACTCAGTTTGTTTATGGGAAATCAATAAAGCTATAAAAAACAACGTAACGTCTCATTTTATTATGTTTAGTTTTACGACAAAATGTGACATTAACTACACCGGAGGTATACCTACTAGTGCGAGTGTGCAATTCATTTCTTTGTGTTTGGATAGAAATTGAGGAAAGCCACGCAAGCAATTTCCGTGATATGAAAACCGGGCTCTTAGATTTTTTTTTTTTGTATTTCCATTTTCTTGACCGGTAAATGCCGGAGAGATATGCAACGCACAGCACATGGCTATTCCAATCATAATCAACTGCTTCCTGGTATTAACTATCACGTCAGCCATCAGCTCATTGAGAAGAGTGCTATTCTGGTCCCAATTGTGTGTGCAGTGATTGATTATTTCCAGAATGGACAGTGGATGAGGGGATGTGGTTATCGAGATGATACGATGATCGCATGTGTGAGGAGCTACAGATGGGGCAGATGTAATCGTCGTATTTTCCTCATTAAAATATAAATCGTGTTAAATGTGTGTGATTATCGTTCGTGTGGAACAATGATTGGAGTTTGTCTGTCTTCAATTTTAAAACCTGGATGCATCATGGTAAAGACGCTTTCCGGCAGTCTAAGTGGCTGTTAATGTTTTTAATGGGATTATTAAGAGAATTGGAAGTCCAAATCGATACCCACCACCTTTTCATCGATTTTAAGGCCGCCTATGACAGCATTTATAGAGACGAGCTATACAGAGCAATGTCTAGTTTTGGCATCCCTGCCAAACTCGTCCGTTTGTGCAGGATGACGATGGAGAATGCACGCTGCTCCATCAAGGTTGGTAAAGAACTCACCGAAACCTTCGATGTCAAAAAAGGATTTAGACAAGGCGATGCGCTGTCATGTGACTTCTTCAACATCATTCTTGAAAGAATAGTGCAAAACTCAAACGCTAACACCAGAGGCACTATCTTCCAAAAGTCCGTCCACCTACTCGCCTATGCCGACGACATCGACATAATCGGCAGAACGCAGCGTGATGTCACCGGCGCGTTCGTGAGTATTGAGACGGAAGCGGCGAAAATGGGTTTGGCGGTCAATGAGGGCAAGACAAAGTATATGCTGTCATCAAGAAAGGACACCCAACACCGACGTCTTGGTCAGAATATCTCAATAGACAGATATAACTTTGAGGTGGTAAAGGACTTTGTCTACCTAGGCTCCGCTATGAACTCAGACAATGATACAACGACGAACTGTACGGGCTGTACAGCGACATCGACCTAGCCAGAAGAGTGAAGGTCCAACGACTGCGGTGGCTGGGTCATGTAGAGCGAATGGACGTGAATGCTCCAGCCCGGAAGATCTTCGAATCCACACCCGAGGGACGGCGCAGTAGAGGAAGACCGCGACTCAGGTGGCGCACGCAAGTGGAAAGGGACCTTAACCAACTTAGCGTGCGAAACTGGAGACAGCTGGCCAAAGATCGTGCTGGCTGGAGACGCTTGTTGGTTGAGGCCCAGGTCCACCCCGGACTGTAGCGCCACCTTAATTAAGAGAATTGACTTGATCCGTGAAAACGCGAAGGAGCTTTTGAAGGGGGAGATTGAGTTTTTACTAATTTTAAAAATGTACTAGAAGGAATTCTGAATCTATTCTTTATGGTAGATTTTTGTATGGTAACAGACGTGCAAGAAACTAATTTTATATACAAAGTAGCGCAGTGGTTAGTGCGCTGTATTACTGAACTACTGGGATCGGGTCGAAATTCTGATTTCAAAATTTTGCGTTGCAAAATTCTGCCTTGGGAGCGGGTTGAAACTCAGCTTTTAAAATTCTGCTTCGCAAAACTCTGCCTTTTAACACAAAAATTCTGCTTTTAAAAATTCTGTTTTTTTTTTCTGTTCTGTCTTACAAAATTCTGTTTTACAATTTTGACCTCGCCAGAATTTCGAACCCCGTCACAGGTGTGGAATATTCGAATATGTGACCTTACGAAATCGACGCAAAAACAAACAAAAATTTAGAAACTACTGCAATTGGAGTTGTTTTCGATTTTCTGCGACAGCGCTTCCTAATACATATTGCAGTGTTTCCGGCGAGGACATCGTGGGAGGACAAATTCCTATCAACGTTAAATACCTGAAAATCATTAAAAAACCATACTAAAACTGTAGCCAGAAGTTGAATTCACATAGCGTGCCCAAATGTACAGCATTTGAAAGCAAAAATTTCGCACGCGATGTCCTCTCTACCGTCCTCGAGCGAGCCTCACAAACTTCTCATCTGATCACCGCCCCCGGAAGAGTTTTAACATACTTTTCAGCACAAAACTCAACCGTAACAAGCCGTTCGGTTCTCTGAACCAAATAGCGGTTTGTCCTGCATAACGAATCGCAGCCACATCAATTATTCAACACTCGCTAAAGTCACCAGTCCCTTATAATCGATTTCAATGCAATTACATTGAGTTGCCATTTCCATATTTGTTTCTGGTTACAATTGAAACTACTACCCCACATATAGACGAAAAATTAAAAGCATGTGGGTTTTTTCCCGCGCACCATCTCATGAATCATGATATCCACAAATCAATAGAGAAATGCCACCCCCGATTTGTAAGTGTAAAAATTGTACACAACGACTTCCCAACATACCGGCCTCCAACACAAACCAAAGTAGAACAAGAATTGGAGTGACTTTTCCACTCTCTAACACTTTTTTCTCCCCCAATGCAGTTCGTTGGCATTAAATTACATTAAATTGAAATGTGCATTACAATGTGGATCCTTCTATTTAATGGTGTATGCACATCGCCGCTATGTATGGATTACGAATGTATATACAACATACGACCGCGATAATTCCATACAGTACAGAGAGCTCGTTTAGATACAGCTGGAAGCATATACAGACAGTTTCTGTACATATTCGGATGGGAAATTTGCTATTGTACAATTTTATCGTCGCGTTGCGCTCTTTCGTATCTCGAAGGCAACAAACTTGGTTTGCTTTGTAATTATAATTGATTCTATTTGGTTGTGTTTTGATGAGGAGTCTAGTGTGTAATCGAGAGCACGACAAATGCATCTGCTCGGCATCGGGCATATATGGGGGAGGGGTGTGTTCGCATGTGCATTGTCGTCATCGTGGGGCCTATTGCATTTAACGAGGCTTTAAGTGTGACAGTAGAATAAAACTTAATTTGCACTTTCTCACACTATACGTACACTGCGCTCGTATTCAGACGGAATTGGGACAGAATTGCGATAGAATTTCAATTCAATTGTCTTTGGGTGTGGATGTAGGTTTTAGGTATGCGCATTTCGCAAAACTTTGAAATAGTTTCGGTGATGGGCAAATTGCCTCATCAAGAGTGAGCTGTAATTGTACGCGTTTTAGTGACTGATTTAGTTAGACAAAGTACTAGGTGACTAAATTGGCTCCGACGCTGCCAAAACCAGTTGATTAAAGTCAAGTTGAGGCTATGACTATGAGAAGAGGAATAACTATACCGCACACAGAAATATTGTGTAAAACAACAGTTTACATAATTACAATCTTCTTTTAGACGTCACAACCTGAGGGAGGTTCTTTTTAACGATCAATTATAGAAGTCCTTCGACGCCACGTTTTTTTTTTTTGTTTGTTTAATGTTTTCGTCGTTATTGTGGGTCCATTGCATTTAACGAGATCTTGTTGTACAAAGAAAACGCTTAATTAAAGAAAAAAAAGAAAAACGACAAAGAAACCAAACGATGAGGGTATGCAATACAAGCCGCTCTTTCCAGTGAAGGTTAATGGTCGTTACAACACTCGTAATGTACAAACTCATGAGTTTTATGAGACCTTAATGAGAGCAAATTGGACAGCTGGTAAGCTGAGAATCGATTGGAAAGATTTACTGATCGTTAAAGTGGATGTCGACGTTTTTGTTTGACAGTGTCCTCATTTCGGTCACTGTTGGAAATGAGCAACTTTTAGTTGGCAATAGGTCACAATTGATTTAACAAAAAATAAATATAAAGGAAGAATTTTGACACTTTAGTATTGTGCAAATTCGAAGCCAGCATATAGGCTTGGAAATATCTCCAGAAGCGAGGAAATACAGTTCAACTTCGAGTGAATAAAATGGGCCTTAAAATGCCCAAAGTGGCCGCTAGAGCCTTTGTCGATATTTTCACTTTCAATCTCTCAAGACGTCCTCTGCTGCCAGATTTAAAGCGGAATCAACAAGTGTTAGTTTTGCTATAGGAAGAAATCAGAACTTCCGATGGTTTGATGAAGAATGCCGAAGAACTCGCGGGACTTAGTTTCAAAAGGACCAGGGCCGACATTTAACAGCACCACAAGCTTTTTCGAATAAGAATATAGTTAAAAAACACGCTCTTGATTCGAAGGACAGAGAAGCTACTCAAGGAATAAAGTTTGAAACTTTTACCAGAAGGTTGAAAAGCTTTGTCAGGGCGCTTAAGCCCGAACTGAAGTCTGCAAAGGCAAACAAGGAAATATAGTCGAAGTCACAGGCTGTGCTGAAAATTTTAAAGTACGGCTTCAGAAGACGTAATCGATCAGGATGTAGGCGCAGTGGCTTAGTGGTAAGTGTGTTGGACTACTAAGCGAGGGGTCCCAAGTTAGAATCCCGCAAAAACCCAAATTCCAGCTTAGGGCTTTTTTACTCCGCCACCTCTCGCGAACGTCTGACAAACGTCCAAAAGTACAACTGTCTTGAAATAGCTTCTCAATCGGCCGTTTGGAATCGGCGTAAAATTGTAGATCCCTTTCATTCGTTCCAAAAATTAAAAACTCCAACTTTTATTATTATTAATCGATCACAATCCACCTGCCTGTCATCAATGACATATTTATGTAAACTTAGATCCGTTAAAGCTATAAGGGGGCTTTTTCAAAACCGAAGAAGACTTGTTATGGAGTATGCTCCAACCCTTCACCTTAAAGACCTTCATACTCAAAGGCATATCGTAACCAACCATAAACAAGCTTCCCACTTTCACCTCCAGTCCGGTTTTGATATTGTTCTGTCCATCTTCCTCTCCCCTCACTCATGTGGTATCACAAATGACCTATCAATCTGGTGCGTATTTCTTAAACAGCAACCCAACTCATCTGTAAAATTTGGTCAGTTGAAAGAAGGCCCAATGAACGCAATCTGAGGCATACGTTCTCTAAACATCGCAAACAAGGTTTTGTTAGTCAGTCTATATCTGTGGTAACAAGGAAAAACAGCATCAGTAAATTTTAGTCTCTTGTTGCCACAGATATATTCTTATCAATGCAGTCTTAGGCATAAAAGTCCACTTTCGAGGAAATATTGATAGAGAGCGTATGGAAATCAATCCTCACGGAAAATCGCCTATTTCCTTCTAGAGGAACAAGGCGGTAGAGGAGGACTTCAGCTTTGGGTGGTGCAGCCAGTTGAAAGGGGACTTTAACCAAAATGACTGGCGCAGCTGAAGATGAATCAAGTTGACGGGAGAGGCGCAACACGCACGTTGCAAAGTATTTTATTTGCAAAGTCCTGGACACTGATTCAGCTAGAAGCGCATATTATCTGAAACCTCAAGACAGTTCCCTTGTTATGTACCAACAGAAAATCCGCCCTCTAGAGCTTAGTTTGCTTAGATTTCGTGTCTTCGTGGACAAACATATTCAATAGCACTGAATTGACGTCGGATTTGGGGAGTCTTAGCGAGTTTCTACTGGAAATCGAATACGGTGACACCAAACTGACGTCAGCTCGTGGCTTACTTATTTTGCTGTCAACGTGTAGATCGTTCCGCCCACCAGATGACTTAAACTTTCCTCGTACAGTTAAACAACGTGACCTCTTTCAAAAACCTCTGCTTAAAAGTAAGACACTGCCGTGTAAAGCGACTGCTGTCTGTCCTAAATTTTTGACATTTATGTCGATATGCGTCACTCATTCAATGCGGATAGAGAGAATTTTCAACTTTTCGCCTCCATTTCACATCATCCAATCGATTGACGCACGAATCCGGGTGTATGTTTGACCGGTTACAAATTCTGCTGTCTAATAAGTACACGTGCCACCATAATTATCGACAAATAATTGCCTCTTCATAAAATTGCAGGTACCTACTCATCACGTTAATACTTTAGAAGCGTCCCCACTCCTACACCTCATCCCTGTATGAGTAATCCGCCAAATTAATTGGGTTCCATGTGTATCTAAAAATATATGTCTCCCATTAATGTTGTAAATATTTGCCGCCATCATCAGAGGCTCCTCCGTATACGTCTTTGTGCCTCTCGTCTTCTACCATTTCTAAATGAAAATGTAATTATTTGCCTCTGTACAATCACCCTTCAGTCATTTTTTTATATAAAAATAGATTTTTGGGGTCTGCCGTTGGCGATGTATGTAGGTGGTTTTAAAAACGCCGTGCACACAGAACTGCACTTAATTCTTCTATAATTCAATCTTCCCACTCTCCACCTTCTGTCATGTCACCGAGTCACTAAGGAATTTCACTATACCTTTGAATGAGTGCGCCGCGCGACATCTAGTGCTATATTGGTGAGCTACATCACGTACGTACCTGATGGTTTTTAATATGTGCGCGGTCGGGCTTTTCCGCCTTGGTATGTGTGCAATATTCTTTATTTCTCAAAAAGAAAACAGAAAAGAAAAAGTGAAAATCCATCAAGTTATGCAACCTTACACATTGTGTGTTATGCTTTGGTAGTTTTTTTTTTTTTGCGTTTTATAAATGCGCTACATAGGAACATAGGCGGAGGGACACTGCACTCGCTCGATACGTTCTAAGGTAGCTTTTGTTCTTTGGCCGAAGAAACATCGTGTTTCTCTACGAAGGAACAACAACGACAAATGTACGTGGATAATAATCAGAAGGGAACTAGAAAATAGCGCGCACCGCAGAGGGAGCTGCAAGAAGCGAGCTGTTGTCGACCAAAGGCCCATCGAGGCAATGGAACTAAATATTCTTGTTGAATTGTGTTTTTTTTTTATATGCATACAGCATTCTTCTTCATGTATACTTGTTTTATTTTTTTATTATTATTGTTATTTTTCATAAGCGTATATACGGTGCGCGTTCATTGACATCTTGCTGTGAGCTACAGAAAAACAAAAACAAATTACAAACGAGGCAAGGTGGTATACGGTATACCCGTTGATGTTGTCCCAAAGAAAAAAAAAAAATAAACAGCCGACTCTAGATACGAGCAGGTATTTGCGCAATTGCTTGGAAAGCATCTAGCTCTAGCACATTGACAACAAGATGTGGTTAAGTGAACATTTATTACCCAATACAAGGCAGTCGAGCATTTGACAAATTGAGATCAGAAAAGTTTTCGCAACAGGCTCAATGACAAGTTTCTTTTCGGCGTCAATTTGAAAGATTCGATGACGATGTTCGCACAAATTTTTATGTGGTAAGAGTGGTTATCCATACAGGTACACAACTCCTCCCAATCAGCGCGTGCACAAGACGATTTAATTTGTATCGACGCGGCCCCAGGGGGGGGTATCACATTACCATTAAATTAAAACCGTCGACCCTAACGCGGAACAAGATTTTTAAACGTGTCACGGTATAGAAGTTGTTTTGGATTGAAGCCGAGGTACACTTCCTTGTGGGACTGGAACTAGTTTGCAAGAACCGAAAGTTGTTTGGATAAGAACAGAGGATTCCTCGAGGCGAAGAAGTAAAAAAAAATTCAGAGAGATTTTTCGCCGAATTTTGTTTGTTGTTTTCGTTATAAATTGAGACGAATAAACTTGCAGGAGACTGGAGATTAATTCCTGAAATTGACGCTTGCGTAATTGATATTCGTTTTGGTTTACCTAAATCCGTTTGTGGCGGGTTTTTCGAAATGGCCACAAGTTGGAGTCGCACTAGCTAGGCGGTTTGACGGTTTTGTTGCTCGTATGTACGACACTTTTTTAATTGATATTCGTTTTGGTCTACCTAAACAACCAGAAAAATCGAAAGTTTTTATTAAGAGCCAACTAAGATTACACGCGTCATTTTTCGTGGCAAATTTTGACATGTCGACGTCATTATAAACACTTGTCCGATATGTGTCACTATGTTTGATTCGTCTGTCAAGCGTCTCGTCACGCTGGCTGTCGCAGCGTTCTCCAACGAGAGACACACGACAATAGAAGGAGCGAACTGTTGTGACGTCAGCTTTCAGCATGCCAAAATTTTGACAAGAAAAATTAATTTCAACCCCCACCTTAGGTATAAATTTTGTAGGTCACAATTAGTAATTTTTCATTAAAAATTTCACCATTGTGAGTTCGAAAAAATGTAGCCTGAATTATTATCATTATCAAAGTTATTATTAGTAACGCGGTAAGTGTTTTTATGGCATTTTAAACGGAAGGGTCCACAAACGCACACTCACCAATTGAGCAAACGCACATGAGCGAAAGACTTTATTTAAAAGATGAGCGCTCAAGTGATTTCATTACTTTTATTAATGCTTTATTGACAGAATAATAAATTAAACTGCTAATAGGTAATAGCACTAGCTACCAGGGCTTTCGGTTAATCTACGCTCAAGTGAATTATTGTGACGCACTTTGTTCGCACGTTAACCTGTGCGAGTGGACTTCTATCGTGTGCGAGAAGAACACGCAATTATAAAATCATTCTTTCGCACATATTATTTTGCAAAATTGTTAAACTAGTTAGATTTGTTTTCTTTAATGAATTTTGGGGCACACAATTGTGCGTTAACCATGTCAATAGCCATAATAATTTGGTAATGACGTATTAACCGCACACTCCAAATTTCAACAAACGCACATTAGCCGACGACTTGTTTTTTCTTAAAAAATTCAGCACTCAAACGCTTTTGTGGTGAGTTGTTGTCTAAATCGGAATGTGCGGAAACGGAATGAACTTCTCCTTTCCAACATTAAGCTGTGTAAATGGGTAAATATCGTGTGCGATAAGAACATCGCAATATAACATAATTTGTTCGCACTTTGTGAAGTTCAAAAATTTGTGAGAGAAGTTTCCTTGAAGGAATTTTGTGTGCGTTAGGGACAAACAAGTGTGCGTTAGACCGGTCAGTACTATAATTTTGTTTATTAGCTATTTTAACAGTATATGACGTACTTCTAAGCAAAAATTGTTGTCGCAACAGGTCCTTACTTCCTAGGCTTAGCTTGTTATAATAAACGCAAGGGATCTACAATCTTATGCGAAATGCAACGGCTGAATTGGGAAGATTTTTAACTGGGAATATTTATACGGTCTGTAGGCGCAGTGGCTTAGTGGTTAGTGTGTTCGACTACTAAGCGAGGGGTTCAGGTTCGAATCCCGCAAAAACCCAATTTCCAGCTCAGGGTTTTTTCACTGCGCCACCTCTCGCGAACGTCTGACAAACGTCCGAGAATACAACTGTCTTGAAATAGCTTTTCAATCGACCGTTTGGAATCTGCATAAAATTGTAGATCCCTTCCATTCGTTCCAAAAATGAAAAACTCACACAAAACGAATGGTTTCGAGAAGCAGACCACAGACCTGTTGCGCCAACTATTATTATTATTTATTCGGTCTAAGATAAAGGTTATGGATATCTGTGAACGCGGTTTGACATTTATTTAGCGAATGAATATCTTAATTCATGTGTAACAACAGATCGGACATTATAGTGATCCGAGTAAATATGTTCAGTTATAACGTTACACTCGCAGTCAGCTTCAACATGAGTGTCAAATGTTAAGGAATAAATAGCTACACAGTGACTAAAAATCACTCTGGATACATCACACAATGATTAAAAATATGGCTAATAGGGAATGCTGATGAATAACCTTTAACAACATGAGGAAGAGCGCAAAATTACTTTGCGACCTCAAACAAGTTGGCGCGCGTCACTGGAGGCATCTGTTTAAAAACAGAGTTGGATGGTGCACTGTAACCGTCTAAAGGTAAAGTAACAACTGCCAGTTCTTAAAAACTCATTTTCGAACTGCGTTCCGGTGCCAAATCCACACAAATTGGCTGAAAGTTACGTTCCCCTATGACGATCGAAGGTATACCTACTACCACGTTCAGTTGTAGTCATCAGCAGGCTATTTAGAAAAAAACACATATTAAAGGTAACAACACAAGGCCCATCTGTCACTTTATATTTTTGTTGTTCCAAATTCTACGATGAGAGAATTATTTACCCTTGAGCCTTGACATGTGACGATGTGCATGTGACACAAAAAAGAGAAAGAGAAATACTCGAAAATATGGTTGGATAGGGGCAAAACGTCGCAGTTTTTTTTTCACTATCTGATTCAACAAACAGAGCATTCTTGGTATATTCCATTCGAATTCTCTTTCGAGGGTAAAATTCCAACGCGTTCCCTTGGTGTTGTTGTTTACACAATTCCACTCAAATCATTTTGCGATGTGTACCTATACCTATACATCTGCTCCTTGCAGAAAAATTCACAGAAACAATGCAACAAAAAAAAATTTCCTGTTCAAAGGAGCAGTTTGTGTTTCCTTCTTGTAAAAAGATCAACAAGTATTTGGACTGTAAACAGGAAGCAATGCCAACTTTTGTGTGTAAACGCCTCTCTAGTATATGGAGAAGTATTACCAAATTCAGAAAGATAAAATTAACTCACTTACCTAATGGGAAACACCATAAATAGGAAATAAATCATCCCTACAACCTTATTAGTCATTTTCACTACGCAAAACAAATTTAATATTCATACAGTTTCGCTGTATTTTCTTACACTACAAACAAAACTATCGAGCGACAGTTTTAAAAATAGTATTAGCACGCCAAGGTTTTCTTGTGAAACTACAACGAATTAAGTTTCACATCGGGGGTCCCTCTCTCTATCTACACACTGCAGTGTGCTTGCATACATTATAGTTAGTTGACTGAAGAAGCCGCCACCGCCACCACCACAACCTCCACTTAATTGATCTCTCGTCGCAATAAAGTAACAGTAACAGCATAGATATAGATGGTTTGCGCCTGTATCCACGTAGTCTAAAGTGCCAACAAACAAACTTGTTGTGTATATCCCAAAAGGGTTTTACCAAAAATTGTATATTACACTTTCATCAAATCCTGTCATAAATACCCATAACAAGTGCTGCAATAAAAATAAAAAAAAAATAGATTTTCACAGAGATATACGAGAGTATATCTAGAGATAGCGAGGGAAAATTCTGCGTCTTTTTGCGCACTTGTGCGGGGAAATTGCCAGCGCAACTATATCCATCCCATGTACATATCGGCGAGATAAGATTTATATAGCGGCGAGGCTAAACATTGATGGATTGATATGTGTGTACAGCTACAGCCACGACGACACGATGGGTTAATTGGCAAAGTCTAAGCTAGAGAAATTTCCAATTTTTGTTGCTTCAAAAACACTCCCATACTCGTGTGCGTATATGAAACACTTTAAGTTGATTAATAAATAAAGTAGACGAAGAAGAAAAAAAAAAAAAACAATCAAGTTGATTACCCTCAATGTGGGTTTGAGTGTGAATTCGCCGCAGCTGGGCGCCAACACTCGGCTTTTCTTTTGCTCTATATGGAAAGTAGTAAACACGATTTTGTTTGTGTTTAATTAGTAATTTTTTTTTTATTTACGTGCTCTTATCGAACAGAGGGGTATTTTTTTTCTGCCCGAACTTAATGCTGATTAAACTATCTATTTAGGGTTGTTTATGCTCACTAGTAGAGTGTGTCTAATTTTATTTGCAAGTTAGATGAGGCTGTGTATGTGTGTGGGTTGTTTTTCAACAAATTATTGAAATTACGTACTTGAAGTGACAACGGGTGTATAGTTATCGTTTGTTTTTTTATTATTTTGTTTTGTTTATGTAAGAATTACAGCGATAAAAAAAGCGTACATCTCATCATGTGTCTAACATTACATACGTGCGACGCTGTGTGCGGCGACCTAGGTGGCGGCAGATAATTTGCATATTTCAAATTAGCCCTGATACACCGTGCGTCACTGTCGGCAAGTGAAAATATATGATTTATAGTGTCAGCCATATATCTACATAAAATGTATTTGTAATAATGGAACAATTTTTGAAGTCTTTAACCTTCTCGCACCATACGGGTGAAGGGAATCGTTATTGGCTGTTTGAAGGATGATCTTCAAGTATGTAAAAGAAGGTCATGCCAAACAGATGGAAACTGACAACAAATATTCACCCTTCGGTCTCATATAGAAGTGAGTCGCCACTGACGTACTGGTACAGTGCGTCCCAATTCTATAGTCATGCCCTTTAAAAATTTACGAAATCCATAATCGACGGCTTATAGCCTTTTCACACCGAGCCCAAAACCGGGTTTTCGCGAAAAATTTTAAAAAACTTCTGCGAAAACAGAAGTTTTTCCATACCTACATACATATTTCAGTTTTCAAAACGAGTCGTTTCCGCGAAAACGACTTCCAATCGTTGCTTAACTAGATGAAAACCGATTATAAGTTATTCTTCGGCATTACTTCGTTTTTAAAGCTTTAGCGAAATGGAAGATGGGGTTTTCGAGATATGAACAATTTTTAAAATTAGTGTTTTCGGTGCTTCGAATTGAAAATTAAGGGCACAACAATTTTGGAAAAAATAATTTCACTCTAAGTTTGCGTTTTGGCCAAATAGTTTTTGCTGTTTTCAGGTAAACTAAACAAAACTAAAATTGAATAATATTACTATTTTCAAAAATCCATTGTACGATAATATAGAGAAAAACAGACTTTTCTATTAAGTTTTAAATGACCACAATACCTTAGGAATTAATTTTTGTTACAATCGCATGGATCGTTTTCGAGATATGTCGAAATTTAAAAAAAAAAAATTATCAGATTTCGTGGCCAGGTCCACATTTTATTTAATTCTTACTTAAATTGTTTTTAAAGACGACAATGTTAAATTAAAAAAAAAATAAAAAGCAAACAACAGAAAGTCGCAATTTATTGAGAGGCTTTTCTAGTTTCCATTTCCCACAGTCTTGTCAGTACTTGTGAGATGATTTTGCAACTGAGATGTGAGAGTCTGTTCAACAGCTCTATGAAAATGGATTGATAAAACGCAAATGAAAGTTCTAGTAGCCAAATCGTCGGTAAATGGCCAATGTGGGGAACACTGTTTATACCAAAAACATAAATGTGAAAAAAAGAGCCAAGGTCTCCTAGATTGAAGTAATGAAATCTAAATGTACCTACCTACACCATTTTCTTAGGTTAAGAAGATTGCAGTTAAAAAAAAATATAGGTTCACTGATCATGTTTATAAATATTTTATAATTATGTTATAAACGAAAAACTTGTCAAGTAAGCCTCCCATATTTTTAACATTGAACCTTCTTAAGCTTAGAACCTGGCATGTTTCGGATTTCACGGTTCTAGGAAGTCAGGAAGTTCCTCAGAATTTGCACGATCTGTCAGCGAGTGAATGAGTCAGTTACGGTTTTGTGATTTTTGAAGCCCTGTATTTTGAGAGGCCATAACGAATAATGAAACAGACTTGAAATTGTGGGTTGAGCCTTTCTAATGAGCTCAATTAATGCTCCAAATTTCAAGTTTTTGGCGCAATTGGTTACAGGGTAGTCGAAAACAGCTGTACCAGCGAACTTGGATGGCCACTATCTTCTTCTTTATTATTAGTGTAGATGTATCGACATAAGGGATACTGGGGAACGGTTACCCCTTACCAAAAGGTGAAGAAGATAAGATGTCCGACTTTTGCTGTGCAAACAGCGTATTCATTATAAAAAACCTTTTTTCCACATAATGTTATCAGTAAACACACATGATACCATTTAAGTCGGTGATGGATTTACTTGTGGAACCGTCGTAAATGATGATTTGTCATGTTCGATTGTTGAGGGGGGCTGAACACCTGGTGTTGTGCAAATTTTATAGCCAACGATCAAATATCTGTTCTGGCAACACGTAAAAAAAGAATACGACAGGTTTCAAATAATTTTGCACCGTGGGCATTTATAAGGTTATAAAAAACTTAAGAACTGCAGTCATTGGCTCTGCGTAGCGTGATTTTTGGGCAGAGCGGCTCGGTGCGGCAGCTGGTAGTGAGAAAATTGCTCAGCGGTTTAAAACGTCAACATTTTAGTAAGCCGTCACAGAGAAGAAAATGTCTTTTAGGTGTGGATTGACTTGTGACTCTCTCTTCAAGCCGGTAAAGGGAGGCACTAAGATGCTGCACTTCTGTTCAATGTAAATGGCTCCCGAATTTATCCAAGAAGTTCCAGTAAGGATAACAGATCCCTCACTTTGTGCAGGGCTTAAATAGCCGCACGTTAACGAAAGTCAAAACTAGAAAAAAAAAAAAATAGAAGAAAACTGGGAAATTTACAAAAGTGGGACAAAAAAGATTGGTCCAATCTTAATATATATAATTGTACTGTACGTGTGTATGTCACTGAACTCGTCCCAAACGGCTGGACCGATTTGAATGAATTTTTGTGTATGCGTTTGGGTTGCGTCCTGGATGGTTTAGATTCACATATCAGCTTGCGAAGCAGGTCTGCCACACACCTCTACAGCCCTGTTTTTATGAGCTTCGATCAAAGTAAAGTAGGATTTTCAGTACGCAAATTCAACAGCTACGCTCTACAATTCGAGGACTCACAGAAGTTAATGTACATAATTGCGTGCTGAAAATCATAATTAACTTTGCGTTGCTGAGATTGAGGCCCAAAGAAACACGCCTTACCTCAAACCTTCAAGGCGGCAAGAAATGCAAGATTTTTGGTGTATGAACGGAAGAAACGACACTTTGGATTCCATTTTTGGATGTCACTTTTCCATTTCAAAAGTTATTTCTATTTTTCGCAATAAAATTTCCTGACCAAAATTCTTTGGCGCAATGCTTGGATGCCCACAAATTTTACACAGTTTTGAACTTAACGATTTATATTCTCCCTATTAAAATGACAAGGAAAGTATAAGTCAGTGAGAAAAGACAGCGTTGGAGATATCTAACCATAACCACTCTTAAATATCCCAAAAACTCCGACTTTCGCTTTAGAACATTTTCGGCTCGACAGCGGCTATGCATATGCATTCATTTTCATCTTGATACGAATATAGAAAACTTGAGTTTCATCCATGGCGTAGGGTGAGTTGAAATAAAAGCTCTAGTACGAATATAGAAAAGTATGACCCGTAAAGTGGTCATTTATTCAAAGACAAAAAACGTATTCTTACGGAGTCCCAACGTTACTTGGCAAAAATCGTCAAAAATCAAATTTACGAAACAGACACAAATATTATTCGAAAAGATTATGAATAATTTTATCGATTTTATAAAATTCATTTTTGAGAGCGATGTCAACCTACGTTGATTTTATCTACCTCAATGATGAGCTTCAGTGCGCGTTATATTTATTCCCATCCCATATCCATTTCCTTTCAGTAAATTATCACGTTTTTTCTGTCGAATGCTTAAAAACACATTCGCCTAGTGCTTCCAAATACTAAAAACAGTATAATACCATTTTCAAGGAGCCCTTTTCATCTGCAAAAAGTGGTACCAAGTGGTTGACTGGCAATTTAAACTTCGGCAGAAAACTTTTCACCGACAACACTTGAAACAAAATTCTATGAAATATTACTCATTGCACAGCACATCCAAAGTGTCTAGTTCGGAAATCCTCTGAATGGAAATACGCTCGTATTACTGGCATCGCCGTAAATTTATGGTTTTCCTTCGCTCGACGTGAAAAATATAAAACTAATTAAAATAATTCATGCGATTAACAAGTGTCACTTTAGCTTTTTTGATCAGACTCTCAGTGAAACGTGTTTAGAATTTCAGCGCTCGTATTTCATTTCGAAAACAAAACGTAACCTCATCCAGGGTCCCCCCCAAGACAAAAGCTTCGAACTTAAAACAGGTTAGCAATTCAATTATTTATCTCTCTGTCTCGCCTATACACGTATATGGTATGTATTTCATGAATGCAATTAAACACCGATAACAGTATAGATTAGAGAATTAACAAACGTAACACGTAGCACGGCGCGGCTTACTAAAAATCGTGTTCCCTTGCACTCATTCTGCTCGATTCGATTTTTGTTTTTTTATTTATTTACGAATTAAATTAACCGTAGTTTGTGTTGATTGGCACAGTTTAGTTGATAACTGGCGAGGCGACTAGTTAAAGTCGCCCCTGGTACCTAGGTTCGCCAAAACGAAACAATATTTATCAATTAATGGCAAACAAGGAAACAAATTTAACAGGCATCAATTTTGACACACAAATTTATTTTTTGGTATCACTGGGTTGTCACAAACGATTTAAATGAATTTTTTGTTTATTAATCTAATGTGCCGGCCAGGTCGAGGTTCTTGGCCAATTATACCCATTTGCAGGAACTTTCTAATCCAGTTCCGTGTGGATGATGAAAAAAAAAATGGCGGGTTCAAAGTGGGGGTTGATCCCCTGTGCAAACCACCATGGAAGCAACTTCCTATCCCCAGTAATTTGTGTGACCCTTTTTTTCGCTGCGCTTTTCCGTCTTCTTATACTCGCAGTTCGTTGCTACCGCTACAGAGATTGTGCATTTCCGTGTAGCTAAGGGTTTTGCCCTTAATTACAACTGCAGCACAGAGTTTCCTATTTATATATTATATACAAATCCAACGGCATGAAGAGACAGCAAGAAAGAGAGAGAGAGAACGAAGGCGGCAGTAAACCCTTTTGAGATTGTGTAATTGTTGTTTGAAACTGCCGGGGCGTAAGTACAGTGTAGCTGAACTCATTTGCAGTGATGTCAGGGTTTTAGTGTTTTTTTTTTTTTTTTATTGTCAGCTTTTTCCGCTGTGGGGAGAAAGTACAGTTTATACTGCCAAATTTGGTTATGACTTATTTATGGCTTAAAGTCGTGCTGTGAGTACACAATTTACAGGCTATAGGTGCAGCGATAAACAAATGACATTAGCCACAATGTAAGGCCGATGTAAGGCCGATGTAGGGCCGATGTAGAGCATGAGGGATACTTTCAGCATGCCTCACAAAAGTAATTTTTAATAAATGGCGTCACCGACGAGCTGTACAAGCCCGAAGACGTCGATGAATGATTTAGTTGTGTTTCTATTTGTAATATTTGCGCCTAGTTTTTAGAGAAGTTTCCTGCGGCAGACTTCAATTTGATTGGGAATAGTTTAAGGAAATTTCAAATATGAACCAATCTAATAATTGAGCTGAAATATCCTCCAAAAAGTGGGCGTGGCACGCAATTTTGTGTGGGCGAAATCTGAGGGGGCATACTCATTTTGAAAAGGCTTTTGTTTTTAAAGAACTCAAAACAACACGTGGTTCAAGCTAAAAGAATGCGGTTGTGGTTTTTTAAAGAAAAAAAAAAACAACACGTGGTTCAAAATGCCCCCCCAAAAATAGACGTGTCCTTATTCAAATACTTTGCATTTTCTGTTTCATTGGACGTATTTAAAAAAGAAAGAAAGCCGAAGCCTAGCGAATGCGGTTTTTGTTTTTTAAAGGACCAAAAACAAAATGTGGTGAAAAAACGCCCCCTAAAAATAGGCGTGTCCGTATTCGAATACCTTGTATCTTCTGTTTCATTGGACGGATTTAAAAAAGAAAAAAAAAAACTATCAGATGCCAGAGCCAAAAGAATGCTGTTAATGTCATTAATACGCGGAGACATTTTTTGAAGAGTGCTTGAGTAGTGCAGCAGTTTTGATTAACTATGGACAGTTACGTTTAGAAGTTAAGTACTCGATGAATCTTTTACAGTACAGAGAAGAGTTCCTATCGATAAAGTAAGCTCAAGCTGAATTTCAAGGGTAAAATTATTGAAGAGACCGCGTGCAGCAGTGCTCGGTCAATTTTTGGTTTAAATATTTCTCAGTTCTCGAGTCTCCGATTTTAAATGCCATTCAGTTGATGCAATACTGCCCTCGGCGTTGTGTGTTGTTTTTTTAACTTTCCGGTAAGATGGACTTGCAGCCACTTCATCGAACCAACTACTACATTGTCACCAAAAGGACAAAAAAAGTATCAAATCGTTTCGTTGCGAAACTCATAAAATTGAAGACATTGTTACATTCGAGTACATATAAACAAACGTCTAATCACCGCCAATCGCTACATAAATTTGTGCAGTGATGAGAGTATTTAGAAACAATTCCCCCTCGAACCACATAACAAATTGTATTATTTTATTTCAGCTTTCAAATTGCACATTGTTGAATGTTGATACAAAACGAAACAGTAGACGCAACTATAGCAGGAAAAAATATATGTTGCCTGTGGGTGACGATGAAAGATCGCGTCTCGTATTAGCATTGAGCAAGAGCGGGCGGTAACCGGCATAGAGGTCAGCAATAATGCTACAGGATGACCTCTCTGATTTATTTATATATATATATAAAAAACAAGCTTAATGGGAATATCACATTTTGAAAGCGACACAAAAGAGAAAAAAAAAAAAAAAAACAGAAACCGACGTCTTTCAGATTTATTGCACACAATTTCCGGCCAATTTTTTTTAATCAAGTTGGAGTTTTGCTTTCGTTGTGGTTGCTGTATGTCGTTACTGTGGTGTTATGGGAAAGTTTCCATTAGTCGAACGTTTTGAATTGAGTTAAAAAAATAGATGTAATTATGAGTGAGTTACAGTGTGTGTCGGCAGATGTGCGTAATGTGCCAAAATTAGATTTTTGATAAGGTTTTGAAATGGTGTGTATGATTTCGTGAAATTCCTTCAACTTTTAACAAGTATTTTATAGATGGGAACTCATGAATATGTTTGAACGGTTTTTAGTATTTTTTTTTAAGATCAATATCTCCACGTGACCAAATCTTTTTGTTATTAAATTATTATGCTGTCCTTGTTTTAACGAAACCGTCGTAAGATATGCCGAATGTAAATTTCCAAGGAAATTTCTTTGTACCATCTGCGCGTGTTGTTGACGTTAATAAACGAATTCTGAGAAAAACGTTTTCGCCTGTCATTCAACTGTCTTAAAATATAGAACAAGATAATCAAAAGAAATAAAAACATCAGTCTTTAGCATGTATGACGGGAGGTCATACATGAGTAAGTAGGTACTATTTACGATTCGATACAGAAAATTATTTATCATTGAAAACGAAATGCCACGATAAGGTTAGGGAACTACTACTTTCTTTTGTCAACTCTCAACAACAAAAATATTGAACAAATTTGTTGTCCTATTATTTTAGTTTTTCTCGACGTTTATGACAATTTTAGCGAGCTCCTTCCCTCTATAGCGCAGATAAATGTGCGCTAAATTTGTTATTGATGGCACATGCAAAAATATGTTTTTGGCAAAAGCATTGTTTTTTGTTCCAGATATGTCAATTCTTTGTCTGTCAGATTCAGAACACTTATAAGAGCCTATTGGTCATTGAAAAACTTAAATTTAAAACATAAAACAAGCGAAAATTTATTTTGAAATGACAGACACCTTTTTCATTTTTCATTTATTTATTTATTTTAATTGAATGCTTTATATAAAATTGTCTTAATGAAGTTTGAGAGAGGCATTTTAAAAATATGAAATATGTTTTAACAAATAATTTGAGGGTCCATCAATTTCTGTTAGATTAAAGTCATTTTTCAACCATCTAGGTTGCAAAACATGAAACTGAGATTTTCAGCTCTGTTTCGAAGAATTGTTTTTCAATCATCATCGTTACCGCTGAACATTCTTGAAAAGGAAAAAGAAGCCATTTAAAAAATACGTAGATACCTATAGCAAAAAAAAAGAAGATAACAGCAGCAAAACCATATATAAAAGAAAAGTAAAAAATAAATTTATTCATTACAAAAACCCCTTTTTTTAAATTTCCATTTTTCCCATTCTTTTAAGAATAATGAATAACATTTTACTTAAACTGAAAAAGGGGGCCATTTCGATAATTTTTAAAAAAGGTGGAACTAAAAAAGGAACAATCGGCAACGCTGACATCAACATCTGTCTACTTTTTTATTTCCAGTCTTTCAAGATAGCCTGGCGCCTTTAGAATTAAATAAAAATTAAATATAAATCAAATGACTGGGTATGGAAAACAAAAATGTTTTATTAATCGAAACATACAACTTGTTATTTCTGTCATCTTTAATTGTAACTGACATCATTCAATAACATGGCAAGAGTTACAATTGCTTAATGAAATGATGTAATACTTTCCTCAAGTTGAGCAAGACTTTGTTCATTCACTAGGTATGTAAATAATCGTTTTGTAAAAACAACGAGAATATAATATATTATATGGGGTTTAGAAGGTGTTTTAAGACAGATAATATAAACGCGTTACTCATTCATTTATATATATTTAAACAACAAGAGAATTCATTGCAGGCAAAGTCACTGCGCAGGGCTACATCAAAGGCAATGTTAAGTGTAGGTAATCTTCAGCACGGAATTAAAACAACTACCAACTTGACTATATCTCGAGCAGAAGTGAGTTTGAAACAACACTCAGTTCTGAGCAGTAGAGAAAATTTATAGTTCAAGTTGACACTTGGATATCGTGGATGTGTTCGAAAAACAACTGCTGCGTAATGCAATTTTTTCAAATAATAATAATGGTAGGTGCAGTGTTGGACTACTAAGCGATTGGTTCCAGGTTAAAAAGCCCAAATTCCAACTCAGGGGTTTTTTCCACTGCGCCACCTCTCGCGAACGTCTGACAAACACCCGAGAGTATAACTGTCCTGAAAGAGCTTCTCATCCTGCCGTTTGGAATCGGTATACAATTGTAGATCCCTTCCATTCGTTCCAAAAATTAAAAACTAACACAAAACGAATGGTTGTGAGAAGCTTAGGGTCCCTACAGACCTGTTGCGCCAACTATTTATTATTTTTATAATAATGGTGGTCTATGTTTTGCACACACCAAATTTATATTGGAAGAGAAATTATCGAAGACCTACACCAGTGTCATTTTATCGCAAATAATTGCAGACTTTGAGGATGATTGTTCTTGTTCGAAAAATGCGACTTGGGATAGCCAAGTAAACGGCTTTTTAGTCACCTTTACAGTCCTTTGAAATTAGCTTCAGCCTGAGTACCTATTCAATAAAAAGCGAAGTACAACCAACTTCACTCTGGTGTTTTTAGGGGTTCAACCGATTTCGAAATTAAAAAGAGTTCAATACGCAGCGTCATTTACCGTGGGTAAATTGCATAGAACGATTTCTCATATGAATAAATAAATTCACACACTTGCTCTTTAATAAATGTGTCGCAAGAATGTCCGTACTTAAGTAAAAAATATTATCCCAATCCCTTAGACCCTGATGATGAATCCAACCAAATTTAAATAATATCTCGCTTCAACATTGTTAACAGCACGTCACTTCCATATTTAAGTGTCAAATCAATTTCGCTCTCAGATATGTAAAACAACTTAAACAAAAATCCCCCCCTTAATCTAGGCGTGGTCCGATGCATGTAGCCCCTCCACCTAATTGAAGCCAAATAACTTTAAAAAAAAAATTAAACGGAAAAACCATTTGCACGCAAATTGTATTCATGTCACTCAATATCTCTACAGTGGCGCACAATTGTTACCTGTCATTCATATTTCCAGAAAAAAGAAATCGCCCGTCATTACCTGAAAGGAGAAAGAGAACAAAAAAATAAAATAACGGACAAATGACATTGAAACCTTAAATTTGAATACAAAACAAAATACACAAGCGTACGCACGAAACATATACACGAGCATATACATTCATCATCTCTCGGCACACGTGTTAAGCACACATGGCGTTGGCAGAGAGCGAACGAAATGCCAGGACAAATGACATACACCCACCTAAACAAACAACAACTTTCGCAACAAGTACATGTACGTCAAATGGAAGCTAATAAAAAGGATGAATGACAAAACTCCCACAGCGGGTGGACACCAAGCGTGCACAGCGCACATGGAGTTGCCACGTTACCAATGTTCGTCACACACTTTTCCAACGGATGACATCATACGATGACGGAAAAGACTTTCTGGCTTTCTGAGGGCGCCCATCACAAACACATCCATACATATGCCAACTATAAAATGGGAAGGGACTTGTAACGCGCGCGTGAAACTCAATCAATATTTAAATGGGAATACAGGAAAATTTCTCCTCCAACTGTTGCTAATTCATTCGCGGCGGCATAAAGAACACACACCGCAAGCAAACGAACGAATGAAGCCACCAAATGGAGGGAGAAAAAAGATCGATTGCTGAATTCAGCAAGGAACGATGCAAGTCCCGCGGTGAAATTTCGCAATCGTTGGATGTATACTTTCTTTCCATCGCATGGCTCCTTGGTACATTCACTACACTACAGCAAACAGAATTCTATGCCAAAAACTAGAGTGGGTGCCGTGCACTGCACCTACACACCCACACAGCCAAGCGATGAGTTATGAACCGGATTGCATGAGAGTTGGACTCACTTAATGGCTCGGCTGCATTTAACCTACCTAACAATTTAAACGCCCGCATCCAGAGCACAGCAAACCAAGAGCGACTGGCTATACTGACGGTTAACTTCTCCCAGCCAGACGGCTCATGGTTGGTGTTGCTTTTTCTATATCGTGGCTCGTTTCTTTATAACCATCCTTTGGCCCGCATTGGTGGTGCAACCATATTCCCTCCCATCCTAGTGCATTGTGTTGTGTGCACATAAATACTATACCTACCGTGCTGCAAAGCAAGGCAACGACCAACAACAACTCATGGAGTAGAAGCCCCCGAGTTGGATTTATCGATTTGGACAGATTTTCCAAATGAGTCATGCCGCCGCCAAAACCGGCAACAAACAGTGTTAGTTGCTCATGATGATGGGGCGGCAATAATCGGGCGGTGGGGGAGATGGGTATAGTCAGATAGATTGGAGAGAAGTGGTCGTTGCGACACAGAAAGCCAACTTTAGCTAAACAGATGGAACCGCACATCAGAGTTGCCTTCGTTTAGTTCGAGAAGTAATGGCAGCGTTACTGAAGCGAAGTTGGACTTCTCTTTCTTTTTTCTTTTTTTTTTTGGCAAAAATGTGTACAAGGTTTTTGCATTTTTATTTTCCCTCTGGCTCAGTCCATATTTCTGATTGTGGATTCAGGCAAAGCTGCCGAGTTTCCCTTCAACTATATGGATGGATATGCAAACTACGTTGGAGTAGTATTGGTAGACAGAAAAAATTATACGTTCGTATATAGGCTTGTACACTTATTTTCGGCGATATTTACAGTTCAAATAGTGCGGATAACTTACGAAATGGGGACGCGGACCAACGCGACGGCGAATTACAGCAGCAATTTGGTTTTAGTACGCGAGAAGATTTAATTATTCGAACCTTGTACGGAAGGAAAGAACGAGGAACAACAAATCGACAATAACCTTAGCTCTGAGCAAACATGGTGTAACATTTACATTTTTATGCTAAGCCATTAAAACGGGTGTGTAATTTTTAATTTCAATGGGGTTGCTAGGTGGGGGACGGGTCAGGCTTTATACCTCGGTTTTGACTACGTTCTCCGTTTATTTTCGAACGACTGAACGAGTCACCAGCGAAAATATTCAAGAGAGGAATAATTACACAAATATGGGAGCCAAATTAACAAATAGCAATACTTAATGCAGTGTTAGCAAAGTCAGCGATTGGGGAAAACGATAAAAACTATTGTGCACAGCTCGGAGTTGTTAACGCACACTTTAAAATTGTAAGCGCACACCTTAAACCTGTAAGCGCACGCAAAAATATAAATGGCATGGGTTCTTTTAAAAGGTGCTAATCACATTCATTTTTAAATTTCATTCCTCTTTATCGCACATGCAGAGGTAAACATTCGCGTTCGTCGTTTCTAGGTTAACACGACACTCGAAAAGAACTAAGTTTTTCAGGCATCGTATATAGACAATTTCTTATGTTTGCAACTCGTAATAATATCTCCAATAGCCTTTAAAAATACAAACAAATGCTCAGCTTTGCTACCACGAATAATGAGCTAAGCTCTTTATTTCAGAAAAATATTTTATACAATTTTATACTTAATATTAATATTAATTTAAGATTTGAATTGCAATTTTTACGGAAGCAAAGTATGTACGACTATGACGTTTCGTCGTCTGTCGGTAGTTTGAGATATTATTTATTACTAAGCCCTAACAATGTGCTTACTAGTTGAAAAATGTAATTATTATTGCAGTTCTACGGTAGAAAACGATTGTGCGCACCTCTAAATTGTAAACGCACACCTCAAAATGGTAAACGCACACAAGTGTGCGTTACAAAAATAAGATAAAAAATTGTATCGGCAAAAAAAAGGTGTGCATATACGAGTACATAAAAAGTAGTAGACCAGAATCTGACCTGGTTCACGGAATTATGTTGATTTTACATGTGAAACAAAAACTAATTCCGTCTCGTAATGCTCGTTCACGGACGACACGATTCGACCCCTGAATTCAATTTTCCACACTTTGTACTATTTTTCTTAGGAACACTAGGATTCATGTATAAATTGAGGAGATTTAACATACACAATTTAGTATGTATGGTCAAAGTGGGCGAAAGGTTAAAAAGTGTTTAAAGCCTAATTATTAGTAACACAGCAATAAAAACTTGCAATCTTCCAAATTTAAAGGTTCAAAAATCTTCGGGCAACAAAAAGAATGCCAATCTCTAACATACATTCAGACTCAAGTTCAAAAATTTTTCATCGCCGCATTCCGGAGTGTGTATAGTTTCGACGAACATCACCCCTCGTTGAGGTATATTACACACATGTCCTCTCTTAAACACAATAGCAAATGTCACAAAGCATTGCTTCAGTATCATATGCTCAGTCTTTGTACGAACTGATAAAAAAACACACTTTGAAAGTCGTACGACTTGCTCGCGACAAACGGATTTTCTCCTTTGTCGGCAATAACTTTATGAAACTTAATCTCAAAAGAATGGTCTGACGCGTATCAGTGCCTTTTCAAGAGAACAAGCTTACAATACCAGTTCAGCCAATTAGGAGCAAACATTACACGCACTTGTCGCACAATGATCCCTTTCGATGGAATAACGATTTCCTTGTGAGAATTTCATAATTAATTTCAAGTACAATTTTACCCCAATTTTCTTGGGAAAATCTAACGGAAACTTGTCCCCTATGCAATTGAAAATGTAGCCCAACCTTTTTCCATTTATCCAGTAAAAGAGGGACGCTTTAAAATTGCTTTAAAATTTCATTTTAAAACTGAACATCAAATGAGGGTTGTGCGCAGTTAATGGATATACGTTTTACGGAGGCCCACATGAGTAGACATACCGTATGTTCCTTTGTTTCCCCATCTGCTGTCATCTGTCTATATGGTGTGTGCGGTTCATCGGAAGTTGTATATTCTGTTAACTTTATATAATATCCTTCTAAAACAGAGATAGCTGCATAAATATGAGCACAGAACTGCATATTATGGCACACTCATCGATGTCGAGTGGGTATATTCAATCGGGGCAACGTACCCAATGTAATTTTCAAATTAATTTTAGGGGTAGAAATTAAATTCAAATAATACAGTTTCGGTAAATTGTTTCAAGTCCAAAAATATTACCACATAGTTTCGTTTTTTTTTTCCAATATATAGATATGCCCAGCTGGCATAACAATTCCCCTTCCAGTTTCAGAAATTTCCGAATTTTGTCACACAATTTTAAGGGGTGCTCATGATATCGACAAGATACTGATGTTATTTGTTTATTTATGGTATTATTGGTCACATTTTGCAGCGATATAGCGAGCAACCAACATGGTTGTATATATATTCAAATATGACATTTGCGGCATTCGCATTCTCCCATTTCAAAGCTCTGGTATTTTTAGAGACACAAGCCGGCTACATTGCACTTTCCAATGAAAGCAATGTGGCTACACAATATAGCTAAAAATACTTCACAACGAAGTTGCATTTATTAGACGGACGCCTGTAAACTATACAGATCTAATGTGATTGATCCTTGAACTGAATGTATGAAAAATGAATGCACCTTATGTCCAGCTAAGTTCAAGAATTGTGTCAACAGATTTATTAGCAGATATCAGTTCATTTCGATTTTTAATGTTCAAGTGTGTCCTTGTAATAATAAAAAAAAATATATATATATATCACAATTAGCACAGAAAATTGTTCATTCCTGGGTCACAAGTAACTTCCTCGTTCTTTCGAACTTTGTCTTAAACCTGAAAACATCACATTACGTTTACTGCAAATAATAATAACACCCACGAACTGTGAGTTCAGAAGCGTCACCCTCCAGGCTTCCATAAGTTTTTTTCAGTTTTTTCTAAAACGGAGGAGCTGTATAAATATATCACTATTGACTTACAAAGTTAGTCATGAAAGCAACACCCTCTGGTTTTCATAAGGTCGAAGGAAAATCCAATGGGCACATGTATATGAATGTTTAAGCCTTTCCCGCACACACAATGTGCGTTTGCATTATCTCAATCGAATATCGAGTTTTGACAGCCAAATTTGTGCTTTAAGTGTAGTTTTTGATAAAATATTGCAACAACTACGGCATGTCTTGAATGAAAGGTACGTATTTTGAGAGATCCAGTCCGACGACTAAAATTTTTCAATGTGCGCAACCTAGATTTTCAAGAAAAAATTTATTCCGTCGCATTTGAGTGAATGAATTCGATTTATATGGACGTTAATTTGGGATAGTAACAAGGTTTGGTCACTTCGAGTCGCAATCCACTGTTTTAATGTTCAATATAAAAAAGGTAGCCATTGAGATAAAGAATTTTCTTCTGTATGGGACTATCTCCGTTTTAGAAGGATATTATATAAAGATAACAGAATATACAACTTCCGATGAACAGCACACACGATATAGGCAGATGACATTTGATGGGGAAACAAAGGATCATACGGTATGTCTACTCATGTGGGTCTCCGTAAAACGTATAGGCATTAACTGCGCACAACCCTCATTTGATGTTAATGAGCTTTTTGTCAAGGATTCATTTTTCACTTACGAATGTCCATGTCCTTATTTAAACCCATTTAATTTGAATTTAGAAAGCGCACATCAGTGTGCGCAAACAAGGAATTCCATAGTTTGTGCGGAACTTTATTGGTAAAGTGAACGGATGGGTTTTTGAGGGCATATTCCAAGTTATTTCATTCAAAATCATGTGCGCATACGAATTAAATGTCTAGAAAAATCATAAACTCTCGAATATCGAAAGAGTTTACACAAAATTTAAGGCTTTCTTCACTTAAATTTTGGGTTTACACAAATTTTTGATTTACACAAAATTTAAGGCTTTCTTCACTTAAATTTTGGGTTTACATAAATTTTTTGTTTACACAAAATTTAAGGTTTTCTTCGCTTACATTTTCGATTTACACAAATTTTGGTTTTACACAAATTTTTGGATCGATTTTAATAATTAGCATGAACGAAATTGCATTGGTAAATGTGTTTTTATAAACTGAATGCAAAATTGGCCCACTTTAGGACACCAATTACTTTGTGTGGATTTTATTTTTAAGACGTATGGAGGACCGACAATTTTATACCGCATCCGAACGGACAATTTAAAACAATTTCGGGAAGTTATATTCTGAGATATATATTTTTTGTTTTGTTTTTTTATACAGTATGAAGTCTCTCTAAAACCAATATTTTTGTGAGAGTGCGTTTTTCTACAGCAGTTGCCATAATTTCCAATTCAAGCCGAAACATGGACGGACTAATTTCAGTATACGCATTCCAACTCCTTGCTTCACGTTTCGCGACATTCAAAATATTCAAAATGCCGGCACAGTATTGCGGACAACTATTTTACGACTTGGAATGAAAAAGTGCTGCGCGCACATAGTAAACGCCTGTACAAAGGCATTTGGATGAAGCGCAGTTATTGCAATAAAGTGCCAAATGCCCATTAGTGCGTAGATACCTTCAACGACTCTGTGCCAGAAAGACACACAATTTTGGCTCAAACTCACCTAGCCGGCCAAAACGGTGGCAACCCTATTAATCATCTGACTGAAATGAAATATTTCGCCAGCGCGTTGGGAGTCACAGTGCCAAGAAACAGCATAAAATTGCTTTTGTTTTATAGTCGTCGAAGTTTTTAGTAGCCCGCTATTTGCATGGTTATTTTTTCACACCAATTGCTCTCTGGTGCTTACAAAAAAATACTTTTTCTGAATTTTCATAAGCGAGTGAATTATGCTGTTTGCCATCATGTATGGGCGCACGTTGACGTTATTTTTCCCGCCAAATGCACTCGGTTTCACAGAGAGAAATTTTAACTGCGCCACTTGGATGTTTGATTTTCTTTTTTTAATTCAAATAAATATTTTCCTTTTAATTTTTTTGTTGCTGAATGTCTTTGTTACGACGAATAGCAACAGAGAAAGGGGAACGAACGCACTCACCCATATAGCGCCATGGCGCGCGAAGCAATATCATTAAATAGAATTAGTTACTGTACGCTCGGTTGTTGCGATTTATAGCTGAATTTTCACGGCATAATAAATTGGAAAGAAAAAAATTAAAAAAAAAAGAAACAACACTGAAAGAAATAATAATCGTTAAACATAATAACAGTGATAGATACACGTACGACACGAAAATACACCATTGCAGGCGGCGGCGAACTGCAAGTTTGTAGTTGTGTACATGCGAACCGCACAATCAGCCGGCGGCAGCAGTGCCCGCTGCCCGGGCTTAGGTATGGTTTTATCGCAAACTCTATAAATTGAATGGAAATTGCAAATTTTCACTTTACGCTGCGTGGAGTAAAAGATACATTGTGCTTGTGCCATGGCAGCGGCGAGAGAGCGGAACCGCACACACCTACACTATAACGCACACTCGCAGCGAAATATGGTATAATGAGAATGACGATGATGTACTGTCATCTGCCATATTGTGTCTATGTGTAGCGCAGCGCAGCAACTAATGCAACCGACGAATGATGTTAATGTCCTATTATCAGTTGTTGGACACTATTGGATAGGCAAAACAGCAACTGGCGTATGTAGTTGGGGCATCTATCTAGGCAGATGGGCCAAGCGATGGGGTTTCTTTGTTCAGTGTCTCTGCTTGATGTTTTTTTCATTGCAGGAGATAGAATTACCTATGGAAAATGGAAAATGGAAAATGTAAAATGGAAAAAGGGGCAACAGACAGTGAGTATAAGAGTACGGGTGTAACAAGTGAGTAGCAGCAAGGCGGTTAACGATAAAAAGTCTATTAAGATGCAAGATAATGAATGTAGGCACCTTAAAAGATTAAAGTGGAACGTGATACCTACCGAGTGATAGGTTAGAAAGGCTTTTGCAACCGCGCTCAGTTAATTGATGTCAAATATGGATATAGGTATACTTGCAGTGCATATACAGATAAAATCAGCAATAGAAGTTGAATCAAACTGTAGAGCCTTTAAAATATGAAATGCAAGAATTTATTTTTATTTAGTTGTCAACTACAAGTGCTGCCAAATTCTAAATTGAATGGCGCCAACAGCTGCCTGACTATAGAACAAGAAACACAGCAAAAGTGGTGACACATTTCAGGGAACGACAAATTTATGAAAATGCGTCGCAAGTGCGTGAAACGTACACTGGCGAATTGCGCATTTAAACGAATTTATTGTTCGAGAACCATGGAAAATAGTACTTGACGCTGTTTCCTTTGTCAAGCTAGTATTTGTGGGAAAAGGAGTTTTCCAAAAAAAAAAAAATTACTTTTGGTTCATTTTCAACGAGGAAACAACGGAAAATGTGGTTTTTAAAACTCTTTAATGGTTGGCTTTCTTTTAGCACAATAAAATACATTTTAGTCAGAATTTTCTGGAAATGTAATTAATGAACTGATTAATTTTTGACCTTCTTTGGACCCACACTTTCAAATTAAAGACTTCCTGAGCCAAACCAAAAAGCAAGCCCATAGACCAATTAAATCAAAGCACAGCGACAACTATAAACAGATGGATTTATTTGTTCATGAGTTTACAAAGAATTTAACAAAAATCACTGTCCTACACGACTGTCGACATCAAAGAAGAACTTTTTCAATAAAACGTCACAATGGAAGCAAGAAACACCACAAAACAACTTAACTCGTGTAGTTATCTTTCAGAGCTGACTTGAGAGCGACAAACCATCTGCAAATGTCTCAACAATAGAATTGCACAATCAAATTCAATCTATTCCCCACTGGGAAACTCTTCCTCACGCAACTTTCGTGTATAGGACAAACTTTCAAAATCTTAACAATGTCGTTTGGCGAAAGTTTTTTCTTCTTCTCCTTCGTACAACCTTGGCCTTGTTTAACATTATCTACAATCAACAAGTTTTGATTTTGTTTTGTCAGTTTTGCGTTTTTTTTTTTTTTGTCTTCTATCGAAAAATTCGAAGTACCTACCTACGATGTTCGAAAAAGGTGAAACATATATTTTAACCGCGATTCGGGAGTAGTGTTTGTGAGGGGAAATATTTTGCGTTGAGAAGTCAGGCGGATAGGGAGAACTAAAAGAAGAATAATCCAGCTTAAGTTAATTTACGGTTTTATTACTTAAATGGATCTCTGTCTATATCTGACATAGGCTTAAGCCAACTTAAGGCCCATTTAAGTAGTAAATTACGGAGTAACACAACTTAAGCTAACGTACGAGTTTATTGTTAAAGAGGTTTCCATAATTGGCATTGATCTTCGTCTATATCTGACATAAGCTTAAGCCAACATAAGGCCCGTCTCATAATAAATAATTACGGAGTAGCCCAGCTAAAACTAACGTACGAATTTATTGTTAAATGACACGTGGCCGATCTAAAGAGATTTCCATAATTGGCATTGATCTTCGTTCATATCTGACATAATCCCAACCTAGTATAAGGCCCACAAGTTCCAATTCGATGCTAACATCACTTTGTGCCTACATTTAGGGCAGGAATACAGTTTCATAAACACTAAAAATAACAAACTTTGTTCCACCAGCAAAATATATGCATATATCGAAGAGTCTCTTATACATAATAAAGTTTTACAAGCTTTCAGCTCAATGCGTATTAATTGAATGCTCAAAGTTTCTCAAATAACATCCAACACAGAGCTAAATCTACTGAACGTTATAATTGAATTCCAGGAAAACTCTTCAATCGAACAATACATCCTTTGAATACAATGTTCGTCTGTAGAATATTCTTTATTCTTTATAGCACGTGACAGATTATGCAACATTCTGCCGTCATGTTACGGGAGATGTGATTCTGACTGAAATCTATATTTCTTTTTCAATTTAAATATTTTGTTAAGGTGCATATGTTTCAAAGGAACGTGTACCAGAATTCACTTCTAAATTGCAGGTGACACCAATTACCAATATCATGCATTTCAACAGGCCAACTAAAGATCAGTAAGTTTCGTGGTGTGGTAAAAGCACGCTTACAAGTGTCGACATTTGTTGACACTGAACTAAGTATAATTTTTGGAGGTTTAAATAGAAAATATCTTCAAGTCTTTCTGCAGTTGAAAAACGAAGATAAAAAGACATGGTATGCCTGAAGGTCTTCAAGTCATCTGCGTAGGCAGAGTTGCATTTTTTTGAACAAATAATAGGGGACCTAGGTGACTACCTTGAGGTACTCCATCAAAAGAGGCATAAATATTAATTAAGGGTTTGTGATGTTTAATATTATTATGTGACCTTTAAACAGGAAATTTTCTTTCTGTGGGTTTTTTTTTGTCATTGTTGTTAAATAAAACTGAAATTAATTTATCGCCCTTAGGTCAGTGTTGCCAGTTTTCTCCCCAGATTTCTATTTTTAATTATATTTTAGTTGTATTTCGTTCTAATATCTTTAAAATGTGGGTGTTATTTTGAAATGCAGTTAAATAAGTAATTATTTGGCGCACACTTTTGCATGCGGAAAACCAAGCTAACATCTCAATAAGTACAATCATGTGATTGATTTCAATCTATCAAAATTTAACTTAAAAAATATATTAAAAGAAATGTAAAACAAAAACACGTTAAAAAAATAATGGCAAAAAGTTGGGGTTTTTTTTTGAGAAAAGTAAAGAAATCGGAGGATTAATCTGGGAGAAATATTTTCACTGTCTGGCAACGCTCCTTTATAGGTTGCGTTTGCTACCGTCATTTTGAACAGAATTTTTACTGTCGATCTACAGATAATTGAAAAATATTACCAAAACTCGAGCTGAGCTGAAGCATCATCTAAGCGCTTGAATGCAGAAGGTTGTTCTCATTAAAGTATACCCAGTAACGAAATGATTCGCCAGCACTTGCAAGAGGTGGAACTTTTTTTTTCCCTGTCTGTTGAACCTGAAATACCTCGCTCCAAGACACCAACCACTGCAACCATATGCAACTGATTACTGATTTCTTTTAAACTCCCATTGTCACAAAAGTCACAGTGAAATACATCATCACCCAATGGGAAGTCAGCACATCATTATTCCCTAGAATCCCTTCTTCGTTGCATTAAATACGTAGCTACGCTACTAGGCGGCTATTACAACGTATTCCCATGGCAACCACAATTAGGACAAACTGCTATAATACCCCCAGTGTCTAGAGGGAGTGCACGGGACCTCTTATGTCGTTTAAAACCAACTTTTCAATTGGTTTTTAAACCGATTCCCCTCATTAGTTTGTCATTTACCATGGGAAAACTTTACATACACCGAACTGAAACCCTCAACACAACACCTACAACCCACCCCATCTCATTTCGAATGTATGATGGAATCGGTACAGAGAAAAAAAGTTTAAATGACTTATCAGGATATGAACTTTTCACCGAGAGTTGGAAAAACAAAAGAATCTATTGATTCGAGTGGATTGCATCTGCAGTCGATCACGAAGAGAATGAGCGGAAGGGCATCGACATTAATAGAACACTTCATTTAATAATTTTCCCCACCCAACCGCCGTAACCTCCTTTGTGTTAGTCCATCACTCATCAGTGTGGATTATGTTTTTTTTTTCCTCTTCCTCTTTGTGATTTTCCGTCTCTTCACTGCACCGATTCGCTGCTCTGAATATGGCATTAGGGGGGTCAATGAATTTTGCAAATTAACAAAACGGTACCGCGCGCTGTAATGGAATACCAACAAAAAGTAGTGGGTGGTACTGGAATGGAACAGGCACACAGGTAGTAACTTTTGTCCCACAAAAGGTGCAATATAAAATATGTTAAAAAAAAATTCTCCATATAGTCATCATACGTGTGAAGAGTTTTCAACAGTTATTAACGCAAAAGTGTCTGGTGAATTAGTTGTGCACATTTTAAAAATGGAAGAGCTGCAGATTAAATGAGTCCCTTCGGTAGGGAGCTTTGTTTTTTATAAATTATTTGAGCGCTTTTTGTTTGTAATCAATAAGAAAACAATGGGCCTCATTAATAATCATATTTTAGGTCACAGTTGATCATTTTATTGTGTTAAGCTGAACTTGAATGAATTATTTGCTAGATCTCCTTTGAAAACGTGGTATTGAAATTATTTGGGGCTTTTTAGAAAATAATATTTTTCCCAACCAAATCCAAATCCAAAATCAAAAAGCCTAAAAAATAATATGTATATAAGACATCAACCAGGCGCGTTGGTTCATACGTTTTTCGACAGATGTTTAGCAAATAACTGAACCAAATCATATTTCTGTTAGTGTACTACTTAGGTATAGTTTTTTGAACCTGTTTTCATTCTAAAACAAATCTCAGTGTATAGGAAACTTCACAATTGTATCTATCTACGATTTGAAACTTCACTGTGAACTATATAAGTTTTAAATGCTGACAAGTCACAAACATGGTAGAACGAAACAATTTGTAAGAAAGAAAGCCAAAATGCTTTCGACAAGCAATTTTTTTAGACACTGATCTCCAGTCATTAGTTTTGTTTCCACATCGAGACTAGATTTTACGAACTCACAATGGTGAAATTTTCTATATAAAATTAGAATTACCCATTGTGACCTTCAAAATATCGAATTTGATGGTTAAAAATGATAGTAAGTCCCTGAGGGAACAAAAATAAGAATCAAGTATATATTTTAAATGGGTGATAATTATAGCAATTTCCGACCTTCTTCAATATATATTGCAGTTCACAATAGGAAACTTCATAGAGAAAAGTTTCACGATTGTGAGTTTAAAAAGAAATGTCTAAAGCTGTCATAGAAAAATGCGTTTGATCATCGGGAAATATTGTACAAAAGATAGATAAAAAACGGTCCTTGCTGAGAGGATATTTGGAAACATGTATGTTTCACCGGATTACTACAGTTTTACAAAATCCAAGTTACAACAACTCGAAGTAGACTTTTCAAAAAGCTCTGCGGACATTTTGATTGCAAGGGAAAATACTATTTCATAAAACAATGTTTTAAGGAAGAAGTTGGACCCAAACGTAAAGGATAATGTCCAAGATTTATTCACCATCAGAGTTTTACGGCGTTGCCACAATAGGCCCAATTGTGGCCGCAGTGATATGGCAATTTGATTCCACCTCCCACAATTGATCTAATTGAAGGCGTAGTCGATACAGTTCTCCAGTCTTTTGTATCACCAGCCTTGGGAAACCGTCTTTAGGACTGCAGTCACTCTTGGTCGAGTTAGCAACCGAACTAAGTGGTATCCAGATCCAAAACTCTCACCGCGTCTACTTATTTATTTCAATGATTTGTCATTGACACAGATCGGCAGAAAGTGCTCCCACCCCTCACTCCACATAAGTAAAATTAATTTTCAAGACAGACCTGTCATTTGTGTCAGTCTGTCACATGACAGCGCTACTCGTCGCTTAAGATCCACTTGAGTTGAATTTGTTTTTCTTTTTTTTTTGTTGCTACTGTACCAGTTACCGGTGAGTACCTTGTGCGACAGTAAGAATAAGAATGTGGCGAGAAATATGACGCAGATCATGGCGCGTTATACTACCGTTATCTGCCTGCATTCATATTGTTGTTACTACATTTACTATACTTGTGCAACTTTTAACACAAAGTGAAGTGAATCGAGCAGAGCCAGATCCAACTACTTACGAGTATATGTGATAATAATTATAACTTCTCCCACGTGTGGTGTGAGATACTGTTATGAATTATACATCATGTTTCTTCTTGGCATGAGAGTAGTCTATCCCGCCCGCCACACCGCCACTACTGGCCTGCCTGTCCATGTGGAGGAGATAGCATTTCACAATATGCACTAGGGCCGCTTCGAGTTGAAAAAAAAGTACACGATTCCTCCAGCAGGCACCAGAAAGACAGCAGATAAAAGAGGAACATGCTGAAGAAAACCAATATGGAGGAGATCCACACATAAATATACTGGGCCACATCGCATAAGATTTTGATGAGATCCCAAAGCACGGAGCTACACATGAATAGATACAAGTACGGACAGCCTGCTCTTGGTTGGTTAATTCGACGGTTTGTGTGGGTCCATGGCATAATTATTCGAATGTTGTGTGACGGGTAGCCGTATCGACGAGATGCATTCGTGAATGAGAGCATAATACAGCTGGCAAGTATCTCAAGAAGTTGGATTACTTGCATTTCTCTCGCTCTCCCTTGAGGATTTTTTTCTTCTTTTTTTTAATATTACCCCGGGCTATAGACGATGCCAACTTTACCGATATGGATCAGAGTTCTGCTTAGCTGAAACTAAAGAATTATAAAATTCAACCGATGTGGGTGAAGGCGCACATGTGTATAGCGGAGAAAGTTTAATTGATTTGGCGTAAATCGACATTAAATTGAGTGGCAGTGGGACGAAGACAATATCGTTCATATTTGGAGCTTCGTGTTTTAACTGAAATCAATTTAGGTTAAACAATTTTGGCCTGATGCAAGACCGTCATGATGAGAAATTTATAAATGAGCGGATGGTTTGGAGTTGTTTCTTGTTTGTGTTTGTGGTGTGGAGGTTAGAGATGTTTAAATTGTGGCCACCTTTCTCATCTGGAGTTGTGTTAAATAACCCTTGAGACACTGGTGAGGAATGATGAAAGAGGTAAGACACGTCACAGCAACTGTCTCTAAAGTACTCGTATGTTGAGCAGATCCAAACTGGACGAATCTTCGGCTTGTGGGTTTGTGCCTTGCGTGCATTGAGTTTTTATCTCTACTTTTTGGCTCCTAACAGACTTCTAGAAAACCTGGAAAAGTTATCTGTAAGTGTGGATGACATTGCAATAGCTCCGCGTTACTAATAATAACCATTTTTTGTGTCCATTTTTCGAAAGCACAATTGTGAATTTTTCCATAAAAAAGTGAATATTGTGTCCTATCTTAATATAATTCTATTGTACGTGTGTATGTCACTGAACTCCTCCGAAACGGCTGGAACGATTTGAATAAATCTTTTTGTATGCGTTTGGGTGGCGCCCTGGATGGTTTAGATTCACAAATCAGCCCGGCAGATGGCGCCGCAGTGGGTTCGCTAGTAAAATATATAAGGTGAAGGTTAAAAATGATTATTGGTAAGATACGCTGAATAAAATTCTGAATGACTCTTTTTTGATTTCATCGAAATTCACTTCTTATAAGGGACTCACTTTAAAAATGTTATCCTCAAAACGGTCATCGAAACGATCTTCATATTAACTGTCTTTTCGCCTCATTTCCATAGGTACAACTACATTGGTCCACCACAAATGGAAGGGATTGCACTTGCTAAAATAAAATTGTGATACAAAATGGTTGCTTTCCATACATTTCCAAACATTTCTAGCAATTTTCTTTAAAATCTTCACCAGTTACTTAAAAAGCTCACATTTCTGACCAATTATCGACCAACAACACCTTATCGATCGCAATAAATTCGTATTTATAACACACAAGGTTGTGCCGATGACCTCTTCGCATTTGGGTATATTTTCCACACGCAATCATTTAACACGTAAGGAGAATGACTTCTTTTACCTAAAAGGGCATACTTCACAATTTGTGTTAATGCTTGGTCGTTTATATTATGTAAGTGTAGTTAAGTTAGTTACCCAATGGTAAAAATTGTTGCGCTGACTATTATTAAACAAAACATTGCCACTTGGGTATGCAACAAAAAAACATTTATTTTAATGGTGAGGTTAATGAAACCTGAATTTGAACTGGTTGTAAATAAAATTACGAAACAGTAGAGGTTCTCGCTGTAAGAATGGGCGGGCATGTGCGTTTTAAACCGTTGACAGTTCAGTTCAGAAGAACAAGTACAGCTTAGAGTGCGACTTCAATGTATCATGAGCGCTCGTTCAGAATGAAATAAAAAAATGTGTTCTTACAACTGAATGAGTTTAACAAGGACCATAAACAAAACAAAACGAAAGACAGCAACAAGAGAAACTTGAGTCAGTTTCCTATCGAGACTTTAAGTTCGTGCTACAAATGTCAAAGAAATCTTAGAGACTTGTAAAATAATTGCCGATTCGTGTGAGCTTTGTTTTGAGGCATCTAACGCTTCAGATGAAAATATAAAAAAATTAGAGCTTGGTAAATGTGTACTACTTCTGGACAAACTTGACTTTCAGCGACTTTGGACTGTGGAGCCAGGGCACCATACAGATAAAGACACAAAATGATTGCATGGGAGCAGTTCAGCTTAAGCCAATGTTCGACGCTTTTGAAAAATCATAGACGAACAGAATTGAAGGCCCAATTTCGTTTGATTAATGAAAGTTTTCCATTATTTTTGACACTAGCTTAAGCCCACGAAACCCTGTTATGATATTTACTTACGAATCGAATTGAAAAGCAGTTCAATTTATTACGTAGCAGTAAACGTAAACGCAGTTCATTGGGGACGTTCGGATACCTACCTATTTAAGTAAGTCTGACAGATAATTGACTTTATGTATTTCAGTTTTTATTCCTGGAGCAGTCACTTAAATACTATTCTTCAGTTGACGTTTACGGAAGAGTAGCCGACAAAATGTAGGCAAGAAAATTCTGCCTCCATACACTCAGTTGATATTTCGAAGTGTCAAAATGATTCAAAATAAATAAACAAAATAAAGCGAGACTGCAAAGCCAATTCCAGTTGACTAGTAAACGCATTCGTAGACCAAGTCACAAAAATTCTAATTGAAGTCTTAGATGAACTATGCATCCAAACGACACCATTGTTTCAACTGTCAAACTGCTGAGCTGTCATTTGACTGTAATAAAATTAAAATAATACATTCTACGTTTTACATTTGTGGTCAAAACTTAACGCCAATTTAGACAGTAATAACACTCATTTGACTTGCTCTACGACATTGTCTCAGATTTACCACATCAACTGACAGGTCAAATCCGTTTCAGCTTTCGTTATGCTCACACCGTTTTGACATTTATTCGATAGCATTTGAAAGAGAAATTACGTTTCAGTGAGAGCGAAAAGGATAGAGTATAACTCCTACATGATTTTTCAAATGGTCTAATGTCAAAAAGTCATATAATTTGTTCATTTGAGATGTCATTTATGAGTTCAATGTAGGCTATCGCTTTTGTAATTGTTTGACAGGTCAACCGAGAGTATGGGCCTTACCTATAAACATTTTTAGTTTCGACTCTAAATTTAAGTATACCTAGTTCACAGTGGCTATATTTTCCATACAAATTTTGCAATTGTGAGCTTCAGTGAATGTAAATTCGAAACTAAAATTGGTTTTCAGTATGGCGCTGTGATTTACGTTTTCATCGTTGTTTGTCTAACGTAAGACATTTTTTAGGAGATTTTGGTTGGGCCTAACTAAACGTCAAATTTTATTTCTAAAACTGTTTCGACCATTCCGAGTGTGATATCAAATAGCCGCTCAATATTGCCAGTTGTTCGCAATAAAAAACATGGGTTTATAAAAAACTATAATAAAATTGCGAAGGAGTAATCTAGCTTAAGCCAATGTATGTTTAGAATTAAACTTGGAGTCACAATAGAATTATTGACTTGTTTTTAGCCTTCGTTAACACCAAGCGGACTTTCCTTCAAATTTGACACAAGCTCTGTCCACTTAAGCCAAAAATAGTGATACATCCTTTCTACAAGTTTGTTTTCTAAAGTCGATTCAAGTTTTTTTAATTTTAAATTAATCATTTATCTCACGAAGAAGCACCACTTTTGAAAAGTACACTTTGTGATGTTTGTATTTTCAAACGCAATTGTCATTAAAATTGGTCAAACTGAGGCGGGTGTAGTCATTTTTAACACGTATTTCGAAATAAGACTCCTCAATGCGCAATGTACATCGTATACCCTTCATCGGCTACAACTACGACTGTACTTTATTATTTATTGCGCACCATTTGTTTAGTAATTTAATATTTCTTCCGAAAAAAGACTATGCACATATTTTATCATTATCTCAGCTCATGTTTATCTCCTACGCTGACTGATTCAATTTTAAATTGCGCCCTCATTTTTCTTGCCCCGATATTATATGCACACACGATACAGACACATGCAGTGAGGTTGAGAGAAGGAGGAACCTTCTTTCTGTCTGCTGCCACACATCTCAGACTTGGGGGAACGTGTTTCCCTGTACATGTACATGTTGCATTGTTTGTTGTGGCGTGCAGATCTTACGTTGTTTTTACGGCTGTGTTTATTTCATTTCAATTATATATTGGAAAGTAAAACAGAAACAACAAAAATGTAAAAATGTAAAAATAAACCAAGTCCATCATAAAAATGTGTTTTTTTTTTTTTGATTTTGGTGGAGAAGGCTATTATGACCTTTATATGGTTGCCTTTCGAACAGATAGCTGCCGATTAATTTAATTTTTGTTGTTTTGTTTTGACATTTGGCGGCCAACCGTTTTGTTATTAAATTTAATTTTGTTTCTGTCTTCATATTTGTATTGATGGAGTAAACAAATTAAATGGAACTTAAGTTCGCAAAAAAAAAAAACGAATGGTTGCGAGAAGCTAGGCCTAGGGCCCCTACGGACCTGTTGCGCCAAAAATTATTATTATTATTATTATATATTTGGGAGTGATAATTCCCACTCTTGATTTACAATATTCGAGCATGCGAACTTTAAAAGGGGTGGCATGTTGTTGCTGGTGCTTATGTGTCTATCGAACTGATAACGTAAACATGTCCAGTGGCCACCCATCTCAGCAATAGTCTATTCCAGGTTTAAGTTATAAGACTCTGAAAATATTCCAAACGACATCACTGGTTTCAATGAGTGTTTGTGTGCAAGGTGGGGGCCTATCGAATACTAGGCGAATTGGTGGTCTACCCCGTGTTGGGGGGATAGAAGATTCGCTGCTCCGTCAAAGTGGGCAAGAGCACAACCGAAGCCTTAGTCTTCCTTGTCGACATAAGTACAGAGACACGGACTATCCCTTAAATATTTCAGCGGAAGCAACAAGCCAACGACGTCAGATGTCAAATTTTTCGAAAAGTCCGGTGAATTGCTGGTGATATTGATGTTGTCGGGGTAGCACAGCGAGCTGTCAGTGTCACATTTACAAATATTTAAACTGAGCCTCTCTTAAGCAAAGCAAAGTATACGCCGTCATCGAAAAAGGGCCCTTAACCTCGGTGACTCAGACAAAACGTCACATTGGACTGATATACCTCCGAAATGTTTACAGCTTTTGCGCACTAATAAACATTTTTAGTGTCGAGGCGAAATTTTACGAGGTCTGAGTCAATGAACGCGCCCCTTAGCAAAGGAAGACTCCATCTTATGGAACGCGCAGTTCGACTCACATTATACATACAAGGGTTTTTTGATGAGTGACTCTTTGGATAATACCTACATTTTGTTTGGCCAAAAAGTTTTTTATTTCTCAACATAATCTCTTTTAGCTCGATAAACTTAGCCCAGCGTTTTTGCAATTTTTTTATTTCCTCCGAACAATAGGTTTTCTCAAAACTCTCAAAATAGCCATTTTTTAGGTTTGGAAACAGGAAATAATCGCAAGGGGCCAAATCTGGAGAAAATGCTGGATGGGGTAGCAGTTCATAGCGTAGTTTGTGGAATTTTGTCATGTTGACAATCCTTTAAAATGATCAATCGGTTGCGTTTATGGTCGATTGTGAGCAATCGCGGCACCCATCGCGCAAATAGCCAAATATTCATGTAAAATATGACGTACCCGCTCATTTGAAATGCCTGATGCCTCAGATATCTCACGAATTTTAATTCTCCGATCGTCCAATATCATTACATGGATTTTATTGACGATTTCTGGCGTAATGACCTATTTGAGGCGTCCTGAACGTTCGGCGTCATTTGTGCTGGAACGACCACAACGGAACTCAGTAAACCACTTTTTAACCATTGAAATTAATGGTGCAGATATCCCATAATATTTATCTAGCCTTTCCTTGGTTTCGGTGATGGTTTTTTTTACGTAAAAAATAATGCTTAACCAGCCCACGAAATTTACTTTTTTCCATTTTTATTAAAATTGTAGAGGTCTATTGCTTTAAATAGCTCTAGAACACGAAGTAAATGACGCCGGATACTCAAAATTCCACGTTAGTCTAATAAGAGTTGACAGTTGACGATAGTAAAATAAAAGTTTATAGTTACTGAGCAAAAATTCAAAAAGTCACTGACTTATCAAACTGCCCTCGTAAATAATAAATTAATTACTAGAGAACGGTTTTCTTCAGTAAAAACACTTTTATTTTGTTAGATTTCAAAAATTATTGATATGAAAAATATTGAAATTTGATGAATATGAGGTAAAAAGTCGTGTACATATTTTGGAGCTCAAACAATTAAAAAAAAAGATATATCCTGTAATCTGGCATCACTGGTGACCCACACAGTTGAAAAGCAGCTTCAAACTACTTGGCGTGCGTTACTATACGAATCGAGCCAACTATATGGATCACTTTTATTGGTTAAGACTGTGGTCTACCGATAGAGTCATCTCAAGTGGAAATTAATGTATATTTCAACTGCTGATCTTAGTAACTCCCGGTCGGATCTCGTGCTTCAAATGAAGGCGTTATATCCACAGTGAATCGGACCAAACCACATACACGATTATTGCACAAGAAACAGTGACATATAGGGAAAAAAACGCCCATCCGCTGGGTACCATTCCACGATGTCAAGGCCTGACATTTCGCAACTATTCGCAACATATACTCGTATTTTTCGCGCAATCTTTTCGTCATCACACCAAATACGTAAAATTCACTATGCCTTCAAAGTCATTCAATTCAAAGCCATTCCATTCCTTGGCATTAACAGAATCAATAGTAAAAATGAATATAGGCAACGCTCTGTCAAAACTTGATTCTTCCTTAAGCGGCTGCAAAAAGATTTCATGCGAAAAGCGCTCTTCGAACAGGGAAACAAAATGCAAAAAGCAATCGGCGTCTCTGCCCGAATCAGGAAGTCTTTTATTTTTCCGGTACGAGGAAATATTATCATTCAACTTCATCGATACGTATTCTATCGACTTGAGACGTGCCCCCAGTACCCGGTCTAGATCGTACCTTAAATGAAATAGATACCTACTTGTGTAGCGGCCCACTGTTTGACCGATGACCGAAAAAGCAATTAGTCAAGTTTCCCGACGACCATTGCAAAATATTTATTTCGTGCCGGAGAGCAGAAAAACTTTCTTTCTGCTTATTCAATCGAATTGTGCTGTTGTTGTTGTTAGCAGAAGCCATCACTACAGTACAGAGCGCGCAAAACTAGACTTCGCTTCGGTGTATAGTGAAGGAGAGAATATGCCTACTCTCTGAAAAAAAAAAAAAAAAAAAAAAAATCAGACTAATAAATTTCAATGAAACCTGTTGGATCGATTCCAATGACCGACCATCAAAGTCACTGAACGTGTACCTACACATCGGTTGTGAGTTTGATTATTCGTAGTTTCACTGCATACGGTTTGTCGTTCAGTGTCAGTGCGGCTGATGCATTTCTACCCCCGTTTTCCCTTCCACTATGTTTCGATCTTCGTCATTAGATTGAAACGAATTTAAATAAACCCAGCGATACGAGGGGACCAGTAAAATAATGGCCAGCAACAAAGACGAATTTAGTATGCAGTAGCTTTTAACATCCGGCTTTCCGCTCCTGTGAACCACACCGTAAAAGGCGTTCCGTATCTGAACCGCTGTATCTACGAGCAGTAGTTTATGGTTTTGTGTAGGACAAACGAAATTTCCATACAAACGAATTTCAATTTAATTTAGTTGATCTGAGGTAAATGGGCGACATCGCGTTCGTCATCATCAGTATTCGGTTGGCTGCTAATTGCGGAGCGAAAGATACACAGCTAGCGCCTGGCATCACCAACAGCTGGTACAAGTATTGGTAGGTGGTGTTTCCTTTTCATAATTGAATAGATTTCTCAAAAATGGAACACCTCCACCAAGCCATATTTGGATGCGTCTACCGTAGTCTGGTCTGGGCGCTGTCGCACGCCTGACTGGTGGCGGCATAATATTTCATTTCACCAGAAGACTGTCGACAATAAATTCTGTACTTGCACTTCTTCTGAGCTAACTACCTAGTGTGTTCTTCGCCTATGAAATGTTGGCGGAGGATGGAAACTGTGTTTCTGTTCCATTTGGTGTATCTCTGCAGATGATCATGCGATGATGACTCAGTATAGTTGTTTGCTGTAAGTGTTCTTTTGATATGATGACGACGATGATGATGGGTATATTAGCGCACAAACATACTAATCTGGAGCACCAACACCATACGCAAAATAGAAACTTAACTATGTGTATGTGGATATGCCTTTCAACAAGGCATATCATACATAGGTGTGTGTGCTTTAAGGTATAGTGAAGCGCACACTTTAGTGCTTGCATGTGACCTCCTTTCGGAGCATTCTTCTTTAGAACACAAAACTAGGTTGTTCGAGGGGTTATAAGTGGGGTTATTGCAGTGCAATGACACCATGAAGGACGATGTGGTGATTTCTGTTTTCCTTTTGCCTTTGGCTTTGCCTTTATATTTATTCTCTCTGTCGTGTGAATTTAATTAATTTATTTTCAAATGTGCCGGTTATACCTACACATATACGTAGTGTGTGGTTTGACAAATGTAGCCGAGAAAGTCCAAGTTTTTTTATCTAGTGAAAAAAAATCATCAGAACGACGTTTGTAACCTATTTTTAGTAGGTAAACCGCAATGGTGATAGTACAAAAATTATATTCAAGACTTTAATCATTTTCAGTGGCCAGTGGCTTTTTTTTAATTGAAAATATGTAACAATAAAAACTGATCCATTCGAAGAAGTCAGAACGCATGTGAAACCAGTCCGAAATAAGATTTTTTTTTTTCAAATCAACGTCAAATTGTTCTTGAAAAGATGCGAGGAAAACTCTAATTGAAAATTAATAAACAAAAATCAGTCCTGACAATATGTGCAACCTTGAAATACAAATCAGAACTGAGAGATAATTATAACTTTAAAAAATCTGTATGTGCATAATGTGATACATTCAACAAGTGTCTTAAGAATATTCAGTGTTCATAATTGCAGCAACTTCTAGTTACCTACTTTGAATTTAAAGAGTACGCACTCTTGTGTGCGGAAATGGTTTTCAAAAAACGCACATGTAAATAATTAAAAAAAAAAAAAACACGAAAACATAAAGCAATGAAAACGTAAAGAACTTACAAACAATTTTTCAGACATTCAATGACTCAATAAGGATTATTGTGTAAAATTATTGCGCACATAATGAGTGTGCGCTTACGCCTTTTCTTGACATTGGACTTATTTACGAGTGCAATACAAAATGTCAACACAAAATAAGTGGTTTAAGTATGTGCGCAATCTTGAAGTTTGATAGCAAGACTCTTAAGATATTGAGGAAGAAAAACTGATATTTTTCGTAGATGTCCTAAATAAAACTCAAACGAATGTGGTCCAGTAGAGAAAGTAATGTTGGAAAAGTGAAGTCCAGCGGTTGTCATGGGGAATATTAAGCGATGTGCATCAACTGCCTCTTTTTGTTATTATAAGCTGTCAGTTCTACATTTATATATATGTCTTATTTATTTGGGTCAAAAACGCCTACGTAAAGGGGTCGTGGAGAACAAAGGAAAGAGCAACAAAATATTTATTTGGGTTGTCATAAATATAGCTACAATTGAATTGTTTATAAACTAGCAGCGGTCAGACCCCTAAAATATGCAACGATTGCGTTTTCTATACTTCAAGTCATTATTTCCCCTTTTACGAAAGGAAACAAGGCGACATACGTTCACAATTAACGACAAGTCCATGAGCAAACATTGGGGACGATCAAGTATTTAGTTTAGTAAATCTGACAACTGTCTAACTAGATGCATCTCGGCTTTGAATGGCTGACATCGGTTATGCGAGCAGATGTTTCAATTGACGTTTATGGAGGGGTAGCCGATGAAAAGTTGACAGTTCGCATATGTGGCTGACGTAGGAAAAGTGACGTTCCCGACAAATCAAGTTTTTGCGTTCAGGTTACATCTTATCCAGACCAATCTAATCGACTTAAGATAACTAGATTTTTGAATGGGACCGCATTTACTAATAGAGACACATATGAACTGACATCTGACATCTTACAGCTGACAACTGATAGCTGAACTGATTCAGATGATTTTTCAACTCCATTTCAACAGTCTAAGGAAAATTCCGTCTTCTTTTTTTCAATAAACAACGGGATAATCATGTACGGCGGTTACAGTCCGCAATTTTGACGACCGTATTGAGATATGTTGTGGGTGACATTTTTCCGAATGTCAATAGTTTTTAATTTTGAACGCTGATATCAAACTTCTCACTGAGTTTCAAGGGGTCTGGTTTTGGAGACAATCTTCTAAAAGTAACGTGCCCAGTTCCCCTGAAAATAATCCGAATTATTTTGCAATTGAAATTGCCTCTTGCAATAATTAAATCTGATTAACAAGCCATTACTGTACTACGCAACATTTTGCGTCGTTGTGCCATCATTACTGTTGTTGACATTTTCAGACAAAAAAATGTATTATACAGATGTAAAAATATACCCATTCTCTTCACAGTACAGAGAACAAAACCAAAACAAAAAAAAAACGATTTCGATCTGCATTTGAACTTTTGACAAACAATACAAATATGTGTACAATTTTAATGAAAATAAAACACAATTTGTTTCATATGCAAAATAGTCAATTGTGCACGAGTTGCGAGAATATTCTCGGTTCTATTACTGTACGCCCGCTCGGGGCAAAGTATATCGCATGCGAAATGAATGTAAATTTGATTTACAAAGAAAAACACTGAACAGAGGGCCAGAGGACATGTGCGACCAAAAATCACAATCTTTCATTGAACAATGCAATATTCGGAGAGACGATTACAAAATCAGTGAAAAATACACGAACCGTATACGAGCAGAGCTTCAACAAAGCCCATTACATTGTACTGTGTGTCGCAGATAATAGCCTCGTACGCATTAAACTATTTACATCTAGTTAGGTCTAAACCAAGAGAAAATTTCGAAAATCCCAATGCAAATAGAAACAAAAAATTGCCTTTGTTGTTGCAGATACGCGTTCGTCTTTGGCGCACGGATTTGGTTTGGGTTTCTTACCTATAGATGTTCAAACAGAAAATTTCCCTCGATGTGTGTTTTTCTTCATTACACTGAGAACGGGGCAAAAAAATAAAAAAGCACACAAAAACCAACCATAAATTGAACGAGTGTGTACACTGTACACATGAAATTGTTTGAATTATTAATGAGTTTTGATGCGACTTTGGAGGAGCAACTATATTAAGAAATAGTTTTAATAAATGACTGTCGGTTCGGTTCGACGGCTACGACAACGACGTCGATGGCGTGAAGATTATTTCGAAATTTTGGAAACAAACACATGTGACAAAAGAGAACGAAGGCGACACGACACACGACGTTTTATTGAAATAATAAATCGTTAAGTAAAGCAAGACACGATAATGGAAGCGTTCACAGCCAGCGACGACGCTGGTTAATTTTTTTTTCTCTCTGTTTAAAGCTACGCAGCTGTAGAAGTGTAGATTCGTTGTTATTTATTAGCGTAGTTATTTTGTTGTTAACTTTAAAGAAATTCGGTTGGAGATTAGTGCCGCAAATGGCTGAAATATGGACGTCATTTATTGCAATATTCGGCAGAGACGAATCATTGCTTCCTTGAGCTGATTGATGGCTACACTTCGAGGATTAGATAAATGTCAACCATTAGTCAACCATGCTGGTAACAACTGAATCCACTTATATACATATATATTTGGCGCAACAGGTCCGTAGGGACCCTAGGCCTAGCTTCTCAGAGATTTCATTTTTGGAACGAACCGAAGGGATCTACAATTTTATGCCGATTCTAAACGGCCGATTGAGAAGCTCTTTCAAGACAGTTATACTCTCGGGTGTTTGTCAGACGTTCGCGATAGGTGGCGCAGTGAGAAAACCCCGAGTTGGAATTTTGGGTTTTTGCGGGCTTCGAACCTGGGACCCTCGCTCAGTAGTCCACTAACCACTAAGCCACTGCGCCGACTTGAATCCACTTGGAGGAGATAAATCGCACACTGAACAGTGGTGAGCAGCAAGCGTTGCGTGTTCTTGATATGTAAGAAATATTTGACCAACAAAACAGTACGACCTAAAAACTCGCTTTTTTTAAGAAGAGTTTTGTTTAGAGAGAATTTTTGTCAAGAGATGTCGCACGCATCTGAATGTATTTTTCAGTTTTCTTAATGTAATTAGGGCTTCAAGTTACAAAAACAATTTCGGTCTTTTCTTGAATTTTGGACTTGAAAGTTACTTTTAGAAAGGAGAATCATTTTGACGACGATTGTCAAAAAATGTACGAGTGCACCCCATTCACCAGTGCGCCAAAAACCATGATTAACATTCTTCCTCTGGATTTCGTCAGTATAGGCTTACGTCGCACAGCTGTAAGACTGGGGGATTGTAAAGAAAAAAGACGGGACACCGACTTGTCCAAAAGATAACTTAGAAAGCACTTAACCTAAACTTCACTTGCAAGAATAGCAAATGAAATCGTATGTGGCCAGTCCGTTTTTAGAAAGGCGACTAAAATAATGAATGCATTCAGACACAGATTCGTTAAATGTGAGGGTACACCGAGTGTAAAAAATAAATTTCTATGAAACTCTCTATGCACATTGCAAAAACTCTGCCAGGTTGAAGTCGTAAAGAAAATGATTCCCTCTCTACCAACTTATGACCTCTAAATAGGGTTAGTTCTATCGATTGACTGGGTTGTTCCCACCAGGAGTCGATTCCCGCTTAAAACATCGACTTTCATATAAATAAAACGATTCACAGTGTTTACAAGTCAACCGATTAACCATGTCCAACTCACACAAAACAAAGACGGGAAGAAAAACCACAACTTGTTTTAATAAAATTATCAATCTTAAACATTTATAGATGCAAAGATATAACATAGATCTTAACTCTTTACAATATGTTTCAACCAAAGTAACACGAGGGTATCAAGTTGACGTCTGATGAAGTTATAATCAATGTCACGACCGCTAGAATGACTTCAACGTCTGGATGAGTATGTTAATTCTGTTTTCGACGGCGCCTACACCCGCGCGTTAATTAAGTAAAAATATTATGCGCACATTTCAGTACTCGAAAAAGAGTTACTTAATTATGACTTTTAATGCAAAAGAAAAGGAACGTTCTAAGCATATCCGGTGATGTAAAACAAAAACAGAGCCATTTAAAAGTAATTAGCTGAAATAACTGTCTTTGGATAAGCAAAACACCAGAATCGTAAACAAGAAGAATGGGTAGTTAAGGCCACACCGGCTTCTGAAGGAGGTCATTACTGTTTGAGACTGCATTTTATGTTCAAAAGGCAAAAACAAACAAGTCTCTGGGATAGAACTATGTGCTAATCAAGGATGTAAAATATACATGATTGTGAGAACTTGATAAAAAAAGATTTGTAGGTATGCTGTCATCAAACGTTGTTGCAGTGAAAGGTTCATTTCAGTGAGTAACCGAAGTTGTGCCTATTTGAATATTTATGACTAGATCATGGGGTATTTTGACACATACTAACTGCCGTGGGAACTTGTCATACCTTCGTTTATTGTTGTGGATTATAATGAGGTATAAGGAATTATTATAAAAAGCCGAATAGAGGGAGACAGATGGATATTACAAAAGAGCGGCAGCACATCGGGTTTACTAAAGTGCTCAAATTAATGTCATTGAAAAGTAAACCTTAAGCAGAACCAAGTTTTAGTACCTACCGGATTTGACATTACTAAGTCCGCGATGTTCAACAAATATCAAAATAGGGGACCTAGTTAAGTCTGACAGCTGGGTGAGTTGATGTGTCTCAGTTTGGATTGGCCTACATCGGTCACATGAACAGTTTTTTTCAGTTGACGTTTATGGAGGAGTAGCCGACGAATCTAGTCAAGAAATTTGTGACTAAGTATGAGTACTTACTAAGTTGACAGTTCGCACATGTGGCTGACGTTCTTGCATTCAGGTTACATCCAGTCCAGACCAATATAGTCGACTTGATTGAACTGGATTTTTATAGGTATTTTTTTTTTAAATTTGCAGAAGTTATAACGGGTGATTTTTTAAGAGGTTTAGAACTTTTTTTAAAAAAAAAAACACAAAAAATTCGAAAAAATGAATGAATTTGAATCGATAGTTTGAACCTTGCAATTTAATGTTCAAAGATAATTTCATGCAAATGTTGACCGCGGCTGCGTCTCAGGTAGCCCATCCGCTGAGTCCAATTTTGGCATACTCTTTCACACATATCGGCCGGTATCTCACGAATGAATGCATGGATGTTGGCTTCCAGTGCGTCAATCGAAGCGAGCTTGTCCCTATACACATTAGCCTTGACATACCCCCACAAAAAATAATCTAATGGTGTCAAATCGCACGATCTAGCCGGCCAATTGACCGGCCCGAAACGTGAAATTAACTGTTCACCAAACTCGCCTCGCAATTGCGCCATTGTTTCGCGTGCTGTGTGGCATGTGGCACCGTCTTGTTGAAACCACATATCATGCAAGTCAAGAACTTCCATTTCGGGCAAAAAAAAGTTTGTTATCATCGCTCGGTAGCGTTCACCATTGACAGTAACGCTGCGATTCGCATCATCTTTGAAGAAATATGGCCCAATAATGCCGCCGGCCCATAAACCGCACCAAACAGTGGCTTTTTCGGGATGCATTGGTAGCTGTTGCAATGCTTCTGGCTGATCTTCACTCCAAATGCGGCAATTTTGCTTATTTACGTACCCATTCAACCAAAAATGAGCCTCATCGCTGAACACAATTTTTCGATAAAAAAGCGGATCCTCGGCCAGCTTTCCAAGAGCCCATTCACCAAAAATTCGGCGTTTTGGTAGGTCGGCTGGCTTTAGTTCTTGCACCAGCTGTATCTTAAAAGGCTTTACGCCCAAATCCTTCCGCAAAATTTTCCACGGAGTGCTGTAACAAATGCCTAACTGCTGGGAACGGCGCCGAATCGACATTTCGCGGTCTTCTGTCACACTAGCTGATACGGCCGCAATATTTTCTTCACTACGCACAGTACGTAAACGTGTTGGTGGTTTAATGTCCAACAAAGTAAATTTGGTGCGAAATTTGGTCACAATCTTCCGAATAGACTGCTCAGAAGGTCGAGAATGCCGATCATAAAATGGAAGCAGCGCGCGATGAACATTTCGAACCGAGCACGAATTTTGATAGTAAAATTCAATAATTTGCAAGCGTTGTTCATTTGTAAGACGATCCATGGTTAAATTGCAAACCAAACTGAAGCTGTTTGACAGTGACACAAGGTACTAGACACACGTCAGCTGTCAAAACCAGTGTTGCCAAAACCAAACCAGCTAAAAAATCACCCGTTAGTTAGGAAGTATACGTTAGATCAGTGTTGATATATCGTGGGAAATTTACATTTTCGTAGGAATTTCCGGGTTGAAATAAGTTCCTCACACGAATAAACTGCAGCTGCGTCATTTGATTTCACAAGATGTCATCAACGAAGAAACAAGTGAAGGTAGCTCTCGCTTTAAAAGCATTAAATGACTTGGAAACCTTTAAAAGCTCCTCACACGGATAAACTGCCGCTGCGTAATTTTGGGTGAAATATGATTTTACTTCAAGAAAAAAAGATTTCATATAAAAATGTTCTCATTGTTTTGTCAGATCAGTGTTGATATATCGTGGGAAATTTATATTTTCATGGGAAATTTATATTTTCGTGGGAAATTCCACGTTGGAATTAGGTCCTCACACGGATAAAACTCCGAAGCGTTATATTGGGTGAAATATGATTTAACTTCAAGGAAAAAGGAAAAAGGAAAAAGGATATCGTCCCACCAGGTAATAACTTTTTTACGCAGTGCTTTTTAAAGGTTAATTTTTTAAAAAAGAGTAAGCAGATTTGCAAAATGTATTACTGACAATTAGTGAGGTTTTGACAGGAAGTAATTTTTCAACATCTTCTGAATTAATTTCAAGCAATAATCGAATGCAAAAACTGTTTCTGGTAAAGATTTATTTTATGACGAAATAAATTCTGCAAAAGCACACGACTAGATCGCAACAAACTTTCTCATTCATTTTGAGTGGCATAGAAAAGCTGTTCATCCAACTGTCAAAAAGTCGGTAATTCAGAAGAAGCGATGTTCTGACGCAAAGGCATTGAGAAAAAACTGTCATAGTGGAGTCAAAAAGTCACTGACAGACAAGAGTCTTTAATGCATCTCCTACCAAAAATGGACGCGATATTTAATGGTATCCACGCCATTAAATATCTCCTACCGTTTTTGGTAGGAGATGCATTAAAGTGGACAAAATCTGTAATCAATATTATTTCCTATTTTATGAATCTAGAATAAAATAAAGAGATCAGTCGACTGCTGATGCTGACATTTTACTTAAGACAAATTGAATTTCTCTTCCACAGTGGTTTTCTAATTTTCTCATGATCGCAATCGATTATTATAATGCGTCCGTTATGATCATTCTCTCGCCACATATAGTCAGTTAAAATTTATAAACCAAACCATCCGTTTGTATTAAAGCTGAGATAAAATTTCACTCGCATACAAATTTCCATCGATTTTAATAGTTTAAATGAGATTTCTACAGTTCCACCGTCCGTTAGTGCGGAAAAGTGCCAGACAAACTGATGGAAATAAATGCCCGCCCTCAGTTAAAAATGCTAATTAGTCGTAAAAAACTTAATGAGTGGTGATATTTATTTTTAAACAGAGAATAATAAAACAGAAAGGAATTCAAATTAGGCTTGAAAATGCTTTTATCCGAGAATGCGAGTATACGCTACGCATGTTGTATTGTGTACTCGTGGTATGTCAGCTTACAACCGAACAGAGAGGGGTTCGGGGTTCACCACAATAGTTACATGTGAGAACTATGGCAATTCATATAATTGCACATTAACCGTTAATGGAATAATAACTGGGAAAGGGAAAAACGGATTAAACGTTATAATCTAACCTTGTTGGTGGTAGAAAGAACAAATCCAAAGGTAATGAGTTTCAGGAATAATAACCTAGCTAAATAGGCACAAGGCACTCGTGCTGTCTATTCTGGGCTTAATTTGTAAATTAGCAGTATTTTTATCTTGCCACCTAGCACGGTAATTTTATTTTGTAACAGACCGATTGTAAAATAATCATATTTCACAATCAACATCAGACATACAATTATACAATTTAAGTCAAAAATAAATAAAAGAGCATGCGAATTTGCAATTGCAATTTGGTTTGCAATGCAATAAGATTAAATAGGAATATCACGACAGACGTGATGATTGGCAAAAACGATGACTTAGTCGTTGAGATGCGATGGAATGCAGTTGAGTAGATATTTGACATCACTCAGTGCTGTCTAAAGCCTTTGTCTTTGCTCAATGATTTCTGGTCGAACTCATCACTTACGAGTAATATCATGGCCAGTGAAGACTCAAATACAGTTATTCAGAATACGTTTTCTTTTTCCAATTTATGTAGAAAATATGTAGAACTTTAGAGTATTGGACTAGATTGCGGTCATAAAAAGGGTGATTTTAACACCGCGTCTCTTCGGGTCTGAATTATGTCCGAGTCTTCCTAAGACGAACGTGGGAAACACAATTTGGACCATCAGCGGGTCTATTTATGTTGAGGTCATAATGTATTATCGCGTCTGTATACGAGTGCGAAAGTGGATTTCCCCCAAGTTCATTTTAATGTCTCGATTAGACAGCCTATTGTCTTCGGTGTTTTTAAACCTTTTTTACTTAATCACGGGGTTTCTTTTTACTTTAGTCAAAACATAGCCTTACTCTCCCGAATAAGAACCGAAGAACTGCAGGGTGGAACGTCATGATTTAAAAAAATTATAGCAGGTTTGCCTCCTAATACATTTCTGTTTAAAAACTTAAAATGATTTAGAATTACCTTCGATAAATCGTTAAATTACATTTAACTTAATTTTCAGGAGAATCCTGATTCTTTTACACCCAAAAAGTTAATCTTTACCTGCAAAGAAAGAAAAAGCAATATATTAGATTTTCTCGGCTTAAAATGTTTTTGAATTTGTAATTTATTGTTATTGATACAAGTACTGAATATTAGACTAGGTACATGTTTCGAACATTTCGTGTGAAATACAACTCACTTCCATTCCAGTCGTTTCAAAAATAGAAATAACATTTTACTCAAACGTATAATATTTGTGAACAGTTAGACCTAGGTTGTTAAACGAGCATATTCCACCAACTATTTTATTTATACTTATGTATATGGAACAATCAAAATGACAGTCCAACTTTTTGCACTTCGCGTTTCATATGAATTGTGCTTTAGGTACCTTTTTTCGCGCACTTCTTGTCATAAAGATAAGTGCAAAAAGGTGGACTATCATTTTGATTGTTCCATATACATAAAACATACGAGGGGAGTTCAATATATTCGCGGTATCGACATTAAGGAAAACACGAATTAAATTAAAAATATTTTTATTTTTCAATATAACCTTCTCTTAAATGAATGCATTTATTACATCTTGAGATTAACTTTTCTATACCCTCAAAAAAATAGTTTTAATCTTTCTCTCCAAAATGTTCATTTATTGCAGTTTTAAGCTCCTCATCATCGGTAAATCGCTTACCACGAAGGTATTTTTATAAATCTGGGAACAAAAATTAATCACTAGGGGCAAGGTCCGGACCATAGGCTGGATGTTGAATTTTTTCGAAACCACAATCCCGTACAACAGCCTTAGAAAACCATGCCGCTTGCACCGGAGCGATGTGAGCATTCGAGGCACCCATCTTGCACTGACTTTGGAAAGATTTATACAGTCATGAAGAATGGTGTGTATGGTACCAATAGAAAGGTTAATCTTCATAGGTATCGTTTTAACCTTTACTCGGACATCCTCAAGCACAAGTTTCTCGACTTGTGTAATGTTTTCTCCGGTGCAGCTAGTTAGTGGGCAGCCTAAACGAGGGTCGTCTTCAATGCTCTCCCTGCCACTTTGAAATAAACCTGACCACTTTTGAACAGTTGATAACGAAAGTGCAGAATCTCGAAAAACAGCCACCATCTCTTCGTGAAAATTTTTCTACTTTTTCCTTGATTAGTAAGAAATTTTATCACAGCGCGGTTCTCAATTTTAGTGATCATCGCGACACCAGCCATTTCACTTTCGTTCAACGCAAAATACAAAGCAAACTTATAATCACAGCCAAATGAAATTTTACAGTAAAACACTTGAATAACGGGGCTACAAAAATCACAAAATAATTTTTTCACATCTTTGGAGTATCCCCCCATACCGCAAATATATTGAACTCCCCTCGTATATGGAGCAATCAAAATGACAGTCCACCTTTTTACACTTCGCGTTTCATATGAATTGTGATTAAAGGTACGTTTTTTCGCGCACTTCTTTATGACAAGTGCGTACATCGACAGAAACTGTTGGTATACGCTAAGACATCAAAGATTTCACGCGAAAGGTATTTTTTAACGTAGGTAGTAAGAGAAATTTATTGTTTTCGTACAAAACTTCAAACTCGAGATGTTAATCAATTCTGACATGACAATGATAGAGGAACTCAAAAAAGCGGGTCGCAAAATTCTGTCCCGTCTGTCTGTCCGTCCTTCCACAGGCCTACAGCCTAAACGGCTGCCCGGATTTCGTTCAAACTTCGGATCTGGAGTTTGTGGGCGTTCGATGTCGCTGCATTTTTTTGCAAGGTAACCTTAATATTAATGGTACTTCCCGTATAAAAATTTCGTACCAGTTTGATTTGATCGAAAAAGGCCCCACGATTTCAACCAAAATTGATATTTAAGCTTAAGTAGGTGAGGCAACCAAGACTGCATACCCAGTTTTTGGCAAAAAAATCGAATAACGGTATCTACTTTTGAAATTTTGACATACATATCTCAGAAACGGTCTATACCTACGATTGTAACAAGATTTTATTTCTAAGGTAATGTGGTAATTTATAAGTTAATGGCAAACTCAGTTTTTCTCTATATTATCGTACAATAGATTTTTGAAAATATGTAGTAATTTTTTTAAAAAAATAGTTTTGAAAACGGCAATAACGATTTTGACCAAAATGCAAACTTAAAGTCAAATTGATGTTTTCAAAATTATTGTCTCCTTAATTTTCAATTCGAAGCACAGCAAAACGTTAATTTTAAAAACTGCTCATATCTCAAAATCCCCATCTTTGATTTGATAAAACTTTAAAAACGAAGTAATGCTAACATCCCGATCAATGGCTTATAATCGGTTTCAGCTAAATAGTTAAGCAATAGTATTTATCAAACTAAACATTGCAATATTTGGAGATGTTGTCTGCCAAATTTTACAAAAACGGCTGTAACGATTTTGATCAAAATACATATTTAGGATAATAAAAGAACACTAATTAAGCTCCCATACTTAGTTTTTCTCTAAAAAAAAGTCGAATAAACAAGAGTATTTCTCAAAAATTACTAGATACCCAAAAACTGATATGTATTCATACAATTTTTGAAAAACTTAATAGCGCACTTCAATTCAGAATGCAATAACAAAAAGTATTACCCACTTCTTAAATTTTCATACCCAGTCGTACACTTAATTTTTTTAATGTTAAATTTAATTTAATTTAAATACTATGCAGGGTTTTTAATCCATTTTATATATTCGTTCATTTTATCGGATAGCAAATCGAGGGCACCATTCGCTATATCGAGATTTTAATGTAAATATGAAAAGCTTTTGTTATTTGTAAGTATAGCAAATTGCCTTTATTTATTATATTTATTCGTTATAATGCACGTTCACTGTATTCCGTGGCCGCGCAGCACATGCGTTACTATCAAAGATATTCGACAAATAAATAATATTTGTCTCTAATCTCGATTGTTCTCTTCATGGAAGGTGGCTTGGAGAGAGTTCGCGCGAGGTAGTGATTACCTCCGACAGGTGCTTGAAACAAAACTCCAATCGTTATAAAACATGTAGATCCTATATAAGAAAAGCAAACACTAAACCCTTCAAATCACAGGACCGACCGCATATACAAAACTTACCTTGGGAAAATTCCCTACTTGGTTGAAATAAAAAAAGTACATCGTTACCCAAATTGTTTTTAAGAGATTTTCAAACCGAAAATTCTCTCACTCGAAAGGATCAAGGGCATAACTGTTCAACAATGTTTCAAAGTGGTACGTCTACATCTATATCCCCACCATATATATGGTATTAGCATAAAATGAGCTTCGCTCCCCAAATTAAAAATAAGTGAAATGCTTCGAATTCCTCTCGTAATTGCTTGCAAGGTCGTGCAAAGTATAAATCCTGTAAAGGTCACTAGATAATATCGTTGTTTATTCCTCTGTATGTCCTTGTTGCTTTTGCACGTCCTTTTGACCAAGGTAAAGTCGCTTTTACACAGAGGGACTTTGTTTGGTTAGTCACTGAGTCTCCCATCACCTCCTTTCAAGGGAACAATAATACCAATGAGTGTGTCAACTCGTCACAAACACAAAGTCGCGTTCCCACTATATAGGATTTCCACTGATTAGTCATCTGTTGGGTGAATAAAAATATACAAAAATGACTAACAAATCAAATTAACGTAAGTAGTCTTCAATTTGGCAAGTACGAGTATGCTAGAACTTTCGTTGTATATGTTGTTCTCCGGAGGTGGCTATATAAACATGTTGATATTACTACAATCGGGCTTCTTGGGTAACAAACAGCGAAGAGAAACAAAAAGAATGGTGTGGATGTGGATATACAACCCTCACCGCAGCCGAGAACTAGGTTCAGTGAGAAACACAATTGCGATTATGAAATAATGGTTACCTCATGGAAAACCGAATACGTTCGCTTACTAGAACCGGCCTAACGTCGATCGTAGAACAACAAAGAAGAGTCGGTCAATACATCACCTCGGCAGCGCTTTATACTTTTTTTGTATTTCTATTGGGTTGATTATGCTTGGTCAACAGAGGGCAATAAACAGTTGAAATCAAGGGCAAATCTAGGTCGAACTGCCAATTGTGTTGTTCATATATTCTCGCGCGCGTCTCTCTCTCTCTCTCTCTCTCCTTCTAGGCCCATTCGTCGTGAATTGACTGGAAAGCAATTATTGCTACCTTCTAGTGCGGGCTGTACACCAAACACCAAACACCATACGCATAGCCACCCGCCCATTCAAACGCCATGTGTGTACGGCTTATCTTCAAAGTAATTTGTTTTAATTATTTATTGTGCGCTGTTGTCTATGGATTCAATCTTTTAATTTTTTTATGCGTTCTGTGGGCGATGGCTTCAGCTTGTGACAGGCAATGTTAAAAAAAATAACAGAAGTCGACAGCAACAGGAAGTTGGAGAAGGTCCCAACTCAAATACCTTCAAGTAAACTGCATACACCTTTTGTGACCTCAAATTGAAGCTGCTTTCGAAGACGAAAATGCAGATACTTCAAACTTCAACTCGAGCACTCCACTTGGCGAGTGGTGTGCGTTTTCACTCTTCTCCTTCTTTTTGGAGAAAAGAGTACACACTCTTCATTTGGAACCTATTGTGAGGCTGCGAGTAGACACCATTTTGACGTGTACCCAAATCAGGCTTTTGAGGCATCATGCTGCAACTACCACAGCGAAATAAAACACCGAAAACGCATGCAAAAGTTGTCAAGTGTTCGTTGTTTATCTCTTGGCTGTAACGATGCGGGGCTGCATGAGACTGAAGAGGAAGTGCACGGTCGGTGAGGTGTGGTATTTTAACCGATTTGTCAGTGCTTTATGTCGCAAGCAGATGCTTTTTAACGTCAAACTAATCGTTTCACCAGCGAGAAGTTACAAGGACGCAGCGCATGTACCGATGGAATGGATGGGTGTGTACACTGTACAGTGTACATAGTTACGCTTTGTGAGGTTGTTTTAGCAATTATCCTTGGCTCGCCAGATAGCTATCGTATAGTTTGTAAAATGAGCATCATTCATACGATTAAAGGTCGTGTCGAATTTAATGGCAAATATGCCAGACGTGGTTGTGTTCATATTTTTCGTAAGATAAGATTAGATCAGAATTTTTGTGACTCGCAAATAAGGAAATGCTAATACACCTAGTTAATATAATTAAATCGCATATAGCTAATCTAATCGTTAGTCAAGAGACTACGTGTCAGCTTGGAAATAAACAAATAAATAAATATCTGGAATAATCTATCGAACATACATTGTTGGGCTCAGAATTCAATTATTCGCTTCGTTGAGTTTTAGTTACGAATTGAATTGGATAAGGTGGAAAATGGAAAACAGAGCCACAAGCTGTCTGTTTTGGCTTTTTGAAAAGCCAGAGTGGTGGCGCCTGCTTCTGACAACAAAAATGGCGCAGAATTCTCACAAACATCCGAACGAACTAGTATAATCTGTCTGAAGTACGAAAAGTTATGCCAAATTCAATCATGGATTAGGGCTGTTTGTCAAATCGAATACAGGTGTGTGTGATTGAAAGTCCGACGCATATTTGTAGTATGACACTGTGGACCTTCACCAAAAAAACATTCGAATCTGATGCATTGAAAAAGCGCCTGCAGACTTTGACAAATTCTGCTGTCATTGGCATATTCATAATACGGGACCCGTAGGATAACTCACTCGACAGAAATAATTTTCAGGGTAGCGCCCTTGATTCTTATAAAGACGCGTTGAGGAATTCAAAAGACAAATTCAGTAAATATTTATGTAGGTTGATAAAATGCAGTTAATGGAAATATGTATACAGATTTTTGTTTTTTTTTTTATAATTCTTTTTATATAAATGAAATGTTTATTAGGAATATTAAAAAGGAATACATTTTTTTTAATTATTTGATAAGCATAATAAAACGTATTTAAATTTGTTTTTAAGTCGCTTAAAATTGTTCTAAAACTGAAGCTTGTATTGGTTTATAAGATCTTGTACCTTAAAATGTCCGCCTGCAAGATAAATAAATAAAATAAATGTACGACTTACGGAGTTTTGTTACAAGCCCCTGATAAAAAAAAAAAAAAAACTCAAGAGAGCGACAAAACTTTGTTGGCTCTCACAAAAAATGCACTCCGGTTGTCAGCTTCTCTGTGTTGTTCGCATGTTGATAAGTTGGCGCAAGTTGCCATTTGACAGCGAATCAGAGTGTCAAGTTCACTCCCCGACAGGAGAAATAAGAACAAAATGTTTCTAAGAGGACTATATGTGGAGAACTGGCTGTCGAATTAGTAGGTCTATTATCGTTAGCGAGTCGAACAATTCGCGTAAGTCGAGTTGCTTGTCGAAACACTCGCCTTGTACGATTATGGTAGGCGAATTAATTCATTCGCCTAGAAATCAAGGGCTACCAAAATAATAAAAACGAAAATGACGTCAATTCAAACATTTATGTCAACACAAAAAAAATTAAAAATAAAAAAATTGAAGAAAACAACACGGAGGTGGAAAAAAATGGATAAACACAGAAATGACCGAAAATAAAAACAATCCATGAGCTCCTTTCCTCATTTTTCGTTAAAACTGGATTTCCTGGGGTGGTTGGCTTAGTGGACGAAACACACATTGGAATGGCTATATTTCAAAAAGCTTCTGGATTTGGCTGGAGTTGTTTTTTTTTTCGAAACTATCAGAGGCGATTTTCATTAAATATATACATTCTAAATGAATTGAATGGGTTTTATACATTTTTCTTGAATTTCCATTGTTTCTACTATACCCTTGCGGAGTCTGATTTGATTATAAATAAGTGGTATAGTTAGGAATAGCTATTTTTCTATCCGCAAGTTTTTGTTAACAAAAGTTGTTCTTTTAAACATACCTATCACGATTAAAGTGTTTTCTGTGGCGGAAGAGTTAAAACTTTTCCTGGCATTAACTATCTTAACTAGCTTCGATCTTCTCTGTGCTATTGGTGCGATCGTTTTAAAGATAGGTGCATACTAGTCCAGAGTTTTTCCCATCTAAAGTTATGTGTTAATCAGACACGTGATACAAAATCACACATGATGTATCGTTGAAATTATAAGACTTAGCGAATCCAACTGACAACATCGCTAAACAGTCCTTCTTATAGATGACCGAGAAAATCGTTCAGTTCCTCCTAGTGCTGGATAGAGCTGGGCATTCGCACATGACGTGCTCACCTGTTTCGTCTTCTTCGAGACATAGCCGGCACTCCAGGGAGTTGACTATAAGTATTTTGTTTAGGTTGTATCGCAAACCGTGGTGACCAGATAGGTAGCTTACAAGGTTTTTGATATTGTGCCTTCTGAGGTTTAGAAATGTTTTTGGCATTTTTTTTTTTTTTTTTGAATGACAGGATTGCCCTTTTAGCCTGTCTGAGGCCTGGAAATTTTTACCACTGTTTGATACACATTTTGTGTTCCCAGCTTTTTATAGTGCAGTTAATTGCTGATTTGGTAACGGCGCAGAAAGGTTTCCTAGCAAGTTGGTCAGCTTTTTGGTTTCCTCGTGTTCGGGAACCCATCATAACTTGTATTTATTTCTGGAGCCAAGAGTTTGGAGGGCATTAAAGCAGTGCATGACCAATTTTGAGACAATGATTGGTGAGCTAAGAGCATTTATAGCTGCTGGACTGTCTGTGAATATGTGGATGTTCACACCTTTTACACCTGAACATTTTTTAAGGGTCTACGCATTTTTTAATAGCATGGAGCTCCGCCTGAAATACACTGAGGCTTTTATCCATAGGTATTGATACATTGCGGTTTGGCCCATGTATGCCAGCTCCAATACCCGAGTCCATTTTAGAACAATCCGTATACCACTTTAGGCCGTTTTGACAGTTTTGTGGGTTATTGCTAACCCATGCTTCTCTTTTAGTGATCTGCTTGGAGAATTTTCTGTTGAAGCGTAACATTTTTGAGAGTCGGTCAGTTAGCGCGCAGATCATGTCAAGTTCCGGAAGTTCCGAGATAATTGCCATTAGCTCGGGATGGTCACTAAAGTTTATCTCTTCCCCTTTTGTGGCAACCTTGCTGAGCTGCGTATAGCCACTTTTTTTACATGTATGTGGAGGGGTTTTAATCCTATAAAATCTTCTATAGCAGCTGTAGGACAAGTTCTTATTGCGCCGAAAAGGCCCAGGCATTCGAGGCGTTGTAACTTGTTCAGCTTTGAAATGCTGTTCTTTTGGATAAATTTGTTCCACCATACTATAGAAGCATATTTCATAATGGTTCTGGTTCTACCCCAGGTTCTACCGTACGTGTACGACGACAGACCCATAAAGCTTTACCAAAGCTACATTTTACTCTTTATGTGGGAGTTCCAGTTCAGTCGTTTATCTAGGCTAACTCTAAGGTATTTGAGTCATCGGAATACTCCACTGGTGACTTTGATTGAAATTTCGTTAAGGTTAAAATTTCTTCACCTGGTGAAGGGGACTATGATAGCCTTTTTGGGATTGATAGAAATGTTTTCTTTGCGGCACCAATCCAGGACTACCTTAAGAGCATTTTGCATGAGTGTTGTAACTTCATTTGCTTCTTTACCCCTAACGATAATGACTAGGCCATCGGCACAGTAGAGGCGAAAGTACGCCTCCCTGCGGGCAGCTCTTTACGACTGTAACAGATGCTGTGGTTGGTCCTGCAAAGCCGTTATTTTTAAGCTTACAAGCATCGCTTTGACCTATTTGATAGTCGGTTCATGCAAAATGTTGCCTGGTCCAAAAAAAGGGGAAAACAATCTTCAAAGTCTCGGAACACTGGTCATACATTCCTAAAGCAGCTACCCCAAGGAAACCCTGCTCACAGCTGAAAAGACTAGTTGAAGACGAAAAAAGACGGATTAGACTTGTAGCAGTGGACTCAAGTAATCGAATAACGACAACCAACACAAAAAGCAACTTCCACCTGACCACCAAATACACACACACTTCGACTCGAAAATAGATTTCCCTATCGAAACTCTATTGCCTACGCTATCAGATTACAGAGTTCACTCGCAGTTTAAAATAACCATTAAGCACACACGTTAGATTAATTTATTTCATAAGCTGTAGATAAGCGCATGAAATATGTTATCGCAACCCTCTCTCCCTCTTTCCGTTGAAGGTTCTTTTTTATTTCTTTATATTCGCTGACTCGGTTTATTAAATTTCTGAAAACCACTTGCAACTTCATTCTCACAAGTATCATAATGAAGTTCTGAGCAGCAGAACATGGACACGACAAAAAAAAAGAAGCATCTGCACATTCCGAGAGAGTACCCTCAATCATGACTCTTACCTTTTGTTCTCGGTGCACGAAATTTAATTTTTTTTTCTGGTTTCTTTTTCCAGACTTTCACACTGTAATTAACTCACACAGAGTTGGGCACGAATTCTGTCGAAAATAAAAACCAATAAACGAATTAAGGTGCAGAAACCAAACGAGAAACCAAATAATAACGAAACCAATACAGAGACAAATACACAAGCGCGGTGATCTTTTGATGTACCTACACATGAAATATGAAAGGCAAAAAAAAACGAAAAAAAGATGCACTAACTGGAAAGGGACGTGGTTTGAAACCATTCTCATCTGGCTTCCAAATTCGTACCTTGATTGTGCCAGGGGAATTTTCGTCTCGAGGTACTCGTATATACATTTTTTTTTTTTAATGAAATTCTGATGCATGACAAGTACCACGAAACACGTACGACTTACGAGTATGTGATGTTTTGTGTAGTTTTGAATTTTTTGATCGGGTTTTTGTGAATACAAAAAAAACCGGTCACCTCGAATTTCCACAACGTGGCCGTGTGTATGTGCACAAACTGTATCGATGACAACCACCATCAGATATGCATTGGGCAATGCAAACAATCTTTTTGCATTTGTTTTGAGAGATGCGGCTGCCGCGATCACTTGAGCTTGGAGCATTCCTTTGGCAGGAAATTACAATTTCCTTGATTTTCGCACAGCCATACCGCAACAAAATGCGATATCCCTTGACCCGGCGAAAATATCGCGTGCGCCGATGTAATTTTGTTCGCCGTTCATTTCCATTTAGCAGTAAAGAAACCGCACCAAAATGCATTGCACTTGGGTCATCTGTACACAGTCTATAGACGGAGTGCTGGCGGCTTTGGGATGACGTTTTACCTTATACAACACTCTGCGTCTGTCTGTATATGTAATGCGAACTGAATTTATTACTTTGGTGACTGCAACTGCGTACATATCGTACTAAAGTGGATTAAAAAGCGGTCACGTTGTAATTGAAAGAAGGATGGCAATAAATTATTGTTCAATTTATTGCAGGCGATGTGTGATCCAGATATACTCACCGTTGTATACATATACCTACAGTTGGACTTTAGTCTTAAGATAGTGTCGCGTTTAACCTTCTCGGATGGATTCAGTGTTTTTTAATGGACAGAAGATTGGTTAATATGAAACAGAAACCTAGTTAAATGTCAGTATAGATGAACTACATGTCAACGAGAGGTTTTTGTTTTTATTTGCAGGCAGCTTATGTCATCTACGGCTTGAAATAAATAAAAGCGCATGACCATCAATGCCAAGTGCGCATTTACAACTACATTTGACTTAAAATGATTCCACCTGCAAGTGGTCTTGCCGGCGTGTACTAATTTTACCCAAGTGGACTTGATTTACTTAATTTATGAGCAAAAGTGTCGATCACGAAGGAAACTAAAAAACGCTCTGTGTAAATTGGCTGGCTGAGAGGTGTAACACAAGACCTTCAGAACTAGGAACTTTTATTAATTCATTCTGTATTAAAACAACGTCGTCGTCCACAGTCAAGGTGACAGATATCTTATGCGAGCTATTCCAATATACATTTGATGATGAGGTCAGTAAAAATTTGTCCAGACGCCCCAACAGAAAAAAAAAAAAAACGATAAAGCAACGAAGAAGGCTTTAAATACGACTTTAGGAGGTAGGATTAGTGGCCAAAGTACATCAAGTTTCTTCTTAGTAACGACATAAACCCAAAAATCAGAAGGGAAGACTTATTAATGGTTCCACAGTCGACTGGTAAACCTACAGCCTGCACAACAAAGATGCAGACTCAGGCGACAAATACTAATTGCTTGCAATAGATGGGAAGACTTGGCGGTGTTAAGACCATGAAACTGTTTAGCAAATTGATCATGAACAGCGATAGACATGGCTCCACTATACCTTGGAAGTAACGATTCGAAAGGCCAACAAAGACACAAAGATTAACAGCCAACAACTGCTGCTTAAAGATTTGATGTCGCAAGAGACCGCCAAAACTATTTCCAGCCACTTCTACCTTAGCCTCCCATCAAGCACATCGCCCAGAGTGCCAGTGGCAAAGGTCTTAATGTGCCATCAAGAGCCACCACCACGAAACCACTGGTTTAACATGGAGTGCCGGCAGTCACGTGAGAAGGGACATCTAATGCAGCGGACCAAATCCACAGCTATAGAGAGAGCAGCCCACTAGGTCCAAGGACAAACATGAAGAGGCGACTATCGGCTTTGCAGGGGGAATTATAGAAGAAGCAAGAACCAGTCGGGTAAAAAGGCGACGTTCGAAAGTTCTACTAGACGAGGTTAAAAACGAACCTCCCATGGTAATAAGATTGGCAAACAAAGCCTGCACCTGATAAGTTTAAGAAGAATCGGTTGAGAGGACTCAACAAAAATATATTGCAAACCATTTTAAGAAGGCTACAAAACTGCACTATCAGACAGAACAATTACATAGTTCAATATGGGCTATGATGTAGGAAAAGCTGCCGTCCACCATGCATAACAGAGGAAGTTCCGGGAACACTTGACAAGCGAACTTTAATTGAATCCGGGTTTGCGCCAAAACACACGAAAACTTCATCGAAAACACAAGTTTTCCCATGAATATTTCAGTTTTCAAAACGAGTCGTTTGCACTCTTTTTCCACGAAAACACGGGTGAATGCATCGAACAGTTTTCGAGGAAAACACGGTTTTGGGCTTGGTGTGAAAAGCCTATTAGTTAATTTAAAAGTCAACTTTGAAAAGCGACTTTAAACAGACTTTCATTGTCTGAACTTGTTTAAATATTTCTTTAAAAATTGTATTTAAATGATTTTGTGACTAAAGGCAGCTGGTTTTAGTGAAGCAACAATTTCCTTTCAAGGACATCATAATTTGTGAACAAAACAGCATATAAATCAGGGGAAGCCTATAAAAACACGCGTACCTATCGGCCAATGTTTACTTGCAAAATGTTATCAACCACAAAAAGTGCTCAAAGCCCTCTACAGGTATACATTACCTACAGCAAGTTTATAAAAGAAACACGAATTTGTCCATGACCTTTTGCGTGTTTTAAACGCGCTCCAAATGAAAAGACAACAGAACACAGGAAGCACAATAAAATAATTTTAATGGTTCCTACGTGGCGGCAACAAAATTGTGTCTATCACACAACGCATACACAAATTATCACCCCGTGTATATACGTATCTCTCCAAAGGGAACAACAACCCGAATTTGAAATCGCCCAGCGTCGACGATACGCCTTCATTAATGCTAATTAAAAAAAAAGCCACACACATTTTTCAAAATTTCCTTTTTACAAAAAAACCGAGGTAAAGATAAATTCAAAACAAACAATAATTGGCGTTAAAAAAAATGACAACTTCAACTATAGATCTGGGACTGTTCGGATAGTACCTACTCGTATTTATTTTTAGTGAAATAAAATAAAATACTAAACCAGCAAAAGATCACGTGATATGTCATTACTCAAACAAATTACATTTGTTGTTTTCTTAATTTCAGTCGTGATTGCTCGCTGCTGGCTGGCTTAATGGCTTGGCTACTGCTAATTTCAGGTTTAAACAAGTTTCAATGGATAATATTTAACAGAGATAAAACAAAATCAACAACAACAAAGTTGTTCTAGATTCTGAAATACTCGTACAACTTAAAAGTCGTGAAGGACGACCGCACTTTAAATTCCAATGTTATGAATTATGATATTGACGGACGCCTCTTGAAAATGAAAATAAAAATAAAAAAATAGCGCTTTATGTGTGCGCAACTGTGTGCATCAAGGCAAGGCGACACAAAAAGTGGAAATCCTTCATCAATGTGCAGATAAATACGCATCTATCCTGTTTAAACCTTTTCTTGTGGTCACAGTCGCAGATGTGAAGCGTATGCGTCATATAAAGAGTCCAAACGCGATAATAAAATATCTTTCACGTCTGATTATCCAGATGCATATGTGTACACTCGGTTGTCTCATGGGAAATCCCCAAGTGTTTGGCTGTCTCTATGGCAGATAAAGCGCCAGCAGCGGCGAAAATAAACCAAAAGCCAACCGCGCTCAGACGGAAATTTCTTTAAATAGCCCGAACCGAAAATAAAAAGCCAACAGATTGCCAAATATGTACATGGCCACACGGCTGTACGGCTAGCTCCTCGTATTTAAAACGGGAAAAGGCAAAAATACAGCCCAACCGAAGTCCATTTCAGGACTCGCGGGTGGATTGTCTCTTCTCTTCGCCTCACGTAAGACTCCTCAACGCTGCAGAGTATTTTCCTATTCCCATTTGACGTAAATCTTGCGCCGCGATTATTCCATGGGAAACGGGAGTCAGAGTCATCCACGCCTCCTTTGCCTGGATGTGTGCATGCACGTAACGCATTATCATAAGATGTATACTCCCACGATGTGTTTTTATTAAAAATAAAACAAAAAGTGGACGTCAAGCGCAGCTCGTTGACGTAGCTGCGCTCGCGTCCATAAACATTATAAAGTTCACCTGAGCGCACAAGAATGAGCTCCGGCGTATTTATAGCAAATCTTTTTAATTAATCTTTTCGGCCGAAATAATATTTCCTGATGGACTTAAATTTTTTCTGCTGGTTTTAAAAATGAAAAAAAAAGAAAAGAATTGCGCACAAAGTTGGCAACAGAAGACTCGCTTTAAAAATAGCATTTTTGTTGAGTATTTCAACAGGAACTACCGTTAAGACACGTCGAACATTCTTGTGTTGAAATGGTCCATACGGACGAATGTGTCGAAAGTTGTCTTCCATATTGTACTGTGGATAGAATATATTTGGCAAGAAAAAGCAGAAGGATTTCCTAGCCACTAGCTATGCATTCAGGTGTTGTCGCCAAATGAATACCAATTCGCACAAGGTGCCTAAGTCAGTAGGTGGCAACTGGCAACTCTATTTTGGTGCTACGATTTGTGTAGCGTTATTAGCTTGCTCTCGTCATAGCTTTTGCTACTGATGAATAAAATGGAAATAAGTTCAATATAAACGTCACTTATATGCGTATTAAAAAAAGAAACATATTTCCGGCTACCTACATATATCCGGAGAAAACTTTCAATTCTTGCAAAAAAAAAAAAAACGAACGCTCTACGGAATAGTCGTTATATCCGAAATTAGGTGGAAATTGTTAGAAAAATATGATGTGAAATCAAAAGGCTCAGAATTTGCGTCGCTAGCACGGTTGTCATACTCAAGTGGGCTATAGGTAGGCGAGTTTCACTGTAGATATATCAAAAGTCAGTGCAACGTCAGTTTTATGCAAATCTGCTGTTCTGCCCTTTGGTTCGATGACAGCAAAGTCTAACAAAGTCTACTCAGCTTTATTAATCTTACATCGAAAAAAAATACCGTCCACTGCGAAAACACCAAAACAGCAGGCACACTCTTTGGTTTGACGTCTTCGCCAACAGATGTCACAAGTGTTCGAATTAACTAAAAACATAGAACTCGAGCATTATCTACTGTTTGTTCTTTTTGTTGCTAACTGTGTTATAGCAATAATCCCAACAATTAAAAAGAATCAAATATTTGACGCTTGTTTAACAATCGTATAGTAAGTTAAAAATAGTCAAAATAAGTTTTTACTCAATATTAGTGCGAGAAACTTGTCTCGCAAGGGATTTGTGAAGGCCTTTACCATGGTTACATCCGACACAGGTTTGTTTTACATATCATTAGGTCTCTTCCGTTCTCTGTTTCTATTTGAACAATTTTCTTACAATGTAGAAAATAATATAACCAATTTAAAAAATAAAGTGCACGACTGGGCCGAACGAAACTTTCTCGTTGATCAACAGTTTTAATGGTTGTTTTCTTATTTTTCTAGGGAGGTATAGGTAGGTTAGGTAAACGGGTAGGTAGAGTAGGGAGAACTCTGCTGATGGGTAGATAACGATGATCTGAAAGCAACGTGAGGTAAAAGTAACGGAATAGTGGGAATAAGGAATAGTGTTAAACAAAATTCACGATTTCGATATTCATCTGATATGGCAGTATTATCAAAACGATGTGATTTTTTAAATAGAAGCTCTCAGTAACAGGCAATTTTCGCATGTTCTGGTTAGAGAGTTATAAGCGCCTACTGTACTATTTTATGCTCTTACAGTTTACAAGATTTTTGAGTACAAGGCAAAGTGTTTCAGTTTTTCGATCTTCTAGGACATGTTTTTATTTTTGACTCCAATATTTTAGAAACGCTGGTTTAAGGTGTCTATGATTGGAAGAAGGGTTCGTATTAGACCGATATACATATTTACAAAGAAATACAAAGACATGTAAGATTTAAGAGGTTTGTTTTTGAATTTGCATTAGAAGTTGTAAACCGAATGTACCGATGGACACGTTGTGGGAGTTTCTGATTTTGTAAGCCACCAACCAACCAACCAAGCCACTAAGTGGTTGGAGTTATTTAAGGTGCATATTCAATATGGTTAAAAAGGAGTGAGTAATATTTGGTAAAAATAATTGCGTGCCCGTTAAAGCATTCTAAATGGAAGTGCGGCATTGAGTTTTAAAAGGATGAATGAACACAGCTTTTGGGTATAGTAGCTTTTAAGAAATAATTACAAAACTTGATTATTGGATTTTTTAGAGAAAAAATAAGTATGGGATCTTGATTTGCGCTATTTTATTGTCCTAAATATGCATTTTGATCAAAATCGTTGGAGCGGCTTTTGTAAAATTTGGCAGACAAAGCAGTAACAAATATTGCAATGTTTGGTTTGAAAAATACTGTTGCTTAACTTTTCAGCTGAAAACCGATTATAAGTCATTGTTCGGGATGTTAGCATTCCTTTCGTTTTTAAAGTTTTATCAAAATCGAAAATGGTGTTTTCGAGATATGAGCAGTTTTTAAAATTAACGTTTTGCGGTGATTCCAATTGAAAATCCAGGACACAATCATTTTGAAAACATCAATTTGACTCTAAGTTTGCATTTTGGTCAAAATCGTTTAGGTAAACAAAACAAAACTAAATTTTTAAAAAATTACTATTTTCAAAACTCCATTGTACGATAATATAGAGAAGAACTGAGTTTGCTACTAAGTTATAAATGACCACATTATCTTAGAAATTCATTTTTGTAACAATCATATGGACCGTTTTCGAGATATGTACCTATATATGTCGAAATTTCAAAAGTACCGTTATTCGAATTTTTAGCCAAAAACTGAGTATGCAGTCATGGTAACCTCACCTACTTCAGCTTAAATATCTATTTTGGTTAAAATCGTTGGAGCCGTTTTCGATCAAATCAAACTGATACGAAAATTTTACATGGGAATTATACCATTAATATTGAGGTTACCTTGCGCTCATTATCAATAATAATTTTATGCATGCAAAATGAATATTTATTCGATATATATTTTTTTTCTCATAATGTATTGACTATTAAAAAAACAAAGATTTCACTGAGCACCAAAAGGCAACATTTTCTGTGGCAACAAGGAAAACAGCATTAATTTTGAGCCACTTTTCAGGAGCGCAGGATAAATGTTTGCCTGCATATGGGGGAAGACGACTTATGCTTTTTTTTAATCCATAACACAGCAACCGTAAGAAATATTTGAATGAAAAAAATATGACATATAGAACAGTGCATCCGATAGTAAATTACCTCAATTGACATAAGTCGACTTATGCTGTTTTTTCCTGTTGCCACAGAATTTATCGTATGAGTCTCTTAGCGCTTCTGCCAACATAAGTCCTCCGGACGGGACTTTCGCCTATAGTCTAAGAAATCAGTTGAAGGTTTTCCACTCAGTGGCTACTTAAATTTATCAAATAGTAATTAATAACTTGTTTTGTTTTGACGTGAACGACATGGAAATTTGTGTAAACATCTCCCTTCAAGGTTAGTTCGTTAGGAATGCGTGAAAAATAAGGCATTTGGGAACCAAACGCAGGACAACCAAGCAAAATGTGACATTACCTTTTCAAAAAAAAAAAACCTAAACACACAGACGAGAGGAACTTTTCGAGGCATGTACCTATTCGAAATAAAAATTCCATAAACACGCACAACGCTGATTTATAAAATTATCACTCGACAATCTTATAGGCAAACATTGACGATAACAGTGAATTGTTGATGAAGTCGTGCATGTTTTCAATTTGAGTTTTGATGATTTGTATGGCAACACATGAGTAGGTGATTTTTTTTTTTTTTGTTCAATTTCATGGCTTTTCAGAAAGCACAAATTTCCTGATAAAGACACTTCTAGGTTATCCGCAGACGCCCTGCTCCCTGTGCGAGTCGCGTACTCACGACTCACATTCGCATTCGCACCCAACAATGGCCTTGCTGTAAAATGATAAAAAAAAAATGGCGAAATTGTCTGCCTCATTGAAATGACATAAAACCAAATTAAATGAGTAAATATTTAATTCATGAATGTAGAGGTGCACATACGACCGTCTAGTACATTTATTTAATTTGGTTTTCTCCTCGACAACGCAATTGGGGAATATACCGGCACACAGAGATGACCGGCTTAAGCCAGACTGTCACATGATGGCAATCCGGATTATTTTTTTTTTGCAGTTACTCTGTATTCTTTATTTGAAAGTGCTAAACTGCGCTACATGTTTTAAACAGAAATACTCGTACTCGTACCTACGTCGCAATTGTCAGTTGTATTTTTTTTTTTCTTCTCTCTCAGGCTGTCTATACCTAACTCACCATACGAAAGTGGATTAATCAATTTAATTAAAAGAAACAACAACATCATTATCGACGGAATAAAAAAACAATAACAACATATACTTATACATATTATTAAATTGGTGAGGGCAAATAGTACAATATGAAAATCAAAAGCGCACGTATCCACAAGAATGTAGGGGCAAAACAAAACATAAAATAGGTAAACAACATCTCGCTCGATCTCAGAGTAGTTAGTACAAGACAAGTGGTAGCACAAAATAAGGGAGAACGACATCGAAACAAGTTTACACTTTGTTTCTCTACTCGGTAAAAAAAAAAAAAAAAACTACCTGCAAAGTAAAAGCTCCATAAAGACGGATAAATGGAGAGATACATTTTACATACCCATACGTGAGTGCTCGCATATGTCGTGGTTTAAAAATAAACTCGAAATACACCAACGAAAAAAAAAATCTCTAAAATGTTTGCCTGGCTTTTATGTTTATGATTGCTTTTACGTAGTTTCGAAGAAATTTCGACATGCCAAGACGTAAACAGCAACGAAAAAAAAAAAGTAAAAACACATTTCGTACTACAACGCTGTGCTTATCTACTACAACAACGCGCGGTTCCACGATTGTTTTTGCGTCTTGTTCTTATATTTTTGGACTTTTTTTTTTTTTTTTTGTTTCAAGTGTAATATAAAACTCGAAAATGTGTTCAGCGGGTTTTTGGTTTTTTGTTTTTGTGCCTGACACAAGTATGAAAAGAGAGAGAAAAAAAAAACTGCAAGACAATAGCCCTATCAATTAAGGCAGCAGACCACAGGCATGTTTACTGTGACTGCGGCGGACTTTGTTATCAGCAAATGACTGAGTGGTTCCCGGAGAAGCACTTATGAAACAAAACCAGTGTAACCCAATCAGGACAACGTAAGTGTCTGTACATTGAGCATTGCACAAAGTGCATATCAGCGGCGATGAGCGAGTGACCCCCAGACGAGTTTTTTTTTTTTCTTTCTTAGTTATCGTTTGATACGGTGAAACAATGAAAAAAGTTTCTTTTGTAGCTGAAATCCAGATATCTATACCTACGTATGCATCCAACTAAATGGATTTTCATACCGCAGCGACATTTGAAATTGTGTTGTTGTTGCATGTAGCTGAACTGAACATTAGGACAACTCATCCATGCATCACATTTAATCGAACTTTAAACACTATTTAGTGATAGGAATACAGGATGATGCCCGCAAATGATTTATTATAGTTTGAAGGTTCTCACGTAAGGTTGATAACACATGTCCTAAGGATAAGTATTGGCCTTAAGTTCAGTTTACTAATAGAAGAGTTGTATCTATGAGAATGAGGTGGCCATTGGCCATGGATAAGTCGTATAGGATCGTATTTAAAAGACCCTCGATTTCCAAAGCGAAACCTTCACCCAATTTTCATATTTGAAGTTGCATTTTATACACACCAGCTAAAAAAAAAAGAAGCATAAATATAGTTGTGGAGCTCAGCAGTTTGTGAAGAGCAATCTTGAAAGGCTGCAAAAACACAGATTGTCGGTTCAGTTTGTACCGCAGCAGCTTAGGAGAGAAGAACTGCTTTCTAAATCCTCAGACAGCCAATGTGTCAACGGCAATATGATTGTGAGGGCTTAAACTAGTGTCAAAACTTGACAAAAATATATTCAAGTTGAGACAACCGCTTGCAATAGGCAACTACTTCCATTATGGTCATGACACACAATTCCAATACATTCATGCTTACATTGGCTTAAGCTGGATTACCCCACGACGTGTTTGACAGCTGCACACCAAATTCTAAGAAATTCCGCGGTACTAATAATCATTTTTGGGTACAGGCTAAATTTTTCGAACTCACAATGGCGAAATATAAATGCCACTACCTATTGTTAGTTTCAATATTGCAAATATAGATTAAGTAAATTCAAAATTTGTAATACTAAGGATAATGAATAATAATAATAAAAAAAATCATCAATAAACGAAAAAAAATAAAAGAAAATCACAAATCTTTTATGGCATTTGAAATTTTTATAAATTTGTTTAATTACTATTTTTTCTATTTTTTTAAAAAATAGTTTAAGTGGGGCGTTTTGTAAATAGGTTGTTGGGTAAAAAGCTGCAATTTATTGACAAGACGTTGCATTGTCCGTCTTTTCTCTTTTCGGCAAAATTCATGTAACCAGCCCTGACACAGTGTACACTGGATCCAATCTTCTAAAGAAGCGGTCTTGTAATAATGTTCAGTACTTTTGATACACCTTTTACAATCTTCATCTGAAATTTCGTCTTTGGTTGTGTTTTTCAGACCACGATGCCCACAGTGTAGTCCTTTTGTAATTCCACGGCATTTTTATTAAAAATAAGTATCGAAAGTTCTAATGAGGATGTTTATCAAAATATTGAGGGAGGCGTTTTAGACGTACTCCACTAGGGCATTTTGTAAATTTCGCAGTGCAAAACGCCCCACTAAAATTATGGATATCCTATCCCTTTCTAAGAGATAAGCAAAACTGTACCTAAACTATAACTTTGGTGCAACATTTTTTGTTTATGCAGAAATCAATTTTTTATTGTACCTACCGCAATATGTTTGGGCGCCGAAAATTGTTTTCACAAAATATTTCGTAAAGTGACAACAAAAACACAACCGCCAACTACCGCAATTCATCAGTGAATGAAACTGGTTCGAACAAGCTTAGCGTGAGTTATATAGCCACACTGATGTTCGTCCCAGACGCATGGAGCGTTTTGTCAAGTGGGGCGTTTTGTATAGTTTTACCCAATTGCATATTGTGACGTAGGAAATATTTAGTGTGAAGGTTAAAAATGATTATTAGTAAAGTCCATTGTCTTCCCAACAGACTACAATGAGTTATGACAAATGTACGACATCTCGCTGAGAGTTTTGTATTTCTAAATGCAAATCTATGAACAAAAATACGGAATTGAGAAATGGAAGGTGTACCCTATCGGCTATAATTTGAACCCTAATAGACATACAAGTTTGACAAATCAGAGAAAAAATATACGCAAAAGAAGCTAACCGAGATTAAATATTTAAATATTGTGGAAAATGAATACATTTGTTAACTAAAAACATATAAATAAATTTCTAAATTGTTTACAGTACCTAATGGAAAATAAGGAAAAAGTTTTGGATCGAGCGTCTCATTGTACCCCAGTGCAACTCATTTATAGACAAAATGGTATAACCATGTACAAAATTCCAAAACTCTCGATTCCTTTTAAAAAGATGGTCAATTGTTCTTTGCATGAGAAAATCATTTCCTAAATTCTTTAAAATATGTAGAACGCGATATATTAAAGAGATAATAAAACATACTGCACGCGTTTGGTCAAAGGAGCATTTCCAAGCAGAAACCTTCCAAAATTATCGTATGGTTATCGAGAAAGTCTGAGATAAATCTCGGTTAATTGGGTCCGCCATTGGTATTTGGGATAATACTGCATAATAAATAGAATATTAACAAGAATTTAAAGAACTTTAAACATTTACAAAAGATTCTAATCCCATAAAAACAACAAAATTGTTTACACGAAACCAACACAAATTTTTCATTACACTTTTAAACAATTCAAGCATATTTCATGGACCCGGGGTTATTTTATTTTTCATAAACAATACTTGAATTTAAGACCGACAAGGCATTTATATCAATTAAAATAGTTCGTCATTTATAAAATAAATAAATGACCTTCACAAAAATACACGTACCCCTTACCGATGATAGATTCCTGTTTGTCTGATAGGGTTATTTTCCTTGCCACCAGATATCGCAGGCCAACTTGTTCATTTGTCAATGTGAACTCAATTTCAGATTTCAAATGCATAACACGCAAGCAGGTATTAACTATTACTATTTTCTAGACTTGTACGTGTGCATACATTTGCCAAAACGTGTCACATGTGACAGTTTGTACTTTGACAGATTGTCGAGTTCGTAATTCTACATTCTTTATTACTGGGCAATCAAAGGCAATTTCGAACTTGAAAAAAAATATAGTTACTCAAGTTGAATGCCTACAAATGTAAACTATAACTGCTAACACAGATTTTACAATCACTCTTGAATATGATTACCGCCGCAGGCATTATCCCAACTTTATTGAAAATCTACAAACAATGTCGGTAACGGTTGAGAGTCATTACTAACAATTCTACATTCGCCGGTAATTTAATGTTCATCAAGTCAAGCACAAACTGAACAAGCTAGCTTGAAAAACCGTTCGTGCGTATTCAAAACATACTCAAATGAGAGAAAGCATCATGCAAATGCACCCTCTGAACGCATATATACGACGAGTATTTTCGCACAGCGGCGGGCAGTAAAAAACATAACCAACTCATAAAGCCAAGACGTTAATGACCAAATAAATTTTTAATGTACTTCGTATACATTAATCAATTTAACAATCAAATGCATTCCATATTTGCAGTAAAACATAAGCTAAACCCAACCTAAACCTACTTAAACAAATATTTATCCGTTATATTGCAGCAGATTGCTTTTCGAATTTCAAGGATCGGTTATATGGTTAAATTTCACCACTCAGGAAAAAATGACTTGCATATTTCACAATAAACTGAAAACCTATTCAAAGCAACTATACTTTTGCTCGGAAACGCAACATACAACACCACCGCCCCTGAAACATGCGGGTTATCATTGAAATGCAATCTTTTTCGTCGGAATTCACCATTAACCAGTTTTTTTTTTGCCCTACGAAACGACGAAAACAATAGTCATCCATATGGAATTGTGTGTATTCGGACCATTAGGAGGTAGGAAACGAATGTTTGGCCCGTAATTGACGTGAGAAATGCTGAAAATAGATTAAAAGATAGTCATGTCATTTTCATTAACAACCCTCGGTTGAGTTTCGGCAAAGCGACAGAAAATAATCATTTGAATCATGAAATGCTTGGTATGCTGTGGGCGAACTGACGTGTTCTTATATTCGCAGCAGAAGAAGAAGGGTGACTTTCTTCCAAATATTTCACAATTTTAGCAAATTACCAAGCATGAGATTTCTATTTAAATTGGGCGGAAAGCTCACCCAGCAAAACAGATAAAATTGAAAATATCTAAGAAATAAAAAGTTGTTTGGGCTGAATTCTTGATAAAAGCTTCTCGCATAAATTGTGTGGGTGTGGAGTTTAGTTTGTCGCACGAACAGAAAGGACGCATGCAGTAAGGTGCATATCGTACCCAAGAGGAGGCGACGAATCGAGAAGCGATTTATTTTTGCTATGCTGTAGATTAGATGCATGATAGTCATTTTAAAGGAGACTACAAGAAATTCCGAAGGCGATAACAGTGCCATCAATTTTTGACAGATCTTTGACGTTTATGGTGAGTTTTGCTTGACAATTTATAGGTCCGTTCGTGTACTTTCAGCATAGAAAAATGTAAAGTCTCTAAAATCGAGAGAGAGTCTCTCAATTTCAAGAAAAGATCGGTTTTCTTACAAAAAGTTTAAGAAATGTCATTTTTACAAGGTCCTCTTTAAATGCAGCATGTACAAAATAAAGTTGGAATTGAATTTTTTACAAGCTAAATACAATAGGTAAACTTTCCATTTTGAACGCGCTGATATGTTCTAGGCGAACATTAAATTATAACTTGTTCCTCTGACATCGTTGAAGACGAAAATAAATAGAGTTTTACTTGTCAAACTTTTGAGCTGTCACTGTCACGCTGTTACAGCTGGCAGTTTTCATTTTTCAGTAAAGCCTAGCATGCTGTTCCAGGAAAGCTAAAATTAAGCGCCCCTCCAATGTTTCTCTCCACCACTTCGCTTAATGTTCGCTTAATTTTGACACTCTAAGTTCCGACGTAATAAAAAAATGTGTTGGCATTTCTAAAGAAATGTCTACATTTTAAAAGAAATTAAATTAACAACACAGAATTTCTTTGTGTTGAACTAACCATTCTCCATTGGTACTGTTTCGTTTGAAATTTTGTTGCAAATGCCGATATTTTCTCTGATCTGTCAAAATTTAGCTGTGGAAAAATGTATTTTGCATTAATACGCTTGCTTAAATCCTGTAGAGAGTGTTCGTACAGCGGCTCAGAAATTTAGCTTGAACTGCGTACTGCTTGGCTTAGGTAACTGCTTTGCTTAATTTTATCTTTGGAGACATTTTTGTATGGGAGCTTAATTTAAGCGCGAGCAGCATACTAGGCTTAAGTCGAAATTCGGCGAGTAGAAAAATACGAACAAATGAAAAGAGGGGATAACTTTCTCATTTTTTTTTTTAATTTTTCAGTACGTGGTCGAATTTCTTAGCAAATTTTAAATAATTTTACGTTTGCAAAAAAGGAACCGAACGAACCTTATATGAAAATGATTTAATTTTGAGAAACTTCCTTTTGGTTAATCGAAAAAAAAACGTTTTTAGTGAATAACTCTTAAAACAAAAAAAAAGCAAAATTCGTATTTGTTCTTAAAAGATAAATTAATAATCAATTGTAATAGACTTCGCAGTATTATGTGCCTTGTCCAGTTTTTTACAACGACTCAGTGTGCGTTTTTAATTTAACGAATGAACCACTGAATGCACTTGTTCAACCGAATTGACGAATGTGTTCAGAAACAGTGGGAATGGAATGGAAATGGAATTAAATTGCAGCCAAATTTAATGAAAACAATATCGCATTGCTTAGGCCCCAGTTATAGCCATACGTAAAATGCAACAGAAAAAGTGGGAACAGTATGAAAATGATTTTTTTTTCGTTTAGTCTGTCATAGCGAAAATTCTGTGAGAAAAATGCTTCCCTATGAAAACAAATACAACAAATCAACCACCACTGATTGGATTCCATCAGAAAAAAATATCCTGATAGATGGAACAGTAAAGAAATGAAATACTTCAGTGGAATGATCTGGGTTTTTGTTGTGGAATTGACTGAGAAGTGGATCGGAAAACGTTTTTCGTACGGAAAAATGTATAAATTATTTTTCTAGAAAATTTAAAGATCATTTGTTAATTTTTTTTTTGATAGACTAACTTTATAATTCATAAGCAACATTTTAAGACCAAGATTGAGTTCAACCATTAGGATTAAGTGGTCTAAAAAAGTAAAAGAAATTTTTTACGGTTACATTTTACGTATGGCTATAACTATGGCCTTAGGTGTTTTTCTTTTCCAAAAGCACTGAACAAAGAGGAGCACAAACAAACAAGCTCTGAAACGAGCGCGTTCATATCGATCTGATTTATCGAAAGAACACATTTGAACTCTAACTGTCAGACGGCTATAAAAATAAACAAGGTGAACAGTATTTGTTGTATGTCTTCACTCTGTTACACTTTTTGTCGATCTACTACAAATTTTTAAGATCATGCTTCGAACGAAAAAAAAACACAAATTTAGAGTTCGGCTGTCACTGAACCAAAAAAAAAAACATCTTTAACAAGTTCAGAATCTGTCATACTCATAACACATCACTGACGCTCGTATCTATACTTCTGTTCCCAGAATTATACTTTTTTTAAGACTCGAAAACTGCATACCTTACTCTTTTTTTTTCTCAAAATACTACGTAGGTATGCATGCGATATTCAAAACAAAGACCAAACGTCACAACTCACAACTTAAAATCACTTTCCACAATTATTAATTGAGGGGCTAATACTATTTTTAAATCCACTAAATTCATTTTACTTGTTGATAATGTGATCGAATATTGGAACCAAAAAAGTTTCCACTCAAGTTTAACGACTAGTGTCTCACAGCTGATTGAAATGTCAAACAAAAACTAGTTGGTGGTCGGTGTGAATGCATCGACGAGTTTTCGAGGGAAGCACGGTGTAAAAGGGGTATTTCACCTAACAGATCACTTCGGAAAACATTTGTAGCAGTTTACTTTATTTTTTTTTTTTTTATTTCATGCACATTCTAGTACATACTTTGTAGTGACGTTCTTTTCCACTTCTCCTTACAATTATTGTTACAACACAAATTAAATATGTGCTTTCTGTCCCAGTAACATCGCTGTAAGCGCTTCTTTAATTGTAACTGATCATATATTTAACAATCTCAGGGAGTGACTATGATAGAAACCGATCTGATAAGCCCGCCAACAAAACACATAATCTTCTGTGAACAAACCTACTGCCTTGCATCATACCGTTTTAAATTGGATTGTGACTCCTACACGGTGTTTAGTACACACAAGAAACATCGCAAACTCAATTAAGTACAACAAATTCCATTCCACTGTCAATATATCGAATTTCACCATTCACTGGAAGTAATTATTATTTTAATCAGAAGGGACTGGGCATACGTAACCTCACACATGGAACTGAAATAGAACTACACCAGCAGTAAAGGGACTAAAATCGAATGCGCATTTTATCGATTTTTCCTGACAATCTAATTTAAAGGTGATATTATGGAATAAAAAGTGGGCGTGGATGTGAGGAATTTACAATTACTGTGAACATATTTGTCCAGTCTTCCCTTTTATACAGTGTTTCGACGCAGCTCTGACCAACACCAACAGTCCATACAAAGTTGATTCGATGGCTGTCAGTGGAGTAGTATCGGAGGGGGATCAGCTACTTTGAAGAATGTTAAGAACCTAATTTATAATAATTGCAATTCGTCTGATAGATCATTGACCTTCAATGGAATTAATTCTTGGAATCTATGGAAGCGCAGAATTTTGTGCTTGCAAAGACCATTGGTTATGGGATTTTCTTTCGCGGAAAAACAAGGCTATGTATCGATAAAACATCGCCCCGAGGTGCACCCAAATAGGTGAAGCTTGGTAGCTAGGCCTTTATGACCCTGTTGCGCCAAACAGTTGATTGGATTATCATAATCAAGAGGTTGGGCAGACCTGCCTAGAGGACCATTTGCTCATTGAAATAAAATACAACCGTAAAAAACATCAACTCACTCAAGTACCTAGAATATCAGGTAACAACAAAAAAGATGGAAAAACTAAACTCACCTGTTTCACGCTTTCGTTTGCTAGCTTTGTGTAGCTGGTGCTGTTGCTGTTGCTGCGTCTGCTGCTGCGTCTGCTGCTGCGTCTGCTGGTGTTGTGTCTGTTGTTGTTGCTGCTGCTGTTGCAACTGTAGTTGTTTTTCTTGTTGTTGTTGTTGTTGTTGTAGCAACTGTTGTTGCTGGTGTTGTTGGTACTTGTTGGTCAAAGTACGTATCTCTGTCTTGTCAACAACAGAAGACCTTACCAACTGACTATTCTCATTCCCCACGGACTTATCGGAAGCAAAAACCCCAGGTCGCTGTTGCTGATTAGCGCTATTGCTACCTGTTAGATTGACACTGTTGTTATTGTCGTGATGAATACCAACTTGTTGCTGCTGCTGATGATGATGGTGATGTTGTTGTTGAGCGGTTATAGTGTCATAAGATGAAGAATTGGCCGCAGAAGAGGACACTGCATTTAATCTGATGGCGCCGTTATCGTTACTGTGAGCGGGATTAATTTGGCCAGCAGCGATTTGAGTGTGGGTCGACGAGGACAACGACGGCAAAGAGTCTGGTAGCCCAGAGCTATGATGGGTGTTGTTGGTGGTAGTAGTTGCACCTCTGGCTGATGTTGAGTACTGCTGATTATGGTGATGCTGAAGTTGTTCTTGATGATGATTCACTTCGATGTATTGCCCACTCAAATTCTGGTGGTAGACACCGCCAACGATGCTACTGTCTAATGTCGAATCTAATTGCTGCTGCAGCTGGTTGTCAAAATGTTGCTGCTGCTGATGATGATGATTACTATCATTTGGATAGGATACTAGTTGAAAAGTGGTATTTTCTGGACAATTGTTGTTGCTGTTGCTGCTGATGCAACCGCCCTGTATATTGGGGCGACTAGGAAAGTCGTAGTTGGACGACAAAAAATGCGAAGTTTTCATTTGCGGTTTCGAATTCCCAATCGATTTAGTGATTTCTCAGCTCGAACTGTTCGCGATAGTCGTTTCACCGTTTCGCACAAATCAGATAAGCAAATTGCATTTGTTATACACACTATACATATTTACCGGGAAACAAAATGACTGCTTTACGACTTTAAATTTTCATTCATATTCACTGGAATTTATTTCGTTTGGTGTATAAGAAACGAAACGAACAAAAATTACTGAAAGGACACACACAAAAGTACACATTATTTAGATTTGCAATCACTTTTGGGGAAAAAAGAAAACACTCCTAGACACTCCTTGAGGAAGGACATAATACTCAATACTGAGTATATCGGAATGCAAGACGCAATTTTCCCGACCAGACTAACTACCTATACTGCGGGTGAAGGTTTCGGTTCGGGTTTGGGTTCCTCTATCCTCTGCCTCGGTCCGCCGCTTGCGCTCGATGGATAGAGAGTGATATTGCGTCGCAGGTCTCTGGGCTATCGTATATGTACCGTTCTGTTACTGTTGAATGATAGGGACATGGCCAATGTGTGTGTACTCTGTGCCGACTTGTGAATGAAGGAGGATAGGGAATCTCTGAGTCCTCAGTGCCGTGTTGTTATGATTCATATGCAAAGAGCGTGCGCAGTACACAGAGCAGCCCTGTAGGGAGGTATGGCGTTGCCAGATATCCTGTTAATTTGTGTCCCAACCACCATCCAAACGAAGGTGAGTGGGTGGCAGAAAAACTGAATGAAATGTTTGATTAAAATTAAGTGTGTATTCTTTTCTTTTGACGAAGAATCCACGAAGTGCGTTGTGGAACAAGAAATTTCCAGGAGTTACATTGTGCTGCGAAAACAGGTAGGTATGTAGCAACAGAAATTTAGTCTAAGGAAACGTTACGCGTTTGAGGACTTCAATGAGAGTTTGTGAATGTGTTGAGGAGGTATTTGCGCCTTAGTCGGATTGACTTAGAATTGGTGCGACAAAGTCTGAAAAAAAAGTACCCAAGTACCCAAATGATCTCCAAATGACATCCGTCGTGTATTCCACTTGGTTATAAATGAGGTGGCGCTCGTTATGAACAAATTATGCTCAAGGATTAAAATGCTTAGGTGGAAACTTTTGGGAGCTCATGGGTTACCACTGCACAGTTTCTGAAACTTCTTTGAGTACGTAATAGAAATAGAATGCAAAAATCCTTGTCCATGTTGAGTAGTTTGGTCTCAACGTTTATGTAAACGCAAATTGTAGGTATTTCGTGGCTTTGTGTCCAGTTATACGCACATCAAGCAGATCTACTACATTTCTTCAGCATCTTGCAAAACACTCTTAGTTATACATTCGTTAGCTGTCTCAAGTTTCAAACAGTCAATTTTAAAACAAATAGAGTTGTATGATGATGAAGCAGATGGTTCGGCTGTACATAAGGAAGAATGGAGGTCGCAGATGGAAATCAGGAGTTACGTGAGGACGATCAATAGGTACAGCCTTAAGACTTGTAGATTTCCCATTGCTTCAAGGAAAAAGGCAGAGCCCCTTGGGACAGACACATGCAACGAGTCTGCTGACCAAGCTGAAGTGCACAAGTGAAAAGCCCCTCAATTCACACTTGAAATTATTCTAAAATGAATAAACATACGGACTGTATAAAAATGCAAGCGCAAAGTAGTAGATACATAGAAACCAGCTACTCGACACTCAAGTCATCTTGGTTACGACAAATTTAATCTGCATGGCTTTCGCCCATAACTCTTAATGAAAAGTTTATCTACCTTAACTTCTTGCAGTTGCCTTAAGAACCGTATAGATTAGGTAACAGGTGACTCCATCCATATGGCGAAACTGTATTCCGTCCAACGATGGATATCCTACCACTGAAAGCCGGCTGCCGCAACGTATGTTACATACAAAAGTGTCAACCAGGTCATTTCTGGGCAGCCAACTCACCTAGAAATTCAAGTCGTACCCCACCATATTGCTGTGTTGCTGCTGCTGTTGTTCTTGCGTCGCGATGTAGTTGTGGATGTTTGCTTTTTTCGTTCTACCGTATGTTCGGTTTGTCATTGAGCGAAAATAAACTTTGTTTTTCTTATTTGACTTTAATTGAATTTCACAGTATACTTTATGCAACACTTAACATGAAATGTAGTTCTTGGTTACACCAACAAAAGAAAAATTACAACTACACAGCTCGCCTATTCGAAGAGTGACAGCTGCCAATATGAGACACACAGTCCACCCGGGAAAAAAATGCGACCGCTCCCGAAAAAAAAGAAAGAAATCCTTCTGCCTGACAGTTTCTAAACAAGGCATACACACAAACACAAGCACAAAAAGAAACTCGCCTTCCAAAGCGACGACTTGATTTTGAATTTATTATACTTTCCCCTAGGAGTGTATGGAACCAGAAATTCCTTATTTTCAGATGATATTTTTACCCAAAAATAATTGGATTTATTTTCTTTTATTTTTTTTTTTTTTTTTTTGTAGAGCACGACTTACATGCACATAGTTGTAGAGCTTTTATTCTCGATTTTTCTTTGCACTTTAGCCACTGCAAGAACTTGTTTCGATTTCTAAATCACATACGGAAACTTCAATTTTTCACCACGTATTCCCAAGGGAAAAATTAAATGAAAACTACGAACTTTATTTGTAAAAACTTATTTTTATGGAGAAAAGTAAAAGATGAAAATTAAAAGAAAAAAAACACTAGGATAGAGGCGTATAGGGTAATTTGTTGTATTTATTTTTTGTATTAATTTATTGCGTTTGTTCGTGAACGCTCGCCATTTTTCTTCACAACACACGGTTCTCGCGTAGCGTAGGTACACCGACGATGATCACCACAGTCCCGTCTCTCATTCGTTTGTGTGGTGTTGTTTGTTGTAGGTTTTCGATGGCCGACTTGTCAGCAGCGAACGAACGAAAAGACGTGACAGTGGTGAGAAAAATGCCGTGCGTTGAAATTCGAAACAAGTGATTTCAACTGCGCGAAAACAAAATGGCTGACAAGCGAATGGTCAATGGTGAAATTCATTGGTTTCGATTGCGGCATATAATTATAATTTTGAATTTTTGTAATAAAATGATGGTACAATTTTCTTTACATCTGTTAAATAGAAATAGATAATTGTTTTACAATTTTATAAAATATGGTTTTGCTTAACGTTTCTTATTGGTGTGGGTGACATCTGGAGGTGAGTTTTATCTGTAAAGTACGGACCCCAACCGTGACAGAAAGTAATACATGAACTACGAAGGGAGTAGTGATCTAAGACTGTGGGATTTTGTCATTAAGGATCAAAAAATATCTTCTTGGAAAATATTTTCTGCACAAAAAGCCAATATCTCAATTTCAAATCTAATAACTTCATGCAGGACACTTTCATAAAACATTTTCCACCATTTATCCTTCTACATTCATGCATATATTTAGTACCTACCGTCTTCCCACATCTTTCTAAGATCTACAAATGTACCTAGGTACTAAATATTTATTTAAAGAAAATTTAACCCAACCAAACATCAAGAAATAAATATGACAGAAATTTTTAATTGACAGAATTCACTCCAACAATTCAAGCAAGTGCGATTTCGACGCTTTCAGTCCCAGACAGCATTCGATTGGGCTTCTTCAGATTTGCCTCAGATTTCAGATTTCGTGTGCCTAATTGAGCATAAAAGCGTCACTATTGCTCTTTTTTGTGTTGATATTCTTGTGATTTGAATATGTGTAGTCTTCGACACTTTTTCCATTCACTGGTTAAATTTTATATTAAAACATTAGAAATACCTGTCCCGATTGATTTCAAAATATTTATACGTAAATAGATTCACCCGATACAATTCCTTTCTTTGCTGTAGAAAAAAATTCACAAAAACGTAAACAAACTCCACCAGTTGTCAAACTCAAACGCAATTGTAGGTATATGGTAAATCTTAGAAAATATCTAGTTTCGTAAAAGTGCTCTGAAATCTGAAAAAATATTGCTTCCTTTGTATCGAACGAACGAAACGAAAAAAAATGCTCTGAGAGCGCCCAATCGAATATTGCATAAGTTGAAGTTAATGCATCGGTTTCTGGGGCAAGCGTCAACGAAAAGCGAACAAAAATCATTCGGACGAATAAAAGCAATGCTGCTTGAAGCTGTGTTTGAAAATGCGAGTAAAAGCTTCGTAACTCATACAGTTCACAGATAAATTATTTCACAGTTGTCTTTCATCCTGGGTGGGTACAGATCCGTCAAAGTTGAGTGCAATTTTTTTTACAGAAGATTGGTGTACTAGACTAGCTTGCTTAAGTCAGAATTGGATAACTTTGGTGAAAGAAAATTAACCCAAATCCAAATTTTTGCAATTAAATCAATGGGGAAAAAATTATGTAGTTGTTAATTTTGGTTTATTTTAAATTTACTTATTTAAAAAAAACGGTTACAAATAAAATTTAAAATTTATTTTTAAATACATATCACGCAGCGTCCGGTATTTACGAACCATTCCCCACGTCAAAGTCTCATCTATATCTCTGACAAATCTAGTACTAATTAAAAAAAAGACGTTGCTGTCCACTTTTCATCAATTAGACCTGAGTTTTCGGCCCAAGCATTCACCCCTCTTATTCGCTCAAGATCAGGATTTTCAGTTGTGCCTGGTATTTCTGGAACTGCCTGAGTTTGGGGAGCTTCCCGTTTATCAACACCCCAACTTTCATCACTTTCAATTGAATCCTCTTTTGAATATTGAACGTATCCTCTGTTATATTCAGCTGGTACTGCCAAACAGCACGCAATCAGCGCTGCAATTAAAATCTGAAGTAATATTAAAAACAAAAATGTTACAAGGATATAGTCCGAATGGATACCTCTCTTACCAATTTGTTCATCTTTTGCTTACTGTTTATGAATCTGCATCAGTGCTAAATTTTTTAAGATCTGGTTCAGCAATTAATATGACCTGTCTTTTTATATGGATTCGGTGGAAGCTTTCATTATTTTGATGCGTAGGTGTCATTGAGTTTGTGTTTTGTATCAATATTCAATAATTATGCATTGATCGACCTTTGGTCCATATTTGCAAGTGTTGTCAACACAATTAAGACAAAATATGCTAATCATGTGGATTGCGACTTCAAGTTGCAATAGAGACACTTTGCGAGTTGCGAAAAAGGCATGCCTTCGAATTTCAACGGTATTAATTGTAAGAATTAATCTCAAGGCCGCATACACGTAGTTGTATTTATTTTTAATTGTTAACAATAAAGCTAGGTTACTATCTGTTTGCATTTTGACTCAAAAATTATGGCAGGAAATATTTCACCCATATAAGTAACTTTTAAAAATAATTTTATTGGCGCTACCGGTGTCCAAAGTTTTTTGCTTGTTTTTTTTTCCGTTGTGTTAAAGAATGAATGGGGGCGTTCAGGTATCTAGTTTAGTAAGTTTGATAGGCATAGATCGATGGCATGGAAAGTTTTTTCAGTTGAAGATATACCTAGTCAAGAAGTTCGTGACTGAGTAATAAGTTGACAGTTCATATCTGTGGCTGACGTAGTAAAGTACTTTACTACCTCCTATCAATCTGGTTTCAACGATCGAGGTACATTTTAGTCCCTAGTCGACTTAAGATGACTAGGCCAATGTATCATAACATTGTGTAGACATTTACAACTGACAGATGGACATGCCAGACCCTTTATACCAGTTGACCGATAAGCTGCGCATATTCATTGGTGGAAACATTGAAACGCCGGCCGATGACAATTCAATCACAAACATGAGTACATAACTATTTTGCAAAAGAAATTCCGCGATACTAATAATCATTTTTATTGTCCAGGCTACATTTTTCGAGCTCAGAATTGCGAGATGCGACGTATATCTTGTATTATTGTGCCAAGTGCCAAGTCATTGATTTATAAGCACTATAGCGATCACAAAATAACTAGTTCTAGTAGGTACTTAACGCTATGACTATGACTGTACTGCAGTCATCTTCAACGTTCAATAATAGATGATCGGCAATTTTTAGCACCACCCTAATAATAATTTGATTGTTGGTCGTTGGTTATTCATGAATCATGACTCAGAAATATTTACTCTTCCTTGTGATTAAATTAATTGGTGCCAAATCTCTTCTAGGTTCTGTTAGCCATGCAATAAGGCTATCGTCATGCAACAATGTGTCATCGGTTTTAGATTTGAGTAAATCGTCGGCTGAATGCTATCTTGTTCAATGTCCATTTTTCAAAATGTTGGCAAATCGATTTTTAAAGTTCAGATTGAAAATTTTTGTTTATATCAGAAAATTTTTGATTGGTATTGATTTTTTTCTGAAAGCCTTGACAATTTTGTTTTTAAAACAAGTCGCAGAATTTGTTTTTCTTTTATTTTGAATTAGTTATAAAATAAAATCAACAAGGAAGTCATTTTGGATATTGAACAAAGTTATATGGAATAACAATAAGTTGGTAAAATTGTCGGATATTGAACAGAAAAACTCAATATTGAACAACATAGAAAAAAACAAAAAGTTTTTTGAAGTTGAAGTTGATTATGTTATATTGAACAAAAAATAGTCCTATTGTTTGAAAATTTTAAAGAAACAACCAAAACACATAATGTACCTACCAATGTTTTCTTTTGGAGCGAATCAAAATCAAGTGTAAGTAAAAAGACTTATTTGTTTCTTAATTCAAATCTTTATTTTATGAAAAAGTTAGAAAGATATGCATTCTTCTATGCCCATTGGTGGCTGGAGTGTGCGGGAAATACGGGAGGCTCAAAGGGAAGATCCGGATATCGAACCGATTATCGCCTGGAAGGAGCATGAGGGAAAACCAGACTTGCAGGAGATATCCAATAGGAGCCCCGAGCTGAAGGCATACTGGGCGCAGTGGGACTCCCTTCATGTGAAAGATGGCATTCTAAAAAGAAGATGGGAAAGTCCGGGTGGAAAGTCGTTCGTAATGCAGCTTGTTGTACCCAGGTCAAAAGTCATGGAAGTGTTGAGGGAATTACATGATGGAGTGTCTGGGGGCCACTTGGGAATCAATAAAACGCTCGAAAAAGTGCGAGAACGCTTTAAATGGATCCATTCAAGGGAGGATGTTGAAAATTGGTGCAGGAAATGCGTAACATGTGCGCCCAGCAAAGGCCCGAGAGTGAAAGTCCGAGGCAAGATGCATCAATACAATGTTGGAGCCCCTTTTGAAAGGATAGCAGTTGATATTGCGGGATCGTTTCCTGAAACGAACAATGGAAATCGTTACATCCTCTTTGTTATGGACTATGTCAGTAAGTGGCCTGAAGCATTTACTATCCCAAATCAAGAAGCTAAAACCTTGGTGGAGCAAATCGTCTAAACAACTGGGTAAGCAGATTCGGTGTACCGATGGAACTGCATTCGGACCAAGGACGAAACTTTGAGTCGAACATTTTCCAAGGAGTGTGCCAGTTACTCGGGATTCACAAGACAAGGACAACCCCGCTTCATCCACAATCAGATGGGATGGTGGAGCGCTTCAACAGGACACTGAATGAACACCTCTCTAAGGTCGTTGAAGAGGACCAGAGAGACTTGGATAAGCAGATTCCCATGTTTTTATTGGCTTATCGAGGTGCAGTGCATAACACCACAGGACATACTCCATCTGAAATCTTATTTGGTCGAACAGTCCGCCTACCTAGCGAGTTGATGTTTGGATATCCTTGCGAAGAGCCCAAGAATGAGGAGGAATATGTTAAATAACTCAGGGATATCATCAGGGACGTGCATCGAGACACTAGGGATAAGATTAAGATAGCCAGTGACCGCATGAAAATGAGGTACGATACTAAGACGACAACTACAGGATTCCTGGAAAGAGATCTGGTATGGCTATATAACCCTCATCGTAGAAAAGGTTTATCGCCTAAGTTGCAACAAGACTGGGAAGGGCCCTGGTTGGTTGGTTGGTTTAGGTGGCTGTATTTCCCGACGAGGGAAAAACACAAGTAGCGCATTGAGCGCCGTTTTGAAACCACAACTAGCGGAACCTGAAATGAAAGGGGGTGAAGGAAGTTAAGAGAGCACAAAACCAGCCTGTGGAGTTGAGGAATTTGATGATCTTGTAAAAATGGATGCTTTGGATGGCCGAAAGGTCATCAAAAAAGGGATGACCTAGTGCACTGCGTCTGGTTTTGGCTAGGGCCGGACACTCACAAAAAAGATGGAACACTGTTTCACTCTTGTTTGTGTCAGCACAGCTACGGCAATGGGTATTGTGGGGGATACCACGCCAATGACCCGTACCGATTACCGTTAGTCTGGCAATATCTATACGCTAACTAAAAGGTTGCTTGTTCTGGCATCATCGTAGGTTGGCCAGATCTTCCTTGAAATGACGCAGTTCGTCAGGTTCAACCACCTAGTCTCAGCCCATGAGGTGAAGTGCAGGAGGATTTCTCTCTTAACATATCCCAGCGGAGGGAAGACTTGCTCCACATGAGACACGCACAGAGCTGAGCCAAATCTGGCAAGTTCATCGGCGTTCTCATTCCCTTCGATGTTCGTATGGCCGGGAACCCAGATGAGAGTGATATCAAACCGATGACAAGCCCTGGACAGTGTCTCCCTGCATTCCACAACGAGCTTGGACGTTGGCTTAGTTGAACCGACAGCCTTAATCGCGGTCTGACTGTCGACGAAGATGCCTATTTTTCTTTTGGGAGTCGCAATATTGTGGAGCAGTCTACACGCCTCCTTAATTGCAAGTACTTCCGCTTGAAATACACTGGCTACGTTGAGTAGGCGAAGACTTTTAGAGATGTTTAATTCTGTTGAGAAAATGCCTGCTCCTACTCCACAGTCCATCTTGGAACCATCTGTGAAGATGGGTATGTCGAATTCATTAACGACCGCATTCTCCTCCCATTCTGATCTAGAGGGGAATCTAACAGAGAAGTTTTTATGGAAGTCGTGTTTGGGTACTATGTAGTCTGTAGACATACGACCTATGCCGTTAGGAAGGGCCCTACACTATCGTAAAGCGCATCAACGACGTTGTCTATCGCATCCAACGAGGAAGAGGCAAGCTGAAAGTCGGAAATCAAATGCAACAACGGTGATCTCGTTTGATATTGAACAAAAGAGAATGAAAGTATACGGTTGGATATTGAACAAAAACTAAAATTAATTGGATATTGAACAAAATAGAAATGAAGGAAGTACAAACGCATATTGAACAAAACATTCAAAATAGTGGATATTGAACATGAAAGAAATTATAAAATCTTTTTTTAAAAATGTACCAGAAATTGTTCAATATAATACAAAAAAGATGAAAAGAGGTTTATTGAACAAAAGTGACGTGGCAAATCGTTAAAAAAGTCTCCTATTGAACAAAACAGTTCTCTGTAGCTTGAAAACTAAAAGAGATAGAACAAAATGGTTTGCGCCAAACGAAAGAGCATCCCAAAATTATGAAGACTGCATACCTAACTCAATTTCGTAAAAAATGGCCTTTAGAACAAGATAGCATTCAGCCGACGAAATCTATTCCCATTCGATATATTTTTAGAAAAGAGTGCCTCCAATTTAACAAGGCCAATCTTGACCTACATATAAATTGACAGTCACATAGTGATCAAAATTTCTCAGAAAATAATCAATATCTCTAATGTAAGTACCTACTTTTTCTTCGAATTTCAAAATTGATAATCAAAACAAATCTGACATACATACAGCAAAACGGTCGGAGCGGTGTATTTGCTTAAAATTTAAATATGACCAGCTAACTACTCTAACACATCAAGAAAGTTGTAAAGATAACTTTTATTTTAAATCTGATTACGGACTATTATAAGGCACGTGACGTGGGAGTTTTCAAAGCTTAGGATATTATTTTAATTTCGCCCCGCTTAATTTATAATCTAATTGACAGTTGCAAAAATGTGGAATACTGAATGCCATTTAATGTCTTGACTGCAATAGGATAGTGGGTAATTTTATTAGATTTGCGTCCATTTTCGACATTAGACGATTCAACTCTTAAGGGTCAGCCATAAGAGGAGAATGTGGGCATAAGTGTCAAATAGGGACAAGAATCTACTTAATTTCTTTCGTGACATGTACAACAGCTTTCGGCGTATTGAACCTGACTATAAAATAATGAGCCTTAAAAACCATTACCATTATTCTGAGTTCTTAATTTAAATTTTGTTTAAGGTCAAACTGTTATATGAGAGGTCTAGCGAATTAAAGCAGGAATAATCAAGCTCAAGGTTGTTGTGAAGTCCGATGTTTGGTACTTTTTTTCTGTTCAACTTTAAATATTTACCGACGTCAAGTCGCAATTCTCGAGTTTTATTTACTACGCACTTGCGCATGATACATTTTGGTTTGGAAATATTTTGACAGTCGGTATGCGAATTCGATTAGAGCGTCATTATGGAGACATACGACTGTCTACTGTCAATTTGCAAAACGTAAGAGTTCTCTTTACAATACAAATTTATTGGGAAAATGTATCTTTCAGAAATTAGTCATCGATGTTTACGACCTCGAGACGTAGATAAACAAACGTGTTTTGTCATTTAGCGCTGATTAAGTGAGATATGCTTTTGGTATTATGCATAGTTATTACAAATAGAAAAATTAAATGTTGTTTTGGAAATAATTTTTAAAAACAGCTTGAAATTTTCATGATTGCTTTACATGGCGCTAGGAGACTTAACCCTTCAACCTGAAATTCGATCCATATCGTAGATGCGTTAAGCTGTGGTTCCCTTACAAGTAATTTTCATAAAATGTATAGGCAAGTTTTGAATGAAAATGATGTAACTAGTTCCCAACGATTTAAAAAATGCGATATATGTAAACAGTAAAAGTTATTTATATATGTTCTATATTTTGCAGAAGTTGTTGTTGGACACCATAGGCCTGTAAAATTATGTTTCGGGGCTCAAAACGATTCAACCATTGAGAAAACCGAGTCCTACGGTAGTTTTGCAATAGTCCAGAAGCTCACCAAAGTAGACAAATGTTCAATAAAATGGTTCACAGTCCCAGTTATTGCAAACGTTAATGAGCTCTACATTTAAATAAAGGACGCGGTATCGATTTTTGTCTTTGTCTTCGCATTTGAGATTTGAAAATCTGTAGGTATAGGTAGGAGACCCATTGCAGGTCAGTCGTTCTTCCATGTAAGGTGAGTCTGAATGTCAGTTATGCATCTGTCAAATGACCAAAAGATAATAATTATTGATCATAAGCGGTAGATTACATATTGGACTTGTTTTTTTGAAATCCTACGTACGTAGTTGTCACGACTTGACTAATTTGTTTTGATGGACCTGTACGGCATTCCAAATAATATTAATTTTGCAATCATTACGACAGTTTAATCCATTTGGTGTTTATTAAATAAAATGGCCCACATATAATAAACAGAAAATCTCTTAAAGCAAAATTCAAATACCGCACTATACCCTTCATCACACTCAGTACATTGCCCCACTCGAATCATCCAAGACAATTTGCGATTCCCTGCTAAAAATCAGTCTTCCTTACGAATAGGTATACTCGGAAGCCTATTAGTTGTGGTTGCGAAAAATCGCCTTTCATATATACCTAACCACCATCAGCAGCAGATGATAACCTACGTGTTATGTATACGGTTTGTCTCTTCAATGTTGATCGAAAGCCTGACTCACTATGATTAACATGTACTGCCTAACTACTGATGATAGTATAATAGCAATAGTAAACATGCGGCTATGATTGGCTCAGTGCGTGCAAGTGAAAATCAATAAAAAGGCAGTTGGTGTGGTCGCCTCGTATCAGAAACGGTTTAGCCGCACTGACACGTTGATAAGATGCAGAAACTGGTAAGCGGATTATACCGTCAGTGAAAGTGTACACCTTTGTCTAAGAAGTTTTCTTACTTTACAGATCGTTGTTGCAGCCATTTTGGCATGTGCTCTAGCAGCTCCTGTGGAAAATATTAAGGAAACTTTCCAAATTACGGATCTATCTCGACCAAGTCCCATCAATCCGGATATTCCCAGCGATCCCAAGCCAGAGGATAAGGTCACTCTTATAGCTGATCCGAAGCAAGTGCCATTGGTGGAATCAAAAGCCACTCCCAAGCTTTTAGGACCGTATGTTCTGCCAAGGGAAGCTTTACTCCGTTCTAAGCGAGCTGACAAAGACTCATCAGAGAGTGATGAGGACAGTAGTAGCAGTGAAGAAGCCAGTGATGGGAAGAAGAAAAAACCCTCTACTCCACTGAAGGCCCTTCCACTTGCTGGTCCATCGGCTGATGTGCAAGAAGCAACTGCCGCCAAAACATCCACTACACCTGCACCAAGTTCGACGGAGTCCAGCAGTTCCGATGCAAGTACATCAATAGCACCGGTGGTATCGAGGAAACCATATTCCCCGGAAATACATCAGCATAATTCTCATCTCTTCAAACCTGCTACTGAGTCAAATATCGGCGACTCCATTCCTACATCAACATCAGCGACGACCATAAGTGCTCCTTCCGTCGTCGCCTCCAAAGCAGACCACACCACTGACAAGCGTGATATTCCAGTGCCGTTGACGCGTAAGCAGCCGCACAACGATGATGATGAAACCAAAAAGCAAACCGAGCAACCTGATGCAGCTAAAGTACCCAAAGAGGAAGTAAAGCAGGAAGAAAAGAAGGATAAAGACCAAAAGGCAGAGCCAACGCCGCACCCAGCAACGATTCAACATCCCATCTCAGTTGCGGAACTCTTCGCCAAGTGAGTTGATTTCTTTATAATTAATTCATCAATTCCACTAATTTGATTTGATCTTGATTTTCTTTTAAGGAAACCCACCGAATGAAGCTGTGACGAGTTTTAGATTAAGGACTAATGGCAGACGTTGGCTGATCACTGGGTTGTTAGATGTCGATAGGTTGTAAATATGTTTTTTTTTTTTTGTAAATTTGAAATGTGTGAAAGAAAACGAGAGCTAGAGAGAGAAAAAACGTGCTAATAAATCTTTTCTATGAAATACGATCTAATTGAATGTGGTATATTTATTTCGCAAATGTGACGACCGACGATCGGTTGGGATCGTCGTGATCGGTATAGTTACGATAAAATCACGTGAACTCTATTTGGATTATGACAACCGCTGGTACCTATAAATAAACTTTGAGAAAATAAAAAAGAGTTTGGCAGAGGTTTTTAAAATCTCGTCGAGGCGGTTACACCGATCTGGTGGCGTTTAAATAGCCAAATTATGGCTCGCATTGACATTGGAAAGATAAAAAATGAAAATTAAAACAGTTAAGTGAGCTCATATCAGTTTTGTTAGACGAGGTATACTTCCTGCAAGAACCTATCATTTGATATTTTGCTATAAACCAGAGTGTTCGAAAGTGGACCTTTCGTTCTTTTTGAAGACTTCGAACGTTTTCGTAAAATCTAGATTTCTAAAGGGCCCAACCCATAGAATCCGTCGCGTCCGTTGCGGCAAAGTTTTCGACTGACAGGTTGATAGAATACACACTCTCTTATGGAGGGTGTCCCATAAGCAGCGCACGTGCCGGAACGACGGATAAAGTAAGTTTACTTTCTACTTTTCTGTCCGTCGCCTCCGTTGACAATTGGCACATCGTGAGAAGATTGGCCGCATTCAAGTATCTAGTTGACTTAAGTCGACTAGATTGGTCTGGATAAGAAATAACCTGAACGCAAAAACTAACTAGATTGGTCGGGAACGTCACTTTTTGACGTGGGGTTTAAGTAGAGCGACTGTGTTCGGCAATTTGGTGCCCATTAGTTACACGACGTTCATATCGCAGTTCAGTTTGAAAGTTTTTGTAGTTTATGAAATTATTGTAAAATGGAATTGCTGATATAATTTCGTCACAATACCAAATACCTTAATAAAATCATCTAGCAAAAATCCATCTCATTATAAAATTAACTTAAACGGTCTCTGCACTTAAGATATTTTGTAACTTCAAGCTTTTATTTCGAAGTCATTTTGAAACAAAATAGGTATTTTAATACAGTTTGGGGAAACCGTGTTTTTCATGCTGTGGAGAAATAGATATTTTTGTATTAGCATAATTTCTAACATTTATAATCTGTAAATGGTACGTAAAATGCATACTTGAACAATAATGTATGCAAGTATGCATTTGTTAAATTCGATATTTTTTCCATTTTCTGGTAAATCCCATAATAGGCCTCTTTTTTTTTTGGCTTCGATGTCAGCAAAGCAAAATAGGATTTTTAGCACGCAATAAGTTCACTTATTATTAGGCCTGTTTTTTTGAGCTTTGAACTCAGCAAAGCTAAGTAAAGTAATTACAACAATTACGATATACTAACTTGACACTTCGAGACTCGCAATAGTTGTTGTATTTGCGTGCCGAAAATCCTACTTTACTTTGCTTTGCCGAGATACATAGAAGCTCAAAAAAACACGGCTATTGTTAATTTATAATTTATGTCGTTTTCGATTTGACAAAAAATCAATTTTTTTTTTGATCGAGATTGCTTTTCATGTTCTATTTGCCACAAAAATCAATCTTTTTTTTGATCTCAGATCACTTTTGAGAAATCTCAATTTTTCCTCAGATTTTACACATACTTTCACTAACACCAATGTTTATGACACACAGCGTCGGTTACGAATTGTTTATCGTTGGAACGATTGCTTTTTTAACTGAATTATTTATTTAACTCGTATGGGATCGAGTTTTTATATTAAATGATTTCGAAATGCAGTACTATAAATGTGTGAAAATCAATTGAAATGGATTTCGAGTGCAAGTGCAAATATGTTTTTTTTTTGCCGCCAACTCAATACACACACATATACCAATATAATTCAGATTTTATGTTCGATTTGCCAGCAGAAATCTGAAATCTCAGATCAAAATCTGAAAAGCCAAATCGAAAACGACATTAGAGAGGCTTTTATAAAAATATCAGTGGGCATTTCAAAATTTAATGTTATTAAATTTGCTAAAGAAAGTATCTATAGAAAACGAAATAGAATGACATGCGAACAATAAATAACAAAACAATTTGGATTCCTGTTCGATTAAATTTGCAAAATCTGAAATCGGATCAAATCGCAGAATTAAATTAGCACATTATATTTTCTTTTTGTTAGGAGTTCAATCTTATGTACTCATTTTTACGAATTTATGTTCCGAGAATTACCACTATTTTTATATGAAAAAAACTTGCATTTTTAGTATTCCTAAGTAACATCAAAACTGTTGACTCTTGTTAAAATTAATAGAATTCCCAATCATATTTTGATTTTGAACAGATATGGCGCTAAAAAAACCAAGTTGAAAACACCCACCAATTATTGGAAATTTATGCAAAGTTCAGGAATATTTATAAAAAAAATCACTTGCCTAGTGAAAACATGGGCTTAACTCACATGGCAATAACCTATTTTTTGAACAAACTCCCAAATGTAATTGCATGAATTCTGCTGTAAAAAATATTTTTCATGTAAAGAAAACTAAAAAAAACCTGAAATGTGAATGGATGAATACTTTTTGGGATCTAAAATGGATACAGAACAAGTAAAGCTATCTAGAAAAGCATATCCAACATTTATTCCCTTTGCATTTATTGTTATAAATCCAATTACAAATTGTTTTCTTTTGAAAAAGCTCCATGTATTCACAGACAGGAAAAAAAAGAGCGAGAGAGACCTTACTCTTTGCTCACGATGGCAGCAAAATAGACGTCAACTTACTACTCAGTCACGAATTTTTTGACTAGATTCGTCGGCTACCCCTCCATAAACGTCAACTGCCAAAACTAACCACACGACCGTTCTGGGCCAATAAAAATCGAGATAGATCTAGTCAGACAGCTGTCAGACTTACTAAACTAGATACTTGAACGTCCCCATTCCTTTTCATTGGTGGAAATATTGAGCGCGTGAGAGAGGCTGTCATCGGCTCTCACTAGTGCTCTTATATTGTGGGATTTCTTCCTTTTTTGGGGAATTTCGATGTCCGAAAAGCCTTAAGTGGGAAAAAGAAAAATCTAAAAAAACATTGAAAAAAAATTTTTTTTTTTTCTAAATTTCATCAAAATAAGTATCTAGATTTCACCATGATAATCAACACATGTATGTACATAAAAAATAACTTTTTTAAATCACCTTTCAGCAAGATTTTTAATATCAAAATTTTCTAGTACCAAAAAGAAGTCATTATGATATTAAAAAAATGCGATTTTTATACCAAAGGTTATTTAATGTGATTATTTATCCGTATAATATAACTTTTACTTTTAAAAGTTAATTTTTTTTCACAAAAAAATACCTATCAAGGGAATTATTTGAAAGGGAATTTGACTACGTTGGAAAGGGAAAAATTCCCACGTTTCTTGGGACAAATAGGTATAGAGTACTAAAACACTGTCACTTAGCGCATGCGACGGATTCTATGGGACAGTTCGTTCCGTCAAATACGGCAATCCGTCGACGCAACGGACGCGACGGATTCTATGGGCTGGGCCCTTAATGCAGTTCGAAAACATTTAACATTCAACATTTTTAACCTCAACATTAGGTACACAAAATGTGTAGGCCACATGATATGAAAAAGGTCGGTATTAGAAGATTGCTATAAGCAAGAGTTTTTGAAAGTGTAAATTTCGTTCTTATTTAAAACTTCGAAGGTTAATAATAATGACGTTTTTAATGTAATCATTTAAAAATAAGTAGGTCGCGAAATATGAATAATTCCGCTTTCGCAACATTTTAACTTGAACAACTAAAATTACGGCGTGGTTTAATATGAAAAAATATGTTGGCATTACCAATCTAGTGTAAAGTTGTTTATATGTAATCAAGCCTAATTGTCTATTAAATATTTTAAGGAAGTTGGAGAAAAAGCAAAGAAATCTCCAATGTTATGTTGGGAAAAAACTAAGCTAAGTCCTTACTGTAGAACACATATATTTTTAACATCAATAAGAAGGAGACATTGTTGATAAGTTTATCGTGCCAATATCCCACGGTATACTTTTTACGTGCTTTCCTTTTCTTTTCGTGTCACTAGTAAAACATATTTGATTTGACAATGGTTCTTTTTTCATCTAGATCTATTTTTTTATGTTTTAAAATCAATAATGTCGTTTTCGATTGGCTTTTCATTTCAGTTGATATTCGCACATTTATAGTAAAGCATTTCGAAATAGTTTAATATAAAGACTCAATAATACGCGTAAAATAAATAATTCAGTTAAAATATCAATCCTTCCAATGATAAACAATTCGCAACCGACGCGCGCTGTGTGTCAAAAATATTGGTGTTAGTGAAAGTATGTGTAAAATCTGAGAAAAATTTTAGATTTCTCAAAAGTGAACTGAGATAAAAAAAAGATTGATTTTTGTGGCAAATCAAACATGAAAAGCAATCTCGATAAAAAAAAATTTATTTTTTTGCCAAATCGAAAACGACATAATTTACAAAATGAACAAAATTATTAAATCAACGTACCTATCATTGAACACATGAAAAATCTCTCCTAATTTTTCACCACAACCAACTTCGTCTTTATACCAATCAAGTTCAACTGTCAAAAGTGACAGCAATTTTGTTTTGAACAATTCACTGACGTAGCCCAAGTTTAAGTGCATCTTTTTAATTATTTGTAATAATGAGTAAATACTGGATAGCCTTTTCGTACTTTGTGATCCTAACTATCGTAAGAACTCTGCAACATATTTGTCCTCCCCTTTATTTAAAATAATTCTCTCACATAGCTACATACAAATGGCGAATTCACTTCGCAAGACTGCAGAGAATTGGGTTACATCAAGAGTCAGCTAATGTGCTCCTCCTGTGAGAAGTTGGATGATTTCGGACTTGAAACATTAAAGTAAGATTATAAACTAAACGAAATGTATTGCCTATAATTCTGCGTATATCTACTAGGCCACATTGTTTGGAATGCTGTCAGGAAGATACAATTGCTTCGGCAGAAAAACGCTATCCCAAGGCCATTCTTGAAGTTTGTACATGCAAATTCCGGGCTTATCCACAAATCCAGGCATTTATCAAGAGTGAACGGCCTGCTAAATTCCCCAACCTTCAAATTAAATACGTCCGAGGACTGGATCCCATGGTTAAATTGCTCGATCGGGATGGTAATGTCAAGGAAACTCTTTCAATTACTAAATGGAATACCGACACCGTACAAGAGTTCTTTGAGACACATCTGGAAAAAGTGAGTGGTGGCCAAGACTACCTCAACACCAACCAAGTGTAATTGGAGGAGACAATAAAGTGCTTCAGGGTTTGTTGCCATAAAGTAGTGTGGTTGTTTCTCTATTATTTGTTATGGATAGATCCAACACGAATACGTAGCGTACCTCAATGTTACATGCTTTGGTGGTTTGTTCGCGTTACGCTAACTAATTGAAGACGTGCCACGGAATTATCAAGGAGGCGTTCCCATGGCCCATGTCTCCTAGAACGGATAGACAGGGCATTTGAAAATGAAATAACTAAGTTCTGTTGCGTTTTTCTAATTCTTTGTTAACGAAATGTTATTTTACCTTCCATGTGGCATTATTATTGTTGGTGAACACACCGACAGTTTTCGGAATTTTAATTCAACCTCTTAAACCTGTACAAAATTACCTTCAACGAATGTGTTCGTAGTGTGTCAATAACCTTTGAATTTATCTTCCAAATCCCTACATGTAACTTCCGATGTGGTATTTAAAAACGATAAGGAAAAAACGGAATTCCCTAGCGAATTGCACAATCATTGAAAGTTTGTTCACTTCTTGATATTTCTTTATATTACGATAAGAGCAACATTACTATTACCCACAATAAACTCTACAAATGAAATATCAGCTACCAATTCAATTATGCGTTTAAATAAAATCTAAATGAGTAAACCTTCTGTAGTTTTGACCAGTTTTGACGAAAGTTTGCAATCCAATTGAAAACGAGCAGCATGTCTATTGTCACAATAGCTATCACTATGAGATAAAGCTTAACCTCTCACTTTCGATGGAAAATGATGATTAAGCAGCTATTCATGTTCTAGGGAACTGTTAAGCCGATAAAGCTTTAAAATTAGATATCACCAACAAGATAAGACATATTGTCCGCCTCTAATCATCATCTTATCTTGAAAGATCACTGGAATTCTTAAACCACGTGCGCTGACTATATTCACAAGTACTTACCTGATAAGAATAACATCTCGAAAGCGTTACAGAAAACCCATGCGTTGATGTTTTGTAAAGTCATAGGTTTGTACAATATGTAGGAAAGACGGTTACCCATAAGGGGTCTATTACTCACCGAGTTTTCCATCGCGAAGCATTAATATTGTCATTCGCTTGAATTAAAAGCATGTACTCCTTTGGCAGAGACATTTTAGGCCCATTTTATTCACTCGAAGTTGAACACAACTTGGCAGTTTTCCATATAAAAATCCCCAAGTTGTGTTCAACTTCGAGTGAATAAAATGGGCCTTAGTATACATAACACGAATTGTTTATAAGTTTATCTACTTAGTGGATCTCTCGCGACCAACTTGCCTCATTGACGTGTCTTTTACTCGGTTTTCTGAAATACAAAGCCATTCACCATGTTCTTCTACAGTCTACAGTCTACACCATAAAGGGTCTTTCAAATTGAATGCAAGAAGTACGTACCTTCTTTCGACAAGTTTCTTTTGAAATAAATTTACATTTTATATATTCATAAAGAATACAGAATAGGGTTATGTATTGAATACAAAGTTGAGTGAAGAACCTCCGCGGGATTGCTGACAAAAAATGCGTACATAACCTTTTATCACAGTTATTCATGACAGTTTCATCAACGTGGCTGAATTCCGATGATACAGATACTTCGTTCAATTTCCTTCTTCAAGACTTGAATTTGCTGGCATCAACCTAAAACTTCAGAATAATAATAAAAATAAATAAAAAAATTAATAATTCAAATCCCATGATGATCTGGTCGGTCAATGCCGATCAATTACACCACTTAAATCACGTATTGCCTGACCGGACACATTTTTAAAGAAAAATCGTTCGATGATACCTACACCATCTGTCCAAAATCCTGACCGTCACCTTTGGTTTTCGTTAAGGTCACGGGAAAAAGGTGGAAAAGATCGGTCAGTAATGTCACCTTTCCGACAGCAACAGCATCAGCCACGCCACATAATAGATCCGTTCGTATACTTTCAGCATAGAAAAATGAAAAATGTGAAATCGAGAGAGCATTCTATCAATTTCAAGAGAACTACCTGATCGGTTTTCTTACAAAAAGTTTAAGAAATGCCATTTTGACATAATCGTAAAATTCAGTATCTACAAAATAAGTTGGAATTGAATTTTTTACAAGCTAAATATCTATTAAACTTTCCATTTGAATGAGCTGATATGTTTTAGGAGAACATTCAGTTATAACTTGTTCCTCTGACGTCGTTGAAAACGAAAATAAATAGTTTTACTTGTCAAACTTTTGAGCTGTCACTTAGTTGGCAGTTTTCATTTTTCAGTAAGTCGAAATTCGGCGAGTAGAAAATTACGAAAAAATGAAAAGAGGGGAAATGTATTTCTCTCTCATTTTTTTTTAAATTTTCTCAGTACGCGGTCGCATTTGCACAGTTTCTTAGCAAAATTAAAATAATTTTACGTTTGCAAAAAAGTACACGGCTAATTGAGAAGCTCTTTCATGACAGTTATAAAACATTAAGATGGATGCCCCTATTGCAATTGTCAATTATCAATATTGGTATTTATAAACCAATTTCTTTAATCGGTATTGTGATTGTCAATTGGCAGTGAATTGTTGATTCATTGTCAATTTCTATTGATTTTTGATTGTGAATACACAAATTGGTATGAGTGTTAATTGTAACTGACTTTTCTGCCATTTCTTTCAACCGGAAAAAAAACTGATTGCTAAAATTAATTTGTACGGGACTGCAGTAAAATGTAAGGTTTTAATGTAAAGTTTCAAGTCTATTTAACTGATTTGAATTATTTTTCACAGGGCTAAAATAGTTAGCAACAAAAAGCAATTAGGTTGGTTGGTTGAGTTAATGGAACAAAACTTAGACGTTGCCAAAGGATTGTGCTCCAAAACAGAAGCGCAAAAAAAGTGGATGGACAGAATACCCACATTTGTTCTTCCAATTTTAGAGGGTTTGAAGCACCCCTTAATTGTCCTCATTTTTCTTGCTATTTCCAAAAAAAACATCCTCTTCCTCATCGCTGTCAAACCACAGTTCCACAGAACTCATAATAAAATTGAATTTTATTATAATTTACACAAAAAATATCCACAGCAAACTTTATTTCCAATAGCAAATGTCAAAGAGCATATTTTATTCACAATAGTCAATTTCAGTCACAATAATTACAACCTTTATCAATTGAGTTATATGTTATACAATACAAAAGTATCAATTGATTGATAAATTTTACCAATTATCAAACGATTGTTAATTGACAACCGCAATAAGGATGGGAATTTTTGGGATCGAGCCTGGGACCCCTAGCTTAGTAGTCCAACACACTAACCACTAAGTAAGGTTGAGACACTTTTTTCGCGTTTTTTTTATGTAAATGTACCAAAAGATATAAGGTCTGTTCCTTTACTTTTAAATCTTACGAATTTTTACTAATTCTTACGAATTTTTCGAGTTAGGGAACGGTAATGAACGGCGTCATCGATAGAGCAACAAACAACAAATTTCTTGGTGTAAGAAGTAGGTAAACCTGTCAGTCACCTTACAATTAACAGCTGATTTGAGGTTTGTTTTCCATTCGGTATATGCGTGCATTGGTTTTGACTTTTTGCGTATTAAAATGGTATCAACAAGCGGCAAAATAATTTTGAATGTTCTCCTCCAGATAATTTTCGATTTCGATAGTGGCAACGAAATTCTTCCTTGTTTCTACCTTCTAGCTAATCAGTACAAACTCTTTCACATACTCGGATTCATCAAGAAGATCACTTTCATCACTGTTTAGATGATGTAACTAATTTTCTTAGTAATTTAGAATAGTCCTCGAGTTTATCAGACATACGACTTTTCGTACCACTTTTTGGAATTGTGATCAGCCATTTTTCATAGATTACTACAAAAGCGTTCCCTAACTTTTCCGTAAGTGTCTCTCTCTTTGAGAGATTCTATCCCCACCACTGCCATTTTGACAGTCATTTCCATTCTTACTACAAAAGTAAAGGAACAGACCTATAGTTAAAGCAACATGACGTTTTAATGTGTCAACAATCCCGCCACAAGTGCTTTGCATATTCTCCTTACTCCACTCATTTACGTCACAACGTAAGAAATACATTTTTAATAATTTAATTTCTTACCAATCCCAAACAATCTGTCAAAGCCATTTCCAAGTACAATGCCAAACTCCAAAGTCTCTTCAGTAATCAAAACTTCCGAAACCATTTCCGGATTCCATTTGTCAATCTGAATAACCCACATCCACACCCCATTATGGCCAACTCCGTCAAACGTTTTGCACAAACACAAACGTGAAGCCAGCTCAGTAAACAACACAAAAGTAAACAAATCGTTTTCGTCGGCACATCTTATTTGTTTTGTTAACCTATAGCTCCACATGTGAATTCAAATTCCAGGATGTACTCGTCGTCGTCGTAGGCACGCACTCGCTAGCAATACTCGTATATCCGTCGACACCAAATACAGATACGACAAATGCGAGTTAACGCTTCCTTATCTGCATCGTAAATCTTTCGTTCACCATAATATGAATCACACAGTAGTTATACTGAAACTGAATACTGACCCGCCTCTACTCCCAGTATCGCACAGTTTGTTCCTGATGTGTGTTCCACCAAGTCATCCTCCCTCCGCCGCTCTACCAGCGAAAGCTTCATTATCGCATTTGAATGTTTCGCGGCGCACGGTCTTTGCACACTCTTTTCAACATGCGCGAACACTATCCCCACCGCACTGGAAACAACAACTACTGTAGAACAGAAGAGTTAATTGTTCTAACCAAACATTATCAGCCAAACCACTCGTAATAGCACAAAATCCAAGTCTGAATCGCAATTAGCTTTCTGAATGCATTTCGAGTGCAAAAAGATTTTTTGTTCTTATTCCGATGGGATAATTGAGGGAATTTAAAATTCCATCACGTAGCTTCGGCTGTTCATCTGATGAGGCTTGTGGTATTTTGGACTGTGAACACGCCCTAGTGGGACGCGGTATGTACCCAGTAACTCGGAATTGGCTGACTAATGATCTGGGTTTCACTTTCTTTCTTCATCTGCAGTGACAAGTTGACGTTGTCCGGAAAATGTACAACAATGACGAATCAAGTTCGCTGGGCCCGTTGACATCGCAGATAGTGTTTAGCTTCGCTAACTCACATTCACGATCCAACACTGCCGCACTCATCGCTTAACTTAACGCTCGAGATGCCGATAGATACCTCAAGGTATCTCAGAACTTCGATTTAAGCTGTCATTTCGTTAGATACTTATGGAATGGAATTATATTTAGCAGACGTGTCTTTATTCAAATCGCGCTCCTTTGTCGAAAACCAGATTACGCAGACCTTGGACGAGAAACACTTGTGGCTATAACGGCCGAGCGTGCTTGTCAGTTTCTTAGAAGCTGAATTTTTGTGATTCCGAAGTGTTTTCTGTTTTGATTTCGCGTTTCATCAAACATTTCTATTTATACACGCCATCGCCCGCCCGGGCGCCCGCGCCCCGAACTCAGCAAAAACAAATACGCCGCTTGATAGGCATAGTTGAGGCGGACGACTACAACAACGACGATAGTTAAAGTTGTTTTTATTCTGATTAATCGATTAGAGCTGAGTTGATTGGGGTTTCGTTTTACACTGTACTTGCATGGGGTAACATTTTTTATTGCGCGGGAAAGTTTTCGCAAATGATTGAAGAAAACTGCGACTTAAGCTGGGTGTTGGTGGTGGTGTTGGGGTGTCGTTGTTGTTTTCGAATTATAATATTTATTTACTGTAACAGGAAGGCTGGGCTCTACAAGTTCAACAAATGGTTATGGAGTTTGTGACTGAATGTGCATTGCACTGTGTTGCATGCGATTAGCTATTTAGGACAGTAAACAAAAATCAGATGAATATCGCGAGTATATAAAACCAATAGAACATCGTAGCATGCCACCTACTTGACCTACGTTCTAGAATCTACCTAAATAATGACAGCTCGCTGATTTGATGTTCCTAGATCAAGTGTCAGAGTTACTGCTCATGATGAATACTGATGTGGTATTCGATTGGGCTTCTTCTTCTTCTTTCAGATTTCAGAGGTCGAATCGCCACTTCCGTAAACTACACGTTCATGGAATTAAGTTGATTTTACATGTGAAACAAAGTCAAATCCCGTCATTTAGCTCGTTCATGGACGAGGCGATTCGTTCCCAGATTTTATGCGTCCAATCGAACATGACATCACTTGCATTGGTTTCTTAGCATTTTCCATAAATAATCCATAAAAAATTCACGAAAACGTAAACAAACTTCACTAGTTGTCAAACGTAAACGCACGTGTTTTGGTTCATCTGAAGTAGGTGACTCTGAGAAAAAAATCCAGATTAGCATGTGTTCTGAAATCGGAAAAAGATTGCTTGAAAAGTGACCAAGAGCAAAAAAAAGAGCTCGGAGAGTGCCCAAAGCCCAATTAAATATACCACATAAGTTGACAGTTCGTAGGTATTTGTGACTGACGTTACCGAACAACTTACCTTTTGCGTTCAGGTTACATCTAATCCAGATCAATCTAGTCAATTTAACTAAATTTTTTTTAATGGTCCGACTTATGTCTTTTTCCGTTATGACAAAAAATCAATTTTTTTTTTCTTCGGATCACTTTTTGCAGAACTCGATATTTTTGCAATATTTCCGCATACTACAATACCAATATACTTTGTACAGCTGTTTCATGTCATTTTAAGAAGTTTGCTTTCAAAACAAAATGTGCAAAGTTTCGTGAAAAGCAAAATACAGAATACCTAACTAAATAGCCATGGATATAGTTTGGGAGGAATTATTATCTTCATCGTCTTATTCGCCATCTGAAGACTACGAATCACCAAAAATGCTCCATTTGTATCTACAATAGACGAAACATTTGGCAAGTCGATATCCATTTGTGATTTTTTCCAAAAACGAATGCAATTTGTTTGGACAGCTTATATTGCTGCCAAATAACGGACTAATACATTTCCAAAAGCAGTGCCAGCGCGCTGCTCACTCACACATTCAAATCCGATTCGGACCGTTCCCTAGCGACATCGCCGCACAAAATCAAGGCACAGAGCAATATCGTTGCATGTTCCATGAGCCGCGTAAAATCTGAGATCTGAAAAAAGATTTCTGGTGGCTCCAAGAAAACGACATTACTTTATTGTTTATTTGCTGTCAAAGTGCTTTCTTCGAATTTTGTAAAGTTAGTAACGGATTGTCTGACATAATTTTCGAAATTCGCTATAAAGTGAGTAGGTACTCGCATATGACATATGGCAATTGCTGTCGAAAGTTGTGCTAAAATTATGAAACACACTCTCATTTGCATTATACCTACGAATGTAGTACACAGTTCCAACAGTTTGTGAATAACTTTATGAAACACTTGGTCTGGAGGGTAATATATTTCTACTGAAACTTATCGCTGCAATATGCCAAAGCATACTAATTTGTTTTATTGTTGTGAAAAAGTCAAATTACCCGCTTACTAAGTTTATGACAGTATCTAGGTATATGAAATCAATCAGCGCGTATTAATAGAGATTGTAGAAATGCAAGGGGTCATTGAGCTATATAATAAATTGTAGGAAGGTGCTGCCAGAAGTTTAAAGCTGGTTAAATATGAAAAAAAAATGTATAACTGACACAACATTCTTGTTCGTTGGTCAAATACAAGGGACCTACAATTATATGCAATAAATCCGAACTGCCGAACTCATGACAGTTCATTATACAATGTCACAATTCAACGGTTAACAAATTTTGATGAATTGTTCAAGTCTCGTAAGTTTTTCGGCAGTAAGCCACATTGGGAACCAGTTGGGAACGTTCGGATACCTAGTTTAAGTAAAACGTCAACTAGATTCGTCGGGACTATGAATCCGAACGCGTTAAATAAGCAGCCTGAATCGTTTTTATATTATCGCGGTCAGTGTTACCTTTGGTTGATTTTGCAATTTTTTATTTGGAAAAGGTCCTTCTTAATTTTTTGAAAAAATTGTTATTTTCAAACAAGTACATTTAAAATGTGCCTATCAGAACACTATTTTAGTGTTATGCGAACTAATGATTGTTAAATATCGTGCGAAAATTCTAAACTACCAAAGTAGCCATAGAAATGACTACTTTTTCTCTCACCGGCCCTTTTTTCGACTCTTGAGAATTCTGCAGCGGCCACTCTGTTTATTTTAAATTTGACTCTTCAAAATGTCAACTGAGTATGCAAGCAGCATTTTCTTGACTAGATTTGTCGGCTTCCCCTCCATAAACGTCAACTGCAAAAGCTATACACGTGAGCACTCTGGGCTAATAAAAACTGTCAGTCAGACAGCTGTCATTGTTGTTCTTTTAAATGCAAATAGGGTAAAAATCTGAAACATTACATTAATATAATATATAAGGTTTTTTATCAATTTCTTTAACACTAATTGTACAAATTACAAGCTTGATAGACTTCCAAATATCACTTGACTCTTCATCGTTTAGGATATTTTGGTTTTAACCGGCAGTTAGGAAAAAGAATAATTTTCATATTTACCTCAAATGACTAAGGCGACATCCCTGTTGTTGGTTCATGAATGTAGGGAGGTGACCACCTACCTTGAATATATTTCCAAAATACAAAAGTTGAAGTTCTTTGTGCTATTGCTGCAAATGATTAATTGTTTTATTGATTTAATTAACCGAGGAAAAAAATCAAAAGATAGGTAACAACAAAAATCTAAATAGGTATCGTGCATGCATTTTGAGGGGGCCGTTACAAGAAACACAACTCTATAAAATTTAAGTGATTAACATGTTGAAGCTATTTGAACATGAGTTGGTAGGGGGTAAGCAGGCAATTGATAGGTATTCGGTTTAATGGTACGAGGCATGTGCAAAACCAGTTATTGTCAATAAAATTTATTTGTGCTGGTTTTTTTCTGAAAAGAATCTTACAGCTTTTAGAATAATACCTAATACAAATTTATAAACAAAACAGTTCGTATTGTCAAGTAAATTGCTAGTAAAAAAAAAGAGACCTGGGTCGACATTCTAAACACGGTCAAAGGATTTCATCAGTACAAAAGTTAAGTTTATGTTTAGTACTTTAATTGCAAGTGTAAGCCCTAGCTAGACGAAAGATATTACTCTTTGGAAATATAAAAGTGGAGTATGCATAGAAAATATTTTAGAAAAAATAAGAAACAATTTTACAAATACCTATACATACATGCTAAATGTTTCCATACGTGAAAGCTTGAAAAAGAAACAAGCAAAACATCGAACATACATAGTCCTAATATGCTCTAAATAATTATAGTTTTTTTTTTTTTCAACTGCAGTCTAAGTAGCTAAGAAGAATGGCCCACTATCGAAATTTCCAACAGCAGTATTGTTTTACTTATTGAAATTCGGATGAAAATTATTTACAGAAAACGACAGGTCTCACCTAATGCCCACATTACCCTAGAAATAGAAATTAACTTTTGTTACAATCGTATAGACCGTTTTCGAGATGTCTAAATTTCAAAAGTAGCGTTGTTCGATTTTTTAGCCAAAAACTGGGTACGCAGTCATGGTAACCTCACCTACTTAAGCTTAAATTTCAATTTTGGTTGAAATCGTTAGAGCCGTTTTCGATCAAATCAAACTGGTACTAAAATTGTATATGGGAAATACCATTAATATTGAGGTTACCTTGCAAAAAAAAACCCTTCCGAACTGTAAGCCCAAAAACTCAAAATCCTAGGTTTGAACGTAATCCGGCAAGCCGTTTAGGCTGTAGGCCTGTGGAAGGACGGACAGACCGGAGAGAATTTTGCGATCCACTTTTTTGAGTTCCTCTATCATCGTAATATCGGAATTGATTAATATCTCGAGTTCAAAATTTTGTACGAAAACAATATCTTTCTCTTACTACGTAATGGATAAAGTTAAAAAAGCCCATAGCAAAGCAGCTGTCAAATTTCGTTTCGATGGGAATTTCATTGCATACTTTTTTAGTAGGAGAGATATGGTAACGAGCACACACATGAAGAGTATCTTTGGCAGAATTGCAAACAACTAAACTGTTAACTAGTTTTAAGACTTTTTCTTGTTTAATTTTCCAATCTGTCAAAAAACTCATTCGTTCAAATTGAAAAATTTTAATTCCCCAACAGCGCATATTAAGTCTGTTCCTTTACTTTTAAATCAAACGAATTTTTAATATTTTTTCTCTCTTTTCTTTTATTCTTTTATCGCCAGATTAATCATCTAATATTTGTTAATAAATTAAAATTAGGCAGCTCTTGAGAGTTAATCAGACATTTTAACGACTTTTTTGAGTTTTTGACTTGGGTATCTGTCATAGTTTACGACAAAAGCGTTCCCTAACTTGTTCGTAAGTGTCTCTCTCCCCACGCTCCACAACCTCCATTTTGAAAGTCTTTTAAATTTTTACTACAAAAGTAAAATAACAAACCAAATTGCAAATTGAAAGCTGTTCATGTGTTTACTATTTACAGTATGCGATAAAGGCATGCTTTCTATCGCAAACTATGGAAATGAAGCTGCTATGATAATGTTCACCACTTGTGATTATGAAAGCATTCATCAGACAGCGTGTTATGTCAAATATGTCGGTGGTTCAGATATCTGCTTCCATTTCGTTCAAACTAATGTCGTTTTCGATCTGGCTTTTCAGATTACAAAAAAAAAAAAAAGAGTCTACAAAAGGCCACGATTACCTTCGAATCACAAGCAGATAGTTTTAACCAAAAATCAGGGGAGGAACCCGCTAAGGTTATAGCTGACTGTCAATTTTTTGACTATTGTTTTTGATTATCAACTATTCTTTCCTCTGTGTAAAGCGATCACTAAAAGTCATTGGGCCTTACCAATAATCATTTTTAACCGTCACACTAAATATTCCCTAGGTCACAATATGCAATTTTGTGTGGAAAATTTCGCTATTGTGAGTTCGAAAAACTTAGCCTGGACACTAAAAATGATTATTGGTATCGCGAATTATATGGAAACGCATCCAGAACTAGCGAAGTCATACAGTGCCTTATCAATCAGTGGACGAACCACCCAAAGACAACAATGGGAGAAGCAAGCGAAGTGGACCGAGCCAACTTACATTGCTCACAAAAACGACACAAATAGTAGGTCTGTTCCTTAACTTTTATATCTTACGAATTTTTACGAATTCTTACCAATTTTTACTCAATGCCGTTCCTTAACTCGAAAAATTCGTAAAAGAGAGCGTCGTCGAGAGAGCAAGATATTACCCCTCCACTGAGAATCTTACGAATTTTTACTCAACAAATTTCTTGGTGTAAGAAATTTGAAGGGCTGTCAGTCACCAAACAATTAACAGCTGATTTGAAATTTCTTGTAATATTTGACAATCGATTGAATTTGTTTTGATTTCTTGCGTCCTATTATCAACAGGTGGCAAAATAAATATTGAATGTTCTCCCCGAACATTCCATCGTATTGAAAATATTCTTTACCACTGCAATTTATGGAATTATTTATCTGTCATATCTGTCATTTTTCATAGTTTAGGTACTACAAAAGCGTTCCCTAACTTTTTCGTAAGTGTCTCTCTCTGTGAGAGAATTTATCCCCACCACTGCCATTTTAATTGTCTTTTCCATTCTTACTACAAAAGTAAGGGAACAGACCTAGTATGAAAACGACACCTAAATAACTGTCACAAGCAAGCGGTGGCAAAAATGCCATATGTCGTTTTCCATTGGGCAAAAAGAAGCGTCCGGGAGAGTCCGGAATCGAAAAAATCACTTCTGAAACCGTTCCATTGGCACAAAAAATACTCTTCTGGTGATTCTGAGAAGAGAATTTCGCTTCTGGATTTGAAGTCAGAATCCACTCAAGAAGCACTCACACAAGTGTAGTTTGTGTATTTTATACAAGTCAACTGACGGCTGCCGTAGATTATTTTTTGGCATTTCACCAATACTCTTGTGGATTCAATCAGAAGCAGTTTTCTTGTTCCATTGGACTACAGAATGAGTGGATCCCCGAGTGAAACCAATGGAAAACGACAATAGTCAATTTGATAATCACCTTACGTGGACCCAAAACATGAATTTTGATTATCAACTATCAACTATCACCTTAGCCGATTCCACCACAGCTTATCTTGCCCATAAATTAACACAACATTTTTGCTTATTTTAAAAAGAAGTTTGTTTATAATTTTCCAATTTTCGGTTCTATTACATTCACCAAAATTGCTCTTCAAGTGAGACAATTCAATTTCCTACTATAAAAGAACTTACCAACTATTTTTCTTTTATGGTAGGAAATTGAATTGCCCGAAAACTTTTCAAAAATGTCATCGACACCCTATCTATCCAATCTTTATTTATTATGTGTTCACAGGGCCAGTAAGTTGCATGCAGAAAGATGAGCACTTGTGGTCGTCTTCAACTGCACAGCTTGATGGATTTGAGATTTATCTAGAATTCTCCTTCGTGCATAGTTTTAAGTAACGCAAGAAAGTCAGATTTTAAATTCATTGGCAAAACTCATAGCAGCACGGAGAGTCCTAGAAGTTCTTCTAGTTAACAACACTTTCCTAAATCGATACAGCCGATGAAAACATTAACCAACTGGTCACCTCCTCTTTACATAGATTGCAACAAATAGGTCACGTTTAGTTTTTTTTATTTTTTTTTACCATCATCGATGACACACAAAACACTACGTTCTCTTAGTGTGACCTCTCAGTAACGCTTTACACAACTGTTGTTTGTTGCATGACTTAGCGTCATCTACCGATTTTCAATCTTATAGACTACTTCAAATATTAATTTAACTTAATAAAAAACCAATAAAAAAACGCAATTTCTAAAATCTAATCTGGATAAGCAAAAATCAATTTCATTGCAGAGATCATTGAATGTGCTTATGTGCCTTGTAATAGGCTCGTTGTTACCATAATTGGTTGTATGCCTTTCTGTATAAAATAAGCTTCTAACCCGCAGAGACCTCTGGGGGGCGTATATATTTAAAAAAAAATAAAGCAGTTCTGTTGACTTAATATGATAATTAATAATATCGCGAACAAACATGACAGAAGTTACAGTGGGTCTGAAACTGAGGGTTTGCAAGCCGACTAATGTGCATCTGCTGTCATAATTAGGAAGCTCATCATTTACGAACCGCGTATCTCGTGAATTTCTTCTGGACTCTTTCGAGTCTAAGTTTGTGTAAGACATGAATGGTGAATCCCAAATAATTGATGAATATTCTAAGTATGGCCTGACTAATGAGCAGTAAATAACCTTAAGGCTATGTACATTTCGAAAGTCGTTACTATTACGCATAAGAAAGCCCAACAACGAGTCAGACTTTGCAATGGCGTAATCGTAATGCAAATTAAAATTTAATTTATAGTCAAATATGACACCAAGATCTTTTACCTCATCAAGACGCTGAAGTCTAAGATCATTTATAAAATAATTATGAAAAAGGGGTGCAGCAATACGGTAGGCCGTAAACACCTTGCATTTAGAAATATTAAGTTCTAGAGCATTGTGATTACACCATTCCAAAAACTTATTAATATCTGATAGAAAGCGAATACAATCAGAAATATTATTAACCCGAGAAAACAACTTCAAATCATCAGCGAATGTCAAAACTTTACAGAATTTAAATATTTCGTGGACATTGTTAATAAATAAAATAAATAGCAACGGGCCCAGATGACTACCTTGTGGAACGCCCGACGTAACTGCAATTACACGAGAAGTCAAATTATCGACCTTTACCATTTGCCTTCTATGGGTTAGGTAATTAACGAACCATTTTAGCTTAGCCAAAAGTAAGGTGTGATGCACTCTATCAAAGGCTTTTGTGAAGTCAGTGTAGAGTACATCAACCTGTACACGTTTCTCAAAACTATTAAAAATGTAATTAGTTAACAAAGCTAAGTTAGTACCTAGTACAAGACCTACCACGAACAAAGCCATGTTGACTACTAGAAATAATTCCTTTTACCGCGAAATAGAGTCTGTCGTTAACAATACTTTCAAATAATTTAGGTATTGCCGAAAGCTTAGATATAGGCCTATAATAGTTCTCCACCTTTTGCCTTAAACCGGTTTTAAAAATTGGAATTATAAAAGAATATTTCCATTCATAAAGGAAATCACCAGAAACAAGAGACTGGTTAAAATAATTTTAAGAGGAAGAAAAACGGAAGACAAACATTTCTTCAATATTACCGCTGGAATCCCATCTGGGCCTGGGTTGCTATTAAAATTAAGTTTATCGAGCGCATTTATTACATCTTCATCCGAAAACTGTAGGACACCGATATCCAAAGCATCAGAGATCACATTGTAATGATCATCACTTAATTGCAATTGACACTCATTGTACACCGACTCAAAAAAGTTAGCAAACAAGTCGCAAGTGCTTTTGAAATCTGTTGAACTTACATTTTCAAATTCCATTACCTTAGGCAAGCCTGTGGTATTTCTTTTCGAATTAATATAATTCCAAAAACGATTTACTATTGCGCTTTACCGACGACTCAACAGACAAAATATACTGATTATATAAAATTCGATTTAAAAACTCATATTCTTTCCTGAATCTCAAAAAAGTTCACGATTAGAATTTGTTTTATGAGACAAATAACGCGAATGAGCTTTCCTTTTTACATTACGTAAATTAACCAATCTTTTATTGGACCAAGGAATTTTAAACTTATTATTATGACGCGTCTTTGGTACGAATAAATCAAAACCAGAATTTATTTTATCCAAAAATATATCATAATTACCTTTAAGATCGGGGGATTTTAGAATTTCAATCCAATCAAAATCATTTAAATATCCCTGCAGTGCACTGAAATTGGTTTTTGCGAAGTTATATGTTAACGCGGAATCATTACTACAACGTTCACCGGAAAAACTACGAAAATTAAGCTCTAAAAGTAAGGCTTTATGATGGATTTTATTGGAATCAATAACATCCACAGCATTCATCTACTATATAAAAATAAGTCGGGTTTTCCTTCCTGACGATATAACTCCAGAACGACTTAACCGATTTGAATGATTTTTATTTTGTTTTGTTATGTGGTATTCGTTTGGGCTTCTTCAGATTTGCTCTCAGATTCCAGATTTCGTGTGGCTAATCGAACATAAAACTTGCTCTTGCTCTTTTTTGTGTTGATATTCGTGCGATTTGAATATGTGTAGTCTTCGACACTTTTCTAAGCGATTTCCATTCACTAGTTAAATTTTGTATTAAAACATTAGAAATAGCTGTTCCGATTGATTTCTAAATATATATACATAAATAATTTACACAAATAGATTCACCCGATGCAATGCCTTTCTTTGCTGGAGAAAAAATTCACTAAAAATGTAAACAAACTCCATCAGTTGTCAAACTCAAACGCACTTGTATTGGTAAATCTGAGAAAATATCTAGATTCGCAAAAGTGCTCTGAAATCTGAAAAAGATTGCTTTTTCCTGTACCAAACGAACATAAAAATTGCTCTGAGAGCAAAAAAAGTGCTCTGAGAGCGCCCAATCGATTACCACATTAGTCTTAGATCAGGGATGGTTTATGAAAAAAGAAAAGTCGAAAAATTCTCAACAGTTGGCGTTGTAGGCACATATTTCGTTTTTCATGGGGAAATGCACTTTGAAAAAAATATAAACTGGATAGAAATCGAGTAGTTTCAAATACAAAAAAAAATATTTTAAATTTTAAAAGCAATATTGTTGTTGTCAATTATTTTAATGATTTTCCAAGCAAATTGTTGTTGTCAAAAATTTTGAACTTTATTTTTTAATATACGATATAGCTAGCTACCTAATAAGTTTGTTTATGTTTACTATGTTACATTAAGTAACTTTTTGAAATGAAGTAGATACTTTGATTTGTTTGTATCCATCATTTTTGTTTGGGAAGTACCTATTTTCAATATCCTTGCATTTGAATAGGTGGGTAAGTTCAAATGGAGGGGTGATTGAGATGACGAGGACAATGATGACAGGCAACAGGAGTTTCTGAGCGTTTTGAGTGTTCACGAAGGGGTTGTTACGAAAAATGAATGAGTAACAATCATGGTACTATGCTCATTCGTGAGTAGGGTTATGGGGAGGGCAGCTCAAAGCTACCATAACACCTTCGGTACCGGTGTGGAGAGTGAAGGGAGAAGGCTTACCAACCAAGTTGATAGGTGTGGTTAGTTTTCTTCTAGGCTGTTAAAGTTACAAATATTTCTTTTAGAGTTAGTGTTTATTGATGGCGAATAAAGTGCGCAGTTGGGCATGATATCACCTAATCGTCCAATACACGATGCATTCAACCACGAATTGCAAAGAGAACAACAAAACAATACGATACTGCAGCAATAGCTGAAGCAGTTCGTAAAAATGTTCTGCAATTGAATCGACAACAAATGATTGCGTATGACTCTTTGATGGAAGCTGTGAACAAAAGAACTGGTAGCATTCACTTTCTGGGTGCTCCCGGAGGTACTGCCAAAACGTTCTTAATTTCATTGCTTTTGGCACGGATTTGATCGCAGCATGAGTTGCCGTGGCATTGGCTTCATCTGGAATAACAGCAACTTTGTTAGAAGGCTACCGAACTGCACATTCAGCATTGATATTGCCACTGAACATGCAAATCAACCAGACACATTCTTGAAAAATCGAAGAAAAAATGCGAAGATTTTACAATGATGCAAATTGATCGATTGGGTCGAATGTACGATGGCCCCACAAAAGGTCAATGGTGGCGGTGGACAGGACGTTGAAAGATCTTCGTGTCAATCAAAACATTTTTTGAATAGCCATGGTTGTATTATCCGGTGATTTTCGGGAGACTCTTCCAGTTTTCCCACGATCAATTGCAGCTGACGAACTAAATGCGTGCTTGAAAGCATCAAATTTGTGCCTTCATGTCAAGACACTCCGATTGACGAGATCAAACTGCAGATGTGTTTTCGAAGCAATTGTTGAACATTGGTAATGAAAAGATTGCAGTTGATATCTCGACCGGACTTATCACTTTGCCCACTGATTTCTGCCACATGACCGATTCTAAGGAAGAGCTCATTCGAAGTGTTTTTCCGGGCATACCGCAGAATATAGAGGAGAAGATGTGTTGATTCCACGCATCCCGATGATTCCAACGGACTTACCATTCGAATTCAAACGACTGCAATTTTTTACTACAAATCTTTGCATTGAATGTTAATATCATCTATTTTACAGGAAAATAAAAGGCATTGAATTAATTTGAATTACTAACAAAATTTATTTAATCACCAAACTAAGTTTAAATCGAAAAAAAAGCTTCAAATAGATAAAAATTAGGTGGTACGAAGTTCACCAGGTCAGCCAACACCAGATGAACCGCATCAATTTCTGCTAATATATTTCATTTCGTCGATGGTGGATCAGCTGAATGTGCGGTGCAATATACAGGGAACTCAACAGTTAAAGAGACGAATTATTGAACAGTTGCAAGCAATTTTTCATTAAGAAAATCATTTTTTTTCACATGGGCAGCTATACGTTGCGTATTCACGAGTTGGGAAACCATCCGCTTTATTTGTGTTAACGTCAGACCAAAAAACAAAAAATGTGGTTTACCAAAGAGCACTTCAACGAAACGGATAATTTGCGGACACGTATAACGCTTCGATTCAGTATTTACTTTGGATTCACTTTCATTTTTTACTTAGAGAAGTTCAACTAAATTACACTTCATTTTTGTAATCGTGATGTGAAATGAAATAAATACAAGAAAAAAATAATAATTTTTCCTCATCTTTAAATCCTCAAACGAAATGTTACAAAAAACGAAGCCATCTGGTGGCGAAACGGAGTTCGTCGGGTTTGCTAGTTATTAATAAAAATTAAATCTAAAATTCTATTAAGAGAATTACGAATAAAATTTATTTGAAATAAATCCAAAGAAAGAAGACCATCAATGGCTATTTGTTCATAATCATGATTTACGTTAAAAGGTATTAAATTCGCATCACCATCCACATTTCTCCATGTGACAACACCAATATTAAAGTCACCCAATACACAAGGTATTTGAGTAGCTCCAAGACCACTGACAACACGATAGTAATGCATTCAATGTGTTTTTCATACACACTAAAAGCACTACCGGAGGAACATAAAAGACGCAAACATACAACTGATAACACATGTTATGTAAATCAATACACACACACACACATCTGTTCAACATCTACCGATCGATGCTCCAATGCAATCTGCCTACTTTGAAAAAGAGATGACACAGCTATTAAAACTCCCCCACCTCTCTCGTTGCTTGTACGGCAGCGATCATTTCGGTAAACCACATACGAAGCATCGAAGATCGCAGCCGAAAAAATATGTGGGCGCAGCCATGTCTCCGTTAAGACAATAATATCATATTTCTATGAACTAAGAAAGGAAATTCCATGCGACCGTATGAAACTAATCTCTTGCAATCAAAACGAACTCACTATCCCATAGAACTACCATTTTAAGATCGACCTCACATCGCATGATACGAGTATTACGAAGCTATGCCAGTGGATTTTTTTTTTTCTTGGAGCATCTTACACATGTTCGTTGACAGCTCGAACTCATCTATTTATCCACCAATTGGCAACTTCAAAATCATTTAACCAACTTAGGTCCACCTCGAAGCCCGACACCCTCGCGCGCCCAGCTCATCCTCTCAGCATGCGAGGCACGACTCAATTTTGATCATCATTATGTAGCCCAAAACGGCCATCTGCCCCTGCATTAATCATCAATCGAAGACAATTACTTATTCAGCGTGCAACATTGTCTACGCTCTACGGTAAGCACTGTCCACTATTAGTACGCTCGCAATTTGCACGCATCACACGTTGCCGCAATTTATTACTCCGCAGCATCAATTCGTTTTGCAGCATCAAAACAATAGTGAGCCCCAAAGAGAAGAAAACCAAACACCTCCTCTATAGTACATATATATTATATTTATTTAATGTTTTTGGCTAGGAATTATTCATTTGAAACAAATAACTGCGTTATTATAATATATCTCTGTTTGTTTTTCTTTTTCGTATTACATTTACATATAGGTACATCGAAAATAAAAAAAAAATGAATTTTATTTTATATTTTCATCATTACTTTAGTTTAGTTTTGTTTTTTTTTTTTTAAGTTTACTTCTTCCTCCTTCTTTTTGTGTGTTTAAAGTTTCGTTTCATACCGGCCTGCGTATGAATTAAAATCTCTCCTCCCCCTCTTTGACTCATTAAATCTTAAATTGTTTTTTTTTTTTTTTTGTAGTTTTCTTTGCTTTTTTATTTGGTTTTTTAGGTATTTTGTGTTTTTTTTTTTTTGTTGTCGATTGACCATTGGGTATTTGTATTTGTATATGCATCTATCGGATTTTTGTAAATTTTTAAAATTTTAAAATTTAATAAAAAGAACAAAAATTATTTTATCTCTTAATATTAAGAAAGTTTGAAGCTTTTATCGTTCGCGTGGTGAGGGCTGCCGGATGGCTCGCACTCTCGTTTTGCTATCGTACCTACATACCGCTCGCGCCAATTCTTATCTTAGGACTAATAATTGCTTCCGATTTAGCGCTCTCGACAACGACGACGACGACGACGACGATGACGACGACTACGACTATAATAATGACGACTAATCACTCACCCATCAGTTGAGATCTCTCCGAAAGCTGTCCTCGATGTTGGGGTCTGCAATCATTATCGTGCTGGGGTCGGACAGCATTTGAAGGCCGGTTACGTCCATGGGACCGAGGTCGAGGTCCAGGGTGTCGAAGATCTCCTTGGTGAAGTCCGAGTTGGATGAGAAGTCGGAGAACACAATCGACGGGATGTTGGGCGTTGTTGGCGTCGAGTTGTGCATATTGGAACTGCTGCTGTTGACACCAGTGGCGCCGCCGCCGCCGCCGCCTCCTCCATCATTAGTATGATGAGATTTCTGGTGATGTTGTTGTGCTTGTGCTATTGCTGCGATGTCATTGACTAAGTTCGAGTTGTTGTTGCTGGGATTATGTGGATTCGGACTGTGTGGGCTGTGCAGAGGCGAACAGCTGGCGCTCACCGTCCCCACTGCTGTCGTCGAGCCTGAAGATGAATTGTTGTTGTTGCTGCCGCCATTGGCGCCTCCACTACTGCTGCCCAAACTTGCGCCGCTGCAGTTGTTAAGTGTATTGCGATTGTTCATACTCATGTAGGGGTCGCCGCCACTGGTCGAGGTCACACTGCCACTGACTCCCGTCAGTTTCGATGCTAGGGAAGCCATGTCGTTGCGCCGGCTTGCGCCACCGTTGCCGTTCTCTGTGCTGAACTGTTGTTGATGGTGGCCAAAGAGGACGTCGTTGAACTGCGAGTAGCTGTTGTGCGGTGATGCGTCCTGTTGCAAGCTGGTCGGGATGTATTGCGATTCACTTTGCGCCGATGAGTCCACCAGCGAGAACTGCTCAAAGTGATTGTGGAACGAGGGATTCAGATTGTTACTGCTGTTGGTGTAATCGCCGCTCGGTGAGAATCTGTCGTACGTTTGTATGTTCTTGTCGCTATACTGTTGCTGTTGCTGGTGATGTCGAATGGGGCTGTTGGGCGCACTGGTGTGCAAGTCGTGTGAGTGCCCGTGTGGCGACGTCGATACCATCAGACCGGGGCTCGCCGAACCAGCCGGCGATGGTGGATTATGTTGTGGATTTCTGTACTCCGTTAGGTTGCCACTGCTGCTGGCGTTCGCAGAGATGCCACCAATCGATGGCAGGTTTCCATATGAGTTGTGCAATGGACTGCAGTTGGCTGATATGTTGTTCGACGACGGATTCACCATTACAGGAAGGTTGTTGAAGGACAAATGCGTTTGGCCAGTTCTCAGGCCGCCGTCCCCAGATGAATGCTGTTGCAGTTGCTGCTGCTGCTGTTGTTGTTGTTGCTGTTGTTGATGTTGCTGCTGGTACGATTGACTGTTGAATGGACTCTGCGATTGTTCGCGTTCACTTCGAACATTGTGCGAGATGGCGGCTGGTGAGGGCGATGGCGCATTCGAGAAATGCACAGAGGTGAGGTCTGGCAGCGAGCCAGTATTGGCCATCATGGCCTGCTCTTGGAGCGATTTGAAAACGTTGTTGGTCGGTGCACACGGGTTGAATTGTAGCTGTGACTTGGTCATCGAATTCTGCTGGTGCGGATGCATGTGCACATGGTGATTGTGGTTCAGTTTGTGATGGTTCAGTTGGTCCTGCAGATGGAGCTGCTGCAGATTACTGCTGCTGTGCGATTGCGAGACAATGTTCTGTGCTTTTCTCCTTTGTGCTGTCGGACTAAGGCCCACTGAGGCGGCGGGGGAATGAGATCTCTGGTGCGGATATGGATGCTGGTGCTGTTGCTGCATGTAGTGCTGCTGTTGTCCACCGTAGAGTGGATTTTCTGGCTGCATATTCAGACTCTGATGGATGGCCGAATCCGAGTTGGAACGCCGCCAATTCGATTCGATCGACGGTGGTGACAAGTATGCCACATTGCTGCTGTATGGCGATCGATCGACCTTCCTATCCGATGGCCTTCGCATGGGACCCACGCCAACACTGCGACCTCTGGACTCGCGATATGCAGTCGGCGAGCCACTGCCATTACCATTACCTCCGCCACCAACCGATCCAGAATTACCACCTCCCCCTGGGATGCCACCGTTACCACCATTACCACCACTGCCAGGAATCGGAATACCACCCCCTTGGTCGGGACTGAGACAACAATCAGATATACGCTGCTGACTGGCGGACAACGGCTCGTCCCGCCTGGTTGCGTAAACTTCCTTCATGATTTTCTCGAACTCTGCGGTGCCCTCGGCTTGTTTTTGTTTTTGCAGAGCAATTTTTTCACTAAATTTGCGCGGATTCGCCATACTGTCAAAATAATCTCACCTCACACACAGAAATATATGGCAAGCTCAGCTACCTCCTCTCCCTCTTCTTCTCGTCGTCGTTGTCGCTTTCGTTCCGTGTGTGTTCCTCTTACTTTCCGCCGCAGCGCAGCGCTATGAAAGCGAAAAAATGTCTCCTCCTTGCCACCTCTCTGTTCTGTTCTTCTTTTTTCTTACGCTGCTGGTTGATTTTGCTTTTGCTGGTTCACCCTCGTCTTCTTGTCTTATTCGTCGTTTCTAGCCTATTTTTGTTTTTGACTTTTTCCTGCTTCGCTCCACTGTCCGTCGGAGGCTCTTCTTTGGTGTTTTTTTGATGGATTTCGTTACACTTTCGGAGGCTTTTCGCCTTCCTCATAAAATTTGACACACAAAACTAATGACACACACTTGGACTGGCCGATACCAGGCCAACACAAAAATTCTGCGTGTTTTCCTCTGCTTTGAGAGAAAAATAAAATTTTTTTTATTTTCTTATTTTTTCCGTTTTTTTTTCTGTCGTTTCGTTGGCCTGATGTGAGAGGGAATATTTTTTTTCTTGTACTACAAATGAAACTGTGTCGCCTGTTGTTCTCTTCTCGATGATGGGTTATGCTAGAGCTATCTCTTGCTCGCTACAGGTCGAAATAATATGCGAGGTATAGAATATTCGGAATACACCAGAGTTGAGAGTATTCTTTTCTTCGTCTGATTGGAGAGAGAACAGAAAAACTGCTGTCATTTGGTGCTTGTCATGTGAAGTTGTACGTGATTGGGAATGGTTTTCTTACAGATTTGGATTATATGATATTGGCAAAATTGTGATTTGCGCAGTAGAAACCATAGACAAACCATACTGAGACCCCCAACTGGCAATCCTCTTGCCGCTGGCCCCCTCGATTTTTTTTCAAATTCGCCATTTTGTTTTCCTATCGGTGTTATTTGAATTTAGAATCCGTGTGAGCAACAAAAAAAAAGCGAACCAAAAAAAATGTGGTGAGTTTTCTTTTGACAGAAGTCGATTGACAAATGTCAAAATATGTAAACACAATTTTAATTTTCCTGCAACAAATTGAAAAAATGTAAGTTTTCGCGTATTTTAAGTGTGAATATTAAGAATTAAATATATTTATATTAAGCTAAGGAAGGAACCGACGTTGAGGCGTTCGCTAACCTTACCAAATATATTGGATCGCACTGGAGACAATTATTTATACCTGATGGCTAGGAAGAAAACCAAACGGAGTCGATATAAGTATCCAATAAATATGTTTCTCAATACCCAATACCTTAAATTACTATTCTATCTTCAAGGTTTGTTAGGTCCAAAGTCTTAATTACCTGCTGAATGCCGTGGAAACAATTGAATCCAATTGAAGTCAAAAACTGGGATTATTCTCGCCGCAACAACTCTCACCAAATTGATTCAGTAACTTTAGAGCAAAGGATCGATATAAGGTTTGATATCTTACGCAACCCCCTAAGGACTAATACTTAATTTAGCTTGATTATATGTTATTTGCAGGAGCAACTATCTTGAAACCCGCCCTAATTTACAAAACTTCGTTGTACAAGCACTTGTCACACTCTTGGCAAAAGAAACCAAATACAGATGGTTCGATACGAACAAGAACGAGTATAAATTATAATAGGTATTGTCGAAGATGTAAAGAAGTTTCTTCAGGTTTGTTTATCGAATTTCAAATTGGCTTTTCATTCGAATGTTTTATTTTATGCTTTCAGCCAGGCTCGGCTGAACAATGTACCTACTGTGGAAATTCTATTCATTGTAGAGGCAGATGTGAATTTGTCTTTCTCGAAGAATCGCCACATCCATTCGCGACGAACAGTCGAACGACAATTTTCTATTGTCTTATTCGCTGCTAGTAACAGCAAGAGACAATAACAAGAGTCTTAATTTGATGGATGAATCACAACAAGCGTATGTTGATTTTAAATGTTAGTTATAAGCAGTTTGAGCATTGAAATTCTTGTTGTTTATTTCAGTCTTACATATATTATCACAACAAAAAGGAGATGTGGCAGAAGATGCTGGGTCAAGCCAACAAATTGGAACAAAAGAGTGAGCAGCCATAGCAAAGACACCCCAGAGTTGTTTTAAATTATATCAAAATTAACATATGTATCTGTAAATGATATGTAAAAGAAATGGTGCCTATTTATTTGGGTGGCAGGCAAATACTGTCTTGTGTAGCTACTAACAATCAATAAATCCTGCAGCAAATTTGCGAAGCGACTGTATGTGTGTTTTCTTCGATTTGTAATTTTTTATAAAGCGTTCCTTGTTGCAGAAGTTAGAAGTAGAAGAGTTCTACCTGCTACCAAATGGAAAAACACCCCCGAACAGTAATCCACAACAAGGCGTTCATATACATCTCCAAATGCTCGGTGGCAAAGGAGGATTTGGATCCATTCTTTGTTCAATCGGTGCCCAAATCGAAAGACTACAAACCATGAAGCTTGTCGTGACCTCAGTGGCAAGAGATAACGATATTAACGGAAAGAAATGACTTAAGGCTTACACATACGGCAAACTGGATGAACCCAATGAAGAGCCATCGACATCCAAAAAGGAAAGACCATCCATTTCATCTATATAGAATTAACAAATCTTTATTTACTATAAATAAACGTATAATACACAAGTTAGGTTAGTTAAACCGAATAAAATGATCCTATGTCCAAATCTGGTAATCATTGTGTCGTAAATTGAGATGAGACCCATGCCAGGCGAAATTTAATTTAGTGAGTATAAGCTCTTCCGAGTTAAATTGTATTCTAGAAATAGACATTTTTTTTACTGCATATTCAAAACCACAGGTGCATAACACTTACTTGATTGAGTACGAGATTCCCGTTGAATGGTCAATGATCTTTCCCTTCTCCATTTGTCTCGGTTTTCCACCTCTTGCTGGAACTGTATGATGCACTCTAGGAAGGTAACCATTGCTGTATCGAACATCGTATCCCAAAAAAAACTTAAATCCACCGGTCTTTCAAAAGGTGTTTTTTCTTTGGTTCTAGGTTCCTTTCTTAGCTCCGGGATAGTAGGTTTCTCCACAGATTTTTTTTTTCCAAGTAGCTCTTATAATCGTGCCATTCATCTTCGGCGATCTTGAGCTCACGTTCGAATAGTTCCAACATTGAGTCGGTGCAATCATCGCACAATGGATGATGAACAAAGCATCGAAGAGTTGCGCCTTTGTAGAAACTCAGTGCTCAGCTTTTTTATTTTATTTCCGTTTATCGAGTCAGTCAGACGGTGGCACAAGATGATCAAAACCACTTTCGTTAGGATCGATTTCATCCACATTTGTTGATAAATTGGCACTAAATTAAAGCATTTTATTGTGATGTCATTTGGCTTAAACTCATTCAATGTACTTACACGATAATTCTGCCATTGCGTGCTCATTAATACTGCCGAAACACCCATCCAGGCTGAGTGGCTTTTTGGCATCTTTGGCAGGCAAGCTGACCGACACTCTTTCATCAGCCATGGTCTTTCGGCATGGTGTTTCGGTGATGGTTCTTTTGCAATAAAATGGTTTGCAGAAATTTCGTATACATCCCAGCATACAATTCGACGTCCTTTTCGGGTTTTTGTGGGAGGCCGTCCGTCGTTCATTTTCCTAAAATAAAGACTAGTAAATATATATTTTATTAATACTTTAATTCTACTTACGCTCAACTTACGACTTACAAATAAAATCCAATTGAAATCCCAAAAAAGCCCACGTAGGTAAATAAACTATTTGACAACAGTGGTGAAATCTGTCAGTGTCAGTTTCAACAGCAGTGAGCTGTGGCAGTGTTCAGTAGTACAGCTTTTTTTAAAAGAAGTTCAACTCAAATTTGGTGAATAATGTGGTATTCGATTGGGCGCTCTCAGAGCACTTTTTTTGCTCTTATGTGGTATTCGTTTGGGCTTCTTCAGATTTGCCCTCAGATTCCAGATTTCGTGTGGCTAATCGAACATAAAACTTGCTCTTGCTCTTTTTTGTGTTGATATTCGTGCGATTTGAATATGTGTAGTCTTCGACACTTTTCTAAGCGATTTCCATTCACTGGTTAAATTTTGTATTAAAACATTAGAAATATTTGTCCCGATTGATTTCTAAATATTTATATATAAATAATTTACAAAAATAGATTCACTCGATGCAATGCCTTTCTTTGCTGGAGAAAAAATTCACTAAAAAAGTAAACAAACTCCATCAGTTGTCAAACTCAAACGCACTTGTATTGGTAAATCTGAGAAAATATCTAGATTCGCAAAAGTGCTCTGAAATCTGAAAAAGATTGCTTTTTCCTGTACCAAACGAACATAAAAATTGCTCTGAGAGCAAAAAAAGTGCTCTGAGAGCGCCCAATCGATTACCACATAAGATAAATTTTTATGTTCGTTTGGTACAGGAAAAAGCAATCTTTTTCAGATTTAAGAGCACTTTTGCGAATCTAGATATTTTCTCAGATTTACCAATACAAGTGCGTTTGAGTTTGACAACTGATGGAGTTTGTTTACATTTTTAGTGAATTTTTTTCTCCAGCAAAGAAAAAGGCATTGCATCGGGTGAATCTAATTTTGTAAATTATTTATGTATAAATATTGAGAAATCAATCGGGACAGATATTTTAATACAAAATTTAACAAGTGAATGGAAATCGCTTAGAGAAGTGTCGAAGACTACACATATTCAAATCGCACGAATATCAACACAAAAAGAGCAATGGGCGTTTTTATGATCGATTAGGCACGAAATCTGAAATCTGAGGGCAAATCTGAAGAAGCCCAAACGAATACCACATAAAGTATCTTATTATCTCAGTACATTTTCATCAATTGTCATATTAGTTGTTGTTTTTTTCTATTCAACCGCAAATTACTCATTCACCATTATTGTTCCATTATAATAACAAAAGATACGACCTATAAATATATTAATGTAAGCTTTGAAATACGAGACATGTAAAAATAAAACAAATACAAATACGTATACTTTATTTTAAATTATATTTCAACTAACGGAGAAACTCATAATATATACTTAATAACAGCAACGATATTAATCTTAGTATTTATAATTATAGTTATATAATTATAACTAAACTTCAGAAGTATACTAAGCAACATTATGTGATAGCATATTCTACTCGATTTATTAACTGCCTCCCGAATGTTCGCTAAACATGTTTTTATGTGTTTATTATTCTTCAGAACTGTTCATCTTTCTTTTATGTCAAATAAATATACAATTATTTTTTAAAATTGATCACTGTCCATACAAAATTTTGTTGTAATAATTATTTTCAAATTTAACGGACAAAATTTGATGAACGCAGCCAGCAACTTTGCCCACAGCGGAAGCAGGTAGAAAGCAACTTTGCCCACAGCGGAAGTGGCTTCTGTAAGGTGCCAGTGTGTTGGTGAGCCGAAATTTTTGAAGTTTCGTGACATTTGTTAATACGATTTTCTATGTAGCAATACTAATGCACCTTACAGTCGCCACCCCATGGTAATATAGCTTGTAGGCAAGTAACGGAAAATTGGCCGGAGTTGGGGGTCTCAGTATTGTCTCTGGTAGAAACAGAATGTCGTTATTGTTCCATAGGGTATAGCGTTGTTTATATGAGTTTTAACATAATATACAAAAATGTATTGTTGACAAAACACCTTCTTCGTTTTTTCGTTATTTTCTTCACTGTTCACAAGGAAATAAATGATTTAAAGAAATGAAATAAAAATAATTTAGGTATTTCGTATTTTGAATATAATTTTTTGTGTTTCATCTGTCAGCTTTATTTTTAACTGACATTTGCAATTTACAAAAGTTTTTTTTTGTGTATATGTACTGGAAAAAGACGAAATATAAAAAAAGGCTGTGCAAGTGAGATGAGGAAACACTTCATCGAGAAATTATGGCTTCGTTTTTACGTTGGAGAGAAGTAGCACCTTAAAATAAAATCAAAATACATTGTTGTACTTTTTCACAAAACACATTTAATTTGAAAATCAGCTTTGCTTGTTTTTCATTTTGTCGAGTCAAGCTGTGAAGAAAGTATACTAGGCAATCGGATTCGTCTTAATTGTGTACTTATCATACTGAATGAGACTTTTAGAAATCTACTGTCAAATGTGATCTTTGACAATACAGAAAGTAGCTATGGATTTTGACACAATGGCTATCTGGTCCGAATTATTTTATTTTATTTTTTTCTTTCACTCGCCGGTTTAAATATGTTGGCATTGTATTTTGAAGTTTGTCCTTTTTCGCAATTTTCGGCTTTGGTTGGAGTCTATAAGAACGGGCTCGATTTTAAGAACAACTTGATGTGGATCTTTGAGTCCTCTTGTTTAAATAATCAATCATTTATGTAACATGCGTTTCACGGTTTATCAAAGCAAAAGATGCGGTTAACTATTTTACTTTGAACTTAATATTCGACATTATTTGAAATTTCGTCAGACATTTTTAGGCTCCAAGGTATGCGTTGCCATAATTATATTCCGATCACTTATTTTCATTTTTTTTTTCCGCACATCTGTCAAAAATCGTCCACTAACCCGGAACCTATTTTATGTTCTCACGAACTTGATGGTCAAAAGTAAAACCTATATGAAACCGTCGCTCCAAGAATGTTTAAACTTGTTTCACATTATTTAAATATTATTGTAAACATGCTATTTGACGGTTGAGATCTAACGGTGCTTTCGGTTTGGGAGAAGTCAACTGATAAAATGGTAATAAAACTTAAAACCAAAGGCGTTAATAAATTTTACTTCTCACAAACGATCATCTCAAACGATCATTTTCGGAATGCTCTTCACAAGTAGATCGGTTGCATGACAATAGTTTGACGTTACATTGGGATTGGTGATTGTTAAAACTTGTTCTTGACAATTTTACTAAATTTGATGTTTGAATTTAATTTTAGTTAGCATTTCATGTATGTCACACCTTTCGACGAGTCTTATGAGACAATGAAGAACATACATACATCAGCACAGCATTTCCGCCTCAACTAAATTTCAAGACGAATTTTGTTGTTGTCATTAGCAGTAGGTACCTATGTATTTTTTTTAAACGCACACTTTACTTTGCGAATATGAATCATTTAGACGAAACGGCAATCAGTCAGAGAGAATTCTTGCTGATGAGTATTTATTTACTAAGTGTATTATGCAAAAGTTTTTGTATTTTATTTTTGGTAATTTATTGCCACTATACCTACCTACAGTTGGAGTGGAATATTGTGTTTTTGTTTTAGCTTAACATTCTGACATGTGTATTGAAACTGAAAATTTAATCGATGGGCATTGTTTTGCGGGAAATATAGGAAATTCATGGCAATTTTTAATTTGAATGTGCATGTTGTTGCAATTCAAAACAAGATTATATAATTGTAAAATATATTTAGAATGTGGCACAGATTTTATTGACAGAGCCAACTGACGTTGATTATTGTCTCATTTCGCGGAGTTGAGTTTAGAGTGTGAGATAAGGGCAGACAGGTTTCTTACATAGATATTTTATGCTTTTCGTGTAAACATTATGGTATTATTAACATATTTTTGGCTTGGGAAATAAATTAAAACCGGAATTAAAGGCGGTCATAGTGTCTTCAGCGAAAAACTGCGACTGGTTTGTGTTTGAGGATATACATAATTTCGGTAGACTTGTAAACCATTCGGATTAACTTTATGTTAATACATCTACCTTTGAATACCGTTGGCGTTAGTTGGTTAATAAAGATATATTTATGCGATCGATGGCAAGTATGGCGTTTCCTAAAATAGCTAAAACTCCAGCCAACAAAAGCTGTCATCTGGTTATAAAAAAAGTTGTTTAAGATATACATAAAACCAGCACACAATTCCGAAAGATTAAGTTTTACTGTGTACATGGAAAAAGTGTGTGTTTGCTTTATATTGAAGGTTAAATATTTTTGACAGTAGTTTGCTAAGCTGGCTGACGTGATCTGTTGTACTTTTTACTGGCCAAAATTGATCAGTTTTTTTGTTGGTCAAGAATTTAAATTGTATGCCTGACGGAGTATGAAAGTGACATTAAGGACCCATCTTTTTTTTAATTTTAATTTAATTTAATTTAATTGCTTAATACAAGCGTATAAAACAAGTAAACTTAAGACTATATTAAAGATACAAATATTGAAGGTAAAAAGGGATTTAGTGACATAGAGGTTACAGGGGCGATTCCTCTCAGTTAGCTAGTTTAGCGGCGCTAAACCAAGAAAAATTCTTTGAAAAAATGACAAGGTTAATAATTGCAATAATCAATGACTTACTAAATAACAAAATTACCTATTTACAAATCATGCACGAACACACAACACAATCATCCCATAGAAAAAGTCCCGCATTTAGCGTAAAATATTGAGCTACCAAATTTCATACAATCTATACACTATACCTTAAGAGTGTCGTACGTAACTCGTAAGCAAAGCCCTGTTAAATGAACAGCAATGTTAGCGCAAACAAATGCGCTAAAACTTAAAAATGGGGTTGAATCTTGAATGTGCGTTCTCTTATTTTTGTACTTTCGTATGTTTCTCTTACCTACTAGTGAAATTATTGCAGTAAGAGAATTCGTGTGCTTAGGCTTACTCGTTTCGTTATTTGATTAAGTGTTATTTAATACCAAAAAGTCATTGTAAAATTTGTTAATTTATTGTTTTATATTTTCGTGGATTATAAATGTGAGTAAATAATATTTTTGTGGATTATGGGTTGTGGACGTGGTGGGTGGTGCTTTAGTATATGAGAGTGCGCTCTTGTTCTGTTTTCTTTTTTTTTTTTTGCGAGAAGTGCGATGGAAGTAATGCAGGGCTAAAAACAATGTTGAATAGATCATAGTGAAATTTTCATAACTTTATTTTGTGCAGAAACCCGTGTCGGTAGCATCGTCTAACGTGGATCTATTTTTTTAATTGTTAAATGAACTCTCTGAGTCTTTCATCCTCAGATTGCTGGAATCTTTGTGTGGAAAGCTTCCTACAGTTATTGTAAAATAGGAATTCGTTTTGTTTCGTTACATAAACACTTTTCGTCGATAAATAAGGCTGCTTTTTCATACTTCTAAACAAATGCTAAGTTTTTATTTGCTTGATTCATGTTATTTGAGTAGGGACAGGATAAATAACAGGATTTTTATTTTGGTAGGAAATAAATGATATCTGCAACAATAACTGCCCAAACAAAATCCTTAAATTTTTTTTAAGCGTAGCTAACCCAATGCTTAAGACCAGGAATCGCCACTGAGAGGTTAGAGAACTCTTACGATCAACGTTTAACAAAGCCAAGTACAGAGTTAGCTCTGCTAATAAAGTTGGCGATGTGAGAACGAAAGTCAAGTTGGGCGTCGCAGATCGGAGAATGGATGAAACAGTGGAGACAGGCTCGTTATTAATGAAATAAGATCTTTGACTCAGGGGATGGCGTTTGCGGGAGAAAGTTATAGCTTGACAGTGATGCCAGGCTTTTCGTACTGAATTGCCCACGACGATTACCAAAAATGTTTTTTTCGCCCATTTTGACGTCAAAAAACAACAAAATACACTATCTGTATTGTTCTGAACGCTTTTTTCGCCCTTTTAGCTTATTTTGAAAAGCAAAATACTCACGAAATGGGTAATTACATACGATCTGACATCGCTCGGTTTGGGTCAGATTGTAGTGGGAGAGAGTCATCAGTGCGAGATATTTGCTTAGAGAATCTCATATCATCTGCGTAGATCTCCAGGTTTGAGAGTAAAATGACACGCACTACATCATTATTTGCCAAATTAAAAAGCAAAGGTCCGAGATGACTTCCCTGTGGTACACCAGAAGCCGCTATGACAGTCTTAGAGACAGAAAATCTAAAAAGGACACTATATACTAGCGATCTTCTATCTCAATCCATGAGGTAAATAACCTTGGAAAATCAGTCGCTTTTATTTTGAAGAGTATGACCTTGTGGGAGATCTTAACGACCCATCTATCTTACGTTCAGTAAATATAGTCAAGACAAATAAGTTGTGTTTTATTCACTCTGTTTTCAAAGTGTTGGCAGGTTATGCCAGTTTTCGGATCGGAGCTTTGACAGTAATTTGATCTCATAGGTTTTTCACACCAAACCGAAAACCGTGTTTTCCTTGAAAACTCGTAGATGCATTCACACCGACCACCAACTAGTTTTCGTTTGACGTTTCAATCAGCTGTCAGACACTAGTCGTTAAACTTCGGTGCAAACTTTTTTGGTTACAAATTTCGATGAATGAATTTAGTGCATTTCAAAATAATAATAGCCCATAAAAAATGGGTGTGAAAACCCTATTAGCCCTCGGTGTTTTTTTTTAGTCCGGCAGATGTCATTATAAGCTCGAAGAAATCGCTGTCCCGTATATTTTATGGAACCTCCTTAGTGTTTGTTGGCAAGATCTTATCACCGTGAGACAAGTAGGTAACATCTACTAAATTATGATGTAGTTTTGTTTTCAAGGTAGACAGTATTCGAAACCAGGTATACCTACCTAAAAGTCAAAAAGATTGTGGGTAATTTAATAGTGACAGAAAATACACTTCTTCACAAACAAAACCAACATCTTTGCCGCTTCTTTTCCAATATGTGCGAACAAATAGACTCAGTCCTGAATACCGCACCTTTTTTGACACCGCCATTAGAACCAATAACCAATAAAAACCCATTTTTAATGTTACAACAACTTTGTACGTTCACCATGACAATAATCGTGCACCCCCTCAAAACAAATACATAAATCACATGTCACATTCCAGGCATTGAACTTTTCGACATTTTTCCACAAAGCGTACTCTCCACCATAATTACAATCCTTTCAATCCCCCACTCACGGTTCTGTGCAATACCAAAGAGCACTATACACAAATAAAATTGAAAAATTCGATTTAAAACGTCCGTACTCACATGCAATCAGCCTTGACCAAATTACGTGCCCTTCTCTGCTGCTGCCAGTCAACGGGTTCAATCTGATGAACTTTATTGCATGTCGAATTGGCCTCGCAGCACACAGGAGTACAATAAAAAAAAGAAAAAAAAAAAAAAGAAAGCAGAAACTCCTCGTCGTAAACATCCATCCTTCAAATGTTACCTCTACCCGTCTATACCTATATCCTGCATTCTGTAAGCGTGGTGCATTATCGATTGATATTCTGAAATGTGACCGCCCTGGAGGAACGTTCGAATTTCGAGTGCTTAAAACTGCCCAACATTGTTGTTTGCGTAACTTTTTTCTCCTAACAACTTTTGGATTTAGTACGATATGCTCCTTCGCGCCATTTGTAATTCCATTAGCTCCGCAACAAAAAAGAAAAAACGGAAAAAGCAACTGAACTATGAAACAGAACTGCACTTCAACCAGAGATCCATAAAAACAGAAGCACGAGAATGTAATAACAAGTATAATCCTCGCGGGCTTTTGAACAATTTAATAATTCCGCACAAAATGTTGATTGTGTGCGAGGACATCGCCTGACAGCGTGCATTTAGCTGAAAATCCGTTCGATGCTGTATCCGTCGCGTCGGTCGGTTGAATGCAATAATCCTCAACCGCCTGTCCATCTGTTCGATGAACCAAAATGACTCACCACCGTCTGTCCGCATTATGGCTTAAGCTATAACGAGAATAAAAATCCTGCTGGCCCGGCCCGGGAGAGAAAGAGAATTTCATTAACGCCACGTTGGCTGGCGGTATTTAGTGAAATTTCCACCTCTCGACTTGATCGAATATGGCGAAAGTAAGTTTTACCAAATTGAAATCCATTTTGCTTTCACATGCCGATGACGAGCCGATACGATGTTGGTGGATTAAACCAGTGGCCAACACTATGTATGTGTGCGTGCCGAATAAATATCCTGGATGTGATGTGCGCATCAGCGTAATGTTATGCAAGAACGCTCGTTTCGTAAAGTGTCACGGACGAGATAATTTGATGATTATTATCGTCGGCATGGTGTTTGTTATGATCGTGTCTGTATATTGCATGAGGTTGCGTCAATTGACCCCGCCGGAAAGGAAAGCACTGCATACTCGAAGTGGATCCAAGGGATATTGCTTTTTTACATACTGTAGATGTGGATCAATTATTTTAAAATTTAACATCAGTTTCCTTAATTGAAATTGCAAAACAAATAAAAGTGGCTGGCAAAATAAGTGCGTATACGCCAGATAGCATTTTTCAGCAACACAGTATGATTCGCAGGACGAGTTAACGAAACAATCAGGCGGGATTTAATTGGATTGGATTGGCTGTTCTTCTGTTAAGTGTTTCTGTGAATTGGATGTTAAACAGATTTTCGGAAGTTAATTCTGAAAGCAATAAATGCAGTCGGTTGGTGGGGATTTTAACAGCTATATGTCCGCCTGATGGCCATTTGAGTGAATCAGTTGAAGAAATTCGCCGATAGTTGGGATTGACAGCAGATGTGCTTACAGGAATGTAAATTACGCACCAGGCATGACAAGCAACTTTATGGACAGAAAGTGTGTGAGAATCATGTTTGACGGTAAATGGAAAGAAATAGTTTGAATAACTGAATACGAAAAAGTGCATGTCTTATGAATCAGAAATGTCATTTACCTTGAACGAAAGCTAGTCAGCTAGCAAACGTCAGTTAGTATACAAAAATGTAATGCAACTGTTGATGACTTTTACGCTGCATTTATTAGTAGCTGGGTTAGAAACTGATTCGAATCGCTAGGAAATAAATTAACTTCGTTAAAGACAGAAAATTCAAAATTAAGGTTTTTGCTTTTCTTTCAAACAATTGACAAGTGACATGTATGGCTTTGTTTTTTTTTGGCCAAGCAAGTGGAAGTGCAAGTCTCCAGGGGCCCAATTCCGCAAAAGTGAGTTTTCTTGTGTACCCGAAAAAAAGTATACACTGGCTTGATCTGATTCCGCAAGAGTGTAAGTAGGCTTTTTTGACAGTTTTCGTGCACACAATTCAAAAAATGTATTCACTCTGTTCTCGACTGGGAGTTGAGGAATTTAAGCAAAATGGGCGAACCGAAGCCAATGAAAAAAGCGAGTTTCGAACAAAAATAATATTGGTCTTCATGGAGGAAAACGTAGATTTCGCTCACGACAGGTTTGTTTATTTCCCTAATATTATAATTTCTTATACCTATACATGGATACATATTTATTTTAGATTTAAATCATCAGATGGGGCTCATTTAAAAGCCACTAAATGGCAAATGACATTCATTTCGCCCCATGACATTCATTTCGCCCCATGACCCCAATTCTCGAAAACTCTCGCATACGTTTATCAGTCAAAATCTCCGATTCTATGCGAAAAACTGAAATTTGCAATTCTCGAAATCCGCATACGAGAATTTCTCTTCGAATTGTACTCGTCTGGCATTTTCCATGCGGATTTGCGACTCGCATACGGATTTTTGAGTTTGACACTTCAATACTTCAAATAACGGATTGTGTTTTGGATTATGTATATTTCCATTGCGCCTAACTGCTCCATTGCCAAATCAACAAATGCTAAGCCCAAATCACCCAAAGAATCCATTGCAAAAACACATAAATGTTCACTAAACATACAAGTATTTTATTATATCTCTTGTTTTTGTCAATCAAAAATATTAATACGAAACCAATTTAAATTTGAATATTGCTCTTTGAATTGATGGGAATTTTCTTTCACAACCTGTCAAAAATCGTTTACTTGACGTACTCAAAAATTCTACCTCATTCGAGAGGTGAATATAATTTTCGCATAGGTGGAAAACAAAAGCCGAACAGCTTTGAGAATACCAATTTTTTCCGTATGCGAAAATTTCAGGCGGATTTGCTCGTATACGAATTATGTTATGCGGAATTCGAGAATTGGGGTCCAGTTGTTGGAAATTGTGTTCAAATTCACCTTATTGAATTACTTTTTGACACTAATTAATAAATTTACCTATTGTAGCTTTTCACCTCGAAAATCAACCAGGTTTGCATGTAGAGTCCGTCCTGCGAACACAGTTCCCACAGCTCGAGATGCCAAAAATGCGAAAAAACCGAGTTGCATTTGATGCTTATGTCATTGCGTGTTGAACAAACAAAAATATTCGTCAAATGTTCAATAGTTTTTTTTCTTACAAGAAATCCAACAAATAAAACTTCCCTATTAGTTTGCAGAATAATACCGATGAGCTAATCAAATTTTTTTAGATTACTATCTGCTCGCACTGACATTGAGAATTGAGTTAGTTGATAATGATTATGGAGAGCATCGACTTACATTGGTTAATTCTTTATCTTTTGCCACCAGTTTTGGATTGTTCAATTTGAAAGTCAACGATAAGATTTGATGAAACGTCAAATTAACCCTGTCTCTCTTTGGTGGAAACACTTTCAGTGATATTAATAAAAACGAGATAGATTTATTTGGCCGATTTAAACATTTAAACATTCATATTGAGCCGTACTATAGATTAGCGATGAATATGAGTTGAAATATGGTTAATTTAAGCGTGTTTTTGCTTACTATTACTCTATTTTTCTCTGAGTGTAATAACAAATTTTAGTTTCGGCTTAAATTCACGGAAACTCACAATTGGGAAATTTGTATGGAAAATAAAATTAAACTACTGTGAACTCCTAAAATTTAGGGTCGAAACTAAACATGTTTATTAGTAAGGCACATTCACTGTAAGAAGAACAAAAAGGAACAACCGAAAACCAAATCTTACGTGTGATATGTGCATATGGTGTCTACCACTTCAGCAAAAGCTCTCCAACAAATTTCACCGAAAAGAACAATTCTGAATTTGGGGGCAATTAACTCGGATCTTTAATGAAAAATGGCGCAAGTAACGACTTCAAAATTTAGTGCAGGACATGAAAATGGTGCAGGGAAATAAGTCCCTGGGGAAATAAAACCACTTTCTTATGGGAACTAAGTACACATTCAAAAATAAGAAGGGGTAACCTACTTCTTCCAACACTTAGGATTGGACAACAAACTCACGATTTTTTATTTGAGTATTTTCAGAGTCTTGCAAACTGAATTTCGAAAGGAGTATTTTTTCAAACAGAAAAAAATTACCAAGCGGCTATTCGTACGTCGTTAGGGACACGGCTTAGGGACACGGCTTAGGGACACGACAACGTAACGAAAGGTTATTGCAGACGGAATTTTAAAATCGACACACAGTGAAAATGGTTTTTAGAGACGACTTTTTATTTCGCTAAATTCAAGGTTTAGCTTTAGAGTAGAGGATATAAGAACATACACTTAATTATATGAAAATTTCGTATACAAACATTTTTGAGAAAAGAAATTGACTTTTATCTTCAGCAAATTTGAGAAAATAAAAGACAAATATTCGCAAAAATATTCATCCATTCATGTGTGTTCGTATTCAATTGGGTACTGAATACAGCCATTTGGCCGTCATTGTCAAAGTGACATTTTGTTACGTTATCTTGTCCCTAAAACCGCGTCTCCACGAGTCATAATTATGTCAGACTTTGAAGTCAGAAGTCTTGTCCGCCATATTTGCAATGCTTTTGTTGGGCAAATTGTGTTATGACATTTCATTTCACAAGGTGCCATCAATGAAGAAACAAGTGAAGGTGGTCTCCCTTTGAAAGCATTAAACGATCCAGAAAAATTGGAAAACCAGATGTTAGCCGAAAACAAAAGAAAGCACAGATTGTGGGTAAATCCGTTTCTTCAGAAGCGAAAGCTACACGATTTGGCGCATTTGTTAAAAGATGTTTTATGGGACAATGCATCGGATATTTATGTATATGGAAATAAACATTTTAAATAATTATAGACTTTCAGATGACGTCCACAGAAAGCGATTGGTTAAAAATTGCCACGATTTGACAAATTCTGTGACTTTGACACTGGGATCGATAGACGTAAAACATATCCTTAAAGGGCAAAGATACTTTGACGCCATATTTCTCCACTTTGCGAAAGTCGAAAATCAGCCATAATTGTATCCGCGCCCATGTATTACATAGAATTACCAAAACAAAATGAGTTTTTGCTGTCAAACGCTGGTCTAGACTTCAAATGTCAAATTTCAGTCAGAAGATCTGTCTGCAGAGATGGCAGGTAAAAAAGTCTGACTGAAAAGTCTAGATTTCTGTCGTATCCACAAAATCGCGGTCTACATGAGATACATTGTTGTCGTGACTGAAGTCTTGACTGAAATTATGTCTCGTGGAGACGCAGTCTAAGCCCTCGACGGATCCTTATTCTGCTGCCTAGAAAAATAAGTCCGACGACTAAAAAACGAAAAAGATTGATTCCAATATGACTGCTTAACCACGCATTACAGCGATGTCCATGTTTTGTATTGCAGCGCGCGGGTTGTAATACAGGGTGGCGGGTCTTTTTTTAAATGCACAATATCAATAGGGGAATCGTTTAAGTGAAATGCGCAAAATAGCGTCGCGTCTCATTTTCTCTGTTCATAACTTTGTAAAGTCGAGTTCGGCAAAAAAAGCCTTGATAGGCGCGTCGCGTTTTAAATTAAAGTTAAAACATTTTTGTTCGCTATACAGTAGTGAATTTTTCAATTTCCTTTTTACACATATCGGTAATCTGGAAAAACAAAACCAAATTGAAATAAAGTAGTGACAGACTATTCTTTTGAGCCAGCCTGTACCGAGGAACCGAAATTCTATTGTTCGTATTTTGAAATATAAATAAATGCATTTTATAGGAAGTATAGGAAGTACATAGTTTTAGCTGACAGGCTTTATCCATAGAAAAGCTAAAACTACATAGGAAGTACATAGTTTAACCTTACAGAAGAATGATTGCTTTTAGAGACAATTTCGAATCAAATGTCAAAAGAACCATTTTTTCAACCTTGCCAATTAATTTGAAACATATTTCACAATCACTCCACTACTCTTTAAATTTACGCAATAGAAACATTTTAACTTAAGACAACAGAAAATCAAAAACAGCAAAAAAAAAAAAAACAGTGTTGCTGTACAAGGATACAAGCCGCAGTAAAGTTGATGAATGCTATAGGAGTGACGAACACCGAATGCCTGTGACATATCAGAGCAAAAAAACCTATGGACATCGTCGATTCGAGGTGCTGCTATTGTTCTTGTACTTTTTTGATCCCCAGAAATGTGCATCGCAAGTCAGTGTATTCTTTATTGATTCGGGTGCCGCTAACTCTGTGATGGAATACGATTAAAGCTTGTGATGCAGACAAAGTACAGCCATCGAATTTTTATAGGTTTTCCCCATATTCGTATTGGAAAAAGCAATACAGCTCATGACCACATAATAAATCGGCACTGTGGTGGATATGGGTAATATTAAGCAGTATCCCATAAAAAGTACTCGATTCAAAGAATGGAATAAGTATTTTGGCAGGGTATTGACAGACCTTCATCGGGCTTTAATTTGTCCGTTTCTTTCCTAATTCTTCAAACACAACTTACGCTGACCAACAAAAACGATCCCAAAGTTGGCATTCCCTATGCACCAACAGAGGGAAATATCGTCTTCGTACTGACAACCAATTTAATTTAAAACGCCGCGATGTCCTGCAAATCTGCAACAATTTTCTGTCTACGATGAACAGATGAAGCCATTCAAGCTCGTCAGCAACTATGTACAAGGATTTAAAACACTCCCGAAATATTTGTGTACTTCTGCTCTCCCTCTTTGACACTCACAGCCGTCAACCACCACCTCTGTCAACGTAATTTTTTTTCCCACACATCCGAATTAAATAAAACATTCATAGAATTGTAAAGGAACTTCCTCCCAAAGGTCCTCGATAGCACTATATATACCTACCTATCTTTTGAAAAAAAAAAAACCCCAATACACAAACCCACTTCCTTTTACGACTTTCGACAACAGGATGCGGAGGAAAATAATTATTTTTGATACATTTATGCGTTATCCGCTTACATTGGGATCTCCTGCTGCAGGACCAACTTTAATGACACCGTCACCCCCATGGCTCACCTCTGATTTGTACGACATGTTTCGTGACACGATACCCCCACAAGAGCCAAGGGAACATCGAAACTTAAAACTTCGAACGAGCAGCAGTGTCATTACGCCATACACACTCCCGCCCGCTGGCTGCGGAGTGTCCCTGTTTGATCTCGGTATTCTGTCGCCTGCTTAACTCATTGAAATGTGTGTTGCTGTGATTTTCACACGCTCATTCAATCCGTACGCTCCGTTTGTTGCACATTCAAGGATTCGCATAGAACGTTTGGTTTTGTCGCTTGGTCTCACCTCAACCCCATCATTGCCGGTAGTTTTTTTTGTTTTGTTTTCTTTTTTTTTTTTCGGATTCCATCCCGATAAGGATCTTTATTTATGTTTGTTTGCACTCTGGCGGAAAAGGAAATGTTTCGCAATCCCTTCAGTGAAACGAGAAATCAGGAGGAGAGACAAAACGAGGCGAGAGAGAAATTCCATACACCGCTCTGGGGGCAGATAAGCTGGGCGGGCGTTCTTTTTTGCACCTTTTATGACTTCCTAACACCTGGCTACGGTGTCGCCGAGAGTGAGAACTAAGAAGGAGTCAGAAACAGGAGGAGAGTGCGGTGCTCGCCTTTAAATTGGAATTGGAAGTTGGAATGCGCTCTGGGGCTCCTGAGGTAAACCAGTTGAGTTTTGTTTGTTGATTTTTCTCACATTTAAAAGGGTGCTTCCTTTCGGCGGTGCTGAGGGACTGTGGTACAGCTGCCATTTGGGTTCATCCGGGGGCGTTTTAAAAGGAAAACGCTTTCATTTTGCTGGAGTACAGCTTCCGTAAATAACCGTTTACGATCTCGCAGGTATACTTGCTCGATAGTTGCATTGCCAAGTGAGGGGATATCCTTGCATTTCGCCGGTTGGTTTGCATATCGAACGGGGAGATGGTGTTTATATTCAGATTGGAAAGTCGAAAGTAATGGCAGTAAAATGAGTTTGCTTTAAGTAAGCCATTTCAACGGGAAGAGCTTTCAGTCGCATCGATATTTGCAACCGGAAGTGGTTTAGTTTTCATTCTTCGTATAGGGTGTTCTGAAAACTGCACTGCTATGTTTTGTTTTCAGTTATGTCTACCTATAACGCTTGTCGACTTATTACATCCTTAAGATGTCATTCGTGTTGTGCTGTCTCACGTATTCGAAACTGGGGTCCTTTACTGGGTTCTTGGATTCAGTACTAGCTTCAGAAGAAGAAACAATTTCGAACTGCATCAAGCCCTGTTATCTTCGTCACTCTATAATCGCTGATCTAGATTTTGGGTATTAGAGGAGGTAATCCCCAGTAAAACACTTGATCTTCGAAAAGAGTTGACAGTCTCGCACAATTTTCTATACACAAATTCCACCACGGTTTGATTATAGAAACGGGCTTAATATCCGTCAAGCTTTTGTCAGTTTCATCCCTTCATAAGATGCCTTTCGGGGTAGGTATGTAGAAAATCGTAGATCCCCAAAAATCCTCTTGCCAACTGAAGCACACGTTTGCACATAATTTACCTTGCTTGTATTAAATTAGTTATTCAACTACTGTGAACCCCCTTCCATTCCGATATCAGTGTACCTATATCTGCGTGTGATGTTGGGCTCTCCAAACAGTAGGTAGAGGTATCCACACCAGTTGTTTGCTTTGCTATCCAGTTTTGATACCAAAAGGTCGTTAGAGTAATTTTAATCTAATTATAGATAGCAAATTATCTCCAATCAATATGTGCAAACAATCGTGTGCATTCATATGTGAAGAAAGGGTAGCGGGAAAAAAAAAAAAACTGTACACATATTTGCTAAACTATTATAGACTTCCGCACGGCTGAAAACTATTTTAGTTTGATTTAGCTATATCGATTTAGTCAACAGGAAGCCCTTAATTTGAACAAAGTTTGCGTGAACATTGAATAGGTTATGATCAATTATTGTTGATGAATATAAACTTAGTAAGTAATTTCTCAAGCTGAAAATGGTTCAGGGAGTTTATAGGTTAAGTACGATTAGGTATACCTACCAGTCTTAACTAAAAGTTAATCACATATTTAATGATTCTGAAAATTGACAATGGTTTGGAAATAATCGAGAAATGAATTTATTCAACACAATTTCCTTCTCCAGAGTGTTCCAGAGTATTTAAGGTTGCTTGGCCAAACTAGCTTGGTCACGTCATTCAAACTCGAAATGGAACAGCAGTTTTGTTTTTGGTGCGATAGCAACTGTCGTTACTCAGCTTCCTGTCTGAAGAATACATCAGATCGAACTATTGTTTGGTAGTGCATGTAGTATACGCCATGCAGCTTCAGCTGAACCTACATACCACCTAAAAACATGACAATCATCATTTCGTAATTTGCTACCGGCTACCTACTCACCTCAGGGCTTACAACTCCAAATAAAAAGCTGGTCTGGATTTACTACTTCCCTTTTGGACACTCATCGCAAATTTATAAGTTCAAAGATTTGCCGGTCCGTGCTTTGATTGGAAAATAAAGCAAAAATATAAAAGAAACCAAAAGAAAATAAAGGAATTGCATTTTTTTTAATGTCTAACGACCAAAACTAAATAGCCGTCAGAATGAAAGGGACCGCACTACCCAACATGCAAATTTCCGTGACACATATTTTAGTCTTCCATCTTGTATATGGGTAGAAATTATGGGAAAGTTCTGCATCTGCATGTTGATATTTGTATAGCAATGGCTTAAGGAATTTAATTTTCCTACAAAATAAAATGTCTTTTATAAGTGATGAACGGACATCCCCTCTATATTATTTCTGTAATTTCTGTAGTGTGTTTCTCCCTTTTGCAGTTCACACGGTCAACCAATCTTAACAAAAGAAGTGTCAAAAAAAAGATATTTTTAGGGTGCTTATCTTTGCATTTTTACTTTTTTTAAATATTAACAATTAAAAAAAAAATTATTTTACTGCATTAAATTTCAACTACGCAGTTGTGTACAAACTATGATTCCGGGAAATACTTTTCTTTCGTTCTTCACGCACATAAACTACAAACAACGTCACGAAAGAGAGTCGACAGTAGAAGAGAGTTACAGTAAAGATTTATGTAAAACCTTCTGCCTACGCCTGAGCGATGAAGGACACGTCGACCTATAAGATCTATTGTACCATAGGGCCAGAATAATGTTTAGGCGAGCAGATTCTCCACTTTTCTAACAAAGTTAATCAAGCTGCTGGCAGATGACTTCTTCATCTCTTCAGGGCTCAGAAGCTCCCTGTAGAAGATAGTTCTCCTGATAGTTCTCACATAGGGCTGGACACTCACATATTATGTGCCCAAGCTGTTTCGTCTTCTTCAAGACACAACCGACAAAGTGAGGAGTCGGTTAAATTAATTTTATTTAATTGATATCGTAGGTTGTGATGTCGTGTGAGGAAACCAGCCAGATTTTCGATATTATGCCTTCTTAGATTTAAATTTCTGTTGGCATCTTTTTTGAACGGCTGAATAGCACGCTTGGCCTGTCTTAGACCTGGGATATTCTCCCAATATGAGGTACATTTTGTGTGATTTGGGAGTGTAGTAGAAGGGTTCTACGTCCGAGCGTTTAAAGGCCGTTGAAACAGCTTAGTACTGATTTGGAGGCAATAATAGACGAGCTAAGGGCGTTTATAGCTGCTTGACTGTTCGTGAATATATGGATGTATATGCCTTTAGTACCTGTGTTGTATATATGGTTAGGTCCGTGTTTCCATTTTGGAACCATCCGTAAATCACTTTCGACCATTTTGGCAAGTAGGTGGGCTATTGTACGCCCATGATTATGCCAAGTAGGTACTGTAATTTCAGAGAAAAAATCCTTTAACTCAGGATGGTCGCTGAGAATTGTCTCTTTCATTTCGATTTAACTTGCCGAGCTGCGAATTGCCCTTTGTTTATGTATATGTGTAGAGGTGTTAGTCCTATTAAGGCTTCTATAGTCGCAGTAGGATAGGTACGCCTACGCATTGCTCCGGATATACCGAGACATGCAAGTCGCTTTACCCTTTGAAGCTTAGCAATGGCGTTCTTTTGTTTAGTTTTAGTCCGCCATACTAAAGAAACGTATGTTATGATGGGCCTGATCATCATTGTGTAGATCTTAACACAGATAGGAAATCTAAGAAAGAATTTTATTTTCAAAATTTTGCGTGGGAATTGGGTAGGTGCGCTGACGGTCTATCCGATAGGTACGTGGCGCTGTTGTCCATCTCCGAAACCACTCAACCGATTTCAATGAAATTTTGTGGATGGGTATGGTTATGGTTCCAGATTTAAAGATAGGATAGTTTTGGATCCGATAGTTCCACACGAAAGGCACGCACAAACCGGGCGGGTACCCCAATATATAAAAGAGACTGACGTCTGTGTGTGCACTCATAACTAGAAAATGGATCGTTAAATTTTTACAATTTTGGGCTTGGGGGATTCGTATTGAAATGGCATTTATGCTACTTTTTGTCGTGAAAATAAGAGTTAAAGGGTATGAGATTGGGAATGGGACTTAGTATGGGAACCGAACTTTGAAAAAAATTAGACGGTTAGTGCTACTTCCAATAGGTACAACCAAACTTATTTCAAATGTTTAATTTTTAAATTCGTTGCATGTTCGGGGCTCATTGCTACACAATTTGAAACGAAAGTTTGATTTGAATGTGTAGAATCTCAAATCCAATGTCATGGAAGCGAAGATTTTGACTTAAAAATTCAAGGCAAACATTATAATTCTGCGGATTCCGATGATTTGCCATTGGTTTTCAAGCGCCTTCAACTTCCCATGCGTATCGCTTTCACTATGAAAAATAATAAGTCGCAGGGACAATCGCAGGATATTTGCGACATAAATTATCCCATGTTTTTCAAATGGTCAATCGTATGTGGCGTGCTCACGTGTGAGTGAAAAAGTGGAAAGTTGGGAGACACGTCAATCATTGCAGTTTGATTTAAACACATCGACAATGCAATACTTCAGTTATTTATATTGTATTTAATATAAACTTTTGAATAAAGAATTTGAATTGACCGAATTACATAGAGCAGCATGAGCATTGCTCATTCTCGGAATTATTATTTTCATTACATTAACGAATTTGGGCGGAACGAAGTTCGCTGGGTCAGCTAGTAACTCATTTATTTCGTATAATAGGTTAATAGATTGCTGATTAAATTTACTGAATCCAATTACCACTCTCATGTGACATGTTTTCATTCAGAATTGAAAACGTGTTCAAGTGATTGCAGAAATGTTAATCACCGGAACTTGTGCTTATTTCCGTTTCACATATTTAAAATTATGAACAGAACGTAAACGACACTGATTTGTGTTAAATAAAAAGCGATGGAATAAAATACGATCCGATTAAGTTGACGGTTAATAAGGGAATAGAAAATTTATTAGGTTAGGTATGGAGTATGAAAACAAATTACAAGAAGGGAAGTAAAAGAGGAAGATGATAACTGGCTTAGTTTCACATAATAATTACTTGATTGATGTCGCTTGAAAACAACAGTTTAATACAGGGTGTTAACAAATTAAAATAGAGTGCGTTTAACTATTGCTTTAACAATTTGTGATCTCATTTGTATCCCTTTATTAGCATTGACTGCGGAGAAACGGATCTCTCAGAAAATGGTGCTTGTTACTTGTTATTGTCCAGCATAAACTACAATTTTTTTCTCCGACCGCGCAACGAGTCTGTGTAATGTTCTTCCAAATTGAAAACATTAAAAACGGCTATGCGTTCCTTCGTTCAGTTTATTTTATTGTGTAGCCTATGAATATGCAACACATTTGTTTCTTAGTGCATGTAAATCAACAACACAGATATTTTTTGTTCATTTTTATCATTTGCGATAAAATTTATGAAAATAAAAAATACTTTTTACCTTTCGACGTATTGCCACCTTTCGTTTAGTCCATATTTCATAAAATTCGGTTTTGAAATAACGTCGTTATCGGTCTGGTAAGAAACGGAATCGTATTAATGCGGGTTTGAGAAAGAGCTAGTTGTGTTGTTGTCATATTTCGATATTATCCTTAGAATAATACTGAACGAATACTTCGATTCCTTTCACCAGAAGGATTCCCCTTCTCAATAAAGCTACACCTACTTTGTAGGATAACAAAAATGCAACCATACCTTTCCTGATTTCGGTCATTAAACCTCTCATTGCAGCTCATCCAATTTTGCAGTTTTTTGCACACTGCTGCGAGCATGTGCGGCGAACAAAATTGGAAAACGCAGCTTTAATTAGCGGAACTATTTGAAGTGGATAGTCCGGAAACTTGAATGTTTGCAATTCAACTTAAGTCATGTGAATAGAATGTTAAAAATTGGTTCTTCATAATTTAAACCTTAAAAAGAACTACTACCTATGTATGTTATTTTGGAACTTAACCCCAACACCGTATTTTCTAGTCCAGCTATTAAATACTGACAAATCATTCTGTAGTTGGTTGCAAAAAGTCTTTACTCTACAATACAAATGGTTACCATTAAAATTAATTTTCAATCCTAAACCTAAAATCGTCGCTCATTCATCACTGATCGTTTATCTGTTGTTTGCTTTATTTTAGAGCTGTTGTATTTTAGTCTTATCACACGCACTATTTTTCCGCTGAAAGTTAGATGTTTTTTTTTTATTGCTGTCATGGTTATCATTTATCAACTAATAGATGCGCCAACCGAAGTCATATCTACGATCCCTGATAACAGCGATCGCATCTCATTGATTTCCATCACCAATAACCTGTCAACTTTAAGGCAAATAAATATTAAAATGGGCTTAATATTTTGATTATTAATAATACAAGAAACTAGTTTAATAATCTTAAATACACCAGTTGGGCTTGATGGGCTCGCAAAGTTGTGTCTCCTGATTGAAGTACGTGTTTATTGCACAAGTATTTGGAACAGCTACTAAAACTGACCCCTGAAAGAGGCAGTATACATACCTGGAAAGTAGACAATGATTAAATGATCTGTCATTGTTGACAGTTGATATTATTTTACTCACTTTGAACACGAACTGTCATTGTCGTAGGGAAACTTTCCAGCCATTTCCTTCGCTGCACATACTTCCCAGGGTGTTTGAGCTGTACTTACTCTTAGGCCTGGTGTTACCGGCACTACTGGTGCTGGCATCACAGTTGGTGTTACCGGTGGTGGTGGCAGCGTGGTTGGCCGCGGTGTTGGCAATGGCCATGGTCTTACAGTTGACGATGGAAAATCCCGATCGCATGTTGCATTGTATGGTCCGCACTTTTCAACGCATATTCCAGGTCCATCAATAGTACAAATAAATGAGGATGGGCAAGTGCCAACAACAGTAGTTATTTCGTTTCCTCGACATAAGGCAAACGTCGTTCTACTTGTGCAAGCGAAACTTTTTCCATCTTCACAGACGTCGCAATAATCGGTACACACTGGAAAAGCTGTTGATACCGATGAGTTCCTCGAAACGCATACCTCTCGCAAATCAGTGCAAATTTCATCTTCTAAGCATGAATATAGAACCGAGTTGTCCACAATCAATTCACTGCTGCCACGCGCTTAAAAAAAAAAAAAATGTTGCGTTTTATGTATAATGTTTCAAACATCTGGCATAAAGTCAGAAGTCATTCTTAAAATTTTCGGTGCTATTTGAAAATTGTTGTACACCCACGGAAGACTTTCTTTGGCTTCCCGTCAAATTATTCCCGCGTTCCATGGGTTGGAAACTCGTCATAAATAAATTCACATCTAAATTCAGTGTCCAGTTGTCAATTTGTATTTACTATGGAGTTTGACGTGAATTTAATGTCGTTTTCCATTGGGCAAAAAGAAGCGTCCGGGAGAGTCCGGAATCGAAAAAATCACTTCTAAAACCGTTCCATTGGCACAAAAAATACTCTTCTGGTGATTCTGAGGAGAGAATTTCGCTTCTGGATTTGAAGTCAGAATCCACTCAAGAAGCACTTACACAAGTGTAGTTTGTGTATTTTATACAAATCAACTGACGGCTGCCGTAGATTATTTTTTGGCATTTCACCAATACTCTTGTGGATTCAATCAGAAGCAGTTTTCTTGTTCCATTGGACTACAGAATGAGTGGATCCCCGAGTGAAACCAATGGAAAACGACATAACTGACTGTTTTTAATAAAATGCACTCAATACAAATTATAGTAAATTCTCCATTATCCATTGACATTTCAATCACACAACTCACCAACACAAACGTGGAAATCCCTTTCATTGACACACGCAATACCATTTTCGTTACAATCCCCACAGTCAGCCAAACAAACTTGCAGGATACAGGAAACTAGTACAAAAATTGTCTAGAAATATGAAAATCTTTTTAGAATGACACTGTTTGACAGAAGTCCACTTTGTTCTTACAGTCAAATAGCACATGGTGATGCTAGTCCAGAAGCAACTATCCCAGAACTAAATCAATCTGAAGAAGTACGCTGCTTTTATTTCGATTTCTTTTGACGACGATAAGTTACAATAATTGGACTGGTCAACAATAATTGGAAATTTGAATACGAGTGTATTTACGAGTATAGTTCGTTATTGGTAAACAGAATCTTATTTTATGCAAACAAAATGCAGTGGGATTGTTGTGCCCGTTAAGCTAGAAGAATGCACCACTGATACAAGTGTTTTGTCGAGGGTAGGTAGGAACCCTACGGACCTTTTGTGCCACCTATTTTTTTGGGTAATGTTATTTCAACCTAAAATAAAACATGCTGAAATACGTGAATAATCCAATTCTTCATATGAAGTAATTTTTTTACTTTTACTTTCCCCGAATCTTAAAAAAAATTCTGCCACCTTTTCTGGCCTATTCATTAATTTATTCATTTTGATTTTTGTTCATAGTTTTCTCTTAGAAACGGAAAACAGACTGCAATAATGACGTTTTTAAAGTCAATGTGTCAATGCTCTGAAAAAAGTGCTAAGTCGCACTGAACCCAACCTTTTATTTTGTAAATATTACCTAAAAAATATGAGGAATGCAGGAAGTTAATGTCTACCGAAATTTCACGCACTTTTACATAATAAAAAACATATTTGACAGACCTCGTTGGGACAATTAAAATGATGATGATTGCGATGCATGATTATGCCATGAAACAAATTAAAACTGTGATTTCTCCCTTTTTCCACTTACATGCATAAATCTCTATTTTTTTTAAAAGTTCGTTGGTACTTCGCACACTCTTACAATTTGTTAATTTAACTTAGGTCTAGAGCACTAGAAATTATAATAATTATATTCAGTGATAATTCAAATCCATTTCACATTGACCTGTGATGTTTGCAACGCAATTAGAGTTAGTTCACTTTTTAAAGACCAGTTAATTTAACACTATGCGTGCATAGATTTAATCCACACTTTTATTTTAGAGGTTTAACGTCTGGAATTCCACTTGTGGCGATGTTTCATGATGACTTGCATCGCTGGACTACCGAGCAGGTTCAACCCCTTCATGGGTGTGCAAACTATACTTTTTATATTAAGCTCCTCAATTCAGCCCCTAGAACAGGTTTCCAAATTGAATGGTCCATTGACTTATAATTTAAAAATAAGTTTCACCCTATCGAAAGTTTGTAAAAAGTATGTGAACTAGTAGCGCCCTCTAATTATTTATTAATAATTGTATTCAGCGTTTTATTAATGATTGAAAGATTCTTAAGCTTCAAGCCGCATACAAACGACTATAGCGCTAAAAAAAATCGACATTTTCCGCCGAAAACTGCCTGTAATTCCTGTACACCTAAAAAAACTGGGGCCAGATTCTGTAAGGCGAATGCCGACCCTGATGTTTGTAACTCTTTACTTCGGAAATGTGGTTGCAAAAGTCTGCATGTTTTCAAACATATTTTCATTGTACAGCGAAAAAAACTGCATTTGGTGTCTTCTGGTTATAATAAAAGAAACAATTAAAGAAGTGTCCATAATCAGATGGCCTACAGTATAAACCCTTAGACAAAAATAAAGCAAAGTCAATTCAGAGAAATCGGGTTGTTGAACTCTGTTTGCGCTTAAACTTTATTTCGAACTTCTTGACAAGTATTTACTTAATCGTAGTAAGCAACAAAGTGTTGATTTGCTTTTAATATCAATCGTTCGTGATGACATTTATTCAAAAGGAGATAATGTACCTACCTTAATTTCTTTGGAATTTCGTATGGGCGTAAGTTATTATTTTAAGGTCCAGTCATGTGTCAGAGACAATAAGCGCTTCACTTTCGAGCAACGAACAAACAGCTCCAGTTGTTTTTTGTTTACGCGGTGTCTCGTGTCGCACATTATTGGTTGGGGTTGGGGTTCTCTTTCGGATGGGATTTGAAGACAATTGGACTTCGCCATAAATCAGCTCAAATACAGCCAAAATGTGACAATTAGGAGGATACTTAAGCCAATTAAAAAGACCTGGGGTAGGATTCTGTAAAAAACGAAACGAAAACCATTGTCGCGTTTCAAAAAACGAAATAGATCACGCGAGAGCGAAAATCTGCTTCATGTAACTCCTAACGTTTTTTTGTTCACATTCGTTTAGGTTTGAGAAACTGTGTAACAACAAAATTATAGTTTGGCAGTCTCAGTATGTTGCTTTATTTTCGTTAAGTTGTTTTGACGTTGAGGAATTTTTTAAAACAGGAGGCACTAATGTATTTCGTGTACCTGTATGCAAATGAATATTGTCCAGCACATACTTAAAGGCAGCTTTGTTTAACCTAAAACGTTGAACAAAACTAAAACGAAAAAAAAAATAACTTTTTAACTAAGAACCAAATTTAAATAAACCAAACTCTTGTCAGGTAATGTGAGAGGATTCGAACAATCCCGCAAATTTTTTTCTAATTCATTTTCCATTTCACTTTCGTCGCTTTCGCTGGTCAACAAAAAATTGTTTGTTAGCATTTCTAGTAAAATATTCAGCACAATCTTAACACCACCAAATTCAAAGAGATTAAATAGGAAAATGATAAACGTCAACAAAATAACTGTCGTTTGTTTTCTTCCGTGGAGACGATAAAATCTCTTCGTTTTTAAGGTTACATGAAGCAAGAAAAGTTAAAACGTCAAAGAAAATGTGTACGTTCGTTTTTTTCGCGCCCACGAGAATTTCTTTCGTTTTTGATGTTACATGAAGCAAACTGTTCGTGTGCAGGAAAACGTTTAAACGTTTTCGCCTTATAGAATGCCAGCCCTGGCTTTAGATGCATAAAAAGAGTTTTCTCTTTTTGCGTAAAAATATTGCTATTGTGAATTAATTCAATAAGTCAAAAGAAAGTTGAAATTAAAAAAAATTATTCGAGCACCACATGCTTCCCAAAGAAATATTTATACATTTACACATATTCAGTACATCTCGTCTAATTTATGCGTTTAGTGATTGCAAAAGCAATACGACATCCACATTACGACATTTGCTTTTATATACACTTTTCTGACGTTTTTAAACATTATCTATATATTTATTTCTAATTGACATTACTTTTAACTAATTTTAATACGACTTTAAATTTAAGGAGATCACAATGCATTTATTTCCACTACAAAGTTTGTTATTGTGATCTTCCGTAAATTAAAAGAGAGTGTGTATTCTGGTTTGTAAGCGTCTATAGTGCAAATGGCAGACAACGTAACTGACAGGTGTCAAATTGGTGTTGGTTATTTGAAAAGTGTTGCCAATTCGAAAACAAAAGCATAATATTCACAATATTTATAGTTTGATGAGATCAATTTCTATTTTCAAGTTTTCCTTTAGTATATTAGACGATTTCAAACAAAACGAAGATAGAAACGTCATTTTATATTTGGATCGGAATAGTGATTGAGATGATTACTGTATTGATAGTCATGATCAAACATAAAAAGTACGCTCTGTTTCAATCTGACTAGTTAATTAGTCTTTAAAAATATACCCTGCAAAATCCCACATGTCAAACAATTGAACTGTCACTCTTCTCAGACCTTTCACCTTCGAAATTTCGCTTGTGGACAGTTACGCAAGCCTTAAGAGCAAACCTTTACGACAACTTGAGTTCAAATAAAATCTGAATTCATGTGGAAAATTCTCTACCTATATAAGCAAATGTAACAGACAAATTTATTTTCAAAATGATCAATTATGCAATGTCTCCCAAGTCCTTCCTCCTTAGGGCCTTATATATATACCTTCTTCTTTGTGATGATTTCCTAACCCACGCAGCTCTCCTGTCATCAGCAGTCATCAAACCGAATCGCTTTACTCTGTTAACATCTCCTGTTGATGCAATGACTGCTGCCGAATGTAGGAGTAGGAATTTGTCCATATCCTTTAAACCTGTGTCTATCCTAAGTTTATGAGCATATACAGATCCTGACTAAAAACCAAAGACTTCAAAGTCGATATTTAACAACTTAAACAACATTAAATTATGCCCCCCACAGTCAGAAAGTTTTTTTTGTTTGCTTTTCTGCGCTAGTGCCAACATTTATTTATTGCATTCAACCCCACTCGAACTTTTCGCTTCTATAGTGTTGACAGGTCGTATTAATCACCTGACGAAATATTGTTATGCATTATTAACGAACATCCATAAAAATGCTCGAATGTCACACAATTTCATTTTCAATTAGCCTCAATGGTTTTGAGTGGTTACATTTTTCAGAATCGAGGAATATGCTGCTCAGACGTAAGGGTAGTTGACAACCAATGATAAGGGTAAAGTGCCTGTCATTTGATTTTATTAAAACGAAAGCGTAATTCGATTAACTGAAATTGGACGAACACGGTTTTGTAATTGGGTCTCTGGCATTTCGATTTCAAATCTGCAATTCCAGCTCGGCCTAGATCCGTTCGCTCTGAAACGGAAAGCTATATATGCGATGTTATCGCAGGAAAAACAATCATGTTATCACTTTGGTCATCAACACTAGCCCCCTTGATGCATCTGTCGCTATAGGCTCTATCAGTATGAGTGATGACAAACACCGCCGCTGAACACTCGATCGAATGTGTACACAAGAATAAATTTCCAACTTACTTCGTAATCACATTTTAGACGAGGCACGCTTTTGTCATATTCAACTCGAAAATAGAACAATTTACTCCTTTTTCGTGGCAAAATAAATAAATAAATTGAAAACTTTAATCGGAGCGCTGACACAGTCCTTTCATCCTAAAACCGACGCGACGCACCGTTTGAAAGCGAAATATAATTTAAACGGAAATTTAAGTGTGCCCTTGCAGATACTGCAAGGCTACGTGTTTTCCTCGTCGAAGGACGCGACAAAATCCTTTAAGAGAATAAGAGGTATTAAAACAGCGAAAGACACCCTCTGAGGATATCAGCGAACAAAGAGGGTTTCTGTCTTATTTCTCGTTTGGCTCCATCGTATATAGTGGCAGCTAGAGTGTATACTTGGGAGATTGTCAGACGTCTTGTTTCGCGTTTCCGTTTGTGTTATATTTGCCTCCTTGTTCACCTGGAATCCATTATCCTCTTAAGAAAGAAAAGTGCTTGCTGCAGCGTTGCCTTAAGTGGAGGAATACACTGAACAGTACAAACCTATCTATATATGCCAACAGAGAACAGCTCATTGTCTGCTCTAAAGGATACCCTTGTGCGATAACCCATTTTGAGAATATTCCTAATGACTCAAGTGCAGCATTAGAGGCGTAGAACAAACGTGTCGACCACTAGTGCCGCAATGAGCCTTATCAACAGATGGAGTTGCCGGCGACTGGGTTATGACTTCTACCACAGGCGTTTGGACTTTCCAGATCAGATGCGACTGATAGCCATCCTGGCATGTCTGTTGGGTCACTTGGCGTTGTTTCAATTGGTTGGCGCATCAACACAATCATCATCATCCTTATCGTTACCACTTGGCAATGGCATCGGCAACGCATCTCAAAAGGAGCGGCAAAGTCGAGGGCAGGCAGTGATAGCGTCAGTCCCAACACAAGGTGAGTACGAGTGTACGATTGCATTGGTTAATAGTTGCTAAGGATCTATAAAAATAGTCGCACGAGGGTCAATTGATGCGAATTCCTTGAGCATCAGCGCACCTCACATTCAAGTGACATATATACGTGTGGGCCTGGGCTGTTGGCTTGCCTTGGCTTAGTTCTCAGAGATAGAGTGGGAGAGTGAGAGGGAGAGATTTTTGTGTTGTCAACTTGTGCTGAATAGTCGAGTGGTTTGTTTTTATTTGTTGTTCTGCAGGGCATCCGGCGGGGTGGATAGGCGTCGGCTAGGGTAGCAGCCACTCATCTATAAATGTCAACACGTTTCTGGTATATGTTTGGGATTTTTACGGAGCCTTGCACTCTAATTAACTTAAAAACACAGTCGCACAAATGTGTAGAACACTAGGTATGTGGGTAACAGAGGTAACAAGTGTCTTGTGTAACTGGAGATAGGCTCTTGTTAACTTTAATTAAGTTTTGGATAGATTCGCTAAAAGATGATCTAATTAAAAGCACTTTTCTAGAGAACACTCCAGTGCCCGAGGAGGAGGATGCGAGTGTGTATACGAATGAAAGGATATCCTATACAATAATATAACAAAGAGATTACTCACATCTCTATGATGGAGTGTAGTTACTTTTTCTTTTACTTTTAATTAGAGGATGGAGCATAGTTGCCTGTAGATGGGATATATAACTACTGACTAGTTTCCGGTGAATAAGTGTTGAAAGATGACATTTGTTGAAGCAATTTAATATGGTGAAAGCAAAATGTACACGAAGAGATTATACATAAATTGGACTTCTATTACAGCAATGGAAGATAGTTGTTTTTGTTGACTTATTTGCAGGCGTTGTAATTTGGTTCTCTTGTGAGATCATGCAATTTCCAAACACGACGAAATCAAAGACATAAAGCGTAGTGCGCTGTTCCAGAAAAGCGTCAATTAGGCGCTTTTCCAATATTTGTCTCCACCAACTAGCCAAATGCTCGCTTCATTTTGACAGCTCACAATTCAGAGGAAAAACAAGCAAAGCCGTCTAGTACATTGTTCATTTGGTGGTTTCGTTTATATTTTACTTGCTATTTTCTACATCATGTTCTTGTTTGACTTGATCTTAAATTAATTAATTAAGTTTTGGAAAAATGTATTTTCCATTTATTCGCTTAAAGTTTGTGGAGACTTTTTGTACAGTGCGATATTAATTTAGATTGAACTTTTGTTTGAGCTTGATTTTGGAGACATTTTTGTATGGAAACATACTTTGAGCGCCAACATGCTTAATTTATACTGCTCGTGCTTTAATTTGGTAGTCACACAAAATTTTCCCAAAGTTTCCTACAATAAAGCAAAGAGTTTCTGTCTCACAGCACAGTTTGAACTAAATTTATTGGCACCAATCTACTCTTTTCGCTGATTGAGGACACAATTTCGTTAACTAAATTTTGACAGATCAAGAAAAAATTATTTTACCCCTAACAGGCTAACAGTGATGTGGATTTACCTCCGCTTAATTTTAACTCAAAGTGCTTTCTAAGCTACAGACAAACAATTTATTTTCACTTTTCAATTTGCTCTAATTATGCCGAAAGGTTTCTGATTTTTGTACTAGATTACAGGTTAAGAGTTACCGCTTTTCTTGTCGGTGTTATGACAGCTGGTTTTGCAAACCAATAAAAGTTCAAGCAAATTAGTGAAACTACAGGTGTGAGCATAATTACAAGAATGAACAATGAAAAGAAAAAAAAGTCAAACAAATCGTGAGAAAAACAGTTTTAAATAAAAACGTCGCGTAGTTTTGCAAATGGATGGATGCTTCTTAATAGCCTTTTTCACACCGAGCCGAAAAACGTGTTTTCGTAAAAAAACTCTTCGATGCATTCACACCGACCACCAACTAGTTTTCCTTTGACGTTTCAATCAGCTGAGAGACACAAGTCGTTAAGCTTCAGTCTCAACTTTTTTGGTTACAAATTTCGATCACATTAATCAACAAATAAAATTAGTTTAATGCATTTAAAAATAATATTAACCCATCAAATAATTGTGGAAAACAATTTTAAGTTGTGAGGTGTGACATTTGTTTGGTCAGATATTCCGCTGAATTTGCTGAATATTGCAACAGGTGTGTTTGTTTCAACAACTCAACGATTGGAACGATTGTACTTGACCAACTAGTTTTGGAAACTGAAACATGAATGGGAAAACATCTATTTCCGATTAAGTTTTCAAGTGTTTTCGCGAAAACCCGGTTTTCGTCTCATTGTAAAAAGTTTATAAGAAATCTTTTATGTAAACTCTTTCAATTATCACATTTTTTAATCAAAAAAAGAAGAGAATAATTTTGACTAAAACATCATTTACTTAAATTTTGATGACATTCAAATACAGCTTTCTTCAAAATGAATTGTTCACTGTTCAACGTTTCTCCGTCGATTTGACAAGGTCATTCTCAAGTGATCTGTCATATGTCTCAATTTTCTCTGTTACGATTGCATGAAACATTTACTGCACCTACAATTTGGACGCTCATAAGGGATTTTTCAAATTCCATTTTCTACTGATGAAGCGCTCGAAAATGTCACTTCGACTCGTTTTGTCTGCAATTTGGTATTTCTGTTGGCTTTATTTGTGGGCCAAGAACATGGCCGCGTTCCACCTTAGATCTTATGAATGAGTTGGCCGATTGCAATAACAAAAATCAAATCTAAAAACAAAAGTGTTAAATAAAATGAATCCTCAAGTTTTTCTGGAAAATACATACGTTTAAATTTAAAACGTCATGCGGTAACAAATTCACATAACAGTAGATAATTTTGTTATAGATAAATGATGTATGAACTGAATTTTGATATCAGTTTGGGAATCATCTTACCGCCACTGCATTCGAATCTATGTATTTGATGATCCGTAACGTTCGATATACAACCATCTTGTCACTGCCAACTGTCAACCACTAAAAATCTCAAAAATTCAACATATTTAAGGAAAAACCCTCTGGGCTTCAGCTAAGCGCTTAGCTATAATAAAAGTCAACAACAAATCTGTTCCAATATGCTGTCAAAAATTAACAATGTCCATCGATTGGAGAACATTCTATCATATTTTCATTTCTACTCATAAATTAACCTAGCAAATCCTTTACATCGAACATAACTATCGGAAAGTAATTTATTTACGTCGATCTGTCAACAAGACCTGTCATTACTAGTTCTTTTTATTCTAGTGAAATCTTTTCTGTCAGCTTGAATGCGAGTGGAGTTTTCGGTAGAAATGACAGAACTTTGACATCGGAATATTTGAACATTTTTTGCTGTCATTCTACTGTCAATGTGATTTCTCACAATCACAATTTGACTATGACGTGCTGTGTCATTCAACAATGCATGGAAAATGAGTTCTGTTCGCGGAACGTAATCGTCCTGCCTAGGCTCCGAGCTCAACACTCGTCATGTTATATGAACTACTTCGAGGAGCTGATGATGATGAACCCCTAAGACGATTGGGACCTTGCCCCAAAGAGTATTATTATCAAGGGGGAAAACTCATTGAATTCGTAGTACAATACCAAATAATCACAAATATGAACTTGAAACGCACTAAAGAGCTGTCAACCCATTCTTCTTCCAAAGCCGTTCACAACAACAGTATCTTGCATTGCAATCATCACTTTGCTTAATTGCTACCATCGATTGCATGAATTGGAAAGCATTTCTCGCATACAGAAACCCATTTTGTTGTCCTCCATTTTCCTTTTCATCAACTACGAGTACCTGCTGCAACACAATACGACAAATCCTCCCCCACCATTCATTCATTGCACAACAAAAACACACCCCCATGTTCATGCATTCCAATCACTTTCTCACTCAGATCTGTGCCTATTATCCTGACTCAGTCAATCGACCAACACTCGCATTGAATACAAAAGTATTGCCATTTTCAATTTCATCCAAACCCATCTCTGACAATATTCAACAAGAGGTCAATAATAGTAATCAATCTACCAAAGTTTTCACAGGACATGCATTATCTCTGCGACGAAGAATGGCCAAGAATACCACCTCCATCAAGCCTGTTGCCAAACGAAAGATAAAACACAATGTTTGCAAATTGAAACGACAGGATCTCTGAATTCTCAGCTCCCCGCAGAGTCCATCATCAGACAAAGTTCCATAGCACTTCGAACAAAAGTCCTGATTCCATTGCGGATAATGTTACCAAATGCGTTCCACCTGTCTATATGAGCTCGAATGTTGGGAATCCTCTTTGCCGCCACACAGTTTGACTTCTATCGGAGGACAAGTAACGTTCGGATTTGAATGTCTTCTCTCCTTTAATGGAGGTCACCGCAGAAACCGCATGGGAAAACGCCTAACATTGCTGCATATGGGATCCTAATGACTCAACTGAGTGAATGGGGGATTTCAGGAGAATTTAGTCACATTATCCTTTCATGTGCTGTTGGCAATTTTCGATTGAATATTAAATTTGACATGTTCTTCGGGAATCCTGCCGATGGAGTTCTTCGTATAGGTAATAAGTGTGCATGCGGTGAATGTTACTTCCAAATTCAATAGCATCGTAGGGACATGCCCTCTGATGCTCTCAAGTTGTGTCACAGGTTTAGTTTTAATCCGATGGGATGGAAGTCGATTATGTGTATCAGTAGGCGATAATTTCTTTGCTATCGAGCTGTCTTCGATTGTCTTTGAACCAAAGTGTTATTTTCGCATCACCTTATGGCTGAGGACTATGGGGCAGGGATTAAGTAGTTTATTCAATTGGCTTGGAGATGGACGCACTCAATGGACCGATGTGGGTGTGTGCACTTATTTCGACTGTCCCCATAGGAAGGACTTTTGAACTTTGGCAGAGACCTTTTGAGGGGGCTCGTGTGATGGGTATCTTCGCCAATAAAGGATTTTCTTTCTATTTATACTTAAGTTGACGAGAAGGACGTCAAGCACTAAGGGATTAATTGCTGTCTTGAATACGTAATGATGATCTTTTTTCACTCAGGGTATTTTCAGGGTCTTTGTTGATTTTTTGTTTATGTCTTTTGTTCTATTTATAGATCAAATGATTGAGGATTTAATTTTCTTCTAAAAGGTCATCAACAGAGGGTTCGGGGCATCAAGTTGTAAACATTTGATGAAGTACGTCTTTTATAGAAACCCTTCAAAATTTTGCTCATCAACATGCGAAAGGTTTAAAAAATGCGCCTGACAAAGAGCTTGCAATGAAGAGCAGTGCATGGATTTTAGGCAAAGCTGGGATGACTTTGTCTTCCAAGAAGATTGAGGAGAAGCTTGAAAAATCTCTTTTTTTTACCTCGAAAATTTTTAATTTGCTTTGCTTAATTTTTAATTTGCCGGGGCCCTCTAGAAAGAAATGGGGCAGAGGAACCTTTTTGGACCCTAAACCATTCCGCGGGAAGAAAATAATTAAAAGATTCTTAAGAATTCAAAATAAGGGACAAATCCTCTCAACCTTTTAAAACCTCCTAAAATATTTATAACGTCGGCTTAATAAGAGAACCTTGTAACTCCAAAATTTGAAATTTTTTGGAGGAAAGAAAGTTCCTTACAAAGCCCAGCTACATTGGAGTCACGAGATATAAACAAAAAGTTTTTTATGAGATTTAAAGTTATAAAGGAGCTACGAGGTTTTCCCTAACAGTGCGCCTGCCGAGTTTCTATATAATATAGCATCAAAAAGTAATTTTTGCCAAAAATGGAGCTACGAGGTTTTCTTATTAAGCTTCTTCACAGGCGAATTGTCATTGTGAGAGCTCCTGGAAGAGCAAACAAGCCTCTGCAACATAAATGGGCTAGTAGAGCATCCGGAACCCTCTTTATTGGTATTGCCATTGGAGTCTGAGTCTGAGTAGGCGCAGAGGCTTAGTGGTTAATGTGTTGGACTACTAAGCGAAGGGTCCCAGGTTCGAAAACTGCAAAAACCCAAATTCCAATTCAGGGTTTTTTCACGTCTGACAAACATCGGAGAGTACAACTGTCTTGAAAGAGCTTCTCAATCGGCCGTTTAGAATCGGCATAAAATTGTAGATCCCTTCCATTCGTTGCAAAAATAAAAAAAACTCACACAAAACTAATGGTTGTGAGAAGCTAGGCCTAGGGTTCCTACAGACCTGTCTGAGTGTTGATGCCAATCAAGGTAGAACGACCGTTTTGGTGTCAATAGGGGCTGCAGATAAGCTTGCGACGCGTAGCCTTTTGACTTTCTATAAAGCATATATCTTGCACAATACTCGGCCAACCTTCTCTTGTCACTTGTTTTTGAAAGTTTTCGACCGGCCATAAAAACCACCTATTTTGTACGAAATCTAAATACTTGGAATTGATGGACTTCTTCGAAACTGTTAAACTGCCGAATGTTTGTCAGACGCCCACAAGATGTGGAACAATGAATTTTTTTAGTGGCTTAAACTCGAGACCTTTGAAGTCGATTTAACAACTGTGCCTTCAAGTAAACGGCCAACAAATTTCATAAAAACCAGATTGGCTTCTATTGGCTCAGTTTTTAGCAAAGACAGTCCACAGTTGACCACCTTTTCATACTTACACAGATCCTGTTAAAAACTTAAGTGCTTAACGTCCTTCTCGTCAAGATACCCATCATACGAGCCCCCTCAAAAGGTCTGCCAAAGTTCAAAATGCTAATGCGACAGTCATTATTTTTTCCATCGACTTTGAAGCCCACGGAAGTATATCTAAGACAAGTTGTATAGATTCGGCGTCCCTTCAAAACTTATGGAGAATGTTCACTGATCGAAAAATGTCACAATAAAATTTACCTTTGATGTCGAAGACTGAACACAGATAGTTTGGATAATGAGACGCACTGCCATGTGCAAATCACAGCCCAACACATGGCATCAGGTACATGAGAGGCCTTTTCAAAGTCTTTTGTAGACTAAAGATGGTGCACAACAATTTCAGAATTGGATTCCTTCATCCTCAATGGCTGCTGTAGTCCGTCCAAGATTAGTGCTGTTACGGCCATTACAAATGTCCGTTGCAGGCCGGTATTGAAGCTCAATCTTCAGAGATGACTGCCTCTAAAAAGCTTGCTTAATGCACCATGCATATAGGTGCAGCGCAGTTGAAATAGCAAGAGAGCTTTAATTATCTCAGGGCTTTGTTTATGAGAAATGGAGGAAGCATTCGACAGACTGATGCAATATTGCGACAGCTTAGACTTTCTGTTGTCAGGAGCACCGAACTTTCAGACAATGCGAAGTTTTCGGTCTTCAGGAGTCTTATTCTTACCTATGGTCATGATCATCAGATTTGGGACTCTGCTAAATTGGGATCCTAATATTTGGGCGTAAATTTATCCGAGCGTTTTCTCAAACAAAAAAATATAAATAAATTGTTTTGCCAAGTTAAAAGGAAAAAAAAAACACAATAATTTTTTTTTTATTTAAAAAAATGTCTCAAACACTAATATAACAAATATTTATTTTTTTTTCCAGATCGCGGACTATTCATTCTCTACCACTTGGCAAAGGCCCTCAACTCTGACACCGTCAATGCAAATGCAAAGTCCCCTCGGAATACAATTGAGCCGGCAATTCCACAGGCGAAATCATTCACATTCAAGGTTTGTATGAATATAGGTCTCTCGTTAATAAATTATATATAAAAGAAGAAGCTGTCCCCATCATAAAACCTCAGCCGTCTGCTGGCTGCCAATCAAGAGCACATGAAAATCCGCAATAAAACACAAATAATCAGGTAGAACAGGAAAAAAATATAGCAAATTACGTTCAAGGTCCTTCTACGTTGCCACCTCGTCACCGCACCAGGCTTCGGTGTTCGGTTTTCATCCATCCCCCCCCCATCCAATTGGCAGTTTTCGTTCAATAAATCTCTCATTAGCTATGCATAGAATGTGGATCGTGCCTGTGGCGGGGAATGTATAAAGTCCTTGCGAATTGGAGCTGAAGAATTCCGAGATTCTCAGTGCAAATTAATTCGAAACTCAATCTCAGACACAGAGAGATAGGCAGACAGACAGAGTACATTATGTATGTACGAGTACTTCCTGTTCCACTCTATGTAACGCTTTTGTTCGTTTCCGTTTTTGTTTTTTTTTGTGTGTGTGTGTGGGTGGGAATAAGTTTCTCTTTCACATTTAATTGGGATAATTTGTGAAAGTCCACCGAAAAATAATCAGCAAAAAAGAAGAAAGGATACGAGACACTAGCATCTCGTTTCTCATTAGTTTCGGATGGAGTTTAATTTGCTTGCGGCCGAAAGTCAAATCAAAGGCGACCACTTAAAGATAGCCCCACATGCATGCGCTGCACAATGCGAGCAACTTTCCCAGTGTGAAAGGACATGGCAATCGGGGTGGCGTACCTTCGATATTTATAGCTAGTGCAACTTTTCGACTACAGCCCGGGGATATCCGAAAACTACTATACAGATACCAAACAAGCACTCTATGCAAATAGGATGAATAAACTTTCTCCCCCGCATATAAAGGTCCTGCTGTGTATACAAGGATTATATGGTGTAGGCCACAGTCCACACAAGACTGCTTCTATTTACCTTACAGTCGACAGCATATTTAAAACGTCCCAAGCGGCATATTTACGGAGGCTGTTCTTGTGTTTTGTGCGTATGTCCTTAGGATGCGTTCAACAAGGTACTCTCCACGAACGGTGATTTTTATTCAAATCCAACGGATGGGGGGAATGAACAGAAAAAACAACATTTTTATCTGGACATCTTAATATGAGTCGTCACAGCACCATCTACAAATGAGATAACTTGGGAAGGGTGTCCATTTATTTCCATCTATAAAGGTGGTGGGTATGTGGCTAGATTTATATGGCGAGTAAAGTTGGGAATTTTTATGAATCTCCAGTGGGTGGGCTAGAAAAAAAGTGAATTAATCCGACGAGGAGACCACAACATAAAGCAAACGCCGCAAGTACGAAATCTGTTGAGCGACGAACGATCTCTGTCCGTGCCGTCCTCACTCTCATCATCTGTTTCGACGAGGATAAGTGGAACTGTGAGAATAATGTCGTGTCAAATGAAAGCATTGATATATGTATGTAGGCCTGTTAAGCGTGTATAAGAGGTTGTATTCATTGTGTACTTGCGGACCTTCTTTGCTGGGGATGGCGATGGCTATATGAAAGAAAATTCGAGCTCCCCACCGGACGATGACGACGATGAGCGTCGGTCGGGGTCATGATGGACTTCGCTTTGGCTGTATGTATAATAATCCCCCATACCAGAAGTGGAAACACGTGTAAAACCACTAGGAATCGACTTCTGTTTGACTGCGCGCGTGACGCTGACATTACAAATTGCCGATTCGACACTCCCTCGCCAACTTGGTCTTTGCCGTTACCTGCAAATTGATGGGAAAATGTTCTGTATCCTTGATGTATTCATTGTGAAAATTAGGTTATTTTCTATATATAGGTACTTGTCAAACACAAGATAAATGAAACGAGAAATCACATCGGATCGTCAATGTGCTGGGGACAAAGTGGCTTATAGGATTTAATTAAAAAAAAATTACCCAAAGAGGGGATATTTAAAATATTTTCGCTCATCCTTGAAGTTGTCTTGCTAGCAGCAATTTAATTGCTCATCGATGTGTAGAATGGTTGGTTTATGTAAGATAATTTAACGGCTTCATTAAAAGCGAGGAATTTCCTGCGGTAGATTTTGTGATAGGCCAATTAGTGAGGGAAGAGGCGGTGTTTTTATGACTTAACTTGGGCAAAGTAGTTACAAAAGCGTGGGAGATGCGCGCTTATTTCCTTTTTTAATTAGTGAGAATGGTGCGTTCGATTAGGTGAAGTAGAGTTTCCATGAAGAAGGAATTATGTATTATCTTTTATAAATGGAGAAAATCTCTGCGACCATTTTTGTGGCCATGAAATTTTATCCGCTTGTAGTTTCGGTGTATACTCAGGGGATACCGGAGTCAGTTGACTTTTGTCGTACATTCCAATTTGCATTACAAATTTGTGGAAACATGTACAATCGCGACGAGAAACAAAACAGTAAGAACAGGAATGGGCATAAACTAATTTAAATAAAAAACAAGAAATAAACTAATTTAAATAAAAATTAGTTTAGATATTTTGGTCTAAAGAAAAGTAGTCCCGGTATCCCCTACTGCACATTTGGCGAGATTGATAAGCCCAACTTGAGTGACTGTTTGTAAGAACGAGTCATTACTTTGTCGACAGAAAATATGGCAAGTGATATTTTTTTGACGTCCTATTTTAAGCCATGTATTCAGATTTTTGATTTCAACGTGACATTCCATAAAACATAATGGGCCTTACCAATAATCAACTTTAATCTTCACACTAAATATTTCCTAGGTCACAATATGCAATTTTGTATGGAAAATTTCGCCATTGTGAGTTCGAAAAACTTAACCTGGACACTAAAAATGATTATTGGTACCGCGGAATAAATTCGACAGATTATGTCGTTGGGCTGACTGATTTATGGCGGCTGTAGTAGAGCGATAACGTCTAAAAGAATTGGACACAAAGTCTTTTTTGACAGCTTCCTTCATTTCAGTGTTCAGCATGATAATAACTGAAACAAAAGAAATTAAATCAAAACTTTTGTTATTCATGCCCACTTTCTTTTTGCATTTACAACATTTCGTGTGCCCAATCGAACATAACGTCAGACGTCACTTGCTCTCTTTTGTGTTGATATTCGTGCAATTCGATAATGTGTAGCCTTTGACACTTTTCACTTTCCATTCACTGGTTAAATTTTATGTTAAAACATTAGTAATTTCCGTCCCGATTGATTTCTAAATAATTTAAAAAAATAGATTCACCCGATGCAATGCCGTTCTTTGCTGTAGAAACAAACTCCACCAGTAGTTGTCAAACTAAAACGCACTTAAAATCTGAAGCAAATCTGAGAAAATATCAAGATTCGAAAAAGTGCTCTGAAATCAGTAAATTAAACCAGCGATTTATCAATCAGTTATACGAAGTAAATAAAAAGTTAATTGTCTGTTCATCACTTCTGGCAGCCATTTTGTTTTATATGAAAGCGAAATTTTTTAAGCTATCGCTATGAAAATATCAACATGCTGAACTGTCAACTCTCCCATAATTCCTACCACGTAAACAAGATGGCCGACCAAATACGTGTCAAGTATTTTTGCGTGTTAGGCAATTCTCTCGCTTTAAGGTCGGACGGCTATTTAGTATTGAGCATCACTTTAATCTTCCGTGTTAGGAATGTGTGATGTTGTAAAGACAGTATAACTGTACAAACTTTGATTTGAATGGGTGCGTTCAAAAATCTAGTTAAGTAAGTCTGTTAGGTCAGCAGCCTGGCATGTGTTTCAGTTTTCATTGATCTAGATTGGTCACGTTAATTTTTTATTCATTTGACGATTATGGAATGGAGATGGCGCGTTAGCCGAGAGATTTAGTCAAAAATGTCGTGACCGAGTACTCTCCTAAGTTAAGTTTTCGTATCGGGTATGTGGCTGACGTAGGAAACGTCACGTTACCGACAAATCTAGTTTTTTGAAGGATTAAAAAAATATATCTTCCAATGTTTTCTGAAATTTCAATATTTCTGAACACATAAATCTCGGCTATCAATTCAGATTCGTCTTTATTATCTAGCGTTGGCTCTTTGTCTCTAAATTGGTCTATATCTAAGGGCCAATATGTTGACTTCATTCTTAGCCTTACAGTTTATAGTTAAATGTGTTAAACTATTATTTAAATTACAGCATATATGTACTTATTTTTAAACTATTGCTTTTTTTAGAAATGTTTTTATTATAATGCTGGGTAATGCTTCTAAGATCTTGGACACCCAACGAAATAAATAAAAAAAAGGGCTAAGCTTGCTATGAAAGAGAAAGTTTTATGCGATCCAGTTGCGTGCTTTATTTTTCAACTTTTACCCTATTTTCCTAGAATACATTCTAGTTTGAATCCGGCTACTGCTTTTTCGACAAGATTGTGAGAGTAGTGCCAAGTCTTTTTAGTCCGTCAAGTTTAAGATTCCTTGAGATTTTCCTGTAACCTGTGGGATTGGACATATTCATATTCATTTCTTATTGTTAAGTGGTGACCAGGTATTTTATAAATTGATGTACTTGTGTTAGAGCTTACTGGTCTATGTTTTCCGAATCAAAATAGAAATAAAACTATTTTATTCATTTCCCGACGTTTCGTTGAGGTTTTTTTTAACTTCCTCTGGGGATTTTTTGTTTTATTGGGTTTTACATTGATCGAGTGGTTTTGACCATTTTTTAATAAATAAACACAAATAGTATAGGTACATATAACATAAACACTATACAAGTAAATAAATAAACAAAATTACTAGACAAGAATCTTATAAACTAGTATCACAGGGATTTTATTGCCACACTGTAGTTAGACTTCTTTTCTTCATTTCTTCATTTCTATGAGAGCGCATCTCTCTCTCTCAGTCTCAGTGTCAAAATGTTATTAATTTCACAAAGCCAACTACTGCTTTTAAAGGTCCTACCAACCTAAGTGGTAACTGATACGCCTCCCGTAAAGCGCAATTTATTCATTAAGGCTATTTTTTAGCATTTCAACCTCTTGCGAAATTCTGACAAACATGCGAAAGTGATCCTGTTGTTGGAAAGCTACTCAATTTAGCCGTTCGATCTAAATTTTTCGATTGGCTATCTGAAGTTGGCGCGCGACCTTTTGTGATTACGACTTAAATCGGTAATTGTCCATTAAGCTCCAAGTATCAGATTGTTAAATGCCAGCCCAGAAATGCTGTTATTGATGTCCTAAATTGAGTTATCAAATAATAAATAAGCAATTAAAACTATCCACTCACAAACCATCCAATAAATCTTATTATATTACCAACATTTTGGTCCTCCGAGTCGGATACAACACATTTAAATAAACTGTGCTCTAAATATAATTTCACTCTTATAGCCAGACTGTGGCATTTTATTTTAAGTAAGGAAATACACAAGTACTAACTTTGAAGCATCCTCTGCTATATCGAAATAAATTGCCCTAAAATATAATTTGTATGCCTAAAAAATTAAATTGTGTTTAATGGCAAAAAAATCCAAATGGCATCAATCACAGATGGTACATAGCCCAATATTTCTAAATTTCTAATTTAAAATGCTATTCCTATTTTCTTTTTCTTTTTTTGAACATAATTCCCAAAAGCAATTAACTTGGAAATGCACGAGCAAAACAAAATTACATTAAAATTTCAGTTTGCCACCTCCAGCTCTGCACCTACCCGCCACTGTTCCCTCGGTTCTCTACCACCATTATGATTCCGGTCGTATATCTAATGTATAAAAATTAAAAGGAACCTCCGCCTGGGTTACGCCATCGGACGTGATTTAGGTCGACTTTACTAGGAAAATGAACAATAAAAATGAAAAAAAAAACCCTTCTGTGGCGGTTTAGTGTCACCTCTTATTTCGCCAAAGCAAAAATAACAATAACACTGCATTTAATATGTCATTCCTACAAAAATACGATAAAAACTAAATTGTAGATACAATCCAGCCAATACGTTTTCCATCGGAAAAGGAAAGTTAAAAAAAGAAAAACAAAGTTTGCAAAATATGTACAACAAAAAGTCCTTCTGCATATTTCAACGATGAAATATTCTCCCCAACAGGATGGTCGCTCCATCCATTGGCAATCGAGGGACGATGACGACCACATCCGTAAAAGGCGACTATTCCTATCGTATATTTCTGTGGTGCGATATTCCTCAATGGCGGACGGAACGGTACCGGATTTAGCCTTTTTGAGAGTTCAATTTACAATTTCCGTTGAATGCATTTGGTACGGCACTGAGTTGTGTGTGCTGTTTGTCGCAATAGCATTATTTTATCTTTCCTCGAAATGGAATACAATTATACGCTGAACGAACGAAAGCAGTGAATAGTAACTTGATTGGGGTATTATTCATGTTTGGCCAGGTCTAGAGAAGAAAGAAAGATGGTGTCGCTTTCGCCAATTCAATTCATGCAAAGTAACAATTTACAAGGTGTTTGTGCTGAACAAACAGGAAGACAAAAGTCTCTTACCAAAGGAGGTAGTTATTTGACTCCAAACGCAGTTGGGAATTATCACAGTTACATAAGGGCAAGTCTGTGATGTGTCTTCCGAGGTTTCACGTGGTTCCCCTTTGTAAAAAGAACACCATTCTTAACCATACTGTTGAGCATATCATTTTAACTGAAAATCGTAGGTGAGCTATTTGCACGATTAAATCATAGACTGGCTTAAGCTGGACTACGCACATGGGATTTTATATATTATGGTTCTGAGAAACTGATTTGAAAGAGCTGATGCTAAAAAAAAATCTTGAAAGGATCGTAAGGAACTAAAAATAAAGTACCCGAAGACGCTGAAAACTCCAATACCATTCACAGATTCTTAAAGCTAATAGCACATGTGAGTCGTCTTTATACCTACATCTGAAAACTTTAAAACAGTGATGCCAACTAATATCTTTCGACTCTTTGTCGATCTCCAGGTATATTTTTTAGCTGTGGCCTGGCCACTGCTTCTGATGAAACACTGCGGTAAAGATCGAGAGATTTTCTCGTTGTTGTACGCATTTCTCCTAGCTAACACAAAAAACCAAACCCAACCTTAAGGTTTACTAAATTTTGTCTCATTTTCCTCCAATCGGGTACAAAAAAAAAAGAATAGCAGATTTTAAAGGACTCCTACAAATGGCTATTATAACAATTTTCCACAAATATTTCCGCAACGCATATAAAATGAAATCGCTTACACAACAACACAACTTAATCAGTTGGACATCCCTAATTAACGTCTCCCCGAACAACCGAAAAAGAAATTATAAATCTCCGTTAAAAAATGAAAATCCCTCCAACTTAATTACACTCCGTCTTCGCAGGGGCGGCACAGAACTCCATCCAGATGGCGAGCAGATCCACTAAATCATTATGGCCACGCCCAATATATATGAGGAGTAGATGTCATCAAGTCATGATGAATAACTCGGTTGTCCTTGCGAGGAGATCCAAAAGAAAAAAAATCCACAAGCACTCGAATGACAAATGATTAAGTTATTCAATCCTCTCTAAATACGCCATAAGGACACTCGTCAACAAAATGAGACAAAAATATGTGAATTCTTTCCAACATGCGTCCTCCTTATATAGTGCAATTTACGTAATCCTCACACCCGTCATAAGCACCGTCCCAAAATAGGACAACACTGCGAATTTTAACGAAGCAAATTTATATCCTTAAACATCAAATTAAAAGTAAATTGAATCTGGGGCCTTCTCGTGTTCTTGCCCTCTTTGAAGAACAAAATCACCGTCTCTAGTTTTTGTTTTTATTTTTTTTTTTGTTGTTGCTGCTCCTCCTCGGCCCGTCATCGTCGGTCGTCGCAGTAGAGAAGAGATCTTGAAAAACATTTCCCATGAATGTAGATGGTTTACATTTTGAATGTGCTTACAGGATAACAAATTGAATGAAATGAAGAACACACCTATAGCTGACGACGGCGACCGACGAGGACGGTGGGTGTCCTTCAATGACCAGACCATAGTGCGCCGAGCTCTACGGCTAAAGATAAACTTTGTTCGCACAGGCACACAACTTCTATATATCCTGGATGAATGACTTGCCAGTTGTATATACACAAAATCCTTGTGATAATATGAAATGCAAATAATAATTTGCTGAAGTTAGCGAAACGTAAATGAATGCATTTCCAAGTTTTCGAGAGAAGGACCCAAGGTTTGTGTGTTCGTATATATGCTTGGGCAGAGGTGTACAGGGAAACTTTTGGCTTAGAGGTATGAAAGTTGTGTAGATTGTCTAATGAAACCCAAAAGTTATTCGAAGCTCGAAATTGGCAATATGTTGGATGAATCAGTAGTTTTTTTTTGGAATTTATTGGAATATGTACGGATATAAAGTTGTACCCGAACATCTTTCGTCATAACATAACGAGGCAGAAGTTTTTTTCCTTTCTTTTTTTTAGCTTCCAGCTAAGTAAAAGCAATTACTCAGGCTTTTAATCTGCTGCAGGCTTCATTGAGGTTGCGTTACTCCATGAAATTCAATGTGGGAGTACATATGATTTTGAAAATCTGGAAATTGGGGATTAATTTCTTGATAGAAATAGTCTTTGATCAGATTGTGTCACACAATTTCAGCATTCCTTCAGCAGTAGCTTGAATCAGAGTAGTTTTGCCACTGATTGGCTTCACTGGGCATAATGCAAGTGGATTAGTGTGTGCACTTTTAACCACCCAATAACAGAACCATATTGGAGGTTTCAGTCCAAAAGACCACAAGACGACATGAGTGAAAAAAACAACATCAGGCACTCCGGGAGTGCCGACAGAAGTTATTACTTGAACAATTACGTGTGTATTTTTGGAATCTTCAGGAGATGTTTTATTGCGCAGGAAATATTTAAAACTTTTTTGGGAGTAAAAACAGCGAACAAAAACATCGACAACAGCGCCACCTATCGGGTCCAAAACTGTCCTATCTTTCTAGCTGCATAGAACTATGCACACAAACAAAGTTTCTTTGAGATCGGTTGAGTTTCTCAAAAAAATCGACAACAGCGCCACCTATCGGGTCCAAAACTATCCTATCTTTCTAGCTGCACATCACATCTTATACATTCCAAGTCTCCATACATTTCTGTGTTGACAAACTGTCAAATGTTACAATACAATCAATGTATCATTGTCGTCGCAATAAATAATTCTGTTTTCTTACGATAATTCATTCGAATACATATGTCAAACTTCGTTCACTTCTACCCAACTTTTGCGTAAGAGAACCAAGTTTGACTAATATTTATACGAATGCATTGTCGCAAGGGAACAGACATAATATATATTTATCCTTGATTCGTGGCAAACATATGAGCGAAAATTTAGCTTAAACATAAGGCGGATGCATCACATAATAAACTAGGCCTATGTAGTTGCCAGAAAAATCGGCAGAGTCCTCCTGATCTGGAAAAGGCTTTTAACAATATCCGTTTTTAAAGTTGGCCGTGATATCCAGCAACGAAGTAGTCAAGTAGTGATCGACCTTAATATGACGCTTCTCCTCCCTGCCAACACCAGGACCAGGTTAAAACAAGCAGCAAAGATCACTAGTCTTCTGAGCAGCCTATAATGACAAGAAAAAGGTTTCTCTATGGCAGCGAAACGTATCCTTTAAATGACGATCACAAATGTCATAAGCGTGCTAGAAAATTGTATCAATGTTGAAGTATATGCGTTGCTAAACTCTATTCGTTGTAAACTCACCTCCAACTTTGTGAAAGAAATGACCCAAGAAGTCAGACCTTCTTGCTGTAAACCAGGAAGTGCGTAGCTTTAAAAAAATTCAACGTTCGTCCAGAACTAAAACCAACTGCCGGCAATTTATAGGCAAGTCACTCATAATGAAAGAGGGCAAGGAAGATCCACTTACACAGTAAGAAAACTTTGACTGGTCTTAGGCCATTTGGATACAGAAGACCGGCAGACTTTTAGTGACTCAAAAACGGCACCACACTAATGTAATTGAAACGGTGTAATAAAGATAGATTCCAGGCTATCAGCTAAGAGTTTCTCGTCTGGCATTTATGGCGTTATATTATAACTCCTTTCCACCATAAAAAAGTATACTAAGAAGGCATTTCCTAAGCCTTATTCTTCGACTTCAAACCTTCAGCTGAAGCCATGCTGTACAAGCCCCGTTTTCGTATGTCCACTTAAATACTGTCATCAACAAACAACAACCTTGAGAAGTTGCGACTTCTAAGCTTCAGAAGTTCTGTAGATCTTCCATAAATGAGTCTTATTGTGTTGCAGTCGCATTGCCCTTTGTATTGCAAATGTATTTTTTTGTAAAGTGAAATTGTGCTAGCATTGAGCAGAGGTATTTGACCTAGTCTTTCGGGAATAGCCGCCGAAAATCAATCAAGAGAAGAGCTGCTTGCTTGGCAACAAGTTCTGTACGTCCCTGCACACCATTGACGGAACTGCTACCGCTCGTAGGCCACTTATTCGCCTCCGTTCTCACCAGCGATATGTATGCTTGCTAAGAGGCTATGGCACTTACGACAGGCAAAAGTTCTTTGGTAGCGTTCGAAATCCAGCCACTTCGGCATAAAATTCTAGGTCGCTCCCATTCGTCCCGCATATATAAGAAGCTCGCATAGCTATCTATCGAGCCAGCAATTTCATTGTTTTTCAACCAATTCGGAAGCAAATGTCATCTGCATTTGATCGGAACAAATTGACAAAGTCAAATGGTAGAAGAGGGCTCACCCGGAAAATATCATGTAACCATCAGCCATACTCGAAAGCCAATCATCCTAATTTTAATACATTTTGGCCTAAACAAGTTCTATAGGTATGATGGATACCGCCTGTCGAAAACTTGTTCAGTTACATGCATAAAGATCCTTGCTCTTACCCGCTTTTGCAATTCCAAATGCCAACTAGTAAGTCAGCCTTGACATTCCACTTCAGACCTCGATAAATCCGCCACATGTTCATATAACCATCCCCATTATGACCCTTGTCAACCTTCTTCTGCACAAGTTGTCTAAAGTGCTTCCACCGTCAGCTGAACACATATAATATATACCCACACAAAAAGACAGCAATTAAAATATTCAACTCCTTGGCCGTGGAAATTATTCCATCAAAAGACATCCATCAAATGGAACATCGCGACAGATGGAGTACACAGTACACAGTACGGTAAAATATCTCATGTTGTGTACCCTCGTTTGGTTTGGGTTTCTAATGAATGTGGTCCTAGATTTGAATAGTTCTGCGAGCACCCCAACCGAGAAGAACTCCCCGCAACACTCTAATGAGGTGTATATCTGTTCGCACTCGTATATGTCGGCATGGAGGATGTAGACGTTTGATATTCCTCAAACGGTAACCATTTGCAGGGATTTATACCGAGGAGTGTATCAGATAACGTTAATTACGACAAATTTGACACCACATTTGACACTTTGCGATGGGAAAACATTGACGGATGCCGCAGTTCGTTGATTTTGCGGTGCCGGCATATCCTGCCATTATCCCACTTGATAAGCAGCTGTGTGTGTAAGTACCTATGGAGGCTCCCTCAATATGTGGGTGGCAAATTTAACTGCTCTTGTTAGCTTTCTGTACTCAAAATGAGACTGTTCATGTGCATCGTGATCAATTACAAGCAACGACGGCAGAAGGAGCTATAATTTTTGTCGTGAACAATTCAATTCATTTAACTCCAGAAGTCATCTGCACGAAAGGTTCAATTAAAGGCAGCTTCCTCGTCCTCTAATCAAATTGAGAGGAGAAAAAAAAAAAGAAGTCAAAATAATTTAAATTCAAATGTCAACTGTTGCCGGTGCGGGAAAAAAAATCCGAAAAACTTTCTCCAGCTTGGAAAAAGGATATTTGGCAGAGACGTCCTCCGTCTAATTGCTTTCGGAGCTACTTCCAATTAAGTTGGTCCTCATTACGTGTCCAATGGCATTGGCGATTGTTGACCCTACCCCAAAAGTCAGCGCCAAGTAAAAGTTTCGTGTCCTCGCATTTGTTGCGCCGCAAAGTGCAATAAGTTTTGCCTAGCCTCTCGCGTCATCTCATAATAACTTTGAACGTGAACTGGATGGTCTTAATTGGAAAATTTTGCGATGAAGAGTTGCAGTTGCAGAGTCAAGGCGAAAAGTTCGAGTGCTTGTTTTGCCACGCTTCATTATGTTGACTCGAATCTATAAATGAGCGAGGGCAAAAGTTTTGCTAAAGTGAGCGGAATCGTTGACATAAAACGGTCTTCAGTTGAAAATTGATGCAAAGTTTGTTACACAACAGCTGTCTGTGTATAGTTTTATGTTGGGTGGTTATGTTTTTAAGTGAAGATATTTGATCCTTTTGTCAATTAGTTGGGAATATAGATTTGGAAGCACTTTTGTAAATTTGGAAGCACTTTTGGTGCTTGGTGATGATGGAATTAGTATGAAAGGCGTTATTGCTGGTGGTGAGTTTACATAAGGTTATCGATGGACATACAAGTTCGAAGCAGATGTCGAATATTAACACAAACCCAATAGACTGGTTGCTACTTTCCTAAGATTAAAAATGGAAACACAATTAAATTCGGATTTAAGGATGTAGAAATAGAGCTGTCAGTCTTGTGTTTAAACGTACACAGAGTGATAGTCCGCGTTTCAGAAACCGCTGTTCGGTGGCTTTAAACTCCAGCCGAAATATATAGACAAAATTGAAAGCTGGCCTAAAAAGTTGGACTAGAACTTGAGAATAGTTAGGTGTCATTTTTCGTACAGAGATTGACGTTAGTTTGTCGTTGCACTAGTCATCTAACGATCAGTTGAACGCTGGAAATATGACCGTCGTCTACTTGTGATTTTTGCTCGGATTCCTGTGAGTTTGACAGATGTCACTGTTTTTGATGTAAGAAAAATATTTTTAATATTTTATTTTTTATATTCAAACTGACAGATATCAAAATGTCACCGTTTTTTTGAGTAAAAATATCAAAAACTGTTTTTTTTACGTGATAGCCCCTCAAACCCCCTCAAGTAAAAACACCAAGGGGGTCTTGAGTGCTATCACGTAAAAAAAAATATTTTTATTTATATTTTTACTCAAAAAAACAATACAGTTTGATAGCTGTCAGTTTGACACGTAAAAATATAAAAACAGTGTCACCTGTCAAACTGACAGCCATCCATGTAACTTGTAAGAAACAATAGGCACAATTTTAGTAAGACACGGAGACCAACCGAAAGCAGACTTCAATAACCTGAAGCCGGGAGGCCCTGCAATCTGTTGGAATGTCAGCACTCTAGACGAACCCATTCTGTACTTCGTGAGGCGAATCTTTTTAAGAACTCAATAATGGGGGTGTCTATGGTGGAACTTACAAAATCGCATGTTTCAGGCTCAGAGCTCCCCGTTTACACTCATAAATGATACGCAGTAAATAGTTGTAGAAAGTTGGTAGGTCCAAAGTCCCAAGACAACGCTTTAAAATTTATTTCAAGGATATAAAAAGCTATACGCAAGAAAACCACCCTGGAACTGTACGTTATTCTACAAAGAACCATCGAAATTACCACTTACACACGACCCGAATTATTTCCTGAATATTCAAGTACCTAAATATGCTTGTCTGTAGGAGGGCACATTTGAAGAGCTTTTGAAGCGTCAAAGATTTGTCCTACTCAGAAAAGGAAATCGGAATTCCAACGTTAAATTTGCGTATTACACACAATTGGAGTGGCTAATAATTCACAATAACCTCAAGTCAGCAATTAAAACGAAATGCCGCAACACCAATACGTGTATATATCGAAGGCGAAAGCCGCTTAAAGAAGCAGGCTTTGAAGAGGAGACGGCAGGAAGTTCTCCACCGTTTTATGTCTTGGCGACAAAAATGAAAACCAACTCGATGAATTGGGAATGTATTTCCTTAGAACAATAACCGGTTAACCCGCGAATAGAGACCTCTTTCTGACGAGGTATTAAACGAGTGCTAAATATAAATAACGAGCCACAAGAGTAGGACCTACGCCCCAGCTTATATATGACGAAGTTATGAGCCTGTCACTTCAAGGAGGGCACTCCATTATCGGTTTGAAGGTTGTTCCAAAAATTCTACATGAATTTGAGCTGCACTGTAGTGAGACAGCTGCTACTGTATACGTAGATTGCTACCTATCGCGGACATGCACCTTGTAGGTCATACAGTGGAAGCTGTACGTATTAGGAGTAGGAAAGTAGGCGAAATGATGAGTGACTTTTGACACTCGTATCTAAGCTTCGAAGTCCATCATGAGGATGGATGCAAGAAATCATCAAACGCTATTAACGCACCACCAAGACTGATGAGTAGTATCGAAGACCCGAACCAAAACAAGAGGCTGCTTCATAATAGAAGCGAACAAAGTTGAGTTGCTATCAATAATCTTCTCCTAAAATTGCATAAATGTGTTTATGAGAGACTATTTTAAATATTTAACTAGACAACCCAGCTCTGAACTTTACAAATCTATTCTATAGGACGGTCGGAAATAAAAGAAACTATAAACAATTATCTTTTCTTTCATCCTTTATTTAACACAAGACTTCTCTTAAGTACTGTCTAAATCGAACTACCTCGTATGTCACGCGACTTACTGGCTAACAGATCGTATGATAAAAGTCTCGAAAATGTATATAGAAAACGTTACGGTTGGTAAAATAAAAATTGAATATGCTGCCGCTGTTTTCTTACAAGAGTAACTTGTATCCCTTACCAATTTTTTTTCCCTGCAATCGCCCTCAAGTTACACCCGAAAAGTTGATCCGAAACAACCGTATAAAATTAATAAAATCTGGCTCTAAAACTTTAACCCCAAGCAATTTCCAAAAAAAGGTCTCCAGATCCCAGGAGCTTCCAAAAAGCGATTATCACAGACTACCCTTGCCAATTGAAAGGCTCAACTTTTGACAGGCACAAACCACCACAAGTTAATATCTATCTCATCAAAGTTCACACTTCATTTACGGTTGTAAAATTTAAAAATAGATAATTACATTGTTTGTTAATAATTAGAATCCTTCCGGTAGTCTACCTTTGAATGCGCGCCTCACTCGCATACCTACTACAGTTGAAGCAAAGCAAAGGGAAAACATCATTAAAACAAACAACAACCCCATCCTCTCAATCATAATTAAATGCTTTCCATCAAGCTGTGCACGGAGTGAATTACATCCGGACAATATCCGTGATACTGAAATGCTTTCCACTATCTAGGTCTTGCAAATCCTTATAAATTCCACCCCTAGCTAACAAGAGGCGTGGTTGGTTAACTGATTGCAATTTTATTAAAAGCTCAGGGAACCACCAAGGACGATGCTAAACACCAACAACAACAGCGCCAAGAAAATGTAAAAAATGCCACAACAACGCGCAAAAGTTGAGTAGATAGTAGAGTATAGTCCTTTACATAATTACACACTGGGTTGATTAAGGATCATGTGGGTCGTGTGTATAAGTCCTTCTTATGACTTGTTCCATTCTATTCGTCTTTCTGTGCACATATTCTCATCCCACCTCCTTTGAAAAACGTTGACACATCCGACACAATTTTTTTAACTCATTTGATTTTTTCTTTTTGCAGGACATTCAGGCGTACGATACATTTTCGGTGGATTTATTAAAGTGGACAATGCGAACCTTCGAATGTAGCCAGTCAGATGTATCCGAATTGCTTCGATACGGTGCTCGTAAGGTGCTCTGCACACGCAAGGGATGGTGTTTCAATGCGAGCGACATGGGCTCGTTGTGCTGTCCTTTTTGATATTCGCAACCGAGGAGGCATATTATTTTTATTGGCAATATAAAATATTTTATATCGATCCGATCGGAAGACTAATGCAAATTTAAGTATGTTTCGGGGAATAAAAAAGAGAGGGGCTATATGTCAAATGTTGTTTTTATTTATTCGAATAAATCATCGAAACAACTAATTTTTGGACGACTTTGTTATACAAGATGCCACGCCCCCAAATTCGAAATACTTTGCGTAGTGTCAGGAACATTCTCGACATAGGTCCCTGGCAGCCAAACAGAGTTACATTTAAATATTGAGCATCAATCATGACAGAGCAAAATAAAGTATCCTTGTCCCCCAATCAGCCTGCAGGTATGCAATCCTTTGTGATAAACTGGTATATGTTTTAGACTTATTGAAATATATTTTTTTTTACTATTCAAGAATAATATTTTATGTATTGACACCAGTGTTCCCAGATAAAAATTAGATTTTTAGGAATCTTTGTTTTATTTATACTTACAGCAGGAAATATCGTTTCAACATTTGCAGAGGAATGCGGAAGCAATCAAATATTGAAAATTTAATCCTTTAAATTGAATATGCGAAGTTTTCCCAAAACAGTTTTCTTAAAACATATTTTATTACATCAGTTTTTTGAAATCAAATAATTTCCTTACGTTAAAGCAAAATTAATAATGGAATTAATAGAAAACGTTTTCCTTCAGTAGAAAAAGGTGTTTTAATTTATTAGATTTGGAAAATTAAAAACCTTGAAATGAGATGAATTTAAGGTGAAAAGTCTTGTACATATTTTAGAGATCAAAAATCTTGAAAAAAAATGTATCTTGTAATCTGGCATCACTGAATGACACTGCACTTAAAATTTTTGACGTTAACTCTCAGATTTTGTTCACAAAGCACACTTTTCCAGACACGGGAATATACAAGTCCTTCGATCTTATACCCTTTTGGCATCGAGCCGAAAACCGTGTTTTCGTCGAAAGTTCGTCGACGCATTCAAACCGAACAATACCTACAAGTTGTCGTTTGACGTTTCAATCAGCTGTGAGACACTAAACGTTAAACTTCGGTGCAGACTAATTTGGTTACAAATTCACATTGATTAATAAATAAAATTAGTTTAGTGGATTTAATAATAATATTAGCCCCTCATTTAACTGTGGAAAATGATTTTAAGTTGTGAGTTGTGACATTTTGGTCAGCTTTTCTGCTGAATAATGCAAAAGGTGTGTTTGTTACAACAACCCAACGATTGGAAGTAGTTTTCTTGGTGTTTTCGTAGAAAACGACTATAAACGACTCGTTTTCAAAAATTCTGTTATCGATTAAGTTTTCGAGTGTTTTCGGGTTTTATAACTACGTAATCAAATGAAATTTAAATATGTAGATAAATGGCTTAAAACAGTCCACAGAAGTCACGAATTTAAAACTAGCTGTGTAAACAAATAATTCCGATCCACGAGCCACGAACTTTCCAAAGTTTGACACATTTCTTCCTCTTTGTCAAATAAACTAACTACTCTAATCCCTAATCTGTCTAATTGAAGTGTCACAATAACTTTTGTATCCGGTCTGTCAAATGATTTTTCGTTTGCGTGCATTACCTATGACCTGTCATAGGCAACCATCCGATAGTGACTCACTAGTAACTTAATCCCAATATGAAAAAAATATTTAATATAAATGTAACTATAATTAGAAATAGATAATCCAAAAATAGATTTTATTTATGTTTATATTGTATTTCTTGTGAGAAACTCTTCCAAATAATGATTTCATCTCTGACATTGATCACTGAGCGCCAGCATTTAAATGTGAAAAGCAGTTCACTGACCGTGACCTGTTTACTTAAACAAAATAAAATCAAAAATCAATCAAGTCGATGCATTTCAATGTGATCAGGTAGAGGTACGCTGACACAGGTCTGACTGACAAACAAATTAAACTGGTTGTGTACCGAACAGAGTTCTAATTTCAGACTCAGCGAGCTTTTGACAAGCTTATCTCCCGTCCCGAATCACGACATTCGAAAGAGAAATCGCTAACAAAATATGTCCACTATAGTGTTACATTGTTAAATGTTTTAGTAACTTAAAAGCAAAAAGAAAGGCTACAGTCCATCTGGAATGGAATTGATCTATGTGATACCCTATGCATAAATGGAAAGTGGCTTAATTAGAACAGACAGTCATATAAAGTTTATTGCTAAGAGTAAGGAATTTTGACATTTCAAATTTGAAGAATACATTTTTGCATCGGTAGTTGGCGCAACTGGTCCGTACAGCTTTTATTAGCCATTTGCAATTAGAAATTGGCATAGAATTGCATCCGCCTTGAGAGCTGCATGTTCTGTTCAAAAATTTAGAGATCCCTGGTCCTTTTTTCATTCGTCAAAGTAGTGATTACTAAATTTTTTTCATTGAGCATCTTACACCCGCTAAAAAAGACCGGACACTGAACAATTTTCTAAGAAACGCGTTTCAATTTCAACTGCAACCTTCCACAACCTCTCTACGTTACACAGAATGCATCAACCACGCAACACCCTATACGATCGAGTAAAAGAATTCGTTGTTATAATAATTATTTTTGTTGTAAAAAAACCTAAATACTTCTTAATGTTCAGTTGGGAAGTTCCCCTCGAAACAAAAAGTGCTCTTCACAAAGTACCGAATAATTTTCGATTTTTAGTGTTTTTTTGTTAAAGAATTTGTTCAAATTTGTAAAAATTTATGTGAAACTACGTACGCAACACTCGGTTGAAATAATAAAAAAATAATTAAAATACCAAAACGAAATCAGAACAAAAAATTTGTGTGGTGAGTGAAACTATTTATTGATAATTACCTAGAAGCATTCCAACAACCTTGTGTGGTAGTCGAATGGGCTTCTTGAGACTTCAGATTTCGTGTGTCTAATCGAACATAAAAACGTCACGTTGATGTTTGGGCAATTGGAAAACGTGTAGCCTTGGACGGGTTTCTAAGTGTTTTACATTTACTGGTTAAAATTCAAATTAAAGCGTTAAAAATTTGCGACCACATTGATTTGTAAACATTTGCACATGAATAATTAACAAAAATAGATCCAACCGATGCAATGCGTTTCTTTGCAGTTCAACAATTTCACGAAAACGTAAACAAACTCCACTAGTTGTCACCCTAAAATGTGTTGGTAAATCTGAGAGAAAATCTGAACTCAGAAGAAGTTTTTTTCAAAAACATAAAAAGTTACATAGAGCAATAAAAAGTGCTCCCAATCGAATACTACATTAGCGCGAAATTGATGCTGTCACCTGTCAGTTTGGCACTTCAATCTAAGAAAATTGTAGGAAGCTTTCATTTCTAGAACCCTGAACATGAAAAGCATTCGTTGACGTTCATCATGCTCTACTATATATACTGTCTTATTTATTTCTGAAACACATTTGAGCACTGGCCTTTATAGTACCTAGTGTAAAACACATTAACGGTAGTTTTATGTTTTAATGAAAGCCTAAATATAAATATTCAATAGTTTATATTAATTCAATTAGGTTTTACATTTTTTATAGTTTTATGTTGGTTAAGAAAACGAGCAAGAGGTTAGAGGTTAGAGGTCGATGGTAGGTTAGGTTGATTCGCGTACGCGGTTTAAATCGAACGCAATCGATATAAATCGATCGCAATCGCACAAAGTCTGTACACGTTCTCATCAAAAATGACAGAAAAAGAGAAAATTAGCAAAATAACGAGTAACGAGTAGTTCCTCTCTTGGATCGATACAGCTTAGAGAATTTCAACGGGCAAGTACTGAAAAATATGTCAAAAAGTTGACAAGACAAAAATTCAAAATCTGTTCTAAAATTTAATTGCAAAGAAAAAAAATTTGTGAAACTTCTCCTAGAACGTTTCATATGTTGCAAAAAGGTATGTTTATTTGTGATATGGATTAGATGTTAAAGATGAAAGTGGTTCAAAGTAGCTCGAAGTCTATCCACATACTTTGGGGTATTTTTTCAGGTCTCGGAGAGAGTATAGCTCAATTTTTTTGTGTTTGACAGATTGTTGGTGTTTGGCTCGGGAAAGTATTACGCGAATAGACTTATTGTCATTTCTGGTGACTGCGTGTAGGTATGTAAAAGGTAATTATTGTGTTTTTTTTTGCAATCGGGGTATACTTGCGGTTTCCGTGTCAATATTCGCGATTAGATTATATGGTTAACTATCAAAGCAAGCTGTGCTGAAATTTTTTGTAAAGGTATTTTCTGTTATCTCCGTGGATATTTAAATTAATAATAATTATAATAGTTGGCGCAACAGGTCTGTAGGGATCCAGGGCCTAGCTTCTCGCAACCATTCGTTTTGTGTGAGTTTTTAATTTTTGGAGCGAATGGAGGGGATCTACAATTTTATGTCGGTTCCAAACGGGCCGATTGAAAAGCTCTTTCATGACAGTTACACTCTCGGATGTTTGTCAGACGTTCGCGAGAGGTGGCGCAGTGAAAAAACCCTGAGTTGGAATTTGGGTTTTTGCGGGATTCGAACCTGGACCCCTCGCTTAGTAGTCCAACACACTAACCACTAAGCCACTGCGACCACACGGCTATTTAAATTGGGTCTTTCTAATTAATGGCTTTTTTTCATGTCGATTGACTTATTATTCGTCTTTTGATCTACTGATAGATGGCGCTACCTCCCAATTGTAATTGTATTTTCAATTGTCACGCGTCCACTTTGGTTCGGACTTTTGGTTGGAAGTTATTAGCCATGATTAAGACAACGACATTCGCCTTACAGTTTTCAAGTTCTCTATGCATATACCTACCAAGAGAATACATGTTCGTGGCCTTATATTGGGTTAAGTATTCCGCCACACATGCTTTGCATTTTCTCTAACCCTACGGAAATACTTCTTTACAAATGAACATACATTTCGGTTCTGACATGCTGTCAAATTTTGCAACAAAAACCATATATAAAGGGGATGTCTTAATTTAGTAGTTTTATTAGTGTCATCAACTGCAACCAATTGTCAATAGGCAACCCTTACATATTGCACCATTATATTGTTGTCCCGCTCGCCAATTCCTTTTTCCCTTTTTACCTTTTTCCCCAAAACCCAGTCATTCGTACGGTAGCCGCGTAGTTATAAACATTAAAGGTTAAGGACTATTTTTGAGTTTATTCTTTCTTGGACAAATATTCGGTCTTGTGACAGTAGTATTATGTCAAAGTCAAAGTCCAACAAATTCTGGAACAAAACAAAAAGAATCACCTGGTCCGAAGTGGACGAATTTTTCATCCTGGAGCTTTGGGAAGAAAAGTTTGAAGTTGACGTAAATGTCACACATAAACACATAAAGTTCGGTGCAGACGCCTTTGGTGACTTATAAATCACTTTGCCTAAATCGAGTTGATGGGTACATGGTAATACATGAGAAAATTAATGGAAATTAACAAATTATACTAAATACAATGTTGACGTAGCTATATGTGACAGTTGATTGATTATTTATGAAAGTTTGTTTAACTAAAAAAGTTATTGTTACATTACTTGAGCTTTACAGCAGGTATACCGAAAGGAGTGCTATATATATAGGTAAATTCCAATTTACGAAGCAAATAAATTACGTCGTAAGTAGATGTTGTGCTGAAATTGATTGGTGATGTCAGGAGCCGTCAAATAAATCTGATTATCTGTTGATCCACACCATATAAGCTCCATATGGACTTACAAACTTTGAACAAACTTTTAGAGAAACTTGTTGATTTCGGTTGAGGTATTTTTAATGAAAAACCTCATTCAACAAACTCTCTGTTACTATTCTGCTAACTTCCTGCTACGATAATGTTAGTGCTATGTTATTGACAAACTAGTTGCCAAATTTTTTTCTGTGCGATAAAATTCACTGCTCAATCATTCTAATAACAACTTCTGTTCTCTTCCATAAAACCCTAACCAAACTCCTCTTAATTTTTACTTACCCTCAACAAAACATTTTCTAAAGGTTGTGGCGCTCTTTAAAAAAAAAAATATACGATTAAAGGAAACGTATTCCACGGACCCAGCTACTGCGCCTCCGTTTAAAAAAAGAAACATATAAAATATTCCGCCCTGGCTTTATCTACTCGGTATAGGCAATAAAAGAAACAATCATAAAACATTTCCAGGCCGAAAAATACATCCTTTCCGCCACTTGCCAGAATAATGACTGGTCACACCATTGGTAGATTTATTTGCTTCGGCTGAATCTTTTAAGGAAATTGCTAGAAAAACCCACAAAAATTACAAGATTTCGCAACAGAATGTGCTGCGCCGGATGTCCCGTTCCTGCGTTCGTATAAAACTCTTAATAGCCCCGTTTACCCCAATATATAACACACATAAATTGCGGTAATAAATTTTAAATCTGCTGGAAACACATCTAAGACCAGCGCTTTTCCATTAACGAGCCCCATATACCGTCCGTTCCTATAATGCACTACACTAGCCGCCGCACGCCGTCCGCTCCGCAACAAACTGTGAACCTGAATGGTATATGGGCGAACAGTAAACACCCATACAGATTGCGAGCACAAACAAAAGACACAACATTATGAAGCTTTGAACATCCCATGAATATTTTTATCATAACCATTAAATAAAATTTGTCCTTGCATCGATATAAAAGGACTTTATGTCCTACCTCTCAGTCTGTCCCTGTTTAGAAGGCGCTTCCTCAGCAATGGAAGGTGTTGATTTGATGGAGATTCACTGATGTAACCAGGTCCGAGGAGGGCAAACATAAAGAAACACTGCACACGATGACGATGACGATGATGATGATGACGACGACGACCATATGAAGGTCCTTTTCAGTTCAACCAGAATACAGAGAAACCTTTCCGTCTTGGGTAGCGGCAGTAGTGGGCGGATGGTTAAAATATGCTGGCTTATGTCTTTAACCGTATCCATGGTGTCTTATCCTTGTCGTTCCAAATTCCTTAAGTAGTAGTATAATATTCCAATTAAGGAAAATTAGAGAATTTCGGTTGTTTGATGTGGGCGGATGCTTGTCTTGTCGTTTGAGTGAATTCCCAACCCCGCATATATGGGCGTGTGTCGAAACACGCATAATGCTTGTAGTAAGGTCTTAGGGAATTATGCTAAATTGGATTTAGATGTGCGAATACGATTAAATGTCAACACACAGTCTGCGAACACAAATCGGGGGGTTTAGTTTTTGATTTCATTCCTTGATACACCTAAGCATGAGAGAGCCGGTATATATACGTGTACGCCTTCGTGTGCTCCTCTGCGGAGTGAATAAGGAAATTAAATTGTTAATATTAAATATTAAATATTAAATCGGGGTATGGGATATTGTTTGGACTTGGAGGAGCGTGACGGTCCATTATGTATGAAGTTGATAGCGGAAAAGGGTTCTTTGGGCAACTTTATGACAAGAATAACAAACACTCAGCAAAATTCCTTCGGCACAAAGGGAACCCGGTGTTTTGGTAATCATCAAAATATAACGGCAGCAGTATATATAATGGGGAAATAAAAATTCCATTTGGAACTCTTAAAAGGATCACAACTTGTCCATTAATAAGTTCAATTACGATAAAAGTACGAGGAAGTAGCTCCGATGTCTTGAGAGGTGACATCTGCGGATTTTGAGGAAGTTTTATTTATCCAATTCTACCGGGAAAATTCTGGGAAGAATTTTGTAAGTGAAATTGAGTAAAATATGGAGACTGAGTGCCCAGTCCGTATGCTGTGTAAAAATGTAGAAGCCAAACCATTTTCTTAGCAATGGACTTACTAGAAATTTATAGGAAATGACTTGACAGAAAACGGATGCAGAGAAGGAAAAACATTCTTTAACAATTTTGGAAGAAGAGAGTCAAGTCTTAATACCACCTTGTTGATCGTATTTGGATTTTCTTCTTCGGTTTGTGTATTCAGTAAGTAATGGGCAGCTCATCCTGATACGAACAAATGCACTCATCGAAATCTTGGAATACTTAATTACCCAACCGTCTTCAATGATCCAAATGACTCTGCGCTAGTAAGAAATGCTTTTGTTTGATCACAGTAACAGAGCCATCCAAATACAATTCGTAAAAATGAAAATCCATAAATTAATCCAAATCTGTAACTCAAAGTCAAATGACTCAAAGTTTGTTAACCAAAGTCAGCAAAGAAACGTCAATAAAACTGAGTCAGGAAACATAAGTAAAAAAGTCGAAGCTATATAAATAACTTCCAAAGTCGAACCGCCAAAAGGGTAATTTATTTTGACTTTGACTGGCTGTCAGTTAAGCCCGTATGACACTACACTTTTTTTTCTTTTTTTGCATTTTCAGACTTTTGAAATGAAAGTACGAAAAATTGCTACGAAAATTCCCGATAGGAGTGAGTGCGTACACATCATAGGTTTTTTGACACGTAGGTACAGATGTCAAAAAAATCCAATGAAAATGTATTCAATTCAGATCAGCAACCTCTTTCATTCGTCCTCAAAGTAGGAGCGACCATAGCCCATTCGCATGAAAAATGGTCAACACATTTGAAGTTTGCAAGCCGCGACTCTTGTGACTGGTGCTTAAGACCTACACTCTACACATGACTGACTGTCAAATCAAACGACTCCTTGTATAAAATTCATTCAAATCTATATATTTTGAGGTGCCTTGTTCAAATTTAAGGTTCAGTATCGGAAAAGCAGCTTTGCACTATTATTGAAAATGCTCTAGTAACGGCTTACCACAAGTAAAGGCACTCCTACCTCTCCATTTCACAATTCAATTCAATTCAATGGCGGCATAACCTCACTCCCGACTTATTGGCCAAAGCAATTTCAATTATTATTGCTTGCTTTGTTCTCCTCCCGCACATACATTACGTTACGTATATACGAGTATCAACTAATTAATTCTCACCTATCTTGTCATTCTAAATGCAATTAAAATTCCATTACAACTCGACCGCAAACAGGAAAAAAAAAAGAAACCCGCAAGTGTACTCAAAAAACCCACTCGCACTCGGACAATTTTATTTACATTTTCGGTAGTGTAGGTGTAGAGGTACCTACCGATTGTTGGTGGTTCCAGCAAACTAACCCATGCACTTGAATGGCGATTAATTGTAACTTTGTCCCATTTGCGAATGGTATTCAGTAAGCGGTTAGCATTGTTTTTTGTGCCCTCTTCCAAATGTAACCGCCAATTTTGCTGACCACAGGCTAAACACCAACACATGGTTACCACCACACGAAAGCCCTCGACACACTCACCGACAGGAGTACTTAAATAAATTGTTTGAATTGTTGAAATTCGTTGGCCCCACATCAGTAATGGGATAGTGTTGACTGTTGAGTAGTTTTCAGTGGATTATTGACTGTTGGATATTCAGCAGGCAAGTGTAGTGAGTCGATTTTTGAAATATTTAAGCTTGAAGAAACCATTTATCCTTTTGACTCAGCACTCTGTCGGATAGGAGCAACCTCCACTGAACCCCCTCTTAACCGCCTGATATAAATGGGATTCGGACTCATCCTCGTACTGTGACCTCAAAACAAACATTAACGCCTGACTTCACCGCTCGCAGTGAGTAAACCGTGTACTAAAAATCACACAGTTACCCTCTCTAATGACCATCAATTAAAACAGCGAATAAGCCCATTTGTCCACTTGTTCACTTGTCCACATTGGATATGTCAACACATCCTTTTTGTAGGTTGTGTTTTTTTTCTTTTGTTGTTGCCAAATGACAACAAGGACTCATGGCCAGCGACTCCATCACTTATACGGTCAGCCACAAGCGTACCACCGCCGCCATCATCAACGTCGCAGCAGCACCGATAACGGTGTAACACATGGTGCGGTTTATTTTAATTGGGCTTTCCCATTAGGCCAGTTAAATAAAAACGAATGAAATAATAACAGGTAACCAGCTGGAGGAGGGGATGCAGAGTCAATTGTCCCCATTTTTATTGTTTTTTTTAGTAGGTATTTTTTAAGGATTCGTTTTCCAGTTGGAATAAAAACACTTTTTCATGGTCAAACGGTCTGCAACAACACTGGTGACAGGCAGAAATAAAATTTTATCGTTATTGTTGGTCGGCTGTTTTGTTTTTATTTTCCGTATGTATTTATTAATATATTTCTTTTTGTTTTTTTTTGTAAAAATTGTACATTTTATTTGAATTTCATTGAAAGCAATGTTTGCGCACCACCAACGCGTGTACACAACAAATGACTACTCGCTTATGTAATTTGTTAATTAATTGATTTTATTTTATTTTCTTTTTAAATTTCATCGTTTGTTTATGTAAAAATAAGAACGAGTTGTTGTGTTTTTGCTTTATGATTGAGTTTACTAATTGGTAACTGCCAGGTGGCATGTTTTGGGAATTTCGTCAATATGTTGACAAGTTTTGTGATTTAATTGAATTTGTTATTGACTTTGTGAGGGTGTGAAATGCAAATATATAATTAAAATTTAATAGTATTTGCTGACGCATTTAATGCATTTAATATGCTCGCATTGGAATCAAGTCATTAATTTAGATAAAGAGTTTCTGCAAAAAAAAAATTTAATTATAAGTAAGCAAGCGCCTGTGGTCTTGTTGTTTGTTTGCCCCCCGAATATAGTGGCTTCGAAACCTGTCAAAAAAAATTGTATATAGGTACAGCCTATACTGGTACACCGAAAAGGGAATTTGATTCTCGGTTTCTGTCACCATGTTAGAGTCCTTATATTTACTTAAGGGTTCAAAATTTCCTTTTATAGTAAGAAAAAGTTAAACTTTGGTTGGAATTGTAACTATTTCGAAGAACTAAAGTTCGAATACAGTTCCGAAAAGGAAGTTGTTTGCGCCCGGCAAAAAACTTCAATTCCTATCTCAACCAGATTTCAGTGATAAAATGTACAATATAGGTTTTTTTTTTTTTTTTTTTTTTTTTTTTTTTTTTTTTATTATCCGAGGGTAGGTGAAAATCTTCCAAAGACACTATGAGAATAGCAAGCGCGTTCTCATAGTAGTGTCAGATTTTTACTGACTAAAAACACCACCCTTCTAAAGATTGTTAGATACTGCAACTAAGATATAACTTATCAAGCAATTTTTCTATCATTAAATAAAAACTTTTGACAGGTTACTTTCCAATGAAAGATCCTGCGTGTTCCGCAAATTAGACGCGGTTAATCTTATCTTGCCAAGTCGAACGGTTTCGTTCTTTGTAGTCGGCGCAATAAATTGCTCTCGTCCAAGATTTGTCGGACTGTATTGTTGATATGTCCGATTAGTCGGTTTCTATGCTTTCTCGCGAAGCTTCTAGATTCAGCTTCGATTGTTGGAATTCCGAGATCCCTATGGATATCGTCGTTTCTAATATACCATGGTGCTTGTACAATTTCTCTAAGGACTTTATTTTGAAAAGTTTGTAAAATATTGACATTTGTTTTCTTGGTACAACCCCAAAGTTGTATACCGTAGGTCCATACCGGCTTTAGCACTTGCTTGTATAAAAGCAATTTGTTCTCAGTACTGAGCTGGGAATGTTTTCCGAGTAACCAGTACATTTCTCTATATTTAATATCGAGTTCTTTACGTTTCATTTTCACGTGCGAACTCCATTTCAGCTTTGCGTCGAGTGTCATTCCCAGGTATTTGGCCTCGTTTGCAAAGGGTATTCGGGCCAAGTTTAGAAAAATTGGCAAGTCATTAGTTTTCTTATAAGTGAAATTCACGTGAACAGATTTAGTTTCGTTGAGGGCGATCCGCCAGTTCCTTGTCCATTCATTTACCTTATTCACTGCGGCTTGCAGTTTTGTAGTCGCTTCTTCGATTGTATTACCTACAGCTAGGATAGCTGTGTCGTCGGCGAACGTAGCAAGGGTAGTGCCATCTTCCCTTGGTATATCGCGAGTATATAACAAATAGAGAAGCGGACCAAGGACGCTTCCTTGCGGTACCCCGGCCGAAATTTCTTTTAGCTCCGAGTATTCAATTCCATTTCTAACCCGGAAGAGTCTATTCCCGAGATATGATTCTAGAATATCATATAGGCTTGCGGGGAGAACTTGTCGTAATTTAAATTTCAAGCCGTCGTGCCACACCTTATCAAAGGCTTGTGAGACGTCAAGGAATACACTTGAGCAAATCTTTTTTTCTTCAAATGCTTTCTCGATTACGTCAGTAGTTCTATGTACTTGGTCAATCGTCGAATGCTTGGTTCTGAACCCAAACTGGTGGTCAGGGATAAGATTATTGTCTTCAATAACCGGCTGTAGGCGCCTAAGCAATATTCTTTCGAAGACTTTGGAAATGACCGGAAGAAGGGAAATCGGTCTATACGATTTTACTTCATTTGGCGGTTTTCCTGGTTTTAAAACCATTATGACCTCCGCGACTTTCCATTGACTCGGCACGTGTTTTAGTCTGAGCGCAGCATTTATGATATGAAGGAGCTTAATTAATGCTTTCCTTGGAAGAGCTTTGAGAACTTCTCCGGTGATCAAATCATAACCAGGAGCTTTCTTAGGTTTTAGGGATTCGATTTCACGTTTTAGTTCCCTTGGCGTTGCTCTTGAGAGTGTTGAATCGTCAGGTTGTAATTCCGTCCCATTAGTATTGTCGTAGATCGCTTGGCCATCGTACGGTTTAAAGGTTTCTTCTAGATGAGCGGCAAAAACGTCCGCTTTTTGCTTATCTTCCCTTGCCCATTCATTTTGATTTATTCTAATTGGCGGCGCGGGGATTTTGGGCCTTTTGGTGCCTTTTACAGCTTTCCAAAGTGAATAATTGGAATCTTTTTTCGCTGTTAAACTTTCAAGGTAAGAACCTATCGCACGATTTTTTAAAATCCTTAATGACTGTCTTCAACAAATTGCACAAATAATTCAAATGTGCTTTATGTTGCGGAGCGCGACTCTGTTGCCATTTCTTGCGCGCCTTCCTTTTTTCGTTGACCAATTCTTTTATTTCGGGAGGATATCGTAGCCCGTATTTGACCGGCGTTTTCCTTGGATTAGGCGTATTATTCCAGGAGGCGAGCTGTACGATCTCGACGAAGCGATCAACTTCAACTTCAAGTTCATAGGGTGTCGTAAGTGGAACACTCAGTTGAACATTCTCTTCTATTTCGTTCCTTAAGCCTTCCCAGTTAGTGTTTCTACCAGTTAATCTCGCTGGCTCTAGGTTATTGACTAGTTTTACACTCAATGTTAATATAACCGGTGAGTGGTCAGATGATAGATCAAAGCTCTCTTCAACTTTAATGTGGTGGGTAGGTATTCCTTTCACGACGAAGAAATCTATCAGATCAGGTAGTTTTGAAGTATCAGTTGGCCAGTAGGTCGGTTTGCCCGTCGAGAGGAAATCGCAACTGTATTCCATACCTGCCCCATAGAGCATTCTACCTTTTCGCGAGATGTATCTGGAGCCCCAGAACGTGTGCTTCGCATTAAAATCGCCGCCAATAATGAAGTTTGGTTTGAGCGATTTAAGCAGGTTAGTGAAATCACTTTTTTCAAGCGCGGAACGCGGTGGACAGTAGATAGATGAAATTCTAAGAGTACGCTGACTATTTTTAACTCGAATCGTGCACAGTTGCATAGTTTCAAGCTCTATCTTCAGGTCTTCGTATTGTTCAATGCAGTCTTTAATAAGCAATGATGATCCACCTCTGGCGTTCCCCGATGGGTGACAAGCGTGGAAATCATTATATCCTTTTATTTTTAAATTCGATCCCTTTTTCACGTGAGTTTCAGAAATCAAGCAAATGTCAATATCTTTCTCGCGTATGAATATTTCCAATTCGCCGAGTTTTTGTAAAAGCCCGTTTGCATTCCAAGTGCATATTTTTAACATTGGTTTTTCATTCATGTTATTTTTGAAGCACGCGTTTTCCGTGAATTATTTTCGAGCTTAACCAAGCGATCGAGAATAATTTTATTTATTTTGCTTTGTTCTTCAAGTTTCTCGAGAATAACTGAGAAAACATGAGAAACAGGGTCCGGCGAAATTTCAACGTTTTTCGCTCCTTCGAATGCCGCGGCCTGAGCGTAGGTCTGTACTCTGGCTGTCCGAGGGCCACTATTCGATGGCTTTCCTCGTGGTAACTTTTCAGTAGCGTTTTTTTTGACAACAGAGGTCGAGGGCCTTTCAATTGTCTCTCTTTCTCTGACAATGCTACGCTTTTGAACCGGAGGTTTTATATTGCCTACAACCTCCTGGGCGGTCCTACGCTTTACCTTGGTAAGCGGCTTTGTTTTTTTATTTTGGCTTTTGAGTAGCGCATCTCTCCGTTTTTGCAACTCCTTAGCTACTTCACAGCCTCTATAATTTGCCGGGTGCTTTCCCTTACAGTTAGCACAGGTAGCGGAGGATTGTTTGTTTGCTCCACAGTCTTGGGAGAAATGACTTCCGGCGCATTTTACACATCGCGGCTCTTTTTTGCAATACATTTGCGTATGATTGAATTCTTGGCAACGTTTGCACTGTGGAATCGTTTTCAAATTTCTGCGCATGGGCTCGATTTTTACCACAATATTAAGTATGGTTTTAATTCGATAGATATCTTCGATATTATCAGACCTATTGAAGGTAAGCATAAAGAGCGGAAGTCCACGCCTTATCAGGATGTCCTTATCTTCTTCCGTTTTTTGCTTCTCTTTCTTGATGATATTTACGGCATCAAGAATTTTAAACCCTTTGGAACGGAGGTCGTTTATAACCTCTTCTTTGGTGCATGAGGGGTGGAGTCCCCTCGCTACAACACGATGTGGCCTTTCTGACTTTATTTCAAAAGTATACCACTGGATCTTCTCGGTATTTAGCTTTTGGGACACTGCCCGGTAGTCTTCGTGGTTAACGACGTTAATTTTCCACGCATTATTCCTCAAAGATGTTACCTTAAATTCCGATGTTATCGTTCCTTTAAGGAGGCTGTGAAACTTATTATACTCCGTTATCCCAACGACGTTTATTGGAGGCGGTGGACGAATTTGCCCTCGGAGTTGTTTTTCTTGTGGTACTTTACGCGTTTGTTCTCTTAGAGGCTCGACTTCAGGCGAAGAACCGGCTCTCCTTTTCTTACTAGGTCTTTTCTTAGGGACCCGATTCGTTTCGCGTGCTAGCTCTTCTTCGTCAGTGTGGTATTCCTGAGTAGGCAAGCGTGGTGGAGTACATTCTCGTTCTTTCTGAGAATTAGTGTTCCTTAGAACATTATTTTCTTCTTTTAACTGTTCTATCTCTTTCTTCAGAGTTTGAAAGAGTAGATCCATTTCCTTAAGCTTGATTCGGAGTGTTTTAATTTCTTCCTCAGAGCTTATATCTTTCACTGAGTCCCGTTTTTCACGCGCTGGCGCTCCCGGCGGACTTCTTTTCCCGGGGTTGTTCGATCTTGATGGAGGCGATCGAGATACCCTTGAACTTTTAATAAAAGGGTTAATGGACTGCAATAAGCGGCTCTCCCCAGAATCCGTAGAGCCGACCTCCGAAGAGGGTGGATTTTCCAGTAAAGCTGGACTGCCACCTGGGGTAATTAATCTTTTCGTTTTGTTCATTGCATTTTTTGTATACACTATACGCTCGGTATACGGAGGTTGGATTTTAGTCGCCTCTTACGACAGGCATGCCTACCTCGGGTAAATTCTAACCCCTACCCGAAGGGGGATAGACACTATGTTATTTAAATATAGAAATGTTTACCAACTGTGGAAAATTATTGACCAAGTAATCCAACTGCGTGGTTAGCATGAACGTAGGTACCTATATAAGAAAATATTTATCTTCAAATAAACTTATTTTAATGGTTGCTTTCGTTTGCTTTATTTACAATATTTTACAAAATATAAGGCGATGAAAAATCTATTATACCAAAACAATAAGTAGCGCTACACTTGAGAACATAACTCTGTTTAGAAAGTTTCTCAGCTCTGGGGTCCTATTATGTAAAACGATTTTCGTTGAAACGAAATCGTTTTCGTGTAAACGCGATTGCGTAAAACGAGAATCGTTTAAGATTCAACGATACTCGTTTTTTCAACGACTGACATTTAGCAGTCGTATGGCTTTTTTCGTTTTCGTTCAGCTGTTATAAATATTATTGTGTGGAAATGGATGTGCTCATTGGCTTTATGGAAAGCAACCCACTAAAAATTATTTGCCCAACAGCCAAGCTAAGGCGAAGTCTAAAATACTTTCTTTACTCTCCACTATTCAAAAAAAGTCGCAATGGAAGAACATTTTTACAATAAACTAGAAAAATAGTAACAAAAAGTTGTTTATAAACTAAATTTTTGACATTTCACATAGGTGTGAAGTTGGTTGCGCTACAAAAAATGAATGTATTTTCGGTTTCAGTTGGCAACATCTTTCTAACAGCTTTATCGTTATACATAAGCGGTCTTTGTTGTGACTATCGTTTTCTTTATTATCGTTTATTTGCCTCTCGTTTCGTATTACAATAATAGGGCCCCAGAAAAGATCAAATAAATAGTTGTTGCAATAAATCAGTATATGTGACCTAGAATTAGCTTCCATTCGCTTTGTGCGATTTATTTATTTTTGGAACAAATGGAAGGTACATACAACTGCTTTTTCCTTAAACTTATTCTTTAGAACTTTCCTAGATTTGTTAACATTATGTCGCCTGTCACAATAATTAACCCAACACATTGTATCGCTTTTCGTGTAGCCTCATTCTTTCTTTTTCTTCCGTTTTGTTTCTCTTCTGAATTGTTCTTTTTAATAAACGAATCTTAACATTACATTGTAGTCTACAATTGTCTTAACTGGTTTAAAAAAGTACGTTAACCCTAGAACGGTAGGTAAGCATCGCATGTGAGGCGAAACAATTTCTTCTTTTTTGCGATATTTCCCAATCGGTTACTAAAGCGCATGGGCTCGTGCCAACTCAGTTTAGTCTTGTACGTGGTTGTGCGCAAACACGCTTTGTTTTTCTCCATTGCTTTGTCGATATATTCACACACGTGTTTACCAATAGAGGTAATTATTAATTCTGCGCAAAATGTAAAAAAAATTACTGTTTAGAACATAGATCACCCAACTGTTAGCAATGTGACGCTAGTAGGTGGAAAATCCACAAAATTTATTTTGCCTCTGCACAAGTTTTTGAAGCTATACGCTTTATATTATTTTTAAAAGAAACTGACCTTTTTTATTTCGAACTGATTTTTAAATATTTTTAATTTTTTTTTGCAAAAGATCTCTTCACACCATAGATTAAAATATGTGATCTCGAAATATTCCTCTAATATTTTTAAGATATTTAATATCGAATTGTTTTTTTAATTATTGTAACCAAATATGTAAGAAATACGTTTTTCTTTCAGTTTTAAATTTTTTTGGTTTTTTAACGGTGAAATAAACGTATTTTATAAGAGTTGCCTCATAGGCGAAGTTTACCAATGAAGAGTTAAAAAATATGTTTGCCATTCTAGGGTTAACACAATTTTATGCTAAATTAGAAGTACTTTTATGTTATGTTTTTCAGACGCTCGATAAAGATGGCCTTGTAAAAAAAGATAGAAGACATTTTCTATATTCTATATTCTATGTTAATCTTCCAGCTTCTACCTATTTTCAAATTTTCTATCTTCTGTATTCTATCATCTATCTCCAAATTTTTATCTTCTATCTTCTGCCTTCTATCTTCTGCCTTCTATCTTCTGGCTTCTATCTCCTGTCTTCCAACTTTTATCTTCTATTTTCTATGTTCATCTTCTAGTTTCTATTTTCAAATCTTCTTTCTTCTGTGTTTTATCATCTATCTCCAATTTTTATCTTCTATCTTCTGCCTTCTATCTTCTGGCTTCAAACTTCTATCTTCCATCTTCTAGTTTCTATTATCAAACCTTTTATTTTCTGTCTTATCATCTATATCAAAACTTTTTTCTTCTATCTTCTGCCTTCTATCTTCTACCTTCAAACTTCTATCTTCCATCTTTTATTTTCCAACTTCTAGCTGCTATTTTCAAACCTTCTATCTTCAGTTTTCTATCATCTATCTTCCAACTTCTGTCTTCTTTCTTCTATCTTCTATCTTCTTTCTTCCACCATCCTTGTTTCATATTACATCTTCTAACTTCTATCTTCCATTTTCCATCCTCAATCTTCCAGCTTATATCTTCCATCTTCCGGATTCTACTTCAAAGCAAAAGAAAGCATAAGGAAAGTTTAATTCACTGTAAAATTCCCATCAAACCTCTGCAAGGCAGTTTTAATTAAAAGAAGGAATACTGGAAAACCAAAATTGCACTTTAAAGTTGGTATACGCATTTGGTAAGCAATGAGAATAAAAAATGTAAACTCAAACAAAAACCCGGTTATGGTTATGGTATCCACAAAGTTCGTTCACATTGTAACTCATTTCAGTAAATCAATCCAAAACCAATATTTGAAGGGCATACAAACAAGTCGCCCAAAAATCCGTGTTGATATAGAATTTCCTCCTCGCCTTGGTGGAGCCTATTAATATACACAGAACCTCATTAAAATGCGCAATGAAGTTTGCAAAATAGACCGCATCTTCCGTCAGAATAGATGCAGGCGGACTCAATTTGAGCCATGCCCAGGTCAGCTGCCGGATGAGTACTCAGCGTCGAGGCAACAGGCACCAAAGCAGGGATATGTGTGCTCTGCCAGCATGCCGATACCACGGGCCCCACTAGTAGCATGAGGATACCGCGGGGTATCAAAATCTGTGTTGTAACCAAATCGATCCTGGCAGGCATTCTCGGAATGCGTTCTATATTGTATATGCAGTAGGTATTCACGGGGCTGAAAAATTTACATCACAGAAATATATTATGCTGCCCCGCAAATAGTTCACCATAAAACAGTCGTAGGTAATCCTTGAAGATAAGTTAGAAGTTACCACGTCCACTGTCGTCGCCACCCGCCCACCGCCCAGAGCTGCATTTTTAAATTGTGTCCACAATCGCAGTTGCCACAACTACAGTTGTTTTGGCCTTTGGCAAAACCCAAGTGGAGTAGGGTGGAGTGCACAAAACATCCCCTCCTACGAATGAAACCTTCAGCACTGAGTGGTAATTTGAATTTTCGAGTACGGCTACGGATGCGTGTGCTCACTGCACAGCTCTCAGGTAATTTAGTGTAGAAGCGCAGAGCAAGCAACACGTTCCTAATCTGGGCTAAATTCAACAACCCCCGCACTCGCCTCGGCCCTCCTTCCCCACCACCCTATGTGACATTTGGCAAGCAAGGAGTTATTTCTCCCCCTTTGCATTTATGCCATGGGTTTTTCTGTTAGTTATCCTTTGTAACTTTATGGCTACACACAACAATGAGTTTTACCTTTATCGTAGCATGTAAAAAGGCAATGTCGGCTATATGTGTGTGCACACAAAACTTTCTTTTGAGTTTAATTTAGAGCGTATACGCTATACCTATACCCAGTATAGAGATTTTTTATGTTATTGGGCTAAGTCCTTAATTAACTTCATTTGAGCGGCTCGTTACGGACGTTACACAAAGCTAGTTATAGCCTTACACTCAAATGTCCTTGAAAGTATACCTTTGTACCGTTTGTGTAGGAGCTTTTTGTACATACATTATATACGCTATAGTGAACGACATGGTATATCACATGTTCAAGCCACAGCACACGAGTTTGAATAATTTATTTGTAATGAAATGTTGGGCCCGGTTATTTATGGCGTGGTAAGGCTGTTACTGTACTTATTACCCTCCAAGGATATGCCTATACGTACCTCTAATGGCAAGTGATGTATGTGAAATATATGAAACGAATAAATGTCATAGTGTCCATTATATGAACATCAGATGGGGGACATGAATCAAGCCCAATTCGTTTCACAGCGCCAACTGGACTACCCATGTGTGAGCTTGTCATTGTCACGAGCAATTAGGCTCATCTGATGGGATATGCCATCAGAACATTCCTCAGTTGTCTGATGTTTTTTTTTATAAGTAGGGCTACAGTTATGGAATAGCAAACAACTTCTCAACAAGTTGACAGGCAACTTCACTTCACCCTAGATAGGTACGATTCCACACGGAACTTATTCTCTCAAAAACAGATGGACCTGTCGTTGGAACTGAATGGTTTAGGAAAACATGATAGTTTGGAACCTCAGAAGTTGTGTGCCTCCCCTAGAAGTTCCTATACCCATTAATCGACTTGTAAAATTTGTCTAATTCCAGATATCTGTCAAAAATGAATCGCACAGCCACAGTGACGGCTCTACTCTGCGCAGTGTTTGCGATAGCGGAGACGACACGTCACCATGGATGTCAACGCGAGCCAGCACCCAGCCATCTACCTAAGAAACCCATTTTCACCCAAAACATCAACTCTGTCCTAACCCGACCCTCATTGGAGGAGTACACCAGGCTGCGAAGTGAATTGGTAGAGGCCGAAGAGTCCCGCATCCTTGGCTCACAAATCGAACTAACTCCGGAAGAGGCCAGGGCCAACGAAAAGATCATGGCCGCAAAAAACAGTGAACTCGAAGAAGGTCTCAATGTTCCGCATCTCTTCGCTCCGTCGCAGCGCTTCTTCGATGTGATGGAGAAGGTTAACAGGTCCGAACTATTCAGGCTGTTGAAGGCGATGCCTAAAGGTGGGGTGCTACATGCTCACGATGCAGTCCTCTGCAGTACGGACTATGTGATCGAGTTGACCTACAAGCCGGACCTTTGGGTGTGCAGCGACAACAACAGCAAGGCGATTGAGTTCGTTTTCGCCACAGCGAGACCATTGGAGTTGGGAGAGTGTTCTTGGGAGCTGCTGTCGAGTGTGCGGAAGAACCGCGGAGCTGAGCAGTATGACAGGGATCTGCGAAGTCGCCTGTCGTTCAATAGACCGGAAAAATTCGAAGACAACAATGCGATTTGGAAGGAGTTTCAGTCAATCTTCCGACTTGTCGAGGGATTGGTGACTTATGCACCCGTGTGGGGGGAGTACTACTATCAGGCGCTCAAGGAGTTCTACGAGGATGGCGTGCAGTACCTGGAAGTTCGTACTGGCCTGCCGGTGGTGAGAGACACATTAATTTTTTCAATGACAATCAACCTTACCACCCCTTTTTTTTCAGCTCTACGACCTGAACGGAACTACTTACACCAACATCGACACAGCACGGAGCTATGAGCGCACCCTGAAGCAGTTCAAAGCCGATTACCCCGACTTTATTGGCTCCAAGCTGATCTATGCCCCTATCCGGGCTGTGGAACCCTTGAACGTGACGGAGTACATCAAAACCGTAATCGAATTGAAGGTACAAATTCGCATAGATCCCTTTTTCTTTTATACTAATACCCCTTGCAGACCCTCTTCCCAGACTTCTTTGCCGGATTCGATTTGGTTGGCCAAGAAGCACTCGGTAAGCCACTTATCGACTTCATACCCCAGCTGTTGCAGATCCCCGATGGTATAAATTTCTATTTCCATGCCGGCGAGACCAACTGGTACGGCTCGACCACAGACGAGAACGTTATCGATGCTGTTCTTCTCGGGACGAAACGCATCGGACATGGCTTCGCCCTAATCAAACATCCAGAAGTGTTGGCCCGACTCAAGAGAGAAGATATTGCCATCGAAGTTAATCCGGTTTCGAATCAAGTACTCCAACTGATCGACGACTTGAGGAACCACCCATGCTCTCACTATTTTGCCGACAACTACCCAGTTGTTATATCGTCTGATGACCCCTCGTTCTGGCAGGCAACACCACTGACCCACGACTTCTACGTGGCATTCCTGGGCATCGCATCGGCGCATGCCGACTTGAGATTGCTGAAGCAATTGATTATCAATTCGATTGTTTACAGTGCCATGGATAGTGAGCAGAAGGAGCTGGCTTTTGCCAAGTGGCAACCTAGGTGGGACGAATTCATTAACAATCTGGGCAGCTCTCTCTCGGATTGAAGGATTTTTTCGAAGAATTAAGTGGTGTCAGTGGTAGTCGGCAAGTTGCATTAGTTGCAGGAAGGTTGTGAATATTTCTTTTCTTATTAAAACGTGGATTTAACGATTAATTGTTATAATTATTTGTTATTGGGATAGACGAAAAGCATTCCAGTAAATCTAAAAGTAAAGTTGCGAGCAAGTGTTTCATTATGCAGAAATAAACTACAACTGTCATTGCCTTTACTTTTGACGCATGATAGACGACATTTATAAAGAATCATTTTAATGGAACTGACATCAGGGCGTAATTCAAACATCGCTTTTTGAATTGAAATTGTCGCATGCCTTGAAACAGAAGGACACTTTCTTTGATCGTCGTGCATAGTTTCACCGTGGTTTAAGTATCGAATTAGTAGGTCACTGACATCAAAAGAACTTCTATTCAAAGCAGTAGAGGGTGGAAGAATAGGTATATTCACGCACTCGGTTTTAACGGAAAGCATTCGTGAAAAGTGTCAGAAAAAAATTTGAGAAAAATACAAAATTCAGCTTTAGTAAAGTAACGAGTAAGGAGCAAAATCCATCTTGCCTCCAAGAATTTGAAAGAATTCACTTTTGCACCGATTAAGTAACACATTCGGAAAAGGCGTCCTTACATATAAAAGAGGAAAAGACAACTTAAGCAAAGTAACGAGTAAATAGCAAAGAGCGAACCCCATCCTAGCTCCAAAGAGTTCGGCTAACTACCTTTGCACTGATTAAATAACAAGTTTGTGAAAGGTGTTCGCATAAAAATAATAAAAATAAAAGACAAAGACAACATAAGCAAAGTAACGAGTAAACAACTTCTTCCCTCTAAGTAGCCCAGAGAATTGCTTTTGAACTGATTAAGTAACACAATTGTAGAAGGTGTATTCAATCAAAATAAGAGGAGAAGACAGTATTAGCAAAGTAACGAGTAAACAACTTCTTCCCACTCCGTTGCTTAGAGAATTACTAGATATTGAACTGATTAAGAAACAAATTTATAGAAGGTGTTTTCAATAAAAATAAGAGGAAAATACAACATTAGCAAAGTAACGAGTAATTAGCAAAGATCGAACCCCAGCCTAGCTCCAAAGAGTTTGAGAAATACCTACCTATTGATCTGTTTAAATATCATCTGTGAAAGGTGTTCCCATAAAAATAAGAGGAAAAGACAACATTAGCAAAAGTAACGAGTAGCCTATTTTGAGTCCAGAGACTACCTCGGCTGTGATTAATTAAGACATTTTAGCGAAACTCATACAGATGTCTCTAGGTGACATAATTTCTTAACACGTTTCTCTGTAATTGGTATAAGAGACTCTGGATCTAAAAGGATGAGAATTAGTAGTTGACATATTAAATGACAGGATACTGTAGTTGAATTTAATTTGGAACAAAGCCCTCCGAAATTATACGGTCGCACTCCGCTCCATGTAGGTACTTATGCATATTCTTTCGAATGAAACCAGAAAAAAGATAAGTTAACAAAATAACGAGTAGTTGCCCTCTGGCTTAGGGAAATATGACTTCACATGGATCCCGTTTTGCAAATTGAACAATTTACAATGTAACTCGCAATCTAAGCTCGAACTAAATTATTGATCAATTCAAACGAATATTCGGGTCCTTGTATTTTTTTTTTACTGAACAACCATAATTACGCTAATGTACCCACTGACAGCTCATTCAAATCTAATTACGCCAAACGAGTTTCCGGAGTGCTCTTTATTGATATTCATTTGATTCGTATCGATTGGTGGTGCTGGTCACTGAACAGCCCACCTTTTGGACACAACCGCTCTTTCCATTCCGCAAAAGGGAGGACAAATAAAAATCGAGTCTTTCACCAAATTAATTCACACGTAGGTTTATGGGACGGGAAGAGTGGACGCGCTGATTTTCAAATTCCAACCACCTCCCTTATAGTAATGATTTAACTAATGGGGGGCTGTCGTTAGAGGCTGATCCGGCGTGGCAGTGGTCGGCCATCGACGAATTTTAAATGTACCAGTGTGTATTGTAAGCGGATTGGAATTGGATAAATTAAGTTAATTGCCGAAATCCGCTTTCAGTGCGGATCAATAATGCATGGACAGCTCAGTGACCTGGGATTAGAGCACAACAAACTGTAGCTGTGGTTTTTGATTGTTGTCAATAATGTCAAATTATATACGGAACAAAGCAGCGCCTGATGTGCGATGAGAAGCAGAAGCAATTTGCATCGACTGTGACGGTGTTAATCGCAATTGCTAAGCAAGTCAAGTGTCAGGCGACCTTGGGCAATATTTTTTGCGGCTTGACAAATTAATTGAAGACACACTTCAGTTTCGAATTGAATTTTAAATGTCAGCATTATTTTGTTGTAGGTAGGTACTACGTCACTTGTGATACTTTGTGTTGCGGGTGCGACACACACATATAAATGCCGCAGTCACGTTCGAGTTTAAAATTGGATTAGTTATGCTAATCAGAGCCGGGAGCCGGAGGGGGGGGGGGGGGGGGGGGGGAGCTGTGAGTGACTACGCGACGTGCGACGGAATGATGTGGAGTTCATTTGAGAATATTATCCAAACAATGCGAGTGGAATATATTAATCCAGATTGTGTGGCGGCAGGGTATAAATATGATGAGCGAAGAGGTAATTTCGCGATTAATAACACATTGTGTTTGAGATGATTTATTAGATTAGGACAATTCGAGGTGACAGGTGTCTTGAGTTTCTTTGTCATGGAATTGACACACGATTGGAAGTGTGATGAGACCGGACACCAGTCCGAGAACACAATTGATGCAAAACACTTGAGTCAATTTGCTGCGTGCGAATACGTTCCAAAGCAGTAATTGCACTGCTTAATTGGATTTGGCATCGTGACAGGAATATGTAAGAAATGAAGTACCTAACTATGATTGGGCACAGAGTGGGAGAAATCGCTTTCAGATTTGTTCCCATAACTGACAAATGATGGTTCCTCATTTTATTGTGGCACATAAATGCACTCTAGAAAAATTCAAATAGGTTACAGCAGCGTTGCCACTGAAAAAATTCAAAAAGGGGCCTAAAATGGGGGCCAACGCCGAAAAAAGGGGCCCCGACATAAAATACAATTATAGCAAACAAACAAAATAAGAGAACAGACCATTTAGACATATAATTTTGAACAAGAAACAAATTTATTCAATACGAAACAAGTTTTGTCATATGTTTCTTTTTCGTTCAATAAGGAGTAAAATCTTACTTAAACTGAAAAAGGGGCCATTTTGATCATTTTTCAAAAAGTTGGGGTCAAGGGTCCTGAGGCTCAAAAAGGAGCCAAACGACAATGATGTGTTACAGAACTTTAAAAGTAAATAAGAAACTTACAAACGTTGGCACTGTTGATTTTGATAGAAACAGTAGACAGTTTTATGGCATTAGGCACCGTTGAAGTATGATTTAGGGCCACTTTGGAAGTTTAAAGGCTTATTTCCGACAAAAAAATCTATTGAAGAATCGAAAAGTTTGAAAGCTCCAGTAGAAAAAATATGAGCATAAATGGGATAGATATATAGACAAACTGACAGCTGACCATTGGCTTACCTACTGGTACTGTAAGAAATGCACAAATGGTTCGAGTTTTTGGCATATTTCTCGTTAAAGTCTTAACCACAAAACCAAATTTCACAAACGATTAATTTTACACAATTCATCTTATTTAATTGCTTGTTTATTTACTTTAGTGCTCACTTTTTCGTATAATTTCCGAAATAAATGACTGATTTTATACCCCTTAATTAGTTCCTCATTTTGCCGTCGATTTGCAACCTCCAGTTTGACAATTTGTTGACTTGAAGTGTTTTGCTTTTTATAGCGAGGCAGCTGTCAAACTTATGAAACTAAATACTAGAACGTCATCATAGAAAAAAAAAGTTGGTTTAACAGGTCCGTAGGGACCCTAGGTTCTCACTACCATTCGTTTTGTATGCGATTTCATTTTTGGGACGAATGGAAGCGATCTACAATTTTATGCCAATTCCAAAAGGCTAAGGCTAAAAACAAGTGCTGCCAATTAAAAAAAAAAAAAAAACAATCAACAAAACCTGAACCGACTTTAGAGCTAAGTGTAATCTCCGCGTGGATATATTAAAAATTGTTTAAAATACCTGAGACCCAGCTTTTAGCTAATTTCAAATAATTTGATAGCGTCCGCCAAAAAATTCGTGTGCATAAATGGTACCGAGAGACTGAGTTGACTGGAGCCCTCCAAAATCGTACAAGTTGATTTTACTCGTAGTTTGTTTATGGGTATAGTTTATATATTTTTTTCTGCTTTCTTTAGCAGGCCACTCGGAAGTTATGTGGACCCTTCAAAGGACGGACTATCGATGAAAAACTGTTCTGGGACAAGATGAATATTATGTAGAAATCAGTTTCTGCGAGGCGCTGTACTGTGGCGTATATTTTATATTTTTGTTAAAATGCAAGAGCAGGGCTCACCCTGCTCTACCTACCCATTTACCTAACCTAACCTGTGCTAGTTCATAGCTCCCTTGAGGTTAGAATTGCAGTTTTGACCTTTTCCTGTGAGTCTAATTGGGCCTGGCTTCAAAAAAATGTTGCCTTCTAATACTAAATGTATCTTGTGGCCTGTTTCTCTCCTTCAAGCTTGAGCATGAGTAAGGTTATCGTAAGTTAGGTTGCGACTTCTTGGTTTGATCTTATTTTAAAAACAAGTTATTGTTTGAAATCTCCTTCATCATATATTTTTACTATAACCAAACATATTCAACAATAAAAAAAAAAAAAACTGACAAACAAACGACGATAGTTCTCCTGACCCTCACCTTGTTTTCCGATCTTTCAAGATAAGCTATCAAAGCCGACTTGCTGCTTCCCTTTTTACCTAAACACTTGTTATACTTATCATAATCAGCTTCAAAGCCACCAGGCTGGAATTCAAGCCGAATTAGATCAGCATATTCACTGTTTCACAATTGAAGACGTTCAATGGTCTGTGCTGCGCTCTAAGAACATTGAACTCTTCACAAGTCTTGATTTCAATCTGTCGTATTTGTTGCTTTTATAACTAGATGCCTGCCTGTGGATTAAGAAAGTAACCCCTCGCAAAAACCGAACATGTACTTTCTAGTAATTTTTTCCCCTATAGCAGAGAAAATGTCCCACTTCTTCAACGAATTTTCCTTATCAAAATATGTAGGAACCTCCTCTCCCTTCATTCCACTGGCCATGGCCTTCATATTATACTGTGCTTCCTGCTGAGTGAGTTCCTTCACAATCTCTATGCATTTGCTTATCTAAAATCGTTCACAGTTCACACCCCAAATCCAATGCTGAGCAATTTAATTGCCTCATTTGAATTTAAATACTTTTCTCCATCCAGCCGCCATCTGCCCATCACCAGTCGTCCAATCATAACAGATTCGATTTCATTCCGCGATCTCTACCGCATACCACAACCGGCCGGCGCAACCTTAGTATCACACTGACCGCTGATCGTGGTGCTTGTTTCGCCGACTCATGGTAATGTGCGCTGCGTCTGCGTGTCGAAGTCAACTCGAATTTCCAGTTCTATCGGTACGCGTTCGGTGTGAATGACCAACACCGTTCCCATTGCGGTGGTAAACACAAAACAGTTCCAAAAATACACTCTGCAATTGAATAGAACATTACTCTGGATCGGTTCAAGTAATAGGCAGTGATTATGATTATTTTTTATTGAATATCACTCCTCACGGTATTCGCTTGTTCGCGTATTCGGACGGTCTTGTTTCTGGGTTTAAAAAAAGTTCGCGCTGCGGTATAGCGTATAGGTGTAAAGGTGGCAATAAATTGTTTTAAAATTTAGCACAACTGTTGAATCTTTCGATTAGCACCCAACGTGTGTGTGCCGGTGATGATGAATGAGTGAAGTGGGTACACATTCCGTACAGAGATAGACACATGCGTAATTTACTCGCACGATTAGAAAGGAATCAACCAAAGTTGACGACGTTAGCGGCCAAGTACATTGGTCCGCGCATGGATTGAGTTAAATTTAAATGGTGAGTGTGTTTTTGACTTGTCGATGCAGTAAATGCCGTTGCTGAATGCACCAGGGAGAATCAATGTTATCTCCCTTTTTTTTTTATCAGAAATGTCTTCCTGGTATTTATATTAAGCAAATACAATCATAAATAAATTCGAAGAAATATTTTCCGATGCATTTCCGTGGAACATGTGTGTTACGTTTCGTTGAAAATAGCGCAAACTTCGTTGGAATTCGTTATTAAAAATAGATTGCGTTGTTGGAAAAGATTTTTGTTTTTGTTTGTAATAATGTAAAATAAACAGACATGCATTCGCAATGAAACAGGTAGAGCAATTAATTTTTGACCAGACATTTTTGCAATGTTTAATGTTTATAAAAGGCCGTACATTCTTAGCCTATACATACAACTGAGGCATTATTTGTCGTTCAACTGTCGAACAGAGTAGAGGCAGCAATTTAATAATCATTCGTCAGTACATGAGAATGAGAAGTCTGAGTACAGGGTGGTCGGTTAATGGAGTTTCATTTCAACTAATATGGATCACACATTTTTTAGGATTGGGTATATTTCGTTTAGCAATTATAAACTTTAGGTGAACTCAGGCATACGTCTTTCTTTCTTTGATATCGGCATATTGTATTAAACAATCTCAAACACACCCCTCATATGCCCGAGCTACCACTTAATGTTTTCTGTCACTACTAAAGCACGCTCGTGCTGATATCCTCGTTAGTTACCCATTGATTATTAAATATTTCTGGGTTCACAGAATGTATAAACAAACGGTGACGGTGAGTAAGAACCTTATGCTCAACTGACAGTGAAGTAAATTTTTAGACCTTTTTACAAGGCTATCATTAAATTCCAGTTATAGTCTTTGACGAAATATTACTCAGTTTTTAAGGGAGAAGTAAAAGTGTGATTGTGCAAGGTACTTAAAAAATGTTGATGAATGCTTTCTTGAAATGTTCCTTAAGACTCCGAGAAAGATCAAGGCTGTGCCGTTGATTGCCACGCGCACGATTTAAGAAGGTATTTTTTTGTGACTTCATCGACTTTCAGTACTTGTCAAGCTATGATTGCACTTGCCATTTTTTGTGGCAAATTACATGGCGACGTCATTATGACGGAAACACTTGTCCTAAATGTGTCACTAAGATATGATCGCTTGTCAAGCCTCTGGCTGTCACAGAGTACTCTCACGAGAGACACATGAATGTCAATAGAAAGAGCTAATTTTTTGGGCGCTAGTCCGTCAAAATTTGACACTAACAATGGCACGAGTAATCTTACCTTAGTAGGTACCTAAATAATTCTTTAAAAAATGTATTATAAAGGAATACTTACAAGTGAGCCATCACCGTCGTAACAATCTTAAGATTTTAATCAGCTTTATGCTTCCTCGAGAAGCTGAGCTGCAGGGGAAAATCTTGCGGGATAATGTTTCCATCAAATCGAAGACTGTTTCTGATCGTGATTGCTTTGAGGATGTGTGAAATCTAGAAAACTGTGTGTCGTTTTTTCTGTTAGAGCGAAACGGAATTTAGTTCTTCTGACGAAATGCGTAAGTCGGTCGTGGGCACACACTCACTGACGTAGTTGGCATATTTTCTTGCAATAAGCCTATTACAGCTGGACTCAGGATTCATCCCGGGAAGAAGACCAATTCCATCTTAGGTTCGTAAACCTTAACGAGTCCAGCTGACTGTAGTTTTGACTTATTCGAATACCAGCGCAGTGGAAATGTTTGCGCCTTCCACTCCACTAGTCAATCTTCTCGACATTGGGTGGTGTGAATAAAACGTAGCAATTGCTTTTACTCAAACGAAATGTCGAAATCGAATCATTTGTCACGTTTTCCATGAATGAAAGCCTTTTTAGAACCATTGCTTGGCTAACTAACTTGTCCTGCCTAGTAATTGAAATGCTTTAGAAATCTTTCCGATTTCTTTGTTCATGTTTTGAAAGTGTGACAGAATTTTAAAGGCTGATAAAAATTATGGCAGGCCTTCCTAAAGCCTATAGACCCAGGCTTCTCCTGTTTAGTGGGGAGCTCCGAACCATCGAGCTAGATTGCACCGGTCATGCAAAGGAAATTGTCCCGTTCTCAGTACTGGGCCAACCTACATAGAGCGACTAACTTTTGTCTTCTTTGTGCTTTTTTTCGGAACGAATTTAAAATTCAACTTCCGTCGCAATCAGATTTCATATGCAACAAAATGAACACAATCGGACAAGTAGATAAGTAAACTACCAGCACTGTCAACAAAAGATTATTACGCCTCGTGGTCGCATAGTCAAATTATGGATGCTAAATCGATTTATGTAGTCGAATCAACTCCAGCCAGACACTTATCCATCCATCATTGCCGGATCCTTTCCCAACCCGATGACCGCACACTGAATTCGAAATAAACGCCAGTCATTCACTTTTCGTTATCAAAATCGAATTAGTCAAATCGAGTGGGACAGAGACAGGGTCCTCTGGCTTTGGGTTCATTTAAAACCAATTTGTCATCGTTACAAATCTGTCAGCAATTTATTACATGATTTGGAGTTATGGACGTACGTGTGCATTTATGTGTGCTTCGGTGACGTTTTGTTGGAAATTTCACTCGGCCGGCTTTGTTGTGCCAATGTAACTGATTATCTCAATCGGTGTATAGTTCTTGTTGGACTTTACCTCGTCCTTTTGTAGGTTGACTTTGAAGGAAGATTTCGATCGCAGTGCAGCCTAAAAATATTTATAGTTAAGTTGGATTTGGCACTTTTTCATGAAGTATGCCTTCTCTTGTTCACCAGGTGAAGCGGAGCGAATTGCCTGCTCGGCCTGATGAACACGCCTGTCAAAGTCGTTCATCTTCTCGGCTTTCAGTAGACTTGTTAGAGCTCTGGTTAAATCGGTGTCCGGTTGATCCCGGATGTTCGATGCTAGGTCGATGTCAACCGCACTTGCCAGCTTAAGTTCGTCGCGATGGGTCCTAAAAATAGACGCGATCAATGGGGAATTTCAAGTTTGAAAATGTTTAGGATTTAAAAAAAAACGCACGCCAGTTCTCGCACGGGTCCGCGAGTACATTTTATGTCTACAAATCTTTTCTGCGGCTTCTGCAAGCAACAATAATTGCAGAGACGAGGTTGAAGAAGAAGGACCAATTCCTATAACACTAAAAAATTGCATGTTACAGACAAAAATCGCATGAGAGTTCTCGCACGGATTTCACAGTTTCATTTGGAGTACACCCAATCAATATTAAATGCAAAAGAGCAGAAGGAGGGTCAATTTTAAGAGCAGCAAAAAATTGCATGAAAATGTTATGAAAGTCGGAAACAAAAAAACAAATCGCGACAGTTCTCGCACGAGTTTTATAGTGATTATCATTTTCATTCTTCTGTTGCTTTCTAAGTCCATAAAAACTCGAGGTATCAAGAGAGGTAAAAGTTCATTAACTGACTGTAGGATACCAAAAAAAAAAATAGCATGAGTTCTCGCACGAAGAAACTAGCGTATATCACTTCTCTATAAGACTTTTGCGACTCTTAACCAATATTAATAAGCAAAGTAGCAGGAGACGAAATAACCCCGAGAACACATGCGAACTGTATGTTACAGAAAATAAATCGCACGAGAGTTCTCGCACGATATACAAGGCATACGGTATAGAAGTACATACCAGTTTGTGAGACGCTCACACCCTACAAATTAAAAAAGACGGGGCAGAAGAAGGAAAAATTCCTAGCTGTAGGTACTTCAGGGTCATAAGCGCTTTTCAAAAACAAAAACGCACAACAGTTCTCACACGATTACGCTTACTTAACTCCACTGTCGATCCTTTCGTTTCTGCTTCATTCTTACCAAAATATTGGTCCGCCATATACCGTGTCCTTCTTATTTTTAACAGTCCGTTCTTGTCTCCGTTGGGCTATTCCTCCTTCAGTATGGTCCTGCAACTCCCTCTCGTATTCGATTCGCATGTCAAATGCCTCCAACAGTGTCATTGGTTCCTCTTCTGGTTCGACTTCTGATGGAATATTGTTGCCATCAAACACAGCATCGAAGGCAACTTTGTTGAAGTCTATCTGACCATTTACAGCGGCCTGTATCGCACCAGGATAGTAGTTGTCCTTCACAAGGGTGTTAAATAAAGGGTTTTTTCTTGCGCTCGATGAAGGTTCTGGGAAAGTTCGTATTTTAAAGAATTATCAAGAGATCAGTAGGTGGCAGCAGGTTCGTTTGCGTACTTCTTTGTCAGCCAAATAAGGGACTCTTTTTCTCAGAAGTACGCGAACGGACCTCATACGTACTGTTGGCAGGTATTTGACTGAGATCGCCATTTTGAAGAAATTGCACCAATTGGTCCTGCGATGGACTGGGAAAATCTGGAAGGGTCTTAAACAAACGATATAGATTAAGACGTAAGAATGAACAATTTGAAAATAAAAAATACCACTGGATACTCCACTCTTCGTAGTCCGGGACTTCTGACTTCATGGCGCTTGAATTTGAAAACTTATGATCATACTTGGCTGTAAAACTGTCAAAAAATGGAAACGTACCCTCCCTAGTTGGCTCTTTGGGTGTTCCTGAAACCAAGTTAAAAGACTTTAGAAAAAAGGCGGCAAAATGCTTCGGGAATACATACTGGAACTGACTGAAAAGTAGGTGGGAATGGATTTCTTAGAACGTCCTGGAACCAAGATAGGAGTTACATACTGGGTAAAAGACTCAAATAATTATTCAGTACCTGAATTGATGTTGAAGGAGTACTCAGGATAGGGGACATCTTGCTCTGCCAGGGCTATTAAAATTTCAAAATACAAGTACCTATATGAAACAACAAATGTAGAAGGCGTGAAGCTTGACTTACGGTTCGTGTATTCACTGTATCATTGTATGAGGATGAGCCCTTAAAATAAAACAAAACATATCGAAAAAGAAAGGAAACATTGCTTCTCACGTGTACCTGAAACGTAGCCGTTTGAAACCTATCCAAGTTTGACAAATTCAAAGGCCGATGTCGGTCATGTGAGTCAGCTTGGTTCTAAAATCATTCCTTCTATTACCCTCAATTCTTAAGGTATGACTTCAAGACCTCACCTGCGTGCTTGAAACTTCATCCATGAAAGTCTTTTGTTCGGGGGCTCTGAAGGTTGAGGTTATATTTTCCAGGTATGTTCTACTCTCCGGTACAATGGTAGGTCCAAAATCCGGTGAACCATGTACCCGTCCAGATTCATTGTAAGTGCGGTTCGGACCCTTAAGTTTGAACTCGTTTATCTCACGCTATATCCGAAGTTTGTTTAAAACTTACCAGTTGCTTGGACGATATATTTCCATCAAATTCGGACGCATTTAAGGTCCGATCCGAATCAGAGGATGAGTTGTGAAGTCCTAAATAGGGAAGAGCATAATTTACTTAAGTAGGTACCTGTAAGTTTTGCGAACCTTTTCCCACAAAGTCGGTCAAATGAAACGTCTGTCCTGAGGAATTGTAGAGCTCTGGTGGATCCTAAAAATGGGCTCGTTAAATCAGGCAAGTAATATACTGTCTTTCATCTCTCACCTGTGAGCCTGGTGCTCTAACAAACTCTGACAAATTTAAAGGTCGCCCTGAAGAGTTGTACTCCCTGTCGATGTATTCCTGTTCTCTATTTTGGAGCGGTCCATTTGAATAAATGAAGGTACTTCTTGTACTCACTGGCTTCTGATTTAGGTCCCTTGTCTAAAATTGGAAAGGCGCTTAAATTTCCCGTCTTAATTCTGTCTGCAGGGTTCTTACGAATTCATCGAAGCTTCCCATATTGACAGCTGCTTATGGATTATTTTTAAATGAACGTGGAACTACGGAATTTCTATTCAGTCGAGGACTATATACACTATCGCGAAAATGTACAAAATAAAGGAAGCACGCAAAATTGAAATAAAAAAAAACCAAATATATATATAATTAAGGTTGACAGCCGCTTCAAAATGACAGTAAGATCGACAAAATACATTTATGTTTATCATAGAAATAGAGGTACTAACAAGGGGTGCTCAACATGAGGCTATATGTTCAAAAGTGTCAACAAGGCTTTATGTCATATGTCACTCACTCACGACAAAACGATTCATGGGTTTGTGGCACGAAGTGAACAAATACTGCCGACACAACCGGGACACAGCTTCCTCGGCATACCTAACAAATAACCGTTGATTGCGACCATTTAATGCAGGGTCCTAATCACGCGGCATCTCAGATAATTGTCAGAGATTGCAAACAAAAAATCCAATCCCCCAACAGCTGATTGTGTCGCAGCTGTTCTCGCCGGTCAATTTGCAGTAAACGCGATAAGAAGCTCATCAGTGAGAGTGTTATTTTAGTATCCTGCTGCACAGGACGACATATACACAAGAAACGAATAAAAACGTAAATGCTGCTGTGCAACTGATTGAATCTCATTTACGGCTCATAAAATCAGCAAACACCCCATTTTCGTAGTTTGTTGCCCGACCCAAGAACACAGGAGGGTCTATTTGCCCGGCCAAGTGAAGGAGGATATCTGCACTATGACTGAACGGATAGGCAAATTTCCGGTGCTCAAGTGTCTTTCAAGCGGAAATTGCATTTTTTCTTCAACGCTGACTACTGGATCACTTTGATTTCCGGACATCTGGTCGATGTGATCGATATTGACAAGGACTGAGCCGTGAGATTGTCAAGGGGACGAAATGTTAAGGCGAGCGAAATAAACCAGCGTTCTGTTTACTCTGATTTTTTATCCTCCGTCATACGAACTACGAGTATATGCACACACAATAGTAAGCTCCTGCGTGTTCTTTGCTGTGAGATAACTGCACTTACCTGGGTTGGGCTACAACAGTGTGCATGTGCATGTGCATCTTGCATTTCGCAAACAGGAAAGTAATCACACTAGAACGAATGTAACGAGGGGTTAAAGTTCGCCCCCGAGAAAGATGGGCAGTGGTAGGTAGAGATAGGTGCAGATAGAACACGACTAATGCGGCGGGAGTGGCAGGAAATTACGTTCCGTTTGCATTTGCATTTAGATTGTATACTCGTAGTTGCAAGTTTGGAACACCCTCCTATGGCAGGGACTTTGCCATGTGTTTTTTTCTGCAGTCTTTTTACCTTTGTTTGGCGGGAGGAGCAGAATCAGGAATCTTTGGTTTCCTTGGAGCGTGTGCGAAGTTGCCGTTCGCGTTTGTTTAATCTCGCTAATGCACAACACTCTGGTAATTACTGTAAAATGAGAAAATCATGATAAAGCTCCACAGTACACTATTGTATACAAAGCCACATTGAAAGGTAAATGAAAATATTTAATCTACCAGCTAAACGTAATTAGTTCACTCTTTGGTCTTTGCTTAGGCGCGTGCGGAGTTTGTTCAATTGGAATATTATCAAACCAAGCAACAACTGTCAAACTGATAATGATAACGATATACATCAAATCGCAAGCGAATCTATTCAAGTCTATTCGAGTCGAGTCAATAAAATGCGAATGAAGAGAGAGGGTTTTTGTTTTTTTTGCGACTTGGTTTCGATGAGCAAATGTGATTAAATGTATTTCGCTCGTTGGGGATGTTGGGCTATTAATTTGATTGGAGTTTTTTTCCTCGCTCATATAAAATGTTGCGGATAATTTCGAGTTATTTAGGGTAGGCTTTATAAATATAATAGTCGCGTGCAATTTGGAAAAATATTTCAATTAATTATTAACAATATTTGTTGGGGGCAGATTTTCATTTAATTAAATGTTTTTTTTTTTTTTCCGCGGCTAAAAATTAAATGTTAATTGCGAATATGCTGTGAAGCAATATTTACGTGCGCAGCATAATTGAATCGGGAATTTATTATTTAACTTGCACTTTAGTTAATGAATAGAGGGAGACGTCATTTTTTTAACAAAATAATAATAATATCTGTTTTATACCTTTTGACGTTCATGATTTCAAAATAATGGGGGTATGAAAAAAAGTCAATTAATAGAACAATTAAAAAAAAATTTATTGGAATAATAAAAGGTTTTTCTCCTAAAGGGTATTTTACAATTTGAGACAAAAAACATTGAAAATAAATCTACCAGGATGGTAAGCAGGGTTCGCCACCTTTCGCGAGTGTCTGAAAATTTTTAAGATTAAAGTATGATAGCTCTTCATTCAAAGTGGCATCAAATTGTAGGTCCCTTCCATTCGTTCAAAAATGGTAAACTAACACATGGTTGTGAGAAGTTGGGTCCAGGGTCCGTAGCCAGTGATCCCTGATTAAGGGGAAAAGCGCGTTCTTAATGGAAAAAGGGGAAAACGAGAGACTCGCTTAGAAAAAGTTGAAAAAAATCTAAAATTTCTATGAAACGTACCTAAATTGTTTAAAGGTTAAATTAAAACATATATTCGTTACGAAATAATGTCGAAGAATAAAATGTTCAATGATACCAAAGATGAAAGGAAACCCCATCGAACTTCTTCGTACATGTACAAAAATTGAAAGTCTGATTTTTTTTAATTTTTTCACATGAAAATAAATGCAACTATCACTTAGTGGGAAAAAAGCCGGAGACTTCATTTGAATTTAGGAGAAAACTCATGATTGAAACGATGCATGATGAAATGGCAAACCTTGTTTAATAATTTCGTAAGAGTGACAACTTTTTCAGATGATGGGACTCAGAATTCTACTGCTCTTTTTGAACTTCTGCAAGTTTCAAGTTGAGAAGCAATTCTTTTCGTGTTACCTATTTTTGCTCTGTGGTAAGTGGAACGCCTTGTATTCAATACCTCACACAAAGAGTGTCAAGTGATTTACATACCTGATCTGGATGGTGAATAAAGTGCGTGACAGTGACAGTTCGCAGCAAGAATTGTCAATTCGTGGGAAAATTGCTTCATTGTAAATTTAGCTATTTAAATCAATTGAGAGGTACCTAGTTCTTTTTACCCGACTGGACAGGGAGGGTTATGTGTTTCTTGCGTATACCATGTCCTACGTGACACCCTGTCACCCAAACGGCTTGACCAAGTTTGAAGAGTGAGGTGTCATTAGATTCGTATTCTTCCCCGGCTAAAAAATTAAAAATAAAAAACTTAATTAAAAAACCAAAAAAAACCCGACTGACTGTAAAGAAAAAAACTAAAAAATATGAAATCGACACTATACTTAACTATTTGCCAATCTTGTTCATAATTTTTAGTTTTTCTTCTTTACAGTCAGTCAGGTTTTTTGGTTTTTTTAAATAACTTTTTTTTAGATCAGATGTTAGATTCATTCATTATAATACTTTGGTGGTTGAACACAAATGAATTTCCAATTCACGAAAACAGCTCAATTGATTTTTGCGTAATTCGCCTATTTGGAGCTCGCTCTCATATGAATAGTCCTTAAGCGTACAGCGTACTTTTTTCAGAAATAGCTAAAATCTACAAACTTGAGCCACACAATCGCCTTGCATTGTAATTATCCATTTTCCTCAAGCCTCGGTAAACATTTGCATTTCTCTGACCCTATGACTATCCATCTGATGCAATATCCTCATTCATAGATCATAATCATAATGAAAAATATTCTGGAAAGTTCTCTTCTGGTTATTTGCCGGCAACAAACATTGTATCTGCCGTTCTCTGTGAGTCTGCTAAATTGTGGTGGAAGGTTATCAGCTCAAACATCAATTTACTAGAACCATAAGTGCCCAAAGCCATTCCACATCCCGTGCAGACATTGCCCAAGCAATCCGCAGAAGTGGCACTCCTCCTCAACTACTAGATAAGCCTGACAACAAGTTGTCGTCTCACAAAAGAGCACGTGTGTCTTATCAAAGCGCTTCGTCTCATCGCACTTATTCGGTAGTAGTGCGCACACCAAATCAGACGCCGACAGTTAAGCAACGAAGCCTTCAGTCTAACCCAGACCTTCAAAAATCTTTAGTACAAATTCAAATTGCGTGCTTGTCGTTCGTTTGGTTATCTCTATCCGCGCAGTGTTTGCTTATCGAATGCACATATTGACACAGACACTCGGTGTGGCATTTGCTAACAGATTGCGTGTCTCTGATTAATCAAATAGCAACTTAAAGTCGATTAATTTATTGGCCGGATTAGTGCGTCCCGCTCGTGTGCTATATCAAACTTTGCTCATTGTTAGCGTTTTTGTAATGCTTTTTACAATCGACGCATGTCATAAATTTCGTTCACTGATTTCCTGACCATATTTACAAAAATACCAAGACCTTGTCTCTGTGTCAGATCGAATGATTTCGATAATCTTTCTGGCTCAAAGTGGCTTTGTCCATAGTCCACCCTCGAACATGGCGGAAATAGAAGGAACTTTGCAAATCCAAGTTTTTATGTAATGCCCCACTCCACCACGCATATCTTATCGCACTGGTACTTAAAAAATCTAACCGCATATCTGTCCTGAATCCGATTAACACAGAAGGGGAACTCTTTCCAATTTCAGATAAGAACCAAACCTAATATCTTGGCAGTGCCCGCCACTTGTTCGCAGTCAAAAATGAGCCGTCTACTAAGACTGACCGTTCTACTCTGCGCAGTGGTCGCACCACTAGCCCAAGCGACACCGCTCAACGAAAGTCACAGTCACGGACACATAAGAAGATCTTTCGTGCAAACGTACGGCCTCGGCCAGCCGGTGGTGATTCAACGAACTGGTCCCACACGATCTCGACCATCCCTGGAGGAGTATACCAAGTTGAGGAGTGAATTCGTTGGGGGCGAAGAGTCCCGCATCCTTGGGTCCCAAGTTAAGCTAACCCTCGAAGAGGTCAAGGCCAATGAGGTGATCATGGCCGCCAAGAACAAGGAGTTCGACGAGGGCCTAAACGTTCCCCATCTCTTCACACCGTCGCAGTACTTCTTCGACGTGCTGGACAAGATAAAGGGATCTGATCTTTTCAAGCTGCTGAAATCGATGCCCAAGGGTGGGGTGTTGCACGCTCACGACACAGCTCTCTGCAGTACGCAATATCTGATCGAGCTGACATACAAACCCGAGCTGTGGGTGTGCAGCAACAGCGACCAGGAGTCAATTGAGTTCGTGTTTGCACGAACCAAGCCAGTGGACCTTGGCGATTGCACCTGGGAGCTGACTTCGGAAGTGCGAAGGAAACGCGGAACGGAGGTGTACGATAGCTACCTGCAAGATCGGCTATCGCTCTATCGGACCGTCAAATTCGAAGATAACAATGCCGCGTGGCAGGAGTTTGGAACAATCTTCCGACTTGTCGACGGATTGTTGACATATGCACCCGTTTGGGGCGAATACTACTATCAGGCGTTGAAAGAATTCTACGAGGACGGTGTGCAGTATTTGGAATTCCGAACAACACTACCAGTGGTAAGTAGGATAGCTGTAGTCGATATGATCATGTGTTTGTTTGACTTAGTGATTCGTTGGTGTTTGTGATTTCCTGCTGATAGGTACTATCGAGAGATTAGCTGTTAAGTGTAGGCACAGGATGGTAACAGCGATTGGAACAAGGCTCGTTTAGATTTTGTCGAAGACTTTTCAATATTCCAAGTGGTGATTAAGTGAATTATCTGTTTGGCCACCGAATATCGTTACTTTATCTTTGGTATTTGAATGTCACTTGCCAGTTGCGCAAACTGCGACCTCGAAAATAGTTTGTGCTTACGTAGGGGCCGCAGAAGGTTTTCAGTTTTGGCTATGTAGCCGAGGTTATCCACGTGGAGCCAAATTTTGTATAAGTCTTATGATAGGCTTCATTCTCAGTGAACGTTCTTTCGAATTTGTCTCAACCTTGGGCTACTTAAGAGGCTTAACAATTCGACATGGACCAAAGCTTTAATAGGAAAGCCCTTATCCAGGTTAACTGTCTCCTTTATCTATTAGGCCATCTCTTCTGTTTAGAATCGAACTCGAATCAGAACCAAATTAAACCTAACCTCTGTACTCCAAGATCCTTTTTTCGTCATCATCATCGAAGACATCTCGCGTGAGAGTCTTTTTCTACAGCTTGACTGATACCTCGTTGCTTTCGAATGTTTAGACTTTGGAGTTTAGACGACGAGGTACCTACTTTAAATATAAATTGCATGCATCTATCACGGTAACTTTTCGTTGGAGGTTTTCTCATAAAATTGTAGGTTATACCCTATTCAAACTTATTTTATGGTTAAGTCGGGTTTTCACAGGAAATATCATTCGTCACTGGGTAAATGCAGACCAAAGGTGGTTATAGGTAGTACTTCCTTGGGGTGACGTATTGACATGGGTCGGAAATACATTTGCGAGCAATTTTATTTCTAAAGATAAACAAACTGGACATTTTTATGTATATTGCGCGATTTGCCGATGACGATATGTTTGGATCGGCAACTTCAACCGCTTTTTTGCTTGCGAATTTCCGAGTGTTATTATGACTTATACACAATTGTAGTAGCATATGATGCGGTGTGTATTTTATTTCGAGTGGATTCGGTCTAGTGAGTTGGAGGTCATCAGTTGAAAATTGAAATTGTGACAACGACTTTTAATTGTGTGCTGTAAATCGAATTTCTCGACAGCGATCTTTAATTGAGTTTTTTGTACAAACTTCCGGTAAAGTTCTTTATTTGTATAAAGCAAGAGCGATTGTTGCATGTATTCTGAAATATTCGTGGAGTTAACTACTGTCGGTCTATATAAAAAAGTCAATGGTTGGGGAGAAATAAATCAAAAATTGCCTAAAGTGCCATAATCGGGTAAATTGGCTCTAGAATTTCATTGGTTGCTATAAATCACAGTGCGGTAAGGATACCTACAGAAAATTTTTATTATTTAATTTTTAAGAAATCACAACAAACTCCACCTCCTTGTTTTCATTTACATAATGGGTGTTTATCCTTTTTACTTCAGAGCTGAGCACTGAACTGAGCTCCAGAATTATCAGCGTGCTCAGATCTTTCTGATGTTTTTTTGTTTTTCCCTTCTGTTAAATGCGACTAAGACTTGTGTATGTATACTTTTAATCAGCTATTTACTCAGCATGCTTAGTCAATTTATTCTGAGTTCATAGAGCGCTCTCTGATCATGCTCTGAACGACAAGTGAAACACAAATTCTGAGCTCTGATGTATTTGAACGATCTGCTTTTATATCAGCTCAGGTTCTGCTCTGAACTAAATAAACGGCAAAACTTGGTCGAACGAAACTTTCTCGTTGATCAACAGTTTGATTGGTTGTTTTCTTATTTTACTAGGTAGGTATAGGTACTGTGATTTAGGTAAACGGGTAGGTAGAGCAGGGAGAACCCTGCTGATGGGTAGGTAAGGATCTGAAAGCAATGTTAGGTAAAAGTAAGGGTTCATAAAATACATAAAAAGGAGTTGTGTTAAATTAAATTCATGTTTGCGTTATTCATCTGATATGGCAGTAGCAGTACCTATGTATTATTAAATAACGACGTTAGTTTTTAAAAGTTCAAGCTCTCAATAACAAGTCCAGGTTAGAGAGGATAAGCACCTACTGTCGTTTTATACTCTTACAGTTCATAAGATTTTTGATTACATGGCAAAGTCTAGTCGAAGCTCGGAGTTTCTGTTTTTCGATCTTCTACGACATGTTGTTATTTTTGACTGGAATATTTTAGTATCGCTGGTTTAAGATGTATATGATTGGAAGTAGGGTTCGTATTAGACCGATATCTTTACACAGATATACATGCAAGATTTAAGAGATTTGTTTTGGAGTTTTCATTAGAAGTTTTAAACCGATTATACCGATGGAAACGTAGTGGGAGTTTCTGTGTAAGGCACCAAGTAGTTGGAAAAATTTTAAGGTGCATATTCAATACCTATGGTTGAAAAGAGGAAGTGCGTAATATTTTGCTAAAAATAAGTTTTGCTTCGCTGTTACTGCATTTTTAATGGAAGTGCGGTATTGAGCTTTAAAAAGATGTATGAACACAGATCGGCTTTTGGGATTATTCGACTTTTTTAAGAAAAAACTAAGTATGAGAACTTAATTAGTGCTATTTTATTATAATTAAATATGCATTTTGATCAAAATCGTTATAGTGGTTTTTGTAAAATTTTACAGACAAAACAGTACCAAATATTTCAATGTTTGGTTTGAAAAATACTATTGCTTAACTATTTAGCTGAAAACCGATTATAAGCCATTGTTCGGTATGTAAGCATTGCTTCGTTTTCAAAACTTTATCGAAATCGAAGATGGAGTTTTCGAGATATGAGTAATTTTTAAAATTAACCTTTTCGGTGCTTCGAATTGAAAATTAAGGATACAATAATTTTGAAAACATCAATTTGACTCTAAGTTTGAATTTTGGTCAAAATCGTTATCGCCGTTTTCCGGTAAACTGACAAAAAACTAGATTTGAAAAAAAAACCTTTTTCAAAAATCCGTTCTACGATAATATAGAGAAAAACCGAGTTTGCTATTCAGTTATAAATGACCACATTAAGTTAGAAATGAATTTTTGTTACAATCGTATAGACCGTTTTCGAGATAATATGTAGAAAATTAGAAGCTCTGTGAACGCATAGTAGGTATTGGCAAGATTTGACGCTTGATGGTCACATAAGTTTGAAGGTCTGATTGCAAATTTGTAATGGAGACAAGAGGGAACCATAGATTTGACCAAAAATGTTGATCCAGTTTCACAAAAGACCACAAATGCAATCACAGATTCATGAATTAAACAAAGGCCAGAAGCTTATAATCTTTTAAAAATTTCTGACTTTGCCATTATACAGGTTGATGCTCGAAAATAATACCCAAGACTTTGCCCAGGACAAAGCAAGACTGATTTTTTTAACCAAACGCCTTTCCAGTCTTTCGCCCACGTGGTGTAATTTTCAGTTTTTTTTCAACACAGGGCTCTCCGAAATGTTTTAATAGACTGAATTGCCAACCAAAATTTCTGTCCTTTCCCTGTCAGGAAATGAACCTCCTTTACGGGCTATTGACTAGTGTCTACCACTTGCGCCAATTTATCTATAAATTCTAACTTATACAAGAAACTCGAGCCTACGTCGAAGAGTTGACAAGTTTTGCAATCAACCGTCGCATTTGTCCGAAAACAGTCAGAAGTTCATCATTAACTTGTTTCTCAGCGGTACACAAATATGTGACATTAGCCAGGTATCAACTTTGTTCGACGAACACGTGTACCGTACCCACAATTTAAGATTGCCTTCAATGTTCATTCTCTTTCTTCTTCTTTTTCATTGAACTCGAGTCAAAAACCTTAGTCTCAGACATGGAAGCGACTTTTTTGATGAATGTTTTGCCCTTTCATACTGGGCTTTAAAAAAGTCGAAGATACCTTTCGGCCTATTTATAGTGGGAAATCAAACATAGCACCTAGGTACCATCAAACCTACCCTACCTCACTCGTATAAGTCTGTTCAGTTAAAACCTTTATAACAAAAAATCTATCACTCGTCTACTTCCAGCTGTACGACTTGATCGGGACGACCTACTCCAATATCGACACGGCCCGCATCTACGAGGCCACCTTAAAGAAGTTCAAATCGGAATACCCCAACTTCATCGGTTCCAAGCTGATATATGCCCCTCAACGGGCTGTGGAACCCCTGAACGTGACCGAGTACATCAAAACCGCAATCGAATTAAAGGTAACTTCCCACAGACACACCTGCCAACCCAGACTACACAGTACACACCTCTCTCAATTCCATTTCCATTGCAGGCCCTCTTCCCGAACTTCTTTGCCGGATTCGATTTAGTAGGCCAAGAGGAACTGGGTAAACCACTAATCGACTTCCTACCCCAGCTGTTGGAAATCCCCGATGACATCAATTTCTATTTCCATGCCGGCGAGACAAACTGGTACGGCTCGACCATCGACGAGAATGTCATCGATGCCGTTCTCCTCGGAACGAAACGTGTCGGTCATGGTTATGCCCTCATCAAACATCCGGCCGTATTGGCCCGTCTAAAGGAGAACGACATTGCCGTCGAAGTGAATCCGATATCGAATCAAGTACTACAACTGGTCACCGATTTGAGGAACCATCCATGCTCCCACTACTTTGCCGACAACTATCCAGTTGTGATATCGTCGGATGACCCCTCGTTCTGGCGTGCCACACCATTGACACACGACTTCTATGTGGCATTTCTGGGCATCGCATCGGCTCACGCCGACTTGAGGTTACTCAAACAATTGGTCATCAACTCGCTTACGTACAGTGCCATGGATGATATCGAGAAGGCGGCGGCACTCGCCAAATGGCAACCGCAATGGATGGACTTCATTGAGAAGCTGGGAAACTCTGGCATATCTAACCAACTCGATTGACTAGCGGTGGCGGTGCGACTTGTACCGCCACTTGTTGTCGGCATTGTGTCGAGGATTTTGTACAAATGAGAAGAGGACTATACAATTGATATTGTTCATTGTTAAGTGGGATTGGTGTGGAGTGCAAATGGGACGCACTCTTAGTTATAAGGATGATGCTTTCATTTAATTTTTTTTTTTTTTCTTTTTTTATAAGAAACGTATTAAATAAGGTAAAATTGAGGAAAGGACTTCTTGTTTCAGACCTCTGTGTAGATGGATTTCAAAGGAAACTGGGGGTATAATTGGAATGCTGCTTTTGATCAAAGGGCAGACTTAATTAGATTAAGGAATTCAATGCGTTCGGAGAGCATAGTCGGGCGCACTCTTGACAAATAAATGGGCACTCAGGTCGCCAGTCGCCACCTCCTCCTGTGTGGAGGTAATTAGATTGGAAATGAAGTCAATTGCCGAGTTCGAGAGATCGAAATGGACGATTCAAGTGGATAATGGGAAAGTGTCTGTGCAGAGCGCACAAGTACCTACTATATATAGCATCATGAGGATGGAAGGATTTAATTTCAAGGAGACACTGCGATTTGGTTTGGGGAATGTCGAACTCGAACGTGTGATCAATGCGGCAAGGTTGCAGATTTTTTGCTCATTAATTAGTCGTGTCTCTCGTTTTGTGTGTGGTAATCAAAGGAGGACTGGGGATAAGAGGAAACGCCTGGGAACGTCTTTCTGCTAATGCAGTTTGATGGTCTTGGGGGATTTTTTTCTTTGTGAAAAGAAGGGACATTTGAATTGAGTGGATGTGCGCAGGTGGTGGTGGGATGCCTTTCAAGTTGATTAGTTTGGTTTTGCCTTTGGAGAATCAACAGTTAAGGGTAATAAATTGGAAATAACGAGCCACAAAGAAAATTTGCCATTAAAAGACTACTTCTGTCAGATGGTTGAAGAGCAGATCAGTTTGAGTCGCCATGAGAAGTCGGAAATAATCAGCCACAGCACTGTTCTCGTCTTCGCTTGGAACAACTTCCGAAAAATGCATCAAAAGATACTGAACATACTTAGAAAATAAGGTCAAACAGCGAGTTATGCTTCCGACATTTCGACTTAAAAGACTAAAATTTTAAGCCCATTAGTTTAGCCCTAAACCAAGGAACAGTGGTTTCCTAGAGGTTTTCCCATAATTTTTCCGACGAATCTCCACTGGGATGCTATTTGTTTTTGAATGCTGCCAATAATTCATCGGTTGGTGTCGTTTTTGGAGCATTACTTTGTAGGGAAGTTTCCAGATGGCACCACTTGGAGATACGAACCAGTGACAATACTGAGACCCCCAACTTCGGCCGATTTCCTGTTGCTTTGGCTACAAGCTATATTTTTACGGAAGTGCCTTGATTTGGTGTGGAAGTATTAATGCAAAGAATTTCATATCGACAAATGTCACGAAACTCCAAAAATTCCGGCTCATCAAAAATGTTTTGTTGGTTGTTACTATCCGATACAGCACTCAGACACAACAACTGGTCCATTGACAGACACCTTACGTTACTGTACTTAATTTTCCCGTCTTTCGAAGATGAGAAGGAGCTTCAGTGATGCTGAGCTTAGATGTTCGTCACTCACCACATCATCCCCAAAGATTCTCCACCTGATGCGAGCAAAGGCAGGACAGCTACAGAGGAATTGCTCCGCTGTATCGTCATCCTCTCCACAAGCAGGACAGATGGTGGTGTCGCTCAAGCCCAATACATTCAAGCTTGGTGGCCCGAAAGAACGCAAACAAGCAGTCTGCAGTCGATTCTCCAGAGAGACCGAAGGAAAGAAGCGAACTTTTTACAGGGATGGAATCGACAAAGGTTATAGTTGACAATCAAAATCGAAGCTTTACGTCCACGAAAATTGACAATCGCTTTTTTGCGATCTATTTCATGTGACAGCTATTTAGGTGTCGCTTTCATACATTTGTGTCATTTTTATAGGTAGGTATGCACCTCGGCTTCGAGACTCCAAATAAATTAAATACTTTCGTGAAAAAAGAATATATTTGTTTTGGGACTGCTTGATTTACCAACTGGAAAAAGGTCATCGCATGTTCCAACCATCTAATGTAAGAGATTTAAGCTATCACTTTACGCAGAGCAAAGAAGAGTTGATAATCAAAAACTACAATCAGAAAAGCGACAATCAAATATAACCTTAGTCGAATTCAGCCCAGATGTTCGGACACAGTGGTTTTGTCTGTCTACACCCAGCACAGTCATGTTCATAAGAAACCCCAGTATCAAGGGATGACCTAACCGCTGATGCAGACAGACCCAACGCAGGTTCAGGTCCTAATAGAGCTTCTTCTGAACCCAGCCTGGCAAGCTCATCAGCGATCTCATTTCCCTGAATACCAGTGTGACCTGGCTCCATACTAGATTCACTGTGTTTAGCCTTCCGACTAAGTTCAGAGACACCTTGAGTTCGAGCACTAACTAAGAGGGTTAAGCAGTGCTTTTAATGCAGCTTGGCTATCACTATGCAAACGCATATGCTTCTAGCCCTCCACCTGTTTATATAGCGCATATCCAGAGAGATAGGGAGAGCGAAAATCTCCGCTTGGAAAGATAGACGCATGGTTACGCAAGGGGTATAATGTCTAATGTTCTAGCTTTCCACAAAGACTCCAGAAGCAGACCCCTGTTTGGTTCTGGAGCCTTCCGTGGATACACGATGGCATTCTTTCCCTGGCTCAGAGTCTGGCCGATGCCCGAAGCAATTCCGTTGCTTGAGGAAAGTTGATTTGGCAGTTTCCTCGCAGTAGGATTTCTGGTGTCATTGTCTCAGACGGCATATCGATTAGACAGGTGTCAAAGAATAATTCTCCCAAAAGTTCTTCAAAACTCCAATGCGTGTGGTACCTAAAGCCACCTCTCTTTAACCGAGAAGATGGTTTTAAGTGTACACCCCATGATAAAAATATCAAGAGTGGGGAGGTTCATTATAGCATCTAGATCAGAGCCCGGAGTGCTAGGGAAGGCAACCTGTGCATCCAAGACAGACCGTTCTTTGAAGTTTGGCAAAAAAGGCAGTAACACTTTTTCGTGAATGCCTGTTCCACCATACAACCGATGCATATTAGAGAATTATAGGCTTGCTTTCTTACTCTTACTCTTAGCTCTATAAAGTGAACGAAGACCTCAATTACCAAGTCTTCAGTAAGCCTGATCCAGCCTGCGGTTGGAAGGCACCGCTTGCAGCAATGGTACCTATGAAATTATGTATTCATTTTGACGAAAGCTGTAAATATGTTCTTTTCGAATCTTTTAAGACTGTGCTACTCACAAAAAACATCACAAAGACCCATAAATTTCACCTGAAGTTGTTGGCTCTTTCTATCATTCTGGCTATATACGAGAAAGTAGGTAAGCTTCGGAAAAATAAAGGTCGCACCAACAGACATCAATTCTCTCCATCATAACTGATGTCAAATATACTATAGCCTGAGGTAGCAACTATTGACCTCCCACTCCCTTTGAATGGCAACAAAACAAGTCATGGCAACATCTAGCGAGGAGATTAATTCAATAAAAACCAAACCACGAACTTGTTCAAACCACCTTTATGAGGTTTTCGCAATCTTCTCCAACTTTGCCTTCTTTTCCTCTTTCAATTGATCCACATGTCCCTTTTTATGTACCTACCAAACAAACCACCCGGTTTCTGATTATTCTCCTACATCCTCTGTGTCCCCAGCGATTATTTAATGCGAACATAACCACATGCTCCTCGATGAGAGGACACACCGCAAACTAACGAACGAACAGAAAAACCCCCTATAGGTACCTATATAGACCTATACAAGAGTGAAACAGCAAAACGAATGAAATGTCATGTTGTGCTGACACCGATGATGTTACCTGGGGATTGAATTATTGATCCACTCAGCCGGCACTTAAAGTTTTAATAAACTTTACTCCCGTGCGTCAATTCGGGCAGGGCGAGAAGTTCAATAACTCAATAGGGCGCTTATACCCTTTATCGGATAAATTGAAACCCTTTTCCGGTTCTCTTTTGTCACATTGATCGAATGAAGAAAATTAACGAGACATGGATGCCGTTGGATATCGGGATTTATTTTCATCCATACACGGGGACCATGATTCACATCCTGCCGATTAAAGTGGTATCAAGTTGTTCAAAGTCTGCTTTTGGCGTGCAGATAATTTTCCACATTTGTCAAATAAATGTTTACATGTGCTGTACAAGTACATGGTGTGGTCACGCGGATTCTTATAATTCCCGCACCGTATATACACGTGTCGCTGGATACCTACATACTCGCACATGTAGTACACATCCTGTGTAATTTTAACGCTGCGACATTAAACGTTTATGATGAGAGGATGTCAGCAAATATTGCGTCAACATAATACTACGCACATCCACAACGCATGCATTTATAATATGAAATGGGAGAGTCGTGTTAAGGACATGACTGTCCATTATAGCCGGTTGTCCTCGGCTGTTTAATGGACATTGTGCGTTTTTAATGACTTTAACAAGGTAATTTTATTACATGGTCTTCTTTCCTTTTTCAGTTCTTCAGTTTTGTTCTGTTTGGTGTTGTCGCTGCTACTTAAATTGCGTGACGTCATTGTTATAGTCCAAAAGATCAACCCATTTAAATGTTGAATGGAAATTGCTTTACTAAAGTTGCTAGCGTGTGATGAAGAGCCTCAGTTGGTTAGGGGTTTATTTATTTTATTTATAGGGCTGCTTCAGAGGAGAATATGAGAATATGATGCCTCATTGTTGTGTCTTCCTCAATCTGAATAAAATAGTAATCAAAATAGGCTCATCGATTGTAGGGTGGCTAAATAGAAACAAAATTCAAGCCATCTGAGAACGTGAGGACTGAGATCAGTATCAGACCATGACCACTGTCAGAGATAAAAAACAACTGAGATAGTCAACATCGGGGAGAATGACATTTCCTTCCAGTATTGCCTGCAGCTTAAAATTCCCCTTTCTCCGCCATTGTTCGTTGTGGCATTCCCCATGGATTCCAAACAATCAAAATATTGAGTAAACTAACTGCTTCTCACAATTTTTCTTACCCAATTTCCAATACAGAGTCTCAAAAGCAATTAGAAACAACACATGCATCATATTGAATATGGCTCATTTTCCAATCAGTCAGACGATTGCAATGAGCACGAGGAATGCACGTGTATCGTGTCAGTTGCGTAACACGTCAAACACAATTCACGCCCAATCTCTTTGAATCCTATTCAAGGTTCTTATCAGTGGATGTGCAGGTGCACACGCACGCGACAAGGTTTGGTTCTGTTTCAAATGGAATATTCAAGTATTGACATTGGAATATATTTTTATTTTCCCTACATTTCGTTCTAGAAGAGGGAAGATTCCCCTTTTGCCCTTTCATAAAATTTTTAACTGAAATTATCCACAAAATTAGGAACTCCCCACGAACTACTGGCATTACTGCATGGAACTTTGAAATGACATTTATCACGGAACGTCAATAATTCTCTTTCAATATGGTGTGGAATTGGCTTTAAAGTTTGACAAACTTCAGAATATTTTCACCGAATACCGATAAACAACTTGTTTAATAATTTTTGGTTTCCCGAATAATCGGTCGATATTTTACCGCGTACTAGGGAAAAGTTGTAGCAGAATAATAAATTCGGGAATTCACCTACCGAACAGTCTTTAATTTATTTCACGTGTCATTTAATTCGATTTTAAAATAACGCTTTAATCTGTACGATAACAAGAAAAAACGTGTAGCCTATTAACTTAATGACATTTTACTATGTGAAAGGAGTTATTGTACTACGACCTTTTGGTCTATTGTACCCTGATGACATTTTAGTGGAAATTGCTTCAAATGTCACATTGTTTTCGCAAGTAAAATTGGGGACGTTCAAGTATCTAGTTTAGTAGGACTGACAGCTGTCTGAATAGATGTATCTCAGCTTTGATTGGCTGAAATCGGTCATATGAGCAGCAGTTTCAGTTGACGTTTATGGAGGGGTAGAAGACAAATCTAGTCCAGAAATTCGTTACTGAGTACTTAGTCGACAGTGACGTTTCTGACCTATTTTTTGCGTTCAAGTGCACTTATACACTATCTGTCACTTTAATTCCTTTCTTTTTGCTAGTTTTTCCAATATTTTTGAATAACCTTTTCAGCTTAATGTCGTCAATTTTACACAATAAAACATCTTTCCGTGAAATTAGAGCTCATTTTTTTTCATTTCTAACTATTAAAATGGCAGCCGCTTCAAATGAAGCATAAGGTTCATTCGCGTACGCGGTTTAAATCGAGTGCAATCGATATAAATCATGTTTTCTCATTGCATTATTCGCCTTTGCATTTAATCAATTTGAATCAATTTTATTGGTTTGACGACGCAACTTAATCGGCCTTACTAATAATCAATCACTAATGTCGACAACTAGTTAGATGTCAGCTTTAGTAAAAATGTACAGCTTTTGTGAAATGGTACCAATAAACAATTAGACCTCCACATTTACTAGTCCTACAACTTTCTTAGAATCTATTACATTTGTTGTCATTGCAGAATTCAAATTTCATAATTTGTTTTCGTGAAAAACAAGGTCAATGGTCTCTTTCACAAGGAGGATTTTATTCTAAAAGAAGGAATACATAAATTGCAATTAAATTTGCCCAACACATATCTTTCCAATGCTCTTTGAGACTTATTATAAGCAAAAAACAAAACACAAAATAGGAAATGCACAAAATATCCGCTGATCTGTCAAATATCATATGCAAATCAGTAATGCCCTATCGTTCGATCGGACACAATTTTCAGTACTTTTATGGTACGCTTTCCATTGTTTTCTAATACTACCTCGCGATTTCTTTATGAGTGCATTTGTGTCGTAAGAAAATCCCTTTCAAATTATTCAATAAACAAAGCACAGTTTATTTGAATGGTTTCATTTATTCGTAGGCTGACAATGCAAATCTACACTTATTAGTGGTCTATATATCACAATTGCGTCGTTAGCAAGTAAATATTTTTGAAAATAGAAATAATAGCTAGCTCATTCGTTTTAGAATAAATTACAATAGCACGTAGGATGCGTGTTAAGAACTTATCGCTTCCGGGTTTGAAAATAAATACAATTTAACCTATAACAAATTGTATGGCTTATATATTACTTAATTCGGGAAACTTAGAAACCGACAAAAGTTGAAATTCGAACTGAAAAATATGAAACGCACATTTTTATGCACACATATTCTCGTACTCGTACCTACTGTACTGTTACCCCTCCAGAAGTTAATAGACTTGTTATTTTGCATGTATTTTGTTGAGTGCTGATATTTCTATTTTTATAACTATATTTTCCGCGAAGTGAACCTTTTCACACCAACCATTGTCTCATTAGAGATCCTCATTCTCGGTAAACAAACTGCTTTTGCAAAGAGTTTTAATAGGGTTTCTACCTGATTCGCCTGAGGTACGAGAATTGTTGAAAAATTGTAAGAGCCGTCCAAACTTAGGTAAGAAGATATTTCTTTCTGTTTGCGACGACTGTCAAGAAAGTCTTGGAAATATCCCAAACTTATATTAAATTAATTTCGTTGCTCGCAAACTATTTACAAAGGAAAACCAATCAAAAAGCAAGAACTAGCGGTTAAACAAGATAAAACAGAGAAAAATATATGCTTCTCGTGTTTAGAAATAAAACAAAAAAGCAATATTTTTCAATATTTTGCATACATTTGTACAAATTTGTGATTTTTAGACTTAAAAACCATTTGCATTGTTGTATTGCAATGAATAAAATTTGAAAACATTCACAATTTACTAAAATTTATTAATAATTGTAAACGCTCAGGTTGAACAACATCGTATTAGATTCTCTCCTATTTCGAAATTTAATACCGCGATTTTGGATGGTTGGGCAACACTTGTCTTCAAAATGACATAAGGGAGGATTTATTTAGCTAATGTCCGAGATAAACATGGCTTTCTCAACACTAACATTTAACCCTACAGTTAGCGATAGTCTGGCAACTATATTTGTTTATTGGTAAAGGGATTTTGGAAAGTGTGGAGTCTTTTCGTAAAGTGCCAGACTAAAGTTGATTATTGGTAAGGCCGAATATGTTTTCTCCCTCATTTTGTTTACTGCTATGGTTTATCTCTCATTTTGCCCACAATTAAGGAATGTGGTCAACCTTTGAAGTGCGAGATTCTCAACCGTCCATTTAATTTAATTTTGACTGATAGACAAATAAAATATCTTATCCCATTTGACAGTACTTTTGATACGATAACCTTTCCGAAAAAAACAGTCCCAAATCAAACACCATCACTCAACACTTGAATTAATGTTGGACCAATATTTCCTTCAACTGTCGGGTATACCATCCATATGTCATAACGGACATGCCGATACCGACCAATCCAACAACAGTTATTAAAAACGGGATGGCCATCACCAGCCAGCCACTGTGCATGCAATTGTTTGTCTGCTCGAAAGATGATAACTCGCCACCATCGTACGAAACGCGGTCAGTCACACTTGGACATTTATGGTTTGACCTACATATGCGCCTCGTCCAGCCACATGTTATTCATCTTCGTCTACAAACCTTTTTTTTGTGGACTCCTTCATGAACTCCATCATTCATACTGTCTAATAAAATCGATGGGTGATTTCTGTATCAGGAATATCCGAGACAAACAGACATCGTTTGGTACATCAGAGCCAGACACAAGTCAGGACGTTATTTGACTTTCCATCTATTTCTCTCTCTCTCTCTCTATCTTTGCAAACCTTCACTCGGTTCGGTAGTCGGTAATGACTTGGCAGTTGGCACTTAACTTTTTGGCTTCATTTTAAATTCAGCTGTCTGCATTCGTAGCATTGTGGCTTAATAGGCTGGCACTGGCACAACGCGTAGACTGAGAATGTGGCAAATGAAGACTGATTTTAGCCTGTGACCTAATTAAAATTTCAACACAATAGTTTTGGTATTTTTTTTTTTATTCCTTTCCTGACAGAACTTCTGATGGTAATTGAGGTGATGGCTGCTGTCAGGCCAACGGATGCAATGCGATAGCGATTTGAGGCCGTCGGATAGAATTTTGCGGCTCACTAATTATGAGTATGACAGACATCAACTCAAACTCATTGGGAAAGCTATTTAGTTGACAGAATGAATATATGAATTGCATTTGGAGAAGTTTGTGGTGGTGGAAAAGGAAAACGTATGTTTAATGCAAAGCAGATCCAAACAAGGAAAATAAATCGACTTTGGAGTTTGTGTTTAGGAAGTTGTTCCTCGAAAGGTTTAAAAGTTTTACTCCAACTTTTTAGAAGGCGTTGCGGAAAAATATAGGGACAAGTCATATCTGAAAGGAATACAAGACAGCTTACATTTGTATGTACGAAGTAACAAAGTGGGAAGCGGGAAGTGGGAAGTGGCGTTGGTTTGTATTATCGATTTCGTCACAACTGCAGTAAATTTCTTTTACACACCACCATAAGAAATAGCTACGTCACAATATAATTCATCTGCATACGTACATGCCATTTTTTGACAGTAGCATAGCACCACTTGTAGTTATCTTGCATTTCTTTGGTTCAGGGTTCAAGCATACAATTCATCTGAAGTATTTTCTTTGAGAAGTAGCTACAGAAATGTTGCATCTTATCTGTCTTACACCATTGTCCTCATGAGAAAAAAATAATCATAGTACAGAAGTCATTCTCTGAGTCTATTTCAAGCAAAGGTATTAATTGTAGATTTGTGTCAAAAAACTTTGCATGCAACTCAGTGGGATCGTAGTTAGATTACATCTGCAGTACGTACTTGTAAAGCTTGAGTAAATTGCAAACAAAGTTGATAAAGGGCGCTCACATTTTTAATTTAAATATGTGACAATACTACAGTAGATACTGTGAGATGTGTCCGTATGTGTATTTATTTGTTTAAAGGTGGTCCTCAACACTGCGCCTCACAATTGGCCCATCACCATTCTGTTCCAAAGACATACTTACTTTATCGTTGTTCTAAATATATCAAACTTCTAATTTGACTGATCCAACAAAAGTAAGACACCAACAAAATTGTGTGCTAAAATCCTTTTTCAATTTTTCATTTTATTTTAAATTACATACGAAATGTTAATTTATTTTCTATACAATCTTAAATTCATATTTTCTTTTTTTTTTTTATCTTACATGGAAAATCCTTTCAAAATTATTATTTTTGCCTTTTATTTTATATTCCAGTTATATATGTGAACACCATTTATACGTTTATTTATTTTTCTTTTTAATTTTTTCATTTAAGATCACGTTATTTATGTATGTAAGTAGATTTACATTGAGAGAAAATTTCTTAAATCTTAAAATTTACAATGTTGTAGAATAATGTTTTTGCTTAAAGAAAACTTAGTTCCGACAGTAAATAGACAAGTCTTCCATTATAATATCGAGTTTTTAATAAGTGAGTTGTGCCACGAATTGTACGTAATTGTGGTTGATGTCAAGGGCGATCTCGATCTCGATCTGGATCTGGATTAGTAGTAAAAATTGGTGGAAATATTGAAGCTAAATAGCAGATCGTTTGTTTAACAAATAATTCGGGGAAGCCATTGAGATGGTGTTTCGACAATGGTGTCTATGTTTTGTGATTGCGTCTAAAGGTGTGTCCAGACCAACGAAACATATCATAAACATTTATAATAAATGTTTCATAAATATTTCATTAACATTTATAACAGAAAAAAATGTTTATGAAATGTTTCTGCGGCAAATCGGAAACATTTTATAAACATTTATTAAACAAATGTTTCACTGGTCTGGACAAACCTTAAGAATTGCTTATGCAAATTCATTTCAAATTATACGAAAAGCGTTGTAATTCAAAAGGCGCTCAAAACTTTCGTTTACTAAGTCTGGCAGCATTGATTATTTCTGCGCCTACTTTGATCACGTGAACAGTTTTTTTGACTGACGTTTATGAAAGGGAATTCAATAAATCTAGTAACGAAATTATTTACTAATAGCTAATTTGACATTTTGATTTTTGACATTTGACTTAAACTGACGTTACCGACGAGGGGAAAATCTTGTCGATACAAAGTCAACTTATAGTTGATTAAGACGATTAGAAGTTTGAATGTCTCCATTTACCTAAACTTTTGTAGTATTGCAATTATTATTATTATTGCTGAGAAATAAACATCAAGAAACCTGCTCATATGCCGCATTGGCAGCACTTCTCAATTCGATGCTGCCAAATCCACTAAACTTGGAAAAAAAAATTCATTTAAGTGGAGAAAGCGTAAAAACGACACAGAAAATGTGTTTCAGTGTTTCGCTGCATTAGAGACTACACTTCTTTACGTTTCGGGTCAAAATTGGATAAATTTCATGTTTCTATCACGTTATAATTGCTAAATTTCATGTTTTTGACTGGATTCCAAAACGAGGTACAAATGCATTACTGCTTAATCAAGCGTTCAAAAAACCCAAACGGATTACTATGACGCAATGCATACTTTCCAAAGCTCATAGTGAACGCATCAACTTAGAGCATTGTGAATGATTATGATGCAAATAATGACATTTGACATTTCTGTTTGAATCGCCAAATACAAACGATACATAGTCGGAATCGTAAGTAAACTAATTTTGTAATTTTCACTCTGATTTGCATTAACAGAAGCAAAACAAATAAAACGAATCGCAAAAGAATTCCTAGACTGGCATCACGCATCAGTCCATTCACAATCCGCATTTTTTTGACGTTTCGAAATTCAGTCTTTATCACGCTTGTGCAGTTAGGTTAGACCACAAAATGGGAATAGAACAAGGGCATTGTCGCACTGGATCTGTAAACGTTCATACATCTGTCGACGTTTAAAACAGTCACTGCGCAAGGATATAAGTTTTGAACAAAACTTGAGATAAGTACAATATTTAAAGTAAAAACTACGGTTACAAAATATAAAGATTTAAAAAACCATTCCAATGACGAACGTTTAACAAACAAAGTCATTTAATCACCCTGCACTTTGATGGCTTGACTTCTTTAGCCGAGTTGCTTCAGTCGCTCCAAATCCCACCCTTTATTTAGATAAACTCATAACTCACCAAAAGGAGGACACGTCTATTTACTCTTCAAACTATTCCTTACAAATAGGGGAAAATATAGAATTTTCTTGTTTGTTTTTTTTTTTGAAGGATTACATTTAATTTAGATCTTTACACGCTTTTTCTTTTTGGTTTTTCTTTACATTCAATTTTTTTTTTTAGTTATGGAATAAATATTTTTATTTATAATAGCTTATGTCTCTAAAATGAATATACGTACGTTCCTTATCTGCCTAGGATATTGTGTATAATAATTACATCTACAATTTCGGTTGTGGGTTGTTGTTTCCATTCAATAATTAATGTGAACGCATCCTGTGTTGTAACTATTTATTTACTGTCAGAAGAGATATGTTTTTTGTGGTTCACTTTGTGCCCTTCAATAAAGTTGATAAAGGGGGTAGGATTTCCTAAATCCTTTCCCCCACAGATATGCTTAGTGAATGCGCGATTTCTCTGCGTGTATACAAGATATGTAGTCAAGCAAGCAAAATAACGAAAAACTCCTTTCATTCAAAATCGAAATCAAAATCAAAACCTCTCACGAAGTCAATCTGCCTTCTGTCGTCTGTAATGTGTGTTTTTTTTTTTTTTTGTGGAAACCACACAAGTATCCTTCGGCTAACCGCTTCAGAAACTCATCATCATCGTCATTGTCGTGTCGTGTTCCCCTCACCGGATAGAAGGGTCATCGCGCGTCCCAAACATTCATTCAAATAAGCTCATCCCTTTTATACAGCCACAAAAAGGACCTCTCGAAAATATAATAAACCATAAAGTGTATATAACCAGAGAATGTTTTATAACTGGAAATGAAAACATAAAACACACATCGAAATGGTCAATAATGACCACTAACACCCTAGCCACATCGACCACTATTGTTGGTCCGGTTGCCGCACTCAATGTACTTCCGGTCCGGTGTTGGTTGGGGCAACGGAAACTTGTATTTTCTGATCCTTAACCGAAATATTCTGGTTTCAATTTTAGTTGGTGTTGTTTCTGCCGTTACGAGTATTGTTTGCAGCGTGTCTATATTATATGGTGTCATCTCTATATAAATGTGACGACTGTTGGATATGCATTTGTGTGTTTTTGTTTGTGTGATAGTGCAGCATGCGGCCCACAAGAGTTTTATGGCACTCGACCCTCTCCGCTTTAAAGTTTCTGGGCATAGTGAGGATGCGAATGCGAATACTTGTTCTATGCCCGATGTCGACTGCTGTGCTATGTGCGGTTATGGTTCCTTCGTCGATTTGTGGTGGCGTCGTGGTGCGAATAGCTTGTTGTGCGATTGCTGATGCTTTGGTTACAGTACTCGGCCTAGAAATAGACAGAGGTACATATTACTTGTTGTTATATAGTTTTCCAGCTAAATACGTCTATAGGGTCAAACTAATGTCCATTTTTTTTTTAAAGAATTTCTTATCTTTGTTTAGATTGGCGTTAGTTTCCATCTTGCTAGTTGCAAAACATTTCACGATTATCAATGTTTCAAGTGAAACGCCGAACGCAATCTAGTCTCGCTCTTATGTGGCTAATTTATACAATCGCATTATCGATATCAAACGTTATAAGCGAGCGACAGAGAGAAAACAACAACAACGACGGTAAAGGTGAAAATAGTTAGCAAATGGGAGATATTTCGCATTTAAAATTAGAACTCGAAAGACAGAGGGGCGGGAATGGAGCACATTTCAAAAGTGATGAGCGAATTTTTTGGAAAGTCTTGACTTTATGGAACTTGCATCAGATGATTGCATTTAGGGTCAGGGTTATTTTTTTTTTTTTTTTTTTTCATTGCAACATATTCATTCTTTCGCCAACTACCATCGCAACAAGCCACAAGCCAACAAATATTAATAAAATTATTGTACAAAATTCACCTAAAGTTTCCTGTTTTTTTTTTTGAAATATATTTTTTTTTTGCTAAGAAATTTCGTGCGCTCTAAAATGTCTGTATTCAACAGAGCAGCTGCACCAACTAATGATTTTCGGTATTTTTTAAACGAATGAGATCAAATAAGGAAAAAACTTTTATCTATCTCTCGGACAGCAAATGAGATTTATGCTTCTTGGCGATCTTTGGTATTACCCGAGTGCGATAAAAATAGCGAGAACCTTTGCAAGTAAAACAGGAAGCCCTCGATGATTACAAAATGATTATAGAAATTTGATAAATTAGTAGGATGAAGAAGTATTGATCGCTCTAGCGATTTTAGTGCTCGATCTCTTAAATTTCATAATACCTTGAATAATTTTTCAGACAAATTCTTTTTGAAAGGACAAAAAAACTTAGGGGAACTCTACTGTATAAACAGAGCGGGGTTTCGGTTTTATAATAATTTTTGGCGCAATAGGTTTGTGGGGACCCTAGGCCTAGCTTCTCACAACCATTCGTTTTGTGTGAGATTTTACTCGCAAATTTTTAAAGAGAGGCTACCAACAAATGGCGCCATTTTATAATTTTCCATGCTAAGTCTAGCATAAATTGCATATAAGTAAGTATAAACAAAATATGCTATATGCAATCCAGCATAATTTCTATTTTTAAAATTAAAAAATTATTCCCACCATAAGAACTCATGCGTTGTATATTTTGCCTTACAAATAACGCATCCATAAAAATGTTCCATGTTTGGCATTACTGAAAATATGTATGACAGTTTCTCAACTCAAACCTCAAAAACAAATTCAATTCAAAGGTCAACTGGGAGTGAATTGCGGCTCAATTTAATTTAAGTTAATTCGTAAATGGACATACAAATATGGAGAAGAAATAATTTTTTTGATGATTATTTTTTTTGTAATAAAGGCGTTGTTTTTAAACATTGTATAGGTAATTTAGCACATTTTTTTCTTAATTTGACATATTTCGTTGGCAAATTTCTGGCAACACTGGTTCCAACCAAAGGTGTTCACCGTGATTTGAATTGAACTCTACTCCTCACAGAAAAGTATTTTGCAATCAGATGGCAAACAAATCGATAGAAGAAGTTATGTTAAATACTGTTCAGATCTAGAAACATGTAGAATATAGCCAGATCTAAGCTAGAAACATAAACTAATTAAATAGTAAAACAAGCAGGTCAGCAGAAAAGTTCGGCATTGGCACCAATTTCTTCAAAAAAAAAATAAACCTATCTACTGTAAGTACCTCAAAAAGCGTAAAATCTCACAGCTTATATCGGATTCCACCCAACTTAGAAACAAAGAATTGTGTTTCATTGTTGAGTTCGTCATAAAACATGCAGTCATCCTAATCTTCTTGGACTATCCACCATTTTTAAAGCTTCTTTCTCGCTCTTTTTTTTAATACACGCTTCTTTTGTGAAAAAACGCTGTAGCGTTGTAACGCTTCAACAGCGACTTGATATGATTGCAGATGGATAGTCCTTAGTTCCGCACCTAAATTGAAGTAAGTTGCAGTTCTCCAAAGTTAAGTTCCTGAGTACCTGAAGCTATAAAGTGTTGATCTCCTTGAAAATGTGAGATCAGAGATAGCTTTGTGACTTGGTAATCATCAAGAAATAGTATTCAAACTTGTTAATAACTCCAAGAAGTCAGTAAAAAAAAACGCAGATTTCCTTTTTCGGTGCTAGAACATCAGCAGACTTCACGAAAACGACATTTCGTTGAAGTTCAAAGTGCTGAATGAGTTGACAAAGGGCTTGAAATAGCTTCTATACAAGCTCGTAGGCTTTTATTATACTAAATCGAATAACCTTTAAATGTGCATGTAATTCTACGTTTCTGTTGCGTGTTCCGTTTTTTTTTTTTTGCAGTACAATTCGTAAAATATTAAATTTACAAGAGCGTAAAAAAAACACGGACAACAAATTTGCAATTCTCAAAGCGGGCACACTTAGACGTTAGTTTCGGCAGAGAATTTCAATCCCAACTATCTTCGCTGACTTGCATGAATTTTGCACATATTTTTCCATGTTTCCTTTCATCTTTCGCCTAAGAACTGATATTGCTATTTTACCAACCAATCACACTATTTTCGTCTAACAAAGTGACACAAGAACTTCTCAATACATTACTAAATGAACATCTCTCAAACTCTATGAGAGCACATTTTCATATCACACACTTGAAATGTGCTTCTCGCATAACCAGAACCACCTCGCAGATATAACCCAATCGGGTAAAAACAATTCTCCAACTTTCAGCAGTGACATAAACCTACAGACGGTCGAGTGAACACCGCACAAAATGGATAGGCGGACGGCGAAAGTTGTGATAATTGGTGCCGGCTCGTCGGGAATAGCTGCGGCCACGAAACTTTTACAATCGGGTTTCCAGAACGTCGTCATTCTCGAGGCGGAAGATCGGATCGGAGGACGTGTGCACACTGTGCCATTCGCGGACAATGTAATCGACTTGGGCGCTCAGTGGTGTCACGGCACGAAGGGCAATCCCATCTATGAGCTGGTGCAACACATGAACTTACTGGACTCGAATGGGACCATTTACGATGACTACAAGAGCATCCGTTCGAATAGGGAAATACTCAGTGAATCTGTCAACGAGCGACTTAAGTCAATTGCCTTCGAAACTGTTCCCACCCGGCAGCAGGATCTGATTGGATTCGAGGGCTCACTGGGTACGTATCTGACGGAGAAATTCTTCCGCGGATTGGACAGACCAGAGTTCGCCGACATTGACAGGACCGTGGCAAAGGAGTTCTTTGACAACTACAAAAAGTTTGAGAATTCCGTTGAGGCGTCTGACAATTTGTTTGAAGTTTCCGGTGCAGGACACCTGGAGTACTGGCTGTGCGAAGGGGAACTCCTGTTGAATTGGAAGGACAAAGGGTACCTGCGCGCTTTACAGGTGTTGATGAAGGCAACGGAGTCAAATCATCTGGGCATTCTCAGCCAGCGAGTGCAGTTGAATAGGCGAGTGGAGCGCATCACATGGGATCCAAGGGGTCTGGAGAAGGTCGTCATCAAGAACTGGAATGGTGAGGTTATCAAGGCTGACCATGCGATCTGTACCACATCGCTGGGAGTGCTCAAGGAAAGCCACGCAAAGATGTTTGTCCCGGAGCTGCCCAAGGCGAAATGTCGAGCAATAGAAGGTCTGGCTATAGGGACTGTGGACAAGCTCTTGTTGGAGTTCGATGTGCCTGTCCTGCCAGAAGATTGGCCTGCCTTTGTCTTACTTTGGACCGAGGCGGACCTAAACGAGTTGCGGAACTCCCATCGCTTCTGGCTGGAAAGTGTTTTTGGGTTCTTCAGAGTCTGCTACCAGCCAAGGATATTATGTGGCTGGGTGATTGGGCCACACGCCCGCCATATGGAGACTTTAGCCGAGGAAGACGTTCTAGACGGCATCATGTGGTTGTTTGAGAAGTTTTTATCGTTTCGCGTCCCACAGCCAAAGAGGTTCCTCCGCACGCAGTGGTACAGCAACCCCAGCTTTAGGGGCTCGTACACCTACCGATCTTTGATGTCTGACGAGCTGAAGACGGGCGCTTGGGACTTGGCGCAGCCAGTGACGAGCGCAAGTGGAAGCCCTATTCTCCAGTTTGCTGGAGAGTCAACAAGTACGCACTTCTATTCCACAGTGCACGGTGCTGTGGAGAGCGGCTGGCGGGAGGCGGACCGCCTGATAAACTACTACTCGACGAAAACCTCACAGCTGTAGTAGATCTGATAAGAATTTATGGGCGGCCATCAAGCAATGGGGAAGTACAGTGAACACAATCTAATCGGCTTTTGAAAATTTGTTAACTTGCTTGTAGATGTGAGAGTTAAGATAAATGAAAATAGCTGCAAAGCGGGAAAATGTTTCTTTTTTCTATATTTCATAGTGATCAGTGTTTGGTGGAGCTTGGAAGTCTCTATTTTAAGACTGATGGACTGCAGTGGGCTCTCTGTAAATGGATTTATCTACTCAATTAAGTGAACTCTGTGATAAGCATATGGTTGAAGCTACTCACTGCGAAAGAAGCCTTCGGAATCACTATAAGATTGTAGTTTTTTTGTATGTATGTATGTATGTATTTATTTAGTATATATAACTATTAAGTTCAATTTACAATTTATAAGAGTTCATATCCAAATTACAAAATATTGGTTAAAATGTGGTTTGACAACAATTTTTTGAATACTCTTAATACATTTTCATTTTTAATTTCATTTGGTAGTTCATTAAATAGTTTAAGTCCTTTGTGCATAATCATATTTGTAGTTCTGACGTCTCTATAAAATTGCAAATGAAAATCTGAATTTGACCTCAAATTATATGGCTGTACATCCTGGACATACTGCAAATTAGATGAAAGATAATTTGGCAATAGGCCGTGCTTCATCTTATATACAAAGATAAGGGCGTTGAAGTGAATCCGTTGGTTAATATTCATCCATCGCAGACACGATAACATCCATTGGATTGGCGTATACCGATTGCATTTAAGAACGATTCGCATAGCTTTATTTTGCAATATTTGAAGTCTTCTTAAGCTTTCAACATTCCCCATGAATAGGATTGTAGAGCAGAACTCAAAATGAGGTTTTACGATGGTGTTGTATATGTTAATCGCACACATTGTTGTTATGTTATTTCGAATCCGTCTTATAAAACCGAGTTTTTTGGAAATTTTTTTCGTTATGTAGTCTATGTGATTTTTAAATTTTAATTTATTGTCCAAAATTATACCGAGATACTTTATTTCACGCACCTGTTCGATAACTTCTCCATTTATATTTAAATTTAAGTTAATCTCATTATTAAACAACATGCATTTAGTTTTGTTTACATTAAGTTTAAGTTTGTTCATTTCTAACCATTTACGTAAATTATTTAAGTCGTACTCAAGGTTGTTTAGCAGCACACTTATATCTTTTCCACTCACAAATAATAAGGCGTCGTCTGCAAATAGCGATATCTTACAATATTTAAGTTTTCTATCTATTTCGTTTATGTACAACAAAAACAACAAAGGGCCAAAAATAGTGCCCTGAGGTACACCAAACGTCGTAAGTGCTATTGATGAGAGTTCACTACCTATTTTAGTACGTTGTGTTCTATCGCTCAAGTAAGATTTAAACCACTTCAGTTCCTTATCTTTAACACCATATTTACATAACTTTTCCACTAAGATTTTACGATCAATAGTCTCAAAAGCTCTTTGAAAATCTAGAAATATTGCTATTATAATTTCGCCTTTATGGCTTAGTTCTTTAAAGTTCATAATAAGCCAGTTTAGTGAAGTTTCACATGAATGACCTGGTCTAAAACCTGACTGATTTTCCATTAATATGTTATTATTTACCACAAATTTAAAAAATTGATTGTAAGCTGTTTTTTCAATAATTACTCCCTCATAAAACCTTTTAAATAGTTCAGGACCGGAAAGTTCGGATTTTTCTAAGGCTATAATTGGTTTAAGAGAAAAACCTACGGCTCAAATGTCCTTATGCCGTGAAGAAGCATCACGCTCGAAACCCGATACTTATTCATGAACGACTGGAATTAGAGCAACAATTTTCAGATTACGGGTCGCTGATTGACCCCACTGCACGATACTAGCTACCTACACTAGATGCACATATTTTTCGTGGTGGCAGTGTAAATCCGCCATTCATCGGCACACAACTATGTGCAGTACGAATTGTGTGTATTTTGCATGGAACCCTGATTGACGCCCTTGTCCTTTTCTGTAGGCATAGTTTCTTTAAATATTTTCCCATGGAACCGCAATATTTTCCATATATTCTATATTGTCTGCGGTAGTGACTAAGTTCGTCGTACTCTTATGCAAAATTAACACTTCTGTGCCAATCAATCCAATATCAATTTTGACAGCCAGAGCGCATTTCTTAGAGTTACCGGCAAAACCAACTGGATAATCCAGTAAAAGTTTATGACACATAAAAGAGCAATATACACGCCGACTTTAGGCCTCGGTAAATTCTAAATCGAATATTTCTGTCTAAATGCTGCCAACATTGAATTTTTAACTTTCTCGATTATTTTAGCAAATTTTCTCAAATGATGAAAAATGTGACATATGTATTGGGTTCTTTCGGGTGCTTTTTTGCTAACGTAATACATATAATTAAAAGATTGCTTAGAAACTGTACGAATGCTTAAAAAAATTCAATTCCAACTTTATTTTGTGGGTAGGTGCATTTAAGGACAACCTTGTCAAATGTCAAAATAACATTTATTAAACGTTTTTTAAGAAAACCGGTCAGTTACTTCTCTTGCAATTGAGAGATTTCTCTCTTTCGATTCTTGAGATTTGACATTTTACTGTTACTGTCAATGTTGCTGTATTAATCTGTTGCTCGCTACATCGATACACATGAGCGGCTATCAAACTCGTAGCTATTAACACCTCCGCACAAGCTGTTCAGTATAGGACAGCCAGCAATTGCAGTTTGCGCAAAAAATAAGTCTCTTGTCACAAAATCTGCTAAATCTACTACTTCTTTTTCGTTACTCTCGAACCAAAACTATACAATCATTTGCAACAAAAAACTGCTTTAGAATTATACTTCTTTTTTGAACGCAGTCAGTTTTCTATAAGCACACCCATTCGCCCAACACAAATGAAGTGTGCTTATAGCACAAAATGTTGTGTTCTTATAGCTGTCACTAAAAAATATACTGTTTTTGTTGTAAAATAATAATCTACTACGAATAGATCAAAGATCAAAGATCTGCGGCGCAATTTTTTGTTGGTGTGGTAGCACTGCCGCTCACTAGCATTAAAGCGGAGCGAAAACTCTTTGAACACAAGTGAATAATAAAAAAAAACAACAACATTCAACTGTGGTGCAATATTGTTCTGTTACTGTCAAATTCAAGGTTTCTCATACATCAAAAAAAAAATTTAATTTTTACCAGTACTTTGTTTTGTCGGTCCAAAAGTTTAACAAGTTCTTCGCTGTTTATGTGTAAGGTTTCACCGGCAGCCACTCATTCATAATGGCCATTTAGTTTTATAGCGCACATCGACTGCAACTCACCGCTATCCCCCGACCCAATTTCGGGCTCAATTACTACTCGTATCTTAATGCATTATGACTGGCCCCCCGACACATCTTCATTAGATCATGCTATTGTTCGAACCGTGATATTAACTGTATATACAACTGTCATAATATGTCATTTCAAAATGACAACAACAAACAACCTCAATTAGAACATATGTGCATCTACTACCATAGCTCAAACTGAAAATCTCCTATAAAATGATTATCATTGCGACAAGCAGCAAATGTTTGCAACTTGCACTCGTCCTGAATCATTAAGACCGCGCTGCCATCAAAACCACTCTGGATGACGGTATCACTGCGCACAGTGATATTTGTTGCAGCTCCAAGCAGCATGATGAGAAATTAATGCGAATCTATCCGACTCCGCCGGCGGTGCTTCCTTGACCACATTTCCACAACTATACCGCCTCGCCTTAGAAATGATCCCGAGTGGCGGGCAAGGAACTTCAGGACGATGTGCTACTGCAGTGCCGGCGCTGTGCATAAAATATGAATACATCATATTTTCGCTGTTGCATTTGTTATTGCTCGTGTCTGTTTGTACCTCAATGTAATTGCGAATGCGCTACCGCTTCGGCACGTCCTTGCCGCCTGGGATATCATAATATAAGTAATTTTGTGGTCAATGTAGAGATGGTGGTGTGTTATTGTGCGATGGGATGGGTGAGTCTACGGCTGATGCGGTGAACAGTGGTGTATCCTTGCAGCTTGACTTTGATGGTTTCCTCTGAACATTATAGTGCACCGGTGGGTGGAGTTATGATGAATGAAAATTAATGAGTTGCTTTAGTAACGTTTTGTGGTTGGTGCACGAGTATTGCGGGAGATAGTGTTTGTTAATTAAAAAATACCACCGAGTAGAGTTGCACCAAATGGAAAACTTTCCAACAGAAAATAGAGTGGCATGATGTCCTTGTAAGAGGTATTGGACGAGGTGGTGGAGGAAAAGTTTAAATGATCTTTTTTGGTGGTTATTACTTACTACTAAGATAGGTATGTGTCTCTAGAGAAATGTACAAGTGTAATAGGTAACGTTTCGAAGAGGTATGGTTGCAAGGAGTTTCCAATTTTAAAAAGTGCTAAATTTAATAGAGAAATCTTCTTCTTTGCAAACTTTTAATTGATATCGTCCACGGTCTCGGAAGTTGAACATTGATGTCAGGAAGGAAACTTGACTGGAATTCGAAATTTGTTACAAAGGAGAAGAGGCAGGTTCACTACCAAAGTACGCTGTACTTCACTAATTAGTAAATTTCTGCTCGAGAACCTATTGAGGAATCTATCTACAAAAGTCGTAACAGTGTAGACCGTCGTACGATTTGGCATTTTTTTTTAATAAAGAGCCTGCCACCTGCCAACGACAGTGTCAAATAAGAAGAAGAAAAAAAAACAAGTGACAGCTAAAAAAAGGTTTTATGGAAAACGTAACAGATTTTATATATCTGTACATAGTACCTATAATTTAAAATACTGAAAAGTACATTTTACAGTGCTCAGAGGTAACAGCTGAGTAGATTTAGTACCTACATAATGCAAAATGTCAGTTTTTAAAGAATATTTGAACAAAACACTGTAAACCAGCTTTGTTATCTTTCATCTGTGTATAAGGATGGGCTTCGCGAAACTTTCTATAGAAAAAAGTTGTTTTAATTTGCAACATAAAGAAAATGTTATAATTGATGTAAAAAATCTTGAAATTTAATGAGTTTGAGGTAATAAGTCTTTTACATATTTGGGAGCTCAAAAATCTTGAAAAAAAAAATAGGTATTTTTGTTTGGCATCACTGGATCTGCCTTAAGGATGAAGAAACAGATCTGATGGCATGCCTGTCAAAAAATTGCACTTTCCTTTTTTTAGCTCAAAAACATTAGAGCGCTGAATTTTTGTTTCTTTCTTTTCCAGAGCGCGCACTCTATGAACTAAAAGTTATGACACAGCGGTATGAGTAAAAATTTGTGCACGGCTTATTTTGACAGCTAATTATTTTGTTTGCTGATCAGAAATGGGAGTAGCTACGGGAAAAGAAACTGAAATAAAATTACAGAAAAGTTTACCAAACTTAAGAAGTACGGGAAACATTGTTTCGAAATGCGTTCTTTTATATAGTCATGTGACAGCGGGTGTGTATGGGAATACTCTGAGCTCTATTTAAGGCTCTACTCTGAATGAAAAAAGACAAATGCCTAATTGCCAAATTCTTGACAAGATTTGTTGGGCTACCATAAATGTCAAAAAATAAAAGAAAAAAAAACTGTTCAACTAAGAATGAAGGACAGTACCTATTTCTACTCGGACACCTCACCACATCCAGCTGTCAGACTTAATAGTGCCATTTTGCATTATTGGTTTCATTCGTGGATTCACTCATTCTGCAATCCAATGGAACAAGAAAACTGCTTCTGACAAAACTATTGGTGAAATGCCAAATAATCTATGAAAGCTGTCAGCTGACTTGTATAAAATACATAAATTACACTTGTGAGAGTGCTTCTTGAGTGGATTTTGACTGACTTCAAATCGAGAAGCGATATTCTCTCGTCAGTATAACTAGAAGAGTATTTTTTGTGCCAATGGAACGGTTTCAGAAGTGATTTTTTCGATTCCGGAATCTCGCGAACGCTTCTTTTCGCCCAATGGAAAACGACATAAGTTATAGAGCATTTAACGACCCCACAGTATTTTTTTTACATTCTACGTTTCCAAGACAATTTTAAGCGAATAAATTGTAGGTTATATGCAGAAGAACTGTCATTCTCCTTAAAGTTGGATGTATACTTTGCTTCTGCCGAGAACTGCGACATAAATTTGACTTATTTGGTTGGGACAAAATGATTTATTTAGCCCTTAAAATCTTACAGGAGTCTTGCGGGATCTTATTAACATTTACGGCAAACGAATAGCATTACGACGTGAGAGTGCATTTTTTTAAATCTTACCAAATCAGGGCTGAGGTATAATAACTGAAATTTGACAGTGATTTTCCTACCCAATATTCCGGTAAAATATACTGTTTTCTTAGAATAGTTGCTATACGTATGATTCAATTCGAGCTATAGAAAAAAGGAGACGTACCTATACAAGTCATAGTTATTATGACACATTTCAAGCGTTTATCTGTCCAAAGGAGCTTCTTCATAATTTCTCACACCAGCTTGGGCCCACGAAATCCTATTACGATGGACGCTCACGACTTAGTTACCGTCAATATTTTAACAACCACCTGCAGGCACTAGAACAAATACCACAATAAGAACGAGCGCAATTGTAAAAAGTATTCCAATGGACAAACGCTCTTGTCGTTGCGATTGTACCAATCAAGTGGTTTTGTCAGAGTGTCAGATGGTCAATGCGCTTCAAGGCACTTATTCACATAACTGTCATAGGATCCAGCTAATTATAGTGTCAAGTCCGGTCGTTCATTTAACCCGAACGCCCACTCCCACCCAACCACAGGCCGACACGTGCCGAGAAAATAACCTCCGCGGATACCATCCAATTTTCCGCCACATTGCAAAGCAGCGAAATGACTTTGTGTGCGGTAACACTGCGAATTCCGTTCATTTATTAGACACCCACCACCTCCGAGCAAAATTTCCCATCAGCAACCGAAGCGCACAGTTTCCCTGTCCGAAATTCCAGTCCGCGAAAAAGAATACCAAAGGATGACAAAGCGTTTAAGGTTGCTGCCCGCCCTTCGGCAACAATTCCAAAATGCACAGCGCGCAGGAAAATAATTATATTGCGTCTAATGACTTTTAAATTGATATTTGCTATCGTTTCGCAGTCATTGCATGCCATCAGCCTGATCCCACGGCCACCCACATCATCATCGTCGTAGTCAGGAGCAGCGACTCCCTAAATGCAGCAAAGGATGAGTGCAATCCAAGCGTAAAGCATACCAAAACGAACTCGCCGTAATGGCAATGGCAACAGCAAGCAATGGAAGTAGCGAAGCACAGCTCTTTGCACAAATTGAATGATTCCGCAGAAATGCATCCAGGAAATCTGGTAAAACTGTTATTTCATCCAGATGGTGGGTGGCAAAACGCTTCATTACTTGCGAATGAGAAGGACGAAGACCAAACCAAAACAGGGTGGAAAAAAATTCCGAGCACTCCTCCTTCTCAGTCATAAAAGGCGAAAATCTGCACCCGTCAATGTCAGTAACAAAGTAATTGGGAATTCCACAAAAACACACAGCCACACAAGCAAAATGCATACTTACGGTCGTCCGGCATTCACATTTGAGGACCCACTGAACCGCAATGAATTTATTTTCGATTTGAATTTGTCGGGACTGCAGCATTTCCTGGTCGATTGGCTCCAGTGACTCGCTGTCCCACAGATCCTGTCCACTTTCGGCATAACTGAATGGATCGCCCGCCTTTAGGGGACACAGCACTTCAACCTATATCCATGCATGCACACAGAGAGCAAGGAGGAAAGCAATAAAATTCAATTCAGTCAATCATTATATTTGCTGAGCAAAGGACTTCTCAAACAGGCTACACAACCAAAACGAAACTCACTTGTATTGTAGTTGACACAGAAGGCACACAACATTTGTTTGAATGATGACATCGTCCGCATGTCTTCGGGCGGTACAATTTCCTCGAGACACATGGTCCCAGGCGAATTCTCGCCGGACCCAGTCTCTGCATACTCCGGCACTCGTGTCCTTTCTAAAAAAAAATAAAAAAATAAAATAAAAACCCAAACCAAATAGAAATTCAAATTGAATTTTTATTGAATTTGCATATATATTGGGGTAATGAATAAAAACTGAGGACACACTCGCATGGGAGGGATATTTATATATCCTATGTCAGTTTGTGTGTATGTCATACTCACCCTTATTCTATGCTCGTGCGTGGGTGCAAGGCTACTATCGACTAAGTTACTTAATTTATTGTCATCACATTTGCGGTTCTCGCAGAACCGGATATTGCTCAACTTGTGGCATCCAGCCGTTGAGCTGGTCACTCGAGTTGATATTCCAATGCCGCACGACTCGGAACACGGTGTCCAAGGACTGGACGATGTGTTGTGACACGTGGCCGTGACTGTTGAAAGAAAGACAAAAAGCTGCTGTCAGTATTCTGTTGGAATTTGGATTTTTTTTTAAACTTAAACTTAAAAACGTGTTCCTTCTGTAGCTGAGTGAATCTCAATGTTATATCTGGGGGGTCTATAACGCGACAACTCCTACTAGCTCCTGTTAAATTTGTCAACAAATGGTGTTAACGTCTTGTAACTCTGTGTTGCAGAAATGTCTTACACTTGCAGAAATTCAGTTTTATTTCACTAACCTGTCGTATAAGTCCATCGGGCTTTTAAAACAGCATTCGACTTGTAGCTCTGTGTTATACCCTATTCAAAACCGACCCGAAAACTGGGTTTTCGCGAAAACACGTGAAAACTTAATCGAAAACAGAAGTTTTCCCATACATGTTTCAGTTTTCGAAACTAGTTTGTCAAGTCGTTTTCAATAAAAAAAAACGAGTTAAAATCGTTGAGTTGTTGAAACAAACAAACCTGCTGTAATATTCAACAAATTCTAATATTATTATTTTTAAATGCTCTCAATTCATTTCATATGTTAGTAATTAATGTAATTGAAATTTGTAACGAAAATAGTTTACACCAGAACTTTCGCGACTACTTAGTGTCTCACAGCTGATTTAAACGTCAAACGAAAACTACACCACGAGTTCGGTGTGAATGCATCGACTAGTTTTCGACGGTTTTCGGTTTTAGCAAACAAATTTCTTTTAAGTTTTTCTACAAGTGACGATAAGAATTAGTATTGGACTTGGACGAGCTACTCAAATGTAATACAATTGCAGAAACTAACTTTAACCTCAAATTGCAAAGTTTTCTTAACAGTTTTACAAATTTTCACATGATATTTTTGATAGACACATAACTCCGGAAGATGCCCTAGAGCCTAGAGGCTCATCTAAACAATGGAAGGACCGCAGGATCGATGGAATTTCCGCCGGATTTTACGAGTATAGGACAGGGGAGCTACTAAATAAACTTCCTCCCTTGTTCAGCTTATAAGACAAAAAGTATTCAAAGCCTTTTTGTGTTGAATGTATTTTTTAAAGATTATCTTAAATTCCTTGCCCATAAAACCTACTTTATTGCTGCTTCCTATATTTTGTTTCCAATTTATTCCGCTCTACACTAAGAGCGCTAGCGCAGATGTTGGAACCAACGCGAAGTTGGCTACTAGCAGTCCATATATATAATTAATCCATAAGATATTCATAGAACATAAACCTGTACGATCTATGACAAATTCATCCAAGGCAGGCTGGGTAAAAGGTCTTGAGCTTCCGGGACGTTCCAGAGAATTATTGACTTTGGAATAAATACAAAGTCGTATTTACTCAAGCTCCCATAAATGTAATGACCTTCTTGCCTAGAGGGAATATCGAAATACTGCTTTAATATTGACAATGAAGAGATTTTAGTGCTTATGCGAAGTTAGTGCATGATTGGCAGGACCATTTGAACACATAGAGCCTTATGACGATCTATTGCAAGCGGCGGACCGAGACAACATTGGCAAGCACTTATAACAGTGTTAGGATCCAACAGATCCGAGAATCCCATAGTCTAGAAGTTCAGTTATTTAAAGCTGCGTAGCACGCGTTCAGCCATTTGGAAGGCTTTTGATGTGCCTTTAAGACCATTAGACCTTTAAGAACATTTAAACATGCTTAAGTGAGTCCGGTCCCGCATAAAATTGACTCAGGTGTAGCTTTATAGACTATGTCCATAAATAATTTTCATAATTCTTCAACTTGCCAACCACAAACTAGTAACAGCAGTGATTTTAGCGACGACTTGACGAAAATAGAGCTTCCAAGCTAAACAGCGGTCGGCTTGAGTTCATTGACAGTTTCATAATGTCCAATTGGAGCTAAACTCAAGTATCAGTGGAGGAAACTATTGCTAGGAGCTCCCTACAGGCTTTTATAATTATTTAAACACACACTCTCCTTCTGCGTTCTGCTTTTCAAAGCTTCGCAGAGTTCTTCAAGCCGCAATCACAGCTAATTTAATTTGATTTACAATTGACCTTACTAGTAATACTTTTTAACCTTCACACTAAATATATCCTAGGTCAAAATATGCAATTTTGTATGGAAAATTTCGCCATTGTGAGTTCGGAAAATTTAGCCTGGACACTAAAAATGATTATTAGTACCGCGGAACATAACTAGTGGACGTTTGTTTTTTAACTTATTAGCAATCAAGCTGAGACATAATCCTGCGTTAAGATGTATTGACACGTGTTTATTAACAAGTCGGACTGTTCTGTCTCAACCTTTAATGGAGTTCCACCTAGGAACTTGCTAGATAAAGCTTTCTTACCGTTTACGCGGTCAGCTGTCACATTGTCACACCACTTTTGCTGAAGGAGTAGGTGCATAAACCTATCTAGAACACAGCTACTCCCATTCCAGAATCAACGAATTTAAGAAACTCGTAGAGCTTGAAAGACTCAACGTCTCCCAGGTATATTTTAACTGTCCACTACGTCTTAGACAGACATTGGAAACGTTCTAATTTACCCACCAGAGGACGGGACAACTGCCGCCCACTTTTTTAATACCAGCCCTGCCCTTGCTTTTTTTGTGCAGCAGGGAAGCCTTTTTAGCAAACTATACTTTCCCACGGTAGTCTAACTGAAAAATGCCAAACCAACGTAACTCCATACCTACACTATAAATACTAGTACACATAAAAAACACTCAGCTACTCCTGCTCCTTAATTCAATTCCGTGCTACCACTCACTCAGATTCCCTGTAAAATAACGCACCTACCCACCGAGCTTACTTAAAGCGCATAACACTTTTCGCCAACAAACTTAATCAACTAAAATTGAATCATCCATCATCGCTTGACCGACAAAAAAATCTGTTAGACATTTCAGGAATTTCCCTCCTCCCGTGCGTCGTCCCATAAAAACATTGAGCTTGTGGTAGAGTAAATACCGAGACCTAACCTCACATTGAATCATAAAATGCAGCAGCCACCACCCATTTCCATCTCCATCTCTATGCACCTAAATAAATATGTTCACAACATTGCTGGCTCAAAAATACATTCGTGTCGGGAGGAAAATATAAAATTCCCCCTCAATACGAGTACATACCATCAGCTGTTGGATTCTCGCACAGCCACATTTTACAGCAATGGCCAGGCACTTCGACAAGACGTGGCGATCTGCATGAAATCGTATCCTCTGGTGCCGGCAGTTGCTCCTTTGGACACAGCGACGAACAAGCATGTCGTCCATTCTGCAAAACAGGGAATCAAAAAACAACAAATGACAGTAAAACAAAAACGGAAACGAAAATAAGGATGTTGGAGGCAAAAAAAAATATGACAAAAACAAAATTTCAAATCAAACTCTTCCACTGGTGAACAGAGCCAAACAAATACCAAAGGAGACGGGGGGAGAAGATTATTGTAAGTCAAGAGGATGCTCCATTTAGGGGCTCCCTGTCCCTGTCGCGAATTGCAACAGTTTCGTGCATACGGGGAGAGGACTCTTAATGGGAATGGAATACAGACGGCAGCGCAGTGGAGTTTTGGCTTTGTCCAGATCCAGAGGAATTGCCTGCATAAATCTTACCTCGCAGACACATTGTGTTTTACAATCCAATTTGAATGTCTGTCCATGTGAATAGGTGATGCTTCCAACTGTGCAGTTCGCTATTGTTTTATGAGTTTTTTTTTTTTTTTTTTGTTTTGTCACAGCATTCGGTCCGCATATGCAACAGTGAATCGGCAGAGGAAGGAGAAAATAAAAGAAAAAAGCAAATAAAACATTTATTATACCATATGACAATAATATGCAAATTTTTGCAGGCTGTGTAAGGACTTGGCTCGGGTTCACTTGTGAGTTGTGAGGGAGGCGCGCAATTTGCTGCAGGTCAACCTGCCCTAACAAGTTCCTAGTCTCACTTCGAATACTGAGAAGCATGCAGTTTTGTGTAATTGCAAAATGGGATGGAAAATTGGTCATTTGTACGCTTGGGCGGGTATTGTACTGTTAAACAGAGTGTAATAAGTGGGGTAAGGACACTCTGAATAAGGAAGTTCTTCCAACCAATAAAGAAAATCGGCCTGGAGCTATGCGAATGAATAAGTGGAAAGATGCGACGTAGTAAGGGCCCGCATACAAAAATGTTGACCGACTCAACGCCGCCGTGCCGGTCGTAAGCGTCGGTTGTAGTTGATTTCTTTTGAACCATTTTTGTCAGCTTTGAATGGAGGAAATGGGTGTAACCAGTTTACATGTGCATTTGCACATTCTTGTGCAACTAAGTGCAGCTAGTATCGTTCCTTTTCTTAACAACTTACTTTAATGTCAATAACGAACCTCACGTTGTCGAACCTAACCTTTTAAAAATAAAACCTATTTGCAAGAAGTCGGATTCTAAAAGTTGAAAAAGGCTGAATCACTCAATCGTTTGTCCGACGATTTTGCTGAAAGACATTTTCGTCCAAAAAGGAAACAAAAAAACGAAAGCTATATTTACGTTTTCGTTTTTCACTTTCGCTATCTGTAACACGGAAAATAAAATCATTTTCGTTTCATTTCATATTAATAATGGTGGCATTCTGTAAAAGCAGAAACGAAAACTACTTCCGCATTATAAAGGAAGAAAGATATTACCCGAAAGAGATATTTAACGAAGGGAATTTTCGCTTTCATGTGATTTCTTTCGTTTTTCGCAATGGCTGTCCAGCGGAATCCAATTTTAAATTTTCCATGCTAAAAACAGCGAATAGGATCATTTGAAGCGTAAAATGAATGCTATACGTCTAGAGCCACATTATAAGCGAAACCAATGCTTAAAGATGGAGAGTTCTTTGTAGACAAACCCTCAAAATACAAAAACTCTACGAGGTTTTGAAAAGGGTATAGTTTAGAATATAGTAGGCGCAGTGGCTTAGTGGTTAGTGTGTTGGACTACTAAGCGAGGGGCTCAGGTTCGAATCCCGCGAAAACCCAAATTCCAACTTAGGGTTTTTTTCCGCTGCGCCACCTCTCGCGAACGTCTGACAAACATCCGAGAGTATAACTGTCTTGAAAAAGCTTCTCAATTAGCCAAATCTTTGGGGAGAGAAATTGTTTACGCTTAAGTTAGGTTGGGATAGGTAAAGGGGTAGGTAGAGCAGGATGAGCCCTGCAATACCTCACTTAGGTCCTCGTGGACCCATTGTGATGCCCTTCCTTCTTTAGGGGTTAACCGTTTGTGTAATATCGTTGGTGTTTACGCTTAGTACGCCGCCCGAGCTAAATTTTCGCTCTCATACAAAGTTCTCTCCAAAATCTAGCTGAGCTAAATTTAAGCGAACCCATTTATCTAATTGGTATACGCTGCTCGAGCTAAAAAATCAAACTTCTATTTCAGAAAGTACAACGTTCACAAAAAGCCAAAAGAACACAACGATCTGTCAAAATTAAGCTTGAGAAAATGTGGCGCCCCATTAAATGGGCACGCTAAATTTATATAGATCGTTATGTTCTTTTGGATTTTTCTATTGCGGTAGAAGTAAGCAAGGATGAGTTTTTTTTTTAATAAATACCTAGAATCGCAAATGGTTTAAATTAGAGAGAGTTGCATTTTTGAAGTATGTTATTTTCAAAGATCAGCTGTTTTTCTCGACATTTATGCACAGCGCTCTCGATGTCAAAATTTAGCTACGACTTTAGCTGATGTTTGGAGAGAAAAGTTGACAGCGTACTAAGCTTTAGGGGTAAATCTGTGGTTTCATTAAATTTTATTTTATTTGTATTTCTTTATTATCCTTTTTGGTAGCCTTAAAATGTGTGTGCTATTTGCAAAAGCAGTTAAATAATCGATCTGGGGTTTTCTTAAATTTTATTTTATTTTCATTTCTTTCTTATCTTTTTGGGTAGGTAACCATAAAATGTGTGTGCTATTTTCAAATGCAGTTCAAAAATCTATCGATAACAATAGATATGTTTTCAAAATCAAACATTTATTGTATTGTTGTTTTTATTTTTCGGAATACCAAACTCAAATTCGAAATACCTTCTTTTAAGTCACACAAACACATGTTAAAAAATATTTTCAAAAAGTTGGGTTATATATTTAGAAATCTGGCAGCCCTGCTTCTGGAGATTCTGCTTTCAAGTTGTTGTTGGCTTTAGATTTATTTGAGGTAAATAAATTGTCGCATCGGTTGCAACAAGTCCATAGATTCTTTGTTTCCTTATTTTTGTGGCAAATAGGAAGACTCAAAATTTCATGCCGTACCTATACTATTTTAAGCAAAAAAAAAAAACTTTCACCGAACTGAGATTAAAGTAGGTTACTCAAAGCAAACATCTTAATTTCTTAAAATCGTGTCATGATTTTCTTCGCACTAAATGGAATTTAACCAGTCTTCTTGCATATATGCTCCTTTTCCAACACTAAAACTATTTTGTAAACAATAACCGTTTGAAAATCCAATTAGCTAAAGATAACTTGCCATTCCATTACCTTTTAAAACTAGTTCGCTCCCTGTGCAAGTATTCAGGGCGCAGGGAAAAATATTCTTTACAACATTCGCACACATAATTCAAAACACTTGAGACAACATCTCTGATGCTGCACACTGCTGTAACCTCTTTCTTTTTTCTTGTAAGCATATATTGACAAAAGACAATTTCCGGATCGAAAATTGCATATGAACGACTTGAAGGAGGAGATAGAGTCGATTGCTGAGAATTTATTTCAAAAAGCATGTTGTTGAACGCAATTTTAAGGAGCATTGATGTTTTACAAAGCCAACAAAACAGTTGCCTTCGGGGGGGCGGAATCAAATGTGTAGTGTATAGGATATAGGTGCACTTGAAAGGATAAAGGAAAGTCGAGGGCTTCCCCTGACTGAATAGTCGCTATTGTGTTGAGAGATTAGACAAGTCACTTGTCAGTTTCATTTATAAAATTCAAAAGGTTATCACCCCTATCGAGTTATCCGCTCGGGAAAAATTCTGAAACTAGAGTCAAATCTGTTCGGAGCTCGGATTGCTTTCGAAGTAGGTATCCGTTTCGGAACAAATTAAATAAAGCATAGGTAGGTTAAACGCGTTCATTTCACTGTAAAATATTTTGCAGCAATTGTATCAGAAAAAAAACGTGCCATGCAGCTGTCAACAGTAAGTGATTTGACGTTGCGGCAAGGTGCGCTAAATGTCATCGGAGAATTCTTCCGAAAGTTGTATCAGAACTGATATCGCAAAAAATATAGTTTCTCCGATTTCGTATACAATTCGGAGAAAATTCCGTTCCGAACGGATACCTCTCGATAGGGCTGAATTATTTCTGCGCAAACTACTGAAACAAATTCAGCAGTCTAACTTTAAAAGAAAAACCCACTCGTCGACCAAAGTTGACGACAGAATCTCAACCCCCAATGACAAAACACTCGGATCCGATGACTCTTCATTTGTCAAATACGTACCACTTTTTCTCCAGTCCCCGCCGCGCCGCCCTTTCCCATGTGCGTATTAAATCTTTTCGATAAATCACTCGTTTTGTCACTTACGGAAATTTATCTCTTAATACTGGTGCCAAAAAAACACGATACCGTAATTTATTTCCAGCAATTTATTCTCCCCTCAGGCGTAGTAGATACACGGTAGCTGTGACACTCAAGTGCTTTCCACATCAAAGCTGAATCATAAAAACGTCCAGACACAATTTAAATCGTCTTAAAACGCACGTGTGCTACATTTAACCCCACGCGCCGGAACTCCGCACTCGCAAAATGGAAACGAAACCATCCCCCCACGGATCACGGATGGCGCATAAATTCGTTGATACTGTCAGACGACAGAGTAGAACCGCCAAAATCATATCGCAGATCAAAGCGACAGTTTCCAATTTACACTTCTAATTGGGTTTTCAATGTCATTAAGTTGTTTCCATTGACTTCGCTGAATTGGATAATTGTGTCGGCGTCGTCGTCGCCAGGGTTCAACCAAAATGGACAGCGCACACACATATCCATAGATTCCCTTTGTCATCGAATTGAAAAATCAAATTTCCAATAGCTTTTGCGAGCAAACTGGGAGTCGTAATTGGCAAGGACCTTTTGGGCATGCTGAGTGGTGAGGGAAGAATATACATACCCACTCCTCGTAATCATATTCAAACCACTTTCTCACAAAAACCCCTCCCATTGATGGTGTATCCCCGATAAGGCAAGGGTTCTGCGAAAAAGCCATAAATGAGTGGCGAGTTGGTCGTTACAAAAATGGACGAGCCTCGATTCACATTATGCAGAACCCCAGTGGCACTCGTCTTTGTCTGTGCGATGTACTCGTATGTATGCACGTTCATTTGCGTGCGTCATGACTTGTGTGGAGATGGTTTTTAAATCACAGGATCTCACCGTCCTTTCAGAATTTAATTAGATAGAAAAAAATTAATGGAAAAATGTGGAAAACCCTCCCCTATTCTTATGGATTATCCCTCTGCAGGACATGCGAGTATTATCGTAGGTTGGATCCTTGTCGATACGCCTCATGGTCCTATCTATTACGGGTATTTCGTTTCAACATCTCATGTGTGTCTTGTTTAGTTCTCATTCCCACTCCTTAGGGTGAACTAGCGTTGTTGGGTTGTTCGTATAGATGACGTCCCTATTTGAGGATTTGATGGGATTTTTTTCCTTTTCTCGGCTCGTTCTATTCATGGGAATGCAAATGGACCGTGTGTTGTATCAGCTTAGAAGAGGCTTTCGCGTTTGAACTGAGCAGGAGAATGTTCCCTGGATGGGATTAAAATTTTGTTTTATAAAGTTATATCGCAATCGGGGGGCTTGCGCCGTTCGCTAAGGATATTACTTGTGTAGTCGCAAAGCGACTGTAGATAATGGATCTTTTGTAAGGAGCTTACATGGAGATTAGGCGGATTAGTAATTGAATATGACGCTTTTTATTTGGAGGAGTACCTACACTTTTTTTAGATGCAGGATGCAGTGTTTTGGGTAGGGGCGAACTGGTGAAATGTCTAAGTCTAACGGTGCTTGGTGTTAGCTAGAGTTGTGTGTTGGTATTTTCTTTCCAATATGGGGCAGAAATCGACTTTTATCAAAGCTAAGGTTGGATTTCTTTCAGACCCGCAAGTTGCTGAGGAAGTAGCTTCATGGTTGGCCAAGACGGATGTTCTTGCAGGACACAACTATGAAAATAAGCTGAATTTGCCAATAATAAGAACTGGACCATCTTAAAGCTATAATTGGTGTTTTTGAGGGAGCTGTAGTGTCATCTTTACGAGTAGATTTTGTAAGTCATTTCTGGGACAATAATTTCGAATTGCTCTTTTATTTTAACGAAGAGTCCGCTATCGACCTCTGGGGACCAACAATTCCTTTTTTGTTGCTATTGTCCAAAACCACTAAAAACACTAAGAAAGATATCGACGCCAAAGGGACGCTACACCTCTACCTTTTTAGAACCATTCCACCATTTTGTGTGAGTTTTTCATTTTTAGAACGAATGGAAGGGATCTTCAATTTTATGCCGAGTCCAAACTGCTGATACGTTGCGAGAAGTGGCACAGTGGAGAAAACCCTAAGAGAAAAACCTTGTGCTTTTTCGGATATTAAACCTGCGACTCCTCGCTTTTAGAACTCCAATACACTAAAAAATAAGCCAGCGCACCTATATAAAGTGGAGCACTCTGTGACATAAATGCTTCGTGACCATGACCATATCCGAACGTACGTCCCTCCTGGACATCTACCAACCATACAAACTCGATTGTCGCTTTGATCGCAACGACACTACCAGGATTTCGAAGCCCATTATCCTCCTGGTGCTGAACTGAAAACTCCTTCCACGTCTACAAAATTCAAAAGTGGTGAATCAAAAACACATAAAAATATAAAACGCTCTCCGAGATCAGGGATAAGTCGTGTTACCGTGGTTAGGGATTTAATTGCGAGCCAACAAATCCTCGCAAGGATTTCATATCCGACGAAGCGTCGTCCAACTCTTACGTATATAGGTATACTCACGCACGGCACATGCAATTTTTTAATGAATTTTCTTTTTATTATTTTTTTGCGATAAATATTTCACTTGGAAACCACTTAGAAAGGATTTCCAATGTTGCTAAGGATTTTTTTTTTTTTTTTTTCTTTTATATGACATATTTCATAAAACGACTCTCCCCTTAATTGACGGGTAATTTCTCGTTTATCCCACTTTCCAAGGGGATTACTTCGGATGTGCAAAGCCGTACGCAGCCACCGCGCTCATTTAAAAGAAAGAAAGAAAACACCCACCAGACGTTAAGATGAGGTCGGATGTCCTTCCCCCCACACGGACTGATGAGTGATGGTTGGCATGTGTGTAAAGCTACGAAGGCAGCGCTTTTCTTCAAGAAATCATATTTTCCCCATCAAAGGACGGCTTCTTCTCACGTGAGATGTATCCCTTTGATGGCTGTTGTGTCAAGATATTAGATCTTCGTCGGCAGTGAAAGGATTCCCCGTTCAATGTAACTCAAAGGACGTGTACTAGTCTTTGCATTTGTGTATAAGTGCAGATTATATGGACACGAAACGCCTATCATATTCTCAGTGTGCGGAGAGAAAGGAAATCTTTTTCTTTATCCTGGTCATGTTGGGAGCATATTCATTGTGTGCATGTCCTGAATACCGGATGCCAGTCAATTTTTATCACTATATCCCCCAACACCGCATCTCTGTGTGTGAATATGCCCGGGGGCGGATTCTGCTCTGCGTCAACTTGTCATGTATTTGTGTGTACCTACCCGTCGATGTAAAAAGTTTAGTAAGGTGATGACCTCGCCCGCATATCAAATGCGAACGAAGTAAGAAAAAGGATCAACATAGCGTCATGATGGTGACATAAAGCTACATGGCCAGGAAGAAGATTTACAGGTTTGCTTTTGTTTTTGTGTTTTTTTTTTTTTTTTGCGTCAGCCTCAGTCAGTCGGTATAAAGTTTTATGATAGGAGGTTGTCAACAGGGTCCGGTGCAGCTTTATGAGCCTCATCCGCATAAACAACAAATCGACTAACAAATTCCGGCGGACAAATACTTCCATTTATTGCGGTGTAGGACTGTAAGCGTTGTGTAAGAGCTGTGCTTTGCAGTTTAATAGTTTGATTAACTTGGGGCAAAGGACTGTTCGGCAGCGAGGATAGTCATGGTTTTTGATGTTAAATTTCATGTTTAATTTGTGCGACAACATGGTTGAGCTAATGAAAGGATCTTAGCTTAGAGCTCATGAATATAAGTACTCGTAGGACTTGGGGAGACTTGGTAATTAAATCAGAAGATGAATGGAAATTTCCATCATGCGAAAGTTCAAAGTGATGGGGTGTCCCCGTCATGAATTTGACTGTCAATTAGTTTCCTAGAACTTTATGGGTATTGAGGGACAGACAGTCTGGAAGTAAACTTTTGATGGAATGTGCTGCAAGAAATGTGGGTTTTTTATTTGTAAGTCATTGAAGTAGATCTAGATACTACATACAAGGATGAATATTGTAATCGAAACATTTACTCGTGGCTTACATTAAGGAAAAAATTGGTTTACGAATTAGTTGACTTTTGAGCGAGAGGACTTCCAAAAGAACACACAAGTCACGTCCCCGTTAAGGCGTTTGTTTCACTGATTCATTTTCTGACAAGCATCTAAGACTGGACTTGGCCCTAGAAATCCAATAAACTAGTCTTAATTCAGCCGTCCAGATGAGCACCTTCTACTCGTCTAAAAATCAGCACTAACTGAAATTTCCAATTCTACGTCACTGTTTTAGAACTTTGCGCCCTCTATTTATTTATTTTGTGCCTGCCTAAAAACTCAGATTAAGCCATATAAGAAAATATTTATTAAATTAGAAATTATTTATTATATCAAAAAATATTTCTTATTTAAACAAATGCATTCAAAAGTCAGATGAAAATTGTCAGCTGAAACCTGAGACTACCTGTTTGTCACGAGTAATTGTCCATAATATTCAGTCGCTTATAGTTTTCTGATTTTAAGAAATTAAGAATTCCTTGCCGGTTTAACGATTTCTTCATTAAATAAATTTATTAAAAGTCATTCAGATGCTCAAATAGCTATTTGAATTTGACTGATTTCTTGTTAGAGCTGAAATTCAGAAATTTTTCGGTTTCTCTTCAGCAACTATGAAATACTGAATGGAAACGCAACAAACATTTTTTGATCGCTGTCACTTTTCGCTTTCCTTTTTTCCAATATTTGACTCAACCAAATTCTAAATTGGATATAGAAATCATTCAGCGCCACTTATTCCGTAACTTTTTAGACGATTATCGTCGAAACGATGGACCTGCGAACAGAATATAACTTTTATGGTCTTCAAAGTTTCAAAAATGATATCGGTTTATATGGAATCTGCTCCCAGATTTTATTTAGAATGCAACACATACTTTTTTCATTAGCGAAAATCTTAATCACATCTATCACGTGAATTTTGCTGGGAAAAAAAATTAAATCTTAATTTAAGCTATTATTTCAAGAACTTGGAAAATATTTCTTGGTGGCAGATCGATGTGAACATTGTCCTTTTCATTCCTTGAACAAAATACGTTTAGCTTCAGAGCAGAGTTCTTAATGTAAGAAACTTATTCTTTTTCGGGCCACTTGTATTTTAAAAAAACTTTGTTCAGCATAATTTTGCATTGTGATTTAAGAATATATAAACTTGGGTTAATATTGTATGACATTGTTTACCAATGTGTTTCTTTTTTACCGATTCTTTCTTATTTTTAGATCAATCGCAGAAAGCATTGGAATATGAACAAATTCCAAACACAGGGAGATAGAAAACTAGACAAAAAGCACAATTGTACTGAAATTCTCACATATTGGAATGAGCTAAAATAATTATATATCATATATTTTTATTATATTAGGAAATGTAAAAGACTTCAACTTTAAAATGTTCCATGTTCCCATCAAACAGAAATCGCGAGTTTCCTATGAACTTTTACCGAAACCTTGTTAGTCGTTCTCACCGACTGGAAGTGAGTTTGAAAGTCATAAACTGTCAAATTTAAAGTGGCTGTCGAAACTGCTGTTTGTTGATGCAAAATAATAATACTAAAAATGAGTTCTGAAAAAATTAAGGAAATAATTGCAGCATTTATAGGTGATTTCGCAGTACAAAGAAATCAATTCATTACAATGCTAAAGTTCTTAAATTCTTACATTTCTAAGGAAAGCTCAAAATCGGAAGAAATCAAGAACATTTTTTTGATTGCTGTGGCTTTTAATATTTTGACATCCACAAATGAACACAAAATGAACCAAAGTTTATTGTAAAGGCTTGTTCGGTTTAATTTAACCTCTTACGAATGGATGAACTCAGAGAGGTTTCAAATAGATTTCACTGAAAACCCGAGGTTTCGAAACCCCAAAAATGTATGGCAAAACCTCGGAGGTTTGGAAAAATTTTACGAAACCTCGGGGCTTCGTTTGGTGTGAACATGGTATAATTTCGGTGACAGTCGAGCAACAGTTGGTCAGATTTATTGATCATCTATTAAACAAATTGCTTGCGAACTGCAATTTTTTCGCCTTTGGAAAAATATTTTTTTTTATTTCTAAAAAATACCCTAAACAATTTTGCACAAGCCTAACAAAGGGGAAACAAATCAAAAATCTCTGTAAAACGTAAATTGGTTAAAAATAAGATTAAAAAAAATGTTAGAAATAAATTGGTTCGTTACAACGGTAGATTATACTCACGTCTTGCAGGTCAAGCAATTCTTATAAGTGAATTACGTTCATTTTCAGATGAGTTTTTTCGGTAAAGTTAATTATTTTTTGGTGTTATTTAGGTATGGAACCTTCTTCTTCAGGTATGTAACTGTGTTTAAGTGATTTTTTTTCTTCATTACATAAATAGTTTTTTGTACATAAGACAAAATTTAATCTATAGTAATTTCTTAAGAAAATTGATTAACAATAGATATTTCAATTAGGTTTTAAGCAATATTAAGCAATGAAAATTACACGAAAATAAACGTTACTGTTTAAGGTCTTAAAAACAATTGAAATTTCCTGCTCCTTTTTGCTCCTTCACGAAATAGACCAACTTTAAGGTACTTCGCGAAAAGATAAAAATTATACTAAAACGTCATTGTTAATCAAAATTTATTATTTTTTTTTAGGAATTTCTTCTAATAATTTATTTTTGTAGCAGAGAAAAATCTAATAGGGATATTTTTAACTTTTTTTTATTGAGCTCCGATCCTGTTATCACCAGTAAGGAAAAGCCAGTCAAAAACAAAGTCAAAAATAATCCTAAAGAAGCACTTTTTATGTTGAAAGCTCCATCCCTTCAAAAAGATTACGCAACAGCTCATGTAGATATTGATGACGACAGTCATAATGACGACGACGACGATTCTTTATTCTATCTTAAATAAATTATAATAAATTTTTTTTTTTTCTAAATTTTGTTTTTTTAAATATAGCATATACCAATAAAAACGATAGATCCACTTAAAAAAATCTCACAGCTTTAGTTGATTTGATGGTAGTTTTAAGGCTATTCTGCCCCAGTGTGCGTCGCGTCGTCGCACAGACACTTAAGCTCTGTTCAGACGATTGCCAGATCTGACAACATTGTCAGGTCTACAAATGAAAAAAATTGTTCAAAATGTATGCCAACCGTGGAAACTGGCAATTTGGTATTGTAAGGTAGATCGCTATTGTCAGTTCATTTGCAGCTCATTTCTAGATCATTTGTAGACCTGACAATATTGGCAGATGAGGCATTCGTTTAGCAATCGTTTGTTTGTTTTTCACTTTAGTAGTAGTTCTCTTGAAATATGTCCGATAAGTCTTTCATCCACTTTGATTTCAAAACTTATCCCATCTACTAGGTACTGTGCCAGCGATCGGCAAGAACATCAATACCTTAAGCTTAAAAAAAATCATCTGCTACATAAATAATAAATAAATAGTCCCCCAAGGTACAAATCCTTCAGTGACAAAGGAAACTCTACTCAGAAAGACGCATTAGTTTCGAAACCGGATTATTTAAATTACTTGTCCTCACAACACAAACTCAACACTGTGAATCGAAGAGCAAAATCCAATCAACAGCTAGGTAGTCTCGAAATAGAAAAAAAAAATAACCCAAAAATAATCTCAGATAACTCACCAGGATAATAACCTACGGCTGTGTGCTAAAAGTAGAATTGATTCAAAGATTAACATGTCCTCCGTCATTTTGGTCGCACTTGACTCTTACCTTTATATCCTTGCCACCTATCACATTCGCCTCGGCCCAATTCAGCAAACTGTTGAAAAGTATCCCAATCAGTGGCAGGAGTATAAGCATTTTCTGCAATTACAACGAAAAAGAAGAAAAGCTCTATAAATACCGGAAATTTTCATGTTACCGAAGCATGTAACTACACACACACATAAAAGAATGCCCTAAGGACGATAAAAACCCTTCGTCGTCGGCTTCCCATGCGTAGATAGAATATTTCTTACTGCCAACACAAATAAGGAGGAAGGAGGACTTCTTCTAATGGAAAAAAAGGTAACTCCCCCCCAGGGAATGCGACTAGAGAGACCATCACCAGGATGAGTGCGAAATAAAAAAGAAAACTCTCAACAAAAAACAGGAAATTGCCAACAACAGTAATAGGAATGGCGAAGATATTCACTCGTTCCTTGGCAGGATTAAGCCCGGCGGAAAATTTACTCCGCCCACCTGACTTCGTCGCAATTAAACGAAGAACTTCGCTCTCGTCTCGAACGTCTGGTGTTTGCCATACCAAATATGCAGTAGAGTCAGCAAAAGCCCCGAGGTCCTGAATACCTATGCACACTTGGACGTAAACCTCTTCCAACCGACAACATGTATACACCAGCACTATACACCAGTATGCCGCTGTGGCGATACGTGGACAAAGGTCTATTGGTTATATTAACTTTGCTTTGGCCCAACAGGCGGGCGGACTAAAGTTGAAAGGGATGCCCCCCCCCCGCCCCGGGATTGCGTCGTGCGAGTGTATTGAGTATTTTGTGAATTTCATTGATCCCACATTGTATTCCCAGTCGATTAATGAAACCAGCCGGCAGAGTACCGATATCCTGGGAATAGTTGTTTCACATAAATGTTGATTGTTAAGCATCATTATCGGCTGTGGGTGTGTGCGTGCGTTCGAATTGCCAAATTTGATTGATTGTCTGCTCTCTGAGGCGTCCTGCTAATGGAAATATTCATAACGATGACGGCAACAATGAGTGGCTTATTAGGTTTCCTTTTTTTATCAGCCAGGTGCCATGGCTTTATTGTTGGTACTAATTATAAGGGTTTTGCGCTGTGTTTGTTTTTATTATGAAGTTTGTCATTTAGCTGGATTTGGCATACACTTTGAAGTTTTAAATCGACAGGCGTACAGTCTAAGTAGCTTTGATGTAGCAATCGCGTCAAGTAAACTGGTTGTAGGATTTAAATTAACAAGCATCATCAGAGCGAAAACTTAAAATGGTACACAAATGAGAAAACTTTGTCAGTTTTGCGGGGAAGTGTTGGGACTTTTCTGACAACTTGCCGTTGAATGGGAATTGCTATAGAGCAGGTATTGGCACATGTATTTCGGTGATAGGTCTTGTAAGGGGGGATGTAGTTTAAGGCTGATTTTCTTTTCAAAGTCGTCATGGCGAAGGTATTCTTTGAAGTTGTTCGTTGTAATTATTCAATCTAAGTGGCGGCGCGCTTCGTTGTATGCAATGAAAGGAAGTGATTTAGTTGCTCTTTTTAATGTTGACAAATGCTCATTTGCAGACGGTTTTTTATAGGGTCTTATTTAGTTTTATAAATTTACATTGGGGCTGAGACTAATCTGTCCCAACGTGAAACTATAAGCTCACACATGTACCCTTGAGATCTTGTATCCGTTTTTTCAAACACCTCCAGTCCTCTCAAAATTTTAGGCAATACATGGCAGCCATATTGTACTCTAACGGGTCAGCTACCGTATATTTATACCGAAACCGAAGCAATAATTCATCGAAAAACACGATCAAGTTTTTTAATTGGATTCACGTTCACGTAGGTAACTTATTTTCTTTGAGGCACCACTCAAACAAATGTCCTTGCTTGCTTTCAAAAAGACGCAGATGATGCGGTTTGCAAAATTTGTAACCAAGCCTATACCTATAACATCTGAATTTTTTATATTTTTTTTTCTGACGTATGAAAGGCCTACAATTTTATGTCGAAAAGGAACGATTGTACTGAGAACCCCTTTTCAGGGCTTTTACTGACGGATGCGTGTCCGACTTTTGAGAGATGTGTTGTAGTGTAAAAAACTTCAAGGTGTGATTTGTGTTCCGGAGATAGAACGAGATAGAACTTGAGACTCTCCAAAATTGAGAACAATAACCACTGAACAACTGCGACCAGTGTTCCCTTCGAAAATTTTCGGAAAGGGTCGGAAAAGATGTCCCTGGCTTTCAAAAAGGGTACTGTATGAAATTAAAGAAAAACAACAACATGGAAACGGTATTAGAAATGTTTTCCATTCATTTAAGAAAAAAACTATAAAAGAAATTCAATTACATTAGATACGAGTACCTACATTAAGACTGGTACGCAGTTCACGTGAAATCCAATTTTTCATAAAAAATATTCAATGCGAAATGACAAAATGAACTTTCCACGTGAAAATTTCACTAAAGGCAGTACGCAGTTCGAGTGGATAATATCGCTTGCAGGTGGCGATACAAACATCTCTCCGCTGCTATTTCACTCGGTTTTTATTGTCCGTCGCATTAATTTTTTGGACATTTCAGCGTTACAAATGATTAGTAGGAAGGAGCGGTTTTGAAATTTATTGGAATTTCAAAGAATACAAGGTTCTTCGCACTTATAGTCAGTGATGCCAGATTACAAGATATATCTTTTTTTTCAAGATTTTAGAGCTCTAAAATATGTATAAGACCTAAAAAATTCATAAATCGAGATCTAAAAAGTAAAACAACTTTTGTACAGAACCAAAACGTTTTCTATTGATTCCATTGTTATGTAGAATGTGAATCGAAAAAGGCTCATGCACAACTTCTGTTTTTTTAACGTTTTCATCAGCTCTAAAGTAAGGAACTTATTTTATTTGAAAAAAACGGATGTAATAAATATGTTTTTGGAAAACTGTTTTGGGAGTAAAAACAGCGAATAAAAAAACTTCCCTTATTCATCTTAAAAGATTTCATTTTCATTTCCTCTGCAAATGTTGAAACGATATTTTCCTGCTGTAAGTTTAAACAAAACCAAAAATCCAAATCGTTTGATTACTGAAACAGCTGAAATTTGAATCTTTTCAAATTAATTATTACGCTTTAATGAAGTGAAATGCTTTAATCTTGATACCTATAGGTACATTATATAAGCAATGAAATTCTAAGTCATAAATAATAAATATGTTCTAAATTCCAAAAATCAATAACATTTATTTGTGAGCAATCATTTTTTGACCGATACTACTATTTTGGCGAAAAAATAAATATAAGTTCTATAAAGCTCTTCAAAATTGTGTTCTGTACTTCTTTCTTTTCATATTTTGAAAAATCTTGAAAAAAAGATTTTTTATTTCGGAAAAACAAGATTTTCTAATTTTTCGTCTCGAAACACTGCTTATAGTGACTCAAGAATATTTAAGAATATTTTTCTACCCAGCTTTGCTCAAAAAAGGCAGACGAAATCACAGATCATTGAAAATATGTATGTATAATTTCAACGCACTGATTTGACGGCTGTCCTTATTATATTACAAATCAGACATTATTTGCCAAATTGGAAACTATTAAAATAGTCATGAACAAAATACAAAAGGCATTCCAGAGCTAGTAGGTACGGGGAGAGATGCTTTGGAAATAGGGAGGGACTTTAAACCGATGTAAAACACCTCCCGGGGGCACTGACAAAAAGAATATAATGTCTTGTACTACGTCATAACCAAATTCTGAAAAAGTTACCATAGGCGTTAAAAAGTGTCCTGAATTTTCGTAAAGGGACTACCATTAGCCAGCATGTTTTTGAGAGTAGTGAGTTCAAGAGTTTTGGAATCCATTTATTTTGTGTTAACAGGGAGAATTTTTTTTGTAAATTGCGCCTCATATTTTCTGTAAGCAATTATTGCAGTTGCTTCTGATTGGTCCAGTAGTGTTTCTTCGAAGAGTCCATCTTTGGACTTTTTTTCTTAAGAATATTTTATGATGGCCTTGTCGTTAAATAGTGGGTCACTGGCTTTGGATCCTAGCGACTGGGGCTTAAAGGTTCCCCTAGCTAGAGTCAATATGAATACTGACATTTTCGTACATCAATTGATCAATTGAACCATGATGTACAAGAGCTGTGGTTTCAACAAGACGGCGCAAACATGTCACACACAGCTCGTGCCACAATAATTGATTTATTGAAGGAAACTTTTGGTAACCGCATAGCTTCACGTTGCGGGCCCGTGAATTGGCCTTCAAGATCGTGCCATTTAACGCCGCTTGACTATTTTTCTGTGGAAACATGTGAAGTCGCTATAGTCTACGCCGATAAGCTCGAAACGATTGACCACTCGGAGGACAGCATTCGCCGTATTATTGCATATATACGGCCACAAATGTTGGAAAAGTCATCGACAATTGGACCTCAAGATTGGACTACGTCCGAAGCGGTCACATACCAGAACTCATGTTTAAATCATAGCGCCAGATGATTATCTTTCGTATGAAGTTAATTTAAAAAAATCATCTTTGTTTTATTACATTTCAAAGTTCCGTGCCTCTAAAAAAAAACTCCCTTTAGAAGAGCTTCTACAGGACGCAGAAAGCCGACTGATGTTGACTTGTTTGAATTTGTTGAATGTCATTTGAAAAACGCCAATTTTAAGACAGTTATCTCATAAGAAACAGATTTTGCTGACAGAATATATGCGTGGCAATTAACGACATAGCTTACAGTGTTATAGGAGTTTCCTTAAGACTCCTCAAAATGGGTTATAGAAAGCTGTAGTTTGCACGCCATTAGGTAACAGATATAAGCCCTCTACAGATTTTTTTTTACATTTATAACTATGCAATAGCAGGAGCAATGATTCCAATTTAAAAAGAATCAACTAAAATGCCACAGTGAGGAATACTCACAAAACCACATTTCGAGCCTACAAAAAATTATCATAGTGTCCGAAAACCTACTAGAGAAGAAAATACAACACTGAGCGCTTTATCCACTCAATCATGATAAGTATTTGAATTTCGCACTCAAGAGTCTTCCAGCTTTGTACGGATTCCATCCATAGGCTGCGATTAAAGTGAATTCCATCACACCAGCTAACGTCCCTGGCAAAAGGGGTTTGCGGTTATAATATTCATCATTCTTTTGTTGCCTCCCCTCCCACAGAACCATGTCCCATCGAATATACTCAAATCCTTAGTCATTATCCGCCTCCATCGATCAACGTTCCTAAATAATACGCGAATCAACATCTCTTTAGAAATGTAAAGAGCACGTCCCTACACTTGAACCTGGAGCAACCTCCTTAGCCCGCACGTATTTATGAAAATATTTCAAGAGGAATGCCTTCCCATTACCGAGTCTTAAAATTCAGCCATCAATCCCGGTTGCTGAGCGATTGTTTACCTTTTATTCGGAACAAATCATCCGTTGTCAGGGCATACAAAACACAAAACACAAAATAAATTGTGCACAACATAATCCCGCAAATCCCCCCGAAAGCACACTGGGAAAAAAAACACACTCACCGATAAGGATTCGGAATGCTGCACCCGTCCAATCTCATCAATCAAATCCAATGACACCACCCGCACCCACACCCAGCAACTAAATCAAAATCAAATGCTGCCTCTCAATAGCGTCTTCATTGGAACCTAATAGATTTCGAAAGGAGACACCCACATTCCTACACATATGCCATTCAAATGAATTGCTTGAAAGGATAACACGATGATATCTTCTCCTGCCCGATGATCCTTGAAACATGCTGGAAAAAAAATGTAGGTATTGCTTGCGCATGTAGTCGAACAGCAAATATGACGATACATGGAAAAATGATTTCCCTTTTGATAAAGTAAATTGTTACATCTCCCCAGAACGATAGTAAGGACACAAAAACCATGTTCCCATGTTCATAATATGTTTCCATGAGTGTGTTGCCTTGGTGACTCTCGCAATCGACTTAAATCGTATTTCATAAAGTTATTTCAAGTCATATCCTGGCAACGCACGGGTTATGGTTTTCAAGCATGCCCTTTGTACAGGATGTTAGGATAACCTCTCAATTGAAGTATGGTGGTGGCGAATTTCCAGCTCGCATCTCCTGTCACCGTCGTTTTTGATCGAGTTAACTATGACAAGCAGAAGTCGCCACGGCATCTCTTCCCGTCCTTGGTCCGGGTTAAAAATGTATTTTCCATCGATTTTCCTCTGTATGCCCTGCTTGTGCCATCGGGATGATCTCTGTTGTCTTCGGACTTTTTCGTGTGTCATATGAGTGATGTACGTGAATCCATCTTGTCGTGTTTTCTCCATGGCTGTACGTTTTGTTATGAGGCCACAGAGGGCTCTTGGGAATCATCCCACCAACTCCTCCCCGCCCAGTTCAACATTCAAGAAGATGAATTTATTTTCTTAACAACTGAAAACATGGAAAAGTGGCAGGGACTTTTCATTTTATTTATTTATTTATTTTTTGTTCACTTTATTTAAGGATGAGTGTTTGACATCTATTGTTGTGGTACACAGTAGTGGAGAGTTTTCTCATTTCCGTTCGAAAGAGCTTTTGAATGCGATAATACTCGTTGGGCTTGGAATGTTATAGGTAAGGTATGCGAGTCTCTAAATTTTAAGTGATTGTGGTTGTCAGGGAACCTAATTCACGATGGGGAACTCAACATGTGGACATATTTACCAGTGGGGTTTCTTCTTTTCAGGCATTTCTTTAACAGACAAGCTTCAGGAAACTAGCAGCCGAAAAAGTCTGCAAAGGGCAACGATAAAAGAAATATGTTCAAGACTGCGTCGCACATAAATTTGTTCTTTGTTATGTTTTTGAAAGGACAGCTGGGAAACGGGAAACTGAAAAAAACATACATTTGTTCATTTCTCTCAATTATCAACTGGTTTAGAAAAATGTGTTAAGTCGTCTTGAGACCTTTGAAGGTCGACTTATGAGGTGGTATACATTATTATGGTTGAAACTGCTGAATTTAAAAAGAAAATGGCGCCACCTGATTTGGGAAAAGCGCAGGCAAAAAAATGCATAGAAATATCCGCAGACTCTATGTTGAGGAATAAGTTTTAAGCTATGTAAGTCATTAGCGTATTGCCGCTTGAACAACTCGAAAATGACCTCCAAAAATCAATCACTTCACTACCACTACTTATATACCTACATTTCTGCTGAATTAAGTGAGCTGGTTTCTGTTTCTATGCGTTTTCAAGTAGCAGAAAAACTATCGAAGAAAACGTAAATTTTGCTTCACAACCTAGGTAGTTAGCTGACATTCGAGACACTCCTCAATTTCAGAAACTCTCAAAGTGTCATTGTTTGACGGCTGCTTGTTTAACGCATTAGAAATAGGCACATCAAGGGAAACCTCATCGTAGACGGCACTTCATTTCATTAGTTTCTTGTACAATGTTTAAATAAACGACATTTTGTAGCTGACACAATATTTAGCTATATGTGTTGACACAAATCACGGCATATATTATAAATCACATACCTCAAATCGCAGCTCATGTTAAATCATGCAAAACCTCGATTTCATCTACATACTATGAAATTCAGCAAGTCATTCAGCAGGTTTTCGAATTTTTTTTTTCTTTGCCTATATAACTAGAAATGGCCACGTTCGACTTTCTAGTTTATTAACTCTGACAGCTGGCTCACTAGATGTGTTTAATTTTGCATTAGCCTAGATTGGTCCCGTGAGCATTTGACGTTTATGAGGGTATAGGTGACAAATTTAGTCGTAAAATTTTATAAGCTTGGCCGACTTTACCGACCAATTAGTTTCACGTAGACGTCAAATCCCGTCCAGACAAATCTAGTCGACTTGATCTTAGAATATGTCCAATAACTTCTAAGTCAAAGAAGGTGAAAGGGGCTGTTAATTATTTGAAAGTGACAAAAAATGTTCATATTAAAGTTTAACGTTTAACAACTCACGCATGTCAACGTCGTTGAAAGTGTGAAAAAGACTCTTCTTGTTTAATGGGAACATTTAAAGCTATTCGTACGTTTTATTTTTTAGATAGTGTCAGTGAAACAAACATTGTATTATTCTTAGCTACCTTTAAAATATAAGTTTAAATCAAAAATCAGTCTGTAGTATCATTAATATCATTTTATTATATCAGCTTGTTTGCTGTCATCCGACCTTTGTCTTGTAAATTAACTAGAGAGCGATTTTACCAAGCGAAGTTAGCTGCAGTTCTTGTGTAATTTTCTTTTCTTTCATGAGGAAATACAGGCGTGTATTTATAGCAGTCAATCAGTCAAACGCAGCTGAGATGAAGCCCACAAAAAAGGAGCTTAGATCCCTTCTAAGATCTCAAACCAACTCAAGCCACCTCAAGTCCCGCTCGTGGAGTAGTGAATTTATTATTCAACGGCCATTATTTTGACTCATTAGCTGCGATATAATTCCTTTTTTTGTTTTTTAATTGTGTCCCCTTTCGTGAGGCACAACAAGGATTTACCTTTTCAACATCTTCATTGAATTATGCTGCCGCTTATAGCCTTTAATTATTCCTGGGGTATGGCTTTTGTATATGCTCGACTGATGATTTAATTAAAAATGAATGAACGTCTATTATTGAATTGAATTAACTTCAATTTAGATGCCAATTAATTGCTGTTCAACCCAGAGGATAAGCGCGAAATGTACTCGTTCGTAATGCTGTTTCCATTTAACCGATTCGAACGATGATGACGATGAGGACAATGGTATTGTTGTTTGTATATCCTGGGGATATATCTTTTCATTCGATTGTGTTATCCCGAATGAAAATTGAATTTTTCAACTGAAAGACATTGATTCGTCGGCGCCTAATTGTTGGCAATTAATTCCAGCCGTTGATTGCTGTTACTCATAGCGGAAATAAAAGACTGAACGGGGGTTTGCCTTTGTACCAGCAGTTACTTATTATAGGCATTCATTTTGGATGCCGTAACAGAGGGAGGGTAAGGGTATGTCCCTTAAAAAATTGCTCAACCTGCACAATTCTTCAAACCGTTTGATTGGGGATTAAATCACCCCACATCTTCCACAAGATGTCATCTATCATGGCGAAACGAATACAATAAAGTCAAGACCAAAAATAAGTGTCACTTGGAATCGTCGTCACAAGTTCGTTTTGAGTTATACCGAACCCGCACCTCAAAGGTATTATACCTTAATTGCAAAGATACAATCTCCATATACGATTAATTTCCCAATGAAGTAGGTTGTCCCGAAATAGGTATATGCCCTCGCTTCCCCGAAAGCTCACACAAATAACGTTAATCAAATCTTCACAAAAATTATACCAACTTCCAGCGAATTTTCTTCAAGTTGAACCTGAAATTGATGGTGATATTGTATTGTATCATAGATTTGTATCCGCCAGATACACCACACGTGCGAGGGCACTTCAATAGAAGACGACAAGAATGGCTGACTGCCTTTCCGGTTATCCAATTAAAATGACATTTTGATTTATTTCACCTCAAAATAGGGCGACATTGGAGTTTGTTTTCCCAAAGTCCCATAACCAGGCTAGATTTATGGCTCCCCCAAACCTGTATGTATGTATGTTTGTACAGAAAAGTGTTGCCCCCTGCCCCCGCCTACCGAGAATCGACTTTTTTCATGTTCGACAATGTAAAAGCGGTAAAAAGAAACAAGGGTCTCAATACCTACGATTCGATTTAGCCGAATTCGGAGCAGAAAGGCGTTCCGGCAGAGGAACGGCACGAAGCGGAAGCTTCCTCCTGAAAATTTCATGAATAGAAACATTTTAAAGTGTTTTTCAAGTCGAACCTCCGGTGTTGCAGCGCCGCTCGTATCTAATCCGCATTATCGCTGATTCGGTTTATTTTTGGATGGAGCTTGAAATAAGGAGCAAAATTTCATAACAATATGAATTAAGTGGCTATAAGGATGCAAGGCGACGGTAAAATGCATAGGTACACTCAACGGGGTGGAGCAAAGAAATAGATATAAGAACTAAGAAGCGAGAGAACTTCGTTAGTTGTTTCTTGATTGAAATAAAGAAAAGGCTGGCTTCTCTTGTTTTCGAATGGGGATATATGAAATTGTGTATTTTGCACTTACCTACATATTCAGTTAGATGTTTGATCCGCTCAAGGACAATATTATCAATTAAAAGAAGCCGTCTGCTTTGACACTTAACGAAACGGTTTCGGTATGCAAGTGTTTCGTTAAGTGCAATGAACGAAGGAGGTATAGGATTATGAAGATAATGACATTCGGTTCACATTTTGTCACGTTCTCTCTGAACATACTCACCACAAGACATAATTGAAAGACGAACGCCGAAAGACGCGCTGAGCACGCTTGACGTGAATTTAATTTTTGACGGATATTGTGTCATATCTCGTTTGCTTCGTTTATTTTAGTTTTCGCTTGACTTTAGCAAGATTGTAGCATTTGATTGTATTTTCTGTCGCATCATATTTGCACGTCAGTGTGCAACAAGTTCAAACGAAATTATTTCTATAAAATGTCTCCAAACTTGTCAAATATTTTAGTACAAAATTTTACAACGTTTTACATTTAAACTGACAAAATTCAGACAAAAAAGACATTTTCTTTCGTTAAACAAGAAGAGATTTATTCTGACACTTCCTACTCTCACGTCTCACCAGAGTTTCTGCCACTGTCCAACCATCAACAACCCCTTTTGAAATATATTGGTAGTGAATTTATTTGCAGATTCTTTTGGAGTAATTTTCATGATGGATTAGGCTAAAGACTAATTGCATGTTCCTTGACGTAGTCTGCAGATATTTTTATGAGAGGGTTGATTTTTTACCAGCAAAATTTCTCAAGTCAGTGGTGGCGCCATTTTCTCTTTACACTTTCCCCACTTTCAACTGTACTAATGTCTGCCTTAGATCAAGAAAAACTTACACTGACAAATGTCTGCTTTTAAATCTTCCCGCGAAACCTCACATCGCTAAACAAATTTAATTGGAATTACAAAGAAACTTCCATATCCTTTCCGCATTCAACTCCAAATCAACTTCTTGAACGTTCAAATGGAACTATAGACTCGAGAGAAAAACACTTAATGCCCTCCCTTAGCCGGGGCTACAAAGACTTATCCCCTCCTCGTCATTTGTTTTACCCGCAACCGAACCACAGTTCACAGATAATAATCCATTGCCATTTATTTCGCAGACCCAGAAAGTGAAAGAAGGCGAGAGCGCAAAGGCATCCGAAATACTGTGGCTGCTTGTCACGCTTAGAACAACATAATCTGTGCAACCATAACATTGATACGTCTGTATATCCCAACATTAAAAATTTCCACAAACCGCTTTCATTTCCATAGCCCCAAAGGCTGGCTCTATCCTTCGCCTTCTGAAATAATGAAATGGCAGCGGCGGTGTTGCCTGTGTGGAAACAACAAATGGCAATGCACACCGCAGGATTTTATTTGGCATTAAACTCGCCCCCGAAAAGAGGGTTTTCCGCAATCCCATGTTTTTTCCATTTCGCTTATGATGTCACGTAGTTTGGTCCTTTTTTTTCATCGTCCAAATGGTGGGGGCAAATGAGCATATGGATGGATTACCAAATGCCTTCATTATAATCAACAATTGGAAAAAGTTTCACCTTTAAAGTCAGCCAACAAAACACCCCCCCAAGGAGATGCTTAAATTAATGAATCACAAACAATAAAGTTAACAAATGCGGCGTTTCCTGTGATGGAACTCGTATACATCCGCAATCCATCTATTTATCCTCGTCGCTTTTGCTGACTTAGGGAGAATAAATTTCAATTCGGAGATCCTTAAATATTTTTCTACATGTATTTATATACACAAGCAATTAAATATCAGAAAGGGTGTCCCCCCTCATCAGCCTGGCGTCCCGCAAAGACGAGCGTAATTATGTTATGAAAAATCGAAATAGCCCACCCCAAACGAAGTGATCCTAGAGAGGCAAACTCAAGGATCAACAGTAACACAAAGGCGAAGTGAACGAAAATGGATAAATAACAAATGCACACACACACCAGCACACACGTTTATCAATTTAATTTTGTAACCGTCATCAAAAGTGTAGCCTAATAAAAACAGAGTGGTTCATTAACATTCAAATGAAATTAAGCAGAGCACACGTTTCGGGATGCCACCACGATGCGCGTGTGTGTGTTTGCTTTGAATTGCTGCGAGGATATAATACCAATCTTAGCATACATATGTGCGATTCGAAGGGTTGACTGGTGGGAGTGGGTGCCGGCGCTCCATCGTCGGAATGAGACAAATAATGATTTCAGTTTCAGGAACTCCTTGGAATTGGCATTTGTGGAGCGCGTGTTAGGTAGAGTCATTTGAAAATTTCATTCGTGAAAAATTAGTCCCCGGGGAAATCTCCTTTTATCACTTGTTCTCTGGTAATTGTCTGCTGAAGTTCTCCAAGCGGAAATAATATTTCGCTTGCAACTTGTGTGAGTTGGATTCGATGATTTGTTTCCTCCTTCTTACGAGGGAATTCTCAACAGAGTCCGGAGTCCCTATATCCGACGTCCTGACTTTTGGTTTATATGGCAGTGGAAATTATTTCTCGATTTCTACCTAGGTATCGTTTATTATTTTATTTGGCTGGCGGGGGGGACGTGTGTGCTTACTGTTCATAACAGTTATTACCCTGGAGGTCAAGCACAGCCTGGTGCTTTATGTTTGTGGAGGGAATTCTATTACATTAAGGGGAGTGAATATAGAGGCGAATGGATTCCATAGTTGAGGCATGTCCAGTCCATATATCTATAGATCTCCAAAGGCGTCTTGCACAAAAAGACGTAATTGCACATCCTGACAGCAATTTCTCCGCGAGAGGATACAAATGCTCTTCGTTTTTACACACTCAACTATATAAATTGCAGTTTACTTGGAGATCATGTAGTAGTTTTCATAGCTCCGCCAGGGATAAGCTTCAATCCTTCTCCTGTCAGCTTAAATCGCCTCATCTAAACTGTTGCAATCTTCGAGTGCCTGAGCATGTTTGCTGTCTTCTTTGCTACGACTGTGAAGGAACCAAAAATTGCATCCTTCCTATGAAGCATATTAGTGTCTTTTTTACTCCCTCTTCTCGGTGCGTTTTTTTCGGAAAATCACCCGACCCGCTCAAGTGCAATTAACAGAAACAATCGGCTATTGAAAAAATGGTCAAAATGGTAAACAAATGGAATGCGCCCTCTGGCCAGCACATAACATCGAATACTCTCATCCGCCTCTGACCTATTTCCAGAGAGCGGAATCCCCCAAAGGTGCGATACAACGTATACCATCATTAAACCGGAGCTATGCATCATTTTTATTGCTAAACTTATCTGCTGCAGGAGGCTAGTGTCCCCACAGTGTTATTCACTCCATTCTCGGAAAAAAAAGAAAAAAAAAGGAGTAAAAAGAAAACGCAAAACCAGCATTAACAGGTTCGTTTGAAGGGTGGAATCCTCCGTGACTGTGTGCTCCATCGACAGAGGCAAGAGACACCAAAATCGAGGTCATTCTCCAATCAATCCTTGATACCCCCTTTAGGTATACCCAAATATAAGTTTCGCTTTGAAAATAAATTCGTTCGCTTGCTGAACTTGTGCAGTTTGAAAGCAGGCGACCGATATATGCACTCAGCAGTTTCCAGAAAATCGATGTTTCGCTTTTACCCCGCACCCCGCCTGGGGCTGACGACGACTTATATCTACTCTACACCACTATTCCCCGTCGATCTGTCAGATGCACCATACGGACACACACACGCCCTCACACAAAAAAAAAACAAAAAAAAAAGGAAACCGCTCACCCAGTTCAATTTGAGCTATTTTTAAACATTGATATCTTTGACCGCATTTACCCAGGCACCACCCTTGAATGGGGATGATGCTGATTGCAACACACCGAGCAGCAGAGGACCGCCTCCTAACTCTAATCACCCGAAGTATGGCTGCATTAGCAACTTTTGCTTACCTCTACAAAGCCATTCACCGCAAGCCACCATATTGACATTGATCCTGCTCCATTCCGGGCCAACGAGAGTGGGTGGGGGCGGCGAGATGACACCACAAACAACGACCATGTTGTTTTAACACCAGCGAACCATGTAAGCGATGCTTCCAGCTGCAGCACCACTCCATTCCCGCACAGTACCGTATCGGGTGGGTTTATGTAATTTTCTGTGTCACGTACACATAACTGGAGAAGCAACAACGCCACCTACACCGTCACTGAGACTGAATGCAGTGCAGCCGGAGTTCGGAGACATAAATGAACATCGCTTTGCAGCTGAGTGATTGCCGGGCGGGCGATGTAGGAAGGAGTAAATCTAAATTGGCTTATTGAAATCCCGAGATACGTGATATTTTATTTTATTTTTATTTTTTTGTTGTAGGGATGAGCGGGGGGAATGTAAATGTGAACAGGAATGAGTTCCCCATTCCATTGTGGCTGCATGATTGGAATACGAAATGGAAATCAAGGCGAACTTTCATTTTTTACTGTCCAACGTGATGTCAGTTAAACGTATTCATTGAGATTCTCATAATTCGGAATAACTTTCACGTTGTGACAGATTGAATGTAATTCCCTATTCATGCTGATGGGCTGCTTATGGTCGCGTTGGTGGTGAAGGGTTTGACAGAAGCCGCATGAATATCGGTGGTGGATGATGTAATGATATTGATAAATCGTTTGTTTTGGACTAAAGCCCCCTTGGCCTATATGGAAATCCTTTCCAAAGAGCAAGGATTAAAATGTCACTGGTTACATTTTTAAAGTCAATTTAATAATACATAATATTTAGGGAGCAAGGCTGATATTGGGTTAATTTGCAGATGACATACCCTAAGAGGAGTTTAACATAATTGGGCACTTTGGGTGGATGAGGGTGGGTATCAATTTGCAATTAGCAATGAAGGGAACACTACTTAGACACTGGATAATGAAAATGATTTTTGAAATTCTTTGACAAACCAAAAGCAAGCGGCCCTTGTTATGTTTTGAGTAGGAAATCTTGCTTTATTAGGGTGCTTATGTAGGATTTATTAGGTTGTTTGTTATATTGCTAAGTGGTGCACTTTTTAAGCTCCAGGATTATTAATCCAGCTTGATATAGCAAACTTGATAGGTGACTTTAATCGATTGTTGTTCTATTAAATGTGACTTGGTGTGTACTAACGAAACGGGCATTTTGCAATTCTCAAATTGAAGAATTTCCATTTATTTATCTACTACAATTTAAAATTCTTCTTACGCTTACCGGGTTCCAATAGCTAAATATTTATAAGAACCTCTCTGTGATTGTTGATTTTCTATCGAACAACGGCTGTTATCGATAGTCGGCTCTCGCGATTATTGCTTGTGGTGTTGCGAGTCTCGATCTAGGTTGTAATTCATCGCAATCGTTTGTCGCCACTTACATTTTTGTGATCGACTGATTGTTTGCTATGAATACAAATTGTAATACACACGATTTTAATAACAATTAATGAATTTTAAGATTATAGGTGATTAAAGACGAAAATGACTGACTAATTTGAATGAAAATCAAGGTAACTCTATTGACGTTTCCTGCAAAATCATCGATTTAGTTATAAAATACACAAAACCGAAAATCATCTGACAAAATTGACAGAACTATCAAGTCGATTACCGCTTGGCAATTGCAACAAGCGCCAAATGCGGTATTCGATTGGCATTCTTCAGATTCGCTCTCAGATTTCAGATTTCGTGCGCCTAATCGAACATAAAAAGTCACTTGCTCTTTTTTGTGTTGATATTAGTGCGATTCGAATATTTATGTTTTTTTTTTTTTATAATAAACACGCGCTAAAGAGGTTATGACTTCGACACATTTTGAGCGTTTTCCATTCACGGTATAATTTTTTTAAATTAAACCATTGGAAATATTGCGTCCCGATTGATTTCTAAATATTTATACATAAATAATTTACAAAAATAGATTCACCCGACGCTATGCCCTTCTTTGCAAGAGAAAATATTCACAAAAACCTAAACAAACTCCACCAGTTGTCAAACTCTAATTAGTATTGGTATAAATCTGAAGCAAATCTGAGAAAAAATCCAGATCCGCAAAAGTGCTCTGAAATCTGAAAAAGCTTCCTTTTTTTGTACCAAACGAACATGAAAATTGCTCCGATGGCAAAAAAAAGAATGCCGTAAGCCTTAAGTCGTAATTCGCCAGAAATCGTTTTTTTGTTTTTTTTTTTTTGTTTTTGTGGTTGAGAGTACATACCTAAAGCTGTCAATGGAACATGCCACGAACCGTATGCGTTCAGATCGATTTGATTTATTTTCAGAAGACATTTGAGCATTTATCTGTCATGTGACTATAAAAATACACCATGTTTAGTAGGTTTTCTTAGACTGCTATAATTTTTGTGGATCTACTAGAAACTAGACTCTTTTACAAACAAATGGTTCGGCATTTGCATTCCTGAAAAACAAATAGGTACCTACTTATATGATTAAATGTCAAAATATACTGTGATCAAATTATTAATTAAGAGTGAGCACTGAGAAGAAAGAAACACAAATTCACAGCTCTTATGAGTCTGATCTTAAAGAGGATCGTAAACTTTTCTTGGACAGTTCAGTTAAACCTCCACTCACGGGATTCTTTTCAAGACGACGTCGATGGCAAACTTAACTTCTAAGCTTTTCTACGCAAATATGTCATCACGCTTAGCTTTTCATAAAACATAACATTTTGTGAACGCTCAATTCACCTATTTACACAATTTCCTCTGACAGTTAATTCGTTTAAAGAGGGGGAACTTTTTCTATGATTTATCTAAAGCAGTGGTTCTTAACCTGTGGTCCGCGGACCATTGGTGGTCCCTGGAAGCACCCGAAGTGGTCCGCGAAGCCATCTGAAAAATATTAAATAAACTGGCTTTGTTCGTGCTCAGTTTAGTTGTATTAAAATGGGAAAATGCTAATAAATCGATTTTCCGCAATCAAAACAAAAAACAAAAATCCAGAAGTTAGTAAAGTATGCAGTCACAAAAGTCTTATTAAAATAATATATTTATAATAGGCTGGTTCTTTGAGCTTCGAACTCAAAAGCAAAGTAAAGTAGGATTTTCAGCAACGCAATTGCTATAACTAACATTTCGAGGACTCACACGAGGTATTCCTTCACAGCACGAGTCAATTGGGAGTAAATGTTGATTGTGAACACCGGGGGGAAAGCATTTTACGTTGCCACAAAAATGTATAAAATGTATAAAATGGATCTGTTCGCAGAGTTTCTATATTCACAGTACATACTAAGCGTTGGTTGTGATTGGCGGAGATGCATAACAACAAAACAACTAAATATTAGGGATACTAATGAAATATACAATAACTTCCTTTTTATTTAGGCTGCAACATTGTTTGAAATAAATTGTCCTTATTAATACCTGTTTAATATATTGATGTGTTTATCTTTGATATAAATTTTTTGTGCCATGACAGATCTACTACCTCAGATTTTATATTCTCCGCTGTTTTTTGACCCAAAAATATGATAAAAAAAGTGTTTTTTTTTTGGCTGGGAAAAAGGTAGATACTTCATAATATAATATTCATCCCATTCTCAAAATAATTATCTACATACGTCTTAAAGTCGTATTTACCACAAGAAAACGTTTTAACCTCACTTCTACCTTACATTTAAGACTTCTTTTTGTGATCGACAAAGACAAAGAAAACAGCGTTATAGTTTTGTTGCGGTCTTGGTAAAACAAAAATATAAAATATGTTATGTGCTGATCATAAGTCATTAACATTATCAACATGGCTCACATTTTACAGGTGTTATCTATTGTCAAAGTAATACAGTCTACAAACAGAAATCTTTCCATGCAATTTCTTCAAAATTTAAAAAAATCATCGTTTAAAATTTACCGCAAATATATTGTTTTACTTGACGAACAACCCCGCGGTTGCTCTTGTGTCTAGTGATTTGTTTGGTGGTGTACGTACAAGATGTCAAGAAGTAAGAAAAATATGACAGGCTGCCAACATTCCAGCGTTAAAACCAGCTTTTTAAACAGCTATTGGGAACCTAATGTAAAAATGTCTTAAAAAATTAAATCCTGTTGCCTTTGAACAATTGCATGCTTGTTCTATTTATGGATGTAACAACCTTTTATTCATTTACATTTACATTTACTGTTTATTACTTCTAAACAGTTGGTGGTCCATGGGAAGACAGACATTTTGTCAAATGGTCCCTCATCAGTAAAAGGTTAAGAACCACTGATCTAAAGGAATAGACTCAAGTAGTCCATTTAAATTGACAGCTTCTGTCTGTCAAATGGTATTTATATGAGTAAAAAATAAAAGTTCAATCAGTAGCTTAAGGTTTGATAGAGCTGTAGCAGTTGATTTCGGCCATATTAAAATATTTCTTATCTTGTTTGTCACTCCGCTGTTATTAGGCCGTGTTTTTTTCATTGAGGCTCAAAAAAAACACGGCTATTGTGTGCTGTCATAGTCAACGCTTTACAATAGATGTCGCTGTACAAAAATGAACAACGCATCTAATTCGTAAAACTTATTTAATAAGAGATGAGCATGAAGAGATAGCATTAAGAGTACAGGAGCACGGAGTTCGTTTGGCCGAAAATTGATCTTTCGGGTTGTGCAGAACACGACACGCACTACATCCAATGAAATCTTAGACATATTAAAGCCAAAGTTTTCGGGCCAACCTTTCTTTCGAAGAGCTGCCAAGATCGTGCGATTTGACCAGTCCTTAAAGCATTTTTATTTTTAAATTAAAGTTGTAAAAAAAAACATCCCGCACGTGAGTGTCAATATAAACACCTTACACTCCCAACTGCCGTCTTTTAGGCAATATAAAAGATTACACCTCCAATTAAGCTCCCACATTATACAAAATATTAAACACAAGCCTATTAAAAATGTGAAATTCACTCCTCCGCCTGACAAAATTTATTCATAGGTACTTGTACTCTCATTTTTTATCACTCCCATTTCATTCATGGCAACGTTCGCGTTCCGCCTTCATCCGGAAAAAAAGACACATTTTATTATTATTGAACCATACTCCCCATTATGGTATTCATCAAAATTCCTGATGGCTAAATCTTTTAACCTGAAAATCCCCCTGCCCACCTTAGAGCTATAGAAACTTTATTCATTCGAAAATATAAAGAGAAGCATAAGCCATCGCGCCGCACCTGGGCACAAAACCCCATTCAAAAATATTTAACTAAGTGTCGAATCATTATTTTTAATGAGACTCTTCACTCTTGATCCTGTTATTCAAAAAAAAATAGAAGCATTTTTTTCTCCATGTTTGCACCTCCACAAAACGGTGCAATTTAATGCGCGAGTTTATCCTTGTGTAGGGGGAAGAAACAAAACGAAAAAGTACCGCAGTTAAATGACACTTAAATGACAAAGTAAACAGAAGTTGCGACTAGGGCTAGATTATAAACAAAAAAGTTCTTGCAGCTGCTTTCAAATGTCAACTGCCATCCCCCATATACGAATATAGTTTGTTTAATTAGCTAGAATGGTATATTGTACCTTACCAAGGAAATCCGGTAATTAGTCTTCCACATGATGATATGGCGGGATAAGCCATATACAAACTTATTTAAGAGTTATTAGTGTGTCCTTTTGCAGAGCAAAGTAATTACATCAGCGCAAATGAAATAGTGGAAAATTTAACCCATTGCCCTGATCCGTGGAGCCATAGCCATATAAGGGAGAACAGCAACCGCACGAGAAGAAGGATACTCTGACAGGTGCCTTCGTCGTCGTCGTCGTTGCTGTTGTTCGTGTATAGATGAGGGGGAGTTCTATTTGTAATTTTACCCCCAAATGACTGAGTGACTGATGTCCGCCCGCAGTACAAGGAGTGGTGTCCTGTAATTTGTTCTTCTGCTTCAGTAATGTAATAGCCAACAATTATGGTGTGGACAAAAAAAAAAAAAAAAAAAAAACAGACAACTTTGGGCTTGGCAATATGTCAACTGTTGGTCTTCTTCTTTGTTCTTGTGTGTCTCTGTATCTGGGGACATTTGGCAGGTTGCCTCGTTTTTTTGGGGAATTGGAATTCAAAACAACTCCTCGGACTGAGGACGAAATAAATTTAAAGACTTACAGTCTGTGGAACAAGAAGTTGGCACATATGGCTAAGCTGCATCTTTTGGCTCTTAAGACTTAAATACACATTGAGAGAGGCGAAGAGAGGGGTGGGGTAAATATGGGGCTCTGGCTGTTACCTTTCAGATAAGAGGCAGCACTCCTGATGGCTTCCTGGCAATGCTGTCGTAGGATTTTTGGCCATAAATTTGGCGGCACTGTACTTCTTATAAGATTGACCAATACTTTCGTTGGTCTTTCGCACTAGAACCTGGAGGCACGGGACTTGATGATTGAGGGAAACGCTATTAAAGCTTTTAGATGTCAGACTTTTCGGTGTATTTCCTGTTGCTGGCTTACACAAGTTATCCCCAAGCCTATACAGCTCCTGCCTACTATAGCCGGATTTTCCGAACGCAATTTAAACAACTATTGCGAAGCTCGAAGTGTCAAGTAGAAACAAAAAAGCACGCCTTCTGATGTAGGTTACGGTTAGAGTCGGTTCTGAATATTAAAAAAAATAAATAATAATTCCAACTTAAGGTTTTTTCAAATGCGCCACCTCTCGTGAAAGTCTGACAAATATCCGAGAGTATAACTAGCGAAAAAATAACTCCTCAATTAGCCGTTTGGACTCGGCATTTAATTGTAAATCCCTTTCATTCGTCCCAAAACCGAAAAACTCACACAAAGCGAATGGTTGTGAGAAGCTAGGGTCCCTACGGACCTGTTGTGCCAACTATTTATTTATTTTTTTAAGACGCCGAAGGCATTTCTTTCATGGAGCTGATGTTAATCAATCTGGCTTATGGTTCGAGACTTAGAAAGGGGTGCTAATTATTACGATATTTCGACGCAAAGTCAAATATCCTTTCGCCCTTTCAATTTCGTCAAAGATTCCCTCCTACCCTATTCCGGCGTTGCCATTTTAATATCACTGGTACTTTCCAGCTGTTGAAAAGCTCTTTTTGGCACCCACTGTCGCCCTTAGCCTCGATGATCCCGTCACGACTTATAGAGTTTTTTTTTTCGTATGAACTTCCTTCCCACCAGTAACGTGTCATTACTTACGCATTTAAAAAAAAATACATCCGCAGCCCTCTTCCATTCAACAAAAATAGCCCCCAGAGCAAACAAAACAAGGAAGAAAAAGAAAAACTTCGGACAACTTTCTGCGGACCCAAAACGAACCCGGCACGCGCCACAAAGCCGCGATCTCATTTTGTGTTTTTAATAAGTTTTCTTGTAGGACATGACCATTTGTTATTCAAATTGCCAATCTGATTTATTATCATTCGTCTCGCTATAAATCCATTAAGAAGCTTACGGAGATGATTTATATGCTTCAAACGTTTTTTTTTTTTAAATATTTATACACATCTAAATTTATGTACTAGCAATGGAAGAGCAAATGAAAAACGAACGACAACAACGGCAGAAAAAAAGGACATAAATACACAAATAAGCAGAAAATTCCATTACCCTTGTTGTAATGTATTTCCTCCTCCGCCGTTGGGTGGTTGGGGGTGTGCGGTTTTGGTGGTAGGGTCTTTGTGGGGGCGCGCCTTTAATAAACTTCTCCCGAAGCGTAAAACACAAGAAAATCCTTAAAAAATAGCATTCGCCATCTGTTGTGGTGTGCGCGCTTTTATTTGTCTGTTCGTGTGTTCTGCTTTGGAATTTTGTTTAGAAAAATATCCGCACCCAGCATCGGCTAATGCAGGAGCATTTTTCTTCGTCCTCGCTACGACTGAGGACAAAAGTCTCTCACTGCTCACAGTTGTCAGAGTCTCAGTCACAGTCACAGAGGTTCATCCTTTGTCTAGCTGTGGAGGGGGTGGTGGGTGAGCCGAACAATCACAATACTTTCTCGCTGGGTGTTATTATCCCTTAAATGTCGTACTTCCCTCCCTCCGACTCACATAGACACTTATTAGGATAGACAATGTGTGTCTGGCATTGCATTGCCTTTGGTGGGGTTACCGACCAACTCCGAGTTTAAATGTGACTGTGCGGCATGTAGGTTCCATAAATCCCATAAGAGAATTACCCAACGCTGAATGTTAACGCATTATCATTGTGTGTACGCCATTATTAACTGAACAGGGTAGAGGGCGCCCAGCTTCACATACTCGTGGTCGTACTCGTAACTTCACATCAGGAAGTAAAGCACATACACACACAAAAAATGGAAACATAACAGACAAAGTGCTGGCCAAAGGATTGTTGGGGGTAATTGTTTTTTTTTCCTCCATCCGACTCTGATTCTTTGGAATCCATTCAGCGTTTATTAAATGTGTGTTGTGTCGTCCTCCGACACCGGGTGGCAAGTCCTTTGGATTTGTGTATCTATCGAATAAATTGCCCACTATAATACTTAGTGGAGATAATAATTTGATCTGCGGCAGCGATTGAATGGCATTCACGTTAATCGGAACTAATGGTTGGAATAGTTTGTGTGGGTCGTGAACGAAGGCATTATCCCGCCTGGATAATGGGTGATCATTAATTGATTGAATAGTTCTCACTGCTAAATTGGGATATTTTTGGACATGTAATGTTGTCTGGTGTTATATATGGAAGGACAGACACATGCTGTGGGAAATGGATTCGTTTGTGTTATTGGTTTGGATTCTTTGGACAGATGGGCGTTTATAGGTTTGACCGTATATTACAAGCGTGAGTTGGTGTAATTATGGCTTTATTATGGCGACATCAACATTAGTGTAGGCTTTGTGTTAGAGGTTAAGTTTTCTGAATTCGACATGTAAAGGTTGACACTGATATTGATAATGAAATTGATATTGATATTGATAGAACCTGTGACTTGTAGTTTGAATCTTCCAAATAAGTCTTGTTTTATAAAACAAGACTTATTTGAAATATTAAGGACTGGGGAATAGTTGAATTCAACAGAGTTGTCAGTGCATGTACTGGTACAGGCTTTCCACTAAGCCACCTACGTTCGCTGCTAAACCGTACTCACCCAGAGCTATGTCGAAATAAGGAAATCTCCATATTTAGATGTCCTTTTGCGAGTTCTGGGGTGCATGAACTTGGCACCCCAATGTTAATTTTATTTTGTTTTTTTTTTTTAGAGCTCCGAGTGGCTAAGCAAGAGTTCTTGCTAAGAATTTTGAAAAGTTCTGTTCGTTTACTATTTTTTTTTAATTTTTTTAATTGTGGGTTGCTAAATTCACGGAGCACCCCATTTTTGAAAATATTAATTTTTTCTTTCTACTTCGCATATGAATAACATAATAGTTCTTGAGTTCCTCATATTTTTTTTTTAAAGTTGCCAAATTACGGCAAAAAAAATATTTTTCGATTATATGACAGCACCCCATTTTCCAAGAAAATCTTTTTTTTATCTAAATTGAAAGCAACGTCAACAACATATATGTCTCAATTTTTCTTGTTCACCCTTGCAGTCGTCGATTCTTACATTTGTAGCCTTGACACGTACGTCACGAACAAGCTCAAGCAGCCTCCGGTTTAGCCCCCAGAAAATAAAAATTACATCTTAAGGTTTTGAGCATACCGCCGAATTTTAGCGAAGCTCTGACAAACATCCAGAGTACAACTGTCCGATAATAATTCCCAATTTAGGCGTTCGAATCGGGCGTAGGATTGATTACAGGATGCTTTCATTTGCGACAGAAAAAAACTCACGCAACAAAATTATGATTGTGAGAATCCAAGGGTACCTACTTAAAAGAGCCAACTATTTTTTTTTTTTCTTCGATTATGAGATCTTCTTTTGAACTTTTTGTGTGATTTTTGTAATTTTTCGAATCTCATTCCTATGTACCTATTAGGGCGCCAAGTTATGTCCTTCCTCCCCGCCTCTATCACATATCCAAAATTAGTAACTGGAAAGCTTCTTAAGTTAGCCGAACGGATGCGGTATAAACTGTGCGGACAACCTGTTAGTTTTCTAGGTTTTTTTTTGATACACCTTATTGGCAGCTATCATAAAAGCAAAGTCAACATTTATAATGAGTTTTAAGTACAGAATTTTCAAATGAAATAATAAATCACATAAATTTAACGGTATTAGCAAAGGTGTTGACTTTTTAAGGATGAGAATTTTATACATTTTTGCATACAACTTTGAGTAAGTACGCGCAGAAGCTGCGGCGGAGAAAGTCCAATTTAGAAGCCAAATTTGTTACTAGTCTTTCAAACAGTTGGGACCATACGGCTTAAGCCTAAGCTCAATTTAAAACGGCAAACGTACATAAGTCTGCGGAGTAAAATGGCAAATCAAAGTAAGTGCAAATGAGATATGAGCTATCAGCTGTCAAACTTTTTATCGATGGAAAAAGTGGTGCCAAGTCGATAAACAAACCTTTCAAAAAAACACAATCTTTATAGTTTCGAATTTTTGACTCTTGTTTTGGGCAGCTGGGACAGTCTCTGTCTGTCCACTCATGGCGAAATTAGAAACATAAACGAGTGTAAAATTATGTATCAGTTGTCCCTGGAAAAAGTGGTGCCAAATCGTAAAACAAAACCTCTACAAAAAAAAACATTGCAATTAATTTAATCGGCTTCCTAGTTTTTCGAGTTCGCTGCCTTGAACAAGTAAGGATTAAGGAACTATTTCTTATATATATCCTTCAATTTGGCTGTCAGAAAATTCAAAAGAAATACCTATCCAAGAAAATATTTATGGAGAGTGTTGTCAAAGCTGCTCACAAATCGATTGGATGAAAAGCCCAGTTTCTTGACATACGACGCAATAGAAGATAACAGATCGTACTTTCCCACTTGGAGGGGCGTATTCACAATTTTTGTCATCACAATTAAAAAATTTCTGTCTAATTTTCTTTTGCAAAATGCATTCTAAGAATCGCAATCAGTTTTAGTGATCATTACATTTCCCTCGAAACCATTCTAGTCTCAAATTGGTGCAACTTAAGTTGACACTCAGTTCACGTCTTGTCCATTCCTACTCTTTTCCCTTCAAAAGGAATTGTAACAATGTGGTAAGTAAGAAGCACTCAATGCTTATTCAGTTTTTAATAAAAAAACCTTCCTCCGTCCAATTCCACTCACTATCATGCGCTCAGTGTGCCTCCTGCATTTAATTTAACGACACTCGAATAAAAAGTTTCACTAGAGCGAAGTCCTCTTTACTTTCGAGCTTGCACGCCAGAATATCATCACATTTTCAATTAAATATGAAGAAGCACAATTACCTCGGCAGCAATACCAAAAATGGAACACCTTCTCGCACAAACGAATGAAAGTATACATATACCTCTGAGCACTTAACCAAATTTCTACAGAGATATGATGCTTTGTCCTTATCAGGGGAAGGACAATGTAAATTGTCTCAAAGTAAAAATAAAAAAAACAGCCAAAAATACAAACAATTAAATAAAAAGCCTCAAGTGCCATACGGCGTATGTGGAACATTTTCATTTTTTACTGTCATTCGCTATTCACAAATCATCATGTGATTCACTTTCCTACCGAATCAATTCGCATCACAGGGGATAATAAATATTTCCAGGCAAAACAACCACACAATAGGACGCAAAAAAAAATCAATTATAATGACATTGAATGTGTTGTGGAATTCCTTTCGATTGGAATCGATTGGAATCGATTGGAAATATCGAATCGAACGAATCCTATTTAATAACGAATCAGAGCAAGTTTAGCATATCTAAATCGACATTTCGAACTCGTATATTTTGGTGGGTGGGTTGGGAATATTTTGGAATTTATGTCCCATTAGGCATTATCGATTTGTGTATGGGACAATGTTCGAACACGTATGTCCCAAGGCGAGTATTCGATATAGGTATGCGTGGGCTTGAAGAATTTGTGAGCATTTATACGAAATCTTCATTTTGACAATGAAATGAAATGTTCAAATTGAAATATTGAGCAAAACTTATACAGAGAGAGGGAATGAATGTGATTTGGAGATGTAATTTAGCGATGGTATATAATAGTATAAACTATGTACTTACTTACTTACTTAACGGGCTCCCGACCCGTGGAGAGTCTCTGCCTGAGACACTGCAGCCTTCCATCCTCTACGATCCCGGGAACGCTGCTTCCAGTTGTCCAGACCAAGCGCTCTGGCATCCGCGATGGCTTGGTCTTTGAACCGGAGGTTCGGTCTTCCTTGTCTTCTCGAACCTGGGGGCTGGGATTCGAAGATCCTCTTAGCTTTAGCATTATTGTCCATTCGCTCGATGTGGCCGAGCCAATGTAGTCGACGTATTTTGGCTTTTTGGACTACATCCACATCTTGATACAGCTCATAGAGTTCGCGGTTATATCTTCTCCTCCATTCGCCCTCCTCGCACACAGGACCAAAAATCCGCCGAAGAATTTTTCTTTCGAAGGAACCCAGTATTAGCTCTCCCTTCCTGCTTATCGTCCAGCACTCGGCGCCGTAGAGCAGAACTGGCAGTATAAGGGTTTTGTAAAGCATACATTTCGTCCCTCGAGTTAGGAGTTTTGAACCCAATTGTTTTGCCAAACCGAAGTAGCAGCGGTTTCCTAGGGTAATTCTCCGCCGGATCTCCACTAGGATGTCATTCGTGGAGTTCATGTTTACTCCGAGGTAGATGAACTCCTTAACTACCTCGAAATTGTTGCTATCAATAGTGACGTTTTGTCCTAGGCGGTGGACAGATGTTTGTTTGTTTGTTGATAGCATGTACTTAGTCTTGTCCTCGTTTACTTCAAGACCAACAGATTTCGCCTGTTCTTCAATCGCCGTGAAAGCTTCTATCACGGAGCGCTGTGACCGACCGAGTATAAACTATGTATCGATATAAAATTGAATTGGATTTGTCTTTCCAATACAATTAGTTCGAATTAAGGGTGGGTGCTGAAACTACGCTTAAAGTACACGAATACTGCGTGGGAAGAGGCCTACTAAGAGGATTTTCACATTCTCAATCGGATTTGTGAACAAAATGAAATTGAAAGCAAAGTTAGTTTCGAGAATGTGCTGTCGGCTTATTGTGAACTAAACATTCGTTTTGCTATCATATAGTGGTGAGAGGGAATTCTGGTAATTGCTTTTGAAAACCGTGTAATGGAAGAGTAATAAAGATGTGCAGATGCCAATAAGTTTGTTGAGAGAGAACATTTCTCTATGAAGGCAGACAAAAACCACGCATTTATTCCAAACTAGTGGCAATCAGTCTGCAAGTATGTGGGACATAACTCGGTATAAACTGTCATGGTACATGTTTTGGAAATAGCTTTATGAACACAGCCATACCTACCACAAAGTTGGCAATTTGAGCTTTAAATTATCCCAAATGTTGAGAATTGTTCATTGCACCAAACTCTCCTATTATATAAATTTTTGTGTATATGGAATTCTGCACGCATCTCCTCAACCAATTCGTTGTAAATTATCAGAAAATATAGAGCTTAACGTGGAGCAGCGTTTAGTTCTTGTTTCGCATTATTCAAGTTTCGTGTTGACTTTCAAAAATACATATTGCCGACGCAATACGTCCTGATGAACACCTGTAAATCAACTATACCTAAACCATCGTTTTGATGTTGTTGATGCTGAATTCTGCTCGTGACATCATTAATCTGCGTCAAGCCCAAGACCGAAAACACTTGTCACAAGGTGGAAATTTTATAAAACAACTTAAAGTTCAACTTTTTCCTCACCCTCTTCTGGTGAGGGCCGACTTCGATGGCACCTAATCATATCAAAATTAAGATCCAACTTAAATGGTAAGAAATTGCGACCCCAAAAGGGAATTGCCTCCACGAGTCCTCCATCAAAAGGAATTGACCCAAATAAAAGTTTGTTCTTTCTCTGAAATGGAAATCCCTTAACCTTTTTTTCAACTTGAACAAGTAATTTTTTTTTTTCTGCATTCATAGTTGAGTTCTTGTTCTAGCGGCAAAGGGAGAGCTTAAAATATTCTAAGCAAATGTAGGGACTGGAAGGTCGCCTTTGTATGTCCCTTTGGGTCATTTTCAAGCGCGACGAAACATAATAATTCATTAACCCCTTCGGTGGCATTTTGCATAAACTTTTGACTCCACAAACAAGAAACGAAAAGAATAGACGGAAACGCAGAATACAGAACTGAATACTAAAACGTGATTTAGATGCAGTGATAAGTTGGTTTGATCCTCTTTCCTAATGTAAGTGCAAATCCCCAGCATGATTCACAGATGCGGTCGCCGACGAATGACATTAGGTAACAAAATCAAATGAAAATGTTTTCGACTTTGATTCAATTTCTCCTCCGCCGTCGCGTTCGTGTTTGGTTGCCTCTTTGGATTCATTCAATTTAAAAGTCCTCGGGTTGTTCTTCCTGGGCGGATATTAATACGCCATTTAAGTGGGCGGCGGAGGTGTGGGCGGAACAAACACACAGCTTACAAGTTATTAAATTTGTTTGCACAAGGTGTAGGTTTTTATTTCATTCTTTCTTTGGTTTTTCTTTTGACGTTTCTTTTGGGTTGCAGATAGGACACGAACCGTAGAATTGGTAATTGGATAATGAGCGCATGGCGGGGAGGATTTCTATTTCAATTTGGCACAGTGCTATCTGCTGGAGTATCCAATTTGCTATTCAAATTATTTACTGGGCAAATGACATAAGAGAGATGGCATCTGAATTATCGTGTTTGCATCGCGACTTTCACATGCCGTGCTCTAGTACTTTTCTAAACGACGCTCATTGAAACAGTATACACCGTCACGACTCACGACAAAAACTGAAACTCAACTACTTATATAAGTCCGCCTAAAATCCAATTTACGTCAAATTTGCAACTCGAATGCCAACATTTGTGCACACAAAATTCACCAACTTCCGAGCATAAATCATCACCCGTCACTTTAAACGTCATGGGGGCGCTGTTCAAATAAATTTCTAAATCTGTAAAGAGCATCAAATATAGACTCCATTCCACCCTTTTAGATCTTTGACAGAAAAAAAAGGTAGAAGAGCAAAAATAACAAGCCAAAACACAAAGCCAAATAAATTCAAAGCCAGCCAAACATATACGCACGAAGTGCAGTCGAAAGAAATTCGAAAAAAAAAAAATCATGGAGACAGAGAAACAAGAAAAAAACGTTTACAGAAAATCTCTTAATTAAACGCATGAGCGGCCTCACTTGACAGCCATAAGGGGTAAAATATTAGTAAAAGTATACTTTTTATGGTTCGTCCTTATGCAGCCCCTCCATAATGGAGGAGGCGGGTGTCAAGTTTATATTTTCTGTTAAATAAAATCAAGAGGAAAGCAAGCATTTCGAGTTTACTCCTTCGTCGTATTCGCTGGCGGTTGATCATGGTGGTTAACCATTTTAGTTTGTTGATTTTTACTAAAGAAAATATTACAACACCCTCGGGCGCGTTGGTGAATTTCACACAAAATCAGGCACAAGTGGGTGTGAGTGGTATGGAGGAAACCACCTGCGAAAGGACAAGGAGGCACGTATACATTTCACACGTTGCCTTGAATCAAAAAGGGAATAAACTTTAGGCTGAGTGGGTGGTTCTTTAATGGTTAGGTGAATGCTGAAACAGTTTAAGTAAGTGGGCTTGTGTGCGTAACTTGTTTTCGAAACAAGCTCAAGTGCTGTTGCCAACTTGATCAGTTGTAATTTCCTGAAGTGAATGGATTACAAAGGGATAATGTAAACGGAATGGGTTTACTATAAGTCAAATATTTTATATTCATAGGTAGATACCTCTACTTTGTTTTGACTCGATACGAACTTAAATTCCGAAAATCACAGACAAAGAGTTATTTTTGTCTATCCCTTTTTCACAGCTCTGCCTACTCCATTTTAGAAAATACTGGAATTATTTAAATTTAATTGCTGCTTTCCTATACGGCTTTGAAGTAGGATCTCTTGCACATGCACAACGGGAGAGGGAGGTTTTGAAACAAGTGCCTATCCAAAATGTTATAATTCTTTTACAAGCTTTCCAACTTCAAATATTCTTTCTTTTTTGTCCAATCAAACATAACTACACATTGACATTGCCTACAAACTTCATTTTGTCAAATTTTGACACTGACTGCACAGTTTCAAAAATAAATAATACTATCAAGCAAGAGAATTTGCTCTTAAGGGAGTAGAAAAGAGAATGGTAGACTGCATCGAATATTTTCACAATTTCTCTGAACAATCCTTTCTTGGCTTATTTAATGAATGCGAAGTCACATTGTCGTCTTGAAAATTATATGTACAAGTAATAATAACAGTAGGCGTGTTTTATTGAGCTTCGATCTCAGCAAAGCAAAGTAAAGTATAATTTTCAGCACGCATTTACAACAACTACGATCTACTTGGCACTTCGAGACTCGCAATAGTTGTTGCAATTGCGTGCTACAAATGCTACTTTACTTTGCTTTGCTGAAATCGAAGCTGAAAAAAAACAGAGCTAATAATATTCGTAGGGAGCGTTTAGTAGTCTTCATTCGACTAGATTTAGCATGAACTAGATTTGCCCCGGAACGCAAATAATTAGATTGGCCCGAAATGTCACTTATAAAAATCGAACCCCAAACTGAGAACTCAAATTAAAAATTCATTCATTAAATTAAACACTAACTGCAGAAACCTTTGCCGTGACCAATCTGATTAAATAAAAACTCTGACATCAGTCAGCTGTCAGACTCAGATGACTAGTTTGTTGAACGTCCCTAATTTTAGAAAGCAAGAGACAAAACAGTGCGGTTAATTTTGCTTTCAACAAAAACTACCGGGAAGGAAAAATATCTGCCATCTATTAACGGCAATATGACCAGCTCCATGTCAATTTAATATCAAAGTTTAAATAACGAGAAATTAGTAATTTCCGCCTTTGACTTTTGTAATGAATTTAAAATTGTGCACAAATAAATTTAATCTAAATCTTAATCTAATTCTATAACCAATTGTGCTATATAGATGTTAATTTCTTTTTTATAGCCATTGACATCAGTTTGACTGTCAATTCACGACTGGAGGTTCAAAACTGACAGCAAAATGAGAAACTAAACTGGGCATGTTTATGTTGACTTATAGTCGTCAGTAAGCGAATAGTTTGTTACGTAAAATCATAAATTGTTTTATATTTAAGGTATTAAGTAAAAGAAGTGAATAGAAATTGCCAAATTCTGGGTCTTTTATGTGACTCGAAGTGCCCAGCTGTTAGCTAAGTTATCAGATGTCGCATATAATATATTATGGAATTTTCAAGCTTTCCTATATTTAAATACAAAAATTAAAGGTCGTAACATATTGCATTTAAAATTAATAATTCGTAGTGTTTTCAACGTTAAATTAAATTGAAACGTAAATGTTGATTTTCTTTAAATTGTTCACCACGAAAAGACACAACAATATATAAATATACATGTAGTGTATGAGTATGTCCACAGTGACTGAGGGGACTTTCCAAACGTTATCGCGGCGATTGTTTCGACGTTTCGACTGGCTAGTAACGGAGATACGATCTTAGTGGCAATAAAATGTTGCAAAAACCAATTCACTGTCCCATCTCTGATGAACATCGGACTGAAAAAATACTTGTCCTTGTCTCGACTTGGAATGAAATTTTAGATAAGAAAGCCGCACAAACGATAGCTCATATGAGGGGTTAGGTTTTGCTGATCTATATAAGCCATCTGATGGACCCTTTTCGACACAAGTTATTTGCAATTTAAATTACAATTTGGTATATATTTGACTAATCTGTGCCAAATTGTGGTGTGAATTAAAAGGACTGAACTCCGTTCAGCAGTCAAACACTTTTGCTCGTATAACAATCGATATTTAAATACAAAACCCTTGAGCCCGAACTCCGACGAACATTATCCATATGATACATGTGTAGATCTACTCAAATATTAAATTGTTTGTTCGAAAACATTTCCAAAAATTAAACGTTCAGAACGTATAGAGAAAAAGTTGTCTAACCTAGGGCCACAGGGATAATGTTTGTATGTCCCGATCAAATTCCCTACATACATTTCCCAGTCGCCGCCACCTTTTTTTCTTTTCGAAGAAAACTCACAAATTTGCCCTCACTCTTCAAACTTTCATGAACTTCAATCTTTTATAAACTTCAACCTGAACTTCCTTATGTACGTGCACCACAGTGAATGGGAATCACATAAACAACAGGAAGAAAAAGAAAACTTTTCATATACCAGGCGAAATAAAAAAAAAACTAAATCACAATCAGCAAGACAAAACAATTTTATAGAAACAGGGGAATAACAAGTTATTGTCCTGAGCCCTAACCTCGCACTCCAATGAATCCCTTCAGCAGCAACCTCGTCCCGAGAAAATCCATCATGACAAAGAGCAATGAAAATAAAAACATGTACAGAGAACAGAAAAGGAAAAAAAAACAGAACGACAACAAATGTCACAACACAAAAGGAATCATAATTCATATCCTTGACACTTAAAACTCCACTGTCTCAAAACCATCACACTTGAAAAATCAACCTCCAGCAGCTGACTCTAGCTGCCTGAATTTGAATCCTCGTGAATCCGAAAAACAGAAAGTCATGAAAAATCCAGTCTTTATCGTCCTTGTATGTCCCCCCGGGGGGCGGCCGGACGGGTTAAGTTAGTGTGTATATTCTCTATTATAGTCATTGTTTGTTCTGTGTTCGCATGGCACTGTTGTAGAACCTCGCGCAAGGACTCAGACACGGAGTACCTCTGCAGATGATGACGATGATGACGGTGATGACTGCTGCTGCGATGGTGTAGTAGGCACATTGCACTTGTAGTTCCTGCATGCATACAAGGCCGCAAAAGAAGAAAACTTTTGACGACAATGCAGTCCTCCCCACCCATTTGAATAATTCAAAGCGAAAAACTTCATCCTGAACCTGATTCGATCCCCAAAAAAGAAACAAACAGATATACACGCCATGAAGAGACAAATGCGGATTGCGGAAATCCCTCCCCGACTCCGGCCATAATGACGCGCCTCATTACCAAACGAAGCAGAGCACTTATATACGTACGGGCACGACTACCCCCATCGAATACTTACATTAAATTTCTAGTTGAGCTCCGCTGGTATCCTTTTTTGTGCTAGATTCCGCCGCCGCCAACACTCCAACGTGAACATTAAATTTCCATAACGTTTTGAATATTTAAGAATCGACTAATAACTGTCAACATCGGCAGCAGAAGTAACGGCGCCGCGCCGCCAGGTCACAATGCAAGGGCAAATCTATTTCTGACGCAGATATATAGCTCTCAAGGACTTGCAATGTCCTTTTGGTTGTAGGGTTTTTTTTTTTGTTGTGGCCCGTTCTTGCGGTTGCTTAAATGCTTATGCTTTATGGGTGTAGTTTTATTCACTTTTTTGTCGCGTTTCTGAGTCCTGAAACAGAGGGCAACCAAACTAGCGCGGGTGCCAAAATGAGGAACAAACCAACGAAACAGAAAAACGGTCTTAATTATTCACTGTATACATTTCCATTAAATGGTGCACGACTTAGCAATAGCCCTCGCCAAAGGGATATCCTGTCAGGCGATGGGTTTACGTGTTTTCTGTTTATTTATTCAAACAAAATATTTTTTTGTTGTTGCTTGAACTTCCCAAACGCGAAGGACTACCCGAGAATGGCTTAATTAGGGTTTCGGTCCGACAGGAATGCGATTATATCCTTTTGAAGTACACAAGATAATTTTCAAAGAAATGCAAACAAAAAATATGTTAGACCACGTACAAACACTGTGACAGACAGGAATTCTTTTCTTGTTTCCCTGCACTTGTTAGGTACCACTGCTTATGGTAAGCTACCACTGTTGAATTGGAACTGCAAAGAGGATATTTTTCGTAAAGCCGGTTGCGGGTTGAACTATTTCACTACGGAGATTTCTATTCACCGTTCCGTTGTGGTAAACCGTCAATTTGGAACTAAGTGTTGTGGAATTCGGCAGGCAGTTAAAATAGGAAGTCCAGCGTGAAAGCTCTCTGGTGGAAATGTCCTTTTTTGACAAGATGTTTCCTTAAAAAGGAAGTTCTCTTTTTTTGGGGAAATTTTATTCCGAAAGAAACATCCCTTGCTCTTGACGTCCGGATAAAACGGGAAGAGTACTTTTCGGAATGGGAAATTGATGAAAGCTCTGTGGGAAATATTCGAAGCTTTAGGAAAGGTCCTTTTTTTAAAATATCCCAAAACATTTCTTGTTTTTTTAGGAATGCTAAGCGTAGGATGGAACATGGAAATGTGCACCAACAGTGGTTTAAATGAAAATTGAATGATCTCCCGTAAAGGGGAAAGGGGCTCGCGTGAAGCTCAAACTGCAGGACTGAGAGAGCAACAGCGGCGTTGTTAGAAGAATTTCTGTTAAAACTCCAATAAAGAGAACACTGCCAACAACTGGGGATCAAAATGTCACTTGCTGAAAGTAATTATGAAAAATGTTCTTTTTCGAAAAAAAATATGGTTTCTAAGGAACTGCAACGGACTGCGTTCTTTGAAATAATTAGATGTCTATCTCATCTCTAATATCCAGCGAACTTCTTTGCAGAGAGCGGGGGCTGCTACTTAATAAATCGACCAAGGGTTTCTCAAAATTCCCCTTAAATAGGGTAAAAAAATTCACCAATTTTGGGTCACAACAAATCGCCTAAATCTCAGGCGGCATATTGTCACAAAAGTTCCACAAGACATTGTATGAAAAGTGCGCAGAATATCTGCCGGGTAATAGTCCACACTTCCACAGTTTTAAGCAAAAAAATTACTCCGAGAGTGCTCAAAATGCTGCCTCGAAATTACCACAAAACCAGCCGAAATTTCCTAAAAATACACAAAAAAGAAATGGGTTGCAAAAAGTATTGCGAAAGGAGACGGTCTGAAAAAAGGAATCTGTGAAGGCGTCTGCAGGATCCCCAAAATTAAGTCGTCAGAATATACTACCAAAAATTTACCTAGTTTTGAAACTTTTTTTAGGCAGCACTGACACAAAACGGTTGAACTTAAATCATGCGGCACGAAACATGTTGAATAATCGCGCCAGGGAAAGGTTATGGTCTAGGTATTTTCTTACTGACTTTTTCCACGAACTACTAATCGCAAAAAATACGAGGTATGGTCACCCTACCTATAACTTTTTAGTTCGCGAACTTTATGGTGTTGCTCTCAGAATGTGTGTGTTTCAAACTAATAGTCGCTATATGCCTTCAATGATTCGGAACGTCGTCTATTAGATTCTCCGTCTTTTGATCGGGGAAACAATCATGCGGATGTGGAATTGTGTAAGGCGTGCTCTTGCTAGGACGAAGTTTGATCCCATAGGGAAGTCAATTAACCTTTCCCTCAAGTGCTGACGTATTTTTCAGAATAAACCGCAGATTCCGTCGTATTTCAAACACAGCTCATAGGCTTTTTCCGAATAATCAGGATTTCGTCCTATTCTGTGTCGACACGAGTAGATTCTTACAGTCTGCTACTAAATGTAAACGCTCACAGCTAAACCAAAAGCCCCAACCGTATTCCACATCATAGCTCAAACCGCCTTCTCCCTATCCTCAGGCTGCACTCGCCCCCTCACACGCAAATCCATTAGTTCCACTTCCACTTGCCCTTAAATTCTACTTTATAGCCGAGTCGAGAAAAAATAACCCCCAAAGAAAGAAAACCAAATTCCATAATCCATTTAAAAATTAACAATAATAAGCACAGACCCTCGCATCAGCGATGACAGCCCTTAAGAGAAAAAATAAACCCAACTTACCTACACCAACACAAAACGGAACGTAAGCTAAAAACATAACCCAATCTTCAACCATTCATTACCCACTTGAGGATTGCTAAACAATATACCCTTAAACCCTATGAGTCATTTATTTAGTAAACTTTTCGCAATAACTTCCCAACCATCAACAGAGTGTTGGTAGCGTTGCCCCTTTTCATGTCGACACTGCCCGCCCAAAAGTACCCAAGTGGCACTCTTTGACCGAGTCTGTCTTTCTCGCACCTTTTTGGCCATAACATTCCCTAAGCAGTTATAGTATAAAACAGAAATAGACCAGCGCTCTTGGTCCTTGCCTTGCTGGTCCGCTGGCCTATTGTGTACTTAAGAATTGCCACTTTGAATTACCACCAAGTGGTTTGCCAAGGGTTATCCTTGCCAGAAATAATACTACAAAACAGGAGGTGGTAAAACTTTTCTCACCTGATTCACACACACACAGACACAAACGAACGCACGCAAAGGGAATGGAAAAAATATACAAAAACAGGCAAAAGGACGAACAATAGATGTATAATTTTACGGCCCACTTGAAAGTGTCCCTATTTTGTACAAGGCTTGGGCTCCGGCTCCGATGGGACCTCATAGTGAAGAAATATTATCAGACCATGAAAAGAAACCACCTTTAGTAGGTAGGTATCCTTTTTCGGCAGCATCAGCATTATCTAAGCCCCCGTGGGCGAATTATTCCCTTGCACATATACACTATACATACAGGTGAAGTGAACGGCGAGGAGGGGTGGGCAGTTATGAAATAACCGCTGTCTAGGATATTCTTGTTTATTTTTTATTTCTTCTTCTCTGTCAAAATGTTGATGAAGATGACAGCACAGCAACGGCTTTTGAGGCGGAAAATATAGTAGAACCCAGAACCCCAGAGTTTGCAATGGGTAATAATATTCAGGATAATTGACCAAGTCAAGAGTGAAATTAAATTGTACCAAGGAGACGCTCGTTATTTTCAAAATATTTATACTTCTCCTTATAGGCCGCATTGCTGAGTTATGTCCATTTTTCTGTAGTAAAACAATGCTGATGAGACATCCTTGAATGGGATCCGCCCATGTTTCCATTCATTGAATTATAATGCAAATATTCCTTTATTTGTTTAAGAAGCCAAGGGTTTCAGAAAAATAGTTTTTTTTTTTAAATTCCTCTTCAGCCGGTAAGATAATGTTAGACACAACTCCTTGAACTTCGTCCCCATGCTCTAATTACATTGTCTAGGAGCCAACGAGGACAAATTTGTAGTCCTCCGTAAGCACCACAGTGAAAGTTGTTGATGGTGCAGGAAAAGTTTTTTTTTTTATTGAAGTTAACGAAAATGTGTGCGGTGGTGTCCTTTTTTTATGCAGGAGCTAGAGTATTTCCTGTGTTCGGGGAGATAAATTTCTTCGATGATGGCTGACACCGTAATGGCTGCCGACACATCATTACCCACAAACTACTTCGCAACATGAAGTGAAGCACGTAGACACCGAGTCCTGTATACTATGGCACCCACTCAATTGCCGGCTATCGGGTTACATGGGTTGTGGCGCTTTTGATATGACATCAATGTTTCGAATTGTGTATGACATTACCGAATGAAGAAGGTGGTAGGTAGCGTTACCTTGGATAAAGGATAATGGGAATTCGTATCTAGAGAGTCGTAAAAGTGCGACGTCCATTTTTCCTTTTTTGTTTGCACAAAGTAAATTCGATACGCATAATCGATTTGACAAACAAACACTATTAGGTATATTGACTTTCATCAATAGTAAGTTTATATCTATAATTGGACTGATTCTGGAAAGAGGATCCTTTGAGAAGACAGCGCACTCTATTAGTCTTTTGAGTTTTGATGGTTCTTGGGGCAGAGGAGACATTTCATTTAGGTACTGACTTCTGTTTTCAGTGATTTTATATCAGGGTCTTAAAGTACAGTACGGTGGTTTAGATGTGGTGATTTCGTTACCAGTAAATGAGGAGAGAGCAGGTCAGATGGGTAATATTTATGACAACAACTCACGGCAATTAAAAAATTGTTGCAGGAACCAAAAAAAAACACATGGTTCATCCACGATATCCAAACGTCTTAGAAGTTTGAGGATATGGCTTTAAGTACCTATAGTATCATTTGGAACATACCTAGTTAAAGAAGTGCGACTTAATGAGAGGAACAGATTGACACAGAACAGTTATTACAACCACTGTTTTTCATAATTTTTTTTATCACATTAGTACAGCAACACTGATGACATAAGTCAGATCTAAATCCAAAAAATGTTATCCGTTGCTTGTGCAATATTTCCTGCTTTTTGTTTTTCTTTTGACAGCTTGTCAGTTTCCAATTTGTTTCGCCACCTGTCGTAACTTTGACACTTTTCGAATTATTCTTCGAAATTTTTCCACTTACAATTGGATGAAGTACTAGTTAGGTTATGAAAGCAACACAAATGTATGATATGACGTTTAAAACAGTATGAAATGTCAACTTAGTACTCAGTCACGCAATTCTTAAAAAAAAAAAAGATACGTCGTCTAACTCTCGACAAATGTCAACTGAACAAACTGTTCGCATATGTCCAATCTAGGGCAACAAAAAAAGAAAAAGATAAAATCGCCAGACTTACTAAACTAGATTTTTGAACGTGGCCATTGAAATCAATTCTTAAGCGCTTATGACAGATCCGTAAAACGAAAGCTTTTTTTACCACCACTAAAACATTGTGATTGAACTCAATATTTGTCTTAAAATGTTGCTTATGAATTATGAAGTTAGTTTATTAAAAGAAAATATTTAAATATCTTTTAATCTTCCAGAAAAATTATTTATAAATTTAAGTTTAGTATACGTAACTACGCTGCTCGAGCTAAATTTTTGTTCCCATACAAAATTCTCTCCAAAATTTTGATGAGCTAAATTTAAGAGAATGCATTTAGCTAAGTGGTACGCCGTCACAATTTAGCGTGCCCATTTAATGGGGCGGAACATTTTCTCAAGTTAAATTTTGACAGATGGTTGTGTTCTTTTGTTCTTGTTCCGTTTTTGCGAGAACGGTAAAAGTAAGCAAGAATCAGTTTTTTTAACAAATACCTCGACTTATCCACAACGCTCTCTATGTCAAAATTTAGCTAGGACTTTAGCTGATGTTTAGAGAGAAAAGTTGGAGACCCGATAAAATTATGTTTAGTTCGAGCAGCGTAAAAATGAATAATTTCTTCTGATTTAAAATTTGAAAAGTCCGTCCGAAGTCAACCTCTCTAAACCTACAGCTGTAAAAGATCTAACTTAACCAAAACATTCCAAGGAACCTGTTGCCCCAATTTTCAGATGACAGTCTTTTAAAGCAACATGTATACGTTTGTAATCTACACCTTAATTTAATAATTGCAAATCTGAAACCAAAACAACAATCTGATTAAAAAGTTAAACTCAGGACCATTCTCAGAGCTAAGTCTTCCGTCAGTCACGCACGTAGTATAAATTAAGCCATTCGAAAGTTAAGACAATTAAATCTTTAAAAAAAAATAATAAAATTAAGATAGACCCCGTCATTGTTTAACTTGTGCTAAACCGCCACCAACCCACAAATAAGGAACCATAAAAGTTAATCATAACAAATAGAACTCCTAAACTTCTGCACCACGTAGAAAGCTGCACGACGACATCCCCATCAAAACACCCCCAACATCCCCCAAACAAACATCTAGCAATATCACAAAGAGTATACCACAACCCCAACGCCCAACCGCGTAGCCATTTGATCCTTTCGTGACAGCCAAACGGGTAGCGGCACCAGCACCATCCGTGAGCTTAGTTCCGAAAGAGTGCGGTGGGGAGAGAAAACCGAAATGAATGCCTTCAAGGAAAATTAAAAACGAGAGCCATACTATCATCATCATTTTTGTACGAGGAAGCATTAAAATGAAAGATGATGCAATAAATTTCATTACGTCATTCAAGGTTTGGTTTGGCAACCGAACCTGGATATAGCTCCAGCAACGACTCAAACAGACGCGGGGGACACCAGTGGCAGAGATAATCAGAGGTAATAACCAGACCGAAAATGAAATTACCGTAACTGGGGCGAAATGAGCAAGGACTATAGTAGTTCCATATGATCGCGGCTACGGATAGTGTTGTATCACTCGCAGGATTCATATGTCCATTTATTATACCTCCAGAAGTGCAGACGCATATAATCTGACATATAACCTATACCGGAAGTCGGCACTCGGCACCATTATTGCGAAAGTGGAAAAGAAAATCTCTTTTTTCGTCAGGAAGCGTGCTACAGGAAACAGGACTCGCCCCACATGTGCTCCATTTTTTTCTCTTAATAATAAATCATCGTGCAATTTACAAGTTTTCTAACAGATTATTTTCGTTTTCGGGGATGGCTGGAAGACGAAAACCCCTCGTTGCTTAGACATAGCGCAGCATCAGCATCTTCGTCACAGAGCAATCTGTGAGTGGGAGCAGCAGTGCATGACGTTTATAACAGGACGAAGCAGTTAAGTGAAGATGGCTTACTTGAGGTGTAGATGGATTTAGTGTACCGTAACCGTATATACGTGTATGTTACCTCTTCGGAGAGGAATGCATCTGGCCCTGGCGATGAAAAATGATATGGGAATTAACATTCAGTTGTCTTTTTTTGTTCGGCGCTCATCTGGTCCTGACAAGGATGACGAGATGAAAGCCGAATGTGCAAAAGACTGAAACATGTTGATTTATTGGATTTTAATAGAAATATGATGGTAGGTAAGCTGTTATGGAGTCAGCACTGCAGAGAAAGTGGTAAGAAACCACAACCAACTTTGGGTTGATGTGTTTTTTTGTATGTGGAATAAGGTAGGTAACTTGAATGATAAAGGCTGAAGTTCAGAGGACATTTACATGCAATCATCATAAAAGACGTTCATTTGAGCAACAATGCGAATATGCGGAAGTTTCTACTGCGCTCTTAAGGGTGAACCACATTAGGATTATGTGGGCGTTTGCTAGTGTCACCTTTTTAATCACTATTAACAGCCTTTAAAACTATTCAACCGCTTATCCGTTTCGCAATCAAAGGTACCTATACGTAATTAAAAAGACACAATCACACAGTAAATGATATCCTTCACACTCCATTTGTGGACATATGTTTTCAGTTTTACTTACAGTCTATTCATGGAAATAAAATTCATTGTTCAGGACTTTAGGTAGTATTAATCGTTTCGAGAGAAAAGGAAAACTTTTCTTTCACAAAGTTATCCTTGCGCCACAAGAAGGCAAGACAAAAAAAATACGTTTCGAGAAAAGTAAAAGAAGTAAAAGTGTTCAGTTTCGTGTTCTTTTTGTCCGGAATGAATTAATTTCTTTCTTTCTTCTTTCGTCGCCAGGCATTGTTACAAAAAGAGAATCCTTAAAGCATCACAATCGACAATAGAATGTCGTAGAAACTCGTTGTAAGTCCGCAGGCATGAAGCAGTAGAATATAGAATCTGAGAAACAAGGTGGAGGTGTCGTGCGGCTACACAATGCACAATATCCGATTTAAGTCGCTCTCACACTCACCACTTGTACTATCAAGTGGGTAGATCTATCCTCATTGTTGACTAATTCCGTTTCTCGGTCATTGTTCTCGAGAAGATGGCAAATTGCAAAAGTGGTTCGGGAAGTTGTAAATTCCGTTGTCTTCCCACATAGCATAGACAAAGACGCGAAGTACCATTTGCATTCCTTCGATTCGAATCAGATATTATTTAAGCGAAAGTTTTTCTTACCGTTCCGCTTAAAGCAATGCGATAAATAGCTTTGTTTTCTTGAGCGGAGTTTTTTACTGCAGCAAATAAAAGTGCAAAGAAGGTTTTTTTTGTTTTGATTGGTAAACAAATCAACTTTCAAAGATGCAATGAAAAAAATTATCTATTCCAATTTAACCGCCATGAGTCCAGACCACTTTGTCTGCTCTCGGAATCAGCTGGCTGTCAGATTTCATCATGTTCCATTGACGGTAAAAAAAAAGAGTCGTGTTACGTTTTTAAACGACAAGTCTGTAAAAAATAGGAAAAAATTAACATTTGCCGCTATAACGGATATCAACATAAATTGAATAGGTTTTTATAAAAACAAATTACAATTTAAAACACTCAAAGAAAGAAAAATCTCGTTTTATACACTTTTCACACAGAGCCGAAAGGCGGCACTTGAAATCTTCATTGAAAACAGAAGTTTTCCCAGATATATTTAGAAAACGACTTCCAATCTTTGGGTTGTTAAAACAAACACACCATTTTCGACATTCAACAAATTCAGCGGAATGACTGACCAAATAAATGTCACAGCTCACAACATAAAATCATTTTCACAATTAATTGGAATAAATACATTTGAACCAAAAAAGTTTGCAATTAAGTTTATCGTCTAGTGTCTCACAGCTGATTAAAACGTCAAACGAAAACTAGTTTGTGGTCGGTGTGAATGCATCGATAAGTTTTCTACGAAAATCGTCTTCCAATCGTTCGCAAATCAAACATGAACAACAATCATGATAAAAATAATTCTATTTTACATATTAAGTAATAGATTCACGAGCAAGACGGCCATAAGAATCAAAAATTATATAGATTGGCAGCACCACACATCAGTACCAATAAAAAAAAGTAGAATAACCCTTGGTAAATCTAGAGACTCGAACTTTAATTTCAAAACAAAACTGACAAGCTTTGACGATTTGGAAAACTGCAGTGCACGAGGTTGACAAATAAAAACAATCCATTTGTTGAAAATAACGTTATTTCTATAAAATATCTATTTATTAAAAAGAACCAATCCTAGGTAATGATTACCATTTGTATTTGACACAATTTCCTTTCAATGTATTTATCTTATAACCTTAGCAAAACAATTTAACACATCTTCAAAATGGGCAAAGTAAACAAAGCCAGAGCCATCAAACAAAAACTTGCGAAGCGAATGGATGCAACTAAAAAGGAAGTTACTTCAATAGCATCGAAGGTATCATTTAAAGCCAAACCCAAGACGGATGACAAGAAACTATTATTGGCCCAAACCCCTTCGCCAACTCTTCAAAAGCACAGAAGTAAGAAAGAAAAGTTTCAGTTGAAACACACAAATCTGCTCAACAAATTCGCTGTGCTTAAGAAACAGCGAAAGGAAGAGATTGCTCGGAAGAATCGTGAAAAGACTGCCGTTGTTGGAGATATGAAAACATTGAAGGACGCATTACCATCGCTAGATGAACTGTTCAAGCTGAGTCGGGAAAACATTAAAACCGGTATAACCGAAGAAGCGGAAAGTTCTAAAAAATTAAACACAAAACAAAAGATTAACAAAAAGAAGAAGCAATTCGTTAATCGGGTCAATTCCCTGCAAGCTCTTTTGAAAGATGCAGACTTCAAGAAGAATCCGCGAGAAGCTATAGCTTATCATATAAAATATACAAATGGACTGATAGAATGAAACGTTGGTTGTTTTTTTTATAATGGAGTAAATGTTTAGATTATAGGTAGGTTATATTTGCAGCGGAGTAATGGTAAATTTACAGAGGCCAACGTTTACATCAAAATGTCAAAGAATTCTGAGAGTAAATTCTTCAAACATTGTTCTTATATGCTGTGTTCTTTATTTCACTCTAATGGACAGCCCAAAACAAGCTTGAAGACTAGAATGTTTGAACTTTCTTCATAGCTCAAAATATCTCAGTAAAGATTTGAAAACATTGAGTACCTAACCTATGTCTTCTACCACAGTACACGCTCACCGATGATTGTAAAATGATCTTCAACAAACACGTTTCAATTATTAGGCGTACCTACTTAATTTACATTCTACATTTTTAATATGGAACATGAGCAATATGTTAGACCCTTTAATATATATAAAAACAACCCATACACTCCCAAATACCAATCTTTATATACCCTCTCTGTGGCATTACAACTTTGATTTATACTTCCTTTGACTAAACTCCATGATAGCGTTGTAGAAATCATCAGTATACCACCTCCTCATAAGCTCATCACATTCAGCGACCAAAGCAGCTTCCAACTCATTGTGGCAGGCTTTTGTCATAAGGGATTTGCCTGCCATTAGCGCACCTTGCGGAAGTCGTGTATATTCCATTATCTTTGGCCAAATCTTAGTGTCCAACTCTTCGTATTTCACCACTTCAGAAACAAATCCATATTGCAGAGCCTCTGCAGCAGTTAGTTTGTGGTTAAGAACCAAAATCTCTGTGGCTTTAGACTTGCCAAACAGCTTGGGAAATGTATACGAAGAACATCCCTCAGCGCATAGTCCAAGTTTCGTGAAAGGTGTGTAAAAATACGCCTGAAAACAAAGTGATTATAGGAATGTCTTCTGGACAGGACACATCGCTAGAATCTTACCGTATCTGTACAATAGATAACATCACACAACGCGGCAGTAGTCATTCCAATTCCTATGCAAGGTCCGTTCACAACAGCAATCAGTAGTTTCGGGAAGTCAAAAAACGCTCGTATCATATTCTGCACTATCAGGTTTTGCTCTTGAAAGAACACTTCGATGTCCATTTCCGTTGTGGATTGGGACAAGTCGTTGCCTGATGTGTAGAAGTCACCGACACCGGTAATGGCCACAATGGAGACAGAGTCATCTACGGCTGCTGTGCGCAAAACATTGGTTAATTCTACGTACGTTATACGATTTAGAGAATTCTTCTTTTTGGGGTTGTTGATTTTAATGATTAGTAACTTGTCTCGTTGCTCAAGGAGAAGTTCCTTGATATTTTCGTATTTTATTCCTGGATGCGACATCTTTATTCTGCGAAATTACTGTTTGTTTCTCCTACGGTCCAAAGTGTGTATTTTTTTGATAAGATTAGCTGTAGGGAGCAGTAGGGAGCTCCGAAATACGAGCTACACTTGAAATCGCTGGAAAGAGTTGGAAGACTTTGGAGAGATGCATGACGTCACAAATTTCTTCACTACAGTCGCAGCGAAAAGATTTCGCTCAAAATTTATGAAATAGACATCTTGCGCTATTCTAGCAACAAAGTTGGACCAGCCCAGAACCGAATACGCCCATGTCCATTTGCAGAGCTCTAGTTTGAAGCGATTACATCGTGCATTGTATTTGTGAAAACTGGTCGTATTCTAATTCTAATCCTTTCGATTAGGTAACTAAAAGCAACTTGAACTGAGTTCCACAATGTCGGCTCTCAACATTTAATAGTTTATGAAAATTATAGTTCATCCCAATATTGAAAAAAAGAATGTCCACCTTTTATCTGCTTCTTCAATACTTTCACCTTCAACTGTAATGTGTTGCCAGTCTGCTACTGTCATCTACTACGGAGATTTCCAGTTGTCACTCTGTTTAGTTGGAAAATTTGTTTATTTACCCAAGTTGGTTGGATGTTGACTTCGTGATTTTTAAATAAAAATAATTCTGTAAAAATGACCGAGTTTCTAGCTGAAAATAACTTGTGTGGGCAAAACCTGCTAAGGATTGTATCGATGGGTAATTCCATAATTGCTGAAATCCTTAGACTGAAAGACTACATACCGGATGTCTTCAAGTAGATACAAAGGCCCACTTTAATTGCAGTAAGAGGTATATCTAATCAATTCGCTGCTCTTTGTAGACTTGAGACCAAAGCTGACCAACAGAAGTATGGAGATATCATCCTCGATTTTAGCTACCTTCGCGTCGCGGAAGCACAAGACAAGAAAATCGAGGATAATCCAGTAAGTGGGAAACCAGAAACTATTCGTAGAATTGTGTAAATTGCCTGCCCCCTTTTCAGGCCTTGCAGGACCTTGACGAAGAATTTCGTGATAACTACATCGAACTGCTCACTCGTTTCTATTTAGCTTTTGAAAGTACCCACCAGTATGCCTCGGACTTGAAAAACTTTATAGACGAACTGAATCGAGGTTACTATATCCAACAAACCTTGGAATCGGTATTGCAAGACGAAGAGGGAAAGCAACTTATGGTAAGTGACTTAAAACATGGACAGAATGATAGAAATAATGTTGATCGTAGTGTGAATCCTTGTATCTCTTCGGTGTGATACTCCTTGTGATTGACCTGCACATCCCGGGTATGGTTAGGGAACGTCTGCTCATCTCATACTATCGGTATAGTGCGGCACGGACTCATGGCGACAGTAGCATCGATGATGTGTGCACTCTCCTAAGGTCGACTGGATTTTCAACAGCAGCGAATGCAAAACCCGTGCCGAACTACCCGGAGAGTTATTTCAGGTAAAAATGGTTATTGCATATCCCTTGGTTCTACTGAACACGTTGACATTTCAGTCGTTTTGCTTTCGATGAAACCTTTGTCGACATGGTGATTGGTCGCCTTCGCTCCGACGACATTTACAACCAAATCTCCATCTATCCCCACCCGGATCACCGCTCTACAGCTCTCTCTAATCAGGCGGGAATGCTATTTGTCTGTTTGTACTTTTCGCCCAAGATCATCACGAGCCAAGTGGCACAGATGCGTGAGATTACTGACAAGTTCTTCTCTGACAACTGGGTTGTGCCGGTGTACATGGGAATCACCGTGAACCTTGTCGACGCTTGGGAGCACTTCAAAGCAGCTAAGGCTGCTCTGAATCCCGTGGTCGAAACGAACTCTGTGAAAGGATTTTGCTTGCTTAACAAAGAGAAGCTAAAGAAAGTTCTCCAGCAGAGCAATGAAATTCTCAAAGACGGCGTCCTCACAGAGAGTTTTGCTCTTCAAACTATCACCAAGATCATCGCTCTCATACGCGAATGCAACGTAATTCTCCGATGGTTCATTCTTCATGCCAGTACGCCTATCCTCGAAATCAGTGCCGGCAAGCGTCACAAACTGATCTGCGAACTGGTTCAGACGGAATCTGAGTTTAAGAACGCGAAGATCTTTCAACTGCTGTTGAACTGCAGTCAACTGGAATTGATCGTCAAGGAGATTCTGAAAGATCTTATCACCGAGAGGGACAAACGCTGGGATAACTTCAAAAAAGAAGCCCTTGACCGTGTGAATGAACTGAGTGAAGCGTTCTCTGGCAGTCGACCGCTGTCCAAGATTGAAAAGAATCCGAATTTGAAGCACTGGTTTGCCGAGATCGGCAAAGAGATAAGCAAACTGAAAACAAATAACCCCAGTATGTCGGGAAGGAAAATAATTCAGATAATCCAGGCGCTCGAAGAGGTTCAGGAGTTTCACAATCTCCAGTCAAACATGCAGGTCAAGCAGTATCTGCAGGAGACCCGAGAGTTCCTCACGAGCATGATTCAAGTGATAAACGTCAAGGAGGACGTTCTGATCAATATTCAACTGATCAGTGACCTCAGCTATGCTTGGCGGACGATCGATTCGGATTACACGAAAATCATGCAGGAGAGCATAAAGAAGCAGCCCAAACTTGTGATCAAGCTGCGAGCGACATTTCTGAAACTGGCCAGCGCCCTGGAAATCCCACTTCTCCGCATCAACCAAGCTAAAAGTGAAGATCTCGCATCGGTATCGAAGTACTACAGCTCAGAGCTGGCGAATTATATCAGAAAAGTTGTCCAAATCATACCCGAAACCATATTTCAAATCCTGGCCGAGATAATTGAAATGCAGACCACCGTGATCAAGGAAATTCCCACACGACTGGAGAAGGAAAAGCTTAAGGAATATGCGCAGTACGATGAGCGGCATACCGTGTCAAAGTTGACTTACTCCATAGCTGTCTTCACCGAGGGAATCCTTATGATGAAAAAAACTCTGGTCGGTGTAATAGAACTCGATCCCAAGCAACTCCTGGAGGACGGCATCAGAAAAGAGTTGGTCAAGAACTTGGCCAACGCTTTGAATGTCGGCCTGATTTTCGGGGCAAAGGGAAAGACCAGCGACCTGGAGGATAAGTTGTTCAAGCTCTCCAATATCATGGATGGCTATCGTCGCTCCTTTGAGTATATTCAAGACTATCTGAACATACATGGCTTGAAAATTCTTCAACAGGAGATGTCCCGCATAATTAACTACAATGTGGAGCGGGAGTGTAACGCTTTTCTTCGGAGCAAAGTCCTCGACTGGCAGTCATCCTACCAGAGCACGACGATTCCAATTCCCACATTTGCCCCTGCCGTGGGAGACACCACATCCAACAACTTCATTGGACGTCTAGCGAGAGAAATTCTGCAATGCACCGACCCAAGAATGACGATTTACCTAGACCTGAAAGCCACCTGGTACGACAAAAAGACTCACAAAGAGATCCTCGACTCAAGGTTCTTCATCAAGGTGCGTGAAGCTATCGGACCAGCTGGTTTGGTCGGCCTGGATCGGTTGTACTCCTACATGTTCGTCTCGGATTTGAAGACAAAACTGGAGAAGATGCAGAATAACATTGTCAACGACAAAATGTGGGTAGAGGCGTTGAGTTCGCTGACAAAAGAACTCGACGCACATGCAATTGTCAAGAACCCAATCAAGTTCTACGCGAATTACACGACACGATGGGTCAAAGTCTGGCCCATCGTCCTCGATTGGGTGCTGCACATGGGCCACAAGCAAGTCCTAAGGCAACAAATCGCCTACGAGCTCAACAAGAGCTGCAAATTCAACTCGAAGAATCTGGAAGCGTCCTTAGATGCCCTGAACAGGTTTGCAAAAAAACACAGTCATTTGAAAACGATTTAATATTACTTTTCCGTCAGATCGCTGCTAATCGACTTGAACGAATTCCAACAATTCGAAGGCAAACCTGAGCCGGGAAAGGCAATTCTCTCCGAGCTAAACGCATACCTGGAGTTCAGTGGAAACTACGATCCTCTGCAGCAGGTGTTCGTGCTAACCCGCAACTCGCACAACATATCACTCTTTCTATTCCTCTTCACCATATCGCATGTGACGAAGTTCCAGTTCTCAAGAAACTTAAATATGTTGACTGCAAGAAGCACCAAGGAACACATAGACGGTGTCGCGATGCTGACTGGGATTTTGACAATTCTTAATCAGTTCCATCGGGAGGTGCTACACCTGTATGTGCTCTATTTGTGTCAGTATGTTGCCTCGCTAGTTGAATCCAATTTGAGGTGAGTTGAGGTTATGTTAGTTTGACGATTTTGCTCGATTTTCTCGTTTGTGTAGTGGCAAACAGGAGATCGGCGTCGAGTGCAATACGATGATACACTATTTGGAGGAGTTTATCCGGATTGGAGGCCTGCCCCGAAGCTTACTCGAGGAGCGCATTCCACTCATCGTGCTGAATCAGTTTGAATATCTTTCCAGCAGCAAATCATAACATATCCCTTGTGGTGTGGTTTAAAAATTGTTAAAAGCATTTTGTAGGAGGCGTGTGCATGCAAATATATATACATTATTGTGATTTACAGATAGCGTTTAGTTGGAGTAGATTCATCTTGGTCCTGGACCAGTTTCAGTTAGTTTAAGTCATTTCGGAATGTTATGACTTGATATTTAAAGTGAGAACGCCGCCGTGTTTATTTTTTTGAACTGTTGTTGCTTCTCAGTCTTTCTAGTCACGTTGCCACGACATTTTTGGACCGCTTTCTTTGCAGACGTCAGAGATGATCTTTGTTGTAGGCAGCCGCCTTTCCACTGGAAAGTTATATATCTCTGTATTCCATTATCTTTGACAGACGTTCCCTGAATTGATTCCCCATGCCCATAGCTAATTGTGCAGCTATAACGTGTATAGGTTTAAAAGTAACAGAACTAAATTCTTATTTTATTTTAACATTTATAGACTTTCTTTGGATAACATCTAGGCCAGGTAACATCAAATGCGAAAGGGACATACAAAAAAACATAACCTCAACAGCAACCGGTCTAATTCGAGGTAGATTGAAGATTATTCTTTATCCGCTTATGTAATGACGGTGGGTGCATTGCGACCAGTGAACTTGGGGAGCTGTGAGATCTCCAGCGCGATATCAATTAGTGGCTTCAGCATTTCGCTCGCCTTGCCCAGCACATTGTCCTTCTCATATGAATCGATATACAAACTGAAACAAAACCACATTAGCAATTGTTTGACGGATAAGAGTTGAATCGCCTTACCGAACAGTAGCTCCGGAGCTGCCAGTGCCACTTAAACGCATTACAATGCGACTGCCGTCTTCGAATACAATTCGCAAGCCTTGTTTGGTCGACACGGACTTGTCAACCGGGTCGGTGTAGCTGAAGTTGTCTGCCACCTTAACCTTGTACGTCTTTCCACCGCTAGAGTATTGTTTTCCCGCAAATGCTGGATTTGTAATCGCCGCCTCCATACTGGCCATCATTTGGTTGCATGGATCCAAGTCACACTCCTCATAATCGTAGCGCGTAAAGTAATTGCGACCATAAATCGACCAGTGATTCTTCAAAATCTCTTCAATGCCCTTTCCCGTGTGCTGCATAACGGAGAGCCAGGCCAGCACAGCCCAGATACCGTCTTTCTCGCGAATATGATTCGATCCAGTGCCGAAACTCTCCTCACCGCACAAGCACAGACGACCAGCATCCATTAGGTTGCCAAAGTATTTCCAGCCAGTCGGCACCTCAAACACCTCCTTGCCCAATTTTGCTCCAACTAGATCAACAGCCGATGCAGTTGGCATACTGCGGGCGAAACCTTGAACTCCGTTCTTCTGGAAGTATGGGATGCACTCCAAATAGTGAGCAATCACGGCCAAAGAGTCACTGGGCGTTACGAAGAACGCCTTGTTGCCAATGATCATGTTGCGATCCTAAAAAAAAAAAGAAACCGCACCTTATTCTACAAGTCTGAATGTTGGGCTTGTTTACTTACGCCATCACCATCAAAAGCAGCTCCAATATCGTAATCCCCCTTGGCGACAGTCTCAACTAAATCCTTGGCATAGGTCAAATTCGGATCGGGATGGAGTCCGCCGAAATCTTCCAGAGGAATGGTTTGCACAACACAATCCTCGGTAGCGCCCAGATTGGTGAGGAAGATTTCACGCACATACGAGCCGGTAACACCGTTCATCGAGTCGATACGCATTTTAAGTGGTTTGCCAGTCGCTTTGCCACTGACATAGTCGCGCAGTTTGGCAAAATCAAAAATCTCCTTCATATGGGAGACGTAGTTGGCAACAGAATCGATGACATCGACTACAAACGGTTTGCCATTTACCTAAACAAACGGATTGGTGGTTAGGAGTAAAGTTATTGAAAATTGCGAGCGCCTTACCTCATAAGTGTTGGTGCCCACTTTGCTGATGTCAATTTGTAGGGCACTCACGATTTTGTACTCTTTAATGACAGTGGACAGGTCGTAGATCTTGTTAGTGAAGGCATCCGGTGCTGGACCGCCATTCTCGCAATTGAACTTGATGCCGAAATCGTTCTCAGGACCGCCGGGGTTATGAGAGGCGGTTAGGACGATGCCACCTATGGAATTAATGGGATATTCAATCAATCGTATTAACCAGACAGCTTCTTTTTGTTGTTCAAATATGAACTCTGATACAAATTTGGGTCATCAATCTCTCCACTCTCTTCCCCAACAATAGACATCAATAGACATTGAAAATCTGTGCCTTAAAACGGAATATACGATACGATATGAAACACATAAGCAGATAACACAATTGACGACGAGACAAGCCCCCAATTGCGAGAAAATCTTTTTTTGAACAAAAGCAACCCCAAAGACAAAAGTATTTGAGTGCACGAATGTCGTACACTCGGTTTACAATTACACCAGACAAATACGTAAACCTCCATTTTAATGCTTCAAGTTATCAGAAAATTCGACCTACACTTGATCTGATTGCAGATTCATAGAGATAACAAGCATTTTTTTTTTTTAATTTTTTTTTTAAACAGTGTTGTTTGTTAGCTAAGCACAGCCCGTTACATGAAAGCGTCGAGTGATCGCCACTTGTGGATTAACTTCTTATATAGATTAGCCTTTGTGTAGTTTTACTGTCGTTGTACTTACCCAAAGCCTTATTGTGGCGAATGAGGCTAGATACAGCTGGCGTTGACAATATTCCATTCTGGCCAACTAGCAACCTTGAAACCTAACAGAAAAGTCAACGAGTTTTATTTTTAGCACTGGCATACCAATACGAAACACAGTGTAGACAAAATTGTTACTTACTCCATTGGCCGCAGACATTCGACAAATAATTTCAACAGCCTGCTTGCAGTAGTAACGTCCATCACCACCAACAACCAGTAATGAGCCAGCGATTGCAGCACCATTTGCATCAAGAATGCACTGGACAAAGTTCTCTGTATAGTTGGCTTGAGTGAAGACTTTAACCTATCAAGATTTGTTTTAGAATTTTACTAAGAAAATTTTATGAATTCAATTGATTCGTACCTTCTTACGAAGACCACTGGTGCCTGGTTTTTGTCCCTCATAGGGAGTGGTAGTAACAGTTGATGCGCTTAGGGCCATTCTTAGCAATCGTTGCTCTATCAGATTCGGTTTGCAATTGAATGAATTTAGAACCAACCGCTCTCGAACAGTTTTCCCAGTAAACTCAAACTGCCCACTGATTATTTTTCTTCAATGTCGCATAAAGGTCATTGTGCTGGTTGTCACAGTTGTTTTTGTGGTGATAGTACTGCATTTTTGCCGGCTGATTCAAGAGCACAAGGTGAATGGTAGATATTTCAATGGACCACAGATGAGCACTTTGCTTATATTCAAGGATTGGTGTGATTATTAAATGCTTCTTTTTATAAAATTAGAAGATTTTAGGCAGTCGGCTAAAGTCGATGTGAACAAACAAAAACATATAAAAATCGAAATGTCAAAAGCTGTTATTTTATTAGGGCTGTGTTCGCAATGTTGGGGACTTTTGCAGAGCGTCTTAAACTGTTATAGATTTATTCTATGTTTTTTAATATTATTTATCGCAGTAAATGAGTAAAGTGTAATTAGTATAATTCTTCAGCACGTAATTACCAACACTACTTTATACTTGACACTCCTGGGATTGACATTTATTCCAATTGGAGACTTTAGGGTTCTCTTTGCTGATAGATATTCAGGGCTATCGGCAATTCCGAGGGAAAAAAATTCCCCCCGAAACATTTTTGTTCCATGGAAAATATTCCTCGTATCGTGAATCTCCTTGGGAATTTCTTTCCCCCGGAATTTTCGAAGTTATTTTTCGAAGGCGTTGACAGATATCAATTGTGATTTTGAATTGTCAATTGGGCTCATATTTGAGAATATTTTGCAAATATTTGTTAGAAAACAATTAGTTTTGATAATTTCATCAGTTATTGTAAAGTCGCGAATTCAATTTACATATTAGTATTTTTGTAAAGTGCAAAGAAAGTGTTCGATTGTTAAAAATAGAAAAAAATTCAAAATGCACAGCGCAGCAGTTAGATTGCTGGCCGAGTAAGCAATTCAAAAATAAAAAAAATAAGTGAAACTAAATGGAAGAACTTTAAGAGATAAATCAAATCCCTTAGAGTTACCAGAGGCGTTGTAAGTAGAAATTAAATAGCTTTTGCAATATAGATAGTTATTATTACATATTTCTTCTTTATTAGATTTTACCAATACTACAGGGTCAATAAACCAATACCAAGTACTTACATACAAATGGTTGCTCTCCACTCAAAACAGAAACACACATGAAATTTGATTAAATATCCGTTTATTTGCTTTCAATCTGTAATTTATTCTATCTGTTGTTTGAAGTTTACAAATAAAAACGCCAAAAAACCGCAAACTTCCAACTTTAAACCGTACAATAAACTGCTTACGTTTTGAACTTACACCTACAAATTTGAAAGGGAAATATTCCGGAGGGAATCCCATCAAATTCCGTTTGGAATTTTTGTTCGCGATACCAATTTATTCCGGGGGGAATTTATTCCCTTTTTCAAAATTCATTTGCCGATACCTATTTTTGAAAAATGGGGAATATTGCGGGGGGAATTTTGTTTACGATAGCCCTGATTATGTTTATGACACTATTCCATAGAACCAACAACACACAAAATGTCACTTCGTTACAATAGACGTTTTTATTTTATTCTGATATAATTCATTGATTGCCATGGTTTACAGCAGGTTGACAGCAACAGTGTGTGATCCTCAGATCCCACTGTTGTAAACAATGAATGTAGCTCATCGACTAAAAAAAGGCACACCTTAATGTATTTGCAAGATTTTAAGATCTAACACTTCGCATTTAAAATCTTGTAGTCCAATATTGCAATTCTGAACAAACGAAGACTACAAATTTTAGTAGAATTGCCGAAAACAACATTTTATTTTCGTTTTGTGTACTAGTTCTAAATTATGCGTTCGCCATCGTTTTCTACAATTATAAAGTAATTTTGATAAAATCTCTTACGTTTATGTCACCAAATGATCTAAATTGAATTTTCTTCCGGACTGTAGATTTTTCGTGTAGAACACGTAGATGGCACTGCTGTCAGTCGGCATCTATAATTTGACAGTTTTCTTTCACGAAATCTACACGTCACGGCTCCGTCAACGAAGTGAACGGCAAACTTTTGCTTTTTCTTTTCGAAGTAAACTTACCACAGTCGTCGTCGTGTCACTTGTTCCCGATCGGTTCTAAAAAAATATCGACAGTAATCGGTTTGTTGCCCTAATTACCTGTAAATATATCAAAGTAAGTCACCTATTACAACAATCAAGTTAACATTTACTTCATATACCAACGTTTTTATTGAAAATAAAGTAAATTTTCGACTAACCTCCATCCACGTCAACAGGGCTCTCAAGTGAAATTAATAATTTCTCCAAAAAGGGGTAATTTCTAATCGACTTTTCTATTGTGTCATTCCAGAATGTACAAATTCGGTCTTCTTTGCATTGCCCTTTTGGGCATGTTAAACTGCTGTCTCTCTTCTGAAGATGAGACCAGTGCCAGACTTTTGGTGTCCAAGCAAATCATGAACAAATACCTCGTCGAGAAGAGTGATTTAGTGGTCAAGTACACAGTCTACAATGTAGGCAACGGAGCTGCTGTTAACGTTAAACTAGTAGACAATGGATTCCATCCAGAAGCTTTCGAAGTGGTTGGTGGACAGCTAAGTGCTAATGTGGATCGTATCGCTCCCCAGACCAACTACACTCATGTAGTTGTTGTTCGTCCAAAGTCATACGGATACTTTAATTTCACAGCAGCTGAGGTCAGCTATAAGCCAGTTGAGGAAGCCGAAAAGGTAAGGAGCTTTTAATTCTTCATTTCGCAAGTGGTATAACAATCTTCTTTGTAGATCCAATTGGCAATCAGTTCCGAACCCGGTGAGGGAGGTATCGTCAATCTGACTGAATTCAATAAGCGTTTCTCTTCACATTTCTTCGATTGGGTTGCCTTCGCTATCATGACTCTGCCGTCGTTGGCCATTCCATTGGCTCTGTGGCACACATCCAAGAGCAAATACGAGAAGTACAACAAAAATAAGAAGCACTAAGTGCCACGAGTAGCTGAACGCATTAGTTTGTCACTAACTTTACGTAGATTCCACTTTCTTTTTCAAAAATTTCAAAACATAAGACTCATGTGCGAAGATATGTAGTTGACTTCATTTTTTGTTCGATTAATAATTTCTTTAGTAATGAAAGAGTAACATCTTAGAATCGTTTTAGATTTGTCCTAAGACGCTGTGTCGAAACAATATTATTTAAACAGCACAGTTTAACGTTAAGTTATTGTGTCGTTGGAGATTTTGTATTAAAATAAAAGAAAATAGAAAATAAACCTTGTTTCATTTTTAAATTTCGTGTTCGATTTTTCCTTTTTTGCAAGATCACGGGAAATTATGTTGAAGATTCCATGGACGGATCATCTCGAGGCATCTGAATAATACAATTTGCAAACTTATCTATAGATCAATGTAGTGGTAAGTGTGTTGGACTACTACTAGAGGGGTCCAGGTTCGATTATAAAAAAAAAAAAAACAATTTCATCTTAAGGTTTTTTGCACTGCGCCACCTCTCGCGAACGTCTGACAAACATCCGAGAGTTTAACTGTCGTGAAAGAGCTTCTCAGTTAGCCGTTTGAACTCGGCATATACTGTAGATCCCTTCCATTCCAGGCATGACCTGTTGCGCCAACTACTTTGTCGCGGCTACTATCATTGCAAATCATTACTTTATGTTTGGAGATAACAAAATATTAGTATTGTGCCATTTCTGGACAATGCATATAAAAACACATACTCAAAATGTTGTGCTCATTTACCATCACTAACGATCAGTCCACGACGGATATAAGAAATCTCTAAAATACCAAAAAATTGTTTCCTTTCTCCGAGGTGTTCTTATATGCGAAGACTTTACAAGATACAAACTCTTAGGTGTTTCCACATGCGTTTCTTATAAGCAAAGTGATGTTATACGAGTGTTTCTTATATCCATCGTGGACTGGGGCCCTACTCTGTATTTCGTTCCGAAAGTGAAAATTTTCGAAAACGAATATTTCGTACTCTCTATTTCTAAAGTGGAAAGAAATTTACTACTTTTGGAATGACAATTCCGAAAGTGGAATTTTCGTACCTGGTAACTCGTTTATGAATGTCGAAAGCATTCGAAAACGGAAAATTTGTTTCTACAACCAATGTGATGACGGAAATGACGACGAATGTCTTCAAATGTATGTTTTTTATAGACAAACTTAGTTTTAACAACAATTCAAGCAAATAAATTTAATTAAAGTGAATCTTCGAGCAGAAAAATGGACACAAAACAGAATTTTTGAATTAAATATTCACGTTCATACGAGAGACTCCATACATGTGAATCATGTGCTGCACCACCGTACTTTGCATTTACTGCCCGTATGAACATTTTCATGGTCACATATATATAATTTGTAAAAACTTTCATTGTTTTAAGAAATAATGAAGATTATGTTTTTTCTTACGTTTTATTTCACTCATTTTAAAATTTATATGTTTTGGACACAATACTTTTACTATCACACTGCAGACATTTGCAACAGCTATTGATGTTGTTTGTTGTGCTAGTTTCAAGATAGTTGGAACTGCAGTTGATCTTAAAGGAGCAGAGTTCATCTTAAAACATACAAAAAAGCGTTCTTCGAAAGGAGAAAGTTCTGAACAAAACTAAAATAATAAACAATAGTTAAATAGTGAAATGAATCTTTGCCACCAATACCTAAAATTTTACATTTTGTCACACATTTTCATTATATTTGTTTTGTCCCGTATAATTTTTCGTTCAATTCGTTCTTTATTATTTTCTGCATCCATCCAAAGTGCAACCGAATCCATTTTTTTGTTTTATTTTTCTTTCAAAATCGCAATTTTGTCTTATCCGCCTTGTTTGTTATTTGTTTTGAATTCTTGATTTGGCAGATTTCATGAGAACTAATTCGAGACTCGAAACAACCAATCCGTAAAAGGGAAAAGTGTTTTTTTCCATTCCGAATGTTTAACAGAGTACAAAATCAAAAGCGGAACGAAAAGCACTTTCGAATAGAAATTACTTTCGGAACGAAATACAGAGTAGGGCCCCTGTACTTTATATTGACAGTTTGACAATTGTCACCACATGAAACCACTGGGACCCCTGTCGATAATATACGGAGTTATTTAACACTTTTTCAGTTAACTCATCCAACAGCTCTCTCGCAACTCGCCCTTCATGGAATATTGCTCATCAATTCAATACCACTGACATATCTATTCAACCTGTTATAGGTAATGACACGACCGCCTTACTTCAGCTTTAAAAACCGACTCGCCGCTTACAGTTCGGTCTGCTTGGAGCTTCGGGGTAATTTTGCCCAATACTGCCATGCCATACATATACTACAGTTGTGCAAAAACAGGTCTGTTCCTTTACTTTAAAATCTTACGAATTTGTACTAATTCTTACTCAATGCTGTTCCTTAACTCGAAAAATCCGTAAAAGAGATCGTCGTCGATATAGCAAGATATTACCCCTCCAAGGCTGTCAGACATCTTACAATACAATTAACATCTGATTTTAAATTTGTTGCCCTATTTGGCATAAACGCGTGCATTTGTTTTAATTTTTTGCGTATTAAAAGTGTATCAACAGGCAGGAAAATAAAATTGAATGTTCTCCTCAAGATTCATTTCGAAAGTGGAAACGAAATTCTTCCTCGCTGTAGCAAGGAGTACTAATCTCAACCATGGTAATTCCCGAATGCTTGTAGTTCAATCAGTCAAACTCTTCCACATACCTACTCGGATTCATTAAGAAGAAGTTCGATTAATTTCAGATCACTTTCATCGCTACTTAGATGATGTAACTAATTCTCTTAGACCCGTTTGCTGATACTATTCATAGCGATTTAAGTTCGACTTAAAATCTTATGTGACAGTTTATGACATAGAAAAAGTAGCCCATAAGGTATTTAAGTAGAACTTAAATCGCTATGAGTAGTATCAGCAAACGGGCCTTAGTGAATTAGCAAAGTTTATCAGACATTTTAACGACTTTTCGTACCACTTTTTTGAATAATTGAATTTATGTATCTGTCATTTTTCATATGTCGTTTTCCATTGGGCAGAAAGAAGCGTCCGGAAGAGTCCGGAATCAAAAAAATCACTTCTGAAACCGTTCCATTGGCACAAAAAATGCTCTTCTGGTGATTCTGAGGAGAGAATTTCGCTTCTGGATTTGAAGTCAGAATCCATTCAAGAAGCACTCACACAAGTGTAGTTTGTGTATTTTATAAAATTCAACTGACGGCTGCCGTAGATTATATTTTGGCATTTCACCAATACTCTTGTGGATTCAATCAGAAGCAGAAGCAGTTTGCTTGTTCCATTACTACAAAAGCGTTTCCTAACTTCTTCGTGTCTCTCTGTTTGAGAGAATTGATCCCCATCACCACCATTTTGACTACAAAATTAAAGGAACGGACCTTATATTGACTGCCAGCAACTAATTATACGTGTCGAACTGGACACATTTGTAACTAAGGATCAAATGGTGTTTTAATAATTGCAGACGACTACGATGTGTTTAAGTTTAGGTGAAGTCAGTTTTTCTCTGTAATTAAATACTACACCAATGGTTCTCTCTTTTTTTTCTGATCATCAAACAAATGGAGTTGGCTTTTTGATTTTTTGTATTAATTGCTTAAATTCCTTTATTACACAGAAATCAAATTGTTTTTGTTCATCTGCTGCTTTTAAATTTTCCATTAAAATCAATTGTTTTTGTTTTCATTTTAAATTAGAATATATAATTTAAATTTATTAGTACATATATATATATATATATAATAATTCATGATAAATTTGTCTTACAGTTATATTTCTTAATTCTTCTTGTGAACGTAAAGCAAACCTCTTGTTTTTCTTCCTTTAGCAAAGAATATACATGTGTATACTGTCGTTTTCTCTTTCAAAAACCGCGATAGCTTAGATCGAAAATATTAAATAATAATAAAAAAAAAGAGAACACATATCCATACATGTATTTATATACGAGCAACTTTGTTATGAATAGAAAATAGCTTAAACTTAAATTAACTAAAAAAAAACGCAGCAGTTTTATAAATTAACCCTAAATCGAGATGCCTAAGAGAAAATACAATAATTAAGCCATTTACGGTGTAATTAATTTAAAATAAAAATCCTTCTAAATGTTGTTGTAAATAATATTGTTTAGCTAAATTAAAAAATATACTTTTCATTTCATATCCGCGTTTTTGTTATGATCACAAAATACAATAAAATAATCCACGGCATTGCGTTTATACATAAATCAATAATGAAACACCAAACAAATTTGGTACGAAATTCATAAAATCTTCATCTAAACATTAGTTTGTATTGTAAAAAAAAAAAACTAAACATTTATGTACAGAAATAAAGTTTATCTGATGAATTCGTTTATCGACTAAGCGAAAAAAATTAAATAAAAACACTCGCACACAAGGTTAATGTTAATGATGATTTAGATGATTTTCTTATTTGCTTAATAAAATCAATAACTTTGTTTTGTACTACTGTTTTTATACATTAGTAGCAGAACTTTTTTTTCTTTTGCTTTGTGAACAGCATAACGAATATACAATTCGTATTGAAATAAGGTTTTAAGAAATATTTACTTGCTCGAACGCATATTTAGGAAACAAGACAGAAAGAAATGTTTGTCAACTCATTCGATAAAATCGTTTGTTTGCTTTTTATTCGTGTTTTCCTTAAGTCGATTTGTTTGAAATGATCTCTTACAAGTAATTTGTTTATATATATGTATGTTCACCCGACTAAATCTAAATTGATTTTTTTTTGCAATTTGTTGTTGCAATAACCGTCAATCGTTCTAAAATCGTGAATTTGTTTTTGTGTTCGTGTTTTTTTTTTTATATTCTTTTATAAATATGATATTACGTTCTTCTCTGCACTTTGTTTATTAAATATTAATTTTATTATTATTTTAGTTAATAAATGTATATGGAAATATCATTTGATTGAAATAATTTAACTATTCACAAGGATATATAAATAATTAGTTATTATTATTAATTCTGTTTAACTTGATTTATTTTAACTAATAATACGGTTTTTTTTTTTTTTGTTTTGTAAATTTATAGAGTTTTACAGATTCTTTAGAAAATACATTTCAAATCACCATTGCAATGTGTTGCTGTTGCTGTTGAAAACTCGCCGACTTCTCAACGCAATTGATTTCTGTAACAAAATAAGAAAAGCAGCCAACAAGTTAGTGATGTCGCTGCTGAGTCTAAGGTGTGGATCAGGCCAGTATCTTAGGGGTTTCGATGAAATTTATATATGTTGTAAGATATGTTGCTACACACGGAGAGTGAAATTGCATCTTTGTCTTGTAAAAAAATCGCCATGCACATTATTATTTCGTTTTACGAAAGCCGCGAAATATCGGGACAGAGCTTTTTATTGTTTGAGAGGAAGTTTTGCTTCACAGGTTGCTTAAAATTGTTACAAAAAATTACGTTTACGTATTAATATTGCTGTGTAGTTTACTCAATATTGCAAAAAATGACAGTTGAACTGTATCAAGTAGTTTAAAATATCAGTCAAGCTCACTGTCATATAGTTTCTTGTCAAGTCGACGGACTACTACATTTTTTTCCCCGAAAACTACTTCAAATTGTTCGGTTGTTGAAACAACCCACATTTTGCAATATTCAGCAAAATTCAACGAAATGGCTGACCGAACAAATGTCACAACTCACAACTTAAAATCATTTTCCACCATTAATTGATGGGCTAATATTATTCTGAAATGTACTAAATTCATTTTGTTTGTTAATTAATGCGATCGAAATTTGTAACCAAATCAGTCTGCACACGCAGTTTAACGTCTAGTGTCTCACAGCTGATTGAAACGTCAAATGAAAACTAGTTGGTGGTTGGTGTGAATGCATCGACGAGATTTCGAGGAAAATACGGTTTTCGGCTTGGTGTGAAAAGCCTATTAAGCAACATAGCTGTGAGTTTGTTTGCTTCTTTTTTTTTTTTTGGCTCAGTGTCACTTCTAGTGTTCTTAGATCTTTGATTATGAATGTATGAACTCCAGCCCATGGATTCTCTGGTGCTGATTTTTCGAGCGGTGACGCTTGGTATGGCCGTTGAGTCGGTAACTGAAACTGACATCATAACGTATACTTTGCGACATTTCCGACTTTTGGTAAAACATAGTTTGGTTAGAAATAAGTTTCTAATTTTCTACCGATTTTTAAATCAACTGAGAATGTTTTTAAAGAACATCGGTCCAAATCCTTTACCGGTGACTGAGATTTAACTTATCACTTTTAGATTAGACAAAGCGGTGCGACTAATCCTATGTATTTATTTTATTGTTGTATCTTCTACGTGAAGGTAAATCTAACTGAAGCTGATTACCAGGTCTACGTGAGCAAAGGATGCTCTAATGTATAATGTTCCATTGCTGCTTTGAGGTTAAGATCTTTAGAGAAAGAGATCAAAAAAGCATTTCAGTGTGTATTTACCACCATCCGATTATGAAACCTGTATAATCGGTTTTAACTCCGACTCATTTAAAACAAGCACATTTCTTTATAGACAGCATTTTAAGTAAGAGCTAATGTCACTATACTTTAAGTTAGGTTAGGTTAGGGTCGCAGACCAAAACAATTGCAGCCTCACTTAGGCCAGACTAGACCCATTGTAACACCGAAGGTTCAAATGATCGCAAAACTGCCCGTTGGACCAACAGGAGCTAAGAATAAAGCACTGGAGGCATCTGATACTTATATTGGCGAGTAGTGTCAAACAATTAATATTCTTCGAGATGTGCACATATTTACCCTACAACATAAATAATATTCATACTTGCATGAAAATCCATAAATTACAAGACTGATCCATTTTGTTCAACATCACTTTGTTTTTAGTTCAATTTATCTAAAGAAAATTATGTAAATCAAACAATAATATAAAATTTTTAAATTTGGAAACTTAGTGCAGACTATCGAAACCCTCAAAGGGGAAGGATATCACTGCCCACAAAGATTGTTTTTAGTAAAAGCTGTACTATGTTGTGCCAATTTGTTATAAAATATTGTTGTTCTTTAACGAACAAGCATACAAAAGAGTATAGTTAAGATGGGAAACAGAGTATATACTAACTTTTATAAATGGAAAACAATTTTAATTTGTTTTTTTCTTTTTTTTTTTTTTGTCGCGCACATAGACACGAACACAAGGAGAAGAAGTAGAAGAACAACATCCTTATTAATATGGTCATCCATTTATCTCGGTCTTTGTCTGTTGAATAGATTTGTTTTGATTGGTTTTTAAGTTAAATGGTTTTTTGTGTTGTTGTCGTTTTTGTATAGAGTAAAAGTAAAGAGGTATATAAAATAAAAATTTATCGAGTACGAGGTCTAAATATTATGTACTAAATTTTGTTTGTTAAATGTGAAATGAAGAGAGACAGCATGCGAGTTGAGAGGCTTAACTTGGAGGGGACAGAAAATTGCAAATTTGCTACTAAATTTCAGCATGTTTATAGATTTCTTCGGTATAATTTCATATTTCTCGTATAATTGAACTCCGTCGGAATAGTTACAGCTTATGCGACTATTATAAGTGAATTTTAATCCTTTTTTGAGACAAGTTCAAACTTCTAGAACTATATGATAGTTGGGCCCAAGCGAAGCATTGCTTTTCGTCGGTATGGCTTCGTTGGATTCTGTGTTGAACTTGTTGATAGTTGGCCCGAAACGATGCATTGCTTTTCGTCGGCATGGCTTCGTTGGATTCTGTGATGAACTTGGTTGCTCGAGGCTTCCTTTTTGAATCAAGACTGTACGTCTCTTTTTATGTTGGATAGGTACGAAAAAAAAAAACTTTTTCCGTTCTTTGTGCACTTTTGCGAACCTGAGGTCGAATCGCGTCGTCCGTGAACGAGGATTATGTGACGTAATGTGGTTTTGTTTCACATGTTAAATCAACATAATTCCGCGAACTTATAGCTCGTTCACGGATGTGGCGATTCGACCCCAGGATTCTTTCTCAGAGTTGCTTCAGATTGACCAATACAAGTGCGATTGAGTTTGACAACTGGTGGAGTTTGTTTTCGGAAAATGTTGGATTACTTACGTAGAAATGTTTATAAATCAATCGGAGAGAAAATTTCGAGTGTTTTAACTTAATGTTTAACCAGTGAATGGAAAACGTGCCGAAAAGTGTCGAAGATCCAATCACATGAATATAAAACAAGTGACATTTGTCACGAAATCTCAGAGCGAATCTGCAGAAGTCCAATCGAATACCTAGCCGATCCAATACCAACCGAATACCACTTAATAATCATATTTAGTGTCCAGGCTAATTTTCACGAGCTCACGACGTCGAATTTGTACATATAAAGCAACCATTTGTAACCTACAAAATATTTTTTTATGGGAAGGTTACAAATGATAAGGCCCATTGTTCCATACAACTTTATGTGGGTCCACTCAAAACACAGATCAGCTCTTGCAAAGCTCATTACAAATAAATTGCTATAAAGTTTTTCTATGCTACAAGTGAATGCAGTAATGATTCGGACCTCCAAGTGTTTTACCCCCAACTAGATGTAGGCATATCTCTCTCTCTCTCACCCTTTTTCCTGTTAATGGTCAAATGAGAAAATTACCTGAAATACTGATCGTGCAGCGATTGCCGTTGAAATTCAGCCGCCTGTAAATACTGTATGTATGCAATTAATGACGTTTAATATTTTAATAAATATAGAAAAACCTGAAGCTGATCAGCGTACGACATCCGAAGCAAAACATCCGAATGCGGCTCCCTCGGCATAAGCATATTTGGTCTCGGATATGGTCCAACATTCGCTAAAGGGACAAACAAAACAAATACACAAGTGATGATTAGTAAGACGGCTGGGCGTGGGTACGATGAGTTTTTGTCTTCAAAAGGGGGTTTCTTTTTTTTTTTGATCTTTTTTTGTTAATTAATATTGAATACAAACTCACGTGGCAGTTGAAATCCGGCCTCCTGTTGTTGCTGTGAAGGCAAATGTAAATGAGTATGAGAATGTGCATGATATTCTCGGGTCAATCGTATCTGAAAATTGTTTCAATAAAGCGATTTTTTTGTTCAGTTTTTCAGTGTTTTCAGGAGTTTTTTTTTTTTTTTTTTTAGTTTTTTTTTTTCGATTACATTCATTCGTTTCATTCAACAGACTGAAAGCGCGCGAGGATTCAGAGAGTGCACGTAACAAAAAGCGTTAATAAGCCAAAAATGGTGAAAGAGTCTCTATTAATTTGCACACTGAACCGAACTGTCGGTTTTGTTGTTAATGAGCTATCGAAATGAAATGTGTGTGTGTGTGTTTGTTTGGAATGTTAAATGAATTCCTGCACCTTTTTGTTTTTCTTTTTTTTTTTTTTGCCCCAGAAAGCAGAACTTTTGTCTGTTGGATGATTGTTATTACAAATAAATGTGGGTAGGTGGTGTGGTGTGTTTTTTTTTACCGATGTGTGTGTAAATATGTATAATGTGGGAGTGTATTATGTTTTAAGAACAAACACAAACAGTTAACAGTTGGGAACGAGCAGACACTATTTATTGGTTGTTATGGGTTAATTCGCAATTTTGATTTTCCAAATACGATTGATAAGTTATGACTAGATATATATTTATAAGAGAGAACAATAACGTTGAGGTCGTTCACACTCCTCCCGTAAGGAATATTGAATTATAGAAGAGAGCATCTTACCATGTGTTCGTTTGGATCCATGCCAACGTGATGTGGGGGTGGTATGCCTAAGCGTTCCCTTTCCATTTGTGATATTGCAGCGGGATTTGCATACAGCGGGAATTGTGAAGGATGCATTCCTCTGAAAAGATTGATATTATTATTATTATTAATTTATTGACAATGGATTTAAAGTACACTGCTAATAACGACATTTAACGAGCGCTAGCTGCAGAGGCTTTCGGCTCAAATTTAAAATAGTAAAAGAAGGTAATATAGGGGTTACAGAGTAATATTGTACATTATAAGTAATTTGTTGACTATCTTTATGTTGTCAAATGATGGTTTACTTAGTATGTTGACAATGTCTGTTTTTAGATGACGCTTTGCTTGATCTGATGATAGATAGCAGTGCCCAATTATGTGTTCCATATTTAAAGGGTTGCTACATTTGCTGCAGATTGGTGGTGGTTCGTTTTTTAGTAGGTGTTGGTGGGTAATGGCTCCGTGTCCTATACGCAGTCTGACGAAATTTTTAAGCATTGCTTTGGTGGCGGAGGCTGGGTACTTAAGTTTAGACTTAGTTGGGTTGATCTTGGTGTAGTGGTGGTCGTAGAGTTTCCAGTTGTTGAGCTGATGGGACCGAATAGTACTTTCAATCGAGCGTTTAAGATCGCCTTGGCTATATGTGTTGCGCAAGAAGGTGGGGGCGATACAGGCGGAGTTTGCGGCATTGTCGGCTGCTTCATTGCCGTGTATGCCAACATGTCCTGGCACCCACATTAACTGTGTCTTGGCTATGTCTTTGAGGAGCTTGTCTCGGATTCTGGCGACGATTGAGACATTGTTTTTGGGGTTGAGGATTCCACGCAAGACGGAGCGACTGTCGGAGCAGATAACAAACTTGCCGTTTAGGAGGCTTGTAAGTTTTAGCGCTTCGAGGATGGCCAGAGCTTCTGTTGTAAAGATGGATGCGGTTTCGGATACAATCCCTTGTTTGAGTAGAGTGCCATCCTCTAAGGTGACTGCAAATCCAGTGTTGTGTTCGGTTTTAGAGCCATCTGTGTAGATTAAAGTCCATCCTTTTGAGGTTAGTTCGGATGATATGTCTTGGAAAAGCGAGCGGTATAACCGACGGTTGGTATTTCCTTTTGGTAGTTTGCTGAGTTCGAGTCTTACGGAGTTGTTGCTGATTGTCCATGGTGGCTGTGACGAGGAGAATTTTGTGAACACTTTAAAAGGAATTTCCAGCTGTTTCCCTAGTGCCAACGAGAGCTCCATTGCGGAGGGTATTCTTTTTTTTCTCTTTAATTTGAATATGGCGAGGATGTCTTTATCGATGATAGAGCCAGTTGCGAAGGAGAGTTTAGTAATGAGGTTAGCTAAGATTTCCCAGTAACGGTCTTCTACTGATGGCAGCCCTGCTTCTGCTAGGATGTTCTTGATGGGGGATGTGTGGTAGGCGTTGATGCTTCTTCTGGCGGCTTGGTGATATGGGGCCTTGATGAGTTGTAGGGTAGACTTTGGGGAGGATCCGTATATGGATAAGGCGTAGTCGATCTTACTAAGTATAAGTGTTTTAGTTACATTACAGAGTGAATTTATATGTGCACTACTCTTATTACTCGAGAGATACTTAATTATATTACACCTTGCAGAAAGATTGATATTTTTGTTGATAAAGGTACATAGGTCAAGGTCAGTGTTGGGCTGTGGATTCAAAAGGCAAATGGATATATTTAATTTTTTAGGTGACTTCCTGGGGATCCGTTTTGCTCTTGTTGTCACTTCTGCCTTTACTTTTGGTTTTTTCTGTCTTTTGGTAGTAAAAGCCACCGATTAAGCGACTTTCTGACGATCACACGTCGGATAAGCAATCGGCAGCTGTCCCAGTTAACCCACTCGGGATATTAACGCTTTCTCAATTACCTATATATTGCCATATCGATCCGCTTTAAGCAAACTTATTGCAACATATTCATCAAACTTTGTTACACAGTGGGGCGAATACTTCGCTAAAAAAACAACTTTTGGATTCTAAGGCGACAACTGGTAAAATCTGTAATTTCTCGATGATTTTTTGTGTGCAAGCGACTATTGGCTCTTCCTGGAACGCGACCATTCGCTCCTCTGGTTTTAACTACTTAACAGCATCAGAAACAACTGAATAAATGTCCATCTACATCTACAGCGATTGCTCCAAAAAAAAAAAACAAAAGCAGGATATGAAAGCCACCAGTAACTTTTACCTTTGACAGTCTACCCACACAGTTCTATTGATTTGAAGAAGTAAAACTCACCTCATTCTATAGTATTCCATCCAGTGCGGATCCAACCGTGATTGACTAGCAGCGGCAGCTGCTTGTGCGTTCTTAATATCCTCGAGTTCTCTGTAATTACCAAAAAAGAAGCAAAGTTGTCTTCAATTAGTGTTTTTCTCTGATCAAATTCCGCAGAAAAATAATTTCACTGATTAGTGAAAGAGAGAGAGAGCAGAGCGTCTTCTGGCGAAAAAATAAAAATCAATTAAAGAAGAAGATTTAAATAAATAAACCAGTCCTAGATAGCATTGGTGTACTGTGTTGCAGCTGTTCAGCGTAGTTTTGTTGGTGCACATGCATCTATTATGAGTCTTAAGCGTAAATCAAGAAAGCACAAGTAGGTATGAAGACATGCTTGCAGCGGATGCGGTGTTGGGATAATGAATATTATTTTTTTTGGAAAATATGCAAGCTGATGAGTTTGTTAACAAAGTATACATACAATACATGGAGAGAGGAATGGCAGAGGCCAGGCGGGTTGGAAACTAAAGGGCGAGTGATGCGTGTGTTTGAAGAGGGGATAACTATATGTTTGGGGCGGGGGGAGAAGAAAAGAAGACTAGCTGTTTCGTTTTCACTTTAAAATACTCGATTTGTAATTAAATATTAACTGTACCTCTCTCTACTATACATTGGCCCCATTGGGTGATGATATGGTGCTACCATCGGTTCAACAGGGCTGAAATATTTAAAAATAAGATTTGCAAAAATTATTTTTAAATAATTTCAGAGAATAGAATTAGTATGGAATAATGGAAAATGGTTTTTAAGAGGAAAATTTAATTGCATTTGACATATGGGTACTTTTTTTTTTTTTGCGGAATTTTGTTCCTCGAGGGATACGGATTTGGTTTTTTTTTTTTTTTTTTTTTGTTAAATTTTGATTGCCAATGGAAGTAAGCCTTAGAAGTGAGTGTGTGTAACAAGAAAGAGGAGTCAAAAGAGGGCGAGGGAATATGTGAACCAAAATCGGATTACAAACCTGAAAGCGACATGTGGCCTTGCATACTCTGACAGCTGTCGCAGGGCGGGTGTGTCGGCGTAGGGCGGTTTCAGCTCTGCTTTGAGTTTGGCTTGTTGGGCGGCTTGTTGGGCCGCTTGTGCCTGCTGTTGCTGTTGTTGCTGCTGCTGTTGTTGTTGCTAAGGGGACAGAGAAGGTGTTGAGTTAGTCAGAGGTAAGAGGTATATTTTTTTTCTTTTTTGTTCTTACCTGCCGTCGTTCCCTTTCCTTTTCGGCAATTTTTCTATCACGTTCCTCCCGCTTGCGGGCCAATTTAGAGTCAGCGACTGGTTTGAATATCAAATCAGTTCTTGTGCAGGAGTTGTAGTCTCCTCTGTCAATGTGACGTACAAATCTGGAAAATAGAGAGTGAAGATAATAACAATGCGGATGGTGAAGTGTGTATGGGTGCGATCGTACATTGCCGATTGGGATCGATGACATTCGGTATCATCGGGTTTCGCCTCGGGACTGGGTCCTCGGGGGATATTGTGCGTTGGACTGGGAATCTCTGGCTCTGGATCTGGTTCAATATCGATTGGCACTGTGAAAATGGAAAGAAATGTTAGTTTTGATGCGATGTGTATGTGACGTGGTGCAACTCACAAGGTTCCGTTGAGTGATGACTGCTGAGGTTGCTGCTCGCCGAGTGTGCGTGTGCCCGCAGTGCGTCCATATGACTGGTGGGCTTTACAAGCGTCGGCGAGTTCTCTTGGAACGCTGGATGCTGTTGTGGTGGGTAGGCTGGATGCGAACCTGGATACTGAGATTGCGGTCCTCCTCCTGGTCCTCCGGGACCACCAGGAGGACCTCCACCACTGGTTGGAGTTGAACTAGCGCTGTTGCCGCTGTTGCTGCCCTGTGGCGTCTTTGGTGTGGGTGGTTTGATTTTGTGCTGCATATTTTGTGAATTCTGCTTGTCCATTGACGAGGAGTGCGAGTTCTCATCGGGCCGGGTTGCCGTCGATTGCGGAGGCATACCCTGATGGTGGGCCATTACCGCCGCTGGATCGAGAGGTCCCGATGGTGGTGGCGGTTTCATGTAGGCCGTTGGGAAGCCAGGACCATACGGGTGATAGGGGTAGGGCGAGTTAAACGGATTGTGATGGTGTGAGTAGAACATCGATGGGTGCAACAGGTGATGGGGATATGGCGCTTGTCCGGGATGCACTCCAATTTGTGGCATTCCTCCGCCGGGTGCAATCAACGGCAGAGGCAACGGCATCTGCGGATGGCGTATTACCGGCGGTGATGCCCCAGGTCGCAGATGTGGCGGCGGTGAAGTACCCAAGCCCCGCTGACCCTGAGGACCGTACATTTTACTCAATGGACTGGCCATCAAAGCAGACGCACTCGATACGGGTGGCGGTGTCATATGCGGCGATTGTTGGCGCAGCAAGGCATGGCGGTCGCGTTCAGCGACGGCAGCAGCGGCTGCTGAGAGCGCCGACGCAGACGGGTGATGACCGAGAGGACTCTGTGGCACTGGGTGGAGAGGTGATTGTCGACTAATGTTGCCTCCACTCGATGACGGCGATGGCGGGCGATGGGAGGAAGATCCAGACGAGGAATTGTTGTGCATTTGTGGGCCGGAAGATGGCGCTGAACTGTTTTGAACGCTAGGACTAGCTCGACTAAATGCCGACGATGGCACCGTTGTCGTGGTTTGCACCGATGAAGCGGATGATACCGACGACGGAATACCACCGACTGGGGGTGTACGTCTGCTAATTCCAGAGTCGGCGATGCCACCCATCGACGCTCCGATCAGAGAGAGCGGAGCACCGGGTCCACCAGCACCCCCCATTCCAGGACCGCCCATCATATGTGAAGGATGATGAACCGGATGGCCTTGCATTTGCATGTGCGGGTGAAGTGGCATCGGGTGACCGAGCATTCCTGAGGGATGATTGGCCAGCCCTGGCAGTGGGGATGTTCGGTGTGGCGGTTGATTCTGTTGCATCTGTTGCTCCCTGCTATTGTTCTGTGAATTGGAATTGTTGTGCGACTCCATAGAGCGTTGTTGCGCCGGGGAAGGCGTTCGCACGCCTTGTTGTTGACCGGCTGGCGATGGCTGCTGCATTGACGATGAGTGATGGCTTTGCGGAGGCGGTGGGATACCATGCCCTCCGTGCCCTTGCAGGGACAACGGAATTCCCGGATGATGCAACGATGGCGGAATATCTTGATGTGGTCTGTGCAGCGGTGGGAGGTGGCCAGGTTGCATGTGTTGCAGCGAATTTGGCGGCATGAGTATATTTTGTGCCGACGACGGAGGCATCAGCATACTCGCCGAAGACGTCGGGATGTTCGACGAATTGGAATTTTGTGACTGTTGCTGTTGTTGTTGTTGTTGCTGCTGTTGCTGCTGCTGCTGTTGTTGTTGCTGCTGTTGCTGTTGTTGTTGATGCTGCTGTTGCTGCTGCTGTTGTTGTTGTTGCAGCTGCTGCTGCTGCAGCTGTTGCTGTTGCAGTTGATGTTGCTGTTGCAGCTGTTGCTGTTGCGAAGCCAGCGAGTTCAACATACCTGGATGAGTGGGTGTCGGATGATGCAGCGATGCGTTTGGTGGCATTCCTGGATGCTGTGAAACCAAGTTCTGTGGATGCATGCCCGCGGGCACAGCTGAAGGCATATGGGGTGAGGGATGTGGTGAATGGAATTGTTGTGACTGTTGTGAATTGCTATTGCTACCCTGACTGTCCTGATTGGGTGTCGACCTTGACGACGCATCAATTGGACTCTCCGATGGTGGATACTTGCCGCCAGACCCACCACTCTGCGGATCACTGTACGGACTGCTTTTGATGAGGTTCTCCCCGTGGTAGGCTGACTTGAGCGCCCCTTCTTGTGGGGGGTACTTCAAATCCTGAGCCTGCTGATGACCGGGCGGCGGTCCCAGGCCGTACTTGGCAGTCATTGGATCGCCATACTTGAGCATTATGCTCGAGTCATATGGCGAACGGGACAATGGATGTACGTCGGCCTGGTAGTGTGGCTTCGGCATGGCAACTGGATTCTGATTGGGATCACCACCGAGTTGAGGATATTTCATTTGTTGGTTCTCTTGCGACGGATGCTGCTGATATGCCTTGAGATCGGGGATCTTGATGGCTTCATTAAATGACTTCGGTGGTAGCCCGTGATCCATGCCGTATTTGAGCTCGTATTTCCCTGGCATTTCCTGCCCATATTTCATGGGCTCACACGGTGGCGGATATTTCATTTCATGCGGGAACTTCGGCACCACCTCACTAGGCGGATTGTACTTGATCGCATCGTTGTACTTCATGTCAATATCGCCAGGATATTTGACCTCGTTGCCAGGATTGCCAAATTTGATGTGACTATCGAACGGTGTCGGTTGGCTGTCGTATTTATGCTCCTGTGGCTCATTGACGCCTGCCTGTGAATTGAGAACGGATTGTGGCGGCCCGATTGGCATGCCGGCGGGTGAAATATTTACATTTGGTTTGGCATCTTCGCTCTTGACCTCGATTTTAACTTTCAGGTCTTGTGGTTCATTGCTATTTTGATTGCAGGTTGCGTCCATTGATGATGAGTCCTCCAGTGGCTCTTTCTTAATGTACACTTCCTTCGCGGAATATTCAATTGACGGCGGAGGCTGTCCAACAGCAGCAATTTGCGGCTGCGTTGGTGGTACTCCCCCGAGCGGTGCCTGTTGCAATAAAATATTCGCCTCCTGCTTCATATTGGCGATCTTAGATAGCATCTCCTGTTCCTTCGGAACGTAGACACTATTATTCACCAAATCCTCAGCTGGAGCAACAGGAAGCTGTACTGGCATTTCCTGTGACACGTCATTCTCATTCAACTGTTCGTCCGCCGTCTGCTGTGATAGTTTTCCACCCGAAACACTGTCTTCGCCACCGGACTGTTGCTTCTCAACCACCAATTGCTGTGGCTGTTGTGTCACAATTGGCGCCTGCTGATTGGTCTCCTCATCTTGTTCCAACTCCTTTTCCGCCTTCACAGCATTTTCCCCAGTGGGCACTATCACCTTCTCATCGATCGTCTTCTCGTCGACATCCTTCGGTGTAATGCCGCCAACCCCAATGATCTGGGGCGGCTCCGGTGTATCATTGGTATTCTCACCATCGTCCAACACCGAATCGGGCCGACTATCCGAGTTCATACTCTCCACCGGACTGTCCGATCTCTTTCGCTTCTCCTTGCTATCATCGGTGATGTCGCCGTCCGTGTCGGACCGCTTCTTCTTGTTAGGCGTATCCTGTTTCGCCTGCTTGCGTTTGTTATTGCTCTCCGTTTTGGTTGGTGTTTTTGGACTGTTGGTGTCAGTAACTTCTGGCGTTTCGGTACCACCTCGTTTCGGTCTCTTACCATTGGCCGCTTGTTCTTTATTATTGTTTGGTTGTTTGTTGCGTGTCCTCATCCTAGACGGTGATTCATCCCTTTTGTTTGTTAAGCTCGAATCACTGTCACATTCGCTAACGTCGTCCTCTGTTAATGAGCTGTTCTCCTCTTTGGATACGGGCGATGGTCGTGATTCGGTGGTGGCCTGTGGTTCGGGTGTGTCCTCCTTTTTGGGTGGCGTGTTGCTGGCTCGCGTAACACGATTGCGACGTAACGACGATTGTCGGCGACGACGGTGCGGCCGATTATTATTGGCGCCTGGTGTTTTCTTCCACAAGTAGTAGAATTCAACTAGCTCGGGCGTTTCCTTGTGCGGTAATAGATCTTTGTGAATGCGAAAGAAATTCTTGCCAAATTGTCGTAAACCTTTTATGAATTTCTTTGTTTCATCTTCTGTCCATTTCTTGTCAATTCCTTTGGAGACTGGGCATTTAACTAGCGCTTGCAGGGCTGTGCCTGTATCATAACCGGAATCGTGTAACTGTAAATGGATACAAGCGGCAGCTGGTTAGTGTTGTTATGGAAATAAATATAAAGCCAAAAGCCTTTTCGAGTATGGAAAAGAAACAACTTGACTTGATAGAAACATGGTTCTAATCACCAGTGAATAATTTCAAAAACCTAGCCCTAGCTACTAAAGCTAACTAGAGTTATTCGAAAGACTTAAAACTTCAAATCTGGCGTGGGTCGCACGTCGTATTGGTATATGGGGCGATCGTATCTCGCATTGACTTTGCAAAACTATCTTAAGAGAAGAGCGAATCCGCGACTAAGCTACTAGCAATCATAAGAGGCTGGTTTCCAATCCTGAATCTGCAATGTTCCCATCATTGTCACCCTGGTTTCTGAATATAATCAGTGAGTTACTCATATGAGTAGAAAATGACTTCATTCAACGACTCCTCAGCACAATCGAATTGATAGGTCCTTCTACAGACTGTTGTCCTGTGCTACTTGCAACAAGTTGTAGGAAAAAGTAAAAGCCGACCAAAGCCCAGTGTACGTTCAACTCCATTAACCTCTTGTTTATTTTACAACTTTGCCTAGGTGGGAAAAATCCCCCACTTGTTGTCAAATGATATCAAGTGCCGCAAGCACCATGATCGTGTTCACAATGAAAGACCTACAATTAACCAACAAGTAGCATGAGCTCAAACAAAAATCTATCTCTTTCCGAATGACAAGGTTAACGTGTCAATTTCAAAAAACAGTAAACGATTGAACAAACAAACAAAATAGGTACTTACAACGTCAAGTGCATTTATTGTAGTATCATCACGACTTGCTGCTAAACAACCATCTTCTAAACCTCCATCACACATGCCTGTCAAGAGAAAGCAAACATAAGGTTGTTAATTTTTACAATTCCATTGTAATTGCATTAAAAACAGTAAGAAAAAAAGAACAAAAAACAAAACATAACGAAAACAAAAGAATAACAATCCGTATACCTTGAAATGCTGCCATGGAACGTGCTGCACGTACAAACATTATTAAATCTCCATCGGCAACTATTCCAGGACTCCATCGTGGTTCTTCTAATTCACGCTCATCGATTTCTTTATCAACGGGAAAACTTGAAATTGGATTATAATCGGGCAGTTTTGCCTGTGTTCATCCCATCACAAGATTGATTGATTTGTAAAATAGCAATTGATTAGTTTTGTAAATTCTTTAGCGGTGAAGGAGGGGTTGGTTGTTTGTTGTTTTTTATTTAACTTATTTACCATTACAGTATTTATACACAATGATATATATATATACATGTAACGATCTTTCTTCTTTTTTTTTTTAATTCAATATAGTAGTTTCTTATATATAATGCACATGATGAATGATTAATGAGTGGTGGAGTTTAATTGCCTATTTACATTGGGCAGTGAAATCTCAGTGAATCATGCATGCGCGCTCAACTAACATTCGTTTAAATGTAAAAGAAAATCAACAAATAGAAAATTATAAATCTGCGCTATATACAGTAATATAAGCTTAGTTCTAAAAGGACAGGTTGGTGGTACATTAAATACTGAAGGCGGGTAGTTTTAATACGGGTTCATTAATAATTCTCAACCACGGCATCGGCTGTACCGAATGCGCGACCAACCCATCCATCGGAATGATCCGACGCAACTTCTTGGAGTGACAATGTATTAATTAGGATGTCACAAAACCCTCTATCGCCGCAAGGTCAGCGTCCTCAAAATGAAGTTGCCTGTTTAGAGCAAAGGGGCATTTAAGACTTAAGCAACTGCTCCTTTTTTATAAATCGCTGTTAGACCATGCCTCGATTTTTGCTTTCATATATGGATTGTCCCTAAAACCTCATTTAACCTTCTTGACAACATAACGACAACTAAACGAGACAGTTGGATACAGGAAAACCAAACTTTGGAACTCGCTTTAAAGTTATATACATTGTACATACATTTCGATTTTAAGTCCCGAACTGACACCTACTCGTATCTGTTGGGACGTTGCGGCGCTTCTCAAACTTTATAGACGTTGAAAAGTAAAAACCCAAGGTGCTGCCCAAAAGTTGTGTGTAATTTTAACACTGAAGAACTTAACTTTTCGGAGGTGTATAATGAACATAGATTTACGTTTTTTTTTTGTACATTTGGTCGTTAAACATTTATTGTTAAAAACGCACTTAAATGAGTACCGCTTTCATTTCAAAATACGAGTGCCACACGTACGCTGTGATTTAGGTTGAATGTTTCCGTTTCAAATGACTCGGATCAACTCGTATGCCACGAAAGTCTGTGCTTCCAACACTTTCATTGCAACAAGGGGGCAGACTTGGGACGATACAATGTAGACCTTTCACAGATGTTGCTATATTTATGGCTGCTCAATTTTATTCTAAGCACTTGGTTTCATGTAGTATCACAAGGGACCTTGTAATGGGCTGTGTGACGGCTAGCCGACAGCCACTTCAACCTAACCTAACTAGATAGTTGGTGTGATTGTTTTTCATTTTTGGAACGAATAAAAGGGATCTATAATTTTATACCGAGTCCAAATGGCTAATTGAGAAGCTATTTCAAGACGACAGTTATACTCTCGGATCATACATTCGCGAGAGGTGGCTCAGTGGAAAAAACTCTAAGTTGTAATTTTCGGGTTTTTTTTTGGGATTTGAACCTGGACTAACCACTGGGCCGATTGTTTTGATGATGGTCTTGTTAAATAAAGCTGTTCATTCTCTACATTTTTTTTTTCACATTGGTTTAATACACTCTTGTCATTTGACACTTTGAAATCTGGGGCCAGATTCTGTAAGGCGAAACGATCAATCGTTTTCGTGCGCACGAATGATTTGCCCTATGTTACACATGTAAATTTCTTCGTTCAAACGAAAACGTTTTAACATTTCGCCTTACAGAATGTCGACCCTGTTTTTGCTACTGAAAAGAAAATCCTCTGCTCATACTGGAGCTGATAAGTGAGGTTTTGTCAGCGAAGATTTTCAAACGCAAATATAACAAAGATTGAAATTTCATGAGGTATTCATATTTCTGTCAGATTTTGTGAATTTATATTGAGACGACAGAGATGGAGCTCTTTAAGGGGATCACTGAACAAGGATGAAAACTGTCATTGTTGACACAAGTGATATTATTTCCCATTACAGTAGGTCTGGTTCCCTTACTTTTGTAGTAAGAATGGAAAAGACAATTAAAATGGCAGTGGTGGGGATAAATTCTCTCAAACTATGAAAAATGACAGATAAATAATTCCATAAATTGCAGTGGTAAAGAATATTTTCAATACGATGGAATATTCGGGGAGAACATTCAATATTTATTTTGCCGCCTGTTGATACCATTTTAATAGAACGCAAGAAATCAAAACAAATTCAATCGATTGTCAAATATGACAAGAAATTTCAAATCAGCTGTTAATTGTTTGGTGACTGACAGCCCCTCAAATTTCTTACACCAAGAAATTTGTTGAGTAAAAATTCGTAAGATTCTCAGTGGAGGGGTAATATTTGTATTTCTTAAGGCGTATCTGTTTAACAGTCATCTTTGCCGGCCGTCAACCAGCATAGACTGAGCAAGCATTGATCAAGGCATCATCTGACATAAAGTTAATTCGTTTCCTATATTTCAAATAGAGTTGAATGTTATCAAAGGAACAATTCTAAGGTACGACATGTCCAGAGACAAAATCCATTTGGATAAGACTTTAATATCTCTCAACAGACTGTATATCAACGCAAGTGTTTCCTTTACTCTGATGTATGGTTCAGGTTTTTTGAGGTTGTCTGCTGTTATTTATTTTGTTAGAAAATTCAGCAGACGGTTACTCTGTTATTCAAGATTCAAGTCCATTCCATCAATCCGCTAAAGATCGAGCAGTTATAGGGCGAAGGTGACTGTCTTTGTGGAGTAGGGCTGGAGTTGAGTTTGTGTTACAAAAATTTCATTCGCAAACATGGCGTATACCTTTCTAACGTGTAAGGTTTGCAGTTTTCCCAAGCGTTTCAGTGGGTTCTTATTGACTTTTTGAGAGAAATCGTTCTTTTAAAATGATGGAGCGCTCCCCCAGAACGGGCTATATGTGTTTTTCTTCTGCAGTCTTTTCTTTAAAACAATCTATATACCTCGAAAGCTAGCCACCCTTCAACTAAAAAACTAACCAAAAATAAAGAGACTTCACTTCCTTTGCATTCACAAAAAAGCAGCTACTGAAATAAACTCCGAATTTTCCTAATATTATTTACAATTACATTGTTTCCAATTAAATAACTAAATACATATATAAGTAGGTATACAAGTATTATTATATTATAAACAGAAAAAAAAAACTATGCATGATTCCACCTGAATACATTTGTAACATTATCACAAAATTGGATATAACTGTAATTAATTAAAAGCCAATTGTTTTGAGAAAACAAACCAAATAGAGAAAAGAAAAAGGTACGAAGAAAGTTAATCTAAGAACACTGCAATCTACATTAAAACGCACAAAGAGAAAAAAAAACAAAACATGATGATTTGACCGTCCGATGTATAATATCACTTTTCTGTTTCAGGCGAACGTCGGAGAATTTTGAAATATACGTTTTTATTTAGACTGCAGATGTTTTGTGTATGCACAAACAGCAAATGTAATCAAATATAAGCATCACTGTAAATATTATGTTCGCTAATTCGACAAAATACGATTATTAGGAAAAAAACAAAAAAAAAAAAAAAAAAACTCAGAGAATAGAAGGAAAAATTTTGAATTTGAATCAGAATTTGTTACCGTGAATTTTGTGAGTTATGTACGTACATAGACATCGTTTACCTGGTGGCCGGGACCCACTCGTATTTCTCCTTGAGTGGAGGCCGCCATTACCCTTTAAAAACACTTTTCACGTCCAGTGTTAAGCCTTTTATTGCCCTTTGTTGATTTCAAAATTATGTTCTGCAAATAGAAGAGAACAATTCATTTAACAATAAACAAATAATATGTTTACAACTTCAACGTTTTCAAAAAATTTACTCATCGATTCAAGTTAAAAAGTGTGAACAAAGGAAAACAAAATAAAAGTGACACGAAATAGGAAACGATTTACAAGAAAAATAAGTCGGTTAGATGCTGTTTATTTTTATAGGAGCTCTGATAATGGTGAAAGTTCAGTGCTGTTTTCACAATTTACATTAGATTAGCTGACCAACACAATAGATCTCTTCTGGTCGCAGTGTACAGGGCCTATTACTTAGATAAGCTGACAGACTGTAATAGCTTTCAGTGCAGAAAAGAGCTTCAGTGATTGTGTCAATCCCTAACAACCTTCGATAGAATCCAATTTCTATTCAATTCTCAAACTGGATCAGCTCAAGATGTTGGCCAACAGGCTAGGTATCTTAGCAAATAAATTTTGCAGCACCTAAAGTGGAAATTGAGCAACTACCTACAATCTGTTGAGCATCTTTTATACCACCACCTAGTTATAAAGAGAGAGAGCACTATTCCTGCGCTGCATAACAGATTTCTAATAGCTTGGACGACATGGGAAAGATTCCCCCAGCAGATTACAAAATATTCAATTCAAAAAATTTCGTGTTTTTCCGGTTGTTTAACATCTAGGAGTTTAACAGACTAACCATTGACCCCTAGAGTTAGGCTATGATTCTCGCTTAGGTTTGGTTGCCCTATACAATTTCCATTGCGACACATCTATCAAGAAAATAAATAAATAGCTGGCGCAAGTAGGTCTAGCTTCTCACAATAATTGGTTTGGTGTGAGGTTTCTATTTTTGGGACGAATGGAAGTGATCTACAACTTTTTGACCAGTCCAAACGGCTAATTAAGAAGCTCTTTCATAACAGTTATTACTCTCGGATGTTCGACGTCAGACGGTGTCAGACGTTCGCGCATAGGAAAAAAAACCTTTAAAGTTAAATTTCGGGAATCGAACCTGGCACCCCTTGTTTAGTAGTCCAACACATTAACCACTAATAGGTGTTTTCGTCAAAAACTCGTCGATGCATTCACACCGACGACAACAAACTAGGTTTCGTTTGACGTTTCAATCAGCTGTGAGACACTAATCGTTAAACTTCGGTGCAAACTCTTTTGGCTTCAAATTTCGATCGCATTAATTAACAAAATGACTTTAGTGCATATCAAAATAATATTAGCCCATCAATTAATTGTGGAAAATGATTTTAAGTTGTAAGTTGTGACATTTGTTCGGTCAGCCATTCTGCTGAATATTGCAAAAGGTATGTTTGTTTCAACAACCCAACGATTGGTAGTCGCTTTCGTGGGAAAACTTCTGTTTTCGTAATAGTTTTCGACTGTTTTTTTGGCTCGGTATGAAGTCTGTAAAAAAAACTGCACCTACGCGACACATCTACATCGCACCAAAAACGTTGGCACTTTATCTAGCAAAGTATTTCCAAAAAAACCCCTCACTGACTCACTACTTCCATTCGATTGTATATTCTACTTCATTCAACACGATTTCCACATATACCTACACTTTGTAAAGTGCCGATTCCTTGCATAAACGTAAAATAAATCACACCGCGCATGTCGAACAGAAACTCCACAAGACATTTGACCTTTTCTCTCTATCACCTAACCACAAAAAAAAAAAAAAAAAAAAATCATCCCCACTTAAAATGCAAGTCAGGTCTTTTCGTCTACGACGAAACCTCAATTCAAATGTTATTTATTTAATTCTTATTAGTCGAGAAGAAAATCAACCAGCTTAATGACACATCTCTTGCTCACACACGGCATTTTATCAATCGAATTCGCCGAAGTTATAAACCATTATAAGCCAAACGTGCTTTGACAGTCAAATGTGTCTACATTTCAATTTTCAAGTCATCCAAAATATCTAACTCACTGCTACGATTGCATGTTCTTATTGCGAACAAATGAAAGAGACGATAGAAACGAGTCATAGGTATACTATACTATTCAAAATCAAGTAGATTACACTCCAAATGACTTCAATAAATTAGCAATAATATATTTTGTTGAGACCTGCTATTAGGAGGGACCTATCTTTGCGCTTTGTCTCCTTGCCGCCACCGTCATATTGGTCGACGTGTTTAATAATACACTTTAGAAATCAATAAATTAATAAAACAAATAATAATAATAATAATAATAGGAACACAAAGTGCTTTAATTACGATTAAATTTGATGGATGGCTGGCATGGCCCTTTAGTCGTCGCTGTGGCTCGGCAGCGCAACCAGTAGCACCCTAATTTTGTCGACTGATGAAGCGGCGTGTATTCTCTAATGAGGGATGTCACCACATGCTGTAATAATTATTATTCACCCTGTGCGCGACCATAGAACAAAACTACTTCCCTATGATGTTTCTTTATGTAGGTAGGTATATATATCCTAGTGTTGCGTGAATAGGTTGGTACGTCGTCATCGAACGTCTTGTGGAAATCTAAATGATTCTTTCATGTCTCACTAATTTTCAGAGAAATAAATTAAATAAAGACTTTCAACACACCCCCTCTCCATTTGTGATATGCATGTAGGTAGTAGCGAAAACAATAATAAAAGGAAAATATAATTTCAGAAGAAATATTTATTATTAGGCAAGCGTTTAGTAATCTCATTTTTAGAATCAACAATACGATAAACTGTGATACAGTGAGTCACAGAGGTTGTCTACTGAATGCTTTGAGGATATTGGTTGTTTGGAAACGCTCAGCTCACAATAACCGTTGTTTAAAGCATAGGTACCTACGTTTACGTTGATTAAAACTGAAAAAATGATAACACATTTTCATGTCCGGCAACCAGCAGACTCCCTCACTAGATGCAGTACACAAATTTTCCATTCTAATTTTTGCAGATCGATGTAAACCATCCAAAAGAAAAAAATTGCGGTTGAAGCCTTTAGCATATCGAGGTAGGTGAAGAATATCCTGCACAGAACGAGTAGGGCCTACAAAGCTGCTTGATGAACGTGGTGATCGGAAAATATCTGATCTGCTTATTTTAAAATGAGAATGCAGGATTAAAAACCCTGGAAAGAAGAAAGGGCAAATCTCGTTGAGTAGGTATGCATTTTTTCCATAAAATATCCCTGAAATGGGTACGTCTACACAACTTTTGGTGCTTATTCCAAATGAGATTAGGCCACAAGAAGTGACTCGCAAAGATATTAGATGCTTACTCACTAATGATGTGATTTGGCCAGTTAAGATCGTGCAATTTGAGATAGTTAAACAAGGCGATAAAATGTGTACAAGCAAACCATGCACAATCTTCATGTACCTACTTGTGCTTATTCAATAGGAACTTTGCTTACTGGGTATGTCTAAGAAAGTCTATATCTGGTAGGAGCTTACGCAAAGAAAAACATTTGCCTGAGTTCAAGCCTTGTGTTCCCAAATATCGCCATCAGTGGGTTAAAGTTCCTGTGAATTTCCAAAAAGAGAAAGAAGTGTACATGATGGTACATTTTCCACTTCGAGTATATTTATTGTTCTACACGGTTTCAAACGCCACTAACCCATATCTTTATTTATGAATCGAGAACGCGTATAAATAACATCTTATGCGATATACAGCAAACTCTCCTAATTAAATAGAGAACTACAATTTAACGCCTCGCACGTCATAACCGAGTTGACATGTACCGAGAGCTACTCCACACCATAAAGTATTTGAGTGCCTGTATACCTGCAGCATGTGTTTGCGCGATGCCTACCCTATTCAAAAAGAAGCAGTATACCCGCGCGCCGCCTTCCTTCCACCATCTGTTCCTGTATGGACGGTGTATTTCTTTCAGCACACACTTGATAGATAAGTGTAATAATTTTGATTTTTCCTTGTGGACTACCGACAGCCAGCAACATTTGTTTATTGTTTATTATTACTTCACTATTATTAGTTGTTTGACTTTGTAGATAAATTAGCACAGCGCATTAACAACAACTATGATGTCTTGCAGATTTCCGCTCCCACTCACAAACGAATTTGGCATTCATGTTGATTTGCTTGTTCACGAATTTCTAAGGATTACCTACCTACCCCCGTCAATTAATTTACTTATGTAGGTACCCTCGCCACCCCGGCGCAATAAAAATTACATAATTCCCCCTTAATTCGAATGTGCATGCACTATTGTACAAAAAAAAAAATATTTATATTACCATTAATGAATTTGTTAAGTATTCCGCTGGATGCTTGAAACAACAATAAGGGGGAAGAAGAAGCAGCAGTAGCAGCAGCAGTAGAAACAAAAAAGGAAGTTTGAAATGCGCTTCCTTGCGAATAATCAACTACGTGAAGAGGGCGACGAACGAGTGTGGTGCAAAGTGTAGAGACCGCGCAAGAGAGAGAGCAAGACGAAACGAAACTACGACGACAACGACGACGACGAAGATGATGATGATGATGGTGATGATGAAAAGGCGATGATTGATTTGTTTGATAGGCGCACAAAAAAAGGGGGCGGCCGAGACTCCTCTTCCTTCTTCTCTGCTGCTAAAGCGTATTCGGCGTTCGTTATCCACTCGTCTATTTTTTTTTTTATAATTTATATTTTTCACAAAATTTTAACAAATATTTCGATTTGAATTTTGGACTAATTTGTGGGTATATCCGTAGCAGTGTAGCATATTCGATTTATACCCACGATAGCCAGCAGACTCCCTCACTAGAGTAGCACTTGACAAACAAAAAATTTCTTTATCATTTCATTTTTTCTTTTCTTTCTTTTGTTGGTTTGGTGATAGGTTGGTTGCTGTTTTTTTTTTGTACGTTTTTTTTTTGTTAATGCATTTCCAGATGGAGCACTGAGTTTTTGGCACTTGAATTCTTTTTACACTTTCACTTGGTTGCACAGGTGATGGTTATTTTTAACGTTTTTGCATTGTTTCAATGGGAAAATGGAATTATTTTGAAGAAGAAAAAAAGTTTTCTTTCACACAGAACTATTAACAAAACAGGCCACCATTTTGATTTTGGATGAAACGCTTAACGATTGATGTGAAGTCGGTTGTGGTTGTTAAATGTTCGTATGTGCGAAAGAGAAGGCTAGGCAAAGATTGGTGGTTGGTGTCATGGCTCGTGGGTCGAGGTAGGGTAGGTATGTTCGATTGCAGGAATTGGAATAACAGGGTGAGGAGAAAATTATCAATTAATCATTTATTGAATTTTTTCATATAGTACACTTTTTTTTTTTTTTTAACAAAAACAGAAGAGCGAAATACATTGGGACGTACACATTCAATGGTTTTATATGATTGTGCAGTTTTCGAACGAAGTTTATTTAATTATTCCCATTTCACAAAACTAGATCAAATAATAATGTCATTTATAGTGCGCCGATTTAGTTCGTAAGGCTAGAAGTTAAATCTGCTTATTGTTTGTTTAAAAACTTTTGTTATTTTTAAAGCAAAACAAAACGATTGAAAAAGAACGATTCATCACGAATGTTCTTAGCAGGTTCTTAGCCTGCATCCTCATTTTGGATATGTCACTCTGAATTTGGACTTTGTTAAGATTTGTGTCGTTTTCCATTTGGCAAACAGATAAATCGAAAACGACATTGGTTTCATTAAAAAATGCCTATTGTCAAAATGGCGCGAAAACATTTTCAACTAGTTAAGTGCACTTAAGATAAGGCACATAATAAGTCCTCTCTCGGTGTTTGTTTTAATTTGTGAATTAAAAAATGTTCATAATATGGTTATTTCCAGGTGATAGTATAATTATCGTCAGTTATCACTAAGCTATATATATATAATTCGAAGCCAAAGTGAGGGCATCTTGACACATTCATCAGTTGATTTTTTAAGGTTCTCTTATCAGCCGTTAAATGCACTGGATTTGCATCCGTGTTTAAAGAATGTCTTACGCCGTCAAGACATTGTTATAAAGAGTTTCTTTTATTTTGTGGAATGCAAATAGGTAGGTACATGTATCTATTTGTAACATTTGTAAGTTTTAATCCAATTACGACTACGGGCTATAAACAAATACAGATATAAACTGCCGTCAGCACTCCCATCCTGCAATTGCGATAACTTGTTTTTGATAAAAGATAGTACATATAAATAAACGAATAGTTGTAGAGAACCGCAGTGTATCCAAAGCATTAGATTTATTAAAGATTGGGATTGAGTAGTCTTGAGTCGACTGCTGACTGATAAGAGGTGACTACCATCGAAATGCAGTACGTTGCTGTAAGTGTTCTTTTTTCTGTCAACAAATGCATATTTCTCAGATTTTAACCATACTGGAACTGTATAGATGCAATTCAGCTTAAGCCAGCATATATGTTGTGACCACAAGTAATAGATATTTGGAAAAATCGCAATTCAAACAGACAAACAATTTAAGACTGGAGAAAAAGTTAAAGCTGTCAAGTGGGTTATCATTTACCATATTTCTTGCGACATCTGAACTACCTGTTTTCGATAGATATTAAGTACGTTCGTGTACTTTCAGCATAGAAAAATAAAAAAATGTGAAATCTCTAAAATCGAGAGAGAAGTCTCTCAATTTCAAGAGAAGTACCTGACCGGTTTTCTTACAAAAAAATTTAAGAAATGTCATTTTGACATTATTAAAATGCACCATCTACAAAATAAGTTGGAATTGAATTTTTTACAAACTTAATACCTATTAAACTTTCCATTTTGAATGCGCTGATATGTTCTAGAAGAAGTTATAACTTGTTCCTCTGACGTCGTTGGAGACGAAAATAAATAGAGTTTTACTTGTCAAACTTTTGATATGTCACTTAGTTGGCAGTTTTCATTATTCAGTAAGTCGAAATTCGACGAGTAGAACATTACGAAAAAAATGAAAGGAGGGGAAATGGATTTCTGTCTCATTTTTTTTTAAATTTTCTCAGTACGCGGTCGCATTCGCACAGTTTCTTAGCAAATTTTAAATAATTACATTACACAGTCGGGTTAGCTGCCACAAAATTGCTGATCTTTTCCATTCGGTTCAAATGAATGCTTCTTATGCCCGGGCTACTATAATAATTTAATTACAAATTTTAGCTTGGCGATCTATTTTAATGAATTTGTAAAAAAATGTGTATCTGATAACGCTCCATATCTTTACAACAACTCTTATTTGTTCATCACCTTATTTCCGAAAAATAAATCAAAGCAAACGGTTATTTCGATTGTGGTGTTAACATTGGCTTAAGCTGGACTACTCCCGTGGAATCCTGTTATGTTTCTCTTTTAAGATGTCCCCTGTTTGTCACTTTTAATAAATTCGAACCATTTAAGATAATCTTAGTTTTTGCAACTGTCATCTATACTTCAAATGCTCTGTGCAACACCTGCACAACAAACGGCCTAGCATGTGCATCGGGCACTTCATTTCGCGTCTGTGCGAATGGTAAGCTTTATAAATTTGAAACTACTTGCATTTAATTACATTCCTATAGGTGAGCCACAGGGACCTGTAGTTAAATGTCCTGAAAATACCGTATGCACGTCAGGTCAACAAATCTGTGCTCCTGCTGGTACTCCTAGTTCATGTCAAAAATGTAATACATGCAATTCCGACAGCATATTTGCTTGTCGGAGTTATACGTCGTTTTCGTTCTGCACCGGAAACACTCCAGGTGTCAACATTTACGAATGTCCCAGTGGTCTAGTTTGCAGTGTTGATTCAGAGTATATCTGTGTCGACCCACATGTTATCGGGGTGAGCGAAAGTTCATTTTTTATACCAGTTTCCAGTTTTATGCCAATTTGATTTACAGCTTGGTGCAACATGCGAATATGTAGAACTTACTACACCGACAGTAACACCGACAGTAACACCTACGAATACACCGGCTACAACTCCGAATCCAGTAAGTAGTCCTAGTGAATTCTGTGAATACAAAGGAATCCCTGGACGTTTTGCTAACCCTGCCGATTCGAAATGCAAGCAGTAAGACTTCGTAAAGGTTGATACTTTTAGCATTGTCAACATTTGATCGTTTTATTGTTTTAGATTCATCAGTTGCATTTTGTCTGGCAATGGCAACTGGATTGGGAACGTTTACGTGTGTCCTAACAACACCTACTTCAATGGCACATCGCAGGCTTGCGGTAAAAGTAGGCCTCCCGGCTGCATAATTTGAGTTTGTGAGGTTAAGTATAGGTTAATGAGTGAGAAAATAAATGCTATATGAATATGCACATGATTTCTGGTTATTTTTGCAAAATGTTACAACATAATTATTGACAGGGGTGACTTAAAATACTGTGACGTAAGATTCCATTTCAGGAAAGTGGAAAGCAGGACTGTCAAAATTATCAGTACAAGAAACCGCCGTGAATTTAAGTAAAAATGCAGTCACTTTCAAAGTGAGATTTGACAGCGATTTGATAGTTTTAAATGCTGAACCTAAAAAGCTTCTTGAACTGGGTTTTATAGAAGGAAAATATCTTATGTGATATTCGATTGGGCACTCTCAGAGAACTTTTTTTGCCCTCAGAGAAATTTTCATGTTCGTTTGGTAGAAAAAAGCAATCTTTTTCCCATTTCAGAGCACTTTTGCGAATCTGGGTATTTTCTCAGATTTGTTTCCGTTATACGATACCAATACCCGGTGTCTCCACGAACAATTTTTGATATCTTGCAATATATCATACTATGGAAATTGGCTGTGGAGACCGTGGAGACCACAAATAGTATGATAAAAAAGTTTCCTTTAATATATTGCTCAGCGCATTGCATGCTATCGATAGTATGAAATGAGCTGTCATTTCTGTACAGTCCAACACTTGTTTTTTTCATTTCCACGATGGCTGAGTGGCGAATGGACGCTTGTAGCGCTGAAACAAATATTTGAATAGAAACGAGGCAATCATAGTCATGACAAGGATATGGCAGATGGGAAAAGAGCAAAGATTTCATGGCCTTTGACGCGAGAACGCAACGATGTGCTCTGCTCAGCGACATTTGAACGAATGAAATAGTAAGCAATGAAATGAAATGCCCACCCTACATTTTATTGCATACTACCGTTTTTTCCCCTACACATATTCAAATCGCACGAATATCGACAGAAATAAGAGCAAGTGACGTTTTTATTAGGCACATGAAATCTGAAAGCAAATAGAGTAACATTAGAAATGTGTGTGGTTGTTTCATGCTACTAAAATGCTCTGACACTTCTTTCTAGGACTGACAGGCCAACAAACCAACGAACCAACTTATATGACAGTAAAGCTCTCTAAAAATAGTTAATGCAACGATCTGTCAATAAATAAAAAAAAAAGTTGGGTTAACAGGTCCGTTACCCGTATTGAAGCCTTCTTTTGTGAGAGTTCTATTTTTCGAGAGGATTTTAAAGGACCTATTATTTTATGCCGAATCCAAACTGCTAATTGGAGAAGCTATCTCAGGCCTGTTTTACTGTCGTATGTTTGTCATGAGTTCGTGAGAGGCAGTGTGGGAAAATCCTTCAGATGCGATTTACGTTTTTCCGGGAAGCGAACCAGAAACCAGAAGCCACTGCGATCTTTCAAGCAATATAAAAAATAATCAATCAGATTGTTGCGATTTGCACACGTTGCTTGAGAATAACTGACTGTTCCACAAACTCTGTTCGTTGTCCAGTTGTGAGTCCATTTCCCAAGTACTAACCATCTTTACACAAAAGTGAAAACAAATCAAGAACTTTCAAACGAAACTATTGCGCCACCCCGTCTACCTATATGAGTTAACGGACATTTAATAGGGTTGTTTTCGCTCATAATTAAGTACACCACAAGGACACGGATTTATTAGCCGAAAGCTTTGTTGTGAACGCATTTGTTTTGCTGTTTATTTGCCTTTGAAAGGTTTGGTGCCAATAAACCGCCTGTTACCTAAGTGATAGTTTACAGCCAAATAGTTATTAACGAGTAATCTCCTGTCACTATTGTCTGATTTATAAGTAAATACCATATAAGCCAAACAAATATAAAACACGGGCTATAACTTTGATGATAAGACCGCATAAGAAGTCGTATTTTAGGCGACAAATCTTTCAGATGCAATTTAGCTACAACTCATCAAGGTATAAGACAGCATTTTTTGATAAAGCACGATGAAGTTCGTTCTAGTGAGTTATACTTTTTGTCTAATGAAAACCGCATCTGTCACTCAGTGGAGGTAACATTTATTTTTATAGGGAATTGTAGTGTTAGCTGCTGCCATCTATGATGCAAATTCCTTATGCAACACCTGTTCGGCTATAACGGGTTTAGCGTGCGTTTCAAACAATCAATTCGCTGTTTGCGATGGTGGTGAGTATTAACTGTGCGAATACGGTGCCAATAAAAAAGGTTTTGTAATTTATGTATTTCGTTTTGCTTTAAAGGCCTTCCCACAAGCACTGCGATAGCATGCCCTGCTGGAAATGTATGCACGGGAGATGCACAAGTTTGCAGCACAGATACATCTAGGTCCTCATGTACAGGATGTGACAATTGCGATGCAAATAATGCGTTTGCGTGTACGGGCTATAATTCCTTTGCCCTTTGCTACGGAACCACAGTGCCAGCCAGTGTCAGTTATAATTGTTCCGGCTCATTAGCGTGTAATATCGATTCGCCGCAGATATGTATTGATCCAACCGTAACGGGGGTGAGAGAGCGCAATATTGTTTACCTTGTACCTGTTACCTGTATTACACACTGTGGATAAATTTGTTGTTTCACATTCCAGATTGGAGGTACATGCCCATCAGTTGTGGCACCGACAACAACAACCACAACAACTGCAGCTCCAACGACAACTCCCAACCCGGCAACCAGCCCGCAAGCATATTGCGCATCTAGAGGGACAGAAGGAAATTATGATATAACCACAGATGCCACTTGCAAGAGGTAAGGATTCGTTGGGATTGAGATGTTGGTCACTCTAGTTGATTTCTATATTTCAGATATGTACTGTGCAAATTGACAAACGGGCTTTGGATAGGAAATGTGTACGAATGTCCTGGGATAACATTCTTTAACGCGGCTACAGGAAAGTGCACTACAGCAATACCAACAAGATGTGCTTAATAATGGTGGCATTTTCATGGCTTCAGTGTGTATATTTCATGATGAGGTCTGATGGTTATGGATTTGTTAGATATATAGCTATGTAAGACGGTCTTTCAATAAAGTTGTTGGATTTTTATTGCATTGTTCTTTGGAATATTTGGAATAATTTAAGATTTTATAGTACATCCCTGTGCGTGCACACTAAGGTACCAAACAAAGTTAACACAAGGATTTGCTAATATCCCCACGACGGTCGTTGGGGTTTTTTTTTTTGTTGCTCACCTAGTGAAGACAATCAATAACTGGAGAAGAGCAATTATTTTATTTGTTTGGTAAATAAAACTATCCAAAGGAGACTTTTTATGTACTAGAAACATATTAGAACAAACATTGTTGTGTAGTTTCCTCTTTTGGATATTATTACGATCATAGTTTCCACTTTTGGATATCATTACGATCATGTGTAAATTTTTCTTAAATACCTGAAGAAAGTTTGTTCAAAATGTTTTTATTTTCCCTCAACCAATGTACTTGTTAATTCTTTATAAATATTTTGAGCAAATGTGAACTTATTCCTAAAAAAGAAATTGCTATTACACACTTAACGAATAAGTTCAAATTTAACGGATAAAATGTTATGAACGCTGTGTTTGGTACTAGTACGATTTTTGAAGTTACACGGTGTCTCCACGTGAAAATTTTCTTTCAGCAATCTGTCAAATTTGATAGCATTGCAAGAACGACCAGTATGCAAAGAAATGTAGGGTGGGCATTTAAAAACATGAAATTTCATTCGTTGAAATGTCGCTGAGCAGAGCACATCGTTGGCCATGAAATGAAAAACAAGTGTCAAACTGCACAGAAATTGCAGTATTGGGTCAGTATGTGTAGATCTGCAAAAAAATCGAGATCTGCAAAAAAAATGATCTGAATCGAAAAAAAAGATTGATTTTTTGCCCAATGGAAAAAAGTGGTACGCTTCTCGAGCTAAAAAATTACAGTTTTGTTTCAGAATGTTTATCGCGTATCTGTCAAAATTTTTAAATCAACTTGTTTGCATTAAGGCAAGCACGAAACCAAAATTGAGTTCACTCATTTTTAACAATAAACAGAAAAATGTGTTATCCATCTTCATACTTCGTTTACCAAAAGCTAAGTATTTTTTCAATTTCAAAAACTGACAGATTTCAGGGCAGCATATTTTGCGTTCGATATGTTACTCGTCTGTGTTTTCCATGCGGATTTTATGATAGACGAATTTTCAGGGTTGTGCAGGGATTTTGAGAGGCGTGAAAATTAACTAACACTTTTGAGCAGGGTGATGTTTTGGAGAGAAAAGTTGGAGACCAGATAAAATTTAGTTTAGCTCGAGCAGCATACTAAGCTTTAAAACAAATAATAGGTAAGTATGAAAAAATCAATCGAATAGAACTTAAGTTAAAAGTTTGTGTGAATTACTAACGCCAACCATTTAAACGTCAAAAACATTAATAATATTTTTTGTGAAAATATGGAAAAGCAAATGAAACTATGGTGTGTCACATACTACATTCTGAACATTTCATAAGTGGGAAGTTGCAAAATATTAGGTAGGTACAGAGGGCAATATCTCTGACGCAAAATAAAATTATAATTTACCGGTTTGTATGTGCATTTTGGATTTGTTAAGGAATAAGTTAAGACAACTTACCCAATTGAATTTGTATGAATAAACAATACCAATAAACATTTTTAATTTTGACTTTAAATTTGCGTAGCTCACAGTGGCCACGTTTTACAATTGTGAGCTTCCGTAAATTTAAGGTACCTAGACTCTAAAATTTGTTATTTGTACGGCACATTTTAAATATGAATAAACTGAGCAACGTTAAGCTTTTGTTCCTTCTTAATCGGCCAATATATTAAGTAGAAATAAATGATTTAATAGATTTTTTTGAAAGAAGGGACATATTTTAATTGTTGTTACCATGTTTGTTCTAAATCTCTCTCTAAGTGTACACTTCAATTGTATACAGAGTGTAATTGAGGAAGTCAATCGAAAGCTTAAACTAAAACAGACAAACACATTTTATACTATTATTATGTGCAAACACAAAATTTGCATATACAACGTGTAAACTGAAAACTGTAATCTGTAATCTGTAACTAGAAACATTTACAACGTTTAAATACTTCACAATAAACTAACGATAAGAAAACTGTTATTTAAGTTGAATTGGGATTGTGATGCAATTTAGATACAATTTCGATTCCGTGCATTTGACTTCAATATTAACCACAACGATGAGGTCATTTACAGTGAGTGTTTTGCTAACAATCATTTGATGTAGTTTCGTATTAAAATGGATCCTTTTTAGGTAATTTTAGTGCTTGCTAACGCCATCTACGCGGCGTACAGTTTGTGCAATTTATGTTCAGTGAAAACGGGCCTAGCGTGTGTTGATAATAATTCATTTAAAGTTTGCTACAATGGTATGTTTCGCGCAAAGTTTAATACTCTTTCCTGAGTCTTAAATTGAAAAATGTATCCTTTTTTTAAATAAGGTCTGCCCTCTCCACCGGCAATATCATGTCCCAACGGAACTGTGTGCAGTATATCGAGCAACAAAATTTGTATTGATCCCAATAGTCCCGATGCTGAACCAGCCTGTAGCGGCTGTGGAAGTTGCAATGAAAATTTAACATTTGCTTGCAAAACATTTAATACATTCCAGCTATGCCTAGGCACTGATTCACCAAGTAGCGAAATATATATGTGCCCGACGGATCTAATGTGCAATACAGAATCGCCAACTATATGCGTTGCTAAGGACTCTGGAGTGGGGCTAAGATATTATTTTTGAGAAAAGCTTTGTGCTAACGAAAAATTCGGCTTTTCAGATTGGCTCCACCTGTCCCTGGAAAACAATGACAAACACAACTCTGGCTCCACCGGTAACGCCTCCTACTAGTCCTACTACTCCTCAAACTACAACTACTGTCAATCCCAGTGAAAATCCTAAGGAATACTGTACGGCCAAGGGTGTTCGTGGTCGTTTTGAGATTAGCTCCGATTCAACATGTTCACAGTACGAGTTTTTTTTTTAAAAATGGCTTTGATTATTTTTAAGATGTATTCTTTTTGAATTTTTTGTCATTCTAGATTCATAAGTTGTTCTCAGTCGGGGGGTGTTTGGACTGGCGGTGTATATGTCTGTCCAGCTGAAAGATACTTCAATCCGAATACTCAAATTTGTGGCATAGACAAGCCGAAAAGGTGTCAGCCACAACCAGATCCTGAAACCACCACAGTGGAACCTAATGAGATATGCGATTAAAGCATTTCTAAATGAATCGCTTAATGGTTGCGAAACAAGCTTTGTATTCGTGTATGTCGAGTAATAAATGTATATTAGAGCTGGGTGTTATCACACTTATTTTTAAAAGCTCAAATAATAAATTTCTCTTTGTTGTTTCCCGTAATAGCGCCATTTACATAAGAACGAAGTGACTATTCTCTCGTTGACGTTGTGCAAGCTGACGTTTGACTGAACTCGATGTGTGTAATGGTAATTTTCATAAGAACTGTTTTTAGAGAAATATATCGGGCTAATGATATAAATGATAACCGAAAATTATATGACTACTGAAGTGTAAGGCCGCGAGCTGAGCGAGCTATATAACAGAGTTTGTCAAAATATATTTTTGTTCGACACTTCGGCCTGAGGGAATGGGGACGTTCGGATACCTAGTTTATGTAAAACGTCAACTAGATTTGTCGGGACTATGAATCCGAACGCGTTGACTAAGCAACTTGAATTGTTTTTGTATTCTCGCAGTCAGCGTTACCTTTGTTAGATTTTTTAAATGTTTATTTGGAAAAAAATTTTATTTTCAAATAACTAAATTTAAAATGTAACACGTTGCTTATCACAATACAATTATTGTCATGCGAACTTATGGTTGTTAAATATCGTGCGAAAATTCTTAATTACCAGAGTAGCCTCAGAAACGACACCTTTTTCTCTAACCGGACCTTTTTTTCGACTCTTCAGAATTCTGCAGCGGCCACTCTGTTTATTTAAAATTTTACTCTCCGAAATGTCAACTGAGTATATGCAGGCAGCATTTTCTTGACTAGATTTGTCGGCTTAATCTCCATAAACGTCAACTGCAAAAAATATGCACGTCCTCTCTGGGCCAATGAAATCTGAAAGACATCTAGTCAGACTAGGAATCCGAACGTCGCCAATAACAACTTGATAACTTTATAAATTTTACAGGAAAAGGGCGGCCCCATGAAATCTGTGTTCGTTGAATCAAATTTGACATATTCAACTCTTCAACGGAAGGAACAGTCCTTGGAAGTCCGCTGCGTATTCGCTGCACAAAATATATTTTTGTACAGAAATATTCCACAGACGCAGTTATTTTGTGATTGAAATATCATCGACGAGTTTCAAAGTTTCCACAAAATAATGAGCTTTTTCTTAATTAATTTAAAGACATTGAAAGCTTATATGTTATCTTCTCAATTTGCGCTTTTTAAACAGTTGAATTTCCCCGACCCAAACAGTGGAAATTTGTCAAATTAAAAAAAAAAAAAAGTGCACGACTGGGTCGCACGAAACTTTCTCGTTTAGTGCGAGTCTGACTGACTTTCAGAGTGTTCAGCAAATCGATAATTGAGGACACAATAGTTTTGAAAGCATCCATTTGACTCTGAGTTAGCATTTTGGTCAAAATCGTTATTGCCGTTTTCTGGTAAACTGAAAAAAACTAAATTTTAAAAAAATCCTTTTTTCGAAAATCCATTGTACGATAATGTAGAGAAAAACTGAGTTTGCTATTAAGTTATAAATGACCACATTACCTTAGAAATTATTTTTTGTTACAATCGTTACTGGGTACGCAGTCCTGGTAACCTCACCTACTTAAGCTTAAATATCAATTTTGGTTGAAATCGTTAGAGCCGTTTTCGATCAAATCCAACTGGTACGAAAATGTTGTATGGGAAGTACCATTATTAATATTGAGGTTACCTTGCAAAAAAAAAAACACCTCCCGAGCTGTAAGCCCAAAAACTCCAAATCCGAGGCTTGAACGTAATCCGGGAAGCCGTTTAGGCTGTAGGCCTGTGGAAGGACGGACAGACGGACAGACCGGACAGAATTTTGTGACCCACTTTTTTGAGTTCCTCTATCATCGTAATATCAGAATTGATTAAAATCTCGAGTTCGAAATTTTGTACGAAACCAATATCTTTCTCTTACTACGTAATGGAGAAAGTTAAAAAATTGGAGCTCAAAATATTCTCAAAAGTTCATGTGCCTATACACTTTGAACCAGCTACATGCTTGCCAATATTGGCAAGAAATAAAACAAACGACAAATATGCGTCGTTCAAAAAAGTTAAAGCTACCATTATAAGGTTTATTCACGATCAGATGCAACTGGGTTTGCATCGTTCCTAAAGTGCAACTTTTTTTCGCACTACAACAATAAAATATACTGACTAAAATTTCGCAACACTTTTGCACTTTATACCCTGACCCTATTGTCACCGAAAAATACAACAGAGTATAAAGTATAACCTTATCAAGTTCACAGTTCGCCAAATTGTTAATTCTTGTGTATAGCCCCTGTACCTATCGAAAACAAAATAAAGAACGGAATATCCCCGTCAAGATAAAAACATCATACAAACAAACTCCTTGCATTTGACATTTTTATAAGCAATAGGTAGGTTCATTCGCGTACGAGGTTTAAATCGAACGCAATCGATATAAATCGATCCCAGTCGCACAAAGTCTATACACGTTCTCATCAAAAATGACAGAAAAAGAGAAAATTAGCAATATAAGATATAACGTGTAACGAGTAGAGAGTAGTTCCCCTCTTGGCTCTCTAAGAGAGAATTTTAACGGGCAGGTACTGATAAATATGTCAAATGCAAAGAGTTGATATGGGTTAGAAGATAAAGATGAAAGTGGCTCAAAGCAGCTAAAAGTATCCACGTACTTTGGGGTAAGTGCTCAGGTCTCTGAAAGAGTTTGTTAAATTTTGTATGTTTGACAGATTGTTAGTGTTTGGCTCGGGAAAGTACACCAATAGACCTAATTATCCAACCTAATTCGCTGCTCGTTACTCGTTATTTTGCTTATCCATTTTCTCTTTTCCTGACATTTTTGATGAGAATATGCAGAATATCGATTGCGTTCGACTTAAACCGCGTTCTCGAAAGAACCTAATGTGCTTTACGTCAACTTGTAAAAACTGTCAACTGATTGAAGTAGAAAGACGGCCTTCGCATCTTGATTAATGCATCGCAACCAGCTTACATTCAACCATCTGTCAGAATTCCATTTAACTATTTAAGAGGTTATTTAAACACGCCTATCGATTAGAGTCCCATCCTCTATTTGGGGAACACAAATCGAAGTCGTGTACCTAATTCAAATGAAAGAAGCCCCACTCTTGATAAATGCTGCTGCGAAGCTGTCGCTATACACTTTTAGTTTCTGTGTATTTGTTTGTTCTCCTATCATTGCCGAAGCCGCCGCAGACCCACAGGAAGTAAAACTAATTTCGACTATTCAAATTGATGTTTGCGCATCGTAAAACTGCCATAAACACATTATAACCTCTCGTCATCTCTGCAAAGCGTGTTGTATAGATATAGATAATTATAGAAATTGTTTAAATAAAACCCGAGGTGTTGGTGCAAAAACTCAGTTGGTTATCTTAAGCTGTGCTGCAAAGTCAAGCTCTTCAAAGTATGCTAGTCCAAAGTGTAAGCCCGTCGTTTTGTAAATGTTTGTTCTAATTTTGCATATTTCTCCAGTTAGTTGTACTATTTGCCATTACTGTGGCGTTTTCCAGGACTAACGCTGTGTGCGACGTCTGTCAACAGAATGGTGCCGCTTGCATTAACTCCTCGTCGTTTTACCTCTGCTATGGGAGTAAGTAGAACTCGCTTCTTTTAATGCTAATGTCTATCTCTCTCTACCCCCCTGATTTAGATAATATTCCAAAGTATGAAAAACTTTATCACTGCAAGAACGGCTTTGATTGTACCGATTTGAATGCGATTTGCGTTCAAAGTAACGCTCTGTCCATGGCGAGTTGCGGCGACACCTCTCTATGCGGGCACTGCAGAGCTCACAGGCATTATTTGTTCGCTTGTGCAAGTCGGTCTACGTTTCGTATGTGCTATGGTTCGGCTCAGCCTAAAAGTGAACTGGGATACTGCCCCGACGGGTTTGTCTGCGATGCTAGCTCGGACAATGTGTGCGTTCCACAGGCTCAAGCCAATCAGGTGACTTGTGATGTTGAAACTCCTTTCGATCAAAATCCTGAAAATACACCTTCGGATGACGATCCAATTGGTCCATCAACTGACAAACCTTTAGCTGCAGAGGAGGTATGCAGGCTTAAGCAGAAAATTGGTGTCTACCAGATAACCGGCGACACCAGTTGTTTGGAGTAAGTTTAATGAGGTTTCTATCACTTGGGCTGAGATAACGACTTCTGTTTCCAGATACATCAGGTGTTTTTCGCAGAACGGAGTGATTAATGGCGGCTTGGCACAGTGTCCTGCCGGTACGTATTTTAGTGCAGACACCTTACAGTGCGTGCTAAAAAAGCCCTCTTATTGCGTATGAATGATGTGAATAAATGATTTGAGTTCAAGAGCTGGCATTTTTATTCGGCTTGGGTTTACTAGACGTCAAGCAGCAGCGTGACATTCATAGTTTTACTGATCCCATTTAACTGTAGGCCACCCCTGGACAACGATCCGTTGGGTTCAGAAACAGAGACCCACGCAACTATTAACAAACGCTGAAGTGCCGAAAAGTGTTAAGTGCGGATCTTAGTTTTTTGTGTAGGGAGATAAAATTAATATTGATTTGATTGGGCACTCTCTGTTCTTATGTTCGTTTGGTCCGAAAAAGATCAATCCTTCTCAGATTTCAGATCACATTTGCGAATCCGGATTTTTCGCAGATTTACCAATACAAGTGCGTTTGAGTTTGACAACTGGTGGAGTTTGTTTAGCTTTTCGTGAATATTTTCTACAGCAAAAGAAAGACATGAATCTATTTTTGTAAACTATTTACGTGTAAATTGGGGATGGGGACGCAAATTTCGAATGTTTTAATATAAAATTTAGCCAGTGAATGGAAAACGCTTTGAAAAGTGTTGAAGACTACACATATTCGAGCCGCATGAATATCAACACAAAAAAGAACAAGTGACGTTTCTATGTTCGATTGGACTCACAAAACCCGAAATCTGACAGTAAATCTGAAGAATCCCATCGAGTATACTACATGAGATTGCGCACAACGAGTCGATACACTAGATGAAGCATTTGACGGTTAACAACACATCTATGCCACTCGCCAGTAATAGCAAAATGCGAAAGCAACCGAAAAAGTTAAACATCATACACTAAAAACAAAAATCGAGCCAAATTGAACGATCGATTGGAGCTCCATTGGCTGTGAATAGGTTTTCATAAAGTTTCGTCCGCTTAAGCTGCATTTACTGTTCTAATCCAAAGTAACAGACCTTAAAGTGTGTGTATGTTTAATTTTTATTCTTCAAGTTTCCCCCGACAATGAGTGCTGTTACTATTTTATCATCTCGGACAATCACTGCCCCATCGACGATGTCATAACCTCACAATTCCTATCCGTCCTCCATTTTCTTGTGGCTGTGCACTTATATAAAATGTGCATATTGAAAAAAAAAAAATGAGTGCGTGATTATTTTAATGTATATTTTGAATAGGTAGTAATTAACACCAAATGGCTTAAAAAATTCTAAACACAATCGGCAGGCTTAGTGGTCTCACAAAGTTGAGTATTTTTGTTGAAGAACGTTCCTGCTGGACAAGTATTTGCAACAGCCACTAAAGCTGACCCTTGGTAGCGACAGTTCGCATAACTGTAAATAAATGTAAACAAATTTAATTATCTGCCAAATTTGACAGTTGCAATGTGTTTACTCACATCAAACACGAATTGTTGGCATATGCGAATCTACCAACAGTGTTCTTTTCTGCGCATACTTGCGCAGCAGTCTGAGGTGCTGGTGTCAGTGGTGGTGTCAGTGGTGGAGTCTGTGTTGGAGTTAGTGTAGTTGTTTCTGTAGGCGTAGGAGCTGGATCTGGAGTTGATATTTCTGGAGGATCACGATCGCATGTATATGTAGTAACTCCACATACTTGCACACATATTGATTTGCCAGACGTGTCACAAATCAAATTGTTTGGACAAGTGCCATTGACATTTGTTAATGTATTGGCCGAACATAAAGCGAATGTTGTTTTACTTGTGCACGCAAAGGATTTTCCAGTTTCACAAACATCGCATTTACTCCCACAAGCTGGCTTGGCAGACGAAATTGAATCGTCAATTGGGGCACAAATCACTGACAAATCAGTACAAACTGTACCCGCTGGACATGACATTCGAATATTCTCGTTCTTTACACCATCTTTAAGAAGAAAGAAAAGGGAAAATTTGTTAGTCAGAGTTGAACCTGCTCTTTTTGCTGACGGAAAATAGTCTGATTTAATCGGCAGAACGATAGAAAAAAAGTAAGTGAGGTGATAAAAAGATTCAGAAATAATTGGAGTTCATCGCATCCAACTTCATTTGTTAAACTGATAATTTAATTAGCAAAACGAATTTTAATTAGCCATAAAAACCAATTTTTTCAATTGACGTTTATATAGGGGTCGATAAATTTATTGCCCTATTTCTAATCTAGGGGTCGATTTTCGTTCTGTGAAAAAGTGACACGAAGATGTTGTCACCATTGACTTATTATATATATATAATACGTATATATTATGTAGTATGTCTAATGTCTATGGTTGTCAACCTTTCACCGCAATTCTGATTTTCGTTCTACGAAAAGATGAAACCAAACGTCAAAATTTTTCATAAGAATAATTTCTTTTCACGGCTCCATTTGCAAGTGAATGTTTTTAGTGAGAGTTTGAAATTTGAGAGCCCAATTTCATACAACTCAGTTTGCTGTTTGCGAATGCGATATTGAATTCACCACGATAGTTTCACTTATTGAGCGAGAATCGCTTTTTAGTACCGAGTGAACCAAACAAATGAATGAAATGTGTGAAAGCGAATGTGAAAACGATTTATTCGATTCACTCTGTCACAGAACCCGAGTAGGTACCTACTAGGCTGACATTTCAATTACATTGTTGACGTTTAGTAAAAGTTACGTTATCGACCAATCTATTTTTTAAATTCATGGGAATTCTAGTTGATGTGTTTGGACATCAAGTCAAGCTTAGTAACCCTCTTTGGCTAATATTCTGACACATATATATTAATGTTGGAAAGATAATTTACAGTGCACCAAACTCGCCAATCTGAAGGTCATCTTTAGCGAAAGTATAATTAGCATTAACAAATGGTTAAAAGTGAAAAAAAAATATCTCTTTCAAGATTGGAGCCTGGCGAACTTCTCTTTAGAACACTCAAATATGTGTCACTCAATTATCGTAGGATAATTTCTCAGCGCAATAGACACTCCTTTTATTATAAAACTCATGTTCGCCTCGCCTCTTCCACTTTGATCAATATGCGAACTTAATTTTACCGATTCTCCTTAGTGGTCAAACTGTAAGACTCACACCTCACTGTCAAATGGATTCAACTTACTTGAGCAAATTACCAAATCAGTTATATTTTCGCATGAATGACCATACGGCGAACATTCTTTACATGCGGCATTAATTTCCACAAAACCACAGACGGCAATCAGAATCGTCTATAAATTAAGAAAATTATAAATTACATATTTAACAGTTCACTTTATGTATTAAAAAAAAAAAAACAAGTCCTTACAAGTAAATACCACATTTTGATGTTAATCAAATGACAACTGGCTCAAAACTAAACACGACTCAAGAGGTTTTTCGAATTTTATTTGAATTTTTTTCCCAACGCAAAGGTGATAAGTAACAATTACCGAAAATTGGTAATTATACTTACCATTGATATCAGGGAAATAAAAAGAGCAACATAACGGATTGCCATGCCTAGGCAATAGTGTAATCGTGTCATATAAAGTACACTCCTATACAGCTGGGTGTTGGAAAATGATTATGAAGACTTTACTCATTCTACAAAAAAAAAATAAAAAATATATGGCCAATGCTAATAGAGAATTCAAACATCATTAGAATAGATAGATAGGTAGGTACCTATTTATTTTTCGAAATTAAGCTTTTTGATGTTTGCGACATGATTAGAGTGTGTACCAGTGTACTTTGCATACCACTACGATAGTCTTTTCAATGATTCTGAATCATAAATGTGTGAAAATTCATAAATAAATCGGGTTGTTGAACTTTCTTTGCATTAAAGTAGATTTTTTACTGTTTACCAGGGCAATTCGTTTTTGTGATCCGTAAAAAGGCAATTCGAGCTGACTTTGTAGATAGTTTTTAACATTTTTAAATTTAAAATATTCAACCTCAATTTGAGTTGAATGTAGGAAATTACATTTTGCCACCGCAAGCAAGATCGATTATAGCATGCATGTTGTACGTAAAAGTGTAGAAAAAAAATCACAAAAATATCAGTCCCGTTTAGGTCCCATTTACAGCGGATACGTAAAATGCAACCGAAAAGTTAGAACAGTGCGAAAATTAATTTTTTTTTACGTTTATGTGGCAATAGCTAAAATTCTGCCAGAAAAATGTTTCGCTACAAAAAAATACAACAATTCAACCACCACTGATTGGATTCCATCAGGAAAAAAATATCCTGACAGATTGAACTGTAATAGAAATTAAATATTTAAGTGGAATGATTTGGTTTTTGTTTTGGGAATTAAATGAGAGTTTGATCAGAAAAAGTTGTTCATACTGAAAATTAATAAATTATTTTTGTAGAAAATTTAAATACCATTTGCTAAAATTTTTTTCGATAAGCTAACTTTATAATTTATGAACAACATGTTGAGACCAAGCTTGAGTTCTACCATTAGGTCTAAGTGGACAAAAAAAGCAAAATAAATTTCTTACGGCTTCCTTTTACGTATGGCTATTAGTCTAAGAGCCAGCTTAAATCTGACAACACATATTTTACGGTGGCTGAAATTTTGTCAAGCGAGACTGCTTTACCCACTAAACAAGCTATGGGTACTAGCTAGGCCCGGTCGCGGTAGGTTTAGGGTCCCTCAGGTGGGACAGGTGTCAAAATTATGTCAATTTTTAAAATATTTTACGGCTGCTGCCATTTGAGTATGTCATTATATACCTCTACCAGAACTGAAAAATAACAATGGCTGCCAATTTCAGAGGTTGTAACATCACGGCAGCCACTTTTCAAAATTTGAAAAAAAAAATTTTTTTTTTAAGTATTTTACGATTTCTTAAATTTATATATGTTATTTAATTAACTTTTTTAAGCATTATATTAAACATGGCTGCCATTTTTTCGGGTTGCAAATATCCGGCTGACAGCGAAACCTTAACTGCAGCCCGTGCATACACTGCCAAGTCATAAGATTAGAAGCAGGCATTTTTGAAAAGTAAAATCGATATTTCTCCCGTTACATGATGGATTCGAAAAAACGGTTAAGGTAAATGAGAGATTGTTTTGTTAACAACAGCATATCCAATTTTTGTATATGAGAGATTAAGCTAACGGAACTTTGAAGACAAACTGTAAACTGAGTAAAGAATATGCGGAAATAAATCGGGTCATTAGATTAGAAGCACCTCAAATAAATGAAAATAAAATGCAGTTATTTATATTTTGTTATTCATATTAGCTTTTATTAGATGTTTAATAATGAGCCTTTAGAATAACTTCAAAAATTCTGTCTTTTGAGGTTTTATACAGCGACTCGAAGTAGTCCAGTGAAATCTCATTCCAGGCCAATTTAATAGCATGAATTAGCGCTTCCTTGTCATCATATTGCTTCCCTCCCTCATATACCTTACGTGTAAGCCAGCCCCATACATTTTCTATTATGTTAAGGTCCGGGGAATACGGTGGCCAAGGCAGCAAGTGGACGCATTTGGCTCGCAATAAAGGATTTTACCACTCGGGCTGTTTGCATGGGAGCGTTGTCCTGCTGAAGCTTGTCAATTTTGGGGAATACTAGTTCCACCAAAGCTTTGTAGTTGTTTCCGGTCATTTTGGTATCTTGGACTATAGCTCCGTAAAATGAAATTGAGCTCCAGACCATTATGAAGACGGTTTAAAAACCGCTCCTCTTCCCTCAGGCCATGGAAATAATAATTATAACCATCCGGCCCATCTAGGTTAAATTTTTTTTTTTTTTTTTCGTCGGAAAAAATAACCTTCCGCCAATCACTTGTGCCCATTCCATTTTGCACATCCCAGCTCATATGATCTTTCGCGAAACACAAGCGTTGTTTCTTCCTTGCGTCATTAAGCGGTGGATAAGCTGGCCTTAACATTAGCTTTCTCCCTAATTTTAGCTGCCGAAAAAGCTGCATTTGACGCTATTCTAAGGATACTTCGCGTTTCGCGAGGTGTTAAGTCAGAAGAAGTATTTCCTTTATATTTTTTTGTATAGACGACGGGTTTTTTTAAGTAATTGCAGACACAATGATCACATCGCTTTATTTTTCAGGCTATAGCACAGCATGAATGACCATTAGAGCAATAAACATCTATTCTTGCCCTTTCCTCCACTGTTAAACGTTTTTTCTTGCCCATTTTTATAAACACTCAATCAAGAACAATTACTTTATACTATATACCTACCTACCGTTTAAACCAAAAAAAAATATTTACTTTACAAAAGACGTTGATTTTTTTTTTGTGTTCACTGCTTCTAATGTAATAACCCGATTTATTTCCGCATATTCTTTACTCATCTGTTTACAATTTGTCTTCAAAGTTCCGTTAGCTTAATCTCTCATATACAAAAATTGTATATTATGTTGTTAACAAATAGAGAAATATCGATTTTACTTTTCAAAAATGCCTGCTTCTAATCTTATGACGAAACCTTCGCTGTCAGACGGATATTTGCAACCCGAAAAAATGGCAGCCATGTTTAATATAATGCTTAAAAAAGTTAATTAAATAACATATATAAATTTAAGAAATCGTAAAATACTTAAAAAAAAAATTTTTTTTTTCAAATTTTGAAAAGTGGCTGCCGTGATGTTACAACCTCTGAAATTGGCAGCCATTGTTATTTTTCAGTTCTGGTAGAGGTATATAATGACATACTCAAATGGCAGCAGCCGTAAAATATTTTAAAAATTGACATAATTTTGACACCTGTCCCACCTGAGGGACCCTAAACCTACCGCGACCGGGCCTAGCTAGTACCCATAGCTTGTTTAGTGGGTAAAGCAGTCTCGCTTGACAAAATTTCAGCCACCGTAAAATATGTGTTGTCAGATTTAAGCTGGCTCTTAGACTATATAACTAGGACCTAGGACCATATATCGCAGTTATGCCAAGTTTCATTTTTTCAGCCCAGGTATAAATATAAGCTCGATCTCATAGACTGCAGTTTGGGTGCTAATTGAGTGCCCAGAAAATAAATGTTGCGAAAAAAGGATCAAATACAAAATACCCTGCTCTGTTATGCCCAAAACACAAACATGTGCAGAATCCACTGTCATTTTTCTAAATTTGCTGCAAAATTCAAACATACCACAACACAGAAGAAAATAAATTGCAATTTCAAGTATTTGGCATCGTCGGCTTTTGACACTGCTGGTTGTGTTTGTTTTTGTTTTGGTTGTAAACACATCAGCTGCTAAGTCGGCGAATGACAGTTGCCACAATAGCCGATGCAATGGATGTCAAACAATTTCTGCACATCTTATTTACTTGCAGCACTGTCCTCTGCGCAGCGTACAGAATTTCTGCACATGTGTTTTGGGCATTACATCACAACAATCTGCGCTGAGTATACAGAACTTCTGGACATGTGTTTCGATTCGATTTGCATAATATTGAACCTGTTTTTTGAGCTTCAATTTCATAACAACTAGGCTCTACTTGATACTTCGAGACTCGAAATATTTGTTGCAATTGCGTGCTGAAAATGCTACTTTACTTTGCTTTGCTGAAATAGAAGCTCAATAAAACAGGCCTATTGTCACAGCTACTTTAAAACAAATCTCTGAAAATCCCCGTAAACCGTAAACTCACAATCGGAGGATTTTTTTTTCTAGGTCGCTTTCAATGTTCGTTTGGTAGAAAGAAAAAAATAAACATCTTTTTCAGATTTCAGAGCACTTTTTCAAATTCGGATTTTTTTCTCGATTTGCTTCAGCTTTACGTCGTTTTTCATTGGGGTTCACAGATTTGGCTCTCAGAACTCAGATTTCTCATGCCCAATGGAACATGAAACGAGATTTTTGTTTTAAAAATCAGCTGTTCTTAAATTTTAATTTGTGTTTAAAAAAATTCTTTCAATTTATGTTGGTAACTATTGCAGCGCCCAAATGTAAATTTTTCTCTACTTTTCACAGACGCAATTAATAACACACTTTAAAGTTTGACAATTGGCAATTAATATTTTGGTGTTTATGTAAGAAATCGAGATTCGCAAAATTTGCTTTCACTCTGAAAATAAAGTGTTTTTTCCGCCCCAATGAAAAATGAAATTACCAACTTGAGTTTGGCAACTGGTCGAGTTTGTTTACGTTTTCTTAAAGTTTTTCTACTGCAAAGAAAGACTTTACATCGGGTGAATCTATTTTTGTAAATTAAATAAATATTTTGAAATCAATCGGGACGGAAATTGCGAATGTTTTAGTATAACACTTGACCAATGAATGGCTACACAAATCAACATAAAAAAACCGGCCAAGTGCGAGTATCACTCGCGCACCGAAGGTTCCGTATTTGGCTAAAGTCCAACACATCAGATATTATTTGAAATCTATAATATCATTCAATCTTTCCCCTCTTCATGAATTCATTGACTAAAAATATATTACTTTTATTTTGTTCTGTACTCCCCAAAAAAATGTATTATATTCCCCAACGAAATTAGCAGGCGGGAGCCCTGGTGGGGTTCTGTCTTTGATGGGGTCAATTGTGCACAACTGCGTAGTAGAGATTAAAACTTATGAGAGCAACGTATTTTACATGGTAAAATTATCTTTTTTGAAAATATCTTGTAAACTATTAACTTTTCGGCAAAACAGTATTCAGCACATATATAGATAAGAACATGATCTACAAAAAAGGTATTTATGTATTTTTTTGTGAATCAAGAAATAAACCGTTTTTTGGGCGAATGAAAATATTTTTTTCACCAGATTACTAATTAATCCAAAACCAATCGATGTATTCCTTCCATTGGTATTTGTCGTTTAACTAGAGGTTATACCGGATGTTGTGTGTAAATTTTAGCCTCCTATGTCAATCGGTTCTTGAGATAGACCTGGTAACAAAATTGGCTTAGTGGGTTCGGACAGACAGACAGACAGACAGACAGACAGACAGACAGACAGACAGACGGAGAGACATCCGAGCGAAACTAATAAGGTTACGTTTTTTCCCTTTGGGTACGGAACCTTAAAAAGAGCAATTGACTACGTTTTTCATGGGAATATATTAATGAACGTATTTTTCCATTTTTACTCAGAACAACAAAGTATTATATCAGCTAACAGATGCAATAAGAACTTATATTTATTTACGTGTATTTTATCACAAAATACCGAGTTTAAATTAAATATTTTTTTTTCACAAAAATAGGCCTCTTAAAGATAGCTCCAGGTATAAAATTAAGTTAAGGGTGTGTAAGTTTCCCAATTGCAATTTATTTCGTTTTAGCTACGAAAACTATGCTCAATTACGTTTTTTCAACCGTGATAAGGTTTTGTGGTGACGGCGGTACCCAAGGCAAGTTGACACACAAAGACGTGTGAATAAGAGCTTTATTAGTACATTCTAATTTACAATTATGCTGAGTTTTGTTTTTATTACCATCAATCTAAGAACAATAAAAACTATGCTATCAATACACACCACACAATGCCTATATCAGGATATAAAAAACCTGATCTTCTTAAAAGTTTTTCAGTTTGAAATCAAATCTATCACGGAGTTTGTCTGTTCAACAACACAAAATGGCAATCAAGAATTTACTATTTATCGTAAGAAGGCTTTCAATTTGTAAGTTCGTTATTTTTGAAGATCTGCACTTTTAAGGTCGCGCTCACCACCGCAACTGTTGCTTTGACAAATGCCACATGCAACGAATGTTTGCCAAATGGAGTACAATGTTTCAATGAGACGAGTTTCTATATGTGCTACGGAGGTAAGTTTTGATAATATGTAACCAAAAAATCTTACATTTCGTACGAATTTTGTTTTCCAGCCAACGGGGATAAGGTAGACACTTCGACAGCATATAACTGTGAACAAGGCTCAGTCTGTACAGGTCTGAAAATTATTTGTGCACCTCAAACTGATATAGATCCAGTGTGTGGCGGCAGCAATAATGGCTGTGCAATCTGTGGAATTAATGGGTTTACCTGCACCAGCAAGTCGACGTTCGCACTCTGTTCCGGAGGTAATATAACAAGTGTGACGGCCAGATGTCCAAATGGTATGATCTGTGATGCTAGCTCCACCACGTCAGATATTTGCGTCCTTTCGTGCAGGGGACAACCAACATGTAATATTCCAGATCCCGTTGTGTAGAGTCTTACATATATTCACGTACAAGAGAAAATTGTGCAAGCCAATCAGGAATGCTGGCAGTGCAAATTATTCTAATTTTTATTTCTTATTAGCTTTCTTACAGTAATTTGGTCCAAATAAAGAAAATATGCAAACAAAAAAATTTGAGCTGGTGAAATATTTTGAATATTGAAATATTATTTTTTTTTCACTGTTTGATTCACATTTGATATCCCTCGTACACCTGGCAGCGCAGTAATTATGTCAAATTTTTGTACGGGGAAATTGTTTAATTTCTAGTAAAATGGTAGGCACATTTAAAAATCTAATCATTCTAAGTCGACGAGAATGAAAACGTCAACTTTGTACTCAATTGTCTTTCGAGAAGCCCATCCTTTCACAGATGGGCCAACTTTTTCGTTCAAACGTCAAAAAATCGTGTAGGATAAAAATCTGATTAATAATGCCCAGAGTAGGGCCTTGTTAAAATATTCTATAAAAGCACACAATTTCCATTATTTCAACTTCTTAGCTTTTACCAAACACATTTTTTAAACATTATTTTCAATTCTACAATGATTTTATCCTGTTCTATGCACTTTATTACAAAACTTCCAGTTGTTACTATTACTATTATTATAATTATTATTCTTTTAAAAAGTAAATATACATTTCAGTTTCACAGCAGTATAGCTATCTGGGATTTCGGCTAAAACCTTCCAGTTATTTTTTGCTACCAGCATATAAGATCTCTTTTGTTTTCCCACAAGTTTTTTTAGCTGTCAGTTGTTTTTTTTTTCTTCTTTCTATCAGAAAGTTCTAACCGGCTACCCATTCGTAAACGTCAAATGAAAAAAACTATTTATGTAAACAATCTAGACCAGTAAAAATAGAAACACATCGAGTCTCAAGTCAGACATCTGTCAGTTTTACTAAACCAAGTCTTGAAAGTCACAATATTTCGCATCCCTACTGACTACACCGACTTTATTGACTTAATTCAAAATTGTCACATTATGTGGGTATGAAATCCGAATTCAAACAATTTCTTTGGCGTTTGTCAGATGTGCTTACCTGCATTTCTTGTAGTATACAGCTTGAGCAATTGACTCATATTTTACTCCAATGATGAACAATATGATCAGGATTTTACATTATTCACTCCATTTGTTTAAGCTGTGTTTCGTATTTTATAATAGTACAGTAGAGATTTTGTCGATACTACACTTTCCAATATACATTTTTCGCAGATATACCCAGTCAAGACAGTATATAGGTTCATTATAATTTATTGGATACGTTTTTCGAAAAGCTGTTCGAATTGTAACCAGACCGATGCATCGAATCAGTGAAAGAAGAAAATTCGTCCGCACGATTTAGCAATTAACACAGACTAATTAGCTTGTCAGATATTATCGACGAAGCCATTTTTACACGGATTCGAGTTCTACGGCTATTTGGCATTCTGCTGTCATACGCCTTGACCTTGCATTACACTTTTTGAACCGGCTTTTCAAATACCAATTCGGCATTTCAATAAACAGCTACACATTGGCCGAAATAAAAACTAGCATTATGTCAAAGTAAAGTCAAACTTCATAAAAAAGAGCTGACATCTACACTATTGTTACGATTTGGAAAAATTTATTAAAACGAAAAATTGTTGTCGAACGGTCATATGTACATTTAATTGTATTTGTGCAGCCATTAACTTGCATCGATATCACACCCAATATATTGTGCCTGCAGGGTTAAGAAATGAACTGTCACTATCTTTCACTTGCATAAATTAAGCCTCCGAATCTTACCCTGTCCCGCGGAACGCATATATCTTTTGATAAATAATCGCAAACATATCCTGTTGGACAGGAACCGAATACGTCAGAAGGAGAATTTGATCCAAAGCAAAATTTAAACGTCGTACGACTAATGCACGCAAACACGTTATCAGCATTACAAATATCACATTTTGACAGGTCACCGCAGCTTGCTGCCCAAGCGCCTCTTTGGAAGCAAATATTTGGCGTGTCCGTACAATCACAGCCGTCCAGGCAGTCGAACGTTTGCGACGTATCTGGTATTACACCTGAGAAGTAATAAAAATAACGTAGGATTAAGATTTACATCAATTTGTTGACATACCCCCGAAACATAATTGAAATGCCGTTTGGTTGAGGCATGCTGCGCCATTTTTTTGACAGACGTTGCAATCGGCAAACACCTGATCGCAGTGGATCAGCAATATTATTAAAATGATTTTCTGCAATATTTAACATTTTACAAAGAACACTTTATTTATAATTATACTTTCCTTGCAGCATCTACTTACGAATAGAAACTGAATGCTTTCCATTGTACGGTGTTAATGTTTGGAGACTTTCCAAAATAGAACTACATTGTCATGAGATGAGTCTAAGCATTTATTTTCATCTGAAATTTATTAATTCGGTTTTATTAGTTTACTTAAGAGTTTGCAAATAACTTCTGACTATCAAATTTGTTTAAAGCGTAAAGCTATGTGATAACATTTTTGGTCTACAAAGTGTTTTACTATTTACGTATTTCTTATAGAATTGCTTGCATACTTACTGTTACAAGGTTAACGTATAGCCGTACATCATGGGAGTGAATGTATGTTTTTTTCGGAAACTTTAGTTTTGGAATTTTGCTATCTGCAACACTATCATGCAAAAATGGCAGTATAGTGTGTCATTGAGTGACGTGAAGGTAGGACCAGTCTGGATGACAATTATTATGCTTAAACGACCGCATGTAAATGACTAGATTATCTGTCAAATGACCAAAGTCCTGTCAACCTCGTATATTAGGCTACTTTACAAATTTATTGTTATTCATATTTGAACTGCTAGTTATTAAAGAAGTTTCTCTTTTATTTTCTGTCTCATTCGAATGAACTTTGGGGGCGTAATCTTTCGTAACTCTGACAGCTGTCTGACTTTATGTGTCTCAGTGTTTACTGGCCTAGATTGGTCACGTGAAAAGTTTTTTTCAGTTGACGTTTATGGACGGGTAGCAGGCTAATTAACTTAATTAATATTTTCCTGACTGAGTACTAAGTTGACAGTTAGCATTATGTGACTGCCGTGAGATAAGTTACTTTACCGACCAATCTAGTCTTTGCGTTCAGGTTACATTTAGTCCAGATCAATCTAGTCCACTTAAGATAACTAGATTTCTGAATGTGTCCGTTTTGATGCTGTTTGAAAATTATGTTTATACGTGCAACACATAGAAAGCACAAAACAAAAATGCGTAGTAGTAGTAATATTAAATGACAACTAACCAGAAGTAGTCGTCAGTTTAGTTAGACGTTAGTTTGGTAGAAGGCCTAGGCGTGGACTAGTCGCAATTATCTAACAGACAATGTGACTTCATGATTATTTAAATGTAAATTACGCTTTTCCGATGATCGAACCGGACAGCCCTTATTCCCTACAATAAACACTTAACTGCACTGAATATAAAATTGTTTTCTTAGATGTCGTACATAAAGTCACAACCCAGTCACCAAATACCGATCTGTACCGCAGCATGACGTTCATAAATCGGTTTTACTGTTGTTTTACCAATCTAACGGCACCGGCTCATTTTTTTCTTATGGAATTCTGCCATTCAAAAACATACTGAATCATTGTTTAATGACTATCCGGTCGTTTGGTGATATTTGTTCACTTTATGACTTTATTCCTCCTCAAACGAGGATTCAAAAAGTGATAAGAATTAGAAATAACAAGACGATTCTTCTGAGAGTGAGATGTGGAACAAAATCTGGCATTTGTAGAATTTTTGGGTGTGCCAACATTCAAACGGGGTATGGGTACTCCCCACATACCAGCAAAATTAAATTATGCCAAGGTATTATGTAACGGTTGATATTAACCTTGAACCAAATTAATATTTTATTGACATTTTGTTATCGCATTTTATTTTCTGGGAAGATGGCATGTGCTGCATTGCCGCTAATTATAGGGCATGTTTAATTGGATTATTGCGGTTCCGGTACATAATAATAATCTCAATTGACTGTATTTGAGCGAAGAAATTATAAATAAAAAGATATTATGATTTAATAGTTATGGCTTATTTCCTCATATTTTATAACTAGCTGGATGTACCCGCTTTGCTGGGTCCTTTAATAAATGCATACATGTGAACATGAAGTGAGGATACTAAAAACCATCCTATGTAATACCGCTACTCACGACAAATCGATTGCTATATATATTATTGAGGTATCGTTACGTACCTACTCCCTACTCGCGGAAAAACAGAAAAATGTGTTCTCTTTTATAGAGGTAGAGAAGAGAGGGGGCGGGTTTCCAATATGCGCACTAAGCAAACATTGTTTTTTATTTTTTTTATAGCTTAAAATGGGCTTAAAAAAATATAAACATAATATTTTTTTTGAGGATATGAATTTTTTTTTTAATTTTTTTATTCATTTTTTACTTTTTTTATATTAAATTTTAATATTTTTTTTTTTTTTTTATGAAACCATGTTTATGTGATTTATGCACAAAGATTTGAAACCTTTTTTCCGAAATCTCAATACACATGCACAACTGCTCCGCTAAGGGTATGCCAACAAATGTCAGGCAGGCGCCTGGAGCTAAAGTTTATATATATATATTTAGCAGTATAATATATTCAGTAAAAAAAAAATCAAAAAAGACAAAATTGTTTTAACTTTTTGACATATGGCAATACCTACCTATAATATTTTCCAAAATTCGGTTGCGTTTCTCAAAAAATTGACAACAGCGCCACCTATCGGGTCCAAAACTATCCTATCTTTCTGTTTGCATACAAACATGCATACATACAAAGTTTCATTGAAATCGGTTGAGTTTCTCAAAAAAATTGACAACAGCGCCACCTATCGGGTCCAAAACTATCCTATCTTTCTAGCTGCATACAAACATGCACACATACAAAGTTTCATTGAGATCGGTTGAGTTTCTCAGAAAATCGACAACAGCGCCACCTATCGGGTCCAAAACTATCCTATCTTTCTAGCTGCATACAAACACACATACAAAGTTTCATTGAGATCGGTTGAGTTTCTCAGAAAATCGACAACAGCGCCACCTATCGGGTGTCGGTTTCTCGGTGACGATGACGCGGTGTCGTTTTAAAGGTAACGCGAATTCATTAAGGCCCATTTTATTCACTCGAAGTTGAACACAACTTGGGGATTTTTATATGGAAAACTCCCCGAGTTGTGTTCAATTTCCAGTGAATAAAATGGGCCTAACTTCTTCCCATCAAGGATCATTCACATGAGAGCGACCAACTACCTACGAACGAACGAATATTCGCAAGTTTTGACATTTAATTTGGTAGCAGAAACCCGCGAATCCAATGACAGTCGCCCTTATTTGTCTCTATAACATTTTGAGTTTGAGGTTAAGTTCGAACGAATGCTTTATTCGTTAGTTTGTGGAACGCGAATTGAATGATGTGGATTGTGAATAAACTTTGACAATTCGCGCCAAGGGTGTATTCGTTCGCGGCAAAAAGTTTGCCATTCGAAATTTCGTTATTTTAACTGTTTATTAACATGTTTTCTTAATACATTTTGATGGGATAATTTAATATCCTCCTCTTGGAATAGTAAAATCTAAAATGTACAATTTTCTGTTCATAAATGCATCAAAAGTGGTTTGTTCTCATTTCAGCAATTCGTTCGCTCGCTCTCATTTGAATAGTCCTTTAAAGTGCCCAACGCTAAAGAAGTAATAACTTCAAAAAACTAAAAAAATATTAACCAGACACTCACACTATACCTACACAATAGCTAGTAGTCTAGTACAAAGAAAGAAGAGAGAAGAAAAAAAAAATTGATAAACGTGTCCGCACAGCGATGCCAACCTATGCTTTTTCATGCCTTTTAGGCATTATTTCATTAGCTAAGGCTTAAAGCTTTTTTATTTCCAAAAAGGCATTTTTTTTTTATTTTTTTATTTTTGTTTCAACGTATATTGACTTCTTATTTTTTTAAATATTCTTAAAAAATCTTGGCAAAAAGAAGAACTCGGTGCTCGGTCTTAAAGAATGTGTTTCCAAACGAAAAAAAGTTTTTGTTATTTTTTTATATTTGTGTTTAATTTTTGATTTATTGTTCCAATTTACATAATAAAATATTTTATGCACTATTTTATTGAAAAAGGCATCTTTTTTTCAAGTTAGGCTTTTTTTCGTCAAAATTGGTTGGCAACGCTGTCCGCACTCCACTGGTAGGCTGTTGATTGCAATGACCTACGCATATCTGTGAAATATGTAAGTCTCAAATAATTACATTTTTGCTTATAACTTCTGTTATACAATTCAGAGAATAATGATTGATACATCAATCTCTTCACCGGGAAGTGTACTAATCGAAGAATAAATTCATATTCAAATTTGTTTGGCCATTTCGTAGTAATATATGTTTAAACCATAAAAAATGGTCTTTTTTTAGTTAAAAACTCATATAAAATGGGTTTGAAGGACCAATAACGGACTTTAGGATACTAAAAACCATCCTATGTAATACCGCTACTCACGACAAATCGATTAATATATATATTGTTGAGGTTTCGTTACGAACCTACTCCCTCTTCGCGGACAAACAGAAAAATGTGTTCTCTTTTATAGAGGTAGAGAAGATTAATTTATTGGAATGTTACAGGTAGGTACTTGGAATCTTTTTTTTTTATATAGGCAGTTGGGAAACTTTTGACTCTAGGTTCGTTAGGATACTTTTTTTGCAAACGTAAAATGATTACAAATTTTGCTAAGGAACTGTGCAAATGCGACCCCGTACTGAGAAAATTGAAACAATTGAGAGAGAAATCTATTTACAGTCTTTTAATTTTTTCATAATTTCCTACTCGCCGAATTTGGAATTACTAAAAAATTAAAAATTAAAGCTAACAACTAATTGACAACTCAAAAGTTTGACAAGTAAAATTCTCTTTATATTTTCAGCAGCACATGTTTACTGCAGCACTCAGGATATCTTCTTCATTAAATCGATGTGAGTAGTATCAACAAATGGGCCTAAATCATGTTCAAATATCAGCTTCGTGCAAAAGAGACAAAAAGTGTATCACAAAAGGGGTTGCAGTTGTTTGCAAAGCAACCACACATTTTCAAACGCATTTAATACCACAAACTTCAAAGTATTGAGATGTCCAAAAAAAAAGCTGCTGTTTCTGAACCCAAAGTTTAAAATTCGCGGTTTAGAAAACGAAAAAGGTGCTGTTACCTAATGGACAATATTAAAAGTTGAAATAACAAAAATACTACACAATTTAAAACATACCATCTGGACTGGCATATTTAATGTATTATGAGCAATCGCGGCACTTTGCATAAATAGTTACCACACCAAGTGCCAATACAGCAAATGTCAGTCATAAAGAGTACCTGCCTTAAATGCAGATATAACAGGTCTGTTCCTCTACTTTTTTAATAATTCTTACGAATTTTCACTCATTGCCGTTCCTTAACTCGAGAAATCGTAAAAGAGAGCGTCATCAAGAGAGCAAGATGTCACCCCTCCACTGAGAATCTTTCGAATTTTTACTCAACAAAATGTCTTGGTGTAAGCTGTAAGAAGTTCTAAAGCTGTCAGTCACCTAACAATTAACAGCTGATTTGAGGTTTGCTATCCCATTTGGCATATGCGTAATTGTTTTGATTTTTGGGTATTAAAATGGTATCAACAGGCGGGAAAATAACATTTAATGTTCTCCTCAAGATTATTTTTTAAGAGCTCCTACTCGCACTTGAAAGATATTATTTTCACTAGACAAACTGAGGGATTATTTAAAAAAATATATCGGTCATGATTTGGGATCCACTGATACCCTTCCAGTTATTTTATGGAACACTATTTGCCATAAGTAAGAGGTTTATCACCAAAAGCGGGCTTAAGGTGTGTTGCGTTGTGAATAATGTACTGCTATTGCAGAGGCCTCCTCCAAGATATCTTATATATTATCGACGTTGCAGCTTGCAGCCAAAGCAAAGTGTGTCTTGAAGTGCACTTTGCCTCGGCTAAGGTTAATTCGCCGGTAATTTATGTGCAATTGTGCATATATAGTTTTTGGATAAGGAGTTACTCAATTTGGCTTCGGGAAATAATACAAGTAATATCCCAGAAAATATGACCCCAAAAAATCTGCATTTTAAAATGGTACATTAATTTTATTATGAAAATTCATCCCAACTTGTGTCCTTATTTAATTTTTACTTTTAGGGCCTTATTTCCTGGGGTCTTATTTCGCGGAGCCCTCAACATTTTAAATATTTTGTAACACTCACACCATAAAGTGGTTCTTTATAAATTGTACATGTTTAGCAACAGCGATTTTTAGGGGGCGATCCCGCAAGAATTAATAAGAGTTTCTTATTCTCCTTCTTTAGTGGTGTGCACAAGTGAATACCTACTTCGTAATTTGGGCCCATATTTGTTGACCAGATTCATCTCCAGTTTGATTCATCTTTACATGATTCATGTCACTTTCAACGTCGATATAACCTAAAATAATGTTAAAAAATCGAGAACGGTTAGTGTTATAATGTAAGTATATTCAAAGTCTTAATATTGTTGCGGCTTGAAAATTACAGTCGCCTGCCTTACGTACAACCGCTCGGCTTTTTTGCTACGCACTTTCCTTCAGATGCACTGAAATAAGTACCTTCCGCACAAGTCAGCAATATTGTGTTCATTTCATTACCAAGCCTTTCACAGTAAACGAACCTGAAAAAGCAGCGATTAAAATTCACATCGACTTTGTGAAATCTCTCCACTCACGATTTGCAAGTTCGATCGTAGGTATTTTCAAAGTTGCCTGGAGCTGTGGTACCGACGCAAATGCTGCTATAATCTGGCGCAGGAGTTGGTTTTGGTAGAACTATTTCCTCTTCATAGCACGTGGGTTCCATCTAAGTAAAAAAAATACATCACCCTCAAAACTGCCCTCCGCACTCTTCAAATGAACATACCAAACACGATTTAGCGCAAATGCGACGATTCTGGATAAAATTTTGCAGGCTGCAGTACTCCTTGTTTGGGCATGTTCCAATCATTCCAGTCAATACTGCACCGTTACAATATTCAAATTGTGTTTGACTTATACAAGCAAAACCACTAGAACAAACACCGCATGTGCCACATTCAGGTACTGCACCGGCAGCTTTTGCTTTACATACGCCTTGCTGGGGTGTACACACCTGACCCTCGGGGCATACGCCAATGTTTTGAGATTTATTTATACCTTAAGAAATAAAAACCAAATATAAAAACTTTTTAACATATATCCAATGATAGTTTTTTATTTATCGTATACCATCATAACAAACAACAAAAGCGCTGATATTAAGGCATGCTACGTAGTTTTTTAATGAACACTTTTGGCACAGAGCATCAATGTTTGTCACTCCAAATATTGACAATCCAAATGAAATTAACCAGATAAACTTAGCAATTTAATTTGTTTATAAGTAAAACCATCTGTTTTTTGAAATTGAAAAGTGTTTCTTACTTTTAATGCTATCATTGCGGCTGCTCTGCGCCAGTTACTGTTGACGAAGTATACTGAATTAGTCGTGGATCTACGTGCTTTTATAAATAGGTACAAAGAACTTGCTAGTAGTTTTCTTATGCGAACTGATTTGCATACATAATTTATTTAAACAGAGATACCAAAATTCCTACAGTCTATATGCATGTGGATTTTAACAGATAAACAATGTATACACGTACCCAAAAAAAGATGAACATGTTTGTTGACATATTTTACGACGAAAACACCGACAAGAAGTTCTGCTGTAGTTTCTACGATTTTAAGGATACCTTATAGCCTTTTCGCGAAAACTCTCAAAAATTTTTACGAAAAATAAGTTTTCCCATACATATTTCAGTTTTCAAAACGAGTCGTTTAATAGTACATTTATAGTACATTTACACCGCACCTAAATTCAACATTTCGGCTAAATTCAACATTTCAAATGTTGGATTTCAGCGAAATGTTGAATTTCGTCGCTGCATTTGTAAGTTTGTCAAATCGAACAAGCCTCTTTACAAATTCCGCACGTCATTTATTGGCTTCACACTTCGCGACTCGCAATAGTTGTTGCAATTGCGTGCTGAAAATCCTACCTTTCTTTGCTTTGCTGAGATCGAAGCTCAAAAAACGCGGCTAATATATTTAATATGTATGTATTATCATTTAAATTCATGTTTAAAATAATATAGATAAAAAACAAGTTCTTTAGATTCACCCACTTCTAACTTCTTACAGAAAAAAAGTATTCAATTCGATACTAGCTGTCATTTGAAATGTTGAAGTTTCAGTGGGAACGGCAAACTGGATTTCGAAATTTTTTTTCCGAAATGTTGAATTTAGGTGCTGTGTAAATGTACCTACTATAAAAGCGTTTTCCACGAAAACACCACGAAACCGAATTCCAATCGTTGGTTTGTTGAAACAAACACACCTTTCGTAATATTCAGCAAATTCAGCGGAACTCACGACTTAAAATCATTTTCTACAATTAATTGATTTGCGAATAAAATTCATTTTGTTCATTTTTGTTCATTTATAACCAAAAAAGTTTGCACCGAAGTTTAACGACTAGTGTATCACAGCTGATTGAAACATCAAACGAAATCTAGTTGATGGTCGGTGTGAATGCATCGACGAGTTCTCGAGGAAAACATGGTTTTCGGCTTGGTGTGATAAAGGAGGGTCACCTTCCATAAGCTTCTGTGTATTCTATCAACCTGTCAGTCGAAAACGTTGCCTCAATGGACGCGACGGATTCTATGTGTTGGGCCCTTTATTTAATTCGATTTATTTTCCACACACTCACTTTCTTATATGCAGAAAATCCGCCAATTTCGAATAAAAACAGTTTTTTTTTTTCTTATACTACGCACTTATTTTTACAGTCTTATGTCGATTTCCATTGGGCAAAAAGAAGCGTCCGGGAGAGTCTGGAATCGAAAAAATCACTTCTGAAACCGTTCCATTGGCACAAAAATTACTCTTTTGGTGATTCTGAGGAGAGAATTTCGCTTCTGGATTTGAAGTCAGAATCCACTCAAGAAGCACTCGAACAAGTGTGGTTTGTGTATTTTATACAAGTCGACTGACAGCTGCCGTAGATTATTTTTTGGCATTTCACCAATACTCTTGTGGATTCAATCAGAAGCAGTTTTCTTCTTCAACTGGACTACAGAATGAGTGGATCCCCGAGTGATAGGTACCAATGGAAAACGACATTATTTGATTAATACGCATTTACCCTATTCGAATTTCCACTCGAATTGAATGTTATATTTTTCCTTCCATTATCTTTATGTAATTATATAGGAGTTACTTATGGACTTCGTTTGTTAAAGGTATCAACGTCAAAGTACTTTTGTATCAGTAATATATGTAACCGGGGAATGCAATATAACACCAGCCGGCTTTTCCAGTACTGCCTGACCAGGATACCAATTCTCAAAAATTCTCGCATACGTTTAACAACTGTCAAAATCTCCGATGCGATGCGAAAAACTGAAATTTGCAATTCTCGAAATCCGCATGCAAGAATTTCTCTTCGAATGTTACTCGTCTTTGTTTTCCATGTGGATGTGGATGTGCTTCTCGTATACGGAATTATGAGTTTAATTCTTCAAAAAATGGATTGTTTTTTGATTAGTGTGTGAGAAAATGAGAGTCGAACTAAAATAAATCAAACAATTAAAATGAAAGCACTAATTATTATTGAATGATGTTCCTTCGCATTTGGCGTTTTTCTTTTTAGTTCAAAGCTGAGCACTGAATTGAGTTCGAGCTTTATGAGTGCGCGTTTTGTTTTTCCAGTCAAATGTGACTGCATGTACATGTGTTATTGTGTAATCAGGGTTTTCATCAGCCGGCTCAATTAATTCATTCTGAGATCATAAAGCGCGCTTTGAACAAAAAAGAAACACAAATTCGAGCTCTGAGGTGTCTGAGCTACTAAAGAAACACGAACTTTTTGTACAACAGTTCAGGTTCTATTCTGAACTAAAAAAGAAAAACGCCTATTGACATTTATATGTTCGGAAATAGTGTCATTCGTTCAAAGCAATCTTGGGGCTCTCCGCTCTAGGATAGTTCGGTATATTTCGATTTCGCATAACTGCTTCATTGGGAATCGAACAAGTGCTGAGCTTTTATCGCCCAAAGTAGCCACTGCGGAAACCCATAAATGTTCATTAAGCATAAAATCATTTTCAGCATTTCTATTCTTTTTTTTTTTCTTAATCGAAAACAACAATTCAAAACCAATTTAAATTTGTATATTGTGTTTTTTTTACAGCCTAAACATTTTTTGTTTCGACTTTAAATTTAGTAACTCACAGTGGCAATATTTTCCATACATATTTCGCAACTGTGAGCCTTTGTAAATTCTGCTTAAAATTTGTTATTAGTAGATAATTATGGCGCAATGAAATCTACATTTGGTTTAAATATCGCAGTTATTACTAACAGTATATACTAACTCATTTAGGTGTCCTAACAGTTATCGGGTCGCTCTTTCTGGCAGAATTGTGTCTCGGGATTAAAATAACTGGACCCGGTACAAGTGAAGTTGTATACTCTATTGTTGGTCTCACAAACGTAATACCTTAAAAAGGTTTAGCATATAAAAAGAGGCTGTCACATTAACTTGTAATCAGTCAAATTAAACTCACTTCGTACACGTCGTGTCGCCTTCAAACTTATAATAGCCTGTCACTCCCTTTTCCAGGCAAAACGTTGCAGCATCTCTCGGCTCACAAGATGGCTGGGTCTCGGTATTTTTGACGCAAATAGAACGGCTATTTAGATTGCACACATATCCATCCAGACAGCTCCCTACGGCTTTGTAAAATGGTTTCGCTTGGCCAAAACAAAACGCAAATGATGTCTGGTCCACACAGGAAAACAGTTGTCCATAAGTGCTACACGTTTCACAGCCGGTGTTGCAAGTTGGCAGATTGGACTCATCGACACAAATAGATGGATCATCTGTGCAAACTGTACCCGCCGGACAATTGACCCTGGAAGCAGTAGGGGTTCCTTAAAGGGAGAACAAGTTTTGCTACAACGTCTTAACCAAATAGTCCGCCTCACCTTTGACACAGAGAGAAAATGTGGTTGCGCTATGGCATGCCATATTATTCGCTTGACATATGCCACAGCTGCAGTAAACATAATCTATAAAGACAAATAGAACCTTCAAGAAAATATTAACTATATTTATTTGAGTTGTATTCTAGGCCAATTACCAGGAGAGCTATTTTATAAAACATTGTTTGTCCGATGGAAGTCTTGCAAATACTAATTTCTCGTAGGTGCGAATAGTATGGTGTGGCAATAGCTGCAAAAGGGGATTGTCAATTAGAAGTTATCATTTAGGAAGTAATGAAATTTTATACTTTTGCGATGTAGCGGCATTTTTGAAGTTTATGAATATGTGTCACCAAGTTCGAAATTTCAATGAGTTTCATCCAACAACAGTTTTATAATAAGAAAAGGGGTCAAACTAAATTAAAAATTTAACACCTGGACTTTCGCTTCTTTTAAGTTGTGAGTTTGTTTGTTTTTTTTCGGGACAACAAAGGGTGACACTTCAACCATTTTGTATAAGCTTTTATTTTTGACACGCATGGATGGGACCTACAAATTGTTGCCGAGCTCAAACTTCTAAATTGAGACTTAGAAACGACTAAACTACGTGGTCTGCCCTTAGGGTAATAACCACCATTCATATTGCACTGGCCAAACTCGTCAAGCGGCCTTGAAAGTCAGATACGAACTGCGATCTTAACTTGACGAGCTGCGTTGTGCAGTACTATTCTAATATTATTCTCCCTTTGAGCAGGAAGGATTTCTCTGTTCAATGAAGCTGTGACTACTTTACAGGGTAACAGAGGTCTTGAGATTTCTTTCAAAGTGTGTTCAGCGTGCATTATGCACTGACCTACTAAACCTCTTTGATGCTTATGGCTAATTGCGACTCATATTGACTGCAGTCATATTGACCCACCACATGCGTTACCACCCTCCTTTTTAGTCCCAACTTTCGGTTTCGTTTCTCTTCAACGTGTTATACCCTATTCACAGCGAGCCGACGCAAAAACACTCGACAACTTCAAATAATTTCCGTGCAGTGGGAATCAGAGACACCCAACAACGGCCCATTTTCTGTTACTTGCCTACAAGCTATATTTTTATGTGGTGGCAAATGCTAAGCGCGTTAGTATTGTTACATAGAGAGAGAGATTCGTATTGAGAATTGTCTTGTCACGTAACGTAAAAAATTCCGGCTCACCAACACACTGGCACCTTGCATATATGCCACTTCCGCTGTCGGCAAAGTTGCTGTCAGCGTTCATGGAATTTTGTCCCTTAAATTTGAAATTATTCGTTAGGTACGTGTACTTTTTTTTTAGTAGTGCACCTTTGCTTAAAATATATACAAAATCAGCAATAGGCCTGTTTTTAACTTTCTCCATTACGTAGTAAGAGAAAGATATTGGTTTCGTACAAAATTTCGAACTCGAGATTTTAATCAATTCTGATATTACGATGATAGGCCAACTCAAAAAAGTGGGTCGTAAAATTCTGTCCGGTCTGTCCGTCCGTCCTTCCACGGGCCTACAGCCTAAACGGCTACCCGGATTACGTTCAAACCTCGGATTTGGAGTTTTTGGGCTTACAGTTCGGGAGGTGTTTTTTTTTTGCAAGGTAACCTCAATATTAATGGTACTTCCCATACAAAATTTTTGTACCAGTTTGATTTGATCGAAAACGGCTCTAACGATTTCAACCAAAATTGATATTTAAGCTTAAGTAGGTGAGGTTACCATGACTGCGTACCCAGTTTTTGGCTAAAAATTCGAACAACGGTACTTTTGAAATTTCGACATATCTCGAAAACGGTCTATACGATTGTAACAAAAATTAGTTTCTAAGGTAATGTGTTCATTTATAACTTAATAGTAACCTCAGTTTTTCTCTATATTATCGTACAATGGATTTTTGAAAGAAGGAATTTTTTAAAATTTAGTTTTCTTCAGTTTACCGGAAAACGGCGATAACGATTTTGACCAAAATGCAAATTTAGAGTCAAATGGATGTTTTCAAAACAATTGTGTCCTCAATTTTCAATTCGAAGCACCCAAAACAATAATTTAAAAAAATGCTCATATCTCGAAAACCCCATCTTTGATTTCAATAAAACTTTAAAAACGAAGCAATGCTTACATCCCTTATAGGCCTTATAATAGTCACGCATTACGCAATCGTATTTTTCAAATTAAACATTCCAATATTTGGTACTGTTTCGTCAGCACAATCTTACAAAAACCGCTCTAACGATTTTGACCAAAATACACGCTGAAGATAACATAGGTATTCTAAAAAAGATGCCGTACTTAGTTTTCCTCAAAAAATTCGAAGACGTCAGATTTGAATTATTTCTCAAAAAATACTACAGAAATCGCGATCAATATATTTTCGCAAAACTTATTTTTAGCAAATACAATCTTTTTTCAACAATATTGAAGATGCCAACCATTTGGGGCTTACACAATCAGAAAATCAAACTTAATTTGCTTTTTGTTTTTTGAGAAAGTTTCGTTCGACCCAGTCGTGCACTTTATTTTTTTTAATTTCGATCTCAGCAAAGCAAAGTAAAGCAGGATTTTCAGCACGCTAATTAAAACAACTACGCTATACTTGACACTTCGATACTCGCAATAGTTGTTGTATTGCGTGCTAAAAATCCTGCTTTACTTTGCTTTGCTGAGATCGAAGCTCAAAAAACATGGCTAATGTTGATTGGTTGAGGGAAAATGAAGACAAATTTTGAGCAAAACTTTCTTCAGTTTTTTTTAAGAAAAATCTACTCATGAAAACGAAGTTAATGATATTCAAAAGCGGAAAATACACTACCATGTTGGTTTCCATTAGACAGATAACATTTTTTTTCGATTTTTCAGATCTAGAAATCAGCTGGCTGTCAAATTTCATCCTACATTGGACGCAAAAAAAAAAAAACATATTTTTTAGAGTCAGAGCAATTTTTGCGAATCTGGATTTCTGAGCGAGATTTACACCTACTTAACGGAGCACCAAAACATTACCTAATAATTGTCTTTTGTCAAACTTTGTGTTATTAATTAGGTTTTTACACGTCAAGTCTGTAGTAGTAGATTAAAATTTACAACATAAATTTAATTTAATGGATTTTTATTAACACAATTGCGAAGAAGCAAAAAATTATTTGCTGCCAATGGTACATGGAATCTGTCGCCAGCTGATTTCCAGAGCAGAAAAACTGTTCTAAATCTGAAAAAAGTTTTTTTTTTATGTCCCAATGGAAAACGGCATAAGACAAAATATTTTCTTTTCGATCTCAAACGTTTATTTGTATACAGACGTCTGTTTGTTAGTCCATTAGGATCTCACAAGAATTTGTTTTAATGTTCTAGTTTTAATAAGGGTTGGTCCAAGCCTTAAGATTTTAATACAGTTATTCCTATTAGCAATCATCTGGTCGTTTTTTCTCGCACTCTCTGGTTGCGGAATCAAAGAAACCAGAGTTGATACAAGTGTATTCGATTCCCGAATAAATACCATTATCTTCTTGGCACATGTAAAATCTACAAATGTGATATAACTGTATAACGAGATACATTCTTCGAGTAATTTGGACAAATTGTATATAATTACTTAGTACACGTAGAATCGCCTTCTGCCTTATATATCCCAGGTAGAGCTGTTTGGGCACAAAATGTTGCTGCGTCGCGGGGAGTCCGGGTCGTGGTTTCCACAGTGCTGGCGGTTGTAGAATCAATGTCGGATGGATCACGAGTGGAAGAACTCGTATCACCGGCTGGACTTATCGAAATTGTTGTAAAGGAGCTTTCAGTACCTGGGGAATCTGTCGCAGGTGGATCAAGTGTTGTTGGTCCACCTGGAAGTGTTGTGGAAGAACTCCCTTCACCAGGCGAACTTGTCACCGGTGGGTTATGCGTTGTGGTGACCATTGTGTAATTTTCATTGCAAGACGGTTTGCTGTCAGTATCTTTCACACAAATTGTCCGACTACTTAAATCACATACATATCCATCTAAACAAGTCCCAGTCATTGCATGAAATGGATATTCTTCGCCAAAGCACAACGCATATGTGTTTGGACTTATGCAAGCGAAAACTTTTTCAAATGAATTGCACACTCCACAGACTGTAATGCAAGTCGGCCTGACAGAATTGTCAAGTTTCGACACACATATACCTGGTTCAGCAGTGCATACTGTATCCACTGGACATGGGATCGTTGAATCCGTATAAGGTTTTCCTTTAATGAACAAGATCCCTTAAAGTTATTGTTTGCACGGGTAAAAAAGGACCTCACCATCAATGCAAAGGGAAAATGTCGATTCGCTGCGACGTACTACATAATTAGTCTGGCACGTTCCGCAACCGCCAAGGGAGTAATCTACAAGCAAAAACAGGCACTTAAAGCTTATTATTAGGATGACAGTTGTCACTTTTATTAATATTTGGTAGTATACTTACAAGAAGTGGTATTTTTGACAACATTGTTTGTCTAACAGAAGTCTTTCGGTTACTAAATGAGTAACTGTAGTCAACTACGACTTAAATAACCGAGTCTTATCGGTTCCATCGATATATCGCTGGGGAAGTGCGCAATAAAATGTGATTTGTAAAAAAATAAGGCGAGCCAACAATCTAATTTTGATTTTGCCCCCTTTTTATTTTGACCATAATAAACCTTAATGGTGGAGTGTACGTGTTGGCAGTCACATGATTGCTTAGACTAAGAAAAATGTCAAATCTCTAAAATCGAAAGAGAAGTATCTCAATTTCAAGAGAAGCATATGCAAAAAGTTTAAGAAATGAAGAAGAAAGAAATGTCATTTTGACACTATCGTAAAATAAGATATTCGCCAAAAAAGACATCTACAACATTTGACATAGGAGCATAGAAGCAAAAAAATTAGGTAGTTATGTCGGTTCTGCTTTTTCAACAAATAGCGAAGGCATCAATAATAAGCCAGTCTGACTTGTAACTTGGTTCGACATTTGTTTATGTCATTCCGCTCTCGAAATCAGGTGGCTGTCAGATTTCATGTTCCATTGGCCGCAAAAAAAGCCGCAAAGTCAAAGCAATTTTGCGATATAATAGTAGGTTTGTTTGACGTGGGCCCTAATGTGTTCGATATAGCACTGAACTCGACCTGGTACTGAAAACCTGTGTTTGACATGACTTCTAGGGCGCCCTAGTTGTGCACTGAACTGACCCCAGTTATTTTGTCGGGGCAAAAACTCAGTGCTGAGTTGCGCTGTCATTTCGCTTGCTGTTATTCGTTTATTTGAATATCGTAATAAAGATAAATACAATAAATTTGATATTCAAAAGGGAATTGTTTGAAAACAACAACGTTTATGGACTAAAACCTTATTTTATAGATAAATATAATGAACAAAATCTGGAATCAAAGCTGATTACATTTTTTAGTGCATCGCATATATTGCAAACAGTTTTATCAACTTGTTTGCATTATGGCAAGCACAAGATCAGAATTGAGTTCACTCATTTTTAACAATAAACAGAACAAAGTGTTATCATCTTCGTACTTCGTTCACCAAAACATAAGTATTTTTCAAATTCAAAAACTGACAGACTTCAGGGCAGCATATTTTGCGTTCGATATGATAGCCGAATTTTCAGGGTTGTGCAGGTTTTTGGGTAGGCGGGAAAATCAGCTGACACTTCTCAGTGCGCACTAGTGGGCACTAGTGCTAGCCACGTCAAACAAACCTAGTCTTTTCCAACTAGTTTTCGTTTGACGTTTCAATCAGCTGTGAGACACTAGTCGTTAAACTTCGGTGCAAACTTTTTTTGGTTACAATATTCGATCGCATTAATAACAAGCGTATGAGAATGAAAAGTTCGACTTAATTTGGTCAAGTTTGATTCGCAATTTTTACAGCGTTATCGTATCTTTGTAATTAATCTTGTATGGTAGGTGCCGAGTTTAGTTTTATATTAAAAATGGATAAAAATACAAAGTCGATTCATTAATTTAACCAAAATAGGTCAACCTATTAATTTAATAAAGTCACATAAACGTTTTATGTCATTTTTCAAGTTATCCATCCTTAACAGTTAGCAGGCTTAGCAGCCTGGCATTCATTTGTATTCTCGTTGAAATAATAGTCACCTGGACAGGTGTATCTTATGCCCAAATATTGTCCAGACAGGATCCAGCACATGATGTATCTGGAAAAACAAGAAGTAAATGTTTATATATCGGTTTCTGTATTTTTTTGTGAAACGGAAATATTAATTCCTGTTCCCGGAAGGCTTAGCTTGAATATTTATGAAACACAGAATTAATTTGCGATTGGGTTTAAATAAGTTGCGATTGCGTATCGACTTTTTACACAGGAACTGTAATAGACTATTTCTAGAGTCACTTTCTGCTTAAATGTACATTCGAATCTGTGACGGATTTTATCATAATCATTATGCGTTTACTTACTCCTGACAGGTTGGATCATTTTCAGATTTATAAAATCCTCCATTCTGCTTGAGCCGGCAAAATTCCGATTCATTTCTGGGGTGTTGAGTTGAAGTTGTTGGTGTGGTAGTAGAAGTAGGAGGAGGAGTTTGTGGCACTGTTGGTGACGCTGTTGGTGACACTGTTGATGACACTGTTGGTAACACTGTTGTTGCCACAATAGACGACCCCTCGAAACATGATGGCTAAGGGAATGCAGTTTCATAAAATAAAAATTATTTTTAAATAACCTCGCACTTACATAAGCCTCCGAGGCTGGTGTACAGATTTGTCTGCTCCCAAGATTACATACATATTCATCTGGGCATTCGCCCGTAGCTCCAATATCGTACGAATCCGCACCGAAACAGTACGCATATGTTTTCTCATTTACACATGCGAACAACTTATCTGGTGAGTTGCAGACACCACATCCCGCATCGCAAGTGGGTTGCACCGGATCGATAGTAAAGCTTTTCACACAGATTGCTGTTTGATCTGTGCAAACGTAGTCATTTGGACAGTTTTGCATTTCACTTACAGATATGCCTATAAGGGAAGTGTTTTAACCCAAGTTTTTAACAAAATAAAAGCGGGAACCCACCGTCTGTGCACATTGAAAATCTCTTTTCGTCATGGCATATTGCAAGATTTGATTGGCATTCATGACATCTTCCTTGAACTTTCGCTAAGAAGCACAAGATTATCTAAGGTATCAGAAGTTCAATTTCATTCAACAAATTTTATGTTCGACTTACGTACATAGATCAGGGAAACCCGGTATTCCATTGTGTCAATGTTTAAAAACTTGGACTCACTAAATAAAACAGTGATCTAGCTGGTTCTTTTATTTCCCGACGCTTATCGCAAGAATTATAAAAGTTTATTAGTTTCCGATTTTCGGGTAGGCTATCGACTAACGCAGCAGCGTGCGTCTTTCGGGTAGGCTTTATCATAGCTAGATACCTATATAGGTTTATTACTGTATCACAGGCAGTTGCCTTCAAGGGGCGCAGAATAATCAGAACAATGTCACTGGAGTAAGAGCCAATTTTAGTAGCACTCCTTGTTCTATATAACGATTTGCCAAGCGGTTATCTTTCCTTATTGTTTTGCTTTCGGTTTGAAAATTGCTTTTGTTTGTAAAATATCTACCGGCAAAAACTGTGAACAAAATACTGCTATCATTAGGGTATTTTGATAGCTTAACGCCGCCAACCCCAACACCAAATACTAGATTCGTTTCTCAAATCGAAACCGGGTAGTAAATAAAACCACTTCAATTTGTATTTAATAAATGCATTTGTCTTTTTTTTTTATTTTATATCAAATATATTAGCATAACACAGATTAAGTATCGTAGGTATATAATATCTACAGATAAATTTTTAGAGTTAAACAAATAAACAACAATTTAATTTTTAAAGTTCGTTTTTAATATTATGTACTAATAAATACGTATGTAGGTATATATCTATGTAATATAAACTCTAAGACATTGATCTATCAAAATGATTTTATAAAAAAGAATTGGTGTGTTTTTTTGGTTTCTTTTGTTTAGTTATGAAGTAACGTTTCAAAATGAAATGTCAATTCAAAAGCGGAATATATGAAAACAAAGACACGATACTAGAAGATGTTGATATGATAAATATTTAGATGCATACGAGTAGAATTACAAAATGGTTAATAAGTTAAGACAAGAAATGCTTGCTCGTTATGCCGTCGTATTATTTTGGAAGTTGTTAATTCGCATTTGGATTGAAAAAAAATAAAAGTACCTAATCTAATGCGGTTTCCATTCGGCTGAAGGATGTTTTATATCTATGGGAGTATATGTACATGTTTATGTCAATAATTAGGTTAAATATTTGCACAAATGTTTTCTGCCATTGAGATGGAATCATTTACGAGTTGCGGAAGTTATTTTAAGTGCCTGTGTGTCTGAGAGATGCACAATGCGATAACATTCAAACGCTAGCAGCCGTATTTATTAGATTCCCCTACGACGCCTCTACGGTGTTGTTTAGTTAAACATCGCGTAAGGATTTACGCAGCCTCTACTTGGCTCTCCTAAGATTGTTATTTATTAACATTTAGTCTCGGTAACTTTACTAAACGAAGTTTGTGTCTAAACGCAAATTTTCACGTTTAACTTACGCAGCGCTAAAGCAACGTTGCTTAAGTTCGACAAAATCTTTATAAATCACATTTTCCTGCGTAAGGGCATTTTAGAGGGTGCGTAGAGATAAGCAGAGATAAGATGAGCTTATAAATAAGGCTGTAGTTCCTTAAAGTCGCCCAGATTTGTTTAGGCAAGATTTCTTCACGTGCAAACTAGATTTGTCGGCAACGTTACTTTTTACATAGTTATACATTCGAAATGACAGTAGAAGTTCATGGCTATATTTTGAACATCCTCAAAAAATTACAGAAACTGGGAAGTTCCCGCATTAAAACTGCATAAGGCTTTTGCCTGTACTTTTTTAATCATGGGTGGTATCGGCTAAGGTGATAGCTGACTGTCGTTTTTGATTATCAACTATTCTTTACTCTGTGTAAAGCGATCACTAAAATCGGACTTCTTCGCAGTTACTTTCTTCATTTCTCGCCGCGGCATATGAAGTAAACATTTACACAATTTTTATTTTTATAACTTTGAAACACTTTTTTCACAAAAATTTAAATTTTTGGTGGAGTTGAAGCCGAGCCAACCTACATTGCTCACGAAAACGACACAAAATGTATGAAAACGACACCTAAATAGCTGTCACAAGCAAGCGGTGGCAAAAATGCGATAGTCAATGCGATAATCACCTTACGTGGAGCCAAAACATGAATTTTGATTATCAGCTATCAACTATCACCTTAGCCGATTCCACCCCCAGTTTTTTGCCAACTGTCATTTTTCTGTCAGTACAAGAGATAATTCTTCTCGCCTATCAATACGGACAGTTGTTTCAAACTGAAATAGATGAAAATTAAAGGGAACGTTCAAGTATTAAGCTAAGTCTGACAGCTGCCTGACTTTATGTTTATCGGCTTTAATTTGCCTAGAGATCGATGAAACGAACAGTTTGTTCAGTTGCTGACGAATCTAGTCAAAGTTTACAGTTCGTATACATATGTGGCTGACCTAGAATAAATTACGTTAGCTATCCCAATCTAGCTTTTGCTAATCCAAACCAATCAAGTCGACTTAGGATAAATTTATTTTTGAAGAAAGTAATTCTACTGAATTTTCTGTCAGTTGTTTTGAAACACATACAAAACATACATACACATTCACATACAAAGCAAAAATCATTCGATACTATTGACAGTAATCGACAGTCGACAAACTGGTCTGGCTCAGAGGTTTTTTTTTAACTTTCTCCATTACGTAGTAAGAGAAAGATATTGGTTTCGTACAAAATTTCGAACTCGAGATTTTAATCAATTCTGATATTACGATGATAGAGAAACTCAAAAAAGTGGGTCACAAAATTCTGTCCGGTCTGTCCGTCTGTTCGTCCTTCCACGGGCCTACAGCCTAAACGGCTTACCGGATTACGTTCAAACCTCGGATTTAGAGTTTTTGAGCTTACAGTTCGGGAGGTGTTTTTTTTTGCAAGGTAACCTCAATATTAGGGGTACTTCCCATACAAAATTTTGTACCAGTTTGATTTGATCGAAAACGGCTCTAACGATTTCAACCAAAATTGATATTTAAGCTTCAGTAGGTAAGGTTACCATGACCGCGTACCCAGCTTTTGGCTAAAAATTCGAACAACGGAATTTTTGAAATTTCGACATATCTCGAAAACGGTCTATACGATTGTAATAAAAATTAATTTCTAAGGTAATGTGTTCTTTTATAACTTAATAGTAACCTCAGTTTTTCTCAATATTATCGTACAATGGATTTTTGAAAGAATTTTTTAAAATTTAGTTTTCTTCAGTTTACCGGAAAACGACAATAACGATTTTGACCAAAATGCAAACTTAGAGTCAAATTGATGTTTTCAAAACTATTGTGTCCTTAATTTTCAATTCGAAACACCGAAAACGCTAATTTTAGAAACTGCTCATATCTCGAAAATCCCATCTTCGATTTCGATAAAATGTCAAAAACGAAGTATTTCTTATATCCGGAACAATATCATACAGTCAGTTTTCAGTTTAATAGTTACGTAATAGTATTTTTCCAACTAAACATTGCAATATTTGCAACTGTTAGATATGTCTGGATAATTGTACAAAAACTTCATTTGCACCGCACTCACGAGCGTCGTCAATTTATAACTACTAATGCAAATTCACAAATGCCTGAATTACACAATCTATATAAAAATATGGGTCTGTCACGAGCAATACTTCCAATAATTGAAAACATAAATGATATTCCAATCAAAACGAAAAACATATCCTTAGGTCAAAAACAGAAACTGCTACTAGGTACGCTTGTCCTGTACTCAAAAATCGAGTGAGGAGTAAGACCTTATAAAATAGTACAGTAGACGCTTGCGACATTGCCAGTTACTGAGAGCTTTAACCTTTAAAAACTTATATTGTTATTTTATGTAACTCTGCCATATGAGATGAATATCCAAAAGAGGATTTTGTTTTCTTTTGTCTAGTATCGAGAAAGTTTCGTTCGACCTAGTCGTGCACTTTATTTATATTGAGACTGTGAAGTAACTAGTTTTCCCATAAAGCAATTTGAGAGGTGGCAGCAAATTTCGCTATAAATACATAATATTATGCTTTGTCGTTGGTAAGGTTTTGGTTTTACTAGTAGTAATTGTTGTCCGTACCCCATCCCCTTTTATTCAGGTTTGAAACAATTTCCGTACAAAGGAAATACTCACGATCTGTGAGTCACTTAAAAAAAAAACGCAGCCTAACTTAAATTAGATGTTGTTTACGAAATCGGTCCTTAGATGCATGTACTCTTTTACTGCAAATTCGATTGCGCAGCCTAAAAAAAAACCCATCTCCGGGAAGCATTGTTAACCTGATGTGATAGAAAGAAATCAAACACAGAAAGAATGTCATCAGCCACAAGAAACAACAACAATAAATAAAACACAAATATATATATTTTTTATGATCACATATACATTAATTTTTTGTTTCGCTTTCATAGTTAATTTGAAATCTTCTTTTTTTTTATTAAATTCAATAAATAACAAAAATATAATTTAAAAATAATAATAAAACTAAAATATAAGTGATAAAATCGCGATATATATCCACACAGAGTACTTTTTCTCCTTTTGTTTGCTTTAAATGATGAAATTAAGATATTGTTAACAGAAACAGAAAGTAAGAAACAAAATTATAAATTTATTTAAAAAATAAATGATATCTTCGAATGGATGCATAAAAAATCTGGCAATATGGGTGAACATTGTGGCTTCGTCTTTTTCTTTTAGTCACTCTTCAGATAGTTGATGTTGTTTCTTTTGTTTTACTGCTGGTAATTATTATATTCCTTCGTTATGACAATGATCATTTAAGTTTAATGTGTGTAGTTGTTTTTTTTTTTCAAATACGTATTTCTTTTGCATTCGTCTACTAAATTTTAGTTACATAAATTATAAAAACAATAAAGATAAAAATCGATTTCTCAAAGTGGATAAAAACTTAAGCTAGTAAGAACATTTACAAAAAAAAGTTCTACGAAACAATTTCTTCTTTACATAAATAGGTAATCAATAGTTAGGTTTAACATATTTTTGTTGTTGTAACGTGTTTTTTCTATTAACTAACGTCTAGTAATATTTTTCGTTTTATTTCTCACTTTTGTTGATATTAATAAACTCTAACATATACATATATATAGTTTTTTTTTTTATCTCCGCGTTATAGTATATTTTTTCCTTCTTTTCAATTGAATAGAATTAACAATTTTTCTTTAACAAATTTTGAGGACAAACAATAAAATAAAATTACACAGTGAAATTAATGTTATATTCGTACACATATTGGTTAAAAAATCATTAAGATCGTATCAAGTAAAGTGGGTTTTTCTCCTTTTTGTTTTTTGTTGTTGTTCAGTTTAAAGTTCATGTTAACAATCAAGTGTTTCATACGTATGATGAATAAAAATAAAATAAAATTATTTATATATATATAAAGCAGAAGAAGAAGAAGAAAATTATACATAAATCTTTTTAGAAATAATAATCGTTCTTATATTTCATTTGCTTAATTTACTAATTACTCTAATTAGCGCTCCGTTCTCTTCTTTAAGGCGTTGATTTTCCGTTTTGAAAACTTCCAATTGCTATCAAAAAAAAAAAAAAATAGAAAAAAGCGTTTAACAATTAAGTTACAATGATGGATTAGACGAAATCGGGGGAAAAAAAAAACATGGGGATAGGGAAGAGTAGAGTTTTCAATAGGGGGAAACACAGTGCACTAGTGATGCATTCAACAGTGATGTCACTAGTGAACGAAAAAACAACAACATTTAAAACACTTTATGTTGCAAAACAGAGCGTTCATTGGTTAAGAATATTTTGATAAAACACTAAAATAAAACGCAATAAATAAGTGCAAGTGTGGTAAAAACAAGCAGAGAGTGACTCACTGCCTGCGCGGTGCGATTAGAAAGCATTTATAAAACGTCAGAATAAAAGAAAGAAAAAAAAAAACGTTAACAAAGAAGAACATTTAGAACCATTTTGTAACGTGACTGAAGCATTGTAAGCAGTTTCAAGCCCTGGTATGAATGGGGCGTTTCTTAACCTTTGGTGGGTTTTTGTGTGCAAATTATTATGGAAGAGGCCGTATACGCAAACGCAACTTCATGTACGTGAACGGAAAAAAAATACATTTCAGTTGGAAGAGTTACCGTGAATCTGCACGAGTTTTCGTTTTGTCATTGCATTGTCTTGAATCGTTTATCTCTGTATCAAATGCTGTTTGGGTGTTGACATTTGCTTTTAAGGTTATAATTCGAACAGCTAAGAAAACAGTATACCTGAAATTAAATATGTACGACTTGCAATTCGATGCCGTATTCACTAGTTTAGTCGATTGACAAGAACTGCGTCAGATGGAGGTAGCGCATCACAATACGACAGCGATATGTTTACTGACTTTTCTTAGAAACCTTCGTACAAAATCGGATTTGAAAGACTAGAGAGGAAAATGTTTTTCAAAGAGAAACTGCTATTCTAAGAAAGTATGGGAACGGTTTTCATAAACAATAGGGGGTCGTTTCATTTCATTCAGAGTAACTTTATTTTATTTAAGTTTTTTGGATTATCTATTTCTCAGGTAGACACACGATGAGCACCCTAACCTCGAACTTTGGCAAATATTTTTTTGAATAGTTTCTAAACGATTCCGAAGAATCAAGCTCGCAATGATGTAACTAACGGGTGATTTTTTAGCTGGTTTGGTTTTGGCAACACTGGTTTTGACAGCTGACGTGTGTTTAGTACCTTGTGTCACTGTCAAACAGCTTCAGTTTGGTTTGCAATTTAACCATGGATCGTCTTACAAATGAACAACGCTTGCAAATTATTGAATTTTACTATCAAAATTCGTGCTCGGTTCGAAATGTTCATTTTCGCTTTTTTATCGAAAAATTGTGTTCAGCGATGAGGCTCATTTTTGGTTGAATGGGTACGTAAATAAGCAAAATTGCCGCATTTGGAGTGAAGATCAGCCAGAAGCATTGCAACAGCTACCAATGCATCCCGAAAAAGCCACTGTTTGGTGCGGTTTATGGGCCGGCGGCATTATTGGGCCATATTTCTTCAAAGATGATGCGAATCGCAGCGTTACTGTCAATGGTGAACGCTACCGAGCGATGATAACAAACTTTTTTTTGCCCGAAATGGAAGTTCTTGACTTGCATGATATGTGGTTTCAACAAGACGGTGCCACATGCCACACAGCACGCGAAACAATGGCGCAATTGCGAGGCGAGTTTGGTGAACAGTTAATTTCACGTTTCGGGCCGGTCAATTGGCCGCCTAGATCGTGCGATTTGACACCATTAGATTATTTTTTGTGGGGGTATGTCAAGGCTAATGTGTATAGGGACAAGCCCGCTTCGATTGACGCACTGGAAGCCAACATCCATGCATTCATTCGTGAGATACCGGCCGATATGTGTGAAAGAGTATGCCAAAATTGGACTCAGCGGATGGGCTACCTGAGACGCAGCCGCGGTCAACATTTGCGTGAAATTATCTTTAAACATTAAATTGCAAGGTTCAAACTATCGATTCAAATAAATATTTCATTCATTTTTTCGAATTTTTTGTGTTTTTTTTTTAAAAAAAGTTCTAAACTTCTTAAAAAATCACCCGTACTGAATATTTTGACACCGGAAGAATGTAAAATGTATATAGGTATAGGTATATCAAGAAATGCTAAACTTTTGAGTTTTATATAACCGTTTAAATAAATATGCTAAAAATGTGAGCAGTTTGCTGAACTAAGTCGCAAAGGAACGCAGATTCTGAGAGCATGTACAACTTTGGGGTTAGTTTTGAATGTGCGAATTATTTTCTCCATGAACTAAAAACATTTGGCAGCGGGATATTCTTTGAATTTTAGCGAGGATGAGGATTCACATAATTGATGGTGATTGTGATGCTCTTCCATTTTTAAGGCCGTGTGTCAATTGCGCTAAATAATTATCCTCGGATAATTTTTTGACATTTCTGTGTGAGTTGAATAAAAATTTAGCTTTTGTGAAATTTGGCTGTGTCGATTGGGCTAAATTTTTGAGATTTCTCAGAAGACTTTTGACGATAGCACAACACAATACGAAGCACAACACAAAGAACAGACATACAAATAATTCAATAACAACAACTGATAATATGGATCATAAATTCGATGCATTAATTCCCCTTGATGTCAATGATATTGCTGCGGTATCAAAGCCTTATAAGCCACGATTACTTGCCCCCACGCAGAAGACGAACAAGAGAAGTGTAATTTTATATTCAATCGGTATGAATTCAAACTCCGTAACCGAATCACTTTTTTTTGTCATCATGCGTCCCTATAAATTAAGCAAATTATATTAAAAACTTAATTAATTTTCCTCATTATTTAGATACATGTTGTAGGCAGTACGGTTTGTTATTATTTTTTTTTCTTTCGTTGATTTGCTGCCATTTGAAATAAAATACTCGAACGTAAAAAATTTATCCTATGAAGATAAATTATTATCCTGCTCCCGGAGCAGGATAATTTTTTGACAGCTGAAGAATTCGCTTTCCACCACGATAGTGTCAGAATATTAGCCGAGGATAATTATTTAGCGCAATTGACACACGGCGTAAGTTGGGTCAAATAAGCACATCAGTGGTCGAGTGACAATGAGTATACAAGTGGCAAAGTTAACACATTGGAGTGACAGCAGACCATTCAGGTATCGAACGCACAGTCAATGTTGTAGAATTTCATATCGTTTAAATACTATAGCCCTATCAATAGGTGATTCTGTATTTTAGAATTAGTCGGGTGTAAATTGTACCGTATATTTATTTAAGACTATCTGTAGAATTACACGCGAGTTCGAATTCGTTGGTAGGTTCCACTTATGAACCAAATTTGTTGATTAAAACAATTTTTATGTAAAAAAAACAAGCTAAGAACTATGTAAGCATGCAAGTAACTTTAATAACTTTTACAAAAATATAGTTTGCAAAGCGTTTTAAATTTATTTTTTTTATGGTTAACGATGCAATGCAATGAAAAATCATGAGCACATGATTTAAAACAAAAAAAAAAAATAAACGCTTTCTGAAAAACTAACTTATTACTCGATGTACACTATGTTTACTTTACGACGTGCCTGAACTGATAACGTGAGGAAACTTTAAGAGAATTCTTAAAATGGATGATATATTTGGAATTATCCTATTTCTGTAGACAAATTTTGCATTTTTCAACACAAACTTTTAAATATTTTCATATGAGAAGGTAAATTATTTTCCAAGGACCTAGAAGTTGCATCAAAATGTTTATTTAAATTTATCTTGTTTATCTGTATAGACAACACAATTAATATGCATTATCAGGCGCACGATATGTACTATTATTCACTGACATAGGGTTATACAAATTAAATTTTAGTAGATCACACCAGACATTGCACACATTTTAACTGATTTTCTTTGTTCCTCTTTTATTTACATTTTATATTCTATTTCTGTAAAATTGTTGTTTGAACAAACATTTTATTTAAAAAAACAATCGACACTTTGGTTATTGCACAATTGCATTCGCGATTAAAAAAGAGTCGTTGATCATTTTTATTATGTACAAAACTGTCAACAGAAATGGCAGCACAAAGTGATCCAAGCACTTTCCCCTGTCAATTTAAAAATTAAAAATATATAAAACAAACGATCTATACAGTCCCATGCTTGTTCGAAAATGTCGATTGTAAACATTTTAATATCGGAAAATAAGAAAACATTTAAACACGTATTTTGTTTTCCAAACAACAATCATTTTTCTTCACAAATAAAAGCATTAATCAACATTTCACAACCTTAAACATGTGAAAAACAAATACAAAAAAAAAAAAAAAAAAAAATTAAATTATTATATTAACAATACAAGGAAAAAAAAAACATAATAAACTTTCTGTCATCATACCGGAAAATGCGTGACCATCTTCTATCCCCCCCGTTTTAAAAGGCGACAAACACAGAACGAAAATGACGATGTTCTAACTTTCGAAGATGATAACTCCCGTATCCAGTCAAAACTACTACTCTTCGTTAAATAATGTTCTGTTCTCGTTAAAAATTAAACGAAAGCAAATCATTTTGTTGCGATTTTGTATCCATAGCACGAAACTGACACTTTATGGCGATATACTCTCGCGTTGATATTTTGATTAAATATATATTTTCTAACTTTATCAATTATTATCATATGAATTATTTATTTTTTTTATTTTTCGTAATGTAAGAATGAAGTCAAAATGATTATTATTATTATTTCATATTGCCAACTTTCTTTGTTTTCATATACGAGTATATTTTTTATGTTTAATTCTTTTTTTGAAGCTGACTTTGTGCGGATGTCGTTAATTTTGATACCACACGAGTGAGAGCGCGATTTTCAGCGCGTAAACGTTCATTCTCAGTCTTTAACTTCTGCAATAGCTGTATAAAACAATGAATAGAGGAGATATGTTAATTTTTAGTTGTAATTTTAATTTCGTCTATGATTTTTTTTTTAGTATTATTCGGTTTGTTTGTTTATTGTTTCAGTGGAGTTTAAAAACAAAAAAAAAGTCTGTATATTAGTTTTGTGTGGAATGTTTTTCTTTATACAAATCATGTTTGATGTGGAGCTATTTTGTAAAATAAGAAAATTTAATTTGTCTAGTGTAACAATAAAAATTCTTTGATAGAAATAAGAACGAGTTCGATAAGAAAAGAACGTGTTTCGCATTTAGTCGTGACGAAAATGAAGAAGATGCGAAATCACATCGGGGTGGATTTTTATCACTCAAACAGCGTTAATCTAACTAGCGGTATTCATTTAACTAGAGTTCAGTGGTAGAGATTCTACCATTATAGTGGCATGTCTTATACACAACATATTGGAAAACAAACTACGCACAGCAGTGCATCTCTGCACAATCTTCCCGAAAAAAAATTCACCATGTTGTGTTTAAGGCAGTGAAAGTGGTTCTTAGCTATTTGCTCTTGCATATTTATTTATAAGATAATCAAAGAGCAATATTTAAATGAATAAGGACACGTTAGCGCGACGGTAACACACGACGTTAAAATGCAATTAACTCAACTGAAGCTAAGAACGTAGAAGAAGCAGAGAAGGAATCACAGGCAGTAGCACGACTGTGCAGACTTTATTTATTTTTATTTATTTGTTTATTTCCACGCTAATTGGGTAAACAATAATATAATATTACTTAACTTATTAACTAAAAAATTGTTTAAAATAATCTTGATTTAGTAGTGGAAAGAAAGGAGACCATTCGTAACTATAAAGTTAGTGTGAATGACTCTCAATTACAAAAGAAAGACTAATATGAAGATGGTTGCAATCCTGCAGTAACATCCTAAAGACAATTGTACTCTTAAGTAAGTGCAAGTGAATTTCTACAAGTGTAGGTTAGGTTAGGTTAGGTTGAGTGGGGTTGTGAGATCGTCACAAAAGACCAGACACGATAGCGGGCCCAGGGAACAGTTACAGTTAAAACCTAAACCAAATCGCCCAAACAATTAATATCCCTACAGAATTTAATTATCGTCTCAATATAGTTTGAGGAACTAACCTCCTCTAAGTGAGTAAAGAAGTACCTGCCGGTTCTGCGAACATAATTCCTGACTAGTTCAGATTTAGTAGTATGTGACTCTAGCGCTTTTAGCGCAGCCTGGCAAGCAATGTAGATGGCGATATTCTTATTGGATATCGATCTCATCTGAAGTACCTCTGCAGCTTTGAGTACGGTCAGAATCTCTGCCTGGAACACACTGCATGTGTCCGGAAGTCCCAGGGCCAAGTGTAGGTCCAATTCACTAGAGAATATACCAGACCCTGTACCCTCACTGGTTTTGGAACCGTCCGTGTATATCGAGTCTCATTTTCTCGTTCAGAGCGTTTCGCCTAGCCAGTTGGTAATGCGTTGCTCGAAATTTATCTTTTCCAAGCTGATTTTGATTGCATCTCCCCTGATGTTATTAAACGCCCTCTAAATGTCCAGAAAAGGCAGCTGGTGAAGGCTGCCTTCCATTTTGCCTACTACTTCGCGTAGAGCCGTCGCTACTGATTTCCCTTTTAAATATGCATGCTGAGCATTACATAGAGTTACATTGCAACACTTGCTTCTTATTATGTCGATAAGCCTTATAAGTATCTTGAGGAGAAATGACGACAGACTATGTAATAGGTCTCAAGTCTTTCACTGAAGTATGACTTGGTTTACCAGCTTTAGGTATTGAATCAATTTTATTGGTTTGACGACGCAACTTAATATGATTTCTCTCTCATTTGTTTACCTCTAATAATAGTAATAATAATAGTAGAGAGGGTCTAGTGCACTGCGACCTTGTGGTCTATTGTGCCCCCTGCTTATACATTGGAAAGGTTCGTGCCCTTTTCCAGAGCGCCATCGCATCACAATTCCATTAAGAACCGTGTTTGAGGGTTTGCTCTGTCTTTGCCTTGGCGAGAATATAAACTTTAGAGCACTTCATCCAGCCCAGTTTCTCTTATGAATCTGAGAATAAGTAGTGGGTCTATGGTTTGTATATCCTTATCTGTTAGCTGGTACTTGCCCAGATGTTTAATCCTCTTGTGGGCTAGTGCTCCACAGGATTCTAGAATGTGGTCTGGGGTTTCAGCGCTTTCATCGCAGAATCTGCAGAGACCCTCTTCCGATAGGCCCAGTTTCCTCATGTGTTCTTTAAGCCTACAGTGTCCCGTTAGGAGACCCGTAAGGATTCTTAGGTTGTTTTTGCCTAGACCGATACATGCTTTGAATCTTTTTAGGTTGTAGTTCCCTATAAGTTTATTAGCCTGCCTCAGGCCTTGGGTATTTTTGAAAGCTGCGGTTCTTTTTTCCTTTTCCATTTTGCTGAACTCTTCTCGTAGGGTGTGTTCCCCTATGCCGCAGAATGGTTCAGGGCCTATAAAGGGCTCCGCCGCCCCCTGTCTTGCCAGAGCATCTGCAGCCTCGTTGCCCTCGATGCCGATGTGACCAGGTATCCAGCAAATGGTTACTCTGTTGTTTACCGCTATGGTTTATCTCTCATTTGCAACTATAAATACCACTCGTACTTCTCTCCATGTCCTAGGTACATAGCCTAATCGAAGGCAGTGTGCGAAAAGATTTCCGATTTTATTCGTAACTAAACCTGGAGCCGGCAGAATGCCATCGGGGCCAGGTGCTTCGACCGGAGCGAAGGACTTAATGACCCAGCGCAGTTTCTTCCCATTCTTCAAGTGTAACATTCAGTAACATTGAGCTACAAAATCTACGCTGATCTTCTCAGCACACAGCAGGCACTTGCAAGACTTGTCGTCTTTGTTATATACCCCAGAGTCTCCTAACCAATATTGTTACTCGTGGTATACGGAACAATTCTACTACGTAAAAAGAATATATCCGATTAACTTTCGATCTAATTCCTATCAAAGTATAAAATATAGTTACACAATTTAAAAAATGATCAACTAAAATGTACAATTTTGTAGATAGGTATGACTCTGACAAATGACAATGATCGTGATGGATGGTTGTTGGTGATGATGACTCTTTTTCTAATTTTCTTTACAGATTAGTATGGCATTTATCATAACATAATAAAATATAATATTAAAATGCAGTGTTCAAGAAAAAAAAATTAAATATTTTCACAGTCATTATAGTTACAATAATCAAAAAAAATGTGTGCATAAAAGTTTGGTTTCTGTTTTAATCAATTGAATATAGTTTCCATTGCAATGTTTAAAGTCAACAAAATAATAAATGTTGCATTCATTTTGTTATTGCAATTCAACTTAATTAATTTGTAAAAGATCAGTTCGAAATTTAAGAAAGACAAAAGGCTCTCCTTACAAAAATTAGCAAGACAGCTTTTATGTGAGGCTTTTACTGTCTGCATAAGGAAACTTTAAAGGTTTTTCGTTAAAAATCAAAATAAGTAACAATGTCAAAAGCTGGAGCCTTTTCTGTGGATGCAAAGTTCTGTGATTGCGTTGGTGTAAGTAAAAAAAAAAAAGGAATAAAATCATATTTGTTATGTGGCACGAAATAAAATATATTGCTGAGCAAGAGTTTAGTGTTTTTGTAAGAAAAAAAAAATTGGTTTCTGTTCTTTTTTTATGCGGATTTGTAGCAAACAAACATTTTGGTTTTTGCGTAATTTTTGTTTTGTTATAATTTACCTTCAACTCTTCTTCCATTTCGGAAAGTTTACGTTCCATTGCTCTTCTTTCACGTTTTTCAATCTCTGAGAGTGAATTTTTAGTTGTCTGGAAGAACAAATATTGTGTTTGTTTTTTTGGTTTGTTTGTTCTTTTTTTTTTCAAATTTGTTGGAATTCATTTTGTTTGCTTTCCATATGGATGCCTTAGTTTTAGGTTAAGATTATTTGTTGTTATTATTTTTAGGAGTTGTGCCGTTTATTTATTAAAATTAGAAGGAACAGTTTATCTTTGCTTAGTTGTGGGGTGTATACACGTGAGGCTATATTCTTTTTTATTTATTTAAGAATGCAAATGTTTAGATATTTTGCAAAAGGTCTACGGTTAGTTAATTGAGATTCAAGTGTTTTGAAGGTGATTTTTGTTGGTTTGGTATAATTTTTTTTTCTGTTGTGAGGGGTTTTGGCTAGAGAAAGGGAAAACATGTTGAGGATACTTACTGCGTTGGTAAAACGTTCAACTGTTGCACGGGCTTGGAGGATCTCATCGTCCTTTTTCTTTAGTTGTTGTTTTAGTTTCTCGTTTTCTAACCTGCAAAATTTGAAATTTTATTCAAATTCATTGAAAAGTGAAAATGAAATTTTTGAAAACTTTACTTTGAAGCTTCCCAGAGGGCTTTGTAGTCGATGAGTTCACCATTTTCCGTCTTATCCTTAGAATTACTCTTAGTATCACCAATTTCTGTGTCCGTTGTCACGCTAACTGTACTTCCAAGTCGAGAGCGTGATGATCTTTCGTTGCCACTCTACAAAGACGATAGAAAAAAACAGATAAGACCGAATATAAATAAAGGGATATAAACAAATTTAACGATTGTGTGCAAATTCCCAGCTTACTTCATAGCCCTCACTCTTCTCAGACGATGCGCTCAACGATCGCTGTGCTATACTCCTCGATCGGCTTCGATTTCTACTTTTACGCTCCTGTTCGCGTAGGGAATTACTGCGCGGAACTATACCAGCTGTGGATGCCGATGAAATACTGTTCAGACCATTCGACGACGAACTCACATGCGAGCTCAACGGATACGAATTCAAACTGTTATTTGACGATGATAGCGACTTATTCTTCAGCATCGCCGCAGATCGTGATGACGGGGTATTACTAGTGTACGCACTACCAGTCGAGTTTTTCGACTTTGGAGGACTTTGATAGTTTCTACTGCCCGGCATCGAAAGACTTAACCCAGCCGTGGTGATACCATTGTCATAGCTCGAATATGGACTTATGTAACGTTCGGAATTGTAAGGATTAGATGAGTATCTGGATTCGTAGCCACCATTTCCACCTGATGACATAGATTTTGGAGATGATTTTGGGGAATTATTATTATAATTGCTTGTGTAGGACTTATTTGCTGAGTTTTGCCTCGAAAGCCCTTGATTACCGTTTGTATAATAGCTACCGCCATTGCGATTCGACGAGGAGGAGTTGCTGTATAAATTGTCTCTGGAACTGTAGATATTCGCGTAGGGACTTTGGTATGCACTCGACGAGTTTTGATAGTAGCCCGTACTTAGGGGACGGGAAGAAGACGTGTAACTCGATGGTCCACCGGCGGAGCTGCCATTGTAGGAATACAAAGAGCCAGTTGTGCTGGACGGTACACGAGAACTCGATAATGATCGTCGATGAGAAGGCACTGGCTGTGCCGTACGTGACCGTGAACGGAAAGACATCGTGTCTTAGTTTTTTAGTTTTGTTGTATTTTTTCTTACAATGATTGTTCTTTTATATATCTTTGGAATCTAAAAGTGTTTTTCGTTTTTACTTTTGACAAATTTGATGTGGTTTTCGAGGAGATTCTTTGTAAGCCCTAATATTATTTGTGGAGAATAGGTTAGGTTAGGTTAGCCGACAGCCACTTCAACCATTATAAGGTCCCTTGTGATACCAAATGAATCTAAAATTCAATTCTTCCTACTCGTTGAACCAATTGGAGCTTCTGATGAAGCGAGGGAGATTAGAAATGTCTATGTTTTTTTAGATCGTTGAGATCATAGTAGTATAACGCTCCTAAATGGAGTTTTCGTCTTTGTGAGAGATTCGGACAGGTACAGAGAAGATGGAGTATGGTTTCTTCCTCCTCCTAGTCAAGAAAGTTTCTGCAAAAATTGTTTGAAAATACACCAAGCCTTAATTCGTTCAAAATTCCTTTCTAAACATATCAACCAGTCCTAAATAATAAAAAAGTTACTTCTGCGATAGACAGAATCCACCATACGAATAGTTACCTAGGAACCTATGAACGTCATTTGATTTGAGTAAAAGAGTTTGACATGGCAATTATTATCTAAACTGTGCTCATTAAATAAGCATGCGTTGGCTGAAAAATCCATAATTCTCAAAAACATTTTCCGGCTCTAAAAGCAATTGTAATTGCGTTGCAGTCTCCGACGAAAATAAAAATACTTTCCACGTTTGTTTCTTTTTCAAATGTTGTTTCCAAAAACTAATTGAATTTCCTGCAAATTGCCACACTAATTAGAAACAAGCCATCAACAAAATGGTATCACATGAGCACCATCTCATCTCATCCATTTAACGATCATCGCCTCAAACTTCCTAGAGTAGTTTTATTTATAGACAATTCCATCCACCGTCCAGTTGAGTATACCTAACCTATGCATGCATAGAAAGAAACACGAGTCGTAGTTGCTGAAAGTGCAAAACCAGAACCCGTGTAGCGTGTAATGTAAATAATGAATACGCCGACATTTATTATTCTTTCTCAACGCAGAATTGAAAAGTGGATTGTGCTGTGCATGCATTCACCTCTTTCAAACTACGCAGTGCACACGTCAAGGATTTATATACGACCAGATCGTCCATTACTTATCTTTTGAAGGAACATTTGGTCATCATTTATTTGGGATTCATTGGCATGCGGGTCTTCTACACGTGAACTGAACTCGGTGTGACGTAGGCATGCATTCGATATGGCTTCTCCCATCAATGAGTGTATTGGCACTCGAATGTAATAAATGTCTCAAAAGCCTACTCGATTATAAATAACATTTAATTTAATGAGATTTTGTCTTAAATAAGAGACCGACTGTATCCGTGTACCTACTTATTCAGTTTGCCGAGTTATTTACTGCCCCGGAACGGGCAAGATCGACAACGCCCCCTCACGTCAATGCATACATTTCAAAATGTTTAATGTATCTTCATTTTTTTTTTCTTCTTCGTTTTCTTTGCGAATAGGTATCTGAACAATACACGATTGAGTATTATAGTCGTACAGAGCATAGACAGATGGCCTCTGCTCTGGCTCACCATCGGCGCAATGGAAATGTTTATTTATTTATTACGCCATTTTGTCGGGGGAGATCTACGTCAATTAGCGGGTGGTTAGACAAAAAAAAAAAACAGAATAATATTTGTCAATCAGTGTTGATGACAGTTTCAGTTGTTCTTGTTAACTGCAGTGTTGTTTTGTCATCTTCTGCTTTGTTCAGACGTTGAGTGATGGACTATGGGCTGGCGTTAAAAATACTCCAAGAAAATTGTTTGTCTTCTGTCATGCAATGATTGTTGCAAGACGAGCATAGCGGGAAGCGCTTTTCTGGTGACAATTTTATGAGTTTCGTATAATCTGCAAACGTAATTGTAGAATTTGAAATATACGAGAGGAGGCAATGACTCATCGAACTGGGTGAGAATAGTACAGGACAAGAATTATAAGGATTTATTTACATTGTACATGTCGGAAGGAGGTTCCGAAGTTTTACCAAAGGGTAGAAAGAACCTGCCAAGGCTACAGAGCCCGAACCGAAGCCTACAAGGGCGAACAAGCAGAATCGCAGTCGATGCTGAGGGTATGGAAGAACTACTTCTGCAGGCTGTTTAATGGCGATGACGAACTAGATACCGCTGTCAGGTAGAATGAACCATTTAACCTGGACGATGAAGACCAATAATTCCTTCCACCCGACCTGGATGAAGTGAAGATAGCCATATCTAAGCTCAAGTCCAACAAATCCGTTGGAGCTGATAGCCTAACCGCCAACCTATACAAAGCGGCAGGCGATGACTTGGTTCTGAGCATGCACCAACTCATCTGTAAAATATGGGCTGAGGAAAGTATTCCCGATGAGTGGAACTTTTTCCGATCCTCAAGAAAGGAGACCCTCTGAACTGCGCCAACTACAGAGGTATTAGGCCCATTTTATTCACTCGAAGTTGAACACAACTTGGGGATTTTTATATGGAAAACTCCCCGAGTTGTGATCAACTTCCAGTGAATAAAATGGGCCTTAGTCTTCTTAATACATAAGATCTTATTTGCCGTTTTGTGTGAACGCCTGAAACCTTTCGTCAACAACCTGATTGGTCCCTATTTATGTGGTTTTAGGCCAGGAAAGTCTACCGTCGACCAAATATTCACAGTGCGGCAGATCTTGGTGAAAACCCAGGAAGTCCAAAACGACCACCACCTTTTCATCGATTTTAAGGCCGCCTACGACAGCTTTTATAGATACGAGCTATACAGAGCAATTTCTAGTTTTGGCATCCCTGCCAAGCTCGTCCGTTTGAGCAGGATGATAATGGAGAATGAACGCTGCGCCATCAAGGTCGGTAAGGAACTCACTCTTTCGAACAACTAAAGCGACTCTTTATAACCCCTTAATTAAGATCGTGCTGATGGGAAACGTTTGTTGGTTGAGGCCCAGGTCTACCCCGGACTGTAGCGCCACTTAAGTAAGTAAGTAAGGATATTCATAATTACAAGACCTCATCGACCAAATGGTTTAGCATAGAAAGTGTCTGTGAATGTGAATCTAACAATAATTTCAAGCAAAAAATACAGTTTACTTTTAACCTGTTTTCAAAGGAGCTTCGGCTTTTAAAAGAGCACATTCCGTGCCCTTCTTAATCTAGATTCGGTATTACCGACCCAAAGACTGTCCATTTTTGTTAAAAGAAGTACAAATGTCCATAAAAACAGTAGAGGCAATATCAACAGACACAGGAAGCAAAATTAGCACTTTGTGATGTGTGGCACTAAGCCTGAACTTATTCAGCTAGAAAGCTTTTAGCAATAATCAGTTCTTGTATTGTTTATCATAATACTTGCAGTCAGTTGTTTGTCCTCTCCAGCATGAATCAAATGCTAGCCTCTTGTGCAACATCAATAATAAATGATATTACATTCTAAGTTATACACAGCGTATCTCACACTTGTTTTAACACCTAAACAAGGACCTCAGTTTATCAGGCAAACACAATCTGTTTAATTGGCATGCCATGTTTTATGGAGTTCAACTTTGTACCTAACTTAAAAAAAGTTAAAAAACGTAAATGGGGTATTTTTTGAAAGGATGTTTCATTTACCTTTTGAATAGGTATCCAAACTGGATGTTCTCATTGGGACAGGCTTAGCGTATTTGTAACAAGGCTTCGGGCTTCCCTTCGACTATAATATTGCACTAACTATTAGTTGAATATTTCTTCGGCAATAACATTTGCAGTAACCACTTTCACATTCACGTTAAGACGGTTTTTTGTTTTAAGAGGAGACTTCAATCCTATGTAGAGTACTCTTGGTTACAAAATCAAGAGCTCAATATACACTCGTATTCTTGTATACACATTTTCTATTAGACCTTAACTTTGTCTCATATATCAGCTTTTGAAGCCTAACTATTTTTAATCAGAGAAGGATTGCATCCAAAGGACACAACTGATAACTGTTGCAAGGGGATGGGTTTCTAAAACAGCCGACTATAGTATGACAGGTCGTTACAATTTTATTGTGCAGAATGGCGTCTTTTGAAAAGATCTGTTTCTAGTTCTCACAATTTTCAGATATTTAGAACCAACGTGGATCCGCGAATGCACCAACGCTTTGAAGAGGCTTCGATTTCAACCCTGAGAGACAACGCGCCACCTAAAGAAGAGTTTGTTTAAGGTAGCGCGCGCAAATGGAAGGGGACCACTGCCAAATTGGAGACCGCAACGGAGAGATTCGTTGAGATCCAGGTCCACCTCAAACTGTACCAAAGTAAGTAAGTCAATCGGTAGGAAAAATAGTTCAAAGTGTTTTACACGGAGTTCACCATGAAATTGCGTACATCCCTCAACACCTCAAAGTCTAATGATGAGATCCTCCTGAGAGCGATATCGCACGAAAACCGGAAACTTGTTGTGGTCTCAACTAGCAGCTCATAAAACTTGTTGATTCGTATAGAGAAAGTCTATTTGTCATCAGGCTACCACCTTTTCCGATCTTTGCGATAGAGTTCCTGTCTAAACAAAAGCGAAGCTTCATGTAAATAAAATAAAATTAAACTATTTAAGAGATCAGCACACATCGCTATAAAACTAAACAACAAATACGCGTGACAATCGACCTCAGGGTCAATCCAATTTAGTGTGCAAACTCTTATAAGCACATTACGAAACCGGTCAACAACCTTAGACTGAGTAAGGTGCTTCCGACTAATAAAGCCGAATAATTTCGCATATAAACGACTGCCGACAAATAAATCAAATTACTACGAAGAGAAAAGCGCCCACAGCCCGGCGTAAACAATTTATACCGAATGTATACTCAAATATATTTTAAACCACACGGAAAGAATTGAAAATCACCAATTGCAACATTTTGAGTTGTAATTCACGAATCGTATATTTTTCGCAAATCACAACGATTTTTTCTTGAATTGATATAAAAATTTGTAATTTGTCAGTGAAAACGGCGAAAAATATCAAATGTTGTTTGTTGCATTTTGCGATTAAAAGTATTAATTCGAGCTTCTTTAATTTGTAGTGATTTGCGAGATTGTTTGGAGCAATTTACAACTTCAATAGGCAAATTTCGTAAACACCACTTTGCTATATCAAATTACGAAAAATGTTTGGTGATTTACCACCACTGAATGATGAATCAATAAAATCTTATAATAATTTACCACATTTAAATCGAAAACGTAAATTGACGTAGAGAAGTCGTAAATTGCAAAATATTTTTTGTAATTTCAATGGAAACTAACTACATAACGTGTGAAATTTTTTTATGCACAGGTAGTCGACAGTAGCGATATAGTCCATGGGTCGAAATCCTTTCTTTATATGGATCAATATACATACATCATATGTTTGTGGTGTTGCTGCTTGCTGGACAGCTGCAATCATGGGCAGCGACAGACAGTCGGTATTTAATCTTTGCTTAAGGCAGTCTTTTTTTAAGTATAACTAGTTCTCAGTGATATTGAGTGTACTAACCATTATAAAGCATTCTGGAATATATATCATGTAAGTACCTATTTAATAATGGAAAAAAATTAAACTAAAGTAGGTAGGTATATAAATCTGTATTTTTATTTTTTTCAGAATGAAGATATGTCTCGCTATTAGAAAAGAAGTAAATTGGTATGGATATTAAAGTGTGCAGTCGAAAAGGTTTTTTAAGGTTCGTATCAATACAAGTTCTTCTGAACAATTTGCGTGTATTAACAATTTCAGCATAGAGAAAAAAACCACCCCAGACAAATCCCGTTGTCTCCGGACGATATGGCGTCATATGATTCTCAAGGATATCAAGAGGAAACAAAAATATAAAATACGACTATGAATTCTGATTGTAAATCACAAGATATAAGTTGTAAATTGAAAATAAAGTTTTCTAATTTCACGATAAAACGTATTTAATTTAAGACGGTGATGCCTCAAATCACTACTCAAGAATCGTAAATTGCAAAATATGAATTGCAAATTGCAAAATATGAATTGCAAATTGATAAAAAGAAGTTGTAATTTACGATTAAGAATTTGTAAATTGCAACTACAGAAGTAGCAAATCAGCACTAATAAGTTGCAATTCAAGACTAAATGGTTGCAATTCGGTAAGGGATGAAATCAAATATACTACAGAGAAGTGGTAAATTGCGAAATGTTTTTGCAATTCACAACCATAGTAATATCAAATTTAGAACTAGGTACTTGTTTAAAATTGCGATCGGTTATGGCAATATGTATTTCTCGTTTGATCATTATTGACAATGAGAAGTGTTGATTCACGATTTTTGGGGGTCAATATCTTCACTTCTTACAATTTCTAAAATTGCGAATAAGAAGTCGTGAATCAGTAAATCCTGAGCTAAGCTCTAAAACTAGACAAACTTTTCGTGATTCTGCGCTCATTTTTCTTGATTTGATCTTAAAATTTTTTCCGTGCATCTGATAAATCCGGAACTATACCAAATCTTTGACACTTTTCGAAATAGAATCAAGTGAAACCAATAAAATCCTTTGTCAAAAGTAAAATCCGTCAATAGAACCGAACAAAGTATTAATATTTAACACAAAACTCCATCACCGCACAAAACACATTACATCACTAAAATAGTCGAGTATCTCCCAACTGGATTCATCTTCTGGCGATTTTAAACTTTTCCCCCTCTAGCTATGACTCAGGGTAAACTCACAGAATAAATTAGATTTCGAAAAAAAAAACTTGTAACTACCAAAAAAGGAGTAAAAAATTCCACATAAACGCAGCAACTATAACTAAGTTTATAGAAAAACACAGTCACGACTTTATTCGATTTTTTTTTTTTTGTGTTTCGACCCAAAAAGGCAATAAGAGGCCGACCAACAAAACTAACAAAAAAATAAAACACTAGTATGCAGTAGGTATCCCACTTCTTCAATATGGAGGGAGGCACAATTGACTTGAACGATCGTACACTTTTAGTGAACTGAATTTTATTTATACTTTAGGATGAGGGAGCACAGTTTTGACTTTTTGGTGTGCGAGACCAAATGCCACTCTACCCTCGCAACTGAGAGGAGCCGAAAGAGCAATTTTCATCTTTTCGTTTGTGAAAATTCAGCTTGTGTATTTTTTGGGGCCGACAGTTTTCCTTCTCTTTGATCCTATACCAGTGACGGGATTCTCTTAAAAACTTCAAAACACAAATCACACAATGTAAACTGTTTTTAAGGCAAAACGTTTGCTAACCTTTTATGTTGCCAGTATTTATCACATCTGATTTTGAATGGTTTTCTTTTTTGTCGGAGTAATTATTCCTATTTTGAATTTTTGGGTGATTCCTCGCATACGTGGAATGGATGTCAAAAGCAATTTAGTTTCTAGTACAATTTTTTTGTTTTCTTGTGCGGAAAACTATTTTTAGCCAAATTTTAATACGCAACCTTATGTCGAATTTGGCGGAAGGAAGAACAGAAGGAAAAAAACACTGATATGCCAAAAATACTTTTTTTTAATATTCCTTTGTGATTTGAAAATATTTCTGCGAGTGAAATTTATTTGTTAAAATAAGAGGTGTACGCCGTCACATTCGGTGGTATCAGGTAAAATGTGAATGGGGGCGAACAATTGGGAAATAGTTTGAATTTGAAACAAGAAAAAAAAAAATGTATACATATCTACTACGTTGGGTATTCCATTGGCATGTTGCCGAGTTTCGGTTTCACAATAAAGTTGTTGATTGTTATTTATTTGTTGAAAGTAATACAGCTGTCATTTATCGTCATCTATTAGTTGATTTCGTCACCGAATGTGTTTTTCTTTATTGTTTTTTTTTATGGTTTAATCCCATTGCGGAAAGTCGAGTTATTTGCATACAAGGTTTACAAAATACGACAAAATATCAGCAGGTTTTTGAGAGAAAAGTATTTGAGAGGATGACAGCTGCGATCAGTATTGACAGGATTTGTTAAGGCAGAATAGATTTTCTTATGTCAGAAGTTTATTTACTCTTACTAAGCATTTGGTTGGGCAATTTTTCAGGGTCATTTATTTCGTGGTTTCAAGTTGGTAGCGCTGGCGTTTCACACCTGTCAAACTCATCTATCATTTGAAGTGTCACAATTTTTGCTGTCATGTTTGCCATATACAATAAGGATCGCTTAACAATCGAACAACACGTTAGAATTATTGAAACTTACTACAAAAGTGGTTATTCAAATGTAGCCACTTTTCGTGCACTACACGATGATTGTGATCGTCATAATCGACCGACTTCGCAAGCAATCGGTAAAATTGTGAAGAAATTTGAAGAAAGTGGAAGCGTTACTTATGTCGTTAGACCTGTGCACCATCGCAATGAATGCTCAGTCGAAAATATTATTGCTGCAAGTGAAATGATCCGAATTTATCAATTTTCCGGCGTTCGCAACAATTGAACATCGATTTTTTTGGCCGGCGATTGAAGACCATGACTTGGACGATATGTGGCTCCAACTAGACGGGGCAACAAGCCACACTACACGACCAATTATATTTTTTTTTTGCGTGAGAAGTTTCCTGGTCACGTAATTTTATGCGATTTGACACCGTTCGATTGTTTTCTGTGCGGCTACGCAAACGACCGTGTTGACGCGAATAGTCCCCGAACTCTATACGTATTTAAAACCAACGTACTCAAGCGTGTGACCGAGATACCACCGGAAATGTGCGAAAAAGTGGTCAAACATTACCTCAAAAGAATCGCAAGCTACGAATATTCCCGAGGCGGCCATTTGAATGATATTGCTTTTAACACTTAATGACAAAGTCCATACTTTATAATGACATAAAATTTCCATCGAAAATTTATCGCTGTGTGTTTTATTTAGCTATGCTTTGGAAACCGAAAAATGAATATTAACTGGTGGGATTTTTGTTTGTGTTTGAATGTCAGTTCCCAAAAATTATCGCAAATCGAGGGAAGTGTAAATAAAATTATGAATATCATGTTTTTTATAGTTGGAAACATGTACTACTAAGGCGTTTATTTTTGTTTTACATTTACGACCGGTATTTGCAGAAAAAATTGCAACTGATCAAACTGATCTAAATACACAGCTTTCTGACTAGATGTGTCTCAGTTTTAATTGGCCCAGAGTAATCACGTGTATAGTTTTTGCAGTTGACGTTTATGGAGGGGAAGCCGACAAATCTAGCCAAGAAAATCCTCCATGCATACTCAGATGACATTTCGAAGAGTCAAATTTAAAACAAACAGAATGGCCGCTGCAGAATTCTGAAGAGTCGAAGAAACGGCCGGTGAGAGAAAAAGGTGTCATTTCTAAGGCTACTTTGGTGATTTCGATTTTTCGCACGATCTTCAACAACCATTAGTTCGCATAAGACTATAAAAGTTTTGTGATAGGCAACCGTGTGACATTTCAAATGTACTTATTTGAAAATAACAAAATTATGAAGGGCCTTTTCCAAATAAAAAATTGCAAAATCAAACAAAAGTCAACGCGTTCGAATTCATAGTACCGACAAATCTAGTTGACGTTTTACATAAACTAGGTATAAAAACGTCACCTTTATGAACTCGGAATATGTACTTGTTTATTTAATAAATTACAAAGCATTTCAGTTTGCGTTTTTATTATTTAATTTTTTCCATTTATTTTTTTGTTAAAAGGGGATTCCCCAAGATCAAGGCAATCAATTAGTTTGGAGAAATACATTTGAAACAGTGAAGTTTAACTTAAGATTAAAAAATCGTTTTTTCGATTTGAGTCGTTTCGATTTGCGTTGTGTTTTTCTGGTCCCAATTAACGGCGTAAAGCGAGGTTTGGGTGTACAATAAACTTCACAATTATTTTTATTATTAAACTTCTGACTCGCCAAGGCGATAAATACGCGCGAAACACAAAAGGCACGTCGACCTTAAAGCTCTATTGTGCCGAACTTTACAATTGTAGCGATATTTTGTATGAATAACTCAGTTTGTATGAAAATACAGTCGGGTAAAAATGTTGTAAGTTCCAATAAACAAAGTTTGGCAATGGAAAATGTGTTGCTGGAGGACAGCATTATACAAATTAGATCCCAACGTCGAAACGCATACAGCTTTGTATTGATGGTATTTTCCTAACCCTGTCTAATCTTCAAAATGAACTAACTGCGCGACTATATTTTATCAAATTCAATATCTCTACATATAGAAATGGAAGCTGTCTATTTCAAGAAGCTAATAAGGAAATGTAACGCCAACATTCTTCTGATTTATGTATATCCTTTTATATTCTATTTGCGAATCGTACGCACCATATGCAACCCTAATAACGCACAGCAGTTCATTTCTACTGCAACATACACATTGCTTACTGCAGCATAGGCACAGAAACACACAGCACATTGCACTGATTTCCTCGGCTTGAATTTAAAAATAAAATAAAAAAAAAATCCAAATAATGGCCTATTTACCCTGCACAAAATGCCAGCTCTTTACCTTGCACCTCACGGCACAAAGGCACGTGATTTAATTACCAGCACCACCTTCTCTTGGTGGTATTCCTTTGTAAAGTAAAGAAACTCTTTACGTACGTACTTTATCTTATTTTTACAGTTTTGGCTCTGAAATGAAATGAATGAACTCATTATGAGTTAAGCGTGATGATTCCATGGAACAGTTCCTTGTTTTATTAAGAACCACACATAATGGCTTGGTATTTGTAGAATTTTCGTTTTTCCCTCTCGCGTTTTGTTTATATGCTCGCATTTAAAAATATCCTATGCTGAGGTTGAATTGCTGTGTTTTTTTTTTTTTCACAGTCATACTTCCTTATGTGCTATGCTGGGGTGTAGCTTGTGCGTGTTATAACGAAATGTCGTGCTTCGAGAGAGCAGTGGCATGCCTTTGAAGAGGCGTTGACCTATTCAACTTTTGTTCTGCATAATGATTGGCAGACGTGTACGCTATTTGGGTGAGAACGCATTCCGGGGAAGCTTCGTTAGAGAGCTGCGTGATCCTATTGAGAGTGCACTCAAAATATTGCGTTCGACTTTAAAAAAAGAGGCGATGATTTCATTTTAGAGGTTACTTGCGTTTCAGTAGAAGAAACAGCTTCACTGGGGTTGTTACTCATTTTCACTAAAAATCTCGAAAGTTGGAAATGGTATACATAATTTTCAAAGTTTTTCACTAAAAATGACTACTCGAAGTCAAAGGTTCATAACCTCATTGATTAACGTGTTTCTGGTCTGCATTCTTTGCATTAAATATCGGCATTCCAATTACACATTTTTTTTTATTTATTTATTTCATTTGATTGCTTACACCTTAAGACATACAATTATCTAATAAAGCTTAATAATATCAGTTTGATACAAGCTACTAAAGGGACAAAAATGTAAACATATAGACATACATCTCCATTAGATTAACTATGTTTAAGAAATCAAACTAAAATCGAAATCAGTCGGGAAATCACGAATTAAACGACTTGAGTTCAGTCCGAAACTGCCTAGTTCCGCCTAACCTTCGTACATAATTAGCTCTAAGTTCAAAAGTCCAAATAAAGTGCCTCAGATGACGACTGGCATTTGGAAAAGAGTATTACATCTGAGAAAATCTTTCTGTAAATGCGCAAATGTTATTTTGGTAGAAGAACCAAAAGTATTTAATGATTTTGCTGGCCGAAAACAATTTTCCATCAGTCATACTACAGCATAGGGAATGTTGTTTTGAGAGACGGGTGTCAAGGCGAACTTGGACCAGGTAGGATAAAAAGTGTAGTACCCACAACTGAGGCGTATGCGTAACATATTAGGTTATGCTTAGTTCTGGAATACATTTTTCTAGTTTTAGGTTTATACGTAACATTTTAGGTTATGCTTAGTTATGAAATAAATTTTTCTAGTTTTATGATTTTTGTTTTATACGTATGCATGTTGATTAGCCCCAAATGTTACGCGAAACCTTTTAATACATTTTGACAGCTGCAAATATGATTTTTAATAGATCAAACTCTATGCACAAACTATTAAAAGTTGTTTGATTGTACCACTTCTGGAATGAAATCTTTTTCGAAGAACATTTTGGCTGCATCAGCAAAATAAAAAAAAATAAACATTTGTGAATTTGACTTGCCTCCCAGATGATGATAAAATCTGACAGAAATGCTGTCCGAATATGCGAAGCTAGTACGACGCATGTTGTTGATCTTTTCAAATAAAAGTTGGGTGGAGATGATGTGAAAAAATCGTTTTTTTCTGAAAGGCTTTTTTAATTGAACATCGAATCACGAATAACTAGGAAAATCCTTAGTCTACTTCGTAGACACCGACACTTTTAAATTTTTCTGGTTGTACTAGTTGGGGTTGTTGCTCTAATAATACAATCTGAACTCACATAACATTTGCTTCGTCGATTTTGCTTGTTACCATTCCCTTTACAACCATAGTCCAAGACAAGATCATACGTTTGACGAATGTCGCCCAATTCCTAGGACTGAAAATTAGCGACATCATACTTGAACGAATTGTGCGAAACTCACAAGCTAACATACGAGGTACGATCTTTCAAAAGTCTGTACAATTACTTGCATATGCGGACGATATTGACATAATTGGACGAACACAGCGAGCTGTCACTGGCGCGTTTGCAAGTATAGACACAGAAGCGGCTAAAATGGGCTTAGCGGTTAACGAGGGCAAAACCAAGTATATGCTGTCAACAAGAAGGGACACCCAACATCGACGAATCGGGCAGAACGTCACAATAGATAGCTATAACTTTGAGGTAGTAAGGGACTTTGTCTACCTTGGCTCTGCTATAACATCTGAAAATGACATCTCATCAGAAATCAAACGGAGAATAACTCTTGCCAACCGCTGTTTCTTTGGGCTGAGAAGGCAACTGTGTAGTAAGGCCCTCTCCCGAAAGACTAAGGAGACTCTGTATAAGACCCTCATCATCCCAGTCCTGCTGTACGGATCTGAAGCATGGACTATTTCCAAAGCGGATGAAGATATCCTTGGTCGATTCGAGAGAAAAATTCTTCGTAAGATATTCGGTCCCGTCTGCGTTGACGGGTTTTGGAGGAGACGATTCAACGACGAAATATACGAGTTGTACAGCGACATCGACCTAGTCAAAAAACTGCGCATTGGACGTTTGAGATGGCTAGGACATGTAGAGCGAATGGACATCAACGCTCCGGCCCGCAGAGTTTTCGATTCCAACCTAGAGGGTCAACGCAGTAGAGGAAGACCTCGCCTAAGGTGGCGCGCACAAGTGGAAAACGACCTCAACCAACTTGGAGTGCGCAACTGGAGGCAGTTGGCTAAGGACCGGGCCAGCTGGAGAGGCTTGTTGGTTGAGGCCCTGGTTCACCCCGAACTGTAGCGCCGCCTAAGTAAGTATGTAAGAAAATTAGCGACGAACCGACGAATGACGAATGACGCTGCTACAACAACAACAAGATCATAAGTATTTGTCTACTTTAAATACCTCGGTTTCTTGTTTGGACTTAGTGTCCTGAACATTGCACGTGATCTTTGCATAACACGAGAAAAGCTGTTCTTACAACAGGCGGATTTCAATACAAATTTTAAAGTGTTAGGAAGACGCTACCAACAAACCGAGTTGCGTAGGTTATAAAATTAAGGACCGCATCTACAATATTTTCAAACAAATCTATTAAGTAGGAACACATGTCTTCAGTTAGAGAAGATTGCTGAACACCAGCCGAAAGTAAATTGTTACAGAAATAGTCAAGCCAAACTATAAAATTTGAGCCTACCAAATACTTTACCCACAAGCTCTTAATTGCCATTAGCCCACACTTTGATCTGCCCTTACAAATTCGTTGAAGCATCCTCAAAGCACTTTAAATATATCACTGTCACCATTCTAATTAATTTCCCAACACGCCTATTAACGACGTGTCCTTATAAGGTGACAACCTCCAAATAGCTCATTAAGAGCAAGAGATTCCCCAAAAATAAATTCCCTCAAATTAATTGACCAATTCGAAAATGAAAAATTGTTTACGTTACACTCAATGCAGAACAGGGTCCATTATCCAAATACAGACATCTGCTACGGCCCGTCAACCAATTGTAATAGAAAGTTTACATTTGGCTTGGTCCTCTTCGGAATAACATTTTTAGACATATGGTCAACACATTAGCTACGAATGCATTTATTAACTGCGAAATTTATTTCAACAATGCACATCGTTGCTTAAATTATCTCGACAATTTGTATAGCAATGAGGAACCCCCTCCTGTGATTTAGGCCAATATATTGCTTTAGCAATTTTCTCACCATATGGTCGTAGTTCATCATAAACTAGTTGCTGCCGCTTAAACTGAATGTTTATTGTTCTTCCAATTAATTCGCAGTGCAGCGCTGTCGTTTGTTTAACACAATACAAACAATTTGCAGTATTCTAAATCATCGCCTTAACCTTGGTATGGGTGTTCCCACTGTGCAGCTTTACAATAATTCGAATTCTCTTTTGGATTAATTAGAGAAAAAAATAAATCATTAATCCACACGGTGAGAATGTTTAAATGAAACAAATCTCGCCGCAATTGAAGGTGTTGAGAGAACGAATACACGAGAGCTTGGTCGGGGCGGGGAATATTTTTCGGGTCAGTTCTTCATAGAGTGTACACTTGTTGTTTTACTTTTTGCGGCGCGTCAATCTGTCGTGCCCGGCTAAGTAGAGATGACATAGAGATGGAAAAGTAGATTTTGAGGAGTAGACGTTGGGGTTTTTTTTTTTTCTTGAAAACTAGCCAAATAATGATCCTTCTGGTGATGACGAGCTGTTTGCGATATTGGGAATTTGCACTTGTTTTTTTTTGTGTGTTTACGTGGGTAACCTAGTTTCTGAGGGAAAAATCGAAAAGAAATCGACACTCACCTCCTTTTCTTCGTTGTCACCGGCCGAATCTTGTCGTTCTGGATCAAGGTCCTGAAAGAAAATAGATCACAAAGTTTTTGAGTTGAGTTTTTAAGGTCTTGTGGCTTAGGAAGGAACTATTTTTATATTTATTAAGAGATACGTAGTCATTATTAGGTTATTTGTGAGCTGCACTGAGATAAATCTCTCGAAATTGGGTAGATTTAAATGGCTACTTCGAACGAAACGGCCGATCAGTTCAGTTGTGAGGCCTGATCTATGGAAAATCCATCTGCAAACTACATTGTCGATCTTCCGCTCCCCTGCCGATGTTTCCCACAGTTTGACTTGATGCTAACAACAGCTTCCTATCAAATCCTTAGGTGTTAATAGCACCTCACTATAATGAATACAAATAGGATGAGCACAGCAAGGCGCGTAAACAATTTGAAACCAACAACAAATTATTGTTTCTTGGCTATGGTTGCCTGGACTGCGAAAGTCCATAGCGCATTGAAAAATTAGTATCAATCCTTATAGATTAGACTGAATTGCATCCATTACCCTCTGTCATGAGTGACAGGGCGTAATATGGAATGACTTGTCAGAAACTGTAGGCAATTTAAGTTATGACACTACCAGCTACATGTAAAAAGTTTCTTAAGCGAGCGTTCAGAACAGATCAACTGGAAGTTATTACTTCGATGATGTACTGTACATGAACTTTCTGATGTTTCTCTGTCTGATCTTTACAGATTTCTGAGAACATCGGGATGGCTAGACAGCGTCAGGTAACGACGAAAGGAGGACGATGGAGACCATCGATGGAACAACGGGTAACCCCAAATAAAGGGCATCACAATGGGTACACCGAGGACCTAAGTGAAGTATTGCATGGCTCACCCTGCTCTACCTATCGATTGGCCTATCGCCTATCCTAACCTAAACGCACGTCTTACATTTTTTCATTTCATTTCATTTCATTTTATTTAATTGAATGCTTACACATCAAGACATAAAATGAATTATAAAAATAGTCATCTGGCAATTGCAAAAGGTGCAAATACAAGAAATGTTTAGGTACATTAAACTTGTTTACAAAACCTTTTAAACACTTTATGCCGAGTTAGTACAGAAACTACGAATCTAACGGCTTGAAACCACATTTTTCTCATAACACAGTACTTTAAACATATGTTCTTTTCAATACTTACATCCATATCAATGTGAACCACACCAGTTGACCGTCGCTTTGGTTTTCTCCTCCTCTGGATAACCGCTTGTGTTGCGAGGGCACTTCTATTGTCGTTCTCCTTGTCATTTTCTAAAAGTTCAAATTCTCCATTAAATACTGATCAATGTCATTTGACTAACAAATAGATTTACCTTTATCTTCACCATTGTTAGTCCTTCTCGATAAAAGTGAACTCTCACTATTGTTGGTATTGGAGTCTCTGCTTCTATCATTAGATTCATTGGGAGTGATTGAATTCGAGCTCACCATAGAACCAACTGGAGCAGATACCGGTCTTATCAGCGATGATAGTTGTTGATTCGATGTGTTCACTAAAATTATTAAACAAATAGATTTGTTAATACAAAACAATAAGCAACGTGTTAATGAATATTAGAAAATACCCTGAAAATTCGAAAACAAACTTACTGGCGTTAGTTGTATTCATTCGTCGTTGTGCGATAGATGATGATAAATTGGCGGCAGCCATAACCGCTGGTGCACTTGGTATTATTGTACTATTATTGGGCGGAAATGTGTTCCCACTAGTTGCATCCTCCAATTTGAACTAGAAATATATTTGTCATGCGACAAATGTTATTAAATTTTTTTTTCCGAAAACCATTTACCAGTTAATAATGTCAATAAGGATTTCTAAATGTTGGATTATAAGAGATTTCGTGTGTTTTTCTTGTTATTCAAATAATAGATTGTTAAATGAAAGGATGTGCAGAACTCCAAAGCAATTGGAGTTTACTCAAATAACTACCAGAAGCGTAAAAATAAAGTAAAATCAAATGTTGTTCATACAACTAAATATAGATACCCGTGAACCAAAATATATTGTTGTTTTGTATTTTTTTTCTTATTTTTAGAATAGGGTTCTATGCATATTATTTACGTATTATTTACATGCCCAATTGGGTAAATCATATGGGTTTAGGAATTAATTGGGGATTGACTACATTTTGTGACTAATTTTAAGAAGGGGTCATGGGGATGACTATATTTTGTGATATATTTGAAAAAGGGGTCAAGAGGTGGTCGATATTTTGACGGAAATAGATTTTCAACAAACATGAAGTTACGAAATTTGTTAAACCTATGAGAGCAAATGACATTATGGGGTTTACAATTGCTAATAGGCTTTTCCCACCGTGTTTTCATCGAAAACTGGTGGATGCATTTACACCGACCACAAACTAGGTTTCGTTTGACGTTTCAATCAGCTGTGAGACACTAGTCGTTAAACTTCGGTGCAAACTCTTTTGGTTAGAAATTTCGATCGCATTATTTAACAAACAAAATGAATTTAGTGCATTTCAAAATAATAGGTCTGTTCCCTTACGCAAAAGTTGGTTAGAAGTGAACGAAGTGTGGCCAATGTATTCGAATGTATTCGAACGCATTATTGTAAGGGAACAGACCTAATATTAGCCCATCAATTAATTGTGGATACTGATTCTAAGTTGTTAAGTTGTGAGTTGTGACATTTGTTCGGTCAACCATTTTGCTGAATTTGCTGAATATTGCAAAACTGACAGCTTCGGTACAGCGTTGAAAATTCCAAGTATGTAGTTCATATTATGAATTGTGTTATTCACAATATACCAGTAATCCTCGGGAATAGGAAAACCCAAAAATTATAGGCCTATTATCGTTGGCGAGTTGAACAAAAAATCCTGCGAATGTGACTTATTTGTATTATAGTTAGCGAATTAAACAAAATTCATTCGCCTGAACTGTCAAACCGCTGGCGAACGTAAAGTCGCCTTATTGCGGTTGGCGAATTTGTGAAATTTCATTCGCCTTAAACGACAAATTTTAGCGAACAAAATTATTTGGTGAAACCAGAGGCGAATGGAATTTATAATCCAGAAGAATGAATGGAAATTCAAGAAAAATGTATAAAACCCATTCAATTCATTTAGAAATATGTATTTAAGGAAAATCGCCTCTGATAGTATCGAAAAAAAACAATTCCAGCCAAATCCAGAAGCTATTTGAGCTCATGGAACAAATATAGCCATTCCAATGTGTGTTTCGTCCACTAAGCCAACCACCCCAGGAAATCCAGTTTTAACGAAAAATGAGGAAAGGAGCTCATGGATTGTTTTTATTTTCGGTCTTTTCTGGGTTTATCCATTTTTTTGCACCTCCGTGTTGTTTTCTTCAATTTTTTTATTTTGAATTTTTTTTTGTGTTGACATAAATGTTTGAATTGACGTCATTTTCATTTTTATTATATTGGTAGCACTTGATTTCTAGGCGAATGAATTAATTCGCCTACCATAATCGTACAAGGCGAGTGTTTCGACAAGTAACTCGACTTACGCGAATTGTTCGACTCGCTAACGATAATAGGCCTATAAAGTGATTTAGTACAGAGGAAAAGAGGTACTAAAGGCCAGTGGCACGTACTAATTGCCGTTAATCTAGCGACATACGCACACGTTCTGGCTAGATGGTTCTTTGTTCTAGCAGTGCCTTAGGTGTCAAACAGATGCACGCCAGTGTCTTCTTACAGTCCACAACAAACTGCTCAAATGGAGATCCCTAATTGCAGCCAGTCTGTCGACGCAGATATTTGTTCCCGGGTGTCGCTAGATTCATGAGCAGTCTAAACGCCTCTCTGGGGCCCTACTATGAAACTCGATTCTAAAGTGCAACTGTTCGAATTCGCATAATCGCTACTCTGTAATCCTATAAGTATGTTATGGAAACGAAAATCGAACATCGTTAGTACTGCCAACCTTTTTTTTTGTTTTCTTGGTACAAAATCGGTACTACCTTTTCCGAAAGTTCATGTCAAATTCGTTCGAATTCGCAAATAATCATTCTACATCAAATGTGTTTGCGAGAAGATCGATTTAAGAAGTTTTTTTCTCAGAATGTAAGTAAATAGCAGTTATAAATTAATAACTAATGAATATTTCATAAACATGGTAACATATATGTATAAATTTTTCTTTTTCTTGTACCAGGGAATCATTTCATTGTTATTGATTTTCATTCAAAAATCCGAAAATATGTGAACTAATTTGTCAAAAGATTTTAATGCTGAAGGTCCACCGCAGCACGGTGCAGTGGGATGGAAAAGGGTTAACAACATTTCAACACTGACAAATTCTATTATTTTATTTCTGTTTTATTAGGTTCGAGCTGATTTTAAAGTACAAACCAAATGCAAGTTGAGAAAAAATTAAATGAATTTGTCCGGTTCTGTTGAAATATTATTCAACAAGTACGAAAGGCAGTAGTTTTTAACAAAGCTGAAATAAAGTTATTTTATTGGATTCAAAATGCCTTCAAATAAATACTCAATAGAAAAACTTTTTTTTCGATTAGCTAGATTTATCTCTTATCCGCCTTCGTTCAACTTGTTGAATTTTTTTGCGGATTTCCTTCAGACTCCAATCAAATTGCGACACTGTCCATGTTTATTTATTATTATTTGATTGTTTCACGATAAATTTTTTTGGATATTCCAAACAAAATGCGAGACTCGTTTGGGTTATGTCAAACATAACGCGAGAATCGTTCGAAAATCGCAAATTTGTTGGCAAATAGCTTGGCATTACCGGCATTCGATTCTACTTTCATAGAGAGTACCAGTTGAAAGTAGAATCGCAAATATCTTTCGAATAGAATCAATAGTAGAATCGAGTTTCATAGTTGGGCCCCTGATTGCCAGTGCTACTGCTTGCAAAACTATGGATGCGCTTAAAATGCGAAAAGATTGGGAAATGAATAATTTTGTTGACAATACTGGGGATTGTAATATTGGTTCAACAGGACTAAAATTGGAAAAACAATCGATTTGTTGCAACTCGATGTTTCCGAAATTGGCCAGTCTTTGGTTTTTCTGATTTTCACATCTTACTACTCACACTGTTTTTCTTTGCAGCTACAAGCCACAGAATTGAGACATCCTGTAGGCCAATATCGTTTACTTTATTGAAAAAGAAGTAGTTACAGTGGAAAAAGAATAATGACAGTAACTTGACCACCATGGAAAGAAAAGCTCCACTCATTGAGGTTATAGTTTCCTTCTTTCGAGCCCCGGAAGAACCTCCATCTAGTAATAGGCTTAAAACAAACCAGAATTCAGAAAATTCATTTCAATTACTTGTTTTCAATCGCCAGAAAGTGGAAGTTCTTGTTTTTATAAAAAAAAAAAATCTGAAAGAAAATGTTCATCCCATAACAAATAAAAATACATGGTATCCCAAAAAGAAATTATATACACTACATTAACAACTACTCTACCACAACCATGTGACTACAAATTGCATGCATAATAAGCTAAACAACTAAAAACAAACAACAGTAGCCACGTAAAGCTTCTCCGGGTTATACAAGTTAGTTTGTAAAAATCAATATACACCAAATTAGTAATAAAATAAAAATCCTTGTTAAGAATGTTTTTATTGTTTTATTTATAAACGTATTTACAATTTATGGATTAAAATATAATAAAATGTATTTACAAGAAACCAAAGAAAAAAAAAAAACACACCACTTGCCTTTGGGTTAAAATAAAAATAAAATGTTTTATTTAAATATGAGAGGTAAAAATGTCCTTGCAGAAAAAAAAGCGCGCATCACTATTTCGCTCTTTCTAATTAAGGCAACAAGACAATGCCAAGGCATAATAAAAAGAGGCAGGCAACGAAAATGCATTTGTTTTATACATTTTGTGTTCGTTTTACCGTAATTAAATTAATTTTGATGCATATATAATAGAGAAAATAAAAAAAAGTATTAAAAGTAGTATACAATGTGTAGTAGTGTTGTTGAAATCTATTATATTGAGGTTTGTTTGTTGTTTTTTTTTTTTTTTTTTTTAATTGGCGGCCTACCTTGCATCCACTATCGAATTTCAAACGCCACGATGGTCGACGTTCCGCCGCTGAACTCATATGCAGCGGCGACGATGGTGTCGATTCACTTTTTCGCATAACAACACTGTCGCGATCACTGTTGTCACTATCGTGTGATGCTGATGATGTTGGCTTTGTTGTGGTTGCTGCGGATATTGCGGTGGGCGAGACAGCTGATTTTGTTAGTTCACCAATTTCCAACATCTCTTCATTGGTGTACTTATTCGCTTCGTTTCGCAGCTTTTCGGCCAGAGAAAGCGAATTCGCATTATCAATGTCGAAGAGGGAACGTTTATCGCGTGATCTCGTTGGAGAGTCGCTCGGTGAAGTGGCTGTAGCTCGCATTCTCGGCGAGTGCATTGGTGATGTTAGTTGTTGATTTTCTTCTGGCTTTTCTTTGAGGATCACTGTTGCTGTAGCTGATGTTGCCATCGTCGTCGCTGTTTCTTCATCGGTTGTTATTGTCACCGGCTCTTCAGTCTTTTCGTTGACATTTGCTGTTGGTGTTTTCGAGTTTGCTGGTGAGCTAGGCACGGTCGTTGAACTGTCCACTTTTTCTTCCTCTTCTTCCTCTGCACTTGATTCTTGTTCCTCTTCTTCAACTTCTTCTTCGTTTTCAGCTTTTTCTGCATTAGCACCTGTTTCCTGTACAACTTCAACCTCCGGACTGTCTAGCACCTCGACTGGAGATATTGGTTTCTCCTCTTCTTTGTCCACTTGCACTTCGTCATTAGTCTCCCCCTCCTCCTCCTCACCACCATTTTCTTTCTCTTCAACGTCCTTGTGCTCCTCGATTGTAATGGCAGGCGGTGGTTGCGAGTTTGTCGGCGATTTTATCGGTGGTGGCGGTGGCGTCGAAGGCGGTGTTGGTGACCACGAGTGGATCTGTTCCGCAATCTTATCGTCCGTTAGATGTATCGGTTTCGTTCTATTGAACGACAGCGTAAATGTGGCACTTATTTCTTCCTCACCATCGTCATCGTTCGATGACTGTTTTGTCGTAGGTACCGATTCAGACTCATAGTCCACCGTCGTGGACGGTACTCGATCATTTATCGGCGCTGTTGGTGTTGTTGTTACTGTCGTCGAATCTAATGGTGTGGCAGTGGCAGCAGTCGCTACTGCTGTTGTTGTTATTATAAAGGCAGACGTTGCTGATGATGATGCTGGTGGTGGTGGTGATGGTAACTGTTGTTGTTGTGGTGGTGATGATGGTGTTGTAGTTATTGTTGTTGATGATGGTGGTGTATTTTGGGATTCGGTCTGTTAAATTTATTAGTTAACAAAGTTTTCTTTTTTTTTTGCTGTTTGTATATGTGAATCTCAATTTTGTAAATTTGGAGGGTAAAATCCTGTTTTGCTTGCTTCTTTCTTTCTTTTTATTCTTGGTAACAGAAAGTAAGTTAACATACATAAAAATTCAATTCACAATAGACTAAGTATGAATGTGTTAAAATATAACTAAAAACAGAGAACAAAAAACGGTAGACAATAAAAGAAGAGAAAAACAACAGCAGAACTAAGCAGATACATGTAAAATGGTCTGCCATTGGGCTACACATTAATAGAGTCATGCTGCAAGAAGAGACTTTCGGTTCCTGAATATCTCTTCGCTTCAAACAGAAGTCTGATTGATTTTCTTTTTAAATATATCTGAAAACACAACGTGCTACTTCAAATAGTCGTACATTATTTATAGACATTTAACAAAGAAAAATACATACTTAGTTTTGGAATAATAAAGAAAACAACAGACTTTCATAACACACAGCGAATACTTAGAAGTTTGGCATGCCCTTAAATTTAGTCGTATATTTGATATATTTTTGTTTAACTGTTTATGTAAGTTTAGTGTTTTCTGTATTAAGAAATACAAAGGGAAACAAGTCGCAGTTTGTTTTTAAAGCTAAAAGTGCCTACCTACATTTACCTAATTAACGCAGTTGTAAATCTAACCCCTATTGGAATGTGTGTAAGTGTTGTTGAAAGTAAAATAAAACTTAAATGTTAGTGACATACAAATTGTGAACAGCACCTTAAAAAAGCTTTATTCCTACAGTATTGTTGCGCTTCTCGACATTTACTGTTGTCAGTAACATCGGACTAAAGCTGTGGCCACAATTAATTTAAATTGAAATAGTTTCGAGCTAAGTGTTCTTTCATCGACTAGTTTTCGTCCTTTTCTTTCTATATAGGAGGGGTTACTACGTAGTTTAGCAGCTTATAACCACACCTACAAATCAGCACACTCTATCAACTGTATACGTAGTACTGCCATAAATTCTGTTACACAATTAACAGCGCCAATCTGTTAAAACTTCCACTTGGAATAGACCCGTTAACTTTTTTTTTTTAAAGATGTGAATTGTTTACTAAAGAATAGAAGCCAGTTTGGTTTCAGCTTGCAGTGCGGAAAGAGTGCCGATAAAATTTTTAAATTGCTGAAACTTCTCGGAATATCGAGAATGTTTGTTTATCGGGCTATAAGTCGCTTCAATGTATTGTCGGAAGGAAGGACAGGCCAAGAAGTGTTCGGCCGCGCATCGCACGTACGAGTGCAGTAGTAAAAGCTGTGCGTAAACGTATTCGCAGAAATCCCATTCGGAAGCAGAAGATCATGTCCAGGGAGTTGAACATATCCACCAGATCGATGTCTAGGCTGGTTCGGGATGATCTTCATATAAAAGCCTATCGTCGATCAACAGGACATCTTTTAACTCCTAAACTTAAAAAAAATAGGGCGGAGACATGCAAGAGACTTTTGTTGTGGCACGCGAACAATGGGCATGAAAATATTATTTTTACGGATGAAAAATTTTTTACCGTGGAAGAAGTTTACAACAAACAAAATGATAAAGTTTATGCCTCGGTTTATGCCTTGTCATCAAAGGAAGCGAAAAAAGTCATTCCAAGGGTTCAGCGTGGCCATCATCCCGCTTACGTAATGGTTTGGTGGGGGGTCTCTCACCAAGGTGTCACATCTCTCCATTTCTGTGAAAAGGTGCAAAAGTTTACCAGGAAGATGTGCTAGAGGGTGTTGTAAAGACGCTAACAAATTCTCTATTTAATGGAGAAAGATGGGTCTTTCAACAAGACTCTGCTCCGGCGCATAAAGCCAAAACCACACAGGAGTGGCTCAGGGCCAATATTCCTGCTTTTATAGCCGCAGAGGATTGGCTATCAGAAAGCCCGGATTTTAATCCATTGGATTACAGTTTGTGGTCAGAATTGGAGAGCAAGGCCTGCAAAACTCCCCACAGAAATTTGGAGAGCCTAAAAAAAATCGTTGACCGTGGCAGCGTCAACGATATCCATGGACACTGTACGTGTCGCTATAGCTCAATGGCCAACACGTTTGAGAGCTTGTGTTAATGCAAAAGGTGGCCATTTTTAATGATGTAATTTTTTTTTGCTAATCAATATTATTGTCTAATAAATGAAACAAAAATCGGTGCCAAATGTTAACTCGTTTTTTTCTATGCCGCTTTATAGTTTTAACAGAATTTATGGCAGGACTAGGTAGTGTGTACATATATTCGTAAGCGGACACTACAAACTCTCTAACAAGGCAAGAAAGGTGAAAAACACTGCCCGCTACCAATTAGCTTTTTAATCCGCAAATTTGGTCTCCATAGTCTATCGAAACGTGTAGAGATGACTAAGAAAACCTTGTAGCCGAATACAAAATAGCTATTTCTGCAGGATCTACGACAGGGACCAGTTTTTAGGCAAAAAGAAGCATACAGTTAAGGCGTTAATAGCTCAAAATTTGGTCCATCAAAAGGAAGTTAAAGTGACATAAGCTTAACTGCTGGGCCTACGTTTTACCCTTTAAGCTTTTAGGAACAACTGAAGGCGACTTAAAGAGAACATGCATCAGCTCAGCTTTGATCAGATGAATGTATGTCTAGAAAGTGAAGTCTCAGCATCAACAAGAAGTTACCTCCTAAGACAGAGTTATTGCACTTCGACAGATTTTGGTCAAAAAAGTAAATAAAGTTCATCGATTTCAAATCAGCCCGTGGACATTCTTTGATACTCGTATCTCTGCAAAACTCATCGACTGCTAAATGAAGGTCATTGGTTTCGACAAGGCGACTTTTTGAACTAATTTTGCGAAACTGATTAAGCGAAAGCCCTGGAAGTCACTTCTTGGCTGACCAGCAACCGATTAAGTTTGGAAGTTTTTTTTGATAGCGAATTTTTGATTTGGCGTTGCAGAAAAGCAACTTTTTGAAACATAATCAATCAGTAAACCGTGGAGGTTTTGTTTTGAGTTTTTTTGTAAAGTAGAGTAGATTTGTGGAGTGAGTCCTGTTAAGAAGGAGAAAGGATCCTGGAGAGACGGGGTAACCGGACAGAGGAATTTGAGTTGCCAGAAAGGGGCATTGATAAAGGACGAGGAATCCAACAGGAGACACAGATAAGTAGTGTCATTAGAGTGAAAATCGTTTTGTTAGGTTTGTTGTCGAATTGAAATTTCGGTAGACTTTCGCTTCGATACAATCCCGGAAGAAACGGGACACGCGACCCATTTAGTGAAATTTAAATTTTCGAGACATCGCGATAGCGGGCCACGCCAGCGGTCCGAACATCTATATATATATATACATATATTCACGCCTTGTCACAACATTTTCTTCTTCGGGGCTTTTTCTACCCCGCCAATAAAAGACCGCGCTCCAACGGAGCTTTTATAACGTTGTTGAACATTTGTTTCATCTTTTTGAGTTTCTGATTTCAGGTTTCGTAATTTACCTAAAATTACGTGGCGCCCATTTTTCTCCTTTTCCTCAACAAATATAATTTCGGCAAAAATAAACCCAATAAGTCACGACGTGCAGGTGCATAGTGTGCTTAACATCATTGAACCCACCCCTCTCGCTGAGCAAACTGAACGTAGCCCTTTCACTGGCTACGGTTGCAAAATTGTTCGCGATCTCTCGTTGCCGATCTCTGGCAATTGTCATTATTCATTATCGACTTTCCTCTCGGGCAGTGGCGACTGCATTTTTTTTTTGATTTCGTTTTGTTTCGCCAATAAATTATTAACTAATAGTTTGATCGCGTCAATAATATCAACATAAATAATTTTGCAACAGCATGTACTTTGGCAATCCTGTTCCATTACATGAAAACGCCGACAATATTGGCATGATAGAACGCCGTTTGCGGTCACTGGTACAAAAACTGAAGTAATTGAAACGGTCTAACCTCTCTAGCTGGTTTGTTGAGGGCCTGAAGTAGCATAGACTAAAACGAATAAACGAAGGGCTTCTGCTGGTGTTCGTCTATACATGTTTGCTAGATAGCAACAATTCTGAATCAGTCTAAGAAAAACTTCGAATTCATATGGTCACGTAGCTACCTTCGTTTAATAATTATTTGTCCCTGAGTCTACTATCATTTTAATACAGTCGAAGGACCAACGTCGACAATTTACATATTAACTATAGTCTAAGATACTGACTTAGGTACTGACTTATCTAACATTATCCTTATTAAAATGGTTCGTCCCAAAAACAAGACAATGGATGATGATGAGATGAGTAAGTTAAATGATATCTAACCTAAGTTTAATATTTCTTGTTTTATGATTCTCAGCATTAGTTATGCGTATGCTTAGGCATAAAACAAAACTTGTTTAAATCACCAATCGGCATCAAAAACAATCCTTTTAGTAAAATAAAAAAACAAACTGCCTCATCAAAATGCATCTTAGTCTTTTGTGAATTGCATTAATATCTGCTTCATTGAACAAATAAAAAATAAATAAAAATAATGACAAACTAAACTGAAAAATTAAATAAATAAAAAACCACCCAACATAAAAAAAGTAGTAAAATAAGAATAAAAAGTGTATCACTGAGGTGTATGAAACCTTTTCCACATTTTTTTTTGCTTGTTTTGTTTTTTTCTGGTTAAAAGTATTTAAAGTAAAATAAAAACCTCCTCCCAAGCGAAACTTGTGTGGGGTTGGTGGCGGGGGTTGATCATTTTCTTTTTGTTTTTTTTTGGTTAAACAAATATTAATTATATATAAGTGATTCAATTAATAGTATAGACAATTTGACACAAGAATCCTTTTTGTTTGTTGTGTACTCACACTGGTGTTATTATTATTATTCATTGTTGAGTTCTTCTTCTTGACGAGCTCTTCGGCACTCTTGATTTCATCTAGGGTCACACCTTGAGTCGAGCGACGTGTTTCACGTACTCGCTTAGCGTGTGCTTTACGCTGAGTTTCACTCTCTTCGTCACGTACTGGTGGCACAAAGGATCTGTATTGGAGGAGAATACGAAAATTGTTACAAATTGTTGTTTAGATTTGTGTGGCGGATGAGCGTGTTAATAAATAAAAACGGGCTTAAGTATATGAGGCGATTATTAGAGCAACAGTAACCTAAATGGTGGTTACAAATTTGCCGTTTGCAAATGCCTTAAGGCGGTTCCATAGTTAGGTTACTGTCGATCGTTGGTAGTAAACACGGTTGTTAATGGGCTCCATAGCAGATTAGGAAACGCAGTTTATATTCTCACAGGCGTATTTGGTATTTGGCTCCGGAACTATGAAGGACATTGACAGGAAACTTTTGCTTACTACAGTATTGTGGAACGTATGTGGTTCACCATTTGTTTATGAAACTTTCTAATAGAAATTCGCATGAATAATTTGTTCGTGTGCCTTAGCACTAAAAATACTTCAGACAAAAGGCATGCACTGTTTAGCGAGGGCGAGTAAAAAACTCTTGACATTACGAACACGAAATTGATTTAAAATTCTTATAATCAGCACGTTCTTTGTGTTACTGAACACATGGTACTTCTTAATGGGAAAATAATAACAATACAATCCACAAAGTAGTACTTAGATCGATAAGGGTTTCGCAAACATAGCGAACCACAATAGAGGCACCGTCTCTTTCAATCGAAAGCTCGTTTAAATTAAAACACATTTCTACCAGATACATTACCATCACTGTCAGTGTCCATCATAGCCTCGAATATTATCTTATTACGTTAAACAAAAACAAAAAAAAACACGTCGATTGAATTATATTCATCACACAAATCATGGTTATAGCACACTTCTTGTCAGCTGCGGTTTTCTTTTTCTTTTTTTTGGGGTTTAAATTGCTCTAATTGTTATATGCAAAATACATAGTTTTTGTTTTAAATATGTAATGCGCTTGTTCTGCGCATAAATAAAGAAAAACACCGAAAGCAACACTTAGAACAAACTATCATTTACTTGAAGAAATTTTTGAATAATGTTCCTGGGGACATTTTTTGTTTTATGTCAGTTTTATTGTTTACTTCACCGTTGTTGTTGTTGTTATTATTATTATTATTATTATTGCTATTGATGTTGTTGGTTTGAATTTGCTTTTCTGGAGGATTGCTATAATGTTTTTGAAGGGTAGGTGTTGTTTTTATGATTTATTTTTGAATAGTGATGTCGTTTCCAAAACGAGAATGTGGCAACAACTTGGTTAAGAATAAAATCGGTACAATTATGTTTAATAACAATAAATAGAAAAATACCATTTGAGTCGTTTCGCTCAGAGTAAATTCTTAAAAAAAAAAATCTTCATCATTTCGAGACTATTCTGTGTGGGTTACTCCAGATGTGCAGACCTGAATTAAATAGTGGAAAGGACTGACTCCGTTTGTTTACTTTATTCGGCTTTACTTTGGAAGAATCTTCGGTTCGGTGAACGACAGCAGGTCTGCCAATGTACTATTATTCCAACTACATGGACCGACTGCTAATCGAAATAGGTAACCTACTTGCCAAATTCTCGTTTGGAAACAAAAATAATGTATGAACAAATCAAATGAAAAACATACCTTCGAATTGGAGTCGTATTTGGAGTCGTAGGAGTCGTCGGTGTGGTGGTATTTGGCGTTGCAACTGGTGTATTCGGGCTGGCCGGTGGCGACGTAACAGGTTTCCTTTAAAAATTAATTAAAATCATATTAAATGCAATGGTAACTTTCTTAAAAAAATAAAAATGATTTCCTACATCAATCTACAGGAACTTTGAAAGTAAATTCAAAACAAAACTATGATCAATTTCAATTAGAATGAGAGTTACATGCATTTCCAAATAAAATGTTGTGACTGTTTCAATAATAAGTATTTGTTTACGTGTTAGTAGTAGCTAGTTGTTTTTTTTTTTAATTAAATTAAATTTGTATTTATATTCGATTAGTAAAAGCAAACATATTCAGTGAATAGAAAATAAGATATAACGTGTATAGAAATCAAAAACAAACCTGAAGTATCTATGATCTTTGAGTGAGGCCGATCTTTGTACTGAATAATTTTGAATGGGCGTGTTAACTGTTCCTAGTACGTTTGGATTTTGTGTTGCCGGTAATATGGGACACGAATTGGCTTTTATTCTAGCCCGTAGTTCATTGTATTTTTGATAGAATCTTTTGTTTTTTTTTTTATGTATATATAGTTGTGAATAGAATGAGTATTTGCAAACAACAAAGAACACAATTAGTTATAAATTAATTGAATAAATAAAAGAAAGTTGTATATCCATCTCAAAGCTCAAGCATAATTTTTGATTGAACGATTCATCAATAAAAGTGATTGTGCGTTTTGAATTGTCAAACAAATTTTGTATCACGCTCTGAATCTAATGTGTGCATGATTGATTTTGGCAGCACCAAAGGCAATTTAGAGCACATTTCAATTTTTGGAAAAAACGAATTACATTCCACTACGGCGCGAGTTTAACACTCAGTACAGTGCAGTTGAGACTGTCAGCTAGAAATGTATGTTCATTCCATTACCTTTGCTATGATATAAACTGATTGTGATGACTAAGTTGTATTGTTTAGTTACTCCCTTTCAATTTGTTGCCTTTTTCTAATCTAATCAGTTGATTATAGATTGGTCTGATGTATTCTGCAGACCGTTCTGCTTTTATTTAGTCATCGATATTAGAGTGCGAGTTACGAATGTTAGTGCGTGTAAAATTGAAATGTGCTCTAGCAGTAAATCAAATTAACAAAAATAAAAATTGATTTAGTAGACAAAAACAAATTAAAACAACATCAGGCGTTGCGCTCACAGAAATGATAAAAATTTCCAAAAATAATGCATGAACGTAAATGATTTGGCAAAAAAAAAAAAAAAAATATATCGCTGCCCTAAACTGGTTACATACTTTTCGTCATTCTCAAAGCTCTGAGTGCGCCTGAGGATAACATCGGTTTCCGTCGGTTTGACATCTTTTTCAGGAACTTCTGCAAGATAGTAATACATTTTTATATGGACTTGTCCTTATCTATCTGAGTAAAGCTGTTAATTTTGTTAATCTTATCACTTATTGACTCCAATTCGATATAAAATTGACTTAGTGTTGAATTTTGTTTTGTTTTGCACCATCAACTCCGAAGGACTAATAAAACTTTTACTGGATTCAGTAGTTTGATGAGGAACTTACGATTTTTAGGTGGACTCTCTGGTTGATTGCGAGTTCTTGCCGCACTACCACGTCGCCAGGGTGCATCCTCTTCGATGCCGGTATCTGTGTGAATTTTATTAGATTCTGACACGAGTTTTGGTTTATCATCTAGGCGAAAACGAAAAGAAAGCAAAGTTGTATCATGAGCTTATGTTAATTGGATAACAAGTGCAAATGGAATTTAAGACATAAAACAAAGCTAACGTAGGTACGTAAGGAACCAATTTGGAGAAAGAAAATATTTAAACTATATGAAAGTAAGTAGAACGAAATCGAGTAAATAAATTGGAAGAGTAAAAGGAAGTGCACTAAAAACTATCGAAGAAATTGGCAAATGTTCAAAAGAGTTTGTAGATGCTCTACATAATTCCAAAATGAGTGTGACGAATGTGCCTCAGTTTTGATATAAAAAATATGCCTTACAAATCATACATGACGATTTGCGCCTAACAAAGAAAGTAGGTGGTTTTCAAACAAAGAAACAAGGTAGTCACTAAGCATCGCCCAAAGGTGTTCATAAAGAACATGACTGAAAAACCCACTGATAAGTAGAGCGTGCCTTAAAACGCCACTAAAGCGAGAAGTCAGATTTAGGTAAAATCTATTGGCCATATTTAACCTTGACACTATATAACGGGTGATTTTTTAGCTGGTTTGGTTTTGGCAACACTGGTTTTGACAGCTGACGTGTGTTTAGTACCTTGTGTCACTGTCAAACAGCTTCAGTTTGGTTTGCAATTTAACCATGGATCGTCTTAAAAATGAACAACGCTTGCAAATTATTGAATTTTACTATCAAAATTCGTGCTCGGCTCGAAATGTTCATCGCGCGCTGCTTATCGAAAAATTGTGTTCAGCGATGAGGCTCATTTTTGGTTGAATGGGTACGTAAATAAGCAAAATTGCCGCATTTGGAGTGAAGATCAGCCAGAAGCATTGCAACAGCTACCAATGCATCCCGAAAAAGCCACTGTTTGGTGCGGTTTATGGGCCGGCGGCATTATTGGGCCATATTTCTTCAAAGATGATGCGAATCGCAGCGTTACTGTCAATGGTGAACGCTACCGAGCGATGATAACAAACTTTTGTTTGCCCGAAATGGAAGTTCTTGACTTGCATGATATGTGGTTTCAACAAGACGGTGCCACATGCCACACAGCACGCGAAACAATGGCGCAATTGCGAGGCGAGTTTGGTGAACAGTTAATTTCACGTTTCGGGCCGGTCAATTGGCCGCCTAGATCGTGCGATTTGACACCATTAGATTATTTTTTGTGGGGGTATGTCAAGGCTAATGTGTATAGGGACAAGCCCGCTTCGATTGACGCACTGGAAGCCAACATCCATGCATTCATTCGTGAGATACCGGCCGATATGTGTGAAAGAGTATGCCAAAATTGGACTCAGCGGATGGGCTACCTGAGACGCAGCCGCGGTCAACATTTGCATGAAATTATCTTTAAACATTAAATTGCAAGGTTCAAACTATCGATTCAAATAAATATTTCATTCATTTTTTCGAATTTTTTGTGTTTTTTTTTTTTTTTAAGTTCTAAACCTCTTAAAAAATCACCAGTTATATATATATTTCGAGAGATATTCGAATCAGACCACCATTAACGGGTTTCTTTTCGTCTCTCTACCACTGTAAATCTTACCCAGCTAGACTCTCTGGATTTCTCCAGAGTTCTTTCCTGGGTTCGATTCCTAGTGTTACCGCTAAGCATCAGTTGAAAAATCTGTTTCATCGACTGGGTCTCCTCCACCCAATGATGTCCCAAGATCTTTCATTCTTCTGCCAGCCAATCCCAGCGCCAATTATGTTGTAATGTTTTGCTTGCGTCTGATCACCGCCAGATTGTCCAGTGTCTCCACCTGACCCTCAATGCAAGTAGCCCAACGCATGCGGCACCATTAACCTTGACACTAAATATTTTCTATTTAATTTTGTATTGAAAACTTCGCCATTGTAAGTTCGAAAAATTTATTCTGGACACTAAAAATGATTATTAGTACCGCGGTATGGGTTTGAAGGGGACGCGGCACGAGATCACCGGTGTCGTAAAAGAATGAGAAAACGAAAAGCAATAATAGGAGCATGCAAGCGTTGAGCAAACATTTAATTTTCTAATATAATTATGACGATGAAATCTAAAAGAGGAATACTCATACTATGCACTAGACGCAATACACGACTCTTAATATTCTGATTTCGATTTCGTTCTTTCTACAAAGCGCATGTTTAGAAAACACGACAGAACTGCTTTTACATACAAAGTTAAGTTACCCATTTAGATTGCTCTTCAATATTATAGATAGCGCAACCCCAAAAAATTCTCAAGTAAATACAGCGACGAGCAGTTGTTCACTAAGGGGGTACGACACCTGGTATTGACCGCAAAAACATCCTTATCATGTGCATTTGTGCAAGCCATTAAACAAAGCTGTCATCTGCCCGAGCATGAGACCCATATTCACTATCTATCATTTCTACGATAATTCTATGTCAAGAGTTGGAGCAAATGTCTGCGAAGCAAATGTCTGACTAAGCCAATATTAGAGTGGCACTGTTATTTGATTTGAACCACAAGAACCGTCAAGTTCTCAGCTACTGCTATACATTAACTGAACAAGACGTTAACCAACGAAAGGTAGCATATTTCTCTTCTTTTTTTTTCAACCACCACTTGTGATAACCTTTCCAGTTTAGTTTTACTATAGGCAAACTACACTGTTAAACTATAACTATTACTATTCAATTTTACATTCAACGCCAATTTGTGCCTACACAAAGATAGCTACACATCTACATTTCAGTAATCGATTCAAAATTGTTTATACATAATACGGTATTAATGCTAAGATTCATTTACAGATTTTTGTTGTCTAACAGTTATTCAATAAATTATACCGCTGAAAATCGTTCGTTTCAATGACTTTTGCTGTTTTTGTGCATGCAGCGAAACACTAATAGAGCCCCAATGATTGTTAAAATCACGAACGATTCATTGAGTTAATTAAGAACATATGAATAATATGCACGTTGCTCATGACGTGGAAATAAGTCACCCTTCATTCTTCAGAGAAGATATTAAACTGCAAAAGATAAACCAGGCAAACTACTAACAGTGGTAAACGTAAGTTTGTGCATTACTACGGGTCGGTTGGTTTTACTTTTATTTCATATTATAGAAATATGTGGTTCAGTTCACAGTTTGAAACAAATAATCCTACTTCTATCAGATCGTCGATAGTCGAAAAAATCGCTTTCACAAATAAATTGAAACTCAATTCAGTGGTCAAAGGTTGCACAAAAAACTGATTTCGTTTCAACATCGATTAGAGCGAAAAGCAATTTGCAACAAACGCGATATCGGCAAGTTGCTAACTTTGCTTTGCACAAAAAGAACCGATGTATCAAATTAATTAATCAGAAATTGATGTCATACCCCAAAGTTAAGTTTATTTTTTGGTTAACTCTTAATTTGCCACTCATAACAATTTTTTTTAATAGCTCGGTGCATTTTCTTGGCTTCTGGCTCAACTTTTTGTAATCAAATTCTCGGTTGTGACAAAAACAAGCAATATATTTTTGTCTTTGAAATAGTATACGAACTTTTCAGCTACACCGGCTACGGTGAAGAGACGGTTCTTGGTGACCACTTTGGAAGAAGATTGTTGTGCGGTTATTCTTTCTGATCTTCAAGAGTTTTCTACCTACTAACGGACAAATGAATGATGGTTTGCATTCAAGTAAGTAATCGGTTACAATATTTTTAAATAAGCTGACAATGGATAAGGAACAACCTCTTTTTCCAAACGTATATGGCAATTGGTGAGTGTTAAATCGATTGTGGAGTCTTTAGCTCTTCCATTTCAAAGAATGCAAATTTGTGATCATCACTAGAGCTTCTTGTACACATTAAATAAAACCAGAACCCCAAAAATGTAATATGTAGATTAAAATTTCCAAATATAAAACAATACCTTCTCTTAGTGAATCATTTATGCAGCCAACTCTTGGGAACACATCTCAAAACATTTGAGAAATACTAAAGAACATGGTTACCTGGTAGACCTACTTTATTCTCCAAAAAAACTCCGCTAACAACATAGGAATACAACTAAAAAAGAACATAACTCAAACAGCAACACATAACATCTGACAAAGAAAATGTAAAAACTTGTGACTTGTAACAGTGTTATAGAGTATGACAGTCTGAGCAAGAAAACAAAACGAGAACTAAAAACTAAACCAAAACTAAAAGAACAGAACTAACATCGACAAAAAAGAAACAACAAAAAAAACATTCTAGTACCTTCAGCCTCTGATATACTTGTCGAGTGCGAACTCTCTGTGGAATCGGTTAGTTCAGAATCGGTTTCGTCCGATTCTGTTATCCTTTCTAAATTGCTTAAACCATCCTCTTCGCTATGTTCTAAAAGAATGATTGTTGGTGTTGGCGGCCGGGGGGGAGGATAAAGGTGTTTCGAAATTGGGAAAAGGAAATGTATACATTCAGCCGGGGAGTAGTCGAGGAGTAAGGGCGAGTGTTAAGAAAAATGTTGATTTTTTTAGTTGAAGTTTACATATATGACGAAAATAATATGAATTTTAACGCGAATGAGAACCTGACCGGTTGGTGACAAAATAAAAATTCCATAAATTAAGACGTACATTTGGTGGGCGGCGAATGAGATAGCTTACCATTAACAGGATCCTTCGTATCAGGCTTCACTTCAACGCGAATAAACTTCGTGGGCGTGTTCTCGATGTGATTTTCGATTGTATCTGAGATTCTACTGTAAGTGCATAGGGAAATTAGTTGAACCAACATCTTTGACTGCATGCAAACATCAACATCTTACCTGATTTGACTAGAAGGTCTTCGTTTCATTCGCTTGTTATTCGCTCGCAAATCTTCAAGGAATTTCACCATTTTCCGTTCGGCTACATCGATGCACGTCTGTCCGGCATAGTTGCGGATGTCCATGTCGGCCATTGCGTCCACCAGCATTTCGGCGGATTCCTTTTGGCCCCAATGGGCCGCCGCATGCATTGGTGTCCACCCATCGTTGTCCTGTTTGTCCACATTCGCACGGCCGGCTAAGAGTAGGCTTAGAACCTACAAAAAAAAAAAACTCCGTCAATATTGCTAGAAGCCATCCTCCCTCCAAATAGAGTACAACCTTTTTGTATCCCTTTGCTGCGGCGACATGTAACGCTGTTGCACCCGTCTTCGGATGGGGATTGTCCGCCTCAGAGGCGTCACTGCGCAACCACCGTTTCGCGTCGTTCAGCATCATTTCCTCTTCGGCACGACGTGCTTTATCACAATCGATGTTATGTTCGGCTACTAGCTTCTGCATGTACTCTATCATCGGACTCAGATGGGCTATATCAACGGCTAAGTCGACAGCTAGCTCACCATCACTGTTGACGGCGGATATATCCGCGCCGTGCTCAACTAAATACCTAGCTATGCTAACAAAGCTAGCAAAAGAAAAAAAAAAACCCGCCAATGAATTAGGAATCACACAGAAAAATATGAACAATTTACCCGCATGACGCTGTCGCATGTAATGGTGTCCAACCTTCGTTGTCCTGTCTGTTGATGTCGGCTCCATGTTCCACAAGGAATTCCACCATATCCAAATTATCATCGATGCAGGCCTGAAAACGAGGGAACAAATTAGTTTTCTTTGAAAATGAAAGTTGTAAATCGATTTCAATGTAAACAACAGTTTCGAAAATTTTTCGACACATACTTTTGTAAACAGAAAACCACTGGCGCTGGATTTCCGTTGATGATATCATCATCATCGCAGGCATTATCTAGAACGCACAGCGTAGTCTTGTTGTTTAGCGCATAACGCACGCAGCGTTAGAGATAATAAATTAAATTCGATAAGAGAGTGTGTGCGTGTTTTTTTGATTTTCTTTCTCCTTCTATTTGAATTCAACATCTCTTAGATTGTTTAATAAACAGAACGATAAATAAACAACAAATCGGATTTGTCGGCAAACGGCTGAGGGACTGGGAATAAATAGTTTTCTATTTCCTTATCAGTGGGACAGCGCCAGAGTACGAAGCTCAATCATAGGGCTGCAAAAGTGTCAGATTGTTGAACTCCGAAACGATAGGCGAATGTAAATACACGAGTTGTATTCCGAATTTAATCTTAGCGTATGTTTATTTGTGGAATTTACGATATTGGGATAGAATGGGAAACATTTTTTTTTTTCAGTTTATCGGCTGATTGGGGGGGCTTTACCCTAATGGTAAATTGATATGAATTTTTTTTTCATTTGTGAAGGTGTGCATGTTGTTAGATTGCACACGGCTTTTGATACAAACGAGAGCTGCTGGAGTGAAGAACGAGGTTCTATGGGGAATTCTTTGTTATCGTCTTGATGGCCATTGGAAAACTCGTTTTATTCGACGCAATAACGTCAGCGATACACTTTTTACAGGTAATGCGAGTTAAGCAAGAGGATTTTGGAGGTCCTTTTTTTATGTCTGGATCGATATACAGCTAGTGGCCAATTTCAACCGCTTAAAACAATACGTCAACAATGAAGACATCCATTTTTTTTATGAGATCTTCGTTGGGGATCTTCGCTTAGGTTATCTATCGACGAGGGCGTGAAATAAGTGTTTATATCCGCCGCTGAATTATTATTATTATGTGAAAGGGGTTATTTTACTGCGACCTTTTGGTCTATTGTACTTCCTGCTTACGCCTCAGAATGGTCTATTCCCTCAAAAAGAGTTCCCCTCAGAGTAGAATTCCTTTCGGAATCATTTTAAAAGTTTTTATACACTTCTTTCTCATTGGCGGAAGAAATACGTCCTAAAGCACTCTCTGCAGTCTAGTTTCCTTTAAGAATCTAAGGATGAGAGCTGGCTCCAGTGACAGTATTTCCTCATCAGATAGTTGGTACTTGCCCAAGTATTTCAGTCTTTTCTGGGTCAGTGCCCCGCGTGATCCCAGCAAGTGCTCTGGAATTTCATTGGACTCATCGCAGAATCTGCGAGACCTTCTTCAGATATACCCAGTTTCCTGAGGTGTTCCTTGAGTCTACAGTGATCCGTTAGGAAGCCCGTACGAAGGTTTTTTTTGCTCATGCCGATGCAAGCTTGGAATCTTTTCCGGTTGTATTGTCCAAGAAGTTTCTTGGCATTGCCCTGTTTTTTTCTCTAGTTTCCTAAATTCTTCTTTGAGGGTGATCCTCTATTCCGCAGAATGGTTCAGGACCTATGAGAGTTTCTGATGCTGCCTTTCTTGCTAGGGAGTCGGCCATTTCATTCCCCTCTATTCCTACGTGGACAGGCAGCCAGCAGAGGGTTATTTTGTTCCTCCTACCAAGTTCATTAAGTTTTTGTAGGCATTCCCATACAAGTTTGGATTTAATGGTGTAGGAATTAAGTGACATAATAGCAGCTCGGCTGTCTGACATTGAAGCTACATCACAGTTGACTTTGTTTCTGGTCGAGGGAGGTTAATTTGGACACTTTTTTCTATGGCATAGATTTCAGCCTGAAAGTTGATGGTACTTTTGCCCATTGGTTCAGAATATTTGGTACCAGGCCCAAATACTCCCGCCCCAGTTAACTCATCAGTTCTCGACCCATCTTTGTTGTGTGATTGCTCAGTCTATTAATTGTGGATTCATTGCTCCAGTTCTTCTTACTGCTAAGCTTAGTAACAAAGGTCTTTTGGAAATTAAATCTCTCTCTAGGAAAGTAGTAGTTTGAGTAGTACGTCAAACTGTCTCAGTGTGATATACTTTCCTATTCCTATTCCTTCCTTGGCCATTCTTAGGATCGTTTGACTTGCACATTCCTCAACCATAAGGTGCAACGGAGTTAGTTCCAATAGCAATTCTATAGCTGCGGTTGGGCAGGTTCTCATGTAATACATAAGCATGCCAGTCTTTGCACTTTGTTGAGTGGCTTCCTTGTGATGATAGATCATTGGTCTCACAATACATCCATCTGAGGATGGTCGGTCTACATCCCCAGGATTTGCCAGCTAGGCTCCGGCAGATCATTAAAGCCAGCGTTGCTTTCCTGGTTATCTCTTCTGTGTGTTTTTTTCCGAGACTGATCCGGAGAAGGTCGATGCAGTGAAAAACTGGCCGCTACCCAAAGACAAACATCAACTGAGAAGCTTCCTGGGACTTGCGACCTATTACAGACGATTTGTAAAGGACTTTGCCAGGATCGCAAATAGCTTGCATCAACTGACAGAAAAAGGCAAACAATTCAAATGGTCAGGTGAGTGCGAAAAGAGCTTCAAGGAACTCAAACAACAGTTGTGCAACGCCCCCATACTAGCGTACCCCACCCCTGGGAAAACATTTATTGTGGATGCAGACGCTAGTAATGTGGGAATTGGAGCCGTCCTTTCCCAGGTGCACGATGGCCAAGAGAAAGTAGTTTCCTACTTCAGCAAAGTTCTCTCAAAGCCAGAAAGGAACTACTGTGTTACCAGGCGCGAACTCCTTGCTTTGGTATTGGCAACAAAACGTTTCCATAAGTACCTTTATGGGCGGAAATTCATCCTCCGCACAGACCATGCATCTTTAAAGTGGCTGCTGCACTTTAAGAATCCTGAAGGCCAAGTCGCAAGGTGGATCGAACGGCTGCAGATGTACGACTACGAAATACAACATCGAAAGGGAAGTCTTCACTCTAATGCAGACGCTCTCTCCCGTCGACCGTGCAAAGCAAATTGCAAACATTGCTTACGACACGAGGAAAAAGATGTCGCGTCCGTTCAAAGGGTGAGAGCTATTCCCATTGGTGGCTGGAGTGCGCGGGAAATACGGGAGGCTCAAAGGGAAGATCCGGATATCGAACCGATTATCGCCTGGAAGGAGTATGAGGGAAAACCAGACTGGCAGGAGATATCCAATAGGAGCCCCGAGCTGAAGGCATACTGGGCGCAGTGGGACTCCCTTCACGTACAAGACGGCATTCTAAAAAGAAGATGGGAAAGCCCGGATGGAAAGTCGTTCGTAATGCAGCTTGTTGTACCCAGGTCAAAGGTTATGGAAGTGCTCAGGGAATTGCATGATGGAGTGTCTGGAGGCCACTTGGGAATCAATAAAACGCTCGAAAAAGTGCGGGAACGCTTTTACTGGATTCATTCAAGGGAGGACGTTGAAAATTAGTGCAGGAAATGCGTTACATGTGCGGCCAGCAAAGGTCCGAGATTGAAAGTCCGTGGCAAAATGCATCAATACAATGTTGGAGCCCCTTTCGAAAGGATAGCAGTTGATATTGCGGGACCATTTCCTGAAACAAACAATGGAAATCGTTACATCCTCGTTGTTATGGACTATTTCAGTAAGTGGCCTGAAGCATGTGCTATCCCAAATCAAGAAGCTAAAACCGTGGAGGAGCAAATCGTCTATAACTGGGTAAGCAGATTCGGTGTACCAATGGAACTGCATTCAGACCAAGGACGGAACTTCGAGTCGAAGATTTTCCAAGGAGTGTGCCAGTTACTCGGGATTCACAAGACAAGGACAACCCCGCTTCATCCACAATCAGATGGGATGGTGGAGCGCTTCAACAGGACACTGAATGAACACCTCTCTAAGGTCGTTGGCGAAGACCAGAGAGACTGGGATAAGCAGATTCCCATGTTTTTATTGGCTTATCGAGGAGCAGTGCATAACACCACAGGACATACTCCATCTGAAATCTTATTTGGTCGAACAGTCCGCCTACCTAGCGAGTTTGCTGTCTAGGTTTAGTCCCAGATATTTAACTGAATTGACTGATTTCAGTGTTTTACCTGATAGCCTTTTTGGCCTTAGTCGCTCAAGTTTTCTTTTCCTAGTGAATGGTACCTACTATTGTTCTATTTGCCGGATTTCGGGGCTGAAAGACTTTTTGGTCGATTAAAATAAGGACGCAGTACGAGGCTTATATAAAGACGAATAGACGAAGGAAAACAGCTGCGAACTTCAGTTGACTTGATATAATTTCATCAGCAAAGCACTCACAAGATATGCCAAAAGATATTACAATATATGCTGAGAGTATTGGACCAACTGATATCGCTAGTAAAACACCAGGCGCCTTCCAAACTTACAGTCATTTACAGATAGATTGTCTAGGGTGGTCAAAGGGTGAGTATGCATTTTCTATATACCGATAACCGATTCAATGGGACGGGAATTTCTGTCTGCTTCGGTAAACTAGGTATGCGTATGGCAGAAATATGTACCTACTTTTCTTCGCTGAAAAAAAACGACAACATGTCCTTTTCCACGGCCCTCAAATACATGACAGCCATAAAAGTCTGAATGATCTCATCACCGAACCATTGTCGACCAGCTCTACAGTTTGTGTGACTTATCATTCTGATTGGGATACGAAAATAAAAAAATGGCTTAATTAAAAAAGAACGTTTGACTGCTATCAAGCTACGTGTTCTACAAATTTCTGTTAAGAATTCAATAATCCCTCAGTGATTCATTAAATTGCCCAATGATAGCGTAGGTAAGTGTCACCGACAGTCATAGCCAAGCCCGATACAAGCGACAACCGAAAAAAATGTCTAGAATTCCTGTGTGTCTAAAACAGCCGGCAAAACCGACACTCAACGTTATGACGTGAAAACGTTGGTTTGTGTGTTTTCAAGTGGCAGTGCTTTTCTTACTGACGACAAGCCTTTCATTCATAGATCTCGCTGCCGCTTGGCTCGATTCGAATTAAATTAAAAACCATTTCAAAAAAAAAAAAAAAAATACAAACTAAAATTGTTTACTTTGCGTGTTTCAAATTGATGCGTGCACACAAAAGTTTGTTTTTCTACGCGAGGGTAATTGATTTAGATTCAGGAGGTCACATTAAATAGAGAAAAAATTTACCAACATTCGTGCTTAATTAATTAATTGGCAAGCGCCCAGATTTCAAGCTGTTTTATTTCTTCTTCTTCTTTTTTTTTTGCGCTTTCGCTGGTCAGTGCTGAGCATTTTATTTCGTTTTGAAAATACGATAAGACACTGCTAGTAATTTATTAAAGAAGAGCCACAATTTCACTCGTTCATAAATATAATTTATTGCCACTCAGCGTGTAAGGAAAATAAACGACAGCCAGCAGCAGCAGTGCGCCATATAGCAATGCCACTCGGCCTTTTAACAAGTCTGATGACCTTGCTCCACAAAAATAACAACCGAAACAAATTGATGATGATGATATGTACATATGTGCTGTATAGTTTGTTGCCACAGTGCACGAAGGATGTGCCAATGCGATTTGAGCTCGAAATGAAATTCAAAGGATTTTCCGTTTTGTGGCGTTACTCCAATCAGAAGTGACCCCATCTGTCCTACGAAGAAGAGAATAACCTCAAACCGATGAAAACCGCCATATGACTCAATGGGCTTGTGAAAAAGTGAAACCTTGCCCACGACGTCTGTCGGACCAGGGAGGGTGCTTGTTTGCTGGTACTTACGAATAAATTACACAAAACAAAAAGAACAAGAGCATAATCGTCTCAACAGCCGAGGAGACGATAAATATAAATAATACGCGCGACGTTTGTTGTTTACACTGTGACTCAATGAGTCATGTATTCGGAAGCTTTGGCTGGTACTCGGCTTCACTCTACTATCGCTGCACCACCACTGACGGTGATATCACATTGCGACGATTTGCGCTGATACATACATACATATGTAGCGTCGGCGATGCAATCTCGTAATATTCTATGCGCCATGGCAGAGTTTGTTGTAATGGCAAGCGTTTTGTTGTAATCAGCATTTTGTTATTCGCCATGCAGCGTCTACTGAGGTTAATGAGAGTATAAAATGTTGTTGCATGCGTTGTGTAATGTGTAAGCCGGAGCTAAATATGGAGTAAAATGCAAATTTATTGATTGTTGTTGATCTCTCTGGGGCAGCAGCAAAGTTGAATGTTATCGCTGACCAAAGAATGAAGAATTACATCGATTGAATATAGCCATGTCTTAAAATAGGTTTGCTCATTGAATTGAAGAACTGCAATAACAACAATAATGTGAACGAATGAAGTGATTAGTATGTGAATTGTCAATAATACCTTCTATGCATATGTGTCTGGAGAACTGGGGTGCGAAGTTGGAAGTCGAACAAAGCGGAAGGAAATTGTTTGCTATAAGGTTGACATATTGGGGTAAAGTACGGAGGAAAACTGGGGGCAGGTTCAATATAACAAGTATTTTTTTTTTCTTAATTTTGATGACCGTGAAAAGTGATATTCTGCCCGAAATTTTCGGACTATCATCAGCTTTCTTTATATATTTGTGTAACATGAACTGGATTAAGCTCTTAAGCTGGTAAATATTGCACTTAGTTTCTAGTTTTGGAGCTATATATCGTCTGAAAAAATGACGGAAAGAGCGCCCCCATTGCAAGTCGAAACGCACATTTTTGTGCGCAATGCAAACTGAATTGACAGCCATTTCGTGAATGCAATAAGTGCTCACATGTAGGCAAATAGTAAATAGAATGCGAGCTTAGTCGCCATCGAGTACTTTTTTTTCACTCTCGCTCGCGTTTGCGTATTTCCGGTTAACGCACATTTTGTGCGTAACCCTAGGTAAACAAAAACTTAAGAGTGCGCAAAAAATGTTTGATTCTGAATCAATTTTCTAAATTCCCTGAGTCTTGCGGCATTTTCTTTTACGTACATGGAATTAAGTTGCGCACAATTTGAACCAAATAAATCATCCAATTGCTTGAACATAAATCCTCAAATTGCTTGAACATTGAACCATTCAATATTTTAAAAAGTTTGTTGTTTTATTTAAAACTAGCGGACCCGGCGAACTTCGTCTCGCCAAAATTAAACGCCTTCAGATAAACTCCAGAGTGATAATAAAACATACATAGTTCAAATTTCAATGTGATTTATTTGAATGGCATCGAAATCAGTAAAGAGCGATATGCTAAACAATGTTTTTCGATTTGTTTAGCGGAGCAAAAACAAACAACGAAGACGGTTTGCCAACACGCGAACAGGCAACGTTCAGCTGACCGTGCGAAAAACAGGGAATTTCGAGGTTAACCCCGCAGACTTCTAACGATTGGCCTTGCGATTTATTGTCATCGCAAAAGCCAATCGAACGGAAAGCTGAAACCGCTTGAATTGGAATGAAAGACCAGTTGGAATAATAAAAGTTCGTGCGAATAAGGACTTCCTCTTCTTTGAATTTGCCCTTGATGATAGTCGAATCACATTGTTCATCAGTTTTTTGACGGAAAACCGCGAACCGTTGAACAATTTCGATGATTCCGATTCCACAACATGATTATGATCGATCCCACCTTCAGCTGTAAATTATGAGGCGGAGTTCCTGGTGTATCTTAGCTCAGCGAAATTATACGCACAATCCGAGGTAAAAGTATAAAACCATCAGAAAATAAAAACACAAGACAATTATAGTGGAAAAATGTTATAAAAAACCACTTTTGTTTATTATTCTCATATACAACCTTCTCGGTTGGTTCCTGCTGAAAGACTGACTTTCGTCATACAAATCTCAGAACCTTCTCGGTCTTTCGTTAAGTTTATATACATATTTGCTTAATACATCGACTGTAGAGTTGCAATACTCATGCAGTTCGATAGACCTGGTACATCAATGAAATTCAAGCTTTCCTTATTCCTTATTCTTCGCTGCTAGTATATTGCCCGTTCACTAATCCAATCGTGATTTTCATAATTTTGTTCAGTGCCCGTTAACACTTTGGTGATGAGTTCCTCCTTCGATGATGTGAACTCGTAAAAATTTGCAGGGAACGATAGCAATCCAGTCGTAACATCAACCGGAATTTGGCCATTGCCAAGCTCCAGCTGAGAATTCAGTCGTTCTGCAATGCGACTCTCATGTTCGTGGTCAATTTCAACTTCTTGACATGAACGTTTGACGAAAATCTCCGGGAAGCAATATCATAGCCCCACCAAATTGTCTCGAATCATTTCTTAGATCCTTCATCGTTCGGTCAACAGCCTCCAAAACTCGTTTATGGGCCATTGTACATTCATCCCGAATGAACGTGCAGTTCGACCGCCTTCCAACAATGTGGCAGCAATAACCAGCTCATCTCGATTATAGTCTTGCTCGCGATTGAATGCATCGTGCATAGAATGATTTGGCACTGGCATTCACAGTCGACAGCAAACTGCCGCACATGAGCACGCACGTCGCACATGTCACAATTATCCGAAATATTCCAAGCTTTACAACGAATTTTCCACCTTTACATCGTCCAAAATCCAAATTCTGCGATAAAATGCAAATTTCGTCGAAAAAAAAAAAATCCAATTTTTTGCGTTTGCCGGGATTTTTCGAATTTTTCACTAAGAATTTTCTATTTTTAAACTCGAAAAGCCATTCGGGAACAATGGCACATAAAATTCCATGCAAAAAATCAATTTTCGATTTTTCAAATTTTTCGACTTTTCCCGGAGTTTTTCACCAAAATGTTCTTTCGTAAAAACCCTTTCCTGGCAATTACGAACAACATTTTTTTATATATGTATAGAAGATATTCGAAGACTCCGATTTGCTATGATAACACGATTATTTTTGGAAAAAACTAAGATCATTTGTTGCAGCGTTCCAATTATAATGATTGCAATATTTTTAACAAAGGTTATTATGCATCGAAAGCGTTCTCTGTTAACCAAGAGGTTATTACTATTATTTTTTTGAAAGGGGTTGTTATACTGCGACGTTTTGATTCATTGTACCCCCTGATTAATTGTACCCCCTGATTCATTGTACCCCATAGTGCCTTATACGAGTTTCCCTTGCATTACCATTCCTTTCGGAATTATTGCAGAGGATCCTGAACTATTGAAATTCCTTCTAATGAGTAATGACTAATGACTATAATGCCAGATTGTTCTTGCGCTGTTTTCCTTATCTAGTTTCCTCAACTCTTCATTAAGGGTGTGATTCCCTATTCCACAGAATGGTTCAGGGCCTATAATAGTTTCTGTTAATGCCATTGCTACAAAAACCACTCCACGCTGATACTTTTACTTCCAGCTCTCAAGGCATTGGGGACGTTCGGATACCTAGTTTATGTTAAACGTCAACTAGATTTGTCGGGACTATGAGTCCAAACGCGTTGACTAAGCAACTTGAATTGTTTTTGTATTCCCGCGGTCAGCGTTACCTCTGCTTGATTTTGCAATTTTTTATTTGGAAAACGCCCTACATAAATTTTGAAAAAATTTGTTATTTTCAAATAAGTACATTTGAAATGTAACACGGTTGCCTGTCACAACACTATTTTAGTCTTATGCGAACTAATGGTTTTTAAATATCGTGCGAAAATTCTAAATCACAAGAGTAGCCTTAGAAATGACACCTTTTTCTCTGACCGGCCCTTTCTTCGACTCTTCGGAATTCTGCAGCGGCCACTGTGTTTATTTTTAATTTGACTCTTCGAAATGTCAACTTTAAAACTTCTTGACCAGATTTGTCGGCTTCCAAGCCATAAACGTCAACTGCAAAAACCATACACGTGACTATTCTGATCTAATAAAAACTGAAACATATCTAGTCAGACAGCTGTCAGACTTACTAAACTAGGAATCCGAACGTCACCATTCTCATCGCTGTTGTATCGGTACTGTGCGACACTTGACTATAGAAAATGTAAGACATTGAAGATACAGTCACGCTATATAAAAATAATGTAAAATATATGTACTGAAAATAAAGTCACTTGAAACTGAACTTCAGAGCAATCAACTGTTTAATATTGAGTCTCTACAATCGCATTGGCGGAATAAAGGCATTTTTACGTCAATGACAGCTCAGTACTGCGTTCTCCTGATAATTGTAGATGTGGCTTGAGAGTAATATCGCACACTGCTTGTATCACGTCGGTTACGATTCGTTTTGTTCAAAAGACGTATTGCCAGTTGGAAAGCTTCTTGTCTATTTTGGTGCACTGATAAGGTCGGTCGCAAATATTTCCAGCTCTGTTGAATGTCAACGGTTGCCCTTTTTCATTTGCACCTACATCCTCGATTGGTACGTTACTTCTGTACCAGGCACCTTTTAACTATAAAAGGTCAAAATAAAATTGCAGACAGAAGATTGATAAGAAGTGCTTGATCTACGGTTACCCATGCACTGTTTAGCATTTGATACCCACCTGTTAAAGCCTGACCTAAGACGGCATGGTTCATAAGTTAAAAAATATATAGAGTCACCTTTTTTTCGAAAAGTCCAAAATGGTTTATAAGCGAAAATCATAACCCAAACCAACCATCAACAACATATATTTTTTCACTGTTGAAAACAAATTATTTTATCAAATTTAATTCACCTATAATTCAAGCACGTGTCAGCAACTATCAAACTAGTCAAAAACTATCTCAATTATGCGCGGCATTTAGCAAATTGCTTTCTTCTTTCCCTCAAATATCTTAACGAATAATGACGCAACGGACACAGAAAACCTCTCCCCAACGACGATGACATACACGCGACAGCAACAGCCAACAACCACAAGAAAAAAAAAAATTGAAATATTTTATAAATTTTCTAGCCGACAATACACTCATACTCAGTGCATAACTATGTCTGTGAATTTATAATGTATAAATAAAAATCGTGTGGCTACTGTGCTGCCGAAAATATTCAGCTGTGGAATGTATCGTGTCAATATGACGTGACTAGAAATATTTTTGCATTGATTTCTTTTGAAGTGAAAATTATTTCCCCCAATAGTGTTGATATTAATTTATATTGTGTCTACTTGGGAGGTTTAACTATAGAAATAGATAGAGATAAATGTAGGTATATGCAAGAGAAGAGCTGGGTGGTCATAAATTGACGCGGAACAAAGCGGTACGAGTAGACAAATTTTTTTTCTTTATACATAATTTAGTTAAAGCGCCCATCCTTTTGTTTTATTGTTCTTTTAATTATCCAGCGAGTAATCTTCGGTCAGGTCGAAACTATTGGTAAGATTGCTAGAAACACTTATATCTTGTGGTTTGCATCTTGGGGGATTTTCGTTTTAAGGTTGCTGTATGAATTAAGTGAATTGACATAAACTAAACAATAACTTACAGGGACTGACAAGGGTTCGCTATTTCACCATGAGTGTAACGATATCCGCCCCAGCTGCTTGAAAAATTTGTCAAAAATTTGACTTCCAGTTCGCGCTTTATGTGACATAAATGGCTGAATCATGTTTACACAGTTATATATTTCTAGTGAGGACTATTCGCGATACTTGTAATGATTTTTAGTGTCCAGGCTAAATTTTTCGAGCTCGCGCATATTATAAATAACTACTATAAATAACTAGCGAACCTTGCAGCACCATCTGCCGGGCTGATTTGTGAATCTAAACCATCCAGGGCGCTACCCAAAAGCATACAACAAAATTCATTCAAATCGGTCCAGCCGTTTAGGAGGAGTTCGGTGACATACGTGTACACGTACAGTAGAATTATATATATTAAGATAGAATAAATCAATACTTGGCGCAACAGGTCTGTAGCGACAAAAGGCCTAGCTTTTTGGGTGAGTTATACATTTTTTTTTTTTTGGAACGAATGGAAGGGATCTACAATTTTACGCCGAGCCCAAATGGCTAATTGAGACTCTCTCTCAACACAGTTATACTCTCGAATGCTTGTCAGACGTTCGAGAGAGTTGGCGAGTTGGAATTTGGGTTTTTGTAGGATTCGAGCCTCGGACCCCACGCTTAGGAGTCCAACGCACTAACCTACAAAATATCCTCTCTATATTATTTCTGTAATTTCTGTAGTGTGTTTCTCCCTTTTGCAGTTCACACGGTCAACCAATCTTAACAAAGGAAGTGTCAAAAAAAAGATATTTTTAGGGTGCTTATCTTTGCATTTTTACTTTTTTTAAATATTAACAATTAAAAAAAAATGCATTTTACTGCATTAAATTTCAACTACGCAGTTGTGTACAAACTATGATTCCGGGAAATACTTTTCTTTCGTTCTTCATGCACATAAACTGCAAACGACGTCACGAAAGAGAGTCGACGGTAGAAGAGAGTTACAGTAAAGATTTATGTAAAACCTTCTGCCTACGCCTGAGCGATGAAGGGCACTTCGACCTATAAGATCTATTGTACCATAGGGCCAGAATAATGCTAAGGCGAGCAGATTCTCCACTTTTCTAACAAAGTTAATCAAGCTGCTGGCAGATGACTTCTTAATCGCTTCAGGGCTCAGAAGCTCCCTGTAGAAGATAGTTCTCCTGATTCCACATAGGGCTGGACACTCACATATTATGTGCCCAAGCTGTTTCGTCTTCTTCAAGACACAACAACCTGTGAGGAAACCAGCCAGATTTTCGATATCATGCCTTCTAAGATTTAAATTTCTGTTGGCATCCTTTTTGAACGGGTGAATAGCACGCTTGGCCTGTCTTAGACCTGGGATATTTTGAAACATAAAGTCTTTGGAAAGCGGTCTGTTACCGCGCAGATTAAATCCTTTAACACAGGGTGGTCGCTGAGAATTGTCTCTTTCATTTCGATCAAACTTGCCGAGCTGCGAATTGCCCTTTGTATATGTATGTGTAATTGTATATGTGGAGAGGTGTTAGTCCTATTAAGGCTTCTATAGCCGCAGTAGGATAGGTATGCCTATGCCTACGCATGGCTCCGGATATACCGAAACATGCAAGTCGCTTTACCCTTTCAAGCTTAGCAATGGCGTTCTTTTGTTTTGTTTTAGTCCGCCATACTAAAGAAGAGTATGGAATGATGGGCCTGATCATCATTGTGTAGATCTTAACACAGATAGGAAATCTAAGAAAAAATGTTATTTTCATAATTTTGCGTGGGAATTGGGTAGGTGCGCTGACGGTCTATCCGATACGTGGCGCTGTTGTCCATCTCCGAAACCACTCAACCGATTTGAATGAAATTTTGTGGATGGGTATGGTTGCTTTTAGTTTTAAAGATAGGATAGTTTTGGATCCGATAGTTCCACACGAAAGGCACGCACAAACCGGGCGGGTACCCCAATATATAAAAGAGACTGACGTCTGTGTGCACACTCATAACTAGAGAATGGATCGTTAAATTTTTACAATTTTGGGCTTGGGGAATTCGTATTGAAATTGCATTTATGCCCAAAACACATGTGCAGAACTCACTGCGCAGCAAGATTAGAATACACATGTTTATATGGTTATAGACACACGTAAATTCTGCACTCACTGCAGTACTGCAACATGTCTCTATTTCTAAATTTGCTGCAAAATTCAAACATACCACAACACAAAAGAAAATAAATTGAAATTTCAAGAATTTGGCATCATCGGCTTTTGACACTGCTGGTTGTGTTTTTTTTCGTTTTGGTTGTAAACACATCAGCTGCTTAGTCGGCGAAAGACAGTTGCCATATTAGCCGATGCAATGGATGTCAAACAATTTTCTGCACATCTGTTTTACTTGCAGCACTGCACTCTGCGCTGCGTACAGAATTTCTGCACATGTGTTTTGGGCATTATGCTACTTTTTGTCGTGATATAAGTTAAAGGGGATGAGATTGGGAATGAAACTTAATATGGGAACCTAACTTTGAAAAAAATTAGACTGGATAGATAAACGGTTAGTGCTACTTCCAATACAACCAAACTTATTTCAAATGTTTAATTTTTAAATTCGTTGGATGTTCGGGGCTCATCGCTACACAATTTGAATTATCGTATGATTTAGATTTTTTAATGATGTAAGGTGGAAAATTCGTTTTGAAGATTGGAGAATTTCGGATAATTCTGAAATGTGCATGCTCATGGCAGTCTGCTGTCGAAATCGGGAATGCCAGCGCCAAATCGTTCGATGCACGATCCATTCAATCGCGAATCGCAACGGGAGCAAAACTAATATCGAGATGAGCTGGTCGAAAGAGTTCGTACAAATGCGCCGCTGTTGAGTGCCGAGCAGAAGAACATGTACGATTCGCTGATGGAGGTTGTTGACCATGCAACGGGAGGCATTTACATTCTTCATTTCAAAGTGTTCCCCACCACTGCCCAAATTTATAAAAATCTCGATTGGATTAGTGAACGTGCAATACTATGAGCGAAGAATAAGGGCTTTGATAGTTTGACTTTCATTATCCAAAGATAAAAATTAAGCGTAGTTTGTTTTTGCGATGGAAAACAAATCGACAAACATTGTTTATCATATCGCTCTCTACTGATTTCAATTCCCCACAATGAAATTTGAACTATGTATCTGTGTTTTATTATCACTCTGGAGCTTATTGAAGGCGTTAAATTGGGGCGAGACGAAGTTCGCCGGGTCCGCTAGTATAAGTTTATTTTGAAGGTTAAAAATGATTACGGGTAAGTTCCAATATCATGTTCATCGCCTTGTTTTCCATTGTTTTTAAATTTTTGTGTCTATAAAAAAAAACACTCTACAGAATATTGGCGCACGATTTATGCTATAACTAAGCCGGTTTCATTGAACAACAACATTTAACGAAGAAGATTTTAAAATTGGAGACTTAAGTGCTTTTGGTTGAGTGAACATCCCAATTTGAATGCCCAAACTTAGACCATTTTTGAAGGTTAAAAATGATTACGGGTAAGTTCCAATATCATGTTCATCGCCTTGTTTTCCATTGTTTTTACATTTTTGTGTCTATAAAAAAAACACCACAGAAAATTGGCGCACGATTTATGCTATAACTAAGCCGGTTTCATTGAACAACAACATTTAACGAAGAAGATTTTAAAATTGGAGACTTAAGTGCTTTTGGTTGATTGAACATCCCAATTTGAATGCCCAAACTTAGACCATTTACAGCATCTAACAATAACTAAGTTCTCCATCTTACAAATGGCCACTTTTATCTTATTATAAGAAAAAAATGCTTACCATAAAAAAAAATTATTTTAAAAACGTTACGTATACGCCACCCAGTATTGATTCTTGGAAATTTGATAAAGAGTATTAAGGGTAATTGCGTTTGTGATTGATTATGACATACAGTTTGCGGTTAAACACTGACGTTTAACATGATTTAAGTTGGGATGGTAAACAAGAAGTTTCAAGATTATGTTACGCGGGGTGTTTGATATGTTGTACCTCTGACACAGTATCTGTATACCATTAAATGTGGTAACGAATTACGATTTAAAACACACTACGTACATATTTGTGTACGTAGAATTGAGCTCATAAGCATATAACCAAATTCATTGTGATAGCAAAGTTTTGCAGAAAGAAATAGTAAAACAAAACAAGTAAGCTGCAGTCGCTCAAGAGTCAATTCTATCGCAATTCTATCGAACAGTAAGCAACACCATATGCCAACATTTTTAAGACACTGCTCTTGGATGAATTTCTGGTCGGTTCATCTAGTAGGTTCGCCTCGAATCTGTTCAATTTTAGTCTCAAGACAGCCGTATTAGCATTTTAAAAAGCAAACCCTATACTAAACAAATTTAAGGCAATCCGATCGGGCAACTCCCCAAGTGAAATGGGATCCACGCTGGGAGTTTCCCATAAAATGCATCCAATTATGTCTACCAATGCCATAATTAGAAGAAACATTCAAATTTCGAACAGCAATTAAGTAAAGCGAAAACTAATTTTGCACATGGCCGCGTTCATCTGTCATACTCGCTACTAAATTGAAGTCGCTATTTGATCATAGTTCTCTTTTAGACGAACTCATTGCATGTAATCTCCCGTTGATGGCAGCACGACCGAAGTATGGCACACAGTACATATTACAGAACAGCGAAATGAATAAATATTGAAAAAGAAAATAATACAAAACAAGAAGAAGAAGAAGAAGAAGTAGTTGTTGGGGAAAAAAAACTTCTAAAAATAGAAAGCGGAACACACTATGAGCGCAGCCATTGGCGTAGAAAGAAGAAAAACGCTAAAGAAAGTGTCGGGAGGACGCGACGTCATCATCAGATATGTTGCACATACGCCGCGCGCGCATACACATACCGCAGAGAGACGGTTGCGTCGTAAATTGTGCGGAATGAGGTGTACAACACACCACCAGCATATCGCATACAAATCGATCGTTGATCTGCTAATAGCCTGCCCAGTTCAGGCAGTCAGAATAGCTACAAATGTATCCATACCAAAATGCGCTGGGGCGATCCTTTCAGAAGCGCTACCATCTATACTCTGCCACGGTGTGTAGCCAAATTATCGGACGAAGGCCGGTGCGGCGCGGTATGATGGCGGCGGCGGATTATGTGAAATTTGCGCTCGTCTGTTTATTGACATGCGAGGATATTTATAGAGTTTTACATGAATTTAATTTCCATCGAATAGGAGCGATAAATCTCTTGCAGCCCGTAACATGGTGGTCATTATTCGGGAGCGGATTAGTGTTTTTTTTTTTTTTTTTTTTCATTGGCAAGAGAATGTTTGTAACTTTTTATGGGGATTAGGTAATCGCGTTGCAATTTTGCACAGGAAAAGGAAATTCATTCAAATTTGTTATTAGTTCACGGGCGGCTTAGTAAGATAGCCAATTATAGGCGCGAATTGACACATTTGCGAAGGCGATTTTTTTTATTTTCCCTGCTGACAGGTAGTAGCTTGGCAGTGACAATTATAGATGAGGTTGAAACTAAAGAGGTACGACTCAAACAGACAGATCTTGGGTAAATGTAATCAAAGTGACATTTGTTGGGTAACTTACCAAGACGAACATCAAGAAATATTTGAACAACCTCTTCCGAAATTTGTATATTTTTATGTTTTCAATATTTGACAGTTTATAGACCAGAATTGGCAACTTTTTCATACATACAGTAAAAGCCCTTTAACTCGGAAAACTTGTTTATTCGAAAAAAAAAAAAATCCCGAATAAAAGAGATTTTTCCTAATAAATGAGATTCGGTTTTAAATTTTTTGTCTAAAAATTAAATTAAAAAATTAAATGTATTATTGAATTATAGTTAATTATTGATTGATTACATTTAGGTACCAAATAGATCTCAAATGTGTAGAAGTCTGAACAAATCATACAAAATTTTTTTTGGGGGGGTCCGGGCAATTTCCCGGCAATTTTTGGTTACAAAAATGAATTAAATGAACAAAATAATTTTTTGGTTTAATTCCTTGCATTTTTTCATCAATGGGAACGGGTTTTAGTGAATACAAAAATGCTCTTATTAATTCGGAAAATTCGTTTATTCGGACTGACCTTCCCCCCAACCATTCCGAATTAACGAGCTTTTACTGTATATAAATGTGGGATAGGGAACACACCCCACATTCAGGGCCGCCAACACAACAGAAGGAGGAGGAGATAAAGAAGAAGATGAATTCGACGTGATCAACGAGAAAAAGGAAGCGACATCTTGATTGTTTAACTTTATTGAAATTTACAAATTTATTAGTGTTATTTCTTGTGAGTAAAAAAGAAAAGTGAATTGGCTTGGAAGAGGATGTTTTTCCTCGATTTTCCTAGGGAGGAAAAGGAAAACCAGCATAAGTCGACTTATGTCAAAATTGAGTTTATTTTACTATCGGATGCACCGTACCCTGCTCTATATGTCATATTTCTTTCATTTAAATATCTCTTGCGGTTGCTGTGTTATGGATCAGGAAAATAACACATAAGTCGTCTTCCCCCTTATGCAGGCAAACCTTTATCCTGAGCCCCTGAAAAGTGTCTGAAAATGACTTATGCTGTTTTTCCTTGTTGCCACAGTATACATGCAGAAGTTGGAGCAAGTTCTATTGGAAAATGCTATAACTTTAGCAAATTGCGGCAAATGTCAATAATTCTACTTTGACATTTGTGAAGTAAACAGAGACAAAATTGACCTCAACAAGACAGGTCTGTTCCTATACTTTAAAATCTTACAAATTTGTACTAATTCTTACGAATTTTTACTCTTTGCCGTTCCCTAACTTGAAAAATTCTTAAAAGACAGCGTCATCGAGCAAGGATATTACCCCTCCACTGAGAATCTTACGAATTTTTACTCAACAAATTTCTTGGTGTAAGAAGTGGTAAAGCTGTCAGTCACCTTACAATTAACAGCTGATTTAAGGTTTGTTATCCCATTTGGCATAAGCGCATTTGTTTTGATTTTTTGCGTATTAAAGTGGTAGCAACAGGCGGTAAAATAACATTGAATGTTCTCCTCAAGATTATTTTCGATTTCGATAGTGGCAACGAAATTATTCCTCGATGTAAAAAGAGACAATTTGCTCCATGTCATTTTTAATGCAGCGTCGCTTTTTTCTCTTCTTCAATGCTTGCAGTTTAATCAGTACCTACAAACTCTTTCACATTCATCAAAAAGAAGTTCGATTACTTCCGAATCACTCTCATAGCTAGTTTGTTAGTAATTTAGCAAATTCTTAGAGCTTATCAAATATTTTTTTATTTCGTACCCCTTTTTTAATTTTTTAATTGTGTATCTGCCATTTTGCATACCTAGATTACTTCAAAAGCGTTCCTTAACTTTTTCGTAAGTGTATATCTCACTGAGAGAATCTATCCCCACCACTGCCATTTTGACAGTCTTTTCCATTCTTACTACAAAAGTAAAGAAACAAACCTGATATGAATAACTAATACTCCTAAAGAACGCGGAATAATTGTTTCGAATTTTTTTGTGGCAGCCTTAATTTTGGCGCAGATTTCACAGTCGTCTGACAGCGACTAAGCAATGTGACATTAAGCCGCTCGCCTAGAAAAGTCTGCGACAAATTGAGATCCCGCCAGAATATCGCACTTCGAAGTGTCGCCTAGATCCTACAGAGCCATCCTTAATGACTTTGTTTTACCTCATTTGGATGAATTGGGGTTGGAGGTTCCAACTGGATGAAGCAACGGCACATACTTTGACTACTATTTGCACTGGTCGGCAAGATTGTCTGATTTACCCGTTCAGACTTCTTTTTGTTGGATTTTTTTTAAAGTCACGAGTCTATGTTAACACAGCCTCAGACTCTTGAAGCTCTCAAAGAGAATATCCGTCAAAAATGTTAAGGCCGAAAAACTGGCAAGACGTAAGAGTGATGGAAAATGCCATAAATCGGGCCCGAATAGTCACCCATTTTAGAGCGTGAATGTTTTTGTTTTTATGTTTAATATCCCTGGAAATGCATACCGAATCTGGTTGATGTTATAAATCTCCCATACAAAAAAAAAAAAAATCCTGAAAGGAATAATACAAGGGCAGTTTGATAAGTCAGTAACTTTTTGTTTACTGAGTTCCGTTGTGGTCGTACCAGCACAAATGACGGCGAACGTTCAGGACGCCCCAAAGAGGTGGTTACGTCAGAAATCGTCGATAATATCAATGGAATGATATTGGACGATCGGAGAACAAATGAGCAGCTACATTTTACATGAATATTTAGACATGAGAAAGCTATCCTCGCGATGGGTGCCGCGATTTCTCACAATCGACCATAAACGCAACCGAGTGACCATTTCAATGGATTAACGATGTTTAGGAGTTTTTGCGCCGTTTCGTAACCGTTAATGAAACATGGATCCACCACAACACACCAGAGACCAAGGAACAATAAAAACAGTGGGTTTCTTGACGAATTATCGAAAAAGTCACTGACTTATCAAACAACCCTCGTGTTATTATTAAAAGACCGGCTCAAACTTCAGCTGTTACGCTGTATGAAATAGTAATATTTCAAAGGTATGAAATAGTAATATGGGCTAACCATTGCGTGTTAATCGCAATTGCACAAGCATGATGTGTACACAAATTTACTAACCCAAGTTTAAAATAAATAACTAAACAAAGACATAAATTTGTCATATCTCTGTATTTAAATTATGTTAATTTTTCGATAACAAATTGTAAATTTTAAACGAAAATAAAATTACATTTAATTGCAAAATGTGAAAATGACCGAAAAAAAAACGTTCGCTTGTTCAACAGTACTTTTCACTGCCACTGTGGTGCTGAAAACATTTGTCTGTTAATTTGGAAACCATCGTTAATTCCATTGGAGCAGACGGACAAAAAAAAATCATCACCTGCTCGACATGAAGCACCATTATCATCGTCACCACCACCGAGAGCGCCCCATTATCTCCACCTTCTGTTTTGCCACTCAAGTGTCGCCCCCAGAGTGTGCACAAGTCGGCAATACGTATGTGTAGCTCCAAAAAGTTTGTCTATTGCCCAAAGCCGACTACCGACAACCGACTACAGTCTGCCGAATGCTTCTTAATGGCTCTTGGATAATATTTCTCTCGTGATTTGTTTAGAAATTGCAATTGCAACTCCAGGGAGGGACTCACCGCCAACCTTTTTGCCGGGTTTTCAGTTTTCCTCGATTGTGTTTGTGTGCATGGGCATGGGTGAGCTTTGGAGTTTTCTTTTGGGGGTTCGTGGAGTTTACATTTTTATTTGTATTAAGAAGCACGTACGTACGGGTATTTTTCCTAGAACGCAATTCCACTGCTGCGTTAATTTGTGGGGTTGTTTTTGTTTTAATGTTTTCTTTTCTTTTCTTTCTTCATCGATGAAAGCTGAACATCGGTTTACTGCGTACATTTTGTATACACAATATTATTAAATAAATTAAATGGAAGCTGTCAGTTTGCAGTACGATTCAAAAATGGAATGGACAGAGATATGTGTTTTTTTTAAATACTCGTGACCTTTTTGTGGGATGGGTATGTGCGCATGGGATAATACGATATCAAGTGTAAAGTGGAATTATGGAAGCCACAAGTAGCTACGAATTGGATTTTATGCTGGTGGTACGTAGATGGAGTGGTTCCAAAACGTGACGGTAATCTAAAAGTTAGGGGAAACCTCGTAGAATTCTGTCGAGAGATGCAAAAAGGCAGAAAATTATTTGAATTTGAATTCGAAATGAATTTGTGAAGTCACAGTGAAGACTCTCTGCTGTTCGAATGATGTTTTCAAATTCTTTTATATTTAATAGAATTTAAGACATTTGGTTAAATAATTCCACTTTGGTTCAACTTCTTCGAAAGAAAGACGAAGAAGGAAAAGAAATACAACGTAGGACATCTGTGTTCAGTATTCCTAAGTGCCGTCGAAATATTTACACCGAAAAACAACGCTTTCGGTTTGTAAACCTGGACATTGTTTCTAAAGTCAGTAGAATTTTGTCAGCGACAACACGTTCGAGGGTTGTTAAAGATTATACCTAAGTTTTAAAAAGAAAATTTAAAACAAATATTTATAAACTAAAACGTTTTATTGTTTTGAAAACACCTTTGCATGCGTTTGAACCAATTGTCGAAGGACTTTTTCAAATTGAGGTACCCCCAAAACATGCCGCATGAATGTGCATTTGCGAGAGAAAATTGGGCAGGAAACGCGGTGGTGAAATTTGGAATATCCAAAAACGTTGACCTCGCATTTGATGTTTGATCAGCGGGAGCAACACGAAACCATTAGGTGGCAAATTAGGACTGTACGATGGATGAGCCATCAATTTGATGTTTTGATTGCTCCAAAATGTTTACGCCAATGCGTGAGATCTTGCGTTATCGTGGAAGACAATCGTTCGTCTTCTCTTCGTTTCCCATATTTTTCCGAACATTTCTGTCAACAATTCAGAATTGACCGTTTTACGTTGCTCTAATGGCACAGTGGCGACATGTCCAATTATTTTTAACTTTCTCCATTACGTAGTAGGAGAAAGATATTGTTTTCGTACAAAATTTCAAACTCGAGAAGTTAACCAATTCTGACATTACGATGATAGAGGAACTCAAAAAAGTGGGTCGCAAAATTCTTTCCGTCTGTCCACAGGCCTACAGCCTAAACGGCTGCCCGGATTACGTTCAAACCTCGGATTTAGAGTTTTTGGGCTTAGAGTTCGGAGGCGTTTTTTTTTAGCCTCAAAATTAATGGTACTTCCCATATGCAATTTTCTAACCAGTTTGATTTAATCAAAAATGGCTCCAACGATTTCAACCAAAATTGGTATTTAAGCTTAAGTAGGTGAGGTTACCACGACTGCATAATTTGAATAACGGTAGGTACCTACCTACCTACTTTTGAAATTTCGACGTATCTCGAAAACGGTCCATGCGATTGTAACAAAAAGTCATTTCTACGGTAATGTGGTCATTTATAACTAATAGAAAACTCAACTTTTCTCTATATTATCGTACATTTTATTTTTGAAAATGTATTTAGTAATTTTTTTTAAAAATTTAGTTTTATTTAGTTTACCTGAAAACAGCAATAACGATTTTGACCAAAATGCAAAGTTAGAGTCAAGTTGATGTTTTCAAAATTATTCTGTCCTTAATTTTCAATTCGAAGCACCGAAAACGCTAATTTTAAAAATTGCTCATATCTCGAAAACGCTATTTTCGATTTCGATAAAACTTTAAAAACGAAGTAATGCTTACAAACAATGACATATAATCGGGTTTCAGCTAAATAGTGAAGCAATAGTATATTTCAAACTAAATATTCCAATATTTGGTAGTTTTGTCTGCCAAATTTTACAAAAACCGATCTAACGATTTTGAACAAAATAGACATTAAGGATAATAAAATAACACAAATTAAGATCCCATACTTAGTTTTTCTCTAAAAATCGATTTTCACTGGCACAAGGAACCGATTTTTGGACGACACTCACGATATTCGTCCTGTAGCGAAGTGCGACCACAATGGAATGCGGAAAACCAATGAAACCCGGTTCCTCGAGATGGTGCTTCATTACCAAAAGCGAGTTTGTTAGTTGGAGTTGATTGGCACACTGTTGGTTGGTTCAATTCAAAAATATTACAAAATCATTGCACGAAATGTTCACGATTCAATTCCATTTTCTGGCGAAGATAAATGTTTCAATTATAACTAAAACATAAACATCACTAGAATGACAAAACGTTCTGTAAACGATAACCATTAAAAATGTCAAACTTTACGATGACAGTGCCAACTTTGACTGGTGTTGCCATATCTCAAGACTTAGGTATGAACCTCCGTATTAACTTCTTAATGGTTTTTATATGAGGCCCATTGAACAAGAGGATCAAGCGATATATGGCCACTTCCTTGCGTCTTGTGAGTGTGTGCAAAGTTCGCTGTTCCACACCCATAAACCAACGACTTTTGACGCCAACATTGCCCTCGAAATGGTAACTCTTTCAAATGATCAGAAATATGGTCGTAAAAATCATGAAATAAAATTATCAGTAGTGATTGTTTTAAAATGCTGTCCATTCACGGAGAACTAGATTTGGTAGAGCCCCTGTTTATCGAAGATAAATCCCTTCCTTTGTCAAAAATAAACAGTATACTCGCGTCATTTTTTTGTGTCAAAAAATGAATAAAATATTTGACAGACAGCAAAGCGACCACAAATATAGAAACGTAGTAGATTCATGTGATTAATACCATTCCCAATGAGATGATGAATGTGCATGCGGTCAACGCTTCGTTGACTTTCATAACCCATATTGTAAAACAAAAACAAAAAATTAAAAACGACGCAAAAAAAACTGTTTCCAAACTACTCGACTTGTTAATAAAGCTCCAGCGAAGACTTTGTGAAATGCGATATGGCACTCAAAGTCCAACAGTGCATTCCCTGTAGTTACATGCACACGCTGCAGGCACAGTGCAACTTTTAGAACAAAGCCTCGTTTACACTATGTTCACTCAGCTGACATCTGTTGTTCTGTTTTCGAGTATCGTTCATATTAGAGAGAAACAACTTTCCCAGCAGCATGCAACTTTCTTTTGTATCAAACTAAACACAGTCTGTAAAGTTTTCTTCCAGCTGCATTACGAACTTTTTGAAAACAAAAAAAAAACAATTGAATTGAAGCCAAACAAATCATTTGAAATCGTTGATATCGATACGTTTATCAATAAGCTCAATTGTTCTCAGCGCGCAGTAGAATTAATCATGACGCAACACAAAACAACGCAAAAAGAAAGACGAACCCAAATATTCGAATGTATTTAATTTTTTTGTTTATCGTATCTAGGGCAACTTTTACTACCGCAAACGGTTCCCCATTGGACCAGTACTGGAAAAGCTATTAAGCAATACATTAAAATTTCGGAAATAAAACTGTGAAACCCAGCCAACCAGCAGATAGTCCACCATCGGCATCGGTTTCATGCGAGCCGGGCGTGGGTGTATTTCGTACGCAAAACGCACGCACTGATATTCCAAAGTTTCCCTTAGAACATGAGCAAAGAATAGCAACGGTCCACCGTCCACGAATCAGTTCGAAAACACGGAGCAAATTCTGCATTTGTTTTTCCGTATGAAAATAGAAATCGTTCATTGCGCGGACGAACCAAAATAGCTCACCGCCGAAAAGCACTTGCGTTTTTTGTCCGTTGGTTGGTTTTGTGGATTTTTTGAATTATTCGCGAGGTTGAACAAACGAGCGGTTATTTGTTGAAGAAGTCGACGGTTGTTGTTGTTGGGGTTTTATTTTTATTTTTTTTTTGTTCTCCTATTCCTGACGGTATATGAATTGATTGTTTTTCGGTGCACGAGTTGATGCGAGGGCAGAAGAACTCACTTGCTGGTGATGGCTTTCAATCGAATTGATTATTTAAATTACTTTGATTTGGCAAAGTGCATAAATGTGCAGTAAAAAAAAACAACAGTAAAATAAAGCTATTTGAAGGAATTTCCTTTTGTATTCAATTTTTTACCTTTTTCTATAAACGATTTTCCAACTAGGTAGGAATATGCATGAATGGAAATAGGACAACAATTTTTTTTAGAGGGTGACTCACAAACATGGAATTTTGCTTTCTTTTCGTCTTTTAGCTTAAAAATCAATGTCGAAAGTACCTCATCTTGAGACGACTTGCTGCATTTTGTTGTCCATTTTTGACAGAAGGAACGGTGTCAGCTGTCACCGTAGGCACGATATCGAGGAGTTTCCTTTGGAGGTGCCTTTTAATATTGGCAATTCTTTCACCGACACTTTTTTGCCGATTAAGCTATTTTTATATCCCTTGTATGTTGAATAATCCCCAGATACTACTTCTTCGATATTGAAATCTGTTCGGAACTCAGATTGCGTTCGAAGTATCCGTTCCGGAAGAAGATAAATAAATCATATAAACGGGTTCATTTGACATAAAAACATTCCGCACCAATTGGTTGTCGGAGAGCTGTGGAAAAAAAATGCCTGTAGCTGTCAAAAGTAAGTGATATAACGCGGTACCATGGAATAGGACAAGGTGCGCTATATGTCACCGTTGAATTTTTCCCAAAAGTTGTATCGGAAAGTATGTCACGAATGGAATTTGTCCGATTTCATACAAATCGGAGAAAATTCCTTCCCGATCGGATACCTCGAGAGGGGTGATTACTGATTATATCAAGTGTAAACGAAAACATTCGCGAGGCGAAATGAACATATTGTTTAAAACGTAAAAACCTCAAAAACTGCATGCCGGAAAGAGCGCCCGCTTTGGCTCTTTAAAATTGCCAGACTCCTTCCATAGGCCTGCATGTTTCAATACACATCCAACGTTGATTTGTTTTTCCAAATTTTATAAGCGTGATAGCTGCCTTGCTGTAGCAATTCTTTTAAAAACCTTCAGTCCAATGCTGACTACCTTACTTCAGTAAGACTTAAAAGATAACATTTTCTTGTTAATAGCGTTCCAACTTCAGCTCCACCAGGCAACAGAGTCACAAGTTCAAACTGAACTAGCTGCCGCTGTGTATGGGCAGTTGTTCCCATGTGGTCGCAATCTTGCCGAACGTTCTTTTGCAAGCGTTTTTATGATCTTCTATATTTTTATTTCAATTGGATTCCAGTTATTACCGGATTTACTATTCCTCCTCCTACTATTCAGTCCTCCCTCCGCAAAACTGATTTTGATCATAAGAATTTATAGTATTTCACGTCTAAGGCGCTCACTTATAATAATAATAATTTTTGGCGCAACAAGTCCGTAGGGACCCTAGGCCTAGCTTCTCGCAACCATTTGTTTTGTGTGAGTTTTCATTTTTGGAGCGAATGGAAGGGATCTACAATTTTATGCCGATTCCAAACGGCTAATTGAGAAGCTCTTTCATGACAGTTATACTCTCGGATGTTTGTCAGACGTTCGCGAGAGGTGGCGCAGTGAAAAAATCCCTGAGTTGGAAATTGGGTTTTTGCGGGATTCGAACCTGAACCCCCCGCTTAGTAGTCCAACACACTAACCACTGCACCGACAAGGCGCTCACTTAAGACCGACAGAAATCAACCTGCCACTAGGATTGTGACATCGTCAGCGTATCCAGTATATTAAACACCTTGTCAGCTATTAAGAGCTTGCTTTATATATTTTTTCCGGGTTTCTAAGAACAAGTCCCGGGTACATTTTTTTTAAAAAAGATTCAGACATAATTGTTTTAGAAATTAATTTCTATTTGCCAAAAGACAAGACTCTTAAGCTCGTGCTCTTCTCGAGTTGACGTCCCTAATAGTCTCTTTTCGAACTGGAGCAAATGTTCCATAAGTTAATTTTCTTGTGCAGGATTAAAAAAAAACGTCTTAAACCCTCTACTCTAAACCTGAGCCGACTAGCTAATATCTAGCTTAAAACTAAGGAGGATGCTACGTAAGGAGTGCACCGGCCCGGCAGAGCATTCCACCCTCACCTGCTCATTAAGCCACCAAAATTCGGTGAACCGTATCGACCTTGTCCCTTGCCGCAATTGCGGTGCTAAAACGGAGGAGCTCCTGAGCATGGGCGGCGTACCCGTCGTGAATGAGCCGCTTATCCCTCGCGCCGCGGTGGCTGTGGAACAACACCGGCTTTGACTGGACTAACCCTTTTATGTCTACATGAAAAAATGCCTCAGGCGGGATAAAACCCGACCGAAGCGTACTCTCGTTGTACATTAAATTGGGGCAGTAAGCCCCTGAGATCAGGTTATTGTCACTGGCCAACCCCTTTACAACGTGCTTTCGAATCACCTTATTAGAGAAATTGTCAATCCTTTTCCGCCGAGCCCCATTGTATTGGGTCTTCTTGGGATATATTTTATGTACGCAGATTCAGGAGTTCTAAACAACCCTAGACAGGCCCTGAGGCATTGCCACTCAAACACCCGAATCTTTTCCATATAGGACGGCGCTATATTATACCACATGGGACAGCCATAACCGATGATAGCCCTTATAAGGGCCATGTAGCAAAGGACCTTCACCCTGGAATCAAGTTTTCTACTGCGAAACAATTTCCCTGTCAGATCGTAGGCCCTCTTAGCCCCCGCAAGACAAGCATCTATATGTTTTTCAAAATATAGATACTGGTGGAGCCAGATGCCAAGATACCGGACCACGTTTCTCACCGCCAACGGCCGCCCACTTCTGGTATCCCTAGAAGCGCTAGACAATGGAGTCCTGGACAGGACTGTTTCCGATTTTTTGGAAATTGAATTGAATCGTCTTAATGTTAAACAGGAACGGAGAATTCACTGCTCCCTTTTGTAAGCCGTTTTTAATTTCGAAAACCCTGCTCGAAGTCACGTTGCAGCTTTGACAATGAACTTCATTCCCATAAGCATGTCATAAATCATATATAGCAAAGGTTTTGGAACGCCCAATCTGGTCAGCTTATAGAAGAGCCCCTCCAACCGCACGGTATCGAAGGAACTCTCAAAGTCGACCAGGTAGGCACCCGTGCATTGCTTCTTACTTTTATTCCACTGAACGCCGGAGACCGCTCTAAAGCCAAACTGGTTGTCCGGAATGATTCTATTTTCTTTATTTTAAATTTAACCCATCTTAAAAGAGTTCTATTGATGGCTTTCTCGAATACCTTGCTAAAATTCGGGAGCAAACTAATTGACCGCAGATTAGCAGGGTTGGTCCTATTTTTTTTCGGGACCACCGCTATTTCCCACTGCGCCGGATTATATGCGGTTACACAGTCATCTATCCGCCATCTCTCATCATTTTCGAACTGGAATGCCATTGATTTATCCAAATTCGCCATTTTCTATTTAATTTCAACAGAATTCCTTGTTGTGATTCCGGCCACATGAGTTAATAGATTATTTTTAACAAAATTTAAATTTCCATCCCCCAGTGTAGCGTTTTAGCGGCGCCTGACAAGGGCGGCCGAACGATTTCAGTCATCAACCGCGTTTTTCGATAAGAATATTATTTTTCCAAACGCTGACGCTGACTTTGTTCATCGTGGTTTTCACTGGTAATTTTTTTATTTTTATTTTTGCTATTTTTCTTCTCTCATTTTCGCTTTGTATAGATTTCATTTGTTTGCGGTAGTAGTTGCCTTTTGCCGATTGAATGGTTTTCGACTTATCAGCGGTATAGATAAATCACAATCAAATAAAGCAAAAAAAATATATATACATATTTAAGTTTACTTTGTTGTGGATGAATGGCTGTGTCTGGGTGGAGAGGAAGGGGTTTTGTTACCAAGTGAAAATGAATGAAATTCTCAAAAACGTTATGTTTACAAAATATTTCTTTAAGCGGATTATTCAAAGTTTGTGCGGTTTTCTTTTCTTTTTGGTGGTTGGTTTAAAATATCGCCTAGCCGACTGAGTTTGTAGATGTGGAGATAAAAAAAATGCTTAGAATCTATCATCATAGCACCAGCGATTTGTACGAGGGTGGATTAATTTTTCAGATCTGTGTTTTTTTAAATCATTCACAATGAACGATGAGCAAGATGAAAGAAGTAGGACATCCATGAGGTGGCTTTGGTTTTTAGCAAAATGTTTCATTGGAAGTAAAGACACGACCTACTATATCTTTGATGACGTGCGATTTTTGGCACTCATGCTCGCCCACTGGACTCAGGAATCCGCGTATGATTTTGAAAGACACGTGGGGGCAGTCTTCTTAGTCTGCGCTTTCCAAGAGTACATATTTGTATTCGACTAGTAAGGATTTTTGCATGAACGAGACTCAAAATGTGCTCATCAGAAGGCGGTGGTTTAGTTGAGTACTATAGGGGTACATAATGGTTATTAAAAATGGCAGTTTGAATCAACTCATTCACTAGTACCGAACCAATCAAGCCAATGTTTTATTTCCATGAATACGTTTTCACAAGAGTACTTCAAGCAGAGAAATTCTTTTCGGGCAACTAATAGAAGTCAAGAGGTAATACTTAAGCATTCCATATTGCTAAGCACGTTATATATGAGTAAGTTACAATATTGACCGTCTTATCAGCTAATAACCAACGTGACTTCCAGATTACTGAGCAACAGCCTCGGGTTTCAGGTTAATTGCAATTAGAAGTTGTATACATTTACCCCACTTAGACGGGCATGAAGTCAAGTTAATTAGTGCAAATATTTTCCTTCTTATTAAAAAATTATTTATATGATACTAGCGAACCCACTGCAACGTCATCTGCCGGTCTGATTTGTGAATCTAAACCATTCAGGGCGCCACCCAAACGCATACAAAAAAATTCATTTAAATCGGTCCAGCCGTTTAGGAGGAGTTCAGCGACAAACACACGTACAGTAGAATCACATAATTAAGATATTTAAAGAAAAAAAACAGGTAGGCGCTTGGTCTTAATTTTCTAATGGATAGTGCGGCGAAGCAGCAACAAGAAAAGGGGTTTGGTGCTTCAAGTTCAAATAGACAAAAAGAACCCTCTACAGTTCACAATCCACAAGTGCTGCCACTGTAAGGAATTGGAATCCTTCGGCCACACAATTACAAATAAGAGCGATGCGTTGCGTCAGTGTAACCAAAGATGGACATTTCAACATAACCCCACTAATTTCATATCGTCTTCGATTAAGGTACCTAAACATTAAATTTTAAATTAAACAAAAACGCTTCGGCTTTATAACAACCAAATCCGCCAGCACACACTGTTTTTAAAAATAGCTGCCACATTTCAATGTTTCTACAGCATCTACTCGCCACTACTTAGTCAACACATTCCTGACATAACCAAAGTGTTGGGTATACATTGTCATAGACATGACACAGAAATGGGAGTAATTCTCAGCACAGTGATCCGTATTTCCAGTGTATTATAGCAGTAGATGTTTTGTTCCATGCATTACGCAAGTCCCTCTATTTGTCGTACACATGGTTTATTTCAAAAGTGAACAGAGCCAATGAACTTTATTAAAACAACCCTTTTGTTTCTCGATTGCAGAAAAAAAAAAATTATCCTGCATGACATCGTGTATCCTTTGCTGGTATCCTACTCGAAATGTTTTCGTTCTACTTTCTGTATACAAATTCTGTGCTGCATCTAATAAGGCACTTCCACCGAAGTGTACTGCGTCTTTTCTTTTCCAATTATATAAGAATCAAATATGTGAGTTCAGTGTGCCTGTACATGTACACATGTATTCTTCTTCCTTTTATTGTTGGGAAAGGTCATTTGACCTCTTTCCTCCATTCGGTTGTACTTTTTTGTGTTTTCTTTATTCTCGCAACGACCGACTGAAAATCTTTTTCAAATCTATTATCTCTGTCGTTCACATCCTCCGCTGGCCTAGTTACGGTTATTTCCTGTTCTAGTTTTGATCTTTTTGTTTATAGATTGTTCAACTACGTAAAAATTGGAGCAGTTTTCCAATTTTTCACAAAAACAAAATCAGGTCAACCTTGAGACGAATGTAAATGTATTTCTCTCAAGACGGTAAAATAAATTAGTTTTTTATATAAAACGAAATAATTCATCAAGTTATATGTGCCATCATAACGTCATCATAACTTGATGAATTTTAGTATAAAAGTTTATCGTTTTAAAACCGAGTTGGTGGATATTTGAAAGAGCTAAATTCTTTCGGAACACGTTTTTGGCGAATGTCACCGTCTGGTAAGATCTATTTTTATAAACATATGCTCAGTGTTTTAACAAATTATGTAGGGGGCTAAGAAGTCATTATATGATAATAAAGGGTGTTTTTTATTTTAGATGTATAGAACTTTAAGTTGGCAGTACTATTTTAACTGGCGGCCATTTTGTGATTTATCTTTAGTTTGGTTTGGCATTTCAAAATTAATAGACTGACGCCTGAACAACGCTTCCAAATTGTGTAAATTTATTTTGAAAATCATGGTTCTGTTCGAAATACAAACCGCGCGAATTTTGTTTAGCGATGAAGCTCACTTTTGGTTGAATGGATACGTCAGTAAACAAGTCTGCCGTATTTGGAGTGATGTCAATCCTCAAGTGTATGTTGAGACGCAGTAACATCCACAAAAACTGGCTGTTTGGTGCGCTTCATGGGTTGGTGGAGTAATTGGTCCGTAATGATTTATAATTTTTGGCGCAACAGGTCCGTAGGGACAGTAGGCCTAGCTTCTCGCAACCATTCGTTTTGTGTGAGATTTCATTTTTGGAACGAATGGAAGGGGTCTACAATTTTATGCCGATTCCAAACGGCTAATTGAGAAGCTCTTTCAAGACAGTTATACTCTCGGATGTTTGTCAGACGTTCGCGAGAGGTGGCGCAGTGAAATAAAAACCTGAGTTGGAATTTGGGTTTTTGCGGGATTCGAACCTGGACCCCTCGCTTAGTAGTCCAGCACACTAACCACTAACCCACTGCGCCGTACATCTTTAAAAACTATGCTGGCCAGAACGTTAAAGTCAATGGTGACCGCTATAGAGCCATGATTACTGACTTTTTCGTTGATCAATTGAACGACCAGGAGCTGTGGTTTCAACAAGACGGCGCAACATGTCACACAGCTCGTGCCACGATTGATTTATTGAGGGAAACGTTTGGTAACCGCATAGTTTCACGTTGCGGACCCTTGAATTGGCCTCCAAGATCGTCCGTTTTAACGTCACTTGACTATTTTCTGTGGGGATATGGGAAGTCGCTAGTCTACGCCGATAAGCCCGAAACGATAGAGGACAACATTCGCCGCGTTATTGCCGATATACTACGGCCCCAAATGTTGGAAAAAGTCATCGAAAATTGGACGAAAATATACAACCTCCGAGCCAGTCTTGGCGGTCATATGCCAAGTATCATATTTAAATTATAACGCCAGAAGATTATCTCCGAATAAAGTAAATTTCATGTCAATCTAAGAAAATCATATTAGAATTAATCAAAATGAATGGGCAAGGGAAGATAAGGAAAAAGCGGACGTTTTTGCCGCTCATCTAGAAGAAACCTTTAAGCCGTACGATGGCCAAGCGATCTACGACAATACTAATAGGACGGAATTACAACCTGACGAATCAACACTCACAAGTGCAACGCTAAGGGAACTAAAACGTGAAATCGAATCCCTAAAACCTAAGAAAGCTCCTGGTTATGATTTGATCACCGGAGAAGTTCTCAAAGCTCTTCCAAGGAAAGCATTAATTAAGCTCCTTCATATTACAAATGCTGCGCTCAGACTAAAACACGTGCCGAGTCAATGGAAAGTCGCGGAGGTCATAATGGTTTTAAAACCAGGAAAACCGCCAAATGAAGTAAAATCGTATAGACCGATTTCCCTTCTTCCAGTAATTTCCAAAGTATTCGAGAGAATATTGCTAAGGCGCCTACAACCGGTTATTGAAGACAATAATCTTATCCCTGACCACCAGTTTGGGTTCAGAACCAAGCATTCGACGATTGACCAAGTACATAGAACTACTGCCAAATACCTGGGAATGACACTCGACGCAAAGCTGAAATGGAGTTCGCACGTGAAAATGAAACGTAAAGAACTCGATATCAAATATAGAGAAATGTACTGGTTACTCGGAAAACATTCCCAGCTCAGTACTGAGAACAAACTGCTTTTATACAAGCAAGTGCTAAAGCCGGTGTGGACCTACGGTATACAACTTTGGGGTTGTACCAAGAAAACAAATGTCAATATTCTACAAACTTTTCAAAATAAAGTCCTTAGAGAAATTGTACAAGCACCATGGTATATTAGAAACGACGATATCCATAGGGATCTCGGAATTCCAACAATCGAAGCTGAAACTAGAAGCTTAGCGAGAAAGCATAGAAACCGACTAATCGGACATATCAACAATACAGTCCGACAAATCTTGGACGAGAGCAATTTATTGCGCCGACTACAAAGAACGAAACCGTTCGACTTGGCAAGATAAGACTAACCGCGTATAGTTTGCGGAACACGCGGGATCTTTCAGTGGAAAGTAACCTGTCAAAAGTTGTTATTTAATGATAGAAAAATTGCTTGATAAGTTACATATATCTTAGTTGCAGTAGGTATCTAACAATCTTTAGAAGGGTGGTGTTTTTAGTCAGCAAATATCGGACACTACTATGAGAACGCGCTTGCTATTCTCATAGTGTCTTTGGAAGATTTTCACCTACCCTCGTATATGTTACATTTGCGGTACTAAAACCGACTTGCCAAATGGTCCAATCACTCGACCTACATCAAGTGAGGACGTTGCTTCACCGTGACATTATTAGGTAACGAGAGTAATCCCGGTAAGTCAACAACCGACTAAATGTTTACACTACCTACTGGAAAACACCCAAGAAGTCCGGATCGATGCTCATCACCTTTTTTATCCATTTTAAAGCCGCAAAATATATTTTATGACAGCATTTAGCCATGTCTATCTTTGGAAGATTGTCAGATTGTGCAGAAAGACGATGGAGAACGCCTGCTCTTTCACAAAGGTCGGAAACGACGTTACCAAGACCTTAAATGTCGTTAAAGGATTTCGGTGACGCGCTGTCTTGTGACTTTTTTCACGTCATTCTTGAAAGGATTGCTCGAAACTCGAACACCAACACCAGGAGCACAATTTTCCAAAAGCTTCTGCAACTGCAAGACTTAGTCTACCTCGCCTCTTCTTAACTCTGAAAATGACGTCTCTGCAGAAATCAAGCGAAGAGTTACACACATGCCAATCGCTTACATTGGCGTAAGAAGGCAATTGAACCTCCAAAATCCAGATTTATGTTGCTAATATGTTTAGAACCCAGTTTATGATTTAATCATAGCTTCCTTGATGGCATCAAATTAGTTCTTATTATCAAACGCTTCTTAAAGCACAGAAGGCCTTTTCCTATGGAGGGGTCCAAGGTTTGAATACCGCAAAAACCCAAATTCCAACTCAGGTTTTATTTCACTGCGCCACCTCTCGCGAACATCTGGCAAACTTCCGAGAGTATTTACCTGTCTTGAAAGAGCTTCACAATCGGCTGTTTGGAATCGGCATAAAATCGGAGATCCCTTCAATTCGTTCCAAAAATGAAACTCACTAGGCCCAGGGTCCCTACAGACCTGTTGCGCCAACTATTTATCTATTTTTTAAATCATTTTAAGACTAAAAGGGTAATTGGCACGCATGTAGCAAGTTACATTTTAAAAACAAATCTCATGTGTATTGATTAAGGACCTTTTCCCAAAATTTGTAGGCGGAGTCTGCTAATACTAAATTCAGCCTTTCCACCCGCCTTTGGCATGAACGTCGTCATAACCGTAGTCCAGTTTTTTTGGTTTCCTGCTTAAAGATAGGCTGAATTGAGCAACTTGTAGGTTTATTCATTTGTATTGGATATATCTTCTGTTTTTAAGAATTTAAAACGTCCAGACAACCTATAGTACACAAATGAAATTATCAAATGCTTAAAATTAAATCGCAGGATAAAGGTTTATTAGAGAAATTTAAGCAGCAGCGGTTTAGTCTGGACGTTAAAAATAATGACTGAATGCTTAAGTTAAAAAATTAGAATGGAATCGATAGTTAATAGCTTACAAGCTCCAGTGGTAGGCAAAGTCTGGACGTCGTAATACAGTACTTTGTATCTAAAAAATGACCGTGTCTGTAACGTTTGCCCATGCAAAACAAAATCTGACCGCACTCTTGCTGATGTTTTACAATTTTGTTTAATAAAATGGTAAAGTTGCTGTTGTTGAAAAAATAAATTACTTTACAACAATGTGCTCTACAAAAGTCCCTTTATTCGATTTGCTAACAAGCCTCTTTGGAAGTATTCAAATTTTTGAAAGACAATGAACCCTGTCCATCACCATAATTCGCGACTATAAAACAAAATTTGATCTTAACCCTCACATGAACGGAAATTTAAATGTACTTACATGGACAGTATCTACACGTGTAGATACAAACAAAATTGCATGCATTCTATATGATTTTGTTCAGCAGGTTAGAGTTTTTCTATCAATATTAGCTTTTTGCACTCATTCTCTTTATTTTCTTTGGCCTCCGTGTGCCTATTTCCGAAATAACGGTGTTTTTGTTCCAATATTATAAGATTTTGTTCACTCATTTGCTTTGTTTTGAGTGCATTTTTCTGTCTCTTGCCTTTCAAGATTAGCTTTTCCACTTATTGGCTTTACTTGGGGGTTCTTCTCTGTTATTCTTTCTTGTGTCCCGTTATTCTTCAATAAACGTTTTTTTTTTGTACTCATTCCTTTTATTGGGAGTGCGTTACTTATGAAGAACAAAGCCCATTATTTACACCGCAAAAAAATCAATACTAATAAAAGTTTTCACGAAAAAGTTAATTTTAGAACACAATTTTTCAGCGAGGAGTTAGTCGTAAAACACTTAATTTTTGTGAAAATGCGGAGAGCCGAAAGGTATTTTGAATACTTTTCAGCATCAGCTATCTAGGTTGACCAGTGCCAGCAAGGTTTACAACTATAATAAAAATCGGAATAACGATTCTTTTGTTAGGCTGTTCCATGAAAAATTGGACGACTAAGAGATAGATGCTGACGCTGATGACATCTTTTCGCCTGTAGACAGTAGAACTACGTAATGATTGCGAATCTGATTCTGATGGTCAAGACGATAATGTACCTATTGGTAGACGGGTCTGTGTGAGAACGTCATCGCTGATAGCGAAGGATCAGGCAACACGGAAGTAAGACGTCATTTTTAGACTGGTAAGGATTATACTAAGTGGTACAGAAACCCGCACCAAATTTGCAAAGTGAAGGGGCGCGTAATATGCTCCGGGATAAGGCATTTATGCTTCCAAAATCCAGTTACTAAAGGTCTTAAAGATGTGCACACATCTGCGCACATTATAGTATGTGTATATGTTTGTATAGTTTTGGTGCACATATGAATTTTCGTATCGAAACCAAACAGTTTTCATACAACGTCAACGAATATCTACATGTGTAGATACTGTCCGTGTAAGACAAAAAAAAGACAAAACTTAAATAATAGTTTGAAAAGACATTCTCACAGTTACTTTTTCATAATAATCTACAATAAGTCATAAATTTAGTCACTGATTCGAAACTGTATTAAAATCGAACAATAAACCAAATAGATATTTAGAGATGAAAATTGAAATATCTACACGTGTAGATACTGTCCATGTGAAGGTTAAATGTCCATCAATTTATCATCTGTTAAATCCAATATTGACTTCTTCTTTTCCCAGTATATGGATGCACAAGCACATATTTGAGATTCAAAATAAACTCAGACTAAGATGAGTAAACATTTTCCAAAAATATTCCCATGCTAATTTGGGAAAAACGAAAAGCCTTCCGCGCATCATCTTGATGCATGTGTTATCGTATAATCGATTGAAACAAATATGAGAACATAAATCCTCATGATTCAGCAAAATAACTCGTGTGTAAGATCTGAAAGAAAAACATGTCCATCACCTGATATCCCAAGGATTACAATACAGTCAAATTGAGATCGAAATTTCAGTCGACTTGCAAGTATTTAAAAATAAATTCATAATAATATTTTCCTTATCTGTCCGACTCCGAGTCCGAGTGATGTGCATAAAAATGGAAAATATTGAAAATGAAAACAAAGAAGGAAGAAACAAATAAAGAGATGAGTGCAAGTATTCTGAAAGCGCGAACGTTGAACAACATTTTCCATGTCAAAGACACTAACCCCTCGCACAATGACATGGTCGAAGTGGATTCGGATTCATTTCCAAGGAGAAATGTTGTTCTCTTTCTTGATGGTCGTTTGCGAGGATTATTTAATTTATTGCCTTTGTGTCTGTGCTGTGGTGGTTGGATATTGTGATTTTTTTTTTTTAATATTAAAAGTTGTCTATATTTTATTTATGGTAATTCAAGGCTGCTGCTGGTCTTGGAATGTATTGTATTTTGAGTTCTAACTTATTCACTTGAGTAGATTTTATGCGGTGAACGAACCCACAGAGACTGCATTCAACAAGTGATTATTTGACATTTAAAATTTTTTTCTGCCGAATATCAGCTATGAAATTTGTCGATTTCTTGGCGGCGCCTTGTCATTTTTGGACGACATTGTGGAGGATTATTTCGAAGATCGTATTAAATGGGCATTCAAATATTTAAAATGGTTGGTTCCAAGCTCGTTGGCAACTATCCGACTTTACCCACAAACTGGCGAATGAAAATAAGTCTCGAACTTAACCTCAAAATCTAAAGGAAAACAGACGGACCAGATTTGTTGTTCCTATGGGTGAATGACACTGCAAAGGCCAACTCAACACAATCGAGTTTGACAGTTAAAAAGACGGCGATTGTAAGAATCTTGACACCATCTTTGGCGCTCGTCAGTTTTACATTTTTTCATCAAAGTACAAGAGGTTACTAAGGTCATATTTATATTTGACATTTACCTATATTTGATCAACGTCAAAAACGTACAATATGTCACTTTATTTAACCATTTAGGCGACTTTACATTTATTTATTCAACAAATTTCTTATCTTTTGTCAAATTTAGATGACTACCACACCCAGCAAGGACAACGTAACGTAAACAGTATCACAAAAAGATTGACACATCTTAACGGATGCCCAAGTATGAAAACATACCCCCAGTAATGTACTTAAAGATGCGAACAACATCAACAACTGCTAACAAATTCAATACGACCGATGTACATAATGTTGAGTCAATCAATTAAAATAATTGCATAAATGCAACAGAGCCTAGCTATGCGAGTTGTGGGGACGGAATCTTTTGTGAGATAAAATGCCGCCAAGCACGAGCATTTATAATCACTTTTGACATCGCAAAATTAGTTCGAGTGTCGAAACCAATTTCGAACATCACAAGAATACATCAAGGCATACAAACGAGCAATGAGCACAAGAAAAAAAATACAAATAATGTGCAAAAAAAAGCGAAAAATAATTCGAAAAAAAAAATAAATCACTTTGATGTCTAATTATAGACGGAATTATATGACTCCGATGGGGGGATCAATTGGACCGTCAAGACCGACAAAAAACTACGAAAATAGTAACCAAACTAGTAATAGCCAATAAATATTCATTTTCCACATTTAATTGTATTCCACGAATTGAAATTGAATTTGAAATGAAAGAGAAACCACAACACAAAAAAAAAAAAAATAACGCCGAACCGAAAAGTCATCGACATTCAGATTTAAATTTGCAAACGAAAATGCATGTACGCAAATAGAATGCGTGGTGGACGAAGCAACGCAACGACGAGAAATAGATTCCCCAACTATATGTACACACAATCGAAACAAGACAAGGATAACAACAAAACATTATCTAAAACTATCTGGCAGCATCTCGACCTAGAGTTTGACTAATTGATGCCAGGGGACAGAAATAGCATCGAATATGAGAGATGTGTGTAAGCGCGTCGTCGTCTTCGGTGTAGTCCACAGAGATCTAGCTGCATGATCCAAAAGCCGAGGTACTCGCACGCGTACCTACAGCTAATACTGTGAAAGGGAATGCCGCATACCCTGGTCGCAGCAATGTCACAGCTGATTTATAATCTTTTCTGGGAGCGAGAGCGCGCGCACGCGCCTTGTTTACTCGCATTGTTCCGGGGAGCAAAATGCAGAACAAAAAAATCCCACAACAAAAAGCCACTGAACTTTTGCGAACGCACTCACAAAACAAAACGAGATCAGTGCGAAGGAAATAAAAAAAAAATAAATAAAACAAATAACGAGCTGCAGAGAAGACGCTGTAATCTGCAGATACCGTCAAAAGGTTAAGGGACAAACAATGCGCGCCTGCATGCAGTCACATACGATTTATTGAAGTGACATTAGACTGCAAGCGCTTTCCTTCGATAGTGAGCGGCTATGTTGGTCGGAAGAACTGAGGTGGGCAGAGATGGCCAGCATGAGTTGCGACAAGTGAGGTCAATTCACTCGTCGTTCATAGTTGGAATGTTTGTCTTTGCTTTCTTTTTTAATTGCAGCATAGTTGTAAAATGTTGTCCTCGGATGAGTCGTGTTTTTGGCAAGTGTTCTGATATTTTCGGTAAGATGAGTGCAAAAGGATTCACGTATACTTTGACATAGACCTACTATTGACATTATGCAATCACTAATAGTATTTGTATTTACATTTGTCGGTGGTGCACGCTTTGTATGGATGCATTTTTGTATAGAATGATGTTCAAAAGCTCTATTTTATCAAGTTTTCCAAGTGTCATTGTTGCTGCAGTACGATTTTCGTGTATGCCGTACAGCATTTGGATGTACGCTAAACTCTTTCTAAACATTTGTACATAAATAATTAACAAAAACAGATTCAACCGCTGCAATACGTCTCCTTGTGGTTTACACAAACTCCACTAGTTGTCAAACTCAAACGCGCTTGCATTGCTAAAAGTGCTCTAGATGCCAGCAGATATCGCATGGGACAGAGCATGGTTTCATCAGTCTTTCCTTTTGACAGTGTAACAAGACTTATACCAACTCAATTCTGGCCGATAAGAGATTGATTATAATAGCAATGCCTTTCCGATTTTTTTTTATTAAAAATGCATTATGAACATCAAGTAATTATACTGTCATTCTGCTCATTGTCCGGTTTCAGTGTATGCCCTTATTTTGACAGCGAAAACCGATGTAAATTTCCCACTTGGAATGTAGGGGAAAGTGGTCACCCTTCGTACGTGGGGCACATTCGTACAGTAAGTATATAAGAAAAACTAAGCTTCGCTAAAACACGTGTTTGCTCGTGTGCATAGACATACCAGGTAGCATTTCGCTCAACGAACTTCGGGACAGTCGGGCAAAAGGTATGATAGCTGACAAGCGCAACGTGTTTTCGAGCGCTGTGAGTAATATTTTTACCGAAGTTCGCGATCGCATTGCAAGTAAGTTTTTTACGTTTCTTGCAAAATAGGGATGACGAATTTATGTTTACAATGTTTATTTTGTTTTTAAATTACTAATATTTCCCTACTAAATTTTAATTTATTAAAAAGTTGTAATTTTTATTTTGTGCACAGCCTGGGGTACATTCGGACAGTAATACAGGGGGCACATTCGTACGCGTACGAATGCTCCCCTTCAAATTTTATTTACGAAAATTACAAGCGAAAGATCAATAATATCGGTTTTAATGACACAAAATTATATAGACCTCTTTAAAACTTGTTTTACGCATTCTATGAGGTTTATTAGAAATGGCAATGTCTTTATCTGTTGTAGCCTTTACAGTTATCTAGGCAATATAAAAAATATAAAAATAAAATTCGAAATGAATGAATAGGTACCTATCGTTTTTTCTAAAATGCACAAAAAGATTTAGACCAGTTTAAAAAAAATTAAAACTCTTACCTGGTCAAATTAATAACACGTCTCTACAGCACGACTTCTTCGGCACTAATAGCAGTAGAAACGAAGAAAGAGGATTCGTTAGTACATCACAGAGCTGTCATAGCTTCATATCCGTTGTTATACCTAGAAACGACTCAGTTCTCACTTACTCTACAAGCCAGAACAACCTTACCCTAAGCAGAACTGCACAGCAAAGAGCTGTCATACGACTAGGTAACGTAGTAGATAAAAGGCTCTTGTAAACAAGCATAGCATTATTAACGGGTAACAGCTAACAGGACATTGATCAACGATGTTCACACCCTACCCAAATTAGGTTTGTTAACAATCGCGCCTTAAAGAGCTATGGTATGGTAACTATGAACATCCAAGATATGGTTAAGTTTGCCAAGTTAGGGGTATAGGCAGTGTTGCCATAAAAATATTTGGATAAATCTGCAGTTATGACATAAAATAAATCTGAAATGCAGACTTCTATGGAAAGATATTACTTCACAAAATGTTTTTTTTATTTAAATAACAATACAAAAAAAAAGAGTTGAATAGGAAAATGACAGCATACAGCGAAAGCAAGTGTACAAAAAATATTGACATGTATGTACCAAAGTATATTATTTTAAATGCAGACAAAATCAGAAGTGCAGATTTATGGAGAAATCTGATTGTTTAAAGTCCGTAGCTCGGTTGGAAATCTGCAAAACGCAGACAAATCTGCACTTATAGCAACATTGGGTATAGGAAACAAATTTTCGTGTTTGGTACCCATATAGTATTCTCAGTGAATACGCAAAAGCATTTAATTTAAAGTATCCAGCGAAATGGGAACAAGATTTTAAGTGAACTTTAAGTCAATTTGAATATTATTTAGTTATTTTGATATTTAATAAGTTTTTTTTTGCTGTTTATAAAAATTAGCAAGTTAAATAAACTTTTTAAATACCCTGTATGAGTCTTCCCCATGTCGTACGAAGGTACCCCATCTGCTGTACGAAAGTACCCCACAGGTGGGGTGCATTCGTACAAAAATCTAATCCTAGAATATTTTCTATAACTCTGTAAATCTTTGACATAATGGTTTCATACTTTTTTGTTATAAGCTACGATATATATAGAACATATAAATGCATTAACTACATACAAAGGTGAGTTAATTTTTAACTAAATAATAAAAATTCAAAAAGTGTACGAAGGGTGACCACTTTCCCCTAGTAGATAAATAAAGTAAATTTTGACATTTGACCTAGAGCAGAAGGAAACTATCGCATAGATAAGAACCTACTCAAAATTGAATGCAGGTTGATTCTAAAAAATGAATGTAGTCAATTACATTGTGAAATTGCCTAAAATAACCAAAAAAATACATACTTGATGCAATGCAGTCAACCCATCCACGTTGGCCGTATTAATATCGGCGCCATTCTCCAGCAAGTAGACGACTTCTTCCTTGTCGCCGGCCAAACAGGCAGCAAGGAATACGCATCCCGAAGAGAATTTGATTTTACGACCTTTCTCGGTCTTCGGCACGGATGGTTCACGATTTGTCTCGGATTCCTCCCAGCGTTTTAGCTGTTCGGCCCGTTTCATCATCGCCGAATTGTTTCGCGTATCGAACGACATTTTTCCTTTTTACTAGTAGTAGTGGGTATTCTTGTTGACTTTTTTTGTTTTTGATTATTTATATTTATGTTTCACGCACTTGTTGGACAGAACCGAAAAAGATACACAAAACCAACATTCGACGAACACTCTGACACAAAAGAGTAAGGGAGATAGGGAAGAAAAATGTTTTTTTTCCCCAACACTCGCCCGCCGTCTTGCGTCAGTATTTGTACTTCTTTTTTACGCGGTACGCTTTTCTCAATAAATGCCAGTTGCTATTTGTCAACAAATTTTAAAGAAAATCGTGGAAAAAGTTAACTTTCTTGCAGGTAAATACAATTTGGACAAAAATTAATTGCCATCAACTATACTAGAACTACAAATAGCAAGAGCGAGATCGAGCTATAGACGAAAGAAAGGAATTCCTCTACATAAATTTATTTTGCTTTGCTCCAGTGAATTCGAATCTTGTTGCATGTGGGCAAGTGGGATGAGTATAAGACCCACTGTAGTACGTATTGTCTCCTTCTTTGCTCGTCGTAGTTACGTTCTTATATTTTTGTGGTCGCTTTTTTATTTCGTCCCTTTTTCACTCGTTTCGACTTCTTGCCGTCTTTGCGTATTTTTTTGTTGCTTTTTTTTTCAGAATATTTTATTTTAATTTCATTTGACATAAATTCAACAGCCGCGCAAAATAAATGCCCAGAATCCTTCAAACACGAAGTTACACAACATTTTTGTGTAGCATTTTGTCAGCACTCACGCACTCGATGTGCCAGTGTAAATGCAAAAACACATTTCCCCAAATTCGAATTCGAGGGATTCTTGTGATGAAAAAAAAAATTGTTGGAATTGTTGCAGGCAACACTTTTTACAACACTTTTTATGCCACTTTACGCACACACTACACACGCTCATTGAATTTCCTTCGCACTTTCCACTGGGGAAGAAATGATTCTTCTTTCATATATTAATAGAAAACTTTTTTTCGTTTGGTTTTATATTGAATTTTTTTTTTTCGCTTTTAATGAATTTTCCAACTCGCACACACTGACCGTAGAGCGATATAGTATCACATAACTACACTAGTGCAGATATTTCCTTCAGTTTGGAAATTCTCCTTATTTTTTTCACCTCACATATTGTTGCAGAAATGTAATTTTCATTTCTTTTATCACAATTCACAAGAAAAGCAGCAGCAGCAAAAAAAAAAAACGAAAATAAGAAATGTAGAACTTTGCGAGTTTTTTTTGGGGAGCGGTCACTTGATTTGTCGCGGGGGAAAACTCATTTCTTGTTGGGTTTGTGGAGTTTTTTGAGGAATTTTATCGTCACTTTTGTCACAGATTGGAGTTGCAATTGTTTAGGCTAAGTTCGCTTTTAAATTGAATTTCCAACGAGAACGCGAATTCGTTTTTCCATATTATACTTTGCACACACACTAAAAAGGAGAGAGTACGTTGTCGCAGTTCTCCTCACATTCCTCGATCTACCATCAAAATATAATTTTTTACCCGAATTCGGTTAGTTTGCTTTGTGCAGATTCTTCATCCACTCGGGTGAATCCATATTCCATAGTTGTGGATGTTGTTTGCAGGGCTGGCAACATCGACAAATGAAAACGGAAATTTATTGGTTTGCTTACAAACTGATAGATGGCGGTAAACGGAACGGAAGTGCTTTCAGTGACAGTTGAGTTTGAACGGAATTAATTGAATTTGCATGTTGCACATTTTGAATCGTAAAATGGGATTGAAGGTGTAATTATTTTATTGAGAATATGGCTATCGAAGTAAATTGTAATTTTTTTTTTATGTTAAGCTTAGTATGCTGTTCCGGGAAACCTAAAATTAATCGCCTCTCCAATGTTTCTCTCCACCACTTCGCTTAATTTTGACAGTGTAAGTTACGTCAAAAAAAGGAATGTGTTGGCAAAGCTGATTGACTTGCTCTGTTTCTTCACTTTGTATTTTCTAAAGAAATTTCTACATTTTAAAAGAAATCAAATTAACAACAACGAATTTCTTTATGTTGAGCTAACCATTCTCCAAATGGTACTGTTTCGTTTGAAATTTTGTTGCGAATGCCGATATTTTATCTGATCTGTCAAAATTTAGCTGTGGAAAAATGTAGTTTGCATTAATACGCTTACTTAAATTCTGTCGAGAGTTTTCTGCATTCTGCTTAACTTTGCTTAATTTTATCTTTGGAGACATTTTTATATGGGGGCTATAAATTTTAGCGCGAGCAGCATACTAGGCTTTATGTCGAATGAAGAATAAACATTTTATCTGCTGAAGTAATTTTGACTAAAATGACATGATTTTGAAGAAGTCAATCTGGTTTTGCCAACTTCCTTAAATTTTGTTTGTTCATCATCAAACCAGAGTAATTTGCAGGTATACAATTGAAAATAAATTGCCATTAAATTTAAAATAAATAAAGCGACATACCAAAGCATGTAATGTAGTATTCGATTGGGCTTCTTCAGATTCTCACATAGATATTAGATTTCGTGTGTATAATCTAACATGAAAACGTCGCTTGCTATTTTTCGTTGATATTCTTGGGATTGGAATATGAGTAGGTAACCTTAGAGATTTTGTAAGCGTGTTCCATTAACTCGTTGAATTCGAAACATTCGAAATTCACACCCAGATTGATCTCTAAACATTCGTACATAAATATTTAACAAAATAGCAAAATAGTATAATATTATTTTCTATATTTTATATACCTGTTATAAATAAAAATAACAAAAATAGATCAACCCCATGCAATGGGTATCTTTGCAGTAAACGCAAGCAAACTCCACTTGTTGTAGATCTCAAACGACCTTGTAACAAATCCAGATTCGCAAAAATACTCGGAGAAAGCCCAATCGAATACCACATTAGTATGAGGTCTGTCGAAAGCTGTAGTCCTCTAAATATAGGCGATCTTTAAAGGCTGCTTGTTAATGATCTCAGATCACGAGAGGCATTCAAAGAAGGATGAGTCGTTTTAAATAAAATGTGGGAAATCGCAAATCTTTGACGTTCTGCAAGCTATTTCGAAAAAAAATGACTGCCTCAAATAAAGTAAACATTCAATTGATGAATTCCCCGATTTCAATCTCTTTATAGAGTAAAAATTTGTAGATGTGGATTTGCGAACGCATCACGCTGATACTGCTCATCCACTTCGTGTGGGATTTTTAGACGGAATTTAAACTTCAACGAGGCATCATATAGTTCTGGTTTTATCGCAATCAGTAGCCTCTTTCACAAGAAATTTAAATTTATTTAAAACTAGCTGGTCCGGCGAACTTCGTTCCGCAAAAATTCGTTAATGTACTTAGCTAATGAAATTAATAATTCCGAGCTTTCGCTTCGGGTCAATTTAAATTCTTTATTCGAAAATTATATTAAAATAAATACAATCGCAATAACCGCAGCGATTTACTTGTCGGCCAACCAACCGCTTTTTCACCGAAGTGCTTTATGGTTCCATTTACGGGTGCGTTCACAAAGCAAGAGGTTTGCCGACATGTGAGCACGCCACATACAATTGACCATGTGAGAAACATGGAACGCTATGCTGATGAAGATTGTGTTGCTGTCTATTTCGGTCTTCAGTATGGACGACTGCATGATATTCTTTCCCGGAGTTCCGACAAATTCTCTCGATTGTTAATATTCCGATCTGACTGTTCCCCCTATTTTTTTGGGACGTGATCGAATTTGTCTTGAAATCGCCGAGTCAAAGTTTTGTTTTCGAGACATAAAGAAGCTTATGGCCTTCCTTGGGCCCAATCGAAACCATCTTTAAAAACTAACCATCCTGTCTCGAGTTATGCGCGTTAAAACTCAAAACGCTCAACAACTCCTGTTGCCTGTCATATTCGTCATCTCAAACATTTGAACTTACTCACTCGTACTAATGCAAGGATCCTGAAAATACTTGGCAAACAAAAATGATGCATTCAAACACCGTCAAACAAATCGAAGTATCTAATCCATTTCAAAAAGCTACAAAATTGTTGACAACAACAATTAGCTTGGAAAATAATTAAAATAATTGACAAAAACAATCGCTTTTAAAATTAAAAATATTTTTTTTTTGTATTTGAAGTATCACTACTCGATTTCCAGGCCGTTTATTTTTTTTTTTCAAAGTGCATTTCCCTATACAATCTTTCATAACCTCTTTCATCCCCTCAAAGTTTTGTTTTCGCCGCAAAAAATAGCCTATGTCCTTCCTTGGTCGAAAGCGAAACCGTCAAGCCCAAAATCGTTGAAATCCAACAATCCGTTATCGAGTTATGCGCGCACACACGAGTTGAGTAAGACTGCTGCTAAGTGCAAACTTTGCAGCTTGTTTTCCTAAATCTTTCCTGTTCATCTGGAGTATTATTTCAGTCCTTGTTGTGGGCTAATAACAGTAACTTTGGCGATGTCGAAAATAGTTTGATACATCTGTTCTTTTCTTTAACAAGTTAGATCCTTTCGAGTATACATTTGTTTCGAGTATAGTCGTTAAACTTCGGTGCAACCTTTTTTGGTTATAAATTTCGATCGCAGTAATTAACAAACCAAATGATTTTAGTGCATTCAAAATAATATTAGCCCATCAATTAATTGTGGAAAATGATTTTAAGTTGTGAGTTGGGTCAGTCATTCTGCTAAATTTGCTGAATATTGCAAAAGGTGTGTTTGTTTCAACAACCCAACGATTGGAAGTCGTTTTCTTGAAAAACGACTTTAAACGACTCGTTTTGAAAACTGAAACATGTATGGGAAAACTTCTGTTTTCGTAGAAGTTTTCGAGTGTTTTCACGAAAACCCGGTTTTCGGCTCAGTGTAAAAAGGCTATAAGAAGATATACGAGTAGTAAGTCGGATAACTTTGCAAAAAATCCATAAGCCCGGTATATAAAAGGTTCTTGTCTAGTCCTACACACAAACTGTACTGTTTTACATATCATGAAGTAAACTTTAGCTCAATTGTTGGCCATCCGTTGTTCAAATTCATTCAGTGCAATTCCAACGTGTCAACAACTTGCCTTCCACTTTAAAACGTCGTAACTCTTCCAAGTACCTACATGTAAAATCACAAAACTCGCAACACCTTTATAAATCACTTACAAAACACTGCGTAGCTCATAAATCTGTCCACCTCGTTTCTCAGTAACATCCAGCCAATTGACCCCTCCACTTCAATCTCGAACACAATGAATCGCATGTAAACCGTGTACCAAAACTTGCATCACAGCTACTCAAATATCCAAGCGCGTCGTCATCGTCATAGTACACCTCACATCTCGCTGGCGCATCTCATAGAATCCCATAAAGGCTTGAATAGAAAAAAAGCTCCCACCCCACTCTACACTCAACGCTCTATTTCCCAAAGTGAACCGCTACCCAGCACGATACACTGCATTGTTTCATTATAGTTTTTCCACAGCATCTCTCACACACATGGACCCCGACACCAAGGTGGGCAACCCCCTTTACCGTCCCCACCGCCCAGCAGTACATATACTTACCTACGAAAAAAAATAAACACAATCCGCTGTCGTCGGGCTGTATGGAAAAATGTTTGTTTTCATTTTCTCGTTTCTCACATAATTTCCCACCCATCCTCTCTCGCAACGTGTGCCAACAACCAACACACTAGACATAAAACTCAGCTGAATGGCCTAGGTCTGGCTGTTCCTCCAACACTATCAGTCTACTACACAACGGCAGAACTATTAGTCGACTGGTGAGGCCGAGAGAGCGGGACAATAAGAAAAAAAGTACGTGGTTAACCAAACTACTGCACCACTCAAGTGCATGTCAGTGCGCCAGTGATAGTGACACTTAACAACAGTGAGATTGAAAAAAAAAAACTTAACAAATACGAAACAAACTTGTGAAACAGTTTTTGTAAAAATTTTCCAAAAATCCTTTCTTTTTCATTGACAAAACGAAAATTACGCGCTAATCCTTGTTCGCCACGTCATCATCCCTTATTTCAACTGCATGGATATTTACACATTACAATCAAAATGGTAAGTTGTAAAAAATAGAAGAAATTTACTACCCTCCCGGAGCAGAGAGCTACTTCCTTAAGGAGGACAGAGAAGGCGTTCGATATCTATTCAGAAGGCCCAAGCAGGACAAAAGACACTAAGTGGAGGGAAAAAAATAAAAATACTATACTTGTTGAAAAGTCCTCCTTTGACGCGACAGTTCATTCACATTTCTGTGCTGCGCTTCGTAGGCATTCATAGTTCGTTCCCACAGTTACAGCGACGACGACGGTGAGCAAAACCCTCCTTCCTTCGTTAGTCTTCTTTGTATCCCAGGAGCGTTCATCCATCAGAGAACAGCAATCATGGAGCCAACCAGGAAGACATGCCAAAGGATGGATGAACGCTCATCACACTACACACATGTCTCCTTTCTATTCCTATACTACCTCTCTCCCGATTGCTTTGTGCTTGCCATATTACTCGCCTTGTCCCTGGGATCTAGAAAAAACAAAAAAAAAAAAAAAAAAAACGGAAAAATCTTGAATGTAATATAGCGTAATCGCAGGCTCACCCCTCGTGGATATGCAGTCTTTCTCACGAGCGAACAGGTAGAGCGTAGATGCACCGCATCCCTTACACAGTATTGGTGAGGCAAATAAATATGCATTAGGCTTAAGCCAGGGCGCAGTTCCCATGGGAAAATCCATCTTGGAGGCCTAGGCACATACAGTGCAATGAATTCTCAAGGAGGAATAGAAAAAATCGTTCTTTTGCTGCTCCTTAAGTGCATCCATATCCTTCCTTTGCAGACGATGACGACCGACCGACCGACACATTTCTATCGCTACACCCATACATGCACCAACTTTGCCTATTTGTAAGGACTTCTCCGAACGGAGATGAGATACTTGTGCATTCTTCAAGGAGGGCCAAAATCTGCGCAATTTTTTATTTCTCCACCCCAATCAAGATCTACATCTGCGAAGGGGTGGCTTTTTTCATTGAGAAGAGAATCCTTCAAACGAAAATGCACATTGAAAGGAAACCGAAGCGTATATAGAAGAAACGTTTTCAATTCTCCCCCGGGGCTGTTTGGCTTCGTATCTGGAAGTTTCGGGAATGTTTTCCCATATGGGAGATGGATTTTCATTCTTGCTTCGTTGAGAACGGACATTTAAGTAAATGAAGGAAAACGCGTAGTGAATTGTAATTACGTCGGATTGTTTCTAATTGCACGTGAGTTGAGGTCGCGGTAGTCAGGAGACAGTGGGTGGTAGTTGGGTTTTTGTATTGCATTGCATAATGTGGCGAAATTAGAATAGGGGTTGAACGCTGAACCTATTGGGGGTTTTCTGCCAAAAAATTCATCTAGTTGAATGGGCAGAACGCAAAAGAGTTCTTATTGAAGAAACATAATCCAGCTTAAGCGGACGTTCACTTGCATTGAACATCGCAGTCATACTTATGAGTTAGTGGGCAACAAATTTATTTGAATATAAACCGAAGTTGACTTAAGACATTAGATTAAGCCCACTTAATACAATTTTGGTTGACAGATTCTAAAGCGGAAAGGGTTTTTATAAGTTCAATAACTTACAGCCTTTTCACACCGAGCCGAAGACCGGGTTTTCGCGAAAACCATATGTTTATAGATCAATTTTCAAAACGAGTCGTTTAAGTCGTTCCGACGACTTCCAATCGTTGGGTTGTTGAAACAAACACACCTTTCGCAATATTCAGCAAATTCATCAAAATGGCCGAACAAATGTCACAAATCACGATCATTTTTCACAATTAATTGATGGGCTAATATTATTTTTAAATGCACTAAATTCATTTTTTTCGTTAATTAATGCGATCGAAATTTATAACCAAAAAAGTTTGCACCGAAGTTTCACGTCTCGCAGCTGATTGAAACTTCAAACGAAGTGTTTTCGAGGAAAACACGGTTTTCGGCTCGGTGGGAAAATGATATTATACTGTTGGAACATTAGACGCAAATTAAGAAAACACTTCAGTGTTGGGGAAAATCTTTTTAGTATTTTGTGTCTGACTTATGCTTGTGACAGATGATTTTTGACAACTATTCTTAAGGGTCAATCACGCAATATGATTATTTGGACTCAAACCCCACATACGAAGATCGTGTGATGCTTAAATTATATCGCCTCTATTGCGAAAACTTTTATAATTATAAATAATAGTAGTAAGTCACTCCTCCATTCCCCTTAGGTCCGGTTTGTTAAATCTTGGTTATCTTTAATCGTTGGTTATTCCAGCTGGTAATGTGTTTGTTCAGCGAAATATTAACCAGAGAATCAGTGGTTTGGTTAGTTAACCAGAGAAATTGATAACCAGCCGATTTTGCGCGGTTAATGAGATCTATCCACTGATTTTCTGTAATTTCGTTTGTTCATAACTACGTAGTAGGTATTCATTTTGACGTATCTGTCACACAAGAATGTTTGTACAATATTGTGCAAACAAAAAGAAAAATACAAATGAAAGAATGAAGCAAGATGGAATGAACCAATGAAATCTTTCATATTGAATTCGTTGACGTTTCCAACTGACACATAAATATAGAATATACCCTACACACCTGTCAATTGAAGGTGAAGTTACAGGTTTCTAACAAAATAATGGATGCAAAGGATTAATAATTGCTTTCAACATTTCTAGCCGATGACATCTCTCATAAATTGAGACAAAGTACAAGCATTAGAGGAAATATTGTAACAAACTTTATTCGTTTGTAGATTTTGGCCTTATTTCGGTTTAGTTTTCAAAAAATTGCTTATTGTCTCACAAAAACAAAGTTCCATTCTTCAGTTCTTAAAAAATTACTGTATTATTGAATTTTCGCATTCTTTTTTGTGTTTAGTAAGATAACTAAAAATCAATACACTTATATAAAAAATCTACCTAAACAAATTACTTATCAAAAACAAAAGGACCCGAAAAACAAAAAAAAAAAAACAAAATGCTCATGAATTGGGTCAATCACTGAATTATGACAAATAAATAATTGTAAGAATGGAATGATTTTTTGCAAAGCTATGGTTTGGTGACCGAAGTGAAAAAAACTCTCAACAAACACTCATTATTGGTTATCACTGACTTATAATCATTGGTCAACCTAAATCTAACCAAGGATTTAACCAGCTGTGAACAGACCGGCCCTTGGTATAGGCTAAACTCCAAGCCATTCGTTTTTAAGGTTCCGTACCCAAAGGGAATAAACGGAACCTTATTAGTTTCGCTCGGATGTCTCTCCGTCTGTCTGTCTATCCGAACCCACTAAGCCAATTTTGTTTCTGTACTTTCCAGTAACAGAAACGGGTGATTGTTAGATCACCCACAAGCCAAGCTGTCACATGGAAATAACCCAAGTGCAAAGAATCACTCTTTACCAGGTATTGAATGTAAAAAAGCTCGCTTAAGCACAGTTATAGATGTGGGTCTATGTACCTTTTAGTTAAACGATTTAAAAACTTGTTACTTTCGGGTTCATCAGAAATCAAATCCGAAATCTTGAAACACTCTTCCATATGTATTATTTTGGCACTTACTTTGTGCAAATCGTTTACGGCGAACTCCTATCTCAACTTTTATATTTTTCTCCATGTTAAAGCGGAAAACCATTCGGCTTCCGCTTAATGGACTTTGATTAATTTTATTACTAGCAGTTGCTGAAACTCTCCGGTTTTAATTAACAGATCATAAAGTAAGCCGGCCGACAGTATCCATCAAACTTTGATGGATTTAATTTCATCAGAGCTTACCTTCCGGTATGGAACGGTTATGTAATTCAAGTGCACAACCTTGAATGTCATTTAGCTGCAGCCTGCGACTTTCTAGTTCAACCCCTCTGTGTGGGGTTTATTTGCACACGCTTCGCTTCGGTGATTTTCGTTGCAAAAGCTTCCGATGATATCATTATCCCTCTGGGGATTTCATCTAACTGCGAAATAGTTTCGCCAGTGGGCGGATGTAATATGCGACTTTTCTATCGCGAATTCACTTCAACCCCCATACACATGGTATGCACATTATAAGTTCTATTTTCATATTGGTAATGCTAATGATGATCACATCGATGTTATTGTTCAGAACGCAATTGGAAAAACAACTGCCGCTGTACAGTACGTATAATTTTTGTACAATGTGTGGACAGTTGTTTGGTTTTGCAATTATAAACAATTTGATAACAACTATTTGAACAGCAATTAGTCAGATCAATCATTAGTGTCAGTTAAGAATTTCTCTGTTGACTTTGAATGGACCATTAGATCAGAGGACTTTATGCTGGTAGTTCACATACGCCAAGTTCTGGAGTGGTTCTTCAATTTGGTTGAGATTTGAGGCAGTTCCACCTTTTAAATTAGCTTTATGCTAAAATCATTCCTACTTTCAGCCGTTTATGATTAATTGTCAAAGGGACTATTTCCCCAACTGTATTATCTGCCTTTATAAAAACAGTCAAACAGGCAGATAGGGTTTATTTTATTATTGTTCAATTAGGTTCTACGATAAATACCTACACATAGTAAGATAATTTCATATGCTAATTGCACTTGAGTGTTTCGTCATTCGGCACAAACGAAACCGCAAATTTATTCGTAGCCATTTTAAATCTTGACACCTTATTCGTACGTGCAAATGCAAACTATTGCCGACAATAATGCAAATTGACAGCGAGTGTGAGCGGCTTAAAATTGGTAAACGCATAAGACTGGTTATAAATAGCGGTGTAAAACAAAAGCAACTAGAATGCAAATTATTTTTAATCTTTAGGTCGAACTTTAGAGGTTTTGTCACGCCGCGCTATTAGGTATGTCGATTGCATAAATGTATGTTTAAGAAACAAATTGTCAAGTGCTGAATTCATTCTTTTGGTCAGCTAAGATCGTTGCTTAGTAAATTAATTGAATTCTAGTATTTCTAATTTCTTTGGATTTTTTTTAAACTTGTAAACTTAACAAGTCAAACAAGAAAAGAAGTCACGGAGTTAAAGTTTTTTTTTGAAACTGGCAACACTTGCTGGGTATATAAAATGTTACAAAATTTCCAAGTAATTGATAGGAAGTAGTTTTAATTTTCAAAACGGTGTCGTCCTTGTTGTCAAAATGTAATAATTTTGACAGGAAAAATTAAAGAAGGCACAAAACAAATCACATCAATTTCCAAATGACACACAACAAAAGACAAATGTATTTTGTTTTTAAATTTGACATAACGTAGGCTTAAATCGGGTTAAAATCGGTTTAAAGTATTTTAAATCCACGTTTAAACGGATCTTTTATCCAGAGGGTTTATGATTGGCATTTATTGGTATTAAAATGAACATTTGTTTTGTTGTCGCACATACACATTTTCTGTTTCGTGCGAACCAACTTACAAACACATGAAAACCAATTTAACAGTCACAAGTCATTCCCAAATACATTACACACTGGGACTTACTAATAATCATTTTTAACCTTCACACTAAATATTTGGCGTTTCTCTGCGCTTCGTGTATTGATTTGAAAATTCCTGTTTGTCTTTCAGTCTAGAGTCGACTCCATTTTCACCCTTCTTTTTTTAAAGAAAACCTATAGATGGAAGCGGCTGCAGCAAACAAGTTAAACACTACAGAAAGTTGCATTGCACTGCCACCCAAAGAGCTATTTACTCACCCTCACCTCTGTAAAACGTACGTGATAACGTGTGAGGAAATGACGATAATGAGCTCAAATCTTGAAATGCACTTCAAACCACTTGCGTCATCAAACGTCAACCCCACTTTCGCTTTGCAATGCCAAAGTGTTACTTAATAGCGACATTTTGTTTTATTTGTTATGGCTTGTGTTTACGAAAATAAATTATTAACATCGCACACCGGCTGAAGAAGATCGTAAATTTGCCTCTTCGATGTTAATGTATGGTTGAAGTACGTGCTAGTCGGCACTTATCCAAGACGAACACACAAACGGCAAGTACCCAAGATGATTGACGGAACTTTGGAGACAAACCTCTCGATGTCGCTAGTGGTTATGTATAAGAAACTAGAAAAATATGCACGCGCAGAATTGTGATTATAATTATATTCTGCATCTGTATTTACGCATGATTTTTATATTTGATGAATGGTTGGATGAACCCAAGGCATAATTGTCAGCCTTTGAGGAGGATAACAAAGTGCATTTGGGTTGACATTACCAGCTGGCGGCGCACTTTGTCTGCCGAACATAATAATGATTCATCTTCATCTGGAGGAACCAAGATAATAATACCTACAAAGAACACTTGCCGTCGGTGTTCTGTGGAAGATCCTTGATTGGGTTATATTTTTTTTTTTTTTTTGCATTTTTGAACAACGAAATTCTTCTTGGAACATCTGCAGTATGCTGAGGTGTAGCCTTGTGCCACAGGTTCGTGCTGGCGCACATGTTCGATTCCATCAAATGGAAGGAGGTGTTTTGTATTTTTTTTGTGTTCTTTAAATTCTTTTCGATTGAATCTGTTTTATTTTCGGGATTGAATTTGATGGGTGTGGACGGTAGGTAACCAGCTGCCGCAGGTGATCGGATAGGTACCTACCTGTCTGTGGATACATTTTCGTTTCGTGGTTTGATGCACCAGCAGCTTTCCTTGAAGGGAATTGAATTATTGTGCTGGTCCGTAGGTACATTTACAAACAAATAAGTAGAATGTAGGTTATGGTATAGGTAGTCGATGCAACCAATAGTCCATAAGTTCAGGGGACGAATTACGTCACTGAATTTTGTCGATTTTACAAGCAAAACAATAACAAATTCAGTCACGTTTTATACTCTATCACGGATGCAGTAGTTCAACCCCTGATTGCCTAGTGGTAGGAACTATGTACCTAGGTAGTTTTATTTAGGAATTGAAAGTGTGATTTCATTTCACATAAAGCAGGATAAACAGGATAATACCTATGCATTTAAATAACAAAACGCACTTTTTAAACGATTTCACGAAGGAAGTTATAGGTATAGTAGGATGGAAGGTAGGTACCCTCTTCCTGGTTATATATGGAAATTAGAATCTAAATTGAAAACAACATTGGTAAAGGTAAAGGTTAGTTGACAGGACTCTTGGTATCTTATCCGCAGACGCCGAAGGAAACACCAATTTATTTTCATTTTCGTGTCGTAAAAGTGGATTTTTCTTTTCTTACTGATCTCAAATCCTTGAAATTGAGTACCTAGGTACCTCCTTGGGAGTTGGAATTGGAACTACTTTGCTTAAGAAACTTCATAAAAAATAGTGGTCCCTGACGTAGGTACCTACCTATTCTTTGCGCTTTCACATTGGTTCGTTTTTATTTTTAATTTTGGGACGAATAAAAATGACCTATACCTACAATGCATCCCGAGTCGGAACTGCTGGTCTGAGAATCTTTTTCAAGCCTTTTACCTATACCTACCCAATTTCTATTGAATATTTATCAGAAGTTGGTGGGAGGTGGCGCATCGAAAAAAAGCCCCAAATTGGCTTTTGTGTTCTTCCGGGAATCGGGTTAGAATCCTATAGTTCAGTGAACTAATCACAAAGTCACTGTGCGCGCACAGGAGTCATTATGAGAGAAATGTGTAGTGGAAAGCGGACCCGCTGCAAAAGGCACGAATTTAAAAGTCAGTTCAAAGCCCTCCTATTGAAACTATATTTGTTCACAGTTCACAGCTTTGAATTCACTATTCAATATTTTTGTCAGCTCGTGCGAGTTCAAGGTGCAATTGCAACTATTTTCAGACGGTAAAAGCCTTCACCATTTAGATAAGTAAACGAGTTTAACGTGAGTAGGCATCTACTCCCCATCAGAGTAAAATTGCTATGACAACCTGTATTCCCACCCAGCACGTGATTATAAAATTCTTAACGCCGCCAACTGACCATCGGTGAATGACAGCGACACGTTTTTCGACAACCACTGATGACTGTCACTGTCACAAGATCAATGACCCATAAGCTCGATGTATAGGCTGGTATTGGTATTTGGTATATGCACGCGGTATGCTTTTCACACTTGAAAACTTAATATCCCTTTATGACTCAGTCCAACCTTGTCTGCATGAATGCATTTGTATATCTTCCCGCCTGTGATAACATTATATACCTACCTCTACCTCTGTTTATATTATCGGTCAATCCAATCTATGACCGCTTCTAATCACAGCCTTTATCGCTTACTGACCTACCCCACTTGGAGCTTTTTTTTTTAGTTATCTACCTTGGTTGCAAAATCAACATTATATTTTATTGTGACAGACATCTTCGCAACAAAGAAACTCAAACAACCACCTTCACCCCCCACCACCATCAGCGAGACAGTTTCATCAGGGGCTGACGTCCGATTAAGTGCTTTATCCGTCCCGACCAAAAGCGACCCCTCTAAAACTGCACTAAACGAACACTACATGCAGCTACTGGTGGCGAGCTTTGCTTTGTGTTGTTCGCTTTTAGAATAGCAGGTGTTTTGCGCCACATAGGCCTTGCAAGGTCGTTCGATTACTATTACTGTTCAACGTCGCGGTCGTTTCCACTCAGCACCCACCCTTCCTCACGCTTGCATTCGAAAGACAGATAGATACAAACTCAAACTGGCGCTGAAAAGAAGCACGCTTATTAAATTTGGATTACAATTTTTGTTCGTTAATATAGAACAACTTTTTCAACTTGTTCTTGTTTGGGAAATAGGTACGTAGTACGGGTACTTTTCCGCAGTACAAAATTCTTCGCATGAGTCCACGAGCACCCCTTCAGATCGATACGAACGGCGCACAAGGTTCATAAGTGTATATGTATAAGTTGCTGTTTCTGTACCCGTTGTGATGATGTTATTGTTGCTCACTGCGTCGCTCTTTTATCTTGAAGTTATTCAGAAAAACATCTGAATCATTTGGCGGATTTTGTTTACGCTCTACACACACTGAAGAATGTGTAAGTATGTGAATTTAATTATAAATTTCGCATTCGTATTTATCTGATCTCTGATGGGTTGGCATTTGGTAACTGAAATTCACTAGATCTTGTTGTTTTTCAATTTCGAATAGGTACCTACCTTATCTACTCTCCGGCTTCCTCGTATCTCAGTTGTTTCGATTCTATTGTTTACAAACAATATTAGTTATCTCCCAGTTCAAACAAAAAACAAAAACAAAGAAAGTTTAGTTGGAAAATTTCCTTTGCATTTCTAATACAGATATTTTTATTTGTTCGTCTGTGAATCAAAATAAATTTACTTACTTAAAGTAAATTGAATTTTCGATTAACTAACATTCAGTGATGTGAACCGTGAAGGTCAACGAAGCCAAAATTCGTGTGAAAATAACAAAAGCAAAGTGTCTGGTGTCATCCATCCATCATTTGGGCAAAGCGCGGTAAGTGATTTAGATAAGAACTCACACAGGCAACGTTGCATTGTTTTATTTTTCAAGCCGATTGTTCATCATAAACAGAATAGTACCTACCTACCTAATTTGGTTAAGTTTAGAGCTGACGTCAAATGTCAAAAATTGCTCTCTGGCTTTTATATTTGGATGAAGTCACGTTCATGAAGACACCTACCGCAAATAAAAATATTTGTTAATTTCCTTGGAGTAGGTAATGCGTTGGTGTGCGTACGTAATGTGGTATACTAACACACCTATTCAGCTGGTGAGTCATTTTGACATAACTAAATGCATAGAGCTGCGTTTATTCGACAATTTGACACAACTCATTAACAGATCCACAATTTCCGTGTACTTAACAACTTAATAAGCTCATGCGGAAATGTTGATATAAAATCTGTCTTGCAATTTGTTTATTTGAGAATGTTAGCTGAAAAATGTCCTCTTGTCTCTTGGGATTTACAACATACTGTCAAATTTACTTAACACGCAATGGGGGGGCGTTCGCATACCTAGTTTATGTAAAACGTCAACTATATGTGACTGGAAAAAGTATGCTTGCGTTGGCTACTGAACTTGAATTGAATTGTTTTTGTATTCTCATGGTTTGCTTTGAATTTTGACACTTCGAAATGTCAACTGAGTTTGCAGCACTGTTTTCCTGGCTAGATTTGTTGGTCTACCCCCTGCTTACATTTTGACTTACAAAACTATTCACGTGACCAATCTGGGCCAATGAAAAATGAAATGCATCAAATCAGTCAGCTTTCATACTAGAAATCTGAAAATCACCATTGTCTCACACAAAACACAATGCAACTAACACCTTGTATTGTGGGCAGTGGTCAATTTTTGCTCTCAGCTGTCACTGGATGTATTATGGGCTCGTGGCTGGAAATTAATGTAGTTTTCCATTGGGATTTTCGGATTTCGCTCTCAGATTTTAGATTTTTCGTGCCCAATGGAACATAAAACGAGATTTTTCTTTCTTTGCATTTGTGGTGCGTGTTTTAAATGTCAGCTTTTTCTTAAATTGTAATTTAGGCCTATAAAAATTCACTCAATTTAGGTTGATATTCCGGCAGCCAAATGTAAATGTTTCCCTAATTTTCACAGTCTTCTCTTCTAAATAAATAATTAATACCACACTTTAAAGTTTGACAAAAGATAACTGTTTTGGGGTTAGTGTAAGTAGGTGTGGATCTTGCTTAGATATCGAGATTCGCCAAATAGCTTAATGTTAAAACTAGATTGGTCGTTTATGTCAATTTCACTACGTCAGACATACAATAGAAATATCAACTAAGTATACTTAGTAGAGATAAAGTTTGTTAATTTTGTCGGCTGGAAATAAAACTGTTCACGTGATAAATATTATAGCCCAATACAAATTCATCCACATTACACCAGCCATCTGTCAGACTTAGTCATTTTGAGTTTTTAACGTCTCCAATTCATAGAAATAAACAATGGGGTTCTTAGTGGTGCCGTGACATAAGGCCAAGCGTCATAAGGCCAAATCTCGAAATTTGGCCTTATGTCCCTTTGTGAAAGTGACAAAAAGCCAAAATTCTAGCATTTGGTAATATGACACTTTGAGAAAGTGTCATAAGGCCAAACTAGTTTTTGACATTAGGCCAAATGAACCAACAACAACCCACTTGAAGTGGGTAATAGCATCCCCAACATTTTATGAAATTATTTCCCACCTACAATTCGAGAATTTGTTGATGTTAACTGGAAAACAAAATCAAATTATTTGCATACACCCAAACTCGCAACTACTTCCACCCCTAAACAGAGAATTCAAGCAGGGGGGTTGCAGGGGGGCAGCATGCCCCTGCCCCCTATACATTTTCCACTGTTTATATTAATTGTATAGTACGATGATAAGAAAAATCACAAAACCCAAAGTGACATAGTGCCAAATTGGCTTTATGACACTTTACCTAAGCGACATTATGCCAAATGCAATAATTCGGCCTAGTGTCACTTTCACAAATTTCGAGATTTGGCCTTATGACACTTGGCCTTATGTCACGGCACCGTTCTTAGTTTAAGTAACCGACATAATATCACTGATTATAAATACATACATCGGTAATGAACGTTATACATTCTTCTTAATAGTTAAGTAAGGCTTAACTTAAATTTAATTACTTTTCAAAAATAGGATTCGGGTTTTTTGGCAAGCACCCTTTTTGTAACTTAGTTAGCCGAGACATAAAAATCAAATGCCAGACCTTAATTTCTGTTTGCGCAGCTGGTAGACACGATTTGATTGCATTTTGATTGGTCTCGTGGGACGTGTGTACGTACTCTATATAAGAATGAGTTTAGAACTATTTCAGCCCGAAAAACCAAGTTCCCAAATATCTACCCACCTAAATAACAATCAAAAAAAATAAAATAAAGTACCTATATATTCTTATCTGTCTATCTCTATAGATTGTGAGTAGGTATCTATGTATATTAAAAATAAATTGGTATTTTTAAACGTCACCACGGTAATCATTTTCTCAATCAAACCAAAATCCAATTGTCAAAAATTAAAGTCATGGTTTCGTATTAGATATTTTAGATAAGAGGACGTATACCTAGGTACCTCCTCCACTTCAATATGTTTTTATTACGCACAAGAAAATATAAAAAGAGCGTGTCCAAATAACATATAGCTATGAAGAGTAGAGGTGCCTACCGAGACCGACATTTGGACCGTGACAATGTCGAATCGAATTCCATACACACAGACACAATTCGATCGTTACTCTCGGTCCCAATTTCGAAACCAAATGATTTCCCTTTGTCTGCTCCCCAACGGAAGTTGCTCCGTATCAACTGTTTACTTTTGATCATTCATTTATTGACATTGTAATGGATATATCCGGCTACTCCCGTCCCATTGATAAAAAGAGCAAGAAACGGAAGTATTAAGATGTCTCATACTTATTGGAAATTGGAATTTTGTGTAGAGAAATCCACTGAGAAATAGTTAACATAAGAATTCTCACACTTTGTTGCTGATGCGCACTTGCGCAGAGAATGCCGTGAAAAAGGTTCTTAAACGAAAGTTGTAAATACCTAAGCTGTTCTTGGGTAAATTGTCAATGGAAGCTGGCAACAAAATACGGCTTTCGTCAAGTTATCGTAAGAGATACAAGCAAAATGTTTATTTACCAAGCCTAAAGTCTTTGTACCTACTATTATTGTTACGGGAGCTATTCTTGTTCTTCGGCTTCGGGTAGACTTAAGTGGTGTTAGATGAAATTGTCCATGTTAACGAAATAAGAACAGTGGAAAGGGTGGACTTAAAAAGGGAGGTAATGTACCTATACTTATCTAATCTTTCTTCATTTGAGCGTTTTGTTTTAAGGTGTGTTAACATTTTTCGAAATCTTCACTGAATGTGTCTCCGACTTGATTTACGGCGCTTTTTGGGAGACGAGAAATCTACCCATTTAGGTAGGTGCCTATAGCTAAACACAACACATAGGTACACCATGAGAACTCCTCCCACCGAGAGAAAGGTGTAGCCAAATTTATCCTACATGACAGATAATCTCCTTGTTAAAAATATTATAGCTCTTTTAACGGGTCAACAAACTTTTTATGACATTTTAACCAAAAATGCAGAATAAGTGTCAAATAAATGCCATTACTCTTCCCAAAAAAAAACCTTAAAAGGAAACAAACTCTCGAAGACAATTTAAATTAAGGTAGGTAGGTATAGGTACACTCGAACTCGATTCGATACACCACAGTTTCCGCTTCATTCTTTATTCCCCTGACATGACGCTCCCGTTCCCGGCAATGTCTGCTAAGGAAAACAGCTGCTCCAGGTGCGATGTCGGCAGACTGCAAACCGAAAACAATAACAAAGAAATGAAAAAAAGACAGACCCCGACTTTCGGCGCAGCCTAATCAATGTACCGACATCGAAAAACATTTAAATTGTCCATCCCCGCATGGCGCATGGAATACGTTTTTGTTGTCCTAGCCTCGTCCTTCTGTCGTGTCAAACAACTTACCTACGTAGCTACTCCTATGTAAATACATTTGGTTGGTTTGTATATAGTTGCGTTGTCCAAGTCGAAGCCTTCCCGGCTTACCCTCTATTGCCACCTTTGCCCATGCCGTCATCCGGTTCTTCACCTCTCCCCCATCATGTTTGTTATCATGCCCAAACATAATGACAACGTTCCGATTGGCATGCGCCATCACCGCTGCCGCCATATAATTATGCTGTTTCTACTTGAAGCCAAAAACCAACAACAAGGTTCATCCCCGGCCCCCCACACTAATTTCTCTGATGCATGTCCGTTGCTGTGTGCACCCAAGAAGATCCTTTTGTGACGCTGCATTGCAGCAGTGTTAGTGTGTGTATACTACAGAAATTGTGTAGTAGTGAAGTAGTATTTGTAATCGGCGTAGAGTTGTGTATGGTATAAATGAATTTTTATCCGTTCATCATATCGCAGCGATGAGGAATGCGTACGCAAGATGGCGTAGTGGGTGAGAGGAGTGTTGGTTTTTCTTCTTTTTTTTTTTCATGCGGCTTTAACCATTTTTACGTTTCCACTCGAGTTGAATGAAAAATTATGTGTATATTCGTTGAGGGGATGAACTTGGCAGCAGTAGCGCAGATGCATTTTCTTTGATGCGGGGTTAGTAGGTGCCTACCTACCCAAATTTTCAGATTTTCAACAAACATTGAAAGAAAATGCCCTTACTTAGCTATGGGGGCGAATTCGGAATTCCCGGCAACAGATTGACCTTGTGTAAAAATTGTACCAGTACCTAGTAGAACTCTCCCGCATTATTTACATTTTATAGGTTAGGTACGTGCATTCGGGTAACTGGAGGAGTTAAGGTAGTTTACCTACTTAGGAAAGCTTTTTAAGAAAATAAATAAAGAAATACCTAACTTCTTTTAGGCCCACTGAATTTTTATCAGCTGCATCATACTCCGTTTAATGGAGATTTAAGTTTTATGTGTACGTAGGTACCTAGCTAGTTGACGCCGTATTTCAGGTTCTTCTAAGGGCCACTTTGCTTTAGTTAGCGCACTATACAATTACCTCGTACGAATTTGTCAAAATTAAATACGCGCAATACTACTCCGCATGACGTATGCGCTAAATAATAGTTGAAAATTGGGGACATTCAAACATCTAGTTTAGTAAGTCTGACAACTAACTTGACTTGTCTTAGTTTTCATTGGCCTTAATTCGTCACATGAACAGTTTTGCTTTGTTTTCAGTTGAAGAATATGGATACGTAGCCGACAATCTAGTTAAAAATTTCGTGACTGTGAATTTCGTACTACTAAGTTGTCAGTTTGTATATGTAACTGACCAACCGATCTAGTTTTTGCTTACAGGGTCCATCTAGTCCAGATCAATCTAGTCGATTTAAGAACATTGCTAGGTGCCCATTGGTAAACGTTTAGGTGTATTTTATTTTGACAGTGATGTATGATTACATCCTGAAGCATCACGTTCTAATTCAGCAGTAAAACATTGTTTCATATATTTGATCTTCTCGTACCATACTAGTTCGTAGTTCCGCTACTTAGAAATTGATCTTGCTATTTACCAACCTCAGTTTCACGTTTTGAGTTTGTTCCCTGCAAACTTAAGCACTCATTAAAATTATGTCTCCAAAGATAAAATTAGCAAAGCATTTAAGCCGAGCAGTACCTATCTACAATTTGTACTAAATTTGATCAGGTTTTGTTCCCCACAAAATATACAAAATCCGCCATACCAATAATCATTTTTAGTGTCCAGACTAAATTTTTCGAACTCACAATGGCGAAATTTTCCATACAAAATTGTATATTGTGACCTAGAAAATATTTAGTGTGGAGGTTAGAAATGATTATTAGTAAGGCCCAATGTCTCTACAAAATTTAAGCTGGTGAATAATTGTACAAAAACATTTTTCGAAGGCTCTATATTTGATAGATCAAGAACAGAAAAATATGTGCTCCCGTTGCAACTTTAAGCAAGAGCACTTCAAACAAAAAATATGTTGTTCGATTCTTATTTCACCTAATAAAATTTTCTAAAATATACACATTTCAACGCGGAACATTTGGAAACGACTTTCGTGGGAACACAAAGTTAAAAACAATCAGGGCAAAGACAACGGACATGAGCACCATCTCTTTAAGAGGTGTATTTTTTTGTTTTGCTAAAGTAGATATTGTACTGTCTAATCTAAATTATTGCGGTTTCGATTTGCTTTCATCTCATAAGTAAAGTTATTCTTTTTATTTGTCGAAAAATAGCTATGTGTAGATGAGGAATCAAATTAAATTTCACATACAATGGACATTTAAAATTGTGATGTTGAGGAATGTACGTATCTCCAAGAATTTTTATTATTTTTTAGAAGCTAGATTCAAGCTAGAAATCTGACTATATTTGAGTAACTAAGAACTTGAAACTTTATTACTTTTGGTGGCAAATTCCATCGATTCCTTGGCCGCTTTCCACTTACCAACCAGTTTTTATTGCTGCGCTTTTTTTAATACAACTTTACAGAGCCAAACAAAGCCAGTAATGCGCCAAACAACGGTGAAGTCTAAGTCGAATGTCATACCAGCTGCGTATACTGCGGTTCGTCAACCGCCACAAACAACTTATGTAGGTAGGTACTATTAGGTACATCGACGCCTTTTAAGTCATTCTTATGAACCGTTTTATTGGGTTTCTTTTAAATTGATGACACTTTCCCAAACATAACTGCGTCGCCGGAATAAGCGATTCGTGTTTTATATTATTCATGATAGGTATAGCTTTTCAATTCAGGGACATAAAGTCCGCAATCCGCTTTCAAGTCGCTTAATATTATTCTTGTCATTTACATTAAAAAATAATGATTTCTTGTGCATGAACTGCAAAATAAACATTTAGCTGGCAACCATTTATCAGACAACGCCGAATATTTATTTTAACAGAAAAAAAAGAAATGTAATCGGGACCCAAACTGATTTTTTTTAAAACCAAGCGGAAAGAAAAATTTTTACAAGGGTTGAACGTATAATCGATAAGTGTAGGTAATAGGTCATTCATTTGACGCAGGATCTTTCACTGGAAAGTAACCTGTCAAAAGTTGTTATTTCATAAAAGAAAAATTGCTTGATAAGTTATATCTTAGTTGCAGTATCTAACAATCTTTAGAAGGGTAGTGTTTTTAGACAGTAAAAATCTGACACTACTATGAGAACGCGCTTGCTATTCTCATAGTGTCTTTGGAAGATTTTCACCTACACTCGCATAAAAAAAAAATAAAATTTGACGTAAATTTGGTTCTATGGAGTTTGAAGTTTGCTTAATGCGTTAATAGTGTCAGTCATTGTCATTAAAACACAGGTCACTAATTTATTTATTCATATCTTTTGAGAAAGTGTTTTTTTATTTTTTTATTTTTTGTTGTGATTTTACAGCATCTCCATATTATAAAATATTTTAGATGACGTTTAGGGTAGAGTAGCCGGCGAATCTAGTCAATAAATTCTCTACTAAGTATTAAGTTGTCAGTCTGCATAGGTGGCTGAAGTAGGAAAAGTGACGTTCCCGACCAATCTAGTTTTTGCGTTCAGGTAACATCTGTCATAAATGTCAACTGAACTGTTCATGTGACGAAGATAGACCAATGAAAAATGATACCCATCAAGCCAGGCAACTATTAGACTTACGGAACTAGTTACTTGAACGTTCCTAAATGTGTAGGTATTATAATATGGTGAATAATCAAATTCGCATTACCCAACTAGCTAGTTATCGTCAGATAGCATAGACAAACTGCAGTTGATCAGTTTTGCGATGCATTTGGGGTTATGGACTCTATCGGGCAAATATCTAAGTCACTTTTTGTTATTTTGGTGGGAATTGGAAATAGGTAAAAACCTCCTCTGGCTAACTGCAAGGCAGGGGTACAAATACCACAATACCAACCAAAGAGCAGGGGGCAGATTCTGATGTAAGGCGAAACGATCAAACGTTTTCGTGTGCACGAAGAAAGTTGCTTGTGTGACATATGGCCCATCATTCGTGCGCACGAAAACGTTTGATCGTTTCGCCTTACGGAATCTGGCCCCAGAATTTGACATTTAATTTGAATGGTCCTAGCTTAAGGACTATTCACACGAAAGCAGCTACCCTCGAATCAGGGGTAATACGTAACTGATTTTGTTATTGTTTTGCTTGTAAAATGACCCGAATTCAGTGATGTATGGAGTATGGCTCGCTCATGAATGCGGTAATTTGGCGAATCGGCCCCATGTTTAATCGTTGAAGGTTAAGTTCGAACGAATTTTTCATTCTTGGGTTTGTGGTGGATAGCAACTGTGGATTGTGAATAAAGTGTGACAGTTCATGGCTAGAATCTTCAAATTCGCGGGAAAGTACCTACCTGTAAATGTCTACAAATCAATTGAGACGCAGGTTTTTTTTTAAGATAAGATTTTGGGCTAATAAAATGTAATGCTTTTGCCTTAGAACAAATAACAACTTTCAATTCATAAATTGAGTTGTTTACAATTCGCCTATTCGCAGTTCGCGCTCATGTGAATAGTCCTGTAGATTTGTTTGTCATGTTTCGTAGATTTTATACCAATCTGAGGAAAAGGTCGATGGTTCCAACTTGTGAACATTACAAAATCAGTTTCTACTCATACGAAACCATAAAATGCTACGATTTTGACATTTCGTCTGAGCAAAATACATTGCTTGATTGTTCTTATACAACCCAACGTAATTTCCACTCCAAAGCAGATCCCCCTAAGAATACAAGTCTTACTACGCCAATGTGAATTTCCATTCGGTCGATAGTGAGCAAGAACGGCGCACAACAGTAGTATTGCGTATGTGTGATTCGTCGCACGTCACCAATCACGGTAGTATTGTGTTGTATAGCAATACTACCCAACAAATTCCAATCATCTCGCCTTTACTTGATCTCTTATCTCCCTCTGCCTCATTTCCATGCCACGGGCACGGCGATTCACTCCATTCAGCTAGCGCGCATACACACTCGCACACATCCGGGGAAAATGCTGGTTGGTACTTTGGTCGCCAGCCAACACAACAAAACCAGCGGGAAAATCTTAAATACAAAAACAACTTTACCGAGGGAGGTCGAATACGAAACGAAAACGACTTCGTCGACTTAGCTTCCATCGTCGACTCAGAAATTTTCAACAAAAGCGATTAGTGGTATTTTTCAGTTCAACGTGCACTCTGTTAGATAATGGTGTTTCGTACTCTCTCTCATTGTATATTTATTGCAGTATTTATAAATTTATAGTTATGAACAAATAGTTTTGTTTGTACCGTGTGTTTTGATCATTAAGTCAGATTCAAGTAATTTTCCTTGTAAATATATTCTTAACAAAAAAAAAAGAAACTTTTTCTCTCGAATGGCTCGCAACGTGAATCTCTTCATTAAACATTAACGACGACCTAACCGCGTATCGAAAAGATTTGCAATTTTAAAGGTAGGTTAACGTTGGATATAGTTTTCTAGTTAATTTTCGTTTTAACCCATAAAAAATCTATAGAAAGTGATGATGGCGTACAAAAGAAAATAATGAAAAATTTGTATTTGCCATTGAGTGCGATAATAAATATATATGTATATATATAGTAGACCAGACAGTGTGTGTGATCGTTTTTAGTGTAAAAAAACATGGCTGCCTTTCGCTCGTTTGTAAGCGCTGACGGAGGGGAAACTCAAACTCGTGAAAAAATCAATAAATTCGCCTGGTTGTGTGCTGATTTTATATCCTTTTCTCAAAATTTCATATCTACCTGCGAATTGTTCAGAAAACTTCTTCATAACCTATAAGTTGTAGACGAAAATTCGGGTGAAAAATGTAATTTTTAATTGATGTGGGAAAAAATATGCTCCACTAAAAATTAGTTATTCTATCTATCTCTTACCGCAACCCCACTTATGTATAAAACATACTTCGTTGTTGTTTCCCTCTCCCCTACCACTTTGGTTTGGTTTCTTTTTCCCACTACCCAGTGAACAGAGTGATGTATAATTTTGTCTGTATATGCTATTTCGCTGTGTGACACAAAAGTACTTTGCGACGTTGTAGGGTTTCATTGTTTTTTGTTGAAAATGTAGGGGCCGAATCGCCAGGATTTCACCATTTTCCTGGTGAATTTTTGAAAACTTACGTTAATCCGGAGTTTTTTATTCTTTTTTTATTTTTATTGGAGGCCCCGGTTTGTTCCACTTCGATCTATGCAAAAATAAAGATCCCAACCGCTAAACCGACAGAAATATAAAATTCTGAATATGGTCCATTTTTGTTTGTTTTTGGGTATATAGGACTTAAAAACAAACTCCAATCAGCGAAAGGTGTGGCAACGTATGTCAACAACCTCCTCCGAGTCAGTCTGACATTATGGCATTGATCAAGTTGTTTTTTCTCTGTTTTGCTTTAATCTCAATTTGGGGAGATTTCTCGTGAAATCGTGTCCAAGGGCCCGGTTCTGGGACAAATATTCGGGTTTACTGGTGAATGCAACCTTTACGTGGTGGAAAAGTGTAGTGTAGTAGTAAAAGTAGTGTGGTAGACGCAACACGTTACAAGTATTATTTTACGAATTTTCGTAGTGACTTTTGAGGGCGAAAAATGTAGTGAAAACGCTACAATTGTAGTAGGGGGGCAACGCTGGTTATTAGTATTTTGTTTACTCGCTTTATAAAGTCGCATATCATTTTATTAAGCTTAAGTAAATGCAAGTGGTATAATATACATGTTTAAGTTAAGATAAATACGTCTCATGTTAAAATGGAACATGAGTGCTTGTACTTTATAATTGGATACGGATTACTTTTAGAAAATCACCATTTCGCTCACCATATACGAGGCAGAAGTCGGCCTTCACTGGATTTAAAGATATATGAATCTGCTCAAATAAAACTATAAACCGAAAGATAAGATTTCTTTGTATAGGAAAAAAATAGTACGAAGAAATCAATTTTCTCTTGCATTGATAAAAAGGCCTTTGTAAATCCCATGGGAAAACTAGGATTTCCAATCACTCTCGACAACAGTCGCAAAAAACCTTTATTTTTGTGCAAGAGTCAAGTTAATCGTAGGAAAACCTAAAGAGTTAACTACTTATATGAATTATGTGGACTTAAGGGTACCATAAATGGTGCAAAGTCCATTTAAGCCCAGTCAAGTCACTTATCCCACGTCGGGACCCACAACTTCAATTGTTAATTGGTATTAGCTTCAGCTACATTACTCCAATGCATTTCAGGAAACTTATTTTGCTGCCAATATTTGCCAAGTGACACTTGAAACTAATGTCAAACTTCATATAATAAAAATCGACATTTTGTAGATACGTTAGAGGTTGGACCCTAGGCATTTATGCTAGATGTCGAATTGTTTTACATGTATGGATCTTGGCTAAACGCTAGATGAACGGAATACCTCCTCACTATTTGCCTTCAATTAGTGTAGAGACGAGTGCCGTCTCTTTGTGACAGATGACTAAAACTGTTCTGAAAACAAACTGAATTTATTATTTGATAAGACTTAAGAGCCCCTTTAGGTCATAGAATGGAGCCAACAAGACGGAAGGTACCATCGATAAGTCGCTTCTTGAGAGCTGTTTGATATATTGAACAACGGCATTTTACCCCATCTGAAATGTCATTCAAAATACCTAGATATGCGTTAGAAAACTGTGGACTCACGATTGTCTTCTAGAGTTGACAGTATGAATGTGCTCAGCATACCTTCTGCGAACTAACCTATTGCATTTTCAAAATTGATAAGCTTTCGTCAAAATGGTGACAAATCCATTTTCTCATTTCATGTTTATAGAAATGAATTTAAACGAACGCAATCAGAATTCCTAGAAGTTTACAGATAATACTCGTACCTACTCTGTGCCTTTCCAAAGAAAAACACTGTCGGAACGTGCTTAACAGCGCTTCTAGTTTCCGGTCGTTTAGCTGACTCAATTCATCGCAAATATGTACCTACCTCGTTATCGTTATATTAAAAACTACAATGCAACTAAAACATGCAAACTCGTATCTGGCAATTCTTCGATTTCTTGGAATTCGCATTCAAGCGTTCAATTGAATTGGACATTGTACCCATCCTATAGCCATGCACAGGCACACATAATGTCTATATATAATATTGCTCCCGAAGAAGAAAAGACCTCACAAGGCATTTCGAATGTGTACTCGTTTTTATGCTGTGAGTACCTCTTGTACGTCTCCTCTCCTCCGTCCTCCTCCCGCTCTTGTTTGTTGCGGTTGCTAAGGCTATAATGCCTTTGCAACATACAACATCGTGAGTTGTGGTGGTCTGTCTCCTCTGCTCCTTCTTTGGGGAGTAGTCGGAGTTGTTAATCTTTTTTTTCACGATTTTTCCGTTCAAAGCTGCATGACTGCATACCTTTCGGTGGTCGTTGTCGGCCAGGAAAAGAAGTCGTGTTCAAGCGCAGCACACACTAGATTGGTATCATTGATGAAGCCAGGGAGAAGTAGGCCCACAGCAGACCATAATTGTGGAGGCCCTTCGCGGCGCGATTTATATCCACACAGCGTGAGAGACTTGCTGCCTCCTCTTGTTCCTCCACACCGAACACCGAACTGCCATCGTACATACTGTGAGAAAGTTAGAATGGAATGCTGTCAAACTACTGCCGATGCTGTTGCTGCATGAGAAAAAGGCAAAAAACCAACACAAATCAAGCAGCTAAACCACAGAGGACGATGGGATACAAAAAACCATCAATGGATAGAGAATTGGTTGAGAAAAACGACTGGCTTGGTACAGATTTCGGTCCAGAGTCCATTCGCTAGACAGAGATCCAACCAACAAAAGAACACAAGAAGACGAAATAATAAAAAAAAAGAAACAACAGCTCAGGAATGCAGTTCTTCCACTTTGTGTGGTGGGTTCAACTTCAAACGAAGTACAAGAAGTACACTCTTGAAGCGTGATTTTCAACTTTTTTTTTTTTGTTTTCCTTTCCGTCGCTTGCTGCTATTGCTGCAGCAGCAACATAAGACGGGTTCTTGTATGTTGTGCATACATTGCGCTTACTGTGAGAATGGAATGCGGGCGCGATAGGAATCGAGATTTTTTATAAGTATGACCACCGACCCAACAATGAAAGACGAGAGTTCTGAGAAAAACCTATTATCTCTGTGCCAACACACTATTGCACTGCATTCCATTCTAGTTGTGCTCTGGGGGGACTAATGCTGTATCGGCAAAGTTCAATCGATTGGGAAAATTCTCTGTTTTGCTATGTCTTCGTGTTCTTTAGGAATGTCTTTGAGATGAGTTTTTCTAGTTTTTTTTTGTTGTATCTTAAATAGGCATCTCTAATCCGGCGGCTGGACCATTAATGAGTATTGTTGTCAAGATGCACTGGTGAGGGCGGCGCACAGTCCAGACAGAGAGGAAGAAATACTCTATGAATTATGTTAAGGTCAAATATCAGATGGTTTTTTTTTTCTTTCTGTCATCCTCTTTCGAACATGTTCTTAAGATTATTCTTATTAGTTCTGGGAAATTCCATTTAGAAGTTGAAATGCGTCGGACGTAACCAGACCACCAGCGTTGTATACCGAAATGCTTTTCCAATGGGATATGCAGTTGCGTAACGAATGACATCAGCTCCACTTTAAAGTGCCTGGCAAATATTTGCTAATTGGGTTTTGTGAAGCTGTCAGGTAAATTCTTTATCACTCTAGCAATATGTTTTGCAATGTACTCAGGGCAAAGCTGTACAAAAATTATCAGTACTGCGTCAATTTCACACAATCTTCTCAACCTATCGGAGATAATTTTAAATTGAAAAGATAGCGTTTGTTTCTTTACTTAAGTGAAGGTTCTTCGGGTCCCATAAAACTCGGGTTTTTCTTGTAGTATTTGTGTCTGTTATCGCATGTGCACATTTTGTACCCATCAATTCCGGAATCTCGCTAAAATGCTTGATATCGCTTTCACACCGAGCACAATTTTTGCACCCCACTGCTTACATTTGTTGAAAAAAAAAAAACTATAACAGCACGTTTTGGATTTGTTCTCTGTTTTATTCTTCAAATATGAATAAATTTACAATTAGCACCCTGACTCACTAAATTCGTTTTGTTAAAATCTATAAATAGGTATGAAATAATTATTTTCTAAAACTGAGCAAGAACTTGTTACGATCGTCTCTCTATTTTTCATTATCTTCGCTCTCGATGTCCTCCAGCTCAGTCTTGCTGCGTTTTCGCTCGTAAATCAAAATAATCGTACACAAAATCAAGACCTCTGCACAAATTCCCAAAAACGGCCAAAGAGCAGCACCACTGTCCTTCACTCGAACCATTGTCAAGTCACTTGCCGGTTCAGATATCTTCAAATCGTTTACGATATTTCGACCCAAGCATTTGTACTCGCCTCTATCATCTAGTCCGACTTTCTCCATAGTTAGAATAGCATTTCCAAGATTATTTTCATCAGGCTTGAGTATGTACCTGTCAGTTGAATTGTGAACTGTCAAGTTTCCTATCTCCCAGGAGAGTTGGGGCTCAGTACCAAGGGCTTCACAACGAATTGAAAGTCTCTCCCCTTCGACAACGGCCGTATTCGTTGGTACACGCACAACAACATTAGCCACCACTCGGAAATCCTTCTTAATAGTATTCACTCGACAACTATACGTGCCAGCATCGTGCTCTTCAGTTTTTTCAATAACAAATTTACCTTCGGGTTTTATAATCGTGAAACGACCCTCGAGCGATTTTACTTGCGAAACTTCGGTTCCATTCTTCTCCCAAACAAGTTCAAATTCACCCACTTTGGTTACGTTACAGCCGAGCACCAGTGCCTGTCTTATGGTGAAATGTTTCAACTTGTGTTCCTCGTTGTCGTAGTTTGGTACTAATAAGTCACTTTGACCGTGTATCACTACGAGAAGCGCGGCAAATGACACAAATGCAAAGAAGATGGTCTTCATTTTTAATTTGATTAACTCGGATGAAATGTTCACAATGAGTACAAATTATACAACCATGCACATATTTCGAATGCCTACACTGTACTGAAGGGGGCACTCAAAAATTACAGTAAAAAAACACATGCCAGATAAGCAGAACATTATAAAAGTTGGAGATAAGCAAGATATTGTTCCTTGCAGAGATATGTTAACTGGTTTCAGCTAAATACTGCCAGACGAGCACCAAATTGATTAAAACACACAAATGTACGAGGTAACCTTAAACTGATTATGGTATAATCATTACTAACAGCAAAACCCAGCACCAAAATTGCTACCGGACTAAATAGATTACATGCTTAAAGTCCAGCTCAGTCGTGCATTCAACCACAGTGCATTCAACAAGTGCGTTATTTTTCTTCGGATATCGTTCTTTCCAGATAAGGTTCAAGTGTAGGCATAGTTTAATAAATAATAGAAATTCTGTTCCTGACTGGCAGTGGGTTCTCAACTATCATTCCGTCTGCAATCGTTGTATTAGATAGGTAGGACAATTTATTTATGACGTTACGTAATCGGATGAAAGTAAGGCCGAAATAGGGATAGTTTCGTGTGACACACTCCTTTATGGTTTATATGATTTAAAAGGGTTGGCCCGTTCATCTGGCAATATTTTGTCGTTTGTAAGTCCTGAAGTTAAAACTTCTTTAAGGCAAAATGCATAATCGCTCTATGGGTATGTCAGTTGTAGTTATGCAACACCCTTTAAAGAAGGTTGTTGTATCTACTTTGCATGTCAAGTCCACACAATTCTGTGAGACCTTCGCCGGTTTGGCAGTTATCCCTTCATAAACGTCAAGTCAATGGCTATTTGATAACACTCAGCGAATGGCGTCAATCCGTAATTCTTTGACGTTAGGCAAAAAGGTCTTAAGTCAAAAAATTCCATTTTAGGTTTTGTATTGGGTTTAACTCAATTTTTTTTTCTCTTTCGTTTAGTATTAACGACTTAAGTCTAGCATGACTGCTTCCCATCGTAATAGTTTAGTCTTTGGGCCGTAAGTCAGAAAAACGCATATTCGGGTTGGTAGTAACGTATTAAGTTTAATTAAGTCTTTGTGACCGATGTCTCTGAAAAACATTTAAAATTCTTCCAAGGATTTAAGTCAACTTAAGTCTTTTTTACCGAACAAAATAATCAAAAAGGATTATAGCGTAAATTTATACTTATGTATATTTTGATTTTTACAAAAACGAAACATGAGAAGAAAAATAAACAGTTATTACCCAGCGCTTTTTTTTAATGAGTTTCAATTGAATAATATCGCAGTTTGTACTAAATTTTGGGTTCCTATTTAAACTTGCGCATTATATACGACGTATGCAAAGAAGGACGGGAGAATTTTGTTGGTCGTTCAATTTATGAGAGGAAATTTCATAAATTAAAACTCGCCTTTAAAAAGCTAAAAGTGGAAACCTGCTACAAATGCGACACCCTTCACATGCACGTTCAAGTTGCTGCTAATCAGCCCGCGCTGTGTACTTCAAACTACACCATAAGAGTAGTCATAACCTCTTTAGCGCGTGTTTATTATAAAAAAAAAAAAAAAAAAAAAAAAACAGGAAGTAGAAAACGATCTATAATCCCACCAGGAGCAGGCTAATGTAGCATATGATGCCAAAAAATCTGATAAGCTAGCAGCACAAAACAGCGCGCAAAAGAAATGGTTCAGCTTCTATCTTCCACAATGCTTGTCAACACCGTTTGTTGGATCTTCGGTAGCATTTTAATAAAGGCAGATTATGACCTATAACCTTACTGTACACGATAATGCTACCGGATATTCAACACGCTACATTATGTGGTATGAAGCTCTAGCTGCTAGAGGGGAAATGAAATAGTTTCCTGCCTATATGCTCATATGAAGAAGCTGCCTGATTGCATTTCTGAGGTGATTTTTGCTCTCTTTTAAGTTTAGTGCCACCTGTGTTTCACGAGTTTTACAAAAAATTACCAACTTCTAACCACTTACGAAATAAATGATTATCCAGACTTTCCAGACTTGGTGGAGAAGAAGAAGTAGAAAGAACATTTTTTTTTTTTTTTGTTATTAACTTAATATTTTTTTATAATTTTGATTAATTTAACAATTTCCTATTTTGCATATAACTTCTTTTGTGGCAATAAGTTGAAGTAGCTTATGTCGACATAAGCCAAATTCGATTTTTTTACATTACAAAGTTCTCATTTTCCTTAGCTTTCCTTCAGTCCAGGTCCTATTAATCTTCAACCATTAAAAATCGTTATAGTTATGTATAAGATCAATTTGTTTTGCTCTCACTGAAAAAGACTTAAGTCTTACAAATACACAAAACTTATGCAAATAATACAAAATAAGAGGGTCCTAAGAACTTAAGTCATCGAAAAACAGTAAATACTGATGAATTTGGAAAAACGTATGAACATATTATATAGGTCTTCATTTCAGAGCTTATTTACCATTTTTTTTTTCCAAACAAATGTAATCCCGATTTGCAAATAATTAAACAATTTTTAATTTGGTTTTACGAAAAACTGCAGTTTCTGACTTAAGACCGTTTTGCCTAACGTCAAAGAATTATGTCACTAAATGTATTAAATTTCGAACTTTGATCCAGGTTAGAATGTATTTTCGTTGGTGTTAAGCTCTTTTTCGAAAATGACAGTGATCGAATAGAATTCGTAGGAACCAGTTAACCTACAAATATACTTTTAATATCGGATCTCCTTTGCACTCATTCTTTAACTAAATTTAACTTTCAATTTAAGTGTAACCACTTAGACCATAAATTCATGCCGTCAAACTGTCAGATTCAATAAATATTTTTCATACACAGGAAAAGATAACAAAAAGTAACACAAGGAGTCGTCAATTTAGATTAGAGTATTAACTTGTTCAGCCTATCTGCATTCTACACCATTCCTCAGTCGACAAACAAAGTCTGCTTATAAAACATTTAAAAATGAAATACCTTTGTCCCTTGCTATCTTTGTATTGTTTTTACTAACCACTCGCATGTGTTGGCGGTGTCAAATAAATATATACCCAACCTTATGTATTTATGCAGGTGACGGTTATTTATTCTTGGTAACAATACATACGGCGTCTCTTTGTATCAATAATAAAAACGACATCAATCATAAAGACCTTAATCATATGCTCGTACCATCTTAGACCGAACCAAATGTTCCTTAGCTCTCAACTATTTGCTAAAGTTTCAAATTCAGCATGTTACTGTCACATTTAAACAGGATGATGTCCGTAAATGATACACTGGTGTAGAGCGAGTTATGCACGCACGCCGACCTTTAATTACCAAGCTCTTGGATTTCAGTAAAACGTGCCGAGCTATGGTGTGTTTTGCTCCAGAAATGAATTGCTGATAATGCGTATTGATGATAACTTTATCAATGAGATATGTCCACAATTCTGATAACCGTTGATATAAGTACCAAGCACGAAGCCGACTTACCGATACATTTCTAGTTCTTCTTTACTTTAGTGACAGCCGTTGCGCAAAGAACGGACTTTTTGTAAAACTTTGTGATTGAAGTGTGTGAGGTAGCAATTAAAATATGTATATAAAAAGGCTCTTGTGTCAACCGCTGGAGTGGATCTAATCCAATCTATGTTGGCATTTAAAAATACAAACGATTCGGAAAGTAAATTATTAGGTTCCTATTAATTTTGTTTCTGTTATTATGTTAATCTTGGTGTTCAGTTAAATTCGTGGAACCAAAATAAATAAGTATGGAATAAAAATGCGCAATACTATCACATCGGTAATTTGGCTTTATAGCCTTTTCACACCAACCCGAAAATCGGGTTTCGAACACTCGAACTTCTACGAAAACAAACATTTTCCCATACACAATTCAGTTTTCCAATCGAGTCGTTTTCACTCGTTTTCCACGAAAACAACTTCCATACACACATTTTGCAATATTCAGCAAATTCAGCAAAATGGTAGACCGAACAAATGTCACAACTCACAACTTAAAATCATTTTCCACAACTAATTGATGGGCTTATATTATTTTTAAATGCACTCAAATTATTTTGCACCGAAGTTTAACGACTAGTGTCTCACAGCTGATTGAAACGTCGAACGAAAACTAGTCGGTGGTTGGTGTGAATGCATCGACGAGTTTTCGACGAAAACACACTTTTCGGCTCGGTGTGAAAAACCTATTAGTAAAAGAATATTAAATGTAAACCCATTTATGTCATTTAACAAGGTTAAGCCAAATTTTAGGCTATCGATCACTTGTAAATTCATTTTAGAAACAGTATAATTGACAGAACAAGACTATTTCATGTCTAGTCTATGCTGGTAAAACAGTTTTAAAGATTTTTAGAGTTTTTGGGGGGCGGTTGATTGTAGTAATCGAAGGTACCTAAATATATTTGACCACAAATCCTTTCCTATACGATTCAAAGTGTTGCCAAATCAATATAAAAAACATAAGACCTCGTAAACACTTGACTTATTTGTTGTTTTCTTTTATCTTTACAGATTACTTCTTGTAAAACTCATCTAGATAAGTCATCCCCACCAGCTGCTATTGACTACGATAAGAATCATTCATTAAACCATAACAACCAATCAAACCAACAAGTAGTAAAAACAAAACATGGCTACAATACAGATTTGTACTACGATGGGTGTGCAGACGCATGTGTCCCCGAGTAATATAATAAAATTTAATTGCAAGCCTCCGTATTACCGCAACAATAATTTGCAACAATTTGAACAACACCGCGCAGTCGATGAGATCGATAATAAAACCAACGATCTGGGACTATTTAATTCCAAATTCGCGATGAACGAGAGTTTTCGATCGGAAGCGGAACGTCTCAAGACCTTCGAGAATTGGCCTCTTGGGTTCATCGATAAACATGTATTGGCCCAAACGGGCATGTTCTACACCCGGGAAGCTGACAAAGTAAAATGCTACTTCTGCGAGGTGGAAATTGGCCGGTGGGAAGAATCCGACCATCCAGTGAGTGAACATATAAAATGGTCGGCCAATTGTCCACTGATGCGGCGACGAACAACAAATAACATTCCGATAAATACTGATGCTCTGGAACGTATCCTACCGCCTGCTAGCTATGATGTGTGTGGCAGTAACGAGACGATAGAGGTGCGTCCCAACTCTTACCCCGAGGGTTCGATTTCATCTGGCTCGCTGCCCGTCTATCAAATGGAATATCCCGAATATGCGATTGAAGCAGCACGGTGTCGCTCGTTTGCTGAATGGCCGCGTACAATGAAACAGAAACCGAAAGAACTCGCCGAAGCGGGATTCTTCTATACCGGCATTGGTGATCGGGTGAATTGCTTCAGCTGTGGCGGTGGCCTGAAAGACTGGGACGAAAATGATAAACCATGGGAACAGCATGCCCAATGGTTGGGCAAGTGTCGCTATCTGAAACTGATGAAAGGACAGGCATTTATCGATGCGGTGATAGCGAAACATAAGCTGGCAGCTGAAAAATCACATGAGGCTCAATGCTCTGGCAGCAGTAGTGATACAGAAGTTCAGGAATGTGGAACACAAACAGTAGCACAGCAACCACAGAACAGCAGCAGTTTGACAGCAACAGTGACAACAGCGACAAGTGAAGAAAAAGATTTGCTGTTACAGCGAAGTGATAGTAGCTCTTCGGAGAAGAGAACCATTCCAGAGGAGAAGCTGTGCAAAATCTGCTATGCTGCTGAATACAATACGGCGTTTCTACCATGCGGCCATGTAGTAGCATGTGCCAAGTGTGCGTCGTCAGTTACCAAATGTCCAATGTGTAGGAAACCATTTAGAGATGTAATGCGTGTATATTTTTCATAAAAAATAATTCTATGATAAAATTAACAATTAAAAGGAAAAACAAAATAAACATAGCTGTAACATATAATAATAATTGATTTGTGTTTTATTTTTGCACAGGGACGTTCTTTTTTCAGCGTCACGAAAACGGCAGAAGCAGAAGTTTCGTCCCTAATTCTTAAGCTGGATTTTATGTCTAATTGTGATACAGTCCGGACCTGTGCCTAATAGCATCAACGTCAGACGCTACATATGACATTCTTATTTTACTTGTTTGTTCTGTCATTTGTAAGGAAGTATACGTTTAGAGCTATTTGTACCGAACAATGATTCAAACATCAACGTTTCCAAAGTTCTTAGAAGTAGGTATGAATGCATTCGTGTAGGATTCCGAATTATGAATAATAATTTCGAAATCAACATTCGAGTTCATTGCGAAAGGATTATTTTGCGCCAACCTTATCTAGTTCCGCAACTGACTGCAATGTAAACACATACAGGTCGTATTTCCAAATGTGTTGTGAATATTATTATCTGCGCAACAAAGGGACAATAATATGATAACAGTTCTTAAGAAGTCAACAGCCTACAATTTGTCTAGACGAAAGATATAAGACTACGGAAATCATTGAAAATGTGTATTAGCTTGTCAAAAAGGTGAGATCTTGACCGAAATGTTTTTAACAAAGAAAAACAGAAACATATTGAATGAAACAATGGACCTCCTACCCATTCAGCTGTTGGGATTTAATAGATAAATTTTATTTAATGAGAAAACTAGCGCAAATGAGGTTTGCAAATAGGCAGCGCGCTTGGCCAATGTAACTACCGTCGATGTCGTAAGTAGGGACGTACAGTAAGTATGATTCCAATGCAACCTACACACAGCTGTTTCGTGGACAACATGCACCAATTTGCATATTTGGTGTTATGGTTTCAATCGAAATACATAGGTAGGAAGAAATTTATTATAGCATATTTTAATTTAAAACGCATACAAACTGACGTCGTCGACACATTTTCCTAAAGTAGGTAGGTTGTCGCCGTCGGTACCTAATTCGTTGCAATTGAAAACATGAAGGCAAGCATTACCATACCTACGTGTTAATTTTCGAGCCATTATTATAAAATCTGTTGGGTGGGAACAATTTCTTTGAAACGAATTATTAATATCCAATGACCTTGAAAGTTGAGTTTGCATTATATAATAATTTCTTCGAATAATGACGAATCAAATTTTAATTGTTCGGTGTGAAGGTGTTTTTTACTCACATAATTTACTACATAACTGTTGGTTTCTTGGTCTGATTTGAAAGCTTAGATGTAGGTACAAGCAATTGTCGTATGTTAGCCATTCAAACCCATGGAATAGTTCGCCTTCGCTGACCGTTTTGAGAAAATAGCTGACAAATCACTATTCAATAAGAAGACGCTGGGCTTGTTCGTGCAGGTACCTACATTTGTTGCAAAAACGTCGGTATGCAAATAATTGCACGTCACCTACTGCTTTGCTGCATTTAATTCCAGACACGTATATTTTGGGAACACCACAGCTAAAATAAAATAAAGCTAAAATATGCCTGTTGTCATAAATAATGAAACCGGAATTTTAAAAGAATTTTATGCGGTAATTGACTTCTGTCTGATCTGACTCACCGGCAGGCAAGTGACAAGGCCTTAAATAAAGTAATTGAATCAAGTCACGGGATAATTACAAATTAAAATCCCAAACAGCGTATACTATGTAATTTGATTTCGTGAGTGTGAAATTAAAATTAGCGGGCAGTGGAACGCCGGCAATGAAAGATGAGACCAGTAGGTAACCCCAGCGTCCAGAGCGTCCTTAATGTCAGAAAGCCTACACAAACTTGCTAGCTATTAGGTACCTAAAGACCTAAAAGAAAATAGACACTTGAACGTCCATAGAACGTGCTAAGGCCACAACTTGTCAAAAAGTAGGTACCATTAGGTCCCTATAAAAATAAGAATTACCTTAAAAAAAATTCTGCTCTTAACCATTATAAATATTAATATTGCCCTGTCAATTTATGACAGTTTACTTTTTACCCGACTGGTTTATATTATTAGGTAACAATTCTAAAAGATTTTCCAGTAATTTTTAATTCCATTGGAAAAATTGCATAATGCCATCGCCGAATGACATTTATTGAACCTATAATAAGAGACATTCATCATTACTTTCTGACTAAACGTCTTTAATAAGCAATATTGCTCACTCTTGTCAATACCTACCTGGTATTGGTATTTTTCTTGCAGCAATGCTTGCATAATGTATGAGCAGTGACATTTCCATAAACGTCAACAAGCTGGAAAAAGAAAAAAAATAAATCACTCACAAACAAATAATACCGCAAAAGTGTATTCCGAAACAATTTGCAATGAATGTGTTTACGTCAGCAAAATGACACTAGTTGTGTGTTGTGTCAGTTGCTACGGCGAGTGTAATTCACATAGGAAAATTCCAATGAGCTGGCAGAAAAAATATCGGGACTTCGATCCCAAAGCTGGACTGTAACCCGTAGATAAGAGACCTATACAGATGCGGAAGTATAAATTAAAAACGAGCATCCAAGAGCCTTGTTTCAAAACATCGACTATCTCGACCTATCGGCGAAAAATTAGAAATATATATACCAATAGCAGGTCTTAAAACAGGTTTTCGCATACAAAGTTGTGCCAACAGGCCCATTGACATGTGTTCATTTGTAAATGTACGAAGCATATTGGAAGGTCACATTCTTTCCTAGGACGTCTCAGACGAAGTTACTCACCGGTGCATGCGCGAACCATTAACTATACACATCACATCTAAAATCACACCAATTATCTCATTCCACTCAGTTAGTTACAGCAGCTCTCTAAAAATGCAAATCTCGTCGCAATGAATCACTCCTAAACGTACGCTTTGTGTAAAATCGTTGGACTTTGCCAATTGAAACAAAAACAACAACTTCATTGGTATAATTAAATACAATAAAATACTAACAAGAACTGTCAATGGCTGCAACTCCAATCATAAGAGAGGCTTCATACTGGGAGTATACGTTCGGTCTGCCTTGACAAGTCGACTAGAGAGTGACCAAGGTTTACTTTTAATCAGCTGTTAATGGCTTTATGATAGGTGATCTGGAAAATTGAAAAGCCGACGTTTGCTGTGCCAATTAGGTACGCAATTTGACAGTAGTATATTTGAGTGGTAGTATATTAAGAAAATAATTTAATGTCGGCTCGAGAGGTATTCATTTTTTCGTGATTGTCAACGAACTGTAATTATTGCTCAGGGTTCTGACATGGTTCAATGAGTAGTAAAAAATCGTACGAACTCGTATTGAAATCGGCGATGTGACAGATTGTTGGTATCACTCGTTCTGACACAAATGGATGCAGGCTAGGTACTGCACATTGCACAAATACCGAACTGCTTTAGAGTGCGTACACTGAACTCAATTAGAAAATAACTTTGCAAATTAAAGGCCGCAAGACAATAGATAAATACAAACATAAACTTCGGTTTGCTTAACCGGTTTCTCCTCGGCTACTTGCAATATAAATTCCAAGAAAATTCAGATTTTTCACGGCTTGGCAACACTGATGGTGGTCCTCACCTAGACCGGATATTTGGGTTCCATTTATGCTTACTTGTGAGTGAGTTTGTAAACATTCACCTCTTTTTCAGAACCCCGACTTATCTTGAAAAATCCCTTCTGAGATCAGCTCTAATAATAATTATGTCAAAGTAGCCAAGCAAGCTATCTGTCATCGTTGATGAATGCAACAGTTTACACCCAAACGGATGAGAGAAACAGAGATAGTAAACTCATCCGCCTTAGGTCCTCCGCATCTAAAGTGCACACACCACACATAAGACTTTTGAGATTAATTATGTTGCAATCGGCAGCAACAGTTATTAACAGTTAAGCAGTTGTCAACTTTTTGGACGTTACCCGATTTGCTGTGTTTATTCAGCAATTATTTCTCTGTTCAGATTGAGCCTGCTTCATTGATTCATTAGTTATGGGAGATTTAATAATGCTATAATATCGTGTCAAGTTCCTAGAAAAAATATGAGTTCCTGCTTTCTGTATACAGTAGATAAAAAAAAGGATTTCGTTAAACAGTTTTTTCTTTATTGTCCTACAAACAAATGAAAAAATGAAAATCCAAAGCATCATCTTCATGACATCCATTTCCACGTATTTCTCCAATCCCAATGCAACACCTTTAGTTAGCGATTTCTATCCGTGTTAGGTTTTTATTCACCAAAATAAAAGCCTTATGCAAGTTGGCATAAATCGCTATGTCAATGAGATTCATATTCATAAAGTAGTCCACGGCAACCACATTCGCTGTCATACTCCACGGGCCATTCAACCAACTGGATAGCTTGGAATTTATAACACTGGCGCGTTCCTCAGTTGTTTGTGGCTTGCTATTTGCGTTCTGTAGAAGAAATAAATGGAAAACCGTTCATTATCTCTATATGACTGGTTTATCTTAATGATTGTTGTTAAGTGCTTTCACTTCGTGCCGATTAAGGTCAGACAGACACATTCTGCATGCACTGTACATTGCTTATTCAAGGTGAACAAAAATTTACTTCATAACTGTCAAGTACTCGTTATATACATATCCAATAACCATTAACAACAAAACGATACCACAGATGAAAGGCACATACCAGCGCCTGTTCGAGCCCAAGTACTCCATGGAATATCCAGCCCTCGTCTTGAATTGGCGAGTCTGTTTTCTTAGCAAACAAGAGCCTCATAAAGTCCAAAGACGCGGACGTATTCATGTCACCCAGTGCGAATGATTTCCATGTGGGACAAAGTATTTCCGATTCTGTGCACAGAGTAAAAGAAATAAGAAAACAGATTAAATAAAATGCACGTCGTCATTGTTTTTCCAACACTTATGGAATTTCCCTCCAACGAAATAATCTTATCTAACAAAACTGTCGGGCGCCAGTGATCGTGTTTATCTATAAAGTAAGTAGGTACATAATACTCGTAAGTCTTACTATAAACATTTTATTTGAACTGAGTCATTGTCTCTTTGTACTAATGCATTCAATAATTTAACGTTTCCTTTGCTTAGAGAGGTACACACTTTTATTGTTCTCTAAAGGAAATTAATAGTCTTGCATAAGCGTGCGATTCACGGATGAAAAATGACGTTCGATTGATTTTTTTTCGGTACAATTGATTTCTAAAAGTACGCAAGTAAAATACTCCAAAATTTAGTACAGCCAGGTAAATATATTTTACTTATTTTATCAATATTTAATACATTTTTCCACTCGCCTACATTATTTTTAATTTTAACTGTATCTACGAACGCATCCGAAAATGCACTCGACTTTAAGATGACGTTTATTCTATTAAATTCGGTATGCGGCTCATAATTTACAAATGAATGTCCCTATTGGAGATTGGAGCACATTTACCAAGAACAAAGAAGTACAATGGGAACCTTTTTAAGTGCAATCTGTATTCAGTTGTAAATACAATTAAAAAAAATGATTTTTCATCCCTGGTGCGATTGCATTGTTTGGTTTTACTTCAGGTGTCTACCATCGCACATGCTGAATGAATTGTAATAAGAAATATTGTTTATTTAATATACCAAATTGTATTTAATTTACACCAAAAACCGATTTTCCCGCTTAACTGCAGTGGATCAACTTTAACGCACACCATATACAAAGGTATAGCAGCTTATGAGGCAGTAGATTTACTCACCACTATCGGGATACGGCAACTCTTCAATAGGGTAGACTAGCACTAGATGCTTTCCAGACTTGCGAATGTCATTCATTGATAAGTCGTAGCACTTGAAGCTCGGATCCGCGGTCGTGTTGTTGCGCTTGTAAGCGAGATCACCGATTTCTTTTTCGATCACACGAATCAGGTCACTATGTCGATCGGGGCGTTTATAGAAGCCTGAAATGGGATAAGGTAGTCAGTCAAATCTTTACACAGAGATAATTTAAAGGTCGTAATTAATTGGAAAGAGAAGCAAAAGAAAATGTCAACAATTTGGGATTTTCATAGGCGTGTTTTATTGAACTACTTTCTCAGCAAAGCAAAGTAATTTTTAGTTCTTGCAATTGCGTGATGAAGATTTGGCTTTAATTAGCTTCTGCTGAAATAGATGTTCAATAAAACACGGCTTATGTGGTCTTGAATGTGCCATATGAAAGAGGGTTAATGTCATAAAGAAGGCTTGTTAACAGCGTAATGCACACAAACACTGGGGACGTTTAAGTATCTAGTTTAGTAAGTCTGACAACTATCTGACTAGATGAACCTCTGTTGTGATTGGCTAAAATCTGTCATGTGAGCAGCTGTTTCAGTTGACGTTTATGGCGGGGGAGCCGACAAAAGTAGTCAAGAATGAGTACAACATGAGTACTGACTTGACAGTTCGCTTATGTGGCTGACGTAGGAACAGTGACGTTCCCCACCAATCAAGTTCACCTTACATCTTATCCAGACGAATCTAGTCGACTTAAGACAAATAGATTCTTATGAATATCCCCACTGCTTGATATTTCCTCAGTTAGAACAGAACTAGATAAAAGTAATTATTAAAATAAAGGAAGTGAAATAACTTTCCAATCCATATACATTTTTTATCTTACAAATTGACAGATCTATGACTTCGACACTATTTGAAAGAAAAATACAATTTTCTTAAGAGCAACCACGTTACATAGTTACAACATACGATTGCACATGACTTCTATAATCAAATACCCACAGTAGTTTTAATGTCAAACATATGTCATATTTAAGAAGGCATAGATATGTTTATGTATGAATGAAAGAACATTGTTCAAAACTTACCAACTGGAAATGAGCTAAAATGAATAATAACTATTTCATTAGAAATTTCAACAAAACGTCTTATGTCCCTCAGAATTGGAGTCAGCTTCGTCACGAGCATATTCTCGTTGACAATCCAAAAATCATCAGTTTCAAGTGGTGTTCGGTTCTTCTTTAAATTCACTCTGTTTTCAAATGAAATGAAAAAAATGTAAATTTCATTACATAGGTAGGTATTTTTAGTATAATTACCCAACACTTATGTCAAGAAATCGAATTCCAAAAACCAGCTGTGACCAAATGTCAAACTTTTGTGAAAATGCATAATCTTTGATAAGATTCGATTTGTGATTTGAGGTAAACGCGCTCGATGCATGAGTTCCTGTAAGATTAATTTTAATTATAAGTAGGAGGCTCCAGGAAATAACCCCCCAAAATTGGGAATCTATTTCATGGATTTTTGGGGACTTATTTCATACTTCAAATTGGGGAGTTATTTCACTGTGAAACACATTTCATAATTTGCGCAAATTACCTTTGTCTCAAAAATTAATATTAATTCGAGAGAAGTGCGCCCGCGCCGATTTCTTACTTATTTGGGAACTTATTCCATACCGTCTTGGGTACTTATTTCATACCATTTTGGGGACTAATTTCATGTTCGATTTGGGGTACAATTTCACAGTGAAATTATTCCCCAATTTTGGGGGGTTATTTCATTTTCTATTTGGGGGGTTATTTCGTTGGGGGGTTATTTCCTGGAGCCTAAGTAGGAAACACTTAAATAGATTTAAAATAAATGAAACAGATTTGAAAATTTGATCGATTTTAAAAGTGTCATTCATTTTGTATTTCCTGATAGGCTAGCTAATCCTTCCTTGTACTATTGATATAGAAAAACTTGCAGGAAAAATATGTTGGGGAACGACAAACTGTGGAACGTATCAGAATTTTTTAAGGGTTAGAAATCATTGACATGTCACATGCCATTACTTTCAGATCGAAATTAGACTTATTTTACTATGTATTCTTTTAAACTGCATTTACACCATCACGCACGCGCATTTTTGCATGAAACGGGACAGAGAGATCCGTTAATCCGCAGTCAATGCTACTAAAGGCGTAAGAATGAGATCACAAATCAGACGCCTAAAGTGTTATGGATGTTCCACCCATAATTATAGATACGTAAAACGGAAATAGTCACAGGTTCCGCTCACCAACATTTCTGCAATTACTTGAAAATGTCACAAAAGACCAGGCAACATAGCGTGGCCATCGCCATCCTCAGGGAACCTTCACGGTTAAAAACCTAAACCAAATCGCCCAAAAAATATTGTTTGAGGAACCAACCTCCTGCTAAGGTGCTTCTTTCTCCTCCCAGCGATTGCTTGACGTAGATGGTGGGAGATGTCTTCCGTGACTTGTAGGTCCTCACCTGCATATATCCGAGTTAGTTAGTCCTATAAGTCTCACTGCATGCTTCCTTAGAAGGGAATGTCCAGAGAGTATTCCTACCTACGATTAAGTTTTGTTTGTTTTTGTTTAACCAACAAAAATGTCGTCATTGTGCATTGTAAGCAAAACAAATTTATAGCAAACAAGATGGCCGACCAAATTACATACGTGTCAATCATTTTTGCGTGCTAGGTAATGCTGTCTCTTTCAGTCACACGGCCTTTTATCTTCCGCATTATTAATGTGCATAATACTGTTAATGCAGTTTTATACTATTTGTAATTATAGCTTTCACGTAACAAACAACTTTTCTATAAAATCTAAAAAACTATTTTCTCTAAACTCACAATTCATTTTTGACAAATATAATGAAATTTAGTAGTCAATTGTTTATTCATATATTTTGTCGTCTGAATTCGTATATTTGTTTATTTTATGCCTGCACAAAGGGTACCTACATTCATCAGCAAATATCTATATGAAAATACAAAAAAACTTAAACATTCCAGAAGAGACGCTCCAAGGAGCAAAGGAGAATAACCAACGACAGGCGAACTTGGGTAACACTCTATCGCAAAGGATTGCAGAGAAAGTTGTTTTTAAAAAGGAACTTCAACTTCTTGAGAAAATTCGCCACGTCTCACAAATGACATTATCACTTATAATTCTTTTTCAATAAATTAAAAACACTCTCACCTGGAATGAAAAGGTTCTTCAGTGGTACCTGCTTAACGTTCTCTAATTTCGCCATCCAATTTGGTTGAATTTTCAGACACTCGATCACCAACAGCTCCGTACCAGTGAAGCTCGCTACAAAATAGTTGAGACATCTTCCACGGGAGAAAGTCATAGGCTCTGTATTCAAATCATCGCGATTCCATCCTTTTGGGAATTTCAACTTGCCAACTTTGACATTTGTAAGGAATCTTCCGCTGGAATTCCTGTTCTCGAAATCGCCAACCTTCGCCAAAGGCCGGTTGTTGGACACCGATGGATCATCGGCGAATACACCAATCCACTCGGGCTTCTTCGCACAAAACGGTCCCCAGTTGATTTCCAAAAATGAATCCTCAATTGATTTCCCATTTAGAGAGATGGTCAAGTAAACCTGACATGCTACATACGAGTACAACAGAGTATAATGAGAAGCGCTAACGAGTTACGTTCTTAATTAGAAATGTAATTAATCGCATTAATACATACCTTGCAGTGTGTTGAACCTGGCGATGAGTGCGATGAGCAATGTGGTTGTTATTGTTACTGTCCTAAGGCAGAAGCAACTTGAAGGATTGATCACGGACATTTGTGTAGTGGATATGGGCAGATTTTTCTTTTAGTTTTCTTCTCTTTGACTGTGAACTTGATATTCCGGATTAGAATGTAGTCGGCATTTGTATTAGGATTGACGCAAACAATCAACGGCTTTGATGGGGTGCGGAGGGTGAAAATGAAATAAAATTCAATTTGTGCCCCGTTCAAGTGCGACTGAGTGATAACTGTCGGCTTTGTGCCGCACAACGCTCGGGGAAGATGTTTCGCGAGACACTACTTTAAGAGGGTAGCTTTTGTGACACCAGTCCACCAAAAGTCCGTAGCGACACGTTAATAGAGTCATTTCCTCATTAAGATGATTTTATTTTTTTTTTGTTTGGTCGAATCATGTTTCGTCGGCTTGTGACGTTTGTCACTTCTTTATTTTGCACGCATTCATGCAGCCAGTGATGTCGAAAATCGCGTGTAAAGCGGAATGAATTGAGAAACTCTTCCAGACATAATGTCGGTAAATATGCATAATTTATGATTTGTTTTATTTGAAAAAAAAAAAAATTTAAACATCTTCGTTTGTTCCAAATTTTGACATGAGTTTTGGGGATTTTCCTCATCCACTTATCCCATTTAGCCCATTGAAGTGGAACTCTCCGAACACAAACTCTCGAGAAAAAACATGAAATAGGTACTATAACAAATTATTAACAAACGAAGTCTGTGAATACAAAAATTATAGTAGTCCAGACGGGATTTTTTTTTTGCGCCACACTGTTGTAGGTATATGAAGGTTACAGTCGGTTAGACAATTTATGGGCCCTCACAACCTCAAAGAGACCCATTGGGTTCCTGAATTATTTTGTGGCGTGTGGCCTTGTGCAAAGCAGGCAAGAGTTTATCGTTGAAGAAATTGACACTTTCCTGTCCAACTGCTTTTTGATAACACATTGCACTCATTGAGAGTGATTGGTGGGTTCTTTTTTTTAATTTAATATAAGTTATGGGAACGCTAAGTTTCCCACGTAATTACTGGCAATATGATGCCAAACAACAAAAGTATCCCACAGACAGCAGCATCATGCTCCCCAAAATCGCGAAACAACTTTTTTGTTGACGCGCCAAACTGTTTCTTGTGGAAACTTATTTTATTAAATCCCGCCTCAGTCTTATGCCCAATTCACAATGTCGCGTTGAAGCGCGCGTGCGTTGACAGATTATGTAGAAACAAAGCGTTAATATCTATGCTGCCACCTGTCACACAAAATACAGCTTCAGGTATTGAGTTGAGTAGAGCTACTTTCTACTATCACACGCGTTTGACAGTTTTAAAATTTATTTAAAATTAAATCGTGAAAATGGAGGATTTCGAAGAAAATTTCATCGATAATAAAGGACAATTCCCCATAAGAGGAAAAAAAGTAAATTTCATTGTTGTTTTCTTTAATCGAATCCCGCAAAAACCCAAAATCCAACTCAGGGTTTTTTTCACTGCGCCACCTCTCGCGAACGTCTGACAAACATCCGAGAGTATAACTGTCTTGAAAGAGCTTCTCAATCGGAGTTTGGAATCGGCATGAAATTGTAGATCCCTTCCATTCGTTCCAAAAATTGAAAACTCACACAAAACGAATGGTTGCGAGAAGCTAGGCCCAGGGTCCCTACAGACCTGTTGCGCCAACAAATTATTTATTTTTTTATTTTTCTTTAATCGAGTTTTCTTAACATTTTAATTTATACAATGCAAGTAAAGTAAGGTGATTGTCTTATTGCTGTGTTAACGAAATAAATACAATTCAAGCAGCAAGGATAATATGATTTCCGAACCGAGCATAATGTTGCGTATACGACCCCTCATTCCACATTCAACAACTTTGCCTGTTTTGCTCATCATTTTTCTAAGTATAAAGCAACGTATAAAGTGAATTTTGAGGAAGAAATTACAACAGCTGCACTCTAATTGACACTTCCGGGATCCAATCTAGGTTGTAGAAGTGACCTTTCTGTTCATGTGGTGATAGTCCTAGGAAACTGCTTTCAGCGCCATTCAATTTCAGCGAGCGGGGGCTAGAAAAAAGTGAAATCAAACGAAAAGTCGCGACACATACAACCAAGTATACCAGTTTATAACACTTGATCACAAGCGTGTCACAATAAACATGTTTTATTGAGCATTCGTATACTTTACTTGGTTCTGCGCAACTGTATGCTGAGATAGGTGTTACATGCCCTATATAAAACATACACCTGTCAAGGGGACCACTCATCGGGTGCTTCCAATCTTATCGCGGAGGTACTTATGAGTATATTGCACTAAATGTCGGTAAATAGAATGTTGATGAAATATTCAATAATGGCCGGTCGCATTCTAGGTGGCGCAACAAGAACAAGCTGAGACCACTCAATTCGACTTAAGTAGGTGCCTTTAAATCCCTCTAAAAAAACTCAAGCCCTGGTGTACCTACTTTTTTAAATTATTCATCAATATTTTATTCTCTTCTTCTACAATTAACAGTTATTAACATTAAAAAAAAATTAAATATTACATCTAAGTACAGAATTTGCCTAAACTTAAAAGTATCATATATTTACAAAGGTTATTAAATATTTACACTAAAAATATTATAATCTTAACTCTATAAATGGGAAATATATATTTTTCTTTGTAATATAGTTGCTATTCGAGTGGTTCTTTTGTTTAAATAATGTTATATAATAAAAGACGGAATGTTTTATTGTTATCTAGTTTTTCCAGGTACTCCATTATATATATTAGTTATTTATTTTGAGTTGTTTGCTATTTCATTGAGGTAGTACAACGTGTTAAGTTTATTTTTAAGCAGTTTTTTTATTTATCGCAAATTGTTAATACCAATAAGAAGGCCATGGGAACAAAGAATATTACTGTAACAAGATTTATAAATTATTTGAAAAGAAATACTTAGCATGTACAAAATCTTATAAAATAGTTCAATAAATAATATTAAAAAAACAGTCTTGTAGTTGCATTTGTGTATGGTTGCTTTTTTTCTTGGTAAGTATATTTTTTTTTTAAGATTGATATTTGTGGAATGATTTGCCTTTGACGTTTGCTGTTACAGGAAAGGAAGGTAGTTGTTTTTAGATTTTACTTAAAGTGTTAAAGTGGGTTTAAACTGATTCAAAGACGAATAGCTAAAAATTTTCTTAATTTCAAATTTTTTTCAAGAACTATTTCGAGTTCATATTCACTTTTATTTTATGTTAACTGGGTAGGAATATTTTAATATACAAAACTACATCTAAGATAGCTATTTTACATATTTACAAGCTATTTGATTCTTTGTTTTTTTTTTTACAAGAAATTTACAATATAATTTTATATTTTACATATTGGTAATTGTACTTCAATGGGCAGCTTAAAATTGTTCGTAAGAATGTTAATTGATATAAAAATGTTTGCTTAAAATAAGAAATAAATATATTATCCTAAGAAAAAGAGAGATAGAGATAGTCTGGTACAAGAGAGGTTAAAGAGTGTCACACGGCATGACTGATTTACAGTCACAGATTATGAAATGCAAAATGGCATCACTGCTAATGTACACTATCTTTTCAATGACGATATTTAGCAAAAAGTATTAAATGCACCTAATTCACAATCAAGAAATCGAGAGAGTTTTTTTTTACAATGTTTCTGTTATCGCGGTCCATACCTACACAAAAGAATATCGGACGTACCTGCTACACGCCTTAGCACATCATTCGCAAACAATCATTTATGGGAAGCTGTCAAAAAGAGTTGTACTCAGATTTTTACACTGCGAGATTGTCCAGTCAATTTATTCTGAGCTCATAAGCAGTGTTTTTTTGAGCATCGATCTCAGCAAAGCAAAGTAAAGTAGGATTTTCAGCACGCAATTACAACAACTATTGCGAGTCTCGAAGTGTCAAGTATAGCGTAGTTATTGTAATTAGAGTGCTAAAAATCCAACTTGACTTTGCTTTGCTGAGATCGAAGCTCAAAAAAGCACGGCTATAGAGAAAAAACTCAATGGGGACGTTTGGATTTCTAGTTCAGTAAGTTTGACAGCTGTCTGACTAGATATGCTTCTGTTTTTATTGGCCCAGGCTAGTCACGTGTATAGTTTTTGCAGTTGACGTTTATGGAGGGGAAGCCGACAAATCTATTCAAGAAAATCCTGCCTCCATACTCAGACATTTCGAAGAGTCCAATTTAAAACAGAAATTCAAGTTGCTTAGTCAACGCGTTCGGATTCATAGACCCGATAAATCTAGTTAACGTTTTACATAAACTAAGTATCCGAACGTCCCGAATTTCCGATTTTAAATTTTGCTCTGTTTGACTTTGAGCTAAGAAAGAAGAGAAACCTTTTTTTGACAGTTCAGAATTTTAAAAAGAGTTGGAAATCGATGACGGGAGATGAGAAAGTGAACACAAAAACTTTTTTAATGGCTTGGAATGCGAGCTCCACGTTTTACTAAATAACAAATTTTGGTTTTCTGGATAAAAACCGACATCTTTCATCCTACTGTATAGAGAATCTTCCTGATGATTTAAAGTTGGTGGCGATTGAGGTCTATGAAGCACATGGGCACACTACACCCAGATTTATAGGATACACTTAAAAATTACGATACAGAAGCCTTGAGTCAAAATTGAGCGACACTGACGTACGGGTTTGGGCCCGTTGATATTCTGGTCGTAAGATTAGAAGAACCATGTCAGCTTACTAGACTTGTCACTATGACAAACACTGGATTTGTTTTTCTGGAACACAAAACCCACCTTTGAATACTAAAAAAGAACAGAAATTATCTGGCACAACTCCTTTAAAGGAGGTTAAAGTGTTAGCTAAGTTCAACACCTCAAAAGTTTTGGATGTAAATAGCAACCATCTCTGTACCAGTCATGAAACTCATATCTACATTCAGTGAGTTATCTCCCAGTGTGACACTCTCCTCTCCTCGAGATTCATGACAAAGAGGACATAAATGCCTATTGTACTCCTAAATATAAGTCCGCCTAATTTCAGCTGACCTGCTGCGTCAGTAAGTTAACAAGTTCCGTGCGATCCATATTGCTCAGCGTTTGCATGTCGACTCCCAGAGCTTTTGCCACTGTCTCAATGTCCAGCCCAAATGACGTCAGCAGCTCCAAGAATCTCATTTCCTCCCCAGTTAAGGGATTTGTCAACGTCGGACACGAATGGTTGCACTGTGGCCAACTGCAACGTTCCAAATACCTGAGATTGCACTTTTGCTGGGGTCCATCCTCATTGGATCGTTGACTCTTCGTAATCGGCCTAGAAGGCTGTTCCTTCTGCAGCTGTTGCTTTCGTCGTCGCTTCTTTGTACCGTTATTGTTGTTATGACTATTTCTCTGCTCTGCGCTATCCTTCTCGTGCTTTCTTCGATTTTTGTGCGGCCGATTCACGTGCGTCCCATTCTCGGGAACATTTCCAAATCGGTTTGGATTCGGTGTCGTTGTTCTGACTCTACGAGGATTCTTATTGTTGTTTTGGTTGCGTCTTCTCTGTTGGTTATACCTGCGTCGTTGTTCGCGTTCTTCTTTAGTGAGTCGATGGTTTCTCCTCGGCTTGTCAGAGTTCTCGGAATGCCTGTGTCTTTGGTTGTGTTTCTTGCGCTTTTCCGATGGAATGATGCTGGTTTCGGTTGAACGGCGAAGTTTATTGTTTCGCTTACGGCGCGTTGATTGCTCCCAGCAACGAAGAGCTTTGGGCAGGGATACATCATCGATTTTTATATTGACCCAGTCGCGTTTGGAGAGGACTGCATGTCCGATGCAGGACGGAGCAAAAACAGCTGAGACGTTTTCCAGCGACGAACGTAAGGCGCCTCCCATTTCGTGGATGTAGTTCCATTGTTGTGGCGTTACCGGAGCGCCAACATTATCAGCTCTCATTTGTGCTTCATCGAAGAGCCATTGAAATACAAAGAGAGGAGCTGCAAGGAAATAAAAAGTCGTAAGTACTGATCTTGAAAACCGTTCAAATTTGAAAACTTACATTCCAAAGTTGGATACAATCGGTATCCGAAGTAACACCTCCACGGTTCCACTGTGTGCTGTTTAACACATGCCTCTGGCAGCTGTCCTTCCCACATTTTCCATCCCTGCCGCACAGACTCACTGGAACCAATCGCCGCTGGGGTATAGGGTTCTCTGTCCAAAAACCAACCTGAATCGGAAACACCTCGGACAAGCACTTTTAAATTTTTCTCATGGTGGAGAAAATTATTTATACGGTCCAAATTCAACATCACTCCCAGCCCACCGGCCGACGATCCAACTAAAAGAAGTTCCGAACCGGAACCTCTACCCAACCCGAGTGGTATGAGATCGGCAACGACCTGACGGATTATGGAGGAGCCCATAAAACGCCACCCATCTCGAGTGTCTGCCTGCGCTTTTGTCCCAGACCATGAATCGCTGCTGCAATAGGGCACGAGAACATGATTTGCATTGTGCCAATAGGGATTCTCCTCCGGCAATCCTGATAGAATACCACCAACTGAAAGAATTCAAAAATTAGAAAACGAAAAATGTGTAAGTCATTTCAAACACTTACCATCTCTGGTTTCCGGCCATTGAGCGGATGTCATCAAATGACGCAACTTCATCCATCTTGCTCTGCAAGATTTCGTATCGTAGCAATGCCAACCACCTTCCAAGAAAACAACCCATTTCTTTGAACCGGCTGACTTTCGGAGATAAAATCCCGCTTGCGAACCATCGTTACAGGTGACCGTACGATTTGAGAGAAATACCCGTTTCAACGAACGGCTGTGATCTCCACTAATGTGCGCTGCTTCCACTTCCCGCTGAATGGAATTTGTTTCGATGAGTAGCCGCTGCTTCGTTATGTTTGTGGTTGTTGTATTTAGTGGGGCAGCCATTGCACGGCATTCGGCAAGATTTGCTTTCGACAGTATAACAGATAAGATTAGGCACACACATGTGGTTGTTGTTGATGGCAGTCGGGTCTGGAAACGAGAGAAGGGTTTTAATGGAAGCGTTGCATCGGATTCGGTTATGAAATATGTAAATTATAATGGAAAGCAAGGTTAACATTTTAAAGTGTGAGAAGAGTCAACGGGCATCATACGAAACTGTTTTTACAGACAGAGTTTGAAAATAGAATGTGAAAAGTAGATAGCGAGGCTGTTTTTGATAAAGTGTCAGCCAAAAGTAACCAGCTTTGTAGCGGTGGTTTCGACTGGCAGATTTCTCGAAGTAGAAATCATGCAGAACACGTTTTTCTATCTACACCGAGATACGTCTTCGATACCGCTATTCGAAGAGCAAGATAGATTAAGTCCAATTTAAAGACACGGGGCTCGTTCACAGCAAGGCATTCACATTATTTGTACGTAGGTATCTTTTGAAGCAATGTAACGCCCCGAACAAACGACTTTACTCTTTAAAACTCACATAGCCTAACACCCATTGCCTGTGCATTTGACATAACTGCGGCAACCGATTAATAACTTTTATGTGGGTAGCGTTCATTGAAACAGAGGTATAGTTTACTATTTTGACAATTGGCTGACGTAGCGCGTATGAGCTTCAGTGGCCTAGATTTATTTGGTGAACAGTCTCTTTATTAAAGTTTAAGGAGGGCAAGCCAACAAATGTATAGTCAAGAGTTTCTGAGCTGACTGAGTACTCGGTTGACATTTCGATTGTATATGGGTAGCAAAAGTGACATTAACTAATAATATTAGTTTTGGCGTTTGACTGATTGAACTTTCGGTTTACATCTAATGTGAATTGTGGTTTGTTCCGAAACGACTTCCGTTAAAATGTTAAAATTATCATTTCTTTAGAGGAGTAAATTTCTGACGTTTGGCTGAATTTGTCAAGTCTTCGAGGATCGAGAAAATTAATTTATTACAATTCTTAGGCAAAGCGCTCACATGTGATCTGTCACGAAAATATTAGAAAACAAAACCAACTGTCAGTGCGAATAAAACCAAGTGACATAAAAGCACATGACATCTATTCAATTGAATTGAATTGAATCTAGCAATATGCACATTTTGTAGCGGTGGCAATGCCTATTTTGCTCTGAGCTGTCACTACGATTATATTTATTAGATACTTGTTTAGGGGCTAGGGGGTTCAAAATATTCGTGTCTTACCCCTATTCTCTGATTTGGTAAATGTTAAATGGAAAAGTTTCAGTTTTGCAATACCAAGTGACAAGAAAAAAGCGAGCCAGCTGTCCGATGACGCCAGCTGTCTTACGATGTAAAAAAGAAACTTCATCGTCACATTTATACAATGTAAACATAATGATCATGTGATTCTTCATTCCATGCTGTCAATACTCGACCGTCTCCAGAACGAAGAGCTGACACGCGGAAGTAATGCAGTTTATAAAGAGGAAAAATATTTTTCTCGCTTTTCCGATGAAACAAATTACAAAGCGTGACATACCATTCAACGGCGAGTGCGGTAACAGCTCGGAAAACAACATCAAAACATTCAACTACCATAGATAGCCGCACTAGGTTCGATCGTTTAATATGCCTGCTCGAAGGAAAAGAACAAGCGAAAAATAAGTACGCCGCGGGTAACAAGCCGCAATTACACACAGAATTAGGAGAACAGAGAACATAGCCGCATGCACAGAGCACAGACAAGCCACCGCCGCCAGGCGCTATAAGGGAATCAAATAGCAAAAAAGCACAAAAATTAGAAACGTATACTCGTATATCGAGGTATCAATTGGTACCACAAGAGAAAATGTATACCGCGCGACAGACATTCATACAATAAGTCTAAATTCCTTTGCTTTGATTTTGACCCGATGCCGACAACACTGCCGCCACTAGCACCGCGTCATTATACCCTGGCATCAGCTCTGTGCGGCTGGCGGAATGAAACCAGCTAAACGAGGTTCCCTCCCCATGCACAGCCCAGCACAGCCCCTCCGGCAAAATATGGTTGATGTTCTCGGGGAATCTCTGCGCTAGATGCTTAAGAGCAAATCTCACTTAATTGTATCAATTAATTAATACGGTGCCACATAAAACTGTTCACTTAGTGTCATTTGCCCGAGATCTGAAGATCATGAGAAGATCGATCTGGGCTACAAACATGATCGTCGGCTTCGCGCCGACAAAAAACCAGAACGGCGCGCGGCAGGAGCTGGCCCTGAAGGCAGGCATACGACACGCACGCGTATCTGTGGCTCTCTTTCGCTTCGCTCTTTTGTGCCTTCATGAATGAATCTGCATTTTCCCATAACTCCAATTCCACAGCTGATAAACGATCGTGATGCATGCTTCACAATCACAATTGCATTTTAAATGACCTGCATCCGTTCAGAGAGTGAGGCATGGTGAGTGTGACTGGTGAGGTGCGCGGCCGAGTGATCAACGCAGCAGCGGTTAGGAACAAAGTAGATTGCGCATTGTTATTATGTTAAATTGTAATTAATACTTTTTGTTTCTCCTTTCAAAATACGCATTGTGTATCGGTGTATCGGTGTGTCGCTCCAGTATCTCTTACACATTGTGCGTTTGTCGTTTTTCCTCTTTCTTTCTTCTTGTTTTTTTTTTTGTTGTTGTCTTACCTCAAGTCTTAAATGAACGTAAACACGCTGTTTTGGCGGAAACTCTTTGATCAGAATGCGAGCAAGGAGCTCTGCGATAAGATCAAAGGGATTTGCCGCCAGAGCAACAGGCACAAAACCCGAACACAACACATATAAAACATCAACACCAACAACAACAACAACAATAATAATAACAATAAAAACAACAACAACAAGATCACAACAAACACCGACAAAAGAATGATCATGATGATGATGATGATGATGATGACGACAAGCATCATGACGACAGCACTGCAGCTCAGCAGTGGAGATTCACACCACTACAAAGGTGCAACAGAGCGAACGCGCGAGACACTGTGGAAATAAGAGCGAGAACCGTCCTCGACCTGTCCGCGGACGGTAAAGTTATGTATTTAAACAAATAGAGTATTAAAAAGATACTTTGTTGAGACGTCGTCTCACTTTATTGGTATTCTTAAGACTCACTGATACATTTTTCTGTTGTGCTATTTATACGTAAGAAATGCATAGAATGCATTTCTCGAATTTATCATATTACAATTTGATCTTGAGGAGTTATCTCCTTTGCCATAGCATATTATGATTTGTTATCTTATCTTGTTACGAGTATGTTGGAATAATTATCTCGAATGCCGTAGCATATTATGGTTTGTTATCTTAACTGTAACGTAAGTCGGTACTTGGTAACCACGTAAAGCTGCCGGTCTGGTGGAGCTGGAGCAGACCACGCAGACCAGATGACCATCAACGGTGAGTTTGTGGTTGCTTCGGTTAATGATGCAGCATAGGTAACAACAATGTTGCCGTTGCCGCGCGTGCAGCGAAAGAGATCGAAGAGCGACTGAAATGCGAATGGCGCTCGACACAAGCCACAAATTTCAATGCATCGTACTCTGACAATGACAACTCTGCCCTGCGAGTGTAAACGAGAAAACGCAAGGGAGAGAGATAGAGATAGAGATAGAGAGAGAGAGAGAGAGAGAGAGACAACTAGATGGAATTTCTGTAGGAAAGGAAATGTTGTTGTCGTTCGTGACGTGTTTTTCGTATTCCTCTTTGATTGAAGAAGTCGGCGGCCGCGGCACTACAAACGCTCGTGTGCTGAATGCTGATAGCACATATTAACGTATTGTAAACACACATACACAGCACACGGAACTGAAGTAATACCACGTGTTTGGCGTACTTCGCACGTCTGCCATATATATTGTTGGTGTTAGTGGTATGTATAGGTACCGACTGAAAAGGGAGATACTTTGCCGATTTTTCAAGTTTTAGATGGTTATTTAAGAACTGACACAAGAATGGGTGACAGATTGAGCAGGAAACAATCGGCTTTACTAATAATCATTTTTAACCTTCACACGAAACATTTCCTAGGTCACAATATGCAATTTTGCGCATGGAAAATTTCGCCATTGTGAGTTCAAAAAATTTAGCCTGGACACTAAAAATGATTATTAGTACCGCGGAATGAGCTTTACAAACAAACCATTTTAGTTTCGACTCTAAATTTAAGTAGGTAGTTCACAGTGGCTATATTTTCCATACAAATTTCGCAATTGTGAGCTTCCGTAAATTTAAGGTCGAGACCAAATTTTGCTTTTAGTACCTACGGCGCAGTTGCTTTTCTATTCATACAAATTTCGCCGAGAACTAATTTTGTTTGTATGTAGATGCTACATTCGCGTCGTGTTTTTCCTAGTCGACCGCTGGTGATCTGTCAGATTTAAGCTACCTACGAGGATGAGGAACCTACAACACAAAGGAAACTCGCGTGTCTTGTAAGGCAGCTTCGATTCAATGTGTGTTTGCGCCTTTCGCATGTAAGTACTGAATATGGAAGGGACTTCAATCATGACCCATTCAAACAACATAAAAAACATCGATTGGACTTGGTGTCTTTATTTAAAATTATGGTATAACAAATCAAGATGCCTAGGAAAACAATTTTCATTTTTAACATTAAATTTAAGGAGTTCACAATAGGTAATGTATAAAAATTTCCCATTTGCGACCTTGTGAAGGCAAAACAAGAATCTTCTACGAGTAAGGTGGAGTAAGGTCATATAAAGAATTAAAAGTTGTAGGGCGTTTATCTTAAAGAGTAAAAAAACAAACCAAATTAAATATAAATTGATTTAAGACCGAAAGGCAATAATTTTAAGGATATTTATAAGTTCGGAGCGCTCGCTGAGAGCCAGTAAGCTAGAATAAGATAAAGAAGCGTTTAGAAGATGGAGGACTCAAGCGATATTTGCAGATAAAGGACTTAAGCGTGTTTAACACCTTCTTCCGATAAGTTTATGGACAAAGAGGTTGCATATAACACCTTCATCCCTTGCTTAATCATAATATAAAGGCATCAGAGCAGTCCACATGAGACAGAAATTTTAGTTTTCACATAGGACCTTCATCCCTAAGAAAAAGGGCAAATCTTGAAAAATGTCACTTAGGACCTTCATCTCCTAGACGCTCCTTTTAGTTTTAAATTAGATTCGCTTTTGTCTAGTTTGTAAGTTTATAAAAAAAGCTAATAAAAATGAGTTTAAAATAAAAATTAAAAAATTATTCTCATAAAAATTCACTGGCAAACGGTAGCCTTCTTCGGGGAACTCGCAACGAACCAAATGGGAATTGTTTAGATTCCTAGAACTGAGATACGACTATTTCGAAGGCCATTTGCGAATAGTGTTTTTAAATCTCTCTTATTTTTGTATACTAAATTTAATCGGCATTTAATTTTTCAAACGAAAAGTAGTTGTGGAATATTATTCCCATTCGCATATATTTCCGAGTAAAGTTAAATGTGTGCCAAAAAAAATGAAAATACCCTCGGACAGCGAAGAATTTCTAAATACAAACCAAAACTTTTTCAAACGCCATAAATGGTACCACTTTGACTTGTACTAAATGGAAAGTTGAAGTATTTTTATTTTCACTCCTTTATTGATGTTTTACGAACAAAGTTCGAATTTTGTGAATGCAATGTAGTCGGGGCAGTAATGTGATTTAATTGACTGCCTCTGTGAACTCAGTTCAGTCGTATTTCAAAAACAGCTGACAATAGCGATAGCAGATTAAATAGGAAATTTATAAATACAACTTTCAAACAGATCAATCTTCGTCTAAAGGAACTAATATTCATTTCAACTGCGTCCAGCTCAATTTCAAAATTATCTATTGTGACCTTAAATATATGTATTTTTTTTTTCAATTCTATTGCTTATACTTGATCGGTGACAGTTATAGCCGCATCATAAGCGCCAAACTTTGTGCACATTTTTGTAGAATGCAACTCGCTACGCTCGCTAATTTTAAAATAAAAAAATATCCCCCTATATGTGAAATGTGACTTGTGAGTTATGAGACACTCGGCTCTACCAATAAAGATTTTTAAATTTAAAAGTAGTTCACAATGGCTATATCTATACAATACAGGTATTTGAGTTTCCGTAAATTCAAAGTCGAGACTAAAATTTGTTATTAGTACAGCGGACCTACTGCGAAATTTCGTAACATTAAACAATTTGCTCGATATGTAGGTACAATACTTATATAGTAGGTACACACTTCGTCATTTAAAGCTTAGTACCAACTGAGAATTTTGTAAATGCTTTTAATGCTTTTATAGCTTTAAGTCAAAAGCGCTGCTGGAGTTATAAACCCTGCACGATACTAATAACAACGTTTATGGTCCAAGCTATACCTAGATTTTACGAACTCACAATTTCGGAATTTTCGGTATAAATTACCCATTGTGACCTACTGAATATTTAGTGTTATTATTATTAGACCCTCTATGTTCTCTCATTGCAGTAAACTATCCGTCTATCTAAAAAATAATTTGTTGCCTACTGAACCAGTCTTAAACTCTCCACTGACACTCACGTTACAATACGTCTACGAAAAAATAAATCACAAATAAATGATCCTCGACTCGATCGACTCCACGCGATCATAAGAACTACATACATTGAAACATTTCCCTCTATTGATAACTGTGAGGGAATACCCCGTCAAAAACAGTTAAAACACAGAGATAGAAAAAGTGCCTTCATTTTTATAAATGAACGCCACAATATCAAGATCAAACGCATGCCGCCAATAATAGCGACGACGCGCCGCTTTTCCAATCGCATTCAATATAGATAAATGCTTGAAGCTATTACCATGGATGTCTATAGGTACGATGTTGATGATGACGGTGTTATCGGTAGATGGATGCTACACACACTTAAGAATTTATTTAAAACCTAACCTCACAAGGGCCTCTCGCATAGTTACAGTTGCATTGCCACAAATATAATGATATGGATCAGCGGTGATTGACAAATAAAATAAAAGCAAACAACCCAAAGGGGGCAACAAAATAAAAAAATCAAAAAGGCCCGCTCATTCACATTACGGTTATTAAAAGCCAATAAATCTTCATACATCCACCTCTATAGCACGCGCTCGTTGACGTTCAATTCGAACGACTGTAATAATCATCAATCAATCTTAGACTACCGTTGATAGACGTGTCGATCGCAAAGCGTTGACTGTGGACGGTGACTGCCGATGGCGATCGATCGTGGCTCACCTGCTACGGCAATAAAAACTTCAAATCAAGTGACAAACATACTTATGACAGATGAACAGCGAGCAAATACTCTGATCGGGAAAATGACGTACACATGACGTACTACGATCAGCACACAAACTCCACCGATCGCGCCATCGATTGCTGATCCTCGCCTTAGTTATACGTGATGACGAAGACACGTCGTGCGCCGATCATGATGACGATAATCACTTTGTTGGTGGTTGGTGGATGAGACGTCGATCGCGCGATGATCCACACAGCACAGCACAGCGCGTCCCCAGCACGTTGAGTAAACAAACATTTAAACGGCCTCAAATAAAGAGGCGGCGTATGCGCGGCAGCCTCAAAGACCAACGGAGCGCTAATAATCATAATAATACTCTCTTGGAGATAATCATCTATTGCACACACACACAGCACCAGCTTGAGCACAGCAACGGCAAAACACAGAGCAGAGTGTTACACTGGAGGAGATGTGTGGCGCCAAGCTGCGCGCTTTGTGGGAATGGAAAAAGGAAACTCGTGTGATACACGCGGAGCAAAGCTATACGTATACCTCCGGGGAAAGCGCCAAGGAAAAACATTTCTTAATTACCTTCCTCCCCTTTCGGTGGCGGCCGGGGCTGGTACTTGAATGGTGCATGGCACTATGGCAGCGGATTTCACGCTCGTTCGCATTGATTTAAACGGAAAACTAATATTAGGCGAGATATGATTGCTGGCTGCTGGCTGTTTGGCTGAGCTGCCTACTCTGGTGTACCGCAGAGGACCGTGTCGGCAGCACCGAGCTCCATCTATATCGTTGAATGTCGGCTGATGGCGGACACCATAATTTGTTGGATCTTACCATGTCGTTGTGTGGAAATTAAATTGTCACCTGAAATTAATTGGTGGTGTGCCGCCATGTCTTCGGTTTAGTTCTTTCGGTTTTCCAGTTTGAAGTGTGTGTTTGTGTTTGGTATTGGTTAGCTTTTGCTATAGTAGAGTGCAATTTGGAACTGACACTTTGACGTTAGATGATGAAGAGGGGGCGAGTTTTTTCTTTGGCGCGCTTTTGGAGGTGGTTTTGATTGACTTGACAGGTTTTTGGCATAATTCACGTAGATTAGCCTGATGTCTTGAAGTTTGACATTGGAATCTGGGACACCAAATGGAACTGGATTCGCATAGTGTGACTAAAAATTTTAATTGGAATTCCTAAGTGCTCTGATATGAAACGGGTAATAATTGCTTTGCATGCCTTATCGGAGTTGACGTTGGCGGCTGTATATTAGAGTGGGACCGCTCTGTCTTTTTGCTTTATAATAAGATCTTGTGACTGCTGGCTGTTTAATAGAGCGATTTACTTAGCAGATAGTCGAGTTGTCCATCACGTTCAGCTGATAAAAAGTTACACGGTAATGAGGAAAGTTACCAGAGTTTTCCAATTTGACTATGACGACTGACATATCACGGAGCTCTGAAAATGCGACCTTCTCAGAATCGACTTTTTCCAGTTCGAGCACTTTCCACGAATTCATTTTCCATGTAGGTAAAGGAAACATTATATACAGATGATAGAATAAGTTTGTTTTTAAATACCTACTTCCCGAGCGAATACCTATAAGTTGAATGTCACATATCTGTCACCGCGACGCAAAATAACCAAACAATACGGGAACGCGTAATGCAGTTGAGTCCAAAGTACAAATTTATATTGAACATCTTTTGCTTGATTCTTTTCATGGCAAAAAAAAGCTGCGAAACCCTGCTTTTTTAACTTTCTGCATCAATGAAAACAGCCTGTAACAAAGACTTGACAGCCACATATCTGTCAGTTATCTTATATAACAAACCGCCCAAAGATGTTTTTTTAACTAACGAATATTCGCTGCCACTTGACAGTTGGAGGCGAAAAGTTTTGCTCTTTATTTGTGCCTCTTCCCAAATTGTATGTACGGGAACGGAGTTTGATCGGACCAAAATTGAAAAAAAATTATAGGAACATTATAGTAACCTTATACAATCAAAGGAAAACGTCAAACAAAAGGGAAATGCCTATGCGGAAAATACAAAAATTATTAAAAAGATTTTAATAAGTGCAGGCAGACCGGTTTGCTGTCAAATAGAAAGCATCACACTTTTGAAATGCACTTTTAACAATTAGGTATTGATCCATTCCAGTTTTAACACAATCCCTGGATTTTTTCTAGACACAACTTCTGTCATTGCTGCGTTGCACTCTGTCAACCTCCTTGGAGAATTCAAAGCATTTTTACAATACCTATACCTATCTATCAATAAGATATCTTTCACTTTGCTGTCACAACCATAGCGCGAGTAATTACACGCGATATACTACATTATGCGCACTACTTGTCTGTTGCGCCGCCGCAACACAATCAAGCACCTATATGAAGTTGTCTTATTAGCCAGTGACAGCAGTCACTCCTTCTCGGTTGTATGTGCGCCGCCATGTTTGTCGGCAAATAATTAGATGTTTTAAATGCTTTTCTTCCTTCTCTGCCGACCGGTGACATAGACTGTGTCTGTGTTAACAGCAATTCGAAAGAAATCACAACAACTGAATGGCGCCCCCTGTTGATGACAGAAGAAAACTTATTTCCCTAACCATCAGCAAACTTCTCTACAAATAAAAAGGCAACAAGAAATATGACACAAAAGGGAGGAGAAAATGTAAAAAATATACAGCAACCGACAAGCGACGACGAAGACGGAAAAGAGGCCACAAGAGAATAAGAGATGTCCATGCACACACAATAATTATATCATGATTGGACTGACGGATGCCATGTCGGTGAAACACTTTGAGGAATCCGGTAATTTATTGATGATCGCTATGATCAAAAGAATGCAACCGGAGCGTGCGTGCCGCAAGTTACCAATCCGACCGACCAACCAACCATCCGACTCAACCGTGCCACCATTCAACGACTTGCTACCTTCGCGTCTGCCTCCAATCTCAATGCTCATTCGTGAGCAACTTTTTCAGATGCTGTAACGACTACAACCACAACGACGAGGACACTGCGAAGCACGGTGCTGGCGGTTCTGGTGAAAACAACGGCACCAAGCCACCACAATAATAATATAGGAACTGACCTGGTAGTGGACGGATGGATGGTGGAGCAGCAGCAGCAGCAGTGCTGCAATGAAAAAGGAAACATTTCGCAGACAAGGAAACTTCATTCCAGTGCGATGATAAAATGCCGTTTGCCGCGTTATATATATTGTGCGCTGAACGCTCTTGCGCACTGATGATGATGAAGACGGGCAGCGCAACAACACATCGCATCATGCCAAATGTTTTCAAGTTGACGCGTGATGATGACGATGACGGTGACGAGGTGAATGCCGCCATGTCGAGATGATCTTGAAGTGTGCTCGGCACAAGAGTATCACCATTCAGTTTAACACTCGTGATGATTGTAGTTCAAGTAAATTGAATTCGATCGACTCGGGTCTGGTGTCATGTGTCGCGGCGGCAAGAGGACAGCAGTGCGACGAATCCTGTTTCTTGGAAGCGTTTAGGGAAGGCATTAGCCGCGAATGCCTGTTGAATGCATTCGTGGAATCAACCTTCCAACAAAGTCGCAAGTGACATAACTTCGGTGTCAAATGAAGGGCCGGGGTTTTAAATCGCCTTTGAAGTTACAAATTTATTAGACGGTTTTACGCATCTACTGAGCTAAATATAGAGTGACACACTTTTGACATTTCGGACTATATCAAGTTATCACCAGATCTCTGTCCTTTTCTTTGTTTCACTAAACGTCACTTTACATTTCACTGGGCCATGTTTACATTGAACTTAGGGCGCTGTCTAATTTTGACATAATGGGTGTTTAACCTACGTTATGCATCAAAACGAATTTGTTCACACAAACGGTGTCAGCGTCTATCACTAGCAGGTGCCAACATTTTTATTTTAGTGGATTTCAGCGTTGACAGTTGCTTCTTCAAAAGTGACACACTGAGAAACGTCAAAACTAGTGAGGTAATTGTTGTGTTTTGCTTTCAAAAGAATCCGCCTTCACGAGAACGAAATCGTTAAAAAAAATCAACTGTTTGCATCAAACAACATCTTGGAGGGCGTTGAACGTCAAATGAGTTTTATTTTCACATTCGATCTGACATATATATAACCAGACCGCTACTGAAACTGATTTAATACCGTTTAATACCACAGAGCTGGTGACAGTCGCTGACCATTTGAAATGTCAATATTCGAGTTCGCGCAGTTGCATGTCAAAGTAAACGTCAAGCTGACATTCAAACAGTGTGGAACATCGCGCTAGCCTTAGAAATGTTATTGCACCTCATCTGCAATACAGTGCTGCTTACTGACGATCCAAAACAACATCAGAAAAAAAAAAAAGAAACATTCATAATATCAACCTGAATGAATCGCTAATTTGTCGGCGGAGTATGGGTAGGTATATATCTCGCCAATGATGATGATGATGATGCCCCGCACAGTAGTTGAGTATCGTGCCGCACAATCGCCTCCGGGGTCCTGTTGTTACTTTTCTGTCTCCCTCTTCGTTTTTCAATATTTATTGCCTGTTGTTTCCATTAGGCAGGCATAACTCCAAGCTCCTTCTTCGTATTAATTTTAGTCTCCTCCTCCGCTGCCATCGCACCGCCACCTGAAGAGATTCAACACGCCGCAGATAACATTAGATTCATTCCGAGAGATTCATCTTCAAGTCGCAATCTTCTTCCTGATTTTATATCTGTTCTCTGTATTTTACAAGGAAACAAATAGGCCAAGAGTGTGAAGGAGACCCACCGAGGACAGAAGTTAAAAAAAAAAAAAAAAACAAGAAAAAATAAAACAAAAAACAACTCTAAACGGATCAATGGATGCCGACATCATTCGTACAAATGCTCTCAAATGAGCCGAAAAGTGAGTTAACTTGGCTTGCAATAGCCGCTACTGGTCGTTACAACAGCAGCAGCAGTAGCAGCAGCCGCCACCGCCGCAAGGCTTTGTAGTGACCGCAGGGGCAAATGAGCTACAAAAAAAAAATAATAATAAGAAAATAATAAACACAAAAGCCGAAATCGGCATCGCATCGTGCACCTGTTCGACTTCAGAGTTCAGAGGCAGAGATAATTCCCGGTCTGATTACTGCTTGCTGCTGGTTGGGCTGCTTCTTGTCTTGGCTGCTCCGCAAGATGTTATGATGATGATGCAGCTTCTTTTAGCGGCCGACTTAGGTTTTCCTTCTTTTCTTTTGGATCCCTCTTAACGTGGTATTTCTGTTTTTTTTTCTTTGGATTGCGGTGGAAGTTGTTTTTTTTTTTTAGGAGGACCTGGAGGTGTATTTCGGAAGCTGTGTGTTCAGCGTGCAACAATGTGACACATTTTTGTGTGATTGGTATGTAAAGGGTTTTTTCGGTTTTTTTTTTTTCTGAAAGTGCGCTTCCGTTGGGTAAGTGTTTCGTGGTAAGTGGTGGCTGGACGGGAGAAATGATTGACCCCAAACACTTTGTAGAGTACATATTGATCGACACCATCTATAAATTTGTCATCCTTCTCAAAGTGAGCACTTATTGGAAATTTACCATTTTGTGGTCAAGAAATATGTGAATTGGTGCAATATTTTCAGTAACAGGTGACAGTTGACAGATAAGTCACAAAGTTTATTCGAAGAGATGCATATTTATAAATCTGTGTTGCAATCTTTGAGTACTTATTTTATGGAGGGATAGGAGTTTTAATTAGCGCAGTTTGTCAATGGGGACATAGATAACTTTGTGTTTTATTCGTCTATCCTGAGCATTTGAACAACGAACTTTATATAGATACTCAATACAGAATAAATGGTTACAGTATCACACAATACACATTTTTTAACACTGTAAGATCTTCCAAGTTGCAGTTAAAGATACATTTCAAACCGTGCTGTCATTTTTGACAGTTCTTTGACATTTGCGATTGAGTTTGTTTGACAAATTCTTAAACCTATCTGCACAAACTATTTGACATATGGTTTTTAACGTTTTCATTGGTGTTTATTTTTGTCAAAAACGAGGAGTGTCCTCTTTGATAAACAAAGTGAACAGAATAGACGTCAAAAATGGCCCATCTCTGGAAGCTGCTTCAATTTTAACTGCTTAGAAAATGTTTGACAGTTCTTCTTTCATTGTCAAAAAACAACAGTGGGGAAAAAATGGTGGCACATTTTAACACATTCGCACATACCGACCAGAACTTTAATCACTAATATTTGAGTTTGTTGTTGAATTGTCAATAAAAGCAATAGTGTTAACGTCAATCCGGCAAAAAAAAGGGTGTGGAATAAAAGTGTTCAGTTGGGATGGTTTTCGAACACTTCTAAATGTAATTTGCGAAAAAGTTACAATGGATGTGGTCAGTGAAAATTTTTCCTGAATTTGACAAGAATTAAAATAGCGTCTTTAAAATAGGAGAATAATTTTGTATTTTATGGAGATGATCAGAATTAATAAACAGAATCTTATAACTTTGGGGCCATATTTTTCATCGAAAAGTATCTTTAGACTCGACATCTATATTTAGCTAGAATAGTGACCAAAAATACTGCAAATTAACGGACGAACTTAACAAAGTTGAATTCGTAAAACTTAAAATGGTTTCCTTTTCGGGAAATAAAATCGGTGCCGATGAATCTTGTAATGAACAGCAAAACTGGACTATAAGTCATCCACGATCTTACAAATTTTCGACCAACATTTAGAATCGTGCGGAATTTTGGCAGTTGCACTCTTCTTCGGGCCAAATTTTTCTTTTCCTCGGTGAAAGAAATTCATTCAATGGGTTGAACAAAAAAAATATATTTTAAAGATCAACTATGATTCACCGTAGTTGCACAGGTATGTAAAACAGTCTCATTGTGACGTTGTCAACTAACAAATTACTGTCACTATCAAGCTAATTTTTTTGGTAGCTCGTCACTGAACCAATATGTGCTTAACTATTCTAAAAAATGGTGGCGAGCTATTCTGATTGGGATGATAACGTACAATTTTTAAAAAAAAACCCACTGAATTACTACCCTTCTGCAAACCTTGCCTTCTTGCCAACTGACCGATTGATTAGTATAGGAATCAGTGACTTAACTTTTAGAATTTATGTCAGGCAATAATCTCGCATTATTCCCATTCAAAAAGTCTGAAAGAATCCCAAGCGTAGTATATAAACTACGTTCGTTTGACTTCGACCATAAAATATCTCCAATCAAAATTAAAAACTGTGTCAAACAAGCAAGTCCTAAATTATGTGTCCTTTTGTCAATTTTATGAGTACAAAATATTACCGACTTTCCAATACCAAGGCCTCTTCCAACTCTTCATTTGAACTGATCACATCATAAACTTTACGACTTTGCAGGTAAATCTGCATATATCCACTCAATAAAATATTGCGCGCACCTTTAAAGAAGGGCTTGACGCTTGCCTTGCAGCCCTTTTGTCATTCAAAATACACACACATAAAGTGTACATGTGTCCTTCTGTCGTTATGGTCGGCATCGTCGTTTCATCTTTATTATCCTTTAAGAACCCCGCGATTTTATCAGCTCAGTAAGGAGTGATGCGCATCTTTCAAAAGGTCAAGAGAAAGAGGTATTAAAAACGCGCGGTATCACTTGAAAGGTGCGCGCACACCACGCACACATTTTGCTCAAAAGAAAAGACCTCAATGCGGCTATTTTATTGGCCACGCAAAAATATCAAAAAGCCGAAAAGTCGTAAAATGTTTTTGCCTGCATTTTCTTTTATTTATATTTTTGTTTATTTCATTCAATGGAATGGCGGTCGGAGAAATCCAATAATACAAAAAAAAAAAAAAAAAAAAAACGGAAAACGAATATACCGACTACACAGAGGAAGAGATATGTACATACGTGCGATCATCGATTGGGCCAGGCGCGCACTAAGTCAAGAACTGACGCTACAAAATAGCCGCAAACAGCATCGCAGTCCTTAAACCAAAAATGAAAACAGAGAGAAAAAAAAAATGAAACAACATACACAGTCAAGTAAAAATCCACTTGACTTTATTTAAATGGCGTAATTTATCCTTTTGTCGGTGGCGGCACTTTGTGTTTTAATTCATCTTGTTTGTTGCCGTCCCTTGCCATGGGTTGGTGAAATTGCAATTTTATGTGCCCATTATACGTGCCAACACACATATAAAACAGACATGCACATGCACATTGCACATATACTGGCTCAACTATAAAGGAGGTGAAAAATACCGCGAAGGTTATAAGATGGGCTCGCCGATAGGTGGATAGGTATTTGTTTTCGCACAGGCCGACCAGCACCGGCAATGCCTGGATCTTTGGCAGAACTGTGTCGTTTGTAGATACATATCTGCCGGAAAATTCTTAAAATAACACCGACACTGCGAGGATGCGACTTGTGCTGAATACTAACTGGTGAAGGTTGTTAGCTTTTCCAAAAATACTGAAAAAAATGTGACATGAAAATATGACACCCATTTAAGCAAATGCCCTCTCTTTCAAAAGTTGATCTGAAGGTGCTAAAGAAGAATGAAATTGGGATTTTGGGGAAGTAAGCTAGCTTAAGCAAATACGCGTTTATGTACTATCTGAATTGCCATGACCTTTATCGGATTGCTGGGTCCTCTTGAGCGTTTGATAGGATAGTTTGTGGACCTTCGTCTAAATCTTACACTGTAGCTTACAATAGACAAACAGTGCTGTCTTCAAGAGGCGTTTAGAAGGTGACAGTCTTGCAGTACTTTCGCAAGTATATTACATTCAATACCAACCAAGTCTGGATATTGGTTTCAAGAGCTTGAAAGTGAGAAAACATTTCGAATGAGACTTTTATTTTCCGATATCCTTTTTAATAGGATCAAGCTGTCAAACGTGGCCCAATTTTCGTGTTGAAGGTGACATTTGCTTTCGTATAAACTAGAATCATTAAAAAAAGCGCACAAGGTTGTGAATTGTGCGGCTTAATTTGCCAATATGTTCGTTTGATTGAACATCTCTCTCTATGCCTGAAAGCCTGGAAGCAATTGTGATAAAATGTCGTAAACTGGCCGTTTGGGAGTAAGTTTTCGATTTCGGTATTATAACACGATTAGGTACCATTTAAACAAATTATATTACGTTGCATCAGTTTCCACAGCACAAAGGTGTGCACATGAACAATAAGTTTAAGCTGTTATTCAGACTTATGGGGTTATGAGAAGCTAGGTTTGGCGTCCTAAATATGAGTCTTTTTCAATTAAAATTATATTTTGGTGTAGTTATGTGATTTGTGCAGCTTTGTCAATCGGCAATCGGACGAACTCTGGTAGCACCTCTAACTACGAAAAAATCAATAGGTATCTTAAATGTTCATACGACTATATTTGTATTGAACGGAAGTGAGGTCTTTAGGCGACTAACAAAGTGCAAGGTAACAAAATACCTTAACCCGATGTACCGCCATTTTACAGTCAGAACAGAAATCCCTTTTCGATAGTAGTATTTGTGGCGCGATGTTTAAACACTATACATGGACACTCCTTACTCGATTTGCCAAAGAATTAAAATTACCGAGAGATTGGGACTTATTTATTTTTAAATATAAAATTATTTTAAAAGTTTAACTGTCAAACGAGCTGTCAAATCGATTTTATAGCTTGAATTTTACATCATACATGAATGTATGCTTATAGTCAGGGCAACTGAAGCAAAGAAGAGGTAGGTAAGTACAAACGAACTACACTCACCAGATGAGATGGTGTGCTATTTTGTGAACAGTTCTATGAGCTGTAACACACATCTATCATAGATGACGACAGTTACACAGTTTAAAGATTTCAAGATCTTGCCGTCATAAATGCAGTCTGGGTATTTTGAATATTCTTTTAGAGGAAAGCCTTAACTTATAAAACACAACTGCAACCATTTGAACAAAATTTACAAAAACCTTTATGAGACTAAGTTCTGTTGGATTTTTATAAATACTTGCAATTTCTTTCTCTGTTTCTTCGTAATTCATTTTTAGCATTTAGCTGTCAAAAAATATCAAATATTGGCGATCAAAAAGTGTGCAACAGTTTTGAACTTTTTTCACTGAGTTATGCACAATTACTTAATCAACATTTTTTACTCAATGTTGGGCCTAGAATTTTCTAGGAAGTTGAAATACTGGACTAAACTTCTGTCACCTTAAACAGCAAACATTTTTTAAGAAAGAAAAAAGGACCAAAAAGTAGACTTCGCCTAAGCCTTTGCTTTGTCATCAAATACATTTTCGTTCTAAAAAAATGTTGATTTCTATTTTTCCAATAATAGTTAATGAAGACATGTAGGTAGTCCATTATACTCGTATATTGTTTACACACTCAAACTTGATTTGTCATAAATTGCATTTTGAGGCAACACTGCCTTTGACATCAAACGAAGTCAGAAACGCGACAACATTTTTTTTATGGGAAAATAATTAGTAGGTACCTACACCTTCTCTCAACGAGAGCCACTTTTACATACATAACATACATACACCTTAAAAATCCCTGTACTATAGGTTATTGTTCTGAAACATCGGCTTAGACTATCTGACATTTCGTAGCTACCTATTAGTATATATTCTGCAGATTCTATAACAATAATTTGTCGATCATTCTCGCAGATCAATCAATAACAATCAGTGGGCAATAATTTGTTTTTCGTCTGTTAATAGGTACAAATTTGTTTGAATAAACTTACCATATTTAAAAATCGATTAATCCGCATTTTGACACTTGTCTGTGGTGTTACTGGTGATGCCATTTTCTTAAATTTATCTTATCAGATTCATATAATATTCACAGTAAAAATTGGTTTTATATATTTTTTTTTAAACACAACTTATAGAAAAACCGAATGACGTTTGAAGTCAAATTACGTATTTTTGACAGAAATATTCATCATTAAAATATTTTTTTAAACATTTTTGCTCCACAATTTGGATTAGATATTTTTTTTTTTTATAATTTCTTACAATTTCCACTATTTCAAGATTTTGTATATCAACCGTCACTTTAATTCAAAAAATAATATTAATGATGTCTTGTCATCGGGGTGAAATTATTTATATTTTTTTTCTTTATAATTTACAATCTTTTTGTGTAATTTTACAGACAACTTCGTTTAAACCAATCGAGACGTTGCGACGCGTTCGATAACCAAAATGATTTGAGAAATTTTCTACGCAAGACGATCTAGAGAAGTACACTACTCCACCGATTGAACGATCGTTTCGGAATGAAAGAAAAAGTCAGTGGTAACCTTGTGTTTACCTATCGAGTAAGACTGAAGAAGTTGTTTTTGTGCCTGGGGTGCGGTGCGGTGATGCCGGCCGCAGAGAAACCTAAGAAACAGATGAGACAGACACAAGAGAGGCAAGTTCAGATATACAGCTATATGGCAGGATCTTACAAAGTCGAGCAACCTGACTTTCGTAATAGTATTGGTGGTAAGGTGAATCGCATTGACGGCACGGCGGCAAAATGCAATGCGATCAAGGGTGAGAGCGAGATAATAATGTCACGCACATTTTCAATATGGAGAGGAGAATGACTTTGGCGCTTCTTTTGGAGAGAACAAAATATATACATATTTTTGTTTAGAATATGAATAGAAGGGAAAATGATAAACATATGCCAGTGTGCGTGATGAAGAGAAGGAAAGAAAGAAAAATATTATTCAAGTGATAAATATTGATATCAAAAGAGGACGGAAAATGATCTGTACCATTTAAGAGAGTATATGATGCATTTTCTCTTAAGCTGAAGAATGTAACTATGGCGGCAAATATAAAAGAAAAAGGTAATTGTTGTCTTGTCGGTTACATGGTGAATGAATGTCATAAGGAAGTGTAAGAGGCTTCCAAAACGATTTTCTGTTCAATTGTCAAAATAAACGATCACGTTATTGAACGGTCAGAATTTGGATAGCGGAAATATGGTGCCGATGGGAAGGAATGGAAAGGACTGTCATCTGTCAGTATCCGGGCAATATGAGAAATTGTATTTTCAACCTTGGGCTCCTTTCCAACTTGTTAAACATCTAAAAATGGAACCACAATCAATTCGCACGCATGTTAACAGAAAGTTAGGCTGATGTTGAGCTGTAGCAATAACTGTGTAAGCTTCTCTATCTGTTACACAGTGCAAACAGATCTTTTTGTCCAAATATCATTAGCAACTTGTGGTCTTGTGCAAGTTGCTGTTGCTTGTGGTAGGTATTTTTTTTTATTAATTGCCCTCATGCCTACATGTCATATGAGATACAGGTATCTGCTATAATCCATTCTAGCGCCTCTTCATTTCATATTGATTCAAAAATAAGGCGCCCAACGTGAGGTCAAATAAATATGCCACATATTCTAACGAAGTCTATCGACCGTTTTCGTTAAGTACTTCGCTTACAAAAGGTGAACCTACGACTCTTGAAAATAGCTGACATATGATATAACTTAGACTTCTGAAATAATGTCTTCAAGAAGCAGATACAAATTTTCCTTATTCTGCAAGGAATACACGATCTAAATAAGATGTCCTCTCGATTATCATAATCTTATAGAATCACATGAGCCGATGTAAAATAACGAGACATAATGGGAATCTTTCGACGGTGACTGAATTGGCGCCCGGCGTAGGACAAATGAATTTTTGACTCTGTGGAAGCAGAAGCAGTTGGTTAAACGTTGTCTTCAAATATACAAAGTGCGTTTTTTTTTAATCAGTCTTGTTTAATCTGTATTTTAGTCCAAAATATCTTTTTGGCTTTTTTTTTTTATTTTCGCTGTAAGAATGTTCAGTTGGTCCCATCTTTCCCCGCGTATTTCCAAGCGTATTTCCCACTTCCGGTTTATTGGGCTGGACACACACAATTACTTTCTTTCTAGATATAGTCTCCGAGGAAGTGCAATTCTGTCTCCCTGGTCCTACCTCACCAAACAACTAAGCCGATCGCTGCCCGCTTAGCAATATCAAAACGAGGTTGCGCATGCGTGTGCGCAGGCACTATGTTGGCCGCAACATAACACCAAAGTGCGCTTGTTACGATCTTGTGTATGCCGTGGGGTATTTTTTTTTTTTTTTTTTTTTCTTTCTGTTTTTACACACAAATGTACCGCGGCAAATAGGACCGAATGTAACCTGCCGCACTTACAAATTGCATTCGGAGGCATCACACAGTGTACAGATATACATATTTTGTTTAAGCCATAAGCTGGAGATGGCTGATCTTGAAAGTGCCGCCGCGCGTCGGTCGCGGCAATAAACAATCAAATAATAGCACTCGCTGGGTACACTTTACTCGTGAGCCGCCGCGACTCTCCTTATCGCTTCCTATATGTTCTCGGAGTCTTCAGTGCGGTGGTGATGATGGTGAAGGTGATGGTAGTTGTAGTTCCAGGTTCAGGTGGGCCATTGAGACATTAGATAGAGAAGAACCTTGTCTTCGTGTGGTTGCTTCTTGTTTTGGATCTTTGCCTCGCTGGTTCTTTTTTTATCCTCCTCGTCTCCTCTCCTCTGTATGCCCGTTGTCAATATTTGAGTGCTAAGTTTACGATTATGCGTTTACTAATTTTTTAATTCATACTCACTGTACACACGTTGTTTGTTTGGAGTGCGTTTGTGTGTTTTCAAAACAGATTTTACCTTTGAAAGTTGTATTTTTTTCTTTCTTGTAACGCGTGGGAGGCTTTTGCTTTTGTTCGGCATCGGCGTCATTTAAATAAAATGGGAGGAAGTTAACGGAAACCTATATAGGTAAGTAAAGCGTTTGCCGACAGTGGGTACGAATTAGTTTGGGTGCACTGTCTGGTTTTAGTTGACAAAGAAGTGTGATTAGGGACGCGGTCCATTAGAACGTTGTGCATTGTGTAATGCTTGCTTTTTTGTAGGGCAGTGGTGTAGGTGGTGTGTTCTAGATCCAAACTGATTGCGTAAGGTAAGTCGTGATTGTCTTCAGGTAAGCAGGTAACTACCTACAGGCTTTGAACAACGCACGAGTGCTTTGTGTGTTCTGATTTATTTTAATGACAGGGGTGGGTGGTGAAGCATTGCGCGCTCTCTTTGGAGCGACATTTATCGCGAGTCGGTATTAATAAATTTATGTGGCTAGGAACTCATTTTTTTTTTATACGAGCGGACTTGAGAGATATAGATGATCTTAAGCGAGCCATCTGGGGCTCAAATGGTCCATCATAACGGCCCGGCTATAGCCCTACTAATCCCATTAGCCTCTGATGTATACTATAACAATTGCACTTGTTGGTACAAAGCTTTCGAAATAACCAGACTCAACTCCTTCACCCGTCGACAACACGTTTCCTTTCGAAACAAACTAATTAAGCTTCATGCAAACTGCACACATGCATACATCGATTCGATCGACCGCTCTGACACTAGGTATAGCAAAAACAGGAGAACAACCGGCAAAACAAATGGAAAACATTTAAAAAATCAATTAATGACATGACATTAAGAAATTTCCTTTCATGTTTGCCGACCGAATGATCCCCAACTCAGTGTTACTAACTAATTTGCCTTGCATCACTTCCATGACGCCGGCTGGCAGCTGGGACGCAACAAATAAATTTGAAAAGAAAAAAATTACCACAAAAAAAAAAAAGCATTAAAACATCAACGATGGATATAAAGAATTTTTAACAATAAAAATTAATAACGATCGCCATTTAATACTTAGACTGAATTAAGTATTATTTTTACTACCGCAAGGGTCAAACGATCGTTAATGTCCCGATGGAAGACTATTCAAAACCACATATCAACAAATAATCGATTTAAAAATAAGTTATATATACGAGTATATCTGATGTATGGAGAGAAGCATAATAAAGGTTAATTCTGTAATATAGTGATGCTGTGGGATTTATCTTATACCGTAAGTAGGGATGAAGATAAAACGATGACACCGGCAATCGATTTCCTTTCTTTTTGTTCTTGCTTTGTATTATGTGACTTGTGACACCGTTTACTGACGCAGGTAAAGATTGTGTGTGGCATACAGTGTTGTGAGCACTCGCTCTTCATTTATAAACGAAGCGTGGTGATTTTTCCCATTTATTCGTACTTAAATTGCCTTATAAATGCCTCGATACTTTTAAGCGAAAAAATCGAATTTTTAATGTAAAACTTGTATTACACGGAAAGAAATTAATACGAAATTAAGATTTAGTCTAAAAATCGCAGATTATTAACATTACTAGGACTTTTTTGGTATTAGAAAAATTTGATAAGACCTTTAACATGAGCACTTTCTTATGGGCATTCAATAGTTAAATGTATATGTGTATCGATGAAATTTAAACAAAAATTTATGCTCCGAATGCTTTTTGTTAGATCCACCATTTTGATGCTTTTCCCTTTATCTCACGGAATTCTTTTCGGACGTCAAAATTCCCACAAAAAATGATAGATCCCACGATATAACAACAATGGAGTTGTGTTACCTACTCACTATACAAATCGATTGTGAAAAGAATAAAGTGGCAACCCTTTCGGACATAATTCAGTAGGTAAGTATATTAATTGTCTCGTATTTTGCTATTATTACAATATAGTTCGGCTGAATATTTTCTGTTCATGGTTTCCTTTACCAGTTTATTTGTTTTTGAAGATTCTTTCAAATCTGATCTGTAACTGATCATGGGTACGAAACTCCTTATAAATAACTTGAAAAGATTTAAGGCTGCTTTAGAAAACCATATTTACATTGTTGATTGTAGTACGCGTACATTTTTTTTTTATGTATATATACTCGTAGCTATTGGAATGAATCGATCACTTCACTATAAACCCAATCACAATACTTATGCGCATTACATTAGTTTTACCTAGACGAGAGCTGAATTGAAATTTTTAATTTGACACATCTATGTAGCTTTTGCAGCTAATCTTATGTTTAGAACAAGAAATCGTTCAAAGTCCATGACAGCTTTTTCTAAACTGATGTATATACGATTTCTTATTGACCACCCTATTTTATATTTTGGCTATAGCTCGACAAATGTTGGCTTCCAAACGACTCAATCTTTCTCGGATTGTTAGCATCAACTTGTTCTTTATCGTAGCCAGCAACAAAATTAATCTTAAAAGTGTTAAATCACATGGCACATGACAGCGGCGGTCAATCCGCATACAGTTCTAGCTGTATATATAATTTTGGTCTCAAGTTCTGTCCACAGAAATGCAAGTTATCGATCTTCATTGAAGAATACATTTCTAATCCCCTCATTTAAGAGGAAATTGAGAACGTTTGTTTTTGGGTGTGCAGTGTTCACCGACTTTGAAAAAAATATTTCCTCTTTTTTTATTAACAAAATAAATTGCTTTACCCAAAATTCGAAAACCGAAAATATTCCCTAAATGGAATGCAATCAGTTCGGCTGCGAACATTTATTCTAGCAAGGTTTTAATAGCCTTAAACTATGATTGAACATAAAGCTGCTTGAGCCTGGAGCACACCCAGCTTCCCTAAAATTAAAACAAGCAAAACATAGTATTCACTTATTTAGTTAGGTAGGTACTGTCGGCTAGATACAAGAAAGAAAAAAATACAACTAAAATACTATTGGCAACTCTACTAAATTAGTTTCCACACTTTGACATCTGTCAAATTAATATAAATATGAACTTAATGCAACAACTATTGATTCTTGAACAGTTTTCCTTTCATATAAATACTCAAATAAAGATTGCAACGTATTAACAGCACCTATAAGAAAATGGATTTTTTTTTTTCAATTTTCCCTACATTGTTATAGTTAATTAAATTACTTATTCCTTTGTTTAAACTTGTTCATTGTTATCGGAAAAACCTGGGGTTTTTTCCATAATCTGGGATCATTGGATCCACATACAAACAAATTAACAATTTTATACTCTCTTCTATATTAAAATTGTTCACGAAGTATTGAGTTTTTTTAATATCCTCGTTAGATCGGCTTAGCCTCGAGTAATAAACTATTTCCGAAACTCAAGAGGTTTAGATTGCTTGACCTTTCTTCTGAGAGCAAGCAAAAAATAATGAAATCAAATACAGAAGGCTTCTTAATAAATATATTTGTTTGAGTTCTCATTTTGTTCTAGAAAGTTCTAGGCGAATATCAAGTGTATCAAGCGAAAACCTATGCTAACAAATTTATGGACAAGTAAAAAATTATGTCAGTGGGTCTAGTCACAACTTCTCAAAATGTGTTCAGTCCTAGCTTAGAACTCATGATTAATCGATAACCTTCGATGTATAACTAGCCCGACATATTTTAAGAATATATTTTTAAATTTTCTGGTCGTGAAAATGCAAAGAAATAAATATTCGAGCTAATAATAATATATAAGAAAACTACAGAAAAGTAAGCTTTAAGGTGTCTTAATAAAATATGTTATTTTTGGGACATGGAAATTCCAAAGTTTGTACTTATTTAAATACAAATATTTATAAACAATTTAATCGAATTAAAAAAAATTAAAATTAATTAAAAAAATAGTTAAAAGCAAACATTAATGTGGACTTTGATCAGGAGCAATTTCGAAGGATTTGTATGTAACCCGAAGCATGACACAAAGTTTTGTAGGTATACGAAATCTATGGTGGACATCGACATTAACTTCGGTCATGATCGTACATCAGCCAAATCTAACCCAAGTTGAATTCAAAAAAAAGAGTCAAGATTGCGCGGAACATACAGCTGCATCGCTTTTCGTTAAGTGCTCAAAAAACTAGTTGGCGCTAAAAGCATAGAACTAATCATCGCACCCTTCATTTTTATCACACGATTTATACAAATAAGAAATACCGAGTGAAACGGAAGACAACGCATTGACGAAAGAGGGAAATCGCAACAACCATAATAACAATTTTCTGTTACTGCAACATAAACAACAACAAAAACAACAGACAGTAACAGCTGTTGCGTCGGGCGTGTAAGGAAATTGTGAGTCTTACGAGCAGCGGTCCCTTTCATCCCGTCGTTCTATTGTTTCTGTATCAAAAGTCCACTATTATGTAAACAGTCGGCGCGTTTGATCTGCACCGCATCAAAGGGCACCGCGCCGCTTTGCTTTTCATCTCTCTCACTCACTGGCTTGCCATCGGAGTTCGGAGATCGTACAGAGATCTCTGTTCGGTTCTCTGATGGCCAAATCACATTGAACAATGCATTGGATAACGTGGCCTGTAAGTTGAAAATTGTTCAAATCTCCAGTGCGGCGCACACTCTCAAAGCGCGCATCATCCAACCAAACAGACTATTCCTCTTTCGAGGTGGATGCCGCCGAGATGGAGGAATTCAGTTCAATTTGTTAGCAGCAGCAACTCGCTTCAGTCATCTCCACGTTTGATCTGCCATCCACTTCCACTTCTTCCGATTGTCTTCCCATTCCCATGCGGATGTGTAGGTATGCGTGCGTGGTGCCTCTGGCACTCCATTATCATTTATTTATTTATTATTCTTTGATGAACTGGGAAATAATTACATCAGCGCTGTTCCGCAAGTTTTGCTTAGAACGGAGCAAAGGACTCGCGGCCGACCGACGGCGACGCGGCATCCTGTGTTTTGCCCTTGCTCTCTCTCTCTCTCTATCTCTGTATATGGTTGTGATTTTGGGATTCCCGTCGGTTTGGTTGGGTGCGTTCGTGTTGAGCAATCTCACCTGATTTACGAAGGACTTGTTTCTTTATGATGATGAGGATGTCCTCCCGGGCAAAGGATAATTGAATTTCACGGATTATCTGTGCGCACATTGTGTGTGCAGCAGGTGCTGAAATCAGGTCGACCCATTATTTATGACTGGCTACGAGTATATGTCGGCTCCGGCTGCGGCGGCTTTCTCTGTTGCACCTTTGAAGGGGAGGCAGGAGGTGCCATGATGTAGGAAGATGCCACCGAGCGACGACGGCTTTTGCGGAAGATGAAGGACAACAAATTTATTACGATCACATTAAGGAATTTATCCTCACTGCAAGTACGAGTATAGTATGCACTGGCAGCAGTTTGCGCATGAGTTTATTGCATAGCTAACGTAATTACTAAATTAGTGCCGCTTTAGTTGAACGCTGTGCTGGGAGCGTAGGGAATGTGACGGATTACGGTTGGTGATTTTTGCAGAATAGATCGACGGTGGATGTAGGTAGTAGATTTATTTTTTCTTCGGTTTTTGTTTAATAGAAATACCTATGTCCTTGATTCAGAGAAGTCCTTGTTAGAAGAATTGGATTGGAGTTGAGGGTTTGGTGAATAGCTTTTACAATTCAATATCAACAGAAAATTGCTTGAGCCATAACCTAAAGAGCCATCTGGAAGACAGCTACTGGAAATGTTCTCTGTATACAGTTTAGCGCAAAAGTAATTTCGCTGTTTGATTTGTTATAATTTTTTTTTAGTTGCTGTCCCTTAGGCGAACACTTGAATATGGAAACCGAGTTATTACTGCTTTCTGAGTGTGCTTGCTTCTTAAAAGTCTGCAATTGAGTGTTACCAGCACTGGTTATTTATCTCCGATTTGGCTGCTCGAACTTTCACTGGCTCCCCAAAATTCTCATTTGGGATTTATTTATTCCAATTTAGGCAATTGCTTAAAGTTTGGCGATTTTTGGGCTCCTTAGGAATTTATAAAAAAAATATGCATATGTTTTTTTTAGCTTTCTCCATTACGTAGTAAAGAGAAAAGGTATTGTTTACGTACAAAATTTCGAGCTCGGGATGTTACTCAATTCTTACACCCGCGAAATTCGGTCCGTCTGTCCGTCCTTCCATAGGTCTACAGCCTAAACGGCGGCCCGGATTTCGTTAAATCTTCGGATTTGGAGTGTATGGGCTTACAGTTCGGGGCTTTTTTTTTTTTTTGCAAGGTACTTCTTGCATGGTACTTCCCATATAAAATTTTCGAACCAGTTTGATTTGGTCGAAAACGGCTCTAAAGAATTCAACAAAAATTGATATTTAAGCTTACGTAGGTAAGGTTATCATGACTGCATACCCAGTTTTTGGCTGAAAATTCGAATACCGGTAGACACATCTCGAAAATGGTCAATACGATTGTAACAAAATTTCATTTCTAAGGTAATGTGGTCATTAATAACTGAATAGCAAGCTCAGATTTTCTCTATATTATCGTAGAATGGATTTTTTTTGAAAATAGTCGTTTAGGTTTGTTTAGTTTACCTGAAAACGGCAATAACGATTTTGACCAAAATAAAAACTTAGTCATTTTGATGTTTTCAAAATGATTGTGTCCTTAACATTAAATTGGAATAACCGAAAACGCAAATTTAAAAAACTGTTCATATCTCGAAAATCCCGTCTTCGATTTCGATAAAACTTTAAAAACGAATAAGTAATTCTTACATTCCAAACAATGACTTATAATCGGCTTTCAGCTAAATAGTTAAGCAATAGTATTTTGCAAACTAAACATTCCAATAGTTTTACAAAAACCGCCCTAACGACTTTGATCACAATACATTATTTATGTTAATACAATAACACTAATTAGTATCCCATACTTAGTTTTTCTCAAAAAAATCGAATAAACAAGCTTTGCAATTATTTCTCAAAATTACTACCCAAAAGCCGATCTGTGTTCATACATCCTTTTATAACTCAATACCGCACTTCCATTCAAAATGAAAGAACAGCGACACAAAACTTATTTTTAGCAAATACAACTGACTTCTTCTTTTCATCCATATTGAACATACACCTTCAATTAATTTCATTTTGCCTTACACAATCAGAAACTCCCACTACGTTTCCATCGGTATATTCAGTTTATAACTTCTAATGCAAATTTAAAAACAAACCTCTTAAATCTTACATGTATAAGTATATCTATGTAAAGACATAAAATACAAAAAAAATATGCATTTCTGATCTTCATAATTAAGTTTTTCTATTTTTAGCTCCAAGATTTGGCTCCACTTATAAAAGCTGGCAGCACTGAGTACCTACTAGTGTCAAATTTTCACAAGTAATTTATGCAGTGATGCCAGACTTTTCTGACTGAATTGGCCTCGCCGATTATAAAAAAATACCCAAAAATGCCTTTTTGCCAATTCCGATGTTCTTATTTGTACTTTGCCAAATATATTGAATTGAAGTTGACGTTAAAAAACCACAAAATACAGCGAAATTTTTCGTTCATGATTTCGTTGTGTCACTTTTGTTGGGGACTTGTCGTTCAGAAACAGCTGCATACTAGGCTTTGAAGGTAGAATGCAAAAAGCAGAACCAAACGAGAGTTCTAATAGGACATCCACTTTCTTTGATTCTTTGACCGCAAAAGAAGGCTTTGACAAGTGAAAGAGGTATAGTTTTCACAAAAAAAAGGTAAACGTCGAAACTTTCAATTTTTGTTTTGCCACAAGCCCCGTGTCTTAGAGGGTATACTACGGTGACCATACGTCCCGTATTTCCCGGGACAGTCCCGTATTTCAATAGCCTGTCCCTGGTTTTTATTCTAGAAATACGGGACATACAAATATCCCGTATTTCTATTTTAGTCCCGTATTTGTCCAGTATGTTCACAAACTTTTTTTTTTGTAATATATTATTATCTTTTTTACAAAATTAACCATTTCATGATCACTAATAAAGTGCAAATCCCTTAATAATCGCAAGGGAATCTACTACAAAAATAATACATCTATTACTACCATATTTGGCGCAGGGTCATAAGTCCACAGGCCAAAAGTCCACAATGGACTTTTGACCCACTTAGGTGGGTTATAAGTCCACAAATCAATTGTGGACTTATAACCCACCCAGGTGAGCCAAAAGTTCACACAAAATTCTTGTGAATTTTTGACTCACTGATTGTGGTCTTATGTCTCACGGATGAAGAAGGTGAAGAAGAGGACAACGAGCTTGAAAGCGAAGCTAAAAATTCTAGTAATGACCTCATTTGCGGTGTTTGCCTTCAAAAACCACAAGACACACTTCTTCAGCTTTCAAACTATGAATTATGTGGCGCAGGGACATAACTCCAGGGGACATAAGTCCATAATGGACTTATGTCCCACTTAGGTGGGACATAACTCCAAAATTTCATTATGGACTTATGTCCCACCAAAGTGGGACATAAGATCCGAAATTGTTTTGTCGAAGATGGGACATTAGTCCAAAATTTTACCATAGATAATATTTAGCAAAACGTCGTGGATCTCCAATAGGCATCGAATACTTCAAATTAGGCGCACGCGAGTTGCTTCCATTGTGTTATGAAATGTGTATGGGGGGGCATGCTGCCCCCCTGCAACCCCCCTGCTTGGGTTTACTGTTGGATTACGGGGTGGGTGCGAGGTATTTTACTTATATTTTTTGTTGAATTTTAAAATAGTTGGGTGGGACATAAGGCCCAACATTTTTGCTTTGGACTTATGTCCCGCTTCGATGAGACATAAATCCATAATCAAAAAGTGGAATTATGTCCCACCGAAGTGGGACACAAGTCCATTATGGACTTATGTCTCATGGACTTATGTCCCTGCGCCGAATTATGTATGGGGGGGGGCATGCTGCCCCCCTGCAACCCCCCTGCTTAGGTTTACTGATGGATTACGGGGTGGGTGCAAGGTTCTTCTTATTACTCAAATTTTGTTGGCGTTATTGCACTTTGTGGGAGTGAAATAAGACCAACTGTTGGAAGCTATCCTTATTACATTATTTAAGAGCGAAATAAGGTACATTTTTAGAAGTTGGTCTTATTTCACGGCATCTATCAAACATTCCCATACTTTTTGAGTTGTTAAAACAACTCTTTTTGTCATATGGATAATTGTGGACTTATGGCCTACTTCCATTTTAAAATTGTGAACCTATGGCCCAAATTATTGTGAACTTTTGGCTCATTTGGGTGGGTTATAAGTCCACAAATCAATTGTGGACTTATAACCCACATAGATGGGTCAAAAGTCCATTGTGGACTTTTGGCCTGTGGACTTATGACCCTGCGCCCCATATTTGCATACCCGCTGAACTGAATTTGTAAAATAATTTAATACGATTTTTTTTTTGTTATTTTTGGTCATTTGTGTGCTGTTATATATTTTTGTTTGTCCCGAGTTTCGCTCTTGAAAATATGGTCACCGTCGTATACTTCATTTAGTATTGCGAATGACACTTTTTATTCTGACATTCGTAAAGAAATTTTTATCTTTAAAGACCGTACTACGTAGGCGGTAGGCCCTTCAAACCGAAATAGAAACCTTATTGTAGAAAATTCTCTGATCCTATTCTATTTTATTCTCGAATAAACTATACAAATTCAGGTGTGTAATTCAAAATTCCTTATTAAGAAGTAGCATTAATTTTTTTAAAATCCTTTTCACATTTTGCAGTGCACATATATATGGTCATTGTAACTGATGTTTGTTTCTGGTAACAAACGACCGTCTTCGACCATACTCGTATTGAAAATCGATTACAGTAGCAACTGCTACCATAATTTGTGCCTTCCTGTCATTTTGATCGCTTTATTTCTTATGTCCGTCGTAAAGACTTCTTGTATAAGCTTTCCACACTTCCTCTCTTCAGAGATCGGTGCTGGCTAGGCTTGGCTTGGGAACTCCGAATATATCTCTGCTCCACCGCTGCACCTACTGTGGCTACAAAGAGAAGCCCATCGCGGAAGAACCTCAACTCAGTGGCAATTTCACACAACTAGATTGCGCGCAAGCATCAGGGGAGATGTGATGTTCATGTTGATCGTATTATGTGAGACGCAGAGCCTGGGTCAGTGGTGGCAAGAAGGAAAACAACTCCCTAATTTGTTTTTTTTTTTTTGTGATTTCTTTAACGCGCGCAACCGCAGAAAATTTGTCGGCGCCGTTTGATCTTCGGCATGGCGTGTGCCTTAATGCAGAGATTATTCTTTGATTACACCGATCGGTCGGTTAGTTGGTCTGCTCCTCGGTCAGTTTCTGGTGTGGGAATAATAGATCCCCCTTTTCGTCTCTTGGGCGGTTCATCATGGCTCTGGGAGATGTTACGCTCTGTGTTGTGTACTGTATGCAATCGAGAGTGGATACCACTAACCGCCACCCCGTCCTCAATCACGGGATAGAGAGAGACTTGTTCTTTTGTAATCGTCTCGGCGTAGTGGTAGTGTACGTCATTTGTTGTGGGCCTTGTACTGTACATCTGGATGGATTCGAATTGAGATTTTGTTTGTTGCTTTTAGGAAGCATACGAGTGAATTGAAGTGGGCCAAAGCCGGTCGTGGCAATAGTTGCAATAGAGTGTCTTTTTTACTTCTGTATATTGAAGCGATCGAATTGGATAATGTAACAGACGTTCAGCGACTCAAATAAAATAACACTTATGGATTTTAATTCGTTTTCGGCGGTATGTCTTTCATTGGAAGTATGTTCTTTCTTGCGTTATCTTTTATGTATCGGATATTCATTCGTACTTTCAAATTCAAGTGTATTTTTTCTTGTGTGGGAAATAGAAAATTGGACAGTTTTTGAAACATATATATTTTTGTTTCTTTTTCTGTCAGCGATTAGCAATTTTTAGCCTCTGCCAAATGATGGACTGGCTTTTGGTGCTGTGTTTCTATGGCTTATTTAGGCACAAGCTAAAGTAAAGGAAAGAAATATAGTCCAGAGGTCTTAAATCTGTGACGGAGATTTATCTTTTAGTTGCTTGTATTAGAATTAAATTTTCCATTATTAAGCTCGCTCATCTCACACTATATTTAAGACAATTTTATGCCTTGATGTGTAAGCATTCAATTAAAATAAATATATGAAATGAGAAATAATGCAGTTAAATCCTGGGTCAGTATTCACACTTGGGTTTCAATCAATCAGTGTCCATCGACCAACATATTATATGGGAACCACCAAAAATATTTAAGAAACTATGACCTATTAAAGCGAAGAAATATTCACGTATTGCTACTGAATAGTTTTACCTTTAACCTTTTTTAGAAGATCATTATTTTTTGTCAAAAATGTACGCGAGTAGGCACACGCAGAAAATTCACTTATTTAAAATCAATCAACTTTCGGTTAAAAACAACCAAGTAATACTGTTAATATAGCTCCTACAGAGTGGATTAAAAATAACCGAGTCAACTTGTTTAACGAAACTCGGTTAAAAATAACCGATTTATCAATTTCCTCTCCAAATTTTCTCGGTCGAAATGACAAACTAACTAATAACAACAGAGTAACATGATTGTTATCAACCTATAAAGTGTGTTATTTTAAACGGTATGTATTAACCTTTTTAACTCGCAAGTTTTAAACAACAAATAATAAATCGTTTATTTTCTACAGAGGCTTAGTTAATTTTAACCCATTTTTTTACCGAGCAAAAATTCCACTCGGTTAAGGTTAAAATTTGCAAAAATCGTGAAATTGTTTCTAATGGTACGATAATTCGACTCGTGCAATAAAATTCCTTTCAAAGCTTTACCTTCGTACGAAAGAACTGTGTTCTCAAAATTTGAGTTTGCATTACTTACTGGCGCATTGGGGATTAAATTTAACTAATACAATAAAAAGTGGACAAATTTTCAATGTATTACTAAGAAAACTAAGTGTAAGGAAAGTCATAAAGTTGCTGAAAAATATTAGGCAAATTTTAAAAATTCGTAGCTGGACTGAATTTTTAATAATGATGATGATGACCCACACCAAAATTGATTCACCCGAAGGACATTTATGTTTCCGCTCTCAAAATTATAAAGAAAAAAAAAACACAAAAACTTTTCTTCAATTTAAATTGGGTTTTGCTTAAAAAAATAAATTAAAAAAAATGTTATTAAAAATCTAATATTTTGTGGGCCACTCTCTGTAGTAAGGTGATGCTAAATCCAATATCGAAAAGAGAACCTTGCAGAGCCTTACAAAATCAAAATAAAAATATTAAACAACATATCACTTATTAATATTACGCACTATAATTATATTTTCTAATCTAAGTAAATAAATAACAATACACGAATCAAAAGCAAGTGGATGGTTTTGTACGTGTGCAACCTTGAGAAACCACATCAAAGTAATAACCAGTTGGGCAAATGTATTGTACGGCATTCATGACATTATTCACTTCTTCACAGTGCACATATCTGCAAGTGGAATTTGTTTAAAAATATAATATACTTTCAGATGTACCTATTATATAACTCACGTCTTGCAAGTAGTGTCGTCAACATTTGGGTAATAACCACTGGTGATGCCAGGAACACAAGTCTTCCTCCAATTTTCGTCTGGCATTGAAACTAGCTCAGTATTTTCACAGGTTGGCTCGGCCTGGGAACATTTTTTAAACTTCTCGTTAAGTGAAATGCAGTAAACACATCATATTTTGTTTTTAAAAAATGATTTTCACTTCGTATCATTTTGGAATGATGCTGAAGGAGAATGCCATCATTTGTTTGTAGCTATATCAAAAATGCAGGACGATCAGTGAGGGATTTTGAACTCGAAATATATGGATTGGAAAACCAACAAATATACGGGGTGACGCAAAATGTATACCCACTTCTGGTTGGGCTTTATTTTTTTCAAAATCTACACGACTTTCGGAAATTTCCGCGGTCATACCTTTTAGTACTCAACCACCAATAACGGTACGTCGGTCGGTCTGATATTACTCGGTATTTTCGGAAAACAGAAATGATTTATAATGTTGGGGCACACTTCTGTCATGTATATACTAGACAAAAGTGTAAGCACTCAATGGGATTGGAAATACTTCTCGATCTTTTGATAATTTATTGATTGCGAAAGGTTATCTAAAAAGAATGACACTCTATGATTCGAGTGAAAACTAAATACATACCTATATCGAATGAATATACTGAATTACTGGGTCAATCTTGTTTTCAAAACAACATTCAATCTGCCTTAAATAAAATGCTATAATTATTTCTTTTTCCTTCGAATTACCCATGACTGTAATTTGCCTGCCAAGCTTTCTGAATTCTTGCTCTAGTAAAATTTCAAGAAATGACCTAAAATGAATCTCGGTTAAAATCCAAAGTGGGATCACTGATTAAATGAAATCGAATAATTTTCGATTCGCCTAAGCAAATGCAGTTGAAAGTAGACTTTTATATTAATACGTGCGTACTTACCACACATTCTAATTGACAAATTTGTCCAATAGCCGCAAGTTGCGAAACACTGCAAAGCTTTCCCTGCTCACAAGAGGCCACGTGTCCCCATTTTGCATCTGGCGTACAAAAAGCGTATTGCGTTTGGCTTACACATGCAAATTTTTCACCCCTATAGCAATCATCACATTTATAAGATAATATACATCCGAATACGACACCTGGGCCATTCGGTTGGCAGACACCTTGTGTGTCCGTGCAAACCGTATTCCCTTTGCATGTCAGAATTTGTTTCGATGGTGTTTTACCTGAAAGCAGGATTGATTTTCAATTCTATTCGGTTTTTGTTATTGCATAACTACCATCACTACAGGGATGGAAAGATGTTTCATTCATGCAAGCAGCATAACTTGCCATTGAACAGATGTTGCAAGAAGCTTCGGCAGCGCTCGATAGGACCAGTAATCCGAATGCGATGAAAAAGAAGACCTTTGGACGGCAATTCACAGTTTAAGATTTCAGTTAATCGTTTCATTTATTCAAAAGCTCACCTTAGGGGATGACATTTTGTTGCACACTGGGATAGAAATATTTGAAGATGTTTCACAAAACTTTGTAACAATTGTATACGATACCAAGTTATGGTAGCTATCGCTTTTTATAAGAACTTACGTTGATAAGAATATAGAACATCGTTTGGGAAGCCTTGTCAGGTATTTGAGTTAAAGTCTATTCAAATACGAGTGAAGATGATGCGCATGTGATTTTCTTGAATAGAGTTTCATCTAAAGGCAGTAGCCTGAAGGTCAGAATAAGTAAACGGTGATAGTATTTTCTAAAAAATCGTAAAATCATAAATAATGGCTCCTTAGTGGGAGTTTGAAGTGGACGGGTTTATAGCCGTTCACGGGAAAGCCAGCAACACAAGTGTACGGATGTGAAGATTGGCATCGGTCTTGACATCAAACGTGAATCCGCTCAACCTTCTCTTTCAGCGAAGTTTGTTTGTTTGTTTTTTGGCAATCATGAAATAAGATTAGCACTTGCGATATCAGAGCGATAAAGATGTTCATAAAATCCGACAAGACTCTTAGAAACAATTTTAGTGTAATAATTTTTTAGCTGTCAGATTGTTAACACAATAAAGGCGGACTACTCATCAATTGAACATGCACGCAGGCCTGGCAGAGTTAGTGTAAGCCGACTCGTTTTTTTCCGAGTAGAACAGAAAACAATTAATACTGAACTGACAACGCCAGCCGGCGCATTTTAGCCCTGCGTCTAATTCTATAGGTGACCTACGAGCATTTGTACCTTTTTTGGCCGCGTGACACGCGGGATTATGGGAAAGTATTACATTATATAAATTAAAATGGAGGCGGTGGTTTAGTGGTTAGTGTGTTGGACAACTAAGGGAGGGATCCCAGGTTCGATCCCCGGAAAAGCAACAAATTACATCTTACGGTTCTATACTTTGCTTTACATCTCGCGAAAGTCGGACAAACAACCGAGTGTATAAATGTCATCTAAAAGACCTTCTCAATTACCCGTTCGAATATTCGGAATAAAATTGTAGGTCCCTTCCATTCGTCCCTAAAAATCAAAACCCACACAAAACGAACGAATATTTTTACAACAAAACTGTAACTTTTTTCCCGACAATTATTTTCTATAATGAAAACTATACATAAAAATAGGAGCAAAAATATTTTTTGTAATTGAAATCTAGGAATTGTGAATTGAAAAACCACATTTTGACATGGTTACAAACCTATAACAAGTATAACTATAGGAGAATTATCAGGGAAGCTTAACCATCAGAATTGTAATGTTTGCCGGTCCTGGTGCCAACTTATACGTACCCTTGGTACCCACTAGCTCTGGCTATTACGCCTACAGCTAAAGACCTTCAGCAGTTTCCTGCCAGGAGTAGAAGAATCAGAAGATTCCAGGATTTTATGCCCTATAACACAACATGACCAATAAGGAACAGCTGGCAATCGCAGCCAGCTACATCGAAAAGGCCGAGACCCTGCTAAAGCAGACATCCCCACCGGAACCCGTCCTTCGAGTAGGAACTAAACCCCTCTCCATCGAGGAATACAGGAGGCGTCTTCTTTGTACGTGTCTCCAAAAGAACCTAAATTAAAAACGTCATGATATGAATACAAAATCTGAATGTTAACTTACTAAGAAAAAATATTATTCATAATATTAACTATAAAAAAAAACTTAAATCTATAAAAAAACTAGCTGGCCCGGCGAACTTCGTTCCGCAAAAATTCGTTAATGTAGTTTTTGAAATTAAAAATTCCAAGCTTTCGCTTCCGGTCAATTTAAATTCTTTATTCAAAATTTATATTACAATAAATACAATTGCAATAACCGCAGCGATTTGCTTGTCAGCCAACCTAGAGCTTTTTCACTGAAGTGCTTTATGGTACCATTTACGGGTGCGTACACGTACAAAGCGAGATGTTTGCTGACACTGAGCACGCCAGATACAACTGACCATGTGAGAAACATGGAATGCTATGCTAGATGACTATTGTGTCTATCTCGTTCTCCAGTATGGAGGACTGTATGATATTCTTTCCCGAAGTTCCGACATATTCTCTCGATTGTTAATATTCCGATCTGACTGTTCGTCCTGATTTTCTGCAACGTGAAACATTTGACCTTCTCACTGGCGGCATGACCAAATTTTTCTTGGAATCGCCGAATCCCACACAAACTTTCATCCCCCATACCATCCCGTCAAAGTTTTGTTTTCGAGACATAAAGTAGCCTATGGCCTTCCTTGGGCCCAATCGAAACCATCAAGCTCAAAATCTTTGGCAAACAAAAATGATGCATTCAAACAATATCAAACAAATCTAAGTATCTACTCTGTTTCAAAAAGCTACTTAATGTAACATAGTAAACACAAACAAACCACTTATTAGGTATATTTAAGAAAAAATAAATTTCAAAATTGTTGACAACAACAATTAGCTTGGAAAATAATTAAAATAACTGACAACAAAAATATATTTTTTTTGTATTTGATGTATCACTACTCGATTTCTACCCTGTTTATTTTTTTTTTTTCAAAGTGCATTTCCCCATACAAACTTTCATAACCATTTTCATCCCCTCAAAGTTTTGTTTTCGCGATAAAAAGTAGCCTATGTCCTTCCTTGGTCCAAAACGAAACCGTCAAGCCCAAAATCCTTAAAATCCAACAAACCGTTATCGAGTTATGCGCGCACACACTGACTTCATTGCCTTTGTGAATGGTGTGATAAAAGTATACCTCTAGTAATTCATCAATTGAGAACGGCTTCCAGTTGTTCATTATTGAATGAGAAGGTTCTTACGACAAAATTTTTTGCGAAAACCCGCCGGAAAATTCGGGAAATTGAAAAAAATCAAAAAAATATTTTTTTTTTGTATGGAATTTTGTGTTCGGGAATGGTTTTTCTAATGAGAAAATAGAAAACTCTTAGTGGAAATCTCGGAAAATTACGGAAAAACGCAGGAATCAGAGAGAATAGTTAAAGATAGCCTAGAATTAAAACCCTCAGATTCAGAAACCTCAGACTCAGATACCACCTTCAGGTTAGAAAACCCAACAGAAACTAACATAAAACCCGCGCTGACACAACAAACAGACACAATGACCGAATCATTCAATTTCAAAATAATTTAAGTCCGAAATATTTGTAACCACAGACCAACCAGTTCATCATATTTATTTCAACATATTCTTCATGTATACACAGATGACATTATTATTTTTTTTTAATTTTTAATAATATTTCATTTCGTAAAAAAAATTACCAAATGGAATAAAAAAATTACCATGTGACCAAGAGAAAAAGTAATGACCAAATTTGGTCACAATTGACCCATGTGACAGCCGTGACACCAGGGGAAATCGACTCATACGAGAATTCGAAACGGAAATAGAAACAAGAATGACTGAGCTTGAGGTCGCTTGCCATGGTGAACAGACAAGGGAAACACACAAGGGCTTCAATTTTTAAAGAAAACATTGCTGAGTTTCCAATATTTTTAGATGAAAGAAATTCATTTGTTGTCATTGATACAATCATTGCACTGAACTAGATTTTAATGTCCGACGAGCTTTTGAACTTCAGATGTAGCCGCGCTTATTTTAAGAATCTGATTTTCAGTCTTCTCCTTTTTTTGACTTAAAAATTGCAATTAGAATCCTCATCGCATTAAGGTAATAAATACATAATATTTAACTGCGCTTCAAATTCATATTACGTTTGATTGTCATTGTGACAGATTAATAATGCAGGGACAGACAGAAATTGAAATATGAAAATATCAAAACCTCAAGCTTTGTATCACAGAATTGTGTCACTAACACCTAGGATTTTTCTTAATAATTTCGTTCGGCCTTATGATTCTAGATTCTACGTAGGTAAAAATTCACTAATGCTTCAGCTTTATTGCTCTGATAACACAGAAGCTTACCTAATTGAAGATTGCCAAAATTAGCAGCATAAGCAGCTTGTTTATCAAATCCAATGCCACTTTTAACTAACACCTGTGTTCCGCACTTTTTTGAGAGTGAACCCCGTCAACAGCACTTTTCGGCCTTCAAGCTACTATAATATTTGCATAGAAATTTCGTGCAAAGTACCAACAAAATCACATGTGCCATTTCCTTTTTTATTTACCTTCAACTTAACTTGAATATATTGCACTAACAATATCTCCCAAATGATGTTCTATCTTCTTATCAATTCAAATTCTTGTATAAAAGACAGATGAGTGTCAAAATTTAGAACAGTGGAATTGTAACAAAGTTTTGTGAAACATCTTTATTTATTTATTGGAATTATTAAAAGTTTTCTCAGTGTTCAACAAGATGTCATCCTTTAAGGTGAACTCGAATTTAAATGGATTAAAAAGTTTTATAAATATATTTAATATGTTGTTGTACAAAGGTCCTCTTTTGCATCGCATTCGGATTACTGGTCCTCACGAGCGTTGCCGAAGCTGATTGCAGCTCCTGTTCACAATTAAGTTATGCTATTTGCAGGAATGCATCATCTTTCAGTCCCTGTTTTGATGGTAATTATGGAATAACAATTACCAAAGAAAATTTAAAACCAATCCTGCTTTCAGGTAAAACACCATCGGATCAAATTCTGACATGCAGAGCGAATACGGTTTGCACGGACACACAAGGTGTCTGCCAACCGGATGTTCCAGGTGTCGTACTCGGGTGTGCAATAACTAATAGATGTAATGATTGTAGTGGAGGCGCGAAACTTGCATGCGTAACCCAAACGCAGTTTGCTTATTGTAGTCCAGACGGGCAATTGGGTTACGTGTCTTCTTGTGAGCAGGGACGACTTTGCAGTGTTACTGAACTCGCATCGTCAGGGAATATTTGTGGCTTAAGTTGTGCGGTAAGTTCGCGACTTAGTTCAAAAGTCTATAGTCTCAAGTCGGCTATACAATGCGCGATTTTATAGGGGGCTAGATTTTACGAACTCATAATCGGGGCATTTTCAATTTGTGACCTACAAAATATTTAGTCTGAAGGTTAAAAGTGATTATTAGAAAGGCCGTATGTTTGCTCTATTCTAATGGAAAACTATTCCATTTTGAACAATCAGTGTTCCCACTTTTGACTTCAACAGAAGTTCATTTTTGTTAGTCTAACTTCAAATTTCAATCGACCTGAAATCGGAATAGTTTCCAACAAAATTATGAACACACTCAGAGTTTAACACGAAAAACAAATAGAACAGAGTTTTATGAAATACAGCTTGGTCTTTCATGAGTTGTTCTTGAAAAAGTAGTTTCGCCCAGTAATTTATTAATATTCATTCGAATGTGATTCATACTGTTGGTTTTGCATTGGGCGGTTAAGTGCGGACACTTTTAATAGTTCGTGTTCGTCTTTTGTATAAGGTAGCACGAGAAACGACATCACTACGGTGACCGTATTTTGGAATTCCAAACAATGAACAATAGAAAAAGGAACAAATGTCAACACAATTTTCAGTTATTAAAAATTTCTTTACTTCATTTCATAAATAGGTACTTTATATAAAAAAAAAAAACTAAAATTTGTTAAATTGAACACATTTTTTAACAGCAAGTTGAGTTTTGATGTTCTAGTGTTTGTAAGAACTTAAATTAAATACCTTTGGAATAGTCTTGTCGAATTTGCAAACAAAGAAACCCAATTCAAGAGAGGGTCATTCTATAGTGCCACCCTGTAAAAAAAAAATATTCTATCAGATACGAAATGAGCCGCAAAAACTATATTTCAATTGTTTAAACGAGTAAACCTAACGATTCTTGCAGACTGAGCCAACATGTCAAAATACCGAACCAGTAGCAACACCAAAGGGAGATTTTAAAGATACTTGTCAACCAGGCGCCCCCGCTGGTTATTACCTAAATGTCCACGATGAGACTTGCACGTTGTGAGTTATATAATGCATTTGAATATATATTAAAGTTTTAAACAAATTATGCTTACAGATATGTGTACTGTGAAGAGGTGGATGGGATTATGAATGCAATTCAATACACCTGTTCAACGGGTTACTTCGACGTAGCTTCGCAAAGGTGCATACAGGATAAACCATCCACTTGTAATTGATTCGTGTAAACTATTGTTGTTTGTTTACTTAGATTAGGAGATAGAGTTAAAGTAAAATGTTTGCTTTATGGTATATTTATTCGATTTAGTTATTCGACATTTTGGCAATAAAGTTAAATGAAAGTAGTCAAACCCAACGTGAGTTGTTATCTAGTTCGGAACATTTTTATATTATATTTTCGAATCACAGCATTTGGAAGAATTTAACGCTACCTACTTTGATCAAGATACTGATTTTCTGGCGCACACATAACGTGTCTTAAACGAAGGAAGAGCAGAATTGGGGGATGAGAGTCTTACAGAAGACCCTCATCTGTGTTTCTTGGGAAAACTTTACATTTGAATGATATGTAAAGTTCTAAAAAAAAGCGATTGACATTCATAACTCTTTGCTACGTTTTCTGGTCAGCGAACCAAGGGAAGATTATAATGTCATTCCGATTTCAAAAGGGGTAAAAACCGATGACTTTCAAAAGTCTCTCCTGGCATCATTTTTAATTTTTCGTGCATAGGAGAAAATGTCAGAAAATGTTTTTGTTTTTAAATTAAAAAAAAAGACAGAATTTGGTTCGGAAAATATTCCAGAAATTACGGAAACTAGGCCAGACAGAAATGTAGAAAAAATACCAGAAAGTGAAATGGAAATAAGACCAGAAAATAAAAATACAAGTGAAAATTAATTAAACTCTAAATTTGGAAATAATCCCGGACCATGCAACCCCCCTTCTGGTTTCACTGTTAAGGGGTTGGAGTATATCGGAGAAAGAGTATCAGAAATATCGTTCTTGGAAAAAATGCCTGAAATTGTGGAAAGATTGTCAGAAAAATTAGGCCTTTTTTTCCTAAGAAAGAAAGCCAGAAGATTTTCTGGTATTTTTTCCAAAAAAAATTCAAACGTAGTTTCCGGGAGCCGAACAGAAGTCTAGCTTTTCTATGGGGACAGGGTCTAAAATTCCCTAAAATTGTGCTACAGATTGCTCTTCTCTTAAGCAGATAAAGCTAAGTCTAGTCGTCTACACTTTTTACAAAGGAAAATAATATTTTTTAGGCGGCCTCAGATATAGGTTTTGAATATGTATTTTAGAGCTGAATTCCGTTGGAGATCCGTATGTAAAAAGGAGTAACGTAATGGGGACATTAAATCTTAGAAAACCGCTTCGTGGAGACATTTTTACAGAGGACTACAACTCACAACAATTAAGGGGCAGAACTGGTATCTGTTGTCAACTGGCGGCCAGCTGTTCACGATGCTGATCTAGCCTGATAAATTCGCCTCTCTTGGAAGAAGTTTTGGAAAGTACTTGCACTTCTACATCTACATGTATATATGTATTTAAGAACCAAAAATATAAATCCGCTTATTCGAATGAGTCCTCTTTTGACGTCCTATAAGCGACCCCGCATAGCTGCTGCATCATCGCGTTTACAATTTCCTTAGAAGCCCCTAATGAACAATAAATTAAAACAGCTGTCAAATAATTTTATATTCATTTCATTATCCTCCGATTTATCGATACAAAGTCGAAATTGAAAAAAAAAAAAAAAAATCAACCTCCCACAGATTAAAATCAATTAGCCAATTAAAAGGAATCCATTTGATCAGAACCGCAACCACTGCACGTACAGAGTAAATATTTACCATACTAACCGATGAACGTTATTCGCGGTTTGGAACTCGATATAAAAACTCCAGGGGGTCGATTTATGACCAAAGTCAGACAGAGCACATCAGGCGACGACAGACGAAGATACTTGAAAAAGTTTTGGACATCCTGCCGTGAGCTTGAATCATTCAAAACGATTCCAACCTGACCACCGTCTAATTTACACCGAATCTATCTAAAAAAAATCGATAAAGGATTGCCTTCCGATAAATTCTCAACAAAACAAGGATGATTCACAATATATACACGGAGTGGTTGGTCCATTATTCATCTGCCGCCCAAAATTCACTTAAGCGGTTCCAATTGATTTGCGACTGCGTCGGAAGGATCTAAGGGATTTCGTTTCGTTCCACCTGTGAATTGAAGAGCGGGGTACAACCAGATAACTCACAAAGGATCCTCGGATCCTCCTGTCGTCGTCATCGTCGTCGTCTCCTCTGAAGTAGGAACTAATCACCGCATCATTGGAGCAGGTGCTGGATCCGAAATTACACGCCAATTTCGTGTTCGGTCGGTGTATCCCTTTCATTTTCGGGCGTGGAAAATCGACACAATTGTCTGTCCTCTCTCGAGTAATTCCAAATCAATTAACCCAACCCGAATTGGAGCATGCAAAGGATTCGTACAGAAACAGAAGCTCGATCCCAATGATATGCGTGTAGAAATTGCGATTTGCCTGATTAGGTTTCAAAAAAAAACGTAAAAAAAAAACACGAACAAAAAAAAAACAGAAACCTTCTTTCAGCCGTCAAGTTGTCCGCCTTTCCGTTGGTGGTGGTGGTGGATGGTGGTATGGTGTGGCTTCTCTTTGGTGCGCTGTGGCCCTCGATATTTCGACTAGTTCTTGCCGAATCTGCTTTGCGAAGTGTTCGCGCGGTACGTTCCTTTTGATCTTTTCGGTTTCAGATACATTTCGCCGCTTTGATCTTCACCGATAGTGACACAAATTTGTTGTTTTTTTTTATTCGTCTTTTGATTTGATTTTGCCGCACACCACAAGTATAGCCACCCGAATCTAGGAGAATACGTATACGAAGTTCAAATCTCGGGGGAAATTAGATTTCAGCTTTAAGATCAATGTTCGCTCACCGAAAAGCTGAAATCGTGGTCCATCTGTTTTATGATTTTACGAGCTTTTAACTATTATTTCCCCGCTTAGGATGAGTGGTGTCGGAATATGCCCGCAAGATTAAATCTGAAAATTTGCGCCCAACAAAAAAAAAAAAAAATCGTAAAACTCATTTGCTATGAAATTGGCGGTTAAATTTAATTTTTTTTCCTTTTCGGTTCGGGTGATAATTTGAATATAGTTCGCTAATTAACTGCAGGATGTTAATTTTTTCGGTTATTTTTTAAGGCGACTTTTATGAGTAGCGGAAGATCAAGACTGACATGGGAAATCAATAAATGTTACCAATAGCTAGATACAATCGGCCTTATTCTAAGGAATTCACATTTTATTGCTGCGTATAGCTGGTGTTAATTTGCAGCTTTATGTGCGACGTTTTTAAAAGTAGATAAGTTCCATTAATTTTCGGGTCCCACTGCGATTATGCTGGATCATGGTCAAGAGGCCTCATTTATGCTAATTTTGAGTGCGTACGAGGGCATTGAATGGTATTTTACCTATAAATTGCTGATGAGGAGATAAATATTATTTGATGACTTGAAAGTTTAATTAAACATTTGTTGGATTTAATATGTCCTTGTGGGGGTTAGGCCAGGTGTGAATCTGGAAGGTAAATTGATTTCGGTTCTTGTTCCATCTTTAAGCTCAGTATAAAATTTAGATTATATTTTTATTGCAACGCGTTACAAATCGGTACGAATATACTTACCGGACTTAGAGTTTGTGGGCTTACAGTTCGGGGGCGTTTTTTTTGCTAGGTATATAAATGCTATACTTTCCTTATAACATTTTTGTACCAGTTTGATTTGATCGAACACGGCTCTAACGATTTCAACCAAAACTGATATTGAAGCGTAAGTAGATGAGGTTACCATGACTGCATACCCAGTTTTTGGTTAAAAGTTCAAATAACGGTACTTTTAAATTTACGACATATCTCGAAAACGGTCTATACGATTGTAACAAAAATTCATTTCTAAGGTAATGTGGTCATTTATAACTTAATAACTCAGTTTTTCTCTACACTGTCGTACAATGAATCTTTTAAAATAGAGGTTTTTTAAAAATTTAGTTTTGTTTGGTTTACCTGAAAACGGCAATAACGATTTTGACCCAAATGCCAACTTATTGTCAAATTGATGTTTTCAAAATTATTGTGTCCTTAATTTTCAACTGGAATATCACTGAAAACGCTAATTTGGAAAAATGGACTAATCTCAAAAACCCCATCTTCGATTTCGATAAAACGTTAAAAACCAAGTATTACTTTTATCCCGAACAATATCATACACTCAGTTTTCAGCTTAATAGTTAGGTACGCAATTGTATTTTTCAAACAATACATTGCAATATTTGAGTCAAAAATGATCCCCATCATTGAACACAACTTCGATTCCAACTGATACAGAGCCGGAAATTTTTAAAAGTAAAGTCAAATGACAAGCATTATTAATATATAAGCGAAACTTATATGTCAATTCTTTTGACAGCTAGCTCTTTTGTTAGTTCGATAAGAAAAAGAAACATTCTAATGAAAGCGCGTCGTAAAGCGATTATGAATATTTTATCATTGCTTACAAAATTTAGGACAAAATTTACAATTTTTAGTACATTTTTTGTCCGGACATTTACGGAGTGTACCTACTACGAACTTAAAATCATATTTCATTTAATGAAACGGAGATTTTTCTAGTGGTCTTCAAGAGTTAAAAAATCTTCGAGTTAGAGTTTTGATTAGTGTCAAGCTTTCACAGAAAAATTGCCCTAAAGTTTCGTCATCTTCAACGCAATGAAGTCATTTAGTTGAGCTTGTGATTCCGTTGAGCTTGTGATTCCGAAGCTTGCTGTGGCCCGTTTAAGGAGACTTCCTAAGAACAAAGTTTAGTTTAGTTTTTAGTTTAGTTTATTTGCTTGTATTATTCATTTCATTATACAGTTTAAACTGGTATAATAATATAATATATAATAATAATATGAATAATTTACATAGTTATCGTTTTTTAATTTAAGGGACAAATGTCCTAAATTAGTGATAAACGATACTTTAATGGTAATAATAATACATTTATCTGAGGTTCTGATGTGGGGTGACAGTCAGTAACTAATGTGTAATAAAAAAAAAATTTAAAAATATATAATAATATTCAATCAATCTCAACTTTAAAAAAAAGAAACAGAATTCCATGAAGAAGTTAATTAAGATTAAACAATAGTTAAAAGTAAAAATAGTCTTATAATGCCACATTTTTGAGATAAGATTCTTTATAAATATTCAATGCTAGCATGATCTATGGTAAACAGCCAGTCCTTAATTTTCCGTATATATGCATTAAGATTGTAATTTATTCGGATGAAATATGGTAACTTATTAAATAGCACAGGGGCTTTAACTTTGTAAAAATTTGCAAAATGAGTTGTACGTGCAATTGGTATGTTAACAAAAGCCATATTATTAATTCGTAAACTATAAGTTTGATTGTTTCTGCTTGGAATATTCCCGCTTTGCTTAAAAAATTCCCTAAGTACCTTAAAAACATACAAATGCCTTATAGGTAGGATTAGAAGTTTTTTAAACAAGGGCCAACTATGAGTGCGACGATTACATCTACAGATAATACGGACTAAATGCTTCTGTGCAATCAGAACAGGTCTAAGAGTATTAAAATACGATCCTCCCCAACTAGTAATTCCATATTGCAACCTAGAGTGTGCCAGACCATAATAAAACCTTAATAATAATTTATTGGAGCAATAAGGTTTAATAAGATAAAGTTTGCGAACTACAAGATTCATATTAGATTTTATAGTTTGGATATGATCCTTCCAGTTTAAATTATTATCTATTAAAACTCCTAGATATTTATAGTTCTTAACCGACTCAATTTTAAAACAATTGTTAGAGCATGAGTTGTTACTGTAAAAATTATTTTTTCCACAGATATGGAGTGGTAGGCTAAATCGTTTACAGTCATGCCCATGAAAAAAAAGATTGTAATCAAATAAAACATTATTAGATATTTTAAAGCTTACTAGTTTTGTTTTTTCGCTAATGATCAACTTATGAGCGGCAAACCACAACCTTAATTTTTCTAGGTCGCTTGCAATTTTAGCAATACATTCAAACTCGTTTTGAAATGAGTAAGTAAACGTTATGTCATCAGCATAAGCAGTAACTAAGCCATTCCATTGCTGATTAAAGAGCGAGTTTATGTATATCAAAAATAGAAGCGGTCCCAGAACAGAACCTTGGGGGACTCCATTTTTCAAAACACAAGGATTACTGAAGATCCCATTCACTTTAACTTTTTGTTGCCTATTAATTAAGTATGTTTCAAACCAGTTGAAAATAGTTCCCCTAAATCCAGCATTATAAAGCTTATTTAGTAAAATCTGGTGGTCGACCATATCGAATGCCTTTGTCATATCAATGAACAAAGCCATAGTGGAATGATTATCATTTAAACTTTCATATAACTGAGTGCACACTCTGAGAATGGCATCCTCTGTTGATAGCCCGGGCCTAAACCCAAACAAAACTAGAGATTCCCTTGTTTTACATTGAACAGTTTTTAAAGCTGTCTTAAAAAACCCTCGATGTTATCCCACACCCACATTATTCGTATTTGATACCTCATGGTTGTGGGTGATTTTTTATTTAGTAGTGATTTGAAAGGATCGTGTTTCTCGGCTTGGAAGTGTCTTTGGTTACAACGCCAGTAAAGCCAACTATATTCCGAGTCTATAATAATAACATTTTGATTTAAAATTTACCAGGTGTTTTAGCCCTTTTGCTTTAATTCAATTTCCTTCTAATAGAAATAAATAGAAAACAACACCAACTTTTTATTTCGTAATACCGTTAATTCATTTATCGTTTGAGCCATTGCTTCGTGCCCTTGAAAATCTGACTATTGAATGATTTTTCAGCTACATTTGATTTACAAGGAAAGGTAGACTTTGGGCGAGGGGGAAGTAATCAGGTGTATTCAAGGAACTTTTCTGTGCGTATTCATGGTGAATCACAGTGTATCACAGTGTATTCAAACGAATTAGCAAGCAATCACATTCACAAGTAAAAAATCGGCAACATTCAAATCTTGGGCGCCAACACCAGGCACCTAAGAATCATCGAAATCTCTTGGAATATCGTTATATTTTCTGGTTCTTAAAATTAGATAAGTATGTCCGTGAAATCTTATAAATGCTGAATTTTTCTCTGACGTAAATGTCTCTTTCATCTTGACCGGTGTCTAGTATGGATTTGTTTATAAAAATCTACAAATGGAATATTTTATAGATAAATACATGGTTTCTCAAATATCACTAATGTGTTATTAAAATTCCATCAGTGAGTGATTTGCGAATGGCTTCTGTTCTTTAGAAAACTTAATTAATTCAGGTATCTTATCGCACAGTATTTGCATACTGAAATCTTTCTCTACATCGTAGAAGTAAAAGCAAAAGTATCAACCGCAAAGTTTTAATTAAACTGAAAGCGCCACAGTCTAACATTTTAATTTGCTAATTTACACAGTCATTCAGACTGGCGCCAGATGTCGAAAGCGAGATGTAGCAATAGTTTCCTAATAATAAACACTTTTATTGTCGACTCAAAATGGAGACTCAAACAAGGAGTTCGAATTTGAATGATTTGACATCACCACCAAGGATTTTGTACCACGTTTTTAATGGTTCAATACAAATTTGCTGCTCTCTTCACAGTATTATAAACATAGCACGATATAGCCCAACTAAATTATTCCCCCGAAACTCTTTCTGCCCTGCAAATTAATAGGCCCGCTTTAAAAACTGTCCTTGGACCATATCACAAACAATTTTAATTCCGCGCGTCACAAACTGCTGATCACTTTTAAGATAGGCAAAACCATCTCCACCCTTCGAATAGATTCTTCTTCGAATTCGTTGTCGCCGGCTGTCAAAGAAGAAACTAAATAACAAAACAATAAATTACTTGTGATTAGTTCGGATACATTTTGCACGGATAATAATGTATCTTCCCTTTTTTGGCCGACGCCGGCAATCATTTAAATTTTAAATTAAAAAAAAGAACAACACAAAAAAAAAATCTCCAAAAGCAAAAAACGCCAATAAAAAATGGAATTTTAAAAGATAAACAACAAATCTCCATCAACGAACGCATTATTGGCGTTGAGATTAAGCCCCCGTTCCGACAAAGGCTATTAATTATACAAATCTTTCTCTAAAAGCATTGTAACATAAAATGTTCGTCAAATAAATATAAAAATTTAATTCCAGTAGTCGCGCAGGGTATATAATTTTTAAAAATTCTTTTCTGTGGGTATTTTTTTTTTGCCGATAGCACAGAGTGGTGGTTATTTTTGTTTTTGATTTAATTTCGAGTTAATCCGGTCTTGATTATCGGTTGGGAATTTATAGCGTGGATGGCCAAAACAAATTTGGGACGATTGGTAGTTTTTTTTTTTCTTCTGTTTTTACGGTTGCATTTTAATATTTTTTGTATAAAGCCTGAAAGATGTTACGTTTTTACGACTTGAAATATTTAATAAGCGGCGCTGGTTACGAGAGAAACAGAAGCTTAGTGGAGCACCCCTAATGGGATTTAATTAGTCGCATTAATTACCTACTGGGGTATTTTCAAAAGCTGCCGATGCAGGAATTTACTCTTTTTAACTAGCGGAATATATCACGTGTAACGGATTCTGCTGGAGGGGATTGCTGTTTGGAGTTTTGTTTGCGAAGGTTGGATAGTCCAATTTTTTGAGTATATTGGATTTGATAAAAAGCTTATTAAGCTACTATTGTTTTCATTAAGTAGTACAATACTTCCGATTTTATTTCTGTTATCTTAACTCTAATAGCCCAAATGGACGCCAGTTAAAATAGTGTTGCCACCTTAAAGTTTTATACCTCTAAAAAAACACCATTTAGGTAGGTACCTACATACCTTCAATGTGAAATAAAATAGGTATCTAGAAAAAATTGCCCGCTTAGTAAGTAGGCGCCACCGAAGTAGGTTAGGTTAGGTTGAAGTGGCTGTCGGCAAGCCGACACACTTAGACCATTATAAGGTCCCTTGTGATACCACATGAATCTAAAATTCAATTCTGCCTACTCGTTGAACCAATTGGAGCTTCTGATGAAGCGAAGGAGATTACGAATGTCTATGTTTTTAAGATCGTTCAGATCGTTATAGTAGAAAGCTCCCAGATGGAGTTTTCGTCTTTGTGAAAGAGCCGGACAGGTGCAGAGGAGATGGAGTATGGTTTCTTCCTCCTCCTCGTCAAGACAACTTCTGCAGAAGTCGTTAGACAATACGCCAAGCCTTGTTGCATGCCTGCCTATGAGACAGTGCCCTGTGATGACACCTATTGTAGCACTGATGTGCTTCCTATCAAAGGAGATCAGGTATCTAGAACGTTTTTGATCCAGCTTTGGCCAGATCTGTTTTGTCGCTAGACATGTCGAGCCGGTTGTCCACCTAAGATTTGTTCTATTGATAGCATCCAGCTTTATTATAAGTTTACAAGTAGCGATCGGAATACCTAAAGAATCCGTAAATGGAAGCATAGGTAATGTGGTTCCGTGTTTGGCGAGTTCATCAGCCTTACAGTTACCTGGGATGTCCCTGTGCCCCGGCACCCAGCAGAGGTGAATATTGAACTGTTCTGCCATCTCTCTGAGAGACGAGCGACAGTTTTGGGCTGTTATGGAATTTGTAGAGACTGATTCCAGGCACTTGATAGCAGCTTGACTATCCGAGAAGATACAGATATCTTTAGCAGATATCACGTTTTCTTTCAGCCAAGATAAGACTTCTTTTATCGCCATTATTTCCGCCTGAAAAACGCTACAGTGATCCGGAAGACGGAAGGAGAGACTAAGATTTAGTCTATCGGAGAAAACACCACCACCGACACCGTCCACAGTCTTCGAACCATCTGTGAAGAAATGGATCGATTCATCATCCAGGAATGCTCCCTCTTCCCAGAATGATCTAGTGGGAATGGAGACCTGGAAATTCTTATCGAATTGTAGTTCTGGTGTAGTGTAGTCAATGTTTCCTGGGAGGTTCTTAAAGTCGTTCAGGATAGCGGCATGGCCAGTTGTTCTACTGGACCATTGTGAGGTAGCTTTGAGGCGTACGGCTGCAGAAGCGGCCGTTTGCCTGCTGAAGATGTCAATGGGTGCCAGATGAAACAGGATGTCAAGTGCAGCAGAGGGGGTAGTACGAAGAGCCCCGCCAATGCACAAACAAGCCGTTCTTTGGACTTTGCTTAGCTTATCGCGATTGATCGCTTTGTCCAAAGCAGTCCACCAGACAACCACACCGTACATGAGTATCGGTCTTATGACGGAGACGTATAGCCAGTGAGTGATACGAGGCTGTAAACCCCATTTGTTTCCTATGGCTTTTTTGCAAGAGAAAAGTGCCACATTGGCTTTTTTAACTCTTTCTTGGATGTTAGGCTTCCAAGTTAACTTTCTATCAAAAATGAGGCCCAAGTATTTAGCTTCATTAGAGAATGTTAGCCTAGTACCATTTATAGATGGAGGGTCAATGTGTGGAATCTTGTATTTCCTAGAAAAAAGGACAAGTTCCGTTTTGTGAGGGTTTACACCCAACCCACATTTGTTCGCCCATTTTATTAGCTTATTGAGAGCGTGTTGTAGGAGTTCTTTTAGAGTATTTAGGTACCTTCCTGACACAGCAATAGCAACGTCATCTGCATAGGCAATCACATTGTGACCCCCCGCTTCCAGGCATATCAGTAGTTCATTCACCACTAAATTCCAAAGAAGGGGAGATAGGACACCACCTTGCGGGGTTCCTCTGCTGACAGATCTTCTTGTAGACATCTCACCCAGACTTGAGTTGATAATTCGGCTATTGAGCATCAAATTGATCAGCTCGCCAAGTGAGGCATCCACGTTCAGAGCTGCCAGGGCACCGGCGATCGCAGATGAGTCGACGTTGTTGAAAGCGCCTTCTATGTCTAGGAATGCAACCATTGTGTACTCCTTATGGCGGAAGGACTCCTCTATAGAGCGCGTTAGCGTGTGTAGAGCCGTTTCTACTGATTTTCCCTTAGAATAGGCATGTTGCGCCGTTGACAGAAGTTTTTTGTCAATGCTTTTGCGTAGATGGATTTCAATCAGTCGTTCTAAAGTTTTTAGAAGAAATGATGAAAGACTAATAGGTCTGAGATCTTTTGGACTTACATGAGAGCACTTGCCTGCTTTGGGTATGAAAACCACTTTCACTTCTCTCCATAGCAATGGGATATACACCAGCTCCAAACAGCCTCTTAAGATTATCATTAGCACTGGCAAGATGATATCCGAGGTGTTTTGTAGCTCGGCTGGTATTATGCCGTCTGGTCCCGAGGATTTGTATGGTTTGAAGCTATGTAGCGCCCAAAGCACTCTGTCTCTAGTAATCAGACCATGTAGGTTGGTAGATTGCAGGTTTGATCTGTTTGGATCTTTGTGGGCAATACTATCTGAGCTGCCTGGGAAGTGGGTGTCAAGCAGCAGATTAAGCGATTCCTCGCTAGAAGTTGTCCAAGAGCCATCTGTCTTTTTCAGACAACTTGGCATTGTTGGGTTTGTCGAGAGTATCTTTCTTAGCCTTGATGCCTCGGAGGATTCCTCTATCTTGCCACAGAAGAGTCTCCAAGATACTCGCTTGGCTTTTCTAAGTTGTTTCTTATATGTCTTAAGGGCTTCCTTGTAGGAATCCCAGTCGGTCACTTCCCGTGTGTTTTTGGCACGATTGAAAAGTTTTCTGCAGTTTGATTTACTCAGACCTAAATCTGAAGTCCACCAATGCGGCTTTTTCTTTCCCCTTGGCAAAATAAGAGGACATGAGGAGGACATCGCATTGTTTAGAGCCAACGTAAGATTCTTGACCTTAAGATCAAGCTCATTGGCGTTACAGGGGGGAATAAAAAGCTCTGGGGTAATAGATTGTTCCAGAGTATCCCTATATTTTAGCCAATTTGTTTTCCTAGGATTTCTGAAAGGAAGTTGGCAAGGAGGTTCATCGGTTAAATTAAATTGAATATACCGATGATCTGAAAATGAGTGCTCAGCTGATACTTTCCACTTGGTAATCAACTGGCTAACGGTGTCAGAGACAAGAGTGATATCTAAAACTTCCTGTCGGTTTTTTGTTACAAAAGTAGGTTCGTTTCCTACATTACTTATGATAAGGTTTGTTTTCAAAATGTAATCAAAAAGTAACTCACCTCTATCATTTATGTCCGAACTGCCCCATACAGAGTGGTGAGCATTAGCATCACAGCCGATTATGAGGTTGGTTTTAGTCCTCTCTCCTTCCGCGATCACTCTCTCCAGTTTATCCCCAGGGAGAGGGCCCGTGTAGTCATAGGCCAGATATGCCGATGCTATCCAGTAGGTGCGTTTAGCAGTCACTAGTCTAGCTACAGTTAAATCTGGATCGCTGAAATTAGGGAGTAAAAGTAATTTAAGGCTACGCTTCGCTAGTATACATGATCTGGGTCTACCTTTGTCAGTCACATACAGCTTTTCGTATCCAGGAGCCTCGAGTCCACGAACCACGCTGTTGTCAAACCATGGTTCCTGAATCAAGACGATGTCTTCTCCGCCCTTTGAGAGGCGAAGGATGAGGGCGGCCGAAGCCTCTATGGAGTGGTGAAGATTAATCTGCACTAACTGCAGCATTCTTGCTACAATCAGGCGGATGAACCTCCACCACGGTGTTGTTTAGTTCTTCCGCTTCTGAAGATGAACCAAGAAGTTCGTCCTCACTCAGAAGAATCTTGTTGAAGTCGTCCATGTCCATGTCCGAAGGAGCATGATCCAAGGTGTTTGTACTGGAGGCATCGTCATCCAGTGATGGGAATGAAACCGATGCTCCAGGATCTAAGGTCTCAGGTTCTGAACCTGTGGGGTAAGGAGGCAATTTGCCTGAATCTAGCTCATCTTTCTTATAGACTTTTAGGGTGATAGATTCGAAACCAAATCTGATCACGCCTTTAGTCAATGTCAAGGGAGCAAGCGACTCTTTGTTTATCACAATGAGAGCACACCTGTAGAGACCTCTTTGTTCTTCCAACTTTACAACCTTCCAGTTGTAAGTCGGGAGTGACGGATTGCTCAGCCTAATCACATCGAGAATCTCTTCGCTTGAGGAGGGTTCGGCTGGGATCCAGGTACGAGTTCTAGGTCTGCTTGGGATATCCTCCCTCGCAACGACATCGAGTTTCGCACCTGGCCAAACTTCTCCCAGTCTGCTTATAGCAAACTTGTAGAGATCACAGGATCTCTGATCGTCGCAGGCGATAAGCTTCACATGGCCCTGATGCCATCCACCATCGCAAGTAATAGGAGGTGGTCCCGGGTTGTCCACCGAAGTAAGTAAGTCAAATTCCTATACACAAAAAATCGTTGTCTGTCTGTCTTGAAATTTTTTCTGCATCACATTAATAACGCTCGGCCAACCTGTATGAATCTTTAGTAACACAATTCTCAATGGAGCAATATTTAGTTTTTATTTCATCGAAATTGACCGACTCATTCAGAAGGTATACGAATTTAAAGTTTTCTGAAAGAGGACAGAGTTCATTGTACGGGATAATGTAGTAACGCTCAACTTTTACTTCTTCTGTAGAGCTTGACATTTGAAAATCATTATTGTGCTCAGAGATTGGGTATACAACTTACAGAGTATGCGCCATCTTTCGTGAACGTCTGACATCAGAGATTGTGATTATTTCGAGAAAATTCACACAGTCTAAATTTCGTTCAAGCTAATGCGATTTTTGCTCGATTAAAAGAAATGGGCTAAAATTAACGAAGTCTCTTTTGAAAATAACGAGTAATCGTTGTTGAAAACTACCGAAGTTAAATAAATACAAAAAAAAAAAACATCAGGCACTCCCCGGGAGTGCCGACAGAAGTTATTATTTGAACAATTACGTGTGTATTTTTCGAATCGTTAGGAGATATTTTATTGCGCAGGAAATACTTAAAATTGTTTTGGAAGTGAAAACAGCGAACAAAAACATCGACAACAGCGCCACCTATCGGTCCAAAACTATCCTATCTTTCTAGCTGCATCTAACCATGCACACGTAGGTACAAAGTTTCATTGAGATCGGTTGAGTTTCTCAGAAAATGGACAACAGCGCCACCTATCGATGACGCGGTGTCGGATTAAAGGTAACGCGAATTCATCGATTTCTTCCCATCTAAAAGTGCCCAACGCGCCTAAAGAAGTAATAACTTAACAAAAAAAAAAAAAAAACACTTTATCCGTTGTTATCAACCAAGTTTCTCGATTAATGTCAATCAAACAGTTTTATTTTGGTTTTTACGAGTGAGAAAATTTGGAGTGGAAATTGAGATATTGCTTATTTGGAGCCTAGTTGACTCGGCTATTTTTAATCCGCTAGTTATGACTTATGAGAGCTATATAGTAACTGTATTACTTGGTTGGTTGGTTTATTTTAAATAAGTAGTCTTTCTGCGTCTTGATACACGCATATCATCATAAAACTGTAGGTCGCTTCTATTCTTCCCGAAAATTAAAACTTACACAAGCGAATTGCTAATCAATAGCAGCTAGGAAGAAGGTCACCTGTGGACCCGCTGACGTATCTCTCGATCGCTTCAATTCTTCTCAAAAATAAGACTAAAATCAAGCAATGGCTTGTGGCTTCCCACTTACTATTACTTAAATAAATAAATAAATAGTTGGCACAACAGGTCTGTAGGGAAGGGACCCTGGGTCATGCTTCTCACAACAATTTTTTAACGAATGGAAGAGATCTGCAGTTTTATGCCGACTCCAAACGGCCGTTTGAGAAGCTCTTTCAAGACAGTTCTACTCGCCGATGTTTGTCAGACGTTCGCGAGAGGTGTCAAAGAGAAAAAAAACCTAAGTTGAATGTGGGTTTTTGCGGGATTCGAACTTGGCACCTCTTGCTTAGTAGTCCAACACACTAACCACTAAGCCAATGCGCCTACATTTACTATTATTTAGGATCGTATAAATATTGAGCTTTTGTGCCGTTTACGATTTTTAATTTTTATGTTTCGCTTTTACTATATAGCTGCTGTTGAGCTTGAAATCACGATTGTTCCCACGGCACCTCCATAAGAAGTTATGTCCTCTGATACGAACAAGACCAACCATTTAAGCCCGACTCTGTCAACTTACAAAATCCTTAACGGCGCTGCAGTACCGATAGTATCTTACAAGCCTAGGTCCTCTCACCAAACCCCTTCCATCAAGAGCATCCTGCAATAGCTTCTCCCCCCATTACTTCGCTGTTCCTGTCATTATTAATCCCTTTTAACAATTCATGTATACCTCTAATGCCTATTAATTTACATCGCTGTCCTAATTACACACTAACTGCACAAATATCCTTTCACTCGGTCAACACTTCATGCATATACGAGTATATCCAGCTGAAATAAAAAAAAAACTCTCTTAGGGCCGACTGTGTAGTGTATTGCACTCGCAATCAATGCTTTGCCGCTTAATATCAATCCCAAAGTGGAAGTAATTCCCCAAGGATTGCTTTTATTCTTGTACGCACACTCACACATACACGCAGGAAATTTATCTTACATTCGAGAACGGACAACCGAGTGAGAATCATGTTAAAAGCAATTTACGTTTGAAGTGCTACCGTGATACGCTGGATGTTGCGCTCTGTCATGGCTACTGCTGCGGGCCACCACATCGAATAAGCGGTAGTCTTTGTTGCTCCGGTGACTCCTTTTATCGGAGCCGCCGTTGCTATCTGCTTTTTGTGTGTAATCTCTCCCGTCTCGCATACAGCACCTATAAATGTATTGGCTCCTAATAGAGCGTATCCTAAGTATAATGGGCAAATAAGTTTTAAAGAGGCTATACAAGCCGCTGGGCTACCTTTCATCCTTTATAATATGTGTACAACCTGCTGCTGCACTGCAGTCGAAAACAAGTTTAAGTTTTTGTATAGGATGATGTCGGAGCGTGGATGATATGCTGGCCAACCCAGGCCTGGCTATATCTGAATAAAATTGATTTAAATTTTTTTTTTTGTTGTGTTACAAAAGGGACTGCATAGAGGTGGTTGATTTTACACATGAAGGATGTTTTTGAGATCGTGGAGAGTCGTCTTACCGATTCCTTTGATGTAGGAAAAGGATTCAGAGGAATTCATGTTACTTCGACACTTACGGGCCACCACACAAGGCACGGTCTTTCCAAAGTCTGTCTAGTTTCTAGGGTACACCGATGAAATATCATCACAATTACTAGAACACGTCGAGCTGTAGCCGAGGGGCTAAATTTAGTATGTGCTAAAAAATAGTTGGAAAAGCAACTCAACATTGACGAATCGGTCAAAATGTCACAATGGGCAGCTGTAACTTTGAGGTTGGTTAACTCAACCCAGCGTGCCATCTACGAAGGACATCGTAGCATAAATGAAATGAGGAAAAACCGTCGGCAATCGCTGTTTTCGGGGCTAAGAAGTTGACTTAGGAGACCCTCTGCAAAGCCTTAATGAAAACTTTGTCTGACTCTACAGAACTGAAGCAATATGAACTCTTTCAAAAGCTGATGAGGATATATTTTGCCATTGGAGAAAAAAATTATTCCTTTGACTAGTTGACGGCTTCTGAAGTAGAAGCTTCTCCGACGAGCTTGACAACGACAACCTTAGAAAAAGTCGCATTGTACGTTCATTTAGAATGAATAGACATCAACTCTCCGGCCCGCATATAGTTCTTGATGGAAACCCAGCCAAGGGTAAACGGCTTTTAAGGCTTCGCTTACAACTAAAACACGATCTCAACAAAATCCCAGAGCAGAACTTTGGGAATTTGGTTATGAGCGGCCTAATTATAGAGGCTTTGAAGCTGATTCCTGGGTTCCCCCCGAACTGAAACACCACTTAAGAAGAAGAAGTTGGATTGCCCACTTGACGTTACCCAGCTTCAACAATCTCATCGCAGGAGAGCTCAACTTCTTCTATAGTTTTTGTTAAAACACTTGTCGGAATGTCATCTCCAAAGGCTTTAAGTGCCGTTTATATTTTGAATTTTCTACAACATAACGCCCTTGACAAAGCCCGACGAAAGCACCGACGATTATTACATTTTACGTATAGATCTCGAACTTTTAAAATCTCATAGTTAAGTGCGTCTACTTTTTCAAGAGCTGTCTAATTGACTAGTTCATCATGAATTATGAGCTCAATAATCGATCTAGAGTTAGGATCTTGTACAATCTTGGAAAAATGAAAGGAAGATTCGTTTGAATTCAGCTTTCTTTTGAGTAAAACTAAAGCCATTGGATCTTTCAAGGCTCAATAAGAACGTCTCCACTGAGGCATGCATTTTATAATTCGACATATAAACCGGGTAGTACTTAGGCATGCATTTTATATTTCAACACATAAGCCGGGTAGTATTTTACAGGTAGTTCTAAGCCTATGGCCCCTGGTTTCCATAAATGAACCTGAAAAGGTGAGTGCTAGATAAGCTTTGGGTTTGCTTCAGAAGCTGGTGTTATCGAAATCAATATAAAATATGTGGAAGAAGATGGATCTTTTATCCTTAAGCTGTTTCACCCAAAGTGCTGGGCTTTAGAAACTCTCCGCGGTACTAATAATCATTTTTAGTGTCCAGGCTAAATTTTTCGAACTCACAATGGCCAAGTGTTCCATACAAAATTGCATGTTGTGATTTAGGAAGTATTTAGTGGTTTGGGGATGAAAGCTAAGCCGTCTTTAACCACCAACTTCAGTCCCATCAGTGCTTTGGTCAAGGCTGTCTTCCAACTTTATTTATGACAAGTTACCCAGGCCATTTAGTGAAAGAAAACCTTATTTAGATAGAGTTCCTGTTTGTGATTCAAGTTGCATCTGAGGCAGGTCCAGTCCACCAATGTGCGCTTATAAATACGCACCACCCAGAAGGGCGTTCTTCGTTGCCTCTTATACCTTTCAGCTGAACCTAATCCCGCCGCTTGAGATCAACAACAAGAGTCTTCTGGGAACTCTTCAAATAATTGAAATGTTGCGACAAACGTCTATAGAAGACATGTTTAGCCAACACAACACCCACAACGAAACGCAATCTATGCCCAGGCCATTCGGGGAATTCGTCCAACCGCCAAGGTGGTCCGAATTGTCCTCATAAATAAGCCGACAATCGAAAACCACACAAAATATTATTTCCGTTTAATTGCCGCTTAATAAAGATAAACAAATCCCCTCAGGACACCACCCAGAGATCAGTGCACAACAGTGCAACCCGAATACAATAAATCCCGACCCCTATATACCGGCTGCATACCATATCCGTTTGAAGAACACCGAAGGTTCCAATGAGATTTTCTCACTTCGTACGAATTGTCGACTGTGGTTGACTGTCGAAATCGAATGAATACCATTATCTGCGTGTGACCCATCATGAGCTTCCATCGTGTCCATGCTCTCTGACAGTCCGAGTCCAGTCCAGCCACCACCAGCATCGTCATCCTCATCATCATCATCATCGAATTGTTGGGAAACTATTCAAGAAATTCTCCTGAAACAGTAAGTGGGGTCTGGTTCTCTTCTTCGTGCTCGTTGTGTCGTCGGCGTCGGTTGTTTTGACAGAACGACACTCTTTTAGTGATATTTCACCTTTATTTGCTCCCAGCATGACATCGTCGTTCCGATCCGTATCCAGCCTCAGCCGTCCAGCTGTCCGATTGCTTTATTTATTTCATCGTTGCGTTCCTTTTTGTCTTGTTTTGGCCCTCCTCCTGGTTGTTTGTTATTCAGCGGATAGAGATGACGCGGCTCGTTTGATGCGGCAGCACAAAATTAAGTTCCTCGAATGTGGATTCACAGCTAGGTGTCTCGCTCGAAGCCTAGGCTTGACAGTGACCACCGCGTTGCACCGCTTGGAACTTGAAACTATCCGTGCTGTTGCAACATAATTAATATGGAATCTGAGATAAATCCCTTTCGATGTCTCGATCGTTGTCCGGTTGGTTGTGTGATTTTGCTCCTTTGTGGTGCGGTTTTTCGAATGGTGCTCGTATTGGGGTGTCCCGGTGTTCGGCGAGGCCTAAGCTAGTTTCATTCTTCGCATACTCTTCCCAATGATTTATTATAATTGGCATTGTGCGTGAGGGAGTAGGGAGGGCGGTCTCTGACGAAAGATTTTCAAATTTCTTAATCAGATCATACAAATGAGATAAAAGAGAATTTTATTTGGGCGGGCATTTCAATTGCTGACTGAGATGTGGAGTGGCTGCTGCTGGGATGATCGTCTCAAAGGATCTCAGAATACCATACATAAAACCGTTCGTTGTTCTTCTGGAAAGACGTCTAGAGAGGTCGTGGTTTGCATTTGCATATAGTCTGCGAACGAGCAACACAATGACGATCAAATTCACTTGAAATGTCATGACGGATCGGGGATGGACACGAAATTCAAATGAAATTGAAAGAAAGAAAATGTTCAATCAAGTTGAGTATATTTTAAGTTAACTGCTAGAAATTGGTGGGTGAGTTGGATTTTGGTCAGTAAAAATAATAAAAATTGTGCCTGTGACACGCAACTTTAAGTAAAGAAATATCAGCAGCTTAATCTTTTCTTATTCGCCTATTTGCAGCTTTAATTTTGAGTGCCAAAGGCAATTGTGGAAAAAAGTTAGGGTACCTAAAGCCTTTTTCTGAAATGGAATTGTGGCAGAGATTTCCAATTTCCCAAGACCTTGTTAATACAATTTTCGAGGATCGTTACACCATTCAAAAAAAAAACTCCCAACCATATTTTTCAAAAGTTATGGGAGCTCAAACATTTACAAATCACTTTGCGAAATATGAGCGGAATTCGAAAATGGGGCTTGGAACCTCCTATTTAACAAATTAGGCTCACAAACTCGAGTACTTAATAGTGATAGATAAGACAAAAAATACCGAATGTTTCTGAAAATTGTAACAAGAAGGGAACAGTTGCAATTAATATAAATAGCTTATACAAGGTGGTTTTTGGTTATGTTTATTTGAACCTTAAGAATTTTATTCATCAAGTCGAGAAGATGATAGGCGCCGTCACAATTGATTGCCATACGGGCTCGTTTTATTGCATTTTTCATCACTTCGGCGAGAACTTCGGTCTACAGATTCTCGAACTCGTGTCGAATGTTGTCCTTGAGGGCTTCTAGGGTCTCGAGCTTCACGTAAACACGGGACTAAAAAAACCTACTTGTATCAACTATATATAAAAAAATACTTTGAAATAAACACTTGTTCGTTTTTATTTCTCGGATAAGACCTCATTTTTACCATCAACATTTCTTATTTTTACTACTGCCTAAATACAATTTTTTTTTCAGGAAAGTAGTTGGGTTCAAAATACTATTGAAATGCAACAAATTTGAATGCAATGTCTTAAACCTTCATACATAATCTTTATATCTAGAACTGAAGCTAAAAAAACAATATTTGAACAATGTAATTATATGACATTGTAGAAAATGTTCCGTAAAGCAGCAAATCATCTCTATGGCACTTCCAACTCAACAGTCTACACACGACTTTAAGCGATATGATTTTGAAATGTACTAAAAAAAGATTATATTTGTTTTATCTTCTCCAGCACTGCTCACTTTCTTGCAGCATAAGGGAGACTTGTTTCCACAGTGTTCATAGAACAATTTTTCCATAGATGAATTGCGATATCTTTCCACATTACCTCACAACTCACATGTCACAACTTTAAATTTTGAAATTTTTCATCCAAAATAATGTCCATACCTACCTTCCCAAGAATAGGACACATCTTGACATTATATTTTCGGATATTATAAATTTCAAGGTCGCATTAAAAAGAGGGTAGCCCTCTTTAAAAATCTAAAGCGGCCAATTTAGGGCATAGGACATAGGTACGGTGAACATGATCATAATTAATAATTTATTATGATGAAAAAATAGAAAATGAATCAATTTTCAATTATTTAATTTGTTATTTAACTGTGATAAATATTGGTACTTTATAGTAAAACCTATAACGAACTTAAAAATAACACAGTTTTTAGTCCAAGATTACATTTTGTTCAATGAAATTTGGTTTAATTAATGTCTTCGTTATTGTTCTTAAAAAAAGTTAATAATAAACAGAACAAATAATGAACGACTTATAAAATACAGCAAATTTTTATGGAATACAAAATAATTCATAATGAACATCGTCTTCAAATACAGAACTACAATGAAGGGGTGGTCAGTGGTCACCGTATAGGGCACGGGAGAAAAACTGCAACTTCTCTTATTGAGGACCTTGAAATTAATAAACGTTTATAGTCAAATCAGAAAACTGCAAGTATGTTAATAAACCGTCAGGGCAGGCTTCTTAAATCGCTGATAGATGTGCTTTGAGCTGCATAAAAAGGAAGAGAAAAGTACTGATTTCCGCCATGGAAAAATGTTGTGCGTGGGTGCTCAAAATATCTAAAATTTATCTTTAGGGTCTTAACATGGTGATGGCACCGTAAGTCCGTAGAGCCCTACATACGATTTTTTGGTCTGAAACACCAATTCAGTATAGTCCTGACAGCAACGTATCCAACTTGAAAGCGGCATTCGTAATAATTCTTCAAATAAGTTCTCAGGACTTTATAAGCTTCCAAATCAGTTCCCAATGATATTCGCAAAATACCCTACTTCTCTATAGAACTTGAATTTGTTCACGTTGTTTATCGAGTGCTTCGCTCCGATTTGGAAGAGTCTCTAACGACTCTTCTAAATATATTTTTGTCAGTTTCCAGCATTTTCTTCCTTGATTTCCTTACCCGAATGTGTACCAACTCAAGCAAATTAAAGTCTTTTATTTGCCTTTTCTAAACAACTAAACTGATTTGGACTAACAAGTTCAAAACACGAGTAAGGTTTATCACCTCTAAATGGAAAGAGAAGCTATCACCCTATAGACGTAGCCCCCTATGCCAAGTTTATAGTTGTATTGTCAAGTGCCCCGACTCAGACCTAATTTGCCGCCTCGGCATAGCATCCTCCTCTAAGATTGAATCCAGCACGTGCACCCTCCTTCTGTCATTTGCATTTTTTCGCGGCTTTATCAAAAGACCAACAGAGAAAAAAAAAAAAACATAATCCGACCAACGAAATCAATAAACTTCACTGACAGCAAAACTGTGTGTGGATATTTGTCAAAGATTTCACTTTATGTCCAGGGTCGCCTCATTCCTTTCATCAAAAACAAATCAAGTCAACCTCAATTTGTGTACCACATCATACATTGTACGCGGCTCCCTAGAATGCGGAATGGACAGAACGAGACAAAGAGTGAAACCGAGCGGCTGCTCGTGTAGACGCTTTAGGCATATTTCAAGCGGGTGGACCTGGACGGTGGACTGTATGCGCCTATGGGATAGGTTACCCAACAGAGAGTTGCGTTGCGGCGGCAAACCTTTGCCTGTTTGGCAGCGGCGTGCGGCAGTGACGGCGGCTTACATGCACAACCATCATGAATTAATCGAATTAGTTTATAATTCAAGCTCCGAATACCTACAAACAAACAAAAGAACAGCAACCAAGAACAATATAGGCAGCCGTATATATATGCATACGTAACAAGAACCTCGCGATCAACGTTTCGGCATCCGATATACGGCAGCAGCGAACTGAACAGAGCCACACATCAACTTGATCGCAGCAGCAGCTAAGAATTAACAGATCGTCCAGCACTGCGGTCGGGTCGGTTTCGGTTGAGGCGATGCGTAAATTTCCCCCACAAACGGGTGGCGGCGCATGCGCGCATATGTGATCGCATGGATCTGGACCGCGCTGCGCTTTATCGGAAAACACGACCCATAATTGATTATCATTTACATAAAAATTTACTGCTTTGGCGGTACGCAGAAAGGGCGCGCACACCGTCACAACAAGTCTCCCCAAATGATCTGCATATTCAGAGTGCGGGTATAGTTATAGGTAGGTATATACCCTCAGCTGCGGCGGACCTGGTTTGTTTATGGATTATTCGTTCTCATGTCGTGGGTTTTCAATACAGTAGTTTTCGCATCGTAATTTGTTTACTTTAACGGTAAGAGGCTGCGTTGTGTGGGCTTTTTAGGTTAGCGGAACGACAATGCGAAAGAAGCTGCTTGGGCATCAAAGAAAGAACAGAGTTGCGAGCTACGTAATGTTAAATGACGGGTAGACAGGGATCTAAAATTAGAAAGAAATTGGTTTCAGCCTTACGTCACCCTAAAAGTAAAGTCTTAAGCGGTAGCCTTAAAATACTGGACTTCGTGGGAGTATTCTAGCTTACGCCAATGCGCGACTGCTATTAAATTGTGAAATTAAAGCCCTCGTCACCAGTGACTTAGGTATTTCAAGCATAAGCAAAGTCGACTCCTCTTAAAGTTGAACTCTAACCTCTAGATAGGTCAGATACACAAATAAAAAAAATAAATAGTTGGCACAACAGGTCCGTGAAGAGTGAAGCCGTTTTGCAGGCAACTTCCTCTTCTTTAAATGATGAAAAGAGAAAATTCACTGCCCGAGTCACTGTAGCTTCCCATCCCGGATCAAGCGTTGTTCAGGACGATTTTGCTGTTCAAAGTACCAACTGTTCGCTCGTCACGAATATATCTCAACCTTTTTGGAGCAAACAAAGAACCATCCGCAAGTTTACGAGCCATTTCTATCATAATCAATTCTCATCTCACGGAATCTACCGACAATCTATCCCGCCAACAAAACATCCTTTTTGTCACTCGAAAGCCATAAAATCTAAGGGGAAAAAAACACTCCAATAAAAAGAGGTCCATCTGTAACGCATACTAAAATCACTTGCCAACAATATGCGACGTGAAAAGAACGCATTTTCATTGAAATCCTAGACGCAGGCCGAAGAGTTCCCAAACCTCAGGAGACACTGGTTCTATCGGTGCCTATCATAGGCACCGCCAGCCGCGCTATCACCAAAGCAAGTAGGAAGCACCGCGTTCGCTATGTATATTCCCTCGAGTTGGGCACAAGATTTACAACAAATGCCATTCTATTCTTAACCATATTTTGTTCTTTTAATTCCCATTGCCATTGATATTGCCATTCTCTCCCTTTCTCTCTCTTTCGATCTGTGTCTTCTCATCTACTGCGTTTTTATGAATTTTTACGATTTTACCTGTTTTGTAATCTCATCTTAGTGTGTTGAGCGGCGAGAGCCAACCTACATCCCTACAAAACATAAATCGGAGAGAGAGAGAAAAAAAAAACATAGATGCCGACAAAGTAATAAACCAATTAGGACATCAAAGGCTGCCGGCCGCTTTACGATGCTATTTAGAGAGGCCTTTTGGAAAACATAACCCCAGAGTATATATAGTGATTGCGGTGCTTACAATATTTCAAAAACCGACCGTAATATGTCCTTCTTCCTATTCAACAAAATTGGAAGAAGAAGAAGAAGAAACTTTTATGAACCTATACCCACATTTGAATAAATAGGACAATGGAGTACGCCGAACATGTGACATAGATGCAGGTACGGGGGTTGTCGCTCCTTAAGGACACTCTGCCTGTTATGAAGATTGATGCGCAATAAGTGGCGAGGGCGATTTCGATGTGTGGTTGTGGTTTCCTAAACCTGCCGGATTATCCCAAGGAACAGTTTGTGCGGATTGTGGAGGACAGTCTACCGCTGAAAGTGGCTGGATTTCCAAAAATTACCACACCAAATTGTGATTTCATATTCAGTGACAGTTGCAGTTGGAGGAGATGCTTAGGTCATTAATTATGCAGATTTTTTGGAAGCAGTGGTCATTATTAATTCTTCTCTTTTTCACAAAAAGGTGAGCCGGTAGATTACTTTGAATCGGAGTCGGATAAAGTCTTGGTATTCAGCGATGTTGTTGAGGGGTCAGTTCATAAATTTCCGTGAACATCTTCATCAAGATTCATTAGCATATGAGAGGTGGATCGGGTTATCAGCTGGAAGAGTTATATTCGCACGTATAGTCGATCCCCTGCCTTACTTTTGGGTACAATACCTGGAAGGTTATACGTGCTTCTCGGAGGTTGTAAATCGTAGTTTTGTACCGGAACTTGCCAGGAAGAGGAATGTTCAGAACTTAGCCATATAAGGCGTGTTTTTTGAGCTTCGATTTCAGCAAAGCAAAGTACGGCCCTAGTTATAGCCATACGTCAAACCAAACCGTCTTAATGTTGCTTATGAATTATAGGTTAGTTATCAAAAAAAAAAAAATAGCCTTTAAATTATCTAGAAAAATAATTTGTTCATTTTTTCGTAGGTATACGAAAAACCTTTTCCGATCTACTTGTCAGTCAATCCACAACAAAAAACCACATCATTCCACTGAAATATTTCAATTTCTTTACTGTTCCATCTGTCAAGAATTTTTTTTCTGACAGAATCCAATCAGTGGTGGTTGTTTTGTTGTAGGGAAACATTTTTCTGACAGAAATTTCGCTAGGGCCGCATAAACGAAAAAAAAATCATCTTCATACCGTTCCAACCATTTCTGTTGCATTTTACGCATGACTATAACATAGGGCCTAAAGTAGGATGTTCAGCTTCAGCACGCATTAACGAGTCTCGAAGTATCAAGTAGAGCGTAGTTGTTGTAATTGCTTGCTTAAAATCTCGAAGTATCAAGTAGAACGTAGTTGTTGCTTTGCTGAGATCGAAGTTCAAAAAACACACTTATTTGCTTGTACGCTTGCGTTTTGGAGCGCTTCATTAAGCATTTATGCAGAAGTACCGCGTCTTGGAAGTCAGCCTTTAATTTAATTCTGATGCGTTTTTAGGTTTTTTTTTAGTATATGCGATTTTCAAAGTCACAACTCTTTTGAGTTGGATACTCAGGACGTTTTCTGAAAGAGTTTCAAATTTTCTTACCAATTTTCTTTTTCTTAATGATTTTGATTCAATTTTTAAGATGGGTTGTTGTCCCGTTTCAATCTTTTAGAGTTTATTTTACATATAACTTTTTTGGTAACCTTTGAGCAACTTTCTGTACTTTTTTGTAGATATTTGCACCCACATTTTGCAAAGGACTTTCTTGACATATTTTAGAAATTAATTCTTAAAAATTAGCCTGTTGTTTTAATAGTGTTTATGGATCTTTTTCCGAGAAATTTTGCTGATTATGGAACGTTTTTTGATGCCCCTTTCATTGCCAACTTTCGAACAATGATCTTGCCGTTGGAAGATAATTTTGTAAGCCTTTCCTTCAATTCTTGTCGGAGAGTTATTTGTTGATTTTTAAAGAGCTTGGATTAAACATTGTGCTTTGTTTTGATGAGCTGTAAAAAATTAAGTTCATGCAAATGGCCGTTCAATTAAGAGAATAATTTCATAAATTCAGCAGCTGCGTTCGTATCTCCCGAGTTTTCTAAAAAAAATAAATCTGTGGGGACTTATGCCTTTGGGATGTACGTTCATCGTGTCAAAAATCTGTCATAAATTTAAAGTTCGAGTGAAATAAAAATGCCCTTTCTTTGCTGCCATAGTTTCCTCCTATTTCTGTCGTTGGCAAAGGGATGTGGTCTTCACCTTCGAAACCCACCTTTTACACTGACTTCTATTCAAAGGAAGAAACACCCCTTGTGCGACTTGTCGAACTATATTTCATCCACAATGACATTTCATTTGTATAAACAAAAATTCTCCAGCAAGCTTTATTCCGCTTGCAAATGAAAACGTCTACCAACTCTGAAGTTAGGCGAACTACCAAGTCCAAAAAGTAAGTTGAATTTGCATAGCCAAACTGTCTAAACCCCACTTATCTATAAATTTAAAGATTTCACTGGAAGTCCTTCACAAAATGGACACTCCTCGGCTACATAGTTGGACTGTCCGCAACAATCCTCTGGTTTCTGTATCATTCCTTTAGCAAACCATGTCTACAAAGCAAAACATCGCTAGCGTTTCTTGTGCTGTTGCTGCTGTACGGCTGCATACTCGCCTATAGTCCAAACGTCAGGTTCGTATAATATTAGCCGCAAAATTAACTACTATTGAACGTAATCCTCTTCCAGATGCATCTCATTACTGATTCTACCAATTCTATTCAGTTCGAAAGGAAGATCACTTCTGCTTGCCTCCGCCCTTGTGTTGGCTGCTACCGGACCCACAGTAAACATTCTAAAAAATGTCGACATCCTTATGAAAAGCATTTCATGTGGGCAGGAGCAGCTGAAGGGCGCTCTTGAAAATATGCTCGACTTGGTCAAAAGGCCGTTGGTAGCCGTCAAGTCTGCAATAAAAGTCGCCATGGCGGAAATGCGAAAGGTCCTCAAGAAGGTCGAGGTAGTTCTTATACGGATTCGAGGTCTTATCGTCGATATATGTAAGTAGGCGTGTGAGGACGCTTTTTTGGAGTAGCGTGCTTTTAAGTACAATTTCAAATATCTAGTGGCGGCAATTAAAGCGGCCTTCGAATGGCTGGGCAGTGTCGTGAGTATGTGCAACAAGCAACTTGGCACCCCCTTTGATCGGTGCATAAAAATCGCCGATGAGGCTATGCAGGACTGCAAGGAGCAGTTGGGAATTATGAGTGGATTGTGCAATGTCACGCATGCGTTCAGAGCGCTGTGCTATAGTGTCAAGTTCATCGATGCCATCTGTGTGTTGGTCGACTTTGTAAGCGATTCAGTTGTCGCTACTGTTACAGAGAGTGTGTATCGGCAACTACAGATGTGAAAGACTGCATTTGACTCTCATTTTTTAGAGCTTCAGAAATTTACTGACGACATCAAGACGATGTTCTATGTTTCGATAAAATTCGACCATGAATTCAATTTCAAGACTGTGGCGACCAAGAACTTGTCCTCAGTTGGAGGTGACATTTTAACTGAAATTCAAAGCCAGATGAGCGGCATTTTCGTACTGTTCGGATGGGTGGAGCTGATTGGCAGCCTTATGGTGCTTTTGGTGGTCATTAAGTGAGTCTGTATTGTGTTTATTGGAACAGCAGCAGGAGGGTTTTTGAGGGCCCCCACTCTGCGACTGTAGTTGCAGAAGGTATCCTCTACTTGAATGGTGCCTGTGATCTTCTTTTAAGTCAATTGTCGGGCTTCGAGGCTCGTTCTGCTCTAAAACATTCTCCTTCCCTTAGAGCACTCCTGTACAAAAGCAAATACCTCAACAGTGACCATTTTGACAACCATTTCATAACTAAGGACTTCATTGCCATCAACAAGCAACGCGACAAAATGGGATTGGAAACAGCACTCCCATTGACACGAAAGGAACGCCGGAAATACGTAATGGTAAAACACATGAACTATGGACACTCCAGTAAGACCAACTACTCCTTTCTCGTAGATAACTTCTTGCACTCTGGTACGCGCAGAGTTGTTCAAAATATCCCATACGATATTATTTCTTACGATATCCACTGTGCAACTGATGTGCATCTGCTTAACTGACTATTCCCTGTATTGGTTGTTGTCTGTGATCGAATTCTATGGAGAGCGTGAGGCTGGCTTGGAAAGTAGGGAAAATGTTCACCAACAGAGCTCCCATTTTATTGTGTTTCCATTTCCAGTTCCGCCATTTCTTACGGTCAACATTTCCGGTGGCGGTTTCACAGCGGACGTTTTCAAAGGAATTGTTCACGCCTTTGAGCCGTTGAGGGAGAACTATGAAATCGATCCCAGACCTTGTCTACCAACTCCAAGGGTGCCAAGGTACAGCCGGTATTGGGAAATTGGTGAGTTTTTTTTCTGGAAAATAGTTGTTTATATGGTAAGCAATTTATTTGCAGGCATTTTAGCATCCTTGGCGTGGGTGTTCCTTTTCTGTCAGCCATACGGTCTGAGGCTTCGTCAAGTGATTATGGGCTCTTATTACCCTGACCGATCGAAGCAGCGGGCATTGTGGCTGTACAACGAAATTCTACTCAAGAGAAGTAAGTTGAGACGTCCTGCAAACTGGACTTTACAAATAAATTTTCCAGCAAGCTTCATCAAATTCGCACGACGCCAAGCGAGGAGGAAGCTACTTAAGGACAATGGCGGGGAGGTCTATTCTTTCTTGGATTGGTTAAGGGCGAAGACTGGGAGGTAGATGTGTTGGGTAAAGGAATTTTCTTCCTGAAAATAATATAATCTACGTACCTACAGCTATTCGATATTTCGAAAGCTCCTCGGCAGCGGTAAATTAGAATCGTGCAACATTTGTGCCACTCCATTAAAGGGGTAACTGAACATCTTTGTGGGCAAATGAAACTGAGAATAATTTCAAAACAATTTTCAGCTTCGAGAACCTTGTGAAATGTCAACAGATTGGCTGCAAGGGCATGTACTGTGCTGAGTGTTACGAGGAATTGAACAACACGTGCTGTATGTGCCAGAAACCGATTGACTATGGCGATCTAAGTGATGTTTCTGAAGAGAAGTACGTCAAATGTGTTGGCACAAAAAATGATATTCTTTCAATTGTGTCGTCCTTCAATTTCAGAGACTCATCCGATGAGTTGGACGAAGTGCGAATTAACGAAGATGACGAGTTCTGTGGTCGATGTACCTAAAACTATACTTTGGGTTTTGTTTAAGTTTAATTCTAATTGTGAATAACTGTTGCATACATTTGGGTGATATGAGACAATGGTAGGTACACTGAACAAAAAAAATCGTACCACTAGAAACCTAGAGAATATAAATGTAAAATTTACTTACTAATATTATTTTGTGGGTATTTATTGTAGGACACAAATTGTAGGAAATTAATTTAAATTCAAATTTCCAGTAATTTTATAGTTAGGTTGTAGCACCACCAAGGAAGGAGATGCATTTTTTTAAAATGTTTTTCTGCAAACACAAACTTATTTTTAAATATTTTCCCCCCTGTATTGCCAATAACTTTGATTTTAAATTGCGTCCTTCTTTAACGTGCAAAAGGTATCGTAACTAGAATCCTTTCGCTCGTAAACAAAATTAAACATCGTAAAAATTAAGTGCGTGACAGCTGACAGCACATTAACTTGGTTGCTCCCGTACGCGATGCATTTACAAAATGCTTTAGATGCCGTAAGCAGTACTACAAAGTCAAGAAGGAAAATGTTGCCAAACGCGTTCAAAAGATCACTGATTTTAGAATTTAGTGCTGAGTTTTGCTGTCATTTCGCTTGCTGTTATTCATTTTGGATGTCTGACTGAGAGACGTAAGGGCCACATATTTTGCGTTCGATGTAGTGGCCGAGTTTTCAGGGTTGTATAGTTTTTTTGAAGCTGACACATCTCAGTGCCCACTAGTGGCCACTAATTCTAACCACCTCAAACAAACCTTTTGAGTTCTTCAGTCTGACATTTTACCTTTCAAATACATATTGTAGGTTATGAAAAATCCGTTTCATAGCTTTATGCTCTTTCGATGATTAATATTTTCTTCTCAAATAAATATTCTACTTCTTAGAAGCTATATCGCTTAAGGAAAAGAGCTTTCAAATATGTATGAACAATATTTTACAGCTCTTTTTTATTATAAAAATATTAGAAGAAGGCTTGCGCAAGATTTATTTATATGCCAACCATATTCTGCTACATCGTCCTTTGTAGGTACTCTAATTTAAGGAACTAAGTATATAACTAAATGTTTGGTACCCCCTTTTTGCAAAATAAAATATAGCCATGTTTATTCCGATTTAAATGCTAGTCTTAAAAGCACAGCGGTTAACATAACAAACACGAAATTTATGTCTTCTTTTAATTAAGTCGTCGTTTTAATTAAGTACTCACCACTTATAAAAATATTAACTTCCCTTATGGAACTACCTACCTTCGCCAACCAAATTAATCACGCGAAAGTGTGTCCTTCCTTTGGACAATCATTTTTCACGTATGATAGTCAGCATTACAATTAATTTCAACCTAACGTGATACGTGATAGAGCTCATTCCACTCACAAGCTTATCGTTGAAATTCATAGCAACAAATTGGCTAGTTGGATTCCTTTTAGGCATATGAGGTATGGTGGCATGTTAACGCAACATTTGAGGTAGGGTAGATGGACTGAAAAAGAGACATCAAATATATGTCAAAACACAGCGACAAAGCCAAATATACGTGACTTGTGCTAGTCACAGCAGAACATACAACCACTATTATACATTCTAGGTTAATCAAGTTAAGGGAAATGTAAGTATAGAAAATAGCCAACACGAAGGGTCTGGAAAAACAAACATTGTTGCAGTATAGGTTTTTTTTGGGAGTTTGAGAACGTCTACGAAATTTGTTCACTTTGGGTGTTGGATTGTGTGGAAAATGGGAAATTGATTTTTTAGATGCAACAAAACTCAATAAAAACTGTTTATTGCATATAAAATTTATTGTCAGGGAAGATTACTTTAGACAGTTCAAGAGGTTTAATTTTGAAATTTTAATGTAGAAATTAAGTTATCTCATTTTGTGTAAGAAATAAATTTTCATAAATGAATCTGCACGAAAATATAATTCTTTTAAATGAAAACTGCAGTGTTTTTAGAACAAAAGTAGGCTCGGATTTAATTCACGCGTTTTAATTTAAAAAAAAATGAATTCGTAAATCGGTGCAACTTTACAAACTCCTTAGTTCAGTATCAATTGGAAACACTTCATTTTCGGAATTTGAAACCACTAGCACCACTAGGATATAAGAAGCAGAGGCTTTTCATGTCATACGGATTGTTAAGAGAAGATATTGTGTTTCCTGTACCTACTCGGATATGTCACGGTAAATATTTTGTTACTATTTAACTTTGTTATCATTGATCTACTTCTTATTTAATTTTTTAAATTTCAATAACATATGAATTTTCCAAAGAAAAGATTTCCAGCACCAAGTTCTTAAGGCCATATTCCGTTTTCAACATTTCCTTTCCATGATCAAGAATTGTTATTCTTGATTTCAGAAATAAGTTATTGATTTAAGAAAATTGTTTCTGATTTCACATAGCTATAACTAAGCAAACAGTTTTTTGGGTTGCGAAAAGATTTGAACGTTTTAAGAACAAAAATCTTATTGGAAAATAACAATTTTTGAAGCAAAAAACCTTATTAAAATTTGTTTTCTCAAATCAAGAAAAACATTATAATTTCAGTATTTTTTTCCAGTTGTTGAAACCTAGTATGCTGTTCCAAGAAAGCTAAAATTAAGCGCTTCTCAAATTTTTCTCTCTTTTAATTTTGACAGTGTAAGTTCCGTCATAAAAAAACTGTATTGGCAAACCTGATTGACTTACTCTGTTTAGCCACTTGGTACTTTGCCAGAAATTTCTAAATTCTAAAAGAAATTCTAAAACTAACCATTCCCCATAGGTAGGTATACTGTCAATTTGCTTTCGTTTGAAATTGTGTTGCGAATACCGATATTTTCTCTGATCTGTCAAAATTTAGCTGTGGCCTGTGGGAAAATGTATTTTGCATTAATACGCTTACTAAAATTCTGTTTTCGTACAGTGGCTAACAAATATAGCTTGAACTGCGTACAGCTTGGCTTAACTGCTTGGCTTAATTTTATCTTTGGAGAAATTTTTGTATGGGACTTAAATTAAGCGCAAGGAGCATACTAAGCTTGACTCATGAAATGAACATTTTGGACCATAACCGTATTTTATGTTCTTGTTTTAAGAAAATAGTTCTTCCTTCTAAGATTTTTGGGGGATACAAATTTTTCATTTGCAACATATGCAAGCGACCTAAAGTTATATGCCGCATAATAAGGCTCGAAGTTTTCATCCGAACTTGAACTTCGTTGTGGTTGGAGTGATACGAGTGATCTCTGCATAGACGTGGGTATTCCCCATCCATATCCCTCATAACAACTTCATTTTGACTTTCATCAGCACCATAAAGCAGACACCATTCAACACAAACCATCAGCGGGCAATTTACACCATTAACAACTCCACACGCGTCTCCCCAAGAGTCAAACAAATCGTTTCCTCACTTCAATTTGAAAAGTTCAATGAAACACAGCTATACAAAATTAGATACAACATCTACTCATCGCTCCCCGTTACAGACCATAAAACGTGAGGCACTAAAGTGTCATAAAAAGCTACACAACATACATTTGAATTTGAATAAATTCCTAAAATTTGTACCTCGGGCCACCTTGTGTAAGACTGCCTTTATCCTAACTCGAATCTTGTATCTGCCGTACTATACCTGCACTAATCCGATGAACCGTTTAACACTTTGGTGGTCTCTCAAAGATACCCTTAGATTCTGGTTGAATGTTGGTCAAAGATTTAAATTATCGTAACTCGAAACCTTCGGTAGGTGTGATGCCAGTGATTGGAACTTGGAATTGGAAGTGTATTTCGACACCACATCGAGGGTGGAATTCCCTTGTACATAATTGCGTTTTTTTTTCTGTTCTCCTGGTATTTCCGTTCCTATCTACAAATGACCGATTCGCCAACGAACTTGGAGTGAACGTTTTTATTTTTGTGGTGAATTGCCGACTTTGTAGTCATAGATAGAAACCTATTAAGAAGACAGCTTCCCCCCTTAAAAGGTGTTTTATTTTCTTGTCCCCACTCTCAACGAACGATGAATTGAATATCGTGCGGCATGCAGCCGCATGCCTCGAGTCGTTATTTATGGCAGAGCATCAAGGGAGTCCCATTATTGCTCCCTAGGAGGAGGGCGAATCTCTTATCGCCAGCATCTACCTGGAAGATCGGGTGACAAAAAAACGCCTGTACTCACTTAATTTTCACGTCTCTTGGAATTTCGATGGCATCCACGAACCACGAGGGGATGACAATGACAGCAGACAAAAAGGACGAGCAACACAGATTACACGCCCATAAATTTGTGTCCTACTAAAAGTTGACATGGTGTGTGGTCATTCAACTGTCAGTTTAAAATGCAGTTACAAGAGAAAAAAAAAAATAGGAATAGGGCTAGGGCATGATCATGGGAGTGATAACCATACATACATTCGTTTAATTGTCCATGCATGACGGTGGCTTATTGTGATAGGACATAGGACGGTCGATGGTCTTGGTCTCTTTGTCTATTGTGTCCTTCAAGGATTTGTTATTAATGTTGACAATATTTGTGTACATTGTCATGTGGGAATTTTATGCATTCAAATGCTTTGCTGTGGCATTTTGTCGCGATGGAAAGAAAAATAAAATGATGAAATTCATAAAATCAAAGGAGCGGCAAAAGAGATAATAATTTCATTATCCATTGTGTCAGACACGTTCGTTTCGGTTCAGTGGAATGGAATCCTTTTGTTCAAACAGAAGGCTATTATCAACTGGAAAAAAATAACACAACGAGTTTTTAGAACGAAAATTGTGTTGAGGTTGTCGCTTTTTTTGAATGCGCTTAAAGATTCCAACGACTCGGTGTGTGTAGACGCATTTTTAAATGACTTTGGACTACTGCGCTGTAGGTCGGATTTTATGAGGTTTTAAAAGTCTAAGAGCTCGTTAAGTGTTTATTGGGAGATGACTAGATAATGGAAAGCCTAGGACTTTTTCGACGATAGTATAAAGGACTATTCATATGAAAGCGAATTGTGTATAGTCTTAGTCTCATCTGTGGAATATTCGTAGTTTCTGACTTTTCATCCACATGAAAACATTTTTTTAGTCCCAGTTACCCGCCAATCAGTTTCATTGTCAATACCACATTCAAAGAGAGCCGAAAACACTCGAAAACTTCATCAAAAACAGAAGTTTTCTCATACATATTTCCGTTTTCAAAACGAGTCGTTTAAAATAGCTTTCCACGAACACACCAGGAAAACGAATTGCAACTTGGGTTGTTGAAACAAACACACCTTTTGCAAGAATTCAGCAAAACAGCTGCAAAACAGCTGACCGAACAAATGTCACAACTCACAACTTTACCGCTGCCTTTATTGTAGCCTTATAGCCGGGAGCCCAAAAGGAGCCGACGTTATCACAGCTTCTATTAATTACCTACATGAGTATTTCTTTTCACAAGTTTAATGAAAGTTACAAATAAATATGTTGTCATAGTTGTTAGGGGACTAATGCTTGGTATTCTACGTTATTGGAAACCTTAGTACTTATATTTCAGCTTTAACGCAAATATTGGATGGACATTAAGGACTGTATTCAGGCTCTTAGATAAGCCAACAACCCACCCGATCAGACTATATATACACTCCATTTGAGACCGTCGGCGTTGATCGTATAATCGCCGTAAATATTTCAAAAATAAGAATTTGTTCGGATACAGTCGGGAAATCGTTTCGGAACGTTTCAAGTGGCGCTTGTAAGTTTAATCTACTTCCGATCTGTCGTAAAATGTTAGAAGCTTTCTATTCTAAGTCCTGGGCCATAATCATGCAACTTTTGAGACGAATATAGGTTAGACCTCCAAAACTATCTATACTACAAATGCAAAAATTACAAAAATTACGGGTTGAAGATCTTCATTTAGTGCATTCTTTACAAATATATTGAAAACTAACGACAATCGAAATTAGCGATATCGTCCCGACAATCATCGTCTGACGAGATCTGCCCCCTGGGTAACTTGTAAGAGAAAAAGCTGTTAATATAGCCTAGGATATATTTTTCTTCGACGATAAAAGATTTCCATTCCACGGTGTAATTTCTTGAGACTATAGAATGTTCTTTAAATAAGAATTTGCCTTGTATATGTCAACTAGATGGCGTTGACAATTGAAGTGAATCTCTCTGTCAACTCTGAATAAAGGGTTGGGAAAAGTTGTCTGCGGTTTAGTTCCGCTGCGTAATATACATGTAAACGAACGTATGAATGACAACAATTTAAGGGCCGCTCAGGAAGGCCAGATCTTTCGTTTTTGGAAATGTTCTATGTTCAATGTTCATGCTATGGCGTCTGCATAAAAAGTCGTGCAGAAGTTTGTCACCTGATGTTCTTTGGACTGTCACTTATTTTATGGATGAAACACTTTGACTCTGCTTTGGAATTATGTTTATTTGTGATCTTAAAGTATTTTTCCATTAACTCGAGAAAACGAAATCGGCTAAGTGTTGACTGATGAGTTCAAAAGTCTGAGGCTTACTGACATAGACTCGTGACTTCAAAAAAATAACCCACAAAATGTAGCATGGGAAGGCTATATATCCGGCAATCTTACCGGCCAGTGCAAATCGCCAATATCATATAGTAGACTATAGGCGACCCAGAAATGGAGCCCTCAGAATTTTTGTTGTGACTTGTGTAGTATGCGCCGTTGCTCCATCTTCTTCGAACCACAGTCATGTTCTACAGTTCCAATTCATACAATTGAGGAAGGAGAAAGCTGTTGAACTGCGATATTTACGGAATAAATGCTGCTCCGAGGCCGACCGGCCCTGGGCAGCATCTCGTGTTGTCCCATATTCTTTTAGGCGCGCGGCTTAGAGATGTAGTTGGTGTACCTACCGATGATTTGTAAAAGTTGAAATGACACTTGTCGCCATATTAACATTTTCCGATGTAGGTTTGTGGCAACCTTTAGGTATATAATAGAATTTCAAATATATGACGACGCCATCTGCAAGTCATTAAGAGAAGTATTAAGAAACCTTTTCGATATTTCTATCTGTCATAAACAGATGCTGTGCACTAATTCAAAACGAGTGCAACTGATTTTCTGCATCTGATTTTTACCTACCTACTCCACTTGTTTTTACCCAGTAAAAAAAAAGAATAAAAATATTGGGTCAAAGTAAAACGAACTTAGATTCAAAAAGGCAAACTCTTTTATTAACCCACACGTTGATGACTTTTGCGCCACCTTAAGGCCAACTCAACAGCTGCAATTCTTTCCAAAAATGTAAGTTGTTTCAGCTTTCATCTCAAATTCATCTGTCCGCATTTTTATCAAAATGCTGCCATTGAGATTTTGCTAAATATAAAGTAGGTTCTAATAATATTAAAGTACCCACCGATCTGTACCCTTGCGTCTTCCTTCGACCTATATATATTTTAACATCGAATGACTTAAACCGGGCGGAATTTCTCTTCTTAATAATAACAAAGTATAATTATTTAGCAGAAAAAATAAATAAAAATAAGGAAAACCTTGAAACGACCTATCCAACCGAAAAGCCACAATATTCGACCCTATCCAAGACCTACTTCTATTCTTTTCGAATTTTTTCCTTCCATGTGGCCAGCTTGGCCAGCTAATTGTGAAAAATTCCCAAACAACAAAATTTCAGCTCGTCTCTACATAAATACAAACAATAACTTTGCCCGCCCTCCTCGCCCCATTCCAAGATAAAATCCGAAATTGATTATATTCAGTGTTTATCCTTCAGACCGAAAGCACAAAGTCCAAAACCAAGTCGTGTCAGTGTCAATAATGGATATCTCTCATGGATACCGATGAGATACGTAGTAATCTTGACTTTGTCCATACTCCACCGCACCCGATAAGACAACCCAACAAAAAAATAAAAAATAAAAAAACCAACGAAAGGCCAAACTTCAAGCCGAAGGAGACTTCGGGAAACTCCAAGTTTTGATTTTCATACATCGACATGGTGGCGCGCATGACGACGACGCACCCCAGCGAATACAGTTATCATTCATCTTCCCCTAGCTCTCTCTGTATGGTAGCAAGTGGCAACCCGTTTTAAGCGGAGATTTTCAGTTAGGAAATCAGTTCTCTTCAAGTTCTATCTGAATTCGCACACAAATTCACAAAGGCGTGCGACTTTTTATCAGTTAGTTTGTTTTTTTTTTTTACTCGCGGCTTTCTAGTCTAATGAAGAGACCATTCTTTCAAAAGTCATTACAGTCATTCGCCTCAGATACGCGTATCTCTTACGATACATCTCCGCGACGATTATCGCCGTTTTCCGTGGTCTCATTCGTTTGGTATTGTGAAATTTGTTAAAAAGCTGAATAAAATAAAGGAAATTCCTTTTGTTATGCGGCAAGAAGTAAAGTGAGAGTGGGAAGGTGAAGCAGAGAATACAACAAAAACATCCCTTTCGGGTGTAAAGTGTAAAGCGTTTTGTTTGCAATATATTGGCTCTGTGCATCTCAGTGAAGTAGTGTCAGATAAAAATACCCGACTAAACAAGTTGGAAAGGAGTGCAAATTTTGTAGGGCTGTGTAGTTGAAATGTCACAAGGATCAGGAGAGCATCAGTACGGTGGTGCGTTGGTGGGGAAACATCACCAACAACAGCCACCCACTCACATTGCAGGCAGCACCAATATTGCCAACTCCGGGGGTGGAGTACTACAAAGGATTACGTCTACGCAGGTACGATACGGGCTCTCTGAATGTGAGCTCTCTCTTGGTGATTTGAATGAATCTTTAAAGGTACACCAACACCGTACACGATTCGGGGTGGATATAGGTATAAGTGTTTAAAGCCGGTTTTCGTTTCCACCGAGATGCTGTCAGATATGGTGACAGCGGCAGGGGGGTACGCTAAAAGTTTCATAATTTATTTCATTCATTAATGCTGTTTTGCTCGTTAATTTTAATGTTATTACTCGAAACGATTGGGCACACTGTGTGGCTAATGGGGGGTAATGGCAGCCCATCGAAAGTGCCAAACATGGATACCCTTTTAGAAGCTCGATCTCTGGTGCCTCGTGTCTGGCATTGTAATTGTAATTTTCAGTGAGATTTATAATGAAATATTTCGGCAGTCTGTGGTCTGTTTTGTCAAGCCGAATGCGGAAGTGATTGCGAGAGGAACTTTGAGACGTTAACTGAACCTGGGCAGAGAGTGGGGTCACCAATCAATCACAAATTTTTCCACGTGATGTTTTGCGGGTGCAAAACATGAATAGGTCTGGTTTTTTTTTAGTGAATATCTGATTACCTCTGACGCTTACTGCATTGTCCTAGTCCTACTGTCATTTTCTCTGCATATTTTAGACTACTCATTTAAAAATTACTGACCTTACTTTGATGTCACTATAATTCTAAACAGTGCCAGTAAACAGTAAAGAAACGTCACCGAAAATCACACCGAGTTCATTGCGAAGCCTAGTTAGACAAAGTCCCTTGCAACGACAGACTTATCCCCTCAAATGTGACCATATGTCAAATTCTTCGATTTGACCAATTCTTATTTTCAAGGGCATGAATTTGATTCACAAATAGATCGATTTTTCTTTCTTCTGTCACAATACTTAAGCTAAGATTACAGGTGTCATTTTTTGTGGCAAAATGCTGACGCTCTCTCTATTGTCACTCGTGTGTCTCTAGTGAGAGTACAACGTGACCAGACCAGACGCTTGACAGGCGATCACACGTAGTGACACATTTATCACAAGTGCTTACGTCATAATGACGTCTGCAAGTAAAAATTTGCCTCGAAAAATGACATGCGTAATTTTTTAGCTTTACAAACGCAAACAGTGACAGCTTCTGTCATTGGTGCCAATCTTATTACAGTTGGTGTGACTTTATGAAATTTGTGTTTAAAAAATTCTGATTTTCCAATTGAAAGCAATAAAGTTCAGCTTATTCAGCTTTTTCCCAACTAGCAAATGTTAACGACGAGAAAAAAAAAATGATATGTAGAAAAAAAATGTTATATCTAAAAAATATTAGAAAATTATTTACTTCTAGTTTCTAAATAAAAATAAAATTAAAAAGAAGCAAGAAAAAGTACCTATATTAAATGTAGACGAAAAATTTCAATAACAAAAACAATATCTATTAAAAAAATAGGTAGGTACCTATAAAAAAATAATGCGAAATTAAATTAAAAGAAATATATGAAGCAGTCAGAAAACTTTCCATTTTATGCTTCCTCTTATAAATCTATACATATTCTTACGTTCCTTATAAAAAAGGATGTTTAATTAAAAATTGAATTAAATACAATGAATTCCTTATGTTTGAAAATTGCAACTTTTTGAAAATCTTAACTCTTTTAATATGACATAATTTAAATACAAACTTTCCTTCTAAACTCAAAGAACATATAAAAGCTTTATTTCGGCAGTATGAAGAGGGCAGTGGAAGTGTATTTTAATGAAAATTCCTTTCACAAGCGATTCGGTAGGATCTTCGAATACTCTAAGCCCATTTTCCTGGGAGCGGGAGGTTCGTTAAAAAGTGCGCGCTTTTGAACATTTTCCAAACCTTTTTTTATTGCTTGCTGAATTTTGAAAAGCAGAATTTAGGAAAGCTGAATTTTGGAAACAGAATTTTGAAACCGGAATTTTGTTAAAATAATTTTAATCCCAAAAACCTTTTTAAACATCAAAGATCTCTGAGTGATTTTTGCCGACCTAAATGAACCAACGAACGTTCTCCAATGCCATTCTGCAGAAAGTTATCCAGGGATGGCACGTGTAGCTCGTGTTTATCAATGCTGTCGTTTCTTTTATTCCATGTACCTACCAATTGTTGATGTATAGGTATTAAATAGAAAGTGTCGACTGTTGATCTTGATTTAATTTATTTATTTTTTTCCAATATCTATCGCACTATTAGAATTTTTGGTCGGTTCAGCTTTAAATATCTCAGAGGAGCCTGTAACTGTCATCTAACTATTGACGACACCATTGAATTTATCTATAGTGATGCATGATTCGCACATTTTTTCCTTAGCCCCCAAATAATTTTGCATATCGTTTGCTAGAATATTTGCATAATCCTCCTGTGTGAATTCGCATAATCTTCGACTAGATGTTCGCATTTTGTTTTTGCGCGTTCTTTGGCGGATCGCATAGTTGATTATTCCACCATCATTCCATTTTAAAAGATCACAATAATTTACCTGTTACTCAGGGGAACTGAAAACGAACCAAATGCGAATCATACAGTTTGCTCTTTATAAACCATCTTCTTAATTAAGACCGCAAAGTTTGAACAACGTAGTAGCCCCCACTGTTTACCTAAAACATCAAAAACAAAATCTGTCCTAAATAACAGTTGTTTCATATTCACACACACCCAATCAAGGAATCTTTTGTGTTCAATGTTAAACGAAATCTTTGACAGACATCAACAAATAAGCACGCCAAATACGTACGCACTCTCACCCCAAACGGTACGCACATCATTTGTCATTCACTGCAGTAGTGTTACATTAGCACAAGCAGAAAGCACAGTAAAAAACAAACTCGAATAATAAACAAAAGACCAAGTCATGTGCACCAGTGTACCGCATTGTGGATTATTTTCCACCCTCTCCCAGGCAAACGCACAGATTTTCGCCTTTTGCGGAATTTTCCATTTTCCATTCAACGATTTTTCACCCCTTAACTGGGATATTCAACTGAATGTCGACACACTGACAGCGACAGCGACGGCAATACAACAACAAACCACAAAGCCGCGCCGATAGCAGAAAGTTCTTTGTTCGATGGGTGAAATCACCCGTATACAACCCCCCCAGGCAGAAGGTTAGTATACTGCGGTATACCCACCCATACCACCCTCTGTCTCGGGGTGTAATTGAATGCGGCAGTGCTTCCACAATCGCAACTGTGAACTTGGCATTCGAAGATAAAGGCGCGCGTCGCATGCTCGGCACGGTCTAAGGTCACTCGCACTACCGCAAGGGGGATGGAAGGCAAATGGAAACAGGAACGGTGTTGATCTAGGAGCGAATTGAATTTTTCTTCTTTTTTAGCTTGCTCCTTTTAAAGCTGAATGCGCTGAATGACTTTTGACGTTCAGCTGAGGTGAATTTGCTTCCCCATGCAAGTTGTTGTGGAGTTTTATTGTTTCGCTTTATTTTTTTTATTTCCCAGAATGTCCTTGCTGCCGGGGTGATTGTTCTGTATGTAGATATGTGTCTTGTTTTTGTTGCCATTCTCTTGCATGCGCGTGGAAAAATATATTCAACTGTAGTTTGTTCGTGCGTTCGTGTTGGGCTGCAAGACGGCGGCAGTCAACGGCACAGTAGGGTGGCAATTTTAGTTGCAAAAGAGTTCATTCAACTTTTGGGTGTAAAGTAAGAATGGCAGGGCGGCGCTTACTTATTGGCAATCAGTGATACAACTCAATTGAAGGGTAGGCACTAAACATGCGTTTCGAAAGATGTAGAGGATTTCCGGGTCGGGTGTCTGACACTTGAATTGGTTATCTGCATCAGGCAGAACCTCGATAATCTCTTTGGATGTTCCTTTGTCACCCTTCAAGTTGCGTATACTGTCTGAAGGATGTGCGCTTTTTCCTTGCATTGTTTGTGGAGTTGTATAAGGGGGACTGGGAAGGTTTGTCAAGTTTTCCATCAAAACACAGAAGTAAAAACGATTGCATCTGATACAGGCACCATTTTAACGATGACTTGAACACGGTTTCGAACTGTGGGGGTGGTTTAAAAATCGCATGCGTATTTACTCCAACAGGATTTACTATGTTGTCATGTACTACGCCCTTCCTATAGAGTAAGATACAAGGGGAGGTCTATAGGGTTATCAGAATCAAAAGGTTTCTAAACAAGCGTCCAAAGCTTTATTTTAGAGTCGCATTTTTACAGCTGATTGCTGAAGACACCTTGTCCTTGTCTAAATAAAAGGATACTAAAGTCTTAAGAGCAAATCCAAATCATCAATCCATCAGTATCCCAAAAGTACTAGCAAGAGGTCCGTTCTTTAACGATTTGGCTACAAGACACTCTTTAACGCAAATGAAAGTGAGTTATGCACAACTACGTATACATACACCATCATTCAACTATCTACAATCGGAATAAACTTCACAGATTCTATCAACGAGATGCAGTTGAGAATTGCAAACTCGTGAGCGTGACCACCACCACCAGACAAATGTCTATGACTTGACTATATAAATACTGTGCATCCTCACGACGAGTTTCAACTTTCTTTCGACATAAAAAATTCCTGTCTGCTGCTTGTCTTGCCACTACCACCCACAGCAGCACCGTGCCAGACCGTAAAGCCACTAGTCAAAGACCGAGGCTCTGTTATATGAATGAAAGAACAACATTCCTCCTACCGTGTGTTCCCATTTTTTATTTTTTTATATTTTCTGCCAAGATTGCACAAACAAATCACTGGCAACGGCAGCTGCACATCTACATAAATATTATACTAAACAAACAAACACAGAAGCAGATAGCGTTTAATTGAAATTATAATACCTCACCGGGGGGCAGAGATGTGCACGAGTATTTTGAATGCAAACATGGTTGATGCTCTGACTGTGGCAAAGCTTTGAACTCTGCTTGAGTTTGCAAATAATCGCCGATGAAAGGATTCGCTTTTCACTTTTTCATGTTAATCAGGAATTAATTAGCTCACTTTTGAGGAGTCGACGAGCTGATGTCTTTTCATCTAATTGATGAAGATGCGCACAGTTATATAAAGGAAATTGAGTGGCTGCAGATTCTTATCGAGGAGAGGCGCTTATTTCATCAACGAGAGCACTTGGCCCCTACTGTGCTGGTGCTGGTGCTGGTGCTATGCTCCTCCACCCCCAACCACGGAATGTAAATCATTTATGGAAATTAATGTCTGTGCGTACTCGGGTGTGCTTTTGTGGGATAATACCCAGCATCGCTGGGAGTAATCTCTAGAGCTTTCTATAATGCCAAACTTATTTGTAAGAGTAATTAATGATGATCTCTGACCAGCGTGTTCCATTTTGTAACTCGAGCGGGAGTGAGTCAAGTCAAGTCATTGTCTTTTGCGGCAAAGTTGTTTTGATTTCGGCGAGGCGAGATAGTCGCAGGCAGACTGTGGGAACAAATTTTAACGACAAACTACATCAATGGCTGGATTGAATTCGATGTCGCAAATGGAGGAAATTCTGGAGAGGTTTCGTAACACGAAGTGTGTTGGAGCAGATCATGTAAATTGGTTTCGTTTCGCAGTGATTTGTTGGAGGAGATTTTCAGTTTAATGTGGAGCACTTATTCAAATGCGTGTTAATGGGATGTTATAATAAACGATTGTGGCTTTTCCCAGGGGATTACTTTGGATTAGGCGTAGATGGGGAACGTTTTTATTTTTGAGAGGGTTTAACAATGAATCGGCGGCTTTTACAGCTTTTTGAACCCTTACCAAGAGGTATGCAGAGCATCTCAAAATGGCGGAGAGCGATTAGAAAAAAATATTCGGCCCTAGCGAGGTATCCGTCGGAACGGAAAATTCTCCGATTTTATACGATTCGGAGGATTTTTGCTGCGAGGTATTCTTCGGAACAACTGTTCGGAGAATTGTTCCGACATTTTGCAACGCATATCGGCGAATTACGTTGAAGTGCGATGAAGTGCATTTTCTTGTTTAATTTTTGACAGCTAGGCTCCGATATCCTCCGAGAGAAATTGGTTGCGGAATTTGTTTACGATATCCTCCGAGTACAATGAGTCTTGGAATTTATTCACGATTTGCGGTAAAGTGTTAAATAAATTAATAAAAAACAATATAGCAACAAATTTGTTTGTATTTATTGACTAAATTTGTGTTTCCAGTGCAAAATCTAGCGAAAAACCAAGCACCAAACAATACGAGGATGTGAAGTCAAAGCGTCATCGCATTTCAATTATATTTTCCGAGAACGGATACCTCGAATGCGATTTGCTGTTCCGACAGAGTATGCGCTGCGGAGAATTTTCCGTTCCGGCGGATACCTCGCTAGGGCCGATTAGTCAAAAGTTTGTCTTCTGTAACCAGTCGAAAGTCAAATAAAAAATGTAGTTTACTCGACATTTTTGTGAATGGTTATCTCTAACAGGGGTGACGTGAATTGATCGTGCGATCTTTCCCCGCTATAGGTACTTTTCCTTCTTCGGTCTCCTGAAGTCACGGGTCTATGTCAATAAACCGGCTGAGACCAAAGCCTTTAAAGCCAACGTTACCAATGCCATCGCTCAAATTTAGCCGGATCTATACATCACAGCTCGTTAAAAATGGTACCACTCACTCAGATCCGCACCATCATGGGTAGCTGCGGCGGACATTGAACTATGTTATTATCCGCGGTACTAATAACAATTTTTAGTGTCCAGGCTAAATTTTTCGAACTCAAAATAGCGAAGTTTTCCATACAAAATTGCATATTTAGTGTGAAGGTTAACAATGGTTATTATTAGTGATGCCCAATGCCTTTTGAATAAAAAATAAAGAGTTTCTTTTTTTTTTTTTTTTTTTTCTTCTATTACCATCATCGAGGACACACAAAACACTACGTTCTCTTAGTGTGACCTCTCAGTAACGCTTTACACAACTGTTGTTTGTTGCGCGACTTAGCGTCATCTACCGATCTTCAATCTTATAGACTACTTCAAATATTAAGTTAATTAATCAAAAACCAATGAAAAAACGCAATTTTTAAAATCTAATCTGCATAAGCAAAAATCAATTTCATTGCAGAGATCATTGAATGTGCTTATGCACCTTGTAATAGGCTCGTTGTTACCATAATTGGTTTTATGCCTTTCTGTATAAAATAAGCTTCTAACCCGAAGAGACCTTTGGGGGGCGTATATATTTAAAAGATAAAGCAGTTCTGGTGACTTAATATGATAATTAATAATATCGCGAACAAACATGACAGAAGTTACAGTGCGTCTGAAACTGAGGGTTTGCAAGCCGACTAATGTGCATCTGCTGTCATAATTAGGAAGCTCATCAAACACATATAATTTACGAACCGCGTATCTCGTGAATTTCATCTGGACTCTTTCGAGTCTAAGTTTGTGTAAGACATATGGTGAATCCCAAATAATTGATGAATATTCTAAGTATGGCCTGACTAATGAGCAGTAAATAACCTTAAGGCTACGTACATTTCGAAAGTCGTTACTATTACGCATAAGAAAGCCCAACAACGAGTTAGACTTAGCAATGACGTAATCGTAATGCAAATTAAAATTTAATTTATAGTCAAATATGACACCAAGATCTTTTACCTCATCAAGACGCTGAAGTCTAAGATCATTTATAAAATAATTATGAAAAATGGGTGCAGCAATACGGTAGGCCGTAAACACCTTGCATTTAGAAATATTAAGTTCTAGAGCATTGTGATTACACCATTCCGATAACTTATTAATATCTGATTGAAAGCGAGTACAATCAGAAATATTATTAACCCGAGAAAACAACTTCAAATCATCAGCGAATGTCAAAACTTTACAGAATTTAAATATTTCGTGGACATCGTTAATAAATAAAATAAATAGCAACGGGCCCAGATGACTACCTTGTGGAACGCCCGACGTAACTTCAATTACACGAGAAGTCAAATTATCGACCTTTACCATTTGCCTTCTATGGGTTAGGTAATTACCGAACCATTTTAGCATTGAGGAATGAAAACCCAACGATTTTAGCTTAGCTAAAAGTAAGGTGTGATGCACTCTATCAAAGGCTTTTGTGAAGTCAGTGTAGAGTACATCAACCTGTACACGTTTCTCAAAACTATTAAAAATGTAATTAGTTAACAAAGCTAAGTTAGTAGTACAAGATCTACCACGAACAAAGCCATGTTGACTACTAGAAATAATTTCTTTTACCGCGAAATAGAGTTTGTCTTTAACAATACGTTCAAATAATTTAGGTATTGCCGAAAGCTTAGATATAGGCCTATAGTTCTCCACCTTTTGCCTTAAACCGGTTTTAAAAATTGGAATTATAAAAGAATATTTCCATTCATTAAGGAAATCACCAGAAACAAGAGACTGGTTAAAAATAATTTTAAGAGGAAGAAAAACGGAAGACAAACATTTCTTTAATATTACCGCTGGAATCCCATCTGGGCCTGGGTTGCTATTAAAATTAAGTTTATCGAGCGCGTTTATTACATCTTCATCCGAAAACTGTAGGACACCGATATCCAAAGCATCAGAGATCATATCGTAATGATCATCTCTTAATTGCAATTGACACTCATTGTACACCGACTCAAAAAAGTTAGCAAACAAGTCGCAAGTGCTTTTTAAATCTGTTGAACTTACATTTTCAAATTCCATTACCTTAGGCAAGCCTGTGGTATTTCTTTTCGAATTAATATAATTCCAAAACGATTTACTATTGCGCTTTACCGACGACTCAACAGACAAAATATATTGATTATATAAAAATCGATTTAAAAACTCATATTCTTTCCTGAATCTCAAAAAAAGTTCACGATTAGAATTTGTTTTATGAGATAAATAACGCGAATGAGCTTTCCTTTTTACATTACGTAAATTAACCAATCTTTTATTGGACCAAGGAATTTTAAACTTATTATTATGACGCGTCTTTGGTACGAATAAATCAAAACCAGAATTTATTTTATCCAAAAATATATCATAATTACCTTTAAGATCGGGGGATATTAGCATTTCGACCCAATCAAAATCATTTAAATATCCCTGCAGTGCACTGAAATTGGTTTTTGCGAAGTTATAAGATAACGCGGAATCATTACTACAACGTTCACCGGAAAAACTACGAAAATTAAGCTCTAAAAGTAAAGCTTTATGATGGATTTTATTGGAATCAATAACATCCACAGCCTCTGAAATTTTATAATCAATTTCATTATTAATAAAAATTAAATCTAAAATTCTATTAAGAGAATTACGAATAAAATTTATTTGAAATAAATCCAAAGAAAGAAGACCATCAATGACTATTTGTTCATAATCATGATTTACGTTAAAAGGTATTAAATTCGCATCACCATCCACATTTCTCCATGTGACATCACCAATATTAAAGTCACCCAATACACAAGGTATTTGAGTAGCTCCAAGACCACTGACAACACGAGTAATGCCTTCAATGTGTTTTTCATACACACTAAAAGCACTACCAGGAGGAACATAGGAGACGCAAACAAACAACTGATAACACATGTTATGTAAATCAATACACACACACATCTGTTCAACATCTACCGATCGATGCTCCAATGCAATCTGCCTACTTTGAAAAAGAGATGACACAGCTATTAAAACTCCCCCACCTCTCTCGCTGCTTGTTCGGCAACGATCATTTCGGTAAACCACATACGAAGCATCGAAGATCTCAGCCGAAAAAATATGTGGGTGCAGCCATGTCTCCGTTAAGACAATAATATCATATCGATGGTCAGAGAGCGCAACAAAAAGCTCTTTTGTTTTTGTTCTCATACCACCAATATTCTGATAATAAACGGAATACGAAAAATGATTGACAACGGAGGTGTGTTGCCGCCGCAGAGAATCACTGTTTATGTTTTGACTTCTGCAACGGGCAAGACAACTCCGTTTTTTGTCAAAAATTTCTTAACGCGAATTCCCGACGGCCAAAAAGAAGAATCTAATGCGCGGGCGATAAATTCGTCCGGTAATTTAATTTTGAAATTTATAAAACGTAATTTGGTTAAGTCAGCGGTCGACTTAACCAGTTTATAACAACCAATTTGGTCACTCGATATGGCCAATTTATTTGAAATGTAATTCCGCAGTGCACTTTCACTAGTATCAACATGAAAACCGGCAGCATGCAGCTCCATTGGAGGAGTCGCAACTAAATCAAACGCGGTATTAACCGAACCATTGGAAGGTTTTATTTTTTTCGGGCGTTTATTCTTTTTCCGCGGTTTTTTTTGCGATACTTTGCTCAATATTGCGGAGCCTTCGGAGGCATTTTCCGTTTCCACAGACGGCGGCTGTGCATTACTGCAAACGGGTATGTCATTAAAAGAAACACGCGTTTCAGCAGAACAACTTTTTCCCGGCGGCAATTCCGAAGCACTGTTTTTTTGCGAGGAATTACATTTCAACTCCCGAATCTCTAACTTAACCAAACTCAGTTCATTTGTTAATGCACTAAGTTTGGAAATTAATCCAAGTAAAGGCATCCCCATGCAGATTTTGCACTTGTAGCAAAGTCCATTTGTCTTCATCAGCTGGAGGGCCGCTTCGGAAAGCATCACACATCTCGTGTGGAATTCCCTGGAGCATATCCCTCCGCAACTGATGGAGTCACCAGACATTATGCCAGTACCGCAAATATCGCAGGTTTCAACCATATTGGAAACAATTTTTAAAAAATGCAAAATTAAAACAAAAAGGAAAAAATAAAACAAAAAATATTAAAGCGACAATAGAAAAATTGCGGTAATAAATAAATAAAACGACTAGCGGGCAGCGGCGTGTTCACTGAGCAAAGCTTTCGAGAGAACTGTAAGTTCTTAGTACCTACCTCAAACCAGCATGATTGTCTTGTTTCAACTCAGCATCGACCCGTCGTTATTGGAAACAGCAGTCAGGCAGGGTTATAACCTTTTCACACCGAGCCGAAAAAAGGGCTTTCGCGAAAACACTCAAAAAAATTAATCGAAAACAGAAATTTTCCCATACCTACCTACATATTTCAGTTTTCAAAACGAGTCGCTTAAAATTGCATTCACACCATTTTGTGATGGGTTAATATTATATTTAAATGCACTAAATTCATTTTATTTCTTTATTAATTCGATCGAAATTTGTAACCTAAATAGTTTGCACCGAAATGTAAGAAGAAGAAGTGTAAGACAGCTGATTGAAACTTCAAACGCTTACTGATTTGTGTTCGGTGTGAATGCGTCGACGAGTTTTCGACGAAAACACGGTGTTTGGTTCGGTGTGAAAGGGTATCAAGTGTATGCAATTTGAAAAGGAAATGTTGCTTATGTAGAAAAATAATTCATTCATTTTTCCGGAATCTACTTCTCAGTCAATTACACAACAAAAAAAAAACAGTTCATTCGACTGAAATATTTCATTTCTTTACTGTTCCATCTGTCAAGAATTTTTTTTCTGATGGAATCCAATCAGTGTTGCTTGATTTGTTGTCATTGTTTTCGTAGGGAAACATTTTTGAAGCGAATATAGCTTTTTTACGGACGGTCGGTGGGTCACGCATATAAATTATTCAAAAAGATGGGGAGTAAACCGAAAAAAATCGTCACCGTAGCGTTAACTTCCCCCTCCATGGCGCACTTGGAAGATGAAAACTCTAGAACGGCTCCACCGATTTGGATGATTTTTGTTTTGTGTTGTTCGTCTTGATTCAGGGATGGTTTAGGAAAAAAGAAAAGTCGAAAAATTCTTAAATATATGTGTGTAGAGAGCGAAAGAGGAACAGAGAGAGTAATCTAAACTAACTGGCACTATGAAAAATTAAAATGAATTTTAAATAGGCCGCCACGTAACACGGGCCAATACTTTACGTCCAATGATTCGCTTCTTTCGGCCGTCCCACGACAGCTCGATTTTTTTTTTATTTCTTGCTTTTTTCAGAACAACCATGTGGCTTAGGGTAATAGAATGACAAAATAATGAAAGCATGATTTTTGTTCTTTTGCTATTTCGTTCCTCCTACCAAACCTTCACCTTGGAAATGAAAATAGTGAATCGAGCAAAGACTATCCAAATCCAAACTAGACGGTCAGCTTCCGGATATTTTGAACGAAATTCTTTCCTGTCTGTGAATAGCCACTATTTCAATAACAAACAATTTGTAAATAAATTTATGATAATAAATTTAAGAAACAAAAATGGATCATCTTTGGAATCTGTTTTCTGTGTACTAATTAAATTTAATTTAATTGCTTTATACAAGCGTATACAAAATAAACAGTCTAGTAAACCAATATAAATATTGATGGTAAAATCGCAAACATGACATAAACGCACAATGAATAGCTGAAATTAAAATTTTGTGATGAGTGACTCATCCGAATATTTTTTAGTTCTATGCTGACAACATTTCCTTTTTAGACATTTAATTTCGAGGGATATTCGAATCAGACCGCTAATGTCGGGTATCTTTTAGTTTAGACATTAATTGCAGTTTGCGGCTAATTTTACTTCCACCATCACAGTCACAGTAGGTACATTCCTCTCTTAGATTTGATTTATTTTTGTACATTTACCCTAGTAACACAATGTGTTCCATTTCTTGTAAACTCCAGTTCAAACTCAAGAGCGTATTCTATGGCGAGTAAGCCATTTGTGAAATTTGCCAACAATTTAATTCCTCGAGTGTGTGGAACTTTTTTTATTCTCCACCGAAAGAACCAATAAATTATTCCAATTCCATCTGTCACTGCTCACACAATTCAGTTCGTCTGACAGTTTTTCATCAATATAATTACAAACCCACCCGTCAATTTCTTTTTTTCGATCTCTGCAAGAGTATCTGCATCCCTGTGGGGTGATTTGTTATATCTTTCCTCGCCACATCATTCTTCGTCTCATCTTCGGTAATCTGAGAAGCACATCTTCATTCTTCACCCCAGTCTGTCAGTGTCAGTGTGATACTATCGACTCTCTATGATAGTAATGACGTTTGTCGCGCCGATATCGGAAAAAGTGTGGGTACGTACACTATACGCGACATCATCTTGAAATTTATAGCTCATTAAAAACCCTAATGGAGTCAGTTCAGTCTTCTACACAATGAGAATACGAAATACCATCTTTATGCCAAATGAAGCTGCCCATATACCAGACCAATCCATTAATGCGCGTCTTCCACTCTCAGCGCCAGAGTTTCACTACGTAATGGCAACGTCTTAATGGAAAGGTTAGTCAAAGTCACAGCGAACCGAATGCGACTGCGAGTGAATATTTTATTCTGAAATTTATGAATTGATCTGTTAAATGCGATATATTCGAGCATTAAACAGTCCACAGTGGCGCGATAATGCACTCGTAAAGACGCACTTAAACACGCGTAGATAGAGATATTAATAAATCTTACACACTGCAGTAAAACTGGTCGCAATAATCTTTACGATAATTGGAAGATGGTGGCAGTTGATGGTGGTGTATAGTAGTGAATGGCGATGGCGAACCTTGAGAGTGCGGTATGTCCTTATCGCTTTTCGAAGAGCCACGAAAGTAGAACGCGGGGATATCTTCGAGAGTGTTTCGGGTGCCGTGGGTTGGTTTCGAGATAAATTCAAACTACGCATACGCCGCCATTCGATTTGATGGTCTTCTTGGTTTAATTAAATTTTATATATCTGTAAGCCGACCGACATTGTTGCTGCATCCTGATGTTGTTTAGATTATGGGGCGACAGTAAAGTTGGGAGTGGACTGCCTGCAACTGGTATTTCCATTTGTATAGTTATAGAGAATCGGTAATTTTCGTAGAGGCAACAGTCAATATTTTGACACCTCTAACTTATTGAGTAGAGCTACTTACATTCGACTGATTAAAATGCTAATACGCTGACATTTTTGGTTGGAAGTCAGTTTTGGTTTGGTCTGTTTTGTCAAAAAGAAAAATATTTAGAGATTAGCTGGTTTCTCCGTCTGAATTTTGGACTACGACTAACAAATTGAGATGAGTTGCTTTTATACAATTTTAACTTTCAATGAACAATAGATTTTGAAAAAATTCGAAATATAAAGTCGTGCTGGAAAAATTAGCTTAAGTACCTGCAATTTTTTAAATGTTTTTGACGCATTTGTGAAGCGTGTTTTATCGCTTTTTTGGACCCTTCTTCGAGCACGTTTTTCGATCCAAAATTTCGACATATTTGTGGACTCTCTTTGAGAGAGTTCTTCGATTCATTTTTGACTCCAATTCGTTGCATTTTGGGGGCATATTTCGATGCAGCTTTGACGTGTTTTTGATACTGTTTTTAATATAACTGGGAATTGCGTATAGTATAGCAAATATTTACAATTTGGGCTAAGATTTTAGTCCAAAAGTTTAATTTTGCATACCTGATGACATCGCACAGACAATTTTCTATGTTCTGTCATTTGCTTTCAGTTTATGTTTATAGTTTTCGACGTCAGCTTGCTGCAAGTGTCTCTAACTGTAAATTGTTTGCGCCTGGATTGGTGAAGTAAGTAAGAAGTAAGTCGAAGGCGAAGGCGAATTTTAGCTCTTTTCGAATGAAAATGGAAAAACAAAAAGATTCAAAAAAAGGGAAAAAGTCAAAAGATTCTGTGAAATGTAAATTGTATAAAAATTAAATTAATGCATATTTTCCTTAAGAAAGATATAGAGGTACATAAAAAATGAATTGTTCATAATAAAACATGAAAGAAAACCTCCCATCGAACGTCTACGTAAGAGTTCTCATACATCTGAATGCACTCACTGATTTTGATATTATTTACAATAGAAAATTAAATTATTGTATAATATATCTGTTTGTTTTTATGTTATATTCATAAATATAATAAACCCAGTCTTTCATGGCAGCTTCAGCTTCATAAATAGTTGGCACAACAGGTCCGTAGGCTCAAGTTGTTCTTTTGCTTCGGAAAATAAACAGCGTAAGTGTACGCCCAAGAGACTTGCTGTTTTATGTGGCGAAATTGAGAAAATTCCCCAGAAATACAATACACATCAACAGTTGTGATTGTTTTCACTTTATCATCAAACCAACCAAAATTTTCAGCCGCTTGATATTTAAAGAAAACATCTATACAATTAGGAAGTGCATAACATTTTTAACAATCACCTACGACACGAACCTCCAACAAGTTGACGTAATCACAACACGCATGACTTTCTTGTTTTATGACACAATAATATCTCTATTTTTCACGCAATGTTTCCATATCTGTAGATATTTCCGCACGCAAAATGTCAATGTTTTGTTTATTCAAAAGAACAAATTTTACTCCTATACAAAAGCAAATGAGCAGCCGAAAGCCTCTGTAGCTAGTGCTGTAAAAATTTGTATTAATATTGTAAATTAATTTTACTTATTAATAAATAATAATAATAATAATAATACTCCTATACAAAAGCAAATAGCTTTGCATTTCGCCACGCGGATATGTCTCCCATCTAATAAACGATCTTGTAAGCGTTTTGTTAAATAATTATTGTCTCATAAATATTTACCATACAGAAGAGGCAAGAAAAAAAAAACTCTCCACTCAAACGTCAACGACAGAGAGTAGCCTAGTTACGTGAACGTGATAAGATAGGTACTCGTACTTTTTATAGTTATGTCAGTACGTCGTAAGAATAAAATTCATAATTCGCCGAGTGTACGAAGAATGACAAACAGTCTCATAAAGTTGTCACACACTTTGTGTGTTTGACGATGTAATAAATTTCTCATGAAAGTGCGCAAAAAGTGTTACACTGTAAACGCAGTCGAACTTTCTTCTCCCGCTACTCTCGTGGGGAAGCTTCCCATTATTAATGGCTATGGCGCTCCCAAACGTAAAATACATTTTATCCAAAATTAACGTCTAAACTTAGATTTTGATGTATGTATATCACCTCGGTGCCTGAAACTTCGAAATAGAAAACGACCAATTTATACAAACTGTCCTTTCATCCAGCTGGGTGGAGGATGCACTGCCGGCGATACATGTGATGAAAAATGCAGTCATTTGAGAACAGACATATCCTATGCATGCCGATTTAAGTCATAAATTTACCATGAGACAATTTGGAGCAAAACACACATAGACACACACGCATGCATAATAATTCAAACAAAAAAATAAGATCTAAGGTCTAAGCCAACTAAATGACACATCTTCTACGGAATGAAGTATTTCGATGGATCACTTAAATGACTTATTTGACATGACATGACAGCACCGACAATTAACCCTCACGATCCATTAATACGATCTCTGGCTAATTATCTTGTCGCGGCGATTGGCCTTTTCCAGCGTTGAAACACATTATGACACCCTGCCAAAAGAGGAGGATTCCTCCCTTGGAAGTTGCTGGCATATACATAAATATAGACCGAATGTTGACAACCCGTATAGATGGAGCATAAACATGGCTGAGTTCGAAAACCGTGCCGTGGTATATTAACTTTTATCTATTTCCATTTTGTTTGTTATTGTTTTGAAGTCTGGACGCATATATGTAAAGCGAGTTTGTTTTTCTATGGAGGTTTGGACGTTTTTTTTACGATTTTTACTTATGCCAACATTAATCATTGTGAAGGAAAAATATTTTTAAAATTTATTGGAATAATAAATGGATGCGATGTTAGTTTTGTGCAGCAGCAAACATATCACTGGTGGATGGGTGGTGTTTCTTTTTATTTAATTCAAGTCGGTTGGGGTATTTTTGGATCTTTTTGCGGGTGGACAAGGTTGACGTAAGCGTTGTCGCAATGGTGCGTTCGGATTAGTAGGGATTCATTTTCCCTTCGTGCTTTTACAAAGGTAAACGATTTTGGTTTGATTTGAAGGTTCAACAATGTTAAGAGATCATCTCTATACTCGGAATAAGCTATCGTTTTAAATGATTTAAATGATGCCCTGTTTACATTGACTAAACCATTTCACAAATTCTCGCTTTTTGGATGATCCAACCGCCCAATTTATCCTTCTGCAAGTTAATCGTTTAGTTTTAGTTTAATTTATTTACATAAATTACAATACATATATAATTCAATAATTAAATATGAACATTAATTTAAATTAATATTTACAATTCGTTTGCCATTTTGTATTTTCTTTACTTTCTAATAAAATATTGTTGAATGTCATTAGAATTACATTTAAACTTTTAATTTAATGCATTTCAAAAAGTTATTATGAAAATTAGCTATTGTACGTTCTTATTTTAATAAACAAAATTTATTCTACAAACTATTCAAAACAAAGTGCTTAGAGAAATTGTACAAGCACCATGGTATATTAGAAACGACGATATCTATAGGGATCTCGGAATTCCAACAATCGAAGCTGAAACTAGAAGCTTCGCGAGAAAGCATAGAAAGCGACTAATCGGACATATTAACAATACAGTCCGACAAATCTTGGACGAGTGCAATTTATTGCGCCGACTACAAAGAACGAAACCGTTCGACTTGGCAAGATAAGACTAACCGCGTCTAGTTTGCGGAACACGCAGGATCTTTCATTGGAAAGAAACCTGTCAAAATTTGTTATTTCATGATAGAAAAATAGCTTGATAAGTTATATCTTAGTTGCAGTATCTAACAATCTTTAGAAGGGTGGTGTTTTTAGTCAGTAAAAATCTGACACTACTATGAGAACGCGCTTGCTATTCTCATAGCGTCTTTGAAAAATTTTCACCTACCCTCGGATAAAAAAAATTATTTAAATTAAGTAACTACAATATTGAAATCAACTAAAAATCATAATCTTAATCTTTGAGCTAATTGGTTAGTTGTCGTTTGAAAACCAAATTCTTGAAAGGCTAATATGCTTTTCACACCAAGCTCAAAACCGTGTTTTTCTCGAAAACTCGTCGATGCATTCACACCAACCACCAACTCGTTTTCATTTGACGTTTCAATCAGCTTTGAGACACTAGTCGTTTTCAGTTTATGTCGGAAACCAGATCGAGGCGGCTGGTTCTGCGAAATCTATACGTCAGAAGACGCAAAGCAGGTATGGAAAAAGAGAGTTTATGTAAAATAAGAAAGAGAATCGGACTTGTGACAAAACCTTGGCGAGCCTTTAAATTGATAATAATTCACTCTTGTCATCGATCTTCACACTTTAAGACCTATTTCTTAAAGTAAGATCTAAGCCAATCTAATATGAAGAAACGAATTCTCGCTTTTTCAAGTTTTTCCAGGAGGATGTGCGATGATAGAACACTTTAGTACTAATATCAATAAATAAATATCACACTTTTTACCATAGAAGTATGACATTATTTTGCTACAAAACTGTAGAAGTATGTGCGCCTTTAAAAAATTAAATTTTCGTAAGGTTGTTAGCTAACCTGTTTTTCACAAGCTTTTCAAAAACTTTTCTTTTTACTGGAAGCAGTGAGATAGGCCTATAATTAAACATGTCTTCCGCAGAACCCTTTTTAAACACTTGAGCTCTTTTGGCCAAAAACCCCTTCAAATATGCACTGATTAGAGATGATTGTGTGATGATAGATCTATTATAAAGCAAGGAGCATTTTTGAGCTGCATTACCATCAGCGCAGCACCGATAACTTTAAAAACCTCAATTGGAGTTATGGGTTCAAATATAAGACTAACAAAAAATTGCTTGAGCAAAACAACCAATAGTCGAGCAACTTCGACAAAAAGACAGTTTGGTCGATGTATGTAACTAAAATATCGTAGCATTTTACTGAATTGCATAGCTCGAACTAAGCCCAGCACAACCTATGAAAGTTTGGCTTCAGTTATAAGTCAAGTGTAAAAATGTAGACCCTCATCAAAATATGAGTGTACTATTTCGTAAATAATCGCCATTAGTTGGTATATCATAGCTAACCAACTATTACCACACACCTTGTGCATTAATCGATGTAATTCCTATAGCATTATCCCGCCGCCACCATCACACTTTATGGAATATTTCCAGCCGCATTTCATACCACTCAATTATATCACCTTTTAGTGCAGCCAGACACTCGTACTTCCATTTAAGATAATTACGTTTCCCATTCATAGATTTCAATTACGCCTATTTTGCGCGAATGCCGTAGCGTAAAATTCCAATTCTGATTATTATCTCCAAGTTAACAGCAAATCTTTAGAAATAGTTTTCGGCCCGCTAAAGGTGGATACGTATATACAGTTGTGAGACGTCGTCGTGCCACAAGACATTAATTAAATTACGAAATTTTCTATGCGGCTGGAAACGACTGCAGAACCACTTAATTGGAGTCGGTCGTCCCCAGTGTGATTCTCACCTCCCGAATGGGGCTGGTGTTTGGCCACCTCCAGACTATGAAGCTTGTGAAAGTGTATAAAATGTTAAAACGTCGTTGCCGGTCGGCAGTGTGCGGTGTAGTTGGCGCCGTCGCTAAATTGCCACAGTCAAAATGTAACATCGAAATGAACTCTAATTCGAGACTTGAAAGCCCAGTGTATCTCGTTGACTGTCACCGCCTCCTACCTAAGCCTGCGCCTACCTCATGCAACAGCAACAGCAGCGGCAACCGCTATACGCATCGGATTATTCGCGCGAGCGGAATTAATTATATAGTGTAAACAATCTCAAATGAGTGATTTGCGGCACGGATGCGCTTGATGTTGAGGTCTTACATGTTTGTGTGAACAGATTCGTGATGTGGCAAAGCTGGGGAGGAATTATTAAAGAGTTGCAGGTACTATATGCGGCGTGCCGTGTTGAAATAAAGGTTTTGAGGCACAAAAACCTATAGGTGACAACACGACAGTTGATGTATAAGATTTAGATGGTGCTTGTGGTCTGCGAATGTGGTTGTCGTTGTGGCGACAGGAAAATCGTGTGACATTTATCGCGTCTGGGCGTAAGGCCTTGCCTTATTATAACACAAGCAGTTTAAGAAACGCTAATCCGATCTTTTTAACATCAGAACCAGAAAATTACAAAGGATAAATGTCTGTTCCCTTCTGCAGTTCGGATTATGCTTTAATATCAGCTCTCGAGTCTCTACCGATATCAAAGACGGATCGCCAAAGACATCCTGAAAAAGTTCTGATCCTTCAACTTGCATCTTTATAGAGAATTCTACCTCATAGGTATATAGGTACTGCAAAACTGGCCACCTATAACGGAAATGTGACCGACCGATGTTAAAACATGTCAACTACGAGTATACCTCAACATATCCTTCAAGGACATAATTGTAGAATAACAATGGGGCTCGACTGTTCAACAGAACCTTTAATTGTACCTCTGATTCTTAGGTTAACCAACAATAAACATATACCTACTTATTTAGGTATACCTATTGGAAAATCGGTCGACAAAAAATTTAACGCATTTTAGGGAAAAGTTCTGTTTTCTTGTGTCACATAAAATGGGCACGATATAAATGGGATATACGACAACACTATCCCTTGGAATACACATACACCACTTTTTTAAATTGCCTACATTCGTTTTGACAAAGTGGAGAATATATTTTCTTGGGAAATCGAGATTTTCGAAATTTGATCTAGATCAAAAAAAATCACTCGCCGTTTGAAAAGGAATGCGGATTCTTTCTTTTCAAATCAATACAGCAGAAAATATAGTAGGTACATGCTAATAGCTTTTGTCATCAGTTTTGCTGAATGCGCTGAATAACTCAAAAGGAGTGTTTGCTGCAACAACTTTACGCTTCTGACTAACGAGGATCAGTAGTAACCGAAAGCTGCTACTATTAGAAAGATTTTTCGAAAACTGGAATTTCATGGGAATAAAACTTCTGTTCTTGATAAAGGTTTTGAGAGAGTTCCTGAGAGATGGGTAGAAATTTGGAGTGACCTGTTGTCTTTGAACCTTACATAGGAAATATCATAGTTTTCCTCAGTTTTAAAAGAAAATACCATTTATTTTAAACAAAGACTTAGATAACTACTATCAAATATGTAAAATAAAAATGAAAACAACACAGTTGTCAAATTGATTGTCATTAAACAATGGGCGCATTCAAAAATCCGGTTTTATTAAGCCGACTATAGATTGGTCTGGACTAGATGTAACCTGAACTCAAAAACTTGATTGGCTGGGAACGTAACTTCTCCTTCTCAGCCACATATGCCAAATTACGAACTGTCAACTTACTACTCAGGCACGAATTTTTTTACTAAAGCTGCGATTACACGGCCATTTTTTCGAGTCATTTAAATGGCGCTCTGACATAAAAATCTCGTCACAAAGCCGTCTTTTAAATGTCGTTTCGTGTGATCGCCATTTTTGGGACAACATTTTCGGCGTCATTTAAATGACTAGGAAAATGGCAGAGCAAATGACATGAATTTTGTGCCATTTAAATGACGGAAAAAAATGGCCGTGTGATCGCAGCTTAACATTCGCCGTCTACCTCCCCTTAAACGTCAACTGAAAAAGCTGTTCATTTAAGCAAACCAAACCTGAGCTACATCAGCTATATGATCGACATCGAAACAAAAGTTGAAAAAAGTACAAAGAAGTGGAAAATTCGGTCATACTCTTTTTCCATCACATAGTAGGTACACTTTGTCAAGCAATTCATTAGCGATCCGGTAGATCATGTTCCCATCATAAAACTCCTGTCAGTTTCGAAAGGAAAAATCCTTTTTCATTTCACTCGGCTAGATTTGTTTAGATGTCCTATAAATATGGTTGTGTTTTCAATGAATTTCGAGCTTTTCACTTTTTTTCTTTTTACAACTTTTGTGTCAATGAATGTCATACAATAACAATAACATAACAACAATGTAAATGCATTCACAATATTCTACAAATCTAAAGGTTGGTCTTGATTTCATGTCGAACACAAAAATGTCGATTTGTCACTTAAACAAATTATGTACCTACCTTCTTGTAAAGAGATTGTCATAACATTAAACTGATTTATAAAATGGGTTAGATATTGATAAGAAAAAAGAGTATAGACGCAGCTATGGTTGATAAATAACTCCAGCACTATGAACTCTTGCCCTGACTAAATACCCAGAGTCATCTCAGTACCCAACTAGGGCGCCGAAGTGTTCACCTCCAACACTGCTCCTCATCCTCACACAGGTTAACACGTACCTCTAAATTTGCATACTTCTTTTCCCACAGTCACATTCGCCCATCAGACAGGCTCCTCTCTTAGCATAAATCAAAAGAAAAAACCGTACGCACGAAAAACTAACACTCAATGTGCGCATTGAAAAATCACCCGCTGTCACAATGACATTATCCGAGCTTGCTACTGCTTGGCTATTTGTAATCGATTCTGGCTGCATCTCTGACAGTCAACATGGATATTCAAATTGCGGCCAAGGTACCTACCTACCATGGGATAACGTTGCTTTTTTTCTCCACTTCATCCTCAGGCTGATCCTTTGCGTCTCTTCAATGCTCAATAGTCGAGATGACAGTCTTCTAGCTGTGCACATTTACCGCTGTCTTCGAGACGAAGCATTTATTCACACTCCGCAGACTGAACGTGAAATTTAATGTACATGTTTTGCATTTTATGCACAAACACCTGCGTGCGAAAATGTCATTTGGACTTTTGTTGTTTGTCTTGTTGTATGGTTTTCTATTCAATCCACACTTGTTGTTGCGTTAAATGTTGACCCTAGAGGGAGTGAGTGGCGGCGCGAGTGGGATTTTTCATATCTATTATGAATAGTAAATAAATTTTGTCGCGCACTCATATAATGTTAACTTGTAGAGTGTTGTGGGTTTTATTTTTGCTACTGGTTTCCTAGGCCTATATGCTTTGTCCTAGCTACAGGCTAAATTTTCCAACTTAATCGAGCAAGTTGTGATAAGAATTCTCGTACAATGAAGTTAGGCAAAACAGCAAATCGAAAGTACAGTTACCCCCTCGCTTTTCATTTTGACAATTGACAATGAACTTTTTTAGAGTTGTTTGATTGGTCTCATTCAAAAAGCTAGCTATTCTTTAAACGACTAGATTGGTCTGGACTAGGTGTAATCTGAACGCAAAAACTAGATTGGTCGGTAACGTCACCTATCCTACGTCAGTCACATATGCGGGCTGTCAACTTAGTATTCAATCACGAATTTCTTGACTGCATTAGTCGGCTATAACTCCATAAACGTAAATAAATAAATAAATAATAATCTAACATATTATAAAAAATGTCTTACGTCGTTTTCCATTGGACCATCAGGTTTTACACGGCAAATGGAACATGCAACGAAATTGATCTGCTTTTGTAAATGGATTAGTGCGTTATTTGACAGCAATATTAGTTGTTGAAATTGCAATTGTTTTTTTTAGAAAAATCACAAATGGATATCGACTTGACAAATGTTTCCCCTAATGCACATACAAATGGAGTATTTTTGGTGATTCATTTTCATAGTCACATCAGATGAGACACATCAAGTCAGTCAGCTGTCAAACTTACTGAACTATATAGGTAGATTGAACGTTCCAATTGATTTAGTGTGAGAGACTGAGACAGAAAAATTTCATCTGGCCCATTGAGGTATAAAAAAGTACGAGAAAAGGTCTAAAAACTTAAAGAATCTACACCTTCTTACTAAAAGTGACAGATAGATACAAATAACGAGTTAGTACAGTAACGAGTTGGTATCAAAAAGGCACATCACAGTGCGACTTGGGTTCTAAGCGGGACCGCCACTTCTACCTACAGTAACGAGTTCTCTTGTTTGGAATCACTGAATTTCTTCCGGACGGATTACATTTTGCTAACTCAAGCTACGAAATGTTTTGAATGCACCCCCATTTTTATTTTCCGATTACCTTTATACGGGGTTTGCATGAGCCGCTTACCCAGCTTTTGCATGAGCCGAATTGCCTGACAACTACAATATTGTCCGCTGTCTGAGAGTTTTAAAACAGATTTAAGTGCTTGACAGAGAAATTCACAGCGAATGGTCGCAATTGCGAACCATTAGTTTCAGTTTCCTTAAATCCTAAAATTCAATTAATTCGTACGTATTCGTTTATGGCAAAGTCAGCAGCGCTAAAAAAATGCAATTTCACAAAAACAGTCATTCACTCCCCGAAATATAAAATACTCTTCCACGTGATTTTCATGTCTCCAAAGAATTCAGATGTGCTTTTCCCATGCTTTTGCGATCAAAATCTCCAATCCCCACTGAATAGGTATCGTCGCGTCGTTTTGTGGGATCGCTTGTGTGTCCATCTGTCCACCTGTCTATCCAACTATCGATCCTTCGTATGGTCATGCATACTTGAAAAGTTCTTCAGCCAACAACATAGTGGATTCTACGAATTCCACATAACCTATTGCCTATGCGATTTCCGAGTATGACGTCTCAAGGTATTCCGCGACTGGACACATCATCGATGGCTACGTGCAGAGCTCAATTACACCGATAGTTGAATTGTTCACCACCTGGCCAACCATTTACGATAAATTCCTGACATCATAGTGAGGTTGTAAACAAAAACAAAATATTGCAACACACACTCTACTGTTTGCAGAAAGATAGCTATAGTCTTTTCTTTTTTTTGTAATGTCATTTCCCATTCAGCTGTCATTGACGTTTTGCCTTTGGCATAATAAACGCACTCCGACTCCATTACAGCGTGTGGGAAAGCCAATAAAACCTAATTTTAAATACGAGTACAAGTAAATGTTTATAAAGCTCCGGTCGTGTTGTATCTTATCTACTCGCGGAGATAAGATTGGATAGCGGGAATTTTAGCACTTCGTTGTAGGCGAAAATTCGCTGGAAAAAAAGCCACGCACAGGTAAATATAACTCTGTTTACCAGTTATTACTCAAGCCCGCGATGGTAAAAACGCGTTGACTCACTGTGGAGTATTTCTGTCCACAGTCCATGAACGTAAATATCACATGCGGCATGCGTAGTTGCGGTAATGATGATGGCATCGTAACGTAAATCGTATGAAAATGGTTATTCTTATTATAATGTAGGTATATGCGACGCAATTGGATTGAAGCGGTGCGGGAGGGCAGCCATCCAATCAATTGTAGATGTTCTTCATATCGTTAGAATATTGATTGCGGAACTTTTATCGGTGCACGGTGCACTTCAAATTGTCAATTTGGGGTTGACGTGCTTTGTGTCAAGTACAATGACGCTGTGGGCAGTTGCGATAGGAGCCGGCTGAATGGCGTCAGTTGGAATGTGAATTTAATAGGTGCCTCTGGCTGCGTTGATTTTATTTATCAAACATTTTTTAATAGCTTTTGGGTTTAAGGTAATGCACCTATTATGCTCATAGCAACATGTTAAACATACAAAACAAGAACGTGGGTAGATACTGATGAAATTTGAATAGGTGTGCCATCAGAATTGTTAAATATATACGAATAAGACGTCGTAATTCTTTGTAATTGTTGTTGGTACCTACATACCTCTAGAACTAGGTTAAGTATTTGTTAACTTTTTATTGTGCTATTAAACTATTGTACTGGGTGACGCAACTAAAGCAAGTGCAGTTATAGAAACTTTCCCAATTTATTAAGTATAATTTCAAAGCGCACAACTGCTTATTGTGTACTGACGATCCACCGACTTAAAAACAAATGTCAAACGCACGAACGACTGAACGGAGTATTTTGATTCAGGCATCGTTCACTGAACTAAAAGTATGTATTACATTTTAGTTCGTGCTCTATCCGCATCGCATTTGCACATAATTATATCGGAATCGGACATAGCCTAACTTTAAATGTGACAGATGTCGTTCATATCGAAATTTATGTATTTAATGACAGAAAATAAAGTACCACCTATGCAGTGGATAGATAGAACTGGTATTATAAGACGGCTGCAACTCTCAAACTACATATCCAAATCGCTTGACGAACGTAAGCCTTTCGTAAAATATGTATATTGCCAGTGTTCATTCATATATATAAATCACGAACGGACTCCTTCTTCGCGCTCGTAAGAATTTCCATGACAGCTCTCTCATACTTATGCTGGCAGTATTTTCCACAAGCTTCCTGCAATAAATTTGCATATGTACCTACAAATCGGATAAAAAAAATCGATTTAATATAATGCAATCAATCACGTTTACACTTACCATGCAAACTTATTCCAAACACACTGTGCTGCTATACATTATCACGACAGCAAAAGTCGCGACACAACACTAAATCACTTGAACTGGAACCCCACTACGTCCCCGGTTCACACGATTTCGTTGTAATTGACGCTAATTTCAACGGATATAGGTCTCGCGTTCAGTCAATTTAATCGTCATCTGTTAGCTTATCCTTGAACTTGATACCGGAGGCAATCGTCGACACAGGTTCACCGGTTCATTTGACTTTCCATCTCGCTTCCTCACCTGTTGATACTTGATAGATATAACTGTCAATGTTTACCTAATCGTGTAGTTCAAAGTAAGCACCCCACAGTATGAGCGGAAAGTGTAGATGCAGTAAAACATTTCAGACAGCTTGTCACCTGATGGGAGTTTTGTTTGTCCTTCTTCTTGGGAGGCTGACGAAAGTGTATGGAAAAGTAAACCAACTTTTGGCCCCTACTGTTACCAAAAAACTAAAGAAGAAAACACACTTGTCCGTGTACAATATCAAATGACAGCGAGAGTGTGTGAACATGACACCAATTCATCGCCAAAGAAAACACAAAAAAAATTTTTCTTCGGTCAACAAACCGAACAACTATCAATGAACACGAAAATTGACACTTCACGTCTGCCTATATGCGATACCCCCTCTGACTCCTTCTTAAAGGTGCAACTGGGTAAATAATCGACAAACCACAAATGCAACATGGGAAAGTTTCACAACAAAACGCAGAGAGCAGACATCCAGATTCCAGACTTGCATTTGAAGTTACATAAGCAATTCGGTTGCGTGTGACACAACTGACAGCGCGGGACGGGAGCGGCACAAAAAAAAATGATTTACAAGTGAAAGAAAATATTGACATACATTCGAGAACGAAATCGAGAAATAGACCGAAACTATAGACTGTAAAATATTCACACACAAAGGAGTGAGAGAGAAATAGATTCTCGAAAAAAAATGTGTCTGAAAGATGAAAGCCGCACGATTTAGAAGCACCTCAGTCTTTTGAAGAGTCCTATTAGGCGTTAATGGGGTGCGGCTACGAACTACAACCGAAAAAAAAAAAAAAAAAACATGTCGTTCTTATGGCGAAGATGACATTTCTACACGTTGACACATTCTTCGTGGTGGGCGAAGATATTTTATTTCTTTTCTGATTAATGTCAATCCGTGCGACTTGACAAACTAATTGGCCGAAAATTGTGTAAGCGGATTACGAAATTTGTTAACCTCCCATGAATAACATTTATTTCAAAGGCTGTGGTGGAACGAGCAAGATTTGACGAGTGACGACTTAGGATGATCTTAAAAAGTGTGTGTTGCTGGTGTAGTTTTTAATTTTGGGCCAAGGACTGGTACAATTCAGGTCGACAGTTTGAGCTATTTTTGTAATGAATAAGAATTATTGACACTTTTAAAGTCATTGGTAACAAAATGTTGGACAGTAACAATTTACAATTTTCACAATTTCACAATTTTGTTTTTTTTTTTTTTGTCACTGCGAAACATTGCGCCGAACTTCTCACAAGTACATATAAGATGTATAAGTGCGTTAAAAAACATCTCAATTTGGACACGGAATGTAACTGTGCGTTCCTTCCATTTGCCCAAGAATTGAAGGAAATGGTTGTGAGCACAGTTTAGGCTGACGCTTTCCCTAAAGTTTTGCACCAAAAACAAACACCTTTATGAAGCCGACGCCTTAACTAGAGCTGATGCGCATATTTAGCGTGTTTTATTGAACATTTACATCAGCAGAAGTTGAGTATTAGAACATCTCATCACAACTACCCATAATCTACTTGACAGTTTCGAAACTCACAACAGTTATAATATATAAATATCCCAATTAGAAACAACTTGACAGCTTTTTACAGTTTTTTAACAGAACAGGTCTATTGTCAAACAGCTGGTTTTTGAAATGTTAACTTGTTCTCCCGTCAAAAGAAGTGACTTATGGCCAATCGCAGCGGTATACACAAGTCTGATCTATATGAGCATCGTGGGTCTCCACATATTTCTGAATCACTTGGGATCGATCTTGTGATTCCATTGTCCAACAATCCAATCAAGGCGGATAACATACAAAATATCCCCCATGCAATTACCTAAGCATATAACCTTCAGCAGCCGTAAATCAATTCTCAAGCCTGATAAATGTCTCCGATTATATGGAAATTGGATTTTCCCTCTCTAAACTGTCGCATTAAGCCGACGCAACACGCCTGCCGATTCAGGTCACAATTATTATTCGAAGCCAGAGATAAGCCTCTGGGCCCGCATTTTATGCAAACAAGATTTTATCCGTTGTTCCGTTTCCTAAGTGCATTGCGCAATACGATTAAGAATTTTTTGCAAATTACCCACCAACAACTAAACTGTCATCGGCGCAGTCGGTGGCATTACGTATGCACATTTAATGTGTGCTTAAGTTTATGCGCTAGCGCACGCGAACGCCAACCACTAACTCAGCTGTCACTGATGCGACTATTTTTCAATGCATTCTCGTTAATAATACTATTATTTATTCTGGCGACAGTGAAATGCAAATTAGAGGCGGGTGTTGCTGGTTCATTGTATCGAATTCGAAATCGAACACACAAGTTGCTGTCAACGATTTATTTGACGTGCGATATCATAGTGGGCGTTGCTATCAAGTGTCATCTTTCTGTTGATGCAAATCAGTGTCAGTGTCTCATTCCCGCTTAACTGGTGGACTGTGGGGATTCTACGAATAAATCCGCATTTTAAATTTTCCCCGAAGTGATATCTGTCATTAAGAGCAAGTTTGATGGGTCAGATGCGGTATCACGCTGGGGAATTTCGTGTCCGCAAGACCTTGTTTTTGGCAGTTTTGTGAAGAAATTCCGAAGAATGCAGTGGATAGCATGTATGTTGTAGATATAATTGCGACATTCAATTCAAAGTGACAGGTAGGTAATTAGCTGTCATCAACTGTGTGCTCTTGCAATCGCAATACTTCAAAGTAGGATTTCTGGCATTTCTTGGGAAATGCCAATGTACAGCTGTCATTAGCTTTTTTTTTTGTAAATTGGCCCTGTAAAACACGGCCGCTGACAGGTTGGCTTGGAAGACAAATGAGGGTCTGGGATAATTTTAGTTTTCTAAAATCAACAGCAAACGCGATGAAAGTTCTTTTTTATTGACGAATACTTTTTGACAGCCACTTGGCCTTTTCGTTTATTTCGAACGAGTTCAATCAGCAGTGAGGGTGTATTCGGTTGACATTTGCATATCAATGTCGGAAAGTTATCTTTCTCTAACCCAACCGCTATGAACTTTGACAATTAAACGCGGTAGCTTCTCAAAGGCCATAGGATCAGCCATAAACTTCCACGTAAATTTATTTCACACCTTCCCGCATCGTTCATATGCCAAATTAGCATATATTGTCATTTAAAGTTCACTGGCGGATATGCAAAGCGCGAAGCAAGCCACCAAAACCACTGAGCAAATTAGCCATTTTGCATTCGTTCGTTTCGGAGTTGTTTATTTTTGTCTTGCGAGTGAATCTCCGAGTTGAACTCATGAATATTTATTTCTACGTGCATTCGGTGTGCGATTGTTTATAGTTTATTGTTATGAGTGGCGCGAAGAAGCTGAAGTCTTCTGGAGGCGCACATTAGGCCAATTTACATAGTTTAACGATAACGTCAGCAACTTCAGCGGGTATGGACCATTACTTGGTGTTTATTGCAGTTTTGCATTTTCTTTTTCGCCTTTTTTTTTTTGTCGCTTTGTCTTTTTCAACTTTATGAAGTTGTTCATGTATTTTCTTGACTTGTGCGCTGCTCCTGCAAGAAGTTCACTGTTCTGAGTCATGTTTGTCTTGTAATTGGTCTGCACTCTTGTTACCTATAGTGCGGCTGCAGTTTTTGTTTCGCAGTTTGGCGTGTGTGAGGTCTATAAGGCTCGTGTATGTTCAAGGCTGGATGTCGTTTTGAAAGTTGACTGTATATAAGTACATGGTGACAGCGGCAATTATGAGTGGGTGGGTATCTGGTTCAGTTGCATAAAATGATTGCTGACATAATGTGTCAACAAGGTAGGTGGTATGGGTACTTGAAAAGTGTTCTTTTTGGGCGGTGGTATTCGTGTCATGTTCGTGTTGATATATTTTTTGGTGATTTTGCTATAAGATTTGTATTTATTTTGCATCTAACGATTTACTTCTCTGTTTTTGCAGGTATGGTACAGGAGGTCTTGAAGGTCTTTACAATGTGAAACGGATAGATGGGTATGATTGGATGGGTAATTTATTTTTTGCGTATAGGTACTGCAAGTGCGTCTTTCTTGCGTAGATCTGAGAAAAATAATATTTATAAAGGTACCAACTTAATCCAGGAAAGAATTTCTGCTTTGAAGCTGTCTCGCTTTTCTTAAAGTTGTTGTAAATTGCGGAATTGGCGATATCAGGGTTCTGTGGACTATTTTTTTTTTTTTTTGTTAATAAGACTTGCACAAACAACTGGCTGTGAGAAACATAGCCCAAGTGTACATTATTATGAAACTTTTGCTCTTGGTCATAAATTTGATTCTTAGAATCCAAACCAAATAAATTGTAAAGGAATAAATTGCCTTCTGCTGGATAGTCTGGCGTCTTAGGTAGGTGGAGGACTATCTTGAACGAAAAGGGGCGACCAAACTTCTTATAAGAAACCTGAAGGATTGCACCTGCGCACCCTCTTCAAAAAGAAAAGAACAAGCTCCCTCACTACGTCAAATTTAGAGCTTGTTCTTCTTAGATATAGATGGAAGCCTCTATTTATAGAGTGACGTCGATATCGACCATTAATGCCGAAGTAGCCGAACGGATCTGTTAAAGATAGAGCCCTTCTATAATAAAACCTTCTCTGCACCTAATTCTTGCAATTAGAAAAGCTTCACAGCCGGTCCATTTATCATAAGGCCTTTTTTACAATGACCACATGATCTATATATATAGATCATTAATTTCCATACGGCTTACAACAATAATACGTGATCCAACTGCTGTAGTAAACCATGGAAATCAATGATCTATATAGATCACTAGCAAACCCACTGCAGCGCCATCTGCCGGACTGATTTGTGAATATAAACCATCCAGGGCACCACCCTAACGCATACAAACAAATTCATTCAAATCGGTTTTGCCGTTTAGGAGGAGTTCAGTGACAAACACACGTACAGTAGAATTAAATATATTAAGATGTGGGTAAAGTTAAAAACGCCTGTATATAGAGCGGGAGAGCTACTTCCAAATAGCACGATGTTTGGTAGCAGCCGAAAATCTGTCTTAAAAAATTTGTTGCACCCCACATTTTGGTAACTAAGCAGACTTCTCCGTTTCTAGCATGCTCCATTTTTGCCTCAACACAAGCAGTTGCATGTCTTTCCTAATAAAAGCTCCATAAGTCAAATGTCATCTTTTGGGGGATGGAATTTCGGTTTTAGTTTAGCACTAAAGTCTCCGAGACCAACTTGGCCGGCGAACTGAGGCTCAGCTTAGGCGTCATTTATGAGGTCGAAAGACTAAGCCTCCTTCAAAAGACTTATTGGTAGCGGCGCAAATAATCAACTTTGTATCCCTATAAAACCCGCCTCCTAAAACTTAACGTGTTTTCAAATTTTGCTTCCAAATCGATGCAACTGAGCATAGATATCAACACACTACCTCTCATCTTACAACTGCAACAACCTCTCTACGATCCAAGGCAAAAACCGTCAAGTACAGCTCCCCCACAGGCGAACCCATTAAGATCATCTCCCCGCACATGGCAACAAAGGTGTAAAGTGTTCCTATGCGCAAATAAATTGCATCCGACCGCTAAACACCATCAGGCGAGTTGCACACACATACTATACAGTCCCATCTATAGTAGCGGCCGGTAGTAGAGCGTAGTATACGCGACAACCCACTCCAACACAAGTCGAGCGATGCAAATGTCCAGCACATGGTCGTCGCTATCGCCTTTCGCCTGGCAGAACGTCGCACTTCACCCACGCCGCCCTCCAAGCGCATCCATGCACATTCGCGCAATTCACGACCTGCCACTAAAACAGTCCGATGGGGAAGCATCTTGAAAGCTGCCCATGTAAGCGATACAATCTATTCATTACCATTGCGCCAAGCGAGATGCTGCATTCGGAGAATCGTCGTCTTCGCTTCCCAAGTGGAACCATTTTAGCGGCCACTGAACGCGGTTGGCATTCAGGATGAGGTGCGTAGCGTACACGTATCTCATATCATCATATACCGGTAGGTGACTATACCCGAATCTAGCGATCGGAATTTCTCACAAATGGAACTTTTGAACTTGTTGAGTAGCCGGGAGATATGCCACAGATAAGGGAGGTGGCGACCTCAAGAACAACCGAAAATTCCATCAGCAAAGTGGGACATTTGGAATATTTTCCTGCCTACGAGGGTATATACGGATTCCGTAATTTGATCCATTTCTGCGAGGCAAATATCAAGATGAAGAGTGAAACAGAAACAGAAATGGAATCGCTTTATGGGATTTGTAATTGTGTACTCCATGTGCCCGGTATACGCACACATGTTATGAAAGTGGAATTCCAGAGAAACCACTGCCCGAAGTAATGCCTTCGGAAAGTATATATACAGAACATATACACATTCCGAGACGCGTTCCCATTGATTTTTGTTTTCCTTTCGTTCGTTTTGTGGTGCAATTAGTGCAGCTCCTCTATACTGAGAGTACTAGCTCAGCGTGAGTTGAGAAGAGTTTACGAATAATGCATATGCATACGTGAATGTACCGCCCGCAGAGTGAGATGGTTCAAGTCCTTTGTGCTCTACTAAACGATTCGGACTGAGAATGGGAATCTATTTTTAAGTGTACTCGAGCTGGGAAGCCGACACAATGTTGTTTCACTTAAATGGCCTGGTTTTGGTTTTGCGCAAACCGAAGGAGGTTTTCGAAACATCGGCGAGTGTTTTTATTGCCCCGTGGAAGCACAGCATTGGGCGCGATGTCGACTGTAAGTGGTTGAAAGGTTCCGTTGGGAGTGTATGGAATTCTGTTGTGGTTTATCTGCTTAGATCTCACCGAAGTCTGGCGGAAAATTGTTGTAACTAAACACTTGTTTCGGCATCAAATAAGGGCCTAATATAAGTCCTGAGTATCAAAGAAAAAATCTTTCTACTGATGTGTTTAGTTACGCAGAATTTTTGAAGTAATCAATATAATGCTACGGAGATAAACAGGCTTATTGTATAGTGGTTTGGGCGTTGCCTAAGCGATTCGACAAAATAAACTTTAGTAACTGCAACTGGCGCTCAATGTAAGGCCCTTTGAACTGATTCTCATAGTTGGCATGGAATTATTTTGACGCCGAACTTCTGCCAGCCCACATTGAAACCTAAACATGAGACTATGATTGGCTATTTCTCTAAAATTCGTTGCTCGGCATATTTGATACCTTTTAGGGAAATTCATACCTCTATTAGCCAATGCGAGCGATGTCACGAACTATGAATCCTCTTAAAAATGGCGCCCAACGCAAGGCCTAGCGAGTGCATTCATGTATTTCTCTTCCAAGTCATATGGTGTGCATTTTTGTATGAAATTCATATAACTAATGAGTGAAATTAAGGGTTCATGCTAGACTAAACATTATTCTGGCCCTATGGCACAATAGATCTTATACATCGACGTGCCTTTATTGCTTAGGCATAGTCAGAAGGTTAAAAAAAAAAGAAAAGGGTTTTGCGTTAGGTAAACAACCACTGATCCTTACAATTAACAGATAGCCAGTGCTCTTTTTTCTAATTGGTTGACAAATGTATTTTGTTAGCGTTAAATTTGTTCTTTGTTCTTTGGCACACCAACCGGTCAAAGATGCAATGCTCGACGTGAAGCTGGGTTAAAGTCTTATCGATTGTCAGAAGCATATGGTTAGCACTTTCCCTTTCTTAGTTTGAATTGTTAGGTGCAATTTTGAGTATATGTAGTTCACCCCACAGAAGTCCTTTCGAAATAATATTCAAACTCTCAATTGATCAGGAATAAGGACACCAACGCCAAGCCCGATGTCCAATCGATCGAGAAATTAGTAGATGGCTGTATCGTATAAAATCGTGCGCAATATTGTCCGTTTACAAATCTAGACCTGAGTTTGCAAATGACGAAATTAATTTTATAACACTCTAAATAATATCCCACTTTATTTTAAATTCATATTTCAAGTCGAGCTTATGCTAAATATGGCTCACAACTTGAAGCCCTTAAATTGTTGGCTCTCCAGCATTAACATGTCGAATCTCGGAATCAAACATGCTGTCATTCGAAATCCTAGATTGCAGTTGAATGGCGCCCATCTTGAGTACTTCTTAAATTTTTAATCAATTATTTCAATGCGACGAACCTTTTAGATTCTTACTGACACAGCAATTGATTGCAGATATGCCACAAGAAGACAAAGACTTTTTAAAATATGATGGTAGGTACTATCAATCGAGCTTGATTGTGATGTCCTTCGTTAAACATTTCAGGTTTCGCAATCGAACATAGATAAGTTTTGCCATCTGCCGACTGTTTTATAGTCCAATCGAGAAGTATATTTACGAGTATAAATTCTGATCAAACATGGGCTACCAATGTTTTTAGCATTCAAATTCAAAGTGTATTCGATTGGAGAGACGGCGCCCAACGTGCGGCTCGTTCGATCTTATATTTAATTTCCAATTTGATTCATTTTCAAATTCCATTCTGAATAGCAAGTACCTTTTATACAAATAAGGCGTCTTTCGAAATCGTTTCGCATTCTGATATAAATATCACAAATATGGCGCCCTACGTGAGGCACAAAATATTTATTTGCTTGCATATTGCCCCATTGCAAAGCGCATCAAAGTACTCTTGATTACCCTTGAAAATCAATTTCTCAAAACTTTATCTTATCGTTGTTTCCATCTAAAGTGCCTGACAAATATTTTTCCCAAGAAAGTATTTTATTTGCTCTACAATCTCTGTGTGTTCAGTCTGCCTAATGGTGGTCGTACACTAGTGTGTGATATTATACTTTCCATGGTTGTAAAAGCGTTGAGCAATGCTTTTGAAAAAAAAATGTGCCTTTGCTTAACATTAGAGTTGAGTGCGACGAAAGATGCTTTGCGGCCCGGTCTGGTCAATTTGCATTGATTCCCTTGTAAGTTGTTACTGCGTGGCTACTTTCCCATTAGATTTTTCAGCTGTGGGCGCACCCATTGGTAGAAGTAACAAGTCACATTGAATGCATGCTACTGCTGCCAGCCGACGAGTGCGTCCAACGCATTGCTCAACGTAAAATTTGTTGCTTTAGTATACTACAAGATTTTAGGATCAGCTTGTGGCGAAGGTCTTTTCCAACAATTTAATCAATTAGTTGATCAACCGTATGAGGGTATTCCACGATGCTGAATGAGTTGCTCAACCTGCCAACATTTTGAATTCTCAGTCGAACGCGAACAGCCTTAGTTTGTGCACTTGTTTACATTTTTATACCTGCAACAAGAGATGCATAAATAACTGGAAAAACTTACGATGCAATTATCTGCACACGCAGTGTTCAACCGGCATAAGTACCTAAAACCGAGTACAGTGCATTCTTCACCTAATTAAATAAAACATTGGAATGCACTTCTGGAGAGGGGACAATGGTTTCCACTTTAGCAGTTATACAATACATATATGCATGCAGTTGCATTGCACTTGCCCAAGAGTAACCGGCTGAGTTTGTTCTTATTCACACAATCAATGTTTTCGATTGTGCAACCGAGGGGCAATTGACATTTTTCCTTTTACCCCCGCGCAGTGTGTCTCAATTAGTCGTGCAACAGAGCGTACATGCACACGAGCTGTGCTGCTCTGCCTACCGAGTTGGTTGGTGGTGTGCGCGGTGCGCCGTGCGTCCCGAACAAAAGTTCATTTATTCTTATCGCGCGGTGTAATGCATTTAATCGGAACGAGGAATCTGACGCGCGAGCACTGGAAAGATGTTTTTCAGTTTGTTTTCCCCATTTTTATGGATGTTTACATGGAATTTTGCAAGAGCACAAATTACACGCCTGCTATTTGGAATGGTGGTGCATTCAGCGACGACCACGACGCGACGGACGGTGGCGACAGAAATGCGCGATGCAGTCATTTGTTCGACGAGGGTGACACACTGGTGCTGACACTGGCAGACACCCCTATCTCTCTGCTGATGCAATATGCGGTGGAGTGGTGTGGAGATGAAGAACTGATTGTGATTGCAACCTCCATGGTGCTGTCGCTGTGCGTGGTTTTCATGGTTGTAATCGGAGATATTTTGCACCAGCAGATGCTTGCGGCAGGATAGATTGAGAAATAATATTAATTTCGATTAGGAATCACCTGGTCAATGGGCATGGGTTGTTGATTTTATCAGCCGAAAGGTGAGGGAGGGTTATAGAAGGCTGGCTGAATGGATAGGTGAGCATATGTAACCGAAGAGGGATCAGTTTTCCCTCACTTGGAACTGTGAATTAATGTGTCAATAAGGTGCGGTCTGGATAAACTGTGTCCAACTTCAAGTACTATGCAGAGCGGACTCTTGAAACTCAAGGTCAGTGGGGGGTTCTTCATTTGGAGACTTGGCGTCTGATAAGTGTGTGTCTTTCTTTCGAATTTGCAGCGGTTTTAAGTTTGTGATAAATTAGAAGAAGTTGTACCAGCCTTAAGTTTCAATATTCTAACTAGAAGTGCACCAATTCTGACAATTGACCGCTTACTTCAGAGCTTATCTGTCGCACAATGAGAAGCAGCCAACCGCCTGAAGAAGAATCTGACATTGGACGTCTAAGTATACCTGGGAGTACAACCGGCAACTGGCCTAACTAATTTTCTGACCATTTAAGCACGATAGATCTTTCAGGTCGACTTGGAAAATATCGCTTCGGCGAGTCAGAAGCATTGGTCCCAGATTGAGGGAAAAAACGCCAAATTTAGCCAATTTTAAAAATGCTAAAAAATACAAAATCTTTGTGAAACCTAAAATGTTTATGTGCTGTGTAAGGATAGTCCGATACAAATAAAAATTAAAATGTATTAAAACTAGGTTCATTATTTTATTGTAATTAATACACGTGTCTGAAAAAAAAAAAACTTGTGCTCGCCTTCGCTGTCAAAAAAGCTAGAGACCGGAAAAGGCCAATGTGACAGTGACAGCTGCAAGCAATGGTTGACCAAAATGAATGGTTGAGTTGTTGTGGCTCTGTTCGCTGCGAACGTTTAGATTAGAGCTGCATCGCCAAACCAAATTGGAACGTATTTTCATTACGAAAAAAATTTCAACGAATGAATTGTTCACATGAAACATGAAAGAAAACACCCCATCGAACGTCTACGTAGGACTTTTTGTGCAACTGAATGCGCTCACTCGTTTCAATTTTGTGTGCAGTAGAAAAGGAAATTATTGAATAATATGTATATTTTTATGCGATAAGAAAAACAGTTATAGTTTTTTAGTTTTTCTTGTGAAAACATGTGCAAAATTTCACTTAAAGAGAAGAAGGTGGTTTTTCTTGGAATTTAGGGGAAAACTAAAGCCTTCCTGATAGAAAAGGGGAAAACAGTCTTCAAAGTCAGGGAGTAGTTAGAGGGTGAGGAGGAGCCATGATTGTAAAACTCTCGCCAGTGAAATAGTCGAATCCGCCGCATCTTTCATCGGCTCTTCAAGGGTTCGGGAGCTTATAAAGTACCTTAAATTAAATGACAGAACGAGCAAGGAGGCACCTCAGCCAAATTCTACTCCAACTCACTCCAATTTCTCTACAAATCACAGTTGGGAGCAGGGTTTGAATATTTGATGAAGCTCGGACAAAATGTTTGACTTGACATCTAATCTACAGTCGAGGTGGGTCTATAAGCAAATCGCTGAGCTTTTCCATAGGTATTTTTCCAAAGCAAATGTTCTGTGGGACTTCAAGAAATAACGAAGCAATAGTTCAAAAAGCAACCGCCAAGTCATCACTTTACCGAACTTCCCTTTGCCATACAGGACAAGTATACTTCGGAACTCTATTTTTCTGACAGGTTTCCAAGACACCTCTAAAATGTGAATATTTACCTATACGGAGTCAACGTCTCTGTGCAAGTAATCTCGCAGGCTGTTATTGCTTCGCCTTTCCTGAAGGTCGTTTTAAAAAACGCAAACATGGAACCTATCCAAAACAAAGTTCAAGCCACAAGCCACATCAAGGAAATGAAATGAAATGAAGGAGATTTTGTCGAAATTCCTCCGACTTTTGACAGCACTCCTCTAGCTTACAAAAACGCTTCTTGGTGACTGGTACTCCGATAAAAGCAACTTCTTCAACGGAAATATGTCAAATATCATTCATTCATTCGCTTCCTCTTATCGTAGGTCAAAACATTCCATACGTCAAAAAAACGCACACGCTCCTCCCTCGAACTGATCCCCTCTTCAGTAACCGCACTCAAACCATAGATGGAAATCCTCTTTCATTCCTGCGGCAGTAAATTGCCTCCTAACAACTTGTCCAATAAATTGCTTACAAAATCAATGAAAACCCGAAAGCGTATAACTTAACGTTCGCACTTAAAACAACACCTCTTCGACTATCCGTAGACAAAATCCTCCAAAAGTCAATAAATTGTGCTGCAGCACGCATGCCTTACAAATTCATTTCAATCGAAGAAACCCAAATCATTCGAGCACAATCCGCTTGCCAGTCACTTTTACCACGAGCCTCCTGTTGGTTCTGTCGGCGGCAGAATCTATGCAGCCGTCCTCCTCTGATTGTCAACCCGTGGTGTAGTCGAGATGCGATTTATTATGAACGTGCTCCTTACGAGAGACAATCATCATTCGGCAAACAACAATGGCAAATCTGACAAAGATCCGTTTTGTAGTCCCCATCTATGTGAGTGTGGATGTGGATCCCTATAGGTTGCGACTGGATTGTTGTACATAGGCAAATTGTAAATATGAATGAAATCGCAGCCATAAATAACGAGACGAAATAAAGATATCCCAGGGCGGGTGCAATCAACGGAGTCATGTTCTATCTCTGGTGCGGCATGAAGGTGGATGCTGACATTCTAGATACTTGCTTTCGTTCGATTCGATTGACCCCATGCGGTATGGCAGTATGGAAACTGCACAATGCCAGACGACCCACATATATAGCAAGAGTGTTTGCTCGAAAGGAAAACAAAGTTTAGAGCCGAGATCTGGACGGGAATAGTCACAGTCATTTGGATCTACTGAAGTGTGTCAGAAAGGGGATTCTTTTTGATTGCATCTGCGGCTGGTAATGTCCAGCTTTTGGCTGTATTTGCCAGGAAGAATTGAGGCGACTTTAGAAAGGAAAATATCTGTCCAAATGTGCATTGAGTTTATTTTCTTCTCGAGCAGCTTATGGAGTGGTGCACTGGACTGTTAGTTGTGCGGAACGAAGTGAAGGCCAAATATGAGATATAAAGGGAGAAGGCACCGTAGGAATAATCTAATTCAAGTTCGAAATAGCCAAAAATACAAGCGAGAGACTTCGGTAACTAATTGTTGGTCTTTATTTTATAACAACCTTTCAAGTGTAAAGCTTATAAAATATTGTAAAAGATATTTTCAGCGGCGGGTTCCCTTTTTAAAACAGAAATCTCGTTGCTTCTTCTCTTTAGCAACACGTAAGAGAAGAGATTGGGCTTATCGATCAAGGGGGAAGGTCTTTAAAAATTGTTACCTTGTGGCGGTTCTCCTTAAAAGACTGCCTCTAGCCCACCCTAACTTTGTTTTCACTTTTCCCTATTCAATCGAAGGCGGAGTGGCAATCATAACTTGCCAGTCCCGGAGACTTCCAAAAGAATCACTGCTCGATACTAATAATCATATTTAGTGTCCATGTCCAGGCTAGATCTTCCGAACCCACAATGGCGATATTTTCCATATAAAATTACCCAAAAAATATTTAGTGTAAAGGTAAAAAATGATTATTAGTAAAGCCCACCATCTTTGACCAAAGTTTATAGTTAAAAAAAAAAAATAGGTCCCTACGGACCTGTTTATTTCATTTGAAATAAAATAAAAAGATAGAACATATTTCTTAGTACTAGATTACTTTTTTACTCGTTCAGTTCGAAAGAGCACGTTAGCAAAATCATTTTGTTCATTAATAATGTTGGTTTACTTAATGTTTACGTTATTGCTTAAGTAAGCGGGTAAAGCTGTATAGTTATAAACATATAGAAAAGTTTACAATTCCATTCAAGAAATATACTCCCATTCAACTAACCAAACCTAACCCAACATGAAAAACATTACGCGATACACAGCCAAATGAACAATAAAAATTTCACAATTGGTGTAGCTCATCTCAAATTTCTTTCATCACTAAATCCCCTTCCAAACATCCAACAAATACAAATCATAAATCCGTCATCTTAAAAACTTAAGTTGTCACCTCAACGAAATCCACTGAAGAAATTTAAGACGCGTTCCCAGTCCGCCATCGAAATGTAGCAACACCAACCATTCCCCAATGGTGAATCGAATCCGAGCCGGATTAAGGAGCGTATACAGAGAACGAACAGGAAAATCCTCATGTCCAGCGATTAAGCAACTCCAAGCGAGGGTATTAGACATAAAGTCATTGTCGTTAGAAACTTGAAACCCTCGCCTTTCCTAAATACAATCCACAAGGGGCAACCCTCTCTGTTTGAAAAATACTATCAATATCACTACGCGCGGCACATAACTTAATTCCATCAATGAAATACTGCTTAAGCGATACAATAATTCGTCCAATTACTGTAGTAGTTTGCATCGGGAACAGATGTGGGTTGCATTAGGCAGCAGCAGCACCCTCCACTCGGATTTAGTGGGCTCAGTTGTCATTCCCGTCTGACAATATGGGGTGAATATTAATTGATATATTTATGAACAACTGAGGGTGAGTGCCATAATTACGTGCATATACTTTTTGAATTTTCACCGTTCAATTGACCTTCTGAGATACCCTATCTGATACGAGGTTTTTCCATCGACCACTTATTGTCAGTCGTGTCTGCAGTTTGTGTCGATATTATTACTCATCTCTAGGCACACGCATGCCAACCGAAACCGGAATGTAGGCCTTTGAGCGGGCAGAATATATCTTCCAAGAATCGCTACACCATTTCCGGTGAATACCCGGGCTGACGTCATTAACAGGAATTTCATATGCATTTGTTTTGTATCTCAATCCGATGCCAATTCGCTAAACTGATGAAACAAACAAGAACGAAAAAGACAAAAGAGGCGAATAAATCGAAGCGCAAAGAACGGGTTTCCTTTTCGGCGCGACGCGCGACCTGATGAAGTAGCGGAGAAGCTGGGGTCTTGAATTCTGGTTTAAGATGTTAAACGGCTTCCATTTGTTCTTTTGTTGTGATGAGGAAGCTGGTCCGTCCACAAAGTGAAATGTCAAAGAGGTGTGATATACACACACCTCTCCAATCAGTGGGAAATTGAATGGCGATAAGACGGCCTCAGCCGGATTAAGCATTAATGCCCGCAGACACCGGGTAATAGTGACTGGCATAAATCATCTAACGTTGATTAGCCTCGGATTGACCTCTGCTCTTGCTCTGATACTGACAGACTGTGTATAGAGGTTGAGTTGATGTGTTTTAACCCTTTTTTGTAATCGGATATCTTCCAACTTCCAGAAGCCAAGGGGCTAATGAGATGGAAAAGGAAATGTGCGGTGAAATGCATACGGTGACCATGTGTGTTTGTGTTTGTGCGGCGTGCAAATGACGGCAGTCAATGGTTTCAGTTTCGGAGGCAGGCATTTGTGCCTTTTTTGGGATTCTCTTGGAGAATATTAAGTAGAGGGATACGGGATTTAAAAATTTACTGTTGTTACAGCTGAGGTTGTTTTTTAAAGCTGACCTATTGGTAAAAGGGGAGTCCACTATATGCAAACGAAAGTTATAGAACGTATATGATCTATCCCGTTCTGGGACAGTTTTGATTACTGTTTGTAAAGGGTAATATTGCACAAATGTTTTTCTTATAAGTTCTATTACGATTTACAAACTTGAGGTTTGTTGAACAATTGGACAGTTTGCTAAGTCAAACTGTCACCCTTAACGCTTCCATCACGTATTTCTCTCAAGGCGCACCAAGTGACAAGAACAGAAACTGAAACAGAACAGAAATGTGGTTTGTTCTGCATTCACACCGAACACTACCAATTAGTTTACGTTTGACATTTCAATGAATTTAAGTTGTGTGTTGTGACATTTGGTTGGTCAGCCATTCTGCTGAATTTGCATATTATTTCAAAAGGTGTGTTTGTTTCAACAACCCAACGACTGGAAGTCATTTTCGTGGTGATTTTGTGGAAAACGACTTTAAACGACTCGTTTTGAAAACTGAAACTGGGAAAACTTCTGTTTTCGTAGGAGTTTTCGAAAGTTTTCGGCTCGGTGTGAAAAGCCTATTACATTTTAGCTTTGACTTCAATGCAAAAATGGAACAGATTTTTGAAATGTTTAGTGAAGACGATTTATATGAAGCTAACAGCTATTGTCGAATTGCGGCGTATAATTTGTAATTCATACCTACATTCATCTCAATAGAAAATAGTACGATGCGAAACATACAGCCAGATGACAGATGCAGACAAAAAAAAATACCTTTCCCTCACGATAAATTGATTGATTTATAGAACCAATATGGAATTGTTTACGTTCTGTCGCCAAACAGCCATTTGCAAATGTATGGAGCTCTGTTTCTGTTCCTGTTTTTGTTCTTTGTCACTTGGTGCCTTAAGCGGATTAAATTTATGTAGGTTATTCAAATTAGAACAACCGGAATCGTCTTGAATTTTTCAAACACGAATTGAAATAAACTAAAATAAAAGTTGAATCTTGCAGTTCCATATTCACTTCATGGAATGCATACAGTACCATTAATATTGAGGATATCTTGCAAAAAAAAAAAAAAAAATCCGGGCAGCCGTTTAGGCTGTAGGCCTATGGAAGGACGGACAAACAGACATACAGACTGACAGAATTTTGCGACCCACTTTTTTGAGTTCCTCTATCATCTTAATGTCAGAATTGATTAACATCTCGACCTCGAAATTTTGTACGAAAGCAATATCTTTCTCTTACTACGTAATTTAGGAAGTTAAATATTTACACAGCATCTTTTTCAAAAGCAGTCTACTTTTACTTTAAAAAAAAATAAATGCAACGTGGAGTGTGATTTAAGGCCTCTTCAGATAAAAGCGACTTACACCCTACGAACATTCAGAAGTTTCGACAGTGGTACATTTACATTTTCATTATAGTCCCGCAAATAACCGCGAATAAAATGAATATGAACAAACAGATTTTAAGGTTAAGTGCAAATTATTTTTTTATTCGCTAATTTGGGGAAAGCATTTTAAAGTGGGTCTTAAATAAACAGTGACAAGAAGTTTGCGAAATGTAGTTCTTTTAACATTTTTAAAGCTTCTTGTTTTAATACATTTCGACGGACTAATTCCAGGCCCAGGTCCACCCCGGACTGTAGCGCCATCTTAAGTGAGATGGACTAATTCAGACCACTCAGAAAAAAAAAAAGAATTTTAATGCAAACAATTTTCATTTTAAATTTAAGAATTAGGTAAATTGTTTGCTAATGATGTAAGAAAATAGTTATGGAGAGTATATTATTCTTACGCTGAATACTTTATAAGAGGTCAATGGTTAATTTCTGAGACTCGTTGGGCAACAATTATTTTCTTATATGCCACCTGTAAGTTATAAGTTCAAAAAGTCGAGCTTATCTGGATAATTTTCGTAACCATTTAAGACGTCGTGTCTATTTAAAGGAGTTCTCAAAAGCAAATTGGCTGCAATTTTTAGTCATACTAGTTTTAACCTCAAAATGGGGCATATGTAGCTCTGGCTGGATATCAAACACCCATGACCACGCCAACGACCCACCTACTTTGTAATCTTATAATCCTAAACACCATCCAGCAGCCAGCGGCCAGCACCCATGTCCAATTAAGTGCAAACAAATTGCACTCCACATCACACTAAATAGGTATGTTCGACAGAGATAAATGAGAAACCCTTTCGCACACATTCTGTCGTTGTCTGTATAAACCCAAACTCCCCTGTCTTCAGTTTCATTCTTTCAATGATTCATTCATCATCCCACATATGGACGGGTTGGCTAGCAGTAGCAGGTAGTAGATGGAGATACCGTGCCAAACGCAGCCACGACCGAACCACTTCTACAGAAACGAGAAACCTTCAAAAAAAAAAAATTATTTCATTCAAAAGTATCACACATCGCTCATTTCGACTAAGACCAACCGGTTTCCACATGTGAATTCGGTTCTTTTTCTTTTTCAAATCCCAAATGAAGCAAAACAAACAGCAAATTCCAAACCCAAACCTAAATAACACCAAACACACAAAGACGGCACAGGCCACACGTGTTTTTCATCATCCCAAACAAAAATCTGCACAAGGTCCTTGCGTTGCATCGAAAGTATAACTCAAAGATACCATCACAAAAATTTATCTCGCATTACGTTCCACAATCCACAACAAAAACGCTCAAATTGAGTGCACAAAAATTATGAACTCCACCACTCGAGTGAATCGCTTGAACAACTCTCGAGTGGAGTGCTTTCGTTTAGTTCCACAAGACAATCGGTTGAATTCGGTTCTGCCATCGGATGAATACGTAACTGTTCTCGGCGCGGTAAATTGCAGACGTTAGCACTTAAAAGTAAAAAGTATCTCACGACGAGTTTTTTTTTTTATTCCGTGCTTCGTTTGGTATTCGTTTTTGTATCTAATATCTCGCCACTCTCGCCAAGGATTGTGTGCAAAAGAAAACAAAAGTTTCTGGTATCTATTGTTGTTTTGGTTACTTTCGAACCAAAGTCGGGGGAGATTGCCACAAAAATCGCTGGAAATCAGCAAATGGAATCGAAATAAATCACAAAAAATAAAAAAAAGTTACATTCACTTGGTTTTAGATACAGCTCTCCCAGCTGCCTAACTTCGGCGATAAATAACGAAGTGTTTGTCTGGTGTTTTGTGTGTGCTTGATAATAAATCCCCAAATCGAATGCTCAAAAGATACGTCTACCTATATAAAAAGTTAGTGTGCTAGGTGCTAGTTTTCATGTCCGCTTTAGTGGGGGAAAGTACTAATTAAAGTGAAGTTTGGATATCCGATCGATTTCAGTCGAAAGCTAGTTACGTGTTCCTCCAGTTGCAAAAATTTAAATATGGATATCCGCATCAGTTGCTGACTCATCGGCTTGTAAGTTGTAACGCGTGCCGGTTTAAAAACCACTACACTCATTCTTTGGATACCTGTCGGAGAATAAGCGCCATCATGATTGAGAAGCTAAACAGCTCGTTCTGTTCGAGGGACTACGATGTACCGGCCTTCACCAAACGGATAAATAAGGTATCTATGGATATTTAGTTGCATTATGAACGTCACTGATGGATTGCGGTGTTACGCGTGTGCTGTCACTTGGTTCGGGGATTAAAGTTCAACTCTTTGACAGCTGTCAACCTGACGCAATGCAAATTTTGACGCAATTATGCGCGCATTTCTCTTGCGACATAAATACGTGTGCGCAAGTCGCCTGGATAAGTGGCGCCCCACTCTGCCACTCATTATCGCCACGGTGCGGTGTGGTGCACTTGTCGATCGTAAGGAGATTCGTGATGAGACTATCGATCGCTTAAAAAACGCATCTCATAGATGCGAGTTCGAGTACCCATCGGTACTTGTGCATCTTGATTTTCTCTTAGCAATGGAAATTAATCATTTCGTAAATTATCTCTACCGCGAAAGTATGGCGATGGCGAAGTGGCGACCGGGGCGATGATGATGATGATGATATTGCGGATGGTCAGTGGTAAGATGGGTATACGTGTGCACCAGTAAATGATCCAAATGGACCTGGTAATTGGCAAGAACGTACATATTTATTATTAATCCGATGGGTAGTTTCACGTGAGGTTTCTTATACCTCTGCCGTCGTGCTGGTCCCATTTATCACGTTAAAGCCGGGGCTAATATATACAGAACGTATATAATTGATGGGTGCATGCGATGGATAGGTACAGAGAGAACATTTTTTTTTTCGATTTTTCCCTCCCCACTCTTTGTTCTATACATCTGTATAGGTCTTGATTGATCTGTCGTTTAAATGGATTTATATACGATGGGACAGAGAGGGAGAGCAAATTTGCATGCAAGTGGTGTTGCGCATTTTTCAATTTTATAGTCAATTCTAAAATAGACTGGCGTCGACACGCAGAATAAGCGACCTAAAATAGATCACATCAGACTTCTTAATTGCTCTTAATATGATGTATGTCGAGATCGGTGGACTGACGCGAGCCGAGTCGATTGGGACAATTTAATGTCAGTCTGGATTGCAGATTATATTTAATCTTGTTACCTACCATAGTTGGAGTGGAGACAGACACGTATTTGGTTCTTTACGAAATTGTAGGAAACATGTAGGGGGTAATTTGTACTGACTGACTGTGCGTGTGCAGAGTGTTGAATACAGAAAAAAATGTTAGCTTAATTTTTAAATCTGTAAACCTTAGCTTTAACAGTCTTGCTCATAGCTGTCGCTAAAACAAATGCGGAATCTAGTTAAAAACATGAGCTAGTATCAAATAAACTCATGGTACAGGCCTAACACACACTGTTCTGCAGCGCCATCTTTTAAGTATGAAAATGAACGACCCGAACTCGGACCAATATCTTAATAGGTCACTGATTACATTTGCGAATTCGCTGCCGGCAGCTTTCTGCTGCTATGCCCAACTTCACACTGTACAACAGCTCCAAATTAAGTATGAATCCTGCGAATTCGGCCAAAATCTGGCCCTGAAATAAAATACTGACTTTAGTTCAGGTCACTGAAGACCTGTTCGAGCTCAACAAAAAAATGCCTGTCAATGAAACAAAAGTTGTAGGTGCAAAATTGGTCATAAATGTTTGACAAGCAAATGCAAAAATGTTTGACATAATCGATGTCATTGGGGACGTTCAAGTGTCTAATTTAGTAAGTCTGACAGCAGGCTGACTTGATGTACCTACCTACCTCAGTTTTAGATCGGTCACATGAATAGCTATTTCAGTTAACGTCTTTGGAGGGTTAGTCGACGAATCTAGTCAAGAAATTCGTGACAGAGTACTAACTTGACAATTCCCATATGTGGCTGACGTAGGAAAAGTGACATTCCCGACAAATCTAGTTTTTGCGTTCAGGTTACCTAGTCTAGACCAATCTATAAATCGATTCTATTTTTGAATATGCCCATTGAATTGCCTGCTCAAAAAACCAAATATATCAATCAAATCGAATAATTGACTTATGTCAAAATTGTAATCAAATTGAGGATGACAGTTGGATTTGTATTAAATGAATAAAAAGCCTACCATAGATAGGTATGGTGGACTTGCTAAAATTTGTTTCAAGATGGATGCTTTAATGGAATGTACTCTGCGGTCACAGCTCGCGCTATCTGTCAAATTTGTCACATATTTAATGACGTTCATAACGAAAAATAACTACTTACACCCAGGCGAGTTGGATATATTTTAACACGGTTCTTTTCATCATTATCACTCTGTTTATTAAGTTGCCTTTAATTTTCTGAGCTCAACGATTAGTTGTAAATATTTACACATAGATAGCACCTGTAAGTATATTAATCATCGACATCATTAACTTGAAAATTTTACAAAATATATATATGGGCAACACGAATGGAACATAATTGCGTCTAAAACTTTGTTTAACTTGTACAATGTACATGTCGAAATGATGTTATAAGTATAGGTACTTCCCTGCCACCAGACGATTAAGACCTCGTCTCTTAAAGAAGACTTCATGGTTAATAAATTCCCTTTATGAACAGTAACCTCATGATAAAAGCGCTTCAGCATTGCATCTACGGCAAGACATCGCATGACCTACTCCATTTAACCTTGAGCTCTTTTTCACCGGTGTAGGTTATTTTGTTTTGACATATAATTGAATCGCAACGTTATTTCGTTGTCATGCGATGTTCTTCGTTTGCCAAGTTTTATTTATCAGTGAATTTCGTGAACATTTAATAACAAAAGTCATGATTCATGCGTTCACTTCGGCGGATGTGACGCACAAACTGACACCTGAAAATTCTGTGTTTAACAACATCTGGGAAACAAAAGATTCCAATGTCTGGCATGATTGTTTACGTTATTCGTTTTGGGATTTTTAACGCATACGTGCTTAGTGTTGTGTATTGCTGTAGCGCAAGATGTGACATTTGATTACGGATGTCTTAATCAATTGGACCGAACGACGTGTTCTGCGAACAACTTTGAGACGTTTAGGCTATGTGCGGATGTTGCTGAGATAAATTCTTACATCCGACTGATTTGCATGACGCTGCATTCACTTCCGTGTCAAGAAGCTGTCAAATTTTACGACAGAAACGAATTGTGCGAATTCATTACTACGCCCTCTATCATTAGAAAATGTTTGATTCTTCAAAACAACTCTTGAAATCTGTCTCTTTCTCCATTTATCTAAAAAAAACAATTTCTTTGTTTTACGAAATTGGAAATTTTGGGACCCATACCTAAAATTGATTATCACAGTTTGACTGAAAATAGGTCCGTTCGTGTATAAAAATGTCAAATCTCTAAAATCGAGAGAGAAGTCTTAATTTCGAGAGAAGTAGGTACCTGAACAGTTTCCTTGCAAAAAGTTTAAGAAATGTCATTTTGACATTATTGTAAAATGCAGCATCTACAAAATAAGTTGGAATTGAATTTTTTAGCTAAATACCTATTATAAGCTTTCCATTTTTAATGCGCTGATATGTTCTAGGAGAACATTCAATTATAACTTGCTCCTCTGACTTAGTTGAAGACGAAAATAAATAGAGATTTCTTTGGCAAACTTTTGGGCTGGCACTGTCACGCTGTTAATTTTTTCAGTAAGTCGAAATTCGGCGAGTAGAAAATTACGAAAAAATTAAAAGATTAAAGATAAAAAGATAAAAGATAAATTAAATTACATTTTTTTAAATTTTCTCAGTACGTGGTCGCATTTGCACAGTTTCTTAGCAAATTTTAAATAATTTTACGTTTGCAAAAAAGTACCCGAACGAACCTTATAATTGTTAACATGTCAGGTTACGAAGTGTCATGTCAGCGCTGTCAACTGTCGCAATTTTTAATTTTTACAAAATAGAGTTCATATTCCTCTACATACTTTTCTTCGCTACCGATGTAGTTTTGGAGTTTTCAGGAAAACTTAGCCCTGTTGCGCACTTGACGCATTGCAGGTTCGTACCAAAGAAGAAAAATCCACCGTGAACCACTCTCTAAGGGGTAAGCCAATGGATAAACATTTTTATTGAAAAGTCTCATAGCCAGTACAAAGTACAAATAAAAAATATAAGTCTCAACTTTAAATTAACGGAAGCTCAAAAATGCGAAATTTTAATGGAAGATATAGCTACTAAAATTTTAAGTCGAAAATACAAATAATGTTTATTTTAAAAAAACATTTCAGGTAAATATATGAATAACTTCAAATGCTGAAAAGTATAACAAATAAAACGAGGTAGCACTAAATGGCAAATTACAGACCGAAATTATTATTTTTAACTGATTTCAAATATTGTCCAACTTATCGCATTTTACACTTCTTGTGTTAAGGTATTTCCTATATTGATTTCTATAAAATAATCAACGTGATAAGATGTATAATAAATTGTTTATGATAGACGATAGCGATATAATCGTACTTAATCTACAATTTGTTACAAAGAAATGCTTCACGAGAAATGTCAAATCAGTACAAACTGTCACTAAAAAAAATACCAAACAAATTCGAACAAATTGATTAAGTGGCATTGTGACAGATTCAAGAGAGACCCAATGATTTTGACAACCGCTGTTTTTTTTTTTTTTTGTTTACATATAACCATGATCCTTGAGATTCATCTAAAACTACAAGCACACACTAAAGACTTCTTGTTCTCGTAATTTTCCAATTAATAACAATTCCAAGACCGGAATGCGAATGGAATTGTTTAGGTACACACGACCGCGACGTATCGGTATGGACGCCTTTCGGTCGGCCGGTCGGTTGGTCGGTCGGTCGTATTGAGGTACTTTGACAATCTCAAGTGGCACTGTGAGGTCATTCAAAAAAACACAATTTATTATCAATTATACTGCCAAGCATGTTGTATAGGACATGAGGCCAATTCAGCGATGTCAATCATACAGTTTTGTGGTGGTTTTTTTTTTGTTTCTCTTTTGAAATAAGAATACAAATGGAAAATGGTTTGGAAAGGAAACACTTGTCTGATTTATCAGTGGGGAATATATAAATGAAAAATGAAAATAGTTTACGTATATCTGTTCGAATCGGTGTATCCATGAATTTTAAGTAATTTGATTTTGGTTTTATGATTGTACGAGAATCTAAATGGAAATCTACTTGACCTTATCCCAAATGCTCGGTTGTAGGTAGGTGGATATGTGGGATCGGGGGAATCCATTTTGAGTTGGGAATCAGTTTTTGAATGTTGCTTTCATAGGCAGTGGTGCCATTTTATCATTTCTTACGCTAAATCTAGCAAATTGCATGTGAGTATAAAAAAATATGCTATAAGCAATCTAGCATAATATTTTTTATTTTTAAAATCAAAACGCCATAAGACAATTTTATGTCTTGATGTGTAAGCATTCAATTAAATAAAATGAAATGAAATGAAATGAAAAGAACATATTTGTTTTTTCTTAATTTGGCATATTCCGCTGGAAAATTTCTATTAACACTGTTCATAGACTAGTCAGGTAACCGGGACAAGGTTCAATCCCCGATAAATAGATATGGAACTACAATTTAGTTTCTCAATCTTCCATCTTTTGCGAATTTCTAGCAAACATTTGAGAGTGCAACTCACCAGAGAAAGCTTCTCAAAATAGCCACTTAAATGCGACTTAAAAATGTGTGTCCCTTCGACTTGTGTCAAATTGCCGAATAAGTGTCTCAAGGACCACTTTCTGGTCCAACCATTATATTAAATATTTTTTATGTTAGCATTTTACTGTGTTTTCACTGCGTCAAATATCGGTCCATTCTTACTCACTTATTTGCGATTTGTCTCACTGCCGAATGAGTAGATTTAGATTTCCGTAAAATTCAAGTAGAAGTGGCGTCAAGTTCAGCTGGACTATCTATCTTCTCGAAATGAACGAAATAGATACAAAGTTGAGTGGACCTCTGGTATTTTGCCATTATTAATAATGTTATCTCTGACAGATCGGACAGATCAAGTATCCACTCTTTAATCAAGCCTGTTATTGAATTTTTCGTGGTCATTCTTACATTTGTTCAACCTCTTCTCATGTGGCTGGTCCAGCTGGCGGCGATGACTGTTTTTTGGTTTTCCTTTCCAACAGATTTGCTTTTATTTTGTTCGCCAAAATATTGCTTCTCTCCTTCGTTGATACATTGTTATTGGTTTAATTAACAGCACGACACCTTCTGTCTGTTGGGCATCTACATCCACACACCATACACCACTTAAATGTATCTTTTCCATAGAGCTGCACTCGACATGTTTTGATATGACCTCCTTTGGCATTGCGAGATAATTTCTTTGAACTGAATGTATCCCAGGGTTTAAGTATTTTGTTTTCTCCTTTTGATTATTATTAAACAGAGATTCATTCAACTGATAGACAGATCAATCGTATGCAGATACAGAGGAAATTTAACCGCACAAGTGCATATAGATACGAGTGTATTACCAAACAGGGATCATATACCGCCGACACCAGCTGTTGGTTAGAAGCTGTACTGTGGTATTAATTTGTAGTGTGTATCTGTAGTCAATGCCTTGTGGTTAGCTACTGGAATTACTGAAATTAGCACTGACATCGTATCGATAGCAATCACTTCCTTCGATATATGAAGACGTGTACGGTGTATGCAATTACAAGAGAAAATTGGAAATAATCCGAAATTAAAGTGACCACAGAAGAGTGTTTAATCATCAATCGGCTTTGTTGGTTAAGTGCTGGGAAATTGGTGCAGTGGTGTACTGAAGATGCAAGACGATTATTTATTAAGAACGCTGTACTTTGGAAAGTACAGCAAGAAGTGACATATGCATCAAAGAGTTCTCATGCTGTCATCATTGAAAATTTGATGATAAAAAAAGTGACGATAAATCAAAAATGTTTCCTCTTAACTTGGGTCCCTCTAATTTTTCTTTCAGTTATGTTTTCCCAACAGTTTAGTTGGGATAAAGAAAATGGGAGCTAAATGTCCGCCTTGAGGAATACCAAAGATGCATATTAGGATAATGGAACGAGCACGATTAGTCGAAAATTGATGGCAAAGGCCTTCAAGAAATGGCTTAAGATCTGCAAGTCTCTTCCACGCAAACCTCTTCACCTCATCAAAATTGTTTGGCAGTTTTTAATGACAAAAGTCAACTCCCAAGTAGGTATACTACCTACTACAAAATTCGAGTGTAACAAACTACAGCAAAAACAAAAATCTCCCCGAATGGTGAGTTGCGACTTGCGAGCATAAACCATTCGGACAGCTTTTTGAATATTTCGCAGCTAATTAAAATTTAAATCGTAGAGTCACGTTTTCGCTTCAAGGGTCTTTCCCCGATAGGGTTGTAATTAGTAATCGCACGTGTGGCGTCGTTTGCTATTGTCCGGACACGAGTACGCCACCCGTTCCATTATGGACATGCCCACCATCGATGTGCTTCACAAGTCAATAAACTATAATGAACATCGTTCTTCATCAGTTGTTCGGTACGGTAACTATATACAGAGCAAGCAGACACATGCACGGTTTAAAAGACTTAGTAAGAGCCGTGTAATTAATGGATCTTAACAATCCGCACGGCTATGCCGGTTGCCGGTCTGACTGAGTTGCCAACGACCGACGTCTGTAATTCAACTCAATATTCAAATCACCCACATGACTATGGAGAGTTGCAGCCCAAGCACAAAAGGGTTCTTATAAAATGAATCAAATTAAACAGCAAACAAATAAAATAAACAAATAAAAGCTTCTCACGATTTTATTGTCGAAGAACAAAAGTGTCAGTGGAAGTGATTGAATGAGAGATGTTGGTGCCATACTAGCATGATATTTATATCCGAACACATTGCTTATTCATAAAAGTTGTCCCGTTGAAGTAAAAGCGCTCGCATCTCACCTTGATTAAGTAATCATATTAAGGGGGTGTGCTCACTTGATGTACGGCTGAAATGTGCTGTTTGCTATGGACTCAGACTCAGACTCAGTTAACTCGTCGAATGGTTTAACTATAAGACTGTGGGTGTGTGTCATTTCGTTGGGATATTCTCTCAATCGCAAAATAATTGTGACACACTTTAAATAAATACGGTCGATTCGATTGAATATTGTGTTTGTTATAATACAACTCAGCACATTCCCAAAAAGTGCTGCCAATATTCGATTATTTATACTCAGTGGGTTCTCTCAAAAAATGGTAGCGGAATATTTGAATATTTAACTTTCAAACAGAGAGAACTTATTTACGCGAAATAATTTATAAATAATAGGTTCGTTCGGGTACTTTTTTGCAAAAGTCAAATTATTTAAAATTTGCTAAGAAACTGTGCGAATGCGACCACGCACTGAGAAAATTTAAGAAAATTATGGAGAAATCCATTTCTCCTCTTTTAATTTTTTCGTAATTTTCTACTCGCCGAATTTCGACTTACTGAAAAATTGACACTTGACAGACAGCTCAAAAGTTTGACATAGAAAGCTCTATTTATTTTCGTCTTCAACGATGTCAGCGGAACAAGTTACCTATAATTGAATGTTCTCCTAGAACATATCAGCGCATTCAAAATGGAAAATTTAATAGGTATTTAACTTGTGAAAAATTCAATTCCAACTTATTTTGTAGATGCTGAATTTACTATAATGTCAAAATGACATTTCTTAAAATCTAAATGAAAAGAAAACCTGTCAGGTACTTGTCTTGAAGTTGAGAGACTTCTCTCTTGATTTTAAAGATTTGACATTTTTCTATGATGAAAGTACACGAACGGACCTAATATTAAAATAACATTTTGAAGAGAGATGTGGCTGCCCTCGTTGATGGAGATTGACTGCGTTCAAAGAGAAATTCTACTTCTTTGAAAATTTTTCCTATGCGATAATTTTTATGTCTCCTGCAAGCGCAAAACAAAAATGCACTCAAATTCGTAGTAGAATATCCATTTTATAGCAGAATATTAAAAGTACGTGTTATGCAAACTCAGAGATCGGATCCCTGATATGACTAAACCTTTTATGAAAGGTTCTCTTCTGAAATAAAATAGAGTAAACGCCTCTAACGATTCTCAAAGTTAAAAAGTTAACACACTTTGCTTCGTAAAAATAAATTAAACAGTGCTCTACATTTGAACTAACATTTCATTTCAAGTTCCTACCACCGTTTGAAATAATTAAGCGACTTGAAGTAGTTCAAAGATATAAGCGTAGTTTTGAGTAAGTTTGCCGTTCTCATAGTCTTTGGTTTTTGTCTGACCTTTGTGGAAATTTTAATTTCTTGCTTTCTTTGCCACCTAGGACAGACACAGACAGTCTTGTCCATGATCCTGTGTATCTTGATCGACTAAAACTCTTACAAATGTTTCTTGTAAAACGCCTAGAAGTTGAGTAAAAAATCTTTCGGAAATCAGCTTTTAGTTATTTAAATAAATAGCCCTGATGTTGGTGAAGCCCGCGGTCCACACCGTAATAAACACATGGTCACACCAATTCCCGAACGATTTTGCTTCTCACTGTGTATAACTATACAATTCGCCATAACCAATATCCAAAGTCAACGAAATCTTTGTTCACACTGTTGTCGCGTAGTCCTTACTACTTCCCACTCCCACACACTGCTCTTAAATCCTGGGGTTGAATTACCGCATCCGTGATCAAGTAATACGTGACTGAATTTGTTATTGTTTTACTTGTAAAATCCACAAAATCCACAGTGACGTATGCAGTAATTCGGCCCCTGGTTCTTGGATGTTAGCATAAGCCAAAATTTGTTGTCACAGTTCAAATTCTTAAACTAATTTTAAAAATCTATTAGGGCCCTAAATTCAGTAAAAAGTTCACAAAACAAAAGTGCCTCAAGTGACCCGCTGTCACTTTTCTCAAACGGAACCATATCGTGAACTACCAAAAACTGTTTTATGACCCACTTCCTTCCATGAGGGCTATTTACTTCCGTTTACCAACTATTTTCAAATCTCCAACCGCCGCTAAGGTTGCAATCATAAATTTTCTACAATTCAACTCTGACTGACAGGTAGACAAAATGAACTTCACACAAAAACAAAGTGAGGTTCACCTTCAGAACCGTAATAATTCATCCCGTCAATTGCGGCTTAATAACAGAAAAACAACGAATTCCATCGAGTGACTTTGGTGGCTCTGCACTGACAGTAAACATTTTTTTGTTCTTATCAGCACATCAACTTTCTGTCGAACGTAGGTAGAAATTTTATCGCTTATCTCAAAGTCTGTGTGTCGTCGGTACGGTGTACCTAGAAACAGGTGGATTTAATTATTTTGTTATTTTCCACGCACACGCTAAAACAAAGCAAACAAACTCATTTCAGTTTGCGCGCTCATACCTACTATCTGCAGTTAGTTGCTGTTTCTTTTCGAGCCGATGACTCTTTCTTTATTTTGCATCTGTGTGCTAATTTAGTTGTTTGGCTGTGATACTTTTCGGGCTGCAAATTGCTTATGCAAATTGTGCGCGCCGAATGAATTCGATCTAATTAAATCGAAATTCAATGAATCATTCATTTCCGTTGCGATTCGGATTGCAAAACGTATGTGCAAGACGATCTCTTTGGGAGCGTGAAACACGCAACATGATCGCGCAGTAAATTGCAGCAGTCTCACCTCGCCAGATGGTTGCAGCTTGCAAAGTCAGTATGCAGACACACACATCCGGGTGTCATCGTCGCCGTCCATCTTGAGTGCAGTGCAAAGAGATTTGCAGACATTCCAGATGAAATCCATTTACGTGTTGTATGCATGCCAGCAACACAAAATCACCGCCGCCGTGCTCTTGAACTGTCAAAGTCAGGCCTTACATGTATGCAACATCACTCTAATTAACCCATTGTGAGTGCATCTATCTGTCAGCTGCACCATTATTTCGTCTCAAAGATATACTCAATCAAATTCTCAAACAAGTGCAATTATCCGCGTTTCACATGCAGATTTACAATGGCTAACAAATTATATTGTGTGTGACACTTCATTGCCTTTTTGCCTTTTATGTGCAACGGTGTTTGTATCGTTGGTGGGGTTTGGTGTTTTTTTTTTTTTTTTTGTTGAGAAAAAGTCACGTCCGTCGAATTTATTCCATTCATGACCTGACCATGACGTATGAATTATGAATTTCAGCATGTGTATGAGAGAGGGAAAGGAACACAAATGAGTCCTTAGCACATAGCGTTAAAAGATATTCAGTGGGAGAGCTGACAAAAATACCCGTATCGAATTACTAGGATTATAAATTTGTCGGGGGTGTTCTATGTTTTGAAAATGAAAATGTATACACGAGTTCTATAACTCTGTTAAAATGTCAGACGAAACAATTCTACCTGTTTTTGGTGGTTTTTGTGACTCCTCAGAGCTGTGTTTGTATTTCGTTCCTTCAAAAAATGTCTTCTTAGTACAAACTCCCCAGTAGAAAAAAAGGCAGCATACGGGCTGACAGTTTTAATAAGTGCAAAACAGCGTTGAAGCTCAGGACCCTTGGACCATAGTTAATTCTTAAAATCAGGGCCGTCTTCAACCTATTGGAGGCCCTGGGCGTATTAGGATAATGGGGCCCTTATGACATTGACAGAACACTATTTTGTTAGAATAGACGAAGGAAGTAGATAAACAAATATTTATTTGTATTAACAATCAAAAGAAACGAATAGATAAATGGGCTGGGGTCGAAATTCTGGCGAGAACAAAATTGTTTTTTTCAAAATTCTGCTTTCAAAATTCTGTTTCACAAAATTCTGCAAATTTTGTATGTAAAACATTCTACCTACCTACTCACTTGTTATAGAAGAAGAGGTAATAGGAGTTTTGTTATTGGTTTTAAGTTTGCTCTCATGGTTTAGACAAATATTCTGTTAGTTTAATGAATGTCCCGCACATGGTACAAAGGTGGCAAATTCACATTTCTCCTTGATTCTTGCTTGTAGACCAGTATACTTTCCCGACATATTTGAAGCACTGTCGTAGCTTTGTCCTCTGCAATCTTTTATGGGAATATCATGGCTATCTAAGCAATTCAAGATGGTTTCCGCTAAATACCCAGATTCATGCTCTATAATAGGTATAAATTTCAGAAACCTTTCAACAGGACACTGCCATTCACGTATCGAATTATAAAAGTAAGCTAGTGTTAGCTAATGGAAAAATATTTTGCTATTTTAACCTCATTTATAGTTTTTTTTAGAACCTGTTTTCCCATTACCTCTATAAACGGTACACGGTATATTCGCTGATAAATAAGAAATGTTACCTTTTACAGGATTCCCAAATTTTTGAAAGAATGGATCGAATTCACTCAATAATTCCACACATCCCAAATAATTTTCATTATTAGGAGATCCTAGGATGCCATTGTCACCGCGAAACGAAAGCCCTCTCGATATACCAACAATTTTATAACAGCTACGATTCGTTTAAGTACATTTCTCCAATAATCCACTTCTTTTTTATGTTGAGATAATAAGTCAATATCTAATCTACCAACCGCCTTACTTCGTGCTAGATAACTCATCATAGATTGCCTATGTGCTGGGCTATTTTCGTGTGCTAAAATTATGTGATTAATGTGCTTCCATCATTACATCCACTCGAAGAGCATAGATTTACATCAGAAGGGTTAAACAATGAGCATGAAAAACAAAATACAGACTTTATGGATGGCGAGTACAACAACCATTTTCTTTCGACGCTTTCATTGTTCTTCAATTTGCGAATAAATAATGTTTTTTTGAAATACCTAGTTATTGATTTATTACCATATTTGTAGGTTCTGGATGTATCGGAAAAGTCAGAATCTTTATTTTGAAAATTTGCAGATCCCTTACGAATCAATATTTCGCGATTTAGGTTCGATTTCTTCGAATTATAAAAGTTTTTTGGTAATAAATATTGATTATCGTCAGGTGATCTGACAGGAACTATGGACATTGTATTTGATCTGAGGGGGCCCCTATCGAACGCGGGGCCCTGGGGCCCAAAGTGCCCACTGGGAAAGAGGGGTCTGCTTAAAATGGCCCCTTTTTCAGTTGAAGTAAGACTGTATTCAGTTGAAGTAAGACTGTATTCTGAACGAAAAAGAATGCATTTTATGTGGTGGCCCATTTTTTCGACTCGGTCCCCTTTTCAGTCCCCTTTCTGACAATTTTCAGCGACAGCACTGGTGTAAAAGTCAGTAATGGATAATTTGCGGATTTTCTAAAGGGTTCAAAACAGAAGGTATCCATAAACTTTTCTTTGTTTATATGCTAATAAAATGGCAACGATTGTGTAATAAACCTTTCCAGCGAACACACGTTATGCCTACTGCTACTGCCGCAAACTGTCCGAAGCATACAAAAAATAGTTACTTATCAACTGTCAGAAATAATTCGCTATTTCTTTCGTGAATTAATTCTGGCAGTTAATAAGTATGTGAATATTTTTGACTGCTGTGTTAATATAGCTTTTTTCGCTTTAATATCAATATGTTGCCAATTGCACTCGTTGTAAATTTGTTGACTATATTGGAAGTGGCTTCCCACAAATTTGACACTTCTTTCTTGGAGTTCTTCACGTGTCTACAGCCTTTCTTTTTACTACCATTCGTTTGCGTGTTTTCTTTTTTATTTTTGACATCAATGGCTATTCTACAAAGTTTTATTATTGTTCTGACAAATTTTTCATGTGAAATGCGTTACATACCCATTTTCTCTGTCAAAAAATTGAATTCTTCAAGCTGTTAGTTAATGTTAAATGTACAAAATTATGACATTGTTATTTGGTGGCGTTTAAGAACCATGAAATAAAATACCCGTATTAATAGAATCTGCGTAAAACGTATCAACTGGTTGCCAACAAACTATTGTCTTTTGTCTACAATTATTGATTAATACTATGGGAATAATAAATCATTATTACGATCTTTGATTTCCATCTTTGGTTTTGGTTAAAAATATAATATTTAACATTTAAGTTCATATCTGTCACTTTACTATTATCAATGACTTGTAGAGTAGCTCAATTGTCAAATAAGGAAAATGGAAAATCAAGTGACAGCTTGAAAGCTTGTACAAAAACAAAAAGCTGATTTTCCATGACAGCGGCATTGTCTTGTCAAAAGATTATTTTTCATTATTGAGTGGAAAATACTGCAAAAAGTGTTACAAACTTGCGATTAACGGTTTGTCAAACGTATTTGTAAAGCCTGCAAAGTTTAGAGTAAAAGATATGTAAGCAAAACGCTGCTCTGGCAATATAATACCAGGTTTGTTTTGGTACAGATTTTTGTGCTAAAATAGTCCATCTGTGAAAGAATGAGCTTCACGAAATATTCTTTACTGAATCGCCTGTCAAAATCGGCTATGAAATATTGCCACAATTGTTAATCGTGGGTTTTTGATAGTTTTTTTTTCGGGACATTTTAAAAATATGCTAAAAACATTTCCTGGATGGAAATATAATATTATGGCAGATAGATGTCAATGATTTCGCATATGTCGCGCTTGACATTTCTTATGAAATAAGGCTCTAAAAGTCAACCAACAATGTACATCGAAAATATGGAAAACTCTATTCAGAAAACTGTCACCCCGTTTGAAAGACTACACTCGCAATTAATTTGCAAGTTGATTGTTATGACAGAAGACTAAAATGGCGGCACAACAAAATACAAATATTTGAGCGCTTTCTTTAAACGTCTCTTAGTAAGCAAATCTTATTATATAGAGTTTCTTATTTCCAAGCCCCCTTTTATGTGAGCCCAATCATATGAAACGCGTATAATTACATGCTATTGGTAATGAAAGCAATTTCATAATTGCTGTAACCTTTGGCATACTGGAAGAGGAGTGTAATTTATTTAGTCACATATATACAAACAATTTTAAATGCGCAACATTCGATATGCCTAATGGTTTTGGCTTAGTTATGCAACTGTGTTAGGTTCAATTAAATGAGTTCAGTTCATTTCTTTTGTTCATTTTAATTGCAAATGTTGTTCAAGTAGCTAAAGTGTTTATAAGAAGTTGATGGAATAATGAGAACGCAACCCAGATTTTAAGTTTATATTCAGTTTGGACTTTGAAACTATACAAATAGTAGCTTGATTGGCGATCATACATAAAAATGAGGCGCTGTCTATTTATAGAGCATTTATTTTTTAGGTGTCTCTAAATTTAGGTGCAGTTGATGTAAATTTGATGCAGACATATTTCCAGTTTTGAATAATTACAGATTTATTATAATTAGGCCGAGATAGATCTCCTGCCGAGAAATCCAATCTCTGTAATTTTTCTAAGCACAATTCTAACCACTTTCATCTTTAGTCTGCCTGTCTCATCGACCCACTTAAGCCGGCTGTAAATCCCAATCGATAATTAAAACATTTATGTGGGTGTTACCAACAGTTTTTCCAAAAGAAATATACCAAAAAAAAAAATGTAATAATTTCAATAATCGTGTGAACTTTCCACCCACTCGCACTTCAAACAAGACTTCAAGTCGAAACACCCCAACTTATTTATCAATTAGCTACATAATCCATCACATGAGATCGATTTGAACATGCCCCGACTGTAAAAGCGTGGGTTGCTCCATCCAGCCAGGCACTCAACGCACTGCATGTGAGAGGAATTATTACTTCAGGAGAATTCTCCTCATCCAAAAGATACCGTCGACTATTAGTCATAACAGCTCATCGAGGGGATTCCGTATCAAAGGTGAACTCTGAACACTGAAGTGTGCGTGCCATTCAAATGTCTATTTCATCGGAAGTTGGAGTTCTCGCAGTGAAGACGAAGAGTGTGTCTTTTATGAGTCGCTGCATTCCAATCGAAATAGTCATTGAAAATCTTTTACCCAATGAAGAAGAAGGAAAGTCCATGAGATATTCTTTGAGTTTAGTAAGATGAGCGGTTCAATCAATCGCAGATCAGTAGCTCTTGATGACATCGTGAGAAGGCACTTAGCACTGATTTCGAATGTGAATGTGTAGGTATTCTGACGTGTTCTTGAGATTGATGGGCTAAATTTTAAGTTCAAATAAGAATTGTTGACTCTCATCTCTTGTTAATTGACGTAAAAACCGTTCTCGTTCTGAGTTTATTTGTTTGAATGTTCAAACTTCTCAATTTGGGAGATATAGTACTGAAAGATCGGAAGGGGAACGGTGAAAACGGAACGGACTGGAAGATAACTCAATTATGGATGATACGCATGGAGAATCTGTATCTGTACGTGTCGTGCATGACATATGGAATTTAGAGCAACTGTATCTACGTCAATGTCATGTTTGGCTTCGAAAATTGAGAAAGTTGGACAATTTTGAGAATTTAAACATTTCCATCATTTTCAAAGTCCTCATAAATCTTCGCTAGATGTTTGCATTTCGTTCCCTCGCATGGATTACGGCAAATCGCCGGCGCTTCCTCGATTGACATTCGAAACGATTTTATCGCCTACGATTCTCAGATAAACAACCGGCGAATGAAATCCTCATCCGCGAACTCGAGGCGAACTAAATGCGAGACCCAAAGTGGGTTACTGAATGTTACTGCTAAAAATTATTGAATTGGCTTCGAAAATTTAGAAAGGTGGACAATTTTGAGAATTTAAACATTTCCATTATTTTCAAAGTCCTCATAAATCTTCGCTAGATGTTTGCATTTCGTTCCCTCGCATGGAATGTGGCAAATCGCCGACAATTCTTCGATTGACATTCGACTTGATTTCATCCATTTCCCATGATTCGATTTTATCGCCTGCGATTCTCAGACAAATACTAGGCGAATGAAATCCTCATCCGCGAACTCGAGGCGAATTAAATGCGAGTCCCCAAAGTGGGTTACTGAATGTTACTGCTAAAAATTATTGAATTGCTCAGTTCACTTAATTTTCTTGCAAATCTTAAAAAAAACATCTCGCTGTGAATATAATTACTTCAGCAAAACTTATTTTATCCGGCAGTTATATTTTTTATGGCCGGCTATCTTTCTTTTTTCTTAATTTAAGTGTTTTTAAGACACAATTATGACCTCTACAAGTTAATCTCAACGCAAACATCAGGCCCTGTTCACTTCGAATTTCATCTTTTGCTTGTACCTTCAATTTCATCAGAGTTTGTAATTATTCTACCTACCACAGCGACCTCAAACTGTGTAACGTCGATATGTTTCATAAAAAAACATAAAGCAGTCTGGTCACACTTGCAGTCTATCAAACACAAAATGCAAAAACAACAACCGCGTGTAGTTCCGACATAAAACTGCGTAATACTCGTAAAATTTCGTTTTCGACAACTCAGCTCATTTCGACACAATAATTTCCAAATCTAAGCACAAAGCGCACTGCACACGCACATCGGTCATCATTGTCGTCGTCACTGTCTAAACTCCGGCCATCTGTCAGCTTCAATGAAGAATCCATATCGTACGGTACCTATCTGTTGGAGTCGCATCTTTTTGATGTGACGACGACAACGCTGGCGACTATGAACAAATGGAAATGGATGTATCTGGCGCGACGCGATAGAAGGACAAATAAATAGCATTGAACGCGTCGCGTCAATAAACCTGATGTTCATCTCTCAAGATAAAGTCAGCATATATACCGTTGCACGTATGTGTCAAGCATGTGTGTGGTCTTCGCCAGAGGAGTACACTCTGGCGACAACCAGTTTTATTGCAAAAATCGAAACGAACAAAATGCGAAATATTCACATTTGTTTGACACATGTGACAAACTGACAGTTTGCCATAGATACGTCCCTAATTCATCGAACTCGCAGTGTAAACAGGCAAAATGATTGTTTACGCAAATGTTTGTCTGTGCCTCCATTCAACTGAAAAACTATTATCAAAGGGTAGACGCAGATTATGCTGATATTCGAGTTGAAAAGTGAATATATTTCCCCTTTCCGGGCATTAAAAATGTGAACACAAATACCCAACGTGAACTTTTGCAAGGAAAAATTGTTGATTATGAACATGCGAGTGCTAACAAGATCGACATATTATTTGACTTTATTTGGCACAGAATTCAAGATGTCAGATTAGATAAAAGCGTCACAATCACCAGCTTATTGTCATGATTGGCATTTTGCTATTTGAAAGATAAGATTAGAAGTAGCTAAATGAAAACGCGTAGGTAACTACTTCAGTTATCGATGTTTGATATACCACTCTTTCTGGTTCAGTGGAAAAAAGATTGTGTTTGCTATTTCTGTCTACGAAAATAAGCAAATAAACAAGAAAATAATATTTTATTGAAGGACATTTGTGTGTGAAATGGTTAATTTTTGGCCTTGGGGTGGTTTATCGATTCAACGATTTACTGCAGCAAATTCGTGCTCACAATGAACTGTCGTACATTTTAGTGTGTATTGTATTTTGGCAACTAACTATTTATTGACTTCGCATGGTTGTGTACCTTGTCATGTGCACCTAGAGACAAATGGGTTAAGTTTGAACTCTCTGACGCAAATTGTAATAGTTTTTATTGATCCACATTGACGTGACTCGTTTTCTAGTTGATGTGTTGGAGAATTCTCTTTGACTTTGTAAATATCTTGGAACGATATACGTCATATAGAGCATATTTAATTTATGATAGATTTTTTAAGCGCATATAAATTTGCGACACAATTTTCAACTATTCGTGTGTCGACGTCAATGATTTGATTGTTAAGGCATGCAAAGGGGCTTACTCTTATCCGCTCAGCACATAAAATAAAACAAGTAACTTCGTATTATTTCATTTTATCCATGTGCGTATACGATTTTAATATTTCCTAACCCATAGCGCACAGCATTTCTGATTATTGGCCCATGTGTGCTATTGCCAATCGATCAAGCTCTTGACATAAATAAAGCTGTCAATTTGCAATGCTTTCATACTCCGAAATTATTTGACATATTACAGATGAAAGCAAAGCGCACACGCTTGGTTTTGAGTATTTTTTTAGCGTCGAATAGTTCTTAAAGTATGTTAATTGGCTTCTTATTGCTGAATAACATTTATAACATTTTTTTATAGGTAAGTGAAATCGTGTTTCCAATAATAAAAAAGCATTCGAAAAACAAACTTAGTTGTGTGCGCAATGTCTAAAACATTAGCGCACACACTGTGCGAATTGTAGGAAAGTTTGGAATGCACTTTCTTTATTAGTCCTTTCTGTTTCTGTGATAATATCGAACCATATTTACATGTGCGGCAAGAAGTAGGACTAATTTTGTGTGCGTTATATGGCACGCTCTTCCGTAAGGTGTGCGTTTTCGTTTATTCCTCCAATAAATACGTTCCTTAACAAGCAAGTGTAACTTAACCTGTTCAAACATCTAACCGGCCCTATCTATGGATGTGCAAACCTTCTCTGCACCTCAAATTGAATGGCAATTTTTTTTCTTCATAACATTTAACAGTGTCCATTGCCGAAAGGCAATTTGGTTACCAACAACTTTCGAAAAACCTCAGGAATCGGGGGCTAAATGTTTACATATCTAATATCTATACATGACCTCAAGAAATAAAACCACAAACATAAGCAAGACAAATGCTATATGGATTCAATTTAGAGTAAATTTGGCCTCGTTTCGCATAGTACTTTGAAGTTACCTTCTGAATAAGTCTCATTATAGAACCGAAACTCCAATTCTCTTCTAATTGTCAGTCGAAACAATGTTCCCTGATTAACAGCGATGGCATACTTGAATTTCAAGTTCTCATCTAAACAACAATACGAGTATCTGTATCTATACTTATCTTTCAAGTGTGGGGAGGTTCTGGTAGATATGCCACTGGCATGTAAGCTCAATAAACCCCAAAGTTCGTGTACACTACACGCCAACACCATTTTTTGTGTATGTATACGACCACCAAAGGGCATTAACAAACATTATTCTGCGAATCATTTTATCCACTTTGCGCAAAAAGATAAAATGTGTAGTTGTTGTTGCTTATTTTTAATTGCGTTTGCTCACACTCAATGTGGGTATCTAGAACGTGTTTTTATTAATAAAAGCCACAAACAGAAAAACCGCCACCAACCAAACTGGTTTCTATTTAATTAATGGTTCAGATTCGTTGGATGACTTAATGTTAATTTTCACTCAAAATCGATTGCGAATTTTTAGAGAATTTTCCTAAAAATAACATTTAATCTGTATTCTTTGTGGCACATCCGTTAGAGTTGGGTTTTGAAAATTATGAAAGCGCCAAGCCGACCGTCATTTTCTAGTGAAATGTAAATACATCATAATTATATGTTTGCTCATACGAGTGACTGTGACTGTGATGTATGCATGGAACTGTGAAAAGCACACACAACGAACAGCCCTTTCTTCTCTTCGGAAACCACCAATGCGTCGATAATAGAAAATTCAAATAGAAAACTGTCCAAGTCAATGTTGAGCAGTAGAGGTGAACAGAAAAAAAAAGCACAAAACAATGAGCAATAATAATGTGTTCTGTTTTTGGTAAAATTGTTAGTCAACGGGGCAAACAGTATCCATGGGTTAGGCACACTTGAAGGCTATTTTTCGGCTTAGATAAAATACATAGATATCGAGATGTAGACGGTTATCGAAAAAATCTCTTTTGTATCAAACAAATGATTACACAAGTTGGTTGGTGGTTTTCTGTTTTGTGGATTGTAAACTTGTTTTTTAGAGGGACATTTAGGCTTGAAAGCCACACATAAATGCCAATTATGATTAGGATTCACTTAGGAACCAGCAGCTGCGACACTTTCGAAATTCTCTAGACCTTGATATGCAGGAGCTTACGCCCAATCAACGTTATCCATGAACCATACTTATTTTTGTTTTACATGGTGCAAAATTATGAACACACACCCAATTACGCACGGTAATGCTTCGCTTACGAATGTGGCTTTCATTTTTACGTGTGCGGTATTACAAAAATAAATAACATGCATAAACCTTGTTCGCGCAATGAAAGCAATGTAATTCACGAAGTTTGTTGATAAGTTTCAGTCTTATGGTCAACATAAAAGTTAGCGCACATTAATGTGCGCAACGCAAAATCTTCATTGTACTGCTTGGTACACTGAAGTGGCTTTCATTTGCACATGTGCGCTTTAACAAAAAAGAAATTCATAACTCCTTTTGCACAATGAAGGCTGCCACATATATTTTTTTTGGAAAGTAAAAACTGTTCAGTAATTGGGTATATTTCAGATGGTCATCCTCGTTGCTCCCCAAACTGCGGTCTTTACCAATATTTTTACCCGTGTACTCGTGCGTGTCACGCTCTATTATTAACTAACAAGTGCCTACATCCACGACTAATTTAAAAAAATGTTGTCTGTCAAAACTTCGCCATAATAATTGTGATAAATTTCTATAAATTTACAACTTTACTTAAATGTTCGAACTTGTGCTGTTCATTTGTTGGTATTGAAATAATTACAAAATGACTTGTATTTGTTTATTGCTTGACTATACACTATGTGATATCATAGTTATTTTTATTACTAAGGAATCTGCCATTAACCTTGCACAAGATTGCATCATTTTTGTTATTTGCCCAGTTTTCAGCGCGCCGAAAAGCGATCCACTATTAAGAGAATTCACAAATTAACGCCCGTAGCCATGAGATTATCTCTACCTCTATAAAAGAGAACACATTTTTCTGTTTGTCCGCGAAGAGGGAGTAGGTTCGTAACGAAACCTCAACAATATATATATTAATCGATTTGTTGTGAGTAGCGGTATTACATAGGATGGTTTTTAGTATCCTAAAGTCCGTTATTGGTCCTTCAAACCCATTTTATATGAGTTTTTAACTAAAAAAGACCATTTTTTATGGTTTAAACATATATTACTACGAAATGGCCAAACAAATTTGAATATGAATTTATTCTTCGGTTAGTACACTTCCCGGTGAAGAGATTGATGTATCAATCATTATTCTCTGAATTGTATAACAGAAGTTATAAGCAAAAATGTAATTATTTGAGACTTACATATTTCACAGATATGCGTAGGTCATTGCAATCAACAGCCTACCAGTGGAGTGCGGACAGCGTTGCCAACCAATTTTGACGAAAAAAAAGCCTAACTTGAAAAAAAAGATGCCTTTTTCAATAAAATAGTGCATAAAATATTTTTTTATGTAAATTGGAACAATAAATCAAAAATTAAACACAAATATAAAAAAAATAACAAAAACTTTTTTTTTCGTTTGGAAACACATTCTTTAAGACCGAGCACCGAGATCTTCTTTTTGCCAAGATTTTTTAAGAATATTTAAAAAAATAAAAAGTCAGTTTAGGTACGTTGAATTAAAAAAAATATATACATATATTTGAAATAAAAAAAAGATGCCTTTTTGGAAATAAAAAAGCCTTAAAGCCTTACCTAATGAAATAATGCCTAAAAGGCATGAAAAATCATAGGTTGCCATCGTTGTGCGGACACGTTTATCAATTTTTTTTTTTTTCTTCTCTCTTCTTTCTTTGTGCTAGAGACTAGACTACTAGCTATTGTGTAGGTATAGTGTGAGTGTCTGGTTAATATTTTTTTAGTTTTTTGAAGTTATTACTTCTTTAGCGTTGGGCACTTTATGGGAAGAAATTAATGAATTCGTGTTACCTTTAAAACGACACCGCGTCATCGTCACCGAGAAACCGACACCCGATAGGTGGCGCTGTTGTCGATTTTCTGAGAAACTCAACCGATCTCAATGAAACTTTGTATGTGTGCATGTTTGTATGCAGCTAGAAAGATAGGATAGTTTTGGACCCGATAGGTGGCGCTGTTGTCGATTTTTTTGAGAAACTCAACCGATCTTAATGAGACTTTGTATGTGTGCATGTTTGTATGCAGCTAGAAAGATATCATAGTTTTGGACCCGATAGGTGGCGCTGTTGTCGATTTTTTTGAGAAACTCAACCGATCTCAATGAAACTTTGTATGTGTGCATGTTTGCATGCAGCTAGAAAGATATCATAGTTTTGGACCCGATAGGTGGCGCTGTTGTCGATTTTTTTGAGAAACTCAACCGATCTGAATGAAACTTTGTATGTGTGCATGTTTGTATGCAGCTAGAAAGATAGGTTAGTTTTGGACCCGATAGGTGGCGCTGTTGTCGATTTTTTTTTGAACACAACCGATCTCAATGAAACTTTGTATGTGTGCATGTTTGTATGCAGCTAGAAAGATAGGATAGTTTTGGACCCGATAGGTGGCGCTGTTGTCGATTTTTTTGAGAAACACAACCGATCTCAATGAAACTTTGTATGTGTGCATGTTTGTATGCAGCTAGAAAGATAGGATAGTTTTGGACCCGATAGGTGGCGCTGTTGTCGATTTTTTTGAGAAACTCAACCGATCTTAATGAGACTTTGTATGTGTGCATGTTTGTATGCAGCTAGAAAGATATCATAGTTTTGGACCCGATAGGTGGCGCTGTTGTCGATTTTTTTGAGAAACTCAACCGATCTCAATGAAACTTTGTATGTGTGCATGTTTGCATGCATCTAGAAAGATATCATAGTTTTGGACCCGATAGGTGGCGCTGTTGTCGATTTTTTTGAGAAACTCAACCGATCTGAATGAAACTTTGTATGTGTGCATGTTTGTATGCAGCTAGAAAGATAGGTTAGTTTTGGACCCGATAGGTGGCGCTGTTGTCGATTTTTTTTTGAACACAACCGATCTCAATGAAACTTTGTATGTGTGCATGTTTGTATGCAGCTAGAAAGATAGGATAGTTTTGGACCCGATAGGTGGCGCTGTTGTCGATTTTTTTGAGAAACACAACCGATCTCAATGAAACTTTGTATGTGTGCATGTTTGTATGCAGCTAGAAAGATAGGATAGTTTTGGACCCGATAGGTGGCGCTGTTGTCGATTTTTTTGAGAAACACAACCGATCTCAATGAAACTTTGTATGTGTGCATGTTTGTATGCAGCTAGAAAGGTAGGATAGTTTTGGACCCGATAGGTGGCGCTGTTGTCGATTTTTTTTTAGAAACACAACCTATCTCAATGAAACTTTGTATGTGTGCATGTTTGTATGCAGCTAGAAAGGTAGGATAGTTTTGGACCCGATAGGCGGCGCTGTTGTCCGTTTTCTTAGAAACTCAACCGATCGCAATGAAACTTTGTTTATACCTATGCATGGTTGGGCTGAGGTTTCCAATATGCGCACTGAGCAAATAAATTTTTTTATTTAAATTGAGTTATTCTAAGGTGTACTGTAGAAGAATTTTTCTGCGGAAACTTTTTTTCCTATTTATTTTTATTTTTAAAGTTTTAAATTTTCACTGAAAAGTGCATGTAAACAAACTGCACAAATGGACACGTTCACTTTGCATAACGTTTGTGTTGCAGTGGAGGGGGATGTGTGGGGGGTGGGGGGGGGGGTGAATTTTGGAAAATATTATAGGTAGGTATTGCCATATGTCAAAAAGTTAAAACAATTTTGTCTTTTTTTAATTTTTTTTTACTGAATATATTATACTGCTAAATATATATGTATAAACTCTAGCTCCAGGCGCCTGCCTGACAGTTGTTGGCATACCCTTAGCGGAGCGACGAAGTCGCGTGAGCGTCTAAACCCTGCGAAAAAAAGGGTTAAAATCCTGTTAGCGAGCGAAGCGAGCCACGTACCCCATACTTTAAATACACCAGACTTTCTTAAAGGCGCCTGCCTGATAGTTGTTGACATACCCTTAGCGGAGCAGTTGTGCATGTGTATTGAGATTTCGGAAAAAAAGGTTTTCAAATCTTTGTGCATAAATCACATAAACATGGTTTCATTAAAAAAAAAAAATTAAAATTTAATATAAAAAATGAATAAAAAAATTAAAAAAAAAAATTAATTTCCTCAAAAAAAAATATTATATTTATGTTTTTTAGCCCATATTAAGCTATAAAAAAATAAAAAAAAATGTTTGCTTAGTGCGCATATTGGAAACCCGCCCTACCTCAATATATATAGCAATCGATTTGTCGTGAGTAGCGGTATTATATAGGATGGTTTTTAGCATCCTTACTTCATGTTCACATGTATGCATTTATTAAAGGACCCAGCAAAGCGGGTACATCCAGCTAGTTATTTACTATTCCCAACACGCAAATGTTTAAATATAAAAATCTCTCATAAACTTGATAATTAAATTCTATAACCTCGACATTTATATATTTTTATCTTTTGCAGAAGATTTACGCCAAAGCCATATACGATAATCTCGCTGACATGCCTGACGAGTTGGCATTCAAGAAGGGTGAAATCCTAGCTGTCATCGAACAGGACTCGGACGGTTATGAGGGATGGTGGCTGTGTACGCTTCGTGGTCGTCAGGTATGTTTTCATGTTTGCTTCGGGCCAAGAAATTAATTGCATTGGTTGATCTTTTTATTCCTTCCTTCCCATCCTCCTTCTTCTCTCTTGGATTTTTACTTTCATCAGGCATAAGTGCATTTATATAAAACTCGTAGAAGAATCGCTTGACTCGTGTGCTCAAAAGTAACAATAAAAGTCTCGTTGTTGTCGTTCATTTAAATCCGTCTTACATATGGAAGTCACTCACATAGACTGGCCCACTTGAAAGGAGAACAAAAAACAGAAAACGTTTCCTTATAACAACACAAGTCTGAAGGACCCTTTCTGCGAGATGGTACTATAGTGTGATTAGAATTTGTCTTCGTTAGATGTTAAAAGTCCTCGTTTATTATGCGGACGTATACATTCCTATGGCGAGGGGAAAATGACCCAAAGACATGTATAAGCGAAAGGACTCCATTAAAGGAGCCCACTGCTGAACTGAAGATTTACTCCTTGAGGCGTACGGAGGAAATTGCCATCTGGCTTAATAAGTCGTGATAGAAGGCCATAAGGAGATTGTAAGTGGTCAGTGGAGGATCCCTTTCCATTTGATTCTGATTTCATCCCCAAATTGTGTGCATGCAAATGGGGGGGCGGTATGGCTTTAATTTGAGTTGGTAGGACGTTTCGCTGAGTAAATAAATTGAAGCTAATAAAAATCGCTCATAAAAACTACTGAAAGTAAACATTTTTAGTCGGTAAATTGTTTAATTGTTTACTATCTAAATCCAAAGACTTTCCGCACACTTTGCGTTGAGCAGAAACTCTGTTCCGGCCCGGCAGCGTTTTAATTCCAAAATGGGAATTGTGTCAAAAACAGACTAACAATCTCTCTGAGATGTCATTATATTAAAAATTAATAATTATTCAAAAGTCTCCCTCTTACAAGAAGAACAATTTATTAAAAACGACAACAAAGTCTTGCAATCGCTTTCCACTTGATTGTTCGAAATGAAAACATGAAGCTACCCTTAATGCAAATCGACATAAATTCACATTTTATGGCCTCAATTAGACATAAAACCTGTCAACTTTTTTAATTAAGAAGAGAAAAACAAGTCCCTCCACCATCGTAAAACCTATCAGCGCCTATCGGCGCCTTCCCCCTACTCAAAGCCGATCATTAATTTTACTTTTCATTTAAAAAAATCCGTTTAACATGCCCTATTTTCGATAAATTCTCCCCAAAGAAAAAGAAAACCATATAAAAAAAAACAGAAGGCCCACAGCACAGTTATTCATAATTAAACTCCCAACAACGAACATGTTCTACTACTCCACAATGCATATCTTCTTCAGAAGTCTGGTTCTGGTGCTCTTCACTTTACAACGTTAACGCTCCTTCTAAGCGATTTAATTCCAAACTCACCCCCTCCCACTCTGCATAAACATGGGACTCTGTGTATAATTCCTCAAGCCACGTGTTTCAGCTTTAAATCTGAAATATCATCGGCTCGACGAGGACTGAAATTGTTACAGAGTTGAATGATGTTTTATGTTGACAACATCCTGTACACAGGAATAAGTGAATGGCTCCCAGGGCCAGGATAACAACGCACACATTATACTTCTTACTCGCTCATATGCCCTCTCTGGAGGGGAATTCCTTTTGGCTCCATTTTTTTATGCAGACTGTGTCCTATGTGTATGTTTATGCAGACTGTGTGTATGTTTGTGTTGTGCTTCAATAGAAATTTTATGTGCGCTGTACATTACGATCCGTGTTGTACATGGTGGAAAATTGCTTAGCCTATTACAAGGAAATGTATATTGCAACGCGGTTCTGCCTACGTTACTCCTTATTTGGTTGACGAAAATAAATTGGGGAAATATTTTCTCTGTACATTTACCTTTTGCTGACACAAAATTTAATTTTAATGCAAACGGGAAAACGAAAGCAAAGTTGGGAATACGAATCTCTTGTGCCGTTTGTAAGCACAAATTTTCCCATAAAAATCAAATGTTGATTATAACGCAACAGTGGGGACGGGGAACAAATGTCCACAAATGATAAATTGTACAATAACGAAAAGGCGCGTTTTGCCGTAATGACTTTTCCACTTGCGGCGATGAAATGAAAAGTTGCGCTCTGTTTATTTTTGTTTTGTTTCTTGTTTTGTAATTTACTAGGGGCAGTGGAACGTCAAATCAATGAAAAGATTTTTATGCAAGTAAAAGTCGTTTAATTCATTTTTTGGGCAATATTAGATGTTTCCTTACCCATCCGAGACACTTCACTTAACAGAGATGTTAAAAACAAATGTGGGAATTAACATTTAAATATGTTTTCAGATGTCAAAACATTAATGGTCCTGTTTCAACTCATATTTGAATTCTAATTCACAATAGGCAAGCACTTAAACTTGTGCTCAGAAATATATAGAACAGACACCATGTAGCGGAAAATACACTCAAAAACAAAAGTATACAATATATTGTACACTTAGTTAGGGTGACCAGATCCACGCCCATCAGAAAGAAGACACTTTTAAAAATTTCAAATGAAAAATTTAAGAACAAAAAACAACAACCAAAATAAAAAATATGTATTTAGCGGAACAAAAAGAAAATACGAAATCGGATCTTTATAACAATTTATTATTGAAATCGTTAAAAGCTGCATGACTGAGTTCTTCTGTTTTCTTTTCTTAGTCCCGTGGTACGGTACCGAATCGCGAATTGTCCTTTATATCATCTCACTCTGTATAACTATCGTCGTTTCATATATATATCGTTTTAATTCATTAAAACAAACAAAAAACAAAATTTTAACAAATTCAATAATATATTGCAAAAGAAATTGACCTGTCAAATGGGTGTGTTCAGATAAAAGATGGTGTTGCGTTCAGAAGTGGATGAGTTCGGGTACAAATATATTTTAGGTCGTGTTCACACATTATTTCTGAATTAGTGTTGAAAAAAAGTTTTATTGTAGTTTTGTGGTGTCGAAAATTTCGGTAAGTCGATAAATCCCAAAAAGAGAAATTAACTTTGGAATTTGTTCTATAGTAACATGATTAACACACTTTGATTCTAATATTAGACTAAATTTCGATTGAAGGACAAATTGCATATATGTATTTGCAAAAAGATACCGGACATTTTCTTTATTCGATAAAAAAAGGTGGTTGGTCAGCCTACACTACCTACTTGTTGCTACTTCCAGCTGAATGGAAAAGACTGGTACTTTTTCCCCTTTTCCTGAACAATCTATTTGACATTTTCTCTATCAATTTAATTTTAGTGGGGGCAATACCCCCATATATTTGGCTTAATACAAGCTAAAATTAACATTTAGGCTTAAAGTAACAGCTTAAAACTAAGACACTAAAAAATAAGACATGAAAAGACTTAAAGATAAGGAGAGTGGTGAAGGAGATCGTGTTTCAGGTGGGCAGCGCTGCGGTTGAAATCGAAAACTGAAAGGTTGGAATTAACCTTTCGCAGCATACGGGATATCGGTTCATTGGAGCCATATGAGGTACGATGGTGTGGTGGGTAAAAGAGCCGAGGGCAACGTAAATTACGGGGGTTAGTGTTGAAGAATATAGAGTTGTAAAGAGAGGCGCAGTCGACGGAGCCGGAGAGAAGACGAAAAATGAAAAGAATGTCTGCAGCGTCTCTGCGTTCCTCTAGGGTATTCAGGTTAATGAGATTGAGCCGGTCAATATAGGGTGGCAAGATAAAAGGATCGTCCCAAGGCAGACCTCGAAGGGCGAATCGAAGAAAGCGACGTTGGACGTTCTCAATTCTGTCTACATGAACTCTATGAAAAGGAGACCACACTTGACTAGCGTATTCAAGGAGGGGGCGAACTAAAGAGATGTAGAGAGATCTAGTCACGTAAGGGTCGGAGAATTCTTTAGACCAACGTTTAACAAAGCCGAGTGATGAGTTAGCCTTACAAATTATTTCGTCAATATGCGAATGAAAGTTTAGCTCCCTGTCATACAATATGCCAAGGTCGCGAAGAGAATGAACGAGAGAAATTGGTTGACCATGGAGAAGGTAACGTCGGGGAGGGGACTTGTTGCGCTTGCGTGATAGGGTAATGTATTGGCATTTGTTGATGTTGAGTTCTAAGCAGTTTTTGAGACACCAGGTCGAAAAACTGTCAAGGTCTTCTTGAAGGAGGCAGGAGTCTTGAGGTGAAGAGATGGTTTTGAAGATTTTAGCATCATCTGCGTAAAGAGAGAGAGATGAGTGTTTGATGACCTTCTCAAGATCATTTACCGCTAGGATGAAGAGAAGGGGACCTAAATGGCTGCCTTGTGGGACTCCAGATGTTGCTAAAAAGGAGGACGACAGTACGGACCTAAAGCGAATGCTGTAATACCGGTTTTCAAGGTAGGAAGATATCCATTTTATCAATATAGGTTCAAAGCCAAGGGCAGACAATTTGAAGAGGATTAATTGATGTGATATCTTATCAAACGCCTTGCTGAAGTCAGTTGCGATGACGTCGACTTCATTGCCATTCTCTAGGGATGAGAGGGCAAAGGAAACAAATTCGACGAGATTTGTAGTAGTCGATCTACCTTTCAGGAAACCGTGTTGGTAGGGTGAAATAAGGGACTTGGTCCGAAAGCTTAAGACTTCATATACAATACTTTCAAAAAGTTTAGGTATATGCGAGAGTTTAGCTATTGGGCGGTAATTAGTAATTTCACTTTTTGAGCCTTTTTTGTGTATCGGTGTAATGAACGAGGTTTTCCAAATCTGGGGAAATTCTCCATTTGAGAGAGAAAGATGAAAGAGAGCAGAAAGTGGGAGCGAGAGATTGGAAGAACACTTCTTAAGGAATATGGCTGGAAGACCGTCTGGGCCGGGTAAGAATTCGTCATTAAGCAATTGTAACTTATTTTCAATAAGGGAAGGGTCAACAGTATGAGAGAGAAAGGGACCGATAGAGAAGTGAGGTAGGTAGTTGAAGTAAAAGGTATCTGGTGAGAAGGAGTCATCGGCAAAGGATAACTTAAAATATGTGGCAAAGAAGTTGGCAATGGTATGTGGGTCGGTGGAAGATACATTTTCGTAGGAAAGAGAAGGGGGGTAGCCGTCCGATTTTTTTTTATAGTTTACGAAAAAGGACTTTGGGTCGTTTATTAGATTGGTATGTGCATCATTTAGATAGCGTTGGTAGAGAGAGTTATAAAGCTGGGAAAAATTAAGATAAATACCGAGATAATTGGAATAGTCGGAAGAAGAACCAGTGCGGAGATATACTGTCCATAGTTTATTTCTTTTGTTACGTAAGGAACGAAGTCTTCGATTATACCACGGGGGGGAATTTAATGAAGTTCTATATCGAGAAAAGGGAACATAGAGAGAAATAGAGGTAAATAGCTCTCTGTAAAACATGGAAAGAGCATCATTTAATGATAGATTGGCAAAGTCGAAAGAGCATCTACTGAGATAGGCATTAATTTTTTGGAAGTTAGCTTTGTGAAAGTCGTAAGAGGAGATGACTGCGGAAGAACTGGACTGGGGTGGAGAGTTGTGGAAAAAGGAAAGAAGAAGAGGGGGATGAAGGTTATCAATAGTAGATAGAGAAAGGGTACAAGGTGAGACTGAGGAATTAATGGGGTCAGTTGTGAATATTAGGTCTAATTGCCTACCCATAAAGTTTGAGACCCCGCTAACTTGAAATAGACTAGAGTCTGTCAGGCTATCTAAGAAGAGGCATTCCTTAGTTGATTTGGCATTTGAAGCTATGAAGAAAGATTCATCATCTGATGGAGACCAGTGCAGCTGAGGCAGATTAAAATCGCCGAAAATGAGGATATTGTCAAGGGAGTCAGATGTGTCGATTAATTTGTCAATCGCGTCGATGGCAAGTTGGTACGATTCAATAGGTTGGGCTGGTAGAATATAGAAGCATATAACGTACAGGGATCTCTGGGGGAGTGTTATTTTTATTGACACAAAGTCAAGTTTCGAAGATGAGGAAGTAGCAACAGGGGATGAGTCAAGGCTATTGTGGATGGCCAGAAGAACGCCTCGACAAGGAGAATTGTTTGAGGGGCGAGGAATTTCGTCGTCACGAAAGACATTGAATGAAGGGGGAAATAACTCTTGGCTCTTTATGTCGGGGGTTAGGTTGGTTTCGGTTAGGGCATATATATCGAATGGAAGAGCATGAGACTGGCGCAGAACAGAACTGGTTTTGGAGCGAAGGCCAAGAAGAGTTTGTTTTTGCTTGGTTTTAGGCCACACACTGAGCGGCAGATCAGCACAAATGTGGGCGGCAACAAAAATTGAAGACATATGAAATTGTATGTTTGTGGCCACGCGGTCGCTGAGTGGCAAGCGACGGTTCTGAGCGGCAGAGCGGCGTTGCTCAGCTTTCAATTCTGTTCTATTATTTTAGTGTACCTACTGCTGAGCGCCAAGAAATCATCATGGCAACAATTTCAGAGTTTCAGAAATTTGTTTTAAACAAACTAAAAGCAAAGGAGCAGTAAATAATCGAAAACGAACTTGTTTCATTTAAAAAAATTCCTTAATACTAAAACAAGTCTATGTTCTGCAGAAGTTGCTTTCTTTTGTTTTGTAATTTCGGTACGAACTTTTTTTAGCAGCAAATCAAATGATTGTATGTATTGACATAAATAGATGTTGCCTAAATAGGTCTTCATGTTGTCGAAGATTGTTATACAAATGGTCGAATTCGCCTTAACCTGATCTTTTTAAGGTTTATTGGACGAACACCAAATCTTCTTTTTTTTAAAGCTAAGACAATTCTGTAAAAGTTGTAACTACTTTCCTATAAAAGACTGCTGCGAGCACTACTCGACCAAAACATTTTCATAATTAATCGCTCAAGAATTGCGACTTAATAAATGGCCACTTTGCCACTTAAGATTGATGCTCAGATTTTTGCCGCTCAGTGCGTGGGCTTAGCCGAACGGTCCATTTTAACTGAAAATATTCCATAACAATTAAGTTTGTTTCGCCTTTGGATGATTCGTTATTGTACAACTCTATTCAGCCACTTTCAACTGACGACTTTCGAAATTAAGAACACATCCTGCATTCGCATTTATAAAAATGTAAGTATATTTTTTTTAAGTGAACATTGTATCTGCACACCCCCTCCTGCTGTATACAAACTTCAAATACTTACTTCCAGTTGCGCTGCGATAACATCACCATCCACTTCGATATACTCCGCAAAGCTATCACCTCTATTGGCAACAAATTTCACTTCGCCATCGATATCTTATCGAAAGCAATTGCAAATCATATTCCACTTTCGCAATTGGCGAAATGCAATCCATTGTGTTGCCCCGATCATATGCAAAAATGCCGTAAAACATACCATAATGCGGGCATGTTTATTGTTTATCGAAATCAGATTCCCAAATGGAACGGGTATACAATTTCACGATTAGTGATCGCGCCCTGCAAGGCGTGCAGTCAGTCAAATAATCGTCGAGACCACATTAATTACCACAACAACGCCCATTGTTGTGTATTGTGTGTGTGTGTTTTTGCCCATTGTATTTATGCTGCTGCTGACATTTTGTCAAACGGAAGGCAGTAAATTTTTTTTTTATTTTGAATAACACCCGTAGATACACCGGCCTTTTCTCCACCAACTTGACACAAAAGGGGAAAATATGAAAAATATATTCTTTTGTACTTTGCCACCAATTTAGACAGATGAACAGACAAACAACGACAACGGTATATAGGCGGTCGCTCATTAGATTGATGGTGTACCGTGCCAATTGTGAATAACACAACACAAATAGCTGTATCTCCACCAGTATCCCAGGGTTCATGGACGTGATCTCTGTAAAATGGTTCGCCTCCGAGAAAAGCGCAATTTTTATCAATTGAGCAGGCGATTTTTCTGAATGGAAAAACTTTTTGCCGCATGCGGCGACCGACCGAGTGTGACGCGCGAATTGATTAATTGATCCGGAGACATGGAATAGGCACGCGTTTTTATGCAGGGCGGTCCAGTTGCTGGATGCGGCTGCTGCTATATATCTCAGTCAATTGACTTTGGGTTAATTGTCTTGATTGAAAGTTTGAGACAATTTTAATTAGCTCTATACGTGAGCTGACGACTTTTTTGCCAGCGAAACTAGATCGAAGTGAATTGATTTGTGTTTCATTTTCATTTTCGTTCGCTCAAATTAAACAGCAGCACATACCTACTGAAAGTTGAAGATTGAGTGCGCAATGTGGTTTTCATTAAAACGAAATGTGCGTTTGCGTCTACGCAAAAAAATGTAGAGCAGAGGAAAATGATGATTGAAGTGTAGTTAGAGTTGGAAATATTCGCAAAATTGCAGCACGTCTGCGAACGGGTTGTGAATGCAGATTGATGGGGCACAGGACGGGTAGTTTGTTAAATGCAGTGATGTCACATGGAAAGTGAACCATGCAGATTTATTTCAACGAGTAGAAACAAATGTACTAGAAGAGGGCGGATCCTGAATCGACTTTAAATGTGCACATGGAGACTGCGCACGTTGCGAAATATTGGCTAAAACACTCAGTTTCAAGGCGATTGTACTTCACCATATCTGAGGGAAACCGTAAACGAAAACCCGTCGCATTCCTCTGTTTTTTTGAACGCGGTCTTTTAAGTAAACGCTCATAATCTTATCTGTTGCACACTTCCATCCTCTTTTCACCGCCAGATTCCCACGATCCCCTCATGAAAGCCATACAAACGATTCTATTAAATGCACATGCTCTCCATTCCACTGTATATGTCCACCATCCTTGTCATCCTACGTACGAGTATCTGATCTAATTTTAGTGTTCCCCTTGGAAGAAAACTATTTTTCAATTACACATCCGATAGCATCTAATTTCTCATATTGAATATCTGTTTTTCTCCATCTAATTTCAGGGTATCTGTCCAGGAAATCGGTTGCGTATAATCAACTCATACGACTCGGGTTGTTTCTCACCATCGCCGGCCTCGTCACCGTGTCCATCGCTGGGCGCATCTACAGCGACACTCAACAGTTCGATATCGTCGTCGGAAATCTATGAGAACTCTTCAATCATAAGCGGCTGTACCCAACAGCAATTATCAATGCACCAGCACCATCAACATCAGCAGCAACAACAACAGCAGCAGCAGCAGCAGCTTCAGCATCAACAGCAGCTTCACCATCAGCTGCAACTCCAACAGAACCGTCAAGGCAAAAGAAGGTCGTGGCATCAAACGCCTCACAAGGTAATTACCTCTACCTATACCTATATCTAGTCAGGCATTCTTTGGCATATATGCAAAACAAAGAAGAATTTTTTTTTTTTTTTAAATATATTCACAACAGGAAAAGGTGGAGTATATTGTTTTTATTTTTATAGCAAAAACAACAAATCCATAAACCTTAAGTAATAATAAAAGTAAAATGTATTTTTAAACTCTGACAAAGCTGGAGATGAGCACCGGTGTGCCCGGCTGTGGTGGTTGCGCCTTGCGCCGTGAACTTGTCGGCTGAGCTCATTGTCGCGCGAGCATACTTCAGCGAGTTGATGAACTTAACAGTTCGCAAAACTGACAGTGACAGTGTGGTGCGGACTATACGGATGGGGTGGGGATAATGGTTGTGCTCGTGGTCATCGTATATTCCGCTACCGGTTGGGGCTTGTTAATTACTTTGTACTTGTTTACCCACCGTATACCATCACTACGACTGCCGACGGTAATGTTTTCCTGGATATTATACGCTTTTGAGTAGCAAAAGAGAAATTTCGTCATCACACACAACAGAGATGATTAAATTGATTTGGACGTGCGATTACATTTGAAGAGCTCTTGGCTTCAATCGTTTTTTTTTTTTTTGTAATCAGCCATAAGCAAGAGAGAGGAATTTTCACTTGTTGGGTTGCATTCGAGGCGACAGTGAGTGGTTGATATTTTACTTTTATTGCAAAACCTACTTCGATGAGTACCTACCTACTCCAATGCAGATATTTGTGGGTACGCGCTTTTGAAACTTAAGGCAGAGTCTTGATTGAAATGTTGTAAACGATCTTCTGTAGTATTGCAGAATTATAAATTCGAATTTCTGCTAAGGTGAACACAGTTTTTGATCAGGGATGTAAATTTGATACCCGGGTATCAGATCTAGTACATTTTTATTTATTTTTCTTCATTTTTTGCATTTCAACTTTGAAGCTAGAGCTGTCCGTCTGGAGGTTTCATTTGTCATCAATAGTTTCTAAACACCAAGTTTCTGAACGAAAGTTTTCTTTAGTGTTGATGTATTAGTATTTTACATTTTCCTTTGCAATCCACATATTTTGTCTGCAATAGCTAGCTGGAGGAGAAAACTCTGTGTTTTTAAGTTCTTCTTCCCATCGGTGCAATGACCGCCTACCACCTGAAGTTGGTTGTAGTGGGACAAAAAAAAATCGACTTAATCTCTTACAAATCGTTATAATGCTGCAGTAAATAATTAATTCTATTTTTGTAACCCTTCAATATACCGAAATCTACTACATTTTGATTCTGTTCCATATCTTGACAATGCAGTCTATGTTTTGAAACGACCACTTTCGTGAAGGTCCTCGCCTGTACAACTTCTTTGGATATATTGTCATGAAATAATTATACAGACTTTCATCTTCTGGCGATGTTTTCTGTAATTCCTGCAAACTCACCTGTTGCGTCGGAGAGTATAGAGAGTTAAATCGTCTAGTACAATATCAATGATAGTGTTGTTTGTGCAATTTACAAATTCGTGACATCATGCACCACTAAAAGTGCGGAACGCACTCATTCACCAAAAATGTCCCATCGCTGTCAGCTGCCAAAAGACATCTGTCAGTTAGTCGATAAAGTAGTAATTGCAAAAACTTAAACAATACGTATGTAATTGTCTTGAAGAAGTGACATTTGTATTTTACATTTTGTCGTCCCACTTCAACTATCTATAATATGGAATAAGATTTCAATCGAGTAAAAGTTTCGTTGTTAGTAATTTTGTACTAAATATGACCAGCTTCAGAAACTATTACGCTCCTCGTAGTACTTTAAAAACCTTCCGCATAAAACCTAATTCAGCACTCAGCAGTCTTTAAGTTTATCCAAGTCTACCTTAACCCAAAAACGGTCAACAAAACTATTTCTTCCTTCTTATAAAAAAAGCCAATTTTAGTTAAGTGTTCGAAAAATCACAAATTCTTATTTATCTGTTCTAGAAGTTAGCTCCCTATTTCCCTTTTATACCACTTTTTGAGGTCAATTTAAAGAGGAAAAGATCTGTCACCACACTGCAGAATTTAATTTAGCTCTGTGTTCATGAGTGCGACTTTTGTCGAGTGCGAGAAACGCACCCTTGAGGGAATTCGACACACTTAAGTCAAAATGTAGCTGGTCTTTGTTATTTTTGGACTCGTTCAACGCTCAACCACACATATACATTAACCAAATAAACTTATGGTCGCTCATTAAGCTCCTAACCCAAAACAAATTTCCCGACCACCAAAAACCCCTTTAAAACGCATTAGAATTCCAGAAAAATTCTATAGAGCCGACTGTGCGTGCCCAATGATGCAATTAATATTAATCTCCAGTTCTGGCCTATATCATGCATAATGCAATGCATCTGCAATAAAATACCCTCATTCTGACAATTCACGCTCTGGATTCCCAACGCCCCCTCTTTATCGTTGTAATTATTTATTTTTTATTAATCCGAAGAAAATTATTCTCTATTTCTGCCCCCAAAGAGAAAGATTACTTAATTAACTCCTGCGGTTGCGGGTCATGGAATTCCAATAAACTAATAAAATAAATCAGCTTTAGCTATGCTCAGTCATACAATACCCAGTCTTTATATATGTATATCGCTTTTAGATGACAGTGACATTTGACACAGAATTCCACTCAGTGTTTGTATAAATTGTCACACGAACGAGATTAATTGCTGAGAGAGAACTTAAAATTCTACAGAGCAACAGCTAAATTATCACTTAACTGAGTGCGCAAGTCCTTTTTGCGGTGTCACAAACCGGTCCATATGCGAACATCAAACAATAACGCACTGTCTGTCAAGTCAATCATTCTGATGGCAAAGTCATAGCTGTTCTCGCGGTTTGTCACTCTCACCATTGCGAACAACTTCACTTTACCTCCGCTGTCCAAATATGTGCACAACAATGTGCAGAATGGGACGAGACATTTGACTTGACGATGCATACGCGCTTCGTCAAACCTCGTTGCATGAGTTGAAAAATCTTTTTAAGCTTTCAAGGACTTTCCAAAATGTATACGTCGCCCTTTCTATATTTCGCTATAGAGTTCATTAGTCTCTATCGGATTGTTGGCTGATATTGCGGCCAACAACACACACTCGCTGCCATATTTGGCCATCTTGCGTTGGCCAAGAGATATTTTATATCTCTGCGCGCACCAAGTGGATGATGGCTTCCATATAGAAACTTGGTTACGGTGCAGCTCTTAGTGCAAAGATAACTTGGTATCTCCTTATGCGTGTGCGAAGCATATGGCAAACTCGTGTTTTCTTACCCTTTCGAAGGGGGGGAGATCCGAAAGAAGGATGAGACGCAACAAATTGCCCCAGCACGGAATAGGGAATAGCCTCACGAACTGCATACGAAAGGCTGGAATCTTGGTGCACTGCAACTACTTGTGCCGATATGGAATAATATCTCAAAAATGCAGATGACTTGCCGGCTCATATTGGTTTGGAGGTATTTGATTCGCTCTTCCCTCTGAAATACAGGGTCGGGGATGAGGAAGAGAATTCTTTTCGAGTATAATTAACGATCGAACCGATGACATGCGTTTGGGAGAATCCATTCTCCAACAGACGTATTTATTAATTGCGTAATTGTGTTAAAATATTTATTGATTACCGCCGGTAATGTTGCTGCAACATAAGAAAACGTTTATCAAGTGTAAATTGGTGGTGATTGTGGCGGAGAAATGAGGAGTTCCCTGGGCTAAGTGGAACAGCAGTAATTACTGCAGGGGAGTCTAAGGAGGATACCGAATGCGGGGTGCAATTATAAAGGAGGCCTTATCTGGTACCGACTTGCGTTTTTGTTCATCGTTAGGAGTTATTTTTTTAGAACTTTTTCCGAAGATTGACAAAAAAATCCGCAATTAGTCGATTGTCGATCAGAAAATGCCTTTGAAGTCTTTTTGTTTCCTCTGAAATTACACTTTATTGGGTATCGATTGGAGACTTTTTGTAAGGCTGTTTGTATATAAACATTTTCTAATTTTTATACGTCATTTGAGTTGTCAAGAAGTAATAAAATAGAAGTGTAAATGTTGTCACTAACCGGAACCATTGAAATCCTCTTGTTCAGTATGGGAATGGGTATCCATTTGGAGGCCTACAAATCAAGGAAGTGCAGCTTTCTTTAAAAGCCATTTTTAAAGGACTCGGCAACAGTGAATATATCATCGTTTTTCCAAGCTCTTTCTGATATAGGGAAAACAAGCTTTTAAACTCGCACTGCACTAAATATAATTTAGAGAAATTAAAGTGTTGAGCTATCTATATGATAAAAATATTTCAGTTTAACACCCTTGCTGCTGGAACCCAGTAAAATGGCGCCCAACCTGGGGCTCAGTTTCGTAATCAATAGAATACTTCCATCAATACTCCTAGACTGGGTTATAAGGTAGCTTAATCCATTCAAAAAATGTCGCAATGATGTTCTAAAGTCCCTTTTGTTTGGCTTCCACCCAAAGCTAAACTCAATAAATTGGCGCCGAACCTGGGGTTAATTTCGCAACCAATAGAGTACTTAGGCATATCAATTCTCCTAATAGACTGGGCTATTAGGTAGCTTAATCCATTTAAAAAAATAAAAAATGTCGCAGCGATGTTCTGAAGGTCCCTTTTGTTCGGCCTTACGTTGGGCGCCATTGATATGTTAGTGCTAAAACGATGATGTTTAGTTTAGAGAGGCTAGAGGCAATAATCTAGTCTCTTAAATTAGTTCATTATACATTTTTCCTTGACTTGGAAAAGGTTGAGAAACAGGCCATGGATGACTTAGAGCCATTTCTACGTCTTTGTTACAAGCGTTTTCGGTAGTGATCTGCCCGGATAGGTTTGATTTAAAGCACAACGTATCGGAAGGACGCTTTGTTAGCAAAGAAGTTATTAAGTTAGTTATTAAGTTTGCAAGATGATCTCTCTGTGCAATTAAATTCAACATACTTTGTGATTTCATGCCAACAGGTATCGCTTTTTGTAACGCCTTGTAAACTCCTAAAAACATATTCTTTCTCTTCGACATTTCGCCAATCCGATTACATCTTCATACCACTCTTCATATCGGTCGGCTCGTGACAATTCAGAAGATTTTCGGGCTCGATTTTGTTTACAACATTACAGGGACATTAACAACTCAGCCACAAGTCGCCAATGGCAATTTTTGGTACCTCCATACGTATTTTCTACGAAATAGCTTAAATAATATAGGACAACTCAAATTGCATATTTTTTTTTTAAAAAATATCGGCCAGGATGGTGTTCAAAGAAAAAACTAAATGCATCCAAATATGGCATAACCTCACTTTTTTGCAATGCTACCCAAACCAAAGGCAAATATAAAAAAAAACACAACTCTGAACCCAAAATGTCCTTACATTTGTAACGGTTTGGCACGCCTAAATTGCAGCATGAAAATCGTTACTCAACTATTTGTCTTTTATTGTGAAATTGAAAACAAACATAGACCACACGCTGATAAGGTTAAAATTCAAGGACAATTAACCCTCCTCCATCTATTATTCTCCTTTTATACAAGAATTTAGAATTACACCCGGCACTTCCTTTTACCAAATACCTACAATCCTACACGACATTTGTAAAGATCATTACCCTCAACCTTTGTTTTATTTATTGAAGCAGTGACACCATTATTATGTGTTTCAAGGTCCTCTTTTGCCCAGAAATATGCAAACCGAAATCAGGTAGCTAACGAAAGGAAACCGGATTGAAACATAAACATTTCGAATAACGCAAACAACGTTTTATATATTTTTTTCTGACGTTGTTATCTTACCGACAGAGAGGAAAAAAGAACGAAATTTATTATTTAACTAAGGACATTAGAGTAAGAAGACAAGCACAACATTCTTGACGAAAATACACGTCAGATAAAAAGTAAAAAATGAAACAAAAGAGAAGGAACCGCTAAAGAACACGGGATGTTAAAACAAAAAGAATATACCATCACAACGAGGAACGCCTGGTTTCGCTTTCTGTATGTCGAGAGTTTAGAGACCCTGTTTTGGGAACATCCTGCGAATTTCGTTTTTACCTGCCGTCCCTGTCGACATATACTCTTATCGGTGGCGTTTTTCTTTCTCCTCTGCTGTCCATCACCAAAAGTGACTTTAATTTTGCTGTCTTTATGTTCTGACTTCTGATCCGCAGGGTAAAGGCGTTATGAAACTGTTTGCGAAACGCATAGTAAAACAATCTGCCTGGCGGCTATCAAAAGTCGATCGATTTTCCTCTATCAGGAAACCACTGTCTGTCATTCAATGCTCGTATATGCAGTCAAGAGTCACAAGATGAACGGCAGTCTTGTCTGCTATGCAAACAAACGATTAACATGCGCCCAGTAGCACTGTCCCCACACAATATGTTGCAACGCTTGTTTGCCTACGGCCTTTTCCGACACAAAATCTGGCACACATCTTCCATCCCGTAGATTGGTCGTGCTTAATTTGTATGCATAAAATATCGATTTAAACAAATGCCCCAGAGGAAGAGTGTTCACAATCATTTGAAATTGAAACTGATGCATATAAATTGTTGCCGCACTTAAAATGTTATTCGCACTGCAATAAGTTCGTGCATTGCAGTGTCGCCTTCCAATTAGACCAGGTTAGGTAGAGGTAGTCCTGTTCCATTGTCAATTCAGTTTAAAGAGCGTCATTTATAAGCCCACACCTTTAAGCCTCATGCTGAACTATACACAAATAACTTCAAATGAGATCATCGATTTAAGGATTGGCAGTGGGTTGCGTGACCGATATTGATCCCAATTCAAGCAGAGAGCCACAAAGCCAACAAGCCCAACAAAACTAAAAGTGAGAACCCATCACCGGAAGTTGCATTTATATATACGTATACGTTTGGTGTGTCCTTTGAGTGTTTACCTTTCAATCAAACCGATTGTGGCCGCATGATATCAATAACCTTAGGGAACATATTTTTCATGTAGACGAGTCCCGTCTACATATACATTGAGGGATAAGATTTACCTGAAGGATAAGGTTCTCTCTGATTCATTGGAACGAGCCTACACCACGTAATCATCCAATTATACAATCACTTTTGTTCGTTTCCCAAAATCGAATACACGTAACAATGAAGGAATAACAAATCAAATTATCTGCTACTTAAAATGCACGTAACGCTATGGCTACTGAATAAATATTTTCGTTTTTCTTCTCCAAAACAAATTCTTGAAATATTTGTAAAAAAAAAAAAAAAAAAAAAAATAAAATAAAGAGAAAAGGAAGAAAAATCTCCAATGCAATACTCTTAAGAAATGTTGTGGAAAAAAGCCTAATTGGGGACGTGCCAATTTTTCGAAATGGAGTATCCTCACCCAAAAAGAAGAATTGTGAATAAAAAAAAAGAAATTTTGGGTACCTACCTGAGGAGCTCCGATTTAAACAAACGAGAAGTCTCCTCACAAACATAGCGACGCAAAAGCATACGGAAAAATATAGACGAGTGAATTGTTTGCATGGAACACGTATGTCCCATAGAATTGTTTTTCGTTACCAAATCTAGTACTGTACAAAATGAAATTGTATTGAAATATTATTGGTAGACGTTTGTACGAGTTCAAGAGGCTAATAAGGCAGCTGAGCTATAGAAACGTATGGAGAATACTGTCAAGGTTCAACATTATGTGAGGAACAGACTTTCGTTAAACTTGACACCTCGTTTTCCAAAAACCTGTCAATAACTTGACCGAACATAAAAATGTCGTCAAAAAGTAGATGTGACAATGAAAGACATATGGATTTGATATAGCCCGATGAAGCACTCTCGGGGTCTTAAGAAACATTTCCGAAAAAAGTCGAATCCAAATCCGTGCCTTGTAGTTTTCACACACGTACCCGCGAACTGTTTGTCTGCCTGTAAGATTGGTAGTACCTCACTTGCAAATGCACTCATTTTAATAAACGAAAAGCCACAAAATACTGACTAATTGGCAGTCAATAATGGGTCTGTTACCTAACGATAATGCATTCGAACACATTGGTCAAATTTAGTTAAACTTCGTTCCCACGCAACATCTGGATACGTTTTTCCAAAAATATTCTCCGCCATTTTGTTTTAGTATACATTTTATTGGAATACTTGTTATATTGACCAAACTGATGGTCTAGATGAAGTTGTGGCAACCGTCACTAGAGTATCCATTTTACTACTATTTAGAGCTTGTTTTTCAGTAATTCAAAACTAACGAATATAAATAGAGAAGCTAATATGGTTTTCTTTGCGTTTCCATTGAACTGCCCTCAAGAAATCAAGGACATCGCTAAAAGAAGAAAGTTTTTCGACCACAATTTGACAATGTTCTAAACTTCGTTATAAATATAATAACAACTCATACCTGTCATTGTGTCATAAAAGCTGTGACAAACCTAATCAATTGAACAAATGACATTTGTGGAAAATGTATTTTTAGCATAAGGAACTCTTAAGTCCGATGGCAATGTCGCAAAGATTAATTGTAAATTTATCACACTTTTCGAATCCGATAGAATAATGACAAGTAAATACATAAAGATAAAACTTTTATAATAGTCTCTCCCAGGAAAAATCATACCTAATTAGAAGTCAATTGACATTACTGTGATTGTACAATATTTTAGGGGATTTGTCTGTTGTGGCTTCGTTACTCTATTTGGCTGGTAGTTATCGCACCAAAAATGGGATCTTTTAAAATATGGTCGCCTTACAATCGCAAGGGAGTAAAAAAATAATTGAAATGGCAGCATTTGTTTTTAAATAATAATATAAATAAATCTGTCTTACTAGGTGTGGAATCGTCTATATTGCATGATGTCATATTTTGTGAGATGGATAATAAATCAATCATGAGTGTATAGATCTTTTCGAAGTCGCCAAAAAAAAATGAAGTTTGGTAGCACTGAAGATTATATAAAGCGTCATTGCGTATGAAACACCAAAGCATTTGTTATGTCATTGGCAATTAGTATTAAGTCGTTTTCCACTTCTGCAACCGTTCCATGGGCACAAAAAATACTTAAGAACCACAAGTGTAGTTTGTGTATTTTATACAAGTCAGCTGACAACTGGAGTAGATTATTTTTTGGCATTTCACCAATACTCTTGTGGATTCAATCAGAAGCAGTTTTCTTGTTCGATTGGACTACAGAATGAGTGGATCCCCGGGTGAAACCAATGGAAAACGACATTATACATCTTCTTCTTCGTATATAATTCTACTGTACGTGTGTATGTCACTGAACTCCTCCTAAACGGCTCGACCGATTTGAATGAATTGTGTTGTATGCGTTTGGGTGGCGCCCTGAATGGTTTAGATTCACAAATCAGCCCGGCAAATGGCGCTGCAGTGGGTTCGCTAGTACTATATAAAGTGTCAATTAGGAGATGGCTGTAAAAACTGGTTTACCTTGACAACAAACTTTACGTCGACCAGTTTCTTGTGTTTTATTATTTTAAATCGCTTGATGTTTTCAAGATGAAACCTTAAATTAAAAACTGCTTTGAAATGCTGCCCTGATAATTGTTGCCGTGTTCCGCTCAAAGTTATCTTTTATTGTTATGTCAAGGTTACACTAAAGAGACAACTTGAAAGATGTCTTCTCTTAACGTCCAGTGATACCAAATGGTCAAAACATTTTTGTGATCTTATTATACCTATGTATAAGTAAAACACAAATATGACTACCTACCGCCTCTACCAATTTATTTATTCTGCACTATTTTCATTTAAACTGCCGGCCGACTGAATCGGCATCTTTTCGACGACAACCGTTTTAAAAGTTGTGTACGTGATTCAGTTTGGTGAAATCCAAATGTGGGCTTAAACGAACTACCTACGTGAATCAACAAATTGAGTTATGTGATTCAGGCACAAAAGTTCTGGTCACACTAGTTTGGAATATATAATGCATGTCTGCATAGCGACTTATTTTACTGATTTTCTTTACTTTACCACCCTGAAGTTGGACATATGGTCGTCAACCAACAAGTATTTTGATAAATACAGCTGTCAGAAGTTTAGTGAAATCTTGTTTCCAATAGAGTGGCATTACTGATCCGGTGCAACATAAAGTACCGACTGTTCACACTATTTTTTTACGCAATTCGTCATACACCTTTTTTTAAACAACTATAAACAAAATTGAAATCTCGCTAACCAAATGTCAGAATCTGTAAGGCGAAACGAACAAACGTTTTCGTTTAATTTGCCCTATGTTACACAAGCAAGTTTCTTCGTGTCCACGAAAACGTTTTATCGTTTCGCATTACAGAATCTGACCCCAGATGATCGGATTTCGTACTTCGTCGCCAATTTAAAGAGCTTAAATCAACTCCCGTTATGTCTTAAATGCCAACAAATATTGCGAAACATTTTACTCATCTTTACCTTTAAATATTACCCAACGACAGAAAAGAAAAGCCACTGACCCTATGGAAACGTCACATAATGTAACTGTACAGATGATTGAGAGCGTAATTTTTCAATTAAAAAAGATTTTCACTTTCTTGCCATGCCAACCGAATGTTGCGCAACATTTACTTTGTTATTGAATACACAAACAAAAAAACCGAACAGCTCGCGAAATGTATAAATCCATTGGCAACATTTGTCATCATCAATTGCACGATAAACCTGTTGGCTGCATGTCACATAGATAAACATCGAATATATGTGTATAATAAATGTCAGATCCACATGCGAAAATCATGATACATATTCCATTAATTAAATATAAATTATACCTGACTGGCAGGCGGATTACAACGATGACAAGCGTTGCACAGCCACTTGCATCTTGCACGGCTGCTGCAGTGAGTTCGTACCCACAACAAATTTGTATCTGCAACATGCAAAATTGCGGGGTAGTCGTTGCTCTTGCCCGTTGGCCCGTTGCAGTGACAAATCCGTTTGTGCACAGGCTCCCGCCTAAGTAGGGCAATCTCGTTTCTGTATCTTTGTTCGTGGATAGATAGAGAGATACATGAACAGCTTTTATTAACTATTACCATAAATGTACCGAATCGTACTCAACGAATCGTACACCGATCGTCGTGTCGTCGTCGTATGGTACAATAACACTTGCGCGGAGAGATACGCGTGCGTTTCCATCGTGTTGTGGAACTTTTCCTTTTGCTCCCGGCGGCGGCGGCAGCTACCACCAGTCCGTGAAAAGTTCGAAGTTGGGAGTCTTCCCGTCGCACCGCAGGGGACAACCACAAACATAAACAGCCTACTATGGCCAGCGAAAAAGGAAACTAGTTTCCACATCCAAGTGCCCACAAATAACGAGTCATTACAGAATTTGTATCCATTTTTGTTGTACTCGTATCTCTTTCCTTATTTGCTACCCAAAAACACCTAAAGTTGCAAATTTGATGGAAGGCCTGAGATAAGTTCCAACTCCCATCGCTTTGGTGTATCTGCCAATCTTGAGTATATCGTTCCGATTCGATTCGAAGAAATGTGCTCCGTGCACTGTGCCCGTGGTGGATTTATAGATACATTTCGCTAAATTCTCCGATCTCGATTGTGCAAGGTAATAATAGCAATTGATTTTGATTCATAGAAAGGTTCGACGAGATCGCGAGTATTTCTCGGGTTTGTTTGTTTTAACGCCTGAGTATACGCGAGTACGTACTACAAGTGAACACCATCAGTGTGTAGGATTTGAATGCAGCGGAAATCAGAAATAAAGGTGGGTTATTGGTGGTTTCTTGCCCACGCCCAAGGGGAAGCGGATTTGTGCCTTCCGATACAGGCAAATAAATACCGAATAAATAAGCAAAAAATCTTTCAAATAAATGGCAAATTAAGCTGTAATTTATAATGTTTGTTGTAATTGGGAGAAATTGATGGTTGCGATTGATTTTGAATTAAAATAAAATTTCCATAAACAACCACTGATATAGTTGTGTTGTGAGTGCGCACATATAGGCGGGGCCGCATGCAAGGCGATATTCGTGCAAAGATCGAGAAGGAATATCGTTTAAGAGCAACAGATGCTATCGGCTTTTAAGGTGCGAGAGAAGATCGAAAGTTGAGATCGCTTGGAGGTTTGTATTGTTAGCTGATTTGGATTAGGAAAGTGGGCGACGGACTCAAAAGTTGTTACCTATATGAAAATAGAGAATCAAGCCTGAAGAAGAAAAGAACCATCAAAAAGCTATTTGGCAAACAAAAATCCTATTTCCAGGTGCAATTGAAGCTGTAGATTGCATTTATATTTCTGAATTAAATTTTTTTAACTTCAATTTCCCCAAAAGTCGTTAGAGTCGTTAGAAAAATTCAAATTGACTGGTCAGGTTTGACAGGAACTGCAAGGCGTGTAGCGAAGTAAATGATATGTTCGAACCTACTTTAGCAAAGTAGATTTTTATTCATACCGATTCAAAGCAATTGCTAAAGCCCGACACAACACTTTTTTTTTTGCATTTTTCAGACTTTTATAATGAAACCAGAGCAGTACGAAAAATTACTACGAAAATTCCCGATAGGAGTGAGTGCGTACACACCAAACTAATTAATGTAGAGATGCCAAAAAAATGCATTGAAAATATAATTATTCAATTTCAACATTATAAGGCATTTGCCTCCAGTCACTTTGAAGTTTGTGGTTATAAATACGTTTGAAAATTTGTGGTTGCTTTGCAAACAATTGCTCCCTTTCGTAATACACATTTTGTCTCTTTGACACGAAGCTGACATTTAAACATGATTTAATGTTATTAAAATGAGGAAAAAATTAGAGAAAAACGTAGTGTCATACGGGCTTAAGGACTTTTACTTTGCTACAACCTTTTGCTCAAAGCAAATACTAGTTTTTATTCATACGACCCATTATGTTTGAATACCGTGATAAGGTAATATGGCGGCGGCAAATTAAACGTCACTAAGCTGCTTTAACTGATAAACATTTTGTGTTGGGTATTCTTAACTAAATTTTACCAATCTTAATGGCGACATACCCACGATTTTTTGTTTCTGTTTTCTATGGCGCATTACCTTTCGAATGATATAAGTTTCATTCATAATAAATGTCTACTAAAAAAGTGTACAGAATGTTTGAATGTTCACGTATTAATAGAACGATGACTCCAATCGCCATTTTCCCAACCAACCCAAGCATTAAAAGTAACAGCCAAGTCCAATTTGCTCTAGTACTTTCTTTTATAAAAAGGGATTGGCCAGTGTTGTCATCCGACTCCAAGCGGATGCATTATGTGCCCATTCTTGGATAGATATGGGTGTCCACCTATAGGTACGTGATTACCTATTACTTTTTTGAAGTCAATTGTTCGGCAAATGACCGCGAAACGTATATTTTTTTATGGTATTCCTTTAGTATCAAGCTACAGTCCGAGACAGACCTGTGCTAAACCGCCCGCCTACCACGAGTGAATAGAAAAGAACGTGTTTGTTAGTTGTCATTACGCATACACCATTAAGATAACCATTAAACCCTTTAAGCGAACAATAGTGACATCAGAACAGTAGTAGATTCCATAACCATACGTCCGTAAATTCTCCCAAGTATGTATTCGTTAATTATTTATTATAAAACTCTTCCTAAATATAGAAACCAACTCATAACATTTATCTACGTCACAGAATAGTTCCATTAACAATTTCATGTAAATAAGCAAACATCTCAACCAATCATATTCCAATTACAACTTTGACAAGTACAAATATATTTCAGTGAAATTTATTATTCAAGACACACGTCAGTACACTCATACTCATAGTCTAATTTGTCAGTGAAGGCATTCAGTATCAAGAACCGCACTGAATAATAATTTTTCTTCGAAAAATACAAAATAAACACATGTGGTGAGCGATATGTTCAAGTATACATTTATATCGTATTCAGTAAACATACATATATATGAATACGGTATGACGTCTCATTACTTCAATCGGAACTGCTCGATTGCCTCTTGAAAGGAAAACATGTCAAATTCCATCGAAACCGCTGCAGCCCTGACATTGAAACAATAATTCGAACTGAACTCGTTCGAAAAGGTAAATAAACAGGAAATTCGCAAATCGCAACCGCTTTGATCAGAAGTTTATGAAGTCTGTTTCATTGTTTTGAAACTGAAAACCGTCAAACGAACAACTTTGATTGAAAGGAATATCCATTTGATACTTTTGGCATGCATCTGTATCTCAAATTGCAACTTTGGTTGTGCTGCAAAATGGATTACCTAATGAAGTGTGCACAGATTTGGCTTACCATTTACCAATTTCCCTTGTTTTTTTTTTTTTGAGAACCAATAAATATCTCCCTCCCTGACAATGGCATAAGCAGATGTTCAGAGATCGAAATAGATATGATACCCTTGAATAGTTTTGACGTTCTGTAGCAATCATATTGCCAGTCCTTAGGGATCCAAAGAGGTATGCAGCAGACAAACAGAAAAGGGATCTTGAAACTATCAGCACCTTTCCAATTATGTATAATGATCCTTTCCTCAAATGCGACTACTTTAGGAGACAAACAAACTCCGTTTCCGTTAGCGTGCGCCGAACACGAGAATATTTGACACCATATGGCATTCCCATTACCTATTACGAAATCGTATTTAGTTTTCGACAGGATACTTGGGCTAAGTTCGTCAGGGTTTTTTACACTTCTCCTTATTTTTTCTTTGTTAATTCAATTGTGGCGGCAATTTAATTGTAGGTACTTACACTTCCCTATAATGATGGGTGTACGAGTATATGTATGGTGGCAAATGAAGGGTATATTTGTACTGAAATAAGGACACTTCAACAATAGCTAACGGCACAACAAAAAATGTCAACAACTTTGATTCGAAAAGAAGTGGTTGCATGGTTGATGGAAAATAACATTTACTCGGCGCGCATTACACATGTCTTCAACTTATTATCCCTCACAGGATAACAAACGAGTGACTGTTAGCAAATATGCGATTTATTTTGTTGTCATCGTCGTTTGATTGTAATAGAGGGACACTCCACATCTGTTGTGAAGCTGATTTTTCGCACCCTTCATGTTTTGCTAATTTTTAATCATTAAAAACGCTTCAAGTAAATCTGCGCACAAGTATACAGAATGTGAGGGGAGAATGTCAAATGAAATTGTTTTTGAACGTAGGGTAAACAACCAACACGATTTGACCCGGGTGAAGAATTCTTAATGAACTGCTGTACAAAGATTTGTAATTTCCAGTAGGTACCTATAGGTAGGTATACATTTCTTCAAAGAAGTATTTGATGAGCTGGCTTATCAAAGTCCTTATTGGAGTAGCATCAGATAGATGGGGTGATAAATTCATGGGACTTTCAACTAATGGTGAAGCACGAGGAATCCGCAAACCCTAACGTTAAGTTACAGAGTAACTTAAGGCGCAACAAAAGATGGGTATATTTCATATATAAGACTCTTGCAAAATGAATGTGCCGCAGGAATTGCGAAAACGAAAAAATACATCTATTTCGCATGATCGTGAATCACCCTATTACGCATAACTATTCACAATCACATAACATATTATATTTATGTTAAGATTGAAGTACTAATCGAAATGACGTCTACGAATTTGTCGTCAAAATTAATAACAAATGGAAAGAGACATTAATACGTTGAGTGAAGGTGTCGTGTTCTTTTTTTGTTTATATTTCACTGTTGCGATTTGTGAATGCGAACACATAACACAACAAACACAGCTGCATTGGATATATTGTAGTACGTAACGCTACCTACAACTGCGGTACTGTACTGTATTCATGCAGTAAGATGTTTTTTTCTTTTGTTTCTTTTTTTGGTTCAGAGCATGATCTTGATCACAATAATAATTATTGACTGAAAAAAGTAATTGCCGTCATATAGTGCAAAAAAGTGTAATAGTTTGGCAAGTAGCGTAGACAGTGGGCAAGAGTTTAGTTTACTTTCATAATTTGTTGCCCGTATTTTCATAATCTCAAAAAAAAATGTTTAAAAAACATAATTTGTAGCTACCTACTTACATAATTTGTGTTGTGTTCACGTAAGCGTCAGTACAACTATGGATGTATACTTCGGATGCTTATAATTATAATGTAGTAGATCTGCAACAGGTGTACAAATTCACAGGACTGATGATTTAAAATCGTATAGTTATTAGGTTCGTTCGGGTACTTTTTTGCAAACGTAAATTTATTTAAAATTTGCTAAGAAACTGTGCAAATGCGACCACGTACTGAGAAAATTTAAAAAAATGAGAGAGAAATCCATTTCCCCTCTTTTCATGTTTTCGTAATTTTCTACTCGCCGAATTTCGACTTACTGAAAAATGAAAACTGCCAAATAAGTAACAGCTCAAAAGTTTGACAAGTAAAACTATTTATTTTCGTCTTCAACGACGTCTGAGGAACAAGTTATAACTGAATGTTCTCCTAGAACATATCAGCGCATTCAAATGGAAAGTTTAATAGGTATTTAGCTTGTAAAAAATGCAATTCCAATTTATTTTGTAGATGCTGCATTTTACGATTACGCCAAAATGACATTTTTTAAACTTTTTGTAAGAAAACCGATCACGTACTTCTCTTGAAATTGAGAGAATTCTCTCTCGATTTTAGAGATTTGACAGTTTTCATTTTTCTATGCTGAAAGTACACGAACGGACCTATTATTATTAAAAATGTCAAATCCCAAAAGTTGAGAGAGAAATCTTTCAATTTCTAGAGAATACCTGACCCATTTTTTTTACAAAAAGTTTAAAAAATGTAATTTTAATATTACCTATACCTATCGTAAAATAAACTTCAACGTTACAAAATGCGTAATAATACCTATAATCTAGAAAAAATGTTTACAACTTTTCAGTGAAATTGAACACTAATACAAAATGTAATTCGAGCCTAGTGATAAAGAAGATATTCTAAGTGCTGCAGTAAACATCTGCGGCAGAAAAAAATAAATGGAGTTTTATTTGTCAAACTTTTGAGCTGTCATTAGTCGACATTTTCCATGTTTCATTTTTCAGTCGTAATTTCGCGAGTATAAAATTACGAAAAATGAGAAGAAAGGAAATGGATTTCTCTCAGTACGTGGTCGCATTCGCACAGTTTCTTAGCAAATTTTTAATAATTTTTGCGTTTGTTAAAACGTACCCGAACGAACCTACTATTGCATTGACTTAAACTGTCAAGACTTTCACAAGAAAGACTTGTCTATTCCATCCTTCAAATGCTTTTATTTTGCATTAACTGTTTAACAACATTGAAAGTCTTTCTAGTAGTTAATAAAATCACGAATCGAGAAAATGGCAAACAGAATTGTAGTTCTGTTTGTTTGTGCTGAAAATTATTTTAGGTGCGCTTCAGATTATATTGTACGTTTCAAATATACAGGTACAATGCGTGGTTTTTAAATGAGTTTATCGTTCTATAAATGAAATAAATAAATTACGATTTTTGTGAAGGTCTAACTAAATCTTGTACTTTTTACAAAGTCTCGTCTTTCTTATTTATAAGCTGGCTGTCAGATTAATAAACTTCATTATTTGTTTGCACTACAAGTCTCAGTGCTGTCATTCCTAACTTAAAATGGAGGTATTTTGGTATTGCAAGAGCATATTCTACTACAATTTTATGTTTATATTGTTTCAAATGACGAAATCGCGATTTGCAAAGGTTTTTCAATCAAATCTGTACTAGAAAAATACAATTATCTGTACTAGAAAAATAAAATTATGTGCAAAAGAAAAAAGGGGTAGTCGAATTGAGACAAAGAAACAATTCATCAAGCATGTCCAGATGTCGGCTGCCATTTTAAGGTAATATAAATATAAATTAAAACTGTAGGGCACATATTTCGATGGCAACCGATTCATAGAAAGAACAGAAATCATCGTAGTATTATTTTTTCAGAAACATGTTTAATAAATGCATTAGGTACCTACTTAATTTTGTTAAATTGGCATCCTGTTCTGCACTTTCATCAGTTTCGTGGTTGTTTGTCAATGAAGAGTGGTAGGCTTTCCAATTCCGGATGCTGGTTGGCAGTTTCTTAATTATTATACAAACACTCAATTTTCCACTAAATTTAATTCCTTAGACAAAGACATTCACAAATCATTAAGTTTGATACACATCAACAAACAACTAATTGCAGGGACTCCCCTTATCGCTCCAGTTCCAGAAATGCCAGTCTTATAGTATCTACCGAGGTATCTACCATAATTCAACAGTATAAGTGTAAAATTCAATTGACAGCACTATCCTTACCCTCATCAATTTGTACAATCATTTCGATTTACTTACTTCGTACAATTCAAACAATTCTCGTTTGAAAAGCGCCCCTTGTCTCCCCCTCTCAGGGAAATTCCTTGTCATCCATAAAATTCGACAACAGCCATGTGTTTCGAAAACACTTTCGTTAAGTGTGCATTTTCACAGCAGTTATATGTTACGCAATTACCCTCCCCCCTTTTGTCCTTATCCAGACAAAGTACACAACTATTTTCCGATTCCAAACCTATAATTCCAATTGAATAAGCAGAGCATCCATCCCTCCCACAGCAGAACAAAAATCAATGCTGACAACGAAACTCTGAACCCGCCCCAACAAAGAACCTATTACAAAAAGAAAAAATACGCGTTTGCAAAAGAAAAACTTTAATAAAAGGAAAAACCCCCAAACTATATGCGAAAGCGAAATAGTACGCATCCCTTCCTTGACACTGACAATGAGAGTCAAAACACCCGGGGGCGGGTAAATGACTCCTGATGGTATAGTACTGTTCACTGCAACAATCAGCGACCTCTGGCATAGACTAGAAGGGAATGCCTTTCAAAAGCCATCAGAGAGTAGAGAGCATTTATATCGAACACTTCAAAACGCCTGCGCTTGCAACAGGATACAGGATTTCCCCTCGCAGCAACCATACCCCACGGTCTACATGAAAGAGATAATAGTGTCGAGCCCGCATAACAGATTCATCAGTACACTAAAGTAGACGGTTGTTGCGCCCCAACTGCAATGGCCAAAGCGTCTTTTTTATACACTTTTATACTTTTCTACGCTTTTCTAAATTAAACTAAGTCCTGTTCCTAAGAAATTGAGTGCACAAAAGCAGTTAAATATAGGATAATAAGTTCAAAGTCCATTCCATTGCATATATAGTGCTACTGCAAAAGTGCTCCGAAGAAAAATCCGTGAAAAATCGATAACCCTCCCACCAATGGTTGAGTAAGTATTTTCTATTTCGAGGGATTGGGAAAAACCCACCCCCGCCCTTAGAACGCATTTCCATGAATATGAATGAGTTATACGCACACTTTTCTGCTCGTAGTAAATTGATTTTCTCCCCCGGCCTACACCCAGTACAATAATATTCGTTTTTGTTTCTTAATTTAATTTTAGGTAATCACACCCCAGCGACATGGTGACGTCTACATATACAACTGGGTCCCTTCAGCAGCCTCGTCACACACATCGAGCAGCAGTTGCAGCAGCAGCACCTATCAGAACCTCTCAATGATGTCCTCGGACTCATTCGAGACATACGACGTACCAAAGCCAGCAACACCTATAAATTACGATTGTCCAAAGAATTGGTGTCGAACACCAACGAAATATTTCGACCAAATGTCAACATCAACAACGCCAACGGGCTTGAAGCCCTCCTCACAGCATCATCATTCGCTGGGCAATGCCATACAAGACGAATGCTATGATGTCCCGAAACCAATAAATCTGTTGCATCAACAGAATATGACACCGAGCAGTTCGAATTCTTCGCTCCTGACGTCGGACAGTTTGAGTTTGTCGTTCTCTTCTTCGAATCGGTCGAGTCTGGCCAATATGCCAGACTATGATGTACCACGAAGGAATCCGATTGCAGTGCGGAATGGCCATCATGGGAATATTTATTTGCAGCAGCAACAACAACAGCAGCAGCAACAGCACCTAATGCAACAGCATCATCAGAACACTTATGACTATCCGCAGCCTGCATCGGCGGCGCATGCGGGCGGTAATGGGATCTGTACGACACCACTGGTGGAGAAAAATTCATCAACAGCAGCATCTCCGATTCCAGCTGCTACCAAAGAACTGCCCCTAGAACTATCGTCAGCGTTGGAGACGCTGGCGAAATTGCAAACCGAGGCAACAACTGCGATATCGAGGTAAGTCGTTCTTCAGAAATAAATATTTTTTGTTGGTATTCGGTAGGGCTTTTGAAATGTCAGTGAGAGTCTTAATATTTTGCATATACGGATGCTGTTTGAAATCGGTTTCTTGGGTGAAAAATATATTTCAAAATTAATTAACTATCTGATTTACTATCAGTTTTTTGACAGATGTAAAATTTTTAAACACATTGAAGAATTATGTCGTTTCCCATTGGTTTCACTCGGGGATCCACTCATTTTGTAGGAACAAGAAAACTGCTTCTGATTGAATCCACAAGAGTATTGGTGAAATGCCAAAAAATAATCTACGGCAGCTGTCAGCCGACTTGTATAAAATACACGAACTACACTTGTGTGAGTGCAAGAAGCACTGGAGTGGATTCTGACTTCAAATCCAGAAGCGAAATTCTGTCCTCAGAATCACCAGAAGAGTATTTTTTGTACCAATGGAACGGTTTCAGAAGTGATTTTTTCGATTCCGGACTCTCCCGGACGCTTATTTTTGCCCAATGGAAAACGACATTCATGTCGGATTTTCAGATTTTGCTCTCAGATTTAATATTTTTCGTGCCCAATGGAACATAAAACGAGATTTTTCTTTCTTTGTATTTGTGGTGGTGCGTGTTTTAAAAGTCAGCTGTTCTTAAATTGTAATTTGTGTTTATAAAAATCTATTCCAATTTGTGTTAATATCCATTGCAGCTGCCACATGTTAATTTTTCTCTATTTTCTAAAGACCTGTCGTCTCTAAAAACGTAAAAGAAGTTTGACAAGTTGCACTGACTCTCAAAAAAAGAGCTTTTCTTGTGTCCAATGGAAAATGAAATCTGACAGACAGCTGATTTCGAGATCAGAAAAACTGCTCTGCATTATGCTGCATTTACACGGTCACACATTCCTATCACGCAAAATTAAAGGGATGCTAAATACTAAATAGCCGTGTGACCGAAAGGGACAGCATTACCTAACACGCAAAAAAACGGGACACGTATTTAGGTCGGCCAGGAATTAAAGGAAAGCTCTGCATGTTGACATTTTTATAGCGATGACTAAAGAAATTCCGCATTCCTTTAAAACAATATGGCTTTCGGAAATAATGAACGGACAATTATCATTTTTTTCGTGTAACTGATTGATGAATTGTTGGATTATTTTACTGAAACTAATAACCAATCTCATTTCACATGTTCCAAATCAGAAATATTAATGTTTTCAAGCAATTGCAGAAATGTTGGTGAGCGGAACCTGTGTCTATTTCCGTTTTATGTATCTGTAATTATGGGTAGAGCATCCATGACACCGTAGGCGTCTGATTTGTGATCTCAAGTTTTGACTGCGGATAAACGGATCTCTCTTTTCGGTTTTGTTGCAAAATTGCGCGTGCGTGATGGTGTAAATGCGGTTTAAATCTGAAAAAAGTGATTTTCCTGTCACAATGGAAAATGACATTAATTATCTTAAGTCGACTAAATTGGTCTTGGCTATATGAAATCTAAACGCATTCAGTCACATATGCGAACTGCGAAATGCGAACGAAAAACTAGGGCGCATCCAAAATTCTGACATCAAGTCACAGATTTTTTTTTCCGATTAAAATTCTCTAAGCTGTTTCGAGCCAAGAGAGGAACTACTCGTTACTCGTTATTTTGCTAATTTTCTCTTTTTCTGTCATAGACTTTTTGCGATTGCGATCGATTTATATCGATTGCGTTCGATTGAAACCGCGTACGCGAATGAACCTAATGCTTCTTGAACGTCGCCATAATTGCTTATCGGATTAGTCCTTTTTTAAGCATAAATGCATCAGACATCTATTCTATAAATCGACGGAACAAGGACCAGTTGGTTACGACTTGTACTGAAAAAATTAACAAAAAAATGTTTCTTCGCCAAAGGCTAACGCGAACGGGTACTTTGATTTTAGACAAGAAACGCTGTAGCTCTCTAGTGTAATGAAGAAAGCGAAAGCTCTATCGAGTAACTGATAAATTTGATTAAATATAACAAAAGTCAGCTAGTTACACTCATCTTAAGAAACTAACAGAAATAACCTCACTTTATCGTCTTGTCTCAATCTAATTCGAATTCGTTTCTTTTGCAGATTACTTTTCTTCGTAACGCCCAGTTGGAGAAATCGAGATAAGCTCGAACCGATCGTCATGGAAGTCAAACTAGCCGCAGTGCGCCTGCGTACAGCCCTGCACGATCTCACCGAATTTGGAGAGGGCGCACTTGGCAATGCTGCTCGATCTGAAGATCGCAATCTAGCCCTTAAGCTACGTCCTCTAGTCAAGGCCCTACGGGATGCTGATAAACTTATTCACGAATCCTCGAAAGCATTGGACGCTCAAGGCGGTTGGACTACGGACAATCTTCAACGAAGTGACGAAAAAACTGCCACCTACCCCCCTGACAGTCTGGACCAACTTATCGCGTGTGCACAAACTTCCATTGAAGATGTCAGACAGACTGCATCATTCATTCAGGGCAATGCACCGCTCCTCTTCAAAAGAAGCCTTGATGTCGTCGAAACCCCTACGCATGAGAACAACAATAGTGATTGGCTGAGTGATAACGACTACGTAGATCTCGAATCAAAAGATGCAGTAGCCAAAAAGAATTCAGCTCTTCGCGAAGCGATCCCACAAAATCTCCAAAAGAAATTCGACAACGTGTTGAGAACCGCAGAAACAGCAGTATTTGCTGAAAGGAATGAGCTGAATCCAAATGACAAATTGCTGGTCAAATATTATGCCGTACAGATTTCAACGCACATGGGTTACCTAACCCAAGCTATAGACTCGTTCCTGGAAACCGTGGAGAAGAACCAACCGCCAAAGTTTTTCATTGCCTATGGCAAGTTTGTTGTGCTCAGTGCGCACAATTTAGTGACCATTGGCGATATTGTGCACCGGAATATATCGAAGCCGGAGTTGAAAGAGAAAGTCTTAAGGTGCACAGATGCGCTGTCAGATGCGCTGAAGACATGTGTCACAAAGTCTAAAAAGGCCGCGCAACATTTTCCCAGTGTAACAGCGGTCCAAGAAATGGTGGACTCTGTGGTGGATATATCGCATTTGGCTAGTGATTTGAAAATATCCATGCTCAAGGCGGTGCAGTTAACTAAGACTTAAGCGAGATTTTGTTCAGTACGTTATATGGATTATAACTAGGATAGAGGCCGTGAGAGATGTGGGAGGACACCTTCGACTTCCTCCTCAGCAAAACATTCATAAAAGTCTTCCAAAGTATAATTATGTATTACAGTAGTAACTTGTGTAACTATATAGTCTCCCTATACCTCTCCAAAAGAAAATCAAGAACTCTATCTGTTTTGGATAAGATATTTCCTTGTACTTGCAGGCTCGTGTGACAGTGGCTCACGGGCAAGAAAACCTTTGTTATCATGACTGACAACTGAATTTTAATGTTATGCAGACAAATATTGTTGCCAGCAATATTTGCGGCTTTAGCTGGTCTTACAAAAGTGCTCACCTTTTATAAAGAAAGCTCACATTTGTCAAGGCACCGTATTCAGCATTTCAGTATTATCTGCTGTCTCCTGATTGTACTAGAAAGTAATGCCTGCTTGGGTGGAATTTAATGATTTAACCTCTGAACCTACTTCAAATAAAACTGAAGTTATGCCTGCATAAGGCCTTATACTTAATTAGACACTTTTCAAGTTCCGGTTCCGACATGGGCAATGCTAAAGACATGCTAACATTGTTTTTCCTAGACTAAGCCCAGATGAAGTCTGACATTTCTGTCACTTTGTTCCGCCGTGTTTGACACTGGCCGTAAGTAAGTAGGTCTCCTAGTTTCGTCAGATTATTCACAATACTTCCGATATTTAAAACAATAACTATACTACTACCAATCCCCTTCAGCAAAAACAATATTTGGGAGAATAGGCTTTATTGTTTGCCGTATATCAACTACGCATGAACTACATTTTATATAACAAGAAATATAATTAATTCTATATTTATAAATGTGATATGTTAAGGAGAATCTAACAGCTAGAATAACTACAAATATTAAATATATCCTCTGTTAGAATTTAATTTATAACTTGATTGTTTCATTTGTACATATATGATAATCATTGGAGAAGAAAAAAACTTGTAATATTTTCAACAAAAACAATATCTACATCAGCTGAAGTATTTAAATACACAATTGGATGAGTGTTTCATTAGAATTGTATTTTCATTTCAAACGTTGTATTATACAAAAAAAAAAATTGTGTAATGTAACTATTTGTAATTTTGATTATTATATCGACATGTAAATATATTGGTCTATTTTTATGTGTTTATTATTAAAACTGTAGTGGTATTCATAGTCATATTTATTAGGAGTATATCTATTAATAATCATTTTAACTAAACGCATTGAAATATTTGTTTTTAACGAAAATGTGCGTTCTTGTAAATTGCAAAAAGAATGGCCGCTATGAATCAGGAAACATTTTAAATGAAAAACTACAATGTATCCCTTAATTAACAAATAAAATTAATATGGCAACGAGACTATTAAGAATGTCAGCAATTATGTTGTAATAAACTATAAAATAAACAATGAAAATAAATTATATTATATCAGTAAAAAAGGATTCAGTTATTTTTGTTTTTGTCTTAGGGCCGATTTTTCAATAGTCAGATAAATCGCCTGATTGCTAACTAACGATTAAATTTACTTCACTCTTTATCTGCTAGATAACTATTCGAAGGTTAAGTTTTGTGAGCGTGACAGATGGATTGACTATATGCTGTGTTAAAGCATAGAGGATAGTCATGTTCAAAGCTTGACGTCTGTTAAGAATAATGGGTTTTGGGACGAAATGAAAGAGTAGTTGTCTATGCTATATAATTAGTAACGATCACTCTGAAAAGATTTAAAATAATTTTATGTTTTCACTAATCACCTTTTGTCTTATCTATTTGCATGTCTCAAAAAGGATCAATAATAGTTTATTATCCTTTTTGTATACTTTCAGTGCTTGTAAGAGGATCTACAATAGTTCATCTTTTTAGTTATTTTTTCTTCCTTTTATGACACTTGTAAAAGGAACTACAAATGTTTATGATCCTTCTCCTTTTTTTATTGTTTTCGAGCATACCTGCTAGTCAGCATTTCGAATAGATGCTTTATGCGAAATGCAAAAAGTATAAAAGGAGGGATCTGTGGTGAACGCCAGAGAGTTCGCAAAGTGTTCTGGAGGAGTGTACTCCTATATATCATTAGCCGTTTCAGTTTGAGTGGCAAAAATTTTGGATTTGCAATGGAAAACGCTAAAATTATATTTGCTAAAAAGCGGTAGAGGTCTGTTAATTTTACGTCTTCAGAAACGTGGCTGTTAATGAATATGGTGTTCAAGTTTCAAAATACTATAGAAAAAGTGTTTCCCTCACAAACAAGGAAAAATATGCTGCATGGAACAAAATTGCTGAATTATTTAAAGTAATTGTTCGCTAATTCCTCTGTTTCAATAATAATATCGTCAATAACGTCGAACAAATCGATTTCTACAATAGGAACAAATCTCCCCAAACAAAACTTTGTAAAATAAGATTTTCCAATTTGACAGTTCTCCGACTTTAACTAGAGATTTATATTTTATCAGTCTCACAAAGGGGCAGATATCTTTATGAGACAGATATAGCTGTTATATTCTTCGAATAGCTGCTATTCGACTATTGAAAAATGGATTTTTGTTTTATCTGACAGTTAGCCCCTATCTGGTTGCCTATCTGACTATTGAAAAATCGGCCCTTAATTTGTTATCCGAGTGTGGACGGACTTTACTTAAGTTTCATTTACAGTGGATATTAATTGAAACATCGATCGATAGTCAGTCTAGTCTAGTCGACTTAAGTTAACTAGAAATTTAAATGTGTCCATTGCGTACTGATGCTGACGGCTACGATTTAAGCGTCAGTTAATCAAATTGCAAGATTATTATCTGTCAGAAAACGTAAATAAGAGCTCTGTGGTTGGGTTTTGCTTTAACTCCACAAGCCACTACGCCACTAGTACTTGCCTCTGAAAAAGAAAGGTTGCAACACGGATATCGGATCAGTAGGACGTCAGGCTTCTGGATGTAAATGGGAACAATGCGTATTGCTATTAGGTCTTATTTGATAGTTTGATAGGTTTTTATACGAGCCTTTGTTTCTATAATAAACGTTTTTACAATAATAGGGGTATTCACGATTCGATGTAACAGGCCTAGTAAAATTGCGAAATTTTATTTTTTTTTATCAGATCGTGAACACACTTTTTCTCATGTCTAGAAAAACTGAAACAAATGACAGTTCCAGTTGAACAATTGACATTTGTTTTGAAAAAAAAACTTTTAAAATTTTTTGAAAGGGGAAAATTTGCTTTTAATTGTTTACTACGTTTTCCACTCTCGTTATTTTTTTCTGATAGCTATACACACAACAATCAAAAATTTAAACGAACTGTCAACTTCATAAGGCTACTCTGTTGTATTTTTCGGTTGCAATAGGGTCAGGGTATAGATAAAGTGCAAAAGTGTTGCGAAATTTTATTCTGTATATTTTGTTGTTGTAGTTCGAATAAAAGTTACACTTTCGCATTTTTGCAATGATACAAGACCAGTTGCATCGAATCGTGAATACCCCTAATGTAGTTTTCGATTCTTCATGGAATTTTAATACACTATCAAGCTATAGTGCTGCACTTTTAAAGTTTCAATACAATTTAAGAACTCACCTTTTTTAAATTGGCAAAAGTCATTAGTAAGAATCTATTGATAGGCATACACTAAATAAACCAACATTTTCAGGAAAAATCTTTAACTGTTACATATATCTCAGTTGAATTTATGTTTTTGCATCGGTTGACGGAAAGGTAAGAAACACTAAAAATAAGATCTACTAGATTTTGGATCAGATCGGGCCCTTAAGGACCATTCACATGAGCGCGAACTGTGAATAGGCGAACTGCGAACAAATAAATGTATCTGTATTTATGAAATGAAAATTGCTATTTGTTTTACCACAAAAGCTTTATATTCAATTAATATAACACCTAATTTAAAAAAAACCGAGACTTGATTGATTAAAATAACGAAATTTACAATTACAGCAATTCTCCCGCGAATTAAAAATTCTTGCCGCGAACTGTCACACTTTATTCACAATCCACATAAAACACTCGCGATCCACAAACCTGCGTATGAAAAATTCGCTCGAACTTAACCTTCAACAATACAAATGATTCGCGGGTACCTGCGACTAAAAAAAGTTTTCATGTGAATGAAATGTCAGAATCTACGAATATTCGCCAGTTCGTGGTTCGCAATTCGCTCTCATGTGAATGGTCCTTAAGACTTATTAAAGACTCTTCCTTCCCTTCCAAAAGCTCGTGCGCACGAGAACTTCCTCAACATTTATCGAAATGCGAAAGTTATGAGAAAAGGAACTGTCAAAATCCGATTAAACCGTGTGCGAATTTTTTCTCAGCATTGGTTTTCAATGAATTTTTTATCCGAATCTTTTCAAAAGTAACATAAACCCAATCTATTTAAGGTAAAAATTAATCAACCACCTCTTGAGTGTTCAATTATATCAACCGTAATCCAATACTGGTGTCGAACCGTCGCCTTTGTGCAATAAACCTGTTAACCTTTTAAGGAGCTATACAAAAACTTCGTCTTAGAACAGTGTTTCTGCTCTTTTTGGAAAAAAAATAATTCAATCGTTTTAAAGTGGCGAAGTGCTGAAACCGGCTGTAAAAATTCAATATTTGCAGTGATATTTTATCAAAATTCTCTATAAAACCCCTTTCCATGAAATCTGAATTAAATCCACTGAACTGTAATCGATATCCATGTGGTAGCTAGCTATCTCTTTTCATCACACCCACGCGCTAATCTACTGTCACTGAAACGAGTAACGACAGTCGTGCACATTTGACGGGTGTTTTGTGTTGAATCTGCGAAATGTTTTCAATTTTTCAATTATATATCTCTTAAGTTTGTCCAACAATTGCACTTTAAAACCACCGCCACAGCTTATAGTAAATCTCTATTCTTTTTAACATTCGTCTTTCGTGTTTTTTTTTTCCTACCCCAATGACTGTGCAAAATACTTTAGTGCTGATACTAACTGTGTTGGCATCGATTAGCATTGTTGCAATAATAATACTCTTAGGTAAAACCTCACTTGCAATTCATACAAATTTGAATTAAGTCCAAAGCACTTGTTTTTCCTCTATCCTCCATAACCTCATTGACAAACTAACCTTTGACCGTCATTGCTGTTATTTTTATAAAACTTTTTTTACTTTTAGGTTGGTTCCTCATTTGGAAGGCATTCCTATCGAAATTTCGTCTTGTTCGTGAGTTGCTGGGCCAGGCGAACGAGGAAAAAGCCAACGCGCAAAACAAGCTACTAGAGAAACCCTCCAAAACGAGAAAGATTAGAAAAGATTAGATCAAGAGAGTGCCACCACACATTACATTTAACGATGAATATCCGTTGTGCAAAACCAGAAGACCTGATGAACATGCAGCATTGTAACCTGCTGTGCCTGCCCGAGAACTACCAGATGAAATACTACTTTTATCACGGACTGACCTGGCCACAGCTGAGCTATGTCGCAGAGGACGATAAGGGAAACATTGTTGGCTACGTGCTGGCTAAGATGGAGGAGCCAGAGCCTGGTGAGGAGAGCAAGCATGGACATATCACGTCGCTGGCTGTGAAGCGTTCATATCGCCGATTAGGGCTCGCCCAGAAGCTGATGAATCAAGCGTCACAGGCTATGGTTGAGTGCTTTGATGCACAATACGTATCGCTGCACGTACGTAAGAGCAATCGGGCCGCGCTAAACTTGTACACGAACTCGCTGAAGTTTAAGATTCTGGAAATCGAACCAAAGTACTATGCCGATGGCGAGGATGCGTATTCGATGCGCAGAGACTTGAGTGAGATTGCCAGGGAGCTACATCCGGACAAAGATTTGGATGGTGGCAACAAAATCGTCTACAAATCGGCTGCTGTGCACGATCATAGTATGCACGACGGACACTGTTGTTGATAGATGTCGAGTGAAGGTGGTCTTCTATTTCTTTTTATTTGACTATTTTTTTTAGGTTAAGCGATTTAATTTTTTGATTTTCTTTTTTTTTGTATAAAAGAGCATTTGCCGATGAAAGAACAACTGAAATTGTGTGTTTTATTTATGGTTTGTAGAACTTCTGGTGCTGGTTTTTTGATACGTGCGTATATGTACCAACTTTTGTTTAAACCGCACATCGATCGTAGCTTCTTATCTGACGATAAATTTTGACAGATTAAATTGAGGAAGTTTAATAACAGTAGTGTCGGGAAGCTGCAATGTGGCTGACATCGAAATGACCGGCTGCAAGGGCGTCTAAGTTTTTGCTGGAGGACGAGCTAATTTATCCCATTTAAATTGTGGCTGTCATTACCAAGCGTGTCTCTTCTATAAAACTACTGTTTGGCTATCATTGGCAGCAATGAAAGTAATAGGTACACAAATTCTCCTGCCAGCAGATTTTGAATATTTTTATTCAATCGCTCCATCAACAGTAGTTGCTTTTATTGTACAAAATGTGTATGATGTGCATACCACAGCCGAGTAGCGCACTTTAATTCGAATCCTGATTCGTTGCAATATTATATCTCGTGCATGTTACCCCGCAAAATAAGACCATGCTCAATTATGTTTCATAACTACACTACCAATAGCATTTTATTATTCCTCTTCATTTAAAACTAGTCCTATGTTTCTACTTAAAATGGTTAGGCGGATGAATATACTCTATTGCATACCAGCTAATCGTGGTATTACAGTTACTTCAAGTAAATTTCACTCATCCTCTTCATCCTGCAAATGCGATAATGTCAATTGCTTTGTGTGATCTGTCTTAGTCGGAGATTTCTTCTTTTTCCTATCCTTTTCGATTTTCTGTCCAATAACATATTCTGGCATCACAAGCTTGGAGCCTTTTAATTTCGGTTTATCGATCTCCTCATCGTTCACTTCACCAGCAACTCGTATGCTTCGTTTAACTTTAGCCGATTTATTGAAAGTAATCTTCCCATCATTGGAGTTGTCAGCGTCATCTGTCTCCTTTAGAGATTCGATTTCCTTGAGGAAGGATAGTGCAGCCGTTGTATTTGAGTGATCCGAAATGTCGACATCGGCCAAGGAGTATTTCATCCATTTGTGTGGATTTACCTAGTGGATAGAGATTTCTTAATTTAGGGTTTGTTATTCAGAATATATGTAATCCTACCTGATAGTCCGGTGCAACGCGCGGTTTCAAACACTTAACAATGGGTAGTTCAGGCTTCTTGAAAATACTTTCCTTTCCACGAAGTTTAGTTAGCCGTCGGTCGGAGGAAATTTCCTCGGATGGTGCTGAACGTTTAAGCAAGTTTACAGTGTGCGATTCGGGTCCACTTTGATCGAGAATAGTTCCCTTCAAGTCCTTGCCTGCTGAATCAAGGCACGCGAACAATGCCTTTCTTTTTGACTCGAACTCCTGCATCTTACTTCGCTAAATGATCAATCAAAAATGTTGAATAGGTAAGTGCAGTGTATAAACCGAAACCATAAACAGAAAATTGTTTCTTTTGACAATCATTTGTTTCTGTCATTTTTGACAGGGATGTGTGCGAGTGAAATGGTTTTGACATATTTATAAAAGAAATCTAATGATGCCATTTTTATGTAAATTGGTTCATGTCATGTTCCACACAAACACCTAATAAAGGAGCGACCAACTACCTACGAACGAACGAATATTCGCAAGTTTTGACAGTCCATTCACATGATACATTTAATTTGGTCGCAGAAACCCGCGAATCCAATGACAGTCGCCGTTATTTGTCTCTATAACATTTTGAGTTTGAGGTTAAGTTCGAACGAATGCTTTATTCGTTAGTTTGTGGAACGCGAATTGAATGATGTGGATTGTGAATAAACTTTGACAATTCGAGCCAAGGGTGTATTCGTTCGCGGCAAAAAGTTTGCAATTCGAAATTTCGTTATTTTAACTGTTTATTAACATGTTTTCTTAATACATTTTGATGGGATAATTAACTATCCTCCTCTTGGAATAGTAAAATGTACAATTTTCTGTTCATAAATGCATCAAAAGTGGTTTGTTCGCATTTCAGCAATTCGTTCGCTCGCTCTCATGTGAACAGTCCTTTACACGATCCTACTCGATTTCTCAGCAGCGAATGTATTTGTTTTCGATACCTACGTGGATTTAGTTATCGTTTTTCCTATGTACATCCAAATCTTAAATTAGGTTTTCAAGATTATTATTTTGATTTTGGGTGGCTTACGGCTTTTGACATTCAGACAAATGTGCTTCAGGCGAGCTTCTAGAAAACTTAATAAGAAAGTGTTCGAATTAGGTATAACATTTAAATCCGATTTATATTAGCCGAGTTTTTTTTTTAGCTTCGATCTCAGCAAAGCAAAGCAAAGTAGGATTTTCAGCACGCAATTACAACAACTACATTCCAATTGACACTTCGGGACTCGAAATAGTTGTTGTAATTAGCGTGCTGAAAAGCCTACTTTACTTTGCTTTGCTTAGATCTAAGCTCAAAAAAACTCGGCTATTATACGCTTCGTCGATTGGGTAAAAACTGCCTTGATATCTGTCGTAGCTCGTAAGCTAGTCAGGCCTGCTTGTTTTGACGGAGTTCATCAACGAACTGCTCATTTAATGTTTGAGATGTCTAGGGCATGTAGAGATAGACTCTTGGGCCTGAGAAGAATAGCTACTCCATCGTAGGTGACACCAAATAAAGAAGAAGAGGACCACGATCACGGAATTCAGGTTGCACGAAAAATGTTTTAACTATGGTAAACATAAGGAGTTGTTCTTTATCTATTTGAAAAGGGAAGAAAGGAAAAGCCTTCTTAACGATTTAAACTACTTGACTTAACCATTTGTCGTTTATATTATATGCTCATGTTTCGCAGAATTCAACTCAAGAGTAAGCTTGATAAAGGGAGGAGGTAGACAAAAATCCCTTAACAGTGTAAGGTACCTTCACCAACCCTTAATAGCAAACACTTGTTCATGTTTCGCAGAATTCAACTCAAGAGTAATTCCTATAACGATGAAAAAAAAGCCTCGGTAAATTTCAGTTTATTTTCAAAAAAAGGAAAAAGAACATTTATTTGGCTTTTATACTAATAATAGAATATAAAAAACACAATTACAACAACCAGTAAATTATACTTGCCTATGCTTTAGCGAGTTGTGCTATCAACAAATTCATACCATTCAAAAGGAGATACAAAAGGCAATAAACCAATAAAAATAATTGTAACTACCAAACTCATCTGACATACGCAAACAATACCATATAAATCAAATGGTTTTTTTTATTATTCAGTTTAGTCATTTAATATCCATGCCACTGTCGACTTTCTAGATTTGGAAACTGATAACTGTTATATTATTTATTTACTCTATTTAAAACCTATTGGATTAAACTGAGTTTACAGAATTTCCTAATATATTCGTCATCGTACACTCTCAAACATGCGCTTAATAGATAAAACCTCACATTTTATAGCTGGGTATATATAAACATTGTTTATCTACTTCAATTATCTACTATGTATAGTTGTTTTTGCTTCTGCTTTTTTTAATTTCACCTTTTAAAAGATGAAAACGTTAAAATATATTATTTTCTAGATGAAAATGTTCTTTAATCAATAAATTTCTAGTGATTTACTTATTGTTCAATATGAAATATCTTATTCTGTAAGCTTTGTAAATATTCTCTAAAATATTATCCTAATAATTTTATTTCATTGTTTTATTAAAAATTTACTTTTTTTTAAACAGAAATGGATATTTTACTTTGATGTAAAATGAATTGTGCTAGGTATTATATATAATTATGTAGATTAAGGAAACATAAACAGTCAATGGAGAACTTTTATTCACTTCAACTGTGCTACAATCATTACTTTATAAATATGTATATTTTTTTTATAAGGTCACAAACTGTTTGTATTAGGTATTACATATTACTTTTCTTTTCTGGAAAACAAAGTCATTGTTTGGTATATTTGGATATAAAATAAAAGAAGAAAAGATAAGGCTAACTCTGCCATGTGCATTGAAAATATTCCGCCTTTGTTCAAGGGTGGAGTAACCATTTTAAAAATAAAACTAGTTTTGGGCGCCACTTAACAGCATTCACGCAGGATTTTCAGGTTACGGAACAGCACACATGTCAACAAGTTTCGAAAACTTTGACTACACTCTCCAATTCGCTTCTTCAAGGGGCATTTTTCTAAATTCGCGATTTGTAAGTAGTATTTGTGACAACTGAATATAAAGACTAGATTAGGTGTCCCTCTTATATTTGAAAGACACAATATTTAGAAGATATTTACGAAGTTACCACTTTGGGGCATAAAACAATTTTATTTGGAAGACGTTCGTTCTTCCCTCGAAAATAATTCAGTCCCGCAAAAATAAAAAGGGTAACGACTCAAAATTGAATCAATAACGTCATCGATCAATTAGCTGTTCTGCTCAAACATAATCAATTTAACGGAGATGATTAGATATTTCTAACCAATCAGATTAAAAAGTACATAGTTTGAAATTTCAGATCGATAAGAACACTTGATATGCTTGTTATCAGATCTAAAGAAACGTTTTACAAACTTGGACCATATTTATTGAGGTTCACAAACTTCAATTACTTGTAAAAAAATACGAAAAAAAATAATGGAATAGAAATGTGAACATCAGTCCATGCGCTCCATTTTGAACATCATTGAAGATTACCAGCAAATATATTTTTGTTCAAAGATTTTTTTTATGGAGATGACATTTTTCGATTGGCTGTGCTTTAAAGAAATTGTTGCTATATTTCTCTTTGACAGAAAATTGTTATGGCTCTAACACAAAGAATTACATGACAACTTAGCTATACCTACGGAGTTTTACGTTCCGCTAATCATCTAGCGTCCAGTGGAGTTCGATATTGCTCGAAAAGTCATAATTCAACTAAGATTAAACTCCGCAAGTAACCTACCTCTCTATCCCTTATACCATGTTCCCACCAACGTGATTTAGCTCATATGATTTATAAATCACGAAAGGCGTCTCCACCGAATTTTACGTGATTTAGTTTGACATCCAGCAGAAAGAATTCGTCCACTTCGGAGAGGGTTGTTTTTTTTTCGTTGTTTTTCTTTTGTTATCACACCTCTGCCAAAAATAAAACAATTTATGATTGTTGTATACTTAATAAAAATACCAAAATACACCGAAACACGAAGAAAATTGAATTTGGGATAATATTTTTGACATTTGTGTTGTTTTTTTTTGTTTGTTGAATAACATTGAATTGGATTGAAACCGCTGCAGGTATGTTCGATTTTATTTTGTGTGGATTTGCGATGGCAGATACGTAATTAAAAATTAAACACGTCTAAATCACGTAATTAGTAATCACGAAAATGTATGGTAAATCACGTAATTTATGAGATGATTTAGCTAAATCAAGTGGATTTAGCTAAATCACGTTGGTGGGAACATGGTATTAAGCCCGTATGAAACTACATTTTTTTCTGCACCATTCAGAGAGACTTAAAATGAGACTAGAGAAGTACGAAAAACTACTACGAAAATTCCCGGTAGGAGTGAGCGCGTACACACCAACCTAAATGTAGAGATGTCAAAAAAATGCATTGAAAATTGAAAATGTATTCAATTTACATTTTTAAGATGCTAGCAGCTTTTTTTTTGACATTTCAACATTATTGCCATTTGCCTCCCGGCGCTTTGAAGTTTGTGGTTATAAATTCGTTTGAACATTTGTGGTTGCTTTGCAAACAATTGCTAACCCCTTCTTAATACACATTTTGTCTCTTTTACACGAAACTGACATTTGAACATGATTTATGTTGTATTCGTTTGGGCTTCTTCAGATTTGCCCTCAGATTTCAGATTTCGTGTGCCTAATCGAACATAAAAACGTCACGTGATAAAAATGAGGGAAAAATGAGAGAAAAATGTACTGTCATACTGGCCTTAGGCACCCTTAATCGTAAAAGCAAACTTTTTTAAAAGTCATCAGACGTCTTGGAGTTATGCTGTCAAACAAACGGAAAATATGATTTCACATAACGTAATAGTCGACATACATATCGATATCACTATCGACAATCAGGGTTAAGGTCCGACTGAATCGGGTTCTCCAGCTCTTGGTCTTCTTCTCAATGTAAGCTCCTTTGGCCCACTAAATGACTACGTGTAAGAACCGTCAAATAAAAACATTGACAAACAAAAAATCTCAAGCCACAAACATATAATTTTATTTATGTATACTTTTCGAGAGAGACACCAAAAGCATTATTTTCCTTTATTTCGTGTTCTCCTTTTGGGTGTTTGTGTGTGCCCAGTCTGTTCACACTTATGGCAACATAATATTTGTATATTATCAAAAACTCTTAACAAATAACATAAAATTTAGCTAAAAATAAAACAGTTCAAAGTCTGCAATGAGAATCAGACATCCTTCGAAAAAAATAAAAACCTAAAATAAATTCTATATCCTAGATAGGTATACTCTAACAAATTCACATAGAATATAACATTCATTTCATAACGACCTTTAAAAATTTCTTAAATTTTGCTTCACATCCTTAACAATTTTATGCCAGCTCTTTCTCTTCCAATTGACTAGTTTTCCACTTTTCATTGTTTTTTTTTTTATATAAAATTTTCGTTTTCACGTTCATATTTGTGTGTGTCTGTATATGTGTAGGTACAAAGTATATAAATCGTGTGTGTGCGTTGGTGTGTGTACGTTCATTGAAAAAGGATAATTTACAAAATGACATTTTAAGACAACACAACACCGAATAAACTTATCATATCCTTAACTCGAAGCAGTACTAATAGGCGGTACTCAGTCGAAAATGCAGGCGAAAACCGCTAAACAGTTCATTCCGAAGTTCTCCCAACAGCCGTCGCCGCCATTTTCGGATTTCTCGGCACGGCGCATTTTTTTCGGATAGTTTTTCGGGTTACTCCGATCGCTGAGGTGGATGGGCATTTTCGCAAACTCTGGTCGTGGAGTGCGGAACTTCTCCAGCATGGTAGTTTGTTCGGGGGTTAGATGTTTCATTTTTTTGCCCTCGATCGCGTCGGCGACAAAAGAGATCTCCGCGGGGTCTAGGAGTTCGACACGATCGCACGCTTTGCGGAAGTCCTTCGCTGACATGGTTAGATAGCGTGGGGCATAGCAGAGCGGGCCAAGAACTCGTCGGCGGTTTTCAGCATTGGGATCGAGTTTTTTGCGTTGACACTCCTCAACGGACCAGTCGGCAAGGCATTCGAAAAGGGCCAACTCCGAACGGAGTTGTAAGGCTTCACGTTTGGCAATCATTTCCAGCTCCTCGAACCGTAGCGCCGTCATTTGTTCCTTTGTCAGCACCAATTCAGCATGCATATCGATCAGCTGCAGTGAGTTGTTCAACAATGCGATCATAAAATCTTCAGCCGTGAATGGATACGGATTTGTAGTCGTTGGTTTGGATTTTTTCGACGAAGTCTTTCCCGGCTCCTGACTGGTGACCGACTGACTTTGATGGATAGTCGATGGAGTCGCACTGTTGTAATACCAAAGGGAGCGAAACACATCCAGCACTATGGCGCTGGTTAGCTGCAGGTCTAGTTCTCGGATGCAATGGATAACTAGATCGGGACAGTTGAATCGATTCGCCAGCTCAAGGATCTCCAGTATATGCAGGTGATCGCGATATTTGACAAATTTGGTTTCTAGGAATCGAATCAGAAGCTCAAAGTCCCGCTTGTCAACATTCGATATTTGAAAATGGTTGTCATTTTTACGTCCGCTGTTGGGACCGGCGTGGATTATTTTCGCTAGTTCGACACTGTTCTCGAGGACTGCTTTCCGTTCACAGCGGATCATGTAACGATCGTCTCCGTTAACCACGATGAACTCAATGTATTGGCTGAAGGTTTGCGGAACTACTAAAGATGCACTCGTCACTGCTACTGTGGGTACGTGGGGCTCAGCAGGAGGCGCCGATGGGGGTATCATTGTGCGACCAGTCGCTGCCGGATGTTGGCCATCGGGGCCAAGTCCGAACGGAAGAACCATTTTACCAATTTTGAGGATTTAATTTATACTAGTCTTCTGGATGGTAATCGTAAATCATCGATAGCAGTATTCAGTGTCAATGTGTGATAATGGCAACCTGCGAACAAGAAGAACACAAATTAGAGACTGTGTTTATTTTGTTTATGCTGTCTAAAGTTAGGTATAGGTGATTGGCGATAAAATCGCTAAATGATATAAGATAAGAAACCGCACGTGATTGCAGTCTTTGAGTATTTCATAAGTTGTGCTAACGAGAAAATCCCCGAGTGACTTGAAAAATATTTATTGTCGAAATGATTCGTCAATGGCAATAAAACCGTCGTTGAAAAATAAGAAATTCGTGCAAAGGCTATTATCCGCATAAATATAGACGCGTTGTAATTAACATCGCAATTTATGCTTTTATAACATTCTGATAAACTGCAGAAAAACTACATTAACAAAAGTCGTTTCTACTTGGTATAATAATAATAAAAGATAATGTAGTAAATTATTACTGCGAACTGATGTTCATCAGACAAATATTTGACAAATTCTTGGAAAAATTATTATCGATGCAAACATAATCGTCTCTATTGAGTATTTATTTCTAAGAAAGCAACGTAGGTACTTCCACACCTGGGCAATCTGATAAAAGCTCTCGGGAAGTATTTCGCGCAGAGGCAAAGGTTTTAAATTGCCTAACAAATTGTTTTAAAAATACGACTTAATGGCAGTTAAATGTCCAAGTGCGTCTCTCCTCCTCATATCAAGTTTATTAGAAATGCTTTTATTTTTCAAGTGTTTTTCAAAGCTGCCGCGCATCGTAGTTAATATCACACTCATCTGGCCAAGTGGTTGGTATTTAGTATACTTTTATGTTCCGATATGCACTTATGAATAGCTATTTAAATTTTTTTCCGGTGTAGTAAAACCATGCACCTCTTTAACAAATTGCAACACACATCGTTTAACAGAATTTCAAGGCTGAGGCCATCATACATACGAAGGTGTTGCTTTCTAAATGATTTATATGGGAGTTGACAGGCCTCCTTTTATAACCACGCCGAGTTTTAAAAGACTGTTTGGTAAATACAAAATTTTCACACACGTTTTTAAAACTTGTCTTTGTGATAGGTGCCACGCCTCCCCATTTCGTATATAAACATACTTAAAAGATTACCGGATATACATTTTCCTAGGGAAATCATCATGTATAAAAATGTCTTTTACCACTTAACAGAAATAAACGTCAAGCTAGTCCCGAGAACGCGATGACATCTGCCTTCATAATGTTCACGTGACTGGGAGCGCCACCAATTAAATGCCGCAAAGCCAATGATAAATCATTTGACTATAGCAATTTCCTTTTTGCCATGATATGTCAAATGTTGTCTGTACACAATTTGACAATTGTACATTTTTGACATGAAATTATCAAATATTTGACGTTTCTCCTATAAATATAAAAAATATACTTTAAGCTAGATTGGTGTTTATACTTTTGGACAAATTTTGTATTATTAGGTACGAACAAGGAAGGCAATGGGGACGTTCGGATTCCAAGTTTAGTAAGTCTGACAGCTGATTGACTAGATGTGTTTCAGTTTTTATTGGCGCAGAGTGTAGCTTTTACAGTTGACGTTTATGGATGTGAAGCCGAAAAATCTAGTAAAGAAAATCCTACCTGCATAGGTACTCAGTTGATGTCAAAAGAATGTGTCGAAAAGTCGAAAAAAGGGCTGGTGAGAGCAAAAGGTGTCATTTCTATGGCTTCTCTGGTAATTTAGAATTTTCGCACGATATTGAAGAACCATTAGTTCACATAAGACTACAATAGGGTTGTAATAGGCAACCGTGCTAAATTTTAAATGTACCTACTTGTTTGAAAATAATAATTTTTTAAAAATGTATGAAGGGCTTTTTCCAAATAAAAAATTGCAAAATCAAACAAAGGTAACGCTGACCGCAAATACAAAAACAATTCAAGTTGCTTAGTCAACGCGATCGGATTCATAGCCCCGACAAATCTAGTTGACGTTTAACATAAACTATAGGTATTAGAACGTCCCCAATGCTTACGCGACAAAGCACATACTCCGAAAAGGAATTCTATTAAAATTAAAGCCTTCAAAATGATACCAACAAGCAGGTTTCCGCTCTGGATCCTTCTGTATTGATCATATCAACACCCTGCGGACCTTCATCGAGCATAATGCGTTGAATATCGATCGCCACTCCACCTGCTGTTGATCGATTTCGAAAAGGCGTTTGAAAGTGTCAAGTCAATCGGTAATTTATTTGGCGTGCCTTGCGCAGGAGAGGTAGCCCAGATAAATTAATAGCAATTTTTAAGGCTATACGTAAGATGGGTCCACATGTCACGTTTTGCACCAGAGGAAAGCTGTCTGAGTAATTCGAAGGTGGGGTTCGGCAACGCTGCATTCTTTCACCAATATTGTTTTTATTAGTGATCAGCGATGTGTTCAATGCGGCTTTTTTGATGGGAAATGGAGGAATTCAATGGACTCTTACATCTGAAATCAAACACCTTGACCATGCTGAAGATGTATCCCTCCTATCTCACAGAATAGTGGACCTTCACCAAATGACTGCAAATGTTGAGAGGGAAGCAGACGTCGTTGGGGTGAAAATTTTTTGGCCAAACCATATGTCGAACGAACAGCTTTATGAGAGAACCGGCCATGAACCTATTGTCACAATCATACAACGACGAAAGTGGCAGTGGAATGGTCACACTTTCCGAAAAGGTGACGGGTCCATAGCTAAAAACACGATGCAATGGAATCCGCTTACTCAGAATGACAGAATACGCTAGAAGTACATGGTGAATAACAGTCGAGAAGGAAGCACGGCAACTGGGAAAGAGTTGGGGAAAGCTGATGGCGCGTAGGAGTTGTAGAGGCCCTACGACCCACAAGGGATATAAGACATAGGTAAATAAAGTAAATGGTAGCAAACAGACGAAACTTAAGCTTTGTCAATTTTAGATCTAGAATTTCTATAGAAAAAGCAAATCTAGAAGTGTGCTTCTAATGATTTCTGTGTTTCATTGAAAAAAATTAAAGTACACTTTCAGGTCAATTGTTAACACGACAGAAGTGTGCGGGATATTTCTAAAGAACCAACTTGAACCACCACCTCACCTTAGCAAAATCTCAGATTGTGTTGTTAGAAACAAATTGTGATCCGAAAATATGGACTCACTGCAGTATTTGGGTCCTGAAAATCCTACCTCACTTTGCTTTACTGAGATCGAAGCTCAAAAAACACGCCTATAGAAAACAAAGAAAAGTAGCAACTAATTTCTCAGTGGTGTCTATAGCACAATTGCAAACGTTCTCCAACGAATTTCATTAAAAAGTGACGTTTTGAATCTCTGGCTAATTCTCTAGGATCTTCAATGAAAAACGTCATAAGCAAGTATGTAACGTACCTAATTGAGGTTAGGTAATGCTGATTAATTTCAAACGATTGGACTAGGTTAAGCGATGGATAAATAACATGAATATAGAGTGAAATAAGAAAAAATAATGAAAACATTCTAACTAAATTTGGTTAGAAAGAAAAAATATATAAGATGCTCACGGCGCCTTCTGATTCTGGTTGGTTGCGATATACCGGCGGGATTTTTTCTCTCTGTTTACTTGTGAACCTGATAACCAGCGCTATCAAAGTTGAGTCATAAGGCCATTGATTTTGTGGCGTAAATCCTAAAGATAGTTAATCAGTTAAACATAGACATAGGTTCCGTATCGGTATCGATATATAGATCACGTCATGTGATTAAATATTTACTCATGCAATCCGACGGAATTCCGCTTAGAATTTCACGTGCATGACCTTAACATTCTTATGCGAGTTTCACACATAAATTCTGAAAACGCCGAAACTTGAGGCCATAATTAATTGAATCCAAATTGAGGGTATTCCCTTTATTCAGTATTTACATGGTAAGGAGAATTAAGGAGCCTCCGTAAGACTGGTTTTATTTTACTACCAAAACTAAAATGATTGACATTTCTATTTGCGCGTTGAAGAGGATAAAAAAAAACAGTAAGAATCGCTGTTGGTTTAACACTTCAATCCTAGTTAGCCATTTCTTGCGGTAAACTAAGAAACAGATTTAGAAGCCCAGAACAATCGCTCAAAAATGTAATATAAAGTTTTTAGCCAGTAATTTGAATTGATCATGTGAATAAAGTCCGGAAAAGCATAAACATGTACTTGTGGGTGCAGAGAACTCTAATAACGACATAGCTAGTGACAAAACGTCTCATTTCCACTGTTAACTTAAGCAAAACCATTAGTCAAAAGTCAAATTGAGTTACAAACACGATCAGGCGACACGGCGCATTCAGCCGCCAAAAACTGATGACTTACATCCCGCATATATATACGAAAGCCAATTAGCAATGTGGTAGACTTTCAAAAAAACTCCAGTGTTCTTAAAGTTTTACGACGCATTCTGTCTGAGTCTGAGTCAATCAACACCTAAAACAAAGAATCGACTCAAATCACCTCCCACCCCTATTGGCGACATCCATTAGCGGCATCATAATTTAATTATCATCAAATTTAATTGCTCGGATTACAGATTTGCAGCAACACACAAGACAAACGAGTCGAGTATGTATAAAACAAATAGATTTTCCGCGCACTTACGACTTTTCTTCAAAACAACTCCCGACCGTGCACACACGTTTACGTCAATTAGCACCTCGCCTATATGTTGAAGCGCGATAAACAACTGCACATGATAGTAATGTCCCCGCGCGAAAGTTTGAATTCCAAAACCTTTTAAATACCGTTGGTTATTGTTTCTTCATATTTTTTTTCGTTCTGTGAGCACTTATAATTTATTTGACACTTTCTTATCGTTGGCTGTCTTTGACTTCCTAATGCGTGCTGTGTCTTCTTCGGACACAGAGACTTAAGGCATTAATGACATCTAAAATAATTTTATTTATCACTAAAGTATCTACTCGCGATACTAGTAATTCACACTTGATTGAGTGACAGCTTTTCTGACATTTATGAATACTCTATCGATCTAATGAATCACTGTCAGTGCGGTTAAAAATCAGTTGCTTTTATTTTTTGTTTTTTTTTTGTAAATATGAGAACATCAACCGGCATTTATTATCCGACAACACGATGACACTTCAACATGGAGGCGTTGCTACTACCGTTCTTGTCGACTCAATATCTTGTGATCGACTAAAACTCAGCGTGCACAAAAGTATAAGAAATTAAAAAAAAAAAAAAAGCAGAAAAAAATAAACAAAATTCGCGATACAAGTAAATTGATTGTTCTTCGTAACTTCAACAGGAATTGTGTGTTTGCCTTAAGCACTGATAAAGTGGAAGTGGCCCTAGTGTTGGTTTGGTGCTCATTATGTATATACAATATACATCGCAAACATAGGGCAATTCTGTGTGTCAATTGAAAAAACCTTCAAGTAGAGCAGAGCAAACCCTCGATGAGGCAACATCCGCAAGGGCTTGCTCCAATCCGTACTCATTTGGAAGCGAAATGACCAGATCCCAATCCAAGCAACATTACTCGTATTTCGTATATATGGCGGTAGCTCTAAAACCAATTAGGATCGAAATTAAGTGCTCAAATGCTCTACCAGCACTATTTGGTGTTTAAGGTTAGGTTCCCGGTGGAATGGAGTTGTAAATTGATTTTAATAACCAAAAAATTATATAGACAGACGCGGCGATGTCGACGACTGCAACCCACTGTATATAGTGTGGGTCGGATTCGGCAGTAAGTGAAGAAGTAAATATTGACTAACTGCGATTAAGCTTGTGTGGAGATTTCAAATTTGCATCTAATCCTCTGTTTTCGGTTCCCAGATACACAAATCCACTCATATATGTTGTAAAGTGGAATTATCACTTTTTTGGACCGTCAGTAATGTCGGTCTATGCACGGAAGAGCACAAATAAACCACTTAACAGATAAGCAATGCTAATAGACTGTTCGTTATGGGTCATATGTACACGTACAGAGGGTGTATATTCGGCAAATGATAATGTCATTATGAGAAATTAATTAATTATGGCTGGCTGATTTTTTTTTATTCGATGGTTAGCAAATAATTAACGAGATACGCATTGAAGTTCACATTGCTCCGGTTTACAATGGGATTCGTATACATAGACCATCCCATAGGGTGTATTTGTTTTAATTATCACAACGATTTTAATACGTAGATACTCGTTTGTTTATGTTGCCTAAGCTGTGTAAGTTTATTTAGAGGTGACAAAAGGCACAGCAGAAGGAAGTAGCTATACCTACGTATTGGGAGCTCTCATAACGAGATCTGTTGCAGTACCTACCTCAAAATTTTGGAAAATGGAAAACTGTGACATTAAGCCAAACTATACCTACTGGACGCAGTGGCTTAGTGGTTAGTGTGCTCAACTTCTAAGCGAGGGGTCCCAGGTTCGAATCCCGCAAAAAAAAACAAAATTTCAACTCCGAGTTTTTTCACTGCGCCACCTCTCACGAATGTCTGACACCCATCCGAGAGTATAACTGTCTTGAAAGAGCTTCTCAATCGGCCGTTTGGAATCGGCATAAAATTGTAGATCCCTTTCATTCGTTCCAAAAATAAAAAACTCAATGATTGTGAGAAGCCCAGGGTCCCTACAGACCTGTTGTGCCAACTATTTATTTATTATACTGCCGCACGCAAGACAAGCAAATAGAGATCAAATCACGGAAATATCTGCAAGGGCTTTGTAAGTCTGCTGAAGAAGTGACTTAAAGAAAGGTAGTCCTCTGGTTTCCAGTCATGCAACAATTATGGTGCAGGCTAAATATTTCGGCACAGACCACATGGTCTACCTCCCCTATACATGGACATTCTTTAATAAATCCCAAAACCTCAGGAGAAGCTCATAATTAAAACTGAATGTTTTATGAGCACAATTGAGACTCAAAGACCGGATGGCGTATTGTACCAACCACTTAAAAACACACAGAAACCGTCGAAAAAGAAACTCAGAAAACGTCCCTAGAAAACGACTCAAAAATCGTACCTTGTTTCAAAAAAATCGAACAAAAACTGGTTCATGCGGCGAAAAACTTCTCAAAAAAAGACTAGTTAAACGCACGAAGTAAAACGAAAATTCAAGACCCAAAAAATATAACAAAAACAACCAAAAACCGCTCCAAGAGAGTTCGAAAAATCTAGATATTTTTACCAAAACCTTACATAGGGACGGTTGAAAATCTCGCACTGCAAAAGTTGACCACATTCCTTAATTGTGGGTAAAATGAGAGATAAACCATAGCGGTAAACAAATGAGAGAGAAATTATATTAAGTTGCGTAGCCAAACCAATAAAATTGATTCAGAAACCTTACAGTGCATTGAAAAGAGTCTCAAAAAACGCTCCAAAAAAACTCTCCAAACAAGGCCTAAGAACTATCACGCCAGAGGCATTAAACTGTTGAGTTTATATATACAATTTTCGGAAATCATCCTGACAATAAGGACATACACTTTTCCGTAAAAACATATCCAACAATTAAGGTGGACGAAGGACGACATGCGCATAGTGGATACGTTGTCGCTTGAAATGGCCATAGATGAGTTCGAATTGCGAATGTCACACCAGTGAAATAGTAGTCCTTCAATCTTTTTTATATATTTGTCGGTTAATTATTGATACAACATGAATTGCAGTATAACTCATTAAAGTCGTACAAATCATTTCGTTTGACAACAATTTATAAAATAACAAAAACTGCAAAGGAGTGTTTAAAAATCAGTAAACAAATAAAATAAAACAAGGAAGTCGTGGACCGTTTTTCATGCTCACGAATAGCGCCATAAATCTATTTTAATGGGCTTGAAACAGGGGCGCACTTAAGTTCACCTAATTTAATCCCGCTGTGCGAACGAACCGGCCAGGTCTAAAAATAAGCCCAACGTTCCAAGACTACCTTCAGCAGGTTCACTGCATGTGAATGTGCTAGGCAAGTGGCTGCCAAAAAGAAAAAGCCCCACCAACTACGCAAATGCGTTCGACATTATACCGAAACGCCTGCACTCCATTGCCCCGTGCGCTGGATTGGCCGGAATGCGATGAGTCTTCTACAAATATTGTTTAAGATTCTTGCGAAATGTTCACTCTATTCGGAAAGAAAAACACCGAACAGAGCGAAAGAGCACACGAGATGTTTTGCGTAGTGTGTTTATGTTCCGCATACTTTATGCTATTCCATATGCGGATAAGAAACTAGGTGAATTGGCCAATTCCAGAAATAATTTATTACAATATTGTGTTGCTTTTTATAACCACGTGAGCTTTTACAAGTTGTCGATGCTGAATCAGTAATTGTAAATAATCAACTTCAGACGAATGAAACATAATTTGGAATAAGACCGTATCTACATTAGTGTAGCAATTATTATGAGAATTATTTTGTGGATCATCTTTTGAAGTTTCTTTGATGACTGCGGGAGTATTGCCAAATTTAAAATCTAAATCTTTTTTTGTTGTATTGAACTAAATATTACCTCATTCGATTTCGAATGTCGAAAGTTTTTTGAACATGCATTAATCAGTTGGAAATAAAGAGAGATTTTATTCTTTTACCTTTTGCAATGAATTATTGAGAAAAGGGTAGGTATCCACCGTTGGGTGCAAATATACAAATATTTATTTTAGTACAACCCAATTGGCAATGATTCGACAAGAAGAGTTTTGATATTTAATTTTGTCCGTTCGTGTACTTTCAGCATAGAAAAATGAAATGTCAAATCTCTAAAATCGAGAGATAAATCTCTCAATTTCAAGACAATTACGAGTACCTGACCGGTTTTCTTACAAAAAGTCTAAGAAATGTCATTTTGACATTATAGTAAAATTCAGCTTCTACAAAATAAGTTGGAATTGAGTTTTTTACAAGCTTAATACCTATTTAACTTCCCATTTTGAATGCGGTGATATGTTCTAGGAGAACGTTCAATTATATCTTGTTCCGCTGACGTCTTTGAAGACGAAAATAAAAAGAGTTTTCTTTGTCAAACTTTTGAGCTGTCACTGTCATGCGAAGTCGAAGTCAAGTCAAGTCGAAGTTCGGCGAGTAAAAAAATACGAGAAAATGAAAAGATTGGAAATGGATTTCCTCTCATTTCTTTAAATTTTCTCAGTACGTGGTCGTTTTCGCACAGTTTCTCAGCAAATTTTAAATAATTTTACGTTAGCAAAAAAGTAGGTACCCGAACGAACCTAAGCATGCCTCTGCCTGTGGTGGAAGATGGGAAAGCTCTGGTCTGAAGGTTCCATCTGCAAGCGGAAATTATAGCTACACATATGCGGTTTTATGTTGCCAAACGAATTTATTATAATTCAATTCGATTCCAAGTCTAGATTAGTGGATTTTCGCTTTTGAGTACCTATTTAAACTTAACCTCAAACATTGTTTTCGTCAGAACTCCATAAACGAGGTACAGATTAAAAACAGCAACCGTGGTGATGAAAATTGCTGCAAACATATTGCCAAAGCAGCTTACAGTTCTTGAAGATTGCAGTTACTAATTTTGAATGAAAATAAAATACAGCTACCGTGTGTGTGACAATTTGTGCATAATGCTCTATTTTAACTATGGACTCAAAAAGCTATCTCTGACTTAAGTATAAGGTAACTTGTGTCGTTCGTTAAATTTTAAATTCTCACTTTCACTACTGACGGATAGGAACGAAAGTATCCCGGGAGAAGTCTCCATCAACATCGACTTGAACCTCTACATTATTAACACGTACTTACGTTACCTTTTAATAACCTTGCAAAGGTAACTACAATATGAATATTAAAGTCAAACATTTTCGTGTGAATATTTCATCGCAATACACATCCTTCATGTACATGAGTTATCTGCATCAACCCCAAAAATAAAACCGAAAAAAAAAACCACCCATCATAAACAAACTCAAGTCATGCTACCACTAAAATCATGACACCATCTCCGTTTTAGGATAATGAGTAAAATCATTTTTTCATGTGAAAAGGAAAGCTCAGAAGAAAAACGTTGCCAAATCACCCAGATGACCGGTATCGCATAGTGCTACGTGATCTTTTTTAAATGAAAACAAAAAGATACCTATTTACTTCAATGGAGTGCCAAACTCACGATGTGTGTATAAAGATAAAAATAAACTTGCAGGGAAAATTTAAATGTCTATTTGCAGAAAACTACTTTCATGGGATTTATGCAACTTGTAGAACTGCCGATATTGGATACACGTTTGTAGAGTGAACGAATTGAACTCTGTTCTGTGATCTGCAACATATGGGAGAGATCTACTTTTATGATGTACTCAAGGTTGTGCACTCCATAATAGGTAATGTCTGATGGGCTGGGTGTGTCACAGTCAAGTGTGAAATGTTTCCGCAGTACCTATTTGCTTGCAGTCAATATTGAACAGTAGAACAATAAACGCCTTTGGAAAATGTGCAACGTTGATGAGGTCTGTAAACCGATACACAAAAAGCACCCACAAAATTGGTGAAATAATTATTATGAGGTAGATATATAGGTACTTACTGGAGGAAATTATTTATTTAATTGGTAGGTACATGGATGCAGATTCAATTTTATGGCAGTCTTTCTCTTGTTCATACCCCATACCAACGAATCTCTTCCAAACTGTATGAACCATTAAATCAGTAAATGGAGTATTTAGTAAGAAACTTACCTTACAATTTGTGAAGACACGGAACGTCTGACAACCGCTTATTTACAAGAGATATTCTTTAATTCAACAGGGGTCTATGGTCTATCTCTAAAATGGTGAAGGAATACAAATCAGTCTTCTTCGCTATCCGACTAGGTTCACTGACAATTGAGTAATATTTGAGATATGTCCTAATTGGATTGACTTTGACTTGCCTGCTCGTAAAATTTAATTAGGTAGGTAAATATTTTTCACACATTATAACGCCAGATTATTTTATGTCATGTCTACAGAGTAGACGCGTAGATTACGACTAAATCACATCATGTCCATTGAGTCATACCGCGGTAAATAGGACAAAGGGAAAATTATGAAAGCTTACAAGATTGAATAATATAAATGGACCTTAGACTGTGGACTGAAGCTATAAAAGAAAATTTATACTACTGATTTTCAGTGAAAGAAAAAATGAGTCTACAATACAAATAAGAGGTCTGTTCCCTTACTTTTGTAGTAAGAATGGAAAAGACAATTAAAATGGCAGTGGTGGGGATAAATTCTCTCACAGAGAGAGACACTTAAGAAAAAGTTAGGGAACGCTTTTGTAGTAAACTTTGAAAAATGACAGATATGACAGATAAATAATTCCATAAATTGCAATGGTAAAGAAAAGTCAAAAATGTCTGATAAACGAGAAGAATTATCAAATTTATTACCAATATTAGTTGATTCATATAATGATGGAAGTGACTCGGAATTAATAAATATAACTTCTTTTTGATGAATCCGAATATGTGGAAGAGTTTGTACTGAGTGAACTACAAGCATTCGAGAAAAAAAAAGCGAAACTGCAGCGTCGATGAGAGTTTGTACAAAAGGCTAAGTGAACGATTCGAACAGTGTGAAACCTATAAGAATCTACGTTCTGGCAAACGAATGACCAGTGAAAAGAATCTTTTGATTTTTCTGTGGTTTGCTGGGCATGAAGCTTGTAGCTTCCGCGATTTAGCCCACATCTTTCTTTAGTGTTTTCCCCAGTAGGTGCATTAACTCTTCGTAAAGAGAGTGCAGGATTTTGGTGGGCGCTTCCAACCAATTAGTTTTTTATTCTTCGTTTTCGAACCGAGAGTCTTGGAAAATTTGTTCCTCGTTTTCCGATGACTGCGACTGTGAGACCGTGATTTCCTCAAAATCTTCTCCCTGACTGCATAACCTCCTGTGTTATTTGATCTCTGTATTGTGGATCTTAAAGTAAGCTCGAAATGGTTTTTATTTCATATTCTCTAATGTCTACGTACCATTTTCAATACGGTGAATGTTCGGGGAGAACATTCAATATTTATTTTGCCGCCTGTTGATACCATTGGAATGCAAGAAATCAAAACAAATTCAATCGAATTTCAAATATTACAAGAAATTTCAAATCAGCTGTTAATTGTTTGGTGACTGACAGCCCTTCAAATTTCTTACACCAAGAAATTTGTTGAGTAAAAATTCGTAAGATTCTCAGTGGAGGGGTAATATCTTGCTCTCTCGACGACGCTCTCTTTTACGAATTTTTCGAGTTAAGGAACGGCATTGAGTAAAAATTCGTAAGAATTCGTAAAAATTCGTAAGATTTAAAAGTAAAGGAACAGACCTAAGAATACAATGGAGAGTGGCCGGTGCTTTATGGTAGACCCTACGATCGGCGATGGTAGCTGGAAGTTTTCCTCTTGAAGGAATTTGTATAGGGAAAAAGAGAGTGAATCAGATTCGGAGTGTCTCTATTGGATATGGATTGGAGCTCTTATTGCTAAGTACAAAAAAAGGAAACGAAGATACGTTTGGGACGATAACCAACAAGTAGCGACCCCACTACTTTGAAGTTATCGAATTAATAACGAGTAAGAATTATGTGCTTTTCACATGAACAGAGGTGGTCCGCTTAAATACTTCCAAGTTATAGCTGTCCATTTCAAAGTTTCGTCCAATCCGTCAATGTTGCGTACTTATCTTTTCTTGTTGACAGCATATTTCTCTTTTTTTCTCTCATTCCTGTTCCCTAATAGGTCTGTTCCTTTATTTTTATAGTAAAAATGGAAAAGACTGTCAAAATGGAAGTGGTGGGGATAAATTCTCTCGCAGAGAGAGACATTTACGAAAAAGTTAGGGAACGCTTTTGTAGTAATCTATGAAAAATGACAGATTCATACTTCAAATATTCAAAAAAAAAAAGTAGTATACGAAAAGTCGTTCAAATGTCTAATAAACTCGAGGACTTTTGCTTATTTACTAAGAAAATTAGTGACATCATCTAAGTAGCGATGAAAGTGATAAGAAATTGATCAAACTTCTTCATGATGAATCCGAGTGGCGAGTATGTGAAAGAGTTTAACTGATTGAACTACAAGCATTCGAGGAGCGGAAAAAGCGAAACTAGAAACTAGATTAAGAATTACATGGTGAAGATTTCTCTTGGCTACAAAGAGGAAGAATTTCGTTGCCACTTTCGAATATAATCTTGAGGGGGACATTAAATTTTATTTTCCCGCCTGTTGATACATTTTTAATAAGCAAAAAATTAAAACAAATGCACACGTATTGCAAATGGGATAACAAACCTCAAATCAGCTGTTAATATAATTGCGAGGTGACTGACAGTGACAGCTTTACCACTTCTTACACCAAGAAATTTGTTGAGTAAAAATTCGTAAGATCCTCATATGGAGGGGTAATATTTTGCTCTATCGATAACGCTCTCTTTTACGAATTTTTCGAGTTACGGAACGGCAATGAGTGAAAATTCGTAAGATTTAAAAGTAAAGGAACAGAACTGATGATAGTGCATCCGAGCACAGAGTAAAATTTCGTTTCCTTATGCAAAATTTTAGTAAAAGGTAAAGAAGTTTGACTCAATTTGATTTATGTGTTCGAACTTCAAATGCAATATCGTTACGGAGCAGATCTAACTGAACCAATTTTTGCCGCTTGTGATCCTATATATTTGCAAACACGTCAGTAAAAGGTCGCTGAGTTCTGCCAATAATGTCAATGTCATCTGCGTGTACATTATGGAAGTACATAAATCTACAAAATGTGTCGTTGATGTTGGATTGGTGTTTCGCACAATTTTCAAAAGTACATAAAAGAGGTTCAAAAAGCCACATGACGAAGTTATCGTTGAGACTGATTGTGAGACTGATTGTGACCTATCTTCAAAATCTGTGGTGGAAATTATTTGGTCTGTTATGATTGTTGACTTTATGGAAGTTTTCGGCAGCAGGAGACACAATTTTTGAACCTCGCTTACATATTTAATTTTCAGACGGCTATAATTTACAGCATTTTAGTAGTAGAAGTCTATATCTGCCAACATCTCGGAACTAGAGTGAGTTCTCATTCACACAATCAATTTAATTTCCTTATATGTATTTATTTATATTCTTAAATACGTATTCAGTGCAACAGATCCGTGCAGGATATTTTGTGTTCCTTTCCTTTCTTTAAAAAAAATGTTTTTTGTTCATAATCCATCAATTTCCATTTTACATTCTGTCACCGTCTTCGTCTGGCCGCGATATAATTTCTTGAGTGACATACAAATTAAGTTTACACAATGAGTTATCCATGTGTTAAGCTTTCCATTGAGAAGCACAGACCGTAGCGAAAGTAGATTACAAAAAAAAACAATCTGTCACCCACAAAGGGCGCCTTACCCTTACATAAACAGAAGCGGAAACCCCCTGTGCGAACAGAACTGCAACAAAAATAATACAACCCACTGCTTTCATCGACCGCACTCCAACCTACATTCTCATCTCAGCTCTATTTTTCATACAGCGTATATGACATCCTTGGGATAACGTAACGGTACAACAAAAACGTTAGTATGCGCTCCACAGAAATTGAATGAACCAGCTTTTATCTATGGCAAAAAAAGAAGTTCAACCCCCATTTTATTGCGTTTTCCTTACAAGTGGCCAAGTGCTCCAGTTTTATCATTTCCCCTTTACGTTTCATCCCCCATTTCGGTGGAGCACTTATTTACTGTTTCCTTTTAACATCAAATTGTTGTTGCTTCCTATTACTAATTATCACATCGATGTTTTTCCAGATATGAGGCACAAAGTAAATAGGTCAAGGGCTGGAGAAATGTAGGACATTTTAGCCAATTCAGCTTACACTCTATTCTACTCCACAGATGAATGTATGAAACTTCCACGAACAGCACTCGACGTCAAATATGCAAAAGTTATTTTGCAAAAGGACCCTTTATTTTCTAATTATGTAGGTACACATCACTTAAAAATCAATAAAACACAGAGTTCATTATACCCACACAGGAAATATGTCAAAGGAGTAGGCGACCGACTGACGACAATGAGGAGAAATTTTCGAAAATTCCTCCTCCCTCGTCGGGAGAACATCAAAATATATCCAAAGTGGAAGGGAAATTGGAATTTTCATACTTTTTACTAGGCCATTTAACTCACCAAGGAAAATGATTAATATTACAGAATTTTGTGTATCTTTTATTTTTTACACGAAATCAAGCAAAATTAAAAATACACCAACACAAAAACGGTTTTCGAAATAAAGAAAACACACCACACCCGACACCACAATATGCGAGCGAAAACGAACGTTACGACAACAGCGGAGCCGTTTTTCAATGAGTACGTGCACCTTGCTTATGCTTGCTGGCACTGACTCCGACAGTGATTTTTTGGCGTAAAATTTACGCCACTTTGGCGAAAATCCTTTTGATAGAATTTCAAAACAAAAAGTGAATTATATTATATACACAGAGAAAGTAGGAACTTTTGAAAATACGGCGTGAACTTGCTCTCTGGCTTTCAGTACAGTGAGTCAGGGTGGATTTTTGTGAGATGGTTTCCCATATGACAACTTTAAAGTTGTAGCGTGGTGATGGGAAAATAAAACTAGAACTTTTATTTAAATAAATCCTGTCACCTAAATAAAGTATACTGCTCAAAAGTACTTCAAGATTTATAGAGTTAACTGTCATACGCGGCAACGCAGCCCACAACTGCGGTGAGCGATTTTAAATCGGAATGGAAGGCTAAACAAAATAGGTAACAGGTGCGAGTTTTTATAATTATGAAGAAAGGTCCCGCAAATGACGAGTCCCATCGCTTGAATTTAGAAGCTTTTTCAGAACAGCTTTAACCTCAGCTAAATGTTTGTCAGACATCCATTAGCGCTAAATGTTTGTATACCCTGGGCCTATAATTTTATGTTATTTTAACATTCGAGATTTCGTCCTCAAATTGTTTAAATGGGAAAAAGTGGGTTTACATAGGTCCCGGGGGTATGTACGTTACAATAAAATTAAAATAATCAATGAAAGCCTTTATCATTTCATATAAATCTCTTTGGTTGTAACTCCTATACAAAAACAATAACATAACGCGTCAATTTATTACAACTGTTTCCACCCACTGTACCTGTACGGTGTGCGCACATACCAAAGGGCAATTTCTCCTTCAAACGCAGACACCTTCTCCCGGATTTAGAAAGATTCCCTCCACCAGGAGAGATAAAAAGAAGCTTGAGAGAAACCCCAAACTCAATGCCCCAAACAAAGTGTAGGTACACACAAAAATGTTAGGGGCACAATAATTAAAGTCTGTTGCAAAACTTTTCTCAAAAGCTTTGTGTTGTGCTATCCCGTAAAAAAAAATGTTCACCGCCAACTGGAAACTGTGTGATAGGCTAAGGAAATTTCTGTTAAGTTCTTTTCTCCTCTCACTTGGGGAACAGGCATAGAAAACACTATAAATATTTTGTTTTTGACCTAAGTGGAGAGGATGGTAGTGGTTGTTCATTTCGAAAATTATGCGCGTGAAATAAATTCACATTATCCAGTTCTATTTTCGAACGCTTCGGTCAGACAGGAGCACCAGTAGGAAGAGGGCTTAGATGGGATCAGTTGCACTAGCCTTATGCCTCGTGTGTGGAAATGACTCATATGAATGAAAATCGTATTCCATTGGTATTCCCGGTGATTAACAAATTTATTATACAATTTCGCCATATACCGAATCGAGAGCAGACTTAAGAGATATTAATGTTTTTATTTTTGTATACGGGATAGGTGTTGATTTTACGGATTTATTGGTGTAAATGATGCACGGTTTATTTCGAAAATTTTAAAGAATTTTAATTGGCTTTGTCTATACACTTTGTAACTGTGTAAATAATGTATTTGTGTATAAATAAACAATGTTGATGAAAAGTGCATTTGGAATGCTATTTGCTTTTTGAAATGAAACAAATTGGTTTGTGATAATTATTGTCTGTGCGTTCGTCATTGTGAACGTTAACATCTGTTGGGATAAGTGTCTGGTGTAACTTTGAAACAAAAATGTGCTTTGTCTTAAGGACCCATTATCCTTTGACATTTGTCTTACACCAGAAACGAACAAAGTCGAAATAGTGTGACATATCTCTTCAATAGGTAGCAGACTACAAATTTGTCATTTAAAAACTGTTTTGCAAAGCTTTCACTCTAGATTTCGCTGCAGGCGATGACTACTCTTATGGACAAAGAAAACAATCAGATATATGATGTAAATAAACAAATTATATTCCATTATAATACACGTTACCGTATAACAAAGTAAAAAAAAAACATTTCATTTTATTCATACCCATTTGATGCGTAATATATACTGAAGTATTTTTTTATAATTAATCGCACAGCGATTTCTTTAAATCGACATTTCAAGGCTTTTGAATCTTTGCACCTCAAATAAATCACGTATAAAGTCGCCAAATACAACCGGATTGACGTTCGATTCGACTCGCATTAGTATAAACCATTCCGAATAGCTCATGTCGTCCATTAACTGTCGCACCTGCGCCCTTTGATTGCGCCCCACACTGCATTGCGTTAGAATAATACGAGCAGACATACTGCAAGCAACGATAGTTCGAAAAGTTAAATGAGCAGCAGACGCAACCAATAGAATTAGAAACCAAACGAATAGGAAGGCGAACAGCTTCTCGTTCAGAATATTTAGTGGAAGGACACAGAGCGCGTCGTGTTTACTCATGGATCCTGAGGCGCCGAATTTAAAGAAGTCACATTTGGTGACCTTGGGAAAGACTAGGGAGCTCCTCTCATTCCACTGCTCCCAGTTGTATGCCGGTATTTGGGACACCGCTGTCAGGTAGTTTGACCAAAATCCATTGAAGAATAAATTCATAAGCGTGAGATTTAGAACCTAGGGATAGATAAGTGATGTGTTTTAGATAGGTGGACGCACTTGGTTTAAAGAATAAGTGATGTCTTGTAGTATGTATAAGGAATATACGTTTTTTTTTTTATAGATACAAAGGATAGAACAGCTTTCCAGTGTACGCATTAGCTGTCGTTAAAATACTGAGCATTATAAAAATATGTTTTGAAGGGGACAAGAGAAGATCGGCATTAATATTATAATGGTGTTCCGACGCCGTTTCGTCGAAAGGTATTAAGTCTTGTTAAGAAAACTGATAGTCGACAAAACCTTGTAGATATCCAAATACCTACTTGGTGATTCGAAGGACTATGCTCATTTAATTTATAAATCAATTCAAATTTAAAGGAATACTACCAACTTACACATATACTAAGGTTTAGAGCTTCGCAAAAAATGTACTTCTTTGCGTATCCATAGTGCATCCGTTTGTAGTCCGTAGAAAAGAATTTTAACAACTTCGATCTCTGATCTTTAGCGTCTTTTTCTGAAGGCACTGTATTTCGTTCTAAGAATTAAACAATTGGTTTAGTCTCGAATCAACTATACGTATGCGAAGTTTACTCACCAAGCCCATGACAAAGTTCTCTCAAAAGTCCGCCTTCCCAATTTTTCCAAAGATAAGCAGGAAAAAAGAATATCATCGCTTGAAGAAGTAGGATCAATACCACCCACTGATAGTATCGCATATAAAGTCTCTCCGAACCCGGGTATTCTGGAAAGATCCCCACTGCAGCAGATCTCTTTTTAGCAATGCCGAGAGGATCGCTGTTAATGTAAGTTCCCATTGTCCAGCAAAATAGATTAACATAATCTAAATGTTTGTCGTCCGTCCAACACTCAATGGGTTGGCCAAAATATTGGCGAGCTGATACCAACAGCGTACATGTTATAAGAATAGTCACCGACACTTTGGAATGTAAAATAAAGGCAAAGTCGTAGATGTGTACGGTCTTGGTTTTAAGGTATTTTGACAGCGGAAGTATAGCTTGAAACATGTTTAATGATTCCGAAATGGAAAGAGTTTTTATCGAATTTCAAAATTTATAGTGGCGATACTTTGAACTTTGTAAGATTTTACGTCTTCCACCTGCTTCTTTTTTTGCACGATGTAATTTCATCGGACCGGAAAATAAGAAATAAAATCCTTCGTCGATGTAACGGTAAACAATTTTTGATTGACAGCACGTGTATTCCTAAAAGTATGCAGCGTTTTACAAGGGCTTACTTTTTGAGAGGTTGTATTCAATGACTGTGATGTGAATAATAATAAATCGATGACTTCCCAACTATATTGCCTTAGTTTTTGCACTCAGCTATAGTCCTTATCATTATTTTCTGGCCAATACAATTCAAATGCGTATGTTTCCATGGAAAATATGAAAATTTATAAGGAAATAATGTGCCAATTTTTCGAAATGCAATTATTGTGTGAGCTCCCACTTAGCTGTAAATAACTAGTACAATTGTTTTCTTACATTTCCCGTAAGTCTCATGTGAGTAAACCGACTGTAAACAACAAGTTAATCGAAACGTCAAATTTTGACATTTACCTTAGCACGCTGACGCTATTCAGGTCATCCATCCACATGGAAATGTGTAAAGTAATAAGGTAATAAGGAAAGTCTGAAACTGTTCAAACGATTTATATTTTTCTAAATTAAAGGTAACAATTGATCGACATGAAAACATTGACCTCAAAACAAAAGGAACGCCAGGAAAAGAGAAAGAAAAAGCTTGCAGCACTAGCAAATTTGGTGAAACTAAACGATAAAGAACGTCAATCCACTACTAGTACTCTTTCGGAAAGTGATAGCTCAGACGAAATCAAAAAGGTAAATAAAATATATCATAAAATAGCATATTACTGTGTAAATTTTCCTGTAGTCAACAAATCCAAAGATGACGGCAACTAAGTTTGAAGAAGAACCTGTAAACAAGAGAGCCAAACTCGATGAAAATGTGACTGAAAGTGATGTATCCAGCGTTGCCGATGAAAGCGATTTGCTGAAAACGCGCTTGACAGAGGAACAATATATTCAACTGAAAAAGGAACTAAAAGATCGCAAACGTGAGTTGGAGAATGTACCAAAGTTTCGACTTCGAGCTGCCGGATTCAATGCGTCTCTCGAACTGCAAGAGGACAAACGGGTACCAATATTTTTAACCGACATTCAGCATTTATTAATGTCGGCTCTAATTGGAAAAAAGTCGCCATGCAATCCGGATCGGTGGTGCTACCTAGAGAAACCCTTACGGTTGTCCCACACCGTTGTGCTTGTTCTTGAAGGGTTATCGCTCTATCACTATCTGTCAAACGAGACCAACTTTAACGACACAAACCAAATTTTTGAAACAAAATTGGAAGTGGTTCTACCCACACGTAAAGAAGGAAGCATTATTCAGGACTTGGCAACGGCTCCGCTGACCAATGTGCAAGCGGAAGAGCTAATCGACAAATATGGGTGCCTGGAAACCGCAGTAGAAATGACAAAGGATCCTACCTTTCTTGTTAAATCAATTTTTAATGTGGAAGACTCAATAAGTAATGGCACGCTCGAGAAACTACCCGAATCAGATAAGTTTCCCCGAACAAAGTTGCTGCTTTCTGCACTCCAAATGGTCGATGAGGGCTACCCAATGCCTCTGCGGGGTGAGCTTGCCGATCGCTTCAAAGGCTACGTCTTTACCAAGGACAAATACGCGCCTGTGACAGTTCGAAGTCCCATGTTTGGCGTTGATTGCGAAATGTGTAAAACCTCGAGTGGACAGAACGAACTCACCCGTATCTCCATTGTGAATGAACAGTACGAGACGGTCTACGAAACTCTAGTTATGCCGGTGAACCACATTGTAGACTACCTCACAAAGTATTCGGGAATCACTGCCGAGCTTATGGAGACAGTCACCAAACGATTAGGCGAAGTTCAGCAAGAAGTGCGTGCTCTACTACCGCCTGATGCAATTCTCGTAGGACAATCTCTTAATTCGGACTTGAACGCCATGAAGATGATGCACCCGTATGTAATCGATACCAGTGTGATCTTCAACGTGACCGGACACCGAAGACGCAAATCTAAACTACAAACCCTTGCAATGACATTCCTGGATGAGATGATTCAAGAGAAAGCAGGTGGTCACGACTCCGTTGAAGACAGTTTGGCTAGTATTCGATTGGTTCAACTGAAATTGAAGAACAACCTTGACTTTGGCGATGAGATTCTGATTCAGAAAAGGCGCACAAATGAGATTATCCGCTTAGCGATGGGTGACACCATTAAAAATAACCTTTTCGGTCAAGCTTCACAGGTTAACAAGCGTACTGCCATCATCAAAAACGGTCCGCTTCACCCAGATATTAAGGAAATTTGCAGCAAAGCCGTGGCGGAGGGTGACGCGAATGCAATTTTATGCCACGAAGTGGAGAGCAACAAAGAAGCAGTTAATAAGGCACGCGAAGTTGCACTGGAACACGCCTTAACCATAGTAAATCTGGTTATTGAACCAGAAAACTTTCAGCTCGACAGAATTGACAAGACAGTGGCCAAGGTGGACAAACGGATTGCGAAGCTTTGGAAAACTGTTGCGCATAACGGACTCTTTGTGGTTCTGCTCGGCGGTTCCGAGGACTGTCCAAGTGGGCTGGTTAAAATAGCGATAAAGAAGGATGCGGCTGAGGTAGCGGACGCCTTGCCCATTACTGTTACCTAAACAAAAATATGTGGAAATAAATGAAGTAGAAAGAAATATTTTTTTTAGGACTTTTATTGTTCGTCCTTGGAGTAGGAACTCTTTCAAAACATCCCCCGAAAAATATGGGTTTTTATCTGGAGAGGTATCATTTTTTTTTGTGTTTCTTTTACCTTAAAGTATGCAGAGGTCTTTTAAAATCGGAAATCCAATCTTGAAAAAACCCTTAAAATTGGTTTATATTCACCTACACCTATGGATACCTTTGGTCTAATGCTTAGTCTTGTATGTAGGGTGCGAAGAACGAAGCAGCAGGCAGCACGTGGTCACTTTAGAAGTGCTCAGAAAATCACAGAAGCGACGAACTTTTTACGAAACTTAGCACCCCTAAGCCGTATTTGTGGAAAATGCATAACATTCCGTAAATGGTAGGCCATTTTCTATTGCATCATCTGACGAATTGTACTAACTCCTGATGAATGTTGTAGAATATGTGATTGCATGAGAATTGAGCACAGTTAGGTAGGTAAATGGGTGCTCTTGTGGCGGTAGCCACAGCTTAGACCATCGATTCATTCGGCCTTACTACCTAATAATCAATCACTAATGTCGACAACTAGTTAGATGTCAGCTTTAGTAAAAATGTACAGCTTTTGTGAAATGGTACCAATAAACAATTAGACCTCCACATTGGCCGCGTTCCTCTGCCCGCTAGTCTTCTAGCACAAAATATCCCAGATGAAGGAACGCTCGCGCAGCGGCAGCGGCAAAATGACATTTGACTTTCCTTCATAAATAATTTCGCGTCGCATAATTATTTCCAAACTGCATTTAAAAAGAAATGGTACATGTTATAGAAACTATAATAATATCGGAATTGCTATTTTACTTACCTTATTACGAATTTAATCACAATTGCAGCTCGGCTTCGTATTTTTGTTTTTATTTTGTAGATGTTTGAACGATTTCCATTGACAGCTGTTTTTTTGTTATTTTTTCTCTCAAAGCAGCGGGTAGTTTTGCGCTAGATTGAGAAATTTCCCTGAAAGGGATATTTCACAAAAAGTGCTAGACGACTAGCGCAAATGGTAAAATCATAGACAAACCATACTGAGACCCCCAACTGGCAATCCTCTTGCCGCTGGCCCCCTCGATTTTTTTTCAAATTCGCCATTTTGTTTTCCTATCAGTGTTATTTGAATTTAGAATCCGTGTGAGCAACAAAAAAAAAGCGAACCAAAAAAAATGTGGTGAGTTTTCTTTTGACAGAAGTCGATTGACAAATGTCAAAATATGTTTACACAATTTTATTTTTCCTGCAACAAATTGAAAAAATGTAAGTTTTCGCGTATTTTAAGTGTGAATATTAAGAATTAAATATATTTATATTACAGCTAAGGAAGGAACCGACGTTGAGGCGATCGCTAACCTTACCAAATACATTGGATCGCACTGGAGACAATTATTTATACCTGATGGCTAGGAAGAAAACCAAACGGAGTCGATATATTAAGTAAGCCATACTTTTCAATAAATATGTTTCTCAATACCTTAAATTACTATTCTATCTTCAAGGTTTGTTATGTCCAAAGTCTTAATTACCTGCTGAATGCCGTGGAAACAATTGAATCCAATTGAAGTCAAAAACTGGGATTATTCTCGCCGCAACAACTCTCACCAAATTGATTCAGTAAATTTAGAGCAAAGGATCGATATAAGGTTTGATATCTTACGCAACCCCCTAAGGACTAATACTTAATTTAGCTTGATTATATGTTATTTGCAGGAGCAAGTATCTTGAAACCCGCCCTAATTTACAAAACTTCGTTGTACAAGCACTTGTCACACTCTTGGCAAAAGAAACCAAATACAGATGGTTCGATACGAACAGGAACGAGTATAACTTATAACATTGTCGAAGATGTAAAGAAGTTTCTTCAGGTTTGTTTATCGAATTTCAAATTGGCTTTTCATTCGAATGTTTTATTTTATGCTTTCAGCCAGGCTCGGCTGAGCAACGTACCTACTGTGGAAATTCTATTCAGTGTAGAGGCAGATTTGAATTTGTCTTTCTCGAAGAATCGCCACATCCTTTCGCGACGAACAGTCGTACGACAATTTTCTATTGTCTTATTCGCTGCTAGTAACAGCAAGAGACAATAACAAGAGTCTTAATTTGATGGATGAATCACAACAAGCGTATGTTGATTTTAAATGTTAGTTATAAGCAGTTTGAGCATTGAAATTCTTGTTGTTTATTTCAGTCTTACATATATTATCACAACGAAAAGGAGATGTAGCAGAAGATGCTGGGTCAAGTCAACAAATTGGAACAAAAGAGTGAGCAGCCATAGCAAAGACACCCCAGAGTTGTTTTAAATTATTTCAAAATTAACATAATGTATCTGTAAATGTATATGTAAAAGAAATGGTGCCTATTTATTTGGGTGGCAGGCAAATACTGTCTTATGTAGCTACTAACAATCAATAAATCCTGCAGCAAATTTGCGAAGCGACTGTATGTGTGTTTTCTTCGATTTGTAATTTTTTATAAAGCGTTCTTTGTTGCAGAACTTAGAAGTAGAAGAGTTCTACCTGCTACCAAATGGAAAAACACCCCCGAACAGTAATCCACAACAAGGCGTTCATATACATCTCCAAATGCTCGGTGGCAAAGGAGGATTTGGATCAATTCTTCGTTCGGTGCCCAAATCGAAAAGACTACAAACCATGATGCTTGCCGTAACCTCAGTGGCGGGACACTTCGCGATATCAACGAAGAGAAATGCCTTAAAGCATACACATACGGTAAATACAATGAAGAGCCATCGACATCCAAAAAAGAAAGTCCATCCATTTGAGTTAAATAAAATTAACAAATCTTTATTTACTTTATATAAACTTATAATATACAAGGTTAGGTAAACCGAATAAAATGATCCTATATCCAAATCTGGTAATCACTGTGTCGTCAATTGAGATGAGACCCATGCCAGGCGCCGTTTTAATTTAGTGGGTAAAAACTTAAAAGCTTTGGTCCACTGCTCATTCGAGTTAAATTGTGTATTGTATTCTGGAAATAGACAATTGTTTTGACTGCATATTCAAAACCACAGGTGCATAACACTTACTTGATTGAGTACGAGTTTCCCGTTGATGGGTCAATGATCATTCCCTTCTCCACTTTGCAGGGCAAGCAAAACTCTGTGTCTCAGTTTTTCACCTATTGTTGGAACTGTACGAGGCACTCCAGGAAGGCAAACATTGCCGCATCGAACTTCGATCAAGGCCACTTTCGTTAGGATCGATATCTAAATTACGGCATTTTATTGTGAAATATCATTTAGCTAAAACTCATTCAATGTACTTACGCGTTATTCTGCCATTGCTTGCTCATTAATACTGCCCAAACTCCCATCTAGTATGAGTAGATTTTGGCATCTTTGGCAGGCAAAGCTGACCGACACTCAGTCTTTCGGTGATGGTGATAACCTAGCGAATGTGTAATATCAGCTTGAGGCAACCTTTTCAGTATCAGAAGTTGCAACTTGCATTGCTCCAAGTTGTTCTCTGTTTGGTTCACAGCAAAAGAATCTTGTGCAGCACATCATCCGAGACGTGTTGTAACATTTTTACATAAAAACGTAGTGCAGCAGTAAGTTCGGCAACCTCGTTCCACAGGTCAACACTTTGATTCTGAAATGTAAGCGTTCTTTTGTTTTAATGAGGAATTGTGTTTTATATACGAAACTTACATGTAACTAAACCGATTGGCAGCTTCCTCATAGTCGTTGTCTTCTTTTTCCAGTTTATACGCTTCAAACTAGATAATTTGAAAGTAATTTGTAGAATGGGATTCATTCTCTCTCCGTAGAGACGTAGTACCTGGACATCAAAGTTGTTGGGAAGTTGAGTTTTTGCGGTTATAATCAGTGCATTTGCTGCACGAGGATCGGTGGAACGTGCTTTCTGGACTTGAGCTATGATGTAGTTTTCTCCAGTACTTAAATCCATTACACAAACTTTTGATTAATTCACGAAAACGAAAACTAAATGACAACAAATATACAAGTGTCAAGTCAAATGGAAATGAGCTTGACAAGAGTGGTGAATCTGTTGTGTCAGTGTCAGTTTCAACCGTGGTGGGCTGTGAGAATTGTGACTGTGTTCAGAAGTACAGTTTTTTTTTAAACGAATTGCAACTCAAATTTGGTGAATAAGTATATTCTTATCTCAGTACATTTTCATCAATTTTCATATTAGTTGTTTCATAACATTCTGTAGGTATTTCTGTTCAACCAAAGTACGTTTCACGTTTATTGTTCCATTATAATATCAAAAGATACGACCTATAAATATATTAATGTATTCTTTGAAATACGAGACATGTAAAAATAAAACCAATGCAAATACGTATGCTCTATTTTAAATAATTTAAACTAACGGAGAAACTCATAATTTATACTTAGGGCGGTATTTATCAAGCGCTCTTAAATCGATTATTAGTTTATGAGGCTCATAACAGCATGTTTTTTCGATGTATTCACCAAGCACTCTTAGGTTTGTATACATACATATACAATTATTATTGAAAATTGATCATTGTCCACACAAAATTTTGTTGTAATAATTATTTTCAAATTTAACGGATAAAATTGTGTGAACGCAGCCAGCAGATTTGCCCACACCGGAAGCCAGATTTTAAGCAGCGGAAGTTGTTACGTTTTTTTGAGGGTGTGTTGGTGAGCCGGATTTTTTGAAGTTTCGTGACATTAGTCAATACGAATTTCTATGTATCAATACTAGCGCAAAAATTTGTCACAAGCCCATGGTAATTTAGCTTGTAGGCAAGTAACGGAAAATCGGCCGGAGTTGGGGGTCTCAGTATTGTCTCTGGGTAAAATGTCAATTTTTTTTATATGGAGTTTGACATGCCGCTGCTCATCTAGCGGGCAGTGGAACGCGGCCATTTACTAGTCCTACAACTTTCTTAGAATCTATTACATTTGTTGTCATTGCAGAATTCAAATTTCATAATTTGTTTTCGTGAAAAACAAGGTCAATGGTCTCTTTCACAAGGAGGATTTTATTCTAAAAGAACGAATACATAAATTGCAATTAAATTTGCCCAACACATATCTTTCCAATGCTCTTTGAGACTTATGTCGTTTTCGATTTGGCAAAAGATCAATTTTTTTTTGATCGAGATTGCTTTTCATGTTCGATTTGCCACAAAAATCAATCTTTTTTTTTGATCTCAGATCACTTTTGAGAAATCTCAATTTTTCCTCAGATTTTACACATACTTTCACTAACACCAATGATTATGACACACAGCGTCGGTTACGAATTGTTTATCGTTGGAAGGGTTGCTTTTTTAACTGAATTATTTATTTTACGCATATGGGATCGAGTTTTTATATTAAATTATTTCGAAATGCAGTACTATAAATGTGTGAAAATCAATTGAAATGGATTTCGAGTGCAAGTGCAAAAATGTTTTATTTTGCCGCCAACTCAATACACACACATACCAATATAATTCAGATTTCATGTTCGTTTTGGCAGCAGAAATCTGAAATCTCAGATCAAAATCTGAAAAGCCAAATCGAAAACGACATTATTATTAGCAAAAAACAAAACACAAAATAGGAAATGCACAAAATATCCGCTGATCTGTCAAATATCATATGCAAATCAGTAATGCCATATTATTCGATCGGACACAATTTTCAGTACTTTTATGGTACGCTTTCCATTGTTTTCTAATACTACCTCGCGATTTCTTTTTGAGTGCATTTGTGTCGTAATAAAATCCCTTTCAAATTATTCAATAAACAAAGTACAGTTTATTTGAATGGTTTCATTTATTCGTAGGCTGACGATGCAAATCAAAACTTATTAGTGGTCTAAACATCACAATTGCATCGTTAGCAAGAGAATATTTTTGAAAATAGAAATAATAGCTGGCTCATTCATTTCAGAATGAATAACAATCGCACGTAGGAAGCGTGTTAAGAACTTATCGCTTCCGGGTTTGAAAATAAATACAGTGTAACCTATAAAAAATTGTATGACTTATATAAATTACTTAATTCGGGAAACTTAGAAACCGACAAAAGTTGAAATTCGAGCTGAAAAATATAAAACGCACATTTTTACATTTTTATGCACACATATTCTCGTACTACCTGTTAGGCTGTACTTGCCCGCCAGAAGTCTTTTCGTAAAGTGCCAGACTAAAGTTGATTATTGGTAAGGCCGGTGTCCAGTTCAACAGTTTTAATTTGAACGAAATTCATCAGAAGGGTGTCGGCATAATTGCGATCCATGCTACCATGTTAATTTCGAAAAATTTGCTTCCTTAGTAGGCTTTTAGGTAAAAATCCGCTCTGCTCTTGTTCTCTACTGAATCGCTCATTTTGTATGTACAAATTGAAGAAGTACGAATGTTTTATGTTATTATATTCATTTTATTTTTAATAATTTTTCTCCCTCCACACTCACAATAATTGATTTATTATTATTATCTTCTTTATTTTCATATTCAATATTACTTTGTTTGAGTAGTGCTTGTTTTCTGCACTGCACTCCTTAAGGGATTATTAATAATAAATAGGCATTGTTATCAATTGTCCTTTTCACATCATTTTTGTGTCCTCCTTTCAAAATAATGTGTGTTTGGTTGGTGTGTGTATAATAATTTAATTTATTTGCTTGTTATTATCTTTTTTAATGTTTTAAGAAATCTCTTTAAATATACAGTTCTGATTTGTTTTACAATTGTCTCTTATATTTCCTATTAAAAAATAAATTATTTAAATAAAACGAAAAATATTACGCTAGGATAAAACGAAATTAAGTTTAAAGAACTACTGTCTTATATAAATAATTGTTTCTTCTGAAATTCGTTTTGTTTTATAGGAAATCGGCTCAAACTGGTTTTGTTTCTGTTTGTAGCAGGTTGCTCAAAGTAACGTATATTCGTTTTATTTTATATCTTAATTTGTTTACGCAGTCATGGGCAATTAATAAGGCAAACAGTAATAAGACACAATAGCACTTCTTTGAAACATTATAGAGTGTAGTCTATTTGCTAGTTTTTTTTTTTTGGTACCGTAACACCATTTTTGATCGAACGCTCTGCTTTTTGCCTTTTGACCATACTTCGGTCAGCTATTTAGTGTAAATCAGTCCGATCTAAGCGAGTTTGATAATGCATCCTTATTTCCTTGCCCACGACACTCATGTGTGTTTTGGTAGAAAAGCTTAAAATTATCGACGGCAGTAAATTTCTGCAAAAAGCTTGTCAAATTATAAACAAGCGAAACAAAATAATTGCTAACATTTAACAAGGAACAACTCAAATTTAACAAATAATACTGCAGAATGAATATTTAATAAAAACTAGACTAGACCACAATTGGTGACTGGACAAACGGATACATTTACTTTTTGTATAATACATGTAGTTATGTATAGTTATTTTGCTTTTTAAAAAAAGTTCTACAACTTTTCATATAACAATACAAAATATTTGTTACTTATTTTTATTTCTGAATTGTTTTGCGTTTATCAAAAAAGGATAATGTTTGATTTGATTTGATTTTGCATGTGTATACATATAAATATGTGGGCTATCTATATACGGAAGGATCAACATTTATACTCTTTGGTAGCAGATACTGCATAAAAGCATATACATACAGAAACATACGTATAAAATGAAAATACTGCAAAGTAAGGCAAAACAGAACAAAAAACCTCAAATGTGTTGCGTGTTTTCTTTTTTTCATTTTTGTTGCTAATGGAATCGTTTTTTATCTTCTATACATACGATATATAAAAAAGTTCAACTACAATTCTTACAAACTAATAGCGTCAAATGTAGAAAAAAACGAAGTGAAAGAAACGCTAATTTGAATAGTGTTAAATTAAGTTGAAAAGATATTTCTTTTGTTGCATTTGTAAAGCTAAATAATGATTAAAAGTAAAAAGAAACAAGAACAGAGAAAAGATAAACAAATTACTGATACTCATCATCGCTGCTGAGCAGCATGGTCTTTTCATTGTAATTTTGACTTATTGTAGCCACTCGTTGGCCGCCGGGCATAAATTTCCTTTGGTTTCCAAGCGTTTTAGAAGCAACGCATCCGGCACCGGCGCCTTGGGACTGTGCATTTGGATCATCTGGGTCGTAGGACGAGACTCGAATGCCTCTCGAGTTTTTACCACCTAAAAGAGAATATGCGACATGGGCAAAATTGACAAGTGAGCAGTGTAAATCAAACTGAATGGTGGCGTATGCGTAATATTTTCAGCTGTGAATTGAGCCTTTTAGATGCATGCAAATAAAATCGGTCATCATGCTGTCTTGTTGTAAAATCAAAGAAAATAATCAACAAAAACGTAAGTTTCGGACGAGTGTAACTTATTTCAGGTTCATTTTTAAGGATCAAATAGTTAGGTGTAGGTACTTCTCCAAATGAAACACTGAAGGTTGTCATTCTGCTGTCAAGGGAACACCAATAGCGCACTTACGGTTTAGACTGAGGATAGGCGCATAAAATGCTTCTTCGCTTCTTCGACTAGGTGTGATTCTGGTCTCCTCAAGACGCCTTAGTGACCATTGCAAACTTTACAAGTCAGGAATAGCACCTTCGATGTCCGTTCAGGCAAGACAGAACTGTCAAACTGACATACAATGTAGAGAAGTGAATACCATTCGCATGGAAAGTTTTCGATTCTATACTAGGTTTGTTTGACGTGGGCCCTAGTGCGCACTAGTGCGCACTGGGTTAACCCTAATGTGTTCGATATAGCACTGAACTCGCCCTGGTACTGAAAACCTGTGTTTGACATGACTTCTAGGGCGCCCTAGTTGTGCACTAAACTGACCCCAGTTATTTTGTCGGGGCAAGAACTCAGTGCTGAGTTGCGCTGTCATTTCGCTTGCTGTTATTCGTTTATTTGAATATCGTTATAAAGATAAATACAATAAATTTGATATTCAAAGGGGAATTGTTTGAAAACAACAACGTTTATGGACTAAAACCTTATTTTAAAGATAAATGGAATGAAAAAAATTTGGAATCAAAGCTGATTACATTTTTTAGTGCATCGCATATATTGCAAACAGTTTTATCAACTTGTTTGCATTATGGCAAGCACAAGATCAGAATTAAGTTCACTCATTTTTAACAATAAACAGAACAAAGTGTTATCATCTTCGTACTTCGTTCACCAAAACATAAGTATTTTTCAAATTCAAAAACTGCCAGACTTCAGGGCAGCATATTTTGCGTTCGATATGATAGCCGAATTTTCAGGGTTGTGCAGGTTCTTGGGTAGGCGGGAAAATCAGCTGACACTTCTCAGTGCGCACTAGTGGGCACTAGTGCTAGCCACGTCAAACAAACCTACTGGTCAACTCGAGCTATAGTGCAGGACCCCGAATCTTAAAAATTCACGCATCTCCGATGAGATGCCAAAAACTGAAATTTACAATTCTCGAAATCAGCATACGAAAAAATCTCTTCGAATGTTACTCGTCTGTGTCTTACAAGCGGATTTGCATCTCGTATACGGAATTATAAGTTTGTAACTTCAAAAATTAATTTGTGTGTGAGAAAATAAAAGACAAGTTAAAATAAATCAAGCAATTTATTGAATGATATCCCTTCGCATCGAAATAAATATGATCGGAAATAGTGCCATTCGTTCAAAGCAGTCTTGGTGCTCTCGGAAAGTTCGGTATATTTCGATTTCGCCTAACTGCTGTATTGAGAATCGAACAAGCGCTGAGCTCATAATCCAAAGTAGCCACTGTGAAAACCCATAAATATTCATTAAACAGACATACATTGGTATTTCTTTTATTTTGTCATTCGAAAACTCCAATCCCCAACCAATTTAATAGCCCGATTCTGGCAAACCTCAATGATACCTCAATTTTGTGCCAATTTGAAAGTGAACATATGCTGAGGTGAATTTTTTGTGAGTTTTGTTGTGAGGATTATCGAACAATACGGAAAAAGTTATCGAATCACAACAAACCTCACAAGAAAACAACCTCACAAGAGCTTTGACTTGCGAGGGCTCACAACGGCAGAATCGGGCTGTAAATTTGAATTTTGTGTTTTTCATCACAACCTGTCAAAATGGTTTACTTGACGTGCTTTAAGATTCTACCTCATTCGAAAGGTGAATATATTTTTCGCACAGGGGGTCAATTCCCGTTCCGTGATACTGTGAAATGAAAAGAGTTTTCACAAGTTCACGCTGAACTCGATTCTCGATCTATGAAAAAATGAAAACAAATGCCAGAATTTTTTCTTATGATAAGTTTTTTATCACAGCCATTTCATTTGTGAAGAAGTGTGAAAACGTGATGGATACACAAAAATTAACGGGGACAAAGAGCTTCAAAGATAGTTGACAGCATTTATCATTTAGTGCATTTTAGTACACATTTAGACTACTTTTTATGATGATAAGTTCGAGAATCGCATTAGGTGTAATCGTGAAGTGATAAAATGATAAACTGCTGTGAAAACTGAAATGATAAATTATTTATCATTTCACAGTATCACGGAACGGGAATTGACCCCCAGGTGAACAAAAAAAACCGAACAGCTTTGAGAGTACCAATTTTATTCCTATGCGAAAATTTCAATCGGATTTGCCCGTATACGAATTATGCTATGCAGAACTTGAGAATTGGTCGCCTGCAGAATGCCTGTTTGATGCAGTCTGTATGTTAGTGGAGTCTCATTGAAATATGTAGGTGAATGGATTTAAGTGTCTCGCATCTCATTACCGAGCGGTGGAAGGATCAATGTTGGTTAAACTGCATCAATTTTGAGACACCTAGGGCATTCTGTTATAGGCTTTTCACACCAAGCCCAAAACCGCGTTTTCCTCGAAAACTCGTCGATGCATTCACACCGACTACCAACTCGTTTTCGTTTGACGTTCCAATCAGCTGTGAGACACTAGCCGTTAATCTTCGGTGCAAACTTTTGTGGTTACAAATTTCGATCGCATTAATTAACAAACAAAATGAATTTAGTGCATTTTAAAGCAATACTAACAACATTTTTCCAACAACCAAACGATTGGAAGTCATTTTCGTGGTGTTTTCGTGGAAAATGAGTGCAAACGACTCGTTTTGAAAACTGATATATGTATGGGAAAACTTCTGTTTCGATTAAGTTTTCGTGTGTTTTGGTGAAAACCCGTCTTTCGGCTTGGTGTGAAAAGCATTTTACCCTTAAATGCACCAAGTGACAAAGAATAGAAACTGAAACAGAACAGAAAGTTTTTTCGTTCAGTAGTAAATTCTGGTTCTGTTTACCTTTTCCGATTAGATACACAAAACTGAAACAGAAACAGATGCATAAAAACATGGCTGCCGTCTATTCTATCAAAATTTTTAAAGATGATTTACATGAAGCTTATGTCGTTTTCCATTGGGCAAAAAGAAGCGTCCGGGGGAGCCCGGAATCGAAAAAATCACTTCTGAAACCGTTCCATTGGCACAAAAAATACTCTTCTGGTGATTCTGGAGAGAAATTCGCTTCTGGATTTGAAGTCAGAATCCACTCAAGAAGCACTCACACAAGTGTAGTATGTGTATTTTATACAAGTCAATTGACGCCTGCCGTAGATTATTTTTGGCATTTCACCATCAATACTCTTGTGGATTCAATCAGAAGCAGTTTTCTTGTTCCATTGGACTACAGAATGAGTGGATCCCCGAGCGAAACCAATGGAAAACGACATAAATATAGACTTGTTTACGTTCTGTCGTCAAACAGACATTTTTCTGTCGCTAAATTCGGTTGCTGAAAAGAAAAATGTTCTGTTTCTATTGCAATTGTATGGGATTGTGTTTCAGATTATATTCTTTGTCACTTGGTGCCTTAACTATGTAACTGTGATCATGAAATTCTGGTACTGACTAAAGTAATAAAATCGCAGAATTTGTGTGAGAAATACTAGAATACTAGTCGAGCAGCTACTTTTCCGAACGTAGCAGCCTATGGTTTGATGGTTTGGTTACCTAAAACCCATCTATGGGATTCCTTGCTTCAGCAGGCGTTCCGACATAGAGAACGCCCAGGATGAGATGGTTATATCGAGTACAACCTCATTTCCCGATAATAATCGGTTACAAATCTCATACATTGTTGATGAGATAGAACCCCAAATGGTCCAAGAGTGGGACAAAACCGAACTGATAACATATAAAACGAGCACCATCGCACCCATAGCCATCATTACCCATTATTCAAAGTTAAACTTTTTCATTCAGACTCAATTCAAGTCCTTATTATTTAAGTTCTATGGCTTTCTTTTAAACTCCAAGCTCAGAAATCAACGAAATGTTCGCGTCGCAATAAACTCAATTCTGTTAACAACGACAGTCTGGAGAGAATGTTAACTAATGTTGATGAATGATGACTCTAAATGACCTAAACTTCATGTATGCTCAAATAACTTTTGTTAAAGCAATCAACATTTGTTACACACAACATAAATCTGCACATCTTTTATTTAAGCCAGCTCACTATAGAAAATGTTAAAAACCAAAAAAAAAAATGATTCACACTTGTTTCAACTCTTTATTTTACCACAACTTTTAAAATCAAGCACGAAACTTTAAATACGTTTTTTTGTTTCTACAAATTTATCACATAAACTAAAAAAAAAATAATAATAATAAAAAAATAGACTTTTTTTTCTCAGCTAAAAACAAGGGCTTCGAAAAAAAGAACAAGACACAATTGCGAATAAGCACAATAAAAAAATACATAACATAGGTAGATCTTACAAAAGATGAAAAATAATAATAGTAATAAAAATAAATTGTTGAATTTGTATGTTTGACGAATTTCCAGTGTCAGTGCGAAATGTTCGTTCTTGATTCGGTGTAGTAATTTAAGTACTTCGTTGGAAATTGAAATAGAATATAATTTTTACCTCTGTCTGAGAGATGTTTTGTAAAACATATTTAAAACATTTTTGTTTCTCTTCGTGGGTTTATTTCTAGGTTAGGGTGCAAACAAAGGAATACAGAAATCAGAAAATGTGTACCATTCGGAGAAATTTTAACAAAATAAATGCTTTAGCACTGTGAAATCCGGCAGGACATTAGTACATTCTGCGTTTGTTGGGACAGACGGAAAACAGATAAATGCAGTACCTATTGTTGTTTCTACTTCTTTTTTGAATAATAAAATAAATATGCATCATTTAAAAAATAAAACAAAACACAGGCAAACTCAAGTCAGTTTTAGCTTCCTTGCTCGAGTTTTCTTTGTTTATTTGTGTGAATATGCGTTTGTTTTAGAGCTTCTCATAGCGCTGAGACGTTGTTACTTCTGCAAAAAAAAATACAAAATGTTGGGAAGAAAATCATGAATTGGTTTCTTTTCATTTGGCGCTAGGGAAACACATCAGTGGTTAACTGTTGTTTTAATTTTACAGAGTGTTTAGCTAACCACCACCACCACCCATACGACAACAAAGTGAATAGAGCTGGTTCTACTACTGGAGAGGAAAGCATCGTTTACACAGTGACTTTTAGAACTGCGCGACGTGTAGTTAATGTGATTAGTTACGATTATATTATGATTACATATACATGTGCCAAGAGAACGGTATTAGTAATGTTAAGTGATGATTGGTCGTTATATGGAGCAAAAATACTAGAGGTAGTGTTAATGAAAACGAGTTACAAGGCGCATGCAAGAAGCAATGAAAGGATACGAGTAGGTATTTTGAAAGAAAGCTCCTTACCTGAACTGTATTGTGTGTATTGTTGGTACTGCGGGTGGAAATTGTGAATTGCATCTGTCATAATATCCTTGGGATTCATTGTTTCCTGAAAGTAGTAAGAACATTTCATAAGAGACTTGAAAAGGTTTTTAATAAGATGGGACTACCTTTAAGCTGCTGGAGATTGATTGCATTGTCACCGATCGTCCATGGCCATCGCCGATACAGCTGCGGGAGTATACCTTAAAAAAAAAACAACGATTATTAGGCATTTGGGTTGTTGTCTTTATGAATTTGTGGAAGTAATTCAGCCCATAAATATAGATACTATTAAGAACTAAAACTTTCGTGTTAAATACGTGTCCAAATAAGAACTGTGACCTCTGTCCAGGAGTTTGAGTTTTATTTGGTTCCTAAAAATTAGCGCTTTTACAGAATTGAACAGAGTGATTTCAAGTAGTATTGAATCGTGTTAGGGACATTTGTAGAACTCTTCAAAACAGACTCGAGGGTGGGTGGAAGCACGATGTCCGATCATCACCAATCCAATAGTAGTCGATGCTACAAAGCAAATCGTATACCGATAGCTATGTGCACAATTACAGACTATGAGTAAGAATCCATGAGATTCATACTAAATCTATGTGGCTCCAATATGTAAAGCAGTTTATTTATTGTCTTTCAGCAAGTTGCACTGGATTGGTCCCGTAAACTGGGCACAATTGTCCCAACTGATGGTCTAAGTGAAGCTGTGGCTACCGCCACATGAGCACCCATTTACCTACCTACCTACCATGAGTAAGTATGTATGTAGCATGTTTGACATCGTACTAATACCATCTACAAACAGGTGTATACCTACCTATCAAGACAAAGAATCAGTAGTGGTGATAACTCATAGTCAAATGCAAACCATGAACGTGCAATATCAAGCGAAACTGCAACAAAATGCGCTTTACCAACTAACAACGGCCAATGAGCATTTAAATGTTTTATTCCTCCCCGCATCGAGGTAAAGATAACGCAAACAAGTTAATTTCTACGCACCTTGGCAGCTACCTATACAACCTAGGAGCTAGGACTAGAACTAGAAGTGGTAAGAAACATTTCGAGAAGACACAGACAGACGCCAGTCATCGGTTTATATTCGGTGCATATAGTTCACACTCATTTATTGTACGGAATTTACCTAATAACGGAGTGAAGCACATAGTCAAGTAATTGAAAATCGTTTTTAATATCTCTTTAAACTTTTTCCTGGTGGGACCCTTTGTATCTCGGTGCATTGAGTGTCCCAACATAAAAATATTCACATAGCTAATACAGAATTAAATGAAAAATTCTGCGGAGTCCAATTTCCACGGCTACCAGCTTTAATCAGTGGAGGTGGACTGAATCCGTCTACTGTGATTTTTTTTAACATTAACAACGCTGTGGGTGTGGCGAAACTCTAAAGTCTAAATGAATGGTATCGCTCGTTTTCGAATGCAATGGAGAATGGAAGCGGAAGCCGGAAGGTCCTAATCCTAAACCTCAACTTGACCTTATCGAAAATAGGCTCAAAAAACCAATATAAGGTATCTTCCCAACTCCCAACGGTTAACGTACAAACAATGTCCAATTAAATAATTTTACGTTGATTATTGAGGCAGTTGAGCGCGTTGAAATGTTGTTTACTTTGTTTCTCTTTAGCTTTAGATAAATGCCAACTATTTACTGAACGGGTTCTACTTCTAGCATTCCATTATCAAAGCTGCATACCTACACGTCTACAATAAAATTGGCGAATTCCGTTCTGCATTCGCATGTGTACAGAACTCTGTGGACAGTCATAAAGATTAAGTTGCAATTCTATTTGTATCTTATTGACATTTCTATTAAGCAAATTACTTATCACCCAATTTTTCCTGACTCATTCCGGTTCCATAACTGTTTCCAAATGTACCTTATCTTTACCACGTTACGATAAGCATCGCCATTTGTTCAACACCACACCACTGACTCACAGTACTGCAATTAACAAAGTCTCGATTCTGATTTCGACTTTCTTCTGACACATTAACACTCTTGTTGGCGTCGTCAAATTATCACCAATTTTCACTGACAGAATACGACACCGCGAAGCTGTTAATTAATTGCAACAAAACATTTGCCTCAAACGTAACGCGTTCATAAGCACGTTTTATCTAATAATTGCTTCTGTTTTTCTTGATAAAATAAAGAGTAAAACTTACCTGATATGGGAAGGCATACCGCAACGCGATGGCAGCAAACAGCATTTCGATACAAATGAAAAAGTTCTGATAGCCGGCTGACACTGTACCAGCAGATGTTGTGGCTCCAGTACTATCCACGATTGGTGAAATCACCTTGGCCTTCTCAAGAATAGCCAGTCCGACACCTGTGAATGTAACAAATGAACCCCAAGCTCTCATAAAATATAAATTTCAATTTCTTACCCTGCCAGAATGACAAGAAAATCACCGATTTGATTGTACAGAATTTCAAGACAGGCTCGAATGGTGTCAGCAGATCTCTGGTCGCGAAATAGAACAAATAAAGCCCATACAAGGCAAGCGACACGGAGATGTTGTAGATGACCGTTATGTAAATGTAACCTCCATCAGCACTGTCATTTTAGTAGAACACGTTATTCATCAAGACCTTTAATGCGAAATGGAAATTTTTAAGCTTACCTCCAATCACCGTCGTGATAATGTCCAAATGCCTGCAGGAAAATTATGATGAACGCCACCAATGGCTTCACGAGACAAAACTGCAGAGTCGCTTGCTTGCAGAAACGCAAGAACCCAATCGTGTAAGTTTTTCCCTTCAGGCAACAGGTGCCGTACAGACAAGAAGTCTTGATCGGTTTACCCCTTATCTCCGACATGATGTTACCCTCTCCACCGAGATACTCATAGCACAGTGACAAGAAATTGTAAATTACAAAAGCTGCAAGGACCAGTCGACTTAGTATTGAACAAACACACCTGAACGTATCCACCAAACTCACCTTCGTAGCAATCTCGGACAGTGAAGAAGTAAACATAAACATTGTCCGAGTTGAAGAACAATAAACTAATCCACGAATAAGTCGCATAAATTGGTACAATAAAAAGTATCCTAACTATCCATCGTTGTTCCTGCGGGTTTGTGTACCATCGCAGATGTTGATAGATCTACAAACGATACACGTGTATTACGGAAACTATTTTTTTTTTTTTGCTGTATAATAGCTCACCTGTTGACATGTAATAAAAAGGGCGGCCCAAACAAACACGCCCGCCAGACCCTGTGCTGTCTTCGTTTGCAAAAATATGCCATCGCCTACGTGGCTTAGTGGATCCATAGCTGAAGCTACCTGTGATGCTGGTGTCACTTGGATTATGTAGTTCGGTTTAGGCGTTGTTCCATTCAAGTCCAGTTCGGTAGTGCTCATTCTAGAAGTAATAAAATTAATGAGACACTCTTCATTGTGCATAATGTATTTGATAGTATGAGAGAAAAAATTGAGTAGCCTACTATCACGATCCAATTTGTGAACGAACGAAACGAATAGTCAATGTTGACGTAAGAAACATGATAATGATAACATACAATGAAATCGTTATTTATATATGGCTGGAATCAGTTTTGACGAGGAAAAAGTAAATGCCTATGAAATATGGATCGTATCATTGTTCAAACTGCTTCCGACTTCATGAAGTCATATTTAGATTGCAGAAACAAATTGCTCTGTTTGATAAGGAAAGGTAACAACATCTAAACTCAAGACCAACAAGGCGGCTGGAAAGACAGGAAGGCCAATTAAAGGCAGCGGGAGACGAGTTTGTGATGAGCACACACCAATTGATCAAACTGATTCAATAAAAAATTGATTCAATTCCACGATTTGGTTGGCTTTTACAAGTTTTCTTCAATTAAAAAAATATTTGGCTTCATTTCCCCAAACACCAAAAGTGACTGAATCTGACGGAGACTCGAAATCTGTTACAAACTAACCAACCACCACTTGTTGGGATAAAATGTTAGGTTATGTTTATGGAGAAGGTGTACTTTTTACTTCAGAGTTTGCCTTTAAGTTGGCGAAATTTAAGCAAAATGCTGGTATGACCAACCGTACGGGAATAGAACTAAAAATATAAATTGTTCCCCCTCGCATTAACGTCATCGATTTCTTGAATTATACCGAATGAACTCTCCATTGACAGGCCCTTGCCCTGCGTTTGACTTCTGATTAGTCAGTGTTTATGAAATCACAATAAAACTGATAGCATATTGAAAACAATAATCAACTTCATTAATTTCGTCAGATATCTTTGGTTATTTTAGGTTCAATAATTTGCAGATAACGAGATTTCTGGTTCCATTCCATGTATTGTATTCAGAAGGGGCAATCATTTTTAATTATTACGCTGCGCAGCTTGGACTTGGAATAATTATTAAGGAAATGCTGTTTTTCGACCCAGAAACAAAGAGTTGTTTCTACATCTGAAATGTGCCTACTACCTACATCGATTTTGTTGTAATGGTAAATTAGCCAAGGAAGTTTACATTTTTTATTCATTTCGCCAGAATTCGATGGCAATTGATAATTTTGCACCCTAATATAGGTACATAGGCGGGTGGCATGCGAGCGATTAATTCAAAGAAAAATAAATACAACTAACAACATCGTTATAATCATTTAATTCACAGGGTAAGCAGTGTTATGTGGATTTATTAAACACAAAGACTGGATTGCTCAGAATGTCTGGCTGGGTTTATGAGCAATTAATTTTGAAACTGGATAAAGAACATGCTTAAAAGTAGAAACATAAATGCTACATTAAGGCAGTGACAGTATAAGAGTCACAGCTGCGAAAGGTTTCCCCCAGGGCGGTGTTCTATCCCCCCTGCTATGGTACATCGTAGTGAATGAACTACTAGACTTAGTCAGCAATAATGGCTTTTATGTCCAAGGATAAGCGGATGACATTGCGATCCTAATCAGAGGAAATTTCGAAGATACAATCTCGGAACTCCTGCAGAGGGCACTCAACCTAGTTGCTGACTGGTGCAAAAAAGTTGGTTTAACTGTAAACCCCAAAAAAAGTACCATAGTTGCGTTCACTAAAAGAAGGAGCAGGGAAAAACTAAAAAAACCCACTCTTCTTGGTGAAACAATAGAGTTCTCAAAAGAAGTCAAATACGTAGGTTTAACTCTGGACGAAAAACTCACTTGGAACTCTCACCTCATGAAAACCATAGACAAAGCCAGGATCTCTCTGTGGACCAGCAAAAGTCTGATTGGTAAGAGTTGGGGTATAAACCCCAAATTGATGTTATGGCTTTATACAGCCGTAACAAGACCAATTTTCACATATGCAGCTCCAGCATGGTGGCAAAAAACGAAACAAAAGTCAACACAAGTCAGGCTCAACAAACTCCAAAGAATAGCTTGTGTTTACACTACGAGCGTTATGAGAACAACTCCCACTGCCGCGTTGGAAGTTATTCTAAACCTTCCACCTCTCCATCTTCAGATACAGAAAGAAGTCATGACAAATGCCTTCATGCTCATATCTGATAACACCGAAAACTCCAACTCCAATCCATCAAGACATCGTTATGGAACTACAAAAAGATGAAATACTTGGAATTACAATAACAGACTACTGTCTACCAAGATTCAACTTCAGCCGAAACTTCAAAGTTACATTCCCAAATCGACAAAACTGGGAACAGAATAAGCCCACATTTGCTAACAATTCTCATGTATGGTACACAGATGGATCGAAAACAAATGAAGGAGTTGGAGCTGGAGTATACGGGGTCAGTACAAAAACGTTCATCTACAAAAGCATGGACAAGTGCAACTCTGTATTTCAAGCAGAAATCTTTGCGATAGAACTATGTCTCAGAGAAAATCTAGAAAAATCCATAACAAACAAGAACATATATATTCTCTCTGATAGCAAAGCTGCACTCCTAGCCATCAATAGCTACGAGATACCATCTAAACTTGTATGGGACTGCTTGCAATTACTCACATCACAAGCCAGCACAAAAAGAGTAAATCTCATTTGGGTGCCAGGACACAGTGGACATGTGGGCAATGAAATAGCAGACATATTAGCCAGAAAAGGATCAGCATCGACCTTCACGATGCCAAAACCATTCTGTGGATTACCTATTAGCACTGCTAAATTCTATATAAAAAAATCGAGCTGTCGTGGGACGGCCGAAAGAAGCGAATCATTGGACGTAAAGTATTGGCCCGTGTTACGTGGCGGCCTATTTAAAATTCATTTTAATTTTTCATAGTGCCAGTTAGTTTAGATTACTCTCTCTGTTCCTCTTTCGCTCTCTACACAAATATATCTAAGAATTTTTCGACTTTTCTTTTTTCCTAAACCATCCCTGAATCAAGACGAACAACACAAAACAAAAATCATCCAAATCGGTGGAGCCGTTCATTTCATTTTAATTTTTCATAGTGCCAGTTAGTTTAGATTACTCTCTCTGTTCCTCTTTCGCTCTCTACACACATATATTTAAGAATTTTTCGACTTTTCTTTTTTCCTAAACCATCCCTGAATCAAGACGAACAACACAAAACAAAAATCATCCAAATCGGTGGAGCCGTTCTAGAGTTTTCATCTTCCAAGTGCGCCATGGAGGGGGAAGTTAACGCTACGGTGACGATTTTTTTCGGTTTACTCCCCATCTTTTTGAATAATTTATATGCGTGACCCACCGACCGTCCGTAAAAAAGCTATATTCGCTTCAAAAAATGGCTAACAAACAAGGCAAACCATTACTGGACCAACATTGAAGGTAACAGACAAGCCAAAATGTTCATGCCAACTATTTCCCCAACAAGAAAAAAACAACTCCTAAACTTAACAAGGAGTCAGATCCGCACAGTCACAGGGTTCCTCACTGGACATTGTCAAGTCAAAAAACACCTCATGACTATGGGCATAACACAAAACAACACTTGCAGACTATGCAACGAGGACGAAGAATCAGCAGAACACAATACTGTGTCACTGTGAATGTCTAGTCAGATTACGTCAACACCATCTAGGAAAACCTTACCTTGAGGCAGAGGACATATCTGACAGCACACTCAAAGACTTACTAGGACTCATCACAAAGTCCGGTATCATGAGTGAGCTATAAAGGGAGGAAATCACAATAGGCCCACTCGTGGCCGCAGTGATATGGCAACCTGCTTCCACCTCCGCCAATTAATCTAATCTAATCTAATCTAGGGATTGAAAATTACCCTTAGCTGGGTGAGTCTGAGTGTTCACAATTTCATTCTAGGCAATCCCGGAAAACAATTTCAATTCAATTTATTCAATTTCCATCAACTGACAAGGAACTGAACTGAAAGCGATTTCTGATTCAAATTTCTAATTCAAATTCGAATGCTCACTTGCGATTTACTCCAGTAATTCGCACGTCATTGGAGCAAGCCTCACTCCACTGATCATAACTGATCATAACTTGGAGTACTGCTTCATACTGCGGAATATTAGATTAGCAGAAAAAAACCTTGTCCGCATTACAATAACTAAAACCGCATTTCTTCGAAGTATGACTATAAAATTACAATTTCCGTCACAGATAAATAGTTGCGTCTATACAAAATCGTTCATATGTTCAGCTATGTTATATTTCTGCGTAACTGTATGTCATAATCAATAAATTGTAGACACTCAAGGCGTTAAAACTAGCATGGGTATTTTATGCTTAATTAATTTCGCCCCACGACGACGACGACGAATTAATCTGGCGGCAGAAAGAAACTCTTCAAACAAAGCAGACTGAATGAACGTGATGCCGGGAAAAACAATATGCACACACATATTTTAAAGTGAGTGACACAGTTTTGATTCTAAAAAGTGAAATGATTCCATTAGCAGCACAAACAAGCCTCCTTCATGCATGCTTGCAATGCTCCATTTAGTAATGAAATTAGATCAACACACTCGGGTCATGGCCGTGGTGCAGGGAAAAAAAAAACATAAATCGCCTCCCCCGTAAAGAAAAGTTTCCCGCATCTCGCAATGCACATTGAACACTCCTCGAAAATTAACGACCATAATAGACAAACAGGCCATATTGATCTGATTTAATGTCGTCCACTTTCAACAATAATTTGTTATGTGCTGTTTGCCGTTGCCATACTCGGAGAGGTCTGTTCCACTCAAGGTTAAACATTAATGCCAACAAATGACTACTGTGTGAAACTAATCATAAAACACTGCCGGAATAGTGAAAGGGGATTTGGCTTCGGTCTCGACTTGAGCGTCAGTTGTTTTCGCTGAACTTCGATGCCAATGGAAAGTGTAGTGTAACCCAAGATTGAACACACAATTGTTTTGTCTTCGATTGTAAACAGCTGGAGCTCAGCGAAGATACACTTTGGTATTAACAATCAAGCAAAATAGTTCACCTCTACAAAGACCTATGAAATAGATAGATAAAGTGTAATTACGGAGAAATAATAATAGCCGTAATTGACTACCCCATTTGTGATGAGTCTGCAATATACATCGTGAAAGCTGGAAACGACCAAGACGCTGCATAGGTAATACCTACGTAATACCTTGCTGCTACCTATCTTGGCAACAAAACTATATTATATAGGTAACTTCGAAATTCGTGTAGATTTCGTCATCGTGTGGTGGCCCGTTCCACACAAGGCTATTGATACCATTTGGCTGAGAGCGTCATTGGGAGCACCTGCACACACAACACCACCGAGAATACGTGGATTACTCACAGTCACAATTCATGACAACCTTTTGCTTACTGCTGATGCTGACTGATCATTTTATTATTAAAACAGAAAATAACCTGTTTCGTGGTTTGATTTGCAAAAATAAAAATAAAACAGACAGCCACTGCCATTGCTGGAAAAGCATCCTTCTTTTTATCAAGGTAAACAGAGTTCAAACGAAAGGTATCACATCATTCAAATACACACATACACGAGGGGTTGGCAAAAGGGGGGTTTTCCACCACTCGCGGAAAACTCTTGATTCCTGTTTCACCAGAGGGGTTTTATTGCAATACGTATTTTCATTTTCGCTTTCAGTTCCATAAGTATTTGAAAAAATAAAATAAAACTGGTATTCACTTGATTGGAATACATATTTCCTCACTTCTTTTGGGTTTTTACGCACCTGCGATAGAAATGAACAAACTAATTTTGTCTTCTTTATTGCAAGACGGAATACTATTTTTTTTTTCGTGTTTCTTTGTTTTGCTAATTTTAGCAAAATACTTGAGGTTAACACTATTACAAACAATCGCACTATGCACTAGGATAATTAACATGCAAAGAATGCATGTTTTTAGGTCCAATTTTACTGTATTAATTGATTATTCTGTAAAAATACGTGATGAAAAAATAAACACGAACCTTTTTCACGGGAATGTCAAAAAACTTTTCGAATTTTTCATCACTTCTCACTTTTTTATCGTACACATTTCAAGTGGAGATAGTGATGCCAATCTTAAGTAAATTAAGAGCAGGTGATTCTGTATACGGAATTCATTGGGGTAAAACATTTTAGTAAACCTTTTAGCAATTTTTATTTGTTTGTTGAAATCAAATTGCTTATAATGGATAGACAGGGCATTGAAGATGTTTTTGACTTATGAGACTATTTTTATATAGTGGAATTTAACACGTTCGCGGACAAGACGGCATATGCCGTCCAATTTTGCCATTTTTGCTGGGACAAAGCGGGATATGCCGTCCAACTTTGTTGTAGGTACTCTATAACGCAAAGCGGCAACTGCCGTCAAGTTTTTCATTGAATTACATAAGCAATGAAACCTGCTGTCCCAGTAGAAAACAAAACTTTTTGTGAAATGTCCCAGCACACCGCTGGACGATGATCTCAGCGAAAAAAAACATAACAAAAGTTATGATTGGTGCATTTTGCAACACCGCTTGCGATTTCAACCTGTCCGCGAACGTGTTAAGCACCAGCTGCAAAGTGACATTTAAAAGCAATTTTTATCAGATTTCAGAGCACTTTTGCGAATCTATATTTTTTCTCAGATGATAAATATATATTCGAATGACGCGTGACATCTGAACATTCTACAAGAGAGAATCTGAGAAAAGTGTCGAAGGCTACACATATTCGATTCGCTCGAATATCAACACAAAAGGAGCAAGTGACGTTTTTACCTGGTTACTGGTTTTACATCTGAAGAATCCCAATCGAAATTTGCAATAATCAATTCGTTTCAGGTACTTAATGGAAAATGTTTACGAACAAACAGTTACCAGAAAATAGAGTTTGGCAGTACTAGCTCGCTAAAAATCTAATTGGTATAATTTTGACAGTTTAGCTTGACACTTGCCATTTCTCGTCAAAACTTAAGAAATAAATATTGTTTATTTCATATAATAATTAATCAACATGTCCTTGGTTGATATCGATTCCTGGTTTGCAAATATGTTCTTTTCATTTAGAAACATTAAACTCTATTATTTCTTTCTTAATCAGGCTGACGGAGTATGAATCATGTGAGAAACTGAGTCATACAATCCTTGCAGAGCTCTTGAAACGGGAACAAACTCGCCCTCAGGGATATTCCGAGCTCACCAGGAGAATACAAGTGTTTCTTGATCAGTTCAATAAAGAACTAAGCCAATTAAAGACCAAACTAGATGCATCTGCAAGGAATCGATCGATGTGAGTAAACGTTTTAGTAAATAATAGTTATATGAACAATCGAAATCTTTGGAACAGTACATTTGAAGAAACTGAAAGACGTCAGCGTCTTGTTGAGATTCTTCAATCGAAACTCCAACAGTCGAAAAGTAAATTTACTACAAGTACTCGTTCCGATCTGCTTCCATCATCTTCACGATCCGTCTGGCAAGATGATGATGTTCCTATTATTGATACCAATAATGATGTTGAACAGTTGAAGCAAAAACAAATACAAATTATGGAGGATCAAAATCGTGGTCTTGAAGCATTGTCCAAAAGCATTGCCGTACAAAAGCAATTAGCCTCAAGGCTAGGGCAAGAAGTGGAGGAGCAAAATGGTGAGTATTGAGTTAAGATTATTGCGGTATCGAGTTTAACTGAGCAGATACTTTGTAAACAGACATCCTGGGCACTTTGGCTGATTCCATTGATCATGTTGATACTAGAGTTCATGTTGAGACTTCCAACATAGGAGCAATCAATCGGCAGGACAGTACCTGGGGTAAATCCTTTCAATAATTTTGAATTTCCAAGTTCACTTTATTTAATTTTTTTTTTTTTTAAGGCTACTGGATTGTGATTCTTGTTCTGTTTATTGCTATTGTTGTCGTTTCACTAATCTAATACCGCTTTATAATTGATTTTAGCATTTGCATATCTTTTCTTGTTATGTTCCAAAGATCAACTTTAAATCTATTTTAAATATATTCATATTTTAATTTTTATAAAAAAAAAAACAATTTTTCTTATGCCACAATATATTGCGGAACAATCGAAACCTTAGCGGAATCTCTACGCTGAATACTTTGTAACCTTTGGTTACATTGTTTAGACAACACTCGTCAAGTTTGTGTATACACCTCGTTAGATTAATAGTACAATATCGATAGCTTCAACCCTTGACCCAAGATTAAGTAAACATTTTGATGTGGTTTTAATTTGTTTATTCTTTGTGGATTTAAGCGAACATTCCGTTGCTTATAAAGTGCCTCTCGTTACATCGGATTAAAATAAAAATTAAATTACTCGGGGGAATTAACTACAGAGCCTGTTTTCATTAATCTAAGACAAATCGGCTACATAGGGAACAGTGGATAGATTACCAACGGCACCAATCGAAAGTTTTGATGAACCGGCTTTCCTGGCAGCCTATTGTGGAAAAGAAGAAAACACAACAATATTAGTGTACCGTCATAGATTGTCATAGTACAACTTACAGCTTGAACATCGGACTGGGAGAGGGCATCGATGGCAGCAAGAACATTGTCAGCGCTTTGCACTGATCCCTGGAGAGCAGCTTGACTGGCGAGGGTTCCAATCAAACCACTGTCGGTGCCGTAAGCCTCTAGAACGGCAGCTTTCAACAGAGCCTTGCCACGGTTGACATCATCACCGGACACTGAGCCGGATTTTAGAACCTTTGCTGCAGCATCTACAACCTGGAACAACGCAATGCATGATACACAGAGGACAATATATACGCTTGTACTTCTTACCTTGCCAGCAACACCAGCCTCAGCGGCAACGACGAATCCGAACAAGCCACTGTCAGAGTAGGTAGCATTTAGAGCACGGATGGATACTGGAGAATCTCCAGCGGCGGATGCAGCAGCCTTGGCCAAGCTTCCGTTGGCATTGCCCCTCTTGATAGCGGGTTGTGGTGCAAGGGCTTGTTCCAAAACAGCATAAGCTAGCGCCTCCTGGGGGTTGGCAAAAGCAGACTCACCGGCAACAGCAACATAAGCACGATCACCACCTTTCTCTTTGCGAATTTCTCCGCTACGGTACTTGGAAGGAGAATCCTTGCCTCTGCCTGATGCCAACTCCAAGCTCTGTGCGAATCCAGAGAGCGTGTTCTGGTCGATGCCAACACCGACAACGGCACAACGAGCAGCGGTGCAGTTGGATGAAACATAGTGCAACAATGTCTCGCTGGACAGTTTGCCAACTTTGTGTTTTGGGATGTACAATGAGTTGCCGAGCCCACTACGGAAAGCGGCCTTGTGAAGGAGCTCAACAGCGCGAATCTACAACAAACAACAACAAAAAAAACATGTTTAATTGGGATTGCTGTGAGCTCATGAGTATACCGAGCTTACCTGTGGTGGTATAGCAGCAAGTTGAGTCTTTATGCGTGGCAGTACATCGTTGATCTCCCATGGCTTAAATGCTGGCTGAATGATGTCCTGCAACAGCTTCAATGCCAATTCCTGCTGGTCACTGGTTGTCTCAATGGTGTATGTGAGCAACTCCCTATCAGATGAAGTGGTCAAACTTCCACCAACTTGCTGCAAATTTCGTGTGATATTGAAGCCAGACCTATATTTGGTGGTTAGATCGGAGGCAATTCTCAAGATGTGGTTGGCACCTAAGCTCTCGTAGCTCTCATTGCGAGATCCAGCCCTTTTGTAAAACAAAATTTTTTTTTATAACAAGTTTCATGCAATGTTCAGACCAAACTCACCGGAAAACTACAGAGATCCTCGTCACTGGCAATGAACTATCGGCAGTGGCGACCACAGTTTTGTTTGCAAGAACAGCAGATTGGACATCAGCTGCTTTGCCAAGAGGTCGGGGACTGGCTTGTGCGGCGAACCCACGTTTCTTTGAAAAACAATATTGTTAAATAAATGTTTTTAGTGTGAAAAGAAATCGAAAAGATGACAGCGAAAAATTGTTTTACGTAACCAATGTGAAGGGTTGGTCAGGTTATATTGATTTTCGCAAGCGATTTATTTGTATTTTTGAACGATTGCACGGATTACTTACAGCGACAACACGCAGGAAGGGAGTTTTGCTTGCATTACATGCCATTGTAATTAAGAATGTGAATTAAATTTTACAATTAATCTGCTTCCGCACAAAGATGTGAAATTTTTTCGACAGCTCAACCGACTTGCCAGAAGATATTCAGGTGGAACAACTGTAAGCAGCAAACGCAGCAAACGATTAAATGTCAGAGTTATAAAATGTAGTAGATTTGGACATACACAAAAGCGAGTTGTAAAACGTACCAAATTCAATAGTCGACTTGTATCCACGGTTGCCACATTGGTCATTTGTGACCAAATCTGGTCATAAATTTTTCTCGTGGTCACATGGTCATTTATTATCCCATTTGGTCATTTTTTACGAAATGAAAAATTATTTATAATTAAAAAAAAACAATATGTGATCTGTGTACATGAAGAATATGTTTAAATAATTAAGATGAATTGATTGTTCCGTGTGTACAAATTTAAATTTTCCAGAGTCGATACGAAGAACTACACAATTTTTACGGAAAAGACACCGTAAACGTTGTGGATGTGTAGAGTGAACGTTCCAACGCGCGCATTCGTCGGAAAATATCAAAAAATAAAAAAATAAACATTTATTTTCTATTGTTTGTGGCTATAATATTGAGATTTGTTTCCCAGTTATCCATGTGCATTTCAATGTACAATGCGTTTTTTGAAATTTCAAATATTATGTCGATTATTACCTACCTATATGGAAACAAACATTTTTTTTGAATATCCTTTAAAATAAAAAATGTCTTTTTTTCTCCACTGAATCATAATGCATGCAGTAGAGAGAAGAGGGTTAAATTGTTTTGGTCATTTTTAGCTACAGTTGGTCATTTTTATTTCCAATTTTGGACACAAATTTTATTTTCAAGTGGCAACCGTGCTTGTATCATGCGAATTTATTTACCTATTCATTTTTGGGTGTGTGAATCAGAGAAAATACTCTGTATCTGCTTTGTATTGTCTCTGGTATGAAAAATGAATACTCGGATAAAATTAATTACTCTCATAATCTACACTGATCTACACGTTTTAATTTGCATAACCCTAACATGAAAATTTGCTTTTGTATGCTTATTCATCTGGCATTTTCTTATTAAGTTCTTCCACTTAGATTTGCCTGAAATAAATCTTAAAACTCACTGCTCTGCCAAGCGATTTAAAATTTTCTGCTGTACTTGACAAAATATTAAATTCTTCTTTCAGGTAACTCAAAGTAACAATATATTCCCTATGAAACGTTGTTGATTACAGTTGGTTATCAGTTGGTTATCAGTTGGAAACCAACTCTCATGTCCATGTGCGATTTATTTTTCAAACTGGACTCTCATGTCGATTTCCATTGGGACAGAAAAAGCACATTTTCTGCTCTCGAAATCAGCTGGCTGTCAGATTTCATGTTCCATTGGCCGCAAAAAAAGCACTTTTTTGAGAGTCAGAGCAATTTTACGAATCTCGATATCTGAGCAAGATTCACATCTACTTACACTAACACCAAAACATTTGCCTTTTGTCAAACTTTAAAGTGTGTATTAATTACGTATTTAGAAGACCAGTCTGTGAAAAATAAAGAAAAATTTACATTTGGCCGGCGCAATGGATATCAACACAAATTGAGTGGATTTTTATAAGCATAAATTGCAATTTAAGAACAGCTGACTTTTCAAACACGCACTACCACAAATGAGGAGGAAGAAAAATCTCGTTTTATGTTCCATTGGGCACGAAAAATCTGAGATCTGAGAGCAAATCTGTAAAATCCCAATGGAAATCGACATCAATGAATTACCTCTTCATTTCATCTGACGACTGTTAAAATATTTAAGATTAAATAAATTAATACGATTGGCCACACTGCCACCGGACGTTCCACAAACAAGTAAAAAACAACAGAACAACTTTTGACATTTCTCTTTTCTCCGCGAGACCCACAGAAATAGAAAGGCGAAAAATAAAATGTCACTTGACGTTTGTATTTTTTCAAAGCTGGGTCACTGCTGCGTTCTTCCCTCCTCAAAACAAGAAAAGAAAATTAATTGTTTTTCCACTTTTCCATTTGTGAAATTGTTTTTCGTGTCGAGAAAGCGGTAAATAGTGAAAACATTTTATAACTAGCTAGTGCAAAGAGAAGCTTTTAAACGGAACAGCATCCAAAATATGGCATCCTTCTTTGTGGGTGGCTTGGGCGGAAACCCTTTTTCTACCCCTGTTGGACAAAGAATTGGTAATTAAATTAACTTTTTTTTTCCATTTTATCGTTCATTTGATTTTATTATCGAGGAACTGTGTTAAAATTACATTTCATATTGTTTGCATCCATTGTTTCATGCGATTGATTTCTTCGGTCTGCTAACGACGAAATTTTCGTATATTATGTAGGTATGTACATCCATTGTACAATGTACACGTCTAGGAGTAGATTGTGATAAATTTGTGACTGTTTTCAACTAATCGTCGGCTTTCAGTGCATATTTCACAAACAAATTGCGGCTGCTTGTCTTATCATGGATAATTCAAATGAATAACTATGCCTGATTAAGATTTGAGTTTAGCAGCCTTTTTTGTTTCTATAACTAGGTGTTATGTTAGGTATCTATGTAGGTATATGAACATACATATTTCTAAATGATTGGCAACAACAAAACAACACTTCTACCCCTTCTTATCACCTTGTCGTTCTCCTTCACCGTCTGTTTACAATTCAAATTAGATGAGTTATGATAACAAAATGATGACCCTTCAACATTAGTCACTCTAATTAGTCAGCAGCACACACAGGCCGTTTTATGAAAAGAAAACACGACGAAATAATGTGCGGGGCCGCTGTGTAGCCCCAACCAACCGCTTGTCTATGACCAGAATCGATCTTTCAATTGGAAAAAAATGAAAGCACTATAATTATTAATTTTATATTGCGGCCGGTAGAGCTAAAGTGATTGTCTCCGGTGCAAGTAAAGTAACCGGAGACATTTTATAACAGATCGAAATAGATTTGATTACAGTTTTTGCATAGGATTTCAGCTCATTACCGTTTGGCGGTTTTTGGTGTAATTTGTATGTAAGGGGACTTTACATACATGAATTGTTTACCAAACTGTATTTTACTGTCTTAGCAAATTACAATAAAAAAAGTTAAAAGCAATAACGACTCTTATCTGCAACAAATAATTTACTGAGCATTATATTTGCGCCTAAGGTTTAACACGTATGCGAATGAACTTGTCCATGTGATCTGATTTTGCTGGCTTAAACGTCGATTGTTCATTGAATTTGACTCATTCGAGTCATTCGGTAACTATGTGCTATCTTTCGTTATCATTTTATGTGGAAATTCTGCAATACTTCATTTGAGCTTTCCAATTAAATTGTCAGCCTCGACAGCCACTGCAGATTTGAATAAAAGCATGCGTCCCTTATCCGAAGTACCCCCAACATTTTATCACAAAATTAGGTAGAACTTGCTTACTTGTGAACATGCCAGGTAGTTGGTTCTGCATTTTCTTCTCACGTCGGCAAAGATTCGTTCCTATAGTATGACATGCTACGAATGATTTCTCACACCTCGTTGTAACTATCGCCCTCCTTATCGAAATTGAATAGAAAATGTGAAAAAAAAACTCTTCTCCAATTAGCGACAAGAAGTGTTGTTACTCGTTACTTTCACAGCAAATGACCAGGACCATTTACTTTTAATATCAACGTTTCTTCCTAATTAGAACAAGCAACCGATGCAACATTGGCCTCGGAAAATTGGGCCCTCAACATGGAGATATGCGACATGATTAACGAGTCTTCCGACACTGCACGTGATGCCATGAAAGCAATTCGACGGCGTCTAACTCAAAACGCTGGTAAAAACAATCAAGTCATCATGTTCACCCTAACCGTGTTGGAAACCTGTGTGAAAAATTGCGGCAAAGCGTTTCACGTCCTGGTTTCCCACAGAGAATTTATCCAGGAGCTGGTCAAGCTGATCGGACCGAAGAACGATCCACCAGCCGTAGTGCAGGAGAAAGTTTTGAGTCTAATACAAATATGGGCAGACGCATTCAAGAATCAACCCGAATTGAATGGTGTCAATCTGGTGTACCAGGAGCTTAAGAACAAGGGGATCGAATTCCCCAACACCGACTTGGATGCAATGGCACCGATTTATACACCACAGAGGGTAATTTCTCGTCACAGTTGTCTCGTGAATCGAATATATTTTATTTTGTTTATTTTTTGTAGAGTGTTCCAGAACCACCACCAGTTTCACACCAGCATCAGCCGACATCACCACAGCATGTGGTCGTTGCTACTCCGGGAGTAATTGTAATAGTACACGTTATTTGCAAAACTATGTTAAGAACTAATCTACCTTTTGTTTGTAGTTAAGTGGGCCAACTGTTCTGACACCTGAGCAGACTACGAAACTGCAATCTGAACTGGAAGTTGTTGGCTTTAGTATGTCAATTTTGGGAGAAATGCTAAATGAGTTGAAGCCTGGCGAAGAGGACCCAGAAGATCATAAGTTACTGACCGATTTGACTCAAACATGCAAGTAAGTTAGGATGGTTGCTATATTCGTCATTTATGGCAGTTCGGGAAGGGCCTGGGCGAAAAACATCTCCCACTTATTGCCCACCTCCCCTTCCACCGCATTTCGCTCACATTTCATAAACAAAGACATACAACAGATAATCTTTTACAGGGAAATGCAAGGTCGAATTGTTGAGTTGATTGGTCGCATTAGTAACGATGAAATCACCGCTGAGCTGTTGCGATTAAATGATGAATTGAACAACCTATTCTTGCGTCACCAGAGATATGAGAAAAATCGTGCTCCCAATGGTACTGCTGGGACCGCATCGCCATCAGCTATTTTGGGAGCAGCCATTGGTGTACCAAATGCAGCCGCAGCTAAAGATCCAGCAAAGGACTCGCTAATTGATCTTAGTGACACGGCTAGTGGAACGGATTTATTATCCCAGCCGTTCTCCAAGTTTGGTAACTCGGGAAAAAAATTCAACTCAACTTAGTGAGATCTACAACGATCACATCTTGTTTTCTTTTAGAGTTGGGTACTTCGTCTACACAGTTACCAAAGGTCAACGATGCAGCACCACCACCAGCTGCTGCTGCAGCAGTGCCACCTCCTGCCGATGAGTTCGACATGTTGGCGCAATCTCGAAAGCAAAGTTCCGAAATCGTCAGGTTTGTTTCCCAAATCAGAGTTCAATGTAATTGAGAAGAAAAAGTCAGTTTTATCTTACAGTAAAACGGGCATTTTGAAAGACATTCCATCGGTTGATGCCACAGCGGGCAGCGTGGGTTCACCGTTCAAAAAACCACCCATGGAGGGGGTAAGTAAAGTAAGCAGACGACCAGGTTTTATTTAAAATTATCTTATAAGTTGTTTTTATAAAATTCAGAGAGCTTTTTGGTTTTTATTTATTTTATTTTTCGGTTTTTGTGGTGTTATCTTATAAATTCTGTCTGCTGCTGTAAATTCGCTTGATGTAATATTTACTTATAAATTTATTTTTGTGTTTTTTTTTTTTTTTTTTTTTGTTTAAATAATTTGTTTATGTTATGGTTTCATTTTTCGCGAAGCTACCACCAAAAGAGAGTGAATTCGATGAAATGGAGGCGTGGTTAAGCAACTCTGTAAGTAAGGTGTATTTAGTGTACATTTAATGTTGTGCTACTAAGAAAATTATTTGATTTTTGAGTATATTTGTAGAAGCTAATGGCCCATTTATGCTTGGAGTGAATTTTTTTTTATTTTTAAACATCTAGCATACTGAAATGTTATCTTCGAATGAGTAGTGCTACTCAGGAAGTATTTCATTTATCTGTAAACGTAGTGTTTTTAGCGTAGTTACTACTATATTTTTTGGAAATTCATAAACATGTCTTCAATTCATTGAACTGGGAAAGAGGACGGGTTTTTTGTTTTGGGTAACTTTACTAACTGAGAAAATTTTATAAGACAATTAGGGCTATCGCAAATAAGTTCCGATGGAAATGTTTCCCTTGTCAGCAATGTAAATAAGATTGCTGAATAGGAAACATTCCGGGGGAAATATTAGTCCCGATAGGGGTGAATGTAAAATGCAACTAGAAATATCTTTAAATCTAAAAACACAGTTCCATTATATGATTTGCTTTCATTGTTCTTTACTACTGAGTTATTATGTAATTAATGCCCAAAACACATGTGCAGAAATTCTGTACGCAGCGCAGAGTGCAGTGCTGCAAGTAAAACAGATGTGCAGAAAATTGTTTGACATCCATTGCATCGGCTAATATGGCAACTGTCATTCGCCGACTAAGCAGTTGATGTGTTTACAACCAAACAAAAACAAACACAACCAGCAGTGTCAAAAACCGATGATGCCAAATACTTGAAATTGCAATTTATTTTCATTTGTGTTGTGGTATGTTTGAATTTTGCAGCAAATTTAGAAATAGAGACATGTTGCAGTACTGCAGTGAGTGCAGAATTTACGTGTGTACCATATCAACATGTGTATTCTAATCTTGCTGCGCAGTGAGTTCTGCACGTGTGTTTTGGGCATAACTCTAAAACTCCCCCTCATAACGAAGCAATCAAATTTCTAATGTCGTTTTCTATTGGTTTCACTCGGGGATCCACTCATTCCGTAGTCCAATGGAACAAGAAAACTGCTTCTGATTGAGTCCACAAGAGTATTGATGGTGAAATGCCAACAAATAATCTACGGCAGCTGTCAGCTGACTTGTATAAAAGACACAAACTAACACTTGTGTTTGAGTGTTTCTTGGGTGGATTGTGACTTCAAATCGAGAAGCGAAATTCTCACCTCAGAATCACCAGAAGAGTATTTTTTGTGTCAATGGAACGGTTTCAGAGGTGATTTTTTCGATTCCGGAATCTCCCGGACGCTTCTTTTTGCCCAATGGAAAGTGACATAAGATGGCTTGCAAGTGACTTGCGTTTGATTGGGGTTTGACAAATCCACCAATTATGTTTTCATTCACCGGCCTTGGCTACGGAAAATCACAGCCAAATCAATGCGTCAGATATTCAGCTTGAATATTTCTTAATTGATATAAGTCCGAATAGTTGATGGTATCTATGCCATAATCGACATGATCTAGTTGGTAAACCGTTTTATGAGCCCACTCGAACAGATGTTTCCCAAAATATGAGATTATTTGAAGAAGTGTTCCTGTGCCACAGCAGATCCAAATGTGTAAATCATTTTATTTTGAAAATTCAAAATTATTACTAGTTTCGTAGATAGAGTTCTTGACCAATTTAGTGTTTATGTGTAATTCGTGGAAATGGTTATTCCGTCGGCTTTTTTGGTAATGGACCACTTATTAGATGAATGCTTCAAAATGACTTCAAAGCCCAAATTCATCGCAAAATATGTCGACGATATATATTCGTTGTCATTGACCAACAGCACATTGACAACATGCTGAGTTGCCTCAATGGACTGCATGCTAAAATCCAATTCACTTTGAGATGGAGAAAAACAGTTTCAAAGCGTTTTTGGATGTTCTAATCCGTCGCGACCAACATCATCTTTCATTTAACTGGCATCAGAAAGATACGGCATCTGGAAGACTCATCAACTTTAAGTCCAACCAAGCAAAGCACATCATAAGAAACACTGTTTCAGATCTTGTTCACAAGGTTTTTACGTCGAGTCGACGAGAAGTTCCATCTTACAAATGAACGGAAAGTCACAAAAATTCTTAAGGACAACAATTACCCAGATGGTTTCGTACGAAATATAATATTAAACCATAAACGCAAAGCCCCACGGGACAAAGGAACAGAGGACACATTGCCGGTTTACAGAAGTGTTGTCTATGTTCCCAGAATCGCCGAGAACTTTAAACAGATGATCAGCAACAGTTCCAAGGAGCTTCATATAGCTTTCAAGTCGAATCAGACTCTAGCATCCTCGTTCTCTAAACTTAAACCCAAAATTGAGAAGCAAAAAAGTACTGACATAGTGTATAAAATCAACTGCCTTGGTAATGACAATGAAAGTTGTAATCTCTGCTACTTCGATACAACAAAACAGTCCCTTTCCCAAAGAATGTCCAACCGCCGGTCGGACATTAAGTCAAGAAACGGTGGAAAAACGGCACTAGCCAACCATTCCATTCAGTCTAACCACAACCCAGACTTTGACAACGCAACTGTGCTCCAAACGGAGATACGCTACGCATAATTAACAACAGGAATGACATGAACAGAAAACAGGACATCCAAAATATATCTGCCATCTATAGCTCTCTAGTCGACGGAAAAACCTAATACTAGACTAAACTTCTACTGAAGTGTTACACCCTAAGTGTGTCAATTTTGTTGTTTATAAATTTGTTTTTTGTTTTTTTTTTGTTTTAATCGTTGTGCTAAAGTAAATATCATCTTTGTTTTAGCAGTTATAACTTTTTTTTAAATATTGTAAGTTCCACGCTATCTCCTCTCTTGTATTTTTTAATAATTATAAATGTTTCACAATAAAGATAACCTGAAGAAGGCAGCAATCCCTGCCGAAACGTCGGGAAAACAATGAACTAAATGATAGTTTCATTCACACGCCTATGAGCTATGACCAAAAAAGCCGGCGGAATAACCATTTCCACGAATTACACATATTACTAGTTTCGCGTTTATGTTTCTTTTTGCATATATTATTAAGTAAAGACTTTCTCGTCCATACGCGTAAATGGGTTATTTGATTTTATATTTAATAAAAAAAAATACTAATTCACTTGTAATACACCACCATGTATATATGTTTCTATGTAGCTTGAACGTACATAATACTTGTATATATCACACTGCTACTTTCTGCCATCTTCTCACTCATAAATCATTCGTTGTATACTAACAAACACACTTGCAGATATTCATCCAATTCATTTTCACTAACATAAAAAAATTAAACACATTATGTGCTGGCAATTTTAAGTAATTATTAATTTTCTTTTTTTAATGTACAATCTACTCTTTTGCTTGCATTTGAATTATTTAATATTACCTTTAATCTGTCTAATCCAACTCCATTCTGTTTAATGTAGAAGGAAAATGAAGGACCCGAAGAAACTCTAACCAGTACAGAGTTTGATAAATTTTTAGCCGAAAGAGCAGCCGCCGCCGAGAGTCTACCCTCTGTAGCATCACCCGGTAGCGATGACTCCTCCAATAACAGTCGTAAAAAGAAACCATCGAAAAAAGAGGACGAGAACCTTCTTGCGCTTTGAGTTGAGTCCGATTGAGTGTGGCCAACACTTTATATATTTAACAAAATATTTTTAACATTAAACAAAACAAATCTATTACATCTTATCTTAAATAATATATTCTCACTGAATTATTCTATATATATTACTGAATCAGTCTATTGAGGAGCCATTCATTATTTGTTATAATTTTCCCGTAAGTTATTGCTCTTTTAAATAGAACCTTATACATTTTTGTTTGTATTTATGCAGCTTTTATACATAACGTATTTCCTATTTTTATTTCTTATCAGATATGTAAAAAATTTGTTTTAGATCTTCCTTAATGTTAATATTTGCTTTGAAAATCATATTTTTTTTTATTTCTCGTTGGTTCAATTTATGTACATATTCTACTGATGTTGAATGTATGTATTTCGATTTATTTAAGCAAAAGGAAAGATACGAAATAAAGTATTTGATTCTTTATAAGCATAAAACGTGCGAGATTTGATTGAAATTAAGCCTCTTACAGGAACTGCAAGAATGGAGTCAGTACTTCAAATATTGCTGTTGCAAGAATGGCGATACCTTGTTTAATGAGGTATCACAGTATTTTCTGTTCTAAATGATGTCTATTGGATTTAGGTTAGGGTTGAGACTACCTCGAAAACTCAACACCTTTGTATCATACCACACGTTTGTGTAATATAATTTATCAGTAACGTTTTTCGTGGCACTGCACTTCACAGCGCAATAAACTCAATGGAGCTAATGACAACCGACAACGTATCAAGTTTTGTTTTTTTATTGCCGTTATATTTTCAAATAGAATCATTGAAGTGGCATGAAGAACTCGACAATTGAAGCCATTAGAGAAGTGAAGCCAGTAAAGCCAAACTGTAAAATAATAATGTCTTCTGTCGTTTTTTGATAATCGAATCATTTATTGATAATTTAGAAATTTGTAGCGCCTGGGATAATAGGTAGCAATTTTTGAAATTTAGGATGAATACGTTTCGACATCTAATGATCACATGCAAATAATTAAAATATCTGCTTATTTGTCGGTAAAACATCCTTATTTCTTCCTAAATTAACTCATCAAATCAAATATGTCTTGACTATCGTCGACCGCACAAATCTCTACAGCCGCGGATTCCCCTACTTTAACTGAACTAGAACTTTGTTCGGCTACATCGGCGGCCAATATATTTTCACCGGCATTAAATTTTTTTCGTTTTGGCAAAGTAACTTGTGTCAACAATTGCGTCGCCACCATAAAATCAAAATCATCATTATTGCCTGAACTTGCATGCGCCTCTGTTGACTTCCTTTTATTGGATTCGATACCAGACAAGCCCGCCTCTTCTAGTTTATGGTTCTTTTCAACAAGCAGGTTCTGCAATTCGGCAATTTTATCCTTCTTCGAGTTGAGAAGCACCGAAAACCTACGCAGCAGTTTTTTTTCCAAGTTATTTTTTTCCTGCAAGCATCTTTCAAGCGTTTTCACGACGGTGGCGTAATTATAGTTCAGTTCATTGTTTTCGTGTTCTAGCAAAATTAGGTCACTGCGAAGGGCTGCTATCAAGTCAACGGAATTTAGATTCATTGATTGTTGAAGGTCACATGCATGCTTCATATTTACTTCTAAATATTTTATGCGGACTTCTTCGGTTTTGGTCAATGTAAATTCGTCATTCGTTATTGAGTATTCAAAACATGCAATCCCTCCATTGTGGGTGAGGGCCTCTTTGCACTCATCGTAGAACTTTTCGTACGGAATCTCTAGTTCTTCAGCTGATTGTTTGAGGTCGGCTATAGAAATTAAACCTTCCCATTCTTGGGATTGGTGATGATCAAGGATTTGAAGGTGGACTTCGTTTGAACCCCACAGCGATTTGAAGAGAAAACTGTGAGTTGAGCCGGTTTGAGGGATTTTATTTATAAATGTGGTAGATACATCACCGGTACTCATTGCGAATGGAAGAATAAGTTTTGTCGTTAAAAAAAAATATAACTAGTGAATATATACCACTGTTTTATTGCGAAAATACAGACAGACTGCGAACTGGCGAAATCCAAACAATATTTTGACTGGTTTTGACGTTTGTAGACTGAAACCTGAAAGTTGATAGGTATCAGGTTGAAAAAGCTCTGCAATGCAACTAGTACAAGTGTTACCGATTTGATAGTTTTATTTTTGTACAATTCGTTATAAAGAAATTTATTAATATGGGGTCTTTTTATTTTTATAGTATAGGTAACTACCAAACTTAAAAATAAACTAATGTGGTATTGGATTGGGCTTCTTCAGACTAACTCTCAGATTTTGTGTGTGAAATAGAATATGAAAACGCCACTGCTCTTTTTTGTGTTGGTACTCGTACGGTTCAAATATATGTAGCCTTTTCAAAGCGTTCTATTTGACACTTCGTGAACTGACAGTAGTTGTTGTAATTGCGTGCTGAAAATCCTAAATTAGGTACTTTGCTTTGATGAGATCGAAGCTCAAAAAAACACGCCTATTGTCTTTAAAGCTCAGTACGCAGATGACCCGAAACGGAAAATCCCATACAAAAGTGACACAACGAAATCATGAACGAAAAATTTCGCTCTCCTTTTCGTTTTGCAGTACGCAGATGCTGCGAAATGATGGCGGAAAAGTGGTTAGTTGTAGTAGATTGCTTGGTACAATTCACCACTCTCTTTTCGCACACGTTTATTGTCCGGGACATTATTTGCTTGCGAAAATTTGACATTTGTACTCCAGTGTTGCCAGATTTATAAGAGGTATGGAGGCAAGTTGGAAAATTTTGGCGCCAAAAATACCTAAACTCATTGGCAGACTTATTAAATTGTTTAAGGACGACGATAAATGAAAAATAGGCGGTCATAGCACAAATTCAGACAGATGAAACAGTAAAGAAATTAAATATTTCAGTGGAATGATTTGTTTATGCTTTTTGTGGAATTAACTAAGAAGTTGATCGGAAAAAATTGTTCATACAGAAAAAATTTCTTAAATCTTTTTCTAGAAAATTTAAAGGTAATTTGCCGATATTTTCTTGATAAAATTACTTTATAATTCATAAGCAACATTTGAAGACCAAGAATGAGTTCAGCCATCAAGTTTAAGTGGTAAAAAAAAGCAAAAAAAAATGTTTACGGGTTCGTCATGCGAAAAGAATACGTTTGTTATTGAAGTACCTATGCATTTTTAGCCAAAAAATCACGAAACTTTAAAGTAAATATCTAAATTAGGACAATTACCAAATGAAAATTTTAAGGAGCCAGCGAAAAGTTCGAGTCCAAATCGGAGATAAATTGACAGTGATGGTAACACTGCTACTTGTGTAGCAGCTGATGGAACCCTCCACAAATTATTTTCCGCTGCCATTTCGCAGACGTTTCGTTGTCCTTTTGGAGACCACCGGAAAATTTCGTTTCGGATCATCTGCATACTACGCTTAAGTAAAAAAATAAAGTACTAGATTCACATTTCCCATAAAAGAGCAAAAAAATGTGACCTGACTGCGAGCCCATTCGAATACCACATTACATACCTGTTTTACTCAAGAAACGCCAAATGTTGTTTGGATAATTGACAGTCCACTCGTAGTCGCAGTATATCAAACAAATGTAACAAATAATTTAAATAATTTGGTGCACTTCATTCCCTAAATGAGTGATTCGGATGATACAGATATACTGCTCCTGATTCCCCCAAATTTTTTTCTTTCTACAACATTATCCGAGAAACAACTGAATGAATATTCTTTTGAAGATTTTCACACAAACATGTCAGCATCTAAGTGGGAATCACATCCACCACCAGCAACTGAGGGAAATTATCAATACCTGCCGGCGAGTCAGCAAATAGAGTTGGATAACATTAATTCTCGTTTGACAAATATCGAAACGAATTTCTCTCCAGCATCGGATATATCTAGCATATCCAATGGAACTATTCGCAATGACGCTCATAGGCAGTTTCGAAGTGCTCTTCCTCGTGCAAATACCTTGACCCACTCAACCCCAAAAGACGAAACCAGTACTAATACGAAGGGCTTCGAAGAATACCATGGTGTTCTGAAGGAGATTGATCATTTCTTGGAGGATAGAAACTATAATTCTCTGTGGAATGGAAATGACGCTAATGCAGAGAGTAAATCTGAAAAGCAAGCGTTATCCCTGCCAGTACGATTACCAATGGCAAGAGTCAATGTTGAGGGGACGAGAACTTGTGCAGCTCAAGAGGGGAATTTAATAAGCTTAAGTGAAATGTGGAGTAAAAATGCACCGGGAAATTTGACACTTACCGAGGAGCGGTATCGACGTTTACACTTAGAAAAGACCATAAGGTCGTTACAGAGTAAATTGCTGGAGTATCAGCAAAGAATATCGGTAGCATTGGAATTAGATAAAGCGAAGGACAGTGCGCTGGTTACTGCTCAAACGGAGAACAGTAGGTTAGTGAAAATCAGTGAATATTCATCACGCCTTTATCACGTTATACTTTCTTTTTCAGTTTAAGCCAGGAAGTGAAACGAATGCATGATACCGTTTGTAAGCTGGAAAGTGATCACAGGGAAATGGCCGGCAAATACGAAATTATTCAGAAAGAATTGGCCCAAGCACTTGGCCTGGCAGCTAGGTTTCAAGATAAAAACGAAAAACTGGAGAATGAGCTCCAAAGTTTCTCAAGGTACCTTCAAGCTAATCTGATAAGGAGAATAACAGGGTCTTCTTTTTATTTTTTATTTATTTTTTGAGAGATGGTCGAAACAGTTGACCATATTATTTCATCTCTTTTTCAATTGCAGAAAGACAACCGAATGCAGTGGCTTGTATAAGAGACAGATCGAGGAGTTAGAGCTTAAGCTACTCGCCAGTAAGAAGTCCGAGGAACTCTCCAATTCCGAACTTTCGAAATTTAAAGATCGTCTAGCCAAAGCGGAATATCACGGCGATAAGGTAGAAACTGGACATAACAATTGCGTTTCAATTTACAATTTTGTCCAAATTTTTAGGCAACTACCCGCTGCGAAGATCTTGAAAACCAACTCGAATCTCTCAAGCATCACAAAGAACAAGCACAAGAGCTATTGCAAAAACAAAAGAATCGCGCAGATCAGTTGGAAGAACAGAAGAAATCGCTTAGCGAAAAAGTCGCTTCTCTATCCGACAAAGAGGTTTGGTGTTGTCCGATGTCGTAAACTCCCAGCTTATTTCCATTATTTTCTAGACCATATTGCAAAAGAAGCTCGAAAGTCAGCGTCAAGGTCTAAAGTTGCATTACCAGCAACAACTGGAAACTGTTGTTGCTCAGAAACTAAGGGAGTTTCAAGAACAGCTGGACAAAGTCGAAGAAAACCTCAGACAGGAAGCACGCGATCGCGAACGTCTAATCGCCGAACGGGCTATCAAACAGATGGAGCTCATCAACGAGAAGAATGAACAAGAGCTGAATCTATTGCAGGAGAAGCACAACGAAGAAGTGGAGCTTTATCGAATTCAATTGGCGAATGCATCAAAGAAGATCATTGATTTGGAAGGAAAACTGAGTTCCTATAAGACAAAGAGGTAGGCCTCCATATTGTCTGTTTTAAATTATTACAGAGTTGATATTCTTTTTAGAGCTGATATTGCAGAAAAACTTCACAGTGTTATGGAAGCACAGTGGCAGAAGGCATTGGAAATCCTAACAAGCCCCAATGCCCCCGGCATCGAGAAAAGAAAAACTGATTCGACAGAGAACGTCCAAAGTACAGCTGAGAACGAACAGTTTGAAACTCCAAAAACAAGTCGACACAACCGAGGAGAAGATGTGACGCAAGTGGATAGGTTGCAAGCGTATATTGAATTGGTAGGTATATAAGATAAGTCCTATCGAAGAAGTGGTTACCTTTTTTTTCCAGCTTCTCAGCAAATCGCCACAAGATATTGACAACTTGAACGAATTGTTGGCTTCAACAAAAGCAGCCACCAGCGGCAATAAGCATAAATCACAGCAGCGTTCAGCGAATGGCAAACCGCCTTGGAAAGGATAAGTGGATTAGATTGCTGTTCATATGAGTTTAATATGTAAATTAAGTCAAAGGTCGCCTTACTTAGCATTCAAATCGTAGTTAAGAGATAAATATTTACAAAACAAATGTCAACGAGACTAAAATGGGAACGGTATACTCCTAGACTGAAAAAGACTCGAAATAAATATTTTTATACAATTTATAATTATTGGGATGTACGACTTTTTATTTAACCGAGTAGGTACTCTGTCTACTTGCATATTTAGAACGCAATTTTTCAGGAGGTTAATATAGAAGTCATTTTGCTTAGCACTGTCGTCGCTTATTGAGTTGAGGGGCTATGCTTTTAAATCAGAGTCAAACCACCTATATAAAGTCATATCTCAGAGGGAAGTGACTGTCATCAACTCAAGAGAAGGTAGGTAGGTAGTAGTGGCGGTCCAGCTTAGAACCCAAGTAGCACTGTGATGTGCCTTTTTGTTACCACGACTCGTGTCACATAGTTTGTGGTGTTTGTTTAGGGTGTGAAGCATTCGGTGCCTATATCCAACCTGTGGAGTTGAGGAAACGGATTATGTCTGATATCCCTTTGCCCGAAATGTCGCTAAGGTTGTCGATAAATGGTTGGTTCAATGTGCGCAGTCTGCCTCTTGCTAGTGCCGGACATTTGCAGAGAAAATGGAAGAGAATTTCTTTCTCATTTGTGTGGGATCCCGAGTTTGGCCGAACTGATCGAACTGAGCAAGAGCATAAAGTACTTTTTTAACACAATACAGTTTAAGGAAGTTCTCAGCTGCCTGGCTAGAGTCCCTTAACTACACTCATATAAAAACAAAGCTGGGGTCGAATCGCGTCATCCGTGAACGAACATTAGAAGACGGAATTTGTTTTACATGTAAAATCAACATAATTCTGTGAACATATAGCTCGTTCACGGAAGTGGCGATTCGACCCCTGCTGTTCGCACTTTGCACCGTGTCATATAATTGAAACACATTGCATAGGTATTGTAAATAAATATGTAAACTTTATTAATTCTTGCAATCAGTTTGGATCTATATAAAATACTCATTCAAAGTGCATTTGACATCCCATGCACGTGTACCTACATAATATTTTGAATTTTTATTTCTATTTGTCCTTATTCTAACAATAGAAAGTCTACTTTAAATACAAATACAAATTTATTCTTCTTTTTTTTTTAGCATTTTATCATGGAAATCAAAATAACTTATTTGTGTAGAAAAATACCATAAACAAAGATCTTGTATAATACATAACCCTTGCAAGTTTCAATAAAAATAAAAATAAAACACATAAACATAAGACATGTAACACAATAGTGCTTTTGCTAATATAGTGGATTTCTACATATCTGTTCTGTTCATATGTGTGTAAACTGTAATAACCAAATGATAAACAAAAACAAAACGGTGTGTTCTTACAAATATATGTATAAAATATTTTGTTCCTCTTAAATAAGTACCTACTGTATCTATTTACGATTTGAACTGAAACAATGACCATTGGAAAACATAAATCACATTTCGTCGATAGAAAAAAACGAACCGAGTAGACAAAGTAAAAGTCACAAGTCCAGGGTATAAAACAACAATTGAATCTGAAATATTTGTTTTAAAAACTGTCTTTGTAAGTAGAGAAAGAGAGTAATTATCAAAATCACATTATAGTGGATTAGATAGAGTGAAAAGTTCTTTTGGAATATAGCAATAAACAGAGAGACAAGTAGATGAGAGAGACAGAGATCATTTGTAACAATAAGGAATCACCAACAATGTCATCAAAGTTTATAATCAACCGCGTATCACACTCGACAAATAATATTTAAATTAATAAGAAAAATACGGAAACTAGTTCATTCCTTATAAGTAGACTGTCCGAGAAATGGGACAATGACATCAATCATGTTTGGATATACTAGATATTTGTATGCTTCTTCGCATAGTTTGCTCTCAATAACATTGGTAACGATGCTCCAATCAAAGGTGTGGTCACCAACTGTTGGCGTTGCTGATATCCATAATCTTGGCGGTCCGCGGAAGCTGTGAACGATAAAAGAGAGACAGTTAACAAGCCCAGTCAGTTTAATAAAGCCAGGGCCCATTTTCTGTAATTATCACATCGATATATTTATCACTAAAACGATATAAATTGAAAAACATGTTAATATGTTTTCGATGCGACAATTTATCGCATAAGTTACAGTACTGAACATGGGCACAGATTAAACACTCTACACTTGAAAAAAAAACTTACGCCAGCCAAATTCGGTCGGAAGGAGGCGGTGGTATATTAATGGTGACTCTCGACACCAAACCCTTCAAATCCACTCGCAGTGTAATGTTTGTGCTCATGTTTTCCATCGCTTTTTGCACATAGGATAGCTCGGTAGCATACTGGAAAAGATTAGACGCAGCAATGCGATCCACAATCTTAAACAAACGCCTAGCATTGCCAGGCGATGAATTAAAGAATTGAGTACTGCAAGAAAAAAGGCATTAGCTTCAGTATATGCATTCCTTATATTAGTATAGTCTGTCTCACTCCGCGGAATTAGTTTCTAACGATCCAACTGTTGGGCTGCCAGCCTCAGAGCTCGATGCGCCACTACTCTCAGCATCACTGTCGTAAATTGCGCAATTTGTCAAAACCTCGTCGATTAGCTGATCTGTATTACTTGCTGCGATTTCGGATTCTGCAAGAGTTTGCGGCGGCGAACTGCCCATAGTAGGTGTGCCGCTGGGTGCTGAAACACCCGATCCATCGGTGGTGGAAACAACTTTCGATGTATGTTGTCGCTTCAACCGTAGTAAATTTAATTTTGTTGTTATTGTCATATGCATTAGGCCTTCATAGGTAAGGTCAGCATCAATCCAAGTGCCACGTTCATCGATAACTGGTTGTGAGACACGGTGTATCAGTGGTGGAGTGTCGCCCAAGAAGATTTGCGTGATTGATACGTCTTCCATAAAACCGGGCAACTAATAATGTGCGTGTTTGAAATCGGATTCGGACTATATTTTTTTAGATTTTCTATCTTACCTTGATGGAACTCAATTTCTTTTGAAGAAACTCTTGTATTTTACCCAAAAGGAGTGCATCATTTAAGCAACTAAAGAGGATGCGTCCGATGAGTACGTTGGCCCAAACAACACTTCCACTTGGACCAAGGAACAACGATTGATCAATTCCTTTCCAGAGTTCATCGTCTTGGCGTTTTTCGCGACGAGTCTGTAATGAAGCAGGTGATCGAGATTAGTTAAGGCTAGAACGTTCATGGAACGCAATGATGTTGCTGAAAATGTTCAGCCCTATTGTAAATAGTTGTCGACTTATATTTCACTTTATTTTACAGTGTTCTTGGGAGACTTCGGGGAATTAAAAGGGACTTGCAAATGGCGCCCAATGCGAGAACCATTTCTATTCAAATGTCTTTCATTTAGAGCGAAACAAATTAATAAATAGTACAATGGGCCTTAGCAATAAACATTTTTAGTTTCGACTAAAAGTCGCTATATTTTCCATACAAATTTCGCAATTGTAAGCTTCCGTAAATTTAAAGTCGAGACTATAAATGTTTATTGCTAGGGCCCAATATCTATAAAGAGTTGCTCCATAGCAAACTAAGACTTCAAATAAGAAATAATTGAGGGTACCAAAATAACTAAGTAAAACTAAAATTAATGTAATAAAAACAGAAATAAAAAGATAAACATACTCTCGCTGCCATTCGTGCATTCGTCAAAGTAGGAGCTTTAAATACTGGAATACGAGTTTGGTTACAAGCGCTCTACAAAAATATTTACACAAAAAATAAATAAATAAATAAAGAAATCAAATAACACAATGTTAAAAAATAAAACCAACGCTTCTTGGGCACGAACAAATGAGACTTACCTGATAACGTGCCATGAATCGGATGTATTCTAATGGATTCCGAGCAGCACATGTACTAATGAGTAGTCCTTCGTAGGTTTCATCACTTGTTGGTTGAAATTCATCAGCAAGTTTTTCGCCATCCGGCAATTCAGCATCAGGAGTTGATTCCTTACCGTTTTCGTTCCGTTTCCTTGCTGTTTTCTCCGATTTATCCGAAGCGGTAGGGTTGTCAGAGGGCTTCGAATCGTCCACTACAGGTGTGCTCATACTCTTTGACGGTGTTGTGTCTTCCTTGTTCTGAAAGTTAAAAAGGCATTTGAAGAGTTACACAAAGCACATTTGTGGCTGAGTCCGAGATAGAGGTATTAAAACCGTTTTCTTATGTCTTCGTTATAGCTTTACCTTAGCGGTTTCCGGCAACAGTGATGCTGCCTTTTGTGCGGCTTTTATATCAGCCTCTGATACCATGACCACATTTGGCAGGTGCAGATCCTGATCGTTGATATCACCGACGCTGGCAGCAACAAACCGGCGATACCAGTCCTCTTTTTCGCGATCTCCCCGAGCAAAGAGCAGAATTCTAGTTTCATCTCCACATGGCACCGTAACATCTGTCAGTTCCAAATCAGGAGCATTCTCTTGCAGACCCTGCAACTGCTAATCGAAAAAACGGATGAGATTCTATTCTAAAAGTTTATATCAAAGCCTTACATCAGCATTCAGGACAGTAGCTGCGAAATCTAAGTCATTTTCGGATTCAATCAAAGCACTGCGCTCCGAGCGATCGTCCATAGATTCACTAGAGTTTTGATGTGGCATTCCACCCGGGGCCAAGCTGTTTTCCTTCACTTCTGCGGATTTAGCCGATTTCCCATCCAAGACCTTCTCATCAAGGCTCTTGGTGCTGGCGGGACGCTTCAATGTTTTCTCCTCTTTGATTGTGACCGAAGGAACGGTATCTTCCGTCGTTTGGCCATCGAAGTTCTTAATTATCAGTTGTATGGGATACTTGCGACTGAAATACCTCTTCCTAGCCAAGCCGCGGGGTAGCATCTCAATGCGACAGCCGAACAAATTAAACGTTCGATGGCGGGTGAAAGTTATGGTCTTCCTATCGATTAAAGGCTCGTTCCACATTTGACGTTTTGGAATGCGAGCCGTTGTGTTCGAAACTCGAAGCATTGAACCTTCAAAGAGAAAAGTTAAGTTTGATGCAAAAAATGCATGCCATGAATTATCTCACCATCTAGCTTCACATAGACAGATTTGGTCATGGAAACATGAAAATTCCCAGGATCATAACTGTGAATCTCATTCATCCAACCGGTGTAAGTTTTAACCGTCATATGTTCCTCCACAGCGGGTATCTCACAGATGGGCATATGTTTGAAGTCGGGAAGCTTAAATAGAGACTTCTCCGGACCGTTGGATGTTAGCCGGGCCACTATGACTTGCTGTGCGTAGTGCCAAGCTGAGCTAAATACCAACATCATTAGAAGACATGAGAACACACCGCGAACAAAGTCCGGAATCGATGGAGTGCAGAGAACGATCAACAGCAGCAGCAACAGCATAAATGGCAAACTTTTTACAATAACGTATATAGGATTAACTGTTTCTGACTTTGGCACATCAGGTCCGCTTGCACAGCTGTCCGCGGTTTGTGAATTATCGGTTGCGGGTGCCGTGCTCCCCGTTTCTTCACCCAGTTTGGCAATTCCCTTTATGGGAAGTTCCATTGCACGATTGACAGTAGAGCTCTCTGAGTCCGTTGCTGCTGTTGCGGGGTTGTTTGCTTCGTTCACCGGCGGAACCATGTCCTCGAGCATCTCTACTCCCGACTCGATTTCCACTTCCTTCTTGCCAGCGATTATGCCCTTCTTCTCTTTCGGTGCAGTTGGTGTGATCGTGGCAGTTGCGGCTAAAGCCGCCTCGGCTCCTTCGACTACCGGTTTTTTGCGCTTCCTCAGGAATGTACTCCTCAGAGATGATGATGAGTTTGTGGATGTCGGCGGCAGCACTCGATTAGGACTTGACTCTTTTTTGTTACTGCCAGTGCTGCTGCCACTGCCACTGTTACTGTTGCTCACAGACAAGGTCGACTTTGTCACGGGAATGGCAGATGGCTGCGATCGAGACTTGACTTTCGATTTCAGATGAGCAAACGAACGACGTATACGAGAACGTTCGACGTCACCTTCGAGCAGGATATCCGGTTCTATGTCAGAATCTGAATCACCCTTCAAGGCTGCCTTGTACTCTTGCTCCAATGAGAAATCGTCGCTGATTGAACTATTTATTGTGGCATTCTCTTGATCGGAATCAGGGTCTTCGCCTTATTTAAGAAATTCAGTTAAAATCACATGCTCGCATTATTAAATACCACACACTCACCTTTGGCTGCCGACACGTTTGTATTTTTCGACGATTTAATGTCTTCCATGGCTTGAGAGACTTTTCCTTTGATTAATTTCCATGTTCCCACCGAGTTTGATTCGCTGGTCGACAGCGTGCTGATTGTAGCAGCGACCGAGCTTGTGGGCGAGGAGCCTTCTATGCTACCAGATCTGTGTGTTAAACCAGAAGTACAAAAGGGGAAGCACTAAGATGGATGGTATTTTTGTACTTAGAAAACAATAACGTTAGTCATGTTCGCAGAAAACAAAAGTGGCGACGAACAGATAAGAGAGTTTATTGTACACCCGATAAGCTTTGGAAGTTACGAATTTTAGGTACTATCATAAATAAAAATAACTTGTTTGACATTTGGAATATTGTTTGGGCAAGAGGTCGCGGTCGGGCTGAAAGCTTGTTTATAACGCAAAATAAGAAGGCAACTGAATTCAGCACACAAGCGATGAATGGTTGATGTAGCGGAAGGCTTTATACACGAATGGCATCAATTAATATCAGCATGATAAAAGGGTTATTATTAGCTCGCTCATGTTGGGACTGTCGGTAGTATTCTACTGAGTAATAAAATTCATATAAATACAGATTCGATTTTATCCACTCGTCTGAAAACTCCATGGGAGTCGGTCGTACGTTGAGTTCGTTTCGAATATGTTAAGTTCGTTTCGAGTATGTTTAGTACGTTTCGAGTATGTTATAAGTACGTTTCGAGTATGTAAAGTACGTTTCAAGCTTCAGGCTTCCTTGTTAAGGGCCGTGCGTTGTAAGTGGCTTTCGCATATGCTTAGATCTCTTCAGTACTCCTACCGACAGAGGTCTTTTCGACTCGGGCGAACCGCTGCCTATACTTGGACCTATACCATTACGCCTAAGCATCTAAAATTAGATACCCAGGTATCTTAAAATTAATAGTTGGCCAAACAGATCCATACGGCCGATTGGGTGTCTTATTTTCGGGTCAAATGGAAGGCCCTTTAATTTTAGGCCTAACTTAAAGCCTGACCTTCAGAAATAATTTATGTTTTCCGGGGGTCAAAGAGGGGTTCACTCAGCAGCCCAGTCTTTTAACTATAAAGAACCTCTTCACATCTACAACGCGGCAAGATCGAAAAAGGAAAAGCAGTGACATCCAACCATTTGAGCGAAACCTCAAGCCATTTGTTGTCCAAGTCAATTTAATACTTTAATTGTGTCAAGGAAGCAAGACCCGAAATGTGACCCATAGGGATGAGGAGGGAAATCTTGTACCAGTCCAAAAGAAGAACAAACAGCAAAGAACCGGGCGGAACGTCATAAAAGAAAGCTGCACTCTTGGGTTGAATTACCGCGTTCATTAGCACTTTCCTGCGGAGTTCTACCTACTAAAAAATCTCAAAAAATCACATTAGAAATAAAGCAAAAATGCAGATATCCATATGGTGCATGGTCGTTTTAAACGAGAAACTCTTTAAAATAAATTCTACAACATCGACCTAGCCAGAAAATTACGAATAAGTCGGCTCTGATGGCTACGACATACGACAGGGGGGGGATGTATACTTGCGCTTTGGCTCGACGAGTCTACAAAATATAACCAATGCGGAGTGCGCGAAACTAAAAACCACGCTAACTGAAGAGGTTGGTTGAGGTCCAGGGCTGGAATCTAAAGCGACAGTTAATAGTAGCTTTTGTGACTCCCAAATGCGACAGTCAAGTCGGGCTTCTAATAAGTAAGATAATTGTAAAATCCATACAAATTCCGACAAAAAAAACTGACTATATGTACATAGAGCAAGAAATTTTTTGGCCAAATCACCTCCGGTCCACTCCGGACTATAGTGCCACCAAGTACAAGTGTACATAAGTCAATCACTTCAACTATTTATGTAAGGTAATCATAGTTACAGTTAAGAAAAAAACAATTGTTCTATGTAAAGTTATTTCAGAAAAAAATTTATTTAAGTTTAAGATATCTTTTTAATTCTTTTTTTTTTCTTTTTTGTTATTTTTTTTGGTATAAGTAAATGTTACAAAGTTTAATTTTTGCATTTTAATGATTTTTCCTTTTTTTTTCTCATAATGATTCTTTAAGTATGTAATTTTCTTATTTGAAAACACACATGTTTCTTGTTTTATTTAATTGTTGTTTAAAATGTTAAATTTAACAGAATTTCTATAGAGGAATCGGTTTGCTGTTTCCCCATATCGAATTTATATTTATTCTTTAACCTACAAACTATTTCGTAATTCTTTGAATAAAATAAAAATATATTTAATAGAAACGACTAAATAAAACAGAAACTACAAAAAATGTCTTACATAATTTGCTTATTGTTGTTAAGAATAAAAACTAATAATAAATTTTAAATTATTGAATTGTTTTACCTTTAATATCATAATATAAATATTATATGTATCGTATAAAATATTAAAATATTTTACTATTAAATATTTTGCTAAAAAAAGGAGATTTTAGGAAGAGGTATCTCGAGACCGGGAGAGGCTAACGATAAGGTTTCTTGTTGTTTGGGGGCTTCTTTCTTATTTCCAACAACAGAAAAATAAAAGTGCTAACTCTAAGTTGTTATTATTTCTTAGTTAATTAAGCGCTGGGTTTCTGGATTCGAACAAGAAATAAGGTATAATATATATATTTGTAGATGTAGTTTTATATATTAAAAACCTTATGTTTATGTATAGATAAGAAGATTTTTTGTCTTTTAATTTTTGTTTTCGCGTTGCGTCATTAGAGCGACAAATAGATTTAAAACGTTCTTAGCACCAGACGCATTTAATTTTAATATCTTACGAATATTGCATTTCAAAAATACAACAAAAAACTATTTTAATTTCGAGTTTTTCTTTTTATGAGTAAAAATTCAGCTTAAAAATACTTAAATGTTGCTTAAAACACACCCAATTCGATTTAAAGTGACTTGTTGAGTTTTTTTTTGTTTGCTTTTTATTCTTCCCACGGCGACCTCTCCTTCCTTTAATTTTTATTTTATTTTGCTTTGTTTTTTCTTAATTTATGCTTTTGTTTTGTTCGTATTTTTTTTTCTTCTATATCAATTTGACTAATAAAAATTACTTTAAAAAAGAACACTACCTACATTAAAGTTTTTTTTTTTTTTTTGTTTTGTTTTAAATTTTATCTTCAATTTTAGTTTTTTTATTTTAAAAAATTTGTACACTAACAGTCGCTAATAATGACGCAAATAAACAAATGCGTACATTTTAAAATTTCTATGAAAATGAAATTAATCTTAAGTGAAAACATATAAGTCATATAAATACCAAACAAGTGGAAATAGAAACGCACGACAATGTGTTGTACCAATTCGAATTCTATTATTTAACTTTTTCTGTTTTCATTTTAGTGTTTGTGGTTTTTTATTTAATTTTTGTGGGGAGGAAGATTTTTCTTTTTATTTATTTATTTATTGTAATTTATTTAAGAGAGGGAGGATATTGGCTAGGTGAGCTAATTGTTTATTTATTTTCTGCTACGATTTAGATCTTTTTAATTATTTTCTTTGTTTTTATTTAATATATATTTATATAAATAGACTATTAAGGCAAGTATTCCACTAAAGTCAATTAATTTATATGTATTATTCTTTTTTGTTTTTCTTTCTGTTTACTTTATCTTAACCCTTTCTGGACGGTAGCCGTACATTTGTAACAAAAATTATTGTTCCTTGGGCCGGTACTTTACTTGTAATGCAATATATTCGTTATGGCATAGCTTATTTGCCTGACCTTAAGTTGGCATGCGGAGGGTCTTATTTCTCCGCCCGTCTTGAAAGGATTAATAGCGAGTGAAAATAAAAGAGGTTAAATGATAAATATATAGTGGTAAGTTAGAGGTCAGAAATCGTATGCGTTTCAAGTTCAATGTTTCAAGTCGGCAGTTGGCATATATATTTCCAGCAACCATACAAATAATGGAAACAAAGCATTCACGAATACGCAACAGCTGTGAAGTCACCGTTTATGAGTTTATGATTTTATTTCGAATAAGTTTTAATCGTGGGTAGTAGTTTGCCTATTTTAGTTTTGTTCGTATGTTACAACAGGGTAACATGATTAACTGATTGTGTAAATTAATACTCTTGAATCCAGTAGGTACTTCTTTCGTGGAAAAAATAATTTCCTTTACAAATATTTCATTGAAAAGAGTTTATTGTTATAACCACAAAGTGAAAATAGACGAAAACGGTAGACGTCTGAACAGTGAAGGGAAGTTTGATAACTGATATCAACTTCAAAAGAAATCTCTTTACGTTCTATGATAAAATCACTTGCTAAATCTTCTTAATGGAAACATACATCCATTTAAATTAACAGTTGCGATTCGTGAATCCAGTCAATGCCTTTTGCATTTAAATTAAATATGTTTCAACTGTTGGAATACATACATATTCGTGAGAAAATACCGATTTTATTGAAACAAAGTTTGTATACTACATACGTTGCCAATCTTAAAATTGTGAAACAGGATCGAAACTATTTTAAGCTACTATTAACAATAACTTAATGGTTGCAGTAGGTTGTGCCATAAATGTAAAATAAAATAAAATATAGATCACACGCTTACTTTTGTGAGGAGGAATGGAAGAGAGCTACAAGTACATGCCGAACCCGAATGGTTGAATTGGAAAGGTTTCTAAAGACAGTGTACTCTTTGATGAGGAAGCAACCTTAGGTGGAATCTGATGTATTTTTTGGGGAGTCGATCCTGAGATCCCTCGCACAGTTCCCTTAATCTACAACACTATTCACTGATCCATAAACCTAGATATTTTCTTTATTTGACAATGCTGTTGTTTTTTCCGTATAAGCTTCGGCAATATGATCAATACCTCGACTTTCGCACCATCGGCTACTAATACCAGGGAAAGCTCCAACTTCATTGCGATTATTAGTACCAACCATCTTTAGCTCCGTCACCGGACATATTAATTTGTAGAAAATTCGCAGCCAATTATAAAATAGTAAGTTAATTTATGGCATTGCCAGAAAATACCGGATGTTTCAAAAGCTTTTTATCCTGCCTAAAACCCTAGAGCGGTCGAAAACAACCTAAATACGACTTAAGTGATAAACTTTTTTGGTCGCAGAAGTTCGATTGTTACCTTGACTGGCTTTTCGGCGTAAATGCTTAAAAAATAATAGATACTTTCCACTACAGGTCTATAAAATACTAAACTTCTCTAACATCTCACAAACTTTGGTCTTTTTCAGTTCCTTACAATTTTGTGTGCTGGATTCGAACAGCTGAATGGGCGAAGCTCTTTCGGGACTGTTGTACTCTTCGGATGTTTGTCAGATATTCGGGAGAGGCAGCGAATCAAACGTTGAAAACCTAGGCTTTTAACGAAAAGAAATTCGTTTGTTTTTACCTTTTACGACAATAACCACTGCGCCCACATAACATTTACGATTTCAAAAATTTTTGAAAAGCACGACGGCGTAATTATTAATTTATTCATCACGCTTAACCATTAAAATGGTTAGCGGGTGTGGGGTGCTTATGTGAGCCCCCTTCCCCAACTCTCGATATTCCGCCACCGACTTAAATCATCAGGGCTAATTCTCCTACGGGTAGATGAGAGATTTGTAACTGGATCTAACCACCTCCGTCTACATAATGAATCACACAGTCTGGTGGCACAGATTCCATAGTACGTCTGTGAATGAACTTGGGATATTTGTTTAATGTGGCCAAACCACCAAAGGTGGGACCATTGCGTAAACGAAGTAGATGCTCAATATGGAGTGTCTTACAGGGTCTTTCTTATACCATCTTAGACAGGAGCATTACAACTAAATCTAGTATCAGCGCATAGCTAAGTTGTTTACAGTAGGCTTCGAAGAAAGAATTTTGTCCCAGCAAATAGGTGCATTCTTTTGGACTTGCGCTGTTGATTTCAACTATTCGAGTTGAGTCGAAATAATCGAACATTTGTAGCACCTAATTCGGTTAAATCGTTTGACCTCGATTGTATTGCCGCAGCAGGCAACATACAACTGAAAAATGACGTTTGAAACAAAATTTTATTCTCGATAGCAAATACCTATCGTTTACTAATTGATAAATGGAAAATATGACCAAATTTTAACAAACTAGGGACCGAAATTTATTTGTTTCGAGTTGGCTGACAATGAACAATCCTCGATTGTATCAAGTTACGTGCTGGCACCCCTGTGTATTTTTGTAAGAGAACTTTTCAGTTGTATCTGTATACCCAACAATTGTTGTGGTGTTAAGAATTCACATGTCTAACTAACTAACTGGTGGAAATTGTTCAAACGTTTTTTTGAACAATGAAAACAGGCACCTATATGATCGGCTAATCTAAATCAAGATTAATTTGATTTCTTTTCCCCATTCAAAAATATAGAAAAAATAAAATAAAGATTCACAATTTTCTATTTGTTTTTATTTAAATTAAAAAAAAAGTTGCATAGGTTTTTTTTTTTTTTTCTTTATCGAAAGCATTGCACGAGGTTATTTTTTGTTTGTTTTTGACACAACCTACTTCATAAAGGGGTGTGGTGTTTGGTTTTTTTTTCTTAGAAAATCAAATAAAAAAATATTACAAAAATTTTTTTCTACAAAATCTAGATAAATAATGTGTACATCGTACATCAAAAAAAAAAAAAATAAAAAAAATTATAACTAAACTATGTAATATGTTTTACAAGAAAATAAAATTTTATTTTAATTTTTCTTGATCATTATTGTTTAAATTGTTTTTTTTTGTTTGCTTATGTTTTTCTCACGTTTAATACAAATTACAAAATTTTCTCTAATTTATTTTCATTAGTATAACTAGTTTTTTTTTCTTTTAATATAATATTCTTTATATTTTTAAATATATGTATATATATAAAAAAAAAAACAAGTAAAATTACCTTTTTCTGTTTGGTTTAATTGTTGACAGGTGAAAAAACGCGTTATTATATAGATTTTTTTTTTTAATTTTTATTGCACATACATTATATATATTTTAAATAATATTTTATGACAATTTTTTATTAGTTTTTTTTTGCGTTTAATTTTTTAAAAATCAATACAAAAAATGTCTATATATAAAAATGTTTTTTTTTTCTAGTGTTTTTCCTTTTTGTAATGAGTTACATATATGCATATATATAGAAAAAATTATAATTATAATAAACAATGTAAAAAATTATATTTTTTTTTTGTTGCTTCAATTTGCATGTAAGAATGGTTTCTTACATAATTTTTATTTTTGTTTAAATAATTAGGAGAACAATAATTAGCTAATACTGAACACAAGCAGCAGGTAATTAGGGCTATTAAATTATTTTATTTAATTCATTTTTCATTATATAAAATTAAAAAAAAAATATTTCCAGCAAACATTTTTTTTTTGTTTAGAGTGAGAGAGATAGATTGTGAGAATGTGGGTTAGTAAATCAGAACAAAAATAAGTTAAATTTGTTAAAAAAACAAAAAAAAAAAACTAAAACTATAAACAAGATTCTAGCACCAATTGCAGTTGAACTAAAAAACAAATAAGCACATAGCATACACAAGTTAAATAATTAAATTATTTAATAACAAATATTTTCATATATATTTATGTATTTAAAAACAAATAAACTGACAAGATTGCACATTGTTAATTCAAGATCTTTGGCTCAGCGATAAGCTAGTGTATTGCTGATTTGATTTTAAATTCTAAATACGTTTCACTAAGCTTGCGAGGATATTTTACTTCTCATATTTCTTTCTCTCTCTCCCCCTCTGCCTCTATTCTCAACTGATTTTCATCGTGTATTGCACAGTGTTTCAAATTAAAAAAAAAAAAACTATTCTAAGGTCTTTTATGTATGATAAGGTGTGTTGGTGTAAATAAAAACAATAGCTTCTCACAATCCACAAACTAAGGTATACAGTTTCTCTTTTTTATTCGCATGTAAGTGTAATAATTGCTGTTTATATGCTTTGCTTGTTTTTTTTTTTTTCTTTTATATCTACTATGGTACTAAGAGATTTTTGTTTTCTTTAATAATTTCTGGTTAGAAAAATTGTTTTTCTGGTTTTGTTTTGGAATTTGATTAAGTTTGGTGTGACTTTTCTATATGTATGACTATTTTTAATTATTTTAAAATGGTTATTGCGCTGTTACATAATTCGTTTCTTGGTTACTCATGTTTTGTTTTGTTTTTGGTATTATTTTCTGTAGATATATATTCTTATATATTTGTTTGAATTATTATCATGATGAGAAGAGCAGATATTAAGCTAAAAAAAACATTTTCCTTCGATTTCTTTCTTTCTCTCTCTCTCTCTCTCTTGCTCTATGTATATCTGCCTCGAGGGTGGAGCTAGCGTTAACACCAGCGAAACGGTACTGCACGGGGCCTGTCGGCGCCTTCCTTGACTAGAGGTTTGTGATATTCACGTCCGGGACGTGAGTGAAT